>JAREIS010000024.1:1342500-3787500 GCA_030060385.1 Muscicapa striata striata | reverse complement strand
ATTTCATGGTATTTAAACACAAGTTTATGAATTGGTTTAGTTTAACTCTGGTAGTGATCTCTATCTGATTACTAGTTTTTTTCCAAATGTCCAGCTATTTGAACTGCTGTTTTCTTGTCTAACTGCAGGATTTAAGGTCAACTAGATGGAGAAATGATAAAAGATTCCTTCATAATTAACTGATTTTATCAAACTCTAGACATAAAATTCAAATATTCTGAAAAATCAGGTCCACCAGTGCATTTCTGAAGTGCTGTCTCTGAACCCTCTACCTAGGAAGAAAGAGACCTCTGGTTTAGAGATCATGTACCAAGGAAATAAGATATTCCTACCTTTCATCTAAATGGCAAATAAGAATTACAAGACACAGCCACAATAGTCTAAGGAATAAATTATCGATTTCCTGGCTTTGACTGTTTGGGTAAAATTACTTCTGTTTACACAAAGGAAGTTGATTTTGTTTTGAAATACCTTCTTGTTTCCTGTTTTTATCCCAATCCTCCTCACAAACTCCTCACCCTTATTTGATGGCAATATAAACACTGAAAGTAGCAATGATTCTCTCGCCAATGCTCTTCATTCATACCTGGACACCTTCATCTTTTTATGGCATCTCAAGAAAATAATAAATCACCAGAACAGTGTTTCTTCCACACATTCAATACATGAATATGAACCAAATATATTCTTTTGTAGAATAGTATGTGTTGGTAGGACCCTGGCATGGTCAAGGTGGGAGTATGGTCAAGCATGTTAACATTTTGACCAAACTGTCTCATAATAGCAGTAGAAAGGGCTAGGGCTTTAAAGGTCTCTTTTTTTTTTTTTTTTTTTTTTTTTTTTTAGCTTTGCAGAAGTCTGAAACTATGCCATTAAGACACTTCTGAATTACATGACCAACAGACAGTCTTGTCTGCTGCCTTATATGAAAGTCTTCTTTATTATATGGATCAGAAATTTAAGTACTGCCCATCTCATATGCACAGCACTCAGCACTCAGTGTGAGCTCTTCTGAGATCCTTATCTCTAAACCAGTTTTTCTTCAAAGTCATAAACATCTGGAAATTGTGCACTATTCTTGCTATAGAAATCAAACACTCTAGTCCTTATTTGATCTCCCACAGAGCATTCCCATTGCTTTCTTCTGTTGTGTAGGTGCTACAGGATTTGGCTTTCTATTTGACAGCTTCTTTTCTTAGGTGACTGGGAATCAGTCAGACAAGGATAAATTAGGTCTTTTTTTGCCAGCTTTTTGCCTTATTTAACTGACTAAATACTGCAATGTTCGAGAGACAGTCAGAGGTTTTATATTGAGATAAAATTATTACAAGAGAAAATATAAAGTCTTCTTTGCCCATACCACAAACAGGGTGCCCAGTGCCATTTAGGATTTACCTAGAAAGCTGCAGGCTGTGATGAAACCCAAACTCTCCAACATGCTCCTGCTTGTGGGTGAGACAAATGCCTAGCAGTGTTTTGCCTGACTAAGGAAAAGAAATAACCAAAGTATGCAAACAGTGATTTCTTCCTCCAGAAGCCCTTGCAGCTTCTGCCAGTGTCTGACTTTGGGACTTCCTAATTTGCTTTCTAAGTGATAACTTTCAACACTCTCATCTAATTGAGGCATTAATAGTTTTTCCAAAAGAGACAGATCTTTCTTCATCTGAATCCAGCAAGAGCTGAGCTTGGTCTGAAGGTTCAGAATGGAAATCTCTATAGCAGCTTCTAAAACCAGGTTTGGATAGAAGACTCTCATGTATGGCCATAGCTCACGTTTAAAAGGAGGAGCTTTAAAGGATTGTTGGGAAGTTTTTACTATCTCATTCTGATTTTCCCATTTTCTCTGTTACTCAGAGGTGATCTCAGTAGCTTCATAAAGAAATTGAGGATATTTTTTTAATTAGTGGAAATAAAAATCAGTGGTGTATGTTACACCCTTGATTAATCTTTAGAACTAGAGATTACCATTCCCCTTGTCATAGTGATCCTGTAGGCTTTACAGTTGAAAACCTGCTCCATCAAAGCAGAGCAGCCAATATAATATTTTATTTGTAGCTGTTTATTTAGAGAGATCCAGAATGTCTCACGTATCTCAGGAAAAAACAAGCATGAGCTAAATCTTAAATGAAAAATACATTCTGAATAAAGCAACATGAAAACAGAAGAATGAACTGCACATCAGAGAAACAAATCTTCCATTTTTCATGTACAACACACAAAATTCCTCTTTAGAAAAAGTTTTCTACCTGTGTTTTCTGTCCAACAGAGTATGTGAATTCACTTCCACTCTTGTTTTTATTTTTATTTTCTTTTAATGTTTCTTTCAGGGAAAAAAATATTCTGACTAGGTCTACTTTTCTGAATGCTCAAAGATAAAAATTCCCTGGCAGCTCTGTGTCAGCAGGATACAGCCCCTTGCATGGAATGGAAGTTTCTGGAGGATTTGGGCCATCAGACCACCTCATACATGGGAGAGACCAGCAGAAGGTGAGCAAACATGCTATGTTTCAGATCCCAGTGTGTCCTAAAAATCTGAAACCATTTTATATAAATCCCTGAATATTAAGGCTGTAAATAAAGTGCACAAGATTCTGGAAGGGAACTTATGAAAATACATTTTCTTTATACATTGCCCCCACATCATTAAAATCTCTGAAGGATTGTCTGTATTTCTTAAACCTTTATTTTTGCAGAACACTTTACAAAACATTTAAGTATTAAAATTCATTTGGAAGATATTTATAGCTATGATGAAGGTTAGCAAGTTTCATGTGGGCATTTGAATATTTAGGAAAAAAAAGCAGCAAGTATGACTGACTATACACTGGTGAAGCATCAAATATGTATTTACTTTCATGAGTTCAGGATACCAAGCTAATTTATGAGCAGCTGAATGAAACAGAACCATGAGTGAGTTCAAGTTAGTGGTCATTCCATATCAGTAAAAAACCCTCCACTACTACCCTTGGATTTAACCACTGGAGGTGTTCCCTGTCATGTTGGGCCATGTATATTATCTGTGCAATAAGGCTCTTCAAGGGGTCTGAAATACCACATTTAATGGTATTAGTAAGCAATTGTGCTGCAGGAATCTTCATGGCTGTCTGTCTTGTTCTGGTCTGGGAATTGTCAATCTCTCTACAGCACGTGAGAATAACATGTTGGGATGCCACAAGAATGTGGGTAACATTTATGTAACCTTCAGCCTTTGTGGGAAAATAAAATCCTTTGTTACTTGGAGTTGACTCTGTACCAGATGGTATGAATAAATGTTTGCAATGCCAGTGCTGTTCAGCTTGGCTGATCGATTCTGTCATACTCCCAAGGAGGTAGAGAGGCCTTAAATAACTGATTCAGGATGTAGAAAATATTTTCCTTTTCCTGTTGCAGTAGTATTATGCATAAGTGATGCTATTCTGACTGCCAGCTTCTCACTCAGCAGGATGAATGAATTATGTAAATATTGATCAGCCTTTTAGCAAAGCTGACAGCTCATTGCTAACACTTTTATGTATTTTAATTAATTCCAAAGATGATTAAAGCACAATAGTCACTATCTTTCTTTTATTTTTATTTTTTTAAATTTATTTTCTGTTCTGGTATTATTGTTGCCTGAAGAAACCAAAGCTGATGCAAAACTTCTGTTGGGTTCTTTATGAAATTCTCTCTTGTTTCCAGTCTGGCTAACAAGTGCATTCTTATGGCAGAACAGTTTGGCAAACCTCTCCCAGGCAGTATGAGCCTGATGACAGCAATCTCCTTATTTCTTATGTGTGGAATACAGTGCCTAGTGCTGGCCTGAAGCTGACTCAGGGCTTCTAGGTGCACGCTATGAGCAAAACCAACAAAGTGACTCATTTATAGAGTTTGCATAAACATCTTTTCTCCTGCTTCAAATTTTCCCCTTTCTTTTCACAACCCAAGGTGGTGGATCTCAGAAACACAGGCAGCAGAGCTATTCTTTGAGGGTTCAATTCTTATGCCACACATCCTCTAAAGGCTTCTGCCCATAAAGTTTGATCCTGTGCCAAACTTTATGTGGACCCTGCTAAACTGGGTCACAGAGCTCAAACTGCTGTTCTTTTAATGAAAAATTGCAGTCAAGAAATCTCACTGATTTTTCATCACTACCTAAAACATGTTACTTTCAACTCCTGTGTTACAAACAAAAATTTGCTGAAACATCTACTGTGGTATCAGGTGGGAAAAATTACTTTCTGCATGTTTCTAATGCAAACTGATTTTTATTTTGTCAATGTCAGATAAACATCTTTATGTTGGCTTTGTTCTTCAAACTCCCAGTCTATTTTAACTCATCACTTCCATTTACACTGCATTATATCAATTAGAAAACTGTGAAACCTCCAAGGGATTTTCAGCCCTTTTATATCCTTACCACAGCATGTATCAGACTTGCTCCTGCAGAGAATTCCCTCTGCTCTTATCAGACCACAGAAAATATAATTTTTTTCTATGTCTATAACTGGGACAGATATATAAGTATTTACTTATTGGTTTCTACAAAACTATTACTCCAAAGAAAATAAAAATCTCTAAGAAAAATTCACATATGAATAGTTTCTTTGATACCAATAGAGCAAAGTTGCATTTACAATATTGTAACTTAGAAATTCCTCTATACCTGTCCTACCTGAATTTATAGCAGACACACAAGCACACTTTTGGCTGCATACATTATGAACACAGAACTGTCATCACAGCACTTGGGACCAGATTTTAACCTGTACATGTGGTGTACACCTGTGCTTTGTATGACAATGCACTTGATTTGCAGTGTGGGAGACTCCCAAGTTCAAAGTTAATCTGGTGTCTTTTTTATTCTTTCTCTTACAAGAGCGTTTTAAGATTTTCTCTGTAATTCTCACACAGCTTCTGGGGTAACTTTAGTTCCACTTCCTTTAAGAGTACGGAATTTATTTTCACTAATGCAGAATTAACTACTATGAAAAGAGCACCAAGGATTATGATGTGTCACAGCAGTGTTGCTGTTCAAATGTCCTATTCTATATATTTTCTCTTAAAATGTTCAAGAAGAAATCAATTTCTGCAAATTAAAAAAAAGGACAGAAAGCCAAACCCACAGGTAAATGTAGAGTTTCTTCCCTGTTTCACTTCAAAAACCATAATCTCAGTCTCTGCTATATGCACCCTGCAAACAACCCTTGCACCTTCCTGGGATGAGTATTGTGGAGGCATTATGCAACTACTTTTCTTTCCATTTTACTCATTCAAAGAAAGATCACCAGCCACATTTCTTTCTCCCAGGCCAGACTTCTTGTGGACCCAACTGGGATCATCCACCTCCCTTTCCTTTCCCTTCCTCCCCCTCCCTTACTCTTCTCAAGGCAGCTGCTGCATCCTAAACTGAACAACAACAGAGATTGGCTATCTGGACTTTTCCAGGCAAAATGGCCATATCCCATATATGGAACATACTAGCCTCTTTGTAATTTAATGCTGGCATCCTTGACAAGGTAGCTGCATTCTGTCTCACAGCATGTTGTATATTTTAAATGCTGTTGTACAACTGCTGGCCAGACCGCACAGTATAAAGTAACGGCTGAACAAAAAAGAAATTCAGTACTAACAGGCAAACCACAGAAGTTTTGGCTGAGCATCCCAAACTGCTAATGCTTATCAGGACCTCCTGAGAGCCCCCCTCCTTCCTGCAGCCCAGAAAGCTCCATTGCCAACTGTCCTGATCCTCATTAACTTCACATCACTGTCATTTGCTCTTTTTTTGCAGCAGCAGCCTCCACAAGCTGCTTGGCACTTCCCAAACATAGTACGAGACATGCTTTGCTATTGTTTTCTCTGCTTTTTTTTTTTTTTTTTTTTTTTAGTTTTATTTTTGGGGACAGCAGGAGATATAAGCTGTGCTGGAGAAATTAGAGAATTAGTGCAAGCCCTGCCCTGTGTCTGTGCAGCAATGAGGTGCCATCTGACAAGAGCTGGAATTGCCTCCCCAGCCCTTCAGGGGTCCTTTGCTATTTGTCACACCATCAGGCCTCCAATCCTGCCAGCTCACTCTGAAGCATGGAGGCAGCTCCATTAAGTTCAAAAAGACATCCATGTTAAATGTTCTGCCAGAGAGTTTACATCTAACAGAGACAACAGCTCTTACACGTGATGTGAGGGTCCATTAAAGTGTAGTGAAGGAAAGGTTGAACACAGCTCTTTACATAAATGCCTACAGCACATATTTACCTGTCAGACAGCAGCTTCTCAAGCTTTCCCTTCTCCTCTCCTCTCCTGCTCAGCCTGTGTCTGCAGCAGGATGACAGCTGCCATCCTCAGCACAGCTGTCAAATGCCATGCTCAGACTCCATGCATTTCTCCTGACAGAAATACCATCACTTGTCCTTTCCTCTGCTAACAAGCACTACTGTGAGACTATTTGGGGGTTTATGCAATTTCTTAGAAATGTCCTGGGATTACAACTGAGTGTCAGGATGCACCATGCAACCACAGCTCTACCTGAAAAATGTGATTGCTCTTACAAAGGACAGAAAGTAGAGAAAGACAACACAGACCCCATCACAGGATTAACTGGATTCCCTAATTCCTTTTTGTTTTTCCTTTCCTTTCTCTTCCTTCTTATCTGGATGCCCTTCTAGTGCTATTTTACCCACTGGATTCTCATTGCAGGCTTCCCTGCTTCCTGCCCCTTGGTCTCCTCTCTTTGCTTCTCCTGTGGTTTGTAATGCTTCATTCCTACATCACAATTAATGAGTTATATCTGCACTCACAGGACCCAGTGTCTGAATGGCCCGTAAGTAGAAAGATTAGCAACACTAATTTTTCTACAGATGGTTAAGAATCACAGTTTTTTAGGAAAGCAGTTACTCTCATGAATCTGTGACCTGCCAGTGCCCTGGGGAATATCTGTTAGGTGTCACCAACACTCAGATAAAAACACTTGCTAACATGATTTCACTCACTCAGTGTGATAATATGATGTTATCCCTTGGATCTGATCCACAGCACCAAAAAGAGTGAGTATGTTGGAGTATTGGGAGGTTTTGTTTGTTGTCTTTTTTTTTTTAACAACAGCAAACATGGCTTCTGGCTCCCTTGTGGGTGGTATATTAAATTTGAATTTTTTTCCCCCTAAAGTGGTTCAGCTATGAATTTATTTTCTCCCTGCCTTGCTTGAACCATAATATTGTGGTAACATAAGTTACATATTTGGATTGCTACAAATCAGATATGCTGATTTTAAGATTTTCTTCTTGTTTTGTGCCAAGTGTTAGAAGTAATTAATTAGCATATAATGTAGCACCAAGAAGATCCTGGTTGCCTGGATTTTTATAGCATGCAGTATCTTCTTACAGACATAATCTTGCTGTAGATAATAAAATGGTATGTATTCAGTACTTGTGGGGTATTCCTTAGCAAAGGGCAGCAGTGTAGATTAAACCAGCAAATTCTCAGAGTTATGATTAGAAAATTGTCATCATCCCACAGACAAGTCTCCCTGGGACATGAAGAGGTACAAGCATCTGTGAAATGGCTCTAATTAACAAAGTAGTGCTTGTTGGCAGTTAAAAAAATAAATAAGCCTTTAACTTAGGAGAGAAGTTGAATTCAAATAATAATAATTGTCTGAGAAAGAAAAACAGCCCACCATCCAGTACATCCTTCATTGCTGTTTAATTTCTTACATTTGTAAGGAGATGGGCTTTTCTTTCTTTCCTCATCTGGTGAAGAAGAAAATAATGCACATCTCACAAAGCATATCTGGTTTTTAACTGTATATTAAATTAACCAAATCATCTAACATGCTGCATAATTAACAAGAAATTGAACTTTTTCATTTAGCTGAGTAGGTGTGCTAAAAAAGAAGGGAAAAATACTACCTGAAAACATTCTGCTAAAGGTTGGGTATTGCTTGTGTGAAGTTATGATTTTACACTAACTGCTATCAGTAGGCACCATAGTTTGTGTTCACAAACATCAACTGCATATGCATTTCATAATTACCTATGGTTGCATAGATCCTTCACATCACTTGTCTGCTTCCCTCATGCTGCTGGAAAACCTCACAGTGGAGAGAAACAAGGCCTTTATTCTGTGTTTCGCTGAAATTCAGTTTTACTTGAGCTAAAAATATGTGTTCAAAACGGCTTGAGAAGTTTCACAAGCCAGAAACTAGACACCATGTCTTCTAACCCATCTCTCAGAACCATCAGGTATCGTGATTTCCCACTAGCAAGTCACTTCCAAGCACTTTGGCTCACTGGTTGGGCACTGTTAGAGGTGTTTATGTATACACTGGATTATATACAGTCTTTGTCTGGCTGAGTCTTTTGCTTTTAAGTTAGTTAATCCTGGTATCTTTGGGCTCCGACTCACAAGTCAGATAGTTATCTTGGGATGTCTGCAGTGATTCCTGCTCTTTGGTGCCTGGACCACCCCACCTCTCTGAGCTCTCTCCCAAGCCCACCTTCCTCCCAGTGCAGCAGGACTCAGGCTGTGACTGAGCCACCATTCCCATGGACCAGCTGTCCCTGTCTCACACCTCTGCAAGGAGGGAATGGCAGCCTACACCAGCCCCAGCACAGTGCTCATCTGGAGCATGGGCAAGGCACACTATGTTCTCCATGCTTTAAGGTACTTACATTCAGTTCAGCTGAATTAATCTGAAATCTGGGCAAATGGTAGAAGGACTTCTCCTTAACTCCTTTCCCAGAGGCTTCCTCAGCACTCACTCAGCCCCACTCAATATAAGTCCCTTGTCTATTTGATCAGGTCTTGCCCTGTTCAGAAGCAGATAGTCAGGGGTTTAGGGATATTTAGGTGTGTAGAGATATTTACTGTTACAAATATACTCATGCAGGAATTCAATCAAACTGAGGTACTAGCTACAGGGAGATATTTCAGGACCTACAATTTAAAGCACTCAGGTCCCTAAAGACAGCCTTACATGCCAGTTGGTGACTTTCAATGCTAATGGGGAAGTGAGCAAGAAAATAAAGATTGCTTAAACATGGATGTGTGGCACAGAGTTTGAAAGACCATGGTAAACAATGTAAGGAGTGACAAGAGCAGAACTTTCCTTTGACACATGCTGCTTTGGGTTGCATATGATGTGGAATTCTGTTTTCAGAGTTTAGTAAGGATAGCGTTTTGTCTTATAGTCCACTTTCTTGAGAGTGGACAGCCCACTGGTTGTGAAGAGATGGACAAATGTCATCAATTTGTGTGAAATGTTAGAAACTGTCTCTGAGACCAGTTCACATACAAAGTTAATCATTATTCTGTGGGGGAAAAGACTCCATATTTGGGGAGCACTGATCTCTCTGAAAACCTTTTCTAAAAGCTTCCAGTGTTGATTTTGATCCCAGAGAATAATAGAAAGCTATATGTTGTTTTACAAATTTTCCCACTATTTTCTTTTATGGAGAGAATGGAATGGTTATTAATACAAAGCCTTCTGTGTTCCTACTTGGAACAAGTAATCTCTAGTACTAACATTCAACCTGGGAAAAATGTATTAGCACCCGGACTAGTACCAAGGCAAGGCACCTAGTACTAGTCTATTCTTGACTTTTCGACTGCAAACTTTGTTTCAGCTCTTCATGTCATGGTTCTCTGTCACCTGTCGAAACAGTATTATTTAACAGGGCTTTTTTATCCTCAGACAGTTCTTCACAGAATTTTACCATCTGGCTATCATGGCCTGTTTTTCTGTTTGTCATCTGTTTTTGATTTAATAATTCTGGTTTGTGGTTAAGAAACTCTGTCTGTGACCTCTGTATCTTGAATTTTCTCTGCAAGTCATCTTCTTCATTACTGTCTTCTAATTCCTCTCATTTCTTCTGATCTCCTCTTATTATACCTGACTAAATAGATTTGTTTATTTTGGCCCTAGTTTAGCCTCTGATCTTGTGCTTATTTAATCCTTAATCCTCTTAACACCTCAATTGAGAGAGATACATTTTTCTTTCCAGGGCATCTGTTCTTTCTAAATTAATTCTTAACTAAAATAGTGTCTCAAGCAGCCACTTAAGATTTAGATATTCCTCCTTCTTCAACATTATTAGCATTCAAAATCTGTTATTACTGCCAGTAACGCAGTGCTCAAGCAGTAGGTGGAAGACAGAGCTCAATTAAACCAGGGCTCCTGCAACATTTTCATTGCTCACATAAATGCAGCCACACACATGAGCTAAGGCCCTGAGACAGAATTTCCTCCAATATGCATTTTGCAGCTGGCACGAGGGATATAAGGCTTTCTTTGGTTTGGCATTTTATCCAACAATAGACTCATATCCAGGTCTCCCTCTATCACTTGTGAAGAGGCAACAGTGAAGTCAACACCACTAAATGTTTTCAGTACAAGACTCTGAAGGTCATTGGCCACCTTTGATAGACTTTCTTGATACAAAAGAGATGAGCCACCCTTAATATTTCTTCACTACTCCTCTATGAAAAATTAATTTCATGAAAATTGCATGCACACCTGTGGAAGTGCAATGAAGACTGAAGTAACATGCATTGATTCACGGTTTTATTGTACTTCTTCCACAAGACTAGTGATCAGGACAAAATACAATAATTTAGCTTTTTTGGTTTTTTTTTTTAACTAAGTATAGCTTCTCTGGAAACCTTGCCTGTTTGTCTAATTGCTTTACTTGAAGACCATCTGAGGTAACTATCAGCCTGTGTGGTGGGAGCATACCCAGCACATCTGTGTCATCTTTTTGGTTTTCAGTTTTGCACGATGGTTTGTCATGAATTCACAGAAATGCAGCAGATGCTGGGCATATGGATAGCTGTGCTTTTCCTGGAGATGTCCCACCCTGCTGACCTGGCTGGCTAAGCAAGCCCTCAGCCAGACCTTGGCACTTTGGTCTCTCCTGCAGAGAGCTGCTCTTAGCACCTTCTGCATTAACCAGTGCAACTCTCCAAGGGTGGCACTCTAAATATCTTCAGCACCATCTGCTCCTGCCAGTGCAAAACATTTCATCATAAAAACTGGGCTGTGATGGCTGAAATGTGGCTGTGCCACGGGCACAGGAAAGTATTAGATTTGTGTTTCAGCTATACATCTTCTTTAGCCTATCATATACCCATTTCAACATGTCTTGAAAAAGAGAGAGGAATAAAACCATTGTCTTCATATGTACCAGTCTGGATGTTCTTCATTGCCTCACAACTCTTGTAGCCATATCAGAGAAAACACCAATCAGTATTTCTTGTACAATATCATGTGCAATACACAAAACTCTTGCTGAAACTTCTACTGAATACAACCTTGACAAAATGATGAGGCTCTCCAATCTACCTGTACTTGTCGCAGAAGTGTTTTTCAGGGAAAGATGCTTAAGGGAAAACTTAAACAATCCAGCTTTTAACAGATAACAGATAAAAAGTCATTAAAACTTCAGTCTTTGACTACAGTGACCTTAGTGACTTTTCACTGTTTTGGAACTTTTATCAGTTTTTCTATCAACCCCCAAATTCGTGAGCCTATGCTGACAACTGTCTCTCATACATGAGAGGTCTTGGTTAAGGAGAAAAGGGACAATTAAAATATTTCTTTGCTTAATATATATGCAGAAAAAATATTTAATTACTAGAGAAGGAAATGTAACTGAAATGGTATTTAACACAGATAGTTCCTGAAAATTCAAGAACATAATCCAACAATAAACAATAAATTGTTTTGTTAGAGAAATATATATTTTTTTAACATTATTTTATTTTTTTGAACTTTTTTGTTCTTGCTTTGCAAGGGCTTCATGCAAGTATTTTGTATATAGCTAAATATTTAAAGAACAACGGCTGAACTCAAACACCAGAAATTCTGTATGATACATGAAATAGGAACAGTGTCACATTAATTCCTGTCTTCATGATGGACATCGAAGAATTTTACTTAGTTTCTAAACACTTTTCACGCTTAGGTACAATATTAATGATTAATAAAAGCTTGTGTTTCAAACAGACAGAGATCTCTTTTTTCTGCCTTGAATTAAATTCTGACTTCTGGAACGTGACTAATTTACATTTGCTAATGCAGTGGAAAAAAAACATGCTCATCCACAGCTCAGTGAATGTGAGCAAACATGCCTTGCCATGCCTGGCCACTGTCAGGACTGTGTTTGCAGTCAAGTTGAACTAGACAGACCCAGACCTTGGCTACAACCTGGCAGAGGGACAGTATATAGACACGTGTGGATAATTTTTTCATTCCATCATCTGTGGCCTTGGTAATGGTGATGTAAAAGCAATGATAAATCACATCTCTGTGTGAAATTGTCACTGCGCTGTCTCTTGACTGCTGTGGTTTGGAGTAGGGCAGCATAAATCCATTGCTCTTGCACAGCCTAATACCTTTAGAAAGGAAAGGACAAAACTTGTCCTGAAAAGCTCCTGTTTCACACTTCAGTTGGCATTTGAGTTCTTTGAAAGAACACATTACTCAAAGAGGTGTGTACAGTTAGTTTGATACTGCTTGGCTCTGTTATATAATATGAAACATATATGGGAAATATAAATCCTGCTTCTAGCTCTGCTAATTCACAGCAAGCTGCTGGGAAATTTCAGGTCTTCTACTTTGATTTAGGCTTTCCCTCTCCTCAAGTAAGAACAATGATACTTGTCTCTGGATCTTTGGAAATTGGTTGGAAACAAATACAGAAATGTATAATTATTATGCCTTAAGAGAGCAGAATCTCACATTTGTGTAGCTCTTCTAGAAGAGCTGCTGAAACACTTGTGATGGTTTGTCTGCTCTGACAACTGCTTCATAACTTCAAAAATATTATCTCTGTTCTCATCTCCTTATTAGGTAATTTTAACCACTTTGAAGACCTGGCAAATTCACCTTATTAGTGAGGAAAAAAAACCCCATGCATAGCTTTCACAGTTCAAATGTTTCAACATAAAAGCAAATATTTCCTTCAGAAAGATAATTTGCTATCCAAACAAACATAATTGGAAGCAATCTGGTGAAATAACACTCACGGTCCAATTAGCATAGAAGAAACTAAGAAAAAACAAAACTAAATAGTACCTACAATCTTTTCTGAATGTTCTTGTCTGATTTATTATAATTCATCCATCATCCAAATTTTAGATGTGAACAAGGCAATCTTGAAGTAATCTTGCCATCCAAAGTAGAGACCAAGTCTGGACTGTAATTACTTCTCTTCCTTGAAAAATATAGTAAACAATTTTACAGTGTATATGACTTAGTTTATCATTTGCCATGCTAATTGTTATATTCTTTACCCTTGCCAGCTCAAAGGAAAAAAAATTACAAAAGTGAAAGATGCAGAAATAGCCCTCGTTTATATGTTATAAATATGAATAAATGTACCAGTTTGCAGCAATAACAGATCCAACCCTCCAGAGAGCATTGAGCATTTGTGAACTGTTCAAGCACTCATTAGCTGTTGACATTCTTCAGAAATGAATAATTTATTTGAGTTTGGGAGAGCAGCACATGATCTAATAAAATAAACAAGTCATTGTCATCTGCAGGTACTGTGCCAGATATATGACTTAAGCCTTGGTGGAAGCACTAGTGCTATTTGCATAGAATACCCATTTGGTGCTAATGTTCAGCAAGCTCTGCTGACAGCTCTGGCCTCTGCAGGGAGATATGAATCTTCACCTGCTGTCTGCTCCCACCTGCTGCTGAGGTCTCTTGTAAACTTAAGGACAGTCCTTGGCTCCTCTAAAAAAGTGAATCATTCCATATATAAGTATCAACACCAGTCATTTAAAGCATAACTTGTAGCCTCAACCTTTTTATCAGTACTTATATGAGCAAGCCAGGCTGTGTCTTTTGTGAAAATAAAAACAAGGGGAGTGATTTGTGATCGGTGCCTTCTGCTCTACTCAGACTGAGGACAAGGGCTGCACACAACATCCTGTTCCCAGGCAGCCCTCCTGCCTGAGCAGACTCCAACTGGCACATTCTGTGCTTCCTGGTGAAAGGGTGTCCCACCCCAGAGGCAGCCACTCCTGTGTTCCACCCTCACCTCCAGAGACAGCTGGCTGCTCCTATGGAGCTGACTACCACTTGGCAGAGTTGTCTTTCACACCAGCACAGAAAACTGCATCAGCTCCCTCAAGCACATTACGTTGACTCAAATGCTTGTTATTTACCACACTCAAGGGTTTTGTTTTGCCCAAAGGATGTGAACATAGCACCAGCTAGAAGGAATATTTTAAAAGTTCATGGATTTGTAATAAAATTGCAGATTACACCAACTGTTACACCATGGGAACTGACAAAATGCATAATATCAAATTTAACTGACTTGCTAGTTGTCATACCAAAAAAAAAAGCACGGATTTTTAAATGTGCAAAGCATCAGCTCACAAAGCAGGAACTAATTAAGCATGCATTTATGAGCCATGATCTTATGAAACAAGAATTAATGAAACTTCAAAGTGTTACCTTTTGAAGTACAAAGCTGGCAAAAACAGCTCCAGATAATTGCCTAGCTGCTCAGAGACAGGACAAAGTCTAGGCTCCAAGACTGGTTTAAAAATCCATCACCACCCTCTCCCATAGCCACAAGGAAGTGGACAATCAATCTGGACTAACTTCTGATAGTGGTGTTTAAGGACTTGCTCCTCAACATATATATTCATATAGTATGAACAACCTCCAGCAGGAAGCAAGGAATACCATCACCTTGCCAAGAGGAAACAGCTGGGGGCTAAACTACACAAAGCTGTTCAGTCCTGTGTCTGCAAGAGAGTGTTTTGAAGTTAACAGAGAGAAGACAAATTCCTGATTTTGGCAGCTGGAGCTTTACAGCTTTGCTATCGGGAACTTCATAAAAGTGTTTAGGAGTTTCTCTAGATAATGTACCAAGGGAGTGACAAAATTGAGGGTTGGAGTGTCCAACTCCTGTTGATTCCCTCCCTGCCTAGTGAAGAGTTAGCTAATACAAAGCAGGACAGCTAGAAAATGAAAATCAGGGACACATCCAGAAATAACAAATAGTCTGGTAGCTAAGGATGCGTGCCAGACATGCAGAAAACTGCCTTGTAGGTCCTGGCTCTGAACCAAGGCCATGCAAGGACTTGGGTTTGGTATCCAGCACTTGTATCAGCAGGTTACAGAGGTCATTCAAGAAGCACTTGTATCCTCCATCAGCAAAAATATTTTACTAGGCTAGAGAAACACTGTGAAAAATGATTTGGTTTGGAATTTTTCACAATTTGTCAGTATAAGATGTGCCACTTCAAAAATTCCAGGAATGAGGCTACCTGGGACAGAGAACTAATGTTGAGGCACTTCTTCAGTCCACCCTTATCATCTCACCTGAACTTCCAAGGCTTCAGTAACAAACAAGAAACCACCATTTGCTACTGTTCAGACTCTTTCAAAATGTGCTTAATCCAAAACATGCAGTCACTGATTTTTCACTTTGACCACAAATTGCACTTCCCAAGAACCAGTTGCTCTCTGGCTTGCCGGACCATGAGCAGAATGCATGTAACATTAAAAATGGCTTATGGCCTGGCAAGAAAAATACAGCCATTCTCACATTCTAACCTCCAATTGTTTCAGGGTCACTTACATGAAATATAACTCTATAACATTAAATATGTTCCCTCCACCAAAAGTTCAGATCATTACTGGCTTTCACCAAAAGGACTTTACACCCTTGTGTCAGAGAAAGCCTTTATAGGAACTGCAGATTGTAGCCACTCTCACAATGTCTCTATAAATAGGAATACAGTTTGCATACTACCAGTATTTAATATGTGCCTTGAGGAAAAACTTCTCAATCTAACATATTAAATGCACTTTCTTCCTCCAGGTACTGTGTGAGAGCAATAAGTGACATTCCTAGCCTCTTAGGTGAAGTTTATGATTTTAATAGATGTCAGGTGTCTGCGTGTGAAGCATGAACAACTTTGGGACTTCAGCCTGGGCTCGTTTCACACAATAGAAAACGGTACTGTGCAACAATATAGCTCAAACTTCCCAAAGTCTGCATACTGATTTTTAGATACAAAGAGAGAATTTTCAGCATTTCATAGCTTGCTCATGCACCCCAAGTTAGGATTTAAAATATTTCACTGTTGACCTACTCAACTGTATCTTGTCATCCACTTTACTTCTTGCTGTGTGAACTGCTGCCTCCCCACATTTCACACTGTATATCATAAAGACTTTGAACCACATCTGAGATGCCTGGGGTTCTAGTTTCTCCCAAATTACTGTGACTTTAGCTTCTTCAACAGCTCTGGTTTTGATCTGATTTATTAGTACTTGTCCTTCCTATTTTTACTATGTTATCAAAGAAGAAAATGAAAACTATCATACAAATTATTGTTCTCATACATATACTGGAAATCCAGATAAGGACACTGGATGTAGATTTAAAGTTTCTTCCTTTTATTTAAAATTAGTCGGATGATTTTCATTAGAATATCTATTAAACTTTTTGTAGATATGTTCTTGCCCTTTTTTCTTCAGATGGAAAAATATTTTCCGAGGACATTTGGATACATTTCAAACGTATCCATAACCATTGCACAGTCACAAAGTATGCAGGATCATATCCTCGGCTGGTGTAAACTGATGACAATCCATTTCTTTCAAAGCTAGCTTTGTGCAACCACCCTGTTTTTTGCCAGTTGTGGCTCAAAAACTATCTGGAAAACAACCACTTTGGAAATGTTTATGTGCCTGGCTGATCTTATTCTATCCTCTTTTGTTTATATCTAAAATATTTTGGACCAGATATATGATTAATTCAGTGGAAATTTTACCCTGGTTACTCACGAGTTTCTTTACAGTGGTTTGATTTCACTTCAGGGAGTGGAGAGATTGTGTTTACTGATGGAGGAGAACAAAACAGCAGCGATAAACTCCACTCTTTGACACTGCCGATGTGCAGGAATGCTGCATTCCGCCCTGTCAGCATTGCACCATGCTCTCATACTTCTTCTCTCACAGCTTACCAGGGAGATTCAAGATTTCTGCAACTCCCAAAATACCCAAGTCTTCAAGACTGAGGCCAAAATCAAGTTATCACAGTAAACTTCAATGAATTGTTGCAGCTTTTCAAACTGTATTTACAGGTCAAGAGGAGGATTTGGTTTGATTTTTTTTCCTCTTTGAAGACTCATACACTTTTTAACAAGATATTATCGTCTAATTAGAAAAAAAAAGAAAGGCTTTCTGGCCCTAAAATCTATGGCGTGCAAAATAAACATACAAGCTTTCTTCTTTCATGTTTTCCAGACATCTTTACACTCCTGGGAAGATGTGCCTCCTGCTCCTGTCAAAGGGAGACAGTGAGGAGGGGGATAGGGGAAGCCAGGGCTTTCAAAATTGGTTTATTGGGGGTTCAATTGTAGACTCTGTAATGCTGCTTTTGTTTTACACAGACATCAGGACTCGCAGCTTCCTTCCTTCCACAGACTCCAAACCTCCCCTGTCCTCCCCAGCACTTCAGTGGCTATCAGAGCTTTCAGCTACACAGAAGCTGTAATTTGCAGATCCAATCTCCAACAAAGCCCAGCTATCTGGGGAAATAACTTTCATAAAACGCTAGTTTGAACACAAGCTCTTCTCTCAGCTTTTCCAGCAGCTCTCCCTGCCACTTCCTACTCTTGAAAGATTGGGCAAAAGCCACTTCTTTTTCCATTGTAAAGAAAAGTTTTAATGTAGTGGTGCAGGCATTGGAAATTATCTTTACATGGATACCTTAAAAATATTTCACTGTGGGAAACAGAGGTTGAGAGAATATCCTGCAGTCAACTAAATGGACAGGGAGAAGATGAGCATGTGAATTGAACTCCCACAATGCTGCTCAAGGCATGGTAGTTGCTCATGAGCTACAGAAATACACTCAAAACACATCAAGTGTTTTCAGCTGTCTTTTAACAAGAAATAGCAGGTAGAAATAGGCAGAGGAGAGAAGTAGCAGCTCACCACAGCCCACCAGAGTGCCACAGAGACCTTTTGTCAGGAGGGTTTAATCCTGTAAAGCTGAATTGACTTTCTGGTATAACCAGATCTACACACCCAGAAGTTATGAATGAGACCCCCAAAATCAGGAGAACAGTTTTAATGTGAGATTTAAGGAAAATATGACAGTTTTAGTTGCTTTCTGGGTGTTCAGCCTCCAGGGTTAACATTTCCAGGCTTCTGTTTGTAATCACAAGGTCTAGAATTTCACTGTTTAACTTTGATTTGTATGTGCTTCAATGACTGAGGTGTGAAGAAAAACCCTGAGCCTTGTAAGAGATGTGAAGAAGTCGTCATAATTGGCAGTGCTGGGGATATTATACAGTTTGGCCCTGCCCTGGATTAAAAAATTCTCTCCAGCTGCTGATCTTACAAATTCTCCTGGTCTCTACTGGAGATATTGCTCAGTCTCAGGCAGTTCCTACACCTCTGCACAACTCTTCTGAACTCTGAAATGTTTAGAGTTTATTCCACAGTAAACTGAGCCCAAGCCTGAAGGGGCTGACCAGCCAAGAAGCCAACATCAACAGCTTTTCACAGTTTGGTTGGCCCCAGGGGTGCCAAATATACCATAGCAGATATAAATCTGAAACATATAATATTATTGCAAAAAGAGAGCTAATTTTCTCAACATCTAATTGAATTCTCTAGTAGTTTCACTGAGAAGTGTTGTGCTGGTTTCATCTCAACATTTAATGAATACTGATTTTTTAAAGAAACTGTTTATTTGCATTAAAAATTTACTTCCCCACACTCCCCAAAGTATCAAAAGAAATTGAATGTTAGATTTATAATTAATGTGGTTTGGATTTTAAAAGAAATTTTTTACAGCAAAGAACATTTCCATAAATCATGTCCATGATTGAAAAAACATGGTCATAACTGAAGACAAAACTGCTTCATTTTGCATCTGTTTCACATATATAAATATGTCAGGTTTACTTAGAACACACTGATAAATATGAGGAAGAAGGGAAGAAAATGATAAAAATAGCCTAGGTTGTATCTGTACCTCCTTTATTATAATTCTCTCTGATACTATTGTGAGCACTCATTACTTTTTTTGCCTGGTTTGGTCAATTAAGCTATTAAAAAGTTAAAACAACTTTTATGGAATTATGCTCTTAGTACAACCCTAGAAAAAAGCTGGCACGTGCAGTGTCTCATTGCCTTATTTTCTTCTGACCATTTCAGAAATAACAGCCCCAAATTAGTTCATCACAACTGATTCCTTTCTGCTCACACCAAATGTGGTCCTGTTGGTCACTGTGACTTCAGGATCAGTGTTGGTAGCCAGTTTGCACTATGAGAGAATCTCCCCGTGCTCCCACAATGCAGCATAAGTGAAGAAATTTGCCAAGAGAATCACTTATCAAACACGATGTCCTACTCCTAGTATTATTCCATAACATATCTCTTCCAAATAAATAATGTTGCTGCCTAGTCAGCCAACAATCTGCAGTTAATAAAAAAAGTAACACTAATATGTTTCTTCTAATATTTTTAATTAAAATGTACATCTTTAATACATTTGACTTCTTTTTACCACAACAGTTTGGCATGAGGCATCGGAGAAAACATGAGTATACAGCAAAAATAAATTAAGTGTTTAACCTACCACCATCTTGATGGGAAAACATATGAAGCAAATTATTCAAACAGAGGTAAGCAATGTGCTATATAATTCTTTTCTCCTTACAAGTGTGTAGTTGGTGTGGCTAATGTGAAGTCTATGTCTTTCACACATAAAGGCGCTTTTAAGTTATTTCTAGGCTCTTTCCATTCATAGTGAAATCTCTTTCTGTTTACTTAGGATCTAAGGATTTAACTCTGTGCTTGAAAAAAAAAAAGCATTTCTTATTTTCTTCAGCTTATTTTAGGAACAATACATCGTTTAGGAAAAAAACCCATGTTTGTGAGAAATTCCTGCCAACAGATATCCAGTCCTTCAGTGGTAAGGAATATTTCTTTTAATGATACATGCATTTTCAAATTAACAGCGTGAGAATCTTTAAACATTCTCAAGAAATGGTAAGTAAGAGAGATAAGAAGTAAAACTATCACTAAGTTTTCAAGTGTTTAGGTAAATTTGCAAGCAGTTTGAAGCTCGAAGGGATCTAAAAGAGCCTCCAGCCCTTACACTGCTCCCCCAGCCCAGCCTCCAACAGCCTGCGCGTGGCAGCCTCATTATTGCTTAGTGCTTCCTTTTTATTTTAGTTGGCCTTTATTTACTAGCTGAGGGCAAGGTATCTTCCAAACTAAGGCAAACCGCACTTTTCGAGGCGCAGGGAGCAAGCAGCGATACAATTTGTGCTGACGAGATGGAAAGCAGATTGTGTTTCCCCACAGCCCCGGCAGCCTGGCCACAGGGCCCTGTCATGGCCACCGGGCCGGGGCCAGGCCCGCGCTGCGGCCCACAGCCTGGCTGCCAGGCCACGCGGCACCACCCAGCACAAACGTGGGAGTGTGGTGTCCATTTGAAAGGTGTAGGGGGTATGGTGTGCATTTGGGATCAGCTGTCCCCCCAAAATGTCCTGGCTGATGTTTGAACAGGCTTTAAAGGCCCTGCGCTGTCCCCACAGTGTGTGAGGGCAAACAACCAGGGCTCTGCTGCAAGGGCCGCCTTGGCCACAAAAGCCTTGCAGCAAGGAGCTGGCCCCACTCCCTTCCCAGTGTGAGTGTTACACAGTGATTCGTGTCATTATGGAAATACACCATAAAATCAATAGAAACAAAAATACTGAATCTAAAAAGCATGGACATGAGACACAGAAATATTTAATTATTTCATTATATTTGTTGAAATCACTTTGTTATAAATGGTTAATTTTTTTGTTTTTATTATTTTTCATTATAATCATGAATTGTGTCCACTTTTATGTAGAAAGAAAATGTGAGCTTGTTTGGACATGAGCAGGCTTGTCCCTGCTGTTACCTGCTTGCTAAGAGTGTAACCTGAGAACAAGTTCAAGCCTTGTTCAGACCTAGTGGGGGCTTGTAGCCACTGCTGCATGGGCTCTAGCCAGCATGTTTGGGCGTGCTTGGGCTTGTACCCCAGCACAGTGGGCATGTCACAGCCCACCAAGGAACTGCCTGTAAAAGGGGCAGTGACCAGGGGCAGGACAGACATTTTGGCAGAGTGCAGAGTCCCCAGCACTGCTTGCCTGTTCCTTATCAACGAACTAATAAATTGCCTTGTTGATTGACCTTCCCGATTGTGGTGAGTCATTTATAACAGCAGGGCCAGGAAGCACCGAGCCAAGGGCCAGGATGGAACTGTCCTGGCTGGTGTCACCAGGGGTCCCTGAGCCCCTGGCACCCCCAGCCCAGCAGCAAGGCCGGCCCCAAAATGAAAGGCCTGGGGGAGGAGGAGATGGCAGGACAAGGGAAGATGGCAGAGTTAGAAATAACTATAAATAAAACAATAGAACAGAAACAGGAGGGTGAATCTGGCAAAAGCCTGGGCTGCTGGTACCAGCCTGGCACAGGACACAGCCCAGAGCAGGAGGCTGTCCATGCACCAGGGCTTGGGGGATTTTGGGGAGCCATGTCCGTGCTTTCCCCGTGACCCCTGAGCAAACCTGAGCCCTCTGCACCTCTGTGATGACCAATTTGTTGTGACTTTGACAGAAACAGCCCAGTGAGGAAGGACATGCCAGGGTCTCAAACAGCTGGAGAAATGCTCTTGATCCTAACAAATGGCCCAGCCATGAGATCTTCCCCCTAATATGAATAAGCTGCATGAGGAGTTGGTTTTGCATGAGCAAGGCTGCAGGAGTGAGCCTAGGGACCACCTTACAAAAATGAAATATTTCTTCTGATTTGGTTTTCATATTCCAAGTCCTTGCATTAGCCAATCTTCCAAATAGCAGCAATGCCAAACTTCCTTCCAGGCTCAGTCAGATGGCTTTAGGTGCCCGGCCAAAACCAAAAAAGAATTTATTGTGTGCTGCTAACTTCAGTTCCTAACAATATATTACTCAAAAACTGAAAATTTTAACTGTGCCAAACATTCTTTATCAAGGAGGTACCTGGATAGGAACCTTAACTTCTGAGTGTTTCTGCAAAGAATAAACTACTGCTTAATGGTAGGAACATAACAAGATGGATATATTCTGTCTCTAGAAATTTGAATTCTGTGCTGATTTAACCCTATATACAGAGAAACATAGAAACATAGATACTGGCTAATCTAACCACCTCCAGCCTGCAGCAGTTCTCAGCTAGCACACAAGGAAATAAAAATTGAAAAAAAAAAGGAAACCAAACCAAAACAATCAACCCCCCTTCAAATACACCCGAAAAACCCCAAAACTACCCACAAACTCCAAAGCCAAAACAAAAAAGAAGGGTGTTGAATATTCCCAGTCCTGAGAGCATTCTCCCAGTCTCCCTTTTCAGCTCCACTGATTCTCAGCACCAGTGTGGTTTGCTCCCTAACCCCCATAGGGCCTCTCTCATGAGTCTTTCTTCAGTGGTGGCTGCAGCCCATGTGAAAGCCTGACACCTAAAATATTCTCACCCCAGAGTATCTGCTCATCTCATCGAGAATTTGGGGTTTTGGGCCTTGGTCCCCACAGTCCCTCATCTGTGAGCCCTTATTCTCCTGTTAGAGATAGACAAGAATCAATCCCAGTCCACCCACTTACAGTTTTCTAAACTTAAAAGTAAGTAGTAAGGCATTGTGCTTTAAGAGGTGGGGGGCAAATGAAGAAAAAAGCAATTAGGAGGTAATAGCTCTGCTGGGAGAGCTATTGAAACACTTTGATTTCCACATTAAACCAGCAAAACTCTGATGTTTCCAAGTTCACTGGGATGTGTGTCCAAATTGACCTTTTATTGCATATGGTCAAGTGCTGTGAAAAATCCCACCACTTAGCATCTCTCTGTTATCTCAGCCACAGGCAGGGAAATTCTCCCCTTCAAAGAGAACCATAAAATGAGATAACAGAGACAAGGGCTTCTGTGCCATCAGCATTTCAAACTCCACATCCCCTCAGGAAAAGAGGGGTTTTTTGTAAGGGAAAAGAGGGTTATTTGTAAGAGTAAACTGATCAATGGCTGTAGTTTCTCACCCCCAGCCTTGTGCAACCCCAGAAGAAATGCCTCCAGGCTCTCCACCTGGAAAGTGTAGTAGCAAACCAGTGCAGGTACAATTCTTGGACCAGTGGCATTGGTAAATCATTTTACCAAATACACAGGATTACAATTCTCCCATGTATCTACAGTGCAAAGACAGATTTTAACCCAACTCTTCCACACTTTCAGCCCCCTTTTTACCAAGGAGTGTGATTTTTCTTACACTAATAGATCTATAGTCAAAACTGCTGCTGTGTACTGAATGCCAAAGTAGATGCTGCTGTGTGTGGGTGGGAGGGGGAAGGAGTCTGCCAGTATAGCACATTTAATTCAGGGAACTGGTATAAACTACATACAGACAAAACACTAGCTTGCCAGTATAAGCTGTGGCTACACTGGGAAAGTTTGCCAGAATAGCAAACTGCCAAATCTTTTCTAGCACAGACAATCCATGCTATCCCACAGATAAATGTTGCTTCAGACATTAACTCTCTCTAGTCTCACCATACTGCACGTAGGAAACACCACTGAGATGTGCTACTGCTTTTCTCCATAATCTGTCACAGGCCAGCAATTTCAGGAGGCCCAAACTCTTTTGAAGAAGATGGGAAGAAGCATTTGGAGGCTGGGTTATGCTCCCCACATTTCCTGTGATGGGACAGCTGCACTAGGGCAAGGTCCCTGCCACATAAAGAGGCAGAAGACCTGGTTTAGCTGCATTAGAAATGGGACAGGCATGTCATTCTGCTTGCTGGAAGAGTCACTAGGATCCTCAAGTGATTTCATCAAGCTGTCTTCTATCATAAAATATGAAGGAAACTAATTTTACTTGCAAGTAAATTTGAGAATTGGACAACAGCTTGATGATGAGTCAGAATAAGAGCAAAAAGGGAAAAAAAAAAATCCCCTGATATAGCAACAGTAATCCATTTCACACTGTTTCCCACATGTTTAAGCAGGAGTTTTTCAAGTACCACCTATGGACATATTTCCTATACTTTTACCCAGAGTAAAACTTCACAAAGAGTAGACACAGAAAGGCCAGAACATCTGGCAGAGTAAATACCATAGATACAGAAGTGGGATTATCAATTTTGCACAGTGCATTTCCTTTTTTTTTTTTTTTTCCAGATGGCACTTTAAATTAAAGTCAAGAGCTTTGCTGGGAAAACATGTAAAATATAATATCATATAATCACATCTGAAAACACAACAAAAAAATTATTAAAAAGATCATTCTGTATTTAAAACATTTACCACAGCCTGAGAAAATACTTTTTATTGTTCAAAGCAATGGTTGATCTCAGCATCTGAAAGCAGATAGAGGGAGGCAAAGGAGAAAAATCAATCATTTACCAAAGCAGAGTATTGCATATATGGCTTTTTCTGTGGAGGTTTCTTTTTTCCTCACCTTCACAAAATCTTGATAATTAACATGCTAAGAAGATTTAAACACTATTAGTCTAGAGTACAGGAAATTATACCCTTGAAACCACCAGAAATAACCTGACTTTACAAAATTTTGAAGATGATGCTTCAAGACCTTTAAACAGTGGCTCATGCTTTTGCCACAGCAAAAGTTCTGATATAGGTTTAAATTTCAATCTCCCTCTCTATTTTTCTACTTTTTGAGGATTTTTCTTTCCATTTTGCAGGTAGGTTGTCTGCTTACTTATTTAATGTATGCATTTCTGTTCATTCGCTCCCATATCATTCAGTATTTTATTAATCTAATTTCTGATAAAAATGAAGTCTTCAGATTTCCCTGCATCCCCAGGCTTTCTGCCAATTGGTCTTACACTGTTAGAGGGGAGATGACAGTTTATTAAGCATTAAGCTACAGACTAATGAGTTCTTGCCAAAGCCTGTCAAAATTAATTCATTTTCCAATGTAGTGAAATGAGTGGCTGAGTGATCAATACAATTGCCTGTAATCAGTGCTCCTCCACGATAAATGCAGGAAAGCACTGCCTCTGGTATTCTGCTGTATTTGCCATTAGTGACTGAAGTGTCAAATTGCCCAGAATCTCTTCTGATGCAAAAAAAGATTTGCCAGGGAGGGTGAGGAAATTCAGACAAAGTAAATAATAGTGTTACTAGCTAATTTCTTATTCTCATTCAACATTTTCCTAAATATTGCCCACATTTGTCAGCACTCAGATTTCATGTCTCCTTTGACTTTCAGGAAGAAATATTTCAGTTTCTCGTAAGAACCAGATCTTGGCTGTCTTACCATTGTATGACATCTGGCTTCAGAGATAGATTTTGGGAGGCAAAAAAAAAAAAAAAAAAAAAGGGAAAGGAAAAAAGAAAAGCAGAGCAAAGGGCTCCATGTGAGTGGAAATACACATTCCTGAGTTAGGCACTCCACAGTGTGAGCCAAGGTGTTACTATGTTGTCACCAGGTTATCTAGACTAATTAATTTTAAACACAATTTTTTATTATTAAAACTTATTTCACAGCTTTGTCTGTATTCCCTGAGTCCCTGAGTTCGTCACTGCAACTCGTTCCCCTGAATGCTGCTGTTCTGTCCCCTCACAGTTTAAAAAAAAAAAAAAAAAAAAAAAAAAGAGATTCCCCTTCCCCACTGCCCCAGCCATCTTTCTTGAGGATAGCCTAATTCTCTTCACAGCAGCTCTGGAAATGCAAAAGGCTCTGGGACCCCTTTACAAAGCCACTGACTGATTTAAGAGGCGATTCTTATTTATTATACATTATGGTAATTCATTTTTCATTATTTGGGAGGTTCAGGGGGCTTTGTGTTACCTTTAAAGAAAGTGCTGACAAGCTACCACAAGTGTAAGGAGAGAGGCCACACAAGAGGAGGAAAAGAACCCCAGTGCTAATGGCTGTTTGCTCGGATATGGCTGGTGTTCTTCAGGCAGTCCGTGTTTATTCAGGAACTCAAGGAATATTACAGTTGTGGCAACTAGTCAGGGACTACATGGCTTTATAAACTGGCTCACTTGTTCATACCAAGCGCTGCAATGCAGGGAATGTCCTGGTTTGGGCTGTGACTGGGAAGCACAGAGCCCCGAGGAGGGCAGGGAGCTGTCAGTGCCCAGCCCAGCAGCGATGCCTGGCTGCTGCAGCACAGCTGGGCTGGGCTGGGCCGGGCTGGGAGCCGTGCTAGGCACTGCCTTGTGCCCCAGCCAGCCCAGCACCCTGCCTTGGCTCAGACACTGACAGGGGAGCTCCTCTCTTTGCACTCGGACACAGCAAGTTTTCCTTTTCTGTGTTTGTTACTTCTCCCATCTTCTGCTTTAGACAGATGAAATATATTGGCTTTCCAGGATCAAGAATTTAAAATATTGAGAATGATCCCATCTCAGGCTATCTTCATAAGCAGCCTCCCTGTGAGATAGCAGTTGTTCTGTCAACAGCAGAGCCAGCAAAGCCTGCTTTGCTGAGAATTTGTGCCTGACACTGAACTGCTGCATGGACGCACTCTTATCTGTAATAAGAGATTAACACTCACTGCAACCTGTTCTTTGGTAGTGACCCAAGTTAAGTCCCTTTTCTCTGCTGGGTTATTTTTATAAAATAAATTAAAATGGAAGCTATTTTAGAATTCTCCACTCCTGCAGACTTTGGTTTAAGCATCACTGGATGAGGAAGGAGGTGAACTGACAGCCAAAAACCCCCTTTAAGAACAAGTATTAAGTACTACATAGGCCAAAGGCAGGGAAATCTAATCAAATCTACTGCTGGTAAGAAACAAACAGAATAATTTTTCAGTGACTACCATTTAACTGATTAATAAACTATGTGAAGTATTTATAAGATTCAGAAAAGGGAAAAAAAATCATTGTAAAAAATGCCACAGTAATTGCAGAATTATACCTCGTGCCCTCTAAAGTAGGTATACTGTAAGAGAAGAGTGATATTTTCTCACTTATTTTATACTATTTTACATTTCATCACTAGCTAATTCTAAGATACATTTTTGTTTCCTTTCAACTCTGCCTTCTGTAGAGATAACATTATAGAATAAATTTTCCAATCCCAGACTCCACAGTTTCATATGCTCAGTTACTACACACATACGTCTGAATTATGCACAAAAAAAAGAAAAAAATCAGACAAGCAGCACATGTTTGAAAGACGAAAGTAAAATTACTTTCAAGCCAATATCTCAGTACTCTGAGGAAGAGGGAGGAAGGGGAGAACAAGGAAAATGAAAAGGATTTTCAGTTTTAGAGCTTCTACAGATACTATTATATGGAGCAGCCTGACACCCATGTGCTCTTCCAGCAGGAAAGATACCTACATTTAGAGTGCTTTTTGATAGCCGTGCTTAGAGCTGAATTTATTTTATTTTTAATCAAATCTGCAGCTTGATTACCAGTCTGTCAGATTGAAACTATTGGCCTAAGTAACAGAGCTCCCTCTAATGGTGTTTCTATAGTTATACTGATTGATAGTATACTGTACTTATGTTCTTTCAACTTGTTGCTACTAAACTTTACATCAAGTTCAGGACTGCCTTTGTTGGATATTTGTGTTTATTCATTCCCATCTAGTACTACAGCTTTTCCTTCTGAGACAGGAGCAGTTCGTTGCAATGGAGTCTGAATATCAAAGGAAGCTTGTGCAGAGGAAGATCATTATTATGTATTAAGCAACCCAAAAAGGGAGCAAAATCATTAGCATCTGGGTAGTATTTTATAAGGCTTTTTTCTCTGTTGCAAATACTGGTTCCTTGCAAAAAGCATACATTAAGAAGATAGTAATACTTTCTTTCCATGTTTGAGTTTTATTATTTTCTCATCCTGGCATCCCACCATGGGAAAGGCTGCTGCTGTCTTTGGGATACTGCCAGGCATATAATTGTTGAGGTGGATTGAAGACAATTCAGGATTCAAAGAGTAAATCTGAGGAAAAATTGTAAGCACTTAACAAACATAAAAGATAATATGAAACCTTGCTAATGCAGAACATTAGTTCATTCACTTGCTTTTCATCTAGAAATTGGCCAAAGACGGATTTATTTCAGATAATTCTCCCTGACCCACTCCACTTGTTGCAAGTGTTGCAAGACACAATGGCAAACTCTTCCTAATTTTGGTCCAAAGAAACATATCTACAACAAAAATTCTGCTTGTTTTACTTACAAAGCACTCCAATTTTGCCCAGGAGAGCTCTGAATATTCCAGTTAGACAACAAGTAAAATTATTTTGCAGTATCTCATCTTTCCCTTCATTTGTGCACATCTCCAAGCTTAGTAAATCAGCAAAATTACTGCTCCTCAGTGAAGGAGTAAGTATAACATGGAAGGGATATTGTCAACATGAAACAAGAGGTATTAACATGGTCTTGTAAAGAAGTCAGCACCACTAATTCATTCTTTAGTACTAGTATGAAATTCATGCACACATCTTAAACAAAACAGAACTGGACAGAAACTCTACTGTGAAATGTTGAAAGAAGAATAAAGGTAGGACCATCTGTCCAAGAAAAATTAAAAAATAAGGGCAGGAGCAAAGGGAACAGAAGCTCTTGGAAAGGAACCTGGTTTTGCAGAACTGTAACTGTGCACAGCTATGTTTATATTTATTTTGTGCTTTATAAAAAATTATGAGTATACACCACATTGGTTTAAGAAAAAAGAGCAGCAGAAGTACTGAGAGAAATAAAACACACCCTTGGCTAAGTATCTTGGTCTGTCTCCCTGGGGAGAAACAGCATTTTTAGTGGTCAGGAAAAAGGAAAGCAGGGATTCATTATTATTACTTTGTACAACTACGTTCTATATGCAAAAGGCAAGAATACAGAGAAGGTAATTATTTTTACTTTCCCATGTACTTAATTGGTAGCACAATTGCAAATAACTCATTTTCTTTCTGCCTGGTACCTGCCTATAAAAGTCTTGGCCAGTAATCACCTCCTTTTTTAAGTTTTGGGAGTTTTTAAGCTGATATTGTTGTATATCCACGTCTTTAAAAAGTCATTGCACAAGTCCAAAACCCTAGAAAACAAGAGCCAACAGAGGCATTGTTCAACAGCTGGGGCACTGCAGGTGGAGAGGTTTCAGGTCCCTCTCAGGTCACACTCATGGATGGCAGTGGGTGGCACTGGCGGTGGCTTATTTGATCCTAAGCTACCATCTTATTTGAGTTGGAAAAAATGCCTATTTGTGGTTTTTAAATTATGGAATGAACTTAATTAAACTGTAGAACATTAAACAACAGCAGGAAAGATGATATCCTTGTGGGGGGGAAAAAAAAAGAATAAATCAAGTTCTTAAGTGGCTTGGTGAAAATAAACGAAGTGGTTGTAAAAATAAACCAAAGATTTCCAGTCCCATCTACCACCTGTTTAGTAGAGAAAGCAAGGTGAGTTTGTCTTTTCAGAGAAAAATTTCTTCACAGAAAAAAAAAAAAAAAAAAGCTGATATATACATACATGTCCTTATGTCCTTGAGAAAGATTATTGGCTCTTTCTCTTTTTTTTCTCTTCTTCTTCCCCTCTCCCCTGATGTCACTGTCATGCAAAGAGCTGCACACTCCAAAGAGTTCAAATGTTTTTCCAAAGCTGAAGAAACATGGTAAAATGTGGAGCATTACAACATTACCACTCTAATTTATCAAAAGTTTGGAATGTTTCTCAATATGTGTGAGTGGGAAGGCAGAAAAAGGCATTTTTGACATGTAAAATCATGACTGGAGAGCTTTGTACAAAGTATAGGCAAAAAAGGAGAGCAGAGGAAAAAAAGCAGAAAAGAATAGAAGCAGAAAAAAATGTGGCCGAGAAACAAACTCATAAGCGTATCTGACATTAATTTTTTACAGAATAAAAACCTGTCATAAATTGTAAAGATTTCCTGCATAATAATTGAAAGAAAAAAAATCAGATGAAGTCTGACATGAGACAAAAAAATGTGTTTCTACCAGCTGTCATGAAAATATTGCACAATGACTGGCACAAAAAACTAACCCTCAGCGGTTTTGGGTCTTTTTCTGATGGTTTTGGGTTAGAGTTTTGTTTTGATTTTTTGGGTTGGTTTTTTGGGGGGTTTTTTTGTTTGTTTGTTTGTTTGTTTGTTTTTTGGGACTTTTTTTTTTTTAGTGTAATCAATGCATCAGAAAAGCTAAACTAGGGAAAGAAGTTACCACTTTGTATTTAACTTTTGAACAAGCCAAAGTCTGATTCTTCTCTTACTCTGTGAAGTGCAAAACAGCTGCAGACAATGTCAGACTGAGAGATGAATTCAACAAGGCACTTAGCAGTGTGCCCAGCTCCAGCTCAGAGCCACTGCTCCACTGGCTCAGGGAAATTCTCCATCAGGGCTGCAGCAAAAATCAGGGACAATCTTAACTTCTGGAGAAGAAACTGTCAGAAAGAAATTAAAGTCCTTGGTCTTTAGAGGACTTTTGGAACTGAGTAAATCACAGAGATTGACCAGGAATGTGAGGACAAAGACTGTCAAAGAGATAGGCTGGGTCTGTATAACACCTTACAAACAAGGAAAGCAATTTCAAAACCAGTATGGTATTTGACTGGCAGCCAATACATTTTCAAAATAAATCGAATGTGCTCCTGTCATCTCCTTTTCATAAAAAACCTGGCAGCCACATTCTGTGCAAGTTGGAGTTTATGTAAAGTCCCTGGTTCCCTTAACATAGTGAAAACCCAGCCTGCACTACAAGTATTTGCACTGTTCATCCAAACCATACTCGCATCCTCAAACACTACTCTGTTTTCCCATGATTTTTCATCATATTGCATTCATGAAGAGCCTTTAAAAAGTGAGATTGTACTGATTAAAAAATCTGTAAAAAAATTTGCTTGCAGTGATTGTTCTCGGGAACATCATAAAGAGAAAATTGATTCTGTATCTACAATTGAATGCTAAACTAAATCTGACGATTTTCAGAAACTAAATTAACTGATCTCATTAAAATTTGGAATGAATTATTCCTTTCTGAGATTCATTTCACTTTAGTACATTAATAAGTCCTTAATATGATATTGGTCTTTTTCCAAGCATGAAGTATTAGTATTGAGAATTGATATTTATTAAACAGAAACAAAATATTTCAGTATCAGTTGAATTATGAGTAACAATTTAGTAATTTCCAAAGATTAAGTAGAGCAGGAATTGGCAACAAGCTGTGGGAGGAGCAGGAAAGCAAAGGTATGGCTAATCATTGAAAGGGAGGGAAAGATGCATGCAAGAATGGTGCAATAAATCTACCTTTAGGAAGCAATGAAGTAATCAGCCAAAACAGCTAATGAAGGGCCTTGCCATGATATAAAGTAATCAGCAGCAACCAAGGCTGTGGGTGGAGAAATGGTTACATTACTTTGTACAAGCTGAAAAATCCAAATGCCATAAGTTCAATTAGATTTTTAAAAATACAATTATATACAAAAGTCCAGATTCTTAATATCAGACTCTTGATTATAATTTAGGGAAGATTCCATTAGAAACAGCCAAGACCAATATAGCAGCAGAATATTAAGTGAGAGGAAAAATGCAATGGATAGAGTGTGTTGTCATAAATGTCTTTATAAGGGCAAAGAGCAAGTGATTGCTGGATAAGTACTAGAACCAATTTTATTTAACATCTTTATTAATATCTCTAAGTGGAAGCACACAGCACACTAACTAAATATGCATGACACATTAATTGGGAAGTGCAAATATCAGGAAAGACCCAGAAATGTTTAAAACCCCAGAAAGAAAGAAACAAATAAAGTACCACCCAACAAATATATGTTCATATCCTGGAAAAGAAGATGGCTAAATTCTGCACTGAAATTGGAGGTCTAGTGGTTTTTACAGTATAAGCTGAAAGCAAATTAACTGTGCAACACTTGCTTCACATAATGTGACTCAGGGAGAAACCATCCTGAATATTTTGTGTGTCTCCTTTGAGACAGGGAAAAATATTCCAGCTTCACTGTGGCAAGGTTAGTTCTTTGCAATGATGCAGCACGGCAAGAATGCCACATTTGGCTCGCATTTATTGAGATAAGCAGGTGAATTATTATGCTTTTTCCTCTGTAATTCCTATAGCTTACGTCTTTCCCTGCTTTTAAACCAGAAGGATCCTCCCACCGATCCCAAATATGAATCCTAATTAAGAATGAGATTGCAATGCAGGTTGATTGCAGTGTTTTACAAGTTATTTGTCTAAATTATGTGGCCTATGTATGAATAATTACTCCTTATCATTCAGTTTGCTCTCTATAAAGATAGCTGAAAGCTAATTAGAAGCTGTTCAGTGGTTAGCCAACATTGTCTTTGATCACTCCTTGCTTTTAAAGTTTGTGCCTGTGCCCATATTGCATTCCCAAGATGTTTTCATTTACCATCAGAAAGCAGACAAAATTAGATCACATCACAGGAAAGAAGTGTTGAGAGAATGAGTAAAAATCAATACCAAAAAAAATAGAGTAGTTATATCTCACAAGTTTAAAAAAAACCCAAAAAACAAATTAAGTTCTTTAAGACTTTTAGTAAAGAAAGGAAATTCGTACAGTACTTCCAATGTGCCTATGATCAAAACCACACCGTGGCAGCCAAATATCCAGTGATGATTGCTCATTTCTTCAATAGCTCCTTGTTAATTCACTTAACTCAAATATTGGAAGTTATATTTGGGAAGCCCCACTCAAAATTTACATGGCCAGCTGACTCAGAAACGTCCCCCTGCTTCCATTAACTCTTTTTATATTTTCCCTTTGGAGTCCCATCACTCATGGAAAATGAGTCACTTGTGGCAGTTTCTGATTTGAGAGGAGTACCACAGGAAAGGCAATGACCCCATGGGCAGGGTAGGCTGAGGGCAGTTCCTGTAGCACTCTCCAAAGCTCTTGTGGATGCTCCTGCACTCAATATCACAGTAAACAAGGAAGTTATCAGGATGGACTCCACACCACTGGCCATTTGATACCTGATTATGCAGCAGGCTTGCCAGCAAGCTTGCTGAATAGGCTTTAAAATATCTTATATGTCTCAGTGGTCTCATAATCCCCATTATATGAGACCTGGAACATCTCTTTCGGAATTCACCTCTGCTTTGCTCAGAGTATGCCTTACTGTCTTCAGTCTGAGCAAAGCATATTGATCCCATTTGATTCTACAATGCATCTGCTTCCATTACAGCTTTTACTGGGAGGAAACTTCTCTATAAAGGGCAGCCTGCTGCCTGCCCAGTATTTATCAATACCAATCTTTAGGGAAAAGGAGCTCATTAGCAATGTGCTGCATGGAAGGTCTGGGAGCAGGGAAACTGCATAACAAATGACAACCCATAAATTAGAAAGTAAACATGCTGGAGCAGTGGTGGACAAATTTGACATCACAGCAATGTCCCTGTCTATGTCTGGGAGTAAAGGAGGTCTGCACTGTGTTTGAAGTTTATTTGACAGAGTAAACAGTAAGTACTGCTCTTGCATTTGTCTTGCAGAATTAGCAGTGTGGTTAGAAATTGCTCTTCTGGGAAAAGCTTTACATTTTATGTTCCACATCTTCTTGGGAATTGTTGGCACCTCTGTCTAAATCTTATCAGTAGGTTTTACCAGCTATCTTCTTCCTCAGTCCAATTAGCATAGAAAGAAAAGAGCATTTGTCTTTTTCTTCAGGGGCTGAACAAGGTGAGAGGAGCAATAGATACCGATGCATTACTGGAATTTTTAGACCCATAATTGCTTGCAGTATACCCCACAGCACACATTTTGAATTCCTGGTGCTCTCCAGTCTCAGAGGTCCTCTACAACCAGAAGTGTGGTAAGCAGGGATGTGTATTTTAGATGGTGAGAGTGGCAGTTCTAAGTTTGCAACAGAAATTTGCTCACTTCCTTAAGACAAGACCCAAGCTTTACATACAAGGGTGTCAGTACTGCATCAGATCAAAGGTTCACCCAGCTCTGTGGAGCCTCTGCCAGCAGCCCTGGCAGCCAAGGAGAGGGCTCATCTCAGTCTGGAGATGCAGCTAAAGACAAGTGTCAGTGGCACCCCCTCCAATGTTTGCTCTCTGAACTTCCAGTCACAAGGACATCCAGGGCTGGGGGCTTCACCTGCACCATAGGCTTTAACAGTCCCCAAAGGACTAACTCTCTGTGAGTGTACTAGTTCCTTTTTTACCTGTTACACTTTAAAACACACAGGCCCAAGGGTCATTCCTTCCTCCCCGTCAGCTCACAGAGAAGAGAGAGACAGTCAGACCATGCAGTCACTTGTGTCTGGCTGCTTGGCTGCACCTCTTATGGAAATTTCTTATGATTGCTGAGGTGACACTGCAGAAAGGGGTAAGCAGGACTTCTGTTTTCATCATGTTTAAAAACAAACTTCCAACACCACCTCAGCAGTCTGGCAGTAAATGGAATTGTATCCATTCCTGCAAGTCCTGAGTGGCAGATGGATATGTTGGATGTGGAACCACTGGTGCTTCAGAGCAGGGTTTGATCCATGAAAGAACAGACTCCTCACAGACTGGCTCTGCTACAGAAAATTAAGCAAAGTCTTTCTCTAAGAGATTAGAAGGTGCTGGAAACAAGTTTGCTGGTCTGCAAATTAGCTGTGCTGGATATGTTGGCATTTTAAGATGTTGTTCAAGGAAAATATAGTGCTACAATACAAGATAGACAAAGCAGATAATGAGGCCAGAAACAGGATTTCTAAGAATAGTTCTGCATGTCTGAGGAAACCAAAACAGGGAATAGGGATGTTTGTTCTGCACAGTGGCCTGAGGACCTGTAGTATAGGGGGAGGACTGGGTGCTGGTTCCTTTGATCTCTGCCAGAGGAGCACCATGCAAAAAGTTATAGAGTCTGTAGGAGCTGGTTGCCCAGCATAGGGAGCCCTTCACACCAATGGAAGCTCCCTGAGACTGGACCATCTCAAAGGTGGCTCAAGGTTGGGAATTAACCCTCCATGTGCTTACCACCTCTGCTCCCAGAATGAAATATGGCTTTTTGACCTTGTCTTCTCTACCAATTACTCATAAATTGTCAAGAAGCTGCCATGGGGCAGTCTATTACCTTTGGGATGGGGTGAGACTCTCCAAGGGCTGCTGGGATTCATGCATGAGTGGAAAGCTCCACAAAGAGACAAGTGAGCCCCAACAGCCTCATTTATGTGCTCTGATGTTTTATGAAACTGACTCTCCTTCTTGCTGAACACAGCAACCTAGTTGTTCATTTCACATACTAATTTCTCATTTCAGTCAAGTCAAATATTCACTGGAATTAGCTCTGGAGTCCTTTTCTGAAAACATTTCTCTTAGACAAATTTAGCAACCAGATTATAATAACCAAAGTGAGAAGAAATTCTCAAAATCTGTTTTCTTTTGCTCTCATGTTCCTCTGATATCAGCCTGCTCATTTTCCCAAGTGCAATATCTATTGAGTATTTTTAAATTTAATGTTTTTATTTTGACACCTCTTGAGTTGCATCTGAGAGTAAAGATGCACAAATTTCTATTCTGGAATCCTTTATTTTTTTCTTTCTAGTTTGCTGTTTCTTCCCCTCTCTTTCCTCTGATTACACAACTGGGACCTAGTTCAGAAAGTATCTTCAGTGTCTCTGGCTCACGGACCTCAGTGAAGCAGCTGTTTAAATTGCCCCCATGGTTCCTGAATAGAGGCCAGACAAAATGCATGTTTTAGTCAAAGTCTGGTGTTACAGTTGACAGAGGCACCATGCAAAGCCTTAGCAAGGCAACTTGTGGGAATAGGGACAACTCACCTCTATTACAGTGCTAAAAGCACTGGGTTTCTAATCCTGATGTGCTTTAATCTTGCATAAACAGAGACCTCTCAGTGCCTGGTGAACAAGAGCAGTTTTGGTGCATACAGCAACTGCTCTGCATTTACAGCCCCAATTCAGCTTGTTTAGATACCCACAAGTTGCATGCAAATAGGTTTGTTCCCATTCCCCCGCCGCATTCTTGTCCCTTCTGTCACTGAATGCTGCTGCAGAGGATGACAAACAACTGCCCACATTAAAGGCAAGCTAAAGGTCATACTGCTGCTTGGTTCTGAAAGCACAGCTACTCCATTGCATCTGCTGGGAGAGAAGACTCAGTCCTCTTCTCAAGGATTCTGAGCTGAACTTCAATTATTTAGATACAGAGGATAAGACATGGGAGTATCATCTTGCAAATGCCCAAGGTACCAAATCCATCCCCTAAACCTGGAGCTCAGCTGCTGTGGTGCCAGCACAGTGGTCCACAGGCACCAGTGCCAGGCCTCAGGATGGCAGAGATGTTTTTTTAATTTTAGGAATTACTTCAGGAGGAAGGTATGGAGGGAGGTTCAAAATTCAGAAACATCTACTTTGATGTTGCATGCTTTTCCCCTGTCATTCAAACACATGTTTTTTTGTTTAAGGATGATTAATATATTTTTAATGTTTTTCCTAACTGAAGGGAAACCTGTGCTATATATTAACTGAGTCTAGAAAAACACCCCAAAAGCTGAGCTGGCATAAGTGGGTAGCCTGTATGTAATGTTTATTTTGATTTTTCCTTAAGATCCTTGTCTTCTCATTTTTCACTGTTTCTTTTTGCATTTGTCACTGCCCTGTTTGAGGCATCTTGTCTTCACTCCCACATTACTCCAAGTCCCAAGAAAAAGTCAACCCAAAACACCCTCTGAGAAAGCTTTGGCAAGTACAAGAATGAGCCAAGCTCCAGGCAGAGCTTTGCAGACCTTGCACAGCAGTAACTTAGGGCCACTGCAGCTTGACTGGCCAAAAAAATCTGGGTTTGCTGGTGCAGTTTCAGGGTGTTTGTCAGGTGTCTGGATTATAGAACAATCTGGACTGTTCACACCTGGCTGTGGCAGACCCAAAGCTGCCACCCTGGCAAGGGAAGAGGAGCTTTCCCCCAGAAATCCCAGGCCAGGGCTCATCCCCCCCTGCCTGTCCCAGGTGAGCACTTGCCTCCCCTCCACCTCCTGTGCATGGAAAACCCTGAGTACAGGCAGGTCCCACTTAAAGCAGGGGGTTTTTCCATCATATCATGATGACATTTTGCATTTTCAGATGAAGGTGATGCCTGGCACAAGAAAAAAAAAACAGCAGAAGTTTGTCAGTAAACATGCAAAGTAAATAATTCTGGAGCTGGAGTCACACTTGTTAAGCACTGGAAGTAGGAGAGGTACCAGGTTTAGCAGCAAGAGCTAAATCTGAGCTCAGACTTACAGGTCAGATGAAACAGCTGCTAAAATGTCCAGGAAAAATGGCTGCTCCACTGGCATGTGACACAAGCTGTAATATTTATCAGAGAAATAAACAGTACTCCATGAGGTCCTCAAATCCATTCATTTCTATTCCTATCCTTTTCACCTTGCAGATACGACAAAAAACCTCATTATATTTTACTTTCCTGAGTTTTATGGCTGTGACATACACTCAGAATGATTGCCTTTGCTGCTGTTAACTACCTGCCAGCACTCTTATTAAAGTTCATTTAGGAATAATCTATTACCAAAAAGGAAAGGTCCAAGTTTCAAGGATGGATTATTTAAATCACAGCATGCCATTCTGCAGCAACAGGAAGACAGCCAGTTCCCCCCACCAGCACCTTTCAGAGCTGCTCAGTGGGGGAAGAGGCAGCCCTTGGGAAGGTGGATTGAATTTCCAGATGGAAAACTAATGGCAAAAAACTCAGGTCACCACAGCTCTGGACAAGTGCAAAAAAGCAATATTTCACTTCCGTATGAAGAACTGCATAAAAAGAATATATATTCTGCACTCTCCCTTAAAAACTATCCAGATAAATGGAATATTTAAGAAAACATATACCAAGCAATTTTATTTGCATATAGAGCATTCTTATTTGCATCTATAAAAGAGAAATGAAAGTCAAGATACAAACATAGGCAGAATACAAAGTACAAGGCTACTCTAAACGAAGGTAATAATGCAGATATCCATTTTTCTTTTCTTTGATTTAAAAAAATCTAGAAACTTAAATGTATGCTTGATTGAAAATTTAACAAATATTATCATTTATATTACTATCCAAGTACCTTTGATGGTTCACTTAAAATATGACTCATCTAGATTATGTTTTAAAATGCATTTAAGTGTAAATATTTTTAGGAGAAATAAAACAACCAAAAAAATCTAATGGAATAAGAGGGGAAAAAATCAAGTCATGTTGACTGACACACAAAAGGTAGGGCTTTGTTAATGTTATATTCATTACCTTACAAAATGTTTTACAGGAAGTGTAGTAAATCCACCACAGATGTGATAAAGATTAAAAGCTCTTTTAAAGCAAATCTGTCCATTTAAAATGACCCAAAAAGTATGTGCAACATTTCTCAGCAATTTTCCAAATAAATAGCTGATGAAACAAACTCAATATTAAACTGAAGAATTTCATAAATTTTATGTAAATACAGTACTGTAAATCAGGATGAACAAAGCCCCTATTTTTCCCTTCATCTCCTAAAGATATTAAAAAGCACTTAAAAGGTGATTTGGGATGGCAGCCCATTTGCTCCAGCACTGGGCTACCACCCCAACACACAAACCCACTCACAGGGCAACTCACTGCAAGGAAAACATAAGCACTTCCCAAGAGCACTAGTTAAATTTTTTAAAAAATTATTTTGAAATACAGGCATCTAAATTAAGAGTACATTATTTGATACACTTAAGGGAGGAAATGTTACATTTTTTATTCATATTTCATTTTGGGTTTTTAACAGACCATCTTTAGATGAACCAGGATTAAATATTTGCATTCAGCTCACCTGTCAGTTCTCCAGCTGGGTGCTGTCAACCCAAACACCACAAATGGCTTGCAAAATTCTGATTACTAAATGCATATTAAATCAGCATTAACATTTTTCCCTAAAGATTTATATAACAGTGCAGTTAAATAAGGCTTTAAAAATAAAGAATCAAACCAGCCACTTAATCCTGGTAATGTTGTATTTCATTCTCCTCTTATGAATGTCCCCACCTTGCAGTTTTTGATTAGGGTTTCTACCATTCTACTGTACATTTAACCAATGTTTTAAAGCAGTTAGTAAAGAAGAATTTAGACCAAGAGCAGACACTCAGAAGAAACCACACTGATATATTTTGCTATTGCTTTGTAAGATATGGTACAACCTGATCAGTGCATAGCACTCCCACACGTGAGAGTTATAGGAGAATACAAAAATGCTGAACTGATGCAGCTGAAGAGCAAAAACACCCTTGGGATTCAAACCTCCGAATATTTGTTCCCATGATTAACTATTCTGCCATGAGGAATTTCATTTGAACCATTAAGAGTACTCAAAGTACCAAAGTTAAATACATACAGAAGTATTTACAGGCTTGGACTTTGATGTGACCCAAGAAAACAGCAAAGAAAACCAGTCCTTATTATTTTTGTTCTCAGCTGAGCTGATTCCCATCACTAACAGAAAGGATTTGTACAGGAAAAAGACTGGTCATTGAGTGGAAGCCTTCCCTGGAGTCACAAAATTTTAAATCAGATTTTTAATTTGAAGAAAAAGCTATCTCTCCCCAACACAAGCAGTGTAAAGACACCACATGTGCAGATTGGAGCCCATAAAACAACCATATATAACATTAAATATTTGCTTATCTTCTTATGTTAGCTTGGCAAGAATCAAATTTGCTACTCATGACTACTGCTGACATTCCAAGTTCATGCCAAGAAATGTATTTACTACCACACACTGCCATCTTTTATATAACATATGTGTGTTTATATGCATATACACATATATGCATACACAGTCAAAAATGAGCAGTGCCACAAATAATAAATCAAGTGAAAGTAATATTTAACCCACACACCCCAAACTTGCTAATAAACACATGCAATGTATAGACAAAACCTATGCTAGACTTTCATCATGATGTAATTGCTATTTCAGATCAAACTGAGAAAATTAACATGCCAGCCAAACTAACATGAAGTAGGCTAATTTGGCCAAAACATTCAATTTCTCACTTTCTTTCTACAATAAAAATATTACTGAAAAATTCCAATTATGTAAATAAGGTAGGAATAAATAAAGTGTTAAAAATATAAAGCAGTTTCAATAGAAGAGGAACACACAAGGGCATGAACTCTGCTTCTCAATCAGGCTGATTCTCTCCTGAGAAAAACAGTGCAGAAATCAGGGGATGCCAAAAAGAGCACAGTGCCTCAAATCCAGTGTGGTGTGTTACAAGGGAAAGCTACCATTTCTTTTCTTAAAATAAAGCAGTGTAGTAAGTGCCTACATGTAAATGCTTAAGAAATTTTCCCCATGGATGACATACATAATTTGATACATTATATCCCACATTTCCTTCAAATTCCAGTATTTGAATGAGAAATCTGTTGTAATTAAGTATTTCTCCTCAGTAGCTTGAACAGACATCAAATCTTTCCCTCATCTACGACTATGCTGCTTTCTAAAAGCATTAACCAAGAACCAAGCATGCTTCCAATGAATTCTCTGCTGTCCCATGTCCCGTGTCTCCACAAGAACAGATGCCCAGAGTAGGTGCCCAGGGCACCACAGCCATGGCATGGACTCAGACAGAGCCCAGGCCCTGCAGATATTTTACATTCTGCTGCTCAGGAAGTGGGATGGGGTCAGTGCTGAGCTCAAGAGCCAGGATTTACCTTTCACTTCTGCATCAGGGCTTGAGAGGACTCTGTATCCAGATGCTCAGGGGTGTGCTGTGCTGGTACCAGATCCATCTTACAACACTCATGGACCCCTGTCTTTGTTTTGTTCCTCAAAAATGCACACCTGCTTGTGTGAAGGGGTTCTCACCTGCTGAAACTCTCCCTGGAGTCACTGGGAGGGACACTTGGCATAGTTTAGAGAAGCTCAACCAAGCTCCAGAGCAGGTATGAGCAGAGACTGCCATTCTACACCATTTGTGCACCCATGTGTAGACTGGGTTTTTCCAAGCCTGGCACAGCTCAGCTCAGCTGTATCAGAGCCTGGAGCCCAGCAGGAGCTGCAGGGACATGTAGGGCTCACTTCACAGAAAGCAGCAGAAAGGCCAGTCTGCTCCTCATGTCACAAATGTCTCTGGCCAATGTCAAATGTTTATGTAATCCAAGACCACATCAATTCTACAAATTAATGTAAAGTTCACCAGAAAAGAGAAAATCAAAACACTTGGGTCAATACACAAAATTCCACAGAGTGCACCCTCAGGATTTCCTCTAATGAGATAGAGCAAAATGCCCATAAAATGTGGACAGCTGGTAATAACATCATGGCAAAGAAGCCTCTATGGATTGCTTAGAAGCTCAAGTACATTTCAATTAAAAAATGCTTAAGCAAACTCCATAAACTGAGTGCAAATCATATTTCCTTCCAAATAAGAAAAACTATTACAGGGAAACTGGAATATATAGTTTCAGAATTTATTTGCATGAGAAAGACACATTCTAGATTTTGTAATATACAGTGTTAATAGTACATATTTAAATAAGCCTTTATAATTTCTCCTCCTACTCCTGTAAGTGTTTTTTCAATCAGCAAAGAGAGAGGCCTTGATGTCAGCAGTTCTGAGGAAGCAGGGCTCCCTGTTCCTCCAGTGAGAGCTGTGCAAAGCTCAGGGCTCCCCACGAGGTACCCATGGAGCAGGGATGCTCCCTGGCCTCCTGGGAGCTGGTGGCTCTTCTGGCACAGCTGTCCCTGCTGCACACACACTGTTTTCTTCTTCATGTGAAGGTCTCAGAATCTGATTTAATTTAAATTTAAGTTGGAAAAGCACAACTACCATTTTGGTAATGCACTAAAGCCAGAACTAGACAAGCAAACTACTGGTTCCTGTCTGCCTTTCCAGATACAAGCCAGCTACAATTTCAGAAACAAAGCGGACAAAAAGTTATCATGCAGACACCAAACATAAGATCTGTCAATGGAGCAAACAGTAACTTCTGCAGTAGGAATTTCAAAAATCAGCATTTCAGCATAGAGCTCATAAAAAGCAGCCATCTGTCTAACAAGAAAAATACATTGCAGATTTTTTTAAAATTCAAAGTGTTTTATCAGCTCCTGAGAGTTATTTTTGTGATGTTCCCCTGGCATAAAGGCACCCAGGAGGTACCTTAATCAGTCACTGGAGAAGTTTTAACCAATGTTTTGGGGTCCTTGGGCTCTCCAGAGACATCAAAACATCTCTCAGGCTCAGCTGATCTTTGCAGCAGGATAAATAGCAGAGGGAAAGGGATGTACCCCCATCCCTGAGGTGCTGAGTGTCCCCTGAGTGAGCCCAGGCAGGGCTGCACGTGGGCACAGGGACACAGCAGAGGCAGAGGACTGGCTGGGTCTGTCACCTCCCTCCCCTGCTCTGGCTCAGGGACCTGAAGGGGCTTGTAGCAAGCTGGGGTCAGTCTCTTCTCCCCAGTGACAAGGAACAGGGTGAGAGCAAATGGCCTCAAGCTGCCACAGGAGGTGTTTAATCCCCCAATTTGATATTTCTAACTGGAAAATTTCTTCCCCAAAAGGCTTTTCAAGCACTGGAACTGACTTGAAGTTCCAGTGGAGTTGCCACCCCGGAGGGATTTAAAAGATGTGTAGATGTGGCACACAGGGACATGGGCTGGTGGTGGCCTGGGCAGTGCTGGGTTAATGGCTGCACTTGATGACATTAAGGGTCTTTTCCCACCTAAGTGATTCTGTGACACTGAACACAGTGCCATATGGCCTGGAATGTCCCCTTGGCCAGCTGGGACCAGCTGTCCCTGCTGTGTCCCACCCAACTCCTCTTGCCCTGCCCAGTCTATGCATTGTCACAGCAGGAGAAACAGAACAGTCCTTGACTGGTACAAACACTGCTCAGAATCAGCTAAAAACATCAGTATCAGCATTATACTTATCCTAAATCCAAAACACTGCACTGTAGTACTAGGAACAAAATTGACTCAATCCCAGCTGAAACCAGGACAACAGGAGTCCCTGCCCATCCAGAGACAGTTTCTTCCCTGCACTGTGTCTGCCAGTAATGGGTACCAGAGCAGGAGGAGGAGACGTGTGGGAGCTATAGCAAGCAGCTATGGAGCAATCTTCTTGTAAGAACAAATTCTTCTGAACCCTTAGCCTAGGATCTGAATGTCTGCACTTGCATGTGTTCTGAGCTTTAAAGAACATTTGGCTATATTTTAATGTATGTAATAATTTAATTGTAATAGCTGTCTGTGGGGTGTGGTTTGTTTGGTTTTTTGTTTTTTTTTTTTTTTTTTTTTTATAAAGAAGTCTCAGACAAGGTCTGGTCATTTGGGGGATTTAATTAACAATTTCCTGGAAATTATTACTTGAGAACTGACCAAGTTACAGAATGTGCAGGTGACTGTCACCTGCAGGGTTGTAAAAGAGTCACCAAAATCATTTATGAAACTTAAATAGAAGAAGAGACTGCCTCTCCTCAGTTTCAGGCTGATGAATGACATATGTGAGTGTGCCCTTAAACAAATAAACAAAACAAAACCAAAATGGAAAAAAGGTTTCCTGATTAAATAATGAGCTATTGCCTGGAACAGCAAAAACGCATAAACACATACAGTGACTGTGAGAGCTAAAATGAGGAGAGAAAACTCTTTCAGTGAAGAGCAGGATCCTCTCCAGAGCACGAGCTGAGAGCAGCAAGCTGAGCCCACGTCATCAGTATGGTTGGCACCAGCTACTACTGAGACCATTCGTTGCTAAAATGTGCTGACTTTTTTTTAGCACTGACCCAAGTTCCTTCCATCTCCTGTAGTGCATTCCTTCTTTTTTTTTTTTTTTTTTTTTTTTATTGTGGGTTTGTTTTGGGATTTTTTTAAGTAGCAATGCAAAGAGTTGGAACAGGTTGATACAGTGATGGCATCAGGTTTTGATCTCTTGCTTCAAACAAAAGATGCACACCCAGCTATCAAAATAAAGTGAACTTTGTTTAACACTACTTGCCTGACTTTCCCTTGCCTTTTACCCTGTGTAGTCATACAGAACTGAGCCAACAGGATATAAAATGTTACCCAACCAGAACTGTCCACAATGCTGACATTTGATACCCATATTGCCTCTGATTGTTTCTGAAGTCATTTTAGAAATGTCTTTAGTCTTCTTTGTAATATTTAAGTCATTTAAAAAAAAAATAACAGACTCCCATCTAACTCACGTTATCAGACTAGCAAGGTCTAGGACAACTTCCCTTCCTCTCTGCCAAAGGATAGCAGGCTATGGCAGGTCCCAAAGCAGGGGACTGATTTGCAGAAATGTTATGTGCAACAAGGAAACCCTTCTCTGTTAAGCAAGAACAGCTGCAGCTGCTACAGAGGTATCATCATTATGTGCAGTATTCTTTCAAAAGGCTTAGTTATGATATCAATGTGCAACTAGGAGCTTCCACACCATCTGTATTTTAACATTGCCCAACCAGAAGTATGTCATTGTATATATATTATTCATAGGGATTCCAAACTTCTAGATATCTCAATCTGGGAAAACAAACAACATTCCCTCTGCTCCCTCCAAGCTTCCCATTTCCTATTCCTGCAAGGCAATAAAAATACTTGCAAAAGTTTTTGGACACTCTCCTATCTTTTCTCCTGTTTGAGGAGAAAAATAAATGTTCCTCAGATTCCTTGTAACAGAGAGAGGTTTAAAATAGTTTCTAAAAGATTTTATAGCATCTTAAAATATTCTCTTTTATCTTTTATATTTTTCTTACAGTGTCTGTAGATTATGGGCTGAGTTTAAAAAACCCTTGGGTGCTACTTTTGGAGTTGAGAGTATGCATATGGTGCACACATTTCCAGCTAAGTGATGACTTCCATGAGACGTAGTACTACATGTGGGTGGGATGCTGGCAAGTAACAGATTTTAATGTACAATTCAAATAAGGGCATGAAAATCCAAGTTCTGCAATAAAAGAAACATGTCAAAATTCAATGGGAGAAATTTAAAGTTATTTATTCTGAGCCTTCAAAAGAGCTGGGAATTTTGGTTCTGTCCTGAGGCTGCACAAAATGGCTACATGGAAAATCTGTCTCCAACCAAATCTGCCCAGGACTGCAGGCATCAGGCTGGTTTTGTGATGTCATCTAGAGTATTGTTTCACAGAAAATATGGAATTGATTGCATTTTGCTAAGTGAAGTGGAAACAAAGCGATTTCTCATGCTCAGATGTAATCACTTCAAAATTAGGGCTAATACATCTTTCTGCCCTCAACAGGAACCTCTCCAGGTGTCAGTGCCTCCTGCAGCCTCCAGTGAGGTGTGCTGGTGTCACTGTAGCCCTGCCATAGCAGCATGGGGACGGTGTGGCTTTTCGAGCTGGAGTAGCAACACTACCCAGATTCTTTGCCCAAGGCACTAACACAATTAGGGATGGCTCTGATCATTAGTGCTGGAGAAGCAGTTATATTGTTTAGCAATTTACCCAGTACAAGCAACATGCTCAGCTCTGTACAGTACATAGCTCACATTTATTTCCTTCCCTAAGGAAAGTATAGATTGACCACACCACGAAATGTACTGTGACTGGGACATTGTGTCCCAAAAATCCTGTAACATGCTCTGGTCTTTGTTGGGTAGACACTGTTACTGAATTGTGTTGTAGCTCTACATTAATAAAATATTTTTAGGTCTTTAAGAGTGCTGACAGAATAGTACATAACAGATAACCACTAGATTCTTGAAAGCTTAGCATCAAGTTTTTACAGATCCAAGACAAAAGTCTTAAAGGAAGTATTTATTATAAACACAGTTCCTGAAGAAAGAAAAGTAGGGGTCTGTTTACTACAAAAATGGGAAGATGCTCTTGCAAACGGAGCGGGTGGGTGGTGACAGCACAAGGCATAGGAACGTAAGTGGGAGAAGGATGGAGAATTTGGGGGATGTGGTACCACGACAGAGCAGGAGGTTATGTAAAACTAATGAGACATGCAGAGCCCTAAAACCACATGCTATTACCCAGGGATCAAATCCCACAAACATCCCATGCAATTTAAGAAAATCATTTTTTCTCATCACATCTAAGACATACAGTGTAGTAGGAAAATAGTGTCTCCTGTTTTTTTATGCTTGGCACACCATCAAAGTGTCCCACGAAGTCGAAGAAAAGCACCTCCACCCTAAACTGAGGCTTCTACATGGAGAAAGAAAATATGTTCCCTTCACTGGCTGTTTCTACCAAAGAAAGCAGAAACCAGGTGGGAGACACACAGAGCCATCAGCTCTTCCCCTTCCACCTTAATTAATCTGGAATTCAGCCAGGACATTCCTCTTGCTACAACGCTATCAAAACCTGAGGTGATCCGGTCCCATCCCTACACAAAGATGACACTTTTGGAAGCCCAGCACTTCCTCAAGCTCTCATTTTCCTGTGGCTCAGAAGGGCTGTGGCTCCCAGTAGCCCACTGGGCCAGGGCTTTGGTGGCTTCCCAGCAAAGGATGGAGGCCTGGCCTCACCCTCGCCGGGAGCTGGCGGCTCCCAGGCCAACAGGGAATGGCTGCAGACTTGAAAGACACGCTGCTTAAAAGGCTCTCTCATGTTTCAGCTGACCATGTGTTTTCTCTTAGTACCCTGTGAGTTCAAATACCTCTGTATAACAGAAGTCAGACTGAAAAGGCATTGTGCATAAAATAATTCTTATCCGCGTTGGTACGAGCCTTTGTGCTCTTTAAAAGCATATACAAGTAGGCAGGGTCCTATTCACACTGCTCGGCCCATAGATTGTATCTTGTTCAAATTCAGTGATAAAAAAAAGGGCTGTAAAGGTTTTCTTTTAAACCTGATATGTAGCAGCACAGAAATATTTAACAACATCCACATCATTCATAGGTAACTATCTTTTGAGAAAGACCAGATTTCTCCCTCTTCCCGTGAAACGCTGCCAACTTGAGTGCATTTGCCAACAGCAAGATCAGGCTCAAGGGAATGACAGAATCTGCAACAGCATCCTACCAGGTCCTAAAGCCAATCCTAATCCACAGCTGTTAAAAAAACAAAACTAAATTAAAAAAAAAAAAAAAAAAAAAAAAAAAAAAAAGTATTCCTAAAATATTTCAGAAGTATTGAAGGATGCAAATTTACCAGTGGCAAGACATCAGAAATATGCCAACAAGGAGTGTGGTGGAAATACTCCAATTCAGAAAAAGTATCTTTTATCTCTGATTTGTATTATTTATTTAATGGTACTGGTTTTACAGTTTGTTCAATGCGCTCAGATTGCCAATAAATGAATAATCAGTGAAGTAAAACTTCCACACTGAGTGAGTCGTCACTGTAGCAAAATAAGTTGGTATTGATTCAACTTAAAAACTGGTTCTTCTTGGAGACAACAGCTTAAGAAAGAATTTTGATTAAATTGAGAGGCTCATATGGTACTATGCTTTCTACAAAGTTAGTCATTGTCTACAAGAAAAACCTTCTGTAGCCGTCCTCAAAGTCTTTGCATTTATACTGCAACCTCTGGCATTTTCTCACAGATATAATTTAGGACAATGTGGTGGACTCTGCATTTTTGATCTCATCATTTACTTACCAAGCTAAACCAGTTGCTCACTCATTGGCGTGGGAGTCAGAGAGCAGCTGATAGGTGTCTTCACTTTTAGCTACTAACACATGGAAAATTGTAATCTTCTGGTGGAGACTTTCCAGCCTTACAGATACAGAGTCTAAAATGAACTGCAGACACACACTTTCCCCCAGGCACCCTCAGTCCAGGGTGGTGCAGCAGGTTTGCTTCCAAGACTCAGGAGCCTTTTGAAGCAGAGCCCCACTGTACAGCACTGTCCTTGCTCCACATTCTCCCCCTTGCAGCCTTGTATCCCCCTGGCATGCCTTTGCCAATGCCATGTACTCTCTTTTTTTCTATTAAGAATAAATCATAATACAAACAGGATTGCTGACAGTGCCCACTCCAGAACTCCATGGACCCATGCTAAGATTAAAGTCAGCCATTAGGGATTTAGCCAGTCATCCATACAGGTTTGAAATAACTTCTATCCAGCCTCCCTCCTGTTTAGTAGCCATGTCCAAGAGCCAAAGAGGACAAGAACATGCTTTTGAGGGAGCAAAAATTATAATCTCTTAGACTCCAGGAATCCTTTCCCCAAACCAGGTCAGTAGGGCTGGGGGAGCTTTGCCTTGTGCACCATGGGGCATTGGGCTGCTGAGCCACCTGAGCAAACCACACACAGCAGCTCACAGCTGCCAAAGCCTTGGGGAGGGCAGCACAGGGCAGGTCCTATTCTCTGTGTCCAGTTTAATTTCCCAGTTTCTCCTAATCAGCCTTAGTGAAGCACCTCCCTGCTACAATCATGTTATTCTGAATACTGACCCCATTCCCTGGCTTGAGCTGTGAACTTCCCTTAACAGTCTGAGGAACTCTGTCTCTACGATCTGATGATCTCCTGTGGAGTTTTGGAACCCACATTAACACACTATTGTCGTAAAAATTTTTATTATTAAAGAAAATTCCAGTGTCGTGAAAGCATTTAGTAATTATTTCCATGTCAGAACAGTGTTTTACAGAAACATTTTTCATTTCATAAAAATCAACCTACCTACTTTGTTAAGTAAAACGTTCCCAAGCAAAGACAAGCCTAACTCAAGAACAGCAAAGATGACTGCAGCTTGTATTGCTTGTATTTGAGCCAGAAACAATTAGTTATAAATAAGATGGTTATTAATGGGTACCTTTAACACTCTGACTCAGCCTTCTGTGTGTTTCTTTCCCTTATACCCCACTTTATATCATCCATCCTCTCTGTTCACACAGAAACCTGAGACTGGCAGCCTTTAAGAAGCATGTTAGCTGGAAGAGTTAGAGGTATATCCCAGATCTCATGTATTAAATTCCCTCAGCCTGCTGACCTCTTCTATTCCCAGGGAAAATGCAGGCTGCATCACTGGGCAGAGCTTCAAAATGATTAGGGACAGGGATCAGACACCACTGCACCAGTGTCTAATTTCTTTCCTCAAAGAAAGAAAACCTACAAGACATGCTTCAGCTCTCCTTCGCAGCTTTTCTGGAGCACAACATGTTCTGTGTTGCTATGGGTTATGAACACGAGTTGGGGAAATTAAATAAGTACCTAATCCAAGCACCACTCAGTTAATTAATGCTGTGCTGTTAACAGGGCAGTAACTGCATGTGTTTCATGAGAATTAACAAGATTTGTTTGCATTAGCATGGTCTTACATCTCCCAGGTGACAGCAAGAGCCATGAAATGGGGATTTATTCTCTCCTGGCCACTGCCACCAGTGCCCAGAGGGTCTGGGCAGGGACACTGGCACTGGTGCAGGGACACTGGCACTGGTGCCTGGGGGCTCTGGGTGTCACCCATCCCCTCCAGCACCCGCTCAGGGAGGGCACAGCTTGTGCCCACTGCTGAAGCCAGCTGCACCTCGGAGGGAACTGCTGATGGCTTGGCACAGACTGAGGGGAGATGACCCTCTGGCCTCCTAATTAAATGGACTAGAACTGAACTTGCAACAAAAATAAACACAGCAAGTACACAAATCAGCAACACTTGCGTGACTTTATGAAGACAAAAATCAAATTACTTCAATATGATCTTTACAATTACGTTAGCAAGTTCAATAGAGCATCGAAGTTGACAGCTGTAGCTTTGTGTGGTGAGGAGCTGCAGAAGGCGGTGACAGAGCTGCTCTTGAGCAGGGCTGGGCTGAGCCCCTCTTCCCTCCCATTCTTCAGCCATTACTCACACGAGGGCCATGAACATTTTCATTGCTCAGTGCTGGGAAGAAAGATAGAAGTGAGTTCTGCTTTGTGTCTGGCACTGCTTAGGCGAGACTTCTACTGCTTTAAGTTCATGATTCCCTCCAGTTGTCCCTCTTCCATTGTTCCTCTCCCCAACACTGCAAACTCCTCCAAACACAAGGTTTATAGCCTTGACTACTCATTTGATGTGGACTACACAAGGATTAGCCAAATGACACAGGCCACGTTACAGGGCAGATTTCTGTAGATCTAAGATGAGGTCCACATATTACTCTAGTTTGCTCATTTGCAAACATCTGTAGCAGAACACAGTGATCTTCCACTAAAAAAAAAAAACAAAACCCACACAAATGGAGCCAGTTCCATTTGTTTTCCATATATGGGAAGAACTCTCTCTAAACAAATTTAATTCTTGACTCCAAGTGGAATTGAAGATGCTTTTCAGATAAGAAGTGGTAAAATAAAGTCGCAAAAGATCACAGAAGATGATGTTGTTATTCCCTTCCTGCAGCATTCATCTAATTTTATGTTTCACATTGGGGCAGTTTGGCCTTCTCCAAGACCAGAAAGACAGCAGACAAACAGCAGTTGAGCGGTGGTTAGACTGCACTCATGTAACCCAGCAATCATAACTCAAGGGAGAAAATGATTTCCTGTCAGAAATATAGACTGAAACTGCCAAGAAAATCTCTCCAAAGCTACAAACTTATCACCATTCACCCATTAGACTTGTGACGAAGAGAAAAATCGAGATTGTACCACTTAGTAAACCGTGGATGGAATACCACGCAGAGAGAAGGAAAGGAAGACGTGGCCATGAAGTCAGCTTGAGTTCTAGTAAATACTTTGTTCTGAAATCACATTTCTAAAAAAATCAGAGAAGTAGGTAAAAATACAGTTGCCTTACAGCCTACCCACTGTGACATTTTTTCCAGACAACTGGCAAGATTTCACTTTAGCTACAAAGCCTTGTCTTAACAATCTTGTGGATTCGCTCATCTCTCCGCCCTTGGTGCCAGAACATTCATGTGTGATGAGGGCTTGGGCTGGCTCTGGGACACGATGCACATGGTGAGCAACCAGGGAACACAACCTGGAGTGAGTGCCTGCTAAGGGTTCAAACCTCCAGCTGCACTCCAGCTTTCATCAGGTTTATGCCACCATTAAATTTTTTCAAAACGAAATAACCAAGAAAAGAAAGTTTGAGAGGTGACGTCCCTGGGCTTTTTTTGAAGTATTTGCCCAATGACAGCAAATTTCTCTCCCTAGGAAAGAGTTTTCTGCTCCTTTGGTACCACCAGTGGAAAAAGAGAAAAAAGCCTGTACAGTGCGATCTCCTGATTAAGCTACTCATAACCTGTAACCTTCTTGGTCTGTTCTATTATATGTTGCTCTATTGTGTTTTTCTTTGTGCAGTTTCATCTGCTGAGCCCAAAGGAGATCCAATTTATAACTGGATGGCTGGTTTGTAGCCACATTATCAAAAATTTTCAGATGTGAAACCCATGTCCATTCTTTCACACTTGCATCCCTAGCAGATAAAAAAAATCATTATTAATGCATTATCCAATGTATTATTTCAATGTCCCAGAAAAAAACAGATTGGAAATTCAATTACCTATTGCCACAAGACACTTTTTTTTTGCACCATGAGACCAAAACACAAAGCAGATTGATTTTTTTATAGAGCTCCAGAATACAAAACTTACCAAGAAATGAGAAACACAGTAAGAGCTGAATCTAACTATAAATTCTGACATATATCCACTTATAATGATTAATGACTAAGAAAAAGAAAAGAGAACTGAACTGACATTAAGACATACAACTATTTTAAATATTTTCCCTTCTAATTACCTGTATCTAACTGCTGCAAAATATTCACCATAGAAAACCTGCCTCTCTCAAAATCAGCAGGCAGTCAAATAAGCTTTGAAAAGGCAATTCAAATGCCACAAAGTAAAACAGCACTGCTCTTTCTTCCATAGAAAATCAAAATAAAGGTCATTTACGTCTCTTGGGAGCATAAGACAAAGGTATTAACACCACAGCAGAGTTTTTCTATAGCAATATATGAACAGAGAGACTGAATCCCCCAACCTGTAGTCACTACTACAGCCTCCATTATATTTGCTTGTATTTCAGTGGGAGCTCAAGGAAAGGGCTGTAGCCACACTAACTCAGCTTATTCAACATTTCAAGAGTGATCTCCAAAAGACTTAAAAAAGATAAAGCTCAAGAGTGTGTTAATAATTGGCATACAGAATATGCCACTTTGTTCTCTACTTTCCAAGGACCAAAATTATTTTCCTGGGCAGAAGGGTTGATGAAGACAGCTCTAGAGCTAAGTCATGGCATTTCACATCCTACAGGCCAGAGGCAGCAGCTTACACAGACCAAAGCCACTGAGCGCACAGTTTCAGGGGCTGTGCAGGGTGTTTTTGAGGCATGAGAGTACAGGTCACACCATGGCTCCCAGCAAGGCCACATCTGGCATAAAGCAGGTGCCTAGTGACAGAAAACAAACCCCATCCCTTAATGCCACTGAGACAAAAAGTTTAAGAGTATGTTTTGGGATATCAAGGTGCCCTCCTTTCTGTCCATGACCATACAAGATGGAAAGAGTATCGTTTGTCACTGGTTCCATGCCACGCAGCACATCTGGAATCAGGGTGTTGGCCGTGTTTGTGTTATGCTCTCAGCAGGAGACGATTTGCTGGTAGAGATCATGTCAGCACTGCTGGAGATGAAAACATCCAAAATAGTGTCCATGACTGGCAACTTTTATTTTGCAACATATGTCAAACTCCTGCCTGTGACGTGGCACAACTAGCTATCGTATGATGTAAAGGCTACAGCACATATTTTAACATATAATGCAATTGTCTGGGAGAAGTTAATGTAACTCCCCACTGCGAGACACATTTCACGACAACCAAGCCCTGAAAAGTGCTGTTGCTCACTCAAAAGTGAACTGGAAGGGCTTCTCACAAGGCGGGACACACTGGGCAGAAATTTCCAGAAGAGAACTGTAAATGGAAAACCTTTAAGCAAACACCAATATTAACCACACTGGATGCAGAATTACTAGCATGGGTTGGGCCTCCTCAGAGTAATGAAGCAATTCCCTTGGAAATGCCTCTATATGTTCAGAGCCTGCTCTTAAAGCAGATTAGCCATGTTGTCATCTTATGTGAATACCAGTCTTTGCTTGGGAAAATGAATTAAGACCACACCAAAATGACTCCAGGGAAGGGCTCTCAACAGCACTCATAACCTCAGGGATGCTGTTGTACCAGCAAAAGGAACCAGCAAAATTCAGACTGGTTTCCCAAGGCTGTTTTACTACAAAGCAAAAACACAGTTTATGAAACCGAAACACAGCAAGGAAACAGCTCCATCAGGCCCCAGCGTGGTGATAGAGTTCCTCAAGGAAAGAAAGCCATTTTTCATCCCTTCCAACATGGAGATCAGGAAAAAACCACGTGTGATGTGGTGTGAGTCATCTTCCCATTCAGACATGAATTCAGTTTATCCTTGCTGGAAGGATGATCTAACCCTCACCTTCTCCAGACTTTCTCAACAGGGGATCAAGGCACAGGGTAGAGAGGAGCTCAGTGACAGAGGTGAAAAGAGGAAGGAAAAACATACACAAACACACAGAAAAGTGATAATTCTGGAGCTTTCCACCAGGAAGCCCTGTGCCACTGCACAGCAACAAAAATAACCCAGGGCTTCCCTCTGCTCCAGCTCCCTGTGAGGAGCCACTTTAAAGCTTTTAGAACATTTGCAGAGTTTGAGAGAAATGTTTTTTGTTTAACTTCAGCTACTACAGAAATGCCTGAGGCCTGAAGAAACATATTTTTGGATTGCTCCTAAAGAACAGGCTGAACTTTGAAGTTTGGGGAATTTTTTTCAGATCAAATGCTAAATTAATAAACACCAACATGACAAATCCTTCTGAGAACTGGGGGAAAAAATTAACAATCACTAAAAAAATCTTCTTGGATTAATTAATTGCGGCATATTGTTAGTTACTCTAATATGTTGATGGGTCTGGCAATTCAAGTCCTGTAAGCCACTCTGCATATGTGTTTTTGTATCTTAACTAAGCACTTTTGATATTATTGCCCATTTTTCCCTACAATATAAAAGGCATATCATCACCAGCGTCAGCCTGGGTAAGTATGAGATCATAACTAGTTTACTTATGGATGATTTAAGAAATGAACACAACAATTCAAAGCAGTTGGAATCTAAAAGACTTTGTACACAGCTTATTTATAATAGAAATGTCATCATTGCCACTGAATTTACCTTGCACTTTCTTGTTGATTGCGGTGTCCCACGTGATTTATTTTCCTTTCCCTGTATTGCAAGAAACAGCTGGATAAGGAACCCTTGAGTCCCTGGGAAGCCATGGGTCAGTCAGCTGCCAGCCACACACCAACTATTAATTACAGCTATATGGTCAGCATAGCACTCTGCTAGCACTGCAAATAGGAACAGGATGGTGCCAGCATTGCCACATCCACATTTTTGTATTCTTGCCTCAATTTTCCTCACCCTGCTTTCAGAAGGAAAACCATGATTCATTTCTAATAGGTGCCCTAGTAAATAATTAAAAAGCAATAATGTAAAACAACCCCCCTCTATAAATGCTGGTAAACAACAGCTTGCTCACTGCTGTAGTTCCTTACCATCTCAGACAATCATAGAGGGGATATATGTATATATAGAGATAAAGAGAGGGAGAGAGAGGGGGCAACTATTCAATATTTCTTCTGAAGATTTTAGGGACACTTTTGTCAGGAATCTGAGGACTGTGATTTGTCAGCAGTCCAGAATTGTACCTGCAGGGACCACTGGAGCAAGTTTACTTCTCCCAAGATCGCTTATTTATTAAAAAAAAAAAATTAATAAAACTCACTCTCTCAGATTCTAGTCTAGTCTCATTAACACAAATCAGGTTAACTGCACCAGGATATTCCTACCATGGGATGATGGAGCTGAGGGAGGAGAGCTCCTACTGATCTTCTCCCTGTGGGCTCCTAGAGCAGAATCAGCTCTGGGGCAAACACGGTGCCGGTGGAGGGCCAGGTCCTGAGCCTGCACTGATGGACAGGGTGCTTTGATTAACACCACAAGCTCCTGACCCAGAACATCAGCGCCCTGAGGAGGATTCCAGCAAACATCTGTTACCATTAAAGATCGCTGGTTGAGATCTGCACCCCGAGAGGGCCAGGGCTCAGGGATTGCATAGTTCCTCTCTGGGCTCAAACAGCACACAGATTTGAATGTTAGTGGAGCAACATTTAAGGAAATCGGCATCAGAGTAAGGAATGAGGAATGTGAAGTTATTCATTTAGTGGTTTCTCTAATGCTTCTCCATTTAATATTTGCAAATTTAATATTTACACATGCAAGTCTTACAAAAATTATGTTACAAGGAACAGCTTCTGTACTTCTTATAATAAACAACCAACCAAAAATACATGGTATGTATAGCAGGGGGTTACAGCTGGGATCCTATATTACTTCTTAGAGTAACTTATCTAAGATCTAGTATCTATAAAAAGCCTCTCTGTTTGCTATTTACACAGGTGTCCTGGAGCATTATATAATCATGTAGCAGATCAACATAGCCTTAGGATCTCAAAGTATAATAAAAGTACATTAGGATCATGACGTAGAGGGAAAGAGTTGGCTACCATTTGACACTGGTCTTTTATTCCTTCCAGAAGTTCACCTGGGCATGGAGGATGGATGTCTTTAATTCTTCATGAGAATAAAACAAAGAAAACACACAATTTTCGAGATTTTTAAAATGTACAGTCAAGCTGGCTCCTCATATAAATGTTTAAATTTTGCCACTCTTATTTACGCTATGTGGTTCTAGTAAACTTGGCAACAGATCTCCTACAGTAAGGTCCACAAGCCAGGGGTCTGGCAAGATCTCTACTTTCAAGAGTCAGACTTTAAAAAAGTAAAGCCATAGTAACCTAAAGTATTCAAAATATACACCACCAAGGAGGACAAGAAGACATGAGAGATGACAGTCTACACAAGGCATAGATGTTTCCACATATTCTCTAACCACAGTTAGGATCAGAAGAAATACTACAAAATAAAGCAGATTCTATGATAAAAATACCCTCCAGGAAAGGCATCTATCATCCCTTAAAAAAAAAAGAAGAAAAAAAGAATGTGATGTATTATCCATAAAATCCCCCACAATGACTAATCTATCATTTCAGTCAGCCAAATCCTGAAGACAAGGTTTGAATCCAAACAAGGTAACAACAAAATCCACTAGGATGTAAGAACAAGGGACATATTCAGTTCCTATTACATCTGGCTTCATTAGAGCTTATTCTGCTTTTAATCTGCTGTAATAAAATTCTTACGTTTGAGCAAAGATCTTAGGCTTTGACATGCTCATATAGAAATATATATTGCATGCAAATGACATGGCAAAGGCAACACATCAGACCTTGTACTTACTATGAATGAATTACATCCTTCATTCATGAAGTCCTACTGTCTTTCTTTTCCAAAGCATCTGCTATGCAGGATCAACACTGGCTCTTTACAAGAGACAACATCAGGAGGAATAAACTTCCACCTCCCATTCCCCAGGCTGCGTACAGCTGCTCCCTATGCCACGACATTCACCCTCACTCAGTATTCTTATCAGCTCTACAGATTCCCATATATATTAGAAGACTGTAGAAAAAAAAATCCATATATATATATAAAATCAATGTACATTGTCGCACTTTCACAAACTTTTTAGAAAACTTTATCACCTACTTGCAAGCACAAGCATGTCATCATGCATACTGGGATTGCCAGAGGTCATAAGGAACAAGCATTCCATATATTGCATATACCTCCCAAAGAATTGCTCCCAGACTCCTGCCACTGGATTTTGCCTACTTGTACATATATAAATCAACTGGCACTGTGGCTTAAAATGGACATACTGTCCTTGACACTTGCAACCATTTGCCTGCTTGACAGCTATAGAAACACCAGCTCTTAAAACAAAGCATTTGTTTGCTGCATCTTGCACTGCTATCTTTCTCCATAGTGTTTTTTTGGAGTTGTTTCTTAGGTGATGGTTTTACTTCTAGTTCTTTAAGTCCTCAAACTTGATTTACTTACAGGCCCTTTATCCACAAATGTACTTTGCAAGATGAAAATATCAAGGGATTACTTTGATCCAGAAAACATATATGTAGAAACACACATATTCTCAATTTTCTATGAATGGCAATCAGCACCAATGGAGACTGCTAACAAAGTCAAGGAATTTGCACTCCATAAACTGGTCTCTTCCCCTTTTTCTTCAATCATTACTCGTTCACATCTCACTGAGTAACAACTTTCTTTTGCATGCTGTGAATTTTTTTTTGCCCAAAGAAAAGCACAAAAATACATCTGAACAGTATTTTATAGCATTAATGACCTCAGTCTCCCTGCCCCAGGTAATGACCAGTTCAAGTTTGCTCAGGGATTACCCTTCACTCCTCCAAGGCTGCTGATTTACAAAGCAAAGAGATACTTGAGAAGCCCTAGCACTATTTGCCTACGAAGCATTAGCTCTTCTGAGATCAATAGTCATGGAAAGTAAACCCCAGCCCATACTTGAGAAAAGCCGTGCAAAGTTGCAATTTTCTGTATGAAAAACCAGGAGATAGGCTTGCTTGAGTGGGGAAAAGAAGAGGCAGAAAGCAGCAGCAGAAAGCAGCAGGCAATGCTTTCAAGACTGCCAAGCTGCAGTTGCTGCTCTCTGCTAACAACTGCCCGGGAGAAGCAGGAGGAAACCCTGAGGGATGGGTGGTTTCTGGAAGTGGTTCTTGCCATGGAACCTGTCACTGAGGTCTGGGAGTCATTGCAGGAATGGCACAGAAATTATCACCTTTTATTGAGGGGACCATATCCTTTGCTCAGGGTGTTCAAGAAAATTGCTTTTAAAAAAACAAAAACAAAACTTTAAAAAAGATGGATGGTTGGTATGGAGTGCTTTATGAAGACAGAACAAAACCAAGAAAGAACTGTGAGCCATGCTATGAACTCTACACTAGAGTTTGCATTTTTAAAATTCCTCGCAATGGATCTGGAATAAATCAGCAATGGGTCAAACCGGTTCAGAAAGTGTTTGAATAACTGCCCATGGAGTGGCCAGAGGTTCTCCCTCAGCAGAGTATTTTGACTGCTGCCGTTCAATTACCATTTGAGAAAGCAGGACTGCTGGGAAAGACAACACAAGGTAAACCAACACTGGCTACAAAAGCAATCAGAGCACCAATATCCACAGTGCAGAGCCTGGCCCTCGGGGACGTTCCCAAAAGCAGCTTCACCTCTGCTGCTCCGAGCCAGCAGCGCTCCACACAGCCAAGGGAAGGGGCTGTCAACAAATCAGGAGAGCCCCAAATATCTCATTTTATCTCTATTATAGAAAGTGTAATTGACAAATCATTATTTTACATTTATAAAATATATGATGAGGAACATACCACATGCATTCTAGACTTTCTGTCTGCACTGGAAATCAACTGGGAAATTAGGAGGTATGGCGTAGAAACATCACTACGAATATACCGTATTACTGCTTTTGCAGCTGCAGCCCCAGAATTTGTTTCACAATAATTCAGTTACCCATGTTTAAACAACCAGCCAGCAGAAGAAAGGCTGATATATTTCATATGCATTCTGTTTGAGCAGGGGGGCCTTCACGTCTGGTCGAAAAATGTCAGGCTCATATGACACCACCAGAGTCAGGAGAGATGCCTAACCATAACTAAAAGCAGAATTTGGCCAACACAATTGGAAAATACCAGCAGAGTATATACAAATGCACACACGCAATCTCATATAGGAGCAGAGCATGAGACAGAATGGATTTTTTAATCACACCTTTAAAGAAAACAACATTTCATGTACAAACCCCTCACTGCGCTCCTACGTGGATCCTTTATCCCGCTGCAACATAAACAGACATACCAGAGTCTGGAGTAGGGAAGACTTTTTTTCCCCCCATTGAGGATTTTAACTATAATTTGAAAAGCAAAAGAACAGATCTGGCCTGCCTTTCAAACTGGCTTCAATAATAGATAAACAGTTTTAAGACTACCACAGTCAGCAACTACATACATAAGCTTTACATTAATACACTTACCTATATTTTTAAGAGAGCTTCATTTTTCCTCGTTGTTCTCAGTTTCCTCCAGCATACAGTCCAGTAGAAAAAAACTAGACATTTTTTCTGATTGACCAAAACCACACTTTCACAATAAATATCCTAATGGTTCAGATATTATTCCTCAAAACTTCTTATCCAAAGGAAAGCAGCCTGTCAGTTTCAGTATCAATTTCTACAAGTTTTGTATCATCTTTCTATCATGTAATCAAGCAAATACTTCAGAAAGGAAGGATTTTAACTTGCATCCTGCACGCACTGCCTACTTGAAGCTGCCATTTTCTTCAAGTCTCTTATCTCTGGAGCACTTCCTGGTAGCACCTGAGGGAAGGCTTTGGTGCCTTGCAAAAACAGAGTGGATCTCAGTATTGGCAAAGAAAAAAACCAAACACAAACATTTGAATTTATTACTAAAAACCAAGATTCTGAAACACCATTTTAAACAAAATTAAACAGATAAACTTTGGTGCAAATTAAAAACAACTCTCTTGTATCTGAGCCCATAATGACTATTTTGAATACAGATTATTTACTGCTGGCAATAAAGAAGTTTTTTGGTAACTTTTCTGTTATTGGGAAGAGCTTGAATACAATCCAGTCAAAAAAAATTGCTGACTTTCCTAAATAGGGGCTGTGTTTTTGCAATAAAGAATACTGGTCAATATACAAGTGGAGGAAAACTGAACCAGATGTCAGTAATAGGACCACAGAACGTTGCATTTGCCCAGAATCGCTATTTTAAACACATGATGTTGGTCTACTGGTTTGTGGGATAATACATTCTTGGCAGCCAGAAGGAGTTTAGATATGTTAGAAGGTTATCCTTGACAAAAAAAAAAAAAAAAAAAAAAAAAGCGAGAGCGAGAGAAAAAGAGAAACAACTCAAAAAGAGAGGTAAAGAAAAGCCACTAATTCATCAAGTTATCTCTAGCAAAAAAATAAATTTAAAAATCATGACTTAAGAAATCAGTTCAAAGAGAAGCCAGTCTAAAACCAGAAAGCTTGGGGTTCATACGAATACTTCATTCATCCTCCATTGCACTTTGCCTTGCTGGTTTAAGGATTCCTTCTTTCATTTGTACTTAGTTTCTGGTGAGCTCTCACCTTGCAGAACCACCCCACACACCAGAGCACACAAACCCAGCACCGAGGGCTTCTCCTGTTGGAAACTCTTGCCCACACCAGGATCCTGCTGCTCCAAAATCCCTGAAGGCAGCCCTGGAAGCTGTAAGCACACGAGCAAAACCCAGGTCCCTGTTCTGCTAATTTAGCAGTTACCCATCTCTAAAATGCTGCCTAGCTCAGAGTCACAGGGGGTTCTGAGTGGTTTTTTGGTGTGTTTTTTGGTTTGGGTTTTTTTTTTCCCTTCTACTTAAGAAGTAGTTACATCTGTAAGTCTTCCTAATATTGAAATAAAACTTCAAAATATACTTTGTATGTTTGGCCAACAAACACTTCCCTGTTTTACCATGTAGTAAATTTAAAAATCAACTCCGCTCATTGTCTTAACAAACCCTCCTCTGAAAGATAATTAAAACCACTTCCCAATATACAACCAAAGTTTTATTTTTATAGTCTATCTTCAATTATGGCATAATCCTTTCTTTTTTTTTTAACCAGTGAAATATACAAATCACACAAGACAGAAATATGTACATTAAATGTACAGAACAGAGGAAAGGACATAGAAGATTTACATATCTGAATGACAAGTAAAATATTTTACATTAAATAGGGTTTTAATAGCTAGGATCATGAGATTCAGTTCTGCTCAGACAGAAGTCACTAAAAAGGAACATGAGGTGATTCAGCAAATGAAAAAAAAGATCATGGTCTTTGTACAATAAAAACCAAAGTGACATATTCAATGAATTAGTGCTTTATTTATTTCTCTTAAAAGATATTCTTTGCAAACATCTGAAGATGAGGGGTAAATATGTCCTTGTACAATAAATTAAGAGCAATAAAGCGCCACTGAGAAGCTGATAAACGATCGAGATGAATTTAATGATACAGCTTAAAGGCTTGTGAAAAGTCAAGGCTTTAGTACAACTAGGCTAAAGTGAAAGGTTTTCCTCACTTGGTATCTGCAAAACCATTTTCTTTAACTTGTAGGATGAGACTGAATTGGAAATCGGCATCTGAACCAAAGATGAAATCCTGTGTAGCTACACAGCATGGGGGGAACATACATTGTTTGACAAACAACAATTCTCTGCTCAAAACCTGAAAAGCAAGGGCCGAATGCAGCACGTTTCGGAGTTGGAAGGTGTCTCCTTTCAGCAATAATCAATAATGCCCTTAATGTGAGAGTGGAAAAGATCTCCAGACTGGTATCGATTCAAGTGCAGGGTGCTGCCTCTACCAACCACCCAAGGAAGTCCTGAAATTGGGAAGAGGCCTACTTCTTTGTGATTATCCTCAAAATTTTTGAATGTTAGAAGTTCTTAGAAAAAAAAAAAATTCAAAATAAAAACCCATCAAAAGCTTAGAATCAATCTAAACACCTGAAGAGATCTGAAAAAGAAAATAAGGGATGAACTGCCCCTTTAATTTAGATGTTTTATTATTTTCTAAATCATTAAAATATATATGTACAAAAAGCTTTGAAGTATCAGACACCAGAGACCACAGTTCTCCCATATATATGTAACTGCTCGAGTATAGTCTGAACAGTTGTAGTGTATATCTGCAATATATTATCGAAAGCATGTGTATTAAAGGCATAGGATGATAAATTTGGTATTGCTGCGACGTTTCATTGAACTATAATAGTCAGTTAATGTTATTAAAATATGAAACTATTGTCTCTTTGAGTGAAAGCGTTCCCAAAATCTGCGAAAAAAATAAAAATCAATCCTTCCAAGAGCGGATATCTAATGATTTATTTTCTCACATAAAATTAGAGGAGTTATTTGTCAAGCTGTGTTTTGAAAGCCAGCCAGCTATTACACTATTTTAAGGCATTTTCAGATTTGGGGAACTCTCCTTTCCATGGGCTTTCCAGGCTGGGAGAGCAGAGCTGTTTGTAAGCACTGCCCAGCCCCAGTGCTCCGGGCAGCCTGCCCCAGGCTGCTCACACCCCGCAGCAGGGCAGGGCTGCTCCGGCACACGAGACACTCGAACGTCACAATGAGCTGATGAGGCCAAGCTCTGCCTTGAAGAACATCTTTATTATTCACCAAGGCAGACTAGATTTTTTTTTTTTCTGGGCTTTTTTTTTCCTGTCTTGCTCAGTTCTGGAACCAGCCCCGGTGACTCAGGGATAGCGCAGTTGAAGCCTTTCTGATCCTTTGCTCTTTGCCCTCTGGTGACTCTTGGTGGGCAACTGACACCACACCTTGTGATGAACATACCCCTTATTTACAGAGCCCTACATGCACTGAACAGCTTTATACACCCTATTCTAGGAACTTCTAGTGTCTGAACCTAAAAGTCATGGACAGGTCTGTGTGTTCCTCACATCCATAAGGATTGTTCTAACATCCCAAGCACATTACATGGTTGCTCTGCCTACTGCACATGTATTACGTTCCATGGATCTAAATTAGCATATGTCAGATTTTCCCCTCAAACTACTCTATGGTTTGTAAGAAAAGTCAATTTTTTTTCTTTTTTAACTTTGTAAAATAAATATTCTCAGATTCTCCTCCATTATTGCCAAAAATATAAGCCTCACACAGTTCTGGGATGGACGCAGAGAGGGTTTCCAGGCACTTCTCTTCGCAACCTTTATATTTTTATTTTTTCTTTCTTTTTTTTTCCTTCTCCGCCCTTTTTTTTTTTAATTTTTTTTTTTTTCCTTAAAAGAAGACGAAAACTCGTTGGACTCTATAAATAAAGTGGAGATAGTCCTGCGGAAAGGGAGAGGGGCCTGCACCCCTTGCTGGCAGGCGGCTGCAGTTCCTCCCACCTCGTCCGTGCCCTATTTGCACACAAACTGGTCCACGATCTCTGTGCACAACTTGCATTTCACGTAGCAGCACCAGTGGAACTTGCAGTGGCAGCGCTCTCGCTGCACCGTCTTGAACTGGTCGTAGCCCCGGCCGCAGCACATGAGTTCGCAGCCGTCCATGCCCTCCGAGGTCTTGTTGCACAGGCGGCCCTGCGTGCCCAGCGAGCCCGTGCTCTCGTTGCGCACGCAGTAGTCGGGGCTGGGGTCGATGTACACCAGGTCGTGGATGGTGGGGGCGTTGAAGCGGCTGTTCACCTGCACCAGCTTCCCCCGGCTGTTGAGCTTCATGGCGGCGGCGCTGTCGTACTTCTCCTTCAGGGCGTCGCCCACCTTGCGGAAATCGGCCAGCTGCAGCCAGCAGGTCTTCAGACTGCAGGAGCCAGAGACGCCGTGGCACTTACAGGCCACGTCAGCCAGGTTGTACACCGTCTGCAGGAGTCGGGGAGAGAAGCAAAAACCTTGATGAAAGACTGGCATGGCTGTGAGAGCATTTATACCCCTCGTCTCCTGCCCTCTGTCCTATTCCCACAGTATTCACCTGAGCATCCTCTCCCCTCCTCCAGTACAGAGGGAAGGCAGCTGACACACCCCTGCACCCCCAGCACCCCAAAGAGCCAGGAGGAGGAGAAGGGTAGAGTCCCACCAGCCTCTTCCCACAAGGGAGACAGCCTCAACAGCACACAGACAGCAGCATCACTCAGGCTGCGCTCAAATTTTAGGAATTTGTTCTCACGCCAGCAAAGGATTTTGCTGTTTCATTGAGAAATGTAAAACATCTCCTTATTTTCTATCTGAGTTACTCTCCCTATTGATCTCTGCTTGAGGCTGCAATTAGGGAAAGAGTTAAGATTCCTCTTGCTCCTGGCTCAGCTGCAGCTGATTGTCTACTCTTGGCTCAGCATCCTCCTCCTATCCCAAATACTGCTCTGGAAGAGAGACTTCATCCAAGAAGAAACCCCCAAACACCTATGGGTGGGAGTCAGAGCTACATTGCAATATCCTCTTTACAAAGCTTTGGCAGGGAAACATCAGTCATTTGCCCTGTACAAATAAAATAAGAGTCACTCTTGACACTGCCCCAAAAATCCTGGGGTCTGACACATTAGATGATACTGTAGACAGCTTCCACCCAGCAGTTACAGAGCCTTAACGCTGCCAAATGGCACTGCAAAGATGAGGCTGAGGAAGGAAAAAACTCCTCGAGTCTCTGTAAGCAACGGTGAAAGTGACATTTTTCTTCTTGCTAATAGTAATTGGCCTGCCCACTGCTTTCAGACACCCTCCTCTTACATTTAAATACTATTAATTTTCAATTATCTTTCATCCTTCTTTACCTTAGAACACAAGTGTAAAGTCTCAGCTGACTATTGCTGGCACTTCAAACTCTAGGAAAATAATGATTTTGGCTCTTCATATTCAGACTATTAAAAAAAAGTTTACACCCATTCATTTAAAGCATTTTTGAGATTAAAGAAACCATGAAGACATGTTCAACCACAGAAGACCATGTTTTCTAATAGCATAGAGAAGCTTTTCACATACTCTTAGACAAGGCAAAGAAAAAAAAAGACAGAACAATCCTGTGGCACAATTCCAGCCTGGGAAGCCCAGCAACACACACTGCCCTGGTTGGAAATACCAACTAATAAAATCCTGCTCTACAGAGAATCCACAGCAAGCAGGGCACTTTTCATGAACAATACAGAGGGAAACACAACACGCTTTGGTCCCAGCCTCCCCCAGGAGGACAACAGGACTGTCAGACAACTCACACTCCCCACCCACCCACACCCCGTATTTGCCTTCTTCTCATTTTGTGCACCAAAACGAAGACAAGCCATGGTGGCTGCCCCACCAAAGCCGTATTTCCCAAAGGAAGGGGTGAGGAGGAGCGTGGTGGGACACGCTGCAGTGCAGACACTCACTCTCCTGCCGGCCTCGTTGTTGTGCAGGTTCATCATGATGCGGGCGCTCTCGTAGGAGCCGCGCTGGTAAACGCGCTCGCGCTCCCGGGCGTCCACGAACTCCTTGGCGAAGCGGTATCCGTACTCGATGTTGTCCCCGCAGCCGCCCCACAGCCAGTCCCGGGGCAGGTCCTTGGGGCGCGCGGCGCGGCTGCAGCCGCACGAGGACAGCTCGCCCTCGCGGCACGCGCGGCTCATGGCGTTGACCACGCCGGCCGCGCTCACCGCGTAGGTGAACGCTGTCTCCCGGCTGCCTGCAGAGACACAACCGGGTTAGGGACAGCCACCACAGCTGGCAAAGGCTCTCCAGAGCCACCAAGCTCACTCGACAGTAGAAGGTAGAGTAACCCTGAACCACGCTGCCCAAAACACCCTCACTGAAAGAACCAAATGAACCCAAGCCACTTGAGCATACAGCTTGTCAAGAGCAGAAATCACTTCTCACTCATGCTGGGCCAAAGCAGCCATGCCTGTGTGTGAGGGAGGGAAGGGCAACAGGCTCCCTGTCCTTCAGAAGAAAGGGATGTTAAATACAACCTTTAAAAGTCCAGTTCTTAAATTACTACTTCTCAAACGTGATTGATGCTCTTCACCCACTTATTCCAATTTATTTAAAGTTCAAGCGTTTTACAAAGTCTCCTGGTATCGAAAGAAACACGCAGCAGAACAACACACCACTTTCCACCCTGCACATTAGCCAGACACTTCTGGAGGAGACTATTTAAAACTAACAACAACCTGTGCTGGTTATTATCCACCACTCCAGCTCTTGTGAATACGGCAAGGGAGCCCACGGACAATAATTTTTACAAATTACAGGGAAGAAAAAACCCTTGGCACAAGGTGGCCTTGAAGGTTTTCTCCTGCATCTGGTGCCCTTAAATGGAAAAAAACCTCAAGTTTCCAACTTTCGTTAAGAAAACGTTACAATACCGCTAATGTAAGACATGGCCACATACCATCCTATTGACAGTATCTGATCCCACCTCACTAAAGTCTGACTTCCCCAAACACTTTCCAAAGGTGCCACAAGCTCTAAGTACAATTAGCAAAGCTCACAGATAAACAAGCACAAAACTTGCACCAGAGAGCAACACTTGAATTTTGTTTTTCTCCTTAAGAGACATCATCCCAATGGGTTTTTTCCAAGACTCTCAGAATGACTGAGAATAGACTAAATATTTCTTTTCTGTTTAAATGATTTAAGTTTTATTCCTAATCTTTAGTCTAATCAATAGATCAAGCTAGCTTTAATCTTGATTTTACGTGATTTTACTTAGGGAACATCATGGACCTTTGAAAAATTAGGACCTTAAGAGGCCACATTTTTGGGCAAGTCATGTATATTTAGACAGCAACATTTTTAGGCAAAATCTCTTTGTGCGAGACGTATCATGACAGGTCAAATCTAATAGGAGCTTTCAAGCACTTCTGAAACATAAATAATTTGAAGTCTGGTTCATATTTAACATCACGATGACACCATGATTAGAGCAGCTTTGTTAATACAACAGCTGTCATCCACTGGATTAATTTTAGTAATTGAGGCTGGGTTTAAATGGGAAAAATCAGAAATCTTATGTTAGGAAAGATGAGACTTAAGGAAGATCCGAAGCACTTTGCCACCTTACAATGATCTATACTCACAGACACCTGCTCTTGGAAGTATCTACATGAACTGTGGGTATAAAGGGTTACAGGAGTAGCATTTTCAGTTAAAAAAAACATTGGCTTGATGTGGTGACTTAGGCCTTGCATCTACTGCAAACTATAGCAGGGGGAACCTCATACAGATTTTAATGTTCCCGTTTGCTCTGTAACACACATTTTTGGATTAATTCCTTAAGCAAAATTTCCACTATATTGAGAGGAAAGAAACGTGGTCTGCTTTGGACCACAGGACTTGCCTCTTCCGTTCCATTTTTGTTCTTTTTCATGTTTAGTTAGCTCATGCTTTCACATGGTGAACTCTGCCGCTTATTGCGGGATTTCAACTCATAAAGCCAACTATTTTTGACTAGTTTTCATTATTACTCTGGAACAAAATTTAAAGAACTTACTTTTAGTGGGAAGGAGAAGAAAAGGCTTGGGTACAGGAAGGAGAGTTGCCCTGCAAGTTCCCTCCTTGAACATTTAGGCAAATTATAAAATAGCATCAGCTGCTGAAGTACACTTCAAGCCAACACTGCCTTAAGTCATCAACCCCAGGAACACATCAAGAGTGATGAATCCACACGGATGAGTTGCTTTGAGTTTTCTTTTTTTTTTCTTTCTTTTTTCAGTCTTTAGGCAGGACTGTGCTTTCCTTCACTGTCAAACATATCTGTCTTTTCCCACAGTCAAGGATTTCTCTCTATTGTAGCCATGGCAAGCAAACACACATTCCAAACACGTTCAAGTCCCCTCTCTCCCATATATATAAAACATAGAAATGGAACTGTTCAATATACACACACCGTAGGAAGCCACCCACAGAGCAAGGCGCTGAGCTTTACACTTGATCTGAACAAGTCTGCAAGAACAGCCTTTTTTTTTTTAATACCTGAACATAAGATACAAAATGTTCTTTGTCTTGCATTTTAACAGCATTCAACATCAGGCTGAAGGCAGAATAAACTGGACCCCAACCACACGGAGCTGTAGGGGGAGGATGCAGTGATTTTGTTTCCTGTTAGCACCTAGCTGTGTGTGCAAAGCCCATGTGCAGCCTGCACGGGGCTGGCCACAAAGCCAGGGGATGGCTGTGAGCACCATGCCCCACCTGGAACCAGCACCCAAGGAGAGCAATGCACAACACAGGCCCTAAAACTTTACAGTTCAATAAGCCACAGAGCAAGTTTCCAAACCCAAGGGCAGGTTTATTTGTACAGCTTTAGCTCACTGCAGGGTAAATCCTGGAAGAAAGGCTGTCCATTGACACACGGGGCCGTGGCTGTGCCGGGGGCAGCGCCGTGCCCGGGAACTCTCTGGGGCGCAACCAAGGGCACGGGGCAAAACCTCCCAAACAGTGTGCACTCAGAGCCTGTCCCTCCTGCACTGCTGGGAGCAAGGGCTGTCCCACTGCCCGCCACACAGGGCATGGCAGCCTGGGGTCAATGGAATCAGGCCCTGAAAGTGCCCAGTTTTCCTTCCATGCACAGGAACACCAACTGGTCATTACTGATAAATACCACAACTGCTACACCTCCTTCCTTGCTCTCAGTGAATACACTCTTCATGCTGTAACTCCTGAATATGCCTATTAACCTTGCTTCCATCTGCAATTAGAATAAGTGGCTTAATTACATGATGAATTGCTGTGTAGACATCAGCTAATACAGTCACATCCAGCAAAAGGGTGCGGCAAAGTTATTTAACTTGAAAGGAACCACCTTTAAATAGATCTGTCATACCTGGGGAGGGCAGAAACATCGATTCCAGAGACAGACACCACAAATCATGTCCCCATCCCGTACACTCCTTCACACCCTGAGCTAATTTTCACTTGATTGGATAATAAATAAGGGCTGAAGGATGAAGGCCTATATTTTAAACAGATTAATCTTCTGACATTTGTTAGATTACTAGAACAGAGAGGTGCACAGAAGAAGCTTGCTTTCATGTTTTTAGACTTTTGCTTGGGTAAGGTAAAAAAAAAAGCCCTCTATGGAGAGTTAATACTGTGCTTTAAAAAGCCTAGGGAAGGTTGTTTATCTAAAATCAAATGTTTCAATTCAGTACTTTCATGCAAGAGATTTTTTTCTATTTGTCTGACAATCTCCAACAAAAACTGAGACCAAATGTGAATTGATGTATTCCTTCAACTTTAACTGGAGTCAGCCCAGTTACAGACAAACCTAGACTGAGACCAGTTTTAAAACTTTCTCTTTTCCTAAAGCAGGGCAGAACATCACTGCCATAAAAGCTTTATTTTACAACTCCAACTAAAAAGCAGTGCTGTGTTTACCATACCACTCACTGCCTAAGAGATCACAAGTGTCACCCAGAAAAACAGGGGTTTTTCAGTTGATTACACAAAATCAGCAATCTGACTTGAGAAAGTCAGGGGAAAGTTTCACCATGGACCACGTTCAACAGCACTGGTTAAAATTTTGCCAATGACTTTAAAATACTGAGGTCCTTAAATTGCAGGAAAGGCAGGCAGCACAGGAGCATTGGAGAAGGCCATGTCAAAGAGGATCTGACAGGGCTGGGTGTCCACCAAATTGTGACAAGATGTTAAACAAGAATCTGTCTCTTACCAGTGATGTGATTTCATTAAAAGTCAGTTACAAGGACAATCACATATTTTACCATGATAGAACTGATCTCATGAAAATTACCCTGCTACAGTAATTTAAAAATAAATTCGTTTTCCTTAAAAAGAGGAAAAAAAAATACTGTATCTGGAAATAAGCAAGGAGGAATTGCCTATAAACACTAATCGACAGAGCAGCAATTTTCAGTTAACCTCTGGACCAGGAGCGATTTATTATCCAGCTGCTAACTTTGGAACTAGACATGGACATCTTTAATTTTACAAGACGCTGATGGTTTTAATTCTTGTAGGTTGCCTTCATTTTGTCTCAGGTTTTCAAAAAAAGAGATTTCAGGGCCTCATTTTCCTTTCTCCCTTATTCCCATATGCAAATATATATTCCTACTTTGTTTTCCAAGACATATGGCTGGACAGTGGTGGGAAATCACCTCCAGCTAAAAATAATCCAACTCCTTTGCCAACTTTTAGAAACACTTGATTGTATACAGTACTCAGTAAGAACCTGGCAAGAGATTCAAGTGCAGAACAGTGTGTGCCATACATATCCTTAGACAAGAGTTTAATCATAAAGACGCTGCTTCCTACCTATCTGCATGACTCTGCCAAAAACAGAGTTGTTGTCCACAGTGCTGCAATTCCATCTTCTATGTCTGAATTGATACTGGCACTCCTTAATGCCCGTCTTTGCACCCTCTCCAATGAACTGCATATGGTCCTGATACAATTGGCAGAGTTTCTTCTGTCCTTGGGAAAGCCCTGCTAGCTGGCTACACAGTGGCTGGGCTCCTATGATATACACCTCTGACATCTGAACAGGGTTCATGGGGTTCATGGGGTTCATTCCTAAAGACCTGCATAAAGAAAGACTTGCATTAATAAACAGAAGATTTCAAAATAAAACGAAGTAATTTTTTTTTAAAAATCCAAAAATCCCAAACAGAACTGTATCTTATATGTGAGCACACAACTGTTTTTAACAAGTGAGGAAAAACTCCAGACACTTAAATATGAAACTTTTGTTTTAAGAACAGGGCAGAAGTTACCAGTTTCCACCCATGTGGTTATCACCATACATTAGACACTGAATGTGACACAGACTTGGAAGACTTGCATCTAGGCAGCCTTTTAGCAGCTTAAATTGACACAGTAAAAATAACAGAAGCTCCAAACAACTGCAAGGCCAGGAAAACAAATAAAGCAAAAATGAAAAAAGCTCTCCAAATCCCAATTTGTCTTAACATGTATTTTATATATAAGCCTGGATTTTTCAATCTCATCTATTATAAACAAATAGGGAAGCCCTCAGCAAGCCAGAAGTTAGAAACTTACTACAGCCTACTTCTAGCTTCTTTCAAATGACAACACAGAAACATACAACAAGCAAGTATACTCATTCTAAACAAAACCAACTTTGTTTTCTTAATTCTTAAAGTGTTCTTCACATTTTACATTTCAATTAAAAAGTGGCAATTAATCCAAAAGGCATCACTGCAAAGAGCAGAGAAACACCTATTTCAAGAACTCTCAACATCGTACACTATACAGATAATTTGCCAAAGTAGGAATTTAAATGTACTCCTTTGTAACAAAATATATTTGTAAACATTTCAGTTACAGAAAACTTCAAACTGAAACTTTAAGTTTTTCCTTGCAAATCAGCATTTTCTCTTGCAAATGCAAAACATCTAACGTAAGGGAGTTAAAATGTCTCTTTTAAAAGAGAAACAATTATAGTAATTTAAAGATTATAAAATTCATAGAGAATCCACCAGACAGCATTTTAAAATCTGTATTTTACACGACGAGATGTTGCACATTTACCCTCATTCGACAGACCCGTTCCTTTTCCTACCCAACATATTCCAACCAGCACACTTCTCCCCTGCTGCCTCGCTCCTGCCGCACTCCCGCAGAAACAAAGTACAGAAGAAGCATAGAGACATTGAAGCAAGCAAATCCTGACACCCCTTCTCAAAACCAAGTCGATACGAGATGCTTACCACCAAGAGCTGGCTTCTATTACAACCTGGGTAAAAGAGGAGAAAACGGCCAGAGCCACTACGAGGTACTGAGAAGCCATTGTACTGCCAACTGTCCCCACAGCACCTCCGTGGATTAATACTGCACTGGATTTCTAGAGGGGGGAGAAAAAGGATCAGATTGTTTATTGCTTCTCAGACCATTTTCGAGCATCCAAGTTTAAACAACGGAAGTCTCCGGGCCCCTTTTAACTTGACTCTGACTCGCCGGCCCTTCTCCCCGCCGAGGCTCTGGTGCCAGACACAGGCACGTCGCAGCTCCCGCTCCACCGGGCAGAACCCACCCCCGCACCCCCACCCCTCCCGGACACCGCCTTCCCGGGGCGCCCGCCCGGCCCTCTGCCCCGGCCCCGCCGCTCCGCACCCCGCCCGCCGCGGCACGGCACGGCACGGCACGGCACGGCACAGGCGCGACAGCTGCTCCGGACACGGGACCCTTCCCGCTGCCCCGGGGCTGCAGCCACCCGCGGCTCCCGGGCCGGGCATTACCCCATCGCTGCCCGCGCCGGGGACACGAAGGGCTCACGGCTGGCTAAAGGCGGCTTCAGGTTTGCCAAGCGAGCCCGAGAGGGAGCGGAGCGGTGCCCCGAGGGGTCGGTTCCGCAGGGAGCCCAGGGCTCCCTTGCCGGGGATGATGCGGCCGGTCCTTGCCCTCCCCGGCGTCCCCTAAAACATCCCGGAGCAGCCTCGGGGCTCCCGCCCGCCGCGATCGCCGAGGCAGCCCCAAGCTCCGCGCTGGCACGCGGTGACCGCCCCGACGGCAGCCCCAGCGCCGGGACCGGCCCTGGGAGGTACCGGGAGCGACAAGGAGCAGCTCCCCGTCCCGGCCCGGAGCCTGCAACACCCGGGCTGCCGTCCTGGAAGTCAAACGCTTCCCCCGACAGGTCCCGCGATCACCGTCTGGTCCTCACACGGGACTCTCTCACTCGCTCCCCAGAGCCATTCCCGGGGTTTATTTCCCCTCCCCTCGGAAGGGAAAAAAAAAAAAAAAAAAAAAAAAAAAAAAAAGAAAGAAAAAAAAGGTCATTCCGACACTTGGGGGCTCCCTATTCCCTATTCATTCTCCAAAGGCCCTTAACACTGAATTGAAGGTTCTCTTAATCCTAATTTATTTCTGTTTGCGAAGGGCCGGGAGGAGCGGAGCGCTGGCAGCGAGGCCGGACACGGAACCTGCCCGGGCACACGCGGGGAAGCTGCCGCAGCGGGGGGACCCATGCGCCGCTCCCCGACACTGCCCCGCGCCGGGCGGCTGAAACATGCCCTGCCCGGGAGAGATGAGCCCCCCAAGTCCCCACTGCTGGGGGTGGGTAAATAGGGGCCGGTCCCTGCAGCTGAAAGAGCCCGCCCGCCCCACAGGGGCTCAGCCCCGGCAAAGGTGCGAACGCCGAGGGCGCGCAGAGGGAGGGACGAGGCGAAGCGAGGTGTGCGCGGGGCAAGCGGCGACACCCAGCAGCGCACAGCGCCGGGCTCCTTCCATCTGCTACTCGCGAAATAATGGCAGTAACAAAGAAGCACCATGGAAGTGCCCGAGCCCTGAGGAGCTCGGAGACGCCGGTGCCCATGCGGGACGCCGGTGCCCATGCGGGACGCAGGCAGCTGTGCACCCGCCCGGCCCAACGCTGAGCCCGGGCACGCCGAGCTGATGGGGCACGCTGGGGCGCTGCCCCCTGCAGGAGGCGGTCGGCAGGGTCAAAGGCACAGCCCGCTGAAGGGCCCGGGTGCCCCCCGAGCTCCCCGCTGCTGCGGAGCCCCCGGCCCGCCGGCGGCGCCCCGGGGAGCGCTGGCGGCCCGCTCCCAACAGGGGCGGCCGCGCTCGCCGGCTCTGCCCTTCCGACGGCAGCTCCGCCGGGCCCCGGCCCCGCTGCCATCGCCCTCCTCGGCTGCGGACACTGCGCCGAGCTGCGAGGCGGAGGAGGCACCTGCGCCCGGGGCCGGGGGACGGCCCGGCCCGGCTGCACGCAGCAGCTGACAAGGTGCCACAAGGAACAACACCAAAGGAAAAAAAAATAAAAGAATGCCAACAATAAAAGAAAAAAGGAAAAAAAAAAAACACAAGGAAAAAGGCAGACTGCCCAGCAGCACGGAGCACTGGAGATCAGGAGTGTGAGGCACCGTGTTCAACTTTGTAGGGCCGCGGAGATTGGGTTTTGGTATTTAACGCGCCCCATGCGGAGCCCGCGCTCCTTGCCGAGATGAAAAGAGAGGCTTTTACAGATCCTGCACCGCGGGATCGCCTCTGATCCTGTTTTACACGGGGTGTCTGGAAAGCCTGCGAAGGCATCTGGTTTTCTAGGAGCACTACCAGCGGGCAGGCGGCATCCAGAGCCCGGCTCCGGGGGGCTGTAAACCGCGGGAGGCGCAGCGGCTCCGCGGGGACCCCCCGGCCGCCCCCCGCTCCCCGCTGCGCCTTCACAGCCATTTGGAGGAGCGAGGGCACGTCTCACGTTTGCAGGGAAAGGCACTGGTCGGGTCCCGGCCCAGCTCTCCCCAGCGGAGGCGCAGAGGGGTTGTTTTCCCGGGGGTGAAGGCACATCGTGTCCTTCCCTCGGCGACCGGGGACAGCCTCGCTCCTCGGTCCCGCTGAACTCCCCGTGACCCTCCGAGCGCAGCCCATTTACCATACAATTGACAATTAAAAACAAACAAACAACAAAAAGCCAACAGCCTTTCCAACATGGAGTCCTCGCAGCGCCAAGGGGTCCCCGAGGAGCCGCGCTCCTCCGCGCTGACCCAGGCGGGACCCGCTGCAGATGTAGAGTGATAATCTCCAGAAACTGAGAATAAAATTAAATGGGCGGGGGGGGGGGCTGACTCCGGGTCCTCCGCTGGCCCCCAGCCAGTTTTCCTTAAAGGTACAGGCCACCATTAGCGCCGACGTTGGGCTCCTCCATAGCGATCCTCCTCGGGAAAGTTTGGGAAGTTTGGAAAGATGTCTTTAAACTCGCGTTAGGAGCCGCTGCCAGAAAGATGCACCGGGACGCGGCGGGCAGAGCGAGCCCAGCAAGTGTCCCTACGGCGGGCAGCCTCTCTTCGGGGGGAAATTTAAAAGGAGAAGGAAAACCAGAAAAATACAAGAGGTTTTCCCAAGTGGGGAGCAGAGCTCTCTCTCCGCGGTGGGTGAGAGCGGAGAGGTGGGAGCGCCCTGCGGTAGCCGAGGAGCGGCAGAGAGGCCGCCCCGCGCCGGGGCCCCGCGCCCCGCCGAGCGCAGCCCACCCTGCGCGCCCGCGGCCCCGCGGCGCGGAGCCCCGCGCCCCGAAGGACTCACCTCCATCGCGCGGGATCGCCCGGCGGGAGCAGCCAAGTAATCCAAGCGGAGCAGGAGGAGAAACGGCGAGACGAAAGTAAAATCCTGGCTCGCAGGAGCCGGGCGGTATCGTCCCGAGCCGCGGCCGGGGGAGCGCGGGGGCCCGCGGAGCTGGCGGGGGGCGGCGGGCGAGTGGCCGCCCTGTCCGGTGCAAGCCGAGCGTGTCCGACTGCGGAGCGGGGCACCAGTGCAGCCTTCTTTCCAAGGTCCATCAGCAATCGCAGTAATTAGGGCTTTCCACCAGCAGAAGAAGGAGGTAAAAAAAAAAAAAAAAAAAAGCCAAAAAAAGAAAAAAAAAAGCCAACCCAACACACGCACACAGCGCCCGTGGGCGTGATTGTGCGGAAGCAAATAAAAATCTTCACAAGCGGCAGCGAAAACGCCGCGGGCGACGATCCGTCCCACCAGCCCAGGTGGTGCCGCCGCGGGGCTCCCCGCGCTCCCACCCGGCTCCGCCGGCGCTCGGGCCGCCGACCGCCCCCTCCGCAGCTCGGCGCGGACCGGCCCGCCAGAGGGGGACGATGGAGCCGAGCGGGTGCAGGGCTCCCCCCTGCCCGCCCCCCTTCCCTTGCTTAAAGGCTGCGCGGTGCAGAGCTGGGGGTCCGCCGCTGCAGAGCCATCCCGGGGCCGGCTCCCTCCATTTTACAGTGAGAAGAAAAAGCCCAAACAGAAAAAGAACTTTCTGCACAAGCGGGAAGGGGGAGGGGGGCTGTGCACGCGTGTGCCTGTCTTACGGGGCGACTGATCCTGCAAGGCGAGCAGGGGCAGGGGGAGGGGAGCAGTCCGGGCTTCAGGAGCTGCGGCTCCCCCAATCCATCGGTGCCAGAGGCGCCCAGCGCCGGGGAGCGGGATACGCGGGAGAAGAGCCGGCAGAGCAAGCCGGGGCAGGCGGCGTCGCGGCAGCCGACCCTTCCTCCGCGGGGCTCTGCCCCCGCCCGCTGCAGCCGGCCCCGCTCCCCCCGCGTCTCTCCCTCGCTCCTCTTCACCCCGCTGCTTAAAACTGCGAAAGAAAAAAAAAAAAAAAAGGAAAAGAAAAAAAAAGTTAAGAGAGCCAACGGCAGCTGGAAAACTTTCTCGGCAGCGCATGCGCCCAGGGCCGGCCTATTGCAGACGGGGCTGGATTTTAAAGCTGTACGGCAGCGAGCGGGACCCCGCGCAGCCCCGGGGCGGGCGGCGAGCGCCCGCGCTCCGCTCAGCCCGCTCAGCCCGCTTCCCTGCCCCGTCCCGTCCCGTCCGCCAGGCTGAGCCCCGCATCACCGCGCCGTTCTTGCTCGGCAAACTCGGCATGGGGCCCCGTGAGGGCAAATTCTTCCTGCAAAGCTGTGCCCCGTGCGCCCATCCCGGCCGGCGGGATGCGTGAGGGGGTGCGCGGCCCCTCCAGCACCGCCGGCTGCTCGTCCCGGGCCGGGATGGGGGCACACGTACATATTCACACATCTACAACCCGTGTACAGCCATATGCACACATCTACATCCATGTACACCCATATGCACACATCTACACCCATTTCCAGCCATGCACACATCTACACACACCTACAACCCATATAGAGCTATAAGCACACACCTACGCCCGTTTCCATCCATACACCCGTGTACACGCACACACACACCCGGGGCTGTGCCGGGCCGGCCCCGCGGCGCTCCCCCTCGCACACACGTGTGCACAATGTGCGGCGCACATGGCCCCGCCGAGGGGCTGGCCCAGCATTCCTGCCGGGCGGCTCGGGGACAGGTCCTGCTTGTCCCATGCTCCCTGTGCCGCCTGCCAAAAGCGGCACGGAGCGAGCTCGACGGCTCGTGTTCCCCCTTCTGCAGCGGCTTTTTGCCGCTGTAAATTTGGCAAGTTGTTGACAAAACTGTTTGGGTTAAATCGAGTAAGACCCAATGAGAGTTACACGGGAGAGGGGCTTCGCGGACCCCTTGCCACCTCTTCACTCTTTCCCCGCTCTGAGCCCTCGAGTTTTTATTGCACCTTTCCCGTCCCGTGTGCACCCAAGCACAGGAAATGGGAGCGTTCCTCCAGCCACTGCGCAGTATTTCCCCTGCATCCGTCTGCAACTCGTGGGTCCACGAGGGGATGCGGGGGAGGGGGCACATTATCAAAGCAGCCCTGGGAAATCCAACCAGGCTGCGAGAGCAGCTCCGCTATCAATAAATGCATTCACTCCTTCAAAGCCATTCCAGCGCGAACAAAATCCCTTCAGGAGGCCGATGGGGGACAAGCCACATCCCGGCCGGGCCGGGCCGAGCCGAGCCGAGCCGAGCCGAGCCTGCCCACCTGCTCCTGAGCCAAGGGCTCGTCCGCCCCGCCGGGGCGCTGCCCGCCAGGTAAGCGCAGCCTCCGGCGGCACCGGCGGCGGCCGAACGGGCCAGCGGCCCCGCCGGGCCCCGATGGCCACGGCCCCACCCGGCCCCGCGCCCCCCGGGCCGCCCCTCCGCGTGTCCGGCGGGCCCCGCTCGCCCCGAGCCCCTCGGGGAGCCGCGCTCGGCCCACGGGGACAGCGACCAGCCCGGGGCTCTGACACCTGAGCGCCCCGGCCCGAGCCCGCAGCACCGCCCCCGGCAGGCTTTACTCTCTGACATCCAAAGAGCCTTTCCGTTAGGAATCCTCACTGCCCGGGCTGCTGTTCATTCCTCGGGACGCCTGGTGAGGAATTTATAAATTAGGTGTAGCACCAGGTCCGGGGAGGAGGAAGGAATAAGGGGGCTGTTCGTTTCTTTAAGAAGACCAACCTTAGTTTTATGCCTAGTAAATAATATTTTATTGCCTTTGGTTTACTGTGGCATTTCAATTATCCCCTTTAGGAGTCTGCAAACTGCGTAGGTTAAAGGTCATTTCTCAAATCACTAGAATTAGTAAAGAATAGCAGAAAACTGTAAAAGGGGGAGGAGCCGGGCAGTAAAACAAGAAAGATCGCCTGGAACAAACTAATAAAGACCCCGAGCTGTTTACCTCTCGCATTTGTATTCCCGAATGATGTTTATCATCGTGTAATTGCATAATGTCATCGGGCACAAGAAAACGCCAAGCCCGGGACGATCCTCATGGGCAGGGCTGTGAGCGGCAGCTTGGCAATGGGCGAAGCCAGCACCAGATCGTTTTCTTTGCCGGGATTCCTAGTCGCTGCTTTTAAAAAGAGAACTGAAGGGGGAATTTATAAATCACGGGCAAATTTTCAAGCTATGGCGCATATAAGTGGAAATAAAGGGCAGAAATCCAAACATCCTGCAAGGCTTTAAGAATTTTAATTTCTCTTCACTATTTAAAACAGCTGGGTGAAGCTAGAGGGGGCAGGAGGGAGAAGTATTGACAATGTTTCATGCATTCGTACTGCCCAAGGTTTTGTTTTCCAGGTTTGTTAGTGATGGAGCTCCAAAGGTAACCAGACAGTTGGTCTGTCTGGCTTTACTGCCAACATCAAAGTGTTTTCTGGAGCAAAAAAAAAATTCTCAGAGTAATGTCATAAGAAGTGTGATGATATCATTGAGTGCCCAAAGAGCAGAACCTCAAAAAGCAGCATTGCAGGATTTTAGAGATTTAGGTCTGTTACAGCTCTACAATTCTCTGTAGGGCAGAAGTAAATTATTTCTGGTCTTTTCAATGTGTTTCTGCCATTTTTCTGCAGGGTAATGCATTTTAACAAAGGGGTGGTCACATAAAAACCTTGCACATCTGTGTTCATTGGAATGTGTGGTGCTGTGTGATTTACATCTCTCCACCTTGGCCAATGGCAGAGTTTTCCTCATGAAGAACCTCTGTGGGAAACAGAACTTTCAAGGAAAGGAGGTGTTTTCCTCTATGTCTTTTTAGCTCATTATGGAATTTGAGTGTATAATGTAGGAATTATGATACATGTCACACTGAACCATTGTGAAGGCACAGCCCATGTGCAGCTGGTTTGGTATTATTACAGTGAATCTGCTTTTTTAGGTGAGGGTCATACTATAATGCCCATTTGACAGAGCAAAGATGCCACATCACTTTGAACATTCAACCTGCACTCTTCCCACCAGACCATCTACTCCAGGGATGACTTTATTTTAAGCTCCTAGGGATTTAGATGTAACTGCCTCAAAATCACATATATGTACTTTCCTAAGGCTGCTTTCTTTCCCAAAACATGCTGTTGCCTTTTTTTTTTTTTTTTCCTACAGACCACCCTGTCATCCAAAAGATGGCTAAACTACAAAAGAAATGCCAAAGATGATAATTTTATGCCAAATCTTGCAATAAGTGTTATTTTCCTAATCCTCCTCCAGTAGAGACAAGAAATAGCATGGGAAATTCTCTTTTTAGACAATAATTATGTATTTCTAGCTTGCCTAAATTCTGAACAGACTTTGGCAAGTTAAGAGTCTAGAAGACAAAGAAAAAAGTATAGATGTGTGTCCATGTATGGATGTACCCCCACCCTGTTCCTTTCCCATCTCTCAAATCCCAAATTCATGATGTTGAAAGACGCCAGCATATCATGAGCAGCAATAAATAACAATAAACCACTAGAGAGGAAGAAATAAGAGTCTAGATTAGCATTCATCTTTACCAGATGAAGACATATTTTAGACGCTGTGAGATGCAAATAAGAGGCAGCAGGCAAAAGAGGAAAGTTTACAGGGTAATGAAGTGTAACAAATCCAGGTGAATACACCAATCTCCAAACCTGCAAAGCCTGTAGGAAAAAAACAACACTTTACATTTAAATTGATGATAACTATACCAATTTATTATTACTAGTAATGAACTGCATAGCAAACAGCCCCCATTTGTCTGCATTATCAACTGGAGAAGGACAGCTGTGGACTCATTTTTCATGTGCAAAACACAGGTGGTTTCTTTTCATTTCCTTCTTTTGAGGTCTAATAAACGCCAGTGCCATTGGGGCACAGCCCAGGTACAAGACATATGCTTGGTCATGGAGGAAAACAGAGATGAAAAAATAATTTACAAAAAACAAACAAACAAACAAACAAAAAAACAAAAAAAACCAAAAAACTAGCAGAAGTAACTAAAAGCTATTGAACCAGGATGCCAACTGGATGAACATCTATTGCAGCATGGGGCTCCACTGCCATGAGCTCAGCCAGGTGGAGGATGGTAAAAAAATGCCCCTCACAAGAGCAGGGAGGGCTGTGCTTGGGTGCCCCACAGCAATGACTGCTGTTCTGGTGCCATGGGCAGCAGCTATCCCCTGCCCTGGCTCTGGCACACTGAGCTCAGTGAGCTGAGGTGCAGGTGCTGATGGCACTGAAGGTGTTCAAGGAGGACCTGACTCCCCTGCAGCCAACAGGACATGGGAAAACTGTCTGGAGTCAGAGAGACTGTGGGAGGGTTCTGACATTTTAAAATTTGATCTCTGGAATTGTAAGGTTGTTGAAGGTAACTATCAAAGGGATAAATGTACACCCCTAGAAGAGTGTGGTGTTTTCCCTCCTGTCCTGCCTCTCCCTGGGGCACGGGTCCCTCTCCTCACACTTTGTCCCTTTGTCTCTGTGTGTGGGTCTTTATCTCGGTGATACCTGGCCCAGCCACATCTCGGCCATCCCCCTGCTGCCACCATATGTCATTGGAATGTTTCAAGTAGTGAGTCTGGTTTACTTAAAGAATAGTGCTTTTAGAGGAATAATACTTTGCTTTGTTTCCATTAGGACTTTAAAAAAAAAAACGTTTATGGGAGGAAAAATAAACAATCCCACCACCACTCCTTAACAACAGAGTACTTACCCTCTCCTAATGCTACCAGTTCCTTCTTTCACCGGGGCCAAAGGCACCTCCCATAAACTCTGGAGGGCTCTTACACGTTTCTTCTGAGTGCCCTGAACATAACTCTCCCCAATACACACACACAAAGGCACACAGAGACTTCATTTTCCAGAGCTGACCAGGGAGGGAGTTTTGTCACACAGGCTCCAGCCCAGCGAGGTGTCCTGGCTCCTCCTGGGACAGCTGCAGCATAGGTGGCACATGGAAGGCCATGGCTGCAGAGGGGTCAGCATGGCACACAGTGGGACAAGGACAGCACAAGGCTCTTTTCCACAGCCCCTCTGATCCCTCCTGTGGAACAGCCAGCCCTGCTCTCTGTGCAGGGCTGTGCTTCAGTTCCCAAGTGCAGCTGCAAAGGACTGGAGGAGCAGCCCAGCAGCAGCTGCAGAGGTGAGGGATCACTCTGGGATCTCTGTTCTTTGAATACCCCCCTTGCACCTTAGGAGGCTTTGCAATCCCATTTTCCTGCCATATTTTCATGGTGTTGGTGTGATCGCTGTGCTGCACTCTTCAACTGCAGCTAACAGGATTCTCAGGAGATTTTATTGACAGCAAAGGAGCAGACCATGAACTGGGAAGAAAAAGAGAGGAAAGGGCTCCATAGCCCCTTTCTGTAGGCATGGACCAGTCTGAAACCCACTCCTGACATGGTCACAGCCATGTGTGGCTGCCTGGGGCCACACCCTCTCCTGAATAGCACTCCTTACCTCCAAGAAGATTAGAAGATTAGGCTGGAGTTTATAATTGTAGCAATATTAGATCCTCAGATTCCACATAGCTCAAGGAGGAATGTAGGTGGATGTTGTTTGAAGCTCTCACCTGAAATATCTCCAAGGATTTCTTGAGGATATGTACACACACATGTCATCAGTAAAGTGTGTTTAAGAGTGAGAGAAGGGATCTTGGTTAGCCCCTAGATGACACTTATCTTAAAGAGTGCTTAGCTAATTCATCATTTCCTTAGGACTAAAGATATGTCATAACAGCTAAGCCAATGTATATTTGTCCATGACTGCTAAAGCCAATATCTTTCTGAAGATAGCTGTTAATCTAGGCACCATGAGCAAAACATCTGATAAATTTAACCCTTCCAAGCTCCATAGTAGTCTGTCAATTGACCTTGATTGTTCCAGTTTATTTAGAATATGGCATTATTTAAAACTCATTCTAAAAGAAATTTAAAATTAAGATGACTTTTGAGCTCTTCATTTTAAGTATTTGATCAGGCAAACCTTGTGACTTGTTGTCCTGATGATATTATTGTCTTTTTTTTTCATGATCAAGGTACTATTTTAGCTCTACATTATTTTCTTCAATTCAAGTAAAAAATGTGAAGACTTTTGAAAATAGCACTGACAGTGTTAATGTTTGCCCAGAGTGAAGAACATAAGGATACACTGACAGCAGAGACATGGGACCAGGCTGAGGAATATGTACTAAGATTCTATACAAAACTGATGAAAAGGACACATGACACTTGATTCTCCTGCTAAAATGAGTAACTTGGAAAGTTGGAAACTGATTTGTTATGAACCACCTCTTATTCTCTTCTGCTCTTTAGAGCCTGTAGAGTGTCACTTTTGTGGTGTGACCTGACAAGATTTGTTTATAGTATAATCTTGGAAGAAACAAGGACCACAGTGGTGAAAAGTGCATTGTCCTTCCAGGCAGGACCTGCCAACACAGTGGATGAGTTGAGGCCTTCACTGTCCTCCATCCTCTCTAGGTCCTGGTGTCAAAGCCCATAGCCTGTGTGTGTGACTCCTCTTGTTCTGCTTCTTCACCCAAACACAGAGAAACAGCATCTGAGCAGCTCCTGGGGCTGGCAGTCCCACGGGGATGGAAGATGATATTCTGTCCTTTGTAATGCTACAGAACACTGTAAGCATTTCCATCAAATAGCTGTATTTTTGCTCCTGGGAGAGTGTGACAGGTCCTCATTAGTGCTCAGTGTGATGGTAATTGCCCAGCCCTGCCTTGCTGGCACCTGTCCTGGTGGCAGCATTTCTTCCACTCAGCCAGCAATAACCTATAATTCAAAGCAGAGTGGTGACTCCATGATATCACTTTCAACAAAGCAGCCAAGCAAAGGAACAGCTACAGGAGTAGCCACTTAATTGCTTGATAATAGTCATAGCACTTCAGTTTATCTAACACTCTTTATTACAGGTTGCCAATTTTGCATTTTTTCCTTATTTAGTCAGTTGTTTTGACAATATTTTCATAAAACACTTCCTTCCAGGTTATCTGAGGCATACAGGGGATCTTACAGAGGTGGATGTACTGATATAATCCACTGCTGCTTGTAGTGAACTTCAGTGGAAAACCAAACCTCATTCCCTTCTGTAAGGTTTTATACAGAATATTTACTGCATTTTCTTGATCAGTTAAGTGTATTTCTAAAACTTTTTTTTTTTTTTTTTTTTTTTTGGGGTTATGATGTTATTGTGGGGGCTTCATTATCATGGCTAAGATGTTCTGAGGATATTTCCATATAATCTGATAGCATTTCTTCACTACCCCACATTATCAGCTTGTATTTGTTCAGAAAATATTCCCAAGATTTTCAGTATTTTCTTTGTACTTTTCCTCTGTGTCAAAAAGATGCCTTAGTTGTAAGTCCCAGCTTGCCTCTGTAAAAAGAGTATAGAATATACATTATAAAAGTCACTTAAATAGTTAAATGTGTGTCACAGCAGGGCTTTTTGCCACTAAGTGGGCAGGGCACTCCCCTTCCAAATGCTGGACTTTATACTTGCCATTTGCACTGCAATGCATATTGACAGTCCTGTCCCTGAGAGCAGAGCACTTTTGGGGAAAGCATTCCTTGTCTGAAACACAATTTGAGCAGTATTTTATTATACTCTGACCCTGTGAGCATACATTCAGGAGGGACTTTTGGGGTTTATTTCAGCTGATTATGGAACACAGAGCAGAATAGAGCCAGTGACCTCTGTAAATGATCACATATTTGACTTTTGGATAAGAAGTCATCTAGTCATAAATGATTTATCTAAAAGATTCTATCTGATCTGAGACTAAGCTTCACACAGCTGCATTAGGAAAGGAAAGCATGTAACAATTTATAAATTTCACATACTGTAGTACTTTAGAAAATATATTTACGTTCTATATTCTTTACATATATCTGGACTGGATTTTGAAAGCTAACTCAAAGTAAAATCAGATTTTTGAAATGTTTGTAACAAAGCCCTTCCTAAAAGTCTGGTATTCATTTCAAGATGATATCCTGTATTTAATAAGAATTGTTAATATTGTCTGTGATGCATAATTACAAAACTGTACTAAGATGTGGCATTCAAAAGATGTGTCCTTTTCATCTTCATTCCTGCGGTGCAAGTAGGATGTGCATCACATCAAAACTATCTCTTCAATTGCCATTTTGTTTATAACACAGTCCAAGGCAGTGGCTTTGAAATGAATATGCAAATAGGAAGAAATTTAGAAAAATAAAAACATCTGATTTTTTAAATCTGCATCATTCCTCTGGTGCTTGACCTTCCTGGAAGTACTGGGCTATCACACATCAAGGCATCATTCCTTTCATAGAAATTACTCAATTCAAACATATTTACTTTATTTTCAGGCTGCAGTTTAGTATCTGTGTTGGTAAGTAATCTAAATTCTCTAAACTTGCTCTGGTGGCAAGGCTGACCAAACCAGTTGCAGAAAATGCCCCTCCAATGCCATTTCTCTCTAATCCCTCAGCGTTTACCAGATCTGCATGCATTACAATTTGTATTTGGAATTTCAGAATTCAGAGGGGAAAATAATTGAGCCAACCTAGACAGGTAAATTCTGAACAAAACATTTCTAAGTAATCAATTTTGATATTTCTGGGTTTGCCTGATTCCTTGGGACAATGATGATGTCAGTGCAATCTTTATCAAGAAAGTTTTGTAATTTTTTTATTGTATTTCAGTCTCTGTTGTGCTAGATGCTGATTATATTCAAATCCCACAGCAGTCAAAGGGAGGAGGGTGTTTCATACTGCACAGGGTAATCCAGGTCTGAAGCATGTGCCTCATTTCAGTCAGTCTTACCTTAGGTGCCTCCTCATTCCAAGCTCTCTCTGCACCCCAGAGAAGATGGCAAAGCACTGAAGAATCACAGGGTTCCCTCACGAAGAAGTTTTCAAGGACTGCATATGGAAGTTCTGTGAGGGAATTTAGAGCTAAAAAAATGTGCAAAGCAGTGCAGGAAGTAGGAAAAGCAGTGGAGAAGAGCAGCAATGCATAAACATTTTAACCCAGATCTTTCCCTGTGACCTAGGCAGAGAACAGATGTGGACAAGGATTGCTGTGAAAAGGTACCAGTATGACCACAAGCATTCACATTAACCCAAATGCATTTATAATTGATTTCAGGCTTTAAGTCCTGTAAAAATTTGCTCACATGAGTACTTGTATTCTTCTATAAGCTGTCTGACCAATTATAGCCCCAAATACCAAGCACTGATATCCCTCAGCCACTGGAGAAGGACTGAAAGTAATTCCTTCTGATTTCAGTAGCGTGGGAACAAGGTGCTTCTCCTGCTTCCTGATTTTAAACTTGTAACCTGTTTCACAGACACTACTGAATATAATAACATTTATAGTCAGCTTAGTAAATGGTTCTTTGTATTTTAGCAGAGTAACTATATCCAGTCTGCTATGCTTCACAGAGAAGGAAGATTGTAAGACATTTCAGTTAATTTAGCTACAAATTTCATTAACTGATGGTAACCTTGAAGAAAAATTAAGAATATCTGCAAAATAATCAGGTCTGAGGAAGAGGCTTCCTCTGAAATATTAATTTTCTTTTAACCAAGAAAAAGATTCTTATCATATGAGCTGGACAGGTCTTTTCCTGTAGTTTTCAGACTCTGATGTTTTATTGACCAAGCTCCTTGCTTTAGACTTGAGCTCATGTTCTCTGAGGAAGTACAAGTGGTAATTATGCAAATCTTTCCTTCCCTGTCATGGGCAACATTCACAAGGGAGATTTACAACCTTCAGCTTTCAGATACGGAGACTGGTTGTTTAACTTCAGACAGAACAACTCTGACATGGTGAATGGCATCAGAATTGGAACAAATCCTCTAGAAACTGACTCCATGGACAGTTAATAATTATGGTGGGGGGTTTTGCCTCTTCTTTCTCCTGTAGTAACCCCAGCTGCAACATTGCTCAGAATTTAATTTGCTTTAGAAAACAGATGCCTAAAAAAATGCATTTTACTTCTCTAGGCAATAGCAGACTTACCTTTGGCAATAGGAAAATAACCAATGGACTGAATGATAGTCATTAAATTGTAACAAATTCAGTGAGATAAGTGATCATAATGTAAAGACACTGCAATGAAAGATTGTGTTAAAGAGTTGGTAGGAGTTGAGTGCTGGCCTAAATAAGTCAGGACAACTATAGACAAAATATGTTGTAAATGAACTTCAGTAATGAGGTCCAAGATCTATTTTCTTATCACAAAGCATTCAAAAAGTCAGGCAGCCTGTTCATCTGACTTACATTTAGCTGCAATTTTGATAGATACAAGAAACAGTTTGGCCCCATGCTCCTGTAAGTGTACACATTTGCTTCAGAAAGAAGAAAGTGGGTTACAATCAGAAATTTACTTTTAATCAATGATCTTTCATTTCACTTCAGTGAAGTTTGGATTAGCCCCTTAATGCACACGCTTGTCATGACTCACAACAGTCCTGCCTTCACACATTTGGTTGATCTAAGCCTGGAGAAGGTGCAGAGGGCACGAGAGCTGTACAAGGAATATGCCTGGTCTGTAATGGCTGCATTTTTGTGACCCTTTGTGCATTGTAATAAGGATCTTTTTATTAAAACAAAACAAAACTGCAAGAGCTTGGGGGCAGATCTGTGTTCTCTTTTGGCCTTTGTTAACCTCTAACCAAAATCTGGCCATTTAAAAAAAAATATACTTCAGCTGTTTTTCTTTATTTTTGGAAGTTTAAAATGAAATATAAAGCCCATAATAAAATGCATATGAGGACATGAATCAATAGACATGAGAACTATGTTAAGAACTGTGCAACCATCGAGGTCTTCATTAACTAGAGTGTTCTACTTGTGAAATTCAGAAAATGCTCTTTTTCGCTTGCATGCATGTTGTTGTTTGTGTCATTATTTATTTCTATGGTAACCAAAACAGTAAAGGCAGCAATATTAGACAAAATAATCAAGAAGAAAAAAACTACCTCATTGCAAAAGGAGACAACTAGAGCCAAAACAGAGGTGTTTAGATGATGGTGTAATTTGCTATAATAACTGTTTAACCACATATTTGGCAAGCCCTGGATAATTCACTTATGAGTAATGCATTTGTCCAAATTACATTCAAATAAAAAGTAGTTACCATGCTCCATTATCATGTGTTCTGCACAGATATTTCCTCCCTGTCGATTTTCCCACAGCAAGAAGGCTTCTCCCTGAAGCCAGGTTAGCTGGGGATTGGTGCTGATTCCTCTTGTGCAGCCTCTGCAAAGCTGGTTAGGTGCTCTGGAGCCACATATCATCAGTGCATTGCTATCTGGAGCTATCAGACTTCCTTGTGCAGCCTCCCACTCGCCTCTTCCCTGGCTGCTCCATCTGGAGGGAGCTTGGCTGCTCCTCTCCAGCCCCAGCTCCCCGAGTGCACGGCAGCTGCAGCTGCCAGAACATCTGCTGTCTCCTGGCCTTGCTGGGGTGAGGACCAAAAGCACAGCCTTTTCAAAGTTGGACACTCGCCTCCATTTGAGACTGGATGAGTTCAAAGTTCTTCTCTTTATCCTGAGACCTGCAGCTTCATGGGAACAGACAACTGTCTGTAGCACAAATTCAAATGCATGTTTCAAAGGGATACAGTGCATTGTCTTTAGGATGCACTGGCATCGTGCCTGCTTTTCCCCTGCATCTGTGGAGATTTGGGGTTAGAGCAGTCTCATTCTGAAGAAAGAGTAATTTTCAAGAGCAAAGAGTGGAAGGAATGCAAACCCAAACAAAATCTGCCACTGCATCATCAAGGATGGGCACCAGTGCCTTCAGCCATGAGCTATTTGTGATGAAGGCAGAGGTTGCCTCTTGTTTGAAAAGGTGCATTTGAAGAAGAGAGATCTTATTTGGAAAGTTATGAGCATGAAATAACATTACTGTAATCTCACAGGAGGAAAATCTGCACAGCAGCCCCTCATCAGCTGTACTTTTCATCTGTGGGTCAAATCATGCCCTGGCTACGTGCAGAGCTCCCACTGACTTCATAATGGGAAATGTATTACTTATATAGAGCTGACTTGGCTTTATTTAAAATGATTTAATACTTTGGTTATTAAAAGTTTTGTGGTTTGGAGAAGGAATATCAACAGGTGACAACGCCCTTCTTCACCACTCTGTTCTGTGCTTTCTGACAGGTTTCTCTGTGGGACAGGACCCAGTGTGTGCTGGTTAGTGAGGGTCTTCCAGGAACAAATGCTGGACCTTGAGCACAGTGTGAACAGCCTGGGATGCAGTAGGAGTTCAGCTTTATCCAACTCGTGCTGGCATGGAGTTGTTTGGGACTCTCAAAATGTGTCTCTGATGTGTTGGCTTGAAATGCTAGCTGACACAGCTCCATCCCCTGAGCATCCCCCACTGCTTACACTTCTGCCTGCTCAAACCTTGAACTGCTCTGGCTCTGGAGTGAACAAACAGCCTCTCTGAGGAGGAAACCTCAAGCTCAGAAGAGCTTGATCCTTAATCAGGCTCTCTCAGAGCCGGAGGAGCTCTTGACTGCATGAACTCAAACGTCAGCATTAGTGAGGATGTTCCTGCACCCAGAGTTGCCCTCTGGGGAGCTCCCCACCTCTGCAGCAGCCACAGACACAAACATGCTAGTCCTGCCCTTCCCCTGGGGCCCTCACAGCTGCTTTTTATAGAGGAAAGATCCTTGCTGAAAACCATCTTACAGAAAATAGGCTTTAAGGGCCTTTGACAGTTTCCCCAAAGCCACTGTGGTCGTCTCCAGCTCCTCAGTAAGACACGCTGGCACATACTGTCCCTGTCACCAGGTGGGGAAGCAGGAGCTGCCTTTAAAGCAGGAAGTGATCAATACTGAAAACAGAATCAAAAACGTGTCTCCAGTGGGATGGGCAGCCCCCTGATACAGACACCAACAGAACACAGAACAAGCTGCTCCAAATAATTGTGCAGGTCTGGAAAGAAGATAGAAGCTACTGCTATTCAATTTGTACCATTGCAGTTCAAAGCTAAGTAGGCATAAGTAGAATACACAATAAATGTATATTTAGTTGTAGTTAAAAGTGAAACTTAATATCTATGTTAGTGCATAGTAGTCTCTTACGAAGAAAACGAATTTATAGGTAAAGAAACAGAGCTTAAAACTAAGAGACTGTGTGGTTTTTAAACAAGCTAAGTAAAATGCATGCTTACTTACCTTTTATTCTCCTGCTGCGTGTGCCCTGAGCTGGTCCAGGGAGTTCTATGAGGTAAGAAATTCCTGGTCAACAAAAGTTCCTTTTCTAAAAAAAGTGAACATAATGGAAACGGGGAACCACTTACCAGGCAGCTGAAAAAGGAGCTGACTGTGCAGAGAATTTCACACCTTATGGCTTTTGGTCAGTAAAGTACATAAACAAAATGTAATTTTCTATGCAATTACACAGGGTCACACAAGAATATTATGTTTTAGAAACCCACTCAAAAGCATATTGCTCTCTAAGAGCCCAATCCAGAAAATGGTTCCTCACTTTAGTAAAGTTGCTGGTAAGTATTTCTGGGAGTGAGGCCTACGAGACATTTTCTTTTTTATGCTTTTTTAAACAGTTTATGTGATAGTAACAACAAGAAGATAAATTACTTTGAATGGTAGCAATTAGAGAAATAAGGAGTGTGATAGATTTACCATGTGGAAAACATCTCTCACACATTTTCCTACAGTCATTAAACCTGCTTTTAATGACACAACACTGATTTCAGAAAGAAAAAGTTTATTTGATGAAAATAAACAAGCTGATCAACACTAAATACTTCCCATACACATGATAACAATGTTATGAACTCTAAATACCTTGGTACTTTACACTTCTATAAGACATTAAATTACAATGACTGTCTAATACATGCCCACTGGTAATTTCTAGGAATTCCTTAGTTTCATATCAATGTCCTTAACCATATATCAATATCACAATCCAGAACATGCCACTCACTTGAAAAAATTATACAAGAAGCACTATCAAATGAGGATCTAAGGTAAATAGGGGATACTGACCCATTGCTGCAGAACATCACATTCAAACGTCACCCTACGCACACAAAAGAAACATTGCGGATATAATTTGTGTCAACACATCTGAGGTCTTTTCATAAACACTGTTTAAAAAGTAAATTGAAACCCACTTTCAAATGAAAGTCAATGTGCAGGTACGTGCATACTGGATACACAAAATTCATTAAATACAAAATTCATACTGTACATTTAAATGAAAGAAAGACTGTGCAGTACAAGACTGATCTCACATTAAAATAATAACCATTATCTTAAATGTTAAGCAAAAGTTGGTTTTCTTCATTACACTCAGAGGGGGGGCAGGGAAAAATCTACCAAACATTGCTCAAATAAAATACTTCCCAACATCACAGTGTTTATTGTAAACCCCGAGATTCTATTTTAGGATATGAAAAGATTTTCTCCAAACATCATAGAATATCACATGAAATGAAAAGAAGGAGGAAAAAAAAAACCCAACAAAACAAAGCAAGAAAGAAAAACTCAATGTTAGACAAAATTTTCCTCTTTAGGGGCTAACTTTTAGGCCCTGATAAAAGTTTAGATCAATACTCATACCAATATGAGTGGAGCAAAAATGCCCCTAAAATAATATCTGTGACAAAATTGGCACATACATATAAATATCTAACTATACAGCTTTGTATCTGTGACCCTATTTCCCCCTAGTTTATATCCTACTTCAAGTATTCAGTTGCAGAGTTAAGGTAAAGACCTGATTGTAAGAGACACAGACGATTGTCCCCTACTGTGACAACAAATTTGTCATGAGAAACCAGTTTTGTTGTCTGAGTTTCCAAGTGCAACATTTGTCATATGTGCTAAATATACTCCCAAAAGCTTTGCTGTTTCAAAAACAAAGATCTAAAATGCCATTGATAGTTAAAGGACAAACTTTTTAAACATGAATGAAACTGAGATTATCTACGCTATGCTAATTCTATACATTTTATTCTATTTACTGAAGAGAGTAACATCCAGCAGGACTCTTGCTCTTTGATTGCACCGAGAATCATGGTACAAATAAATAAAATATCATCTCTAGACAATTATTTTAAGGGGATTACTATGTATGGCTCATGTAGGATGTTTAGGGTTAATTGCACCACAGGTTTGAAAAAAAAAATTCTAAATTCAGTGCAAGACTTTAGGAGTATCCATTAAATTTCTTTTTTTTTTTTTTTTTTTTTTTTTTTTTTTTAACAGCAGCAAAGAAAAACTACTAAGGATTAAGGCCACCCATGCTTAAATTTATTGTTTGTCCTTTAAAAATGCAGATATTCTATTTCCACTGCCATCAGCATGGAAGCATTTCTTCCATGGACAAAAAGATGCCTCAACAAAACAGCCAAACATTTGCACATGTTTGCCAGACTGACTGGAAATGTTTGTGGAGTCAGAAGGAACCTCTCCTTGAGAAGTGGTAGAGATCTGACTGTCAGTTAAGAGTCTCTCACTGAATGTAATGACTTCACATTTTTATTTTTCCTTGCATGTGCTTTAAATTTATTTTACTAGACACATTTTGTTGATACAAACAGCCTTCAAGTGCTGTTGCTCATTGGTATTTTCTTTAACATCTAAGATTCATTGGGGTCCATGTTGGAGACTGTTTTTCAATGTAGAGAACAATAACAAACAGTTCCACATTTACAGGAGACCTAGTGCATATACAGCAATCTTTTGTTTTGTTTTATTTTTGTTTGTTTCTTTAAGAGTCCCAGCTTTTATTGTTGAAAACATGTATGCATTTGGATGGTAAAAGGTTGATACATCCTTGTGTACATGTCCATATATACACACATACATATTTATATACACCTCAAGCTTTTACCATCCAGGAATAGATACATCTTGTATATAATCACATATTTATGTTCAAATCAGATGTCCTATGCATTGTCAGAGACACACACCATATTTTCATAAAACTAAGCTTTGTCATCAGTTATTAGTACCAAAAATTGATTTCATTTCCAACCTGGCCCAGAGCTTAATACCGGTTATAGTATCAATATTTGGTTTTGGTTTGTTTTAATTTATATTATTTTATCAGTAGATAAAAGAAAACAGAGGAGGGTAAAGGCTTGTTTTTATTTTTTGGAAAAGCCTGTATCTAACTGGGGGTAAAGTTAATGCCAACACCCTTATATAGCATTTTACTAATACCTCTTTGATAATCTAGTGCAATAGAAGTGATACTTTAGAGTAGATTAGGTAAAATCAGCAAATGCAGATACCACATCTAAGGGAATCTGAATTACCTATTAAAATCAATATTAATTTACCAAAAATTAGCTAAATAACCTGTTTAACTGAATTTCATGAAACAACTATATTCTGAACAGATGGTTTCTTTATAAAAACAGAGTAACTCACAAGACCCATTAAAGACAGAAATGAAGCTCTTATAATTTCTGCTTGAGTCTCCTTCATTATTTTCCAAAGTATCTAATTTCACAATAGACTACAAGAAATAATGGAGAAAATGCTAATTAATGCAGCATTTCATTAGATATCAACCTTAGCTTTCATTTTCTGCATCTGTGATCTTCTCCAGGATATCATGGTCATGTTTGGAGATCCAGTGCAATAGATTATCATTGTTACCTTCCAGTGCTACAGTTTTTTTCTTCCTTTTTCACTAGTTCCTCTGACAACTGCAACAAGGGAAAAAAATATTCCAATTAACAACATGACTGAAGCATCCAGAACTTCTTAGCTCTCATCTAACCAAGATTCTCATACCTATGAGTGGAGATAATGCTTTTCTAGGGGCTGAGGATTAAGTCAGGCATTTAAATTCAATTTGAACCCACTTACATTCATAGGGTGGCAATTAGTTTTATTGCTGATTTGTATGACACTATTCCCCCTAAATGGGAAATATTTTAAATTCCTAAGATGTCAAATTCTATTGCACTTGTGATTCTGTAAACATTGGGTTTTCTGATCTTGTCTATAAGCACAGTAACTTTGAAAGGGAAATGCTATTAATAAATTAAATATTTTTCTGTGGGAACCAAGGGAAGAATTCGTTTATTTCCACTCAGTTCTGTGGCAGGTGGGAATGTGCAATACCTCTACCAGCCTTCCAAAACTGAAGCACCGTTTTCCTGTCATATTTTAAGCACTTTAAGTTCACTTTAATTTGCAGAACAGTGGAGAAAGGTTTTATGGATACGAGAAGCTCAGATTTGCAGAAGTTAGAACACACAGCAGTGTGTTAGGAGGTTTTCAGCCACACTCCCACTAATCACAGGTGCTCTGCCTGGCACTGCTGAAACCCAGGGACTACAAGAGGGAGCTGATGTCAGCAAAGCTCAGCCAGTGGGAAGAATCTTCCTGCCTTCCACCAACTTTGGATGAGACTCTGTCTGATTGTGACTACTGAGTGAGGCCTCAATGATTTTTATTGTTACTTCAGTTGTGCTGCAAGCAAACAGCACAGTATTCTTGAGCAGAGAGCAGTGAATTGCTCTTTTTCACATTATCTGTTTATCAGATGAGTGGGAGGAATTAAATTATTCCTTTAGAGGGCAGTTGTTCATTTATCCACTGACTTTGTTTCTGGAAAATTTGAAATGCATTATGTATGGGATTCTCTGTTATTGCCCTTCCATTTATATAACCTCAAAAGTTTCCAAAACATTCCATTTTATGAAAAAAAAAATTGCCTTACAATGTTTGGGGTTTTATATACAGCTGAAAAGTTGTTGTTTTCAAATAGAAATACTTGACTAAAATTCCCCTTTAAAATTTCAGAATCTAATATTTATCAGATAAATTATTCTGTGAGTAAAGTGAAACACTGTTTACAGAATATACTATCATATTATTTTAAATCCCTATTTTCAAGTTCACATCTTGCTGGAAAGCACACCTAACAGTTTATATCATACAAACACAGATGAATAGTTTTACTTCTGCAGTGAGAGGTTGGTACAATTCTTCTGGTTAAAACACTTAGGGACTAATCCAAAGCCCACTGAAATGTGGAAAGGTTCCCACCGATTTTAACAAGTTTTGGATCTGGCCCTTGAACAGTCTAAAAATGACTTCTGCAGAGCTGGAAAGCCAGGGAGTTCCTAAAGTAGATCATGTTACTAGTTCTGGCACATAAAATCGTTGCAAACTTTTTATGAAAACTGTAAGGCAGAGCATGCATTACGTTTGGTGAACTGTGCATAGTTCCCATTCTTTTGTGTGCTGAGAATTTCTTAATCATTCAAAGAGATACTCAGGCAGAGGAAGCACACCTATAAATTAATGAGGAGAGCACATTCCAGAAACTGCAGCACAATGAAGCCTAGGTATTTCAAACTAAAACGTAATCACAGCAAATCTTCAATGTAGTTGCTATTTTATAAGCTGAAGTTCCTCTGCAATTAACACTTTTATGCTCTGAAAAAATAAGAACCCAGAATAAAGTGTCCAATCTGAGGAACAGCAGCAAAGTACAAAATGCACTCCCCCTCCAGCCTGCTCCTCAGATTTTCATTGGGGTTTTACTACAGAATGAAAGCCCCCAAATAAACCTCACCCATTTAATCAACCCACCCATTCATCAGGAAACTATATATGTATTGGAAGCGTAACAAAAACTTGTTCACCACAGGTAGGAAATGCAAAGTATTTCTCAAGTAAGTCAAATAAATATATAAAAGGATATTGCTGTCAAATACCAACTGAGGCTGAGTAAATTAAATTTATATTTGTTTCTTCAATGCTGTACTTGGTAAAACTCACTGAACCTCTAAAACAGAAATAAAGTTTGGTAACATGCATTGGGCCTGAATTCAGCAGTGCTCCAGCTGAAATAAATGTCTTATGATCTTGGCACCTCTGTCAGTCCATTAGATACCAGTCAATGAAAACAGCAGAAGGATGTGAAGGTATAAAAGTGTAGTAGCTCACAAATATTTGTTCAGATTGTTTTTCCTTTGGATAAAGACACCTGCCTGATTAGTACTTTTTACCTCCAATCCTTTCCTCTCAGCAGTGATTTGCAGAAACAAGCTGGAGAGGGTGGGTAAACACAAAGGGGTTAAAGGGGAAACTGTTTAATAACAGTAGTAAAATGCAGGCTATTTTTGACATCTGGGTTAATGTCCATTATGCTCCATATGCTTTCCAAATGTTTGCAACAAGCACCCAGATACAAAAACAGATACCCATTCACATAGGCTTAAATTGCCCTCTCCTAACCTGTTACACATGGTACCTACATAAAAGGCCAGCAACTGATATGGTAATTAGTGACTAAGAAAGGGAGGGAATAGACACTTTATTGAAGGGAACTGGTATCTGACCAAATGTTAGTAGAGAAGGATATCATTAATGAAAACCTGTGGGGGCTATTTCTGCTCCCTAATCTACACCAAGGCCTCTGTACTATACCGTGACATCCTTGAAAAAGCTGTCAGGATGAATTCCTCAGTTCCCTTCTCCAGACTCATTCATCATTACTGCAGTGAGAGTACCAGCAAATGATGGGAAATTATTTCATTTTCTGCAGCCAAGTAACTAGACTGGAATAAGGCTCTAACTCATAAAGTTTTTCTCAAGTGATGTCCTGGGATTTGCCTGTGCCTCTTGCAACAACATAATGCAAATTATAGGAAGGAGAAAAAAAAAGCATTCTCAATTTCCACCTTTGTGCAAAACCATTAAAAGAATGACTCTTTTAACTAAGACAAAGCCCTGACACTGTAAATTCTGTCCCTGCCACCAGCCTATTGTGGGACTAAGGAAAAAATCATATCATTTTTCTGTGCTTAACTTGCTCTTTGCTACAGCAGGCATAACATCAGGCTCCTCACAGGAATTTGCAAGGCTTAATGTTTGTAATGTGCCTTAAGAGTCTTGGATGAGTGCTAAGTATTATTATTTTTCAGTTCCTGCATTTGATTAAAACTGAAATAACACAGTAAAAATTAAATTAATATATTAAGTTACAAGTAAAAAGCAAGCATGTGGTTTGTGGAGCTACTTGTAACACTTTTAATATGAGCATGTATTACAGAGTAGGTGATTCCCAAGGTCTGTACTGACATGTACCATGCGGGCATAACTTAACAACTGAAAAACCCCCCAGAAGTTTGATTCAGCCAAAAATCTGTTCGTGGCTTCTGTGTGAGCTCAGAGCTGGGGCCAGAGGGAGCACTGTGGGCTGCTTTCCCCTGCCCCTGAAGTGCAGTTGCAAACACAATCACAGCCCAGATATTGGCAACTCAGCACAAGCAACAAAACTGGGTAGCACAGATGTGCTGCAGAGCTCGGCCCTGTATAGATCCCTTAACACAGGATGTGACAATGGCATGATGTGTGCTCTTTGAACCTCCCTGTCATTACAGCCCCAACAATAAATACTGGTTTTGCTACTTCCTCCCAGCCTAACTCTTGAGGAAAGAAGGAAAGCCCACCTCTCACTTTCTAAAGAATACAGTAACCTGTTAAAGCCTGTTATATCGACATGGAAATCTCTAGTGAGGAGGGCCAAGAAGAAAAATAATTAAGGCATAAATTTGTATCCAACCTACGTAGAAAATTTTCAATGCTGAGATGCCAAAGACACCTAAGACACTTGTTGAGCAGAGTGAAAAGGTAAAATCTAGTTTAAATTTATAGCATTCCTTCAGTGTCCCTCTAGGAGTTTGGCTTTTTGCCAGTGTTCCTTGTTAAAAATTTGTTAAACGTGTTTGGCATTAATGCAAACACAAAGTGCTCATTTGTTACAAATTCTATTGGAATGCATTCATTTAAGGCAATGAAGTAGTTACCAGAAAAGAAAAAATGTTCATTAAGTACATTTTAAAAATACAATGATGTATGCGGTGCATAACTATGGCGCCCCAGTGGCTATATAAATATGTGACAGAATAACCACAAGTTGTGTTTGGTTTGAAATTGGAATCTCTTAAACATAACCGATAGAACAAAAACTGGTTTTGTTTGTTGTCAAAACTGATGTTAGTCTTTCTTGTTTAGATCTAGTTATAATAACCAAAGTTTTGCCATACAATTTATTTTTTTTTTTACATCTCAAATCAATAAAGCCTACAGGTTAAAGTAATGCTCAAGGAAGTTTCTTGATTCAAAAGGTGAGTGCAGCACTGCACATTATCTGGAGAACACTGGACACAGAAAGTAAACACCCTGCTTGAGGAGAACAAATTTTAGTCATTCTTAAAAACTCCACTTAAGGAAATGTTACCTGGGAGATCTGCAACTGTCTGACAACATTCAGGCTCACCTCAGCAAAAGGTGTCCTGCTCTACTCCTTTCAGAAAATAAAGAGCTCAGACCTAGTTTACAACATCCCAATAACAAATCTCTCTTTTATAATAATGTGAAATATCCCTGGTAATGATAACTCTTGATATTGAATAAGCAACTCTGAGGTCTATTTCTTGGATGTTAGACAATATCTTCTTATCTGCATTGTAATACTAAAACCATTTTCCTCTTTTTTTTTTTTTCCAAAGATTTATAGCTAATTACAAAAATGTTTAAAAATTATAAATACAGAAGTAAAGCGTTCAAAAGAAAGATCCAGAAACCGTGTGATTTAATTAAATATTGAAAGATTCACAAAAAACCACCAGCATAAAACGTTATTTATAAAGACAGAATTAACTTTACTCCAATTCTGGCAAAGAAATTATTTATCCCATTTGTTGCTATTTATGTTTTAAATTCATTGCACAGTAAACTTCAGAAGGATCTGCAGCTGGTGGTAGAATCATTGCACGAATGTGATGAACTTTCCACATTGCTATAATGCCAGAATTGTTAATCTTAGTTAGGGATAAAAGCAGACACCATTGGGATGAATAAAATCAAATGGATTCAAGCCTTCTAGACAGTAAGAGTCCTTGAAACTACTGTACAATTATATCATAAAATTAGATGAAGTTTATGAATCTTGAGACTATTTGGACAAGGATGCCTTCTCTGCTGGGAGTGATTATAAATCAAAATTAGACAAGTCCTATATGAGTTAAAAGACAGATATTTTTTCTTAGAATCCTTTTCTTTTCATAAAACAAGTCCAGTTCGAATCAAAGCTCTTCAGAAGTATGAGAAAACTCAGTACATATCCTTCAACCTGTCACTTGGACGCTGAATTAAAAAGAGGGTTAAGGATGGCTTCAGAGTAGGACTTTCCAATGGGCTGGGCTGCAGTGAAGATGATGGAAGAGTTTCCATCGATTCCGGGGGCCCGGAGCCGCACAGGGAGGCGGCCGGGATTCAGCACGGGGGTCTTTGTCAAGACGTTTATGACTTCCTAAAGATATAGCACATTGAGACCATTGTTACTTTTTGTGGTCGTTGTTATTTAAATCAAATTGAAGTGACAAGAAAAGAAGAAGCCTTGCATTTAAAGTACCACAAACAGCGACGCTCTCAACGCGATCCTGACAGCCGTGGATAGCAGGGATCACTTGACGAAATTGTAAGGTGCCTTTTCCATCCTGGCTGATGTGGAATGCCATTTATTCTCATGCGCGGGATTAATTAGGGGCCTTTTTGGGTTTTTTTTTTTGAAGATCAAGGTTTCGCGCTCGGTGCTGCCTAATAACACAGTGTGCCTGCCCGCCACCTGGCCCGGCGCGGCTCGCCCGGCTCCGGCGGCGGCACCGCCTCGGGCCACGGCAAGTGCGGGCAGGAAACGCCGGCACGGCCGCGCTTAACCCGCGCTCTGCCGGCCCCGAGCCGGCCCGCGACCGAGCGGCGACCCCGCGACCGCAAACGCGGCAAACGCGTCCGAGCGCGGAGCGGGCACGGAGCGGCCCCAGCCCCGCGCCCTGCTCGGGGACGCGGCCGGAGCGCGCCCGCAGCGAGCCCGCGCAGCGCCGGCGGAGACACCGCGCACAGAGCGCGCACAGCACCGCGCACACAGCGCTCAGCACAGCGCACAGAGCGCGCACAGCGCGCACACAGCGCACAGCACAGCGCATAGAGCGCGCACAGCACCGCGCACACAGCGCTCAGCACAGCGCATAGCACCGCGCACACAGCGCTCAGCACAGCGCATAGAGCGCACACAGCACCGCGCACACAGCGCATAGAGCGCACACAGCGCACAGCACAGCGCATAGAGCGCACACAGCGCACAGCACAGCGCATAGAGCGCACACAGCGCACAGCACAGCGCATAGAGCGCACACAGCGCTAGAGCGCACACAGCGCTCAGCACAGCGCATAGAGCGCACAGAACACACATAGTCCAGCGCACACCGCGCACAGAGCGCACACAGCATCGCGCACAGCACAGCGCACGGAGCGCACACAGCACAGCACACACAGCACAGCGCACACAGAGCGCCGGCTGCCTGGGAAAAGAAGTGGTTAAATAAACGCTGTGTCAAGCCCCCAATCTAATAAGTCATCTTATTAGGAAGTTGTGATGCCCTGTTTGCCCTCGCCTGTGGCTTGTCTGCTCCACTGAAAGGTCTCCTGCTGGGACCTTTGTGGCATTATACGAGGTAGAGAGGGCTGCTGCAATATATGAGCCTTGGTTTGGAGCAGCCAAAACAGCAGGAGAACTAAGCTGCAAAGAATTAAACATGTAACAACTTTGTAAAAGCACAGACAGTGATTGAGGTTGGCCCTTTTGCTGTTGACACATTCTGGCCCCTGTAGGTTGTGGTCACTAAGCCCATTAGAGCTGCAGTGTGGCAACATCTAGTTCAGCAAGTTCAATGTGTTTCTGGTTTATTTCTAAATACTGGATGCAAGCTGGCAGCGTTAGGAGAGTGGAATATGGCACCAGAAATATGTCATAAACACAGTCGTCATTGTCAGCGATGTGAAATTACTTTTCAAGCTATTTATTTTTGGCAGATGGAGGGTGGGTGTATTTTTGCACTTTGTTAACTGAAATTTAATTGCAACTTGCTGCACGTTTTGTTTAATTAAGAAAAAAAAAAAAAAAAAAAAGAGACGGGAAACCTCAAGATGCTGTTTTCTCTTAAAAGAGAAAATTTCACTGGAGAGAGAAATCTTTGTTGCTAGGAATTCACTGCAAAATGAAACCAGGAAAAAACAAAGCCAGTGAAATCTCCACTGGGTTAGGTTTCACTTATGAGCATCCACTTATATAAATATCAACTCCCCACTGTACTTTTTCCCCCCCCATTTCTTTAATATAAAATAGACATTTAATTCAGATTTTAAGAACTGGGTTGTGAAAGGGACAGGAAAGATTGATTAAATTAATGAAGGGTGGTATTACAGACATAATGAGGGGTAGATTTAAGTTCTAAACCCTAATATGCAGAAGAATACACCTTCCCATCTCCTTGAGGACCACACTTTTTCAGGGAGCAGTGCAAGTTTTCTATTGCACATTGATGTGGATGCTCATGGTCCCTCAGCTCTGAGGGCTCTGTTTGTCTCTCAAAACTGTGTCGTGGTCCCAGGTTTTATGAGTCCCTGCAGATTCATCTCTGCCAAGAGCTGCCAGTCTGTAGATACGGAGCAAAGGATGAGTTGGCTGAACACTCGTGCATCTGAAACATTTGTCTCTCCCTCGAGCCTGTTGCATGCTGCCTCTGCCCTCCTCCCCAGCTGAGCCAAAGCTTATGTAAGAGGTGAAATGTGCAGAGAGGGATAAAAACAGGTCACAGCTGAAGGAGGGGAGGGTTTGGCAATCTTTTGTTCTTTGTGTCTGCAGCACAGGCATTGCCCTGGTGCTGTCCCCTGTTTTTTCAGGGGTTTTTGCTCAGGCAGCACAGCTGAGGGCTCCCTGAGCTCCAGCCTGCTGATCCACAGAAATGACTGGCCACTCCTTTTGCAGGGATGAAAATTATGTCAGGGGCAAAACACATTCTTGCTTTGGCCACCAGTGATGAAGGAGCATTTATTTTCTGTTCTTAAAAGTTTGCCTGAGCCAAGAAAGGTCAGAGCTGTGGCTTTCCTCTGGATAAGGGAAATTTCTAGAATTTGTAGGAGGTGGGTTTTTTTTCTGCCATCTTTTGAGATTTGCTGATAATTTGTGACTAAAAGGAAATTCTTAAAATCTTGCACATATTTGTCTGGTTGTAGGGTGTATGATTTGGGTTTTACCTCATGCATCCTACCAGAGTCAGTCAATATTTAATAGCTAAAATTGGCTTGCTGTTGTGCTTGGACAACTCTAGTTACTGTGGCTGCTACCACACTGTTGTTAGAAGCATATTGGTTACTAGATGTTGTACCAGAGTAAATACTAATAAATTTGGTGGTTGTGGAGAGGAAGTTTAATCCAAAAGCATCCCAGCCAGTGAGGAGGCACACAAGGGCTGTACTCCTTCTTTAGATTCACCCAAAAGCTGGATGGGGTCAGGCAGGAGAGAGGTGGTGAGGGCTGAGTGCAGCTTTGAGGTGCTTTATGTGTGTGCCTATTTCTGCCTTTAGGAAAAGGCTGGATCCTTGGCCAGGGCAGAAAAGTCTTATTAGAAATGCTGGACATAAGCATGGTGTCTTTCAGGCACACAACTCAAGTAGATTACTGAAAGTTTGCTGGGGTTATTTTTATCTTAACCAAGCAATAAAAATAATTTAATAAAAATGCATCTCATGGCTTGCTCCTGCTTTCCCAATCACATCAGATTTCTCATCTTCTAAAGCTGAGAATAAACTAAAGAGCTTCAGGGTATTGCTCTGTGGATCTGAATATTTGTACCAACAGCTGTATGTCTCACTTATACTTCATAATTTAGACAAACCATTAAGATGCCATTTCCTTAGTTTGTTCTGCTAGTTAATAACCCAGTACTCACTGAAGCTATTCTATCAGGTGTATCTAAATACTGATAGTGCTGAGAAAGGCATTGGGAGATATGCTTATTGTATTAATCATAACAATATAAAATAAAGCAATATATCAAAGTATAGTCAGAGTTCTATTGTACACAAAAAGCCTGTTTTACAATACATGAGATATACTCTCACCTTCCTCCCCTCCAAATTATCCTAAATATATTTTTTGATTTTACACAGCTCATGATATGAAGCTGTTTATAAAAATGGTGTCTGATGTTACAGTGGCATCTTCTAATGTTAAGAAGAAAGAAATACAACTAAGGCAAGTGTTAGTAGGTTTGGTCTGTTTGAAGACCAATGCTGGATCCATTTAAAGCCCTTCAAACTGCTAAAGCATTACAATGACTGTGTGTGGCACTGGGAACAGGACCATACATGCTCGACAGCTACTTATTTTTTAAATACCCATCCAAGTAACACGCAGCATTTTGAAATCTAACTTGTGTGGTCTAATTATGCAATAATTTTTATAATTTAGGCCCCAATATTATGAGCTTCTCCACAATTATGGCTCTGCCCACGCATTTCTCAGTGCATGATAGGGAAGACTTAGGGGCCAGCTCTGTTAAACATACAAGCATAGGTTTTAATTTTTAAATTTTTACTCTATGTGAGACTTAAATATGCAGTTAATATTAAGAGAAGGCTTAAGAGTCTATCCTGAATGGGACCTTGGAGGCTTTCATTTAACTAAAGGCACACGTACATAATTCCATGACATTTATCAGCATTCCAATGATAATGAGTACCACATAAAGGGAAATGATAAAATAGCAGTAAGCAAAATTTTGCTCCCTTCCAATCTTCAAACACCACCTTTATAATCACTATACACTCAAAAACATGTATGTATGTAAGAGTTGGAGAGATCAGAGGCTTAGACTGCAAGATTTCCAAAGATATTCAGACCATCCACGCAAGTGTCAAATGGCAGGTAAACATGTACAGCTGAAAACATGAACTTCATTATGAAATCACATAAAACTACCACAGTGATATTTTCTACTTGATACTATTATATTAAAAAATTGATGCATAGCAATCAAACTGTTTAGCAAAACAAGACAAGGAAATAAATGAGCAAGAGTAATCACCACAATTAATTGCCAAGTACAATTTACACTGAGTAGTGCTTTTTTCCTAGTGAACACCTATTTCTCTATGCCTGTTTTCTTTCTCCTCTCAATCTCCCATTTCAGCTGCGCACACACCTTGTCTGACTTCTCTATTCTTCTACTTGCCTAAACTTTATTTCTCCACATTTTTTTAAATTCCCTTCTCTGCAGCAGAGCTCCTTCCCCTCTGTCAGGCTCTGTTGCCAACCTGTGCCCAGCTCAGTGTGAGTGTTGGCATTGGACAGCAGCTGGAAATGGTGTGACACCATCACCCTCTGCTTTCCCTGCATCTTTCAGCTCTGGAACAAGATAAAACATGAGAAGAGTAGTTCACAAAAAGCAGTTTTGAGGACAGTAATTTGCTAATTAGAAACAGCAAAACAAAACCCAGAAGATACTCTTGATGTGCGTGCACAAATGTGTCAACACTAATGAGGAAAAGGTAAAGCCCAGAGTGGAACTTAATTAACAGAAACAACTTGGAAAATAAGAATAATGATGGCAGTACAAACATTTTTCATTCCTCCACTAATTTTAGGGAGAGCAGCAACTCAGCAGGTACTTATAAAAAAATCTTTCCCATTGAAACAACTAGAAGAAAGACAAGATAGTTTTAGGGCTACTTTCCAGAAACTTTGTTTTTACCAACTCTCTAATTCAAGAAGATAAAACCATATTTGACAACATATCCTAATTTCTCATAAAGTACTCTAAATGCAAACAAAATTATCTAGCTTGTTTAATTCTAATTTTCTGTTTTTTTCTTTTTCACAGTTGTATATCTTGCCTCATTTTCTATAGGAATTTAAATATATAATATATAGGTCACCACTTCTAGGTACACCTCTACATTAATATTTCTACAGTCTGGAAATGAGGCACAGTCACCTGTGCTGTATAAAGAACATTGGATGTGAACAAAAAGATGTGGGGAATTCAGAAAAAGAAAAAAAATGGAGCTGGATTATTATTTTATATCTCAATGCAGCATGTTGTATTAGGAAAATGTGAGGATTAAGTCAAAGAATGCAGTTTCACTGCATTTTTTTATGAGGAAATCTTGTTTTTATAAACATTTCCAGATATCAAATCGAGCTAACTTTTTATTAATTTAAGCTACTTGTTCTTTTGAACAAGCTACTTTTAATAGAATATGCCCCAACAGTAATTTATCAATTATTTTATCATCAGAAGTTATTGTTTAAGCCAGGAATAGCTTTTTAGCAGAGCTCAATGGTTAATAATGCAAAAAGAAAAAACAAACAAAACCAAAAAAACAAACAGTAAATTCTCATGCAAGTCACAAGTTCACGAACAGGGGGTGTGAAAAAGGAGCAAAGGAGGCAGAGGGTCGCCGGTGTCCTTTGCAGATTTTTTTTTTTTTCCCAATAGAATACTTGGGGATCTTTCTTTTCATTAAATCTTATTTTTACTTCCCCAAGGTGTGCACCTTCCATCATCAGGCATTACCATAGTAATGATCAGAAAATATTTTGTAGGCTCGTTGTAGAAAATGCAGCTTGTTACAACAATAACTTCTAATTTATCTGTCTTCCAAAGTGTGGGTCAGGAACAATTCACACCTTCCCCCCCCATCCCTCTGCAGAAGGAAGGAGGGAATGACCCCTCCAGGCTCCCTGCAATGCACGTGGCCCTGAGAGCTCAGGGCTCCTGCTAAACCCAGAACATGGCATTTAATGATCCTCAGGAGGCCAATACCATCCACAAATCACTTAGCACAGCTCCAGTTTCATTTATCCTCCAGGCCTCTGCAGTTGGCATGGCAAACCTGGCCAACAGTTCCATGATATCCAAATCAGCACTGCTTGTGTTCTATCCAGAACCAATGTCAGCCCATTTCACTGAGTGTCCACACTGCAGGAAAATCTACCACTCAATTCATCTTCACCCCCTACAGATTATTAATGATTTCTATTAATTTTTAATGATTAACTATTTCTTTCCCAAATGGAATATTTATATTGCATTTGCATATTATTGTGTCTCTTTACATCGAAACAATTTAAAATCTCATTCTTTATTTTTTGTTTTTTAGCCTTTGTTGTGCTCTCTGTTCTTTCTCAGTCGCTTATCAGAAAAGGGTAGAACAACAAGATGGGGGCAAGCCTTGAACAGGAACAGGGGTTAAAAACGCCTGTGTGTTTTCTTTTCCAATTATTTATTACATTGTTTCCTTTTTTTTTTTTTTAATTATTGCTGCAAATAAAGGTAAGTTTTTAGAGGACAGTGCACAGGAATTCCAGCATCTCCATCCTGAAGAATAATAGCTAACATTATACCCTGATAATTACTATGCAGTCTTAGAGTTTGGGATTGCTTTTCTCCCATATGCTTCATTTTACACTTATTTAAAGGTAATTATATCTGCCCAGTCCCTCAACTCACTGCAACCTAGATTTTCCATTTTCAGAATTCCATCAGTCCTGCAGAACAACAAAATAGAATTCCAAACCATTTTGTGGGAAATTCCCATTAAATATACCTGGTTTCTCAAAAGAAAGAGCTGAAACCTGCAGGGCAGCTGGGATGGAGGGAAGGCAACAGACACAGCTCCATTCTGTGCATAATTCAACAAAGTGCCAAGCCATGCTTGTGGAATCCTTTGCTTTGCTGTGCTGTGCTGTTGGCTGACACAGTGTCAGCATTTTTCAGCATTACACCACTATCAGCCTGTACTGGGACCCTTTAAAACAGCTGAAATAAAAGAGCTCTTTCTGCATATTTATGCCATCCTGTTCAGAGCACTTCCTGTTGGCCCCAGTAAATCTCTGCTAAATTTCAATCGACTCTCGTGGTGTTCCAGCTGTTAGATAAACTTCCAAGGATATTTTTGTGACAGGTACAAACCTAGACAGGAAATCTCAAGAAGAAATCCTAAATTAATTATATGTCAACATTCAAGCCACAAGAAGGAGCAATTGTCATAAATTTTTGGAAGTTAGAATCCAATTTTAGTTGTAAGTGCAAAAAGTTCACTGACTCATTTGTGATTCAGTGCCAATAAAATAATATATTTCATATTCTTCAGCAATTCGCTTTGGCTGAACACAGAAGGGAAGCTAAGAACAGCAAGCTGTATATTTAAATCACATAAAAACTCAGATGCAAACCAATAACAAATTGTAGAGTTACAATTTATAATTCGCAATTGCCTAATCTTATCCCACCTTTTCAAAAGAGATACAACACATAAACTAATTCTATGTTAAATGAAAACATCTTCACTACCTAAAAATCTGATAATGGTGCCAAGACCATCTTTCTGCAATTCCCAATAGCACAGACTCCATCTCTCCTCTCTCCCAAACACCTTTCATGTGTTTTGTGAATGCTGGTAGGGAGGTAAGGAAGGGTTGAGAGGAAAGAGGTGGTGTAACAGTAATTTCACTAACCCACAGAGGATTGCCCGTGGCTCCTTGGTTTTAGCATTGCTGTGGAATTCTTGACAGCTTTTCCCATCCCTGTGTGGTGTGTCCTTGCAGAACCTGCAGCAGCACAGGCTGCACAGCTGGCAGAGGTTCCCCATCCTGTTCCCCCATACCCCTGGCACCTCCCTGCAGTGCTGCTGAGGTCCTTAACCCTTGCTGTGCTGCCCCAGCAGCAGTGTGGATTTCTCTCCAGGTCCACCCTGGTCCACAGGCAGCCAGGGCAGAGCTCCAACCCCAAGCAGCTGAAAAAGCCACAGCAGTGTGTGAGTCAGGTGCTCCAAAGTGACCTTGTGCTCCAGCCTGGCATGGGGCCCTTCCCAAACCTGTCTGCCTAAAAACAAAAGGGGGAATTTTGACACACCTGTTGTCTCAGCACAGAGAAAAATGTGTCATGGCAGGGGGAGAGAGGGAGTGTGAGAAAAGCCCACGGAGCTCTGCAGGCTGCATGCTGGATGCAGCTTTGTGGCACATGTGGGAGATGCTTGTGGTCCTCATCCTGGCACCAGGTCTGTCCCAGGCTCTGGCAGGCAGCCCAGCACAGGGCACTTTTCCAAAGCCTGCAGCCACTGCTCTGGCCCTCAGCAGAGCTCACTGGATATGTGAGCAGGGAAGAATCAGTGCTCCAGATGGGAAAGCCCCAGCAAGGAGCTGCAGCCACTCTCCTTAGGCAGAGGCAGCAGGAAGGAAGCAAGGCAGGGGATCTGCTCTGCAGCAGCAAGAGCTGCAGCTCAGAGGGACAGCAGGAAAGGTCAGGCTATTGACAGGAGAGGCAAGGAGACATCACACATTGTGGGCACAAGGCCACGGCCGGGCATTCTCTTCATAAATGATGTTCTTTCCCACAGTGCACATTCCCTGTGCTTTACTGAGTGCTTTCCCTTCCCAGGCATTAAAAGGATCTATCCAGAGTCTTCCAAATTATTTCAGTGGAGAGACACCAAGCAGTCCCAGGAAGCAGGCACTCAGAGCCCCATCTGCAGCCAAAACTGAGCCCACAGCACAAACACAAATACATCAGAAATCCTGCAAGGAACCAGCAGCAACATACTGCACTTAGCTGACCACCTTGGTTCTGTGTCTCTCAAATACCGTGGATAAATAACTACTTATGTCACCCTGGGAGAAAAGGAATGTATGATATGGCTATGAAACCACCTGGATTTTTTATATATAAAAAGTGTTTTCACTACTTATGGAAAGCCAGACATGTAAATTACACTGCCCTTAGCAGGAAAAAATATGTGCCAAAGACCATGCCTAGGAGCAGAACTCGGGAAGAATGGGGGTATGGTCATGCCAACTTTGCAATGTTTTCTTTTACAAGCCTGTTTTACTGCTGAGGTGGGGGAGACTAGTGTTATTGCTTCCTCAGAAAGCTGTTCTCACAGGATTTGACTATTGATCACAAAACTCTTAAAAGGTCAGACAATCCTGCGAGATTTTAACAAATTGAAAGTTTACACGTGTTCCCAAGATTCTGGCTATGTTTCTAAGATGGAAGGTAATCCCCTTAACAATGTGCATTGCCTGGGAAACAAGAATTAAATAAAAGCAAACCTGGAGATCTTAACTCAGTACCCTTGGAAATTGACACAAATTTGTTATCAAATAATTTATCTACTTTCAGTCTTTCCACATGGAAAGATACAGGAGGCACTACCAGCAAAACAACACCTGCATATTCAGTATGGAAGTGAATAGGCTTGGCCTGTTTCTTTGGTGCTGATCCTCTGAATGTCATTCTGCAAGAGCAAGAAGACACAGCCACAGCATCCTACACCATTAGAGGTCCCTTCAAGGCTGACTCTTAGCATTAGAACATTAGCACTCTGGGTATTTATCAAAATGTGGACACTAGAGTGGCTTGAAGTAGTTTCACTTCCTCTTAAATGATAATAAATTGGCAGCCTGAGTGTTGACTGCCTGCAATGCAACTTCATTACTTCAGAGGTTAATGGAGCAACCTCTCTCTGTTGATCTTCCTGTCACCATTGGCTACAAAAGACTCTCTGACACAGTGCAGTTTTCAGGAGAGGCACAAGTACAACAGAGATTAACCACATCCAAAAGAACACTGTCCCACTCCATTATATTCTGCAAAGCTGGTGTGCAAATCTCAGTGGCCAGCAGTGTTATCTGCCTTGTCTGACAATGAAATCTGCATAAAAAGAGGTGATGATGCTGGATTAGGGACAAACACCTTTCCATCTTAAAAAAAAAAGGAGGAGAGGGAGAGGAGAGGGAGAGGAGAGGGAGAGGAGAGGGAGAGGAGAGGGAGAGGAGAGGGAGAGGAGAGGGAGAGGAGAGGGAGAGGAGAGGGAGAGGAGGGAGGGGAGAGGAGAGGAGAGGAGAGGAGAGGGGAGAGGGAGGGAGAGGAGAGGGAGAGGGAGAGGGAGAGGGAGAGGGAGGGGAGAGGGAGGGGAGAGGGAGGGGAGAGGGAGGGGAGAGGGAGAGGGAGAGGGAGAGGAGAGGGAGAAAATTAAAAAGAATAAGAGAATACTTTAATAATGATGTAAATATTGGAGCCGCTTACCTTGAGCTATTTTGGACTAATTCTATAAAATTCCTCTTATATTTCTTACAGAAATCTACACAGTGAATTAACCAAACTATTATTCTTTTGAATGCTGGACTCATGATTTTGCAGGAGATGAAAACTGACAGGAATAGAGTAGGAGGTGGCCATGAAATTCAAAGAGGATTACATTTAATGCTGGCTAAGTGAATAACCCTCTGAATGAAAATGTATTCATTTAGGGAAATGTGCCTCTTCTTGTTACAGGTTACTGCCCTGAAATGCCTGGCAGGCATGTTAACTTCCAATAATTCATAACTGCTGTTGATCACTAACACACAACGAATGTGTCCCTCACAGTTCTGAGCAGAGAACATTGCCCAAGGAAGCTGAACATTCTGCACATCCTATACACAAATACTTAGAAGTCAGTTCCCAGAAGGGAGGTTACTCCTGTCCTATCAGCAGCATTTACTTAGTCAGGAGCACAAACCCAAATTCACAATACACCCAGGTGAGTTTTCTTTTTGTGAGCAAGTGCATGAAATACAATGGCTTGTTGGAAACATTTCATTTTGTTCAATATTTCTGTTCTCTTCAGCAAATTAACAGATGAACAGGTAGCTAAGAGTGCATCAGACATTCAATCCCAGCACTGTACATGCATGCACATATCCAGTAATTACACATGTAGTTGTGAAAACCATTCAGGGGTGTTTCAGGTCACTTGTATCCACTCTCCACTTCCCAGCCCCACCAGTGTTTAGGATGGGACTTAGCCAGTCTGACAACACCTCTGCAACAAATGCATCAAATTCTTGTTGAACTCTACCTTATGGAGGTCTCAGTTAGAAGTGAATACTTTTGAGCATGGAAACCATCAATCTGATTGAAAGCACCAACTTCCTACACACACACAGTGTCAGGTACTTGGACTTCTTGTCAGAAGAAACATTGATAAGAAGGAGTGTCTGCTGATAGCATAAGGGAGGAGGATCCTACTGGAAATTGCAGGAGATAAGGAAGATTGGGATTTCTTGCTGCAGAAGCGAGGAGGGGGTGAGGTTCCAGGATGGAATTCCTCCAATCACCAGAGCAAGTGCACCCTCCCAGCCTGTGACCTGAATGTTGTGAACAAGACAGGAGTTCAGTGTTCAGCTCTGATTGTGTCAGTGGCTCCTGTTGAGACCTTGGACAAGTTTCTTAATCTCTGTCAAGATTTTCTAACTGTAAAATCCGAAAAAGCTGCCACTAAACCTGGAGTCCCTTTCAAATTAAAAATCAAAGCAGAATGTAAATGCTACACTTTCTCCTGCACTATTACACCATTTTCAGTTTTGTTAAGTTGATAAACATATGCAGTATTATCTGAATTCTGGCTGATAAGGAACCATGGCTTACCTTTTAAAAGCATAAATAGTGGATCTGGATGGCAAATTTGAAAAATTGTTTTTCTTTCACAACTAACTTAAGATCCAAAACTGAGGTCCACCAGTTTGAAGTCAGCAGCTGTGGAAAGATAACCCTTTACTGAAGGATTTATATAAGAATTAGAAGGACACCTCATCCTTGGAAGTGCTCAAGGCCAGGTTGGATGGGGCCTTGAGTTACTGATCTAATAGAAGGTGTCCTTGGCCATGGCAGGGGGTGGAACTGGATGAACTTTAAGGTCCCTTCTGAACCAAACCATTCTATGATTCAATGAATTGAAGAGAAATAAATTGGTATTTCAGTGCCATGTTGGCTCCATAAATGTTAGAGCTGAGAGCATCTCTCCCATAAATTTGCCAGAATCAAACCACACATTTAAGACAACAGTGCTGCAGGTTCTAAAAGTTCCCATTTCTAATACTTCAAAAATCGACTGTCCTACTGAAAAGAGTTTGAGAAATAACACAATGGCATACCAATATTAATTGAATATGAGAGTGTAAAACAACTTTTAAACATGGGAAAACTCCAGCTCTGCATGCACAGAGTACCAGATGCAGCAATATACACTTCAAAGCTCCATTGCTGCAGACAGAATCAGCCACAGCTTTCTTTGTAGACTTTCCTTTGAAGAAGGAACTTTATGGGTAAGTAGGTGCATAACCACTCACAGCTACACAAAATTGTTCATCCTTATACCAGAACACTTCATTTTTGCTCCAGTCAAAAACTGCAGCTAAAGAGTGACTGGTCTATAAGTTAAGAAAATATTTTTGGATATCAGTGAGAATTTAATTCCAGCTTTTCTTCAATGGCCATAGATTTTTTTTTTTGTACTTATTTTTTATATCTCTAAATCAAGTTCAGCTATACTGAAATGTTGCTGCTGCAATGCCAATATATAATATAATGCACTGCTAACATCATGTTAGCATCATTCCATCCTGCATCACAATGAATACTGCTGTGGATACATTTATATAAAAGCACTTCACTTGAGCAACCCAGAGGAAGAAAAAACCTATTATGTATTTCAGAATCTCTTCAGTACCACCACCTAGCAAGACATATGTGACCTTGGACAAAGGTAAGTTTTAAGAAATAAGAAACTTGTATCAAAAATCCCAATACAACAGCAATTTTATATTTTCTGATAAATGAGTATCTTATTACTGATATCAGGTGTCAGTTTTTATTGATGTTGGGTATGGTTACAGATTATTTATCCCCCAGCACTGGAGCACATCAGGGCACTTTTATCTGAGAGGGACCAGCTCCCATTCTCAGCACATCACTGGAGTTAAAGCAACATCCTGAATTGCAGAAGGAACTGAGTATAGGCAGTTTATAGAACAACAATTATTAGCCACATTTTAAATACATCTATGGCTAAAAAAAAAGTCTATGGTAGGTAAAATAATCCTAAATATTTTAAATATTTCACAGTAGGGAAATATTCTGGATCTTTAGAATAGATTCTGACTTTGCATTCTCAATTTTTTTCTCTAAAAACTCTTCAGTTTTTCCTTAATTAGAATTCTTAACAAAGGGAAAAAACTTAGAGGGAAATCTGTACCAATGTATTTTTCAATGAGAGGCAGATTTTAGAAGGATTTTCTTTGTAAAAAAGCAGCACTTTTTTGATCTTTATCTCCATTTGCATGGCAGAAGTATTCAAAGGAGTGAAGTACTACAGTCATTAGTAAGTAAAAGAGATATCAAGTGTACTAAACTCCAAGGTTATCCATCAGAAATGAAACAAAACAAAGACCCTACAAGTATAAGATAGGCTCATTTTTTCTGCTGGCTGAAATCTTTCATATGGTATATAATGCTGGCAAAACAGAATTTTTCTACTCACCTTTTCCCTATTGAAAAAGCAATGCTCTCTTTATCTAACCTTTTCTAAACCACCATTGAAAATTGTATTTTCTGACTCAAACAAAACATTGTTTTTCTTTCTGCCTCATATGGCTAATAATAAAGACTTGAGGTAAATCTCCCTACAGCTGCTTTCAGTTCATTTTAAGTCAATGAAACCTATATAATCCTGTAATACAGTCAATTGTTTCTTTTCCACTAGGCCTGAAGGGCTGCAAGCTTAGAAAGGGAAGAATTACTGTTTTGCTTTTAAGCAGCTATTAATATTTTGCCCCTCCAGCAGTTCTTTTTTTCCCCTTTGAAGCCTTTTTCCCACTAAATTAATGTTTAACAATTAAATCAAGCTGAAGGAGATCTTAAAAGATCTAGACAATTACTGATTGGGTAGAAGAACAGGCCTTTAATTTAAATGGGAAACATCTCTGAAACGATGGTATGAGACCCCACAACTAATTACATAATTTTCTGCATCTGAGAAAACATGAGCTGGGAGAATGCAAATAGAGACACACATGGAATACCAGGAATAAAAGCTGGAACTATAACATTTACCTATCATCTTTGAGAATAGAGCAATTTGTAGAAAAACAAGCTTTGAGCTACTAGATGGAGTAAAAATAAAACTTAAAAAAATATATTCAAGGGATGGCATCTCTTTTTCAGGCAAATATTGCCAATACACTTAGAATGGCAATCCTAAGTCTCTATGTAAACATCACAAGCAGGCCTAAGAGCCCTTTCAGAAGTGTGTATTCTTTGTATATATAATATACTTTTGTGTACTTGTGAGATAGAAGTGTTCTGTTTCCTGCTTTCTTCCATAGCAATGTGTACGTTACCTTAAAAATATCCCCACAGTAAGGGATGATAATGGAGGTTTTCTCTTAGGCCTGGATAAATAGAGTTTGTTCTGAATGAAAATCCTGAAGCTGAACTCAAGAGCTGCCCAGTGGCCTTTGTCAGACCCTGTGAGACCTGTCCTGCCCCTGGATTGTGCACTGAGATCTGCTCAGACCTCACAAATCAATCCATGTGTGCTAACACCAAAACACTGCTCTTTGTTCCTCCCAGCCCAAGAAGAATATTGTGATTAGCCTTAAAAGGCTAATTTTGTTTCTTAAAAGGGGCCAGACTGAACTATGGCCAGGGAGTGTTTGGACCAAATGTGCATTGCTGAGACTAATTAATGTCAGTGACATTATCCTACATCCAACAGAGGTGCAGAAGCACCTAAGGGCCCCTATTAGGACATCCAAGAAAATGATGGATCCTGCCAGCAGGAACTGGATATGTCCATAGTGTGAAACTTCCCACACTGGACATGTGCCTTTTAAGTTTGTCCATCACACCAGCATTAGGGACAGACGTTCCATGAACTGGACACCTAATTTCCCAATAGACCCTCTAAAGTATTTCCAAAGGAATCTGGCTCCCACTGATTCCAAATATACAAGAAAACAGCAGTTTTAAAGCGAGATACTTTATGGTGGTTCCAGTTAAAACAGAACAGTTGAACTCTCAGAGAACTTGAAGGTTTTGTTTGCAGTTTCAATGTTGACCAAACTATAGCTATTCTTTAAACATTTCAGAAATTGCACATTTTTCTCTGGTGATCTCAAGCACTTCTTACTACAAGACCAGCCACAGGCAAATGAATTAATAAAAATCTCAACAGATTTCCATGATTCAAATACATGCTAAATATTTCAGATAGTTTTCTCTAATTTAACAGTTTTACTCATCCCTAGATAGAATCAAAACATGATCTGAGGGAAAAATCTTATTCAGTTTTATGATTCATCAAATAATTTTGAAGCACTGAGCACATTTTAGCTCACCATCTGTTACATAACCTCAATACAAAGTAAAAAATATTCTGGTTTTGGCCACAAACCTGAATTCCATTTTCAGAAAAAGGTTGGGATGACAAACAGACTACTATGAAGGACACATTCAGCCAACAAAAAAAAAAAAAAAAACCTCTAGCACTTCCAGGAATTAAGCCTCTCATTCCTGTAATAACAAGAACCATCACTAACATAAGAAGGCCATGTCCTTTCCTGCTTTTAGTACTTTAAAAAAAAATAATTCTTTACTATCTTTCTATTACTCATTGTAAATGTTTCATTTCACCAAGCCAATTATATTCACAATATATTTCCCAATACAGACTGTAACTTATTCATGAATAAGTGTGTAGCAGAGGCATGTGCACTGAAAAGCAAACTCCAGTCAAATGCTTTCTTTTTGTCCACAGAAAGAACAAATAGGTAACCTCACATGTGTAATATACACAGCACACTGTAAAAAATCAACAAAACTGAAAATCACATATATTATGCAAAACCACCAAAACCACACACCCCCACACACACTCAGGATGTTCTACAGTAACATTTCATTTCTGTTCCTGAATTGGATTGACTCTCTCAAGCACATATAAACACCGAGGGCCACCATGAGCTGACAGCTCAGCACAGGCTGTGCTCACAGCTCTGCCCCTGTCTGAAATCTCTCTGTGAGAGGGGCTGGGTGGTGACAGCAGGAGGAGAAGGTCCAGCCAGGGAGCCAGGCTGGAGCTCAGGGCTGGCATCAGCTGGGTGCACAGTGTGCTGGCAGTAGCTCTGAAATGACAAACCTGGGGTGTGCCTGTAGGGCTCTCACTGAGCACCCAGCACTCATTTACCTGCTGCTGCTTTTTTCCCTTCTGAGTCAGGGAAGGGGTGCAAAGCCAGCCCCTGGGGAAGGGACACACAGCACAGCTGCTGCCAGGAAAATACCAATGGCAGCTCCCCCCAGCCTCAGACAGGCAGTGGCAAACCTGTGCTGTGCCCTCACTCTCTCCCCTCCATACCACACCCCAAGTAAATCTGATGAGGACACTGTCCTCTGACACCTCTGTTCCACAGAAACTACAGAACAAGCAAAGAAGTTGCTAACACATAAAGAATGTGCTGAGCTGGGCAGTGAGTTTGCTCAGGATTGCCTGAGAAGGCAGAACCACCCTCCTGGGGCAATCTGAAGGGAGCACAGTGTTAAACACTGTTTTTAAATCCATGATAGGGTGGGTCAAGAAGACAGATGATGCAAAAAGCAGGAGAGGGGTGAACAAAGGCACAGGCTTTGGGCCAAAGAATAAACCTTCCTTGCTGTGGAATGGCAGAGGTGAAGGGGAGCTGGCTGGCAGCAAGGAACCAAAGAGGGACCTGTGAGAGCTCCTAATGCAGGAAGAAAGTGATGCAAGGACTCAGAGATGTTTCTGGATTCAGCATATTCTGTGCAATGTCAAAAGTTCAGTGCAAAAATTCCCATCTGAGCCTGAAGAAGAACAGTGCAAGTATTTGAGTTTTGTGGAAGCAGGAGGTTGTTGCAGGAGATGGGGCACGAGCACAGACCCAGCATGGACAGCAGGTCTGAGCAGGGCAGAGAGAGGGAAGAGCCCCAGCCTAAGGCAGAGCTGGGCTCTGCTCAGGGCAGCAGAAGGAGCCAGCACTGCCCCAGCCTGCTGGGACTGACAGACAGAGCCTGGGGAGCATCCAGCCCAGGGAGCCTATCCAGAGCCATGACACCAGAAACAAATAAATAGCAAACAAAGATGTGCTGGGGACAACAATCAGCTTGAGAAGTTAACAGGAGAAACCTGGAAAGTGTAAAACGTATTTGTGTTGCTAGGCAAAGGCACTGAAACTAATTCTAGAGTAATGCTGTGTCAAGTAGAGTTTTGCACAGACGAATTCAAAGACCAGAAAACAAGGAAGATTAATTGTTATTTAAATTTCCAGACTTGGATCGCTCCCATAAGCTTGACAATGAAAAATTAATAATACGGATTCATGAAGCTTGCAATAAAAAGAAAGAGGCCAGTGTTATGTTCTTACCAGACATTAGCTAAGGGGCATGGAAAGGTTTAAACTGTTACCATTCAGAGCAGTGATGATGAGTGAAAAGTGACACAGGAAACTTAGGGACTGTTTTTAATCACCCTTGCATAGCTGTTAAAGGCACAATAAAATGGCAACACGACATTATAAACAGAGCATGTAAAAGAGCCTTCTGTGACAGGGAGAACTGTGACAGATGTCCTTATTAGACAGGTTGGCTTAAGCATTGAGTCTGTCACCCTCCCCAGCAGGTCAAATGCTCTGTCCCATCTCAAAGTGAACTCAGCTTGCTGGGCTTTGCTTGGACCAGCTTTAGGTTAATATTAAAAGGGTGATTTAAAAGTTTAAAAAGCAAAGCAAGCACCAGCACAAGTGTGCTACAACATTTTCAATTTCACAGAAAGGATGTCAGGTTTGTTGTAAAAGCCTCAGGTGATGTGAGATACAATTTAAACAGTCTGGAATGCTTGGAAATAGATTTGTAGAAAAGACACCATCTTCCCACAAAGATGCTGGGAGAGGCTGGAGCTTCCTGGAGATTTCTGGTTGTGTCAGAACTGAATTTTGCACATCTGTCTGCAAACCACCCCACAAAGAGCATTTCACAACATTCTCCTTGCCTTGGTTTTCAAAGAATTGTAATACTAATAATTCCCACTAAGTCACTGGGAACATGCAACCAGTGAAAGGAATCTGAACATTTATGTAATTTATGAAGAATAAATTATCATCAATCTATTTAGTCTTAAAATGTGGCCTGCAAGCATATTAAATTCTTGATGTTATTCATAATTTACAGCAAGAGTTTCAGCATGGAGCCTGAAAGCTTGAAAAAAAAATCAAGACATATTTCTGGTTTTATAATTCACTATGGATTCTTATTTCCCTGCCAGATAGGAACTGTAACACTGAACATAAAAAACAGCTATCTTCAGAGTGAGCACTGAAGAATTACAAATTTGTTTCCAGCTTTTATTTCCTTTAGCTATTACATCACAGATATGCATACATTTATTTCACTAAAAATTTAATGCATTTAAGGTCACAGTTAAAGAAAATGGGGTTTCCTTCTAACGACTTGTTAGCAATACCTGCTCTTCATAATCATACAACAATATACAGCATGAAGCCCATAAAAAGGAATATTGGTGCTCAGGTAATTTAATTTCTTATTCTTCCTTCCATTCCCCAAATGTGTACTGTGTTCACCTAATCTCACTTGTCATTCTCAGAAATGTTTGAAATAATGAAAAGAAAGAGAAAGATGATTTCCCTTAAGGCTAGGCATAACTGAAGTATTCTAAGGAAATAATATCTATAGTGCTCAAAGATGAAGAATCTTTCACAAGACCTACAGACTTGGACATTTTTATTTACATTCTTCTTCCAAAGTGAGGGCAGAATATCAATGATTAAGAACCATTAATTTTTGGTAGATCACCCAACAGAATTTTAGAAAAATCTTAACAAATAATAAAAAGCTCACTAAAATCTTGAAAAGGAAATCAAACAGCAATTAAATAAATATGATTATATTTAGGTGTGCACTTAATACATGCAGTAAATCCTCCCAGTTTTTGTAAACAAATGAGAGTGCAAAGAAGTTCACATATAAGTCAACCATCCTGCACTTCTGCAAACAGACATGCCCCACCTCAACAGGAGGCAGCTGTGTGCACAGTAGACCAAACCTTTCATGTCATCTCCTAAGATTAAAAAGGAACACACAGCAGTATCTTACTGTTATTATCTTTACTTTTTCAAGTTGTACATTTTTGTTCTGTTGCAAACTGCTCCATTCTCATGGCTTAGAGAAGCTGCAGACAAGCCATAAAATTATGCCACTACCTCCCTGCCTTTTCCACTTTAGTGTATTCAACTGTTTTTAAAGGAAATACATTTGAAAGTCTTTTTCCTCAACAAATACCTCCTTATATAAAGATTGTCTGTGAAATAATTAAGATTGCTCAATGCTAACCTAGAAACAGATTGCACAACACTGACAAACAACCCCCTAGACATAAGGACATGGCAAATGACAGGATGTCAAAAGCAAAAGGAGGGAGACACCTGCAAATTAATTCTGTCATCTGCTCCCTGCTCACCCACTCACATCACATGGACTGAAGAATGAGGGACCTCACCTCAGCAAGGTGGTGAAAGGATCAGAAGCAAGAACAAAGCAGCAGCTGATCATAACAGCTACAATTGAAAACTGGAAGGGAAAAGCAGAGGGAAATTGAAAAACTGAATTTTAATAAAGAGACAGAGAAAGAGAGAAGAGATAAAACATCCAGGGAGAAGAGATAAAACATCCAGGCAATTAAAGAGGGAAGGCTGCATTGGCAGAAAAGCAGGGGTTAGCCCAGTGTTAAAGAGAAGCAGCAGCAGCCACAGCTGAGGGACCCTGTGCAGGGCACACTGAGGGGTGGCACTGCTGCCCCTGGGGCTGCACTGCAATTCCCCAGCTCTGGAAGGGGAAGGAGGCAGGTACAGGCACGAGTGATATCCACCATCTCTGCTCAACTCCACTGGGAGGCTGCCAAAAAGTGAGCACAGTTGAGGATTAATTAAACTATGAGCAAATCCTTCCCTCCTCCCTGGGCCTGAGAAACTGGAAGAGGGAAGCCTGAAGTGCAGAGGCTGTGCAGGAGCACCCATCACCCTGAGGATGGCTTTGTGGCTCTGCAGGATGTGCCCCTGGGATGTTTGCTGCTCCCTTCTCATGGGCAAACCACACTGCTCCTGCTGCACTACAGGCTAAAACATCCAAAAATGGAGCAGCCAGCAGGGAAATTTTCTGCATTTCTGGTAGGCTTCTTCCCATTAGTGTTAGAGCAGGTCCTAACATCAGGATACAGATGCCTGGCTGAAAACCTGCAAGTTTACCTGACAGCATGCCTTTAAGGCTATATTTGTGTGGAGAAGGGCTGTGACTGTGGGAATCTACCTTAGGGAATCCTTATCAATGCACACTTGCTTTCCCTCCTTGGGAGCAGGTACCACTATCAGTGTAAAATGATAGCTTGATTGTTGGAGTACTTACATGGTTTTAATGAGCAGCTGCTTAAATGGTCCAGCAATTCCACACACAAATATTTGACCCCAGGGCTACAGTAATTTATGGACCTCCCAATTACAGCAAGTACCTTTTTTCTTTTGCTTTGCACTTGGACTGTTCCTTTAATCACTTACTCCATATCCTTTCCCACTGTTCCCCTATGGAGCTTCAAGTGATTGTGGGAAGTGACAGAGGGAGATGTACATTGCCCACACATGTCAGGGAAAAGGATCTATTTATTTACAAATCTAGCAATGAAAATACAGGAATTGTGAAGAAGTTTATGTGGAAAAGTTCCAGATAACTTTTTTTTTTTTCCTCTAGAACAGTGGAAAAAAGGGATTTGAGCTAAAAAATGGGGTTCAGAGCTAGAGGTTCAGTATAACATATGTATTTTCCCATAGTTAAATGTTGAAATCAGGGTTTAGGTGTCAATAACTGCTGTAAATATTTATGAGAGGGGAAAATGGAAATTCTCATCTAATTCAAGTCATGCCAGAAACATATTTGCATTGTCTACAGTAATATAGAAACCATATCAAGGACAGGCTGATCATATTAAAATTTTTAATTACAAAGTCCTATGCAACTATGAACAAAGTCTTTGGATGTTTCTTCATGAAGTCCAATTTAAGACACACATTCCAGTACTTAAAACCTTTTGCTGTTCATGGTAAGGGATTCATTAAAGTACTTTCAAAATATAAATTCTGTATCTTACATATAATATTTGCACAATCTGCTTTAAATGTGTGTTTCTCAGTGCTGATAATATTACAACAGAATTGGGAAAGAAGAAAGCCAAAAGTAATGTCTGTCTAATGAATAACATTTTCAACGATTTGGATGAGCTAAAAATACACAGCTTGGATGAGGAAGGAGAGCTTTGAGCTAAAAATAGCAGAAACAAAAAATATTTAAGCCAAAACAAACAAAAAAAAACCATATCCCAAATCATCCTTAAGAATTTGTGCAGAGCTTTAATATTTATAACCTCTTTTCCCAAGCAGAGCTTCAACACACAAAGAGGACGTGAAATTGATAACAAAGGAAAGACGCCAAGAATGTACAAAATAGAAAGAATTTCTGCATTCCTTCTGTGAACATGGAAGTCCTCCCTCTGAAGCAATTTATCTTGGCTGATGAGGGATTGGTGGGTGTGCCCAAGACAAAACTCGTCAGACAAAGACATGTTTGTTTGCTTTTCATTTATCTTGAAGTCAAAAGCACAAAATGTGTCAGTGCCAGTGTGGGCCTTTCCAGATCCTCATTCTGCACTGGGAGATGAGATGAAGAGAAATTTTGTTCCAAAGGGAGGATAGGTCTGTAACTAACTCCACAGTTATCATAAATTTGTATAATAAGCAGCCTTTGGAATGGCTGTACAAGCATAGTGAAAAGCATTCTAAACAGATAAGACAAATAAAGCCTGGAAGCAGCACCACAGACAGAGGTGGCACTGTCTGTTCCACCTCCCACAGCACAGTAATGGCTCACCATTGCTACAGCTGCTGGACTACAGGGCCTTGCTCCCTGCAGTGATGCTCCACCTAAAGAAATGTAGACCCTTAAATTAGCATAAATTAGTCACTCAGAACTCAGCTAAAAACTCAGGCCTAACTGGAAGACAAACTTCCTTATTTTATGTTTTTAATTCCAGTCCTGCACACACTAGAAATCTGTCTTTGCAGGTGAGATATTATCCAAAATTAACAGCTTTGGGAGCATGACAGCAGAAGTTGCTGCTTAGGGAGTAGGAAGATGGAATGGGTGAACTGACATGTATATTTTAAAATTTCAATTGTCCATGTTTCCATTTGGCCAAAAATTGACCCTGAAGGCTGCATTCACAGTAAGATCAGAGTACAATTAACTTTCTGTTTAGAACAAGATTAAAGATCTCTGGAAGACAGAGTCAACACTTTACTTCAAAGATGGGTACACAAATTTATTCTGACAAAAGAAAAGTATATTGCATAAAGTGAAAAGTCAGAAAAAATTGTCTTGGATCTCTACTAAACAACATTGCTTTTCTCAAAATGGAAGTCCAAGAGATCCATCATCAGAAATTCTTTGTAGATTAACTGCATGGTAAGTGACCAGTTCAAATTAATTTATCAATGCCATGTCTGTATTTTCATGCATTGTATCTGCTATTATTTTATATTTTTAACTGCACCTTATTTGAAGATGCAATGAGCATAGAATTAGTGCACTGAACATTGGTCTTCCTTCTGTTTTGTACAGTCACAATTGCAAAGCAGAATTTCTGGAAACTGAAGTTTTGAAATCCTGAATTGTTGTTATCCACTCAGGATTAAATTTTGCCTTGTTTGCTTTTGATAAATTGAGAACAAGAATAGAACAAGAATATTACCATGGTAATATTTTCTTTTCGTGAAATTTGACTAATTCTAGTTACTTTTATACCCTTATTAATCTCTTGGGATTACTAGTTTCAAACTACACAAACTAAAATGTATTATCTGATGCAATCATTTGATGAAATTAATGGGCTGAGTTATTACTACAGAAAATGAGTGTTCAGTACCCCAGGGAATGAGGGCCTAACAAGGGGATAGAAAGGCATTGCTTTTTTGTCCAAAATTTAATAGTTACATAATATTTACTGTTACCCACCCATATATTAAAACACATAATGCAGTTGGTATTTAACTTGAATTTGTCTCATTCTCAGAATAGCCCATGGGGATTTTATTTATTTACAAAGGCATTGAAGAAAGAAGATATCCACTGCACTTGCATAATTCCTGGTCAAGACCTAGGGCTGGCTTTAGGCTGTATGAGCTTTAGAGGAAACTCAACCTCCCTGTTGGAGTGTGCCAAATCCTACCAAAGCCTGAATTTTAGCCTCAATTCTGGATAGAATTCTACTGCAGCTTTTAAGTAAGAAAATCAGAGGGAATCCCTCAAACTCTGTGGCAATAAATGGCATTTGATAGTTTATCCACAGCCTATTTACCACAGGAAGAACCCATGAAGAAGGGTGAGGTCTTCCAGAAGCAAGGTGGGGAGAAAAGCTGCCTAAAAAAGATGCTACAAGGAATTTATCATGAGTTTCAGAAGAATAAAATAGCTGGTTTTGTTATAATCCCTTTTCTTCCTGCATTCAACCAGTTCTATCTCACATGCCTGTTATTTAAATATTTGAATGCCCTAGACCACTGTAAGAAGCATTTCTGTTTTCAGAGGTAGGTCAGCAACAGAACATTGTATATGAAATGTGGACTGTCTCATGCAACACCTGACATTTATCTTTTAAGCAGACAGTGACTACATGGCACAAAATAAATGCAATTAAGTAGCAAAGCCCAGTAAAAACAGGGTTATAAGGAAATTTTGAACTGCAGTGCAGCAAGTTATCCTTTTCTACAGGTTTTACTCCTAAAGCACAGAAACCTTGGAAAAAATGTATCTTTTCATAAGATTCATATAAAATGCAAAACATTCATAAATATGGTTTTAAGCTACTTCAAATATAATGCTGTAAATCTTATTACAGACTTCAGATGTAATTGTTCTGCTGTTTGTCTCACAACGCTGTGCCTCTTAACTTTATATGGTTACAAAGGGGATTAATTTTGCTTTAGTCCTTTGTTTTCTTTTGTTAATAAAGACCAGACTTGTTTATTCATTTTCTTTCAAGTACTTCTGTTTCTTATAGCATGAGCTCATACAGATGTAATATAGAAAATCAGTATAAAAGTCTAGATGGTTCAGGTAAAGTACAAAAAATTTGGACAACTGAAGAATCATCAGGAGCTTTGGGGATCATTCATTTCTCGTTTATTCCCTCTTATATTTCTTATATTCCCTCTTATATTTATTTATCTCTATATTTTCCTTTTATTTCAAATAGAAACTTTTTTCTCTCCTCCTAACTTCATATGGTTTCCTCTCAGAATCCAATTTTCTCTTCCCAAAATATCCCCTACAACTGAGAATACCTTGCTATTAAGGGCTTATTAGTCCATCTCCTTTAAAGGTCATCTTGACAACAGAGATGGATGTACATTTCCAGAAAAGCCCATCTGCTCCTCTGCCAGCTGAAAGCCCCTGTGGATGTGCAAATCTTTGCTGGTATGAATGTGTAGGTGTATGGCAGATTTCCCATATGGCATATCTAGATCAGGTCCAAGAGTAATAACTTCATACATTTTGAAAAAAAAAACAAAACAAACCCCAAAAACCTAAAAAGAAAAAGAAATTTTGTAAAGTATTAGAGTAGAAATGCCTTCAACGTTTAAAAATATTATAAATATTAATTGAAATTATTTTGTATTGCATGGCCCTAGCCTGTGCTGTGAACCTGAATACTACAGAACTATGAACAAAAAGACTAGCTCGGGTAATTGCCAAAATGAAATGAAAATTTGCAACTGAACCAAGTGTTAGAATCAATACAGACTTTGGTACTCTTTCCTGTTGCAGAATCCCAAAATATTAGTTACAAATAGGAGCTACATAGTTTACCCTGACATTTCTTTTCATTCTCTAGCTATGATTCTGTTTGAAGGAAGATATATTGTTTTAAGTAAAATAATAATGCAAACAAGTATTTTCATTGTATTCTTCCAACAACAGAGACGCCTCTGACCTGTAATTTTTCTGTATAGTTTATGTGCATATTAATGAAGCTCTCACTTCATATTGGCAGAAAATTTCCTTAACTTAATGAGATGTAAGCTCTTAGAATGCAAATACCAGAAATGCCATTATCGATTTTTTTCTTTTTGTTACCCTCTCATGCAGTTGCCTAAGGCAGGATGAACAAAACCCAAACATTGCTGTGCTGATTATACAGACCTTCATACAGACTTTGTGACTTCATCTCCCCTTCCCCCTAAATGCACCATGTCCTAAGCCCTGCACAGCTCTGCTTGTACATGCACTTGGTACTAACAAGTTTAAAGTAGGAAGTGATGGTGATGTGATAGCAAATGAATGTTGGCAAAATGTCAAGTGTCCGGTGTAAAATTTTATGAGCATGCACATTCCAAAGTAATGTGGACACAAGCCATCCACTGTAGTTCATTTTGGCAGAAATATTGCAAAAATATATAATTTTAGCATATATTACAATTCACTTGCAGATACTTAAAAATACATCCATCAACCTCCCCAGAAAGGTCAAAGGAACACATGGGCAGAGCAGATACAAGAGGATCTGGTGCATCCAAACTAACAAACAGACAGATGAGTCAAAGCTCTTGCACAGGTTCCTCAGTGCTGAGTAGAAGTAAAATCACATTTAACATCAGGGAAATGTAAGTGGGCAGGGCTTTGATGATGCTACTGATGGTACTGCCAGCAGGCTGTGCAAAGTCAGGCACTTCTGAACCAAATCTCTGTGCACCAGTGACTGCATTATAGACACTCAACTTGCTTCTGTGAAACATCTTTATAAATATAGGCAATATATAGTGGACACAGTTGAAAATTTTGTTGAAGCATTTGAGTTATTAGGTTTTGAAATAAGAAATCATTATATTATCCAATTTTATATTTCTAAACACATAGTCATTGGCAATTAGCAGTTTCAAGAATGGATAGAAATATCTATCCAAAGAGTTATTATATTAACTCTTATTTATATAATCAATAACTCTTACTTAATTAATTCCAGTTCACAAAAGGAAATGTGACATTTGCCATACTTAGAGATCTATGGTGTGCAGTGTTTCTTCATGCCCCAAAAATCAAATTCTTTAGTTGGCAGAAAACACCTGATACCTGGAAGAACTGACCTCTTGGAATATTAATCTCTAGACATTATTTAATCACGAAGCAATATAATATCTGTGAAAAAGGGGGAACCTAGCCAAGGCTTTGAGATCCTCTGCTATAACTTTCAAAACCACTAACTGTGAGACAAAAATCTTCTTTTAAAAAAACATATGACATCCCTCAAGCTCTATCTGTCCAACGCTCGTTAGCAGTAAGTGATAAAAGACATTAACAAGGGAGATATTTTTAATATTGCACATTGTGTGTCTGCAGGGAGCCTGACCCCTTCTTCTGGCCCTTGGGCTCCTCTCTTACCAAAATAGATGTCCTCTTGTGCAATTCTGCTCCTTTGGCTTCTGTCAGCACTTTACAAGCTGCAACGAAACAAGTAAACTAAACCCAAATAAAATCCTAAGTACCAGCCTAAGCATTTGTTATGGCTGCACAAGAGTGTCCAAACACACCAAATGCAGGTCCCCTGGATAACAACAGGTAGAGTTGCCTTCACAGCAGAGGTTGTACATCATGTGCAGAGAGTGCCCAACATCTGCTGCTAGTGATCAATAGCAGGGAAAACCAGCCAATGTCCTTTACCAGGCTTTGGGCAGCCAGGATTATCCCCCAGGAGTGGGAACCTTCAGCTAAAAAAGGGTAAAGATCCTTCAGAATTTTTGTGGCTATAGAGGTCATGAGAAGTTAAGGAAATGTCCTAGTGGATCACACACACCCACAAAATGCCTATCACAGGCTTTGGCTGGTCCATAGGGTCAGCTTCAGGCAGAAGCTAATGGAGAAGACCTTTAACTGTGGAGTGGAAATGGGGAAGTAACACTGACTGTCAAAGGTGCCTTGGGAACACTGCCCAAGACACAAAAGAACCACCTCAATGACTTTTTCATTTGTCTCCAGAGTTTCCAGAAGTCTAGACTTACTGTCTTGCAAATGTCAGTATCAGACAAATTTATGGTGAGAAGCAAAGTCCATGAGATAATGTGGGTGGGGAAATGAGGATGTTGAGGGGAAGGAGAGGGAAGAGAGAGAGATAGTAAGTCTAGACTTTATTTTTAATATATATTCCATTTTGTGACATCATCTTCACTTCTAAGGATCTGGTTGATCTTGAGCTCATGAGGAAATAAATTCACTTCATAGACAATGGCATCAGTTCATTTGACTATGATACAAATTGATTAAAAAAAAAAAAAAAGCCTTGATTTTATCCAGTTTGAGCATCTAATGACCAGATATTCATCATGATGCACATATAGCTAATGCCCAAGTCAAAAAAAGCATCAATTCAAATTTGGAGAGAAAGACTGCAAGGCAGGGTCATACAGAAATGCATAAATATGATGCTAAACTACCAGGATTTTCTTAAGTGAGTCCTTCAGCCAAAGCTGGGGCTAGAAGGATTGTAAATGACAGTACTGCCTGCCCAAGTTCCTTCCATTCTTAGCATTCATCAGTCCTTAATTTAAGGTTGTGTTGAATTTCAGTTGTACTGTACATATTGTACATATTCCTATTCAGCCTGAAAGCAATTAATGCTTACAAATGTGCTCATTTCACCTGATGGACAGGCTGACCAGAATGAACTTCCAACCTGTCTGGTTAAACAAAGGAGAAAGGCAAACCTGAAAACAGTAAAGGGCTTAAGCATTCCCTTTGATTGTCATTAACTGATTTACATCTGGAAAAGGCATCACAGAACATAATGTGACAAAACTAATAGGTTAAGATGCTTGCAGAACAAGAATAATCCTTATGCTATAGACAGGAAATAGTCAACTCAGAATGAAGTTTAATGAGGGCAAAATAAAGCCTAGGCATGTGGAAATGCTCCTCTTTGAGGATATTCTTTATACCAATTACTCTTCAAAGGTAATGCGTTAATGTTTTTGGCAAAAGATTACAATTAAATCAGATGAATAGTTTCCAATATTTTTGCATCTAATGTGCTCAAAAAATGTTCTTTTGCTCATATTATGAATCTGTCATCCTTGTATTTTATTTTGGCAATACACATATATACTGACTTCAATTTTGTCAAGAATTCAAAAATATCTCAGCCTATTAATCTAGTTTATGACATGACAAATAATTATTTTGTTTTCATTATTGTTTTTTGTTTTTCAAGAATATTGCCTGGGGAGTAAAACTGCCAGTTAATTCCTATACTTGTTTCCTATTTCTTCCAGAGAGACTTATTTTCTTATTTTTATTATTAAAATATTGTCCTTAAAGATTGACCATTGTCTTGAGAGTTACAGTCTCTTCTAATTTCTCTCTAAAAAATTCTTTTGTCGTGATGTGCTTCTAATATTAGCACAGTAACAAAGTAACACAACACAATAATTCCCTGATAAAGCTCAATTTTGGGACACAAAAGAGAACACTGAGTGCAAAGTGGAGAGGAACATCTGAGTGGAGATATTTGTCAGTGTTTAACATCCCACATATGACCTCAAAAACTTAACTCTCTGTTTCAAAAACAATGCTCCAATAATTTTTTTCCCAGAAACTTCAGTAATAGCAGTAAGGCATTTTTTCCATTCTGGATGCAGAAGTTCTTTTTCTCAGGAAAAAAAAAAAAAAAAAAAAAAAAAAAAAAGTTACTTAATAAGGTGATAGAGATCAGCTTGAAAAGATTCAGGAGATGAAATGCACAACAAAGAAATGAATGCACTTAGGTGACAAGAGCAGGAATTGAAATCTCCCATCTCATACACCCATAGAAACCTGAAACTCTGTATTGCTCTTTCTCTCACCTTTTCCTACTCTGCCCTCACCATTCCAAGTTGTCCCATGTTTGCCATACCCTGCTCTGCACAAGAAATCCTTGCAGGACTCAGCAATTCAGCCTTTTTTCTGACCTGTATCCTGGGACTTCTGAGTTCTTCCCCAAAATAAGGCCATGCCCAGTGGAGTTACACTCCACTGAGGTTTTTTGCAAGCACTTTTAGGTCACAGAAAGCCATCCATAGAAACAAGTGGCAACTGGGAGATAATGGATATTTACTCAAAAGAGGAAGATTGTGGCACAGGGAAAGAAGCTCAGAGAGGAGGAAGACTGGCCATCCTGTGTTTTCAGACAAAAGCAGGTTTTTTAAAATCCCTGTCAAAAGAGTTGGAGCAAGACAATTTTTATGTAAGGATGACAAGCAAAGAACAGCCTGGGCTGGGACAAAGCAGCCTCAGGCAACAGGTGGGGATGGAAGGATGCCTGACAGTTTAGCTCAAGAACACACTTATCCCTTTCATATTATCAGGACTTTGAATGAAATAGCAGCCAAAAATAAGTGTGTTGAACAGGGCTTTTTTGGGATAGAGTAAAAACAAACATTTATATTAAGAACAAGTCACCCTTGTGTTTAAACTTCTGTTTTCAAAACACAGAAGGGAGCAGATAGGCCCTTTGTATTAATCTAAGGTTTTTTGGTTTTCTAGAGATCAACATTAATTACCTAACCAATATAAATAGAAAATACCAATATGAAAGATATAATACTCTCAGATTGCCAGATCCTGGCTGGATTTGACCTCTACTTCCTAGATCCCAGTTACTTTAAATTGCAGTTCTCAGCTCTTTGTGTGATTCCTCTTACATTATTTAGCATACTGCTTTAACCTCTTTACCTAGTCCATAGCTATTTCCACTGCCATGCTGTCCAATAACAAACCCTCATGTTAATTTTTAGGTATTATAATTGTTTATAGCTTTAGTTTTGCAGGATGACAGGATCACATTAATGACAACAGAATATACTCTCCCTTTGTGTCCTAATGGATTACAAAGAATCTACAGGTAAATTAATATATACAACTAGCAGTTCACTCCTTTCCTATAGTGGGGTTTATGCCATTCTCAATAGAATATAAATAAATAGAATGGAAAATAAAATACATATTCATTGTCAGCTATCAAAAGAAAAGGAAGAAATACCTCTTATAACAGTCTACTAAATAAGGAAAAGAAGATGGATTTGAGTGGAAACAAGTTACTTTTTCTGCTCAAATACTGACACAAATCTGACCCAACATAAGTGCTGTTTTCAGAATTAAGTGTCAGGAGCCAGTGTCCTGATGCTCCTACTCCCTTTCCCCATCACAGTCTTCAGCACTGAGGAACCCTCACTCATCCCTGGACTTTGAAGTGCATCCTCAGCCAGAGATTCACATCCCATCACACATCCTTGAGGAATTTTATGTCATTTACCTTCTTAACTACTGTAGTATGAGAGTAGAACAGGCATTAGAGTTATAAATAGCTGTAGACATTTCAAACACTCAGGTCTTCCAGTAAAATTGCTGTAAATTTAGAAGAGGTTATTGGATGAAAGAAGGACATGGATATAAACCATGTCTTCAGTGCCTGTTGCTGCTCTTCACCCTTTTTGCTCCAAAGTCTTTTGGACATTGCTGTAGCTCTTTGGTTTTACCTAAGGCAGAGGAGCCTGCATTCTTGTTTAATCACTGTGGCCTGATGTGCCCAGCATTGTTTCCTGGGATATGGGGTGACCAGAAGCCTGTGGGTCACAGGTTAAACTTTCTGGGATACATGCATACATTTCCAGCATTAATCCTGATTTTGATTTTCAGGATATTCAAGAACTTTGAGGCTCAGCTGAAAGAAGTGTATTGTCCTATTATAGAAAAGGGGGATGGGAGGGGGAAGTGTATAGAAAACAGTTTTCTGAAAGGCAGCCTCTTTTCTGCCAGTATAATTTCAAAATACCAGTTGAATTGCAAGTACAATTTCTGTTCCTTGCACCTCTAAGTGGAATTGACTGTGGATTAAAGAAAAATGTACCTGTTTATTCTCTAAGGGAAGACTATTTAGAATAAGTGTATGCTTACAATTACGGTAATGCTTAGAAACCTCAGTTATGAAAGGATTTGGTTTGGTTTCTGGTTTTGTGGGGTTTTTTTGTTTTTGTTTTTGGGTTTTTTTGTAAATAAGTTGCAGTGAAATCTAATGAATTGTATTGAAAATGCATGATTTTTGCATTCACATCACATTGCTCCTTCTCTGTTCACAGTCTCATAAATGTAACCAAGACAGATCAAGTTTCACTGAGAAAATTAGCCTGAGAAAAAAGCAGAATTCCCTTGCACTACCACCCTTTCTGCTTCCCTCATATACTCACAAGAGAAAGACTGAGGCAATATCAGCTGCACAGAGAAGGAAGAATTTAGGTCCAAACCTGACATTTCATGCTACATATAGACTATGTATTTATGAGAGCTTTACATGTGCTCCTATTTGTCAATAAAAATATGGCTCTACTTAAACTCCCAGAAACTGTGAAACACACTGAATATTGCCTTTGCTTTTTACTTATCCTCTAAATTTTGTCTCCATTTGCAGGAGAATGAAGATTACCTGTCAAAATAAAATGCTGTAAGAATGAAATACACAGCATGTACTGTGGGAAAGTACTTGGTTTCCCTACAGATGCAGCAGCTGGTGTGCACTGCTCACAAGTGCTTATTTTATTCAGCCAGAAAAATAAAATAGTTTATGGCATATTTCAAGTGAAGACATCTTGAATTTTTCACATGCTTATTATTCACTGTTTTTTACTTTAATATTCATAAGTCTTCCCTGAAAATGAGCACTTTTTGTACTATAAAAGGTAATTTTTTAACTCTCCCATTCAATGTAATATACTATTACACAGCAAGAAAATCAAGATGTCTTTTAAATCCAGCTTCAAGTATCTACACACTTCATGTTAAGCTGCAATGCTTAATTTAATATCTGCACAGGACTGGTAAACATTTTACACAATGGATTATGTAGCCTAAGGGACAAAGCCACAGCATTCAGAAGGTGGTATAATAGGTTTGAAGGATGACTGTACACTTGAGAGGAGGCAGAAAAACCCAAAGCAAGGAAATCTTTACCACAATTGCCAGAAAATAATGTAGTCACTATGTGAGCACACCCTCTGGCACTCTCGTCTGTTAGGACAGGAGAGAAGTCTACAGTACTGTCATGGTCCACAGGCTACAAATGTTCCCAATGTAGCTTTGTATTCAAAGCTTTTGACAAAAAAGGTCAACAGCTGTGGTTCACTGAAAGTCTGGGGGCAATAATTCTGTGTTTTAATGACATAAATGACAATAGTTTTTCAACAAGAGAAAGAACAGAGAGCGAGGAGAGACAGCAAAAATGGAAAATAAAATTAGTCTTATTTCATTTCCTTTCTACATTACTAGTTGGAATAAAATATAAAATATTGTTCCAAATTCCCTCAAGTGCTTGAACTCATTCCTCAAAATGAAAAGCGTTAATTACCTGCAGCAGTTACGTTCATCCAATGCAACAAAATTTCATTTAGCCTGTCCAGCCTCCTCAGAGCTGCTATTGCACTTTTATTTGGGCAGTGAAGGGAGGGCATGCATGTTATTATGAAAAGACTCCATCCCAAATATGCAAACAAAAATTCCTCAAGGATCAAAGGAAATCAGATCATTAATATCATACTTGCACATACATTTAAAATTTCATTGTTAAATACTGGCAGAGATAACAAAAGATTCTCTAACTACTACACATGACTTTGAAAATGCATACAACACTTCCAGAAGTGATGCAAAAAAAGAAGTGTCTGGGGAAGATAAAATGTTTCCTACATGATATTAATATTATCATTTGGGATGAGCCAAAAAATATCCTTCTGCAGGTTCAGCTAAACTGCTTGGGAAACTCTGGGATTAAAATATTTACTAGATACAGATGTTATGAACTTACAAACCAAAAATCCCCTTCCTTCTACACTTCTACTGTTTTCCTACCATTCCTACCATTTCGTGATGTGCTTGTGATTTTTCACAGGAGCTCAAAAGGTTCAGCTCAGCCAGGGAACCAATGGAATAACTTTCTGCTCTCTTGTTCCCATAATCTCTTTTATCCCCAGAACACACCTCCCACCACTGGCCATGCGTGTCTTCTGCATGATCCTTTTCTCCTTCACTGACACCAGCAGCCTGAGTGCCACAGTTTTGTCTCCAGTGTGATCCCTAGGAGCTGAATTCTCTGCTCCTAATGCAGATTGGGGGTTTTTTGTTGTTTTTTGTTTTTTCCTCTCAGATTCATAACAAAGCCGATAAAAATGGAGGGTCCGCTCATGGAATCAGTTCCACACATACTTGTCTTATGGAGGTGAATAATCCTGCTGATTTCAAAAGAATGACAAATGTGCATGAAGTTCAACATAAGTGTAACTGATTGCAGGCTCGTGGCCTGGATGCTGATCCCAGGATTTGGCTCCAGCAGCAAAACCTTATGCAGCTTGTGCTGATAAGCCTTATTTTAATATTAGTAAAGGGGGTATGGCACAGAACGTGTCTGTTAAAAGGTTTAAAATACATGTGTATTTTATTTAAGAAACGTTGAATTTCTGGGCAACCTCCCTAAATTCCTTCAGTTTGCTGAACAATTAGAATCAGCTTGGGCATTCTTGTGTAATGACGCAGCGGAGAATTAAATGACAGACCATATGTATATGAAATGTATGTAAATTCATACAAACACGCAGTAAAGTTAAAGTTAGACATACTCTAAAAGAAAAAAATACAAAAGCATACACTGGTTTGTGCACACAAGGTTCAATACTGTGGTAAAAAACCTGCTGTGCTTGTCTATGAATTTATCTTAACTTGCCTCATCTATAGAGCAAAACAAATGTTTAAAACTTTTTTAAAACCCTCTTTTCCAAAGAAAGTGCATGTCTGTTCAGCAAGTCTGACCTGAATTTGCACACTGTATAGCAGCCTTCAAAACTTTTTATTGGAAACAAATTTCAATTTTTCAACAAAAATGTTCCTAACTATTCCCATATAAAGATAATTTTTATACACTAGAAGACACTGAGGCCCAAAAACAGCAACAAACACTGAATCCTAGGAAAAGGAAGCAGATTTGTCTCTTATCTGTGTGTCCAGGCACTTTTGTACGAGAGTTTGAAAGGCACACAGAGGCACTCATGCAGGCAATCAGTGCTGAGGTACAGCATTGCACTCATGGTGTCACCCACAGAGCTCTTGACTTACACAATGTCACAAGTATTCTAACACCCACAGCAAGATGTCACACTGCTTACAGAGCAATCTCAGAAGCTCAGGCACACTTGATTAGCTTTCCATCCTTCACTGGTGTTGCTCTCCTGCCCTGTCTCACACCCAGGGGTCCTGGCATGGAAAAAAGCAATTTGCATTTTCCTGCTGCTGCTGCCCCATGGGCAAAAGGCATCTCCAGCAAGTGTCCAGCTCTTCCTGAGCACAGAGCCTGAAAGAATCCTGCACTTCAGTGGTGCTGCTAATGCTGGGGAACAGAGCTGGAGGTGTGTCACCTGCACAGGCAGAGCACAGGGAGTGGCACTCCCCAGCCCAGGGGACAGCACAGAAGGGACCAAGAGTGGGCAGCCAGAGCTGGCACCTCCAGGGGCCCCAGACTGCAGGGCAGAAAAGCTGCAGGGACCCTCCAGTCCTGCTCCCCTGGGCTCACATGATGTTCTCTGAAACTGGCACCATACCACCTTTGGTATGGGGGACTGGTTTTGGAAACAGGAATGACACTATGGCATTTGTAATCTCATGGCTTAGTTGTTGGTTATCTTTTTATATAAATAATTAATAAATGCTTTGCTTTCATGCAAAGTGAATTTTGAACTACATCAGTAGTTTAGTATAGAACTGGAAAAAATTAGAAAGTTAACCTGCATTTTGAGAGAAACCATTAATCTGGAAGAAGAAAAGAGCACAGCGGATTTTGGAAACACTTCCCAAAATACTTCAGGCCAGAATTTCCACAGGGTTTCTGAACCATGATCACAGCATTTATGATGTACATATGATGACTTATTACAGATTTCCATCTGGCCTAAGGCATTTACTTTCCTAATTTGTTACATATCATAACAAGAAGAAAGTGAAAATAGTTTGTAATGACCACCAATGAAGAAAGATTTGGCCACATTGATCCATGACAATATGAAACACTGGTTGAAAGCAATTCTCCCTTAAAGTGCTCAAAACACCCTCTCCAAATGTAGCACTGATTTATCATTAAAGAATAGGGACATTTTAAAATAAACCCCCATCTCTATTCATCCACCCATCTGCTTTATACATCAATTATGAAAGAATAAGTCTGCATGGTCCATAATCTAGATATACACACCTGCTAAATTAAAGTTTTGTCCACAATTCCATAGTAGTTTACTACAGTTGTTATTTCAATAGAATTAATTGCTAGTTACCTTTGCAACAGAAGAAACTCCTAACCAAGAAAAAAACCCAAACAACTTAATCCAGATATTAACATTGGTTAGCCCATTAGCCAAAGCAGTCCTCCTTATTGTGGAAAATCCCTCATCACTGTGGACAATCCTATCTGAGTAAGGAACATTTCCTTACTTGGTTAACTAAGATAATCTCAAACTAATGTGTTTGTCCTTTGCACACATTATTTCCCCATGAGCCAGTCCAAGTTCTCATCTGCTACTGCAGTTTCCAACTGGTCTCAGAATCAGAACAGACTCCTTGAGTTTATGAGTGTCTGTTCAGAACTGGACAACTTCCAGGACACAAGATATGAACGTGACCCTCCCATCTGCAGTCAGCAGTTCAATACTGCTCAAGGAAAGAACTTGCAGAGTGCTCAGTGGAAACAAACTTGCATACACTGAACACAGCCCTCTGTGCCCCCAAAATTCTGCCCAAAACAGTACAGTTTGTGCCCATATTTTGTTATTGTACAGGGACTGGGAAATATAGCTGACATCTGAAAATTAACTGGCAATAATGCAAAGAATTTATAATAACTGACATGGATCTTGCTTTATCCATTAAAATGAAGTTGAGTTGTAGAGATAAAACAAGTCACACTCCAATCTAAGCCATAACACTAAGAATTCAGCGATTTTTCCTGCAATTATTTATGTCATATACAAAACTGTATTTTTTCTTCAAAAGAAACTTGTTCTTTATTAGTACACTTGCTGCATGGATTGGTGATGACAAAACTAACACTGGTCACAGATTTTTTCTGTAAAACTGTTCCGTTTACAAAAAAGGCAGGTAAAACTACCAATTTTGCTGTTTGAAAGTATTTCCTAACAAAGTACTAAAACAAAATATAGTTCTTTTTACTTTCATAAAAAATGCCAAGTGCATTTTAAGCATGGAGCTTTATTCTTCAGCCAGATGCTACAGATATACAGATGATCACTAAAGATAAAAATCCACTAATGGCACATCCCTTCATCACAGATAGCTGTCACTGCAGATTTATCAGTTTAACTATGGCATCCAAGAATGCTTGTGCAGCTGTTTTTGTTATTAACTGCATATCCTGTGGTAGTGCTAAGTTAAAAGTGTTGGAAGGAACATCCTTTACTCACAGCTACCTGTTCAGCAGCTCCATCCCAGAGCACAGCAGAGCTGTGGCATTTGGCAGAGTGCTTACTGGGAGTCATACATGACTGACCTCTGATAGTCATGCTATGGCCTTCTACCCAGAAAGAAAGAATGTACCACTTCATTTCCTGTATTTTATAATTTAGATACTCTCTTAATGCTTAGCTTCATGCTGTAATATTAATAATTTCTAACTGATTTATGAGGAATTAAAAAATTAATCTGTAAGCTTCAAGAAACTTTAGATTTGCCACTGGATATTTCCAGACCTTCTGCTTCCAAACAGGGTATAGAGCAGGAATGCAGACTAGAAATTGAAAACAGATAATAAGTGCTTTCCTTGTGAATGACACAAAAGCAGAGAAGGATTTAGATGGCTCTGTGATTGGCATTGTTTCACTGCTTCAATAAATCTTTCCTGGTCTCATACAAATTTTAAGTTGCCAAATGCTATTTTTTATTTTTTAACAATTATATTCTTAAGTCATGTTGTGAATGGATTTAATAAATAAGTAAGAGTAACTAAGGAATTTGGCAACCTCAGCCAGCTTCATTTTATATTTTTTTTCTGGTTGAAAGAAAAAACAATTACTGTACTCTATATTACTTCTGAATCTTAAAATAAACATAAGCTAAATGTAGACTCAATACTAAATACATATAAATGCATTTCATGTATAGGCATTATGTATCAAACATTTATAAACATTATGTAATAATTATACATCAAATTTTTCATTGCTGATAAATTCTAGTTTATTGATGGAACAGTTACTCTAGAGAGCCCTTCAAATTTCCATTCATATTCCTTTATTAAAAGATGTGCAACACCTGGAATCTTGTTACAGGTTTGTATCAAATCTTATGTACAGTGGAGGAGAAGGTCATATAAAATGGACCTTCTTTTGGGTATCATCAAAATTCACTTTTTATTATTTTATTTATTTTATTTTATTTATTTTATTTAAGATATGCAAGTTAATATGCTTAAGTCTGACTGATGAAACATTTCTGTATATTCTGTTGAATAAATATTGAAAATGTTGCATGAAATTGCACATATTGATTTTATATGTCGGGTTGTGAGGAGTTTAATGTTGTCTCGAAGATGCAAGGCTTCAGTGATCAGAGAAATTCCTATATGGGTGCATTTGTATAAAATGGACTCCAAGTTCTCAATAGGAATATTAAATCTCTCAATATGAGGACAAGAGGAGGTGCTGAAGTTCTGACTTGCATAAATAACAGAAAGCAAAAACCGGGAAAAAATAAATTTAAAAATATATAAATACAGTAAAATGAACTAGGAAAGAAAAGATATTAAATACTAGGAAATCTGAATATCTGACAAAAATCACCACAGGGCAAGCTTTGGATTAGAGTTCTAGAAAGACCCATCCAATCAAACAGCTGTCAAACTGGAAGCTGACACATCAGCCACGTCCTGTCCAGTGCTGTCCATCACGGGAATAAATTTACCATATTATAAAGCACTGTGAAAAATGCCCTAGATAAGGAACCAAATTTTGGCCTCCTGCCTTCCCCCCCCAATTTGTTATTTACATTAAAATAAAGCCCAGAGGCTGTAAACAGCACTGGAGCCTGGAAGCGAGTTCTGACAGCTCTTTGCATGGCGCTGCCTACGCTTGTTGAATTGGTATGTGTACACAAATGAACATGTTTGTGTACACCAACAGCAGCCCTGCTCACTGCACACCCAAACACACAGCCCTTACTGGCATACTCCAACCCATGGCTTTACAGATAAATACATATTTCTGTACCCTATATAATGCAATGACCTCTAAGTCTGTCAGTGGGCTGGGTAGACACTCGTTTTATCTAAAAAGCAACTAGCACAAAATCATCTGAGACCTGCTAGTAGTCCACAGTACTAACAGGAGTAGATATCACATACATTTTTGCATTATTTTCCTCACTCTTCTCCATTTTAAAAATTCATAATATATAAAGAAAATATAAAGTTATATTTCCTTGCTTGTTATCTGACCAGTATTTTGAACACAGGATAAGGTAGATGTATTTTTCTGCTACTTTCCCATTGCTGAGCCCCTGTAGCAAATACTTGATCAAAAATAAGGTAAAAAAATCCCTTAAATAGGACATTTACTTGTACCTCATGTTAGAAGACATGAATTCACAGCAGCTCTGTTAACTAGGCAGGTAAGAATGCCCTTCAATTCTGTCCAGAATTACAGAGTATTATGTTCTGCTGTGGTTATCAAATCCATGGATATTCTTAGCCTGGACACACAAATCCCTCTGTAAATCACTTTACACCTTGTGACAATTTAAGTTTTATATCTGTGTCTGCAATCTGAAGGGGAGGGAAGGTAGAAAGATAAATCTATAGTATATCTTAGTTCTATGATGAGACCTCTGTTAATTAGGTCTTCCCCAATCATCACCTCTTTAATTGGCATTTTTCTAGTATCAGGAAGAGATGCCTAAGATTTAGATGTCAGATGCTGCATGAAAAGGCCACCAGTAATGCACAGCCCTGTGCCAGCAGGGCAGCATCTGCTGACAACAGAACTAGTTCTTGTTTTAAAAACAAAGTCTAAGCAATGAAATGCTTAGAGTGTCAGAAGTGAAAAGGAATTTAGGGGAAGAAAAGGAGCAGAAATATTGTTACAGGTTGTTTCTAAAAAGATAAATGTTCACCAGCCAAATGGATGGACCACCATCAATTAGGAAGACAGAAAAATAAGAGGTCTGTATCAATGGGAAAACTCTGAGCCCAGATGACAAACTCTTGTTATTCCATAGGCTTCTAGGCAGAATATTCCAAGATATTTTCTATTTGAAGGTGTATAGATTAAGATTTCAGAATTACAAGATACCTCAGGCTTGCATGAGCTTTCTGTAGGGTTTTTATTTTGGGGTGTCTTGGTTGTACAAGGACTACAAAGATAAATTTTAAACACTTCAACATCTCTTTCCTTCCTTTCTGTCTCTTGTTCACTGCAAAATGTTTTTTCTAGTCCTGTAATACATGCCTCATGCTCCTTTTTCATCTCAAGGAGCCATATCTTCTGGAAGAGCTTACCTGCTAATATTCTCAAAATTATTTAAAAAAAAATCCTACAGAATGCAAAACAATATTGTTCAATGAGGTACTAATACATTTATTTATGCATTCCTTCATTCCTTTCGAGCAAAATCTGATTTGGCCCTACATCTTATGTTTCTTAAAGATAAACAGGGCATTATTAAAAAGAAGTTCTTGTTTAGGCATCAGCCAAATGCACCTTGGTGAATATGACAACAGTTCTCATTTATGCACAAGTAAATAAAGGTTGTATTTGCACTACAGAGTTTTAAGGTTTTCTGACATTATGAGTTAAATTGATTCTGTTAATTGTTTAGGAAAGATGAGAAACATTCAGCTCTTTGATAATATTTTATGCTGAATGACATTAACTTACTGACTTTGATGGTTACACCTCTTGTCCAAGATGTTTCTTAATATTTTTAATGAATATGTGTTCTAAATAAATTTATCTAGCACTACATTTTATTCATCAACAAAAGTGCTAGTGATAAGAAGCTCATGATGTAGCCAATAGAACTGTCTGTCTGAAAATCTACACATCTTGAATAAAGAAAGAAAGAACAAGGGCAGGATGGAACTTTTTTTTTTGTTATCTAGAACTGGATATATTGAAACTAAAGGGTTGTTTAATAGCTTCTCAGCCTTTGATTTATTTCACATTGAAGGGATTTTGTCCCACATCAAAGATGTCTGTTAAAGAAAAAGAAAGATTCTTTTCTTAAAACCCTGCCCCCCACAACCTTTGGCTGAACACACAATTTTCAATTTAGGAGCAGGTGACAGTGAGATATCTCCCAAGGGCAGAGTATTTAGACTTTTACAGAACTAAACAACCCTGTTGTGATGAAAGCTGGACATTCCTCAGTGCTGGGATCAAATGAAAACATTGGTGTTTCACTAAACTTTGAGACTGACAATGTAAGAGTTTTACAAGAACCATTAACCATTTATCATCACATCCTGCAAATTACATTTAGACAAGGGAGATAGTTACATAAAGCAAACAATCTTGCATAGAGAAGGGAAAAAAAAAAAAAAAAAAAGGCAGAAAATTCTTAAAAATGGATGCATATTTAAGAATGATGCCTCTTTGCAATAACCTGCCAGCAATAATGGGTTTCCATAAACAGGAAATGGTATTTTAAAAATAGGAACAGATTATTATCATCTCTGATGACAGAAAATACATGCTTTCTTTCTTCTGATTATGTTCACTGCAAAGTCCATCAAGTTGAGCACTTGCACAGACCAAATAACAGGAAATTGTAAGGTCAGAAGAGAACAGAGGAAGTTTCTGCAACACAACTGTGGCAGAAGTTGTGGCCACTGAAGATCAGTAGGAAAAGGCTGAAGAGGCAGGAGAAATGATGTGACCTGGGAAAGCAAGGCTCCAAGTTTGGAAAAAGAGGGTTTGAAGAGCCTGCAGTTACTAATGTGGAAAGAAGGGAAAAGAGGCTGGAGATAAGATTGAAAAGAAATCAAATGAGCCTGAAACTCTGGAAGGAATATTGCAACTGGAAAAGGAGATAAGAGAATGAAGAGTCACTAGAGGCTTTAAGAAAGGAGACACTGAAATCCTGAATACAAAATTTTAAAAGAGCAAATCTGGGAAAATAAGGATAAGGTGCTTCCTTGAATTAAGAAGACAAAGTTGAATATGAGGCATATCCATGCAAGTGCTGAGATATTAGTAACTGGAATATTGCAACATTTTTCATTTAGAAAAATTCTCTTAATGACATGAGGCAGATTGTGTTTGACAGGAGTGGTTGGCAGATGAAAAGCTCTCAGTACTCAAGAGGAAAACTGGAAGACAAATTTGGAGAGATAGCAGAGTTCAGGATTTTTTGGATGTCAAGAGTATAGAAATGAAAAAGACAATAGAAAGTGATATTCTTGTTTGGCCTATAAAGTCTAGAACAGGAAGATTCTGAATTTTAGAACAATGTCTTACAAATCTTACAGATAATAAACAACATGAAAATTAGCTAAAACAGATCAGTTTTAGGAGCATATGCCACCTCTAAAATATGTCTTTAACTGCTTGTACAAGCCATTGCTATAAGAGAAATTGCCCTCATCTGTGTTGCAAAACACCATTTCTAGAAGTGAAGCTTGGTCTCATTGAAACACAAATAAATATTTGTGTTCAGATGATGAATTCGCTTGCTTGTTCTAAAGATTCGTTATTTGATTCTGCATCTATAAGAAAAACAAATTTGCACAAAGGTTTATCACTACTCCATTTCAATAGTGCACAGAAAACTGAAACTGTTGGAAATGCACAACTGTGCTTTATGCAACAAAAGCCTATTTATAAATTATGACTCTGTACACAATATGCCTTGGGGATTGTTCCTGTTCTAATCAAATACTTTTGCAAGTTTTTTGCCAAGAACTGAAAAAGTATTTACCTGCAATAGTTATGTGAAAAAATGATACTATCAGGTAAAATATGTTTTCACATACACTGTGGATATTTTATTCAGTCACTAGCCAGCTTCTAAAGCTTTTCCACAAAAAATTAAATCACATAGCTTAAATATTTGTCTGCAAATAACACTGGTTAAATAACTCTGCAACATCTGGTTTCCTTTTCTGTTTGCTATTTGAGAGCTTTTTCTGAGTATAATTAATCCTTATAAAATGGGAATAAAGCAAGTTATTGTCTTTTGGAAACTGATGAAGTATATTACAACTACAGAGAAAGGGACTGTACTTCATTCTGCACAGCAGAGTTAAGATCCCACAAAGAGAAAAAAAAAAAAAGTTTGTGTTCATGTGAAAATGGTACTTGGAGCTCAGAAGTCTAGATTCACTTAACAAATTTAGTAAAATGAAGTACTTAGAGTAACCACAAAGCTGAAGTGGAGAATTTCAGCAGAAGGGCAGTTGGAAAATCAAAACACAGAGAGGCATGACAGGACAGTTTCTGTCTGCCTTGATTTTCCAGGGCTCTCTGCCAACACAGACTGAATTTGTGGGCCAGTATAGATAATCAAAGTGGGAGAAAAAACCCAACATGTGAGTGGTGCTTCTATGGGAGCTGGGGTAACACACACAAGTATTTGCATGTTCATGGCAGTATTGATCTAAGACCAAAAAAAGGTTTTGTCCTCCCTGTATCTGTCAGTCTGCACAGGAGAACAAAGCCACACTCCTAAGAAATCATCTTTGAATTGAGGATTCATTACTGTAACACTTCAACCAGCAGACCTTGACAGGGCAGCTCCAAACCAAGCTGTTTAAAAAACTACATCAAAAAAGTCTTTCTTATGCTAATTACAGTAGGCAAAACTAACATACCCCAATCTTTCTTTTAGAAATCAATAAAACTTTTGCCTTTGTGCTCCATAAACATAGGTTTAACATTAAAAGGTTAACAAGAGGCACTGAATCTTGTTGAAGACACTGTTCTTACCCTTCTTACCCTCCTGTTCCACAGGGGAAAAAAAAAAATTAGAAGCAATACTAAATTTAATAGACCAGTCTTTTTTACTTGTTCAGTTCAGATACTTGGTCCACACATAAAAATAAATTAAAGCATGGAATTTCCCCCCCTTTAAAATCAATTCTGTCACCTCATCAAAATCACCAAATGAGATTAATGTATATTCAGCTAATTACGTATTTATAATGCATAATAAAATACTATCTACTCTATGCTTGTTTTGAGGCTTGACCTGATTCTGCCTTGTGCACACAAAGTCCTACATTTGTAACTTTATTTGTCATCTTTTATAATCAAAGCTTATTTTACAGTTCAACAAGGTATTACCCACAAAAGGATTCAGACTCTATGGAAGAGGCTGGTCGAACCCCTTTGCCACCTACACAAGCAACAGCTCGAACCTCAGACTCCAAAACATAACAAAGAGCAATGGCTTTTTTCAAGCAAATCTCAGCAGGACTCAGGATGTAACCTTCAGTATCCCTCAGCACTTCTGACTGTACAATATATATGAAAGAAGAGTGGGTAATGCACACAGGAGTCACACAGTCATAATAATCTAAAGCACAACTGTCCACTGTTCATTGCATTCAGTTTAATTAAACACTAATTCTGCAACCAGCTTCATTGTATCTTAAGAACAGGATCTGGGCCTGCTGCATACCTAGACATGTATTGGACTTTGCTGGATCAAATTAAAACCATGAATTGGCATTACCAGTTTGGCCAAAATTTATTAAATACTCTAGGTATGCCACATTACACCATTTCAAAAAATCAGCTTGCTAAAGGAAATCTTCCCAGTGAAAATGTGTTTCTTTAAATATGCTTCAAATTTCTGCATTTTTCATTTTCTGCACCAATTTGTTATGGAACTATCTTTCATATTATCCCTGCTTTTACTTTCTTTGGTGTTTGTTTTTAAGTAGAGTCATAAATGTATTCCCATTCCATGCTATTCCCAGTTAGGAATAAAATGACGGTACTTCCAAGCAAGAAAATTACCCGGGAATCTGTTCTGCATTTGTAGACAGGAGAGAGGCACTTTGAATGGAGAAGAATTAAATTAGCCCCAGATATAGGGGCTGAATACTAGCCATGTGTTTTTGAAGTGAGTATCTGCAAACCCTTTCCTATAGATCCTTTATAGTCTGAACTTTATAACAATAAAGGTATAATCTGGTAAAAAGTTCGCTGCCCTACAGCAAGCACAAAATACTTTTTTTTTTTTTCTTTATCCAAAGGAACCACTAGTCTTTGAATAAAATATTTTTACCTTCCCCCATGGCCACCAGTTTAGAATGAAAGCATATTCCATCTTTAAGATTCTATATTTACTCAGTTTAAATATTTATGGGTGAGATGTATATACAGTATTGAATAAAACAGAAACCAGATTCATTCCTTAATGAGTGAGAAATAAACTTCATATGGGGCAAAAAATAGTGCTAGAAATTGTCACTGCTTTCAAGTCAGCAGCCACAAGAAATGTTGTCTTCTCAACTACTGTACAAAATAACAAAACCAAAAGCAATTGTTATTCGTTTTTCTTGTATATTATCAGATTTTTATGACTAAGGTTAGAATGTTCAAAACTGTGTTTAATTTATTCAGCTGTTCTCATAGTTTCATGTTTCACTGGGCTGCTACACTGCATTATGTTCCCCTGTGACCAGATTAAAGCTAATAGGTTGGTGAAGTTATTAGTCCAGCATCTGAATACTTGTTCAGAACCTTCTTCAGCAAGTATTGACAAACTGCAAAAGTCAGATTGATTTGGTTTGGGTTTTTTTTTTTAACAGGATATCCATGGTATTTGTCAGATCTGCACTTCTAAAGAGTGATTTTCCTCCAAAGACACTGGTAAACTAAAAGTGGTGCTAAACCCACTTGTAGGGAGACTGGACAGCCCAAGGGAGAGGAGATACAGAGACTTTAACCTTTAGGTCATCAATTTAAATTCAGCTCAAGTTGATCATGGCCAACATTCCCACATGATGAATGTTTGTTAGCCTGTGTAAAGAAATAGACACAATAAATATTGGTGGACACATTACCAAGGTAACTGATCCCTTCTGGTAATCTCAAAAGAATACCTACACTCTGACAGGCCACCAAACAGTCCCTATTCCTCTGGCTTCATGGAATCCATCATGACTGCAGATTCCAAAACAATATCCTAACCACCATCAAATTACTTTCAACATGTTTTTGTTTTCATTAAGTAGATATTTGAACCAGAAGTATCCTCAGCAGTGATCATAGAGTTAGTTTATCATAATAAAGTTGAGTGTGCAAATAAAAAAGGTTATATTGAAAAATGGCATTAAATTAATTGTTATAACCCAAGTCTACTTTTAGGCAGATTTGGTTGAACTGTTAAAAGAATGGATATAGGAAAAACAGAAAAACCCAAGACAGCTGACAGGAATAACCAGAGGCATGGAAATACAGTTCTATATGGAGTCTGAGATTGAGATTTAGTTTAGAGTCCAAATTAACAAACTTTGCCTGGTATGAATACATAAAATAATGATTATTACAGGCATTTCTTCAGAGCCTGGGGGTTATGAATAAAGCTAAGCACAAAGGTTCTTTCCCACCCTATAAGAATTCTGAAGATTTCAGAAAGGTCTTGTTAGTATTAGGACAAATCCTTTCACAATTTTCACAAAAGCAGAGATACCCAACCTATTACAGACAATAGTCCAGTGGTAAAGACAGTTGCCTTGGATGCATTAGATATTCAGCTGGATTTAAGTCTCTATTCAGCTGGATTCAGAAAAGGAAATTGAACCAAAGTCGCATGTCTTAAAGGATAATGCCCTAACTATTAGGCTCTGGGTATTGTAATGCAGATTTCTCTCAAGGTTTCTTTTTGAGCAGTTCCATTTCCAATAAATTATTTATTTGCTATTTGAAATTAAAGTTTTCTAAAGGAATTGTTTTAAACTGCCCTTCACATGAGAGAGGTTTCAGGTTGATAAAGCAGCAATTTCTATCAAAAACTCTGTTAACTTGGAAAAATCCCTACCAGCTTTAGTATTTCCAAAAGCAAATGCAAAAAATTTCAGACACTCGTAAACAATCTTTTTCCTTTGTAGCAACATTAAAAAGAGGACAGCAAGACCATGCCATGTAATCCTTCCTCCACAAGACATCAAGTGACTTAAAGCTGAGGAATCATTGCTAGTAATCCTACACAAATCAACCTCTCCTATAAAATAAAAACAACAAAATAGTAATAAAATTTAAAATGTTTTTGTGTAAAATTGATCAAGGAAAACACAACAGCATTCACGCTACTTTTTTTTTTTTTTCCTAACTGACAATGAAATCGACTATTTTTATAGCTGGGAGGATAAGATCTTTAATGTGGGCTTTCACTAACATAGGAGTCATATTTACCCTCCAATCTATAATGTTTGGAAGTATGCTCTTCCCAAACGAAATAGCAATTTTCATGTTATTTGAACCACAAGTCTGTTTTTCTTAGCTTGTTCCCCAATAGCTGATCTTGCATTTGACTACTGCCTCCATCAAGATGCTTATTGATCACAACTTTTACTTATTGAAACTATTATGCAGGGCTTCCCAAATTACACTGACTGAAATCAACCAAAGTCATGTAATACAGTTTATCCACAGTTGTACAAAATTTATTCTTTTTTTAGGACCTCTACTCACCTCCCAAGTTTGCCACTCCACCAACTCATAGCTTTCTGTAGCAATGTTTTTCCCTCCCCTCTCCTTCTCAGTTTTCCCATTCTGGCTTTCATCCAGTCCTGTCTACCTTTCTCTGCCATCATATGGGTTACCACAGTGCATTTTTTAGCTATTTATCCCAAATTCATATCTAAAGACCCCCTTTAACACACCAACACAGACCCACTTTAAAGCAATTAAGTCAACATGGTGCTAAGCAGTTCCCTACACCAATGCACACAGAATCATTAATATGATTACAGTCTTTATCAATTGAACTTCTTCAATGGGAAAGGAGAGACATTAATGTTACAATGAGCAAATGCCAAAGGAACTCCAGCTAAACCATGAACAACTGGGTACAGACTGCATCCCTCCTACTTCTGAGTGTTCTCCTACTACATTAAAAGGTCCCTTGCAATGAAAATAGACACTTGCAAGGCAGAAAAACACTTGCCTTTAAAATCAACCACCTGTCATGAATAAAAGTTTCTATTCCCACATCCACCCTTCCTAATTCACCATAGTACAAAGCAGGAATAGTTCCCATTTGGATACCAAACCAGGTGATACATCCACTGCCAGGAAAGTAATGTGTAATGAATCACATTATTCATCCAGTGTTTTAAACAGGTAGAAACAATCATAGAAAAACTGCTGAGGAAATCTACAGTTGAAATTTTATACTGACTGTAGGTCTTCAGATTAAAAAATAACGCAGAGATATCATTTTCAAAATTAGTATTTCTATTAAAAAGAAAACCAGACTCATGCTAGTTATCTTAGACAACTTATTCACCAGAATAATTCCATTGAGGCAGATAAATACATTTGCATGAATAAGGGCCTGCACTGCAGGACTTCATAAAAACATACATAGGGGACCAAAAAAGAGCCTAGGAATTAAGTCAGTAATTTTGACAAACTTTTGTTTTATAACTGCAATGCAATCAATTTAGTTGGCTATTCCTAAGTTCAGATCTAATACACACTGCACTACAGCATTAATGTGTTCAAAGCAATTTCACCTTTTAAGCTTCAAAACACATTATGTTTGTCTCTGGTTCTTCACTGTTCATGCACTTTTGAACCACAAATTATTCCTGTCATCTTGCCTAATTATAACACATTCTTTAAAACTTAGCTTTTGTTTGAAAAACAGGTTCATAAAACTTCTCAGTTCTACATTCAAAAGAGCTGTTAAATTAAATTAATTAAAACCCCAAAAATATAGGAATTCAAAATGGGCTGTGAGAAGAATTTAGGCATGTGTAGGCAAAATGGTGATTCTGGAGGCCCCTACCTCATCCTGGAGATAGATGCTCCTGGTGCCAATAAAGGTTTTGATGGCAACACAGGCCAGACCCAGAAGTAGCATCTCTGTGCATGGCCAGAGTTTACCTGCTCAGCCCAGTTCAGTTCAGTTCAGTTCAGTTTATGCCCCATCCTGTGGGAGCTGCACAGCTGATCTGAGGAGTTTCACCCACCAGGTCCTCTCAAAGCCAGCCTTATAAACACCAACCAGGTGGGTTCCCTATAAAGTTCTTCAGGTGCTTTTTGTTTCTAAACCAGCACATGAGCACCAGTCCTTCCTAGCCTGGCAGCAGCTCTGCTCATCCCAGGAGCCAAATCCCCTGCTCCCATTCCTTCTCCAGCCCAGGACCCAGCAATATCTTTTAGCAGAACGTTCCAATCAGTATCAAAGTTCTACCACTGAAGCTCTTTCATTGTACAGAAAATAATTCAAGATTCATTGGGCAGGAGAAAGAACACAAGAGGGAGCAAGAGTCTGTAGCCTAGTGATTTGGGCACTCAGCTGGGAAAAGGAGTCCTGGGTTCCTGGCCTGTGCTCCACAGAAGGTTCATGCAATTTATCTAACAGCCTTTCAACAATCTAAGTCTTAGCTTGGATCTGGCCATGTTTTCCTTCCTGATCCAAGTCTATAAATAACGCTTTGTTTGCAAACATCAACGTATCTCTTGTATGCTTTAATGCTAAATTTTAAATAGGAAACATCAACAAAACTGAAATGTTCCAAAGCCTGAAACTTTTTTCATATTCATTTTTGTTTAACAAATATAAGAACTTACTTATTTGTGCCCAGGTTAAAAATACTATTAAAATGCAAATACATGGCTTTACCTGTGTCAATAATGCTCCTTTGAATCACTAAATTGGAATTTATTTTTCATCTCATCTTTCTCAGGATGAGGTAAGATTTTTAAGAAGTTATAACAACAGTAATAGCCTTCTAACATCTTTATTCTGCTCAGTTGCTGATTCTCACTTAACAGTATTTTCATTTGCTGGTTCTCATTCCCTAGCACAACAGTGCAATGTCATGCAGGCAACTTTAAATCCAAGCAAGGTTATCCTGAAATTCCCACTCCAACAATTTCATGGACATATTTCTGGTTTTGCTAAACATTCTTTTCATAATAGCTTCATTTTGGGCCTAAGCCTACATAACAGGGTCCCTTTAAATAATATTCCATGCCTTGAAACATATTACAAAAACTGTTATATCAAGGGGAGTTATGCAAGGGCTCTCTATGGTTTTAGCATATTTACTCTGTCACGCCATGTGTGAGACTGCAGCCTCCACAACAAAACCTTTACACACTGAAGTCATTATCTCTGTGAAGTCTGCAACTGGCATTTAAAACTTATTGATGGCCTGGGTATTGGTGGCTCAGTAGGCAGCACTCTTGCCGGAGGCCCAGGAGGTCAGGGGTTCACATTCTGCTCCAAGAACAAGTTGGACATATTCCAGGTTTGTGTGTGGGCTGTGCTACACTCCTAAAGGGGCAGTCCTTAGGACAGTAAATGAAACCTTGGCTATTTGGGGATATCAAAATCCTCTTGCAAAGGGAAGAGGAACAGTAAGAAGAAAGTTTAACAAGTGAACAAACACGATCACACTGGCTGGGGACCTGGATTTGGTTGTGTGCTAAATACAGAATAGTCCAGCTAGAGTACACAGAACAGTTTTAAACAAGCTGCCACATCTCAGCCTCTGTGGTCAGCACATGTTCAAGGGAGAGGTACAGACTCCAGGCATGCCCAGTATTAGCCAGCTTCCTCAATAGCAGAGTGACTTTGGGTTCCATTTCACACCACAGAACTATGAAAAGTGCAAGTGCAGTTTCAGCAAGTGAGCAGTCCAAACGAAAACGCTTTAACACTGGAGCAACTTCCACCCATACTATACAATCACTGAAAAAATCTCCAGTCAAATACCCAAGTCAAAACTAGCAACACATATAGAGAATAATATAAATCAAGATTCGACCTGCTCTGGTGTTAAACTTTGATACTTGAATATCCCAGATGTCTCCCTCCTCCTCTTCTTCTTTATAGACAGGTAAAGATGGATCTCTTGAAGGAACTGGGGATCACACTCTAGGCAAAGGTTGGACAGGTGATCAATGTACAGCGTGAGATTTTGCGGTGGCTATGTGCCTCCAACAGTGACTGGATCATCTGGTTTAGAAAAACAATTCAAAATTGTAATATTTTCTAAAGCACTTATAAGGGAAATATTAGCAAAAGGGAGAACATGTAATTTTTATAACATGGAATATATCACAGAACTTCTTTCCATAATATTTTACTTAACTTCAAAAATTCATTTATTTCTTGTTTAACATATAGCTCATTAACTTTTCAAGTCCTTAGAAGTCAGTCTTGAGAAGATTGCATACTATTTCCACTGGCAGAATGTGTTCAAAAGTTGCCACTGTGATACGAAGTTACTCTTGTAAGTGCCAATATATATTGGCTTTTGGCATCTAGCTTTGGACACAGCCCTACAAAGTGCCAGGGCCAGGTCCAGCCCATTCCTTAAACAGGTTTTGGAGCAAGCCAATATTTATCATCCAAATGGGATTTTACTCTGCAGTGCTCTTCAGGAGGTAAGCACAGAGGTTAATGTTTGTTAATGAAGATACATCTCCCACTCCCATTCTATGTCAATAGAATGAAAGAACATTTTCTAAAGGACCATTCAGAGAACTTGAATGATACCTTTTCTTCCAGCATTTAGGAACACCATCTCTTTTATCTACCTTTCTTTTACATGGTGCCTTCTTTTTTTTTTTTTTTTTTTTTTTTTTTACCATCATGGAAAAACAAATACTCCCCTCCTTCCCAGAAATATCCATTAGTATAATGGATCCTTAGCTTTAAGTTTGGTGAAACCAACCTGTATTTAAGCAACAATATTTACACACAGTAAAAGAGATAATTAATTACAAGCATCATGACATCTTTAGGCTATCATACAATTGATGTATGAGCAACAAGCTGCTTAAATGAAACAAGATATTGATGGCATTATTTCAAGTTCAAAAAATTAGGAACTCCTAATATAATCCCAGTGCAAATTCGCAAAAATTATGTGTTCATTTTGTCACTAAAATATGAAAAGCAGCTATTTCAAGGAACGAAGGATGTCCTCTTAATCTGTGACAACAAATTTGTTTGTTTTTTTCTCTTCTCAGTAAGAAAGCAATTAGGATTTTTTCCAATAAAAATATCCTTGTCCATATATAAACACTCTTGGTAATCATGTAATTACCTTACCCAATCAGATTAAATTGCTGTCAGTTGAGTTCCCACTGTTGATTAACTTTTGTGTACTCTGAACCTAAATGAAGTCTTTGGTAAAGTTGCTTAGTCATTTACAAAGGTGTCTCTATGGTTCCAAAAAGGGTAACAGCAATATATTATTGGCTATAATCATCAAATATCCAAGGTCAAGGATAGATCACAGTGGACCCCTTTTTTTAAAACCCAAAGAAACACAGAATTAAAGTATGTTGCTTATTTTTGTGTTTCTTGCCATGACTTCTAAATGTAATAGTAACCTTTGACCTCCCCATATTAAACACCATAATTATGTAATTAAAACTAATTATGCAATTTAACATACATATTTTTGTCCTACAACAGGCAGGTCAATTACCTCACTCATTGACCTTGGAAGCTTTCACAGTTTAAACAAAACAATGAGGCTTTCAATTAATTTTAAAGTACAAACAGAGAAGGAGCAGTAGAACCACAAGTCTTTGCACAGACACTGCACAGAGAAATCTACAATCTACAAACCTCTTCCTTTTGGATTCCATAGATTAAATCCCTTGATAAAAGCTGTTAAACATCTTTCTTCTATGTTGCTACCATGAGAAATGTTAATACATTTGTGAACAAATCATATATACACATTACTTGCTAAATGCAAGAAAGGAGGCAAAATAATAAGTTTTCTTTGTTCCACTTCTTTTTTTCAGTATTGTTTCCTCTGCTTCCTCCCATACTTCACTGCATCTATCCCTGTTTCACCTCCTCTTTCTGAAGTCCTTTCCCCCCCACCCTGTTTTCTTCATTATCTTCTCTGTTCCATTTCTAGCTATAAAGTTTATCATTATATCAAACTGCTGTAGCTGTTGTCTTTCCCAGTTTCCATCTGCATCCCTGACCCCATTCACAGGGTTTCTCAGCAGGTCTTGGCACCAGGTGGCTTCTGATGATGATGATGATCCAGCTGAGAGGGAACTTTGGACTGCAGAAAGTTACAGCTGAAGCAAACATGGTACATGCTCTAAAATGAATTTTTCAGAGAGGGAAGTTGGGTACAAGTGAGAGACACTTTATGAAATTGTTGAAATATATTTCACCTTGACAATATCTTTTTTCTCTTTAAACACTTAGCTAAGATCTATATACTGAAGGTTTTTCATATTGTACAAGACAGACTTATGCAATATTACATTGTGTCCAAAGAACTTGTTCAAAGAATAAAATTAGCGTTATCATTTAGCCACATGTTTATTCTTCAGTAAACTAAATCCCATTATCTAAAGAATAATTCTTAAAGGCAGCATAAACCCAGGAGCTCTGCATTAAAAGGGATCATGTTCTGCTGTCCTGCTTTTTTCAATTGCTATATCGGCCACAAAAAACCCCAGTAAAGTTAGGTGTGAGGTAAAGGGACAGACCTCATATATATAAATACTCCCTATATATATATATTCCATATATGTATATGTATACATACATACATATACCAATCAAGCTTTAAGTTGTTTTCTCTAAACCTTGTTTCATGTGGGGATCAGAAAATAGCTACTGGAAAAACATATATGAAAATCTTTCCTGACTTCTTGAAAGGTTGGCGAAAATACCTACAGTGCACTTTGTGCTTTGGTGTCATTTCTAACACCATTTTTGGAGTCCTTTCAGTTCTCTGCTTTAATTAGGCCTGACTTGCACAAGGAGCTTGAAAAGATTTCAGTAAACTCTTGACATAATGGAAACAAGGAGCACTGAACTCTCAATGAGGAGTTACAACAGGAAAGAAACAATTTAGGATGGTAGCAGGCCTTCTTGCAACATTAAACCCCAAATTGGATCTGTTTTACACAAAGTAAACCAATATATTGAAATAGTGCCCCAAACTTCTGTACAAAAGTTCGAAGGAAAATAATACAGAGCATATGTAGAGATTCTGTCCAAGGGGCTGGAGGAGATTATTCCTTATATTCTCATTTAACAAAAAGGTTCCTTGTGTTTTGAACGGGACATTAACATTCTAATTCAGCTCATAGAGCATCCCAAACAGAGCAGCAAAAGAATCTGTGAAGGAGCCCAAATATGGTGCTATTGAAACAGAGTGGATTAGGGGAATTGGGATAGAATCCTACAAGTGGCTAAGCAGCAGCAGGAGGTCAGCTTCACAAACAGCAGGATGCTGCTCTTGCCAGACGTGAGTGACATAATACAGGCAAAACAATCGAGATTTCAGCTGATAAATGTATGCCTGAGGAAAAGGCCTTGCTGTAGAACTTTCATAAGCAACAAATATTTAAGCAAATACTGTAGACCTCATTTACACAGGAGAGCATTTTTTCTTATACAAACATGTCATGTTAACCATGTAGAGCAGAACTCTTAAAGACAATAATTTTAAGAGTCCAAATATAGAAAATACAGGAGTCTTTGCTCAATTATTCAGTAAACAGATTAAACGAAGAGCTTTCATTGTTTGATGCAGCTTCAAGTGTGTCCCAAGCAATTCTGTGTACATTAGGATAATAGACATAAAAATATTAGGTCCAAATATCTAGGATATGCAGAAAGAATAACAGAATCCATGTAGTCCCACTGGTTATTCATAAATTGCATATATATCAGTAGTATCAGACAAGTTTCAAGGCTCTGAAGGGAACAGTTGCATTTGTAAGGAGACATTGAGATACTAAAGTAAGATGATCAATAAGTCACTTTCTAAATGTTATGGTGTTATATTAAATCAGACTTTAATTCTAAACACCTATTTTTCACTTCTACTATTTTAAAAATATATTTTAAAAGGCTGAGATTCCACTCATTTTCCATTTTATGCTGTAAGTAATTAAAAGAAAATTTATTCAACTGCTTTTTAGCTGGGGAAGTGCAAAACATTAATCTGTCTACCCCAAATGCTTCTCTGTCCTCCACAAAATATCCTTTTGGGCTAAATACTTTTGCAAGTCTGAAATAAATTGTAATTCTGAGGTCAGATTCCAGCCTGGAGTAGAGACCAAACTTCCCCTAGACTCTTAGGACATTGGAAAATAAGAATTTTGACGTGGTGCAGTTGACTGCTTTCATTCAGAAATCAGACTAAGGTAAGTTGGGCCTTTGAGAACATGAGCTGCAGGGATACAGGAAGCAGGACAGAGAAAAGGCCAACCAGGAACCATGGAATTCCCCTGCCATGGCTTGGGCAATCATATAAAGACACCATGGCACTGGCAGAAGGCACCTGAATGCAGGACACCATTCCCTGACCTTTCTCCACATGGCCAGGAGCTCTCCTGTGAGCTGACACAAAGGGGAATTTCACACCACAGGGACCATGAGGGGATGTCTGTATTTTGATAACTCAATGGACATGTGAATAATCTATTGGATTTCTGCTGGAGAAAGAGCAGATTGCAGAGAGGCCAAGCTTGTGCTATGGATCTGGAACAAGCTGGCCCTCTGTCATCTCAGAGTGTGTGATTTCTGGAGATCTTTCATAAAACCATCTAATTTGAATTTGAAATGGCCTGGAGACAGCCATGGCACCAGCAGCTCCTGCTCAGCTGCAGGAGGAGGTGATGCTGCTTGTCCCTTACCTGCAGGGCTGTGCTGTCCCTGCAGCCCAGAGCCACCCTGCTCTCATCACCACAGGCACTGGGGATTGTTTACATGCATGGCTGTGCTGCACATTTACAGCTTGTTTGGTATGGAGCAGAGCAGCTCAGTAAAAGCTGATTAAGACATTGTGCTGAGCCAAAACCTGGATGCTTTGTGAATATCTCTGTTTTGGCCTTTCCCCAAATGTCTTCCCCCAACAAGTGAGAGAGGACAGCTGGAGCAGACGAACTTTCTGTGCCCAAGAGATTGTTTTTCTTTCCTTTGAAGGTATTACTTGCCTGTTATTACATTTACATAAAGGATCTTTATTCTTTTCCATATATAGTAAATGGCACTCCTGTATGTGAACATTGTGTAGCCATTTCCCCCCAAATACAAAACAGAATTATCTTCACTGTCATTCAAGCCTTTCTTTTTCCCCTATTACAAAGAATTGATGCAAATCTATTTTTGTTTGGTCTGGTTTATGCTGACAGCAATTAATTCTAAAGCCTCAGCATGAAGACATACAAGAATCACATATGTTTTTAATCTACAAGCAAGTTATCCAATTATTTTAGGTAAACTTCATGATCACAACCATCCTTACCAACTCTGATATGATAGGCTATTTTCTTCTTAATGGCTTAAGACTAATATACACTGCTGCAGGGAATATACTCTTCAACATTCCTCACGTTTTACCTCCTGATCTTGAAATAATAATACAGTCAATGAGCAGATTTTGTTTATACTTGTTAGTAAAAAGTCACTAAAAGCATGTTGGGAAATAATATTCCATGCCTTAGGACTCAAACAAGTTCTTTTTATAAATAGAGCTTGTGTAAATCACAGACAAAGTTGACAAATTTCATGGATTAGTCATGGTGAAAATATCAGATTTAAAACAGATTAATAGAAAAATCATATTGCAATTCTGATTACCCAAATTCTGCATCTTGTTGAAGAATTAAATGAAAAAAGTAGTGATAATTCTGGAGCCAATTCACTAAATAACACCTGAACTGAGAGGTGTACAGAGGGTAAAGATTCCTCATTAACATTGTAAAATCTCTGAAATCTATATTTAGCTACATTGGAAAGAGAACATCACAAGTTATAGAGATAATAGTACACTGAAGCTATTTCAGTGCATTTTTCCATCAAATTATGCTAGCATGAAAATATTTTGTCACTGTGCTGAAAAATAAATTAAGGAAGAAACTGATTTGAAATTAAAGCTCCTATTTTCACAATTCTTTGTATTTGGTGCCTCTACTTAAAAATTAGGGAAATAATATCTGAAAGAAGTTCCACTTTAATAGAATATCTCATTATTCCTGTAAAAGTATAAAATTCATAACTGTGAAAAACACATTTGGAGTTAAGCAATACGATCAGCTTACACATAGAGCTTTTAAGTCTTTCATGATGATGTAATTTAAATTGAGGCCTCATTTAAAAGAGAGGTTACACACAACCATGTGATTCAGAGAGACTTGTTGACTACATAACAATTTGGCTTGATGCCTCCATGTCCTCCACTGAGCTGCAGAGACCACTTGTCATCCTTGCATCTGAAGACAGCCAATTTGTCAGACATTTGCTTTAATTCTTTTTCTTTGTCTTCTTTACAATATCCTTCATATGCATCCTGGTCATCAATATCATATATCTGACTGGAGGATGGAAATTCATTTGTGTTTCCGTCTTATTTTCTTTGCATGCAATCCTCCTGGGTCTTATAGGATGTGCTTAATAAGAACCACATTATTCTGCTAAAGGAAGTCCTTGAGCAGACTTTGAGAAGCAGTATGGCAAATTAGTTTCAGAACGTGGAAGGTCAGGTTGGAAATAAAAAGCTGCAGTTATCTATAGTGTTTTCTGCAGTTCAGAAAGTAACAAAAAGAGGCCTAAGCTTCAAGAAAGGATTTGTTTGATGTTTTTCCTTTAGAAAGCTGGACTAATTTATGCCCAAACAATAAAGTGTTGAACATTAGCTGAAGCTAATTAAAATTAGCTTTTAGTTAAATTCACATATGAAGAAATGAACAATCACACTTCTCTTCCAACTGCATTTAAATGTTTTTGTTTCCAGAAACAGAAGGTTGTTTGCAACAAATTCTATACCATTCAAATATTTAAATTTAAAAGTGTGCTTGAGTTTGAACATAAATAGCCCTCTGCTTGGAAATGCCAGGTTTATAGGTGTCCTTGCAACCTTAATTCTGCCCCCTGGTGTCTATAAATTATGGCTATTTCTAACTAATGATCACACGTTATTTTTCACTCCAGGGCCTGTGTCACTCTGTCCACAGGACAAATGTCCCTTACACAGTGCAGTTGCTTTCAACACTACCAAGTTCTTGAAATTCTGCTTTTGCAAAGCATCTCCCTGAAGCTGTAGTGCTGTTTGCTCTCTGGACTTCCCTGTGCTGCTCATCATCAGATCTGGATCTCTCTAGGGCACTAACAATGCACTTTCTTCTTTGATAGGAGAAGAGCATTATTATCTGTGTGGGAAAAGATGGTGAACAGACACTGGGCACAGTTTCAAAAGTCTTTGTTGCAGATGTCTTCGTCATTTGCTCTGATGTATTAGGCTCACTTGTGTAAAGTTCTTCAGTTTTTATAGTCCTTTTCATTTTTAAAACAGTTGCATAGACTTCAAGATGTTATATTTGACACATCTCTATAAAATAAAATTGTATTTTGTATTTTCCTCACTTAGTAGATGTGAAAAAATTGCTTTTTTCCTGGCAGCCCAGAAAGCTGTCAGAGGTGGCCTGAAGCTCAGAACCACTCCTGCTTCAGCACTGGTTTTGCTCCTGATGACCAGACACTCCTCCTGTCATCATGGCAGAGTTTTTATCTTTCTGAAGTTGCTGAAGGTGCTCTCTGCATCTCAGACAGGCCCTGACTGAATTAAATAGAAGTTCACATCATACCTGTATTTATTTTGGTCTACACAATTCTTTAGCACATAAGGAATCTGAAGCAAGAGCATGGATAGGGCTTAGTTGCCCACCTGCTTGTCTCTCCCACAGTCACTGTCCCATTTAAAATGCAGCTCAAGGATGGAGCCAGTGCAGTGGGGAGCAGGCATGGAACAGAAGTGAGGTGCTACAGAAAAGGCAGTAAATGGCTGTGTAACTGAAAAGTGCTGTAACATGTAACCAAAAGGATACCTAAAAAAAGAAATAAAATTATATCAGCTAATGTAAATCTGGCACTTTCCAACTTCCAGACTTTCAATTTAAGTGATACTACCCATTTAATGAAACCATTGTGCTGTCCTTCAATATTTATCTGCTGTATTAAAGGACAAAAGTTACAGATTAATGATGGCTTGTGAGTATCAGAAGCAAAGTTTGAGTTTTTAACAGAATTGAAATATATGTACACAACATTTTAAACAGACTTGCTGGTATTGGGGATCACTTCAAATCACTGTTGTGCACTGAAAGAAATTCTGACACATACTTGAGCAAATGAAGGCATTTTGATTTGCTTTGTTTATTGTTAAGGCACACTGGAGCATAAATCCATCACTTGCTCTCTGAACAAAATCTGAGTACCCTCTGGAGTTGTCATGCAAACTAAAATTCAGTGAAAAATAGGACTTCTGATTCTTCAAATCTACCAGTGTTCCTTCTCTACTCTGAAAGAGATCTGATCCAAAAATCAGCTGGACTTCTAAGGAGCCTTTTTGCTGATTCCCCAGCGCAGCTTGGAGCAGTGTGGGCAATGCATATGGTCAGGTTAAAAATCAGATCTACTCTTTGTTTTTACCCTCTGGCTCTCAATCACACTCACAGACCTCAATGGATTTCTCTTGATCTAACATCAGTAAACTAAAATCAGCTACAAAATTCAGCTAAATTAATTTATTCATAGAACCAATGAATGCATCATTAAGATGCAATAATACTCTCAGGCACATCTATCAAAAACTTTCTGTTTTCTTTGGCAAGATGAGATTAAAACCAAAATGATATGAAAAATCCAATTTATTCTCCAGTAGTGAGCTTATATGTGTTGTGTTTGTACTTCATTCTCCTCAGTCATGAAAAATATTAAAATCAGGTTTTGATTCTTAATACTTTGGGGTGCAAGAACTGCAAAAGATGTTTGATTTTCTATTGACACTCAAATGAGAAAAAACCCCCACATTGTTACCTTACAATTCTAAACCTCCCCTGCCCCCAAATACCAACAAAGAAAAAGCTAAACAGAAAACAAAAAATAACAACAAAAAACCAAACAAAAAAACAAACAAACAAACCCCACAAACAAACAAAAACAAAACAAAACAAGTTTGGATTGCATTTGGTCAAAACTTTGACGTAATAATCTATTTCCCACCTTCTGATATACTGAAAGAAATAAGCAATTCATGTTTGCAAAGTGTTTTAACGATCTCAGATGAAAATTACAGAAATGCAAAGCAAGTATGATTGTTGTTGTGATGATGAAAATGTCTCATTCTACTCACCATGTTCATTGCCTAAAGTAACACAGTGGGTAGCCTGTTATTACTAAAGGAATAAACTTTTTCATCAAACACTCTTTATAAAAATATTTCCCTGGAAATGTAACACAGCATGGAGCAAGACTACTACAATTTTCCATCAACTATGAGTACATGCAGCATAGGTACTGTTTTTAGATAATTTCACCCCAGCTTTTTGGCAATAGTTCCTCTCAAGGAAACCTACATTAACCAGAAATTTAGAGTCTGTTATCCCCAGGCCAGCTTCATTGGAATTTTTAATATGGCACTGTCTATTCAACAGTTGTGTGTAAAATGCCAATAAACTGGCCAGAAAAGAGCTGAAGGGCTAATTGCCTTTTAACTCCACTGTGATGATAAAGTCACGTAGAAGGAAAGGAAAAACTCCCACTGCTTTAACAAGTTTATCTGACTGCCAATTTAACATTCTCTGTCTGCATGCACTTTAGTGCATTCACCAATAAAAGGATAAAAGCATTCAAAATCCTGTACCCTCAATAACTAAGAAGTCCAGATTCAAAACGTCTGCTCTGCTGGAACCAGCCCATTAGGTCAGCCAGCTTTTTGCCTGGTACTTGATTTCAACTATACACTATGTACCAGGAAAAAGACTTCCTTTTGATGCAAAAGATTATAAATCCTTAGGAAACTGGAGTGAGAGGAGAGAAGAAAAGGAAGGATACCATTTTGAAATAGTAATAAAAAGCAGAAACTGCTTCTCACAGATGAAGGGTGAAATAGTACCAATCAAGCCAGTGGTGAAAATCCCATTGACCTTAAAAGGTCAAGGAATTAACTTTAAAAAAAATAAAATACAGGACAATATAGCATAATTATCCAGCATAAAGCTGGATAAACATATAATTTTCATTTTTTCTCTATTCCCTCAAATACATTTTATATTATCATTATCTTCCTTTTCAAAAATCCAGTTTTATAATCATGATTTCTTTCATCTGAACAAGATTTTCTATGTAATTCTGCCTTTTTGCACTTACTTCATAGTGTAAATGCTTTTTAATCTATAATTAAAAGTAGACATTGAATAACATTATTTCTGGAAGTCAGTGCTATAGACAAAAGGTGCATTTTCCTTGGCCAGCTGAGCCATAACCATCCTTGTCCTCCTTGATCCCACAAAATGAGGCAGTTGTTAAAAGACATTTCACAGAATGATTGAAAAGAAGATACTAGTGGTCATTTAATTTAATTTTTTTTGCTAGACCTGTAGTTTTACTTTCACCAGAGAAGGAACACACTCAGCTCTGAGAGCAAATTGACCTGTTCCACTTAATAAAATAAAAGCAGCAGTAGAGTCACTGTGATTGCCAGCTGCAAACCACTGAGTGTTGTCTTTTCTATTAAAAATCTCTTCCATGTTTTTCTTATTGTAACTTGGAAAGAGTACAAAATCCTAAATCCAATGGAATTTCTATCGAAAAGAATACTCTTAACACAGAAAGTTCCTCAAGTACTCACCCAAGCAAATATTCTGTCACTTTACAGTAAAATTTAAAAGCAGAAGTTCAAACTAAAAATGAAGTGTCCTTCAAAACAGACTCATGTGCATCAGAATCTATGCATTAATGCACTTATTTCCATACAGCTCTGCATTTCCCTTCTCCATCACTTTGTAATTTGTTCCAGATTTTGTTATTTCTTTCACATTTGAAGGTACATTGTTCCACATTTGAGTGATGAAAGACTGAACCGGATGGAAGTGCACTGAAATGTTAGAGGGAGAATGAAAACAAAAATGAAGTTAATTTTTCAATTTATAAGGTAGTAACAAGTAAAAGAAATAAACAAAGAAACAAAGAAACATCTCTTAACAAATAAAGAAAATGTGATGCTCAGGGAGACCCAGAGTGGTCATGTTCACAGTACAAAATAAACAACTTTGCTGTACGTCCAAATTTAAAATGCCAATACCTAAGGGAAGCAATGAATTTCTCCCTAACAATACACTACTTTTAGGTTGTCACTGCAGTTCAGGGGTATTTTTAAAGCTTAGATCTTTCTTACTAGATTAGAAGGCAGAGTAAACTAAAAGATCAAGCTAATCTAGGATAAACTTCTTTTCCACAGTTCAAAGGCATTGGCCTTTCCACAGGTTCAATTGCAGGTTTCTTTGAAGATGTGCCCTAAAGTTCATTAAAGAAATTTCAGTGACTTGAACTGATTTCAACATTAAAAAGATAATGTGAGAGCTTCATTGCCATAAAGAACCTGACAGACTGACTTTGAAGCTTTTTTAGGTGGCGTTAATTTTTTTATGCTTGCACTAAAAGCCTTACTTAAACATATCTTTAAGTTTAAATCCTTATACATACTTTTAAAAATTAATGGGGAAAAACTCTTAGAAACACAGAATTTTTAAAATCCAGTTTAAAAAAATCAGTAATTAATTATTTCTACAGAATTCAAAGTCACCATCACCGATGTTTTTCCTCTCATTGATTGTACTTAACAATATTTCCAGGTGGTACTGCACACAGTGCTCAAGCAACATCGAATCTGCATAGAATTTTAAAAAGAATCATATGGCAAGAAGAACTTCAGGCTTTAACAATAAAATATTTAGACAGATGTACATAGCTTTTGTCTTAATAACAGGTCCTCCAGAGCCTGTGACAATAGTAATGAGAAGAGGAAAACATTGCTTAAGATTCTCTCAGACTCTGCTGAAACCAGAGAAATACATTTTCTGATTTTAACTCCAGAATTCTAGTTGATGGTTAAGATAAACCTTTGGTTTCTTACATTCGGAAAAATGCTCATCTCATTATTCAAACATAACTGCAGGTGTATGAAATAGCTTGCAGTGTATTATACTTTATATCTCTTTTAGTGCAAAATGCTGCACTGATGACATGAAAATACTTTTCTGTGTGAACACACAGAAGAATTCCCAAATCAAGGGCAAGCACCTTGGCATCAGTTTTCTGAATAACCAGATATTCTCACACTTTCCAGAAGAGAAGCTGTGGTTCCTGGTTACTACAGATTTCAGACTTCTGCACCACGATTCACAAACAGAATTCTTGAATTCCCTTCCATTCTATCATGTTTACTTCATGTACTACCTTACTGACCAGATTCTGTCAAATAAAAACCCCACTGTGGAGTCCGACATCCATTGTTTTGTAAACACTGCTCATGCATGGACCTTGTCTTCTTGGACAATAAATTCTACATATTTAGATAAACTAAATACTTCCATTGCCTCAAAAAGTTGCCTGCAGTCAAAGTCAGATCTTCTGCCAGAACTCTATTCCACCTTTAAGTTTTTATACCTTGAACTTTTATGAGAAAATCCTAAACAGAGAACTGTCATATGTACTGAGGTTTATTTGCAGCATGTCATCCTCAGCTTTCTGATTTATCCTCTGTTACTGTTTCTCTTCACAAAAGCACACAGCTGTCTCTTTTAGCCTATTTGTTTTATTTACTTTGCCTTTCTGAGTTCAAGATTTTATGTTGTAGATTAAAAAAAAAAAAAAGTGACAGAACTATTTGCCAATGTTGACACATTTAGGTTTTGTAGTAAAAGCTGTCAGGCCATGCAGCTCACTCAAAGAAACAGTGTCTTAGCAGAACTGTTCAATTGATTACAAAATAATTATTCAAAATATTACAAGATGACTGATACAGGTTTACATACTGAAGATGAAACAAATTACAGCTTTTGTCAATTAGCAGATCTCTTGCTGTGTATTTAAACTCTTGCAGGGATGAACAAGTAAATATTTTACCTACTACAAAGATATTGACAAGTTGATCGATCTTTCTTTCTCCCTTTCCTCTACCTACCTTAATGTTAACTGCATAATACAATTAAAGCCTAGATATTCATCACATTTTATCTTGCATGTAATCTACTTCACGTGTTCTCCACACACAGAAAAAATTGTAATGGTATAACAACACTGTCAGCTTATGAGTTGAAACAAGCAAAATGTAAAAAGTTCCAGAGCTAAGATCATCTCTTCATCTTGAATTTTGAACCTCATTAGATAATAGTTATGATAAAGCCCTTAACTCTGCATATTTTGTTTTCCCCCAAGACTCCTGCCTCAATCAGTACACAGAAGGAATATCAGGCCTATGCCCAGCTAGTCAAGGTGTTTGATCCATTATATCTTTAAACTGGTTAACTGGATGTTGCTCAGAAACCAATGTCAAACAAACACATTGATTCATTCAGAGCATCCTTTACTGTGACATTATTGCATCCATTTACCTGACTGTCAGTGTCCACTACTTGGTCCACTCGCACTTGTCTCCCCAGACTCTCTTCAGTTTCTACCATGAGGGATTTTGCTCTATCAGTTCCAATGTTCCCTCCACCTTCAATCATTTTTTTCCTCCAATTCCCATCTCCCCACCCCGTTCTGCAGAGTTCAGCAGCTTCCTCCTTGTCTCCTGAAGTCCCAACCATTATTCCTACCTGTTTGCACAGGTACCTCAGCTCTATCTCACTCCATAGCTGACTTACCCTTTCCTTCCTATGCAGATGAATTCCCTAAGAGTCTCACAGAAAACACAATTCTTCTACAGTAAATTTAACAAACATTCTTGGACAACAGGAAATACATCTATGAAATTAATACTATCCAACTGCTAACACTCAGGACACTGTGTTGAAGGAACTGGATCAGTAAATCTTTTAAAACAACTATTATTTACAAGTTTGTTGGTTTGTTTGATTTTTTTTTTTCTTTATTCTCTGTGCTGGAAATAGCTGAGACTTTCCAGCTAAGCACATGGAACCATTTGTGCAGAGTATCAATTCTTCAGACAGATACCTCACTCGGCAAGTGTCCCAAGTAATTTTATAAAATTATCAGCTAAAAGAAAGGTCAGACAACCTTTAAAAGAAGAAAGGATAACTAGGCAGGACTGTAAACTGGGAATATAGAACACAGATAAATAAACCCCATACTACTGCTTTAATGTAATGACTTATTTAATTTCTTTCTTCTTGCTGTCAGAAAGGAAATTCTGAAGTGCTGTAATCATAAAATAAAAAAGATGTGGAAAATCTTGTTTAATAATGATGTTTAAGTAGATAAAAATCTCTATTAAAACTCAGCAGAACAACATAAATTCAGTTAAAATTCTTATTAAGAAATTTAACTATTACTTTTTTTACATATTTATATATTTTCCCATATTGGTTTAAATTGTGATGTATTTACACAACTTTGATATTCTTCTTCCTAAGAATTATAGAAATAAAAAGTATTGCATCCACATATTCAATAGAATAAAAACAAATATATAACACTTTCAAGCTACAGTACTGCCAGCTCATTACATACATTAAATCTATCACAACAATGATTTTTCTATCAATATTTTGTACTATATTTGTGTCCATGGTGAAATTAGGGACACAATTTGTCACAGACCAGGGCAATACAGATAAATAAATACCAAATAATTTATGCACGGGTCTTCATGTTTCAATTTCAAAGTAGAAATATAATTGCTCTCCATACAATTTATTTTGTGAAGTTTAAAATTATTGGAAAGAGAACAAATTAGTAGCAGTAATTAACACCAAATACTGATTATGATTGAAGATGCAATCAAAGTGCTCACAGAGGAACCTAATGCATAAACTACACACATAACACCTAAAAAGAATGGGCTGCTTGAACAACACCCTCACGCTTCAGCAGAGAAGGTAAAAGTTGCTTTTATGGTTTGATGTAAAAGGTAATGGTTGACTCTCAGCTGACATTGATGGATTGGAGATCACACCTTCAAACCCATCTGGAAGAATTCCAGTTTTCATAGGTGTGATATCACTATCAGTATTGCTGCCACAGTCAAATAATTGACCAGTGACATCACACCCAAATTGTAAGGTTTTATTTGGAGGCCATGGGCTGCCATGAGTTTAATACTACAGTGTACCATGAGGGCCCTTAAAGCATTTCCTTTAATTTTTTTTCCTCTGTTAGGTGGGTTATTAACTGTATTAGCAGTCTTTCCTACTCTGCACATAGGAAATACCTGCTCGTACCAGTAATACCTTGTCAAACTGTAAAAAAAACTAGAAGGAAACTATCCACTATCCTACACTCCATAAATACATCAGGCTCTTAGGCACATAAAAGTGAGACCCTGCAATCCCTGGTTAATACCAGACAGATCTCTGTTACAGTATTTTGGCTCCTTCTACACACGCACACCACCATTAAATTTGATTCAAATTAATCCTGCCTAAAATTAAAGTAATGCTATTGTTTCCTATATTGAACGTGAATTCTTACTATAAGAGAAAAACAACGAAGTAGAAGAAGTGACAGGAATTAGAGACATTTGAAATATAAATGTCATTTTTAAAAACATAATTATAAGATTAAAATATAAGATATTTAAAAATCAGATTTATTTGCTGACCGAAAAATAAGTTGTGGACTATGTCTGTTCAACTCAACAAGTGTATCATCTTTTTTCTTAGGACAAAAAAAATTCATAAAAATACAAACATATTTTATCTTCCTTGGGCTCCAATTTTTGCCAAGTGCTTAGGCACAAGAGTTTTTCTAACTGTATGAATGAAGAAAAAACACAAAAGCCTTGGGTTTTCTCACTTCAAAGGTAAAAAGTCCAAACTACATTTTAATCCATTTAGTTACACCTTGAGATCAACAGAGTCTGGAAGCCCAGCTAAGTCCACTGATATTCTGTATTTATTAAGTATTTGAAGACACATCCTTATTTCTATAAAGGTAACTTTTAAATAACAGCTTCAAGAATCACTGTAGATATTGAGCTTAATTTAGGATTGTAAAGAACTTTCTCTTTTCCTTTTAGAGGACCATGGAGAACCATATACATAAGAAAACATATTTATTTATTAAAATTTAGTAATCTAATTTCTGGCTTTTTCTACCACAAACAGATGCAGAAATGCATAATATTCAGTGTGTCTAAAAATGAAATGCATCAAAGTATAAGCCAGAGTCAAATTCTTTCCCAGCATTAATTCCACCCTTTTTTCCTCCACCATGCATTCTTGCCCCTTCTACAACAAGCCTTGAAGTTTAGCAGCTTGAAATCATATGTCTGTCTGTTAAGCTGCTGGTATGTGGAAACAAAGTTTTTAGGAGACCCATAAAATCAAACAAGATCAGACTAAATTATCTGCTGCTGATCTGCACTGATACATTGCTGCTAGTCACTAAACCAGTCACTTAGGGTCCTCACAAAAATTCAAGGGCGATGAACCATGATGTGCAACTTCATTGAAAGCTAGTTAAGCACATTATCAGACAGAAAGAGCATTTTGGACCCCCTCTGTTGTCACCCTGGAAAACAGTACCAGTGGTAATTACCTCCTTAGCACTGGTAGAGAGCAGCTGAAATATCACACCACGAAAGCCCCCTCATTCCACAAACTGATCTCCTACTGATTAGGAATGCATTCAACTATTTTCTAATTCTGGGATGGAAATTATGCTCCCAAACTTGTGCAGAGGTGTACCTGGAGAAAAGAAGGCTGCACTTCAATCACTTTCTCCACGGTCATGCCTGGGCAGGTCCCTTATCCTACACACTGGGCTTCCACCTCTGCTGCTTTTTCCTTTGGGAAGACACTGCCAGCCACTGCCTTGTCTGCCTCCCACTCTACAGCTGTAGCTGGCCAATGGAGTTTTCTCCTCACTCCTCTGCTCTTGTTCCTGTTCCACACACACAAAGTCTGTTTTGCTCTCAGGTTTATAATTTTTCAGACAAGAAAGGGACTGCAGCAGTCATCTAAACATGGTGTTATGAACATTTTCAGATCACCTGCTAATTTTAACTGAAATTAGAACTATCCACAAGTGTAGTATTGATCACAACTCTCTTATGCTGGGTATTAAAAACTATGAACAGATGTGTAAAAACTGTTGAGTATGTATTTGTGCATGAGCTTCCAGAGAAAAGTCTTGATCCTGGAGGAGAGCAGTGTGTGGGTGGTGAACAAGTTCAATCAACCATTCTTTATAGCAAAATTCTCCAGGTCCTCTGCCCTGTGTAATTACCCTCATGGCTAAAGCCACAAGAAAACAACTGATAAAGAACCCCATGACACCATGAATAGCATGTAGCATGTCCTCAAGTAATTCCTCCAACAGATCCAGAATTTTTTGTTTAGCTGGAACAGTGAATCTTAAGTGAAAGTTTCAGAAATTACAGAATCCACTACAATTTTTTGATGTTCAATTCTCTCCAGCTGCAGTCTTCTCTTATCTGCTCCATTAATTTTCTGTGTGTGTGAAATACATGCTGCAAATAGTTCCATCAGTTTTCCAGTCATCCTAAGTGGCTATTTTCAATTTTCAGTCTGTGAATGTCGTGACAGTGCTTCTGAGCATTTCATCCCCTATTTTCTTCTACAGACATGACTGATAGTTTTGTCTGATTTATACTCTTCCTTCACTCATCAGACTCCTTTAAAATCTGCTTCCTGCAAAAGTGTATTTCTGATTTCCACATTATCTGTTCCTGCTCTCACTTTGCAAAAAATCACTGGAAAAAGCCTCCTACCATTGTGGCTTCCTGTGTTATAATACAGTGAAATACAAAAAGCCCACTGACATGCCCTGGTTATGTAGGGCTTATAATTTAAAACATGACAGTTTGTAGGTTAAAGGTGTAACTATGGTAGTTTTAAACCACATTCCTAATCATGAATCTTGCAATCTGCCATCTCTCCTAATATTGAAATATCCACCCTTGTTATTAATATCCCAGCCTTTTTATGGACTCAATTTAATTACCAACATTTGAAAAATATTTTGGCACCAATAAAATTAAATTTCTTTATTGTTGTTCCAAGAGATACAACCTTAAAGACTCCAAAACCTTTGGCTATGAAAATAAGCATCTAAGTCTTTGATTCCTTGCATACTTATCTTCTCTGAATACATCAAGGAAAATAAGCAAATAAATAAATAACCCAACTTTGAACTGGTATGTCTGAGACCTTCAGGTAGCAAACAACAATGCTTGACTGAGGTTTGTTACAGTAAGAACCCAAATATCTCAGATACAATACCATGAAAATGCTTAGAACAGGGGAAATGAAAGCCACTACACACAACAAAACCCTGTTTTCTCATTCTCTCTAAACACATGAAACATCTTGTAAGTCAATATGATGCACATTAGATATATGCCCCTTTTTCCTATTCTGCTTTTGATCATTGGAATATCTTTTTTTTTTATTATTTCTAAATATAGGGCAAAAGCAAAAGCAGCAATCCCAGATTGATTTACAAAGAAAATTTCAGCCAAGATCTGTGGAACTCTTTCATCAACTTTCTCAATGCCTTGTACTTGCATGGTCAGCCCCCATATTTTCAGTGCCATTGTCAGCAGTTATAGGCAGGCACATACAAATTGAAAAAAAAAAAAATTAATTCTACTCCTAAATTCTAATCACTTCTAAGTGATGTGGGAGACATCACTTAGAGGAGGCATAATATGATCCAGAACTAAACAACATGCTCAGTAATTTAACTACACATTTATGGCTCTGCCAGGACTGCACTGAACACCTGCAGGGCACACAGCAAAGCCAAGGGACCTCATGGGACAGGGAATCTCAACTGACCAAGCTCAGCCTCTTGTTTCAATAACCCTTCCCTGAGTCATCGTTTTTCACTGAGAGGAATTATTCACCTGTCTGTAAAAAGGACAGCTATGATTACAGTACTCCTCTGACATCTCAAAAATTAGTAGTCCTTCTATGGTTTATTAGATAAGGACTGACTTTTCTGTTGTGAGTGAACCTTTGGAGTGCCTACAATATACAAACTGCAGACTACAATGAACAAGTAAGAAAACTATCCCTCAGAGACAAAAAGCCTAAACAGCAAAACTAAGTGACTCCTGGCAATTTACACTTTTAGAAATGCTACTATTTCTACACATGCATACCAAAAAAACCCAAAGAAAAACAAAGGTGGAGTACCTTGGGTAATGATGGCTTCTGGTTGAGATATTCAGATGAAGTTTTTATTTGCCCCATGCAGCCAAAAGAAATAATAATTGAAATTTTTAAAGGAAGGTAGGAAATCACCTGCTTCAGAGCAAGAGAATGCAAAGGCTGTATAGGTGAGGATACAGCTTTCCCAGCTCTCTGAAGACTCTCACAATCCTAAGGAATTGAGGGGTAAAATTTCCCCTACCCTCTCTCTCCCTCCAGAAAGGATCTGCACAAGAATGGCCAAGAACTGCTATTTTACAGAATTGCTTTCAATAACCTTCTCTGAGTGTACATCTCCAGATTTATGACGCCCTGTGATTTACTAAAAGTGAAAATTCAAAATCACAGAGATCATAACATTCAGAATTAGTCATTTCTATTGCAATTGTACCTATTATCCATCCAAGGGCTTCAGTCCCTTTTGTCCAAATTTTTACAACTTCTGATAAAATTATAAAGAAGCAAAGGTGAGATAAATAGGAAAATACATCCCTGATCTGAATGAGTGTTTATCAGCTTTGCTCATCACTTGACCCTCTTTTGTCAGACAGAAGTGAATAGCCTTCAAGAATAATTATTAGGGATTTAAAGGGAGACATGGTGGTATGTACAGATCTGTACAGAGCTTCCCTTGAAGAAATATGAGAGAAACTGATGGTCTGATCTGCCAAGCCATGGGGACTGAATGCTGACAAAAGCAGGAATCAAGAACTCCAAGCAGTTACAGCACTTTTTTTCTTCTGTGCCCAGGAAGCCAAGTTGTTTATATCAGAATACAGATATCTGTAACACAGGCAGGTCATTACAAACTGTCTCTGTTCCTAGAATAAGTGCAGCAAGCCCCAAACATGAACACATGTTTGTTAAAAGTGAGCCATTGCATTATTCTTAGCATCTCACCTTGAGGGAGATGGAAGAGCCATTGATATTGGAAAAAGATTCACCCCTTAAAAGTTGTAATAACAGCAGAACATACCTTTGAAGAAGAAAAGCAGCTGTTTGTGAAACCTTACAAGCACATCTGGGGTTTCATACAAAAATATTTTATTTGTATTTCATATGAAATATATTTTATTCCAAATTATTTACCTAGTTTAGTAGGGACATGTATTCAATTATTATTTTGATTAAAGAAGTAATGAGGTGACTTAGAACTGAAAAGCATTAATCTAAAATTATGCAGTTTTATTTTTGTAACATTTTTAAATATACAGCTTGGAAAAATGCACATGTAGGCAGCCCTCAAGCACATCCCAGTAAGCAGATCTGCCAAATCTCATGTGCTAAACATGGAATTCATTCTTTTGACCTCGTCTGCTGCTCTCCTGCTGCAAAAGCTCATGCATTTACTGCATGGTGCTGCTGCTTCCCTCCAAATCCATAACCTAATGTGCTGCATGCCACTGACAGGATCACCAGCCAAGTTCATGCAGTAGGACTTGGATGGCAGTGGGGAAGTGGCAAGGGCAGTTCAGGCAGCCGAAAAAATGTGGGGCCTGCATGGCCTGGGTTGTCTCTGTATGGGAGAAACACCCATCTCCCACTCACACAGCTCACGTGTTGGGATTCCAATAAACTGAGAGGACTGGAGCATGTAGGAGGGATTGACATGTGGAAAATCAAATATGGAAGGGAAACACTTCTTTTATGATGCACAAAACCCATTGGTGTGGTCAACAGATGGAATGCAGCCAGATGCTCATTACAGCAATGCTATTGACATTGCTACAATTAAGGTAAGAGTCACTGTTTCCACTGTAAACTCCTGTTTGCAAGACCTTATAAATTGGCCGTAAAACTTCACTTCAGGCAGAACCTTAACACACAAGGTCTCAGCATTAAAGTATGTTTCACATATATTAAAAAAATGGTGTGCCTTTCAGATTACATGGTAGCTCAAAACAGGTTTCTCATTCTTGTTCTCGTATTCTCTGCACTCAGAAAAGCCTTTGTGTCTACTGAGTAGAATGATGGAATTTTCCATTCTAATTACAATTTTCCATAGTTGGAAGCAGTTCCATTTCTTATTTTATTATCGCATTAATAAGCTAAGTCGTTAGCATTGGAAAACTGGTTATCATCTTTCAAAACAGTATTTCTAATTCACAACAGCTCCTATATATTCATTTAACATAATCAAAAGGATGCATTATAGTTTTTGAGTCCATTTTCCTCACATAAATATTCTCCCCCAATGTAAAAAAAAAAAAAAAAAAAAATCCACTAGTTAATACAGTATGTTATCCTTTGTCCCTGAAGTAAGACAGGGAAAAATTTCCTTGGATTTCAACAGGAGCAGATCCAAGCTTTCAAAATACATGGGTGCATTACACTATAATTACTTCTTATTTATGGAGTGGTGACAGTAGGCTCAGTGCTGTGCAAACAAAAGAAGACATGGTCCCTGCCCCTTGGGGCTTGCAATCTGAAAACACAACAATTGAGGCACATAAAACATCAAGTGGTGATACAGTCCACAGTGGAACACTGACGTGTTTGTTTTCCCATAAATAAATCAATTTTGGGAGGTGGAGAGAAAAGAGGCAGATAGTCTTCTTCAATTTGCTCTTTAAGAGCGGATTTGAAAGAATTCATATTGCAAGCACTCTGTCTTCCAAATTTCCCATCAAGTATGACTGTGAGAAAAACAATATATAATATGTAAGGACTTAGTAGACATTATCAGAGAAAAAAAATAAAGTTTGCATTCCTTTAGAATGTTACTGTATGTTTGCATCACCCTAGTTCTGCACAGAATGTATCTGCCTTTATACACACACACTTCTGCACAACTCACAGGGCTGGGAGCCAGACCAGACAAGGGACTTTTCAGTTGAGAATAAAGAGATTTTGTGCCTGTGAAACTCAGATTGAGATATACAAACCCAGTGCACTTTGTCTTTAAAGAACAACTGCAGGCAGGTTTTCTAAAGCTGAGGAATAACACAGGTCTAAGTGCTCCAAGACAGGGCCCATTTCTGCAGCCCTCCAGGAGACAGAGAACATTTCATTCCATTCCCTCTGAGGCACATTCCAGGGATGCTCCCAGCAGACAGAGTCAGACTCACCCTATGCTACAGAGCAAGTTCTTGGTTTGGAACAGTAGTTTTAAACTCAATTTAATCACACCAAGTGTAATTCAAACATTAGTGGAAGGCCAACCACTTCTTTCTCCTGATTCCATCTCCTCTGGCCAGTGACAGCTACACATGGGCACTGTACATCTCCCCACTGCCAAATTAAACGAGGAAAAATGTTGGAAACAGGAAGACATTTTGGCACATGCAACACAACCCAACTAAAGTGCTGATGTTAATGCTTCTGGAGCACTCCCCAGTTGTGTATATGACAAAATCCAGTCAAAACTTTGTAAGAGCAAGGTCCTGCAGCTTGTAAGTTCCACAGTGCAAGTGCCTGAGACTACAGCTTTGCATTCTTCACATAAACTTCTTATGACCTGTGGCTTATGGCTGGATAGAGTTTTTCAATTAATCCAGCCTTGGTTATTTATCACACTGGGTCAGCGACAAGTTTTTTAAAAACTATTTGTTAAATAAACATTTACCCTATTAACTTAATAGACTGTAATGTCTTCATAGAATTATAGCATGATAGTTTTGTCATTTTGTTGTGGGTTTGTGGGGGTTTTTTTAAGACTAAGGCCTAAATTTTGACCTATGCTAGAAGTGATCCTCCTTTCCATTTATTTTTTTCCTATCCTGCCTATCACTGGTGAAATCAAATTAATGAAAGACAAGTGATATTAGCAACAAAAGAACTAATGTCTAGGGAGTATCATAAGAAAATATATATAAGTAATAACAATAAAATAATATGAAATAATGTGCAAGGTTATTTGTTTACTGAAATCACCCACTCCCCGTCCCAAGAGGAATCCTGGGGCTTGGAAAGTGAGCACATTGTAACTGAAGAAAAGGATGTTGGTGGGGGGGAGATGACATCCCTGCCCATGGCACAGGGACAAGGACAAGCCTTTGAGGGTCCCTTCCAACCACACCATTCCATGATTCTGTGATAAAGCAGCTATGGCAGACTAACTCAAATTTGCAGGTTTTTTCATCCAAATAATGAAGTAGTGTACTAAATAAACTTCAGTATAGTTACAGTAGGGTTGAATATTTTAGAAGACACAGTGGAAAATCTAGGGGGAGAAAAAAAAATAAAGCAGCATTAAATTTTTGACTGCCCAACCACAGTGAAATACAATTTGTGCTGACTGCACTTTGCAAATAGAAATGTGAAAGAAAATGTAAGTGAATGCCATCCCTACATCTGCACTGTAACACACATTTCTGAAAGTTCTTCCTTTGCTATCCCCCAATATTATGATTAAACCCACTTATGCTACTTAAGACATCTTTGCACTGTTACTACATTCAGAGGCAATGAAGAGTGTTATTTACACACTGATTGGAGGTGGATGTACATGGTGTCTAGAAATATAAACTGTCATGAGGGACATCTTAAGGATAAAAAATGAGATTTAAGTCAACACAGATAAGACTCTATCCACACTTAACTACAACCCATTCACAAAGAGGTATTTGCAAGATAGGTATAGATTGATATTTTACCTTGAAAGTATTACAAAATACTTAAACAGCTTGAATAGCAAAGAAAGAATGGGAAAGTACACGGTGGGATTAAAGACACAGAAGGTGCTTTTGAATGCATTTGCCATGGCTGGGCTGCAGTCACAGCCAGGTACAAGAGATACCTGTGAATCCTTCTCTGCTCCTGCTGGCCACTGTCCCCTGCCTCCTCCTCCCTGGCAATGATGTGCTGGGGATGGTGTGCCCTTCTAGATTGTGATTTTTTTTCTCCCCTAAAAACTTCTGTCTCTGTTGCATTCCTTACAGAGGCACCCTGTTAAAAACAGTTATTCATACATGCAACACACATAAATTACTTCAATAGAAGCACTGGGGAAAGATTCATTAGTAAGCAAACAATGACTAAATCAAACCACTTTAAAAGAAAACCACAACAACCATTTGGTCATTCTCTTGTAAGAACACATGAAATAATCTCATGCAAAATTCATGCCTACAGACTTGCCAAATACCATGAGTTGAGTGTTGGTTTCACACATCTAAGAAAAGCAATTTAACTGCAATTTTCAAGACTATTTTTAAGCCTCTAACATCAGACTAAATTCTGCCATATTAAGATAAAAGAATCAGTAAATAAAGAAATCTGTGTAAGCTGCATTTTTTCCTAAAAGATTTTTTGTTATTTGGAAGACCTATAAAATTCAGTGTTGTAATGAAGCACTTCTCAGTTTTCATCATCTCAGCTCTCTTTTTCTCTTCCATGTTAAGGGATTGTCATGGCAAGCTAGGGAGTTTGCTGTGACTTCTATTGTTTGTGTTGAGTTCTGCAGGACCAAGGCTTTAAACTGTAGGTCATCTTTTGGAATGTAAATTACAGCAGACCTATGGCTGTCACTTATTTATATATTTTTGGCTTGTTTAAGTTTCAAATCTTCTTTTCTACAATTGGAATGGCCCCTTATGTAGAACTAATTCTATTTCCCTCTACTTTGACTTCACTCATTGTGCTGCTCAGTTTTCCCTGAAAAGTCTGTATGTATTTATGATTGTGACAAACAGAAAACTTTCTCAGTGCTTAAAATAATGGATATTTAAATCCAATCCTAGTTCAAGTGTAAGTATCTTTAATACATTTAAACTTTAACATATTTAATGCATTTCTACATACAGACATCTGTTGCCAGGGATTAATCTACCACTGAAAGAAAAGTTTTATTAATGCCAACTAAAAAGCAATTGACTTAACTACCTGGAACAGGATACAAAACTCTCTTACAGAACTCCCCTTTTTGCTTCTTGCTGGGATTGGCTCAGCCACAGGGAAAGGAGGAATCTTATCTTTTCTTTGATAAAAGGCTATTGCAGATACCCTTCTGATAGCCAGGAAATATCATGTCTAATGAATAGGCACTTTGTTACTGAAGTTCAACTTCTGGTTAGAAATAATTTTTCAAGTGCTATATATAAGAAATGACAACTGAAATCTATCCAAAGAAAGACTAATCTGAACGATTTACAGCTGGCAATGATGGGAAAAATCCATTTTTGTTATGCTGAATCAGTAAAGACATGACAGGATGAATTTGTATTTGACCTTTAAAGAATGGGTTATGTAGGTAAAACCCAAAGACCTTGTGTTAGTGAACTGTTTAGAGGAAACAAAACTCCCCTCATCAGTTGAACACATTAGAAGTCCAAACTCCATGGACTATTTTTGGTTGTTTTAGCAGCATCTTCCCAAAGCAGCACCAACACGCAGTAACTCTGGATATTCCACAGGATGCCAGTGGACATAGTTTTATAATTGCCTTCAATTTATCTGCTCTTCTGCTAGAAGTGGACATGCTGCTTTCCTATGCCCCCTCTCCCTGAGCCTCCAGGCACAGACTGCAGTTCCCATCATTGACCTTTTTTGGCTTAGATATACTTTTGGCAGCTGGTGAGCTGGATAAACTCACTGATTCAAAGAGCAATCTTTTTTTTTTTTTTTTTTTTTTTTTTTTTAAGGGTTGGTGTTCAGCCAGATCTGCAAGCTGAGCATGAGTACTAATAATGGCAAAAAGGAGCCAGGAGTCAAGGAAAGGGCAGGAGCATCCTTCACAGAAGCACCAGTACACTTAGACCAGCTTTCACATTTTGTACTTCCCACATTCACTGTTTCTCCCTTTGTATGCATAATTGCTGCCTTCAGAGACATATTTTTTGGTTATTCATACCCCATGGCTGTAAAATAACAAACTAAGATTAATTAGAATGTCTCACTCTCCTATAAAATATTAAAGAAGTTTGCAAGTCCCTTTGATTTCTTTGTTATAAAGATAGGAAAATGGACAAGGCTATTTATAAAGGAATGTAAAGCTCTTCTTTAGGTAACAGATTCCAGTTAATAATTACTGCAAAATTATTATAGCCTAATAACAGCCTTATAGTAACACTGAATTAGTTACTCATCTATGAACTGAGGTCTTAACAGACACTAAGCAGTACTATATAGTTGGCCAATACAGTATTATTAGAAATATAAAGGGAAAAACCAAGAAGAGAAGGAAAAATTCAGGGTTTGCAAATAGAGAAAAGAGGTTAATTCATAGGGTTCTTCTGACTTCCCTAATAAATTCATATCCCAAAGTGTTTTAGCACTCGTGGCATCACCAGGAAGTTATGTGCAAAATTCCCTTCACAGCAGCTTAATCTCACATAGAAAAAGGGCATTTAATCATATGTAGATATGCTAGATATACAGGTAAGAGTGATTTTTAAATTCCCTGTTCCTGACTGCTGCTGATGAACTACAGTCTCTTTGATACAAGTCCCAAGTACTCCTGCTGAGAAGACTCATTTAAATTTAACTCATGAAGCCAGTAAAGACCTTTCAGTTACATCTGGTACTTTATTACAACCTCTGAATCTTTGCTCCACCTTTGCTGGCCTGAAAGGCAGATAGACAAATGCATAAAGTATTCTTATTTCTGTACTACCTGTTTATATGTGTCTATAAATTTCACTGACCATATACTCTGCGTTCTTGGTAAAATACCTCAGTCAAAACAAGCCTAATCTAACTTTGAACTCAGCACTGCTTCAAGCAGGAATGTCACCTTAAGTAAAAATCTATTTATGCTAACATATAGTGGAAAATTTGTACAAAATATTAATGGCTGAGTTTTACATAAGATTTTGATTTATCCATTATATCTGTCTGAATAGGACTGAGTGCCACAGCACTTCAGACCATTAATCAAGTTTGGCTCAGGAAATATTTATTCCCCTTTGTTCAGCAATGAACATGCCTTTAAAAGTGATCTGAGCTGCCACTTGGTTGTGAAGTGCCCACACATGAGGCTAGTTTATACACAACTGCCTATTCCCTGAAAACCTAAATCAGCAGCAACTGTTTTGATATTACTTTCTATATACACCTGCACTGGTCAAGAATATTATATTTTCTACATGTGTGCATGTCAGCTTTTCCCCCTGAGCAGAGCTCCTCCATTCCTGCAGCATCACCTGAGCAATGCCTGTAAAAAATTGTCACTCCCAAGTAACATAATCCCAACTAAAATTCACATGCAAGATGTAATCTCAGCAAGCCACTTGGAATCATCTCTGAAATAAGTAAAAGGCTGCATTTTTCCAAGGGGAGGAATCAATGATAACAGTGTCTCAGATGGATGTCTAATCTGCCCTCATGAGAACCTGCCAGGAGAACACTCACTCACAGTGTAAGATTAAACCACCTTTATAATGTGCCATTAGAAGGAAGAGGGTTTCATTCATTTTCCAAAGCTTCTCTTAGACTCTCAGTTAAACCTTTCACATTTTCATGCCTGTAGAGAAACTCAGAGACAAAATGCATTCCAAAAAGTAAACAAAAAATTCAATTTCTTTCACAAATTCCTGTTTAGTTTTGTCTCTAAAAATCTACTTCCATTCATATCCTTCCTCCAGAACAAGTACGTAAGGTTTAACCACATTGTCTTTAAATTGTGACAATTTTTCTTTTAAGTTAACAAATACATATCTGAAAATACAACAGTCACCTTTGTGCATTAACACAGAACATATGTCCAAGCAATTTTTGACAGTAATACAGAAAAACATTATATTTCCAAGACAAACTTCAAATCAGGAATCCAGTTAGCAGCTTTATCTTCATGCAGGCTAGATAAAGTTCCACATGAAACAGCATAAACCAAACAAATAGCCAATCGTATATTTAATAACTAAAATCCAAGTACTTCCAAGAAAATACATCTATAGCTCAATACAACAAAAAATATTATTTCATTATGTCTTCTGTAATTAATTTTTTCAAATCTTACTTTAGAAAATCCTTTTCACTGACATTTTTCTTATTACCAGTTAAGAATTAAAGAATGACAAGTCAGTGGCTAAAAAAAGGCTTTCTAGAGGAACTAAGTATAAGCTAATTCTGACAACTCTGCTAATCACTTGATTAATCATGTTCAGAAACAATATTAGGGTATATGACACTAGTTTATCTTTGTAACATCTGTCATCCAGACAGGATCCATCCACCCACCCTTTAAACCAAGAATATATGAACCAAGACACTTCAAGCCACACTCATTTTGGGTAAAAACAAAAAAAAAAGTTAAATAAAACTATCAATGTGATTGAATTGTTTAGGAAAAAAAAATAAAGCACACTGACTCCAGCAAAAAATAGAATGCAGACTTTTAAATGGAGCAGAATATCAAGAAAATTACTGCCTTGCTTAGACTTGACCCCAAAGAGAATACTTCCATGAAAAATGTGGTGATCTGAAGATAGCCTGAAAATGATGACACACCCAATATGACAGTAAACAACCTAACATATTCCTTTGTCAATGTTATCATCATGATTTCACCATGAGTAAAGCAACATATTGGCATAAAAAGGAGCTGGCTTGAATTCTCCATGGCCAGACCAGAGCAGCAGTAACCAGCCTATGCCTCTCTCATCTCAGGCATCCTTTACAGAGCTGTGCAACCCTGCTGCTGCTTTGATCATCACTTAACCTACACAGGCAGCATTTTTTCACTCACTAGGAAGCATCAAACTTTTCTCTTTGTCTGTAAATTTCCTATCAAGGCATGGCTGCTGTAGGTATATAAGCATGAAGCTCTAGTCCCTCAGAAACCATCTTCCCCCCAAAACTATCTATGCCTTCTTCAAGCACAAAATACCAAGCCCAGCTTCCACTCTGAGCCAAAGGCTCATATGTTACATATTACCTTATATAACATAAGATAATGCCTTGCTTTTCTGAAGGTATTAACCTGCTCCTCAATGTGGGACCACCACAAGCAGCACAGCTTTCCAACCTGATTAACATGCCAGGACAACTTGTGTCTCTACTGTCACAAAATATTGTATCCATAAGGCAAGAAATCCTTGAAATTCTGCATTCTTTACAGAATTGCTGTTTGTGGGCATGAACCTTGAGAATTACATAAATTCCTGTTTTAATAAGAAGATAGAAATCAATAACTTAATAGAAGAACAAATTGTTGTCATTCACTCCATCTAGAGGGAATTTTTTTGTAGTCATTATTTTAAACAGTATAATAAAGCACACAGTAAGCATCTTTCTTTGCTCCAAGAAGCACACTGAAATATCAGCTCCATTTCATTAAGATTGATCCAATGGGAATAGAGAAGTTCCCCATAGTAGAGGCTACCTGGGAAAGTGGGATCCAGGTAATATTTAAAGATATTTCACTCATTCCAACAGAATAGGGACCAATTCACAGTCTGCAGTCTGTGCAGCTGCATCAATTCCCAAATAAAATCCAGCATCATGCTTTTTCTAAACTCTAAAATCAACAGTGTCTCACTTTCCTCCCAGGATCCCTGTTATAACTTATCCATGATACATAAGGTTTCTTGTATTCTGACACACATCTGCTTCTAAGTTTTTTATCAGTCACTCCTCCATACTGTGCACTTCATTAAATCATCAAAAATCCCTGATTTGTGTTTCAAAGGAAGCACCATACTGCTTAAAATTTATGCTAAAAGATGAACATCATAGATGATCCTTCTAGAATGAACATATGCCTTTTTGATTCCATGGACTTTTATTTTCATAGTTTAAGATGCAAATATTTTTGACCAGGAAAAGAGCAAATAGAGGGAAAGTAAACGAATGTGATATCAATGCTACTGAGAATATTTTTTTTTTAAAAAGCACCACTATTACTTACAGCTTGGAAAATAAAAACCAGAGACCAACTGAGGTATCAGTTTTTTAATTCACAGTATGACAAAATGATTACCAGGTGTCAATCCAAGTATGCAGTTGATGGGCTGGATTGAGAAATCAGGTGGGAATTTGTGCAAACTGCTTTCAGAAATTGAGATGGATTACTTTATCCCCATGGAGTGAAATCCCACCAGAAAATGCTACCCAGCCATAAATGCAACAAGGATTTGAAGATGGAGCCTTTCAAGACTAGGGTCACACCTAGGAGCAAAGAAGAGGCATAGCCTAAACTGGGTGGCACAGTTACATGCACAAAATTTCAAAATGAAATTCCAACCTTCAATTCTAGCACTGACCCAACTTTGGAAATAGCAAACAAGACATACTTCTTAAAACAAGGTGTGAATGCTATCAATAATAATGTTAAATGCTTTTAACACTAAAATATGAAAAAAAAAAAAAAAAAAGAAAAAAAAGAAAAAAAAAAAAGGATTTTGTAACATGTTTTGTCCTAGGGTGATTTGATGATGCTTGTACCCCCAATTGTCTGTTTCCTGGGTGTTAAATTCTGCACCCTTGGACTGGTTCTGAGAGCCAAGGGATGGAAAAGAAGAGCTCTGTTTGTTTGTTTGTTTGCACAAACTGCCCTTGTCCCCTGCATCCTTCTCTCAGACTGTCCTGTCTGCAGCACAGACAAGGAGAGAGCTCTCCTTTGCTTTTTAGCTAGCTGCTTTTACTTAGCTTTTTTTTAGCTAGCTGAGGCAGGGAAGTTCCCAGACTGTGGCTTTTATTTCTCTTGGAACTGATCAGAAAGCACCAGGAGCTCACCCCTGAGCTCCACCGGGGGGACTGACAGGGACTGAGGAGCTGAGCTGCACCCCACAACAAGGATTTCTCAATTTGCCATCTCTTCAGAACAGTGAGAGGTTTAACTGTTTAATATTATTCATTTTTCATATTGGTGAGTACCTTGTTTGTTAAATAAAGAGGTTTTTTCCACTTTTTTCTCAGGAAATCTTATCCCAAACCAGTAGGAGTAGAGGCAGCTTGAATCTGCTTTCTAGAGGGAGTTTCCTCCCAAATTTGCCCTCAACCAAGACACACCTGGATAGAAATACAATGTAATTTAAAAACTTGAGAGCTCCTTTCCACCATACAATAGATTTAGATACTCAGCCTAGTGATCTCCTTTCAATATTTTTAATTATTGCTATTATTTAATATTGAAATTTGAAAGAAGATTATTATTGAAGAAGATTCAAACTAATTCAAATTTATTTTTTGTTTAAGAAAATAAAAAGGGGCACTTGCTCCATCTTAGCCCCCCACCTGGTAAATAAATAAATAAATAAATAGTATTTCTATGTTTATGGCAAGTTGCCAATGCTTAAATTGGCCTCCTTGAGAGGCTGATAGAGTTGTTTAGTCACTACCACTTTGTTTGAAAAAGTGAATGAAAACCAGGGAAGCTAAAAATGTCTTGGTTTACATTCACTAATACATAAGAGAAAAGAAAGAGTGATAATGGATACAATGAGGGTAGCTATGCCTAAATACTTTAGAGTCAGTCTCCTTAAAACCAATGTAGGAGGGGAAAAGGAGCCTAAAAACTCTTCTAGTTGCTTTTTATGAAGCTAATTGGTTGGAAGTGACACCAGAGCTTATCATAAACGAACTACAGTCTTATTAAAATTTTAAAGGATTTAAAATAAAGCATAATTTCCTTATTTCATCCAAATTTATTGTAAATTCTTTGTTTTCCTGTAAACAACTCAGGATTTTCCCACCATGGGGGCTCTAGTTCATTCCATCTTTTCATTCCCCTTAAAGCCTCTGCATAATAGAAGCTGTTCAATGATAACAGGCTCTGGGAGTCCCAGAAAGGAGCAGAAGGAAGAGCCTAGAGTAGAATATTTGCTTCAGATTTGTTGTTTACTCTGTGTACCTACTCACATTCTTGAGCATACTGCAAATTTAAAACACCAAAAAGTTATATATTTCTTATTTTAATTGCAATACAAAGTTAGAAACAGATCATCATGGAGAGAAACTAAACCCTACTGAAAACAAGTTTGTTGGTTTCTTTTTAACTTTGACTGCAACTGAATATAAAGCTTTGTTATTTTGAAAATGTGTTGAAAAAATTTTGATGTGTTGAATTAAAGCTGGAACACAATCTGGTCTAGAGATGAACTGAAAAATTTCCAGTTTGGTGTCATGGCAAGAAAGTTTGGCAATGATGCATATTTTCTGAAGTCATTAAAAAGCTGGGAGATTAGTTTCTCACCTGATGTATTGTGGAAATACACCTTACCAGGCCCATTTGTTCTTAATACAATTTCAATGACATCCAGTGCATTTAAGCAGACACTAGAAGCAGTACTCCATTTTTAAAAGAGTGCCATTCCTCATTGTATATAACCAAAAATCAAATGAGTTCAGAAGAAACCAGATCTGACCTTTCTTCAGACCTACTTATATCCTAAAAATCTTCAGTATCTGCCAGAGCAACTTGGGGGGCATATAACCAAGAGATTATTCATCCACTCTACTTCAAAGCATTTAAAACTAAGAGAAAGAAAGTTTCCTGTAAATTTTCAATTATCTTCATTGGTATTTTATATCAGTAAGGCTTAATTCCCATTGTGGAGAATACAGAAGCAAACTTGCTATAAGTAATTGTTAATTATAAATATTACAAAGTACAAAGTGGTCTGTGCAAGAAGGGCTCCTTGGCAGCAGCTGTGAAAACTGAACCAAGGTATTTGAGAATTAATCTGCTGCTGAATGTGGTCCTACAAGTGCAGCTTTGGAAATGAAGATAAAAGAAGCTACTGCTGGTGCCCACAAATCACTTCAAATACCGAAAATAAAAAGAAAAAAAGACCAATAAATTATCAAAAAGGCAAATCATAATCATAAGCAATGACAAGAAAAAATCCTACAGAACTACTACCAAGGGTCAGATGAGATCCCCGTATTCTGTGCCTTTTATTTTCCAATGACATGGGTGTATTTTGTCTCAAGAAGCAGAGCTACATGAAGAAAAATTTAAGATTTACATGACTTTTAAGATTTTAATTTAAATCAAGTACAAAGCTCAGTTTCAGCATCCCTTATTAGTAGCCATGTTACAAAGACCAGAAAATTGGGATCTAAAGCTGCTTTAGCAGTGATGCTTATCTGACTTCACCACATCTTTCTTCATGTTTCAATCAAAGAACAGCTGCTGTCATCCTCCTGAGAAAACAGTGACAGCAGAACATGGAGCCAGCCTTAAAACCCACTAACACAGGAGCCTTTGTGGAAGCTTTTCCTCTGTTGTGGAAATAACTCATCTGCCCTTAAACTTCACATAGAGCAAAGCCTGGGGCTGAGGTGGAAGGATGGAGGTATCTGGGACATTCTTTCAAAGCTTTGTGCTCCCTTTTCCAGAAGGACTGCTCACATCCAAGACCTTGCTGTCCTGCTGCTGCACCTTGATCCCCAGATAACCACAGGGATAGTCTGTCAGCAGCCAGCCTGTCAGAATGATCACAAACTACTAAATCCATCAGTGCCCCATCAAAAACCTTTATGACAAAGCATGGTGTTTTAACATTGACAATAATATTAGAAAAATTATATTTTAAATAAACTATTAAACTGCTATTCAGTGTTCCTTTATTTTGACTGATAAGAGTTTTGTGCATTTGGGGACTTTTTAATAGGTGTAGAAATTAATTCTACTGTTCAGTGAATTATTTGGAGAAACATATCCCCTTAGAAGAATTTAAATTTAAATTTTAAAAATTTAAATTCTAGTAATTTTAGTAAAAATAATGTTCTACATCAAATTTAGCAGTGAAAATTATTGTCCTACCATTACCTTCAATGGTAGGACAGTGCATTGAGACATCATGTCCCAGAGAAAGGAGGGAATTCCTTGGACTTGCTACTTTTTAACAAGGATCATCTATAGTTTTTTATTTGGTGCAGATGAGAAGTGAAAGTTTCATAAACATAACACTTCAATTGATCTAATTTTACTCAGTTTTTTATATGAATGAGACCCATGTACTTTTTAAAACATAGTCTTACATTTTCTTTAATACATGCAAACCCTCAAAAGTTTTATAAAATTTACAACTAATGAATGAATTAATTTTAGGAGGCTGAGTACCATTCTCCTCTCAAAGGAAGATAGGGAAAATGAAAAGTGAAAATCCTTCTAGTATTTCACATCATTCCTATAACTTCCAGGAAATAACTGCTAATACATAAAATCTCTAAAGATTTAAACAACAAACCACAAGGACCAACATATCGACCTTCAACCTAAAATAACTTTTACTGCATATTGACCTTCCTCATACAGTTGTTCCTTTGCCTCGATAAATAACACAGAATATTGAGCAGGCTGCATACTGTACCTTTGTTAACACAAGAAATTCCCATGAAGAAATGTGTGTAAGGAACACCTCAGACCTGGATGTGCTCACTTTGCCAGCTGCTAACCACCTTGGTAAGTAAAACTTCCTGCCAATATGAACAAGTCCATCCTTTGGGAGGGAAGGCTGCTGTGCTCTGCCTCATCACCCTGGTCCTGCCAGCACACAGGCAGCCCAAAGGGGCATTCAGCAGCAATTCCAGCACACACATGTTCTGCTGAGCCCTGGGGGAACAGCACTGGGGCATTGCTCCTCACTGTGTCCTTTATAAGTCCCTTCTTCCCCTGCCTCACAGAGGATGCTACTGGTCAAGCTGGTCTCACAAAATAATAAACACTCTTTAACTGTGCCTGCAAGAAACATGCAACCCATACAGCTCCAAATGCAAATTCAACAGGATGGGCACATGCCAGATGGATTTGCATTCATGTGGGTTCAGCTCAGGTATGAGTGATTGGAATGATTGACTCTGAAAGCTCCCAGTCACTCTGTGTAAATAAGGATGAATTTAAAAAATTGGCACCACTGCTCAGTCTGTGAAAGAAGAGTCAAGTCAAGCCAACTGGCCAAAGGAATTTAGATCTGGACTTCCTTGAATATGTCAGGATAATATAATAGTCCATTAAAAATGTATCTTAATCACTAAAGAGCCATGACATGCATTATTTCAAATCTCAATATATTTATTTTTCAATGCATGTCGAATTTTCAGAAAATAAAGTAATTAGGAAATTGCTAATCTAATTAGTACAGTATATTTACAGCTTGGGCCTAGAGTGTGCTTGCAAACATAAAATAAACCAACAAAACATAGCATATATGTCCAGGCAATTAATGAGCTTTCTTTGAAGTTGCTGTAAATAGGAAGCAAATGCAAATATACCCTTCTGGAACCATGAAAGTCATGCCAGAGGGCATCTCGTAATTTTTGAAATATTGTTTTAAAAAAGCAGATTGACTAGTTGATTAATTTCCAGAGATGACACTGCAGGTATATTAGGGTTTTTTTAGCTCAATGGCCATATTGTAATTTATTGAGTGCTAGATAACCTACCAGATTCCTACCTGGAAACTCAATAAACAGCACTGTCCTAACCACAAAACCAAAATAGCTGAGTTTATACTTTTAAGGCTTCTGCACAACAAGCTGCCTTTTTACTAAGTGGCAAACCCTTGGGAAAACACTACAGACCTGACCTGGAATCTGGTAGAGCTGATTTCTGCCAGGACATAAAGACAGCTTAAATTTGGTGAATCAAACCCACTCACAGTTTTTTAGCTTTGGGAATTCTTTGATGGTGTATGGGCACTTTGGTCATGTTCTTTACCATCATACAGCTCTTACACCACAGTAATGCAAATAGTGCACAATTCTAAGAAAATCAGAAAAAAGGGGAAATTTAGTAGATGCCAAAAGGCACAAAAGCAGCTATCAAAAGAGTATATAGGTTCTTACATAAGCAAGAGATCCCTTCATCTGCTGTCAGTGACAGCTTGTAAAAGCAACATTATAATATTTGTAAATGTACATGTCATAGTAATTTAAGGAAATCAATATTTTCAAATACAGATATAAAATTATGTGCACCAAACATACTGATGTTTAAATTACATTTGATACATTTTTTCAATGTGCTTGTGTGTACTGGCCTTTGTTCAGTAAAGGGGACAAAAAAGGATTTGGACACGTAAGCCTTGGTGCACTACATCATACTGGAACCCAGTTTCATGTTGAGATTTTTTTATGACATGTTAATTTTGTTTTAAAATGGAATTCTTTCTGCTAAACCTGTAAAGCTTTTGATTATTGACTCCAAGCACAGAGATTTCACATCGTAAAGTTTTTTAAACTATGTGCACACCCTACAGATTAGTAAGTGCCAAATTCTTCCATTGTTTCCAAATTTTTGTCCTGCTTTGGATATCATACAAGCTGTCCTATACAATATAATGTTGTCTCTGCCAGAAATTGCTAAAGTGAGAACAAGTGTTCAAGAGTCATTTCAGCAGTTGCCTTGGAAATTGGCAAGAAGGATCAAAAATTCTTTCTCCACCACACACCCAAAGTTTTGAGTCATTCCTGCTTTCATATGAGTAAATTTATACTGTGCACTCTGCATTCACAGATTCTTTTTAAATTCTCTTCTTCATATTCTACAGGAAAACAGACAAACAGAAATTAAGATGCATCCGCTTGTTTGGAGGGAGAACAGTGAGAAGGATTCCTATGACTAAACCTCATTTGGAGTGGACTTGAAAGCCTGCCAAGTAGCAGCCCTTGACTGTCTTTGTAGAGTGAAGAGTCCAGCAGACAAGGCCCTGGCTCTTAGAAATGAAAAGCAGAGTGTCAATGATGCTCCATCCACACTGAGGGAAAAAGTAATTTATTTTATCTTCTATACAACTTCCTACACCTTTCCTGATTACTCCTTAGCTCCTGAAAATTATTTAGAATTTGTTAAATTCTGTGAAGACCTTTCAAACTCTTTATTCTACCAAGTGGAAAACAGAAGACAGGGTATTGCTAACCTCGAAAAGTTGAGGGGTTTAATTTAAAAACTCAATAAGTAACAAAAGTGAATCTATAATCTTATTATATATTTTATGTTCTACATCTAACTGTATTGTACATGTGTGTTTCTAAATCAATTATATATGTCAGAATTCTCCATCCATTAATGGACAATTAAAAAAATAAATAAATAAAAAATTCAAAACCTAAATGCAGCCTGGCTATCTTATTGAATTTAGATACCTGACAAGAAAAATCAGGTAAGATGTTTTCTCCAGTACAGCTTCAGTTACATATGGAAAACAAAAGAACAATTTTTTAGTCTTTCTAAATGGAGTAGAGCTTTTGCAAGAATTGACAAAAACCCACAATGAAAGAAGAAAAGTTCTCACTACTCATGTGATATTGGTAGCTCACAAAAGCAAATAAAAGCATCTGAAACAAATAATATCAGTTACAATACTAATGGTTTAATAGTTTGTTGTGTTTTTTTTTTTTTTACTTGAAATTTGACTTGTTCTTCAGCTACTTTTTTTCTTTGCTCTGCTCTGTATATGATTGAAGGTCATTTAACTCTACAAATTATGACTATTTCTTACTGCCTACATGGTTTCTGTCATACTTTATTGTCATAATGTAATCAATATAAATTGTCTAACTAAATTGGAAGAGCTTTTCAGAAGATTCATCTTTGGGCTGGCAAGATGCTGTGCATGTTACATCTCCATCCATCCTAAATCCCAGGCAGTTTATTTTGTATTAAAACTTCTGTGCCATGCCTCACCTAGAGTAGCAGTTTATATGTGTTAGTTATTACCTTTAGCAATGAATAAAACTGTTTTCTATTCTCAAAGTCAGCTTTCTAAAGGGGCTTTCACATTCACAGGCTGAAGTAATCACCAAAACAAAAGCTGCTTTAGCACAACACAGACAAAAACAAAGGCAGAAGGAAAAACCACCTCCTCCTTTGTGTTCCAGACATCACCTCCCTCTCCTTTCCTGCTCTGAGGTTTCAGCTGTGTGCTGTTCATTTTACATACTTGCAAAAGTAAATTACAAATTGTGGTAATTTGACTGTTTGGGGAATCTAACCAAATTAATTAAAACAAACTATTAGAAAAGTTAAATTATGAAACAAAAAGTAGATTATCTATTTTACATGTATTTCCTCAAGTTATTAACTGGATACCTAAGGTTGCAGTAGCCATGATTTTAACTGGGAGAAAACAAGTTGGATCTGGAGTAGGAATGCAGATTATGAACTAAATCAAAGCCACAGTAAATAAATTGTACTTTCAAGTGAGATTTATACAAAGACAAGAGGGAAAAAAACATGAGAAAAGAAAAAGAGGAGAAAATGGAAACAAAAGGAATTCAAGGGAATGATGGAGAAAATCCACCAAAGAATAACTTGAAGAGTTGAAAGAAATTATGACTATTTTTCTCTCAGTCTTCTGTTGTTCTCTCCAAATTCTAATTCTACCCCTAAAGCTCTTAGCACACAGTTTACCTACCCCTCTCATTGGACATAACCCAAATTCCCTGTTTTGCCATTCACCTTTTCACTCCATCTCAGAAGTTCAATCCTGCCAATACAAACTAAGCCCTGCCCTAGTGCTAAAGCTAAGCCAGTTCTGCAGCTCCTTCCTGCTCCCCCCTGCTGAAAACACACTCAGGGCTGCAGGTCCATCATTAATCACATACAACAATCACAGGCCTGGAGAGGGCTCTTTGCCTCAATCTGCAGTTCCAGAAAGCCAATTCCCAACCTCACAACCAATCTCCTCCTTTCCATCTCCCCAAGCCAAATCTCTCCTCCTCACTACTGGCAGTGGGAATGAAAAAAGCAAAAGAAGAAAGCCAGCATATTATTTCATCAAAATTGCTAAATCTTGATCCAAGGACAACTTGTATAGTTTTTTGATGAAGTTTCAGTTCCTTTATAAGAGTGGCAAAACCAAAAAGAAATTATTATTCTATAAGGCAGGAAGAATATTATCTATCACTTCATCATGCTTCATTTCAGTTCCTGGGAATAGCAGTGTCTTCCTGCAGTTCCTGTAATTTTAATTCAAGGACCACTACCTTATACAAGCTCTACTATTGGCACAGGCATTGAAACATTTAGTAATTTTGCAGAATCCACACAATTCTTCAGGACATTAATTACCACCAGGTTTTAAAAGATCATCTACTACCAGAAACTACATCATAACTGTGTTACTCATATGGTGGCCCTAGGGACTAAACTAGCAAAATAAACTAAAAAAAATCTAAACCAAGCAAAAACCCCAAACCATAAAGAGGGAAATTTTTTTTTAAATTAAAATGCAGATTTAATATCATATTGTAATATTAATATCATATTGTAAGTTTGAATGCATCCCATATTTAAAAAGCACCAGCTGTAACAAGATACTTGGATACTTCCTGCTCGTGGCTGAAAACCTTTTTTTCCCCTTCCATTTTCATTCAGTATTTCAAAGCAGCATCTGGGTGAAATATGCTCTAAATATAGTGATTTATTTATTGCCTGCAACAATACTTGGCAATAGGAATATGCATGCAACAACCTCAGACAACACTTGCAAAGGCACTGAGAAAAGCAAGCTCTTGTAAAAGACAATGAGTTTGCTGAGCAGCCAGGCAGGCAGCAACATGCATTTTGAATGACATGTCTAAGTTTCAACAGCAGCTCACAGGAAACATTTACATTTGAAAAATCCCTACTTTGACCTCTTTTTCCCCAGTTTGCTTGCTGGCAGATAGGAGTACATGACAAATGAAGCTAATTGAAGTGGGCTGGATGCCAGACTGCCTGTTCAAAAAGAGCACCTGATGGTGCTTTAGGTGAGAGGTCAGTGACACTGAGCACCAGCAGGTGCAATAACAACCAGAGGCTTTCTGGAAAGGAAATGCAAACAGGAATCCAGCCCCAGGATATTCGGGGTTGGTGGTGCTTTGTCACAACTCTGTCACATTTGTTTTTTAACATGGCTTTGAGCAGTGTGTCACAAAATATGGAGTCTTGAGCTGAAATCGTGAAGCAACATAAAACTGGGCATTGAAGAAGAAAGTAGTTGTTCTACTATTAAAAAAAGACACAGAGTGAGTATTTCTGGTGCTCAGCACCTGTTTTTACCTTGCCACAGAGCCTTTATCTGCCATCATTTAAAAACTACACAGCTGGAACTCCCTGACCATCAGTCTGGGAAACACTTGATGAGAGTAACTTGTTCTTGCAAACCCTGCACACTCTACCCACCACTTCTGGGAAGAATGTAGAAAAACAATATGTAAATAACATTTTAAACTAATGTTATTCCATCTTACTAAATTACATTATTTTTCAAAAACCTCTCCTGCAGATTTGGAGGTTTTATATTCAATTTATATTGCTTTTGATCTAAGGAAAAGTGATTGCTGATAAACAATATTTTTCTTATACTGAAGGCTTGCTAAAATTGCATTAGAATACCAAGAGCAAGGCAAACAATTTGGACCAAACCCAATGCAGTCTTGCAACAAAGCCAATAACCAGGGCAGCTTTCATAGATTTGGGAGCTTTATTTTATAGAATACCACATTCACACTTGGTTTTTTGAATATTTGCATCTTTTGTTGATTTTAGATTGATATATTCCATGTTATTTTATAATCTGGCAATGCATCTCTGTCCATTTCAAAAATTCCATCATGGTATTAAAAGAATGTAAGAATTCTTGGGCAACAGGATAAATACTTTAATTAGTGTTTGCAGAATCCTAGTAAAAAACAATTTGTGTCATATGTATACCTATATTTGATCTCACATGATAAAATTATGAAAAAAAATACTGGGCTTTGTAATTAGCTGAGTGTCTCTGAATGATGATATGTGGTAGATCCTGCTTGGTGAGACAGTTGTTTTTATTTTCTTTTGCATAAAAATATACTACAATTAATTCTTAGTAAATTTTGTCTTAAGATGATGTTCCATCAGATAATTCAAGTGAGGCCACTTATTAAAAAGCCTCATTGATGAGATTTTTCTATCATAACTGGAGTAGAATACAGCAAAGGTGTGTTATATTTAGATTTTGGTCACTGCATTCTGATTTATACTGCAAAGACAGTCAAAATCATGAAAATGAGAACGGCATAGCTGACATTCTCTCTTAAAGCCCTGGTGTGAAATCTTGTCCTCAAGAAGTCAGCAGGACAATGACAGTTTACTGACATCAATGTGTTGCTGTGCTGTAAATCCTCCAGGATAGTGGAAGCTTCATGTGCTACATTCTTCCTCTTCAACAAACATGCATTTGACACTTAATAAATAAAATATGATGAAACCATGAGAAAAAAAAAAATTCTAAACCCACTATTATAGTTTCAGAAAAAAAAAAAAAAAAAAATTGAAACACCCACTGTCATTACTTCTGGAGTAAAATAGGTCTGTGGCTTTCAGATCTTGCAGCTGGTCAAGTCTGTTTCTGAGCAGCTTTTATGTATAAAACCATGAGCCACCACACCCTGCAGGGCTGTTGCACCATACTCCAAATTCACGGTGCAGTTTTCATTAATGATTTTTTCCAAGTATAGAAAACACACACAAATGAAAAATATGTAACCACTCACATGTGGAAAATGCTTTTTTCTCTGAAAATAAAAATGCAGTTTCATAAGGTGCTTAGCAATTCTTCCTTTAGAGAAGTTCCTATTCTAAGACAATTTAGTTGCACTTACATGCATCAGATCACATAAAACCATGAAACTGAATGCACAAAGACAGCATTTGAAATACTTCTAACATCAGTTATTAACTGAAGTTTGCTTTATGGGTGCTAAGCAGATACTCAGCTCTGTCCCTCCACCCATTTAGGGGAGAATGTACTTATGTGTTAATCACCTGCTGGGTGGTGGTGGGGAATCTCTCCTTTGATCAAAGGGAGACACACTGGTTTTACTTTACATCCTGTCTCCCTCGCTCTCAACTGGCCCATAGCTGGAGGGATTCATTTCAGGATTTTTCTTTATTCCAAGTATTCTGTTACTGGCTGCATACCACCACTCAAGGCATCAGGGCTAAAACCAAACACTCTTTGTGGTACACCCATATGACAGACTTCAAAATGGAAACAATATTTAAGTTAAACCTGTAAGATCAAGTTTGCTGAAACCCTGCAACGCATGAAGCTTTTGAACACTTCAGCATCAGATCAAAGTTTGACAGACAGACTCAAGGAGAGAATCAGTACATTTAAACCTATCAATCCTCAAGGAAAAACAGAGCCCATTGGTAAAAGTACAGTTGACAGTACTCATTTGTGTTGGTGCTAACAGCAGTCAAATATAACCAGAGAGCTCATGTTTTTCTCTCTGTACTGTACCTTTTTTTCTGTAACTAAGGTAGGGTTTCCTCACTTAGTTGTTTAAAGCACACTTTTGGAGCTACACAGCTTTTAAGAGGGAAAGACAGGGTATTTTTCTTCTGAAGGATCACTTCCAGATAAAACTCTTCAAACTTCCTTCAAGCAATAAGACTGTATCTGTGGAGGATTCACATACAAGCTCAGTAGTTTTCATACCAAGACGTCTCTTTGCCACAAAACCCAAAGAAAAGGTATCCTAAGACTGCAATATTTGAACAAGTTGTCTCCACTTCTTCTAATTAAAAATTAGAAAACTGACTAAGTAAAAGAGAAAAAATTTTAAAAAGTAATTAGCACTCTGAGCTCTTTTCTCATTTGCAATCAGTTGCAGGCTCTTTTTGGTTGACAGGTTCAATTCTAAGAACTATTACTATTACTACTAGAAGATTTTTTTTTTCCTAAAAATGAGGAGTCATTCAGTTCTAAATATGCTTCATTATACAATGAAAATAGATAATAAACCTCAAGGTAAAGAGATTTGCAACAGTGCTTATAAAAGAGCTCATTTCAATTATAAACAGTTAGCAATACAACAGTTTCTTATGAAAGTTTCTGCCACCAACTTTAGAAATTAAGCAAATTTACAAATGGAGAATAAGATCTTTTAGAAGATGAATTGTGCAATGGATGGATTAAAAGCTGAATGTAGTTTGGTAAAGAAACCTGGTGAAGAAAAGCAGCCAGCAAATTTCAAGCAGTTTTACAAGTTTTTAAAAATATCCTATCATTCGTAAACATTTTACAAATGAGTGCTTCAGAGTCTACATAAATTTCTCAACAATTTCATTAATCTCAGTATGACTGAATAAGTTAAATAGGGTGGATAAGGAGTTATGTTTTCATTAAATCTAACCAAAGATTTATATCACAACTGCAACATAGAGTAAGGAACACAAGAGAATTTGGAAACTTGGTAAAAACACTTCTTTCAGCAATATAACATTGAAGGCAAGAAACCTTTATCATTTTTCCCTGCAATTAATTTAAGTAAGGATATAATACTCAATTACTTTAAAAAAAACATAAAGGCAATCTTAGAGCACTTTCAATGCAAAAGGCTTGAACACAATTCAATCAGAATGTTGGAACCTGTTATTACTTACACAGGTATAAATTCCTATTGGTCTGTAGAACCAAAGTCAGACCTAAAGCCTCTAGCTGCCATAATCAAAATCATCCTAGCTAACAGAATCCCTAAATCATTAAAAACTTACCTCCGTGTTTACATTTGACTCTCACCATATTCTTAGAGCTAAAATGAATCCTCATGAGAAGCTCCCAAGGAGGCCAGGTCAGCAGATGTAAAACACAGCACAAGGAATGTGACTGTGCTGCTTTGATGGCTCCAGCAAACTCAGAGAGGCCTCAGCCACATTGGGAACAGTAGCCTTTGTAAGCTTCCAGCTTTGTTTGAGATTTATCATCTAATTTCAAGGTCCTAGGACCATGTGTGACAAAATTAATCATATTATTAATATAATTGGCTCAGAAAGAGCTTCTTGCAAGATCTATCAAATAATCCCAAACAAAAAAAAATATTTAGAAGAACTTGTTTTCCTAAAACGTGACACAGATTTACTCTCTAAAAATATAGCTCCATGGAAAATATCATTTATTACTGATCTCCAAGCTTGCATCTGGTAGAAATATGTCTATCTGCAAAATGAACAAAGACTTTCTGATTCTGATTAGTTAAAACAAGAAAACTGCACTGGATAAATTTAAATTATTTTAATAACCTGATTACCTAAATTGGTGCTATTGCCTTTGAAGATAAAGTGATTTCAGGAAGGGTTGTTTTGTTTTAAACTTATGGATATAATTCTCTTCCAGACTAAGGTTTTCCATTGAAGATGTTAGTGCCACTGCTCCTCCTGCTCCCTTTGCACACCAGGCAAGGACAACCAGGCTGTCCTGATGAGTGGGGTCTCATCACTGCTCCTGCTAACCTGGCTCAGCAGGCTGGAAGTTGATAAGGGATTTATTTCTTCTGCTGATGGATCTGGGGGGTTATAATGTCAGCAGAAACATTGCAGCAAGTGGATAATGGTGGGTGGCAATAACATCCTCAGCTGGCACAGCTGCACCTCTGGGCTGGGGACACATTTCCTCATCCATTCAGGTGTGCTGTGGAAAGAATCCAGTTTCTCATCCCTCTCCCCTACGAGACTATGACCTCTCCAAACCCCTTCAAATGCACTGTCCAAGTGAGTAGCTTGCTCATTTTAGTAAAAAAGTTCTGGTTTAAAGTAAAACTAGTTTAACTAGCTTGGCTGACTTTGCTGGAACTCAGAGCCAAGCTGAAGAAGAGCTCATGGTCTGGCCAGCCAGATGTGCTGAAAGGCTCCAGGAGGGAACTAGTGAAATCATCACAGCTCTTCTGGAAAACCAACCTACACACATCTTCACTGCTTAATTGTCTGTAAAGCAAAGATCAAAACAAAAACAAAATGAACAGCAAGGTTCTGCCATTTCTGACATGCAGGGACACTCCATCACACTGGAAATGAGCAATAAGCCCAAAAGATTTTTTTACCAAATAAGAATATTGATGCCAAAACAGATGACTGATTAGAGTGCGACAGTATAGTGAAATCAGAAATATTAACAGGCATTTCTTAGCTATTTCCAATTCATTACATTAGTATTTACTGCTAGAGCAAAAGTATACAAATAGCTTAATACTGTCAAAACAATCCTAAGATGTGAATACTGGACTTAATTAAAACACACAAACCTGTGTTTTTCTTAGATTCCTGCATTTTTACTCTCTGTTGTAGAATAACTTATAAATTATCATGCCTCAGCCACTGATTTGAGGCTCATACTCAAGACAATCCCATCCTGCCCAACACCTTTACTCTGTCAGAAAAAGGAAAGTGTGCAAGGATGCCTGCTGGAACAGCCAAATGCTTTTATTTGTTTCTTTGCACCTACACCTCCCTCAGCTCAGCCTCGGCACCAGTCCCTGAAAATGTGTTTCTGTTATTGAAGGTGTGTGATCTGAAAACCTGCTTCCCTATAAAACCAGTTCCAGAGGAGCAGAAAGCATCACAGGGAGTGTGGATGTGACTCCAAATTGGCTCCAGGCTTGTGCCTGGTGGGACTGGCTATCTCTGACAGCAGTCATCACCTCGCAGAGGTTTTCCTTGAGAAAACCAAGAGACAAATGCAATGACAACTGGTATTTCATTGATGTTAAGTAGGTCAGCACAGGGAGGTTTTCTTACTTTTTTCCTTATTTTTAAAGTGGCATTATAATATTCTAACTTATAGAATATTAAAAATAGAAGATTTTAATTAGGTATAAATTTTCCATCCTTTGATGAACATTTTCTCTTGTATTTTGTCATAAACTTCCCAGAACAATTTATATAAATCTAGTTTATTCAAAATTTGGCTTTTTTGTCTTTTAGTATTCAATTGTAAAATCTTACATTCAAAAGTTTGCCATCTGGCCTTTGATTAGATCAGGAGATACTTTTGCTTCCAAAGCAGAACCTTCCAATCAGAATGATCTGCAGGCAGTACCACATTCATATACCCTAATATTCACTAACAGCTCTTTGAAACTGTTTTCAAGATAAATAAAATAATAGCAATTTCACACATTTACATGATGATTCGTAGAAGTGAAATCCACCACAATGCAATTCATCACTGAATTCATATCTTTAGAGTAGATTTTTACTATTCTTTTCCAAGATGTCAACTTAGCTTCAAATTTTAAATAACAGATAGATTATTTTATCACTAGTGTGAAATCAGTAATTAACTACTCCAGTTTACAGCAATGATAGCATTTCAAAACAAAGATGAAAGCTGTGAAAATACATACATCCTTTTCTCACTTTCTACAGTGTTTAGAACTGCTCTGGTATGTTATTTATTTTTACTATGGAAGATTATGAAAGAGCATGACTGTTGATGGCAGTAAGCCCTGTGATTGTTGTCCTCAGACTACATCAAAAGCTTTAAATTTTAGTTCATCAGCTGCATTTTCTCCTTTTTTTCTACACCTTCTGCACCTTCAGTGAAAAAGCTGAGGCCAAAGTTCAGGCAGAATGGCCAGACAGACACAGCTAAAATACAAGTGAGAGAAAAAAAACTACTGAATTTATATAGTTCATTTCTACAGCTACACAGGAGAGTGATTTGGTGCCTCATAAATGGAATATTTAAGGTTAGGAAAATGACTGTCAAAGAAGATCTAGTTCATGCAAATAATTTTGAGAATACATTTGTGTATATGCACAGGTGATTTTCTACCATGGATAGAACAAAAAGGAAGAAACTGCTTGGAGTAAAAACTGAACAGTACTGAAATAAATTATTGGGTTTTCACTAACTGTAACAGGCCCAAGGTTTCAACTTCCTGCCTTAACTCCTGTATCAAGTGATTGACATATTGCCAGTATATATCAATAAAAAATAGCCAAATACATACAGCTAAACAAATTCCTACTTTTAATGAAAACCCTCTGGCTTCAGCAGTGAGCAATTAATGCCTAAAAATGCTAGCAGTAATAATGAAATCTTTAAGAATAAAAGAAAGGTAACATTTTAACTAATATAAAATGTCCCAATAAAAATAAAAGCTATAAATGTCTTCCATTAAGAATAGAAGTATTTTACCAGGAATTTAGACTAGTCACAAATCTGTCCATGGTTTGGAAAATAAACATTGCTTGGGAGATTCTCCCTTTTGTTTAGTAAAAACTAAGTTACAGTAAAATAACAGTCATGTCTAAAAATGCACAAATCCAAAACGGCCTTGGGCTCCTGTCAATGTAGCAACACCCATTTATCTAATTAAGCATAGAGCTGGTATTCAAAGAGAAAATTAAAATGAACACTGCAAACTGTCAGGCTCCTTATTTTCCCTTGCCTTGCGTGCTACTGATGCTCATTTCAAAGTTAGCATGTTTTTTCCAAAACAGGCCAAACAAAAATAAATTATTTACAAAAGTCACAACTTGAAATAATGAAAACAAAAAGCAGAACAATAGCTAATAGTTAATGTCTTTAAACATATCCTTATATAGCAACATGACCAAATTTTGTTGTGCTTTGTACTGCTGTTAGCAAGCACATCTTGAAAGAGAACTGTTCACCACATCTCAGCAAAGACAAATCTAGGCACCACATTTGGTTTATAACAGCCTCCTCCTCCCTGAAGCATATGAAACACATCCAATAGTTTGAAGTGAACAGTGAATATTTGCCTGAGCAATATTCTTCCATCCATGTTATTGACAATTTCTGTTTTGAAGGAGTTTTTTACTGAATGGCAGTGATGCCTTCTGAGGAATGCCTACACAGGGTCTGCTAAGGCCAAATTGTAAATTTACAGACTTTATGGGCTGCTCCTAAACCCAAATTTAGCAGACAAGGTTTATGATCCCATTTTCAAAAGCTTTAGACATCAGCTGCTGCCAGGCACAGGCTTCACTCTTTATTTCATGGGCAAAGGTAACTCTTCTCTGAGGATGGAACAGACAATAAATTTATCCAAACATTCCTCAGCATCTTTTCAAACATCCCATCTACTTCACTTCTGACACAGAACCAAGTCTACAGGACTGTACAAACAAAACACTGTACAAACAGGTTCTGTGCTGAGTTCTCTCACACTCTCATGGACAGCCTGTGGCAAAGTCTGAACTGCTTTCCCAGTGCCTGCTGCACTTCAGTGGTTGGGGCTGGAAAGGGAAAACAAGCACTTGTGTTCTACCTGCACTCCTCAGCTGTGCCACAAAACATTTTCTGAGGGTCACATGGCTTCAGCTACCCATAACAGATTGCTACATAGGCTTAATTCCTGAAACTTATCATCACCTCATGATTTTCTTTCTTTGTTTCCTCAGTAAGGGTGAGGAGAGGGGAAGAGATGCTGTTTCTACCAAAACTCAAGCACTGCAGCTCCATTGGCTACTGACTGGGCTGCCCAGAGAGATCTCCTCAAGGAGTAAATAACTCCCTACCAGCTCTCTATAACCTCACAGCACCTTCTTATCCTGCCACACTGCATCTCCACCAATATTCCATGTCACTCCTGTGTAGCAGTTGAGCACTGAAGTGGGAAAGTTTAAAGGAAATTCATTTATTTTTGATTAAATACATTTTAAACATAATTGGAGGACCTGCACGATCTATACTGAGGCAAAGTCCCACTCATGGCCTCTGGAAAAGCTTTGATTGCATAAATCAATCATAACAATTGGCCTTGGAACAAAACAAGATCAGAAGTTAAAAGTTTTGGTAAACCAGGCACTTCTTTCTTTGGTAGGAAAAAAATCCTCTTCAAGAAAATTCAATTACAATTCAAAAGCATATAATCTATTTTACACTGCTTTAATAAATGTTAAATAACTATGCCATCAGTCTCTTGTCAGCCAGCTTTCAAAATCATTGTATTCATTATGAACAAGTTTTCTTAAACCAAATCAAATGTGGTTTTGAGCTTCTAAAAGAGCAAAAATATGTTTGCAAGAATTGTAATTGAAATGAATTCATAGTTTAAATAACTTAAACTATATAACCACAAATTATGACAAATATGCAAAGTATAAAATAATAAGGTGAAGATTTTTTTTCTAGAAACCCACATTCTTGCAGTTAAAATACTTTTAAAATTAAATTGTTTCTATTCTATTTTCCTCTCCAATATAAAATATATTCCTCATGTTCATTTTCATTGGGTCTGTTGTTTTCTTCATGTTCACAATTAGCTTTTGGTAGATATCTGCAGTAACAAAACATAGAAAAATACATAGAAAAATACAAAATACATAGAAACTTTTCTAAATAAGATGGATATACACCAAATTAATTTGTATTAATGTTGTGTTTTAATATGCACTCAGTTGACTGAGAGATTTGATTTCCCTCAGCCACACTACTTATTGTGAAAATCAGCAGAGTGTGAGAGGTAGAAAGGTAAAATACCAAAAGCAATATAATGTGTGGAAGCTTTAATAAGACATTAATCTTCCCTTATGTGAGTAGATTTTGCTCCTCTGAATAGGCTCACTGTAGTAGATAAAATTGTTCCTGTAAGAAGCAGTGAGCAACATTTTCTCCAAGCCATGCACCAAAGCCTGGTGTCTTCAGCAGTGTTGAGACCACGGTGATTTTGAGCCACAAATTTCCCAGAGCTTCAAAGGCAAGCCCCAAACAAGTGGAAATGCATCAAGCAATACCTGACACACCATGACAATACAGTATTTACTCATAATTTGAGAGACAAATAATACAAGCCACACTTTGTACTCTTGAATAACACAAGCAAATTATGGATGTTACTTCATGATATTTCAGGGAAAGAGCATGGATTGCACAGAGAGATTATACTTCCCTTATTAAACATCTGTTATTTGCTTTAAAATTTCACTAAAATATTTCAGCTTAAGAGGTAGTCTCATGTTTTTCCATGCATATTATAAATTCTATTCCAGTAAAACTGCATGCTTAATGTGGCAAAATTTTAGTATCAAACTTTCATACACATTCTGCAAATATATTAAAGATTTTACAGTGCTCATAGAGGGATTATAGAGATGATACAGCAAATTAGTACTAGTTTAAAGAACTTACCTACTGAAAAAAAGAAAATTGTTTAGACAGATACAAATAAACGTTTTTAAAATTCTGTACCCACCTACACCTTTAGCCACAATAAGTTATGAAACAAACTAAACCACTACACCATTAAACCATTAGACAAAGTTTTTCATTTTTCACTGCATATGAGAGCACATCCTTACAGCATTCACAAACACACTTGTCAAGAAACACACAGCTCCATGCAGTGTAAAAGAAAACATAACAATTAGACTGAAAAAGAGAGAAAAGAGAGTTTCTCACCCCTCAAAACAAAACTGGAACTTTGGTTTATAGGAATGGCTATGCCCATATACCCTCCTCATCATCCTGTGTGCCAGACATGGGGAGATGCACAGAAGTGTTGGCATTGGAAAGAAAGAAAGAAAGAAAGAAAGGTTAGTTCCTTTGGTGCATATAAAATACAATTTTCTTGGCTGTTAACAACATGGTTTTTTTTTTTTTTTTTAATGCAAGCCAGTGAGCACAACTGAACAAGCTTGTGTTCCATATACAAGAATCTGCATCTATAGCAACTGGAAAAACAACAACAGTGATGTAAAATTTTTTCCCTCCAGTTAAAACAGTGTGTAGGAAGATGATTATAAGATTAAATATTAAAAGATTATCTATTTTTTAATTGCACGCAATTCAAACCAACATTGACAGCAGTGAAAAGGTCAAAATTTTAAGTAAGCAAAAAAGTTAATCAAATTGTCTTACATTTTGTTAAAAGATACAAAAGGGCTGACTAGCCCAAAAAATTGTCATTAGCAAAGTAAAAGTACACTTTTCCAAATTGTTAACAATTACATTGATCTTCTCAACAGATGATAACACTGCACATTCTTGGATACTATTAAATAGTTGTTCCCCTTTTTTCCAGTTTTGAACCATTAGGTTTATTCATTTTGAGTTTTAGGGATAAACAACATTAATGAAAAATACAAAAATTGATATCAATTTATTGAATTTGTTTTTAAAAGGGATTAATTTATGGCAATAAGATGAAATAAGAAAGTCTTTCTTCACATTTATTATAATCTCAAAGTTAATAATAAAGATAAATTTTAATTTTCATAAAATTAAAAAAAATAAACATGAACTAAAGTGGGAGATTGAAATGTTCTTCCCCAGATATGCTAAGATTGCAATTTCACAATGATTCTTTATCTACACACACAGAGATGTGCATGTGCACAGCTATGTCTAGATACAGTTCTACTGTGCCCTATTATGTGATACTCAGCTTCTAGAACTTAGAGGTGCACAGCACAGTGCTTTTCATTTAACTCAGCATTTCAAAATCCAATAAAATCATGTAATTTTTAGACACCCTCAAAAGTCACCCATTAATATCTTAGAAACACTAAAAACCCCATTCTATAATTTCAAAACCGTGAAAATTAGCTGTTGTAACATATTGCTGGCACTTAATTAAATCTAAAAATGTAATAAAATGAATGGTAATTAATTATGATTGAAATAGACAGGAATTTTAGCCTGAAAATATACACTGCCAGTATCACTACTGTTCCTAACCCATTCTTGGAATAAGAAAGAGCTCCCAGATGTCAACTGTTATTAAAAACCAGATGTTAAGATAGATGTCTTGCATGTTGCTGAATTAAGTAAAGAAATCTGACAGTCCACTATAAACTTAGCTATCATTTAACACAGAAGAAATGTGGGTAAATTTTTTACAGCTAACTTGGAACACATCTGAGCTATAGGGTCCTCACAAATACACCACAAAGCAAAGGCAGAATAAGGCTTGAAAATTCTTATTTATTTTTGAAACAAAGGGACAGGTTCTGTAAAACTTCCAACAAGCTGGGTTTGTCTCACTGAAAACACAATTTATTCCCTCTGAATTCTGCAGGAGCCACTCCTGGTCAGGTCCATGAATGCTAATGGAATTGACTTTCAAGTTGACAGAAGTTTTTGCCAGGGTAAAGATTGAAGAAAGAATGAAGGATTTCTTTTCCACTGAGTAGTTTGATCCTATTTCACTAATGTAATGTGTTAGGTTAATCTTTGGTGATATCCTCAAAAACAGCAAGAAATCAACAAAATGGACGATGCAACAGGTTTCCAAGTGACTCCTCCCCTAACTACACACAGCTGGTTTGCTCTTTAGAGTATTGCAATTCTTCAGACAGGCAAATGTTCTTTTTTATTTCAATTATTTGTGCAATCTCCTTTTGGCAGAATTCTAGAAGAGTTGAAAAATCAAATATTTTCAAATATTTGTAAAGAGTTTTATAGGAAGTTAAAGACAAATATAGTTTGACACTGATCCTGATATACAAAAGCAATAAATTAAAAGCTGGAGCTCAGTTAATGTCAATCAACATGGCTTTAGTTAGTACCAGTCCTGTCAAAATAACTTTCTATCTTTTCCAATTACAGAGAGACTCTTTTTGATAAGGTAAATGCTTTGAAATAATATGCTGAGATTTCTGTAAGGCACAGTGTCAGAACAATTAGCTCTATACTGAATGAATGTATGCTGGAGAAAGGAGGGGACCCATGGATATCTTTCTCATCCCAAACTTGTTCCATATCAACATATCTGAAAGAACAGCCTGCCAAAGTCTCCTTGGAAAAGTGAACAGATCTGGCATATCTGAATAAATGTTATCACACACATACACATATGCCTGAAATCATGAATCCACAATCATCATTAGAAAACATAGGGTAGGCTTAGAAGAAAGGGAACTGTTTCTGAAATCAAGGATATCAAGGTGATATCAAGGATATACAGGTGATGCTGGAATTGAACACATAGTTCAATGTTGGATTTACCCAGACAAATACAGGCAGGGAAAGAAAACTCAGAACTTTTGCTGTATCTCTATACAGTAGCATAAGACCATTAAGAGAATTACACATCTGGTGCTCGTGTCACACTCCTGTGAGTATTTGAAAGACTTTAACCAGATCAGGAAACAGCTAGAAAATTATTGAAAAATAAACTTGGCAGTGAGAAACGAGAGACTCAACCTAAATGATCCCTCAGAAAATATTAAAAGATTTTCTGAGCATTATTAACTAAATAGGAAAAAGGAGACAGATATTTTCCCTAGCAAAAAACATCTAGATAGAGATTTAGAGGATGTAGTTACACTGAAAATACAATGTAATTGCAAAAATTTTTATAGTAAAGTAAATAAAAAGTAAATAAATTGCAAATATTTTTCAGTAACTCATCATTTCTGGATGACTTGAAGATTTCATATCAAGTCTTAGACACTTTCTAAAATATATGGCTAATTATATTCATGCTAATTTTTAAAGATTATAGATTTGATGAAGAAATTATTGAATAGTCCAGGTTATGATCATGGTCCACTTAACCTTCAACTTCTACAATTTAAAAAATTCTCTTCCATCATTTTTTCCTCGCATTTGTTTCAATGAGAATGTGTGTGCCACAATCCATCTTATCCTGCACACAAAAAGTTTGCTGCATATTTTTTAATTTTTTGATTAGTAATTTCGTAAAATTAAGCACAGTGTTCTGTTTTGACATAAAATTGAATAAAAATAATTTTAAAAACCAAACAATAATATTACTGTATTTTAAACTACTAAGTTTAAAATTGCTACTAAGAGCAATCCCAAAACCAGTCTCAGCTGGTTTAAATCCTAGCTTACAGTTACAAATTTTTCTGCATCAATAGGAACAAGTACCCAAAAGCACTGAATAAAAAGCACAAAGGATCAGGACTGTAATTTTTATAGGCTCCATGGATAAAGTATTGTATCAAGAAGCTGAGGCTTGGTGCCTCAGTGCAAACAGATAATGGAGGGAATACAGAATTCTTCACTGAAGTTCTGAGACAAATGAAATTCACAGTCTTGCATTCTTAACACACAGTGAAGCAAAATAAAAGCTGCAGCTATGCCTTATCATTTATTAATATTGGAACAGAGGATTCCAGAAGTATGCTTAGTTTTTCATATCAGTGTGTATCCTACAGAATCATTAATCTATGGCTCTTTCAAACAATAAACTACAATCAAGCAATTTTTCATTAATGTTTGTGTACATTAACTGCTTTTTAAACTTGGATCTTTCATTGGTTTATAAGGTCAAGAATAGCAATTCAATGACAAAAACTGCAAAGCAAAATCTCAGTTACTGACAAGCAAAACATGAAAAAACCCCAAATTTGAGAGAGACCATTTGACTTGAGAAATTAGTATACACACTTGTTATTAAATTGTTATCAATTCAGAGTGGTTAAAATGTTGAATGCCTTGCATTTTTAGGACAGACATCCCAGTATCTAATTTGGATGTGTATTTATAGTAAAGTGGAATAATCTCAAATACTATTAAGGCCTTTTACAAATCAGTGATTTTATTTCATACTTTTGCTAGTTCTTTTTTTTTTTTTTCATTTTTGTGCTGCTATTTACCATAATTGCTTCTATCTTAAAAAGAAGTATCTGCTATCACGAAATGTCATTTACTGCTCTGATCCAATTGCCACAAAGCCTCAAATATGGCTTCAAAGTATCAAAATTAGGAACTTAAATAATAATGCTTGGAAAACACTACACACAGATGTAGAAGGCTTGTATGGAGACTCTTCCTGTTTTGTTATTTGGATATATCTCAGTGCAAGCTTTGAAGGCAGATTTCTCAGCCGTTAATTCTTTCAGCACTAAATTTGAGACAGTGGCCTTCAGGTAACAGGGGCTACTTTACACAGCAGGTTAGAAACAAAGGAGGACTCTAATCATGGTATGCACCATTAGGTCTATCTACAAAATTTTGATAATAAGATGCCAGAAATTATCAGCCCAGCCACAGCCATTCTGCATGAAGCATATTCTTAATTATTGGTGAACATGGAGTAGCTGCAGGAGGTAATAAATATTTAGCAAGGTGTTCCAACAGCAGCAGATCTACAGCCACTACAATGGTCCTGAGAGTCACCTCTGTACAATAACCTGTGTTGAGGGGTATTCTGAATTAATTTCACCCGAAACTGCACTCCCTTTAGCAATTTCAGTGTTGGAGGACCTCCTGGAATGTATCTTCCATTTAAGTTGAATCAAAGAGCAACCTGGAGTGCTCAGTCCAACACCACATCTGGATATGAACCACATGCAAGAAGTGGGAATGACCAGGAGGATTTGATTCAAATCTGCATTCTTGATCAGAACTAAAACCCTAATGTAGGTGAACTCAGACTGCAAAAGTCTTTGTTATTATGTGGCCACCCCATGAAAATAAGTGTATAAGATTTGGTTACAGTAAATCCCCCAAACTCCTGAGGCATGCAAGTATCTTTATAAAATCTACCCTTAAAAAAACTAAAAAGTCCTCATCTCCTTTTAGCTTTTGCAATACAGTCAACATTAAAAACTTGATGAGTTAAGCTTTTCTGGCTCTCTTCCCACAATAGGAGGCCCTTGCTGACAAGGCTCATCACATTTCCCTTTCATGTGCTGCATGCTAAGAATTAATGTCTTTACTTGGGTTAAATAAATCTAGCGATAACCTGCTCATCTCTGCAACTAACTTTCTGATGACTGATTTACGCTGCTCTCCTTATTATCTACGGCTACTAATGGGTCATTAAACGTGTAACTGCTGGCTCTGAACTGTGAAATTGTCCTACTTACAGCAAATACTTACATTTACAAATACTGATTTCCCCTTTTCACAAAGAAATCTACCTGCTGAGCAATGACATTTCTTTCAAATCAAGAACTTAGTCTAAAAATCAGAATCTTTCAGAGATTAGAGAGACTTTCATCTGCTGCTCAGTTTCTAGGAGCAAACATAGCTGAGCACTAATCACACAAACTCTCCATGCACAGAACAATTGATTACAGAAAAGTTTTGTGCATGACTGATTTGAAGAACTGAGCCTGTAGCTAAAAAGTGGAAAGACTAACAGTGGATTCATTTAAGTGTTTGGGGCAGAGAGCTTTAAAAGGTCTTTATTTTATGTTTCATTTGTATATTCAAAAAGCTGAATAAATCTTAAAAATTGCTTCAGCAATATGTATTTATGTCAGAGATCTATTTTCAAAGTTATCCATAACACAAGGGGTCACAAGTGACCATGCATCATCCAGTTATGAAAATGGCCTTAAGTCCCATCTCACCATTTGTTCTATTTGTATATAGTTGGGTTAAAATCAATCACAAATATGGCCATGGGGGAGAGTGAAAGGTTGTTTCTGACCATTTAGAGCAGTCAGACTAGCGTTAACATGAATAAGATGTTTCACCAGATACTCATGCATTCTGAAGTTTTATCATTAGATGAAGTGGAAACTCAATGCTTCTTACAAGAAGTGGTCCGTGAAATCAGATTTGCAATGCAAAAATTTATGGTCCCCTTTGTAGTGAAAGCCTGTGACATGTTATCTCACTTAAGTAACCAGTGCCAGATATGCAACTTTTGTTATCAAGTTACTGTCTCCCAGAAATGCATTTTTGGCTCTCTCGGTTGGTCTAAAGATCTATTTTAGACTATGATGGTGGCAGATAATTTTTCTACTAAGAAATGTAAGATAAATGTAAACCTCTATTTAAGTGTTGTATATTATAACACACACATTCAGGGGAAATGAAGGGGAGAGATTTCTATAGCTAAACATGATCTCAAAAAATTCTTCCATATGTGGAAAAGACTGGAAAGCTAACATATAAATATAGATATATATAAATATACACACTGTTCAGTGTGTATACATTTATATCACATTCATTAAACCTCAAAATATAAAATAAATTCATTTCTGTAAGCAAAAGAGAGGTATAACTTTTCAATGTGCAAAATCCATCTCCTGGAGTATCAAAGACAGCAAAACCTATTTCCTACTTCTTGTTTTAAATACAAATCCAGTTTAGCTGGTCTTTTTGTAAATTAAAAATTTAATATCATTAAAAGATGTTTGAAAAGTAATCTGGCTACAATATAATTGCAATTAAGAGGCAAGAATAACAATAGCATTATAAATATTCCAAATTTCTATTGGCTTTTACTTTCAAGTGAGAAATCTGGAGTAGCTCACAATGTTTGTAACTGAAAAATGGCAGCAAATCAAAATCAAGAACCAGAGTATTCCTGAAAGATAAATTCAAATTCAGAGACACTCTTCCAAATTTCAAGGCTCTTTCCTTTCTTCCATCACGTGTACCATGTAACTCACAATGACCCTTAGGTTTGAAGCCAAACCTCAAAATATGGGCAATGCTCTGTGGAAGGTTATTTCAGTTTTCTTTTTAGGATAAAGTAGACAGAAATACCTAGATAGATGTCAGAGGCAAAATTTTTTATATCTACTGAAATAAGCACATGATAACACTCACTGAGTTTTGGGAAATGCCTAGACAGAAATTACTTCCTCATTTAGAAGAGAAGTATTTGCCATTCAGTAGCTGTTTATAAAAAACAATATAGCTAGGATAACTGCATACAACTTAATTGGAAAATTGGCATTTTAAAGGTAACCATGATACAAATAGGATTTTATTGCATTCAGTTCAACAAGTCTGAACATTGTGTGATATGAATCACAAGTTCCTTGTTCCAGAAGAATAATATGTGTAGCAAAGATGAAAAATCAGAGGAAAGATTAAAAATTTGAAAGCATTTATATGACTAATTTGCACTGAACTTCTTAGTACTCAAGACACTAATTCAGCACAATACTAGTTATTTACAGTGGATGTGTCTGGGATTGTTTATACTGAATGTACTGACAAGCAAACCTTGCCCTGCCCAAATTCCTAAATTAAATAAATCCATGTGACTCCAATGAGCTTAGTGCAGGCTCAGCTCGGTGCTAATGCAATTGCATGCTGCCCTGCAGCTTGAGGCACCAGCAGAACAAGTTCACATCCATTTGGGGAACAGACAAGAGCAAGCTCACACCTGCCCAAAAACAATGTGTAAACACACAGGATAAAGAAACACACAGAATATCAAACAAAATCTGGGTCAGGGAGGAAGGCAATAATTCCAATTTAGTGCACTAGGCAAGGTATATCATATCACTTGTTTTGTATGGGACAATGTAAATGGTTTTCTCCTTCTATTCTTTCTTCTTTTTTCCTGAACAACTAAAAGACAAAGTTTCAACAATGCAGAAAACTCCCAAACAAGATATTTCATTTTTAAAGGTACTAAACTTCTGCTCTGATGGAATTTTCTACTCACGGTCTAAAGAAATTTGAAGAATTCTATGGTTTTCAAATAACCATGGTTATTAGCATTAGCTAAAATAATCTATTTTGGTTTATGTTTTTATGGCTTTTAGGTTTGTTGTTTGGGTTTGTGTTGGGGTTTTTTTTAAGGAAAAATCTCAGTTTCGATATTCCTGAGGCCTCTTCAGGAGTTTGGGGTTGGCAATTTTCCACAGTGGCCACAGAATATAAGGCATTATGCTAACAACCAGGACTGCCAAAATACACAAAGTAGCACACTCTCCCTTCCCCTAAAATTACATATGGATCAATACAGTGATTTGTAGATCAGGATCCAGACACTAAAATAATAATCATTGTTTGACTGTCCTGTGGTTCTGATTTCCAAGTCATCCACCTCCAACAAAATCCCATCTGACCTGCTCATAGTTTTTCACATATCGTCTTTCAGCAGCTCCAAGGATATTTAGCAGTTCCAGCTGATGAATAAAGACCTGCTGCCAAGACCAGTCACCACTTTACAAATCAATAAACGCTTTTTTTTCAGAGCACATGGTCTTCTTCAAAAAGTTAGTTCTTAGTGGCCTATGCCTACTTGGTGACAGTCAGTTTGTTGTCACATTTCATGCATCACTGCCTGTGATTTCTTTTCTCAAATGCTGGAGTTCACCAGCATAGTTTTAAAAGCCAGTTTAAAACAAGGTACATTTAATAATAAGACAGCTGCAGGCCCATTCTGGAACAGTTGGCTTTGTTACTGCAGAATGTCAGGAAGGGAAGCTCCAGAGGTACACCCTGCCCCATCACTGTCCTGATAAGGAGGATTTCTCCTTTAGATAAGAGGATAGTTCAGAAACCTTGAACTACCTTTTATGCCTCCCTGCTGAGATCTCAGAGAAACAGAAAACTTGGTGAGTTTGTAACAAATTACTTCTAAACACTAAATCTTGTCGAAGGGCCATCAAAAATGTTTTAAGTAGGAAAAAAAAAATCTCTATGTAGCCAGACAGGATTAAAAGATGTAAAAGGACATCTTTTTACATGCTTAGGCACCATGTGACATTCCATCCTCAATTATAGCTTCTAAGAATAGGGCTGACTTTTTGGAAAGCAGCCAGTTCCTAAAGCACGCCCTATGAAATTCACATATTTCTAAAAATCAGATTCTTTTCTATGAGCACATAATCTCTCATAAAACAAAATTAAAATATATTTGTAGCCCTGGTGACCACAGAGTAAAGCATTCAGCTTTGAATCCACTACAGCTCAGGTATTCAGGAAACTCTTAGGAGATTAAGAAACTGTACGTTTTATTTATTTAAAAATCTCCAGTACCATGGGAAGTAAGAAGATTTGATAGTTGTTATAATCATAAGGGCTGGCAATAAAATCCAAAGCATGAAAATTCTTCAGATATTATACTTCCAGTCCTACATGGTGTTAATGCAGAATCAAATTCTTCCCTATGACTTCTCAAATAGCCTAATTAATTTCCTATTAAGAATGCCATCAGACTAAAATATATCTGAGACATATGCATGTCAGATTGCCTACACCGTGAGGCAAGATAGCTGCTAAATCTGGAAGCTCAAATTAATTTAGCCATGGGTTTTTTTTTGTTCCAGGTAGCTCCTGGATGCAACAATCCAGATTAGATTACTGTAATGCACCCTACAAGGGGCTCCATACTCCAGCTCCTTGGAAAGTGAAGGTAGAGCAAAATGCTTATTAAGCTTATTTTAATTCTAGGAGTATTACACACACACTTCAGGATACACACTGGCTGCCAAAATGTTTCCAGGTGGAAATTAAGAAAGATTGCCAACTCTCAAGCCAAAACTGAAGAGAATAAATTTAAGTTTTTGTGCAAAGCTGCAAAATTATCTTTTTTAATCTGTTTTTTCAAAGACTAGTAAAAATGATTAATATATGTTATTGACATGGCAGCACTCAATCCCCAGAAATTTATTTATGTCACATAAAAATTAAATGCACCAACATAACCAGGGATCACATCACAACCAACTGTACCAAGACCATGTGTATGGGCAAATGAGAGTTGGAGTCTTCCTACTGTTTATGAAGTTTCCTTACAATTTGACCAGAGTTAGGTCCAGACAAAGATGGCAAAAAAATGTTATCTCTCTATGCCTTTCTCTAGAGAGCAAAAAAAGAGAGAATAAAGGCAAAAAGTGGCTGGAAATTTGTCTTTGTTCTCTAGCAGCAGCCAGAAGACCTAAACACATCACTGTATCTGCAAAAAGGTGCTCAACTAGTTCCTTCAAGGGAAGTCAGAGTTCCTATCCTACCTAACCAGGTCAGAGTTGTAACAAAAAAATTCTCATTAAAAAAATGTCAATACCTGAACAGGAAATCTTCTCATAAAAATTATGCCTATGTCAAACAGGATGCACATCTTCCAAGGTCTTCCAAGAACCTTTCTCTTTACAAAGGGACAGATAGGTCTTATCCTTTGTTACAAACATGTACTCCAGTGCCCATGTAGATATTTTCACAGCATGCATTTCTCTATATAAATGTAACATGCAGATTAGAAAATCCAGTATTATCTACAGAAATGAGGAATGTTTCAAATTAACTCCTTTCAACTGTCTCTGCATCTCAAGAAGTTGGGAGAAAACTTTCAAAATCCCTCCCTAGCATTCACCAAATTAAATGGTATTTATGCTAAAACATACAAAATTTCTTCATCTCCTTAAAAAAACTAAAAATGTCCTCTGATGATATGCAGGTTTATTATTTTTTATGCTTTTAAACCACATGTTGGATTACAGTCACACATCTAGAATCTGTGTGTAATATTGAATGGGAAATGCAGATTTCTATGGCACACAACAATCAAATTGCTGCACAAACAAATGCTGTAAAGAGGGGTAAATAACAACACAGAAAGTAGAGAAAAAACAAAAAACCAAAATCCATAATTGAAAAATATAAGATAAAGTAATGCCTAGAGTTCACTCATGATTACCATTGACTATGCTGTTCTCAAAGACTATTTCAGCAAGAATTTTGCTATGAATCTCCCGTTTGCTTCCTTTACAAGTAAACATATCCTGAGCTAATCCATTGCTTACAGTGTCTGTGGAAATTTTGGGATGACAGGACTTCAGGAGAACACCTATTCTGAGGCCAACACAAGATGAAATAAAGCTATATTCATCTAACCTGGTCTTAGAAACCTCCAAGAAAGGACCTTCCATTACATGTATATGAAAGAATGTCCACATTTTGTTTCCACTTACAGATTCATTAGGCTCATAGTGAAAAAGTCTTCTTTTTAACAACTAACCTAGTTATTCTTGGCAAAATTAAATTTACTGCTCCTACCCTTTTTCCATTGGGCACTGGAATACAATTGATCATCGTCTTCTTTACAACAACATTTTATGTATTACAAGACTTATGTCTCCCCTTTGGTACTTTCTAGACTAAACAAACCATGTTCTTTAAGGCTTCCCCACAGGTCATGTTCTCTAAAACTTCTATCATTCTTGTTGCTCTCCTTTTGTCCCTTTCTACTTTGTCTATGTTTCCTAAAGCATGGAGATCAAAACTGTAAACAGCTTTCCAGATGAGCTCTCACCAGTGCTCAAAGGAACAGAATAATTGCTTCCTGCTTCTTCTCCAGTATTATATCTATCCCAGAATTAGATCCAGCTTCATTGCAATGGTATTCCACTGTGCAATTTAGATTCCTTTCCCCATGCTATTACCTCATCAGCACATGTGACTTCTTCCCTGTAAGCAGACTTGTCTTTGCCAAAATTCAAATTACTTATTCTAGACCCTCTCCAGTTTTCAGGACTGGAGCAGCTTATTGAGCAGTTTGACTGCTCCTACTGTGCTTGGAGCATCTTACAGCTCAATTCATGATCAACTATATTAATGGCATTTCTATTTCACCACTGAAATAATCTCTAAAAAAATACTCCACAGAATCAGATAAAGGACAGACCTCTTTGGAACCTCTGCTGAAAACGAGCAATGGAAAATTTGTCTATTGGTTGCACACCTATCTCATGGCAATCTCATAATTATTTACATTTAAAATAATTTTTAATTAATGCTTTTATTATTGTAGTTCATTTTACATTAGTTATTAATTAAATTACAAAATTATGTATTTATTTGCATATTAAAAACATCTGGTGGGACAGTGTTAAACACCTGATGAATTAAAAGCCACCACTTTCTGCTTTAACCACAAAACCAGTTACCCTATCAAAGGAAATTAGATTTGCTTGACATAATTTTCCTTGGCAAGTTCAAGCAGACTAAATATAGGATGGTTATGCTAGACCTGCATTATTTTTTAGAGAATGGCCCAAAACCATCACCTAGGAAAAAAGCTGAGAGTGTAAGTGCTAGCAAATACTAGTAAAATAGGTACTATTTTATGTGTTCTATATTTAATCATGCACCTATTTCCACCATTCATGTAACTTCTCAATGTTCTTGAATATGTTCTGATACTGACTTTCATTGTGCTTCTTGTCCACTCTCCTCCCTGAATAAGCTGTTACCATGCATTGAAAAGCACTTGACTAAATGTTAGCTCTTTTACATTGTCTTGTGCCTCAATTTTTTTCCACAGGTCCAGGTTTCTTAAATTAGTTGAAAAACAGTTTCTGGGGTGGTTATTACCCACACTGGGGTGGTTATTACTCGATTTTTCACATCTCTTGCCTTCATTCTGGGGTTTTTTTCCCATTCCATTCCCTGCATAAAGCCAAAACTTTTTTTTTTTTTTTTTTGACAGATATTTCCATACAATTTTTCTTTCTTTTATAAACTCAGCCAACTTATCTCTGTTAATCAGAAACAGAACCAAATCAAGACAGCAAATCCTTAATTCCCTTCTCTTTCTGACAGAAAAAGTTGTTCTTAACAGGTTCCAAGAATTCAAAGGATTATGTGTTATGCTGTTCAGGTTTGTGGTTTGTGTTTTTGGTTTTTTTCCTTTGTATTAGTATCCAAGAAATCATGTTTTCTCATTCTTACCTGTTCCTGGCTCTAACACAATTCCATTGGTCACACTGTAAAAAAGTGTAATTTGCCTCTTAGCTTCCTTCTCCCAATTAATAGTCTATCATGCATCCACATTATATTTTCATCCCTGCTTTTCCCTTTTATTTCTACCCAGACATTATGAACTTATAACCTATTTCAGCATCAAAAAATGATTTTTCATATAAAAGCAATGTTAAAATTTTCCTCAGGCTCCTTCATCTGAAAATGAGTAACTTCCTTCTACAGACTGTTTTTTTATTCCAGAAAAATAAGGCACCAGACAAAAAGGCAAAATTTTAAACTATTTGAGGATGGAAGTAAATACCAGAGCTATTAGTTTCAGTTTAAAGAACGCATCATTGCTTATTAGTCCTTTGGAAAATTTCTTTTATTCTGAAATAGCAAAATGACACAGTTACAAAACTGAGGGTGAAGAAGGAGGTGACCAACCTGATCTGGAGAGGGTCTGTGATTGTGTTGTGTCCTCCCAGGAGACCGGTGGTGGTGGTGGTGGTGATGGTGGTGGTAGTGGTGATGGTCATCATCATAGTTATCTGCCATCAGCTTCATTCTGTTCTGTGTCTGTTCAAGAGGCAAAGCAACACAATTTTATTACGTGTTGGAATGCATTATTCTGACAGTGGTTTAGGAAGATCTTGGCTCTGGGGGTTTTTCAGGAGTTTTTCTTGAGCTGAAGGATCTAAGAATAGAAATCCAGACTGCTGGCTCACAAAGAAAAGGAAAGAGAAACTGAGAAATAAAGTATGTGAACACATCCCCTGTTTCAGCTTTCACATCCATAGGATGATATGAAGAAGTCAGAAAAGCAAATTATGATGGATGGTGTGTTTGAAGGGCAAAAGACATTTAGCTTTTCTTAATATACTATTTTAGAGCTGTTTCCTAATTTTTCCAGTCTAACATTATGTCTTTGCAATTAACTTTTTAAATCTCACTGAAAGGAGTATTAAGAGTACTCCAAACATTTACAGTTTGTTACCAGGGCATGTCAGTAACAACCTTGAATAGTTGTTTTAAAAGTTCTATTTTGGGTAATTTATTTTAATTGTACACCAGGATCACCCTGCTAAACAATAAGTAAAACGAATTTGAAAACAAAGTGATTGAGACACAGGCACTTAGAGAAGTAAGTGATTCTGGAACTTGACATGTTACTGAATGGAAGTAAGTCTAAGATACAGATCTTGAAAAAGAGATCAACACTTCAGCTACAGCTGTGTACAGATAATAAAATCTATGTCACCATGGGTTAACAAGATACATTGCAGCTCTTTATCACTATTACAATTATTCCATACCATGAAATACATAGACTTGAATAATTCAAACCTTGCTCATAACACCAAAAATATCTTACAAACAATAGTCTGATACCAATGGATAGAGTCATCATTTTTTTCATGGTACCAGGACCATGAAAAAATCCCTCAGCCAAGCCTGTTAAACTGCAATCAATCAAGTTTTAATTAATTTTGCACTAACAAAACCCAGAAAAAAATGCTGTCAACTCCCAAAGATCTCTTCCAAAATATTAAAATAATCACTTAGAGGCATATACAATTAATACCACACAGCCGACTGAAGGAAAGACAGCAGTCTTAACTCAATGTCATGCTCCAAGGCAGCAGCATTCATGGTAACCCCACTGAGGATGGAAGCTAAACACATTCCCCAGGACTCCACCCAGATTAATGAGCTCCAAAGGACCAACATAAGCAGATGAATTTGAACACAACTCATTTGTTCAGTATGTTCCCATATTATCTGGTCTAACTGCCTTCCAATGCAAAGTGCCCATGAGATAACTCATGTCCCATAGTTAGTATGTGGTAAATTTATTTCCACTGCTGTAATTTGATTTTTCTTTGACAACAATTCTATATCAAAGTCTCTGTTTGGAAAATTTCACTGGCAAGTATATTTTAATTGAAAATGTAAAACTCAGAGATTACTATTGAATTCCCCAACGTTAATGCTTTTTGTTAAAATTAAAAAGGGATTTGAAAAAAAACAAGCAAACTAAATATTCGTATTACATAACATTTCAAGTATAATAAAATCTAATGCAAGGAAAACAACCACAGAATCCTAGGAAATCCTGACATGCCTTTTCAGTAACTAATTTTTTTTCAGTTGTCACAATGTTTCTCAAGCACTTCAGATGATGTTCAATGGAGGATCCCCGAAAACTGCTTTACAGGAGGGGAGCTGTACTCAGTTTAAGTAAAAACAACTACCTAACTAACCAAACCCAACAGGCATCCACAACAAAAAGAGGAAAAATCACAGGTCAGATGTGCACTGTCAGACCACCTGAGCATCCCCACAGCACTGCATGTGCATTTTCTCAGTATGTTACAGAGTGACAAGAATCTGCACAGCTGGAAATATTTCATTTTCTCCCTCCCAAATACAAAGATGGAAGCAAACACCTGTATGAATTTCAGTTGTGACTTTCTACTGATTTTGCTGAAAAGATCATCTAAATCTGAATCATAGTTGGTCTGTTTGTCTTTAGATTCAAAGAGGAAGGCCTTGTGAGCAAGAGTGGAAAAGATGGAGAATTAATAGACAAATAATCAGCCACTTCCTATAAACACTGTCATATACTACCTCTTTGGGGAAGCTCCTAAAATTTTATTAGTTTATTTTCTTATCAATGAACAGCCTTAAATTTCCTACCTTTCAACTGTATTCCATAAAGAATGCAAAAGTTAAACAAGATGAGATATGCAATCCTAAAAGTGTCCTCTGTAATGAGGTGTTGAGGATCAGGCATGTCATGGGATAAGAACTGTAAATGAATGATGTCATCTTTCTAATTTGGTGCTGAAATATAAATAAACTACTTCTAATGTTTCTTCCTTTTGCATGCCAGATTGCAGTAAAATGTGCACAAAGTAAAGTTAATGCTCTAGCAGCCTCCTTTAGTGTGTCTGTTCTGGGAGCAAAATATACAAGAAATATTAAATATAAAAATGAAATATTAAATATTAAATATTTCCACTCAAGTAACCATCAAACCATCTAAACTTCGACATGACTTGTAACTGTCATTAATTTCTTAAAATGATGCCACTTACCTGGCAAAATATTACTTTTAAAAGCTTTTTGTTTTCATTTGTTAGCTCTTCAAATGATAGCAAATATAATTTTGATGTTCTGTTTTTCTTTGCTTCAGCTACTGCTAGTGCCACACTTCCACACTGAACTGTACCTTCCAGGTCTGCTTAGCTTTGACTTAACAATATAAACACCTCATGATTTCAAACTTTTAAAAGCAAGACTTTTGAGGAGGACAAGCAGGAGGATTTCTGGAGAAGAACAAAAGCAAAGCTATCCTGAGGAACACTACAATCCTTTCACATCCTTCTGGACAAAAATCTGTAACACTACTTCTGTTTTCTCCCTTTGCTAGCTTTTGATATTTAGCAGGCTTTGAAATGCCAACTATATTTGTATCTGAGGAAGGAATTAATAAACCACATTGGAATTTGTTCAGGACCCCAGGGCTTCACACCCCTACACCTCCATACAGGCACACAGAAGGTTGTGTACGTGTTGGGACACTGGTTTATCAGTCAGAGGAAAATCCTCATGGTCTGGGTGCCAGCTCAACACATCCAGGGACTGCTTCAGTGCTGCCTGGGAGGGGAAAACACCACGGAGTGACCTGGCAATGCCATCATTTCCTGCAACATATTCAGTATGCCTGAAAAGTTCCTATTCAAGGACACCCAAGCCCTTTTCTTACATTTCTTCAGAAAGCACAGCACATTACTCACTATGACTTTTCTAGATGACCAAGAAATTGAATCTTGAAACATACAGTTAATGAAAATTAGGGCAGTGATCACACGTGCTTTCAAACTGTCTAATATGCAATGTGTACCTCTGGTCACTCTGCACACCTCACACCTTATCTGAAATAGTTATATTGCATAGGTTAAACTTTTATTCACATTCTCCTCTCAAACCTGAAAATGGGGTTTCACAAAATATACATAGCCACAGTTCTCACTAAAAAATTGCCCTGCCAATGTTCTTTCTGAAAATGTCTAGAGAGCAACAGGCCACACCTGAGAAGGGACAAGTCTGAATTTGGATTTATACTAGAAAATAAAAGCACATAAACTTGCAAAACGCAACAATTAATAAACTCTGTCTCCTAAAGACCATGTATGACTTTATTAGTTCTAGCCTAAAGAGTGTTGATTTTTTTTGCTCTTAATTTATGGACTACATTCAAAAATTACTGTGTCCATTCTGAAATAAAGGAATGATCGAGGCACTAAAAGCAGCTTAGATCTACTTGCACAGGTATATTAACCCTTAGGGCTTGAAACAGTTGTCTTTGATCATATAATATCACTATTTGCTAAGCTGTCAAGGTCATGAATGGTATGTGTATCTGAATTTTTAACCCACTTACCAAAGAATTTATGCACTGTAAGAAAACTGACAGATATTTCTTGTCCTCCTAAAAGTGTGTTGAGTTTAAGCAAGGATATACCAAAGTGAAATGAAAGTCTTTGATTGACTGGTAACAGACTAAATAGCTTAACAGCAATCTGTAACTGTAAAACTGTAATATTAAAACTCCCTTTTACAAAATATTTTAGCAAGGTGGCAATAGGGAACTATGCTTTCATCTGTCATCTGGATCAAGTTAACAACAAAACTCTCATGAATGAGGTTCAAATGAGGAAAAATAGTAAGATTTGTTGCTCTGGGATATAGGTGTAATACAATTCAATAACTATTACTTTCCTTTGGATTTTCTTCTCAATCTCTCTTCATTTAATGGAATTTGAAATATTTCTAGAATATTCACTTTCAATAGGGTAGGATTTTTCCTTGTATGAGAAGGAGGCAGATATAAGGCCTGCAAGCTGTCCTGGAGCTAATCAGGGGTCTAATTCTTAAAGCACAACATTTAAAATCTAGAGACCCACATTCTAGGTTTGATTCTGCAATGGCCTTTTCTTGTCTTCAATGACACAGAAACTCTTTTTCTCACTGTTTGAAAATAAGCATTCTAATATTTCCACAAAAAACTGAAAACTTCATGTGGCAGGCATTTAGTTCTAGTCTTCATGATTTTTAATAATGGGGGATTTTATCTGAGCTTTTTTTCTCCTGAGACAATATTTTAGAAAACAGAAAAAGGCAATGATCTAAAAAATTGCATTCTTCAGACTACTGAGTTCACCAAGTTTATCCAGAAGCTGCATGAACTTATTGGAATGAACCTAGATTTAATGAAAGCACGTACAACTGCAATTGGTTTTCCTGTATGAATCCAGTGCTTCAGACCTGAGTTGCACTAACAGAGGGTTAACAAAATGTTTGCTAATTAAGCCAGCTCTGGCCTTACTCTCTCCAAATAAAATCAGTTTTCACATTAGAATATTTTTGTGTTCTTTGAAAATTGTTGTCATCTGAAGACAAGGGAAGAATTTCTTACCATTTCTGCTGCTGCACAACTCAGATGTTACTAACTGCCACAGAATACAATTTATAGTGGATTTGTTATTTGGCAAGTTACAGTTCATTAAATGTTGGACAGCAAATGCTGTACTTGACCCCAAATGTCTAAAGTTCAAGAAATTACACTTGTCACTCACAATTTTTAAGGGACTATAAAAGTTAGTATGACTTTTTAAAAACAGTGCATTTTCTTATTATATAAAAAAAAAAAAAAAAAAATTATAATAAAAAATGCAGACCACCTCATTTGTGTAACAGAGGAAGACAATCTTGCAAATGCTACAAGAGGCATTTCAGAAGGCACCACAGAATCCTTAGTGCTTCTAAGTAACCCTTATGGTGACTTCTGATAACAAGAGTCATAACAATCTAAAAAAAAAAACCTTAACATTAAATTCTGTGTAAAGCCTATATTTCCAGAACTTTAAAAAGTTCACTAATCCTTTTCTATTTTTTTAAATCCTCTTCAGCAAGTTTTCTTTTTTCTACTTCTCTTGTCTCATGATAATTAAATATTTTTCTGAGATCAAAAATAACAAATTCAAGTTTCAACCTTGGAGCCTATGAAAAATCATGTTCAACCTCACTGTCATTGTTCCACCTGCTTTTAGCATCTCAAGCCTACAGAGATATTTGCATCTTGCACAAGTGATGTGAAAATAAGCCAAAGAATGAGATTAATCTGCCATCTAGGAAAGATAGGATAGATTCCTAATGAAGGAATTAGGAATAATGAATAATATGAATAATGGAATAATGAAATAATTAATTCCTAATGAGATTGCAATGTTTCAATTTAAACTTTTGTGAAAACTTCTTGATATACTTTGGGACACTGTTTCACTAACTATCCAGCTGTAGAAAAAAAGAAAATTCTAAGGCTATTGCTGGAAAGCCAAACCCTGAGACTGCTCCACTTTTAATGGTAGCACTCTTCTTGAATTCACATGATTAAATGAGACAAATTGTTAAAACACATCCACCAAGTATGGCTTTGACAGAAGTGCTGTTTTTCCACAAGCCACAGGATCTGTTAACCAATTTTTGCTTTGAAGGATCTTTTGCCAGTATTAGAGCTGCATGGAAGAAGTGAACTTCAACAGACTTCCAGAGATTGTATTAGTTTATGCTAATTATTTAGGTCACTTTTAACAGTGTAATACTAACAGCATCATGCTACTTATTTCCAAAATAAATTCTACTCTTGTCTTCAATGAGTACAAATGTGCAATAATATTTAACTCAGGTTTCTTTGCTGCTTATGCAGGGAGGTTTCAGACATCAATGAAACTCCAATGGAAAAAAAAAAAGAGGGTAAGACTCTTAAGTTTGCAAGCACTCATCAGTAAGTGAAAGATAACAATTGCAGTATGTTAACTAACCAGCAATCCAAATGCTAAATAAGTATGATAATCATAACCGTATGGGTGTTGGAATGCATCACTGTGGGGCGGTGTTATGTTTTACTGAGTGCTTTAATTATGCATTTTCTTTTTATAACATCCCTGTAATGTAATCTGTTCTTATATTCTTACTCTTAACTATATTTTAACATGGGTTTTGCTGCTTTGTTTCCTGCCTCCATTGAAGAACACATTTTTTTCCCTGTTAAAATTCCAAATGGGCTAATAAGAATGTTTTTCTTTTCCTGTTATAGTGTATGACTTGTCTTGGAAAGTGTGAGAGACAGGATGCATGCAGGCTCAGAGTGTGCATGATAGCTTACTGCAGAAAAGCTTGGCTACTCTGCATTTAACTCTTTTTAGGTTTTACCTCAATAATGATGACTGTTCTGTATGATGTAAGGAACACAGTCAAGTTTTCATGCTAAGCAAGTATAAATATTTTTGTTTTCACATCTATATTTAGTTATATACTAAACTTAATTGACATGGTGTTTTTTACATTTGAAATCTTAGCATTCTTGTCATCTGTAACATGTAAGCCAGAACAGTTCACATTCAGGCCCTGTCTGCCCTCACAGGACAGAAAATAGGGATTAAGAAAAGGTACTGACTATTTTCCAAGTTTTCATTAAATCCAACATTCCTGCCAGGGAAAATACAAAATCAATTGCTGGACATATTAATACTCTGACTCCTCTGCAGCAGTGCAAAGCAACTTCTATGTAAATCTTTTCAAGACTCAGGTCTGGTAATTTAGTGTTGAACATGAGCATAGAAGCTTTACAGACACTTCAGCTCTTCTTTAATCAGAGCACTATTTAACTGCTATGGACAACCTTTACACCTGCTGCTTTGCAAGATTACAAAATGTGACTGACTTACCCTGAATGAAGTCAAAGCTCAGAGTAAGCCTCCCTCTTCACAAGCTGAAGGACAACAGCCTCCCAAACACCAGCTGGGCTGTTGGGCACTTGGCAGATGGAGACAGGCAGCACTTCCAAGTGCCAAGCAGACACTTACCTAAAGTACTGAGGCCAAACTTCAACTTTTCTGACACTTGTGATTAAACAAAGCTATGTTGAATTGAACATGGCCCGTCTGACTTTTTTTGTGCATTTTCCTGCATTTAGAATTTGTGGTTTTGAAGTCTTTTAAAGCCCTGTGAATTAAAAGTATGGCTTGAAGCACAGGAAATATCTTGTAATAATACAGCATACTCAGTAATGTATAGGCTCAAGTCATGCTAAAGGTATTTGTCTCAGTCCTACTACTGAACTTGGTAATTACACAGAAGTATGTAAGAACATAGACACAAAGAAGTGGGTTAAAAAGCATAATTAAAGCTCTGAAACTGTAACTGCCTGAGGACATCTCAGACCAGGTCCTACTAAAAACAGACAAGCAACGGAAGAAGGAAGGCTCTCTTTTTTCCTTTTTACAACAGGAAATAACTCATTAAAAAGATACTTCCCCATAATAATTATTTAAAACTAGACATGAATCAGAAACTTCAGCAGCTAAATAAGACCTTAGAAAATCTGCAAATCTCTGGTTAGCAGCACCGGTCATTTCTCACCCACTTTAGTGTCTGAATAGTGAGTTTCAGCTGTAATTTTTACAATTTCAATACCAGGACCAGGTCTCCCATTTGTATCATGAACAAAATATAGCTTAAGTTGAAATTACTACATTTCTTCCATTGTATGCAACAAAAATTGCTAAATAAAACATATATTTCAATACATGGGTTGTATATTGAAATATGGACTGAAATGGAGTCTTGAGTTGTCTTGATATGCTTCATAGAGACCCCTTACATATTACCAATTTCTTTTGGATGATGGATTTTAGAATTACCAGTTTTCTCCACAATTACAGCATCAGAAATATCTGACACCCAGTTTTTACAGTATTTTTTTAATAGCTCCCTACTTAGCACTGCATTTGAGATCAAGTGTTGAACTATATTTAATCTTATTATCATAGGATACGCTGCAGTAGAACATAATGATTTGTTTAAAATATGTCACATGGAGAAAAACCCTTTTGGTTTGGAAGTTCAGATTGTTATAATGGAGATATTCACTATTCTTATTTGAGATACTTAAAAACCATTTTCACCTACCAAGCAAGCCAGATCCAGAATTGCAAAAGTTCCAGTATTAATACAGACATTATTGTATATCTGCATTACCTACTTTTTCCATTTAAGATTTTCAGTCTCAGTGAAGTTAAACAATTTGTCTGAACAAAGTTCTAGGAAAAGTTCAAAAACACATTATCACCAGTGAAAAAAGGCTGCCTTGAGCCATGACCAGACTTAAGTTGTGACACAGATCCTTCAAGAATCAAAAAACTCTGAAAAGAGAACAAACAGAAGCAGATTTTAAAGCAAAAAAGGGCTTATGTACCAAGCCTTGTGTGGTGCCTTCTGGGGCAGACTGCTATAGGAAGCCCCTCTCATTGGAAAAGGTTTGTGTAAAAATACAATGAAAAAGACTTTGGATCCCTGACAGCATAAGGAGGAAAAAGTGATGCCATATCCAGCTATGACTTGAGTCCATCAAATTTTATAACATAAATTGTCAAATCTTACTGAGAATATGTGAAAAGTGTTATGAGAGCACTGCCAACATTTTGAGTATTATTCCAACACAGAATGTCTTTTGAATCAAGTAAGGTGTTCAGGCAATGCTACAATCACTCATTGCCTTTCCTACTTGTGCCCCTCCTGTGTTAAGCTACAGGGAAAAGTGGCACTTTGCACTTTCAGCCCCACAGGAGTCTGCACTGGGCAAAACTGAGATGCAATTCAATTGCAATGAATGCCATGATCATGCTCAAAAATACAGATTCAAAAATCAGGTTAAAAATTAGGAGAATAAGCTGCAGTGTTAAGACATGCAGAAATATTAATTTAGGACATTTCTAATTAATAGAAAAGGATAAACTAAAAAGATTTTTAAGATAGTAAGGCCACTGGATGTCTTTTATTGACATAAATGGGATCTGAATGCATTTAAAATCAGAGAGTACAAGCCTTTTACTACATTTTCTGAGAAATTTTACAGAAAAAACTACCAGGCTGATTATGAAGTTATAGGACATCTATTCTTACCTGTCCAAAATAAACAAAGCTGAGTGCATACTTATCCTGTGTAGCATAAGTGCAACAAAAATAAAACTAAAACTTAAGGGTCTCAGACTTCTCTTTTGTTCAGAAGTAGGTGCTTAAATCTTGAACAAGACCAATATTATGAGTAATAGTAAACCATAAACTGAAGAGGTAAAAAAGAAGCAGAGTGGTCAATTATGTCTGCAGTACCCATGTGAATGGCTTCTTAACATGGAGTCTCCTCACTGTGAATACTTGGATATAATACTTGTTGAATACTTTGATTCAACTGCACACTAAATGTCTTTCTGAAGCAGAACTGTGTAAACACAGCAGCAATGCAATAACAACAATAACAGCAACAAGATGAAAAATAAAATTATGTGGTCCTATAATATTCACACCTGTGAAACTCAAGGCAATCAGAAAGATTAAGTTAGTACAGCATCAGAAACCAAAGCAACAGTGATTAGGAGCCAACACTAGAGTTGCTGCTGTTCACAAGTGCTACAGATGACAACATCTACACTGTAAGAAACCATTGCATGACTTTTTTGCTCCCACACTTGTTAAACATATAGAGAGCTTAAATGCAATTAATTAATTTACAGTGTTTCAGAACAATGTTTTGGGCTGCCAGAATAATCATAATAACAACAACTTCTAATCATATTCTTTTTCTCATACAGTAATATAAACACTTGCAATATCATAAAATACACAGTGCAATAAAGCTGTAATAATGTATCAGGGAAAATGCAATTTGGGGTATTCTGTTATTCTTGAATGCCTGATGTCACCACCATAATAGCACAGCAGCAAGGTTTCTGAAGTCCTTAACTAGAACAGTAAATGGAATGCAACACGCTGCCTACAATTCCACTTTATTCATTTGCTGCTGAAGGAGCTTTTTAAAATATTTACAGCGTTATTAGTGAGAAATAATTCTGTGTATTGCATACAGGAGAAAATATTGCTAGTTGTTAGTTTGCTGAGGAAGTGTGATTACACACATTTTTTAAATTCCTTGATTGTTTCTTACCCTTTTTGCTGCATTAGCAATATGTTGATGTGATGAAATATAGAGCAGTGAACTAAAAAACTGAGAACTCTGCCAAACACCAGCTTTGCCTCTGGCCAGAGTATTCTCTACACCTGCAGTCCTGAAAGCACTGGAAGGGTTTCTAATTTCATGTTTTGAGAAGAAAAATAAAATGCTCTCAAGGAGTTAGAAGACCTTGCATTTTGGCCAACTGCACTTACATTTTTGGCACTGTATCCTAAAGTGAAAAGAGGCAACCGGGAAATTTTCTCGCAGTATCCAAGTTCAGGATGAATCAGTAACAGCAGTGTCTTCTGCTCTTACCAAAATCTCTTGAGATGTTCTAAAAATGGACTTTTAAGTTAATTATTTAATGAAGGATTGCATCACTGTACAAATTTATCTAAAAATATCTTCTCACAATTCTCATAAGGAATCTTGGCCAGGGTGATTATCCCACATTACATAATCACTCAGCTGAGCCCACATGGTAAATTTGTTTAATACTGTATTTCTGAGAGGTTTTTTTAAAGCTTACTACAAACTTCTACAGCTCTCAAAATACAGCATTTGGTGTATGAATCCAAGCAATTCCAGTGGTTTTGTTTTGCTGGGAGTGTATTACTATGCTTTCCAATTATTTAAGCACTAAACAATAATTATTTAACCAACAGACTGCAGTTGCTAAATTGTATTTAAATCATTACAATTAAATACTGTGATACAAATAATTTTTTTCTAGGTTATGTAGGTTTTGACATAAAAACGATTCTCTTCCAGCTTAAAAGTAACAGAACTTTTACTTAAACTCACACAGTCACAATCCATAAAAAGATGGCTCAACTCATTCATATAAATAACATTTTAATCTTTAAAATGTGACATGCCTATCTCTATTAAAATAAATCAGAAATATTCTCACTTTCTGACAAAGGCAGGATATTTCCTTTCTCTAAGATGCCTCTTTTCCTTTTGTAGTGTGAAAAACTGTGACAAATTACTTTAAAATCAATGTCCTAATAGGAGTTTACAATGTGTTTGACATTCACAAAGGCCAGAAAATGTGGATATATATGAGAGGAATATAGATTTTTTTTTATCATGTTATTTTGCCTCTCAAAGCAAAAATTCCTCTTAGAGTATAGAACAGGGATGAATGCAGAGCTTTATGTTAATATTTAGCATTAACTAGTGATTCATCTACCAATATTTATAAATATTTCTCCTTTGATGATCACATTAGGCTGGAGAAGTTGGGCTTTTTTGCATTCTCTCTTTCAGCAGTGTAACAGCTATGGAAATGGAGGATGGGACAAATAAGACCAGAAGAAAACAAGTGATGCTGCAGCTGATCATTCAGTGAATTTCCTGTGAATCAGAAACAGCTCGAGGGACAGCATCTCCCAGGGAAACTGGGGGGATGGATCACACAGGGGGAACCTGCCACTGCCCCTGCCCAAAAAATCACAGCAAGCCTTGGTGGTGGGTGCACATGAGAAACCTTTGGGGGCTGACAGTGGTTCCCCACAAAGGGATTAAAGAAGTATGAGTGAAGTCCACAACCTCTATTATCAGATAATTCTTTAGTGTAATAAAGGGGTGACCTAGTTAAACCACATTCCTGCTCCTGGTGACTCTTTTTTTTGTGGTGTCTGAGATAACAGGGAGATTATTTTGGCATCAATTTAATCTAGTTAAATAGCTTTACTGAAGATCTTTATCGCTATAAATAATGGAGGCATTTGAAGTATTTGGTTACAATTCTAACTGAAGTTATCCAACACAATGCTTCTCTGCAATCCTCTTCTTCTGTTCTTACTCTCTGTCTGAAGAAAGTTATCAATATTTTGAACATTTTCCAGCAATAGCTTAAAGGTACAACACAAAGCAAAACAAGCACAACAACAAAGTAGTTGCCCAGTTCCCTGATGAATATTTTTTAAATATCCATGATAGGTATCATGGAACATGGCAAGGGGGTGTATCTGTTTACTCTTCAGTAACCTAAGATGAAGGTAAAAAAGGAAGATATCTAAAACAGAAAATAAGTACCCTTTCTTTTCCAAAGCAAAACAAAAATCCCTAAAACTATTTGGAACCCAACATCATCTGCTCTGCTGCAGCACAGTGGGATGAAGTGATAAAAAGCATGAAGCATATCTGCCTATTTGTCATATAAATTTTGGTGAAATGTCTCCTGAGCAGCTAACTGACATGGGACACAACTGCATCATGGTCAGAACATATGTGATAATAACTGCTTCTAAAGGGCTTTTAACTATGTGGTTCTTAATTAAGTCTCAATTGACTTACAGTGTTGAAGACTCAGTGATTTTTACCCATTTGAGAATTAATTTTAAGGATAATTGTAATTTCTAGATAACCTCTCAGAAAGCCTGAAGCCTTCTGAAAACACAATTATTTTACAACAGATAAGCAAATAACTGAACAAGAGGAGGTTAAAAAGAGTCAACAGAATGGACAGATCTTGCTTTATGCAAAGAGCATTTGCTGTCCTCTCTCACAGAATTAAGAAGGTTGGAAACTATATGAAGAGGTAAAACAAATTGTATTGGCTACATATAATATGAGCCAAGCAAATGTGCAGCGAATCCTTAACAACTCCAGAGAAGCAATAAACACTTTAATGGAACACATCCTACCTTGTGCAACTGCTGTCACATGTCAGACCTGCCTTGAACACTTCCAAAAGGACATCAGCATAAAACAGCACAAATTAAAATAGGGCCAGTTTTCTGATGCCAAGAAAGTATGAAAAGTAATGTCTCCCCACCTGCTGTTTTAACTGATGTACTAATCTGTCCTTCTCTCGTTTGAGAGCCATTACTTCATCTTGAGTCTTCTTTTTCTTTGAAGCAGACAGCTCAAGCAAGGCAATATTTGCATCTTTTTCACTAATTGCAGCAAGCAAAGCTTCCTGTCTGATAAAAGAAAATAAAATTAGAATTGTTACATTCTCATTAAAACAGAATATATGCTGCTATACCACAGTATGTGAGATGTTTCCTTTCAATCACTAGGAGAACAATCACCTACCTTCTGGACACTCTAAAGAGCAAACATTATCAGGTCTAACCAAATCATGAAATAAACTAATTAGCCAAACATTTCTCTTTATAGACTTTTCACTATTTGCTTTATCAACCATTTATCTCAGTCTATTTTACTACAATATGAGTTCTGACAATAGTTTTGTGAAATTTCTTGCTTTTAAAAATCTTTGATTTTTTTGAAATTCACTTTCCCAAATTCTAGAATACCTTACACAAATCTATTTTGTCTTATGCAGATCACAGAGATTGAATAACAGAAAGCAAAGTGATATAGAGAAAAGCCATTTTTCTATTAACCTGTTACACTGGTACCCTAGGGGTCCTCAGTGCAGGAATCTCTGGATATCTCCTTCATATTTACTCACAATTTTCCCTATGGATTTATTATTATTTGCTGTGCCAACATAAAAATATATTTCCAAAAGTAAAATACAAGTATTTTGACCTGATTGTTCATGAGAAATCATTTCCTTTGAGATTTTAACCCTCAATTTTAGAGCACAAACAGAATCTTTCAGCACTCAGATATACAATGGATAACACAGACACTCTCAGGGCCACATCACAAATAGTTTGTGAGGACATAAGACAAAGGCAATTTTTTACAACATGCAGTTGAAAGCACAGGTCTTGCAGTATCTTATACCCTAAAAAGCTCATGCTTTGGCAAAGTCATAATCTGTCCTTTAATTTCATAAATAAAACAAATATATTCACCTTCTGCAATGTATTCAGTGACAGACTATGACTTATCAGCCAAAAAAGAGCACATAATACCTAAGTCTTTTAGAAAAGGCCTGTGCCTTTTCCCAGAACTATATAAGATCAATCATTAAAAAATAAACATGGATAAATGAATCATAAATTAACCTTAGGCTCCAGCTCCTAATAAATGTAAGAATACTGCTCGTGAACCTCATACAGTCAAGGTGAGCTACAAGTTTGGAATTCTCACAGTCCTTTGCTTGCCAGCAAAAATGTCAAGAAAGCTGGTTCACTTTTATTAAAGTTCCTAATGTATTAATATAAATATTTATAGGACAATATTTCTGATGGAGTCAAAGAAAAACAACCCATTTATTTTAGTCGAAGTTATGTGGCATGGATCAATTTTAGATAAACAGTTGCATTTTATTCATACACTTTAATAGTCTCATTTATTATTCTGTCTTGTTCATTCAAATCTCACTTAAATGATGTTTAAAAGAAAATGTCATAAGTCTCCAACAGTCTTAATTTAAATTATAGGTATGAATTATTTTAAAATAACTAATATTAAAGAAAAGATATATATCAGAGGAGCTACATATCCATAATGTTAATTTGAAATGAAATATTATAGGTATGTTGTTTTTCTATAAACCTCACAACAATGCATAAAAATTGCTGTGTAGCAATTTGTAAAAGACTTCCAGTTTGTTCTCATGTTGTGCTCAAGTACCTATTCCATAACATTTTCATTAAAATATCAAATTTTTAATGCACCAAAACAGGAAAAGTTATTTGCTACTCTGTTGATTTCCTCTGAACTTGTAGAAAGCAATTTACTATAAAATCATGGAATGGTTTGGGTTGGGAGGGACCTTAAAACCCACCCAGTGCCACCCCACCATGGGCAGGGACACCTTCCACTACCCCAGGTTGCTCCAAGCCCCATCCAGCCTGGCCCTGGACATTTCCTGGGATGGAGCAGCCACAGCTTCTCTGGACATCCTGTGCCAGGGCCTCCCCACCCTCACACATGTCAGGTGTGATAACACAACTTCTCTGGCAGAAATAAATGTATTCTGTGACTTTAAAGCCAAAGAAAAAGAAACAGCATATTGCTGCTTTGTATAGACATAAAATATTTTCTTCCAAATTAAATAAGGTTCACTCCTGTGCATTTTCTGAGAGCACATTGTCATAAAATTACAGAGAAAATTAGTTAGAAGTGTAACAATGTTCCAGGTATAATACCTAAAGACAAACACCATCACAAACATATCTATTTTCATTGTAAGCATATTAAAGAAATCTACATCTCAGAATTTCCAAGGTTTCCAAATATATTTAGGTTCATTCTTAAGCTGTGTAGGTTACCTCCAGGCCAGCCAGCCCCAGTATAGTATGTCTGCTCTCTAATAGCAAATTCACCAGTAAATACTTGTCACCCATGATGTTTTTAATGATATATAGTTATTTAACACATATTTCAGCTGTAAAAAGCCAAAAATTGAGTAAAAGGTTTAAATTAAAGGTTGAAAATGACATGAAGCTATACTGAAATTTTACTTCTCTGAAGTTTAGATCATGTCACTGCCTATAAATTGGCAGTAAAAACACAAACCTGACTAGTGAGGAAGAAGAGTCAGAACAATAGAATTATTTGGTATCATTTCAACATTTGATAATAGGATTCAGTCACATCCATATTTTTTGCATTGTCAGCCAAAATGATCACACATTCTTGTGATCTTAACTGTTCAGCTGTGCAGCATTCTCCACTCCACTTTGAAGTAACAGATGAGGTGAAACCTTTTATGGGAGAGGAAAGCCAGTCAACAAGCTTTGAAAAAATCTGCATTCTGGATTCTGCAGCCCCAAACCCACAATATTTTGCAGACCTTAGCATGTATTTTCTCAGCTGATGGGGATTTTCCTATCTTGGGAAAAATGTTTAGGAAAATATGTAACCAACCACTTTATTCCAGGAAATAATGACTCACATCAAGCACTTCCAGGAAATGATGGTTCACAGTCATGTGAAATAGCTGCTGTCAAATGACACCACAAGTGGTCCACTGAGACACTCCAAGATTTGAATCAAACCCACAGCACAGATATGTTTGAACTGCTACCCCCCCCCCCCTCAAAATTATTGCCAACATATTTTTAAAATCTTATCTTCATAGTTAATTTAAGTGGAGCTGGGAAGCCTTAAACCTCTGAATGTGGAGAGGGGAGGGATTTTTGTGGAAGTGCTTCCCCAGCCATGTGCAATGATGAACACATCAAAAGCAAACTCCCACTGCCAGCACTCTTGGAGCCTCCCAAATGTGAGTCAGCCTCTGCTCAGAAGCTGCAAAGCCTCACTTATCTGAGAGACAAGGTGTTTGAGCTCGGGCACAGTGCCACACAATGTGCTGATGGCTTCCAGACTGGGCTGGCTCACACAGCCTGCCCAGGGTGGGCACAGCACCTGTCTGCACAGACACTCCTGCATGTGTCAGAAAATTAGCCATGTTTATGAACATGGATAATCTGAACAGCAACCACCTCAAATATAAGTGGCATTTAACCAGACATCCGGGTTAACAGAGGCTGGCACAGCTGGGCTGTATATTCTACCATATCATTGGTTGCTTTAATTCTTGTTAAATAACTACTTCTGTACAGAGGGAAGACAGAGAACCCCAACACATTTTATTATTACCATTTAGAGTACAAAATAAAGATGCAGGCTTTGACAGAGCACCTGAGGAAAACCATATCCTCCTTTACTCCTGCATGGCCCAGGATCCAGCCCCACTAAATCCCTGGAAGACAGAGGTTGAAAAAGACCTTGCCCACATTTGTGAAGCATTGGAAGTGAAGAGATCCAAGCATTTATGCAGCTGCCTCTCAGGACAGATCAGGATCTCTACATTATCATATCCTATTTATTACATACTACACTCTAGTTTACCCACATCTCTGGAAGTTGTTATGCTAGCCTGTCACCATACTTCAAGTTTCCTATGGAAGAACAAAACCTCATGGACAGAAGCAACTTATTTTATTTATCCAGTGACCTTGCTAAAAAATTAACATCACTGTTTTTGCAGCAAGCATTTGAAATGAGATTATCTGGTCACTAGGAACAAGGTTAAGATGCCAGCAAAGTGGCTGACAATAATGATTTTCTCACCTACAAACATGAGGTAACTTCATTAAAAAATGTAAATTGGTGGCAAAGTTTTTACCTAAATCTCTCAGGTAAGTCATACACTTCTACTTTGCTGCTAGAAAATGAAACTCATCATCAGTTTTAGTGCAAGAATTTTTGAAAATCAAGACCTGAATTGGCACCAAGAACAACATACAGCCTGACATACTCTCAGCTAACGTGCCTAAGAGTGTAAGCATAATTTATAATTCCTAATTATCTACTGTGTCAGGAAAAAAATTACTATCTAAATACAGTTCTACAGAGATGTTATCACTATTTGCAGCCAAAATGTCTCCTTATTGTTTAATAAATTATAGCAATAAAATACATTTTAAAATAATTTATTAGATCAGTGGATTAAATGACATTCTTTAACAGTAATATTTATAAAGAGTAATCCCTTTTGTTATTAGTAGTTTTTCCTCTCTTTTTTTGGCAAACTAATCTGTTATACAAATAACATGGTAGTATTTTTAACACCAAAAAAAAAAATCACTCTAACTTTTCACAGTAAAAGTAAATCCTCAAATTAAAAAATACATATTAAACCTAAGAGCAAATGCTCCAAATTGGTAATTATTCTGTATATTTTTCATTCACCTGCATAAAGTAGCTCTTAGGATTCCCAGCTTATCTATCTTCCACTATAATATGCTGCCTATTGCAAGGAGAGAAGGGAAAACTTTTCCCTGGAAAAGCAAAACTGACTGCAGTCCCCTGACTGCAGCCATCCCACTCTGATGGCCAGGAATTCATTAATTTACACAAGTTGTGTTCTATCCAAAATTCCAGTTTGTATAATGTTTACATTAACTAATAAATGATGGACTAGAAAATCTACTTGTTACATTTTAACATGGCTTCAGATTGGGAGGATTTTCAAGTGGCTTGAAGACAGGAGTAAAATTGGTCTTTACAAACCAAAGATGCTGTCTAGAAAAATAAGGAGAAATTCCACATTGACGATCTGCTGTGAATAAGGAAAGTACCATATTAAGAAGCAAAAACAAAAATAGATTGAAAGACAGAAGTGAGTCTCTTCATCTACACAAAAGGTCTTAGCTGCAAATACTGAATCCAGTATTCTCTGAAAAAATGTGGGAAAAGGCAGAGAAATTATGAGAAAACATTGGGACTACAATAAATAGTCTATGAGTGACAACATGATAACAAAAACCTATAATGCTACATCAAACTGAAATAGAACTTCTTTATTCTATATTCATGGCAGGCAGAACAAGAACCAATGTCCATAAATTGCAGAAGAAAGCAACAAATTTTTTCTTCCTAATATCTAGCCAAAGTGTAATGATAAGGGTCATTCCTCAGTGATAGTCAAATAAAATTATTCTTTTCCTTGGAGGAATGATCAGTTATTAATCTGATAATAGAGATAGCTTTTAAACAAACAGAAAGTATAAAATAATATAAATCTTTTAGTAAAGTCACTGGAAGCAATGTCAAAGAAAAATCTGAATTTAAAATAAAGTATATAGGATTAGAGTAAGCAGATGATAGCAAAGTAGCTCAATTATAAATGTTACGTAACACCTGAAAAATGCAATCTTATGGATCTCCAGCCATGCACACACACAGAGTTTGCATTTGTGAAAGCATCTGTCCTGGAGTGAAAAAATTACTTAATATGAAAAGGAAGTCTTAGCACACTAGAAGGGAAGATAAGATAATGCAAGAAGAAATAAATCCATGAAAGTCTCTGTTGAATGCCAAACTGAAAAAGTATATTGTATACAGTATTTTATCAAACTTCAGCCTAAACAAATGTCAAATGGAATAATTTCTTTAACAAATATGGGCAACAACTGAGAAAAAAGGGTTGCTCACTAGCATATATTTAGTCAAGATTAACTAAGGATAAAAAAATGTACTAAGAACAGATTTAATAACCCTAAACTGTCATTCAGCTAGTAGGAGGTATTCAAGATACAGCTAATAAAACACAAAAAAATGGTTCTAACCACCCACAAAAAAATCTCAGTAGTATAAAACACTGAAGGATGACCACTAAGATAAATGCTTTCTTTTGAGAGCTGCCTTGCAGTTAACCTTCTTAAAGAGTCTCCCAGAAACCTCTAATCATAATACATTGCATTGCCACTTATCACAGTCAATTTAGAAGTGAGCTCTGTAAACACTCCTGCCTTACTCCCCACCTCTGTTAGTCTAAGAATAATTTTTTGAGCTTTAATAAAAGAACACATGACAACTTTTTGGGAGGTGGGGTGAGTTCTTAGAAACAGTCCAATTATAACCTAACAGAATTTCAAGATTAAGATTTATAGAAACAAGACCTTCTAATGAGAACTTTTACTGCCTTTACTATTTAAGCTGCTCTCCACAAAATACAGAAATGCAATTTAAAAAGTCACTATTAAAGCTAAATCAAGTCAGAAATGTTTGAACTAATGATATACAGTACAGTACTCAGCCAGCTTCTTGCATGCTAATCATACTGAGGGACAAAAAAAAACCAGTTCAATCAACTTTTTCACTTTAATTATTGTTTTCTTTCCCTCGTGACCCCCGGTATTCAACCTTAAGTTCAGTAGGAGGTGACTAGAGATAGACGGTGATGAGAGATCCTGTTTGAAACAGCTTCTCTCTGTCACTCCTAAAGCAAATAAATGGTTTGTTAAAACATGCTGTTAATCCATTATGGATGTGCATGCATCTTAGAAAATAAACTTCGGAATATTATTGGTATTTTAAAGCTTTTTCTGACAGAAAATTTATCTTTCCTATTGCTTGACAAAAGCACATTTATATATTACTCCTTTTAAATGAACAATTATCTTGCACTGTATTCAAAGAACAAACCCCTTTGAATTACTTTCAGAAGACAAAGGCAGCATGAAATGGCATTTTGGGTTATCCTGTTTCCCTTAACAGCAAACACAGACAACTATTGAAGCCCCACAGCCCAGACACACCAAGAAATGGCTGCTCCATTAAATGTGGGACACAAAAACAGGGACCTGCTCTTACACAACCCACTCCACACTCTAACCCACCAAGCACTTTTTCTCACATTATCCAAGTATCAAATCATGAATTTTCCATCTGATCAATTCTTTTATTGGAAGAAAGTGTGAGGATGAAATATCAACACTTACACTATGTGAGACAGAGAACAAATAGTCTCTATATTACTCCTGTATTAGATTTATATTAGATGTAGATTAGACTAAAATCAAGGAGAAAAGGGAAGATTCATCTGTTCCTAATGTGAAATTTCAGAGTAAAACGAAGGAAGCAAAAGAGAGGACCTGATTCTAGATAATTTCAGAGGAGTTTCTTGACAAAGCAGCTTCCTTATCCATCTGTTCTTTCCCTCCATTCTACCTCCCCAGAGCCAGAGTTCATTACTCCCAGAATCACACCTCTACTTAGATCTTCCACATTGCCTTGACACTGGCAGTTCCAAATTATTCACTTTTTCCTCCTTAACAGCAATTCGAAATATGCACATAGATCCTTTGTTAAGAAATCAAAACTAATCCAGTTTTTAAAAGGTAAAGAAGGAACTTCATGCCCATTTTTGGATAGTTTTTAAGTAAGAAGTAGCCACTCAACTGCCCTTTGAATTCTTGGAACTTTTTCAAGCCCTATAACATTGTACTTCTGATGTCTTGATAACTGATATTTTAGAAACTACAGATAAGTAAAACAGATGCCCCATAAAAGACATTGTGAAAGCAATTACATGATAGTTTCATAGATCATGCTTCCCTAACCACTCATTCTCAGTTCATTCAAATAGGCAGCATTGTTCACACAGGAGAAGATGTAACAAGCTTCAGATCGTGTGAGAAATGCAGAGGAAATATTAATTCACAGTCCTGCAAAGCACAGCAGAAGAAATCAGATGACAATTATTCCTGAGTTCTGCAGCTTTTTACTGGAACTGACTCCTGTTGCTCATTTGGCTTTGTTTGATTCTCCACAGGAATGACACCAACACTTGGATAAAATACCTCTGCCTGCTTTATGCCACAGCCCAGAGTGCAGAAATGGGGATTGCTGGAAGAACAATGGGATCTGAGCACATGGGATTGTGTTACAGAACAACATGGCACTGCACAGGGTCCACCTAAGTTAAACAGGAAAACAAAACTACAGGTAATCTGTCATTGTCAGCCCACTCATCCTTCAATGCCGCTTTTTTTGTTTATAGAAGACAAAGATAAAAGTGCTTTGCAGGAGGAATGGTTTGATCTTTAGAATATAGTTCTTGGTAATGTTTTTGAACTGCCAAATAAAGGTTTAAGCTTGGAAAAAATGTTGCTACTAAGAGTTATTATGGTTTTAATGAATTTGCAGAGAATTCAAAATTTAAGTCAGACATATAAAACTGAGATGCAGAAATGCAACATTAAAAAAATCCTAACCTTTGTTTTTTAAATTTTGTTAACTGTAATCTGTCCTTAATATTGAGTTGACAATATATTCCAAATAAACATTTGTTACAAAGTAGACGGTTATATTAAAGAATCAGGGGGGCTTTTTCCAATTATTAATAAATGCTGATCAAGAAGATTATCCCCATATACAAAAATATACAAAACTCTATTTCCTTCCTTTCCACTGGAAAGTTAAGAAAAATATAAATCTGGTTTAAAAATAAGTAACTTAAGGTCTTCCTTCTAATTTTCACAATGCTACAAAGAGTTGCCCTTTGAACAACAAACACAAAACTCATAAAATCCAATTTAGATCACACTGAACTTGAAAATATGTCACACTGCCTGACACACTGCCCCAAAAAGGCTGATATTTTCATATTTTAACTATTTAAATTTAGATCAGTGAAGTCAGAAACATCATTACCTTTATTAACATGGTGACATTCATCACTTATTTCTATATTATGAGTGTGTGTTAAAAGTTACATAGCTTAATTTGATTGATACAGGAAATTCTACCAATTATTACAACTCAATATTTTTATTTTGTAAAATTATGGTTTTGCTAAATTTGCCAGGTTGATAAGGTATTGCTAGACACAGAAGAAACTTTAACATCATTTCTGGCAATTTCATTATATCTGGAACTACTGGAAAAAGCCATAGAAAATCAAGTGTTAACACCAACAATCATTGGAGCTAATATTTTTTAAAAAAAGGGAAAAAGTAAACATCTGGATAAAGAAGATAAGTTATTTTATTACTTCTCCAACAAGCAGGCCACAACTCCTTTAGGTACAGATTGTCTAAAGACCTATTTGCCTAAGAATATTTTATCAGAGAATATTTATTAAAACCCTGCCACCATTACTTTTACTCAGTGGAAAAAAACCCCAAGCTTCATTTTTAATAAAATACTCCACACTCAAGATACAGCATAAGAAATTAATAACTATAAAATAGAAAAGTACCAGTAAAGACTATGAAAGCCTGAAGTGGGAACAAGATATTTTATTTATAAGGAGAGAGGAAATTAGGCAGCAGCACACAAATATTTCTCTAATGAATATCTTAAAAGATTGGGAATGAAAGAGATAGGATACCACATGATGCTATTTAATTATATGACTTCCCTGCTAATGGAGCCATTCACAAGCATTGCCAGAAGCATGAAGACCTCACATGATTCAACTTTGTGTTAAGAGTTTCCTCATTGATCTTCTTTGGTGGGTTAACTGTTCCAAAATCTGTTTCTGACTAAGGAAACATTTTAGAAAATGCATGTGTAGAGTCTTGGACCTCTACAATACCCACAGTGGCTCACAGTAAGGACACTTTGTGCTGACTATTTCAGAGCAGACTAAAGAGGTACAAAGCAGATCTGATCAGGTTTAGAGCCCAGAGCCCACATGGATGTTGCAATGGCAATAAGGAGTCATCCCAGTAGAAAAAACAGAACTGATACAGTTCCACAATGAATTGTAGCATGTTTAGTCCTGATAAACAACTTCTTTCACATCATACCAACCTAACACATGAAGTCCCTGTTGATTTCAATAATATTTCTGCAAGTCTTTAGCAAAACTTATTAAACTGAAGGACTTTTAGCTCAGGAAAAAAAGGGTTTGCTTTTGTGCTGAGATCAAGTTTGTTCAAGTTCAACTACAAAAATGGATAATAAAATTTTTTAATCCATAAGACTACACTGATTACTGAAAATCAGTACTACAAGATACTTTTGAAATTATTAAAATCAGTGTACTAGAATTTTAAAAATTATATGGCTCTTACTGTTCATTGGGTAGGTTAATCAAACGGGTTTTTCTTTCTTGTCAATATTTTAGCTATCATCTCTTTCCATTGTTAGAACACTTCCTTTTCAAGCCAGGTCTGTGTCAGAAATTAACTGGTCTAGTCAGGTATTCTCATTATATGTTAAAATAACTTAGGTGAATCCTCTTGGGAAAAGAGGGTATTGAGACTTGCAGAAGCAGCTACCAACCCCACATCAGATAGCAAAATCAGGTTTTCCCTGGGATAGTCCTACAAGAGATATGTTTGCAAGAACATTTGAGTTAATGAAGATTGCTACATTTCTACAGCAGCTATGGCACAAAAATCTATAAATTCCTTCCAAAAGACAAGGCAGGGACTGTGCATCTAACAAAAATCAACAGTGCTTTTGGAAAAATAACCAAATTCAGCAATTAAAAAAAAAAAAAAAACCCTCTTTAGAATCAAACAGAGGAAATGTTCTTGGGCCTCTTCATGCCCATGGTTGATTTTTTTTTTTTTAAACAATGTACAAAGCTGTACACTTACTGCAACCATGGATGAGCTCCAGAATCCAAGAGAATAATAAAAAAATATTTCTGAGCAGGATTTTGAACATTACCTGAATCAACAGCACATCTGGAAAGAATTGTGGCAGAATCAGCCTAAGAAATAGTTGCTATGGAAAATGCTGGCTGAAATTGCTATCCGGGTGGCCTTGTGACTCACACAAATAATGTGATCCATTTTCAGATGAGCTGTCACTAGGAGGAGGAATGCTAATACAAGTGCCATTGCTATGAGAAATGAAACAGCAGCTGTTAATTTCTGCAATGAGCAGAGATTCAGTACAGGTGGGAGGAAATAATGGCACCTCAGCTGCTCAAAGTAGTCAGAAGTAACCAAATCAAAGTCTAGATACAATGCTAGGCGTAGGATTTTTTTTCCTGTTGTACAAAAGGGACCTCCTTAGTCACTACAACTCAACTCTGCAGGTACCTCTGCTGCTAAATGTGTGCTCCAGTACAAAAGAAAATGCACTCTCAGAATTAAAAATGATGTGAAATTGTCTATAGACATTATTTTAAAGCATATGAGAACCATGTTAGGTGGCTACAACAATCCTTCCCCAAATAAGAAAGTAACACAAAAACTTGCCAAAAAGATGCTCAAAGAGAGAATGCAACATAATCCTTTCTGGACTAGAGGATTAACCAAAAAACCAAAAATTCATGTCAGGATCGTGCACAAAGAAATTTTATCTATGTCTGCCTTATTTTTTCCAAAAAGAAGAGAAAGGCATGCAGGTTATTATTGTATTGATTACAAAACCCTGTGATTTAACAACAGAAAACAATGCTTTAGTTAACAAATAACTGAGGTATTTTAAAATGTAAGAAACAGTGTTTAAAAATCTAATAAATAAAATATTTTAAACATTTAAAACTATATTCAAGTATTAAAAACCTGGCAAAAACATAGTTGGTTTGGTTGTTCTACTAATTTTAATACTGCCTTTTGAGCACTGCTCATGGTTCTACAGTTAAGGTTGACTCCAGTTTATCCTTAAGGCAGAGATTGGTATTGTTCAAAGCACAAAGGAACAAAGTACGTTTCTCCCCAAATTACTTCCATGCTTCTGAGCATGAGTAGAAGTTACTCTATAATGAACAATTACTAACAGCTACAATTGTTTGGGAGGAACAGAGTCCATATAATGTTTATAAAGGCTGGCATATTCACATTTACAGGAAGCAGAGTAGCTTGAAGCAAGAGAGCTGAACAAGGAACTCACCACATCAGTGCTGACTGCCTAAGCCAAAAGCAAATCAGCAAAGTGTATGGAAACACAATTTCACTTGTTGACAATATCTCCAAAATGTTTTCTAAGAAAACACTGTCTCAGACACTTATATAATAAAGAAAATAAATTTTATTTCTCTGCAATCAATACAGTGAATAAGACACATGCACAATATAACAAAAGGAGGAACTGCTAATAGGTATTTCCTCAATAGCTATTTTTACAACAGGTAGAATTACTCTTACTGGTTATAATCAAATCCTGGTGTTAGCCAGTGAATTTTTGCTGGATCTGGAATACTAAATGGAGATTAATTTTTTATTTATTTCCATTTGACTGTAATCAATGTCACTAGTTGCCAACTTCTTTGCATCTGAAAACCTCTAGAGGAGTAATGTCCACTGAGTGATCCAACAGGACACCCTGCTCGTTCACAACCCCGTACTGCTCCCACCTGGCTTCTGTCCTAGCAGATACTGCTGCCACTTCCACTTTCACTTGATATCAGTACCAACAGCTCCTCCACACCCTGCAGCAGTGCCAGCACTTTCTCTTAGCCAGGAAGGTGGCTGGTTTGAAATCTCTGCACCCCAGCATCCCCCACTCCAGCCAGCTGATGGACAAGCTGCATAAACCTAAAACCTACCTGGCAGAGCTTACCAGAGCAGCTTACTCTCTGTAGTGCCTCATTAAGTTTCTGATATTATCTGGTAACTAAACCAGCAGTCATAATGCAGTACAATGAATAAATCAGAGCTCAATCAAAATCTGCTGAAAACAATAACCAAAGTTTAAGACTGTGTTTAAAAATGACCAATTCTTGAACCAAGAGATGGACAGAACCCCAACTGTGTCCCCAACTCCTTTCCAGAAAAGCCTTAAATTCCTCCAAGGACCTAAGAATATGTTTTGATTGTTGAGAGAGATCTTAGAACAGAGACTCAGGAACTATTTCCAAGTCCACAAAGAAATGATTACTGACAATGATTACTGCGCCTCACTCACAATTTGTTAAAAATGTTGATAAAAGTTGCTAGTCAAAAACCTGTGGCATTGATTTTCTTAAGATCAATCTAATATAATTAATATATAACAGCAGCAAAAGCTCAGCTGCTGCAGAATAGGAGAAGAGAGAAGCTACCAAAAGAACAAATAGAATTCCACAACATTTAAGGACTCACAGATCAATTTTCTGTTGTCACCCTCAAGGTGAACTATTGTTGTCAAGGTGAACTATTGTTCTTTAATATACAATTAAAAACCCACGAAATTTCAAATTATTTCATAACATCCATAGCAAAATATATGTGCCTACATATTCTTAAGAAAAGACCTGTAACTTCAGCCTAATTGATTAAAGAAAAATGAAGCTATTGAAAAACATTCAATATATCCCACAGGTCCTTTTTGCACAGAAACTGAAGTGGTGAGAAACCTACAAAGGGCTATAAAGCTCTTGGACTGAGTTTCTTGTTGTTTACTCCAGCCAGCTAAGACCACAGTTTAGGAAATCCTAATCAAGAAAATATTTTAAGTAAATCTCATTACCCATAGACTGTGTCAGTATCCAGCACAAAGTCACTGCTTCCAGGTGTTGTGTGATTATATCCCAACAATGAATGTAACCATCTTTCTCAGGAGCCAGACCAGGTCACCTGAGCAGAATGTCCACACTGAATAGGGAACAGGAGAGCTTGCTGGCAGGTTTTAGAGCAACACTCACCCATGAGAAACACAAGTCCTTTGCTCCTTGTTTGATCTATCACTGGCCCATGGATCTGTGAAAATGCTCTCCTGCACCTTCAAGAGCCCTAACCACAGTAATGCACAAGTTACTCCAGTACCACAGAACTTGAGGTAAGGATTAAGTTTCATGCTGCTCCTGCCAGGAATCCCCAGAAAAAATTATCAGAATGTGTCTTCTGAGTATAATAAAATAGAGATATTGAGAATTCCAGGAATGGCTTTTTCTATTCAATACAGACAAGCAATAGTATAGCTAACTAAACCACAGCAGCCCTCCAGAGTGAAAAAAATCCAGCTGCTAGATTTGGTCCAAGTCTAATTCTGAAAAGGGACCCCAAGGACTCTAGTCCTCATAAGGTCACCATGTGGTATCAATTGGCCTAAAGTGCCTTTCCAAGCACCTTTTTTTGTCAGAGATTCTTGGTTCCCCATGCTCCATGCAGCCTGCACAGCTGGCGCACATTATTCTTCAGCTCATCCAGAGTGGGGGCCTGGTTTTAACAAGGTCACAGGATCAGAGGGCACAGCAACTCTCTCCTATCTCATATATTTTAGCGTTTCCTTCCTGTGGAAGTTGAGCATAAAGGTGAGTTGATGGGATTACTTGCAGATCTCATCCTGCCATCCTTCAGAGAATCTCCACTCGCAGATTTTCAGCACAGTCCATCAACAAGAGATGCTCTTGGAGAAGTGCAAAGCTCTGTTTTAAGAAAAGATGTATTTTGAGGTGCCAAAGGAAAAGCCCACGTGTCCAATTCATCCCAGTTCTGGCTTTGTCCTTCCCTTGCAGACTCTCCACAGAAGGTGCACCTCATGTGAAACTGGGAAGGCAGCATGCCCAACAACAGATCCTCTCCTACCAACAGCTTCTCACTCTGGCCATGGTCAGCTTAAATGAAAACTACCACCAGCCTGTCAAGGACATTTGAGTGCATGAAGGCTAGGGACCCTGGAGATTTTGGCCATACAACAGCAGAGGTGGCAGGGTCAGAGCTCAAGTGTGAATCAATGCAGTCCTAAATCAAGCAGCTGCTGCAGATTAGCATCACCATTGGCATTATACTCTTCTAGAGTCCTTCCCTGATTTCTTTTCTATGGTGGGATGACATGGCCTAAACATCTCAATTACATTCATCAGGAAAAAGTGAGCCCTATATTTAAGGGAAGAAATCCTTAGCTGTTCCAGCTACTAATGACATTTGTTCAAAAATTAATTGTATTGCACATATGACAAATTGATATTTTCAGTCCAACTCTCAGCACTTTTACTTTCCAAATACTAGTTCCATTGTACTCCCACTAGCAAATGCTTACACATCATATCTCAATCCAGAAAGACAACAAAGTTAGAGATTACAAAGAATTTCTCAAACATGGCTGCCATTTGCTCCCAGTGTAGAACTGGCCAAACATTCTGCATACATTTGGTGTTATACAGTTTTATTTCTTTTTAATTTTTAAAACATTTTAAATCTGAGGAAAATTAAGTCATAATATTTATAGGCATCCATAAAATATGCAAATCCACATAAGGAAACAAAATTTAAAACTAGTGTGAAGCTCTGATGACAATTATATTGAGGGTTAATTATGGCCCAAACCAAGGACTTCTGTAAGCTGCAAATTTACAGTTCCTTAGAAATGATGAGACTCACAACTCCAGTAGTGAAAATATTATTGCTTCTGTAAACTCCAAGCTCAAGTATAAAGTAGATATGTAATCTTCAACTCCCTAAACACTCCAATTTGGCCTCTAAAGATGCTGTTTTACATTTCCAAACATTTTCCCCTGTCACTACTTTTTATACTTCAGTTCTCAGGTTGTAAGTATTTGTTACTTGCAAAGCAACTCCTTTTGAACGCAGAATCATGGGAGGCATTTGTTACTAACTGCTAATGCAGCCTGCCAAACAAAAACTCCCTGCTGGTGACATGACCACCTAGTGACCTCTAAAAATGTTTTAACAATGTGAAAAATATCTCCCTCTTGTAGGAAACAGCAATTTTTTAAATTAAATGTACATTGAATGTTCGCTTACATACAGATAAATGGTATTCAGAGTCACCTTCTCTGTTTCCAATTTCAATCTTTTGAAACCCAGCCCAAACCTAAATAAATAAACGTTGATACTAAGAGGAAACTAAGAGCTCAAGAGCCTTGTGATTCCACAAACAGCTTTTTTCCATTTTCTAAAATCTAAACTTCGAGCCAGACATAGAACAGGTAATGAAAAGAAACAAGTTTGGCAGCTCCTATGTGGGTCTAAGTTGAAAATATGTCAGGCAAAAGTAAGTGGCTATAATTTGGCAGATTTAAAGTCTTTAAAAGTTTGCAGCTTGCAGAACTGATTTTGGTTTTTTTAAGTATGTAAAATTTGCAAATTGAAACATTATAACCGTGTTGAAAAGTGACTGTTACATAATGCCACCATAACCAAGTTTTTAAACATCACTTTACCACTACCTATCCCTCACACAACAGTATCACAAAGAGAAAAACAAATTAGGATATCTACTAATATGACAATAAACATCTATTGCTTAAATATGGTCTATTTCTTTAGTATTCAGTGAGGGCATTTTTTCAAGTTACCAGGACATCGACAGCTTTCAAGCAAATAATTTTTAGATAGTTATATCACATTCATTTACTTCTTGCTTATTTAGAAGACACTAGATTAAAACACTGCTACTTGATAGGCTTTTAAACAAAATACAGGTTTCTGGAATATTAATCTGTAATTACCTCAGATCATTTATGAAGAATAATTTTGCCAATCTTACTCCATCAAATTTATGATTTTACCAAGAATAATAAATTAGCTGAGGTACAAGTCTTGAATCTCTCTCCTGCTCACAACCCTTTGTCTCTCTGATTCAACAGTATCAGGCTAAAACAGGCTCATCAGGCTGATGCCACAAGACTGACCAAAGTCACAGCTCCTTCCAGGTCATTGCCACAGCTGCATGCAACTTCAAGCATGACATATAAATTCAAGGACTTTAGTCCCATTAAAAAAACCCAAACATTTTCACCTTCTCCCATACTTAGGCTTTGAAAGAAAAGTCAGAAAAGCTGAGATACTAGAGCTGAACTGTTGAAATACTGACATCACAAGTAATCCAGAGGAACTTCCCTCCGATTTTGAGCACAGTGAGTAAAGTCCTTGTTACACCAACATGCTCCATCACTGCACAAGGGCAGGCATTTGCTGATGGGTGGCTTGCAAGAACTTTATACTGCACTAATTAGCAGTGATACCTATAAAGCATGGATAATTTTAATGGAGTCAGGAAGGACACTCTTTCTAGTACTCTAAGAGAAGAGAATTTTTTATCTAGATAAAATTCTAATTCTGCTTATAACATAATTAGCAGCATACATAGGTTTTATACACAGCTAGAGTGTGTAGCTACTAACAGCTTTTAGGGAATGTACTCCTATAAGGAGTTACTAAAACTTTTGCTCCTAAATTTTATTCAAAAGCTACAGGGTATGTCTGTGTGATTCCCCCTCTGTTCCAAAGGAAAAAGTGTTATTTCCTCTTCTAGAATTGCAGGAACTGCCAAGAAGTAAAAGGATACATTTCAGGTTCTAAGTACCAGAACAGAATGCTCCTCCCTAGAACAAGACCTAAGGCACTGAATTATTTCTCATCTTTGACCCTGACCAAATGCTGCTGTTATTTGGGAAGCCTTGCACTGGCTCCCACATGTGTCTGGAAGTGATCTGGAGCAAGGTGCTCTCCACTCAGAAGCTCTTAGCCAATATTCACTAACAGACATATGATATAGACAGCAAGATAACTCACCTCACCTCCTTTAAATGCAAGACAGACTTGTGAAAAAAATCAAAAACTAATTAGAAAGATAATCCTTGTATTTCATTACTTTTGCACCAAAGCAGAATCTTCAGTTCTATGTGAAGTGATGCCCTCTTTGACCCTCATACAAGAACATATTCCCAGAGCTAATTCTCACCTGTAATTTCAGTGTGCTTTTGTAGGGATTGGACAGAGGTTTGCATAATGTTCCTAGAATCAGATCTCCAGCTGGTACACATTTTGTAAATTCCACTAAAAACACAGGGAATGTCCTAGTTCAAACTTAATGGTCTGATACATAAACCTTACACTGAGTCAAACTACCTTACATTAAAATTATAAAGATGGTATGATGATTGCTAGGATTGTATTTATTGGTGCAAAATTATAAAAATAAAGCATATTTTAATGGTTTTGTACACTTACTAATATGTTTTATGCCTCTTTTTTTTTTTTTTTTTCTACAGTGTTTCTTTATAGGTTTCATAACAAACTGGGGGCAAGACATGTCTCAAATTCTATCTCCAAAGAACAGATTACTGACTCTCTGCTTAATACATTATATGGTTTTATTCAGCCTGCTACAACTACTGCACAGGAAGAGCTACTCAAAGTTTTCTTTCTTCTTTTTTTTTTTTTTTTTTCACAACAGTGGGAGACATGCCAGCTGGGACATTTTAAGACTCTTTCATTAAAAAAAGGTTAAGGTCAAAATAAGTATGATAAACATGGTAGTTCATCTTCTCAAAACTGAAGATGAAAGACTAAACAGAAGAGAATATTTTAACCTCACTAACTGTAAAATCTTTTTTTTTTTTTTTCTTAATGCATAATTAGAAGCATAAAATACTTGGGAAAAAAACCTTTTTTGCTATAAACTTTTGTCTTTAAGTGTACTTGGTAGTTTATTTAACAACTATATAACTATTACATTTATTATATGTTTTCAATTATCTAGATGATTGACATTTTCAAGTTTTATGGAGGATTATGATGAGTAAAACACTTAAAGAGAAAAAAAATACATTTTCCCATGGTAAATGGAAAAAAAATTAAAACCGAATTCACTTTGTGTTTAGGTTAAATTTGTTGTCCATTGTCTAAAAATTTCTAAATGCTATGTCTTTGAAATCCTTGCATGTAAGACTACATTAAAATACGATAAATCCATATACTTTGATTTCTTATACTAAAATACTTTGTTAGAAGAACACTAAAATATGTTTTCACTCACTTTCTCAAAGAAAAAAACAGCCCAAAGGTTATCAGATGAATGGGGACAATAGATTAACTTCCAAAGAACTATATTCTGTTTCTTGTAAAAGAAAAGTAAATTTATAGCACACCAAGCTTTTATTCCCAAGGGAATATAATAACTGGAATGCAAAAGTCTAAAACTGGCAACAAGTAAAGCTGGTCAAAGTATAAGTAATGAAACTTGAAACGAGGCAAAGAGATTTGAGAGGTTAAAGGGAGATAGGGTGGAAAGCTCACAAGGCAGACCTGTTCTCCCTCAAAACCATAAGAAAAATCTTCAGTACAGCAAAAGCAGCAAGGGTTGCATAAATTTGAAGTGACAGAGCCTTTTGGACTGTGGTGTTATTTAAAGTGGAAGAATCTTTTGGGGGGTGGCAGGGACCCACAGAGCACTACAAAGTGGCAGCTTTCTGCCCAGCCTTAAGGGTTAAAATGAAAGGAGAAATATCAAAAAGATCATATTAAAATAACTTTACCTCAAGGACTGATGCAGTGAATTACCCATGGAGAGATAGGGAGGAAAAAAGGCTCCACTATAGTTATTTTCCAAAAATACACTGCCACAAAACTCCTCAGTTAACCCAAGAATATTGGTTTTTTCAGTACTTCTTTAAAGCATAAAAAAAATTGAAATCACAGAAGCTTTAACAGATCTATTGATTGTTCGTAATGGATAACACAAGTCATGTGGCATCAGTGGGTGCAATGTCCCAAAAGGGCTGACATACAGTTTATTTAAGGAAGAGGGGAAGGTTTCCAGTCTGCAGTTAGAGAGAACAAGCAGCTCACAATGGTGCCAGTCCAACATCTAATATCACAACTGTTCTGATGTAGATACCACATACCCTGGGATGGTTGGCACTCTACAAAGTGTAAAGCCAGGTAAGAATTTAGTCTAAAGTGCCCTCTTGGGCAAATTACTGTGGTGTGCTCAAAGTGAGGTGACTCCAGGGCTGATGCAAGGGGAGATCTGAGCAGCAGCAATCTGTTTAGCAAATCATGTGTTTCAGAAAAAGATCTTTACACCAACAGCCTGTGACCTGCACTGGCTGTCTGCCACTCCTGGGTGAAACTGAAAGCTCCAGTTTTGACCCACAGTGTTAAATAGCTTGGCACCTGCTCCCTTGGAGGGTTCCCCTTTCCCTTCCTTTGTGCTGGGCAGCTCGAGAGACCTGGGGTGAGAGTTCTCCCAATGGAAATGTGAGTGCCTGGAGGCAGCAGGGGAGAAAGGAATAGGGATAAAGGAAGGAGAGAAAAAACTGCACATCTTGATGTGAACCTGCCCATGAGGTTATGCTGTAAGGACCATCACCCTGAAGAGGGCATGAGTTCCTACTCATGACTACTCAATGTACACACTAACCACTGGCAAAAATTCAGCCTTTGACTTCATAAACGGGGAAATTATTCTGAGGTTTCCTTTATTCCTTGGCTTTACTTGTGGCACTTCCTTAAAGAATCATTTAAAAATACTTTGAGTGGTACCTAATATTTTTAAACCATCATTGCACAGCTAAATAACAAAAAAATAATATCAAGGCTTTATATTTTCACATGATGTATTAAAACCATAGTAAAAATCAAATGTATGTTATTAAAAATCCATATTTGTATCAGTGCTCAAAGTACACCTTACTCCCAGTAGATTGGTCTCTGCATTCAGTGGTGCTGCTCTGAATTTGCTGCTTTAAGGTTGAAGAACTGCATTTAATGTAAAGACAGACACCCAGATATAAAATAAATTACAGAGAAAGGCCATACTCACAGCAGTAATAAAATAGACTTACAGATTTTGTAACTGAATATTTAGAATGGTCAATGAATAGAACATTGATTTTATGACTGTTTGAAAGACACACATCACATAGTGCTTTTGCACACTTGGCATCCAGCTCTTCCCTTAGCATAGAAGCAGTTAAAAGGTACCAAATCAGGATAAGGAAAAATATCCATAAAATTCAGTTGTTATTCAATATATTATTGTACTATTTTCACATATTCCCTCAAGGAAATGAGAGCAGAAGCCTGCTGTGCATTCAGAACACAGCTCAGTTATGAGACTACTGTATTCAAGCAGTGGCTAAAGCCTGGGAGATTTCCCTCAGGATACCTCTACTAAATACTCCTCTGTGATTTAATCTAGTTAGCCACAGGGTGTCAACACTGGTCCACACAGAGGCAGGCTCACTAAATTTGTATTTGCCAGTTTAAAAATAAATCTTAAATAAAACAATCTAGAAATAACAGTTTGAACAATTTGACACGTACAATAAACATATGGAATGACTTACAAGGGAAGGAGACTGAAGCACAGAGCAAAAGTGAATTCAGGAGATACCCAGTCCTGTTACTTAAGCAAGCAGTGAAAAGGAAAAAAATTCATTTTGCTTAATGCCAGTGGGACCAAGGGCATGTCTCAGACAAACAGGGTTTAGATAACAGGGAAAAGGAACATGAGGATAAATGGAAAAGAGCATCAGGCATTTTCTTCACCCATTTATACTGATGTTCTCCACATTTATTCCCCAATGACATCCAGAACTCAGCTTTCTGGTTTTTTCAAAGATGATCATGCTATTAAAATTGTAATTGCACAGCCTGTGTGCACCTTCCTCCTCATTTCACCAAATATCAAGAGCTCTGTAATTTCATGATCACTATGCCCCGAGCAGCCTCCAACCACATCTCCCACCAGCCCATCTCTATTTGCAAACAACAGGTCTAACTTAGTCCCTCCTCTCGTGGGCTCACCAGCTGTGACAAAAAGTTATCCTCCACACAGTCTAAGAATTTTCTGAACTGCCTCTTTTCTGCTGTATTTAGTTCCCAGCAGATGTCTGGTAGGTTAAAGTCACCTACAAGAACAAGGGCTGCTGATCCTGAAACATTCTACTGTTCTACTTTAAATGAGCATTTTAAAGCCAGTAATTCCAACAGAAAGAAATGAAACATCATACAACTGGAACAGAATGAAGAGGTCCATCTAAAACTTGAGAACTATAAAAATGACTTTGCACTGATCAGGGGTTTTTCGCCATTACCAAAGCTGCCAAAATAATTTTCCTATCCAGAATTTCAACTGCTACTCAGAATTTCCATCACTTCCCTATTCTAGAATTTCTGGGTTATCATTACTTCTTTGTATAATGTATTTGAAATACACCAATTAAACACGGTTTTCTCTTCACCCCAAATGTGAAGTCAGCCTCATGCCCATTGTTAAACAAACAATGAAAATTTTCCATACAGTGCCACTAAGTTACAAGGAGAAAAATAAATTTTTCAGATTACTGAAGATACAGTCTTTAAGGAAAGTGAGAAACACTGTAAAAGAGATATATACATACATAGAAGTCTTAACAGGAACAAGTGACTGGCAGTTCATTCATTAGGGGGAACAAAGATGCAGGCAAAAACCTGCACTCACCGTTAAGGATTATACTCCAAGTCTACAGAATCCCCCTGAGAATTTTTTTCTTGACTACTAAGGTCAAGTCCTGAAAGCCACAGAGTGGTCTGCTCCTGCACTAATGATTTCAGTGTATGCTTTCTCAGATGTGGATTCAGTAGAAATACCCACATGCTTCAGCTGAGCAAGTGCTTAAGTGCTTTGCTAGTCAGGAACAGCAAGATTCCTACTTGTAAGATCCTCCCTTAAATCCATTTGTGGTTGTAGGAGTTGGTAAAGGGTCACAAATAGACTCATGTTCATATTCCTCAGAATCTTATTTAATCTTCAGATAAGAACTATCAGCTGTTTTAAGATCTTCATAACTCTATTCTGTTCCCTGACTAAAAAGTGTATCTCCAAAAAAAAAACCCCAAAAACCCAGCCTCTTTAGGAGAACATATCTGTTCTTTTTAAAAGCAAGCTTAGTGGTCAAAAAATGGAATGATGCAGGAGGTTGAGAAAAGGATACTTTAGAAAATTAAAATCCTTTGTAATAATCCCTACTTCCAGTGGCAAACCTCAATATTGGCAGGCAGACATGGCACTTCTGCCTTTTCCCTAGTGGATGTTAATTCAGATCCAAAGAAGTGTCTGTGCTGGGCACACAGTAAGAGAAATATTGTTCCAAACTAAAATCATGGTGATAATGACTTACTAGAGGTGATGAACACTCACACTTAACACTGGTGAGGCCTGACTGCTCTAAAAAGCAAGAAAAAAAAATTATATTAAATAAATGGTACCTTTTGATGTTCTGGCCAAAAGTTGAGTTCAAGGCGTTTGGGATTTATTGGTACCTCAGATCAGTTATACTGCACTGGGCCTCACCTGGGCTTCACTTTATATCCTTCTTTAAAGCACAATATAAATCTATAATCCTAGCACCTTTAGAAACTTCTTTAGGTTACAGTAATTCACGTTATTTTGATAGTTTCTAAGTCTAACAAGCCTTACACTAAGACCATTAATTCTAGACTGAAATAACACAAATGATTATTTGAAAGTGTCATCTTTCCAGTTTTCTTAAGCAACTGTACTTTATGCAAAACCTTCCTGCAAGAATGATCACCCAGTCTGTGTGTCAGAGATCAGTATTTCTCTGCAGAGAGAATTTATAGAGAAGCAGTGAATCAATTTTAAGATCTTCTGCTAACAGACAGTGCTCTGCATGACCTTGCTCTTTGCTCTATCATGTTTACATTTTCTACTACAGAATGTCTCTAATCCCCAAAGTGTCCCTAAGGGAACTTTACTGTTTTTTAAGTCATGCTCAACTGCTGAACTTTGCAAAATACAGACAGGGAAGAAAAAAAAAAATTATGTGAACTAACAAAAAACTTGTTTTCTATCTTAATTTTCTCCCTATTAAATATTTGGGGGTGTTTGTTCCTTAATTTAAATGATCTAGAATTATGATACTCATTTGTTCTGTATTTTCCTCTCAGGAAAAACTACTTTCAAAAAAAAATTCAGTGTCTTTTTATTTATAAATTCCTCACTACTATGCTAAGTAATAAAGAACTGTGACATAAAATTTGAGAGATAATTTTGATGCACAGTAGAAAGATCAAATATTTAGCTGCAGCTCACTACTTTTGGGAGATAAATTTGACTAACTGGCCTATAAGTACTTTGAATTTCAATAAACTCCTCCAAGCTGTCTGTGTGATAGACTACTCTCATTAACATATGCATCTTGAAATGATCCCATGTGAACTAACACTTAAGGCAGTTTCATTATTAATATCTGAACACACCACAAGGAAATTTGTACTGATACCAGTGAAAATTTTAAAAATTCATACACTATCTCTCCATGCTGCAATCATAAAAATAATTCCACAAAAGGATTCATAGCATCTTTCATCTCCAATTTGCTGCATAAGTGAATGGTATTTGAAGAATATGACATCATATAAGATGATATAGTTTATACTTATATGTTCTTATATCCTTGCCAACATATGCAGAAGAAATCTAAGCTACAATTATTGTCAACAGGCACTGCATTAGGCACTTTTGAAGGTAGATGATGAAAACAGGAAGGTAAGTCAGCATCTCTTGCTGTGCAGACATGGAATGCTGGAGTGGAGGTAATGAATCTTTGCTAACTGCAAGCAGGGCAGGACTTTCAGAGAGAGATGAACAGTTAATATGCACAGTATGAAAAGAGCTGCTATGTGCCTGTGGACACAATGACTGAATATTGTCATGCACCTTTGATGTCCTTACCTGCTCATGGCATCCTTAACAATCTCTCCAGAGCACAGCTTCTCATTTTCAAGTCTAGTACTGACTCGTCTAGAACTAACATGCCTAGTACTAACAGCCCAGTACAGTTAGAGGACCAGGCATGAAATAATTATGTGCCTCTTGCCTCTCTTCTAGGTTCTACAAATCACTTAGATCCACTTAAATGGGTAAAGTTACTGAAAGACAAAATAGGAAAAAATACAATTTTTTAGGAAAAAAATTGTATTTAAATATTTAAAGATATAGATAGTAACTCAACAGAATTTCTGAAAAATGTAGCCTGGTAAGTAGTAACCAATCCATGGCAAATAGAACACATTGCTAATTACATCTCAAACCTTCACCATCAGGGGAGCTGGAAACTCACAGGCTTTCAACACAGTGATACACCTTGTTTGCATCTTTTCTAGCAAACATTTCTGAGAGTTTGAGTAATGAAGACACTCCTGGCTCCAGATGAAAGAAGGCTACCTACATTCATGAAGCTCTCTTTTATATCTAGTGAAAGATCTCCTATAGGAACTTATTTATCATAAGTGACCGAAGGTATGACAAAGATTTCCATCACTGACCCTGTAATTTTAGAAATAGTGAAGAACAGTTTCTTAATTGTGTAGGTATCTACACAATTCTTCAAATCTGCTTGTCTCTTTCTAGATCAACTCTTATCTACCAAGTAAGAATCCCATTAGGAACATCACATGAGTTACCTACACTGATGTTATGACACTTAGAAGTAAGCACACCTGGGTGATATATGTATATAAAATAGAGATATTATGCCACTTAAAACTATTTTTTTTTCTTTTTGCTAAGGAAACACCTTTATTCCTCCTCCTAAATTTAAAATATCCTGAGTAAAAATTTGCACAAAGAGACTGAGTAATTTAGACAGCAATCTTATCATGCTTATATGGGGTCCTGTGACTCAAACAACTTCCATCCATTAGAAGTCAGTGTTGGTTCCTCATACAGCAAGACCAGAAATACCAGACCTCAGCACTAAACATTATGCAACTGCAAAAACTTCTCTTACGTGGGGAACTTAGAAAACCTGGCTTTCAAAACCCCAAAACAGAAGGACTGATTGCAATGCAAGGCATTCAGATACCAAGGGATGCAAAAACATCCAAAGCTCCAGTTCTTCTCTGTTTGCAATTCTAGCTTAAGCATTTTATTTTTTACAACATCTGGAATGAGCAATGGTATGTTATGGTAACATTTGCCAAAAGGCATGTAAAATCAGCATACATATACACAGATACACAACATTGGGCTATATTCTGATACAGGAGAAGGTGATGGCTTTGGGAGTTACAGTTGAGGAATGGGTGTTTTTATAAGCGATAAATGAATCCCTAGTGCCATTCTACTGATCTACCAGAAAAAAACAGGGATTAATCTGGCCCAGGACACCAACTGTAATAGTAAAATTATTTTGTGGCTGCTTTTCTATGTGGATTTATTATCCCTCACTGTGCAGACATATATTGTCAATAAATAATGTCCCTGTTCACCTAGGAAAAGGCCTTTCCTCTTAAAAAACTATATGGCAAGTCTGTGTTTGAGCAGTTTCAATTTTTACAACATCATCTTCAACAGAGATTTCAAAGCTTCCTCAACTGGCTTCATGAAACAACTCTGTATTTTGTTTTTCCTCTCAGAGATATATTAAACATCATTTTCTGTATTAATAATGAAGTTTACAGCTCTCATTTGGGAATATCCAGAGGCTTTGATTCTGGAAGTAGTTACAAATGTACATGACAAAAATCAGGGAAATTATTTGCATTCTAAAAATCAAGTAATACTTAAACATTGGCAGGGGTACATCATAGTTTGATTCTGTTAAAAAAAAAAAAAAAAAAGGTATTTACTTACAATTTATTTCTTAAGCACTTTTTTCCCTCATTTCTTTTTTTAGAGGATTATAACACAAAGGGAGAATAGAAAAACTAATAGATCTTTGCTCAGGAGTGCATTAACAGAATTTTTTCTCAGTTTCTACATAGACATTTTGTCTATAGACAAAATCTTGAAATCATAAAAGCCGTGGTTTCAATATCAGGTAAGGAAGACTTTCTACTTTCAAAACTTCAGTTTCATTTTGTTCACAGAATTTTTTTCTGGGTTCAAAAAATTTGGAAAAAGTGCAATAGTGAATTTATACTGGGATGTCATAATTCTATTAAACAAACTTTCTCAAGGGGGATGTTATTTCCACTGCAGTTTGTCAAGTTTTCCTTTTCAGTCATCAATATATAATCATTTTTCAAAAAGGATATATTGTCCAGCTCCCAGGGAAAGTGTAATCATATTACATTGCCCGGAACATTTCCCTCAGCTTGATCTTGAAATGACTGCATAGGAAGATAAATTATATTTCCATTGCAAGGTCTCCACAAATAGCTGTGTTTTAATAGTGTATTCTCCAAATATGCTTTTTCCTTAGCCTTTCAAAAGTGACAGTGTCAGGCAAGATGATAAACACAGCACTGTAAAGGTGAAATTGGCTCTGTAAACCAAGATCCACAGGTAATGCAGTTAAAAAACTCAGCAAAGGCAAGAATGGCAGTGAGATCTATCTTGTCTCACATTAGGTCTGCTGGCTCAAAGGGTTTGTGTGCAGCCTTGGCACAGCACAAATAAACTAACTCAAAAGTGTGAGGACTTCAGCTCCATTGGCTCAGAGCTGCATCCCAGCTAACAAAACCTGACAAGGTTAATGGTTTCAGATGGTGATGTACTGCTGCAGCTTCTAGAACTCCTAGAATTCAAAGTCACATTTCTCTATAGAACAGGAAGATCATACTCAGTTAATAAGTGTGTTTCCAATACTGCATTCCTGCTAACCTTTCCAACAGCTTCCCATTAAAATTGAGTCAGAATTTGTAAAAATCACTCTCATCTGTCTTCTACACCAGAATGAATAAACCAAAGTTTCTCAGGAGATGATTTATTCTGAATTATTCATTATTAAGCCAATCACCTTAACTTCAAAAACCCAATCCTACAGAACCACCTAGTCATAAGCTTTTTGTTGCTAATGTCCATGTTAGCAATATTTCAACCTGTAGCAGAAGGTCTGTCCTGTACAGAATGAAATTAATTCTGCAGAATAAAACATTTTATGATATTTACTTCATAGCATTCAATAGACCTTGGATGGATGGTCCCAAAAGGCACAGCACTGCTTTCAAGTTCTGTCTTTTGACTTAATAAAAGAGCAACCAGGTGCTTGGACAGGCACACCTCCAGTCCTGTCCCACAACTCCACACTCACAGTCCCACATTCAGAGCTGCTCATCTGTGGTGGAGGACAGGAAAGCAGCCAAATTCTCAAATATACCAAACAGCCAAGGCATGCCCATAGTAACACAAAAATCAACTTCCCCAGCAGAATCTCACCACTGCTTTTTACCAGCATTTCTGGAGGGGCACAACATGTCAGAAAAGCAGAACTAAAGCAAGAGAATGCAAGTTTTCCAATTTCCCCTAGGAACTCCACTGAATTGAAAGTTGTCTTTGGACAGATTGCTTCCTTGTTTTGGACTTGTTTCTGGAATTTTCTTTTTGTTTATTCCTCTATCATCTTTGACAAAATGGCAAGGATTGCCCTGTCACCTCAGTTAAAACTTTAATAAACCCTGAGGATTATACTTCCTCAACTAAAAGTCCAATTTTTTTTTTTATTTAATCTTCTTATATACATCTCAAAGAAAGCAGTGATTAGCTTCAGCTCTGCTCTGAAACATGAGGGGTCCATAACAACAGCAGTTTGCCCTTGACTTCCTTTATAAACCATGAAGTAAAAGGGAGCCAGACGTGGAAAAGCTAAAAGACAGAAAAAATGTGCAAGAATTTCTAGACACAGTAGTTTAGCTTTAATCTTTCTCTATTTAACAACAACAATCAAACTGCTGAAAACTTTTTGCTTTCTAAAATATATGTATTCTTACAATTTCCAAATAAGTACAATTTGATCTGCATTATATCACAAATCATATCTAAAATTAAGAGAGCTCCATATGCTCAGTTGTTTGCTAATCTTTCTTAGTAACAGAAAGAAAAACTGAGTGTAGAATAAGATGCCAATCACCAGTACACTCTGTAGAATGATTTTTTCACTTAACACAATAGTTGTGTGCCAGCAGAATAGGAGACATATTTTTAATTTTTATTTATTAATTTTTTTATGTTTTTGACTTGCCAAGTAAAATATAATAAAAGCATTATAAACAGCTTTATTTTCTGCTTCTTACCATTTATTAAGTCTTCTACACCAGTTAAGGGGTGACAAGACATCAGAAAAAAACAGGAATGTGTTATTTTTTATGCAACAACCACTATTATTAGCACTTAAAGTGCTGTACTTTCTCTCAAGACCCTCACCCACGATTGTGTATCTTATGTATCCATGCACATGGAAGACATAAAATATATGTCAAACAAAATAAAGCAAGTTATTAAGTCAAAATAGACCCTAAATCTTAGTGGAAGTCAACAGATAAACATACTACAGGTCTAGCATAGCCTAAGTACACAATGCATAATTCAGAGCTGAACTAAGTTTATAACTTATTGCAATATTTCTTACTCAGAGAGAGGTCTGGTGTATTAAAGCATTGTTCACTCACTAATTCAGCAAAACTCATGAGAAACTTCCTCCTTTTTTTTAAAGCCTCTACAGTGCTATCTCTCCCATGATAGGCATGCCTGGGAAGAAAAAAATGTGGTCTGAATCTGTGTATAATTAAACACAGAAATTTATTGCTAAATTATTGTACCCTGCTCTCAGTGCCACATTCCTCCATGGATCACTTTATGTCATTCCATTACAACTGTCAGCAAAGGCTTTTTCCCTTATCATTGGCTTTCCCAGGCATCCATCCTTCTGGACACTGCCAGCTGAAATATAAACATCCTTAGGAAAAAGAGACCTGTTCATCTCCAGAGGGCACAGTATAAATACATCATGCAGAGTGTAAGGAGGCTTCCAAGGCATTGGGAGCCTGTGAAGGAACAGCAGGAATCCAGTAAGAGGGAGAAGGACAGTTGGGGTGGAGACAGAAGATGCAATGTCTGCTTTAGTCCAGCCAACATTTGGGGTTCAGCTCAGTTCAGGTACTTGCACCACAAATGCTTTCTCTGTGGGATGAAGAACTTGGCACTGGCTGTGACAACTCCTCAATCTTCATAGGCCACATATATAAAGGAAATAAAATGACACTCTTTTAAAATAATAACAGTAGGATCATATTGGTCTGACTGAGAAACAGTGACCTCACATACGGTTCTTTATTGGTGACTCAGTTGAGAACTATGTTAAGACCCTGCAGTGAAACAACAACCACAAGTACTTAACTGGTAAAATGCCACTGCATCAGCCCAGACCACTGATGGGAAAAGATGATTGTTACTTACAAAATGTCCCTGAGGTAAAAAAAAAAAAAAAAAAAAAGGTTTAATTTTACATTAAAATATGCACGTATATAGAAACAGTGCTGATCTTTAATACTTACTCTCATAACTGTTTTTCAGCATCTCCATACCAATCCTTTTTTCTCTCCAGCTTCCTCCCTGGCCCAGCTATATAATTGGTATTTTCATTTTCCATACAAATCACCAAGAATTTACTCATCCTAATCTTTTTCTTCTCTCATTTTCTAACATTCTAAAACCAGAGACTTATCAAAGAGCCATAGAAGGGTTCAGGTTGGAAGGGACCTTAAAGACCACCATGCTTCAACCCTGCCAATGACAGGGACATGTTCCACTAACTACCTTTATCCCAACTCTACTTCCTAAATAAACTTAAATATCTTTAAAACTTTAAAAGTTTCATTAAGTAAACTTTTTGTATACAATTCTTGCCTCCTCAATTAATTATTGTGTGACAGAACTACTTCAGGTGTTGCAGCCATTTAAATTGAACAGCAGTGGTATTGCAATTTAGTCATGAAATGCTTTGCATGTTTCCATATTTCTTCCAGCCTGCTTTTCAGAGTGCTGCCCATAAGCACAAAGTCAAGCACAGTTGTTTAGGATGATAAACATATGCTGTAAAGTACATTAATAAACTAAATTAAAGGATTTATAAAAGAAAATAAATATTTTCACAGTTTTTTCCATTTTTAACATCTGAGATTTGAGATTCAGGGAGCAGTTTCTGATCAAGCATCTCAAAAAGGATGCCTCTTATTCACACACTCTTAAAATTAATATTCCATTATAAATTTCAGTTACAAGAATTGAAACTGAAAGAAGTACTAGTCTTCCTTTTCTTTAGTTTCAAATTTATTAATAAAAATACCATGTTGAAAGAAAAAAAAAAGATGGATAAATGCATCATTCACAAGGCAAACCCAGGATATGACAAATTATGGGACAATACTTAATTTCATGCCAGTGCCCAAATGGCATATTTTCAGAGACAGGCTTGTCATCATTATTAAGAACTTCCCCTGTCCCCCAGTGATGAAGAAACACATTACAGACAAACACATTAATCTTTCCACACAGTACAATGTAAAACCTTAATTACAACCTCATGCTTCCCCCCACAAACACACAACATACCACAGATCCAAACCATACATATGTCAACCCTGAATATCTGTTGATGGTCTTAAGATTGCAGCTAAGGCTTTGTGCTGAACTCTGAGGGAGATCACTATTATGGAACATGGTATGCTTGTTTTCTCAATTAAAGGTTTAGAAAAGAACCCAGGAAATCCAGTCTGTCCTCAGTAATTTGGGGCTGCAGGTTTGTGCACACTCCTAAACCAGAGACATTTCCAGCAATAGGACTAAATTCTCTTTTAACTTAAAAGGCAGAGCTCAACACAAAAGTGCAGTTCAGTGGCAAAACCACAAGATCATAAAACCAGCACACTCAAATGCCATTTCTGTGCTGGTCAGGGGCAAGACCTTGTATCAGAAATTGAACTCAGCACCTCAGTATCCCTGTTTTCCCAATATCTTCATCCACTAAAAGAAGTTTGGACAAAACCTGATTTCAAATCAATCCAAGGGAAACAAAATTTTTTTCACAAAACTAAAACAGTTAGAGTAACTGAAGGATTTGGTTTTTTTTCTTTAAATTCACTGGTACGAGGACTGGAATCCAGGTGTCCCATAAACAGAGTGATAACTCTTTTCTCTTTCCTGATCATTATTGCAAATGTATCAAGAGAGACTGACTGCCAGTCACCAGGTTACAACAGTTTCCAGGTAGGTGAAGCATGTGGATTCAACCACAACCTATAAACTAAAATTAATCAATACCCTTCTTTGAGAACCTAAGCATTACCTTTCTTTCTGCTACAATGACTGAGGGAGTGAAACAAAAAAAAAATCTTGCTTGTTTTGAGAAGAAAGAAACCCCTTCCTCCCATCACTGGAAAAACTGCAAAACGATTCTATAGATATAAATATGAAAGTTTATTTGATTAGTAAAACGCGGTCACACAGTAACACTTTTACCAAAATAATTTTGATTCCTTCCTGTTGCTGAATTTGCTTACACTTTACAACTCATTTTCCATTACAGCAAGCTTGTATTAGCCTTCTGCTGCTGAAAAATTGCAGGTCATCACTCCATTTGACCTCCATCCTGTATTATTGCAATGCTACGATTAAGGATTACCCTTGAGATCACTAAGACATGTCAGTCAGTGTACTTCAACAGGGCAAGCAAGGATTCCCATGCTTTTGTTCACAACAGTACAACTTAATAAATGAGACAATGAGTAAGTATTGGATAACAAAATTTGTCTGAGCAATGTTCAATAGATGTAACAGGATATGCCTTTCACATACAAAATTGTAACAGAGAACTCAGGGCATTACTTTATTCCCACTTGAGTGGGACTCATGCAGCTTGACTCTCTCTGCCTGTGCTCCTGATGTAACTACAAGGTACACTGCAAACACTGAGGTTTCCCAAGTCAGACAGAGAATGTCAGAACAAAGAAATGTTGATTTCTCAACTACCACACACAGGTAAACATAGACTTCTCTACTAGCTTACACAGGTTTTAAAGACCACTTATAGATCATGCTACAGCAAAACTAACTGCTTCTGTTTTATGGATACATGGCTATGAAAGGCAAAATACAGACCTTTATTTACTTTTCTAAAGTATTTTAAAATATTTTAAGAGGACAGAAAAAAACTTGCTGGCTGCAGTGCTATGCTGAGATTTCATGGTTCATCAAAACTTTCCAGGGAATAAATTAATTTCTTAGAAAAAATATATTTCCACAAAGCAATTCCAAAGCTTTATGGAATAAATGCAAATTAGAGACCTGCATCTACTGCCCAGGACCTGTGACTGCCCTCCAGCCAAACCATGTCCCACAGGATTTCTTCAGCAGATCAGCCTCTATGAGATGAGACTGTGCTTTCAGGTTCTGGTCATTTTTACAGGGTCTTAGTAAGACAGAGATCAAAAGAAATGTCTCTGGTCCTCTGTAGATTTACATCAGTTGAACTGCCAATATTTCTTAATTCACATTGAAACTCTGCAGGGCACCCTTCATAAATATTTAATCAAAAAGTTAGAAAACTGAATTTTAGTATGCCAAGTTATAAAATAACTGAAAGACTATTTGTTCTTCCAGGGATCAGATGTCAAGGTAACCAACTTCCTCTTCGAGTACCAAATCTACAGGCATATCACTTCCACTTTTTTTTAGTAACTCATTACTTAGCTGAACAGTGATTATTTAGACTACTAAATGTTCAGGAATTCAGATTGTGTGGTAGACCCACTATTTGTATTGTTATAGGATAGACCTCAGTCTCTTCTTGAACTTGAAAATTACATATAATGAGTCATTTCCTGAATGGAAGATTGCTTTATAGAGCTATTTATCCATTATAGTAAGTTATTTTAGTGATTATCTTAAGTGAAATAAAATTCCAAAAGAAACAGGAACCATGTATACTCCACAGTAGTTTATTTCCTTAAATATTCTGTAAGCATCGTGCATTCAATAAAACATCATCTACTTTGTGTCATATTAAATATCTAATCTTTAGTTCTCAGTTTATACTAAGCTCAAAGGTGAGTAATTCCACATTAGGAAAAATGTCACTAATAGACTCTGTACACGTGTAAATGGTATTAAAAAGGTCAAAGAGACCAAAGTCTGGCTTTCATGAGGTCTCACAGCTACAAGGCGTTTGTCTTTGTTGTTGGTGCCAGTTAAGGCATGTCTGGCTTATTTGATCCCCCAGATTAATACAAAGAAGATATCTGAACTGTGAAAAAAAAAAACACAACAGGAAGCTTAAATGCAGCCATATGGACCATCTGATTCTTTCAACTCCTTAACAGATGAGGGTTGAAATAACTTCCTTTGCTTATTAGCTAATTAAATCATCCTAACAGTGTAGAAAATGGCTATAATAAAAGTGAGTTTAACCATAACCTCCAGCTATGTTCCATTAGGTCTCACATTCTAGGTCATCTAACTGTACAGTGTACAACATACTGCTAACTGAGGCATAAACATATTTTTTTCTCAACTTAAAGAAAACCCTCACTTTAATACAAGAAGACAATAAATCTAAAAAAAAATACTACCCATTAATATTTAAGATTTTTTAACCAAGATTAAATAATTACCTCTATATGGCATTAAATAAAAGCCACTTATGCTTTTGCTCCTATTGAACTTTCTAGACTACATTACAGTACCTATAGTACCTAAAGCTGTTTGTTTGGTTGGAAGGTTTTAAAGTTTTATTAACACAAGGAATACTGTGAAATCCATCAGAGCAGAATTGAAATCTCTTTTAAAATAAATTATTAAATATTGTGCATTATATGCATGAAGATTCATTAACTCTTCTTGCTTTTCTAGTATGAAATCTCCTGCCCTTTTTATGATATACCATTAAATGATGACATAAAAAAGGTGTCAGTGACTCCAATGCCTACGTATTGCCATGAATCTTCCTTCTTCAGTTCTTCTTTTATCAAGTTCTGATGAATTTTAATTAATACAGCTGGAAGGACTCTACAAAATTTATTCTCAGACCTAGAGCAAAGCCTATGACTCTTTCCAGAATGACTGAAAGCTCCTTTATATTCTGTTATCTTCAAATGATAACTGTACCTTTCAATGTATATTTATTTCTCCCAGATAGCTAGAGTACATTTCCACAACATATGACTTCCATTAGAAGATGTGATGAATGATCCACTCTCAACAGCCTGAGGAAAAGCTCATCTGTGCATACTGAAGTAACAAGACTACAATGAAGTTTTTCCACACATTTCACCATATATTATCAATTGACATTCACTGTAATTTTGCTAGAGATAGCTAGAGACACCATCCTGCCTGAAAAATTAAAAATAATTTCCAAACTTCAGTTTTCAAGGATGCTGTTTTTATTGATGCTTTGAAACCCCTCTCTTCCTTAGAATCTGAATGGCTTACAGTCCACATGGTAATGCTGCCAAAAGTGACTAGCAGCCTATGAACCAACAATCATTTGAGAGAAGAAAATTTTCCTCATAATTGGACATAACAGTTACATAATTTTATCTCAGCTACACAGACTGATATTCACTGAGGCATGAAGAACCAATTCAAAGCACCGTGGCTCACTCAGACTTGCACTAACCTGCATTGACAAAGCTGCCATTAGGAAACTAAAGGGAGGTGCTTCCATATTTATTGCATGTTAGTAAGTTAGAAGAATGTGGATGGAGCAAGGAGGTGCTGTTGGAAAAAACATGAGTCTTTTGTGAGGATGCCAAAAGAAACAAGAAAGACAGCTGGTCACAGTAAATGAGGAAGTCATATCCTGTGGATTGGGGAAGACTATTCTGGCTCAAAGCTTTCCTGCAAATAAATAATGACCTAAAAATTACCAATTGCTCCCCTTCCTACTGTGTGCCTCCTTCCTGCTGCTAATCTATCCAGAATCCCAACCATCCTCTAACACTCTCTGTACACAGGAGGAAAAGATGAGCCCACCTGTGCTGCTGATGGTTTCCTACACTTCATATTAGCAGAGTAGTCAGTATAAATAAATAGTCAGCAAATACAGGGGTTTATCAGCTCGTGGTTTTGTGACTCTAACCATAACTTCATTTCAAACATTCACAGGAGCACAGGCAGACCCACATATTGCAAACTAATCTCTATTTTCTGCTAACTTTCACCAGTAGCCTCACTTGCCACAGCACTGAAGATCTTGCAAAGTGGAGCTGCCCCACTTCCATTTTTTTACATCTTAACTGCACAACCTCCCATAAGTATCATTAAGGAAACATCCCCATCTCCACAGATTTTATAATAAAACAAAAAATGATCTTGTAAACTTATTTCTATCAAAAGATCTGGTTTAGAAAAACCATTCAACATTATCAAATGATCATTTTGACAGAACTAGGATAGAAAACAAATATAAGTACAAAGGACACCACCACTAGCAGTGTATGAAAATGCAGGGCTGAACTTGAGGAGGCAACTCCATAGCCAGATTCAGCTGCTGCCAGAACAGGGTGTATGAATGGAGGCTAAGACACACAGGATGCTTAAATCAATCATGGGAAATTTAGCAGCATTTTTACTCCATCCACTGAGATTACAGTACAAAGTTTAAAATGAAATCCATTGATTGTTGCTTAAAAACAAGCTACATTCAAAATAAACAAAACCCCAACATGGATAAGATAAGCCATCTCTGAGAAAAAAGAAACAGTCAGTGTGTCCCTCTACTCCATTTTGGCAGTTTTATCATAATAATATTTCAGTTCTACTACTCTGTTAGTACATGGCTGTGCTATCAACAAGTTGAAATTTATTCTGGGACAAATGTATAAAGAAACAGTAATGAAAAAACTATGCTATGGCCAGGAGGAGATTACAGTGATGAAATAAGTCTTCAGGAAATCAGTAAGAAAATTCTAAGCTGCAGTGACTTCTGTGACAGCCTGCAAGCAGAAGGATTGCACAAACTGTATCACTTGAATGAATTCATGCTTCAGGGTTATCTTATTATCAGTATTACATAGAAGAATAAAACAATATTGAATTTTCAACATCCAGTCAAGTAATTTACTTCTTAGGTTACTCTTTCCATGTTACTGAGGTGTCATATACCCACAGGACAAAAAACCCACACTTCCTAGTTCAAGAATCTTTCATTGTCAATCACCCAACACAAAGCTTAAGCAACACTATTTGCAGTAGAGTCCAATGTAAACATCAGCAGCACCATCAAAATTATTCTGACACAGAAGTTACATAATACTACTAAAAATAATGAGATGAAACTGCACTTGTGATGCAAAATCACAAACACATGCATTCTGATTGTGATACAAGAAAGCAGTTTTTCTTGATTAGGGAAGCATTTTAGCCTTGTTTTAGCAAAGCACCATAGCTCTAAATGCTCAAAGATCTGTGCAGTGTTGGAGCCCAGCAGTGCAAAAAGGCTGAAGTGTGAATAACTGCATTTCCATCATGATCATAAAAGAGGGTGTTTCTTCCAATTTTAAATAACCTGCAGGAGGACATAAATGCTTCCTGTATAGAACAGTTCAGCTGGGAGGGACCTGCAGTGATCATGCAGTCCAACAGCCTGATGAAAAGTTAGTGCATGTTAAGGGCATTATCCAAGAACCTCTTAGACACTGACAGGGATGGGCACTGACCACCTCTCTAGGAAGCCTGTCCCAGTGTTTGAGTACCCTCTCTGCAAAAAAAAATGATTCCTAATGTCCAGTCTAAACGTCCCCTGGTGCAGCTCTGAGCTCTTCCCACATGATATATCCTATCACCAGATCCCAGAGAGAAGAGACCAGCATCTCCCTCCTCATTTCCCTGCTTCAGGGAGCTGTTGAGAGCCAAGAGTTCACCTTTTCTCCAAACTGGAAAAGTCCTTAGACAAACCATCCAGCCCTTTCATCTGCTCTGCTGCCCTCCTTCAGATGCATTCCAACACCATAATGTCATTCTTAAATGGTGGGTCCCAGAACTGCTAACACCAATTATCTATGTGGTCACACCAATGATGAACACAATGGGATAATACTCTCCTTTAAACACCTGTTTATACTGTGTTTCATGCACCCCAGAGTGCAGTTTGTCCTCTTGGATGCCAGGGCACAGCACTCATACAGTCAGACAATATCTGATGTAGAATAGAGTCTACCAGAAGCAACATGCTTTCTAAAATAAAGAACCACAAGAGCAAGCTTCCATCAAATTCATACTTACTAACATTATTGGTCTGTTAATAACTGCCCTAAAACTGCATTTACTGTCTCCTGAAGGAAAAATCCAAGTTTGATAAAGAACTGAAGCCAGATTGGGCCATGCTGCTTCCAGGAAAAATGGCCTCAAATTCCTGCTGAAAACAAAAAGTTTTGGGATTATGCATCCCTCCCACAATCAGTTCCCTACTAGCAGAACTTCCTAAACTCACACAACTCCACGTACTCCACGTCCTCTATGCACACATCCTCATTTACAAACTTTACATTGCATTTCCATAACAGTCAACTCACCTGTAAGATTCTGCTTCTTTACTACTACAGATTTACTGGCCACACTTGCAGAGTTTCCATCCTTTGTAGAACTGTCTACAACACTTTTATGATGTGTGTTGAACCCTCATTAACACTTCCCAAGCAGTATCACACAGTTCAACTGAGCTATGGCCACACTGACTGCAGCACACACCTTTCCAGTCCAAACTACCTTCCCCTTCACTCTCCTCCCTGCCTTTTCCTTTTACCTTTGTGACCCTGGTATGAAGTTGGTTTGTTCCAGTCATGACTCAGAAATTTATCCAACAGGATGGCAGAGTGGACAAAAAATAATGCTTTGATTATAAGACCAACTGTCAAGATGACAAACCTTAAAAATCGGGATTAGAACTTTTAAAAGTCTCTGCTAATCTAGTTGCCTCTCTTCTGAGTACTCAACTTTACCTACAGCTGCATGCAATCAGAAGATGAAATATTTTTCTACTGGAAACCTCAGGTTGAAAAATTGTTATTAAACTGTGACTTCAAAATCTTGAGAAAGCAGTAGAAAAACAGAGAATAGAACTAAAATATCCTAATCTTTATTCCAGTATCATAAATATTGTGTCAAGTTTTTGGTATTCTTTTTCAGTCATTTACCCTGGGCTAACTAATATCTTTAGAAATATACCCACACTTTAGATATTATTGAATTTAGAGTACCACATGTACTAGTTAAAAATTTGGGGCACTGGCTAGTGTATATAACACCTAACCCCCCAAACTAAGCATTTTGGTATTCACTGTTTATTATGCTCTTGTTACCATTTCCAACAATTTCCAAATATACAATAATTTATACCAAGTTGTTTTGTGAAATACAGATGTAGCATAAATTCTATATAACAAAAGCTATATTCAATGCTTACTTTGTAATGTAAATACATACTACATCACAACTATATACATTGTGAAATTCATACACATATGAAACAAAATAAGTGCAGATCTTCAAGTTTAAAAGTTATGAGAGTAAAGGGCACAAGTATATACACACAGATCTGCTAAATCACAAGTATTTCAATTACAGATTAGCATTACATTTCAGCATGCTGTATTTTTCTCACTTTAACTCTGTTTTCCATGTTGACTTTAATTTTTTTTTATTATTTGCTTGGTATATTGAACCCTGGCTTGGAATAAATGGATTCAAATAAACACAATTCAGTGCCAGAAATGCCACAGGCACATTTTTTTCTTTCAGTGGTCCTGGGAAGTGGTTTGTTAAGCTATTGTTCTCAATTAAAAACTCATGTGTTTGTTCAGTACAATATGGGTCGCTGCTTTGAGTGAAAGATTCCCTTGACATGGCAAAACCTCTAATTGTAACAAGTCCATGCCAAGTATGTTTAACCAGATGCAGCCCCGGGTTTGATTAGCAGCCACTGGATTCCATGTACAATCAGATAATGATGGTTTTGCTTCTCTGCTGAGCAAACATCCTCAGCTTTTAATCAAATATGTCTGTGTATCTGTAGATGTATGTACGTATATGTGTATATATCTAAAAACCTCTATACACACAATTATGAGCAGCACAACTATTTTAAAACTATAGTTCATCTCAACTTATTTGACCTTTGACTGTTTAATCTTAGAAGGACCTGTACAATACCAACTGAAAATAAATGGAATAAAATATTTATTTTGGCAGACACCATATAGATATAGTGAAGAGACATGTGGTGCATGGAAATTTTTTACCACACATGTAGACAGCAGGAAAGGCTCTGGAATACATTTTTGTTTTCCCACTTGTGGGATAGCATCTATTGGATAATGATGATATTAGAACTGCAAAGACACGTGCCATTTTGGAACAACATTCCAATACTTCTTAACTATGCCTGAGGGAAGGTGGTGAGGCTTGGTGTTTATTTTATATAAGAGTGGGTATTAGTTAAGTTTGCTAATATGACTTCAAGAATATTTTGGGTTCTGCTATTTGCATTATTTTTTTTTTACTTGCATTATTCAATAAGGCCTTTTAGTGGAAGCTCATAAAACTAAAATCTATCCCCCTTTTAAAGCCTGGACACCTTTTATTTGAAAAATAAACACAAATCTCAACACATTTCTCAAATACCCAAAAAAATCAACATAATTTTTCAGATAAAGAAATAAATGTCCTTCCTCTATACACTAAATACCATCTTGAATTTTGCCCCACCCTGCACTAATTTCTTTCATTCAAAAGTACAAAATTGAGTTTTTAAAAAAAGGGAAAAGAGAATTAAAAGTAATAGTAATGGCGAATCTAGTCTAAAAGCAAGACAAAATTTAAGAAATCTAAATGAAGGGTATACACTTGTGTCTTTCAAGTATTTATCTTCCACAAACATCAACAACACATATTCTGCAGTATTGTTAAACATATTTCCCTCTACACTAACATACAAAAGCATATTTATTTATTTCTATATGAACTAACAGTTACATTGAGAAGAATGTGTGTAAACATAGCTACACAAAGTATGTAAAAGTAATTAAAGGAACTAAACATAACCATTTAAACCCAGGCTATTTTTTAACAGACTTGCTGAAATTAATACTTCTCAATTAATCATCATTTCATGAGTATTGTATGTAAATGTATTGGTGTCCTGGCCTCTGTCATTCCCATTCATAACCAGCTGAGAGATATGGAAAAGTTACTTGCATGTACTTTCTACCACAGTCTTCAAACCAAGTCTGGATAAAATAGCACAGAAGACATTTCTGATTTTCCTCACTTAAGCTTTTCCTTTTGCATTTTCACAGTGAAAGCCAATGCAATGCACCATTCCAGACCACAGTTACACTTCAAGTATTACAGACATTTTAAGAGTAGCAGCATCTCCTTATCACAAGCTTCACAATGAATTTTCATCATGTAGATAAGCAGCTAAAAGGTGGTTGAAAACCACTCAAAAGTCAGTACACATATTTTATCTTCTTCAGCTAAACTCCTTTCTTATGTTTACTTAGCAAAGTAGAAGATTTGGGGGCAGCGAGGAGGAATTGTCCTGCTTTGTATCTACATTACTGCACTTAGTACTGTGTTACACTCCTCTGTCATGCTACATCATAACCCCAAGGATATGTATTAATTCTTCCATCACAGTTTTTTTCATTCAGGTTTCTGTGTTGAGTACTGTTTCCTCTGTGTGGTCTTTATTTCCTAACACCCTGAAATAAACCATGACGTGAAATAAGTCATGTTATGTTTGATTTAGGAGATCATAAATTGAAATATGTATAATAGTAGCAAATAAATGATGGCAATTGCAGATTTCATCTGATCCTAAAAGAAACACTAAACTTTTAGGGGAAAAGTGTCCAAAGACAACCTAGAAGAACAGCAACCCCTCCTCCTTGAGGTTCAACAACAGGCCATAGCTGCAAAATAAATGCACTGTCTTCTGTTTGCCACTGCAAGTGGCTGCTTGTAGTTGCTTGGTTATGTTTTTTTACAGCAACCTCAAGTGTTTTTGAAATGTTGTCTTTAACACAGACATATTTTATGGGTGTGATACAGACAGGAAAAGCATTGCAGAGCCATATCTGCAAAACAAAAATGGAGTTTTCCCATTTTTGGGAGATTAATTAAAGAAGCACCTTGGGAAACTGGGCAGTTGAACATAAGCTCTAGGGTGCAGAACAGAAGAGTACATACATCCTGATTTCCTAGTTCCCAGCTGTGTGCAGCCCTTATGTAAAATGGAGTTAACGTGCAAAAATGACAAATTCCCATGGAAGAATAGGAGATATTCCAACACTGGACTCCCTCAAGGGCTCTGCTGGTTGTGGAGAGCTGGTGAAGAACTGACACTGGGGAGCAGCTCCTCCTCTGGCAAGACTGGCTTTTATCCCTGCAGGACAATCCTGGATGCCAGTGGAACCACCAGCAAATGCTGCTGCCTGGGAAAGGAAATCGCCTGACACTGTACCCTGAGGATAAAAAAACTTTGGCTTTGTTAAACCATGTATGTGTCTGTGTAAGAGAATTCCACAGTCAACAGACCTCCACTGAGAAAGCCCTGCCACCAGATGTTTAAATCCAGAGATTGTTAGTGCACCAGCTGATCCCAATTGCTGGTGGTGGAAGTGGAGGCGCTTTTGGCTCTGTCCTTTGAATTGGGCTGTTGTCTCCCTAGGTGGGGCTGTCATTTTAATAATAGATCATTGTATTTCCCAGTAGGAGGCCCACAGTCATGGTCCCGAGGAGGATGGGGAGAATTAAGCTCCTGTTTAATATTTTGTTGTTATGTTATATCTCACAAACAGCATTGTTTTACTCTATAGTCCATGGAGAGATCTCATGCTTAGGACTTATACAGAAGAAACAGAATTTTCAGATTTGCTTACACAGAAGAATTAGCTTATAAGCCTGTGCAACAAAACATAGAGCATTTAGGAACACTGCCAGAGATATGACATGTTACAAAAAAAAAAAAAAAATCAGTACAGTGTATAAATCAGTACAGTGTATGTGTGGTCTAATGAACTGAATGAAGGTCTGGTAGGCAGGAACAATTCAATTCCTCTGCACTTAGCTCTACTATGTGGCTAAATACATTTCAGTTACAAGGCAGTTCTAATCCAAGCATCATATCACAGATTTTCTGGAAAATATCATTTATCTAAATGAATGCCAGTGTGAGGAACAGAGATGCATATTTGCATTTCCAACACTCAGGTGCATTTCTGAACAAATGCACAGTCAGCAAAGTAGGAAATGCACAGCCTAAAGTAGCTTGAACTTAGTGTATTGCCTAATGCTCACACTAAAAAAAACTCCAGTAAAAAGCCAAGATTACATGAAAAGGAGTAGCTTTCTACCTCTAGTTATCTGTAGAGTAAAAACTGCAGAAGCACAACCTCTCTACCACACCAGGCTGCTTCAAGTACATGTCCATTATAGATCATTCATGAATCATAAAAATACTGCTCTATAAATAGGTAGATGGTGTTGCCTCAGATTTAGTGCTGTTCAATTCCCACCAATTGCTATTTTTAAACACAACTTTACCTGCAAAACATGACATTTTCAGGAATTTATAACATTAGCATGCATTCCATTCTGATATCTTGCCTCTAACCTGTTCACACATATTGACAACTCCAATGTATAGTGCAGCTGTCAGGGAACTCATTTATCATATGAACCATATGCTGCAATATTCCTACTTCACTTGGAGCACATAGTGTAAATTACATAATTTTCAGTAATCAGGAACTAAGATTCTACTGAAAACAAAGCTTAAGAAGTATGAATACCCTCACAGCCAAAATGTTTTCAAATATTTGACAGTAATTAAAGCATAACTTGATTTCTTCTTCTATTAAGCATTGATAATCTTTCATTCTATTTTTATATAGATAAATAACTTGTTTTGTTCCATTTTTGTTTAGCATTCTTCATATGTATTTTTTTTAGTACACAAGTCAAAAGACAAAAGAATTAAACAAATGAATGTCTTATTTACAACACTTAGGAAACACTATTTATGGATTAAAATAAAGTATAAATTGTCCAAGAGGACTTAACCCATTAAAGACATAGGAAACCAGGTTAATTTGTCAGAATGGCAGCCATTAACTCTGCTAGGTTATGCAAATACAGCAGATGATTGAGAAAGTGCAGGCCAGCCCTACTGTGTCAAACATAAAAAAAAACTCTGAAATTGGCAGCCAACATATTTGTTGTGTAGAAAAGGTAGGTAAGGAAACCCAAATGCTTTTGTCCTTAACTAGGAATAATTTAAGTAATTCCACAAATGTTGTAAAGTTTGTGAAATTATACAGCTACTTTTGTTCCAAATGGCTAATGTGTTACTTGGTCTCTGAGGCTCCCTAGGGAGCAAAGCTTTTGAATCTCTTGACACTCTATCTGCTGGCATGTCAGCTGGTAATTACAGACCTATAGGAAGTACTTAAGCATAGGCTAAGGATAAATTTAGATAAATGAACAATTTTGCTAATGAATAATATTCCTTCACATAGAAAACCTTGCATTTTAGAAGGATGTGATTTTCCTGACTCCATCAGGTCAATAAGTGCTTTTAAAAAAGCAGTAATTCCTGAACCTATTAGACAGCAGAAGGGGGTTAAAGGGTCATTCACATCACTGACAAATACAAAATGTAGGTGTGCATGTATGTGTTTTATAGATTTAGACAGGCACAGAAAAATTGACAAAGATCTTACAAAACTGGATGAACAAAATTAAAAATTGAATCATACAGGTTTACAAGTCAGCACCTCACTGCAATAACTTCAAGAGTGCATCATTGCTCTCCATTGTTGGTGCCATTTTTAGAGCCCTTTCCTCTAAACATGGTTGTGGATAAATGACACAAAGAACTTGTGAAGGGGCAGAGTATGTCAGTTTAGGAAAGTACATGAAAACCTTCACCAGAGATGTTGATAAGCATAAACTAGGTCATTAAAAGAAATACAGAAACATGTAACTCCACATGATTAGTCTTTATGAGGGAGAGGAGAAAAGGAGAGAAGGAAGCACCCAAACCAATTTGAACAATAGTGCAACAGTCAGATAACCCAAACACACAGAAGATTACACTGTACAGAAATAAGATCATCATGATCTATTATGTAGCATTAGGGAGAGAGTCAGGCATAAATTTCATTACACTAAACACATGTGCAACCAGTTTTACAATTCTGCTTTTTGGTTGTTTTGCCTGGAACAATTTTTATTCCTACTTTTCAAAAAAAGCAGTTCACATAACCAGCCACATGATCCTAAATGATGACTACAAATAGCTTTGAGGTAATTGCTATATATTAGGCAGCATATGCAAACAAAAGGTCAAAGAGAAGATAAATTGTGAGAGAGTGCTTGAAGCAAGCTCTAGCTTTCACTGGGCAATTTCAGAAGGAAGACAGAGGGAACAAAGTTGTTTACATCCTCTGGGGTTTTTCAGTGCTAGAAACCCCCTTAGATAACTTTATCAGTTCCAGTTATCACTACAATTGAACAACCCCTAATGTACCTCTTGACCACTGACCTCTTCTTTCTACTTGTTGATCGCACTTTTTTTTTTTTTTCAGCTTTTCTACAACTACAGAAAAAAGAATCATTCTAAAGCTGACTGGTGGATTTTTTTTTTTTTCCTCATCCTTCTCTACCCCTTTTTCTATTTTCAGCTTCTGGAAAGGGCATTTCCTCCCACCTCAACTGGCAACTTTGTTTTTCTTTCAACATTATACACACAATTTAGAGTTCATGAACTTCTCCATGCTGTCAGGAAAAGACATCCTTGGATCACCTCTTCTTAGTTAGGCCCTAGCTGTGCATAACAGGAGAATTTGCTACCCTAATATCTCAGAATGCCCACAATATCACATGATCTACTAATAGTGCTGCTCTTAACGGGCTACAACATGTACAAAAATCTAAACCATACAAGACAGTCCATCTCCAGCATACAAAAACCATTTACCAAACATATTAATATCTTTTTCATCATAAAACTCTTAAATATACTGTTTATCTAAATAATTAATGATAAACTCTTCTTTTTATTGATTCATTCCACTGCTCTCTCTTCCCCTGCCCCAAGAACTCAGTCTTCATACTTCTGACTAACAACTATGCTTAAAAGGCAGAAAAAGATACAGAGCTATAGGAAATGCTTCTCTGAAGTTTCACTAATGAGGAAGCAGATCTTAGGGCTCTTGCTGCTATTGAGCTCATTTGTATTTTTTATGAGCTGATGTACTAGTGGGTAGAAAAGAGACAGACTCTCTCTGGCAGATTAACCAGCCCTCTAAAGGTGCCTGCCATTAATTTCAGTTATTCATCTGCACATCTGTCTCTGCCCAACTGTGTCATGACTATTGCTTCTTGCAGTTCACTTCATTTAATCAGGAGCTTTTCCCCACTGAAATTTGTCAGCCTGTTCTGTTGTATTACAAAATTTAAACTCTAGTTATAAACTAGCTGAAGCTCAGATCACTCATTTCCACTAGTGGAAAAAAATATAATAAAAAATCATCCCTGATACCAGAAATTTTAAGGTAACAGTTATGTACCATGTTTATTCACCACATTACTGACGTGATGGCACCTAACAACAGCTGGTAACTCTATTATTTTCCTAAGAAAATATGCTTTGCCACTCCCAGACTGCCCCAGCTGTGACTCTGAGGGAGTCAGTCACACTGCCAAAATCTCTGAAGGTCATACAGCTTAAACCCTCCAGAGCCTGAAAATTTCATAAACAATTCCCCTACCTTCCAAGGAAGGAAAAATTAGCTTGTACCAGATTTGAGACAAACACCTTTTTCTCACTAGAGAGTGCTTCCTTCTTTTTTGCCAAAGCTTATCCGTCTCATACATCTTAATAAATTAATGTCTTCACCTTCCATTTCTTGACTTTGACATCAACAACTGACTTTTGACTGTTACTACCACGACAAAGTGTAGTACATCAACATTTCAGAAAGAATATACAGCACATGACTGTACAGTTCATTTGAGCTCAGCTCTTGTCCCAGTACTGCTTCCTTAACCTAGGGAATTAGAGTTTTCCAGGTTTCCATAGGTTTGGTAAGTAGGACCCTGGAACCTGCTGTTCTTCCCCTTGAGCAAGCAAAAACTCTTGCCTATACAAACACAGGACTGATGCTACACTCTGTATTACCAATGCCTGTTAGGTTTGGTTGTTTTTTTTTTTTTTGTGACCCCAGCCTGACTGCTTTGTGGTTCAACTGACTCAGAAACAAGTGGTGTAGCAGCACTGGGATTAGAACACATTAAATAGTCTCTGTATGCATTTACATTGTTTTCATGTAAATTCTACATAGAAGAATTTATAGTCTTTCTCATCTACAAAAAATGCTCCAACCACAATGGTCAGTGTCAAAATAATCACTTGGTATCAGTTCATTCCTTCATAAGGCAAGATATTTGCTCTCAACATGAATCTTTTACCTGGTGGTCAATTAATCTGCCACTGCTCTTATCAGTCTGATGTTAGTAACCTGAAGGAATATAAATGAAGATTTTCTTTCTCTCGTAGTCTTAATAGATTAACCACAATGCTGAGTCTTCCAAATCAGGCTATTTTCCTTACACTTTCTTTAAAGCAACTCCCTGCTCACTTTATGACAACAGAATAACACAGAAAAAACCCACAACCACTGGTAGAATTTGCCTGTGGATTACCATGTATCCAGCCTCTCAATATGTTTTTCAGTATATTTTTGCAATACCTAATAACTGTTCAGTCAAATTTGATTATTTGACTTAGATTCAGCTATCCTAGGTGGAAGCAGGCACACTGCTCTAACCATTAGCAGATTCCCACAAATCCTACCACACCACATCTCTTCTGTGCCACAGCAAAAGGAGACACTTTATTCTGGACAGGAGGTAAAACTGTCAGAGTGCCTGGATGCACTGGATCACTCACAGGGCTGACTTGCATGGGATCAAAGAAAACAAGCCCGCATAGGTACACTTCCACTGTCTCAAAACTGAGCTACTTTTAAAAAGTGCATGGTAGGAAAAAAGCTGTTTCTTATAAAAATCAGCCTTCCTATCACCTGTGTCTGAGGTTTTTACATATCTTTCCAGAGACTGGGGTAGAAAAATTTTATGATCAAATTTCAGTCAAGGATGCACACATACAGTCACCACTATTTAAAATAAGCTGAAAATTTTGTGGGTCAGTGAACACTTCTACAAGCAAACTCTTCTTGGACTACTTATAGAAGGCAAACTCAAAAACAACTGCAGATCAGCTGAGACAAATTTAGTGTCTTATTTTAGTGAACATTAATTTAATTTTGAAGGTCTCAACAGATTTACTGTAGTAGGATGTTAATATGAACATCCCTTCTAGAAAATATTTTTCTCCTCTTAGTGTCCCTTCTTGTTTCAATAATCATTACTGTGAACAGTGTGATGTGTGCCAGTGCTCCAGAGACTATTATTGTTTCATTTGCTTTGGTTTGTTGTGGCTTTTTAACCTGTTCAAACTCTGGAACTTTTGCCTGAGTCAAAACATGTGACTAAATGTCTCGCTTCCCAGTGGCAGAATAAACATCTGGAATAGTTCTAGGAAAGCCCCAGTTGGCACAGCACTGTCACAGGGACCATCCTAATGACACACAATGCAGAGAACATTCTGGAGGCACACAGGAATTGTTTTGGATGCCTTGTGTTCTATTGATCACAGCTGCCAGAAATTCCATGTGAAGATGTTAACAAGATGCCCAAGCAAAGGCAACCCAAGAGGTGTTTGAGTCAGGACTGCACCAGAAATAGCTTCAGAAGAGGGGAGAGAAAAATCCTCAATTTAGGAGAAGCTCTGTGCTAAAGGAACAACATCCAAGTGTCTTAAATAGTTAATATTGGAACCCTCCTTTTACAGGGATGTTCTTTACATTACATTTCTGACAAATAAGTTAAAACCATGAAAATAAAGTTGTAAGGTATCATAAATATAAATAAACAGTTTCAGGCAATGCTGTATGACTACCATTAATTACATGTATTCAACTTGGAAAAAAAAAAAAATTACATGGAATTCATACCATGTCCCAGTTTAGAATTCCTAGGGTAAGTATGTCTGGCCTTCACAGAATTCTTTATATTCTCTTTACAAACTTTTACAAGTGAAAGTAGTGGCACTATGCCTTTCTTAGGGTATCACTTGGACACAGGATGGTAAATGCAGTCCCTCCACTGCATTTTCAGAAATATGGAATTACTAAAGTTGATATTGGTACCTACCTTTCTGCTTTGACTTTCCAGAGCACCACTGAACCATTTGAGAGGCAATAAAATACTCAACATTTATTTTGATCAGTAAAATTCTACCCTCCATTCCAGGTTCATTTTATGATGGGTTCCTTAGATGCCCACATCAAGGATTATGATAGACATTATGCACACGTACCCAAAAAATGCCAAAATGTTGAATGTTGTCCATCAAACTCCTGAGCAACCCAGAAATAGCTCAAAAATATGCCTAATTTTTTTCTTCACACTTACCTTCCCCAGAGGAATGACCACTATGAGAAAACAACTTTAATTCTACTTACATTTTAAAAAACTGCCATCCCCAAACAAAATCAACAACAACAAAAAAGCACAGTTCCTCAGGGCTGTGCTTCTGCAGCAGGGGGAATCAGCATGCATTACTTTGGAGCAATACTCCTGCCTGCTTAGCTCTTTAGTATATAAAGTCACTTCATCAACTCAATTATTTCTTTTTTTAACCTGTTTTTCCCCCAAAGTAACTCTAAACTACTCTAAAACACCTTCATTAGAGAAATGATTCAACAAGCAGTGTTGCAAACCATGGAAATGTAAAAGCTGTTAAAAATGTATTAAATGCTGTCCATGCCACAAGGGTACTGGTGTAAAATGACCTGAAGTTTAAAGGCTCCCTATGAAGGCAGAACAGTATCTGCTCTGCTTCTCCTAATGGATAACAAATGGGCCTTCACAATTCATTTAGTTCACTACAAGCTGCCATTACAACCCATTCTGTTTTTTTAACTTTGTGGTAATGTATCATCTTGCCTGACTCTATGTCATCTTCTTGAGGGTCACCAAAGGTATGTAACTCCACTCTCAATAATGAAAAAAAGGAGGAAGGAAAAAGAGATATGACAAATTTTGACAAAGCACCGAGCAGTCCTTTCTGATATACTGTATCACACAGTGAGGCTCATACTTCCTACACAAAAATGCTTCCTGAGCTGTAAAGAAAGTCAGAAAATCACTGAAGTCTTCAAAAGAATTCTGTTTTTCAATTAATAACTAAAATAAAATAGTATCTGGGAAATAATTCTTTGGCTTTCTGTTTACGTTCTCTTGATTTTTGTTATGCCCTAAAATATAATCTGAATCTGAGCATTTAAAAAAGACCACGAATATTTATCTTTATTTCACAGATATTTAGAAACATGCACTATGTTGCTATGGACAATTAGCCTTTTATCCAATTGTAGCTGGTAGTTTAACTCACTCACCCTAAGGTTTTAATTATCCCCTCAGTCTGCATGCTCAGGCCTCAATTCATGCAGCTGGAAATCTGCCTCAGTGATGTTATAACCTTGTTAATGTAACAAAAGAGGAGTTTACTTAAAACTGTACTGACTGTGGACTTAAGCCAAATTTACTTGAAAGAGGAAAGAGACTGTCAAAAATCCTACAATAAACACAGAAATGCAGTTCTTTCATAACCTTCACCTTAATTCATATAGACAAGCAATTTACATGTAAGTGGATTCATATGGCCTGTGAGGGGCCTCCTCTCTGGAGCTGGACTATTCTCCATACCCTTCCCTCCTCTTGAACAAAAAAGCTCCAACAGCTCACTTTACAAAAATGGCAGAGGATCTGCAATCTTTTTTAATCACAATAAAACATAATTAAGATAAACATTTATAAAGCTAGTCAGTATCAATAAAGGCAGCATAATTCCACAAAGCAAATTTCACATAAGTTCAGCCAGTCCTTGGTCAAATACATATTTAAATTCAATAAAGGTTTCATTTGAAAAGTGGAAACTTGTACTAATGAGGTAATAGTTACATTAGCCTTTAGTGGAACTTGGTTGTCAGATACTGATATCCCCTATTCATATAGTTGCTAAATTACAAGAGGGATTTCCTAAACTCATCTGTTAATTAGATTCATTTTTAGACTAGATACTACCAAAAAAATCAACATTAGACTAAACAAAACATCAAAGTATTGAAGTGTTGAAGGGAGACTATTCTGAGAGAAAAGATTATAAATTCTATTTCTTAATAGAACTGTGAAAATCCTGTACATAAATTTCCTTCCTGCTCGGATCCCTGTAGTACTTTTATAAGAGAGCAGGGGGTACTTGCTGGGATGCACAGACACAAAAACCAGGAACACTGATTTCATTTCAGCAGTTTTCTGTCAGTTCTTGACAAAATAATCCAGGTGGGCACAGAAGGCAATGGGCACCCAAAACTGGAAAACAGTCAAGTTTGTTTCGTGCCTGCTGAAAGTTTAATCATTTTTCATTAGGTGAAAAGTCTTTTCTTTTAAGCTCCTGAATGTCAGAGCATTTTCCACTCTGCTATGAGGGTATCAGGTTGCTGGATGTTAGATGATCATCTACCCTGTTTCTTGGGCTTCTACGCTTTACATGTTACATAATAATCCCTTTTTTGTAGCTTTTTGCTACTGAATAGTCCCAACACCAGCTCCTGCTCTAAACCTCATAGACATCAATTGCTTAACTTCTGTTTACTGACCACACAGAAACTTCTCAAGGTAGTCATGCAAGGGCTGGATGAAGTTGTCCAGCTCATAAAAAATATTCACAAGTTAACAAAATGACAGAATTTTGTATTTGGGGTCCTTTAGAGTGGGGGTTAGTGTTCCTTTTAGTTTAAAAGCTCTCCCTATCAACTGCACTTAACCAGTCTCTGGGATGCAGTTTGCCATAACATACAGACAGGTGACCATAACTACCACAAAGTCCCTTCACACAAAAACCTCTTCCTCTGACATTTTCTACTCAGTACCTAACTCTGTTCCCTAACCATAATAAAGGCAGGGAGGTTGGAAACCAAAAAGAACAAAATAGAATATTTTATTGACTGTCTCTGTTAGATCAATCTACATTTCACTGTTGCACCTAGAAGATGATAATCATGAAAGCTGGTTTTCAAACTATGCAAGAAATTTGTTGGGAAGCAGAGAAGAATAATCCATCATAACTAGAATGATTTTAGCAATATGGTCATCATCAGAGTCCTGTGTGGCCTAATTTTGGTCAGAGCTGAATGCAGCAATGATAAACTACATGTTTGAGGTAGGAGTGGTTAGAAACTGGGAAGAGTTTAACCACAAAAAAGTGTTTTACATTTCTAATCTAAGCCAATAAATCACTGTTTCCCCTTCAGTATCTGCACATTTACAAAACTGAAACTGGATGGGTTTTGAGAAAATTATTAAATATGAGTGGAAAAAAAAATCAAACCCCTCACTTGCATCCCCCAATAAAACTCCTAGTAGTAAAATGTAACACAACAAGCATAGTACTCTTACTAAAATTATGCAAGCTCCTCTACAAAAGTAACATTTTTCTTTACCAACAGCCATAAAATCTTTCCCTAAAGATATTCTGTGTAAGTTTGCACTGTCACCCAGCTTTTGTTTCACCTTGAAAAAGGTTGTCTATTCAGTTGAAGCCACTTCACCCTAAGGAAGCATTCCAAGGTGTCCTTTTAAGGTGATGTTTATGCTGAACAAAACAGCTTGACTATAGGACAGCACAGACTTATATAATGTTCTTTCTTAAATAGAGGTTTTCTTTGTTGAGGTACCTTGGTACTCTGCACAAGTGCATGGACTTAGCCAGCTTTGTTCAGAATCAGAGAAAATTGAGATGAGCTCATCCTGATTTCCACCGTTATCACATAAATCATGATCTGTTAGTCTCTGCTAAACAGCAACACAGCATTGAAAAGAGAGGTGCTGTTCCTTGAGAAGGTAGTGCTTTACCATATTTGTGTGCTGTGTCATATTTTACCAATCCTATTTGAAGAATTCTCTTTTTGCTGCAATGTTTCTGTATTCACATCGTTCAGATAGTGTTGACAGTCATAATGCCATGCATGCTTTTATTACTATCTTGTTTATTACAGTTGTGATGGATGGGAACCCATTATACTGGCACTGTGTTGTCTTGTCAGGGTCAGAATCAGTAATCTAGACATGGTTCAGTGGGTGGGCACAAACACCACCACCACAAGTGTGACTCCTCCTCCAAAAGGCAATTTTTTTTACTAATTTCAAGAGAGAGGTACAGACATCTAGGAGGATAAATTTTTACAGGAGTCAATACATGAGTTAAATGAAAGAGTAAATGTTACTTACAGCCTTACAGGCAGAAGGGCTGCCCTGTGAGCTCACACCTCACAAAGCACAAGAGAAGGCACATTAGAGAACCATCAGTGAACCTTCTTAGGTAAGAGAGCACAAAACTTCAAGCACACCTTGCACCTTACTACATGAAAGAACTAAGGAATGGGAATTTAGATGTGTTTTTCCACAGCACAGAGAGAAGTACTTGTTTTCCTGGGGGCATGGGGGGACTAAGGAAGCACAGGAAGAAGGTAGCAGTGAATTTACTTTGCAGCACCTTAGGAGTAATGGGAAGGCAGAGCAAGCTAATCAAACCTTTCCCTTGTGCTGCTAAGAAAACTGCTCCTGTTTGATTGCTTCTGACTCTGTCCTGACTTTATAAGACCTTTTCCTGCTAACAGAAAATATGCATTTCTAAGCACATTTTATATTTTGTATTTTTATACAATAATAAAGAATAATTCACTAGTTTAGTTTAAATGATCCAAACCTTTAAAATTTCTTTGGATCTCCATCTTCAAAGATCTGAGTTTACACTAAGCTCAGCATTATCCCACTGGGGACACCTTCAGTTCATAATTCCTATCATAGAATTGCATGGTCTGCATCTCAAGTATGCAAGATTTGCCACTTGAAAAGGGAAAAAAAAAAACCAAAACAACTAAAACTCTGACCCATCATATTTTGAGGTTTAAAATGCAGAAACATCTGCTAGAATCATATTGAGCTGGCCAAGGTTAGGAATATGGGAGCCTGCAGTTGATCAGAGCTGCCCTAGGTGTCACGGAGGCCAATGGGAATTACACTAAGAGGGTTTCAGTAGACAAGGGCGTAATTCAGTCAGCTTTAAAAAATCCATGAAACAGCAGCCTTTTTTTTTTTTTTTTTTTTTTTTTTTTTTTTTTTTACTTTCAGCCTCCTACTCCTTCCTTTCTGACTTTTGAGCCATTTGCTCTTTTGAGCATATTATCAGAGGTGGAGGCCTCTACATTCCCATGCTGGCTGAACTTCAAAACAACTGCCATCCTATCTAATAGTTTTTACCATCATTAATTTTTTTACCTAAAAAAAGCATTTTAAGGTAAGTTTAAAACAAATTATATACAGGGTATGATATTTTCCTTATATTTTCTAACATTGCAAATAAAGTTGTGCAACAGAAATCCAACAAAAAGTGTTTAATACTTAGTAGATAGCATATTCACTTTTTCTTCTTTATCTAGAAGTTAAGTTTGCTAAACTGCCCAGTAATTTAAATTCAGATAAAAATAACAAGATTCCTTAGAAAATTTTAATCCCTAACATACTCACACATAAAAACAGAAAAGTGTTTTATTTTAAAGAGATTGATTTAAAAGGAAAAGGAAATAATGGAAGAGCTAAAGACAATGATTTTGAACTGCAATTTTTTCTTCAAATTTTCATTCACATTACAAAAGGCTAGAATACTCTGCATCTCCACATCCTTCAAGCAGTTTGAAACACCTGTAAACCTGAAACACTGTTAATCCTGCCTGTCTTCTAGGTGGTTAAATCACTAGAGAATGTCATGTAACTGTCATATCTCACTTCTAACCTGCACTTTAAACCAATCATTTTGTCACTTACATCATCTTGTAAATCCACTTATACACAATACGGCAACAAAGGCCATTCAAAGTATGGCCATTGATTTTTCCACATTCTATTAGTGGACTTAATATAACCAGATCTTAAAAATAAAAATTAAAAAAATTTTAAAATTAAAAATGGGTTAGAAATCACCACTATATGTGTTTCAGTGAAAGTGAGCATGTGGGAGGAAAGATACTGCAGATAGAAAATAAATTTTTGGAACACAGGTCAAGAACAACAGCCAAAGAGTATAAAAAAAATCCATAAAGAGTCAGCCCTTGTCTATGAATTTGTCTAACCCCTTTTGTAATCAGCTGATGTCTCTGTGTAAGCAAGTTCCAGAAGGTCACCAACCAACCACTGCACAAAGCAGCACTTCTGCCCTTCCAATTGATCACTGATTAACTTCAGCAAGGGCCTGATACTCCTCATGCTGGGAGATCTGGCCAAACTCTACCCTGAGTTTATGCCTTCCTTTCTGCTTCTTCAAACTCCAAACATATCCTCCCCCTGCCTCACCCTCCCCAGAGTCAGAGGCTTTTAAGCATCTCCTTCATAAAGCAGCTGCAGAATCCCCTTGATCTCTCTACCATTCAGGTCCTGGGAAAGCCCTAAATCCCTGAAAAGTATTGCAGAATTTCCAACATAAAATGGTTTTTTTGGAGCAATGACTGTAATTCTTCTATTCTGAGGCAAGGTACTAGAATGGGTAAAGAACAATAGCAACAAAACTGGAAAGCAAAGTGCACTCCTGAGATACAGACTGGGAGTGACCATCAAATTCCCTTTCTGCCTGGCAGGTGCCTCAAATCACGTGGATCAAAGGAACCTGAAAGATCACTTGTACAACTAGAGACAAAATCCTTCTGAAATGAAGAAAACAAGCCAGACTTGTTTTTTAGCTCAGAAAAGTATGTTAATTATTATAACCATAATATGCATTGTCTGGAATATGTTTGAACTCCTGGTTTGCCTCCAGACAATGCCTCTGTGACACAAGCACTGCTACCTTTCCATTGCAGAGAGAAGGACATTGGCTCCCTGGAAAGACTTAGGAAAGGTTGCTACTGCCCTCCCCACTGTCTAAAGCAGACAAGAAACAGTGGGAGAGGACCCAACTTCCTTTACTTAGATACTGATATAAAAGTAGCCAAAACACAGCCTCTCATATCACAGTTTGCAGGAATCTTAAACTGATCTTACTAACCTTCAATAGCAAGTGAAAACCTATTTTGAAACTAAATTGTGACCTTAAAAAGAACAAAATTAAGAAAATAAAATTGTTTCCCATACTGATGAAATTTCAAACATTATGAATCTTATAGAATAAAATAAAAGTATGCTATCCTTTAATCTGAGCATTGGAAGAGTCTCAGATAAGTAGGAACTTGGTGACACTCACATGACTTTAAGAGAAGCACTGACAAGTTAACAGTTCACTCATTCTATTCTCACAGAGAGAAACATTTTATTGCTTAGAGCCCCTTCTTTGTTTACAAAAGAAAAACATCTTTTCATTTTAGTCAAGAAAGCTTCTGTTCCAGAGAACAAAGCCTTCATTTGGCCTCCTCTAATCTTTATGGTGTTTGCAAGTTGGTGTCAAAAATGTTAGTCGAGGCATGCTGTGTTACAGGTCTGTGGGGCAAAAACAGCCACAAGAGACTTTCCATCCAAGTTAGGAGACCACATTACCATTCTAACTACTTCCTATGGAAGTCACAGTTGTATCAACATCCTGCTGTTTTGTTTGTATTTAACTTGGGATATGACTCTCTACACTCTCAGCATGAATCCTACAATTAAATTGAAGCAGTCCACAGGTTACTAAAAAACAGCCTAGTGCTCTGCATTTGAAATGGTACAATTTTTGAGACAATCAACTTGCTATCTGAACATGTTTATAGTATATATTACCACAGCTGAAACAAGTAAAATAATCTTTCTAATAAAATTATGAAAAAATAGTAAACTTCTTCCTGAAAATTATTTTTTCTTTACAGTTATTTATGCACTATTTATACACTTTACAGCTATCTATACACATTCAGTTATCTAACCTATTGAGTAAAGACATGTTAAAGAATTCATGTTAGAGAAATTATCATAGATATCCTTCTCCAAATATAAGCTGAAATACAGCTGGAAAAGGAGGAAAAAATATTCTTCTTTCTATATTACTAATATAAGAAATATGACCCTTTTTGTGTTTGCTTAAATTTCAAAGAGACTCATTTAACATCATGTATCCACTACTGCTCATTCTGTAGAGCTGGAATTATTCCAAGGAAGGTTCTGGCTGTTTTTAGAATATACCAGCATTTAAAAAGGAGCATAAACTAAGCAACCTTGCCCACACCTTTTAGTGAAACATCTCAGGTTCCAGTGTAGGGAAGAGCACGGATTATTTCCTTTCCTGCTTTCCTTTGGAAAAGATGGGTGCAGAGGAAAGCTCTGCCTGGCTGTAACACAGAAAGCACTTGGGTCTGTAGGAAAACCATCCCTTTAAGTAGTTAAACTACTTTTAAGTGAGTTCCACACATTTCAAAAAGCAGTTCCAGCTCTAAATCACATTGCTAATTTCTCCTACCTTCCTATATTCCTTTCCTCATCCTTCATGCTGTATGGAAGAACCAAAAAAAAGGAGATTAACTTCATGACTACATAGAAGTAGAGTCCCTGCAATTTCATCAGGAATTTTCCTGTCCATGAGTGTCATGCCTCTGGCCTGTGCTTGCCCTGAACAGGTGAATTGCATACATAATTACTCTGAAACATTCCAGATACACTGGATTTACTGCTCACACAGAGGTTTCAGAAGCACTTTTCACTATTGCTGTATCCACAGCAATGAGGAAGAAACCACTCTCCTGTGGGTGTCAGAACCTCTTAGGGTTGAGCAATTAGGACATAAATAAAGGCAAACATGTTGAGTTCCCTCCCCAGGTGTCAGCTTCAGATGGTGATGGATGGAAATAGTAATAGGATAATGTAAGGCAGGGACATGAGCTGATTTGTCCAGGTGCTGGGAACACAACCAGACAGATTCTCTGCACATCCAACGGCTCTTGTCAGAGCTGAAACTCCTGCTGAGCTGCTACACAGATGTGAAATCCCCAACTTCTACTCCAGTAAAATTTATAGATGGAAAAAAGAGGTATGTCTGCAGGAAACCAGATGAATGGTAAACTTTCTTATAATTCTGCCACTAGTACTTCATAAAGCATTTTGACTTCCATACAAATTCTGACTCTTTAGTTTTCCATTTTACACAGTTTCCCTTAGGCTGTGACCCCTGACTTCCAGGATCCATTCAGAGACCCTCTTCAGCCCTGCTATATGCTGCAAAGTCCACTGGAAGCCATCTGTATGCTTTTCCATGCCTGCAGCTCTTGCTCTCCAAGGCAGGAGGGCACAGAGCAGGTGACACACAAGGGGACAAAGCACATCCTCCTCCCAACAGGACAAGCTTCCTCCTCACCCTGGAGCTGCTCATCCTCGAACCCAGGGCGTGCACCCAAGACTGGCATCTAGTGGCAAAGCCAAGTGTCCCCTCCTTGCTGGCAGAGCAGCTGAAGCACTGACCCAGCAGGCAAAGGGCACTCTGTGTTCTGCACTTCTGCAGAGTGGCAGCTGCTGGGACTAAATGCTTGGCAGAAAAAAAAACATTTTATCCCCTTCTTCCCACAATTATTCCATCCCTGACTGTACACAGGTGCTGTTAAATGAATAAACCTACTGGAAAAAAATAGACAAGCAATATTCCTTAATTATTTTCAGTGAAAAAAATGGTGACCATCCCTAAAGAAAGGGATGTTTAATTCCCACTGTCACTGTAAGAAAGTTTACTGCAAAAATCAAACATAAAATATGTTTTTTGGTCAGCACAGTAATGTTCTATTTTTGTTACTGAATAAAATAACTAGTAGCTGGGTTTTTCTTACAAGATCTTTAATGCTTCATTACTAATCATCTGATTTATTTCACATAAGGGGAAATATATTTTCTTCTGGAAATTTGCAGTGAATTTCAGGGCACAGTCAATTACAACAAAACTGATTTAGCAATACCCACAGGTGATGGCATGAACTCTATTAAAGGCAAGGAAATTGCCTTTCAAACTCTTGGCAAGAATTCTGAAACCTTCAGAGCACTACGTATACTGAGTTAACAGAGGAAACATTCAGTAATTAACAACTAAATCTCAAAAATTAAAACTTGTCAGATCTTCAGGTCAAAACATGAAGTTTGGTCTTCTGGGGGATTAATCACATGGCCACTCATTAAGTGCAGTGTTTGCCACATGTAACTAAGTCACTGAAAGATCATCAAATTAATGCAAAACCACAATGAAATATTTTCTAACTTTGTATTTAAACAATAAGTAGAGTAAACATCACAGAAAATTAAGTTAAAGATTTTCAACCAAGAAAGCACTAAATTTTGATAACAAAGTTTGGGGGGAGCTTGGGTGTTGGAGTTTTGTGTTCCCTTCTTAACTTTAGAGGTTGCAGTTGAAGATAAAATGCATATAGCTTAAAACTTGAACTTACAAAAAGAGTGACAATCATTTTTATATCTTTCCCACCACATGCCATTAGACATTCTTTTATGACTTTTGGCTCTCCAGGTCAAACTTTATATCTTCCATAGGGAAAATAATTTTGACCATTTCTAAAAAGATGATCTGTCCCATGGAGCAAAACCCACTTTCCATGAGGGCAGGCATTTATTTCACATACATATATATAAGGCAATTTTAATATTATATAAATACTCATTCATCTATCTATACAGCTACCTAATTTTGTTACAAGCAGGTTTATGAGTTTTGGAAGGAACCACTACATAGGAAAGGAGATCTGTATGAAAGCATTGTGGTCATGAAAGTATGCTGAACAAATATGGCATTTCTGAAACATCTGACAAATCTCCACCACATCACAGTGCTGAAACTTCTCCTACCCTCAAGCTCTTCATGTTACAAAATGAATAAGCTTTTCTAGGCAAGCCTTGTGGAGCTCTCAGGAGGTTGTGCTCCTACTTGTGGACTCTCAGAAAACAAAAACAATGTCTGGAAAAAGCAGTCTTAGGATATATTTCTAACTACCATATTTAAAGCTCAGGCCAACTGAAATATTTCTATGGATAATAAATATATTATTTTAAAAGCATTACCATGGCTTCTGTCACACTATGCAATAGAGATTTTTTTTTGAAGTATCACTTACTAAAAAAAAAAAAGTGCATTGATTTTTGTTTTATGCTCACAGATAGAAAGAGCACAAAGCAACAAGACAATTAGACAAAATGATGGATTTGAACACATGCTGCATTTTACTGTTAACATGTATGCATAACTTCCATTAATGTCAGTATGAGTTATGTGTGCACTGCTAAAATATCACCATAACAAAAATATTTCCTCCAGAACTAATATAGTAATATTTTAATAGACATTTTGAAAAAAAGTCACATATTCAGAAATTAATATGCAAATGCAACTCCTTCTTCAAACTTGTACTTTCAAATGCTTTAAAATAAAATTTATTTTTTCACAACTTGGCATCAAATTAAGGAAGAGTTGATTTTATCAAGCTGTCTTTCATTTAATGGGTACTTACCTTGTTTCCAATTCAAAAAGAGCAACCAGATATGAGCAAGACTAGGCTGCTATCCATTTTTATTCTAAAATTCCACAAATAACCAAATTTATATGGGAACAAGAAATAACAATTGAAGAAATTATCAAAAAATGACAACTGATTGTGGCCAGTAAATTAAGATGGATCTTGACAATGACAGCCAGATGGGCCTAGAATGCAGAGTTATGGTTGGAACTTGAACATAATATAAGCATAGGAAATTATCATGAATGTTCTTAAACACACACTTCATGCTTATGTAACTGGAAACTTGGAGCAAAAATCTGTAATCACCCAATATTGAATTTTTTAAATGATAAATAGAAATTATGGTAAATGCTTCCAATTAATAAGTTACCTTAAAATTCCAGATGATTGGCACTGAGCATCTGAGTTATGATGGGACAATTAATATGTTCATATAAAGGAAATTTAAAAAAACTTTAAAAATGTCTCTATTATAGAACATAATGTCACATAGTATTCTAATTCATATGTTGCTCCATTTTTCGGTATGGATATAGAACTCATTAAAGCCAAACCCAGAAATTCTTCAGATATCCTTGGAAACATCTGTGCTTCCATTACAGTATTTCTGCACCTGTATTGCATGGCAGACATTCTTCAAATCCACTTCTACAAAACCCTGCTAAGTATGTGACTTCCATTTCAACTTTGTCTTATTTACAATAACATTAAAAAAGCCATTTTTCTGATTATTTCCCTTCCTTCAAAATGCAAGGATAGCTATAAGAATTGACCTGAAGTTACATATGACTTCCTCCCTCAAAAAAACTGTTTCAAAATTACAACTGTGAATTTTCTTTGTCGAATGTTAACTACACAATTACCAGACTAGCCAAGTCATGGCAGGTTCACACTTTTTGCCAATTTTAGAGACCATACCAGAGCTTTAATGCCCCATAATTACAGATATTTACTTTTCTTTGCATGGAGGAAGTTAGATTTAAATATATGCCTCTCTTCCATCTTCTTTCTGAACACATATACACAGTGATAAAGTGTATGCAAAAACTACTTTGTTAGTTTGGGGGTGCTTTTAACCAATTCAAAGCAATAAGCTTTGCACCATGAACAGAGAGTTAGTAACTCCCTTTCCTTGTATGTGACACTGGCAGAGATTCCAGCATTGCATTCCTACTGAGAGATGGGGCTTTAGATTCTCAGTTTCTCTTAGAAGTCATATAGTGCTGATATTTTTATTTGCATATAACAAAGGACAACATACAAAAAATGTTGAGTACTTTTAAAATGAAGACTTTTGCACTTCTGTGTTTTAAAAGGAATTTAAGGGTTTTAAAACTCTTTAAAACTCTAGAAGTTCTTTGATTCAGACTTAAATATATACAGAAAAAAATAACACCAAAAGAAACCCATCAAAAGTTTCTCCTACAGAAAAAGTATTTTCTTTTTTTTTTTCCCCTAGAAATTAGAGAAATCAAGATACTTACTTCATTTCTAGAATTTCTTCAAGCTGTTTCCTTCGCTCTATTCTCAGGTTAGCCAGATGTGCTTCTTTTTCAGCCAAAGACTGCTGTGTTGAGGCAAGACGGGCTTTGGTAGAATCTAATTCTTGTCTAGTCTTTTCCAGTGCATTCATCAGCTCTTCTACCTAAGAGAGAGGACATTTTAAACTCCATATTCCTTACAACAAGAAAATATTAAATCCATATAAATACAGGGGGAAAACACACTAAAGGAATTCTTTTCTGTAAATGGCTGTTCAAATATCTTCCTACCATAACTTTTTCAAAAACTAACAGTGGTGTTTCAAAACAAAAAAAAAAAACTCCTGAAAGTCTCCATGAATCCATTAGTAATAAACAATATTTATACTAAATAGAACTAACACAGGTCACCAGAAACCTATTTAACCTGGGCCACTGCCACATACAGATACCATTTATAAATATGTCCTGCACCATTTGTATTATTTAAATTCAGGGTGGTGGTAACTCATCACAGAAGTAATTTCAGAAATTTTAAATGCAGCTGTAGATGCATGTTTTAATATAAAAGTGTTCATGAAAAGCCAACATTTTTCATAAAAATACTCATCTTTGCAAAACAAGTAACCCAGGGAAATTGTAAACTCTCCAGTCCTTGAGTATTTTAAGATTTTGATTAAATGAAGCCTGGAGAATCTGATCCAACTTTGAAGCTATTCCTGCTTTGAGTAGCAGTTTACAGTGCATTGCCTCTAGTGGTCCCTTCTAATCAAATTATTCTATCATCCTGAACTTCAAAGATCTGTAAATCAAGTAATTTTCCTCCTGGTAACTGTGAGTCTCTGAAGCATGAAGTGTAGGAAAGTTGAGGTGATCCCACTCTTTCCTTAGAATGGAGAAATGTCATGGAGAAATTTGAAGTACACGCCAAAGAATGGAGATTATACAATGACACCTGTCTGGCAGCAGCAGCTTTGCTTGTGGGGTGAATTATTTCATGTGAATGGCCTCCAATAACCACCATGCCAGTGGGATTTCCCCCTCTTCAAATGATACAGTTCACATGAAATGAAATAGATTTTTTTTTTTAGTGAACATAATGATTTGAATAATGAAACGTCCTATTTCCTGAATGTTCTTTCTCATCTCCTTTGTCCAAATATTATTATTTTATAAACTACAAAACACTTCAGGAAAAACTTCTAAATGAAATAAAATAAAATGGAAAGAGGATATATTCCATTCATCCATGTTATGCAAAGCACTGAAAGGAGTTCAGTTTTGCTGTGACCAAATTCCACAGTGCTCTTATCATCAGTGTGGCTACTTCTCCCAAGCTCATGCTTAACTGTTCTCTAAAGTCTCCTAGCAGGCAATCAGTGCTTATAAGCCACATTTTTGTTTCAATTTCAGTATACACAGACTTCTATATAAAAAGTTCAATAAATAATACAAATAAATAATAGAGTTGTCAGGAATTATAATGAGGACTCACAGCCTGTTTGCCAATGATACACTGATTATTCCTTCCACACCATCTACATAAACACTCTAATAAGATCAAAGAAATACTAGAACATGTCTGATACCCTGCAGTGCATTGGAAGCTGTATTTCATGAATGCAGATTAGAATTACTAATGGTACTGAAACTACTCATGTTCAACCTTCCACTCAGAAAGTAAAAGCAGTGTAATGGTGATATCAATGAAATAGCAAGGAGTGCAACCCATGAGCCTCTGCAGATGCAAGATTCCACTGTAGAAACCATGAAGAACAATGATGCTTGAGATACCTTTGTAAAATGACTGTCTAGTGAATGTTCTTAGTAGAAGCAGCAAAGAGAACATATACTTGAGGGAAATAAAGAAATAAAAAAGCTGGATTTGCTCTTAAATCCCAGTAAAAAAAAAAAAAAAAAAAAAAAAGAATTAGCAGACCAGAAGGAAAGAGTCAGATCATATTTCTTTAAAAACAGATTCAATTTCTAATATAACACCAGGTACTTCATCTTCTGCTTTAGTACAAGAACATAAACTCATGCTGTCTCCAACAATGACAAGAGACTCAACTACTAAAACATATGATATTTCTGTTTTCTGGGTTATTTCTTGGGCTTTTTTTGTACCTTTTAAAAACTACATCTAGTTTCTGCTGAGCATCCACTCTATCACTTAATTCCAGACTACATATTTTAATGGAAACTGCAGTAAGGATCAGAAGTGACAAGTCACTAATTCATACAGACTCCAAACTCTGAGACAGTATCTTTAAACACCAAGACACTCCCCACTTGCAGATTTGTTGACCAAACGAGAATGCAAAAAAGCACTTCTGTATATTTGGGTATCATTGTGCTCCTTTTCCATGTTCTCAGTTTGGTACTCAACCTGATGATTGACTGAATCCTTGCCCAAGTTTATATCACATATATCACATAATTTACATTTCAAAACATTTAAGAGAATTAAAGACTTGTGGAAAACAAAGCTGTGGATTTGTAAATGTCTATTAATAACATCCTCTTACATTACCAGACAAAAGAGATCAAAGTTTAAAAGAGAAGTGAAAAGAACTTTTAAAACTTAAATATGAAAACTTTTTCGAACCACAAATCATTAACACGTGTTGACTTGAAAGTTTTATTTTCATTTACACTTTCAACACAGTATTTGCCAGCGAGTTCCTCTTTCATTTTTTGAACGTGGCCCAAGTTCATTGTTGCACATTTTCCTAGTTAACTGTCCTACCAACACCTACAACCAAATTCAACTGGCAGGCATGTGGAACAAGGAACTGATTTTCTTTTTTTTAATCAACTCCTATCAAATGTAAACGTTTGGATGTTGGAGTTGCACAAACAATCCTCTCACCATGTTAATTGTATTGCTGTAGCAGATAGGTTACAATGGAAAATTAACCACTGGAGGCAGTATTAGAGATGAAAATCCTGGTTTTGGGCAATCCCTGCCCCAGCCCAGCAGCATCACTGGGCAGGGGCAGAGGTGCTGGGGGCTGCTCCCACCTGGAAGCTGCTCCCTTTTCCCAGCCCTATCCCTCACTGTAAATGCTCCTAATCACAAACCCTGCATGCTTTGAATTCCCAGGAACACAAGATTTAAAAGAGTTTATGGTGAGAACCTCAGTGAATGCACTTAGCTCAGGAGTATTCTATGCCCTGAATATGTTATTAGCTGGGTTTTCTTCTCTTTTGCAAGACTATGGCCTCATTTTATACTTCACATTTTGTAATAAAAGCCTTTTCTTTCATACATTCAGAAAGAGTTTAACTGACCTTGGCACTTTGAGTATTTTATTAAAATCTGCACTAGAATTAAGTTTACCTTTCAGCATGGCAGAAACCCAGCAAATTAAACTACAGTAATCGTTTCTTAGTTTTGAGTCTATTTTCAATGAACACTTTCTACTCGTTCTGCAGCTTCACATTTTTAAATGCTATCAGCAGTGTTTCACACCAAGATAAGAAAAGGAAAAGAAATGAATGTGGCTGAAGAATACATCTGTGCTACCAGATTCTGCAAATTAAAGGAGGTTAGAGTTCAAATGAATGACAGTTTATTAAAAATGCCCTGGAGCATTCTTAATTCCAGATTGGATTCGGCTCAGTACAACTCAGGCTAACACAATACTGTTCCAGTTTGTGGGAATGAAGAGGGGGAGGGACAATTTCATGTTTTCTCAGTTCAAGTATAATATATATTTCTGCAGGATGACAAAGAGCTGGCAACATTCCAGCAGTCAAGGTTAGTATGGTTTGTACTACTACCTTTAAAGGGTTGGCACTTCATTCTGGCAACAATATTGGTGATAAATACAAGAGTTCTGGATTTCCCTGACTTTTCAAGTATCAGTAGCTATACCAAAATTTCCTACCTATTTTATTTTAAAACCCAATCTTGTGTTAGCACACAGATCATTTATGAATTTTACATAGTAAAAAGGAATTAAAGAAATCCATCTATTTTGAGAATCTTTTACTTTAATATTAAAATATTAACCATTATGTTTTTTAATAAGTTTAACAAGCAATTACATTCATTCAATAAAGCTGGATGCATTATGATAATAAGTCATTCAGTGTAATAATCCATCCAGTTGTTTTGAAAGGGTTTTTTTTCTCCATTTCCTAAGGAAATGCCTTTTTTTCTCTACTCCAAGTTACACACTACATAAATTTGAGTTATCTCCAGCTCTGTGAAGATTAATTTAATAAAAATAATATTCAGGGGTTTTCCCCCAAGATTAAGCATGAGGTTGCAAAAAGGAAAGACTATAATCCTCAAACTTTCTCTTTGTGGCTTTCCCACAAATTTATTCTATCACTGGACTAAGAGTGCATAGAAAACACATTCACAGAGATGAGGGACAACAGATAAAAGGCAGAAGTTCTCCACACCAAATCTCCACCTACCAGCTCTGGAGGCTTCAGCCTTTGGCATTGCCCTGTTGCCTGTGCCCCACACAGTGAAGGTGAGTGCCAGGATCCTGTGCCAGCAGCTGCTGGCCATGCAGGAACACTTTATCTCATGGCTAATTCTATTACACACCTACAGGAGGGCCAGAACCAGCCATGTGGACCTACTGCTTTCAAAATTGCCAGAGCTGTCCTGCAATATGGTTTGCAAATACCTTGGTTCTTCCTGTTTCTAATGCAAATTTCTCCAGTGTGCAACTGCCTCAACAGTTTCATTAAAAAGGTGTTTTTCACAAAAGCAAATAGACATAGCAGAGTGTCATCCTGAGCTTTGCAAGACATGGAAATAAATTCTTTGTCATCCTCCCCTCTACTCTCTTCCCATCCCATTTGTCACCTACAGACAAATTCCTCACCTCTGACTTCCATCACAGTTCTTAAACCCAGGAAACAGGTCTAACAAAACCAGTGCAGTCATGGAGGCTGATGCTCCCAAACCTTTCCAAACAAAGAAATTAGACACATGTTGTGTCTCACAACTTTGGAAATTGTCAGAGAAGAGAAAATGAACCACACTCTAGAATGCATAAAAGCTTTAAAATAAACATCATAAGTGAAGGATTTGACAGAATATTTAGCAATATTTATAAATTAAAGGTGGGTTTTTCAACTCATAAGAGTTGACACATAGGGCCCAGTGACATCAGCCAGCAATGCAGTGGCAGTTCAACACAAAACACCAGAAGCACTGAAGCAGCAGTGCCCTGGGAAGGGCCATGTCCTTAGGAACACAACAGCACAACTATCAAATGGCATGTCATGCTGCAGAATTTGACATCAAAAACCTTACTGAGATTACTTCATTACCAAAAGTGGGATTTAAGGTATTTTAATCCTCCTGCTAAGAGCTATGTTAAGAATGTTTTAGGGTTGTAATTGTGTTTTGTTTCATTCATTAAAAAAGAGACATGGCACAGAGAGGGCACACATTTCCCATCCAGACCTGCAGGGACCACAGTCAGGGAGAGAAGGTTCTTTGGATTCTTTAGTATTTCCTCACTGGCTGTCGTATGGGAGTTACTAGTCATGTTAATTTATTTAACCAGTGTTATGACAGAGACACATGTCTATCTCTATACAGAATTTTTCTGGATTTTAATGGATTCCCACAGCTAAAATAAATAGATATCCTAAGTGAAAGGATTACTAATGCTGTGGTCTTAATTTAAGATTTTGCAAGAAAGTTCTGGGAACAGTATTCAAGTGGTTCACTTTTCTGGTACTGGCATTTATAACATCAATCATCTTATTCCAAGCCTCAGTAATTCAATAAAATATAGGACCACAACACTATCATTCTTGGACTCATTATCTGTGATTTGGTTTTTCAACTAATATAGTGATTTCCCTTATAACTGAAAAACATGATCACATAATTTTTGAAAATGCTGGTCATAATCACTTAAATAAAGTAACTATCACTTTAAAAAGACAAACCAAACCAACAACTAAAAGAAACACCTTTTTTATATATATAAATCAAACAAAATTATGATCTAAATAACAGTAATTCTGTGCTCTAGAGTCATGTTTCTAGACAGGTGAAAACAAAAGCTGTTTAAAATACAAACAAAATGATGCTTCTTCTGCAGTCCCAGGAATACTGTCATCTATTTAAACACTTAATCTTGTAAAACACAACTTTACATTATTCTCACTTAGCTTCAGCTATAATACATTGTATGACAACTCACTGACAAAATGTGAATGTGACCTTCAGGAAAACTGAAAAGGATGGGCAAGAAAACAGAGTACTCCTCTCAGATGCAGCTGAAGTGTTTTGTCCCAAACAGAAACTCTTTTATCAATAGCAAAACACTATTATATATATGATGAAGTAAGTAAAGTCACATTCTGATACTTCAAGGCTAAATAAATTCTAAAATAAAAACTAAAAACCAGCCCCCAGACCACATCACTAAAGATACAGTATTAAAGTGCTGCAAGAATCAGTCAAAAAATGTTCTTTTTCCAAGGCAAATTTCATGGTGACAAGGCCTAATTCACACTTGGTCCCATTCAACTCAGTCACCCAGACATGCATTGTGATGGAAATGAGGCCAAGCACCTGAGCAACTGTGCAAGTCCATTTCTTAAGAAGAAAAAAGAAAAAAAAAAAAAAGTCATTATTTTCTTTTTGCTTTTACTTTGAAAATTAGTTATTTCCTTGACAAGTCTTGTTAATTTTCTCCCCTTTTCCATTGAGCATCATCTGAGCAAGTCTATGAAGTTTTTAATCAGCTGGTAGCCTTAGCTCTGCTCTTACACTTCCTTGATACTGTCCAAACCTAAATACAGAGGTAGCATGAAAAGTGTTTCACAGTTATGCAAGTGAAAGCAAATTTGATATCATGTATTGATAAATTACAGAGCTCAATCTAATGTTTTCAGAAGAATAAAAGTGAAGTAAATTGAGTTGCCTATTGAACATATGCTGATTTCAGTAGGACACTCAACTGTCCTACAGGATATTGTACCTGGAAGAGAACCCTTATGGGCTGAAAACAATTAGGCTGTGTGATTTTGGTGCTGAGTCCTTTCAGATAAACCATGCAGGCAGAGCAGAGCAACTCTTTAGCTGGTGTTAAAGCCCAGCGCTGTCAGAGCAGCCTCCCTGGTTAATGTCAATAGCACTGCGTATAAAAGGTGACTAAAGTGTGTACAAATGTTGATCTTTGGAGAAGGCATGCCTAGAATCATGCACACATCTACTATTTCATCCACCAGGTCAGCTTCTGGGAGAGAGGGCAAACTGGGAGTTTTCTTGCCAAAAGTTGATTCTCAGCACGCTTGTTAGGTTACACTGCACAAAGCTATTTCCCCACTGCTTTTAATCCATAATCCCAATATATTATTAAAGTTAGAAATGCTTCCTTAGAATGTATCCAAACACAGCAGGGATTCACATGGTGTGCATAAAGTTGTAGTTTATGTCAGTAAGAGGTATTCCACACCTGAACTGTGCTTATATATTGTTAATTAGCCAGTAAGACTTATTAAAGTGAAAATGTTATTGTATGAAAATAATTGGATAATTTTATGTGAGGAATCTCAGAAAAAACAATCTCTTAACAAGGTTTGACACAATAAATATTAATAAATAATATTAATAGGTAGCAATATAAAGATTCATGTAACTGATTGGAAGACATAGCTTCTGCATCAATAAAAATTTAATGCCATCTTTAAAAGTTCTGTGCCTTTAACAGTTTATGTGAGTACTGAATGCCCAAGGAAGAGACATCTGTGCTCTTCTCTTAATACAGATAATATTGCCCTGTTTACTTAATTCTAGAGTATTTTTGCTATAAAATTATTATGCAATATTTTTTGGCTTGGCATACATAAAGAAGTCAGTGGCATGGACATACTTATCTCCTTAAAAACTAAAATTGTCTCCTTTTGTATATAGCATATTATCAACTATATCAATAACTTTAAGAAAGGTCTGTCATGAAAGAGCCAAGTTTTAGCTCTGGCATACCCAGTTACAGATCACTCTTAATAAGAAAAATTTTAATGCTTGCAATTGATAGTTCCAACCTGACTCCAATTTATTCAGAGCCATGGGGAATGTACTGGAGAACACATGGAGCAGAACTACCAACAGTTGACTAATTTAATTGTTTCATATACAGAAAGAACACAAGCAACACAAGTTTACTAATAGGGTAATATAATAATTAAAAATAAAGCAATTAAAACAGTTTTGGAGAGTCACTTCAGGAAGGCACCAGTCAACAGGAACAGAACTGAAGTGCTTATGAGGCTGTCCAGGATAGGGCAACCCATGGGACAGTCAGGGAGGCCTGAGGGGGACAACAAAATGTTTGACAACTGGCCTCCATTATTAACACATGATAAGCTAGGAACAATCACATGATGGGGCAAAAATATCAACTCAGAATTTGCCAACAGGAATTCCTCCATGAAGGCAGTTCACAATCAGCATGTCAAATTTTCAGAGCACTATAGAGAAATCTTGCTCAAATGTAGTTCTGTCCATGAAAGCATCCCCAGAGCTCCTGCACAGGAACAACCTCACTGGGTGCATCAGTTCTGATCATGGCCACACTGCCTGACTGTTACTAAATCTAAACAAATTTCAGTGGTATATCCCAGTGAGGAAAATGAATGACACTTAAACCTTTGCTTTGTCTACAAAGAAAACAAATATTTCAATTCTGTCGCTGACAATCAGCGACAGTTTGTGAAAATTTGGAGCAAGTATAAAAATGCAAATACTGCAACTCAGTGTTGTAAAAACTAAACTTTTTGTTTATCTCATAGCTAATGATACATCAGCCAAATGCATTTCTGCTGAGTGATAAATTTTTTTAGCTAGACTAAAAAAGGGGAACAGAAAATTATAATAATTATATCACTCTTCACCTTATTACTGGGCTCTTCCATAGGATCTACTGGGTACAAGAAAATATTAGAAAGGGGCAGGAGAAAATGGTACTTCACTCTCTGAAAGTGGAAATACTCTAACAGATCTTCCCCATGGAAATTCATTGATTTCCCACATCTCATGAAGCAGTTACTGCTCAGCCTGTCAGTGGGTTATACACTCAAAACCTTGGGTAAGGCAGTTTTTCTCACTCAGTGATTATAAGCATTTTTTTGCCACGTGTGAAATATTGAAGAAGAGCAGTTATCAGTATTTAGGTTGAGCATTTGTGCTTCCTACATTGCACTTTACATTACATTACAAAGGGAAGCCTTATGAAAGGCATTCTCATAAGATGCAGGAATTCTGTTTATGAAGAAATTTTCTGTAGAGATAAATTATGAATCAGTTAATAAGGAGAAATCCAAGAGAAATTCTACTCTAAAGCCTTGGCCTGAACCGTAATAATTCCTCTGTGGAATTTACTAAAGGTTTGCCTATTATAACTCTCTTGTATGAGCATTATTTAGATACCTAAGTAATGGGCTTTATAACTTAGGTTTATATAAAAATGTAAGTTTTGTACAGCTATGTATTTTTGTAGGCAAAATATATTAGACAAAATTGGATGAGAATAATAGTATTTCTCACCATAGGAAAAAAGGAAAAGTAGACACAGAATCTTTAACATAAGCTGCCTTTTATTCCTCATCTAAAAGTTTTGTTTTCCTTTTAAGTCTCTCAAGTCTCTTCCCACATGGGGCAACATGCAGGAGAGTATAAACAGAAAACATACAGATCTACAAGTTGATATTATTCACTCGTTTGGAGGCAAAATATATGGGAATTCAGACCACAAGTTAAGTGGCAGGACTTACAAAACTTACAGATGGGAGGATTAAACTGGCCTTGATGAGAACTTTATTTTGGATCTGCTTGACCTTGCCTGTAAACTAAGTCTCTTGTCACTGCTCATGTTCTGTGTAATAACTCTCAGGAGGACACATATTTTATTATTTTAACATCTCTCTCTTCCAAAGGCAGGCTTTTTTTCGGAAACAGAGATGACTACATACACATCAAGTTGTGCATTTGAAGGATTTTTTGAGATCTAGAGTCTTTACCCATGGAATACACAATCCTACAAGTGAGGATACATTAAAACTATATTAGAGTGTGTTTTCAAACATACATATTTAAGCTGTATTTATAAACTAGTGCTTCCTTTCTTTTCCAACTTTGTACAGGCTTTTGTCCTACAGAAAAACTTTATTACAGAAGTCCCTGCTATACCCAGCAGTCCTTAAGGAATCACATTTATATTTCCTTGTTCTGGCAGAATTTAAATACAAACCCAAAAGATTCTTAGATTTACCATGTATTAAATAAGCAGCTATTCAGTATTAACTAAGATGTCAGTTTTTTGAGGCAGAAAAGCTTTTCTATCCATTTCAAGATGCCTGAGATATATATTCCATATATTTTGCATATATTCCATTTCAGATGGGCTATTCAGTCCCTCAAATTAGCTCCAGTACCCGCTACTAAATGAAATTTACATTTTATTGATGTGTTTTATGAAATATTGTCTCCAAAACATCCAGCAAATTAAAGGTTATTCTTTCAACTACAGCCCAAGAAAAATAGTAACCCAAACAATATAACTGTGTGCTCACAACATACAGTTTCAGTTAGAAAACTGCCTACAATGGCTGAAATTAGGCACACACGTCTGAAGCAGGTAATATAGTTATTTATTTTATTCTTTGCATTTCCAATCAGATACAAATATATTTTAAATGTTTGGGAATGAGGATAGTCTAAATATAATATATTTCTAGTGGAAATAACATTTGTTCCATTTAGGCCTCAGATACTGCTGATGGCAGAACAAGATTGGAATGTGCAGATAATTATCTTTGAGGCTAGTCAACAGCAAGAAGGACTTCATAATATCACCTTTAAGATCAAGCCAAGACATTCCAGTCTGAATCAAGGTTTATTTATTAAAGGATTTAGCACTTTTAGATCCAATATTGCCTGGAAGACCACCAATTTCCATTTCCAAATGTCTAATTTCTCCAGTTTCTTGGTGCAAATATGGGAGCTTCAAAATCACTTCAGTGAGCACACACATATACACATAAATGACATCTAAATTCCTTCCCCTCTCTAAGATGAATCCCACAGGAAACAGCTACAAAGCAAAATCTCCACAGAGGGAGCACTAGAGGAACTTTCACTAATTGTCACTCATTTAGGCAACACAGTTTAGACAACTGCAGGGATTTTTAGTGAAAGATTTTGCATATTTGTTGATCTGGACTGGTATAAGGTATACTGAGAAAAATAATGCTGCATAAATATAAGATGTGCTTTGAATATTTTCTTATCTAGGAAGAGAGCTTGGCACTTAAAACTTAAGTGTTTACTTATTTTTCTTTTTAAGAAATACTATTTACAGTTAGCAAATACAATTATTTTTCAAAAGTAAAAATCAGCAATTCTCTTGTTCTAAGTTGTTTTTTTCAGTCTGGGGTCTTTTTTTGTGCTGGTGCCACTTATCTAAAATCTACTGTTCATGACAAGATCAAAAGTAATGGTTTATAATACAACATCTGTTCTAGAAATTCATAGCATAATCTTACAGAGGGTCTCTATAAATGAACAAAAAAGATATATAGCCTTTCTACATATAATGGATTTGGTCAACAATAAGCCTAAATAATCACAGTATGATCCTGGTTATCCAAACTTCCCTGCTGTACAATGTCTTCCTGTCCAACAGTGACTCCTCATAACACAAACCCCTGAGTCCCCTGGATAAATGGGGTGTGACACAAGTTGTTTGAATAAGTGCTATCCTACTGTACTGGATTATGAATATGGTTTAATCTGTCGTGGTCCTTGATGTAATGTTATACAACATTCTAACTCAAAGGCAGGGAAAATTAGCCATCATAAAAGAGTAACCCTCACTGCTATAAAATGAACACTAACATGAGATAATATAAATAATAATTGCTATTGACTGTGTTATTCTAATACTACAAATCAGCTAGTATTTCATAGTCAAAAAGCCAATTCTGGTATAGAATGCTTAAAGAAGTTTGCTTTGGCCTTTTTTTGTTTGTTTGTTTGTTTGTTTTTTGAAGAAAGAGAAAAGAAGAGCATCTACTTTTCAGAGACAGTATTTTTTGTAGGTCTCTCCTTCACTTTAATTAAACAGAGTTAGTAATTAAGCTGCCAAAGGGAAGCCCAAAAGATAAAAGATTTCCCAAACCAAATAACATAGGTTTCCTAAACATAGGAAAGAAGATTCAAGTTCCTTATCTAAAAGGACAGCAACCTTCCTCCCTGCCCCCTGCCTTCTCTGAATAGCATTTCAAAGGGAAAAAGAAAAAAATGCCAATTATATGCTCTGTCAGGAGGATACATTCTTACACGTTCTGTCCATTGCTTCAGCAGGACAGAAGTAAGTAGAGTTAATAAGAACAGCAATCTGCTATTATTTCTACTCAGCATTGTAATTATAAACTAAAATCATTTTCCTATTCCCAGCACAGGCTTATGGTTAAAATCCCATATGGTCCCATATACACTGTAATATCTAAAATGAAAGTCTTGAAAAAACAAAGAACTGAACCAAAGCTAAGCGCATTGCTGTCTTTACCAGAGAAGTCAACTCAGAAATAAACACAACTGTTCATGAGAAAGATATTAGAAGCAATAAATTTTCTAGTGATGAGTGTTTTTAGGTGTATAATTTATGTGTGCACTCACTGGTGGCATGACCAGAAACACAGATACCACAGAATGAAAAGGAGAAAAAATAGGGGAAAGTAGAAGATACGGATATATGCTCTACTAGGCTGCTAAAAAAAATAGCCAACTCATATGAAAGACTAGATTGTGACATATTTTCACAAAAGCAAAAACAAAAACGAGCGTTGTTGACTCAAGAATGAACATTGGCAGGAAGCTGCCATTAGGTCTTCTATAGTTTACACTATATTTTTTCCTTCCAGACGCTGCCAGTGGGAGGTTTTAAAGCATAATGATATACTGAGAAACTTATGACAAGCATGTCCAAACAAAGTAAAACATATTTTTCACAAAACAGTAAACTCTGATAGCTTTAAATCCATGGAGCCAGAGGTAGCCTGAAAATTAATTACAGCAGAATTGTTAACTTGCAAAACCTGTTTAAGGTATTTAGGTATCCTTGACTTTTTTCCAGAAAATATTGTTGTAGCAGGAAGTTACTTCTAAAAAAACAAAGTTGAAATAGGAAAGATGCTTTTCATGCCCAAAAAAAGGTGAATAGTAAGGTGCTTAACAGCTTGATAACAGCAAAAGTAGACAAATATGTTAATTAGCAACAATTAGAAAATGCATCAGGCATTAAAAATAATTTTAAAGGATGGAGTAGCTGTAAAACTTGAATAGTTTTTATTCCTGGGAGCTGTCTTTCTAAGAAATACTTAGAGTGTGTTGAGCCCCTCACTACACAAAAGACATTGAGGGGCTGCAGTGTGTCCAGAGAAGGGAAATGGAGCTGGGGAAGGGGCTGGAGCACAAGGCTCCTTGGGAGTGGCTGGGGGTGTTTAGCCTGGAGAAAAGGAGGCTCAAGGGGGACCTTATGGCTCTACAACACCTGAAAGGAGATTGTAACCAGGTGGGGTTGGTCTCTCCTTCCAGTTAACAAGTGATGGGACAACAGGAAACCAGGAGAGGTTAGATTGGATATTAAGAGAAAATTCTTCATGGAAAGCCCTGGAATGGGCTGCCCAGTGCAGTGTGGAGTCACCCTCCCTAGAGGTGTTTAAAACCATGTAGCTGTGGCACTGAGGGACATGGGCTAGTGATGGTCCTGGCAGTGCTGGCTAAACAGTGACTTTAGAGGTCTTTTCCAGCCTAAATGACACCATGATTCTCTGATATGGGATAGACAAATCATCTTGATATGACAGCTGTAAAAGAATAGCAGATATTATTTTAGGGAATTAACTATATTTTTAAGCTACTCCTCTCACACATAGTCCTAAATGTACTGATGGCATAACACTTACATTCCCCGTGCATAATTCAGAGTTTAGCCCGTAAATTCTCTGAAGTCATTCTTCTGCTATTACTGAAGTACTTCTTTAAATACATATTGACTAATCTATGGTTTCATACATCAAGTAGACTATTTTTCATATACAGACTAAAATCTGGCCTTAAAAACTGTACGATGAATTGTAAAAACAGTTTAAAGTTATGATTGGCTGATAAAGTGAAACTCTACTCCATTTCACTTGGATTAGTGTGCAGCTGCAAGATATAAATTCTGTGTGAGAAACAGTACATTTTTTAATGCTCTTTGAATTATCATGTTTTTGCAAAATGAAAGACAACTGGTTTCATATGCAGGTAAGAAATATTGGCATAAGGAATGTTATTTGATTTTAACTGAGTCATGTTGCCAGAATGCATGAAACAGCTGCATGAGCTGAGTATCTGCCTGAGGCTACAACTATATTTCCCCCATCTTTTACCACCTGTCTGTGCTAAAGTTACTGGATGCTGCTAGATATCAAACCCCACTGGAATCATTAACTATCATAATTATGAAATGGATTCTCCACTATCCTATTGTCTTTTCATGTCCAAGTATTTTTTACTAGATGAGACAGCATTATCCCTTTCATTTGAAAACTTTTAAAAGAATGTTGTGAATAAACTCACAAACATAATGACTAAAGCTAACTGAAAGATTGAGGCTTGCCTCTCTTTGGCACATCTGAAAATTTATTAAATGATTATGCCAAGACCACCAAAAGGCTCTTTTACATCATTCTTTAGCCAAGGGTAGCACTGATCCAACAGTACAATTAACACTGGGATGTTTTCATACTAGCTAGATACAGGCAATTTTGCCCTAGGAGTGGAAAAGACTGATAAAATCTCAGAGTTGTTGAAAACAAAAGTGCTTTTGAGAACTCTTGGAGAGCAATTGTGATACCAAAACACCAGGGAAAGAAAAATATAATTTTCACCTTAAAAAAAGGTAAGATTGGGGAATTATGGATAAATCAGTTTTGATTCTGAGACTTACTGGAACAAGATTTCTTCGGACTGTTTTCAGACACCTAGAAGAATTAATATGGAGTTCCCAGGTATCCATATCAAATTAATTTTTTCATATGACAGAGAAATTGTCTTTATTGAAGATCAGGAGTAGCAGTTATATCTGGTAACAAATTTCAAGATATTCACAGAACCAAACTAAAGAAAAATATAAGCCAAATGAAAGCCACCTAACATGGATGCCAAACTTGTTTGGAAGCTGTGGTGAGCCAGTGAGTTCACTGTTAAAAGAGAAAGATGTTAAAAATAATGGAATTTTGCAGGACCATAGGAGGTTCAGATCCTGAATAACCCCAAATACTAAGACTACAAAGTTGCAGTAAGGAAAAAAAAAAAAAAAAAAAAGGGGGGGGGGTAGAACCTTAAAGATAGAATTGAACAGGGAAAAAAATCATGCTATTTAATAGGGAGAAAAACAAGGTCATTCACTTCAGCAGAATCAATCAACTCCACAAATCCAGGAGGAGGAATAACTGATTAAGAAGTTGTCTTTTTCTACCAAAGAAAAGGATCAAGAGACACTAAGGTGACAAGTCAACAGTGTGACGTTGCTGCAAAAAACACACTATGGAGAGATGTATATTTAGTAGTAATCTTTCTGTTTTCTTTGGCACTGACAACATCTCAGCAGGAGAGCTGGATCCAATTTTACCCACTCAAAGATGTGAACAAACTGGAAGGACTACAAAGAAAAGCAACAAGGATAATAAGAAAACTGGAAAACAAAACTTCTATAGTAAGACTGAAAGAATTGGGATCTATCAACTTCAAGAAGAGAAAACTAAGGTACATGGTAAGCATTTGCACTTACAGGCCATCACAAAGGATGAGGGAAGTCAATTTATTATGTCCAGTGTGGATAAGACAAGAAATAAATGCTTGAAATTACAGTAAAAGGAACTAAGCTAAGAATAGAGACATTTTTTTCATACCCTGTGAAACATGAATAATAAAGTTACTATATATGTCACTAAAACCAAGACAAACATCTCAGAAACAAGAGTGGTATAATTGATACTCAGTACTATGGATGCATTAAAAGATACTGTCTCATCCTTTCTGGACTAGTTTTTCATGAAATTTCTATTTAAAACGTATATAAACCCTGTTTATCTTATTTCCTAGTATAAAATGCATAAAAGAATCACTAGACAAAACATTCCAGACCTGCCAAAAATAATTTTAGAAGGATCTACTCTCCCAGTAAAGAAAGGCAAACACAGTCATCTGCAATGAGGAAAGGCAGACTTTCAAGCAGGACTTTTCACCTTGGAAAATGCACTACTGAAAAAGAAGCAAGAGACTATAAATGCTATGGAAAAGGTGAACTGGGAACTATTGTTCACTGTTTCTCACAGCTGAAGAATTATGGGCACCTAAGGACATTACTAGGCAACAGGCTTAAAAACCACATGAAAGGCAAAACTCTTAACATGACATTTTACATCATTCAGCTCAAGGATCTGGGGTGGTTCTCAGCCCCAAAATGAGCCCAAAAGTTTTAAATGCTTTCTTGATTATAAGTCCTTTGGCTTCTAAGCATGGCAATATGTGTGCTAATTCCAGCTCAAAAGGTCCCTAAAGCTATCCACTGGTAAATCTGAGATAGGATACTGATGAAAAAACACTCTACCTAATCTTATTTTTTCATGCACCAATTCATGGATTATTTTACTTAGATTATTTTCTGCTGACCAGACAAAAAAACTTAAGTAGATGCATCTCTTATCTGATCCAGTTCTTATGCTGATTCCTTCTTTGAAAACACTGCTGCAACCAACACATTCTCAATTGATCAGGAAGGCATATTTATCATACTAGTACCCACAGAGGGTAGCTGTTATGCAAAATTACAGAATGAGTTTCCAAGCTGTGGGGCCCGGTCACAAAAACTGCAAATGTTAATTAAAGTTACTGTTGTGCATGGCTTGGAGTCTAAGAGTCATTCTGGGGAAATGCCTAAAAACCACTCAGGTTTGTGACACAGGTTACACTAATCCAGCCTCAGAGCCTTAGTAATGTAATGCATGACCTTATATGGAATCAGATTTTAAAAATATATAAATAAAAAACCCACAAACAAACCCAAAACCACCCCGGGTAAAAAGTGCTTAGAGAAATGCAAAAAAAATTAATATCTTGAAGAAAATTTTCAGTCAATTATTGCATAGAGTGAAGAAAACACTTTTGACAAGATCATTTTAGCTCTTAATCAACTAAGTTTCCAAAACAGAAAAATTAAAGTCAAATCCCTTTGTGTTTCTACCAAAAATCAAGAAAGTCTACCAAAGAGTTAATAATAGTAACTAAAATAAAAGTACAAAAAGCACTTTAGTTTCACAAAAAAAAATAGGAAAGGACAGAATATATCATATACGTAAAAGGACTCACACGTATGGAGAGCAAAGTGGTTAGTACTGAACACCAAAAGGCACCACAGGAGCTGGACGTTCATGATCTCCCCACTAACCTGAAGAATGACATCTCTCCTACCCTTCAGGAAAACTTCACTTCTCAGTGGCCAGCTTTGTCTATAAATCAAGTTGTTTATAGAAACGTGTATTAGTTGCCCAAATACAGCTGTGAGTGGATAGATAAGAGCCGACAGATATTCTCTACTGTGCCAGGTCCTCTGGTATTCAGTAATGTGGATAGAAGTGCCCTACTGTAAATCACAATATGTTACACTAATGCAATGCACATTTTTCCTTGACAACACTGGAATTTAAAATGTATATATACCATATCATTACATACATTATTACTTACTGAAGTGTAATGATTGTACGAAAATCTCAGGAAACCATTTTTCTCCAAAAGACTCTGTACCACAGTTCAGATGACTCACGAAACAGAGTCATTTGAGCTGCCATTTTGGATTCTTTCCTTGGAAAGTAAGACACCAGCTGGATTGATTATGGGCCTTGATGTCTAGAGTCTATTCTGGGATTTTACAAGCAATTGGTGATTTACATCATGAAGTTTTTTTCTTGTTCAGGATATGGTTGGGGGAGCTGGGAGAGAAGAACAGAGAAAATTATACAAATTCTTCTCCAGATACAAAAGTTTAAGGCTTTTGTTGAGATTTAAAAGTTGAAAGAAAAAAAAAAATTTTAAAGCTCTATGAAAACTAAATTTATTTCACAGACTCTTAAAAAGATTCAAGCATAATACTTTTAGCTTTTTCTTGCATTCTTACAGGCTATGTAAAAATTCCCAACAATTATCTTGGTGCAGATTTCCCCAAAATGCTGTATAAGAGTACCACTCCTTCTAGATCAGTTTTACTGGTGCTTCTGTTGTCACCAGATAATTTTTCATATTAATATATTTCCTAGATATTTGTGTTTTGCATAATTAAAGGACCAATGAAATCAGTGTGTTGTTCTTTCATTTTAAAGGGAAAATTGCAATGGATTCAAACATAGCTCAGTTAAGCTTCAGGTCCAAATGGATGCTCACTGACAGCAGGAGATGCTTAATTCTTTAGTTATACGAGTTTCCTTGTTTAAGTTGGCTGTCTTTAAAAGATTTAGCTATGCTTATTTTTTTTAACCTAAGGCACATTTTGGCTGTATGTGAAATGGGTCTCCTGACTGTGACTCTTGGGCCACATATATAGTGGATAGGTCACATAAAGTTCTCACGACCGGGTTTCATTACACAACTGATAACAGTGCTTTGCAGCAGGAATACAGCTGGATAATCTGAATCCCTGGCTGGCAAGGAAAAGAACCAGTTAAAATGATGAGATTGATTTATATGCCAGTTCCATGGATAAAGCAGATTCATTCAGAGAACCCCTAGAGATGGAGTCATTTCCTATTTGCTAAACAAAATCAAGAGCCCATCTTCAACCTCCCCACTTTTGATATTCTAAGGTGTAAGTCTTGTGGCTCTCATCTGTACAGTTTTTTGGTTCAAAGGTTTTCAGATTAAGGAATCCAGTCAGGTCTGGTACACAGCCTCACCCACCCTACAGACAAATCTCTATCTCCTTTCTAACATACTATTATAGCTTTTACTAAAAAGTACAATGAGAAGAAGTATAGATTACACACAATATTCTTCCATCCCAGCTCAGCTGATGATATCAGGTCATGATATATGAAGTGGGAATTCATAATGTCATTTCTGTGCCTCCTATTCAGCTGCTGTCGTTCTTAACTAACACTGCACAGAATTCAGCCCACCATCAAAAGCTGCAGGTTTTATTGGTGCCCTAACTATTTCTTCCCAAAGAAACAGCCATTTTCAGTGTTTACAGTAAGTTAAAGAATAAATAATTTTAGAATTATCTATGCTGGTAGCCTGATATTTTGTATAACTCCCATGTATTTCTAGTATTCCATCTCTCCAGAAACTTTTACGTCATTTCACCAAGGCTACAGCACTACATGTCTGACTCTTTTTTTCCTGAGCAGTTTTCAGGGAGTTCCCTCACAGATGAAATGTCCATTAACAGGACCAAACTGTCCAAACACCCAAAGTGTCAGTACAAGAGTGCAGAAGCCTTTCACATGCTTATGAATCTACATAAAGGCCACATGCAGACAGAACCTTTTTTCTGCTGCCTGTCCCTAGAGAAAAGGATGCTGTGAAGAACATAAAATAAGGGTGGAATATAAGACTTTTACACACATTCCCCAACATCAACATGACATCTTCTAGAAGAAAAACCTGTAACATCTTCATGGAAAAAAAATAACTACACATCCCACAGGTAACAAGCTTTGCCCAGCCATATTCCTGCTGCTTACAAATTGCACTTATCTCTTGGTGAAAAACTAATCCAGAAAATAAAAGAGAGACATCAAAGGGAACATAATTCCAGCTTTTTTATTCTTGGTTATAACAGAAACCTACTGGGACATTCTGCACACACCTCCAAAATAAAATAAAACAACAAAACAAGTGGGGAGAAGTCTACACTAAAGTACAGAGCTTTCAACCACAGATATTTAGCACGAAAGAGTCTCTCCCCCTAACCTGTTTCAGCTATTGATTTACCATGGGAAGGGAACACAAAAACAGCTGCACTCTGGGGCATTCAGGACACAGTCCTTGCTTTCCAAGCAGCACAAAGCTGGTTATGCAGCATTAAGAAGAACAAAATCTCTTTCTCCCTCCCTATGATTCCTGACACACTTTTCCAAGAGCTTTGTTTTCTAGTTCCTCTTCTATTACCCATAGGTTCCTATTGCCATAGTTTACTGTGGTAAAGCTGCTTTTCTATTTTCTGTTTAATGAACTGAAGGCAAATTTTTGCTTAAGAAATAGCAGAGTTCCAAGATGAATTAAAAACCTAATGTAAATTCACGTTTCTTCAACAGAGAAAGTACAGTTTGAGAAACTCTTTAACAGAGTAATTTCAATCTTTGAAGATGAAAATAATTTTATCATCTGAAAGTAAGTGAAGGACATACAAAATTTATAATTTTTTAGATAAACATTTGATAGTTCAGCTGATGATACTAAGTTATTCCAGTCCACAAAACCAACACAAAAATAAAACTATCATGAAAGTGCACATATAGTCACCATACTGTCAGGTCTGAAACTATTTTTTCCAGATAACACCTTCACAATACACAGAATAAAATTCTGAAAAACTAAGTTTTCAAAATTAACCTTAAGCTCAGCTGTTTTGAGCTGTAATATTTGGCTAAGGTTACATGCGAAGTTTTCAAAACTGTAATTCAAAAATTGGCCGAACTCTGCAAACTTCACAAACACTACCCACCCCTTTACTTTTTTTTTTTTTTTAAATGACAACCTGAGTGTAACCAGGAAAATTTCTAGGCCAAAGGAAAGCTTAAAGCGTGATCAGTTTTGTAACCTTATAAATGGGGCCACAAACATAACCCCTTAATAATGTGAGGAATAATATGTTTTTGATTTGACCATACAATGCAAGCAAAAATAATGGGATAGGAATTTGATAGTCTTAACTTCCCAAATCCCATATGGTATGTTTATCATTTACCATATGTGTAGTGTCTGATGTGCATATAGAGACCATGGACTTGAGACACTTCTCAGATCAGCAGCTTGAATGTATCGTATCCCACAGCTTCACGAGATCCAAATGAGATGCAGAACATGCACCATTTACTGTACAGGCATGTCTGTCTTCAGGGAAACTGGTATTTACATGACCAGATTTAAGAGATACTTGTTAATAAGTGATAGCAAGAAACAAAATTATATCCTTTTCTTAAACTGTTCACAGTTTGGCATGTCTTAATGACGTCATTTCATAATCTGAAACACACACAAGGAAGGCTAAGTGTTTAACATATCCCTGCCACTAAAAAATATTCCCAAAATGGACATGAAGACACCTTGTCATTTCAGGTGCAACATTTTTGTTCAAATTCTGCTGTAATACAAAAATGAGAGTCATCCCTTCTCATCTCATTATGCAAGACCAGTAAAAAGGCTTTTACTGAGTATAGAGATTCCAATCCATTGAGACTCAGAAACAGAAAAGCAGCTCAAGAAAAAAGTGTAAAGAAACAAAGAAAGGGGAAAAATGAAAATCAGAGTTGTGTGAAACTTGGCTGTTAAGGAATGTATGGTTCATCCAAGCCTTTTCTTTGGCTTTGGTTCACATCCTAAATGTTTCTTTGACTTCTGGGCTCAAAGAAAGCCAAAACTCCAAGTGAAACATTGCCAAATCCAACATATTTTTGCAGGTTTAAGGTCAAAACCATGCAAACCCACAGAATTCCTCCTACCATCATAAATCAGCCTGAGTTTGCCAAAATGTTATTTTCTGTTCTGCATAACCTTTTTCACTAAACTTTCCCCAGTAACATTTAAAATTTAGCCATCAGTACTACATTTAGTAACATGATTACATACTTCAAATCATAATGGCTTTCTAATTCTGTAACAGCTGTCATTTTTGTTTTAACTTTCTCTTATGGGGTTTGTTTTTAGATACTATCCAGTGCCCTGAGTTTGCAGGGGAGCACAACTAAAGAAGTAATCCTTGGTCTTCAAGTGGATGATGTTTTATTTCTTTAAACTATTCCCTCTTCTTCAGGCATTTTAAAAACATGACAAAGTCTCAATGCATATGGGACTTCTGAAAAATATAATGACTTGTAAACTTATGAGGAATGACTTAATTTTTCAGAAAAGCACTTGGTTTCTTTACCAACATTCTACATTGGTAAATTAGTTGGTCAAATGCCCACTCTTTCTACTTTTTTAAAAACAATTTCTCTTGACTTTTCCAATAATGATATCACATGTGGAGGTAGTTTTCCAAAACTTATATGGAACTCTTTTTAGAAAGAGACATCATATTAGTCACCCTCCAGTTCTTAAGCAAGTTAGAAATTCACATATTTCAGCTTTAATTTTCAAGAAGCATGGAAACTGCTTGGTACTGAGAGGAACTTGGCCTGACTACAAGCTCACCCTACGTTTAACAAGAGTCTGAACTTGGTGGTACCTTTCAAACTGCACTATCCTCTGATCCTATGATGACAGCATTGTTAATTTTAACAACTCTTGTGCAGTGTCTTCTGCTGTCGCCTCACTCTGAGATGCATCTTCCAACACTTCACCTGTAAAAAGGACTTCTAGAAGCAGAACCTACTCAAGTTCTTTTTCTGTGAGAACCAGAACAAGAAATTCCTTTTTTTTTTTTGATCTCATGATCCCATTTTCTGAAAGCACTCTTTATATGCCTTGATTATCTTTGGCTCTAGAGATTCTCTGGCTGGGTTCTGCCTTCTGACACATTTGAGAACCACCAGTTTGAGTGCATTTCATTACTTATCCCTTATTGTGCTTCATGCATTTAATGGTCTGCCTATTTGTGCTTTTTTTTACTTGCCAGGTTTTATGATTCTGTTTTTTTCAACTAGACAAATTTCAGTTATAAGAAAGTTGGGTTTTTTTGGTTTGGTTTTTTTTTTTTGATAACTTCCTTTGTCCTGCTGTTTAATTGTGCTGGTTTCCGTTTGGTCTTATTAAGGCAGTTTATGATAGGTGGTATCCATTTCCTCTGAACCAATACAATTTTCTTTAAATAGCCTTCATGATGCTTGTAAAGATTTTATTCCTTTGACTGTCTTTTTTAAACACTTTTTGACATGTAACAGCAATACGGATGCTGAATGTGACTAAGACTAAAGTCTCAGAAAATGCATGCTCTCTTAAGTAGACTTCCATTGGTTCATATTTCAAATATTAATCCTATGAAGTAGAGACACTTTCCAGAAACACACACACTCTTCTCCACTAACGGAAGTAGTCTACATTAGTTGTAAAATTCAATCTGGATTCATACTGTAGCTGACATATTCATATTATAGACTAGATTTTGTGCAATTATATTTAAAAAGGTAGTGGAAAAGTTCTCTTTTTCCCTTGGGAATACATATTCCATGCTAAATACCTCAAATTTTTATACAAGTGCTGAGCTATTTTTCAGCATCCTAACATTTTGAAAAACATTTACTAGCTCACTGAGTTTATTACTGATTACACTTTCCTTTAAAGCACAAATGCTATAGTTACATTCTGCTTGATTTACTGGCTTTCAATCACTACTTGAAACATCTGGCCACCTGTTTTATACCTGAGAACTAGTTTGGGGAACAATAAATTTGAGGGGAAAAAAATTAAGAAAACAGATGACAAAACAAAACACAAACCCTATCAGACACACCAGGACCTTCAGAATACTGCTAGATAACACATTTATGCTTGCTCTATCTATAGCTGGGTTAGAGAAAAAATGAAAAAATGGTCACTGCACATGTGGTAAAACCTGTGGAGAAGAATTTAATACACGTGCACCAAAGAGATTTCTAGACTATCCATTAAAACTTCTTGTTCCTCTCTCAGAACTTTCATGTAGCAACACTAATCTGATACCTCTTCATTGTAAAAGATAAGAAAAATAAATATACCACATAGTAATACTGAAATTAATTAAAATGCTTTAACTGAATTATTACTACTCAACTATTTTAAATTAAAACACTGGTTTTATGTAAAACATTTCCCTTTCAATCTTGAGGTTTTTGCTTTGTATTTGAGTGATGTTTCCAACGGAGACAAAACTCAATGGTACAGGATATTTCTGGTAGGCTCTGCTTAGTTAAAATACTAAGAGTAAAGACAGAGCAAAGGATGTACAGAGGCTCCAGAAAGTCTTTAGTTTCAGTACTTCTCCCTTACAGGCTGAAGAATTCCTATTCTTATTTTTATTTGCATTTTTTTAGGTTTCTGTGTGAAATAAGTAGGTCAAAGCAACTGTAAGGTGAAGGACACCATGTACATCATGTAGGTGTAGTTTACTGTACCTGCTAAACCTACACCTACATTACCACTCCTTGGGCAGAGGTCAGCTATGACCACTGCCCTGGGAAGCCTGTTCAGTTCCCAACCAAGGAGAATCTTTTCCTAATATCCAACCTAAACCTTCCCTGACACAATTTCAGGCAATTCCCTCACATCCTATCAGTGGTCACCAGACAAAGATCAATTAGGTAAGAAGAGAATGCAATTTGAAAATTGGAATAGAGCATCTTAGAGCACCAACAATACACAAGTTAGCTTATATTAGCCAGCTAAGCATAGCTTATAATTCATATCCACCAGAATGGATTTAGGATACCTTCCCCCAGGTATCCAGTTAATGTGCTCACAGCAGAGGTCCCTATGCAGGAAGTACTATATGATGTTTTATGGCAGATTTCTAGTATTGTGATGCACTTACTTCACACCGAGAAAAAAGCAGAGTTCAAGTTACTAGTTATCCTACTTATAACACTAATTATTTTAGTGTTTATCAGTTTCATAAGAGAAAGGTTAACAAAGGTTAACAAAGCCACCATGTATAAAGGATCAAAGCCTATGCTGAAAGCACAAGAGCCAGACAGCAACCTCAGAGCAATCTTTTCTAATGTCTGTATTAAGAGAAATAATTATATTTGCTAGGATTTGGCAGCGAAATGTTCTTATAAAAGAACACCCAGACAGAAAAGCCAATTTTGACAAGCCTTACAGCTGACTGCAGAAGGACTTTCTCACAAATTACAATTCCCATCAACAGATCAGATGTAAATGATGAATGACAATGGACTGTTTCCCTTTTTACTTGAGATCTGCTTTCACAGTGACCTTTTAAGTTTATTTTTTGTCTGTACAGGGGTTTTTTTAATTATTTTTTCTTCATGTGAGAAATCTTTGTCTGACAAGGCTGTGGCAAAAATTGCTTTCACTTTAGTAGAGCCAGGAATTCACTCCATATGCAGGAAAACACAAAATTCTTTCTTCAAAATGAAGAGACTCTAGCACTCATGTGACACACTGTTCACATTGTTATAATGTCCCTTTGAAGTTTAAAAAAAACAAAGAGGAGGAGGGGATCACAAACACCTGGCTTTTATCTCTGACATAACTTCTAGATGGCTAAATTATGGTAGTGCTCAATATGGCAAAGGTATGTGACAGCTAAAGAGGAGGTGTAAAAGGCTTCTTTCATTATGCCAATATGCAACTGAGAAAAGAAGTGCAACTACCTGATGCCAAATAATATTGCTCAATAAAACTTTACTCCACTGAAGAAAAAATGCATTTGAAAAAGCATTTCTAATTCATGACACTAAAATATCATAGAAATACAAAGAATAATTTAAAATTTATTTTTTAAAAGGCAATATGAAAAAAATATATATTCTGTGCATAGATGTGATTTTTCAGATTCAAAGTTAATATTTTTATAGTTCATTTGTATCGGACTAATATTTTAAAATGAGTTCATTTTTTCACTATTTACAATTATTAAAGGTGTCATAGAAAAAAGCTCCAATTGTATTAATACATTTATTTAGTGGAAACATTGGTATTCAACAATATCCTAAATTTGTCAAGCTTTCTGCAAGGAGTTTGTAGAGGATGCAGAAAGCTAAAGAGACTTTCTCAAGGAAAAGGAGAAATTGAAAAATATAAACAGAAGTAATGGATCAAAGAAATGCTTGTTAAGGACCCTTGTTGTAACTTGAAAAAAGAGCATTCTATAAAATGCACTCCAGTGTTTTTGTTGAATTATCTGATTATCTTGACAATTCTGCTTAAAAAAGCTGCCTCTAAAGTGCCAATATCACAGGGTTAATACTCTTCTATTTCTTCATGTGCAGCTATTATTCACCATTGTCTGAGAATGAAGAGACTACTAAATTGCAACATATTTAATATGGTATGTGGTTTCCTTTGTCTTTCATGTCCTAAACACAAACTTTTGATCACTCTCTGGACCAAAAACTATATCAGCTTCACCTGCACTAAGTACCTCAATCAGTAACAACTCATTAGCGACATTTTTAGTATCATGAGTAAAATATTCTCAGCCAACAGTTCAGACAAGTAAAGGAATATTGGAGAGACAAAATCTGTGCTCCTTAATGTTCCATCAACCATCTGGGACATCTTGCAAACAACCTTTATTTCTTATGCCTCAGTTTCATTCAATGTGTTACTTACAATTCTATTCTTTAAGATACTCTCAGATCTATTAATAAAGCATGATTTGTCAAGTTTGGAAATTGTTAATTTAATACCAATTTTATAATTTTTTTTTTTACCTTACAATGAAATTTGGCCCTGGATTTTAGTACTGAGAGAGATTTTTTGTCTCTCACATGAAAGCTTCTCAGAGCAAAGATGGGGCTACAATAAATAATAATAATTTCCAAGATATGATGAGATGATATGAAAGAGGTTTGCCTTCCTTTGCTTTCCAGTCTGTACACGAGGGAGTCTGTAAGTAATAATGTATAAGGCTATTACAGAATACTCATAATGAGAGAAAAGTATAAATCTGGCTTATTAACAACCAACCAAAATTGTTCTACTTAGACTTACTCAAGCAGAACTTCTGCTCCTGACCAGATGTATTAGTAACAGACTTCAAAATGATCTATGGAGAGTGACAAACAGCAGCAGCAGCTCTCACTGGTTACTTACCAGGTAAGTACAAGACCAAATTATGGAACTAGGTAGAAATCTGAGCTTGATGCAGACCACAAGAAGGTTTTTGAAAACCTTTTTATATTTTCATCCAGCCTATCAAGCTTTCAGCAAAAATGATACAGCCTGTGGATAAGCTACAACTATAAGAAAGTATATGGAGAGAGTTTGCACAGAATTTAAGCAATTGGTTGTACTTTTAGAACATATTTACTTTTTTTGCTTCTTTGTATGTAGGAAAACAGTTTTCACTTGAAATACCTGAAAATAAAAAATCCTATAGGTAACATTTTTAAGCAATGCCTAAATTGGAAAATTTATGCTAATACTAATTGCCATTATACTTCTTTTATATTACAGGGTCAAATATCCTATATTCATCTTATTGAAGGCAGCTACACATATAGAGTCAGACATTTTATTGCAATTTCACTTTGTAGAATTACAATCTAAATCATTGCTTTTGTCATTGATTATAATTTATGTAATAGAGAGTATTTAAATACATAATTTAGTAATATATTAGATGAACTATAACTCAATGTAAAAGCTAAAAATGAGCTATATGTGGAATGCTGTATTGGACAGCCATGTGCTGAAATACTAACATCTAATATAATGAGGTTATTGATGTAGAGTTGACATATAACTTGATTTGCTGATGCCCTACTGACTAACCTTTTGCAACTATATCTCAGTGTAAAGCTGTGGTAATTATTGCTGGGTAGGGAGAGTTGGTTTAACTGAACTATTTCTTTTGATGCATGTGAATGCAATTGCCCCCTGGAGACTACAGGAGTCCTGCATGTGTGAGTTATTACGTTTTGAGGGGGAGAAAAGAAAGTTGTATCACATTAAATTTTTTCTGTTTCCTATTGTTGCAGTTTTGTTTTCTCCAACAGCAACAGTCCCTTCCAGTGCCTTGCCATATATTCCCTTTTCAACTAACAAAACATATTAAAGCACAAGGTAGAAAGAACTGATTTAATTGAAACATAAAGTACTTGTCAATAGTTGCAGTTCACAGATTTCTAAATAACTGCAAGTCAGGAAGTCCAGGTTTTACTCCTGGCTAGCTAAAGCCAGGGAATTAACATTACATAGACAATGCTGAAAACATTAAGTTTCTGACCTAACTGTAGACACTGAGAAAGTCAGTATTCAGACTGTCTGATATGGGATGGCCTACAAGTCCCTGTAATAATGCAAAAAGGGTATTAAAAATTATACATAATATTCTATTATACTGTGTGTTTGCATAAAACCCCAAAATTAATATATTGTGATATTTCTAAGAATAATATTATTTTATACTTGCTCTTATGATGGAATACACTAGTGAAAAGAAAGGATATGACAACTGCCCAGAACAGTTTTGCTGATATTGCTTTGCCCACTATAATTTTTTTTCATGTTATATGTGGTTAGATCAACACAGCACAGAACACTGCAGGACTTCTGTCAATCCACTACTTCTGACAACTCACCAATTAGGACAAAGAAAAAAAAAGGTAAGAGGCTCTGATTCTAGTAGAAATTGATCTGCAAGTGAAATTTTCACATATTGTCTACAGGGACATTTTATAACAGAAGTGGTTTTGGCTTCTGGGGATTACAGTGCACAATGAAAACAAATGTCAAAGTAAATCCCCTCCAAAAAACCCACTTCTGGTATTGATCCTCAGACCTACCAATCAACCTTCCTGCCCTCTGCAGATTTTAAAATACCTTTCTTCATCTGAAACCTTTTAGAAATATTTTCTTCAACATAATCTTAAACTACTGGCTGAAGTTCAACACACGTTTCAGCAACACATATGGAATTTATCCACAGCGTGAGGAACTTCCACAGGCCAAGGAAGGAAAATTCCTAACTGTCCATCCATGTTTACAATCTGAATTTGTATTTATATTATCCTGGAAATCTGAAGATAAGCACACTAGCTGTGTCTTCAATAGTCTTACATGTGTTGGAGTGGACTATTCTGAGATTTTTAAGTATGCATTTCTAATCTGGTAATAATTTTTTCATACACTGCACTACAGCATTGCAGGTTTACTCTTTTTTTTTTCTATTGCCCAGTCTCCACTCAAAGTTGTGACATTTCTGTAGATTCCTTATCAATGAGTACAGAAAAGACTTTTGTTAAACATCTATTACAAATCTATGTTCAGCTCCATGAAAATAACTTTTCTTGAAAATAATATATTTTTCCTAGATATTTACAAGAGAAAAGTTTCCTGAATTGTGTGAAACTTATGATATGCTATACATTTTGTTGAAGGCTGAACATTTTTGAGCTTGTAGTTCTTCCTACACTCTATCCTGGCAAAATCCACCTACAATTAGAGAAGCAGAGAAATGCTGAAGGAAGTACCCATGAACACATCACTACTGCTCTCAATTGTGCACTTTGCTAAGTACTCTCCATTTTCTGATGCATAACTCTTGCTTTGTAAGGGTGGAACTAAGTGATATGTACATGAACACTAATTTTCTTACAAATTGACTAAACTTCAGCTTAACCACACTCAAAGAAACTATAGTTTGAAACATTTATATAATAAGAGCATACTCTATCACATGCTAGTTTTAAGGCATTAAAATGAAGAGAATTATGTAGATATGTTAGAGAAAACTGCCATAAAATATAGACTTTCACATTTCTTCATATGTTCATTCATTAATTTAATAGACTATATAGAGAGAACTTAGCCAAAAATATTTCAGAAATTGCTCACTTGCACTTGAAATTAACTCACTTGTTTAAAAAGTATTTGCAACAGATTGAACAAATATATCCATTCATTAAAAAATAAAAGAAATGAAACAATTTAATGTCAAACTTTGGAAATAAAATTGTTGTTGAAATTATTTCTCTATGGGCTGCAATAGTAAAGAGGACATCTATAGCACAAGACTATCACAGTCTTGAATTTTAGATGCATCAGATGCATCATCACACTTCTGCTTTAATCATAAAAAAAGCTTTGGTAAAATTAAATTTTTTAACTCATTACAATCATAATAGAAATTAATTTCTATTCTGCATTTTCCCCAAACAAGGCCACAGGTACTTTTAAGGGAGAACTTAATTCTCACTGTTGTTACCCCACCTTCTGAATTTGTCACTGAACTGGCTCCAACAAACATCTTACACAAGGACCAAAGGACTTGGTGTAGCTGACTCTTATGCAGACTTAGAAAAAAAACCCAGCTTTTGTTTCAAAATATCCATATCTGATAGCAGAAATCTTAGGGAGAAGGAAAATCTTCACAAGCATTGCAAGCCATATCTTATCCATCCTCTTGCCTCTGAACATATTTCAAAAGTCTATCTACAATATATCTCATCTGTATATTCTGATTGCTCATATTATTAAAAAAGAAAAATTAAGAGAGGTCACCTCATTCCCTGATTCTCTGCCCACAAAAGAATGAGAGGTACTGAGTAATTCTGAAATTCTACACATCAGAGCTAGACACAACTTACAATTCACAAATGCACATCATGGAAATCACAAGGAGTGGTTTAAATAATTAAAATCCCTACCCTACCTTGCCTGGCACCCACAAAAATTACCAGCCTTTTAAAGACAGAAACATAAAGAACCCTGAGAATTATTAAACACTGAGAATTATTAAAGCTGTACAAAATGGTCTAGGTCCACCTTAGGACAGATGTTTCAATTAGAATTTACTTTTAATACAATAGCTCATGATTTTAATCTCTTAAAAGGTTGTGTTTTGTCACTGCATATGAATTTCAGCACTACTAATACGAAGCTGTGTGTTTATGCAATGAATTCTCTCCTGCCTTGTGTCAGCTTTATTCACTAATGCCTGTCTGCATAGCAGTCAGGAATACTTCCTCTGTCTCTGAACTCACTGCACTGCTCTGTTCATTTTTGTTTGCAAGACTTCATCTCACTCCCTAGCTTCCTCTTTTTATTTATATTAAAGTATCAAAGCTTTTGAGACAATGCAGTAGGAAATACACTGCATTAAGAGAAGTCATAGCAAATTCACAGTAATGTCAGATATACTCCTTGTTTAGGCCATACTATTTTATAAGACACAGAAATACCATACAGCAGTGTGCAATGCCTTGGGTACATCTTGTATTTTTAGAGCTATTGTGGAGTTGAAAATTATATGGTAAAGCACACAGTGACAAATAAAGAAACAAATCCAGGATTAAGGATTCTTACAGACTAGCTGTGAAACCTCTTGGGAGCTATTTTCAGTGATTAAGATATCACAGACATTCACATGGCAAGAATCACAAAGCAGTAATATTAACTAGCCAGCTTTTTCTTTCTCTTTTGACAGGACTTCCTCCTGATCATGTTTTAATCATTACCTAAGACTAAATTTCCAGCCAGTACAGAGCTATTGGAAAACTGGAATTCTTGCCTTGCCTCACTACATCCCATGAAAAAGTATGACTGACAAACTGAACTCTGTTTAAAAAGTAAGGTATTTACACCTGGAAAATGTGCATGTGTACACAATCTGTTCCACAGTACTGCAGGCATAAACCATTCATCAAGCTGCCTGTATATGATATTTGAAATCAATGAGAACTACACATTGTCTCACTCAAAAACAATTTTGTTAGTGAAATATCTCTTTTCCGCATGTGGATCTCCAGCCAAAGAAAACCCAAGCTACCTCAAAGAGAATTGTGACAAATTACCCAAACATTTAAAACATAAGGAGAGTCAAAAACTTTGCCAGCAGATGAACTGGAAGAAAGGGGGAAAACACCCAGAAGCTGCAGATCAGGGCAGAATAGGGTATTAAACCTATTAACTTTTTTCAGGTCCATCCCTGCACTACTTTTTGTGACATATATGTATTGGACACTTAGCATAAAATTTCCTCAAGGAAGAGTTTCTAGACTTAGATCATTTATTGATGCATTACTTCTACGAAAAGCATAATCAGACAAAAGTGTATATTCCATTCTCTTTGAAGCTATGTCATGAGACAAATGGGAATATTATTAGTGCACCCTCTTATTGCTTACTCCAGAGAAACAAAAAGTCTTTGTTATTATTATAGCAGATTTGAAAATCAGATTCAAAACCAAATGCATTCAGGTTCTTAATGCTGTGCAAATGTTTCCTTTCCCAGTTCTTCTGAGGTGCCAGTGTTACTGAAGAAACATGTTCCACACAAGAATCAAGAAAACTTAACCTCAGGGAATAAAAAAGTCTCACATCTCTAACGTTTCACGGTCCTGTAAAGAGCCTTGAAGGATTATGCACAAATCTATGGCATGGTTTCTGTGTATTTCTTAGCTCAGTGTTTCTCAGAAAGGCTTATCATTTTTAACATGGACCAAAAAGAGAAAAATGAAGGCACGTTAGATACACCACTCTCAAAAAACTTCATGATAAAGTGTTCAAGGTCCAGCTCTCCTGCTGTGATGCTTTGTGTAATATATGACCATCATGTCTGGCAAGATTTGCACAGGTCTGCCCTTGATTTGTGTTAGGAAAAAACACAAAACCTCACAACTATTCTTCATTCCCAAGAATTAATCTGGCTCCCTGATGTTTCCAATTTTACAGTGATCCAAAGAAGCCCCAAAACCACACGTGAAGCATCACTCACAATTACAGGTGATAGCTGAGGGAGAGCAGAGTGAATTCCCCCCCAGGCATCCCAGAGCACTCTCCATCACAGCAGTAGCCCAGGAGTACTGTGAGATGGGGCCACCAGAGACTCAAACTTGCCCTGCAAGCACTGACACTGGCACATGCACCAGCTTTGAGAGGCTTTTATCTGAAAAGGTTGTGAAAAGTGTCACCAGTAGACATGGTGCTACAAGCCACAGGAACTATCACATACTATTGAAGCTTCCAAGGAACTACAGACTTGTGAACCTGTTCACAGCCATCAGAAAGCAGAGGAGCAGCTGAATGGGTTTAGCTTCAGCCCCTGCATGAGCTGTGCAGAAAGGGCTGCACTTGATGGCCTTGGCTTGCCCTGAGCAGCCCCTGAATGGTCCATGGACAGCCGTGCTCACTTTCCTATTTCATCTTTTCCACTGCTTCTGCAAAAGGGACTGAGACTTGGATGGAGTAAATGTAATTTGAGCAGTCTGACTGCTCTTCAATTCTCAGCTGAGCTTATCATAGCCAGCCAACAGCCAGCTTATCACAGCTAGCCAACAAATACAGTCATTACATCAGGCCAGAGAATTTTAGGATACACTTTTCCCCTACCAGCTCAATATATCATTCACAAATGTAACAAGTACACTGTAGACACAAGTACTGTGTGTTATAAATGCAGGGTGTTTCCACTAAAAGCAGTAGAAATTATTATGAACAGTAAGAAAAGGTGAACAGGTTCCTATGGTTTACTAAGATGTTAATTAAACATTTATTGAAATACCAGTTAATATTGTTTTTAATTAGCAGATGCACAATATTCCTAGAATTTTTTTTCAAAGTATATCATGTGTGCCACATCATTTGTCTCCCCAAAAATGCTGCCTCATTTAAATCCTTAGATAACTGCCATTACTTTTAACACAACTCCGTGAAGGAGGAAAGGTTTTCTTAGAAAACTATGAAAATAATTTCCTTTCTATACCAAGACTAATTGACTGAAGCTTTAGAATTTGTTTGGCTTTTCAACAAGTCAATTACCTACTTATCACATTCATACAACAAGACTTGATGCTGTCACGTAGCATTTGTAATTACTTTACACATACAAAACAAATCAACTTATCGGTGAAAAACTTTAAATAAAAATACTTGCCTATGAGCTGAATAAATGTACAGCAGTCATGTCACCTGCACTGTGACATGACTATTCAATGTCAGAGCATTTACCTTATTTGCAAGATTCACTACGCTGTTTTTGTCAAGCAACTAAACCTCGCAAAATCTTGCAGCCCCAAGGAAACCTCAAGTTTCCAGGCACTCTTCAGCATTAAGAAATGCTTGAGAAGAAATAAGGCAAGGAAATGTGGAAATCTTTGACAGAGGAAATACAGCAAACATTTGTAGCAGGAAACTGATAAGAGCAGCTGATTGCCTGCATGGCAGAGAAGGCAGGATTATCCCTACTAGCAATCCAGCAGCACAGACAAGCAAGGCTCCCTTTCTCCTGTTGTTCTTGCAGCCACTGGGAATGTAATATATTACCTAATATATATATATTACTGAAATTAATATGTTGAAGGACATAATTTTAAAATATTGACATTTTAAGGCATAATAACAAGAAATAACTGTTCTTGGTTAACTGGTTTTCATAAACTGTTCTTAGTGTATAGATGCTTTACACGAAGTGAATGGAACACAAGAACTATACACCAGACAGTATTTCCTTTTTAACTTCAAGCCATTCAGCCACACCACCTCCTTTTGCTAGACCCAATCTCATCTCATGAGTAGAAACCTCCAATATAGCAATTACATCTAGGATCCTGAGAATAGCTTCTATTCTCTAGTCATCATCCCACTGTAATAGATTTCAAAAATAATACTGAAAAATAAGCCTTATTTATTCTCTTTATAATAGATTTCCAAAATAATAGTGAGAAAATAAGCTTAATTTATTCCCTTTACTGAACCACTATAATTACAAGTAGCTGCTCAACACTGAAAATTAATTTTGATATATCATATTGTCAGACCAAATCCTTCACAAGCTTTTATTGCTCTATCCTGTGCAGTAGAATGCATGGTGATGCAATCACTATGTAATGACCAAGGCTGTAAAGTAAACGTAATATTGCACAGATGCATAAATAATGTATCATTTCCTGAACTTGATTTTGACATAAAGCTTCACCAACACAAGCCTAAAGAGAGATGTGGTGTTAATTTTTCCATTTTGCATATAGGAACACATGAGAAATACAACCATATGAAGCATGAGAGGGTCAAATTCCATCCACTGGAAATTTTCCAGAAACATATTATATTAACCAGATCAAGGCAAAATTGATATTTTGCACTGTAAATTGCCTATAAACACTGGGCATGGAGACATTGATGTTGTCAACAGAAATCAGCACTACTCCTCGTGGTTTTTCACAGTCAGATCTCAGAGAATACTTTTTAAGTCAAGCATCAAATTTGTGGCCTTGAATACAAGTTCCCTGGTATGTAATGTATCACTTAAACAGATCAGTTTAAGAACATTCATTTCTCAACCACTGAACTCAGTAACTCACAAACTGTAGAAATTCTTCTGGAAAAAGTCTCAAAGTCTATCTGAAATATAGAAGAGATATACTTGAACCTTTTCTTCCCAACTCTAAGATAAAAACAGTTGCTGATGTAGTAACTGTGCAGAGGTCTTTAAATTCTATTGCTTTTTTTCCTCACCCTAAATAGTAAATACTTCATGGATACAACTGAGGTGAGTAGTGCATCCTCTGGTAGAGAAGGAAGGAACCATCAGCTCTTTGTGGCAACAGATTTGTTACACAATCTGGAAGACACACACTGGAACAGAAGTGTATTTTCTTAGAAAGCTTAAAAAAAATGGAAAAATAAACTCACTTGTAAATGCTGAGAGTTGTCAGTCATATTGTCCTCTCGCCTACGAACTTCTTCCAACAGCTGTGCATTCTTCTTTTTCTCCAATTGCTGATTGTGCTTCAGATTGGCAACCTTCTTGTTTTGGTCCTTCATATGTCTAAGAATTGCACACACACACCCATTAGTGTTAATGACTGCAATCACTTCTTTTGCAATAGAGATTAATTTTGTGACTTCAACACAGGACATCGATTCTCCAACAGACAGAAGTTTTCCAAGCATCAGTTGTAACAATAAAACTTCATCTTGTTGGATGGCATATCAAAACAGCTTTCAACTACAGAGTGGCAAAGCAATTTATTCAGGCTTACAAGGTTTCCCCATTTTTATGATTTCCTCACAAAAACACATGCATATTCTGAGCTCTATGCAGAAAAACTGTTGAAAGAAGAAGATTCTACAACAATCTGTACACACTCTGGATTCAGGGACAATTTGAATAGGTGCTTCAAGTAACATTCAATTCAAAGGAAGCAGAGGGTGAAGGTGACGACTAATGTATGTTGTGAAATTATATTTTTTAAAACCTGGACTACAAATACAGTGTTTAGGAGGATTAAAGTGTGATGGGGTAGAAGGTCAGGTCATAAATATGCCATGAAGAATAAAGGATGCCTTTACAAATAGCTTTGTACACGACAAAAACATTTCCATCATTTTTAATAATGGGACCTCTTTCTACAAAAGATAATCAACAAACAAATGTATGAGCCATTCCTAAGGAAATGAAACAATCTTTGCCATCCTTATATGTTTTCTTTTGTTAAGATTGTGTTAATAAAAAAGAATTAATTGTTTCAGTTTTAATTATCTTTTATTGTGGAGGTTATTCATTAAGTTACCAAAAGCATTTCTGAGACTTAGCATACACCTTTTTAAGAAGGAAGGCAAACTAATTTTGTCTTTCAGGTAATGAAAACATATCCTTGCAGTAATACTTCCTACCTGCTTGAATTCTTAGATATTATTTTCCAGACTTTCTTTGACTTGGAGGAATTTGCTCCCTTTTATCTATAAAAAATAAGTCACGTGCAAATTCCTAATGAGATCTACTCACTAATCCTATTGTGGCAAATGAAGGGAATATTATTCAATGCCCAAAAGGATCACTGAAAATCCCTCCTTTGCTTCCACATCAGAAGCAGTAAAAAAAGTTATAGAATACATTTCTTGCACAGATTTTATAATGCTAAAGAAACTGGGTCATTCAATATTTACTTCTATCACTGGTTTCACTGTCCTACCAGGTTTTTTTAACTATTTATTTATGCCAAAAAATTAACAATTAATTTGCAATTAATAAATGTGCCATGGTATTAAAAATTCTTAAAAGACACTTCATGCAAAAGTTCACAAGTATATCACATTAGAGAAAATCCCATCAATTATAACTAAAAACAAAGTACCATAAACTCTCCCAGGAAAAAAAAAAGCATGGTTCAAATATGGGTTATTTGCTTGCAACTCCAAGTGAAAATCAGTTCCCTGACATGAGTCTGTCTCATAATTATAAGCACAGACTTACTCAGCATAAAACCAAAATGAATATTGGAAAAAATCTACTTCCACAACTTCACATATAAATTAATTTGGCAGAAATTTTGGTGGTGTAACATCACTTTGTGCTGTTAAAACATAAATTGGTTTCCAATCTCATGTTGAGCAAATAATAAATTCATTTGCATTTAATCTCCGTAAGAAGTTCAATTTTATGCCAAGGCTAGCTGCTTCTTTCATCACCCCTCCCTCACCAAGTTCTCATTTCACCCCTAAAACCACACTGAGAAGTAGAACATGGTAAAGCTGCAAAGGAAAAACATCTGGTGCCTGTGATATGCAAAATCTTGAAGAGAAGGAAATAAAAGAAAGCTCTGTCACTGACTCTCTTAATTCCACAACTGGCTACATACCTATGGAAATGAAAAGAAAATGCTACAGTTAAAAAGCCCAGCTGAGGAGTTTTCTTTTAGGCCTGCATTAAAAGTACTGGGGGAGTCCAATGCAGCAAATAAGTACAAAAAATATTTCCCACCAGTTTTTTTTTTTTTTTTTTTTTTTTTTTTTAATAGCAAGTATCAAATATAATCCTTGGTCCAGTAATTTTTGAGTTGCTTTCTTTGGTATGTTTTCATGTGGTTCTTCTGTTTCTAAAAAGCTTTTGAATAAAATAGATTAGGATAAGTAAAAAATATGCATGAGAAATAGAAAAATATTTGGGAACAGTACCCAACCAGCATAAAATATCATTTGCCATGACCATAGAGGATATATGACAAAATATCCACATAGTTTACTAGTAACAATGCTGATATGCACAGTTGAGTCTACATTACTCTTTATCATGTGGAATTCATTTCATTTGTTCTGTTACACTGCCTGAATTTAAAGCTTCAAGACCACAAAATTCATTAGACAATAAAATAAATAAAAGACTACTGCTTATGACATATGTCTTTAAAATCTGCAGGATATATTTTAGGGCTCTGGTCAGTAGAATTCCTCTTACCACCACAAGTTAATAATTTTCTGCTAATGTAGCATTTTCTGATAGTGCAATTGTCCCAGAGCAGGAAGATGAAATCCACAGCTCTCTCATTCTCCACATTGTTACAGTTCATTTTGAAATCAGACATCTATTCTCTTTTAGGGTTAATTTTATTATTTTATTCTGTTTATCTGTTCTCTTTTAGGTTAATTCTTTAACCTCTGAGCCAGACATTACAGTCATCAGAAGCTAGTTAAAACCCACCACTCTGGTGCATTTGTGATTTCATTTACAAACTTCACAGGGCTGGAAAGCCAGGCTACAAACCAGTTCTGAAGCACTCAGTCCACACTACACTGAAGTAGTGCCAACACTACATTTGGCTTAAAGAAATGATGTTATGAGCTCATAAACATTTAAGAAACAAAGCAGACTAAAAAAAGCAGGGTAGATGACTAACTCTCTGCACAGATGCTTAATCTTGGCCAATTATTAAAAGTAGGATTGATGACAGTTTTTCAGATAACAAATTTACATTTGTTTGTGTTCCTATGGTTAAAGCCAGTCAGCAACTGTTATAGAATATCTAGCAGCTTAGGAACACAGAGGAATTCAGAGTGAAACTAAACTGTCATGAAAACAGAGCTAGAATACAAACATACCTTGAATAGTGTAAAATAAAAATAAATTGTTTTAAAAAATTAAAAAAGGAAATTAGTTTTGTTCTTTTCCAGAATTACAAATTAAACAATGATATCCTAGGTATCTCTTAACTCTTGATAATTCAATGTCAGAGAAGCAGTATCCAGCAAACACACCTTGACACATAAACACTAGATACCAATAATATTGTCAGTTACTAAAGAAGAAATGAACAAGAGGAAAAAGAAAATATTGTAAATAAAATTTTATTATTTTTGTACATTAAACATTCTCTCACTCCTAAAGAAGAGAAAAAGATTATATGAAGTAACATACTCCTCTAGAAGCTACCTTACTACTCATTAAATTCAGTTCATTAATTTGTTATACCTAGATTAAGCCATTGCTCTTTAACTGAATATTCATTCACCTTAGATATGTCACTCCATAAAAATCAGCCTCTTCCTGAATCTTTCTGACCTGGGGTAATTTTTTATAATCTTTCTCAATACACACAATGCTCCACAGTAATTAATTGCACCTCAGCTGGTCAGGAGACTTAAAATCAGGTATCTAAATGACAGCAATGCTCACACCTCTGTTTTCCTCAGCATCCAACAATTTTTGAGAAAAGTGTTCTCAGAATGCCAGTGCTGGAGTCAACAGAGTGCAGCAGCTCTGACTTCTCTGCTGCTGAAGAACCATCATCTACAGCTGAAATTTTTAGATACACTTAGTGTATCACAGATCCAAGCAAGATGGGAAAAGACAAAACATTCTCAAACAAAAATTTAGCTTTATCTCTTACGACACCCTGTCCGAAGGACCCAGAGCCATCAATCCTCCTGAGCAAACAGCAAGATGCCCTTACCTCAAATGCACTTTTCTATTTAATTCGATTTCTATTTTATTCTATTTAATCTTTTAACTGCAATGTCTTTGTAGCAAACAGACATCAGTGCCATGGAGACCCAGACCCTGGACCAGCAGAAAGATAAACAGCAAAGCAGTAGCAGCCCTTAGTTCCTGCTGGTATGAATATAACTGTAATGAATACACTTTAATCATGTTTGGGGCTTTTTCTTGTTCTGCAGTAGCACACAAATTGATCTCACAGGTCTAAGTAGGGGACATTTAATTCCTTCAGTTCAACTTTTTAAGACCAATATTAAACACTAAGTTTCTGCATATACATGAGTAGCATTAAGATTTTATTTTACAGTAGTGTGTGTTGTCTAAGCTCCAATGCTTTCATCTCTGATAGCTATAGAAAAATCACACTATTTCATTAAATTCCCTGTTTTAATTAGCCACCTGGGTACCTTGGCCACAAAGCTGGTAATGTCAGCCAAAAATAAGTGTTACATGTTAGCATAGCCTTTACTCTATTTCATAAAGGGTTTTTTTTTTCCCTCAAAGCATCCAAAAAATGCAGACATGCAAAATACTCCCAAGAGCAAAATCTGTAACATTTTCTAAAGGAATATGTCTCTGCAATAATTTTAATCACTTTAAACAGCATTGCAATGGGACCAGCTGTCTGCAAGTCAATCAAAAAATTCTCCAGTGTGCTAGGAAGTTGTGCTCCTCAGCAAATAAAAGATAAAAAAAACAGAGTAAAAAGAATGTTTTCAGGGAAATATGGGAAAAAAAATCTACCCCAAACCAAACCAATCAGATCTACTTCATGAAATACAATGTATTTAAACAAGTAATTATATAAAACAAGAAATTTTCAAAAGTATGTTTTAAAAATTAATATAGTACACTTATTTTAAATAAACAAACATCTCAATGTTCTAGGCAGGCACTGGGTAGAATATTACCATCATCATTCCTGGAAATTATTATCTCTTTCTCCTTTATAAATAGCCTACACTTTTACAAAGAATCCATGAATGTGATCAATGAAACAAATCTTAGCACTTTACTAGGCACTCTGGGTCTCAGCAGCTAGTCATGCAGAAGACCTGATCCTGTAAATCCCAACCATGTGAATGTCCATTCCAAATTGCATTACTTCAGTAGGACTCAGTATAAATATTCCTAGCAGTTCAGTTCTCACTGTCTCAAGAATCAGAGTCTATGCAGGTGCTTCACTGAGTCATTACTAAACCAGCATAAGGGTAATGCTTCAAAATTCAGGTCTAATTTCATTGAACTCCAAAGGCCAGAATTTTATTAGGATATAAGCACGTTAAATATTGTTTCTGGCAATTTAATGGAATGCAAATGCATTTGCTACTACCTATCTCTAAACCTGAAAAACAAAGCTGGGTTGAACTCCAAGACAGACTAAAATCACCACAAGAAATGTGAAGAGGGGTACTGACAGATACATTCCTGACACAAACAAGGACAATGTTTATTCACTTACAGCACAGAGATGGAGTTTTCTGTAGGAAATAGATATTATCATGATAAGAATATCCTCTACCTGTGACAGGCTGGATTTATAATATAAGAAGAAAACAAATCTTGAACAAAAGCAATTTTTTCTAAAAGAAAAACCGCATGCTTGACTACTAAATTGATTGAACAAGCTAGACTATAGTCACTGTGTTTTATAATAGGGTAATAAAAAAACTAAACAGTGACTTTCTATGCTGTAATTTGCATTTCAAACTTTCACGTTGAGTTTTTTTTTTCCAATCAAAATCATATAACCTAAAGAATTGTTAGTGTCCAAGACATCTCCTAAAATCTGCTGTCTCCTTATTCTTAGCTTTTCTTATTTTTCTTCTGTTAACTGACATAATTATCACACTGATAGCAAATAAAGTACCTTAAATGAATAAACAAAAGCAACTATCCCAACCATTTAGAAACTAATTGGTCTATCAAATTTAAACATTAAAAGCAGAAATACTCCTACAGACAAAGACTCCTTAAAAAGCTCACAGATTAATACAGAACACTACATAGGCATGGGGGTTTGAATGAAAACTTCTTAAGGGAGAAATCAATAAATAATAAATAAGTATTCCTTGTTACACATACTCAAAAGAAAACAAACAAATAAAATCAAGAAAGTTTTACATGCCTATTGTCATAAAGGCCACATCACTTTGGAGGAATACTTCATCTCAAATCTCAAGGAATTCCTTTCTTTGCATATCTGACTAAATTATTGCCATCCTATAGAAAAACAATCCTGTATATCCTGTCTCAGCATTGTCATTCTTGCCCTCATAATTACAAAGCAGAAACTCAAGAAGACCTTATTCCCTCTCTTTTCCTTCTCTCTTTAAAATAACTACATTTTCCCATCCTTCTCACTGAAAAGGAGCAGGAGCAAGAACTTCAACTCCCTTTACAGTTGCTTAAACTCCTAATCTGTGTGCATAATCGATAATCCCACAAAATCTCATTTTTACAATTGTGCTATTTGATCTTGTAACTTAAAAAAAAACAATCTACAGTGACATAAATTGAAGTAGCTCAGCTGCTGTAGCACATCTATTACCATTTGGGTGAGAAAGCAAGCTTGAATGGATTCCCTCTGTAGAGACAGGAAAAGGCTACCAGTCTGTGGCTGGATCTCCCCTGTTGCCAGGAAGGCCAATGGAACATTAAGCTGTTCCCATTGGAAAGAAGCTTATGAAAACTGATTAAAATTTTGGTGCCATTTGAGCAAGAGAATTTGGAAACAGGTAATTCTCTCTGGTTAACCTTGGCCGAACTGACTTTAGATAATAAAGGCCACCATTCTTCCACATGCCTCAGAAAATACTATCACAAGAAATTAATATTATCTCTGACTGAAGAAGAACACTTGCTCTTCTTTCTGCCATTCACCTGATGCTGAGACTATGACAAACTTCACATCACAGTTCATCTGCTCATCAGAACTGGGAGGTACCCCTCTGTGTTCTCTCCGCATCTCTTTGATAGAAAGGGTGGAAACAAAAAGACAAACACGGGACCAAAAAATCATCCAACCGAGTAATATTAATTTTAAAATACCTTATAAAAAAATTAATTTCTATATTCCAAATTCTCCAGTTGAATGCAAAAAGGCCGTCATGCCCAGAATTAGCAGCTAAGATAAATGAATTTTAGTTTATTCAATGTTTTCTTTACATTCCCAGCTCCTATTGCTGACAGGTTACATTGCTGTTTCAGTTTCACCCAAAGGAGCAGGCTTGTAGCCCACAGAGACCTGTAAGTCTCAAAAAATCCCTTCTTCCCACCCCCTCACACTCCCCCCCACCCCTTTTAAATCTCATTATTTCAATTGCCTGAAAGTTGGCTTCAGGTTTCTTAATAGTCATATTATGACAATTTTTCATTGACACAATTATTTTGCCTCCAAATGCACCCCAAAATAATATTATTGTCCTGGGACAACCGAGAACTCTGCCTGGCAGAAATAAAGCGAGTGTCACAGAAGTCACTGAAACATTTCTCACCTCAAAGGCAAAAATGTGGGAGGAAGGGTTTACCTAACACACACTCTGGGAAGTTTTCCAAAATCTTTATTTAAGAAGTGTTTAGTCTGACACAGTTCCCTCCAGAGCCCTGGAGAGATGCTAGAAATATCCACATGAGGATAATGCATGAATGAAAGAGATGCACTAAAATCCTGTTCCAAACTATGGTTCATGTCACTTTGTCTCAACTCAGATCTGCACTGCAACCACAGAAACTCAGACCCAGCATTGCACTGCTGCCTTCCTCAGCACATTCCTGCTGGATGACACTTCACATGAACACGTGTGAAATTCGTACCAGAAGACTCATCTGTCACACATCTCTCTCGGACACCCAGGATTGTCGCGCATTTTCTTCTGATGCTCTTCTTTAAACAGAAAAAAAAGCCCTGCCAGCCTGCTGATGACAGCACACTACATGAGAAGGATATTTGATCTGATCTAATATTGCAATTGCTTGCTCAGCTATTTCATTAATTGAGACCATTAGCAATAACTGTATCCAGTTACTGGTTTGACTGCAACTGAAATTTGCAACCAAGAAGTTACAGCTCTGCTACTGACTGGTCCATCAGGTCCTTCCAACTGTAGCCCAGGAAAGCTTTTTTCTTTAAAATAGCAAAATAACAAAGCATCTCCACAGAAACAAAAGAACAGAAAAAAAAGCTCCACCACCTCCTGAGTATTTCCAGTTTTTCTCTGTATCCTCCACAGTATGTCCAGCCCAGCCTGACAGCAATCAGCATCACACCTCCTCTGCAGCACTCCACGTTTCATTGCAATTTCCTTCTGGATCAAATCTTTTGACTGCAACTCCTGGCTCACCCTAGAAGTTCTCAGGATCAATCCAGCCATTATCATCCAATACATAAATCAAGCTTTCCATACTTCTGCAGTGACTTCTTCAGACCTCCAAATAAATCAGGTACATTTTGTATGATTCTCGTTTAGACATACGAACTTCCCCTTATTAGAAATTCAGATCAGAGCACCGTCACATTGCCCAGGCACTTTGCTCCTCCACTGCAAAAGCAAACAATGAGTGGAAGGAGTGGTTCCACCAACAGCCCAATTCCTAAATTTAGTGCCCCTGTCTCTTTTCAGTCACAGCTTTTTGAGGGCAAGCTGTGCTATCTCACAATGATTCTTCACTCCCACACCCCTCCACAGTGCACAGGGAATCCTGACACACTGAGCCCAGGCAGCCCCCCAGCTCCCCAGGGCATGCTCTGGGGCTACTTTATGCACAGGGTCAAGAGGTAAAGAAATCTGCCCTCTGCATCCTGCCCCTGAGGAAAACTAGTGCAGGCAGCAGGTCTGGAGAAGCATAAGAAATATTGATGTCTTGAACCAGTAATCATGAAAGGGAAGAGTAACAGCTCCTGCTGTTCTCTCTTCCTCAACACAGAGTTGTGGTGTCACATCCAACCAAATCCAAAGTTGCTATTTTTCCTTCAGGGTGGTAGAGCTCTTTCCTCCTCATATCCACTTCATTCTGCATAATCATTTACTTTATGGAGTATTTATCCTCCAAATCAAATCTCAAAAAAAGCAAATCAAAAAGCAAAAGCAAAAAAAAAAAAAAAACCCAAGAAATTACAAAATGTCCTTCCTAATTTCTTTCTATTTTAACCTTTGCATGGCTTTCAGCAAACTGAAATGGAAAGTCCAGAACAATGCTGACAAGTTCAGAAGTGAGTGGGATGAAATTGAACAACAGAGCATCATCTTGTCCCATCTTGTCCCTGTTTGTATCTTTTTATTGTTCATCGCTATGATTTCTGCTTATTTTGGAATATAATATTTTCCTTTTCCTTTCCCTTAAGTAGAATACCAAAGAAATAAACTTTCTACTTTACTATTTCTTATAAAATGAAATTTACAAAAGTTTAAAACCACACATAAAATCAGACAAATCTAAATAAACTCATCTCAAAATGTTATCTCTTTCAAACGTTTAAATGCTAAAACACTGATTCTGAATATGTAGCAAACAGACTAAAAGAGAATGACATGTCAGCAATCTGCCTGTTATCCAATGTGACAACTATGTTTCTCACTCAGAATAACCAGTCTCTCAGAAGAGTAATGTATATCACAGATTCTCTCAGTTTTCAGTAGTACACTATCTCAATTTCTCCAGGGAAGTTATCTTTGAACAACATATCACTCTGCCCTTGGAACCATCAAGCTGACATTTGACAAAACTGTGGACGGCTTGTAGGTTAAATTTAAAACTCCATTGAACCTTCTCTTGCACATCTCACTGAGCTCTGGCCTCCCACAGAAACAATTAGAAAGGCCAACATCAGAGCTAGTGGGAAACTTTCTAGCATTTGTTAGTACAACTCACATGGAAAAAGCATCCATCACCTCCTTATCAGCAGGTTAAAAAGTTTGGGGAGTATATAACCTGCTGTAACCTAAAGGTGTGGGGATGTCACTGTACTGATGGTTGTACTCAGAATATTTTTATCTTGTACAGGCAGGTGCACCTGAGGGCATTATGCAAATGTATTTGATTTTCTTGTTTGCCATCCTAGCATTTTGTAAAACAGATGCAGCATTTTTCTAACCATAACCTCATAGGAGTATGGATGACTAAAATGACAGCTAAGAACATACTGATCAGCAGAAATTATGGAAATTAATAAATCTGTTCTTAAATTAAGTTTTGACCTTAATGAAGATTCAAGCTGAGAAAACTTAACACTTCACTGAATTCCCACAATAAATTCTAATCATACTCTTACAACTTATCTGGGACTCTAGGGATGGAAGTTGGCAGGGTTATGAGGACAGTTTGCTTCAACAAGGTCAGTCAGTTTTTTAGGTCAATAAAACATAACAGAAATTGCACCTCCAACTACTGAAAAAATGTTTCTGCATACCAATCATCAAATTCCAGTGTAATCAACCATAATGACAAGCGCACAGCATAATACCTTTCTTTAGGCTCTCTTAGCTAGAGAGATTTTCAATCAATGTTGAGTATGCTCTGATAGAAATGTAAAGGGATCACATTCAGACAAAAATTTCATCATGGCCTACTCCATAATAAATGAATTTAATTGCCTCTGGAAGAAAGAAAGATTCTGAAAATAAATTGTTGAAGTATTTTCACAGTCTGGGTCTAATAACTAACCCTTCAAGCACATAACGTGCTTGAAGTAGATAGACAGTAAATTTAAAGTTCATCCAATTCTTTACTGCAATCCATAAGCCTCAAATTTCAGAAACAAAACTTTTCAGCTGGAAAGTAACTTGTGATTGTGACATGCAGTAAAGTACATGGGGAAAAAAAAGTCTTGTCAATCGTTTTGCAATGAGCCTTCTTTAGCTGTGCAGTTTGAAGACATCCCTGTCAGAGACTTCTCTGACATGTCTGAACTGTGAAATGGGAATTGTGCTTAGTTTTGAGGCTGAGGCAAAAACTCTTCCAAGAGAGAACCTCAAAAGATGTTTTAAGACTTTGACAACTTAAAATTTACTGCCACCCATAAGCATGAGAAAGAAAATTAACATCAAGGCCCACTAAGAGAAAAATGTCAACCAGATCAATTTTTACTTCCAGCAAGCACTACAAGATATGTAATACTTGAAAAGTTTACTCAGAAACAGTGTGCAAAGACAAATGCCAGCCAAACTAATCTATAACCTGGAAGAATTTAAAACACGAACCTGACTAAATGAGGCTACATACAAACACAGCATAAAAACCCAAAGAAACAACTCCTTTATGGTTATGTGCTGGTCCAGAATCTGGCCAACAAAACCAGCTAAATGTTTCCAAACCACTGCAACTGTTCATATTCTGGTTGTATTCTGTAAGTAAAAGAGGCAATGGCAAAGTATTGAGAATTTGGATTGGACTCGATGATCTTGAGGCCTTCTTCCAACCTAGTGACTCCGTGAATAAATGTCTGATCTCAGCATAAATCTCTTTGTATACAATTGTCACTGCTTATTACCTGCTGGGTTGGGTTATCTACCAAAATTATTCCCAGTGTTGAACTCCCTAAACAAAGATATTGTAAGCAAAACTGAAAGAAGAAAAAATCTTCACATAAAACAACATACGGATTGAATATGTTGTTAATAAACATTTTTTTCTTATAGGCATTCAAGAAAAAGATTCATTTACTGGAAAGTTTCTGATCTAGAAATGAAATTACCAAAAACTTCACAATAGGGACAAGCAGAATAAAAACAACAAAATACAAACAGAAGTTAATAATGTGGAATCAAAACAACCAAATAAATGAAGCATCAATGAAAACTTTCATTGTGGAAGGAGCATTAAGTAGGAGAGCAGAAAATACTGACCTGGAAGTCAAGCTGGTTGGAGTAGGGATGAAAGCAGCAGTTTGGAGAAAAACAGATAGGGAGGAAGACAGCAAAAGAGAATAAAGGGAGGAACACATTAGTTCTTCAAAAATATAACAAGCAGATGTTATATTAGCAGATTATTAAAAAAAAAAAAAAAAAAAAAAAAAAAAAAAGAAAAAAAAGGGAAGGGAAGGAAAAGCAAGAACTAAAATGAAATTTCTGCAGAGAAATTTCTACCTCCTTCCTGTGCACTGAAGAAAACAAACTTTAAACCAAAAGGGCATCTTGTCATTGGTGGACAGAGGAAAGACATACATATTTATAACCATCCAAATTCCAAATTCATATACACATCAAATAGAACAAATAAATTGGATTAATACCGGTAGCATTTGCTGCCACACAAACATCTCCTCATGTACTACAAGGTCTTTCATTTGAACTATCATAGGCTGGTGATCCTCATTCATCTAGTCTTCCAAAGGAAGTCAAAGCAGCTAAACAATTTGGCAACTTGTTCAAAGATATTTAGAAGTTCACAAATCACTGAAGCTAATAATCAAAGATGAAGATGAAATGCAGCCCCTTGCAATGCTTACAACAAATTTTTAATTCATTTTGAAGAAGAGAATTAATACTTCAGCACTGAAAATACTCTGATTTTTCATAACTTTATTTGTTAAAAAATACCTAACACACCCTTTTCAAATAAGTAAGGCCAAAACAATCCCCACCCAGCTAGACTAGTCCTTAAATCTGTCCCTGATACACAGCATTTTGTGCATTTAGAAAAAGGAGCATACACAGCCATAAAAGTACTCTTTTAACAATGCAGTTATTCCACATGCAGATATTTTGTCTCTTGTGCAATGACTTGTCACTGCTGTGTGGACTTACCTTCATGAGAATTCAAATCCAAAGCAATTCAGAATGAATTAATTGTAGTCTGAACACCTCAAGAGCTTGAATACACATCTACAGTGTTATATACCCACTGCATATGAGAAGTAGATAACAACAAAAAGAGAACTTCTTGTTCAAGAATAAACAGGTTTGTCTCATGGCTAGTACAATATTTTTAAATGAACTTTTTTGTTGTTGCAATCTTTGCTTAGAAGCTACACTTAGCCAAGCAAATGACCATGTATCTCACATACCACTGGAGAAAACTGGATCCAAGATTTTGCAATCTTCACCATGTTGTCATCATTTTCTTTCTCTTTGCAGTCTAAATTTACCAATGGATAATCTATATTGTATTATGTGCCAGTGCTCTTTTACTCTCTGAAATCACTCTTCTTTCCCTGCAGTGCTTACCCCTTCACATATTTATACAGAACAAGCACCCCTACAGAGCTTTGCTTTGCCAGAGAAATAAACCACTGCTGCTTAGACTCCTCCTGTGTCATGAGCACTTCATTCTTTCTTACCAGCCCTCTCTGCACCTGTTTCAGTTTTAATTCAACTTCCTGGCATATGACTGATGAGAAGCACACAGCAGCATTTCACACAGAGCCTTGCCAGCACCTGATGACATTAATACCTTCCTATGCTTACTGCAGATATTTTTTCTGACATATCAGGATTCACTCCTCATTATTTACATCTCTGCTTCATTATTTAGATGACTCATAACGACACAGCCATAAGCAAATTCACCCAATCTTTCTTTTTCTGAACTGTATCAAGTATTATCCTTAGTTTATATCACACAGCCTTACTGGTCCCAACTTCACAAACATGCATTTTATGCCATTGTATTTCATTTCATTTTGTGATTCAAACTCTCTATCCCATTTCATAAATATACTTCTTATTCTAACACTATTAATAAAAGCTTTAAACAAGATACTCCTTCAATCCTGACAGTTCTGTTTCAGCTGTAGCCCCCTCTCCTTGGTGAGGCTCTTTGCATTAAAGCTTCAGCTGATCTCTCCAGTTTCATTTACATTATTAAAAAAAAAAAAACACAAAAATAAAAACCAAAAAACGCTGAACCATATTTCCTTTATCAGGAAAACCAAAGAAAAACAGCAGGCTAAGTTTAACAAAAGCACATTATACATTAAATGTAATATCTTGCATTTAATTTTAAATTTTTAAACAGGTAAATTGTGAAGATTGTAATAAAAGTTATCAAAAAGTTTTAGTATAAAAGAAGGAGTAGGTTCTCCTGTGTAGTAATAAGAAACTGTAAAATACAAAGTTAATATAGAGAGAGTAATTTAAGAAACAGACCAATGTGATTATATATGAGCAATAATATTAATCTGAAGTGATGACGCTCAGGAGTGTGATCATTTCTGAGCCAAGAAAATCACATTAAAACCAAAAGAATTACCATTCATATGAAGACTTCTTCATAATTCTTAATAATGTTCATCTACCAAGTAGCACACACTTATAAATTTAACTGCCCATGTCTCAAAGTAGATATTTCTACCCAAGTATTTGACACTTTGTGTGTCAGTTTTTTCTGTCTAGTCAAACGTTAGTATTCATCATCTTGTTTTAATTTTTGTTTGAATTTGTAAATGATAGCTTTATTACAACCATTTTTACTTTTCAAACTTATTTATACAAGCACACCTCATTATGTTGAAGAATTTATACATGAATATAATAAGTATTGTGAGGATACCACGGTTTGCAATAGTCTAGATTATCACTTCCTCAGAAATTTATGTTGATATATTTTGGAAATTTATATTGTTGCAAGTATCTTGCAATGTAAAGATGTTGTCATAGCAGTGAACATGGATCCTAAAGAGCTATGAATGAATAAATGTATTTTAACATCACATTCATTTTCCTACAGGACCCCAGAGATGCCCTTGCATCTGAAGTTTGAGGAAATGTCAAATATATGCTAAAGGTCCATAGTAAAGTTTACTATCCACATATTCTAAAGTTTACTCCATCACATTCTAAGTACAGTACATCCTCTTCAGAAGTCTATGCTCACTCAGCAGTATCATATCATTTTCTGAAAAGTTATTTCAGGGTCAACACCCCCATCAACAATAATGGACTAGAAATTGGTATTTGAAAACTTCACTGCTAAGAGTATAACAAATTTTAAAAGAAAGTGAATACAAAACCAGAAAATTCTCTTCATTGCATCACCATTATAGGATTCTCAGACAGTAAGAACAGACTGTGCTGACAATGCTGTACTAGTATCTCTGGACCCCTTTGTTCATTGTGTCTTTGTAATTGTTGCTTTGTAATCAATAATTCTCAATTCAAATGAATTTACTGGTATCATCAATTCTTTATCTCCTTTTACATAAACTATTTAAACCAAATGAACATTCCCAGAAATTTGAGATCACAACCTTCAGTACTTCATCATGATCACCTTTTAATGTTGTCATTCTAATACTCAAACATTCAACATGTTCATACTTGCTGTCTAATAAAGGTCTTAAGATTATCCTCTTGAACACAAGATTACTGTGCAACTGTTGAGTCTGGTGTCACACAAAAATTCAATTTCACAGTGCAAGGAGGGGATCCGTTGTTGTTTTTACACTTGGTGGTCTTGAATGGAGCTATAGCAATGATCACAAAAATGACCATTGCTATATCATCACTTAAATTTCTTTCCTAGAACCATGAAAAAGATTTCTCTTGTTGAAGATCAACAAGTCTGTGATCAGGCTTGATCACAATCAAACACTTATATAAATTATGGGAAAACAAAGAATTCTTTCATTCAAGCAAGAGTGTCTAATTAAAGGAAGAGAACAAAGAAAATAGATCAATCAAATAAATAGCAGAACACCATATGGGAGACTGTTCCAAGATCTATTTAATTACAAAGGGCATGAGACCAATGCAAAAACCTTCCTCTCTCCTTCCTCTCTCTATGGGAAGCCTCTACAACCTCCCCAGAAACAAGACAATCACTGCCTGGTCAACATCAGAAAATATCCTTTTGAAGCAAACAAAGCCTACAGGAACACTGAGAAATGGTTACAACTGTTATTAAATAGTCATGAGATGCGTTAGAAATACTTACCAGTACTTTTCAGGACCTCTGAGAATGACTGATGATGTTCAAACCTGAAGAAACATGTGAGGGCAGGTCTGACTCACCAGTTACTAAAAGACAAGCTTGTTCCCCAACACAGTTTTCTGGGGGGTTGTTGTGCCTGTAAATTACACGTGACTTTTCCTATATATGCTTGTTTTATGAAGAGTATTAAAAAATGGAAACCTTAAATTTTTCCAAAGTCAGCTGACAGAGATGCAGCTCTCAATTAGCCTTTTTTTTGTTCTTTCACAAAGCATAACAAATATTCTCTTAAAAACATACTCTGCTTCTAACTTCTCTGCTTTTGAGATGAAGATCAAGTAAGCAAAAATTCCACTCAATGTAAAAGAAATAACACAAAAATTACCTTTCTAACTCAGCAATTTTCTTATCTTTGTCATTCTTCTCATTCTCTACTTCCTTGAGTATCTCTAGAAGTCTGTCAACCTCAGCCTGAGCTTTGCCACATTCTTCTCTATAGTACGATGCCTCTTTGTCAAGCTGTTTCATTCTGTCTGCAAATTCTGGATTCAGCCGTGCCTCCTCCTCAGCTTCATGAGCCTTCAGAATCAACATTTCAAAAAAAAAAAAAAGATAAGGATGACAATAACTTAAATAGCCTTAAGAGCTTCACTTCTTCAGCCTCGGAGCTCAAGTTTTCATTAAAAAGGATTATGGGTATTCCTGTCTGATGATGCTTTTCTACAGATGCATATAAAATGAAATGAGAATATCTACAAAGTCGAATTCTCCTGAAAGGAGAGGGGATTTCTAAGGGGGTATTTACATTTTAAAGGTGTTGTTAAAATTTAAAAACAAAACCTTACCTTGTAATTAATTAAAATTACATTTAATTAACTAATTAAATTCACGTTAAGCTCAGTGTGTTTTGAATATATAAGCAATCTCTTAACAAATCATGTCCTCTTTCCCTATATATAAATACACATACTTTGTATGTGTAAATGTACAAACACAGATACATATATACATATTGTATGTATCTGTATCATCAGATGTCTCCAATGCAGCTTGATACAAAGAATTTAAAGGAAATAAATTGTTTTTAATGCAGAGGTGATTTTAAAAGATAAACCAATAAACTAAGAAGCTGCTTTCAGCAGACATTTTACCCAATAATCCTTTTTATCTTATCATTAATACTTAACCTGAAACATCAGAGGAACAAGCCCATTGGTGAAAACAGCACAAACCTGGCAAACACATGCATGGATGGGTGGCAGTTTCACAGACAAGAGAGAAGGCAATGAAAACAACAACAGTGCAGAGCCCAGTCCAGCTCCCATCAAACCTAATGGCAAAAACCCAATTAACTTCAATGGGAGCATGACCTGGCACCGAGTGCTTTAAACTGTTGGCTGGAATAATCACAGACAGATGGAAACAACGATGCACTGCAATGCTTAGCCTACCCCTTGCTTCCCATTATTCCTAATTGGCATCTTGAAAGAGCAGGCAAGGAAAAAACAAGTAGTTTAAGGCAGTGCACATTAAACATAGAAAATTCAGGTAACATACAGGATTTTTACAGAAATTCATGATATTTAGAACTGAAGGTCCTCCAACTATCTTATACACAGAGAAGATGTGGACTTACTTATCCTTCTTAATTTCAGAGAATGGACAATGCAAGCAAGCAATGAAAGAAATGCAGATCAAAATGAAGCATGCATGTTTAGGAAAGAATTAATATAAACTACAGGTACTAGAAGGTCCATATTCTTTGCAATGGTTAAAATGTTCTGTATAAATAAAGAACAAGTCTGAGTTTATTATAAATACAACAAAAAAATTGAAATTAGTAAGTAAGAAACTTAGGAGGTTTGCATGTAACATATCATTTAAGCATGAGGATAATAAGAAAAGGATAGTAGATTTGAAGTGTTATTTATCCCACTCAGACATCTTTAGTCAGAAGAAATATTTCATCACCAAAAGAAGCCAAGGGTATGACATGAGGAGCCTAACAAACCTACCAACCTTGCTCTTCAAAATCTCTGTTTTGCTACATGCTCCAATCCTGAATTCCATGCAGATACAGGACTTTTTAAACCCAGAACTTGTTTCAAGGTAACATTCAAGGAGTATCTTGATTTTACTGTTTGAATGAGATGCCAGCAACAGATTTCTTTTCAGGCTCATAATCTTCCTTAATAATAAACTTGGATTTCTTTTATACCAGTTGTTAATTGTATCAAGAAATTTGCTTTCAACTAGCTTCATAATTTTTGAAGTCGATTTAATACTCAGACTCAAGGCCAATTATCTGAGAAAACAATTCAATTGTCCATCAGTGCTATTACAATATTACACACTTTTTTATCATTAAGTAATTTTGCAACAAATAAATTAATTCCTTAGGTAAATTCACTCTGGAAAAAGAAATACAACCCAACTCCCACCTTCAAGGTACTAAGAAACTTAGACAAAAAGCATATTGCTCCCTATTCTTCAGATTTCTCCTCGTCTCCCAAGGGTAAATTCAGAATTTCACAGCTCCTCTCTAAAGGCTATTGCTCTTTCATGTATCTCCCTGTCACCTTTCTGTCCCTTCCCTTTACTTTGGTACACAATTAATTACATACCAGCCTTACTTTCATCATTTCATAGAGAGGAAAAAAAATACCCACCTTCCTTCCTCTAACCAGTCTTCATTTTAGTATAAAGTGTCAGCTTCAGCCCAAACTTTTTCCCCATGTTGCTCTACCCTTCTTTTATCCCAGGGCAAGAAACAATGCAGATGAGAGACAGAAGCCTGTCTCAGTTTTTATGTTTCATTGCTATATTGCATCTTCTACAATGAAAATGCATAACTGGACATGATAGCATCACCAATGCAGAGGTGCCAAATGTTCTACTACCATGGAGTATTCCTGTTACACAGCACCTCAGAAATTTACTGAAAAAAAGTATCTACTGCACACCTGATAAGCAAATCATCACCTGAAATAATAGATATATTCCTCATTCAGCCCTTTAAATCTTTGTTTAACAGCATGATAAGGAAAACAGAATTAAGTTGCAAAAGTATTTTCAGTTCTTGTGTTTTCTGTGGTACTCAGGCTATTCCATATTTGTGGGATGTGTTTTTGGAAAATTCTGCAGCACAAACTGGGTCACTGCATTTCCCCAACATGAAGTGGAACTTTTAAGGTATGATTAAATGTGATTAAGCATCCAACCAATGTCACATATAAATCAATGTAAACATTCAGTTACTACAAGGTTATTCTTAAAAAACAAACAAACAAACAAACAAAAAAACCACCCACCAGTATTGCAAACCACCAATTTAGCCAATTGCCTGTATTTTTCAAAGCACTTTGAGAAGCTTTTTTTGACTATTGGCAGGAACTAGATTTCTACAAGGGTATCGCCCAAATGAAGAAGTAAAGGATATTTAGTTAAAAAGAGAGAGCAAGAACAAAAAACAATTTTTACAAAGCTTTCTGCTGGTGGTACTTTAACCTGCAATTCCCTTCACACTGGGAATCTTCACACTGTAAACAAAGCTGCTGATACTAGAAAAGAGCAAAACAAAATCCATTTGACATTGCCAGGACAAAGGCATAGAATTACTTATAAGGCCTTGTTTTATTTTACAGCTTTGAAAGATGTGTTTGGATCTGAACTAGGCACCTTTTTGAATTTGCTGTGTACAGATCAGGGGTGATTTGTTGACAGATGGAACTTGACTTTGGAAGTCAAACAGTAGGCCCAAAGGAGTTAAAAGGCAGCTCAGTTGATATTGCCCCTGCTCCTGGCAGGACAGGGCAAATTTCTTTGGCTGTTTTTAGGTATAGATATATATTTTAGGTACATATATATATATTATCACATGAATCAGAAAGTCTCTGGCTTTTTTTGCTGTATCTCCTTTTTCTGTTTAATTTCTGTCCCCTGTTACTCCCTAAGTTCTCTCTTACCTTGGAAAACACATTTTCCATTTCTATGGGGCTTTTATGTGTAAGAGGGGCTAGTCCATGTGTATTTTTCAGCTTTCTTAAATCTGTATCTGCAAATAATCCTTGTGTATGCAGATTAGGTTAATTTCAAACTAACTCACTCACTTCATGATGCTTTTTCTCCCAATATTATGATTGTGATGTTGTATGTTATTTTTACAACTGAGTAAAAATAGCATATCACTCTACCATTAGAATTTCACAAATTTTTACATTAATTATACATCTATTCTTATCTTTGCTTCATAAGCACTGCAAATGCTTTAGAAGAAAAGTAACGTTTCCTTACGTAAACCACAAATTTCCTACAGAAACATCATAACAATGTGGCACAGACATGCAACATGAATTATTTAGGCTATTAAAGTCTTATGGTACAGTCATGCATAATTCTGCATTACAGAAATGGATGGATAGATAAGTATTTCATTTTTAAAGCTTCAGACACAAACATACACAGAAATCAAGTGGGTACTTGAAATTTAAAAACAAATAAAAGGAACAGCAGAATTTACATGCAAGATATTACTTTGTAAGATCCTTCAAATTTTATTACTTTCAAGAATAAATGGGAAAAAATATTGCTGTCACATGAATTTTCTTGTCCCTAAAAGTCAGGAGGTTTTCATTGAACTTTAGGGACTGCTCTAAGCTATAGTGTATTCTGCAAGTACATAAAATTTTAATCTGACATTTCTCTAATAGAAAATCTTGGAAAATTTGGTCTTTAATATTAAGAAAAAGGCTCACCTGAACTCCAGAATCAATACAGCATGATATTTTCATTACAGCACAAAGGCAACAATGTAATTTCTTATAAGCAATTTTGCAGAAAATCTCATTGAGTATTTCAAAAACTTGACCCTTAAAGCATAAAGAAACGTATGTCCAATTCTATTTACAACTTATTCTCATATATGTAGGAGAAGGAGGAAGGTGAGCAAGAGAAGTTTATTTTAAAAAATCATCTTGTGGATATAGTATAACTGCTGCCTGCTGCCAAAGGAAAAGGATCTTGCATCCATTGTATTGCAACTTCCAAGAGACTGTCCTTTTGAAAATTAACCACATAAAGGCAGAAAAACAGTTAAGAAAAGGACTGACTTTGGAATACTGCACACAAACAGATTAGGAAGTAACAAATGAATTCTATGCAGCAGAATCACTAATATTGAGCTAATGACTGGCCAGCATTTATGAAAACCAAGCTAAAAACTAACAGTAAAAAGACTCCAGTCTGAAAAGACATGCACAGGAGCAGTGCAATGATATGAATAGAAACATAACTACCACAAAACTGACCCAAGATGATACAGGAAAAAAGGGGTTTATCATTGAAAGGGACAAGCTCTTTCTCCAGCACTCTGCTGGAGGGTAGAGGTGAAAATATCAGGTTTTATGTTATTGTGCTACAATTTACGACTAAATTCTAAACACAGGTAATCAATAACTTTATAAGTAAATACAGCCCATTCTGAGGGACTCTCTTTTCCTATACAAAAGTCATGATATATCCATTACATGGTTAGAACTACAAAACCTAACCATAATAGATTCCAAAGCTGGAATCCTGGTCCATGGACACTCATGGCAAAGCTCCCATTGACTTCAGTGATGGCAATACCTCCTCTAAAATGTTAAGTGTTGTATCACATTACTTCAGCTACAAACCCAGTTCTTTTATATTTACACTATCCCAATTACATAGGGATTCTGACTAGGATTACTATGTAAACTATAGCTTTTAAACTGCTCTTACAGTTACATCATATTTCTGGCCTGCGATGCTCACAGCACATTTAATGTAACAGTCTCAGGCAAAAAGAGGGAAACTCCTCTCTGAAGAGAAAAAAATTTGTTGCTGCTCTTCCTCAAATTGAAAAAGGAGTCAAATCAAAAGAGATATTGTGGAATTAGAGCAGGCATTGGTGATAATATTAGTACTAAACAAGCCAAAGGAATATTGTACTTTTGAAAAAGCTGCCTTTTGCATTTATTGTTTTATTTTTCACCATTTTCTTCATTTAAATACAAAGTTTCCATGTTCCTAATGTATATGTGCTTTTATGAGTTGAATTGGTCTATTTTAGTCATATAGACTTTTGAAAATACTGCCAGTCATTTCCTAGATATTATTATTCATCTAATTAACTCAGTCACAAGATAAATTGAATGAATTAGGAGTTATATAAGTTTGAAGGATCAAATAAAGTACTGCACAAGGAGGAATTAAAAAGCAAAGCAAAAGAAAAAAAAAATCTGCATGCGTTTTCTAATGGAGAAGTTGAGGACCTAAAGGACGTTTTTTTCCTCAGAAACACAGTATGTACCTATTTAATACATTTCATATTCTTAAAATGGCCTTCAAGTCCACAAAGTTCATTTCTTTGGATTTAATGGATACAGCATAGTGAGCATCAGGAGTGTTCTGCAAAGCTCCACAGAGGAAGAGCACAACACAGTAAGGGAATGGATCCTCATGCTTCCATATGTTACAGCGGGCATTTTAAAAATGAACTTACTGGATTGTACATCTGATTGAACAACTGCTCAGCTTGCTACATTGCAAAGTTGGTAGGGAGTGAAGCACAGACAGGAAAAGAAGGAAAGATCCAGGAAAACAGCATTAGCTCAACAAAACCAATGCACTTGCACAGAAGAAGTCGTCATTAAAAAAAAAAAAGAAAATTGGAAAAAAAAGTAGAAATTTAAGATTCTAAACATTCCTTGGTGAAAGTGAGAGGCACTGGGGAAACATAAATGTTGACTTTGGCTCCTAAAAAAGAATAGCTGGAGTAAGAAATTTAAGGTTTGTGTTACTTTCCCTTTCTCAAGTTAAATAACCCATGAAATAAAGAGAGGTGTCCACTTTTGATGATACATTAAGTGCTGGTCTCAAGCAATGAATCACGAGAAGTGCTTTTGGCTGAGGCTGCAATTTATCACCAAAGCTTCAAAGACAGTAATAATAAAAGATTAATTAAATAGTATCATTAAATTTATTACTTTCCTTTTGTTTAATACAATACTGAATTTTCTATGCAGAATGACTTTCAAACAGTACAGCTTGGCAAATAGTACTTTAGCAACTGCAAATATGTCAGTAAGCAAGTAAATCTAAGATAATGAAAAACAACAAAAGGAGGAAATTCTAGAGTGGATAATAAAGATTATATATACACACATATATATAAAACACTTTGCTACCTATTGGGTAATTCCTGCTGTTCTTTCACAAGTAGCAATACAAAGTAAGTCAACAAAAATCTGTGGAATTTTGGGAAAAAAGCATTGACCATTCTCTGGTATTTAGAATTTTTTCTTTTAAAATGTTTTATGAATTTCAATCCTTAGCATTTGTCACAAAATGTTCAACAAAGCACATCTATAATTTAAAAATTTACTTTTTATACCAAAATTTAGCAGATTTTATCACACAAATAATTGCTTCATACAAATATCTTTTTCATTATTTTTGAAATGTGCCTACATGGGTTTAGAATCAGCATATTTTTTCTTGCTGAACAGCAAAAAATCAATTTGTGCAGTACTGAAAAATATTTGGATCTAATGAGATCCAATAAAATCCATCTTTACTATCAATAAATGAATCTTATTGTCTCCGAAAAACAGAAAGCAGGGAAAGTTGGGGAGGAGAAAGTCTAAAAGTTGTCTTGGTGTTTTTTATTTACAGTTTTGGTTTGGGCTTGCCCCTTGTGCACATTTTCCTTCAGGCATAGCACTTACCACCATTAGTGCTCATGCAGAACTAACTCCCAGCAAGCGTGCACTTTCATGTTTCTTAGTTGAATTTGTTAAAACTTATAAATCAGCATTGAACTATAATTCTTTCACAGCAGCATAACAAAGCACCTCCTCTGTGATATTTTTAGAGAGGAATACTGTGTAAGCTACTTGGAATTTTTTCAAGGAGACAGGCCCTTGGAGTGGGTTTTGCAAGAGAGATGTAAACTGTGCCAGACCCCTGTGCTGCTGCAGTGGTTGATGCTTACACGTGAGCACACTCATGGGACACGTGGGTTCATTTATGGCCCTGTCGCTGTCCCCTCCTCCTCTGACCCAGACATGTGCAAGAGTGACCCAGGGTTCTGTTTCACTCAGTTTCTTGAGGAGTGAGAACACGGTGCAGGAATTTTTCTGGGGACCAATTACTTTTAACACAGGGTATTTACAGGTTTGAACATAAAGTATTTCATTAAAGAAAATGTGAATTGAAAATGACTGTTTGGAGTCTACTGTCATTAACAGTCACTGTTTCTGTTCAATTAAGCATGCCCAGAAAGAAGGTTGTAACTACATTTTATTGTGGAAATACCTGGTCTCCTACAAATGGTGGGTGAATTTCCATTGGGGCTTTATGCTGTATTTATGATATAATAAAACTATTATGTTTTCAACTTTCATTCAATAACTGTTTGTATTTATGCACAAGAAACATGCTGCCTTTTTATACAAAAGTCATCCCAGACACTCTCTGACTTTTGTAAGTGCTTGTTTTTCCATGACTGTATGATGTGTTTATATGTACAGTCATAAATGATTGAATTAGGATTTCAAGTCCTTCAAGAGGATTTTGATGAGGGTTTTTTAAGTGATCTGTGCTTCCAGGGCTCTTTTAACAATATTTTTTAAATAAAGAAAAAAGATATTTCAGATTGTAATGAAGTATCTGTTGTAATGGAGTGCAAAGTAAGCAAACACATATTCTAACAAACTAAAGTAAACTAAATTACTTCCAGAGAAATATTTTCTCTGGAGATTTTTATTTGCCATCAAAAGCATTTTTAAGTTATCGGACATTTAAATTATTTGTGCTTCCTTTTGCATATGTTTATTGAAAAAAAGCTTCCCTTCCTCTCAACTAAAGATCTAATGCAGGCACCTAATTGCACATATTAATTCTGAATTAAGAAAGAATACAAGTATAAGGTTTACACACTGGTATCCTTTATACTTTGCAATACCTTCTTCACAGGCCAGGCTATTGAAACAATGCTTAATCACTGAGCAGGATACTACTCAACCTGGGTAAAAAGAGTGTCAGAATATTATGCTAACAGTGATAACATTCACAGAACAAATATTATTTACCAGAAAATGAAAAAAATATATCATTATTGAAGGAAAAAAAAAAAAAAAAAAACAAAAAAACGCTTGATGTACACTTAGTCATGAATTGCAGAAGGCAAACGTAATGCCTGACCCCATCAAATACATAATGAGAACAATGAGAGCAGACATTACCAAACAACACAGAGAAAGGTCAAAGAAACAATGGTATCAAAACACTTGCAAATCATTTAAGCAAAATCTAGTTTACTGCAGCAATTTAAGTAAAACCATGTAATAAAATACAGGGTTTGTATGTTTTTCTTTAAATGCTTGCTTTCACTTCTTGCTGAATAGAAATACTGAATTGCCAGCTGATATAAACTTCTGATTATTTTGCTTAATTATCACAAATGTGTTCACCAACAAAGCCGAAAATACATCAAAATAAAACCTAGCTAGAGTTTTCATTTGAGAAGCTGACTTTTTTGATTAGGAATGCCAGCATTTCTTGGACGAGCATTTCATTTTTTTCTCATGCTGCAAACATTTCAGTTTACTTCTAAAAGTGGTGTTAATTCACATACATGTAAATTTCTGGTTTGATAATTTCTTTCTGTCCTTTTCCCTCCAATGTCCTGCTCTCAGTTCATCTATTTGTTGCAGCTTCTCAGAATTCCCTCAGAGAGGTACTCGGGACAATTTCTGAGGCTCACTAGTGGCTTTGGTACAAACCTCTTGAGAAAAAGCAGTATTTGATGCAAGCATCAGCAAACAGCATAAGATGGGTAGATTCTAGATTTACTCCAGAAGAGTAAATAAGCTGATCATTTCAAAATGAGGGTATGGGATGCTGATTTTTGTTTTGCTGATTGTTTAAGATGGAACTTACCTTCTTCAACTGTGCTTCCAACTTACTACACTCTTCTTTCTTTTGTTCTATGGCTATTTCTAAAGACTTAAGTTTGGAGTCTCTTTTCAGCCCTGCTGATGCCAATGAAGATGCATGTTCTTTGAGATCGATTAAACTAGACTGCAAAATGACCAAGAGTAAAAAGTTAATTCCTAGTCACCGGGACACTAACTCATTGCCAACTTAGCAATCACTTGGATCTTGTTCCCCCTCCCCCAAAAACAGTTGACTCAAAGATAAGCATTGATAGCAAAAGACACCATTTTGTGCATACAACTGGAATCACAGGAGCTGGCATGCAGTGAAACACAGAAACATTCAAAATACAGATGAGCTCGTGTCATATTCTGGAGGTACAAACACACTGAAAACTGTTTCTCTAACTGACAAACAAAAACAAGAGCAGCAATGGAATATCTGAGCCTAGTGGAAGCTTAGGTAAAGGACAAAGTAGAGATTATGATACACAGCTATGTAAAAACCTTATTTTATGTACAAGTAAGGACTGTGAAGAATGCTTAAGAAAGCAGCAGTTCTGAAGCTGACCACTGAAGTGGCAGAATTTCAGTACTTGACACAATTCAAGAGTAAACCTAATGCACTTTCTTTCATCCTAATGACATAGATAGAAGAGCAGAGTTTTCAAGAAAAGACTGACCTCTTTTTCTGTCAGTTCAGCCTGTAAAGCATTAACTTTCTCCTTCAGGTCCTTGTTTTCTTTTTTATAAGATTCAATTTCTTCAAGTCTTTCTCTGTCATCTCGATCCCTTTGCTCCTTCAGACGCTCTATTATTCTTTCCTAACAAGGGAAAGAGTTGCCAAACAGAAAAGTTGTGAATCATTTTAAGAAAAGATAGAATTAAATTTGTTTGCATTATGTTGCACTTATTAAAAAAAACCTTCAGAAGCAGAGGATGATTGAGTTAATGGTATTAAAGTCAATGCAAGATTTCTCTAGATTTCCAAATCATAAGATCAAGTTTTAAATACTTGATAAGAGTAACACAGTACAGGAACTTCAAAGAGCTATATATAAGTATGCTTTGTTTTGTGATAGATGTGGAAAGATATTCACTTCAATAATGTATTTCCTGTATTCGTAAGAGATTGAAGTCTTGAATAAAAGTTCAAAACAAGCCATGAGTAGCTTCCTCAGAGTAGCTAACTCAGCTACAATTTTGTTATTACTCTACAGTGCTTGCAATAAGATGCCAAGGTTCCAGACCTAATCAGAAACCAGCCATCCGCTAATTACCAGTAACATGCAACTTACATGTATTATATTTTGAGATGGTAAAAAAACAGTCATCTAAGACACAGAAAAAGTACCCTGATGCAGATTAAGAAACATAAAGGAAGGTTTTTCTCTGTCCAATTAACAGTAACTCTACAGACATTTAAACTCAACCCTGTTTTTGCACATTTTGCTGATTTCCAGTAACTATTTCAAGTTTTGCTGAAAACCAGCAGTCATTGATTGTGTGAAATGGGAAAAGCAGACACAGTATGCTGTGACATGGTTTTGTTAAGCTCTGATTATGTTCTCAAAAATCACATTCCATCAATACTTGAAGGATGCAAATACTAATAGAGAGAAATACTTAGGGTAGAATGAAATAACCACTAGAATCACATTTCAGTTGGAAGCAGGTCTTTAAGCAGAGTATCAGAACTGCTGGTATCATTTGGGGGTGGCAGGCAGGGGGGCAGCAGAAGCAGCACCATTTCAGTCCTGCTCCTGGGTCAGGGCAATCCCAGGCTCGGCAGAGAACACACAGAGCAGACCAGAGGAGAAGAACTTGGTTGTGCACAGTGACAAAAAGCTCAACATGACCCAGCCATGAGCACTCAGAGCCCAGAAGGCCCCAGTGTTCCTGGGCTGCACCCAAAGCAGTGTGGCCAGCAGGTCAGGGGAGGTGACTGCACCTCTGTCCTGCCCTGCTGACACCCACCTGGGAGAGCTGCTCCCAGCTCTGGGGTCCCAACAAGGACACATTGCTGGACAGGGTCCTGAGGAGGGCCAGGAAGGTCTAAGGGCTGTAACAACCTGGTCTAATGAAGGTGTCCCTGCCCACAGCAAGGGGGTTGGAACTAGGTGATGATCTTTAACATCCTTCCAAACTAAACTTATGATACTAAATAACTTCAAGTTCATTCCTGACAATATAAATTCTTAAACCCTTGAATATTAATATTAAGATGCTGGCCTCCATAAGGTAGAATAGCTTAACAATCATAAACATTCAGATTCCACATGGTTATATTCAGAATTAGTTTAATACCAATTCCTTCTTGAAGATTTATTTACCCAAATGATATTTTCATCTATAACAAATTAAACATAACACTATTTCATCTTTTTAATGAACAGTATATTTTTTCTCAGTCAATCACAAAAGAAGACTAATTTATCTGTCAGCTGCATAAGGCTAAATGTCAAAAACGTGTTAAAAGGCCCTAATATACCATGTTTTACTTGATTAACAGCTAACTTGCAGAAATCCCAACAATGTGTTCTTGTTTCAGTCTTGTTTGCATTGGGCAGCTTTCCTTATGCACTAATCTGGGACCTCACAGGTCTAATCTATTTGCACTTTATCACAGAAGCAGGAACTGAATTGCCCCAGCATATAGCTCCATTATCAGACATACTCCATTGCTTATCTGCTGTATGCTGCTACAGTAGGACCAACTTTATAAATATCAGCTTCATGAAAGCAACCTCTTGAGCTGCTTTGGGCCAGTCCAAGAGCTGAGATATTCTTTGAAAAGTTTCTTGTTATAACATCAAGGCAGCTGATAGCACTTCAGCATAGTCTGATTTTCAAACTTCTTTTCGTCTTTTTAAATTGCAATGTAATCCTTATGGTTCTTACAAATTTTCAGTGCTTAGGAGAGGCTCTAAAATTAGGGATAAATAGAAGAATGAGTATGTTTTGCAGCTTAGTTCTAAAATGAATTCAGATGAAACTGAAGTTGATTTGTTTCTGATTCCTGACAAGATGACAAATCACACCAGCAATATCATCAGAAAAATACTAAGATTAAAAGAAGGAAAATGTGACAATGTTTTATGATGTCTACATTAATTTCCCATTTAGTGTTCCCAAGATACCTAATCACTAAATAGGAAAGAAAATCAAGAAACAGATACTTGGAAAAACCTATTTTCATAAAGAATAAGGAAACTTATTTTCTACTTCAGAGCCAAAATCCTCATCTCTGTATTTTCTAGAAAAATGCAGGAAAACATTTGAGTTTTGGGCTTTAAAAACAGTTTATAATTAATTAATATCATATGATAATGTTTTAATTTGTTTTTCTTCCTACAGAAGCTAAGAAAAGCAATTCAATCAGATTGCAGTAAATTGTGGTTAGTTAAACTGGTATGAATAATTTTTATGTCTATTTTTTAAAAGCTTCCCATGATGCTCTTGAAGACTTTTATTCATTATTTTTAAATTAAAATTCTAAAAAGTATTGAATGGACAAAGAATTAATATAATGCAAAAAAAAAAAGCCTAATTTCAGAGTATAAACAAAATTATATAGTTGAAAAGTAGATCTGATGCAATTTCTAGAAAGAAAAATAAAGCATGCAAACAATGCATTTTCATGGAAATGGAAATCAGGTATTCTTAAATGAAAGTATCATCTGTTCTTGACAGCATTACATACTGAATTGATAAAAGTACTTATACTGATGCACTTGTTAAGAAAAACTCATTAAGGGATCCATTTGGACAAACCTCTATTCCATATTTCTACCAGTATTCCCAGTGGAAATATTTAATAAGCATTGATAAAGTCTGTAGGTCTTAAGAATGCTACTGCATAAGGAATTTCCTGGGAACAGTTAGGATGAATTGGGAAGCTGGACACAGAAAGGAATGAGGCACATGTGTAAACATCCACTGTCAAAGTATTCAGCTGCCAGAAGCCAGAAGAAAGCCAGGCGCAATTGTCCATTTGGAATTCCTAAGAGATGGCTACTGGCTTCTTTCAATGTGGAAGCACATCCCAGGAATCACACCTGACTTGGAAAAATCTGCTCTTCCAAGTGTGGCCTTCAAGGGACTTACAATGGAAAAGAAATTGGCAGTGATTTCCCTGTATAACAAACAATCAAAATCACACAGAGAGATGCATTTACCTTGGAAACTTTCTCCTTATTGTGTCTCATGCTCTCAGATCAAGCACCCAGTTTTTCAAAAGCTAACCTGAATCCTAACTCTGCAGTGTTGCTTGGCCCCCTACTCTTATACCAGTCAATGTGACAGTCACTCTGCTTCCCAAAAGACTGCTTTAAAAATCCCTCAGCTGCTTCTGTGGGAAAGTGATTAATCCAGAAAAGACGGTTTACAAAGAGAAAAAAACAGATTAAAAAGTACTTTCTGTCATTTTTTATTAATATCCTGTGAAATTGATGAACACTGTGTTCAGATTAGCAGTGAAAGATTACAGAAATGTGTAATTTTACTGTATAAGTAAATGCTTATCCCCATGAATCAATACTAATGACAAATTTTTTCACTGTTTTTGACCAAGCAAATGCTAGGAAAACAATTGAACACACAAGAAATAAAAAATCTGACATTAACATTGTATGAGTCAGTGCCAACACCGCAGAGGCATTTTCAAGTCATATACAGTCATAAATAGCTTCATAGGATTACACATTGCAGCATGGCACATATTACTTTAATTAGTCACACTCACCTGTTCACATTTAAGAAGCAGATATTAAGATCTGTGGGCTGCAAAATGTAGATATTTGTACTAATTTTTTGGGAATATAAATTCACTTACATTACCTTGTATTCAAAGCCCACTGAAAGAGGAAACCTGACCTCACTGAAACTGGTAGGAATGTTGCCACTAAGTTAAACAGCCCAGATTTATCCCTTCTCCTAGGTATTTTCAAATTAAAGGCATGGAGTTTGTAAAGGCAAAAAAAAAAAAAAAAAAGGAATTCTCAGATATTTTTTAATTAAATAGTTTCCCTTAAAAATGAAGCGTAGGAAGTCAGTAGTGCACACAGTAAAGCAAGGTAACAGTTGGTACAGCCACTTGCTCTTGTCCCCTGCTTAATGGACAAAAGAACAGGATAATCAAGATCACAAAGACAGGAAAATGCCCAAATCTCTACATTGTTTAAGTCAGGTGTCCAATGCCTTTCAGTTCTCTCAGGGAACAACCACTCATCTCACTGACTAAGGCAATATCTCCCCATGTCCTGGGCCATTTTCCCCATGAGCATTCAAAGGACATCACTTGTTCCCTCCACGTCCTGTGTCAGTTCATCTCCTGGCAGTCACTCCCTGCTCATCCTACCAGAGCAGGGCACCTGCTTCCCTGCCAAGGCCCATAGCCTTTGGGAGAGGCCAACTTAGAAGGACATTTTCTGCACACTCTTCACCCACAAGAGAAGCACATAAAGCTTTTCATGAGAAAACATTACCTTCTCTGATAGAGCTTCCTCTAAGGTTGCCAGTGCTGTGTCTGTGTTACTGGAATCTGTCTGCAGCGACTTCACTCTGTCTTTTAGATTAGTTAGTTGTTTGTCTTTGTCCCTAAGTTGCTCCTGTAGATTTTCAATCTGTAAATAAAAACATTACAATAATCATCAACCTTGTCATAATATTCCAAGAGGGACTTGGGTGCTGAGTGCATGCATATCCCACATATGATACACATGCCCCAGTATACTGCCAGGTTTTTAACTGCTATATCATCAACAATTTTAAACTGCAGGCCTTTCTATTTTGCTTTTGCTGAAGAAGTATAATTTTCTAACAAAGTAAAGCAAAATTCTCAATGCAGTCAGGTATTTTATTATTTAAATATTTTCTGATATTAATCACTCTAGTTTAAGGTACTGCATTATCTCAGTAATTCAAAGTATGTCTGGAATTACCCCTTTAGATTATTCTAGTTCAATAAGAAGGACAAAGAAAGGGTGAGGCAAAGCAAGTTGAGTGAGCCTTAAAATCTGGATTGAGAAAGATTATAACTTGCCTATCAAAAAATCTCCTCTTCCAGCCCTGCTGCAAAGAAAACTCAGCTGGGCAGAGATCAGGATGTTTATTCTTAAAAAGGCCATACCCACAACCAACCAAACAAAAATTCTCAAGGGACACCACTTCCATTCACTTTCTTCACCTCCACGAATAAAGTATGTCACTCTATTTTGCATATTTTAACCTCTTTAAATAAATCTGGTTCCTCATCTAGAAAGTATCTGAACATATTGCTAAAGTACCTATAAGCACACTGTCATGATTTATAGTGGTTAAATCAGGAAGAGTCAAATCATAAAAGTTATGTACAAAAAGTTGTCCACAGACCAATGTGGACTTTGGAAGCAAATGTGAATAAAAGCCCTCAGCTGCTGATTTGTCATGGCAATCCCCTTCTGGGGCTGTAAGGCACTGTGACCTCTGGGCAGAATGCAGGGGGGGACGCATGTTATGTCAGATGTGTAAAATTTTAGTAATTGTCTGTCAAAAGAATCCCCCTCCCTCCATCCTGCACTCTCAGTGCCACTCATTATTATGCACAAACTGGCACAAACCCAAGATTCGTTACTTAAGACTTCACACAAATAAATAGTAACAAGAAAATTAACTGCTCTGTTATTTTAGTATGCCACTTCAGATAATATAAGAAAATATGCCAAAATCCATGAAGTATCATTTGTTCAAAACTGGTTTTAAATATGTTGTCAACATTAGACAAATTATTACTGTCAACAGATATTCAAATTCTTACTTCCATCAGTGATTTTTCACTTTGGATCACGTTCTCTTGCTACTGAAATGAATTCAGTTTTCCTGTTCATTTTATAATGTAATGATTTTTTTTTTCACATAGCCAATACCTTTCCATTTAAAGCAACTGAGATTTTAACAGAAGCAGAAGCTTTTACAGTGACTTTAAGGATTTCTTTATTCTGAAGTTGAATTCAATGCATGAGCAGCTCTGCAGAAGTCAAGTTATGTCAATAAAAATTTGATCTCCATATGCAAGAACATACCACCATAATCAAATACACTTTAATTTGGGGCACACCTTGGTAAAAATTCTCCTCCTACTACATTATAGAAGTGCGGGAGAAAAAATCCTGAAGTTTTGACATCATATATATCTACAATTAGCAAGTCATAAAATCCACAGTACAGCTGTGTGCACTGTATAAAGTGTGTTTTAAAAATTAAATTTTAAAAGAATTTAAATAAAATTAAAAATTGAAAGTAAATTTGGAGGAGAATAATTCAATTAGAAAATCTTTACAGTATGGCAAGTACAAGTCTTGTACCTATTTTCCTTTTTCCTTTTTTTTTTTTTTTTTTTAATGTACATAGTTTAGTATATCAGATTACTGCTATGAGCCAAAGATTCCACTTGCTGTGTAAACTATAAAATACTATGGAATATGTAGAAAGGTCTTTTTGGGAAGACCTGACATAGAATAGCTTACTCTTGTGAATGACCTCTTGCAATATTTTTCTTCGTGTGTATATTTTATACAGATACAGAAACATGATACATGTGTTAATGAGTTAAGAACTTTTTATTTTATGGCATGTGTATTAGTCACATCTAAAATTACATTAACTGGAATTCAGAGGACTGCACACTATGTTTCTTTCTTTACTTCATCCAAGTATTAATGATTCCAACAACTACCTCATGACACCCTGTGGAATACTTAAGCAATTGCACATTTCAGCTTCACCAAAACAAATTCTCAAGTAAAAGGGAAATAAAACAGGAGAGTGAATATTGATTACATGTTCTTTGAAACAAAGTTAAGTTCTGGTCCTTTACTATCATCAGCTTGACCTACCAATTCTAGGCACCCTAAATTAAAGTACTTATTTCCTATGCACAGTGCTTATCTGAATTCCACAGCATTTACACGATTTCCTTCCTCTTAAAACTAATTGAAAATATGAGCCAACCCTTAACCAAGAAAACATGTTCTAAAATTATTCAGCATTTACAAAATTCTTTCCTCAGAGGTAAAAGAGAACAGGCAGCAAATTAAAAACATCCCCATTGAATCACCACTGCTTCAAAATAAGTCGCTCAATACATACTCCATAGATAAAACATGAGGAAAGGATCCAATTATTGTTCTATTTGTGCTATATAAACCTGAAGGAAATACTTTGATGGGAACAGGACCACACTGGGGTATGCAAAAGTAGAATCAGTACCACAGAGTATTTGTTTGTTGGGATAGGCACAGGATTAGCAAAGTCTACTGATGCAGACAAGACTTTATGACCACTTAATCACAGAGCTCTCCCAACAAGATTACAGAAGACAAAGGGATGGAGAGGTCTCACATGCTAAAATCGTGGAACACAAGATATGATTTAGTTCTTCCTGAGTTTTTTAAATCCAGAAAGAACAACAAACCCTCTGATAACCTCTGTCATGCTCCAACATACATACATATTTGGGTACAAGCATTCATGTAAGAATACAATTCTGTTATTGAATAATGACTTTTGAGCATGCCTGAATTCAGTTTATAGCAGGGACTGTTAAGGCCTCCTTAATCTTCAAGTACTTCTATTTTTTTTCTGATAGGAAGTTACTGTGAAGTTTTGTCACCATTTCTTACCTCTATAAACTGCTGTGTCCCTGTGCCAGGATGAAAAGAAACTGCTGTATTCTTTCCGTTTTTCAGAAAGTGTGTATCTTCCCAGGGCTTAACCCAGGGCTTTATTCCTTCTTTTAAAACAATATCCTCACAGATAAATGTCTTTCCTATGAGGAATCCTGTCAATAAACCTCAAGTGCTAATCTTGTCACCTTTTGGCAACAGTCTCAGGAATGCTTATTAAATACTCAAGGGATTAAATTAAATCTCACCTGCAGACAGGCTTTAAAATTCTCCAGTAACCCAAGTTCTCAAAAGAAAATTCCTTTCATTGTCAAAATTAAGGTACTGCACTATGGAACTTGCAAGAAAATCACATAATCAAAGAAAATGTTCCATGCTGCAACAATTTGCCTTCAGAGATATGCATTAAGGCATAAGAGAATTTAAGAATCTGTAAGAGAGAAATTACTTAAGACTTCTTGGGCCTTGCTAATGAAACCATAAAGTCATGTATTTAAATTCAGATGCAAGTATTTCCCTCTCTGCTCTGTATTTGAGTTTTAAATAACTCAGACAATAAGTATTTTGTATCAATGGGGTTTTTTACTCCAAAAGTTAATTTTGCTCTAAATTTCTGTAAGCAGAAGTGTTTGAGATTTGTTTCACATTGAAGTGCAGACCATGTCAATTCCAGTGAAATAGATCAATAATATAATTTTAGTGAGATATAAATTTAAAATCGAAACCTCGGAGAGAAAACAGAATTTTTGTATGTAATATTTGCTTTACTTACAAAAAAAATTATTTGAAGAAAGTAAATCCTACTAAACAATTTTCCGATTATTGTTACAGTCTACATTAAACAAGTACTGGCATTGCAAGAAAAAGGGATTTTAAAGCAGTATTCATCCAACATGAGCATTATCTAAGACTACTTTAAAACTTAGTATTCATTTTCAGACTTTAGCTTCTGCCTTATAGACATAGATAACAAAAGAGAAAAGTAATGCAGCTATTAATCAAAACATAAAAAAACAGGCATAGTTCGAACATAAAACTAAATGGCTACTTACACATAATTTATTTTTATTAGGAAGACTCATGGTAAATGTTCTGACTCATATGGTCCTTTTCAGAAACATCTCAGGACGTCCCAGAACATGAAACCTGCTTTGGTATTGACTCAGCAAAATAGATGTCTTAGACATCCCAATATCTCCTTTTGGTGGGTGTGGATGTGTGCGTGCTTAATTTGTAACAGCCAGAAAAAATGAAATTACTTTACCCTACCATGACTGTAAAAATACTGCTACTAAGTAGTAATAGTAAACTTGATACAGAGCTATAGTTTTTGGAGAGCACTATTGATTTTTAGCAATAATTTTTTTACCAAATTGTGTACAGCTACTAAATATCAGCCAAAATATCTGAAAATTAACAGACTTTACAGCAGCTAATTGAAGTTTCAATATATGGATTGAGAGGGGAAATCTTCCTTAGAATCACGATGCAACCTAAATGCAGTTCTTAGTTTAAGCAGAATTTCCAATAATAAAATGAGGTTATTGAGGGACAACTTCTGCTTCAACAGTTCGACATTGCAGATTGCCTTTGGACTTGTAAGACACTGCCCCAAAAGTGCTTTCTCAACCAGTGCCAGTAACTTTCACTTTGTTTTTCTTCCTTTTAAGTAGGTAGATGGACAAGTGCTAACTAGGAATATTTTTTTCAAACATAAAATATCACATCCTTATAGATTCCAAAAATTAAAATAGATGTGATGCTACAAAATTCTTCTATAATGTAAAACTCCCTAAAATATTATAAAGTAGAGGGTTGCTGCTTGCAGTTGAATATTTTCATTAAAGTGTAAGATTTGCACTAATCTTTTACTTGACTAATATAACTGGAAAAAGCTTGTTAAGCTTATAATGACATGATAAAATACTCTTGGATTCCATAAGCAGATCCAATATCCACTAAAGTGCTTGACTATGTCTCAAAAGAATAGCAGTTCTTCCTGATAGCTGCCTATTCCACAATATGTTCTCAATTTAAAATATTTCCAAAGTGCCTTCCTGTTACTACCTTGCAAATTTATATTTTCCAAATTGAAGTAATGAAGTAATAAAGCAGCATTATATTTACTTCAGATTAAAATAGTAATCATGGTTCAATAGTACTTTTTAGCTCTATATTCTTATATTATTTTGCCCCACAAAGCTTTCTTCTTTACCAGAGGTCCTAGATGGCCCAAAGCATATGGCCAGCTCAGTCCTACTGGATTATCAAATCAGAGACAGTAAAGGTATTTTTAAAGCTCTTCATAAATATTGCTTAGCCCTTTAGGTTACATAAAAGAACATCTCCAGCTATAGATATGCTGTGTGCCCAAGGAGAAAACAGTCTCCAGTTCAGTAGGTCTGCAAGGCTTCCACAGAAAGTGATTGATCTGTCTGAAGACTTTTTACCTCAAACTGCCTCAGGAGGACAGTCCAAAGTGCTACAGTGCAGCTGCCAAGTGACTGTCACAAAGGAACAAAGGGAGCAAGCCTTGCTCCAGACATCAGCCTCACATCAACCCGATGACAAGGGAATAGAGAGTGGCATGAGCTGGTAATCACCCCACTGCCACCTTCCCTACCTAATCCCAGCAGGAAGAAAATAATCCTTCAGAATCTTGCTCTACTTGAAAAGCTTCAAAACTAGAAATATACATAAAATCAGAATAGGAAACCAGAACAAAAGAAAGGCAATCAGATCATTTTTCCTCATATACATTCGTACTGATTCCCCCCAAAGTAACAGAAATTCAATACAACACATTTTCTACTTTAAATTCATATTTTTGCTGTTAGGATCACACAGCTGATCAGATTAATACTGAGGTTTGAAAACTTAATTTTATGACCATTATTTTTATCATTATTTTTATATCTATGTTCCATATATTTAAACTATTATATTCTATATATTCATTTACATTATCAACCACATGATGGTGTCCATTTTATTCTATGCAGAACCATCATCTTCCTTTTTCCTCCATTCGAAGTTGCTAACTTCTATATGCAATTTGTTTCTAAAGAACTAGCAAGGGCCAGGAGGATGTTAGTTCACACGGTTTAAGCAAAATAAGGCTTCAGATTCTAACTGGTGACTAATTCAACACTAAAGCTGTAGTAGCAACCAAATATAAAGAAAATAAAAGGCAAAAAAACCCAAGTTTACACAGACACTGATATGTGGAGATGGGAATTTTCAGGGAATAAATTGGAGAAAATAGAACACGCAAAAAGAAGAGAAAGGTATGAAATGCTGGAGTGTGATGAAGTAACTAACACTGACAGGAGAATCACAACCGTGGAGTTCTACCACCTGAACACAGCACTAAGAGTTGCTTTTACATTGTATCTTACTAAAAATGTCACATTTTCTTATAACAAATCTCTATCCTAAGGAGTAAGCAATTTAGGAATAGAAGAATATTCGAAGATATAGCAGACATTCTTGTTATAAACATTTTAGTCCCATTTGTTCACTCAGACTATCCATCCATTTGATGTTTTAGTCAACACATCCACCACAGTATAGCTGTAAAGCTGCAAATACAAAAAAATTTACATTGATATCAAGCTTCTGAACAGCTATTACACAGTAATTAAACTTTCCCAGAGTATATTGAGGAAAGCAAGTAAGTTTGTGGCAGAATCCAAAGATCTACTCCCATAACATACAAGCATTTCCCACATCATTATTTGTTCTGTATGATTCAGTTTGTTAAGTGGATCAACTGAGGATTAGAGAAATCTCAGGGAAAACAGCACAGTACAGTACAGAAGCACAAAGTATTATTAGAGTATATTAAAAAGTCCAATAGGATTTGAAATTTACTTAAATATATAATACATATACCAAATAATTTTGGAGGGAGGAAATATATATAAAGAAGGAAAAGAATCTATGCACTGTTGATCAGTAGAGAAAAATGTATGTCATTTACTGGGATATGCAGTAATATTCTCTGGTCAGTACCTGTTATATGTGACTTTTTAAGAATTGTCTTTATTCCATGATTGGAAACATCTGTCTACTGTTTCATGTACACATAGAAATTGAGAACATCCTATTGCATCAATAAATAGAAGCAAATGCAACTAAAATTGGAGATCAAAAGTGATCATCTTCTTCTTCCAAAACAAGCATGTATGTTTGTTTTATTGTGCAGTCACTGAAGGAAATAGTTCATCCGCTTTTACTTACTGTAAGATTCTAGATCCTTTCACAATACAGGATTCAAAGGCACAGGTACAGGAAGGATTCAGAGGAATCAACAAGCATTAGGAAAGAAGAGGTGTGCGCTGAGTTTTCATACAGAGAGCAGAAGAAAACTCCCCCAGGGCTGCTTAGGGAAGAGCTCTGCCCTCAAGTCAGCTGATACTTTTACTGGGCTATAAAAGCAGGTCAGTGGGCAAACGAGCCAAGAGAGGAGAAAGCTGTCACACAGAAAGGAGCTCCTGGACTGAAAGCATGGCTTCTGTTGCCAGACTCCAGCTGAGAAAGAGCTGGAACTTAATGCTAAAATTAACCTTCACCAGGAAGCTAGCCAAAAGAAGCCTGGGCTGATAATATCCACTTGTGTATCTGGAAATACTCAGTCTCTGTCTCCTTCTCCTCAGGGGCCAATAAATTCTCCGAACAAAACAGCTTGACTCTTGGACTCTTCCAAGCAGGACTCACAATATTGTGAGACATCCATTGAAAAGCTTTTGCTCTCATTATATCTATTTACTGTGATGTAATTCAGAATGCAATAGGTATTTTCAAGAGAGTAGATACAGAAATACAAAATAGACTAACAGATAATTCCATTTATGACAAGAGGGGGCAAACATTCATTCTTAAGCTAATGCTCTTATAATGTCTCTCTGTATGAGGGACAGATTTTCAAGCTGGGTTGGTTGGGTACCTACATCTCACAGTATTTGATGAGTTACAGGCTGATTACTGAAATCTTTTTGAAGTCTAGCCCAATCTGAACATTGAGAGCACCCAAACTACTTGTCAAAGTTAACCATGAAAAATCATACCTTTCCCCTCCATACTGCCTTTCTGGTGCTTGAAAACATCTGGTGATATTTTACTCATGGTTAGTCTCGTACTATTTGGTGTATATGCCTATAAAATAGGCTACATTGGCTTACACAAAAATTTTTAAAGAAGACCACATGGAAAACTATTACACTGTGTTATATGCCAGTGAGAGAAGAACATCTACTTTAATATACTGTAATATAAATTCAAATAGAGGAAAAATAATGCTGCTTTGGCATTCTTATACTTTTATTACAGATCATCAAAGTTGAATGTGATTTTTAGTGTGCATCTTGTCATTCTACTATGTCTGTATCAATTGGGAAGACTTGGGGGCCTCTGCCCAGATTTAAAAGTTACAGCACATCTCATTAAAAAGTTAACAGATGGTGAGAAGAGAGAGGCAGCTGACAAGTTGTAGAGACAAGTGTTGGGCAACAGGGAACACTGAAAAGGGAAGCTACAAAAGAAATAGAGTAAGAATAGGCACCTCAGGAGGCTGCAGAATGAGAGTAGGAGCCAGCTTGACAGTAGCTTGGGAAGTTTTCCAGAGCAATGAACACAGAGAAATCAAAAGGCTGGAAAAGAACAGGGAGTAACAAAAGGTGTATGGTGTGTGCTGTGCTTTAAAATACAGAAATATCTAAGGGAAAATATATGTATAGAAAAGGAAAAACAACATAAGCTGTGAAATAGATCACCAGTCTGTTCTGAAAGCAGATTTAGTTTGGATATCCAAAGTATTACAAGAAAAACACTAAAAAGCCTATTACCTTACTTTTAATTTAAGTTATTTCACTTTATAGCATGTTATTAAAATAAATATAGCTATTAAAGAGCAATACAGTCATTTTATGTCCTTAGGAAAATTATTAAGATAGGAAAACAGACAGACATCCAGAAAAAAAAGACTTACATTATAGAAAAGAGCCATAACCTTGAGTTCTGAATAACAGGCAGAAACCTTACAAACTGCTTCATTTCAAAGCGAAAAGGTTGAGCAGGTTGTGATGTGGAAAGGCTCAAAGCCTGACTTAATCCCTAGAGAAAAAGCAATGTTTTCATTCACTGTAAGAATCTCCTTCAAATCCTGCTTGTGGGCAGTGGAACACACTATAATACCCTAAGATCCTTTCCAGGACTGCCTATGTAACCCAGCAATGAAAAACCTATGATAATTGAATTTCCTTTCCCATTTGAAGGCTATCCAATCACTTAATAGATGACCTTGTCAATCTGATTTCATGCTACTCATTTTCTAAGATTTACACTGTCCAAAATAATTTATCCTCATTTGTGATATTTATACTTTCAGAATGTTAAAATAAAAAACTAAGCTCTACTGACTTGAGACAGATACCCAAACCTGACAGGTTTCGAACCATTCTTCTTGTCTGACACTTTCACATTTCCATCCTTCTTCTGACTACGAGATGTCTGAAATCACACATGGTTTTTCAGGTGGGATGACACAAGTCATTTAGAGAGCAGTTATCTTTTGCTCCACTACCCATTATTTCTGCAGACAGAAAATTGGCAATTTCCACTACCACATCCCATTTGAAATACTTTTCAAAACTGCATTAATAATTGCCTTCAGCCTCCTGGCATTAACACTCCAAATTTCTTTTTGGCCAATCATCACCTCTTTTTCTTCATCTGCATTCAAAGATGGTTGGGGTTTTTTTCCCTAATTGAAACACTGAATAATATTTTCTAAATGAAAATGATGAATAAAGTTATATCTGAGACAAAAGTCTGCCTTCTCACTCCAAATAAATCCTTCTAATCTTGACTGCATTTTTTTTTTATTCTTTTTGATCATTCTTCAACTTCAAAAACTTTTTTATTACCTAAAGTATTTTTTTCACTTGTATTCTTGCTCTCTTGGATTAATTTTTTCATATTCAATCCAGAATTATGATTTATAATAAAATATTTCAAATCGAGAAAGTCACTGCTCCACTGAAATACCATATACTTGATGTAAGCAATCCAGTTAAGGAATTGACACCAAATTTAAACTCTATCAAAATTTTTAGTATCCCATTTTTCTTGCCCATTTTTCATATTTTAGTTTGTGCACATGTGCACTGTAATACTTTCAAAATATCTGTTTTATTTTTACTAACACTGCTGTATATTTCTATTGATGGCTTAAGGTTACTCTTTAAATCACCAGCCTGAGTGAAAGAAGAAAATATCTTTATTTCCTTTCCTGGAATGTTTAAAGAGATATTTAACATGCTTTGTAAGGTTTGAATTTGAAACTCAATACATTTCCCATTTAAACAACTCCTGTAGTTTTGATTCCAATGCAAAGTTATAAAAGATACAAGAGTCTAGACAAAAGTAAAATAAATGCACATTCAAACATCATCACACTGCTCCAAAGGACAGTGTAACTCAGATCATACACAATTCCAAAATCAGCAAATGCCTAATTGCAGCATGCTACAACTTTTGTCAGAAGCCCTGGCCATAAATTACATTATAACCATAATTTTATATCTTCTTATATGAACAGTTTCACAACATCCCTTTAACACAGAACTGTGTGACAATATTAAACATATTTGGTTCAAAGACTTCAAAAAGAAAGGTAATTCACTCAACAGATAATGTTAATTTTATTTGATTGTTTCAGAACACAGAGAAGTCCCAGTATACTCTTGCTAACTTTTGTTAAGGAAAACTTTCAGATAAATGTACTGCTCCTAATTTGAAACAATAAATTAATGAATTGCATAGAACTTGTAAATCAGACATTTCATACCTGAAGGGAAAAAAACTGCAAGTATAGTGCTTTAAAACTGCTCAATCCTATTTAGTCCTTAATTACATCTCTCTTTCCACACTCTTACAGATTTTCTTGAGATTTCCCATATTCTTTTATTTTCCAGTCTTCTTATAAAATATTCTACTTAAAAATGTAATACATTACCAACAGAGGAAAAATATTAAACCTTACACTACTTTATTCTCACATTAAGGCATAAAGGGGCAGAAAGGTCTAAAAGGGAGGAGGGATGCTCTAAAAATTGAAATTAATTTTAAATTTAAAAAAAATTAAAATTTGTAATAGCAAAAAATTTTACATTGAAAATAAAAATAGTAGCCCTGTCCCCACACTGCTATAAATAATAGATATAGGAATTCAATACAGCTATGTTGATTTCTACTATAAGAACACCCTGACCTTAGAAATCACATTTAAAACATTGTAATGGAGAATCCAGTTTCACATGGTATCATTTTATATGAGTTTCCTGAAGTATCAGTGGTAAAAAGTAGGAAAAAACCCCAGAGCAGCAAAGCTGAAATGGTTAGGCAGTAATTAATCAGAAATAATAATATTCTTCTTATTGGAAAGTTTCCTTTTAGCTCCTTGGTTACAGAAACCATCTATATCCATATATAAGGGACAGTGGAATACATTCACATGAAAGAAAAGCTTTTGCAGAAGGATAACAGATCCCTGCCCCCTTGTTTAGAATGTCTTTTCTAAATCATTCTAAATTAACATATGGTCAATGTACATAGGTTTAGACCCATTAAAAGTTGAAGTGTTCAAAATGTTCATCAGAGAACTCGGATTCTTGTTACTATGAGATGTAATTTAATATTTTCACTATAGCTGCACCAAAGACAATGCACATATTGAGTTTCCCCATTAGTTACTGCAGGCCAGACAGAGCCTTTCTACATATAAACTATCAAAGCACCACTAAACTTAAACTGAAATGTTAAACGCAGCAACTTGGATGTCTTTAATCAACATCTGCTGAACAGTTTAGTTTCTCTAGAGCAGCAAAGGTAAGACAGCAATGCTCTTATGGAAATGTCTGAATAGGAAGTAATCTGTAATATGATATGGTTTTGTGTTTAAGATAGTTTGCTTTTGGAAGGAAAAATGTCCTTCAAAAAAAAAAAAAAAAAAAAAAAAACCCTGAATTTCCTTTATCTTGTATCTCCTCAAAACCATCAGGTTGGTATGTGAAACTTAGTCTCACTCTAATACCATCACACAATACAATACCAATCACACAACACCAATACACGAAAATAAAGGAAAATTTTTATAAAGTACACCTATGACAGAAATACTTTTCTCTCTAAATCAGTTTTTCATTAGGACTTTGATGCCTACAATTTGTTAATCAATTTAGCCATCCTTATCCATTTGGCTTCCTTCAGCTTTTTCAGTTTATTGTAAAAGCTTAAGGACCTATGAAGAACACTCATTGTCCCTTTGGCAATTACAGGAAAGTCCTGAAAATGCATTTCAATGTAACCTGCTGCTGCAATGTCAGTGACACTGACATACTATACCATAGTATGTCTTTTTTTTTCTCTCTGATTTATGTTTCTTTGCTGGACAATGAGAAGTTCCAGCAACTGACAGATGCACTTCTCTCCCACTGAGCTTCATGTTCCCTCCCTGAACCATGTGCCCCTCTGCATGGTGGGTCTTGACAGACACTGGATGAAACCCTCACAAGTGTGGTGAGTTAGGAGCTTGAAGTTGGGAACACTTGGAAATCCTTCAGAGATATGTCTATCAGTGTATTCCAGGCTGTACCAATACATTACACAGAGGAGAGTAATATATCAATAGATAGAGATCAATGAGAGTCTCCACTTCTGCAAGCATTAGAATTATTACCAGTTAGTTTTTGTCAGTCTTTCTCTTCAAGAACATGCACTTAATTTTAACAGTAGAATTCTCATAAAAACTTGAGTATCACTTAATGAAGCTACAATAGTCTGACAACAACTCCATTTTCAGTGTCTCCCATTCAGATGGTAGATACTACTGACAGTTTGGATTGAATGATGACAAGTTCAATGCTACAGAGCAGTCAGAGACAGAAAAGAGCTACCTGTCCATGGATGAATCTTCTTCCCTCTCTCCAAAGGAGGGGACCTATAAGGACCCATGGAAGGTGTTCATGACAGAGGATGAATTACATTACATTTCATAAATTGACAGTACATAGAAATCAGTAAAAGCTAAAGTGGGCAGTGAGAGCTGATGAACACAAAACGTCATGCAAGAAATTATTGAAGATCTAATTATTGTAACTTTAACACATCATGACAAGCTCCCAAGGACAGTTTACAAGGATGACCTCTTTTGCAACTAAATTAGCAAACTCCTGTTTCCTATTGCTATATTCTAATTCCATACTTTGAAGTTCTTCCCATTTGATCAGCTGTTTACTATTCTCCCAACATTCAAAGACTCTCAAAAGTCATGGATTTGATTTTATTAAATAAACATTCAAATCAAACTATTTCTGGTTCCCATGACAGCCACAACAAAATCTCAGACTTAACCATGAATGAAGATTTTGGGATAGGACACAGCAGGTAGTTCACTAAAATTTAAATTATGCTTTAACACCCTCCCAGTCCTGTCTGTCAACAAGATTTAAGATGAAGACTTGGCAGATTCCTGGGGACCTTTAGCAGTTTCTCCCTCAAGATCAGCAGAAGGCTCCACAGAGAGCAGAGGTTCCCATGGTGTACAGTCACTTTGGCATGGGGTTAAGCACAGACCAATAAAGGACTTTGTGCCTTTCTGGGGACATTAATACAGATTTCTGCTGTCAAATTAAGGCATCTCTTAGGCAATAAATATAGTGGGCCAGATTTTTCTCCCTGATAAGTAAGGAGGGTTGCTGGCATAATTACCTTTAGCAAATTTACTGCAGATTTATTCTTAAGTGAATGGTAAATAAGCCAAATACTTCTTTCATATATAAAAGATTACACAATGTTATGCCATTTTTCTTTTTTACTTTCCAAGAATTGCTTTACTCCCTTCTCTTTGTTTCACTTTGATCTTAGCACTGTGCTTGGCTGGGCGTTAAAAATTAAAGTCAGGTGTGTTAGAAGGAAGCGAATTAGATTCAGATTCCATTATAAAGTTGGACTTACTCTACTCATATTCAAACATACCATTGCTGAATCTCCCACCAAGAAATACATACTACTTGGCAACAAGAAAATTATCAAAGCAATCTGACCAAATTGGCACCACTAGCTCCAGCCACATCTGGTAACAATAATATGAAGGGAGAAGTATGAAGATAACAATTCTCATTTATTGTTACCATTAAATTTATCTGCATGCATACTCCTGAGTCTTTGAACTTCATGATTTCATAAAGCCAGTAACAGCTCAACTCAAAGGTGAAGGGTGATGCTTTTCCAAATGTTATTAAATACCCAATTTACTGAGGTTTTAGAGTCTCAAGTCCCAGAGTGCTCAGTCAGAGGGACAGCAATGGAGCACCACCAGGAAAGCACCACTGCCTGCAAACTGCCAAATTCAAGGAGCTCTAGCAATGTCTAAACTTGGGTGGTTGATCCGATGCCAACAGAAGAGTAGAGCTTTAATATACTACAAAACTGCTAAAACCCAACTACTAGTGCATAACCCCACTTTTTATATTCAGTAGGAAATGTTTCTTTTTCATTTCCAGATATAAAAAACTTGGATATACATTAGGTAAAGCTGCAGATCAAGTGTAACTGCCTATCCTAGCAAGTAGGTGAACAAGGGCAGTAGGATCTATTTATTTCAGGATTAGGCAAGGATGGTTTATCCTGATTTATAAGTTATTCAGTTACTATATTGCTGAATATTTCACACATCAGACTATAAAAAATTAATCCCTCAGATGAAATCATACATAAAGTGTATCATTTTTGAATCACTTAAGATTTAAAAGTGTATTTCCATGGGGGTTACTGCATATAATTAACAAGCTGATTCATTTATTTTCCTAAGGAACATTTTATAAAATTATGATTTGAGATCTGCCTATCCCTGTGAATCCCCCTCATCAATGTCTGTGTCAGCCACTTGAAGGTGAGAAGCCACCCAACCTCCTTCCTCCCTGCCATAAATCACCCACCTGGAACATGGACCCTGAAAGAGTTTCCAAGAAAAACATCAGCATGTAATAAGACATACAAGCCTTTTGGGCTTGTGCAATACTTTGTTCCATGCACTGCTTCTTGGGGGATCTGATTTTGTGTCATTTCAATGGGTTGTCAAGGATTCAGTGCTAAACTGCTGGCAGGTACAAAACCAGCTGAATCTGTCATGTTGAGACAGTAGGAAAATAGCCAGGCTGCCACTCAAAGATGCAGTTCCAAAAGCAGGGAATCACATGAATACACCCTCAGTCAGCAGTTAAACATTCTAAGTGAGTCATGACAGCAGAATACCTCTCTATGTAAATTATTCTATTACACTTATAAAACTCTCCCTTGTAATTTTTAATTCCAATCAGTAGATTCTATTTCATTTTTTTGGAAAGAAATTTCATTTCTCCTAAGAAAAATATTTTTCTCCTAAACAATTGTGATTTTCCCTGATTCTTTTTCAGATATATAGGTAGCCATCAATTTCCCTAAATAATTCTTTTATGGTTTACTGAACCTCCAAAATACGACAACTTCTACGTCCCTTTTGCCCAGTCACACTACACGTAACTGAGCAAATTCACACTTCAAAAGAAATTTCCCCAACTCTATTAAAAAGAAAATATTGCTCTTCACACAGCTTAAAATTCCCAGCATGTGAGTTGGCTGTTTTCTCAGCATGAATAAAACTTAACATTTTATTTAAAGATAACTTTGGTAATTAGTATTGACATTTCAGAGCTGAAGGGCAACTTCTTCCCCCTCAGCAGCAGTGGTGTCACACCAGCAGTGTGAAACCCTTATGTAAGAGCCTCATTAGGCTCAGTCCCACTTTGCAGATGACACACTGTGTCTAGGAGCACTTGTGTATGCTGTGTATGCTGAGGGTTCAATAATCCCTCATTCATCATGTGAGGAACCCTCTCAAAACCAGCTAACTTAACTAGATCTACAATAAATTACTATTGTAGTGCAGACAAGTGCAGTCAATATTTCTTCTTACTTGAGAGTCCATGATTTACAATACACCTGGATATTCAAAAACTACCATGTTTACAGAACTGGCTTCTCATAAAAGTTTTTAAATTTTGTAATCTCATGAAACCCTATTTGGGGAATTCGGTGATTTTCTCCTACAAAGGTAAGTGCTTATTTTCAAAAAGGCAAATAAGCACAAGTGTATAATCCTTCTGTTCCTTTGAAGGCTTGAAAAGACTTGAAAGACTTGAAAAAGAACAGCAGTAGCAAGCAGGTCATGGAGAATAGAGGGGGGGAGAGCAACAAAATTCTGGACTTCCAGCCTCAGTGGGTCCCAAATTCATTTGAAAGGACAATTTGTTCAAGCAAAGGCTGGAAAAGTTTATAATGACCCTGAATTTCAATGTGCAAGGATTTACCTAGACTCATAACTAAGGTTTTTGGCTGGTTGAACATTCATGTTGGCTTCACTAAGTAAATGTGTATTAGGTTACATATTTCTAGTGATCTTTTATAAACTGTAAAAACTTAGTAGCATAATGCATCATAAGAATGGGAAACTAACCTAAAGAAAAATGAAAATTATCTCCGCCTCTGATCTTAATGACATTGTTCTCAGTGTTTCTGTGTACAGGTTGAGAGCATCCCAACAGCTGTTCTGGTTAGGCTTAAGGGGAAGTTGTCTTTACCAAACAGTTCCAAAGTTGCATTTGATTGTGCAGAACCCTTGAGAGCACATTTTTCTGATAATGTATTGGAATCAGTAACACCACCACCCTGGATGAACAATTTACTATATTTAGTTCAATTTCACTTTCAGACTGTTCTGAAAAACATACCATGATTTGGCAAAGCTACAAGTCTAAGCAGCCAACAAAGTACAGTTTTCTAATACTCAATACACTGAACACTGTACTATTAAAATGGACATATGCTATTAAAGATTCAATTCTTAAATAAACAAAACTTTATAGCCACTATAGCAGCTTTGTAACATCAAAATTTTCATGCTACATCAGAAAGACTTCCTAATTTCAATTTTTTTAAACACACAGTCAGAACATAGACCTGTTTTGCAGAAAAATTCATCCAGAATTTATAATCTGACTCCAGAAATACAATAGATCTCTGATTTGTGATTGCAAAATAACAGCTAACATAGCAGCCTATTTACAGTGTTCTGATAGAATTTGACACAGTTAATGAAAAATGCACTTTGTCATGCCCTGATCCCTTCCTGGGAATATGAAAACATTCTTCCAGCTGATTAAACCATGGAAAAAAAAAAAAATCCAAAGACATCTTCTATCAGCAACATGCTTGCACATTCTACTTGTAGCTACATCAAGCAATAATACTGATGCAAATTTCTCAGCCCAAGTGTAAGACTCCTTTGTTTCCATCAATCACTCCTAACCTGACCACATGGACATTTCCTCTTTTTTAGAGGACAGCCAAAAGCAATGCATCCAATTAATTGTGTAACACAACTTAACACAAACTGGACAATATCACCTAAAGTGCATAGTCCAGTCACTCCAGGTACAGATTCCAATTATTACATGAGAACTAAGACTTTATGACATTTCCTACAAACGCTAATTAGCTGGTAGGTTAAGGCCCTTAGTCATGTAGCACTTCATCAATCACAAAGCTTAAACTATTAAAGATGGAAACTGTAACATTTTACATTAAAAGTTATGTAGCAAGTCAAGGTAGAATATTATATTAGCCCCCTTTAGCCAGTGTTCTTTTATGATAGTCCCCACAAAAGAATTTCCACAAGCTGTTGTCCTAATATGATCCAGGTCTACATCCTGTACTCTGTTCTTGTCTCCACAGCTACTGTTTTCATCACTGAGACTCCTACCTCAGAGTATATAATTGGAGTTTTTAGCTATCTGTAGATTCCTAGAGGACAAAACACTCCACTTGTACCTACTGTACAAAAGGTGAAAATTGGGAGCAAAAAGGGGACGTCACCCAGCTCAGCACTTTTGCCCTCCAGCCTACAACCTGGCCACATTCATAGAACTGGAACGTTCTGGTAAGAAATACATAAAGATTTCTGAGGTCTGCCCCTCTGCATGCTAAACTGACAGATATGAGGTGTAAGACTAGCTTTGCCAGGTTAAACAAGGCTATTAAAACAGCATACCCAACTTTACTGGCACTAAAATGGAACAGTGGTGCCAAAGGTTCTAAAAGAAAGAAATATTAAGTAATATTGCACCTCTGACATTGACATAAGTTTATTATTACTCCATGCCAATCTACCTTGATCCAAATCCTCTAAACACATGCTGCTCCAGTGCTGGGCCTCCCTTAAGCCTGCAAATTATACTGAATAGTGCAACAGTTTTTCAATTTGGTCAAAAATTACGCCCAAATCTCTGCATGGAAGGAGAATGCACCATCAGATCCTTATCTAGCCCATAATTTTTTCTGCATCTCATTACCTGTGTTCATTCCTGTGGCATTACATGGGCCTCAGCACAGCTGTTTTGGGTTTGATTCTTCCACACCTTTGGTAGGGAGTGCTCAACAGAACCTGTCCTGCCCTCCCACTGTGACAGCTATCCAGAAAAGAGAAGGAACTGCTCCAATTTCCAAGGGAAGTTTTTCAGGGTCTGGGTTTGTCTCCTTTGTATTTTTTTTTCGATACAGCAGATAGTGGATATAAGAGAAGGAATACAGATTAGAAATTGCATATTTGCAAGTTACATATTCATTTCTACTCACTTTCAGGTTATTACTGACAGAAATATTTTTAGGCACTAAACACAAATTCTTCCCTCTTCAGGTACTTGAATACAACCATTAAAACAAATGTTATTTTAGGCTGAGTGAGGTACTTCAGGCTGAGTGGAGAGAGATGTAGCCATCTATCTTGCATCAACAACTGAAGGCAGGAACACAACTGGTTATTCACAAGTCTCATATCAAAAGTAAACAAAAATACAAGGGTGTAACATTTGGTCCTGAGTAGAAAGAAGAAAATGGATGCAAGCATTATAACAGGGTCAGAAGATTCTGATGTCCAAATAGAACCTGCAATGAACTAGAAGCACTTCCATCATTTTCAGAAGGGTTTTCAGGAGAGTAAGCAGAACCAGAGCAGCCCTGGATGAGGAAGGATATGTAAACACAGGGCAACTCACTGTGAGGCCCAGCCATTGTTCCATGCTTCAGAGAAGCAAATCTATACACAACTTATGTGCTGCAAATGTAATACTTTTTGCTTTTTTTTTTTTTTAAGTAATTATTAAAATTCGTTTGTCTCTAAGTAAACCCAGTATTGAGCCCACAGCAGAAAAACTGAACTCCACAAGTTCCCTAATGAAAGGAAATAAAAGCCTCCAAAATAGAAAATGCTACTGGAAGTGCTACTTCCAGTTTAAAAAAAAATCAGTTCAGTACTAGCTCCAATTTTCCAGCCAGCTGCTAGCAGGATTTCTGTCTTTGTAGACAAAAGCTCATGAGGCTATGACATATTTTACTCTACAGTCTAGTGAAGAGAGAGTGTGCAGTTTGAGGATGATTATGTCCATTAACAAGCAAGTGCAAGAGAGGCAAGACCATCTGCACACCCCAATAAAATGGCCATGACTTATTAAAAACAGAGCAAGTGATATGCTGCATATTTCTGAGGACAAAGCCATGACAGAGAGTGCTGACAGCTCTGTGATAAAAAATTTCACCACTGAATACACATTCTTCTTACTGACCCATTTCCTCAAGATCTAAGAACAAGAGAAATTGTAAATTGTTGGTTTGTTCAGGTATTTGGATTTTGGTTTTGTTTTTTAGAATGCAAACAATTCTATTCTTCAGAATGCTCAAGAAATGTCCAAAATTAGTTAGCATTCAGGATAAAAGCCTTGAAGTTTGCTTTTTCTTACATGGTCAACATTGCTAACAAGGCAAATATTCAGAAATAAAGTCAATTACTTATATTCCAGCTTTGATAAGCCTTATTTCCCAGGCCTGAAAAGCAGCCCTCTCAGTTTCTGGAAAATAAGAATTTGGCTTTTTAAATTTGGTGTTTAAGCAACTGCAGACAGAAGCACAACTAGACCATGTGAACCCTATATGAATCCTGGAGGAAAACCACAGTAACATGAACTATCTACATAATAATAGAGTAAGGAGGAGTAGACATTCTTTGAGTGGATGAAAAAGGAGGGGAGAATAGTAAAATATAGGTGATGCCAGGAACTTTTCCTCCATTTCTCTGTATGCTTAAAGTGCATCTCTATATGGTAAAGAGTGACACACAGGACACAAACAGTACACACCTGGTAGCATAAGTATTTTTGCGAGTGTGAGAAAAAGGATGTGGAAATGAACACTCCACTACTGTATGCAGAACCCTTGCAGAGCTGCCTCTACAGGAAATTCCCTTCCTCTCCCCCAGGTGGAAACTTTAATGGCTTAATCCAACTTCCAAAGAGAGCAAATGCAGTTAGTTAAATTTGTGGAAAATTAGAAATAAGATTATTTGGAGGGAGCCTCCTTTCTTAATGTCTTTAAACCACAGGAAAAGCAGATAACTGACTTAATTTAGGTTCCTTCTCCACTCTCCTCCTCCCCCCAGAAAAGAAAATCCTTCAGGCTAAAAATGCAGTACCCTGATCCTTTAGCAGCCCACACATTTTATTTGTTATTTGGGAAGAGTAGTAACCAGTGTTCATAAGGATACTGGAATCCCATATGTTGAGGGATAAGAAGTTTTATCAGGATTTTCAGTACTTTCCTTTAACTCGAATAATTTTGTGACAACTGCAGCGTCTAATATTTTTCTGATACAATATATATGATATAATACTATAAAAATGTACCCACTAATTATAGTAAGACATTCTATATTAGAGAATTTTACTATTACAGACTCACTGCATCTTTTTTAAAATATTAAAAGTAATACAAGATTAATTTTGTTTTAAGAAACAGAAGTGTTTCCTTTAAATGTATCTCAAAAGTTGTAACACATCCTTTCATCAGTGACCTTACCTTTTTCTGAAGGACATTGATTTTTCTTTCTTTTACTTCCAACATGTCTTTCATATCTCGAATTTCTCCAGCAAGGGTTCCTTTCTCTTCTGTGAGGTCTTGAAGTTGTTTTGTCTTTTTATTCAGAAAGGTTTCTTTCTCTTCCAATCGTAACCGCAAGGCATCAACCTACAATAAGTAAATCAAACATATTTAGGGTTCAGAGTAGATCATGAGCATATTTTTTCCTAATTCTCTTTTATTGTCACATAAGAAATGTTTTATTTCTCTTCTATGTAATTTTCCAAACTGAACTCTAAGACATTGTTTTAGTTGTTACATTTTTCTTCAGTGTTTATTTCACAAGTCTCTTACCAAATGGGTCTGACTACTTCTCTGGAGTAAGCACAAATCCCCATCAAACAAAATAAGGGATATTCAAGGATTTTCCTAAGCAAAATGCTCTGCACATATAACTGGTGGTGGCTTTTTGGGTTTTTTTAATACTAAAAAGAAGCAAAATCAAAACCCAAAATAATTCCAACAGCCCAGAATATGTAAGCACCCTTGATTTTCGCATTTCTTGCCGTGTAAATATTCAAGTATGCAAAATGGTTATGCTCTTAATGCAATTCATACAGTAATTAAAGTAAGAGAATATGTTTGGCTTTAGCCATCATTACTACAAGAATCACACCTGATATGTATTGGTGCCTTCAGGAACACTCCCACTGTTTGCATATTCTGGTTCAGAAAAGCAGTTACAAATGAATTGCTGAGCAGCTCTCAGCATACAGTACTGGGGGGTGGGGAATATTTGGGAGTAAAGAATAGATTTCATCATATATGAAGTTTTTTAAAACCAAGACTTTTTTTTCCACTGTGAGCTTCGTATTATTGAAAGTTTATTTATAAATAAAATAATACAAGAAAACATATATCCATGAAATTTGGTCAGTGCTAATAATCATAATGAAAGTAGAGAGCTAAGATAAAGGGAGTGCAATCATTTATTGTTACAGAGACAGGTTTCCTTGAAGAGAGACTTTTCCTGCACCTCTAAACCATGAGGTGTTCACATTAAGTGGACTCAGAGGCTTTCTCTGGCTGCAAGGTTCAACACTGAGAAGTCAAGGTTTGGATTGAAAATGTATGAGGTGGCAGTTTAGAATAGTTCCCTGTCTACAAGAGAACTGCAGGCAGTCAGGCAAGTGAGAAATATTAGATTCACTAATTCAAATTTCAAATATACAAATCTTAGAAAGTAAAGAACAAGAGTTTAGAGTTTTTATTTCCTAGAAATACATAACATTAATTCATAATAAAAAACTAGATGGAAGAAACTTAAAGGGCATAAATGGAGGCTTAGCATTTTTGAGTTCTGCAGATGGAACAGCCAGAAAGGATCTTCTCTATTAAACAATTCGTTCCCTAGTTAATTGGAATCCTATCAAAGTGCAAAACAATCAGCAAATCTATATTTATGTATCGTCTGAGTTTTTTAACACTAAATTTATTCAAAGCAAAAGTATTTTCAACACCACTCTAAACTTGGTTTGGGACCAATTTAGATGATCTATTGGATCTCAAAATGCATGTTCTTCCTGCTTTTAAAATGGCTCATTGCCTTTCTATACACTGGAAAAAAGAGATTTATATTCCACTGGATTTATTTTATTTTAAAGACTTTTTTACAATATTACAGTAATAGGATCTCTCAGTTTGTAAGCAGCATGCAGTAAGGATTCAAAGATGACTTTTTCAATTAGAAAACAGGAAATAATAGTAGCAGTAAGCTTTCAGATCTCTTTTAATAAACATTAAAGACCTCATCTGAATCTCATTACCACATCTTCTTTATACTTCGTCACTTATTTGTTTCATGTCTGAAAGCAATCCTTGATGTCAAATCACAGAAATCTCTGTTGGGCCTTTCAGCTGCAGCTGAGAAGCTCTCAGGACCTTGGAGCAGGCTATCCAAAAGGGCTCTCCCCATCAGGCTCATTTTCCAGCTGCCAGGAGGCAGAAGCCTAAAGCTTCAAGTCAAGGGAGCTGGAGGTGATTAATCCCCAGATAAGAAAGCACTGACACCATTCCCCATGGCTGGGATAACACAGCAGCTTCCACAGGTCTGGTGCAGTTATGTCCTGCTTGGCTGAACCCAACAGTGTCTGAGTCAATGTTTTCTTCTCTGCCCATCCAGTCCCCACCCCAAGGGCTCAGCAGAAAATTCTCACTCTTCATAAATTTCTTCCCACACACCTTGTCAGCATGGCTCTCTAGATACAACTCAGGAATGGGGGTGAATTTTAGACAATAAAACTTGGGAGCAGAAGGAGGGTGGAGAGGGTGGGCAAGTGGCTCTGAATGCCCAGAGTGACAATCTGCATGGGCAACAGGAGCAGAGCTCCTGTCCACTCCAGCTTCTCAGACTCAAATCCTGCTTTGGCTTCAAATAAAGTCTTTAAAGCATAACTGAAGTCCAGCTTCAACTGCATTGAGAAACAGCCAAATAATCTCAATCCCATCAACCCCAATTCACACAAGGACAGTGCAAGAGCTGGGAAGGAATGAGCACAGCATGTCCACCACAGCCTTAGGTGGCAGAAAAAAATCTGCCAAATACATATCTAGTTTCTTACATCTCCTTGTCTTGAGACTGATACAGCAGAGCACTTTAATTCAAAAATCCACCTATACAATGAAGTATTTCAATGGAATAAGTATATCATCCCCAAACCAACATTCACAGCAAGGAGCTGTTCAGAAAGCAGAGGCAGAACTCTGAGCCAGTGCCAGCCTGGAAGAGGGAATAGACAGCTCATGCTGTGTGTGGTCTTGGGTGTGCAGATGGATTTGCTATTCACAGGAATGCAGTGTGGAGGTTTAGGAGAACATCAGTTATGTCATTCATTTTCTCCTTCCCTAAAGTCATCTTTCTGCCTCTAATAATCATGAACCAAGACTTTTACATTTCTCATAATAGGATATAAAACTACCTCAGCCTGAACTGCCGGCGACCTTTCACTATCTGTTCAGCACTGTGTATGACATCATTTCATAAGGCTAATAAGAACCTACAGATGGTAAAAAGCAAAATGCTGGTAAATCAGTTCCTCATCTTGTGGATGACCAGAAGCAAACTATACTACTTCATTTCCGGCCAGGGTGAATTTGCCAATATATGAAATTATCTCTTCCCTGAAAATAGTACTGTGAAATCACATCTCCCAAAAAATAACACAGCAATGAAGTATTCTAGATGGAGCATGTCAGCACACTATGAGGAATGTCTGCCATTTTGTTACTACTACTTTTCCACCTAAGGCATTTTAAATATGATTTGCAAGGAAATTAAATTCGGGTCATTTTACAGCAACATATATATATATTTATAATTTTTTTTGAAAGAATAAGGATTTCTCACACACAAAACCTCCTTCTTTGGCTTTTCACTCAACACTATCTAATTTTAAGAGTCCTTCACTTATTTTTCTCAACCTCTGGCAGTATATTTACTAGTAAAACTTGGCAGTCTGAAGAACACCATAATTTTCAAGAAAAATAAAGCAGAACCAGATCTGATAGCTAACACAAAGTATTTCAAAGACATCTCTCCAAGTAAATAGCTTTTTAATTTTGTCTAACTTCTTTTTCCTCAGCAGCTACTTATTTCTACTATTTAATACAATAAACTCTGTCCCTTGCTCTGGAAATACACAGCACACCATAAAAACTTCAGAATTGGGTTATACTTTTGGAAAAAAGAGTTCATGTAAGTGGCAAAAATTGCCAAATTCAAAGTCAAACTTTATTAATCTTCATGTCATCACCTGCCACTCATGACCAGCTTCAGTAGTGATGTCTATTCCTTGAAGTTCCTTACTGCTCACTGTTTAACTTAGATGCCATATTACATATATCATTTACAAAAGTGGTTTAGAGCTAAGGAGCTCCATGGGGAAGTAGAACATGAAGCAGCACTACTGTCTTTCACTGTTAAGAATTATTTATTTTACCATAATAAATAGATACATTTAAAGCAAATGTTGGACTGTATTTTCTTGAACTAAACCTGAAGGTCCTACTGAAGTGCTAAGTGTGCTGTAGTAGCACAGCTGGGGTAATGAGAGAACTGTAACTCATTGTTAATGCTCCTCTGAGCCACCCCTGTTCAGCACACACTGCAGCCAATATTCACCACTGTGCCTGGAGTCCAGCTCCTCCCCTTCTACAGCATCATTCTCTCCCTTCCTCATGATCACTACACATTTTCTGGGCTATTATTTGCTCTCTTAGTATGTTATGCAGCCATCTTTTGAGGAAAAACTTCAGTTAAATAAAAAACCCCAAATTTCTATTAAAGATCTTAGTGCCTGTTTATGTATCCACATATATCTGGGGAAATTCTAAGCTGTTATATAAATAATAATAAAAGAGCAATTTTCCACACAGAAGTACTGAATTATTAGTACAGAGAGCATGTTCTTACATGGGTCCTTCTTCAAATATGAGAACTGAACTACAAGTATAGAAAGGATATCATGTGTCCCAACTGTACTTTCCAGAGCCACAAAAAAACCAAAAACAAACAAACAACAACAACAAAAACAAAACCACTATTCCAAAATTAAAAAAAAATTAAAGAAAACTATCTCCTCATCATATTTGTCCCTCATTTTTTAGTCTGATGTGATAAAGATTATCTTTTTCAAAGAAAAATTGTACTGGCAAGCCATACATTCATTTCTATCAAAAACATCTGATGTATTGAAAATTCAAGGCAGAAAAGGCAGAACATTTTGAAGCTGCGGACACCTGAATTTTGCACCTGAACTTTTTGATTTATATCTTTGCCAATTCTTACCACTAAAATTAAGTGGTTTAGAGCAACTAGCCCAAAGTTCAGAATTTAATATTCAGTTTAGCTCCAGCAAATTTTGGAAAACACTTGGGAACTGTAACTCATGTGCTAATACTTATAGTTTTTGTTAATAAAACCTCCAACACTAACCTTACCTCATTGAATTTACCTCACTGATTTTTATGCTCACTATAAAACTATAGCTATCATAATACTTCTGAATTACTGCAGAAGGAAGTCAGTCATTCCAGAGTCAATATTATTTAGCAACATAATGATAGTTATAAATTTAAAATACTTAAAACCGATTTGCAAAACTATCAATCTTGGAAGCTTTTAACTTTTTTAAATTTCTGTCTTCAATAACATTTAAATTGTATTGTACTGTAACAGATTAATAGAAAGTTAATTAGAAGGTCACAGTGTTCTTTTTAAAAGTCAAGCCAGTGTGTTTAACTGCTTTGTGGAAAAAAAAAAATGTGCACCATTCCATAAAAGAATAATCAGTAAATATCCATTAATTTTATATATGGTAAAAATAGAATTTTTGCACGAACTGTTTTTCTGTTTAATTTATTCTACTAATAGGATTCAATAACTAAAAATAGTTGACACAGCAATGAATGTGTGATTTTCAAAAAACATATTTATATTTGTAACTTTCTAACAGAGATTACCTTGCCAATACTTTTACTGAATGCAGTCTGCCAGATCATCTAGCTGCAAGACAGAGACGAGTCAAGATCTGATCTCGCATTTATTTATTATTCATCTGGAAGCTATAGGTTTAGTAGTTTACCACAATTATGTTCCATCTGGGACAAAGTTTCTCAGGACAAAATAGCATCTGCATGAGCAAGATAAACCAAAACTGATAACTGCTGCTTTCCTCACAGTCTTGACACTAAACAAGCCATGTAAAGTCAGACATGAAAACAATCACTATCAAAGAAATGGCCTTAAACTGTCAAATATATAAGGGATGCTTTCAGGAAAAAAAATCATCAGTGAAAGAACTCAAAAGCTACTTTCAGACAAAGAGCCATGAACCAACAGTGGCAGCCAAGACATGGGGACTAAATGAATAGAGTGTCCTCAACTGAGCTGAACTCAGGCCAACTCTGGCTCTTCACAACAGTCTGGAACCCACAGATCCCTTAACTAATTTCCAATACCCTCTAAGTCCTGCAGAGACTTTTCTTATATGCTTGATTCAGTATACTATCTCCTAAAAGGAAAACTATGCCAGAGAAATAAAACTATTATTATATATCATAATGAACAAACAGAAACAATGGGGAAGTGAGGGAACTATTTAGGTACAACAAAACATTTGTTAAAATGTTAAAACATTTGAAGTCTTTTACACAAAAAGTCAGAGGAGCACCATGCCCCAAGGGCACAAAAAACAGTTTAATAGAGTGTAGAATCACAGCAGGAAATGAGCAATTTCTGGAAAGACCTTTAGGAGCAAGACCTCATCCAAAAATTCCCAAGGAAATATCCATAGTCCCATAACGATAGTTGTCCCACTAAAACTTTTTTAGTATTTTCAAGATTTCTGATAAACAATGAAGCACTGCTATTATAATTTATAATAGTAGGTTGGAAAGAAACCTGCAATATGATGTGCACCAATACCCCTAGAAAGTGCAGTGTACTCCTACTCAGGTAGCCTGTGAAGAGTTTCCCATATTCAAAATCTTGAGGTAAAAGTTTAGCTAAGCAAAAAAAAAAAAAAAAAAAAAATTAAATGGACATTTCAAATAATTTCTTAGAGAAGAAAACCTTTCCTTCATTTTGTTTCCTCAAAAAAGCAAATGTGAGAAAAGTATGAACAAAATTCTCATGTTAAGTCAAATATATTCCATATTTTAAGGGGACGGGAGAAAGAAACCTTTACATATTTTTGTGCACAAAACAAACTCGAATTGTTGAAACATCAGAGTATGGCATCTAAATAATACTGAATTGTCAAATAAGATTTAAGCTACAAGATGCTGAGCACAGACTGACAATTCCACCTTGGTAAAAACTATATATATATATATATATATATATATATATATTTTTTTTTTTTTTTTTTTTTTTTTTTTTTTAAGTATTTTAGAGTCTGGTCAGATTACCTCAGGTAAAAAAATCAAAGTTGTTTAAAAACTTGTTCATCTGTGAATAGGAGATTACTATTCTTTAGCCAACAGATCATAGCTGAAAGAAAGAAGAATGTCACCAGTTCACAACAGTGATAAGCAAAATAAATTGGCTGCAATGATTCCTGCAAATGAAACCACAATGCAATGATAGATTTGAGCCTTTTTAGCATCATAAGGAAGGTTATTTTCTTTTCCTAATCATCTCCCTAACCTTCCTCTTCATCTTTGCTATCTCTCTGGAATTCATCTTTCTTGAATCTGGATGACTGCATTTCAGACGAGATCTCAGAGAGCACATAAAAATATTCCCCAATTTCTGTAATAGAAATCTCTGTCCTGATACATTCTAGTATCAGATTTTCTACAGCCACATTTTATTGCCGACTTACAGCAATCCTCTAACACACTCTTATTACCTTTACCTAAACCTTTACACTACAAAGTTCTAGTTTTTTGTCCTGAGGGGCATAATCCTGCATTTTTTACTACCCTATCTCATCCATTTTTCTCACTTCAGAATTCAGGATCATTACCAGTGACTCCAATCTCTGTGTCTCCAGGTGCGCGCTTCCAAATTCTGGCAAGCTGAGCCATGTGAATGTGAAATAAGCCTCACTGAAGTATCAGGTCTTGAGATGTTTCACCAATATTTTTCCCCAACCTGGTCTGTCCTCTTCCTGCTATCTCCACTGCTCCTCTGTTAGCCAGTATTTCACCACTTCTACCACTCTTGGACTGAAGCATGTCCCCCTCTTAACACCTGAATATGGTACAGCATGGAAAGCTCTCCTAAGATTCAGCTAAATTAGACATTATGTATATTTGTTGTTTAAAGATTGGCAGTCTCATCAAAAAAGATACTGCTTTAGCCTAACTCAGCCAAATTCAGAACCAAAATGGATGCACAATGGCTCTCTAAAACCAAAAAGGATTTTTTCTAAAAAAAAAAAAAAAAAAAAGAGAAATAATCTTTTATAGCAAATCCAAAGGGGGATAATCAGAATGAGATATGTTTTTACTTTAGACAAAAATGGATTTTTACTATTTGTTCAAGCTTGCTCTCCTGTCTGGGAATGGGAGTAAAATTCAATTCTAAATCTTATATTACCAATGAAGTTGCAAACTTTGGATTTTATTCCAAAAATATCACCAGAATTCCTGCTTTTTCAATTGATTATGTTCAAAAGATGTCTGCTGGAAGTTTCTGGATTTGAAAGTGTGCATTTGAAATACTTCTAGGATTTCAACCCTTTCAACAAGTGTTATCCTTAAGTATAAAGATACAAACAATGGCAGAAATTATTTTCCTAACATGTTACAAAAAATGTGGAAGAAAAGCTCATTTTTAAATAAAAAATACTATTTAATCATTCTGAACATTCTGTTTTTGTGTATATATTATATATATTTTGAGTTTATTCTTTTTAGTCTATATATAAATAGTACACATATGTATACATATATATACACACTGCATATTCATGTATAAACAAATGTTACTGCTAAAAGAATCAGGGTATAAATAATTTAACACAGAAGGAGAGGCTACATGAAATCAGATTTACTAGTCACAGGAATGAAACCTGAGAATGAAAATTCATTCCCCAATCTCTGACAGCTGACATTAACATGGAGCCTTATAAATCTGCCCTTTAAGAAAATTCTAAAAGTAAATAAATAAATAAAGTACTATTCCTCATCTGTTTTTCTTTTCCTGGAAAGCATTCTGAAAGTAATCTTTTTCCCAGACATGGATAATTCTGCACATGGGTGAGATTCTGCTCCTTTTTTCAATCTCTTCAAAAGATTGAGAAAATAAAGATACATTTCAAGAAGCAGGACAATGCCAGCATACCAAAGGAATTTTAATGTAATGTTTAGCATAGATTAACCACAAAGAATCCTGCACTGCAGTATGCAAAGTTATGTTGTATTTATCAACCTATAAGAGTATCACAATACCCTCTCTCAAGGGGAAGCAAAGCAAAAAAACAAAACCAAAACCAACCCCCCAGAAAACCCTCACCTTTCAAACCAGTAAGTTATAAAAGACATGTGAAAGAGGTCCTAATACTTCTTTCTGCAGCTGCCAAGCTGTCTTAAAGAATTTCATTTCCAGGTACCCCTTTAGTAAAGACACTTTTAAGAAGTGAGGAGCAGGTAGCTGGCAAATAACAACAACTATGCAAGATTTAATGAATTTATTAAATTTACATCTACTTTAACATTGCATTACAAAAGCATATATTTGAGTACATAGGTATATTAGCCTCTTTGACTTCTATCACTATAAAAAACAGGAGAGTTTATGCCTATCATTCCTGAAAATTAAATTCAGGACAGTAAAGTCAGCCTTTGTTGTTCTTGGATATGTTATACCCCCAGTAACACCTCACCAGGCTGCCTGTAAACTTGTGCAGATGCAATTAGGTGCCTCTGTAACTGACACCTTCTAAACCTTTGTATTATTTATGCAAGAAGAAATATAACCTTCTACCCTCATTCATCTCTGTACTGGACTGCAAGACCTAACAGAGGACCACAAAAAATATTTACTGAATTATATATAGAGATGTGATTTTGAATGTCAACCAAGTATGAAATTGATAGCACAGGGATAAAATAAAACAGTCTCCACACTTTCTTTTGATTTCTTTACATATATGTACCAATTTATAAATTTTATATACACATGTATAAATACTTAATTTCTTCAGCCACTGAAATTATATCATTAATTATGCTCTTAAATGGATGTTTTTTCATTTTCTACATCTTAATTCCAAGTACATGTCTAAAAATCTAAACTGGCATCATTATCCTAGGAACATGTAAGACTAAATGAATCTCGGAATCATAAAATGCTTTGACTTTAGCAGGCCTCCTGCATCAAAAACATTTAGAAGTGTACAAAAAGATTGACTTCAGGTAATCTCACTCTTTAACACTCTATTATTTCACGTAGGAATAAGGGCCCTTTTTCAGCACAACTGCTGGTTACAATTAATAATAGTAAATTATGCAATTTTTACATATTGATATTTTTCCTGCAAGTTAGACAACATTAAGCATCCAAGGAACACAACATGCACTTAATTAGCCTTAAGGTCACATGCTATAAAAATCATTAAGCCACTGAAAAAGAGGAAACTTTAAAACAAAGGCAGGATCGTGAGTTTACAATTTCTACAAAAAGGAAAATGTACATCATATATCAAAAGTCAATGTATAGAATACAGCCTTTAAATAACAGCAAGCAGCATTTCCCTGGTCAAGTTTTCAACACTGGGTTGCAGCCCTTAACACTAGTCTAAAACTTTCTTGTCTTATTTAGAATGAAATTTATTCAGGATTTCTCTCAAGCACGGCACTGGTTGAGAGAGCAAGTCAAACAATTGTACATCACACAAAAGTTCCAGTCTTACTCTTTTAGCTTTTAATGGCAGGTGTCTGATTATGAGCTGCAACAATAGCTTTGAACTGTTTAACTTACTAACACAGTTAAAGGAAAAGAAAAAACCAAAATCCAAAATACGCAATCCATAAAGCAGCATATTTTCTTTAATTAATTTTCTCAATGTTTACAATATCTTTACTAATTCTTTGTAACTGGATATGTTCTGGATCCATTCTCAGAGAATCTGTGTAGAATAAACATTTGAAACATCTTAAAGGCTAACTAAAACCATCTTTCTACTACACTGCAAGGCAAATGATTTTTGGATGTTTTGCATTTTTATGCTAAATAGTGCAGCTGCAATTGATAAAAACCAATCAAGCTAATTTAAGTCAATCATGTCCAGGAGGTTCTCATCACTTGTATAAAAATGCTCTCACACTCACTCTGATACTTTACCACAGCAAGTACCTCCCCCACACTCAAATTTCAATACCTTAAAGTCTCCTCTGCATCTTATGCAACAAAGAAAATATAATTCTTATGGAATAAGCATATTTATAGTTTTACACTACAAATCGAACTTCTATGTTTCATTTGAATAGAAACTTAGATTGCTAGTACCACTTGAGCACAAATACAACTCATCCCACTACAGCAACACTGCACCTTTATTGCACATTGAGGCACCGGGTCAAAGGCAAAGTAAACTTTTAGCACTGAAAATGCTCAACTGTTACCCTCTAATACATAATCTGGATTACATTACTGAGATCATATGTTTTGAATTTATTTTTTTTAATTTATCAGCATGGCACATCACAGCTGCCATCCTGAGTTCTCTCTCAGCTGCTGCATTTGACATTTTAAATTATGATAGTTTATATTCTTAAATTTTGCACTATTGCCACTACATTTTAAACCTACCATAACAACCATGCAAGAACTCTTTCCTAGATGGGCAAAATCCAACATTACAGATCTGAAACCTGTGTTTGATTCTTACCCATTTGGCAAATCCCCCTGTTCATGTGACTGCAGACACTTTTCAGCCAGCTCAAAAATAATGAAATAAATAAAGGCCCTGAACTTCAAAGTATGCCATGTCCTTATTCCTTTGAGATGATTGTGGGGCTCAGTGCAGTAACTGGAGATGGAAGCAGAGACTCACACCACCCTGCTCTGGATCTCTTTGTCCTCCATGAAGAGGTAAAACCAGGTGACAGCAGATGCTAACTGACATATTGATTGATATAAAGTGCTGCCACAGCTTCCTGGCATGTTCTTTTTGAGAAGCTGCTCACCAAAATCATTGCTTTGGTTCCACTGTTCCAACAGAAGCAAACAAGGAAAATACAGCAACATCAAGAAAATCCATCTACCAGTAATCTTGCAACTGACCGAGACAGGGCTTGAAAAACATAACCTCATCTTCAAATCATAAAAACTATATCTATAATTGTGGAGAAAGATAAGGTAATTTCCCAATTATATTTGTCCTATAGCTGTCACAAGGATTTTTGTTGGATAAGAAAGGTTCTCTTTTTATTGACAGACTACTATGTTGGTGGTTTTTTTAATACACTGAACTGTTAAATGACACATCAAATATTAAGATAAGTTTTTCATCAAACTCTTTATCTTAGAACAGCAAGTGGTAATAGTTCTTGGACTTATGGATGACTAATAATAACTATTGGAATTAATAACACATTGCCACTCCAAACTCATCTCCTAGAAATGCTTCTTTTGGTTATGCATCAGAACACAAAATTCCTCACAACAATAGCAAAGCCAGCAGGAAACAAAGCCAGCTAACTGGAACAGGCAGTACATGCCTTGGGGATGGAGAGCCAGCCTCTGGAACACACTCAGAGCTCAGCTTACACTTGGTGTGAGTCCAGCTGAAGGTCCCACCTGGATGTTGGAACTGACACAGAATGTACCTGCAGAGGCTGAGCACCAGCTCTGTGCACCCTGACAAAAACACCACAGAGAGATGTCAGTGCTGTCTTCAATTATTACTCAGTGGAAGGGCACGAGAAGACGGGGCCAGACTGTTCTCAAGGGAGCACTAGGCAGGGATGAGACAAGTGGAATATGGAAATTCCATCCTGACATAGGGAAATTTTTTTTTTTTTGTTGGTTTTTGTTTTGTTGGGTTTATTTTTTTAACCATAACCTTGGTCAAATACTGAAACAGGTGTCTAAATAGGTTATGGAAAGTTCATCCCTGAGGTATCCAAAACTTGGCTGGATGCCATCCTGAGGAGCCTGCAATAACTAAAACCTACTTAGATCAGAAGCTTGGGCTAGACAACCTCTAACCAGGCCTGACACCACCCTGTAAGCACCCCAGCCCAATCCTCCCTGAGGATTTCCCCATGGGCATACAGCAACTAGGTGGATTGAGTATGAAAGCACACAGAACAGAGAGTTTGAAGGTCCCAGAGTTCCAGCTATCCTGTAATTTTGTTCATAAGGTAAGTGGTGAGAATTTATTGTTTATTTGAGCTTTTACCATCCTTTATACAATGAAGCTGAACAAAGATGATCTCTCAAGGCTTCTACTAGCCTCCAAACCCTTAGAACCACCACAGAAAGGATTATTGAAAAAGAGTTTGCCAGTAACTACAAAAAATAAATACTATAACAAAAAACAAATTAAGAATTATCCAACAAATATAAACATAGGGAAACGGATTTCAAATCAGACTACCAGCAACCCATCAAAAATACAGCTTTTCCTGGGGAGAATTTACCCAGAAATTCATAAATCCAGACTAGATACTACAAATCACCTTCTTGTCTGTCAGATATCTGGAAATGCCTTCCAGGATTATCCCTTCTTTATTATGACTTTTCCAGGGATCAGTGTAATCAATGTATTTCCCTGGATCCTTCTCCTTGTTTTTCGTAAGACATTGGCTTTTCCCAGCTCTCAGAAATCTCTCCCAATTCCCATCACTTTACAAGGGTAACTCACACAATGCCATCAGCCCTTGGAGGTGCATTCCAGGAAGGCCAATGGACTTGTATGTGTCTGCTTTCTTTAAATACCCCCTGAGCTGATCCTCCTCCATCAAGGTTAAATTTATCTGGCACTGGACTTCTGTAGCAGTTTCAGAGACCTGGGATTGCTGAAGGTTGCTCTTTCCAGTAATGATCAAGGTGAACAAGGCATTCAGTACCCAGACTGTTCTCCATCTCCTTTAAGATCAGATCTCCCCTCCCATTCCCATGTTTTCCTTAGTCATCTGCTATTGCTGTGCCTGTAGAAACCTTTCTTGTTGTCCTATCTCTTGTTATATTTAAATCCAGATGGGCTTTCTTAACCCTAAACCTAATTCTCAAAGAGGGTCTCCTTATTCCTCCCAGACACTTGTGTCTTCTCCCACCCCCATGTCATTCATTTTCATTTAACTTCATAATTAGAGAAGTACAAAAGCTGATTTTGATTATACGAAATTGATCATTTATAATAATGCATGGTAGCAAAACATTTTCCTCTGTTTTGAACAATTCCTGAAAGCATTCTTTGTCCAGGAAAAACATACATCATTTTAACTTATCCTCTCATTAGGTATGTGACAGCATGCTTGAAAATCTGTGTCAGATGACACAAAGTAGAGTGGAGCCTGCTGCCAGACTGCTGAAACACAGAATCACCCTGTTTTTCAGAAAAAGGTAACAGAGGCCACTGGCACCTCAGTGCAGAGAGAGCTGGACTTTTGTTTGGCTCAGAAGCCAACTCAGCTGCAGGGCTGGGCAGAGCCCTGAGTCACCAACACACATAAGTCTAGGTCAGGTCTGGCAAAGATTTCCTGCCTGATTTCAAATGAGTTTCTTTGGTCCAATGGCACTTTTCCTAGAAATGGAGGGCAGGTTGACCACACATGTGCCCGTCTTTATTTGTGGCCTGACACTTGGCAGGATAAACTTCATTATGTTTTTGCTTATGCTTAAGAAAAGCACTGTCAATTGTTTCCAGTCTGTTGCAAACATAAACCTACAAGCTGTATTAAATATGTACTATTGTATTTACCACAATGTTATGAAATCATGCATAAAATCCTAAAATGGGATAAAATAAAGGCAACTTGTCTTCCCCTCCTCCCCCTCCCCCCAGCTACTGGCAACATTTCAAAATAAACAAGGAACCACACCAATGCTTCTATTGAAAGGTCAACCAGCACCTGTGTCATGGAAAGATAAAACTGGCCTAAAACAAAAATAAATATTTTGTTTAGTAAGAGGAAACCAATTTTCTCTTATATCACATATGCAGAAATATTAAACAGGTCCACAATGAAATATCTTAGTAATTATCTGTGCCTATTAATGAAGAAAATGGAATTTTTTTGACTGAAAGAGTGAAATGAAATTTACACTTCACTAAAAAATTTAATCAATAGTAAAAGAAAAGATTACTTTATTGTAACTCAAATAATGTGGAACTGACTAGGTATTGAGGAAAATTAAGATTTCAATCTTTTATTCCCACACATTCTCATTCCTGGAACCTTATTGCTCCTGACATAAAGCAGAGAAATTTAGCTATAGATATTCAAAGAAAGAAAAGAATGTGGAACCATGACACAAAAATACATGTTCTGTTTGAAATTCAGTGTAGCAGAGAATCCATTAACAACTGTGCACTATGTTACGTTTCAGAGTTCCAAAACATGTAAAAGATCAGTGAAGTGCAATCTGGAGTTCAAATATACCTGAGCACACTTTCCTCCACAGTTACCTGCTTTGCCCAGTAAGGACTCTGCTTATTTTTACACGATTTTGCTATTTATCTAAATTTAAAGGTGCAAGATGAGCCTCCAGTACAAATCTTTCCAGCAGTAATCCATCTTCTATGCAAGTCCCTGAGCAAAGAATCACTTCTGTTACACTGGATATGGCACACAAGCATTATGAACACTTCTTGTAGAAAGCAAAGAGAAAAGAATCTTAGCAATTCCTATTGCAATTGTTAGTAATAGCTACTGACAGATTTCTTATTTTATTATTTCTCCTAAGTTTTAAGGCAACGTTTGTGTCCTCCATGCAGATTATTTCAATGACAGTGTTCCTCCAAATTTACTACTGAAAAACACTAAATATTTTGGAAAAGAAAGTCACTTTCTCTGGTCTTGCTATAAAAATGTTTTCATTTCAACCACAAACAGTACCTATATTTGGAAAACAGGAAAATATTATTTATTCAAAAGATTAGCAATATATAGAAACAGGCAGATATAATAGATACTGATTTTAATTTCAATTAGGGACTATAGTAAGACTCTACAGTATTTATAAATACTATAGTCTTTTCCAGAATCCAAATTAGTGTTGCTAAAAAACATTCAGAACAATGAGTAAATGATACAGTATAAAAGTAATTAAATAATGGAAAGTATTTTAAGTATTTTCTTGGAACTTCAATAGTTTAAACAGTTGAAAGGGGAAAATAAGCAGGCAGTGAATGTGAGCCTGAACTGTTTTTATTTACACACTCCTCAGTCTTTCCCACCCTGTACTGATCTTGTGCCTGATCTCACAGCACAGGGCAGCTGGAAGAAAGCAGTCTTTATAGATAAGAAACAGCTGTTATTCTTGTTTGACCTGAGGAAGAATTTAAAAAACAAAAGCAAAAGGACACGAAAATGAAATGAGTCCCCATAAAAGCAGTACTTGCAGAATTGTTCCAGCCTACCCTGGTAACAGTATCTGACATGCACCTTGCTTGCATCAAACTTACTTCTACTGAAAGAGAGAAGAAAAAGAGAATCCAGCCAAGGCAATAGTGGTTCACAAGCCCTTTATGAATATCTACAAATCAACCTTTTTAAATAGAAAATTATTATTTAGTTGGGGGGGTTAGAGGAATCAACACCACACATTACAAAATGTCAGAGTTAAGATTTGCCTCTACAAATACAGTCTGACCTCTTATGTTAAAACAGCAGCCAGATGAACACTACAATATCAGAAACCAAAGCATCATTCTTCATTTTATTCTATCTTCTGATCTACTTCTAAATCCAGCTTGATAGAAGTACAAACATTTTCAAAACTCTAAATACTTGACTTGTAAATCCCTGATTTTATCATGCTAGGTCTTAGTTTTACAATACTTAGATACATTTCTAACCAAAATTGTAGAGAACTCCACTGACTCAGACAATGTTTAAGCAGCTGTATACATGAGCACAGATGTTCCTGTCCCAGTGCTCTTACGTAGCAGCATCTTCTACAATCCCCCTCCAAATTTCATGCTCTTTTTTCACTCATTTCCTGCTGATTTTGTAAAATACCTCATCTTCTTCTTCAGATTTATTCTTTATGCTTGACAAAAATATCCTCTTCTTTCCTTCTTTTGTAACATTGCTTCAAATGTATCAGAAATATTTGTTTGATTTTTAAACCATTTTTTCCACTTTTGTAAACCTTCATTTTTTCTAGCTTACACAGTTTCTTCTGTAAAACTAGAAACATTCCCCATTGTTGGGAACAAGAACTTCAAAAACAGATCTGTGGCAAAGACTTTGCAGGGGAAATTCATCAGGATGCATTTGCAGACTTTAAGCAACTACAGCTGGTAGGATGATCACAGGTAGGAAAAGTATGATCATAAAAGAGCAAGAATACCCCCGTATATGGTGCCTGTAACAACATAAGCAAGCTTTGATACTTTGGTTCCTTCTCAGAAATTAATATTGAAAATCACAGTGAAAGCAACTCAAAGCTTTTCTTTGTTATATTTCACAGAACAGATAATAACTAAAGGCAATTGAACAGATTCAAGTTATTTAATGTCACATAATGTTAATATTTCTTTTAAAAACATTACTGTATTACAAATTTTATTGCGTAGAAATAATTTAATGTTAGCAAGGAGAAAGTGTGTGCTCCTGCAGGAAAGGTAAAAGTGAAGGATTTGTTTGAAGAGCTAAGTTATAATGACATATTTAAAAAAAAAAATCAAAGGAAAGAATCAAAGAATCAAACAAATTGCAAACTGTGGCAGAGTTGTCTAACTGAAAAGTTTACTAACACCATTAACCACTTCCATGATGTAAGATATAAAAAGAACACTTTTCAAAGGATGATTTCATATCATTGTTACAAGCATTTTTTTCTTAGTCAAGTCCTGCATTTGAGAACATTTTGTATTTTAATTCAATTCAGAGCCCTCTCAATGACTATATATCTTTAAATTTTTTTGCTCCAAGGACATTCAAGTCCCTTTTAACTAGGTGCTATCACACACAGTAGTAGTTTAGCCCAGCTCCTTTTTAAGTGTCAGGCCACTGTTTTCATGGCTCTGGGTGCACAACTGCAATTCCTCCCTGCAACAACTTGAAACCAAGATGATTGATCCCACATGTCTGTGCCAGCCAACAGTCCTGAGGACTTTTATTTACTAAAGCCTTAAGGCTACACTACTTAACTGCCATGACTTCCCATGGTAGAGTGGAGAAGTACCAAATCTACTTCAGAAAGACAAGCTCTTGCCACACTTCTCTTATCCTTTGCTTGTCTAAATGAATTAGTGCATCTCTGTCTGGGTTTCTATTTCATCCAATTTATGAAATGAAAAAACAGCTTAGACTTTAACAGAAAACAAAAATGGAAGCCACAAAACTGGAATTCCATTAAGTTTATCACATTAGCTAGTTGAAAATATACCAAATAATGACAGAATTAAACTGCTCAGGAGAAAATGCAGCTGCTGTAACTTTTGCCGGGGATAATTTGTAAATATTTTTTACCTATAACAATGAAAAAACTTTCAAAAATGTTTACAGACTGCATTGCTTGATTTTAAGTGTGGAAAGAACTAGAGAAATGTAAAATATTATGCAATTATATCATGTTATCACTTGGGACATGAAGTGTATAAGTTCTGTTTGCCTGAGCTGATCTTATTTGAACACTTCTCTAAATATTAGCAGGTTACCTCTGAAACCACTAATCTTTCAAAAGCTCACATCCTTATACTTTCATTGTCCACTGTGATACCAAGAACTAGAAAGTTCTTTCCTTCTGAAAGTTAAACAAGGGGGAAAGGAAGAAAACAAACAACCCACATCACACAGCCATAAAGGAAAACATTATTCAGAATCCTACCAAGAAAATAATCAAAAACCCCTTATGAGGCTTACTACTATAAGCATCTCTAAAGATTTCTGGATGACCACAGCTGCAGAAACTTTTTCATTCCAAATGCACCATACTCCTATTTTAAATTCTGTTTCTGTTTAAGTGTGGGGTTTTCTTCCCTCAGCAGAGACTGAGGAAGGCTGAGGAAAACTACTTCAATAACTTCTCCGTGCACTTCACCACTATAGCAATATGTGAAAAACATCATGAACTGTTTCATACTATTCAGGTTATTATTACATCTACTGGTTATTCTGCTAATTCCCAAATTTTTGTGTTGCCCTTGGGTTTGCATCTATCTGGTGAAATTTCAATGCTGTTTTGAAGTGTATTTCTCCTTGCATTTCGTGTATATGGGGTCAGTACACCAGAATCATAACTAGGCCCCTTTAGATCAATCACAATTTAAGCTGTAGTTAGGCATACAAAGAATCATTTCTGAAGCAATCCTATCCAAGTTGCTCTTCAAACATCTCCAGTTAGAGCAAAGCATTTAAATTAGTAGCTAACAGTACTAATATTTTTCTAATCATTTCCATCCACTAGTGACTTAGCTTATCAGAGTAAATTTTGCTCGGTTATAAAAGCCATTAAGGTTGTCTAACTGAATATTGTTTTCAATGGCAACAAGGTAATTTTCTATAAAATTTAGAACTGGGGTGGTGGGCAGAGGGGAACTACACTTTAATTTTCAATTTAATTCAATAAAATAGATGAAAATAAGAAGTGTTTTGACAGTAAGATAAATCTAACATTCATCAAACTATTTGTTCCAAATAACTTGCATAAAGTCTTTACACACCAAATATACAGACCATTCCCTCTGCTTTCCCATTTTCTCTTTAACTCTGTTTTCCTGCCTCTGGGCAACTTTCTACAGGCCCTGCAAATGGAACTCTCTACTCTTTCGGTCACCTTGCTCACAGGAAATTCTATTTCAATTTCTTTGAAGTGAAAATAATGGTGTCCCCATAAGAAAGAAAGAATATTCAAAGCAATAATTAAGAATGGATTCAGCTGGGGGGAAGGGGTTGTGTGTCTAATACCTATCAAGTATTTGAGAGAGCTTCATTTGTAATTCCATAAAGTCACTGCAATGGGTCTCAGGACATTACAAGTGCAACCTCCTGCTCAAAGCACAGATCCCTGAAATCAGACCAGGCCATTTGATGGACTCTGAACAGTCTTGAAATCAGAATCCAGTAGGTGGATAGACACCAAAAGAAAAACCAACAAATGAAAACCCTCCCACCTCTGCTTCACAGTTTACTTCTGTTCAGATACAGCCCTTTGCCAACTTACAAGTTCTTTCAGCTCAACTCTTTGAATTTACTCCTCTGCCAGTACGCTCCTCTCTCCTGTTCTGAACACTCATAGACCCTACAGAATGTGAATGCTGCACAGAAACTGAAATATCTGGCACGTTCCACCTGAAACAAAGCTGCACTTGAAATATAGAGCCCTTTGTCAAGCAAGCAGTGGCCAGCTGCAGAGGGCCAGGGAGCAAGTGGCAGCCGGGTGTCCGGAGCGGCGCTTGGTGCCGTGGGTGATCTCCCTCCGCACGCACAGCACATCCAGCAGAACAATGCCCTGGCAGCACAGCAAAGAGACCACACGGAAAGATCTGGCCCAGACTGATTTGAAACAAGAAAAATCACAAAACAATAGAAAAACACAATTTCAAAGTAAAACTCTAACTTAAAAAAATAAAAATGTGAGAGCGAAATAACCGTAGTTATACCATTATTGTTGTAAAATTAAAAGCAGATTTACATTTCAAGAAATATCAAATATCAACATTGTAATAGAAAGAAAAATAAAGCTTTTTTAGTCTTGTTCCAAGTATTTTGTGCTGTCTGCTTTTATTTGCTCTTTATGCAAACTAAGAACTGCCAAGAAGTCAATAATTTCACAACCCTTCTCTATAAACAGATTTGTTTAAACAAAAAAGCAGATTGCAATAAATAACTACTATAATTACCCTTCCTCTTCATTTTCATTAGGTTTTCTATATTAATATGTGTATGCTGAACACATCAGTATTCAGTTACAGCACAGACTTTACCTATTTTTCTAATCCATTTTCTCCATTGACAGGACTATGCTCACAATTTACAAAACTTCTTTGTAGACATTTACTTATTTCACAGTTCATTAACCTTCAAACAGCACACCTCCCAGTTTGCAGGTGTGTTATCTAAAGCAATGATACACTAAGTGCTAAAGTATATTTGTGTCAGAAATGCTTATGAAATGAATGTTTTTCTCCACTGAGCTACCCAGCTGAGTTGAATTTATTTACATCAAGTTATAATAAGTTTTTTTCCTGATGGTAAGTGCAGTAGCTAAATGCCAGTCACTGCAAATATGCACAGAAAACAATCAAACTGTACTGTCTATCACTGTTTAAAGTATACAAATGACAGTGTTTAATCTTTTTACATAATTTAAAAGGATGATTCACTCTTTAGCTTCTTTCCTTCTGCAGTAACAATACAAGGATTCATTTAAAAATTAACATCTTCTAACAGCTTTTTCACACAGCAGGGAAAACCTCATCAAGTGTTGTATTCTCCCTTTTAACAATTCTCTATGGAGCACAGTGACATTTTCAGTTTTCTGTAGCTGGACTAGCCTTACATTGGCTCATTTTTATCTGACCTCAGGGTTTTCACATCATTAATAAAGAGATAATCAAAACAAAGGGTATATACATTAGGGTAGGAAAAGTTTGCACAGTTTGGCACTATTATCATATATAACCTTTAAAATGGAAAAAAATGAAATGCACATAGCAGAGGTGGTGAACCTTCTAAGGACTGCTTCCAAACATTTTTCCTACTGGCAGTAAACCATCTTCAGACCTCCCAACTCTGGCCACCGTGATAGTTACTGCTATATGGGGTTTATTTCTTTTTGTTTCAGCTGTCAATAAAAACTTCAAGCGATAGCTTTTTAAGTCAACTAAACACATTTAAATCAAAACAAAACACTGACATCACTGGGACAACAGAAACACCATGCAAAAAGAACACTGTGTTTAGATTCTAGGCTTGTCTACCAACGGTTTTAACTTTTCTCCCACTATGTCATAAAGTCCCATTGCACCTGAAACCTGACCAAAATCTCATCCAAAAAATTCAAATGTCTTCTTATCCCTGATGATCTGATATAATACATGTAAATCACCCAAATCTGCTAGTCATGCCTCAATAGTAGTCAGTATTATTCTTCAGGATGAAGATCATCATAACTTTGCTTACACTTCATTCCTTACTGCTGAAACAAACTGTGTAAGATAGAGCTCAAACTTAAATTACACTTTTAAAGCAGTAACGTTTTCTGAGCTAGTTTTTCCAAGACATCAAAAAATTTCAAACATGAAATTATACCCAAAAAAAAATCCATTCTACCAAATAACAAGCACAGGTAGAACTTGCCAACAAATAGAGTGATACCAATGAACTTCCAGGGATACATTAACTACAAAAAAAAACTGTCATTAATACCAACATATTACTTCTAAACCTCATGCTCTTTCACACCTGGCTTGTGAGATACATGTAGGTAGGTGGAGGGCTGGCTATCAAGTGGAGTCAGGACACTCCAGCAGAACTGGTATTGCATCCCAGGGGTTAATATTGCAGCCAGTCCTGTTGCATGTCTTCATTTATGATCTGGATGATGGGGTAGAGTGCAAGCTTAGTAAGCATGCTGGTGGGAAAAACGTGGAAAGGGCAGCTGATACACCAGAGGATCGTGCTGCTGTTCAGAGGGATTTTGACAAGCTGGAAAATGTGCTGATATGAGCCTCATAGAGTTCAGGGAAAGGAAATGCAAAGTCCTGAACCAGGAGAGGAACAATGCCATGCACCTGCATGTGCTTGAAAGCAGCTTTGCAGAAAAGGACCTCAGGGTCCTGGTGGCCACGATGGTGAACACCAGCTATGCCCTGCAGAGACACACCTACAGCATCCTGGGCTCAGTAGAAAGGGTGCTGCCAGAAGGTTTAGGGAGGTGATTCTTCTCCTCTATCAGTCACTGCTCAGACCACACCTGAGATATCACGTCCAGTTCTGGGCATACTGGAGACAGCCCAGTGAAAGGCCATAAGGAAACTAAAGGATTAATTAAGGGCATTATTAAAGCATTGGAGCATCTCTCATATGACAAAAGCCTGAGAGAGCTAAACTAGAAAAGGGAATGGGGCATCTTATCACTGTGCATAAACATCTGAAGGAATAAGATGTAAGATGTACATATAAGGCTGTAAAGATGGACCCAGACTCTTCAGTATTCCCAGTGAGAGGAAAAGATGCAATGGGCACAAACTGAAACACAGGGGGTTCCTTCTGAACACTGGAAACACCCACATTGACCCATGTGGCCAACAGAGCTTGTAGAGTCTCATGCCTTGAGATAGTCAAGAGACATCTGGATATGGTCCTGGACAGCTGCTCTAGGTGGCCCTGCTCAAGCAGAGGGTTGGACCAGACGAGCTCCAGAGCTCCATTCCAACCTCAACCATTACATGATTCTGTGAATCACATCCCATTGCATCATAGGCAGCAGCTTCAGCAAAATCTGAAGATAAGCTGCTGAGTACCATTAAGCTAAATAATAATAAAAGGGCTTCTTATGAAATAACTGAGAGCCTGTGGAGGGCTTCTTTTATTACAGGATTTACTATGCTAATTTAATTACAACAAGGTGATTACAAAGTAATCCTATTTAGGCAGGAAGTTGACACTGCAACTCCGAATACCTTACTCAGCACAGGATTAGAGCTGCCTTTTGATGGTTACTTTGACCTCCAGAAAGCAGCACGTCAAGGCAAGTTATGAACATGTTCTAGGACACAAAATTGTACAAAAAGTATTCTACAAATAGACACGTAGGAAGAAAGGAGTGTGGCTTAATGCAGGCCAATATGTTATTAGCTTTCCTCATCTGGGAATGACCAACAACAATCACTTGTACAGTACAGAATTCCTTCCTTAATGACTTCCACCTGCTGGAGGGCTGCCATTTGCCCTGCATCTCCCTGCAGCTGCTTTCCCATCTGCTGCTGGAAGCCATTGCCCTCCCTGTAGATAAGACCTGAGCCTGGAGATAGATGATGCAGTTGCTCTAAGCAACCAAAATCTTTTCCCAATTCCCAGAGAACCAGACCTGCTGTGTCTAGAAGCCCTGCTGGATTGCTACCACAGCACAGTCTAGGCCTGATCATGTAAAAGGCTCAAGCTCAACAGCCTTGTGCAGAAATTGAGAAGGGGAATTAGATACCTGTCAGAAAGTAATTGTTTCTCCACCAAGAGTGCAGAATCTGAGCAGCACTTCATCAAGAACACTGTAATTCAGCTCTTTGTACCATTGCCTATCAGCCTGCCATAAGATTGTAAAACACTGAATACAAACCAGTCTGATAAGGGATTAGGAAGCCAAATCAGAGAACCAATGGAACTCATCACAATCCTCAGCAGTACGACAGGTCATAGAAGCCTTGCAAAACAGATTTGCACAGCCCAGGATTTAAAATACACCATCTTTCCTACTCAAATGCTAGACTGAGATGACTGAAATTGCTGGAGTTTTTATCTGTGTTCTGTTATTATTGTTTTGTATTATACACATATGCTGGTTGGCCCATTAAACACAAGCTGGAAATTCCAAATTTCATCTGTATCTTCTTAGCATGCAGAGCACAAGACATACAGCAAAACAGAATAATCAGAATCTTAGAAATATTTATTTCTGCTTCCACAAGAAGGATGAGTATAAGCCATTTTTTTCCTAGAGTTTTGCTAGCCAGACATTCGAAACATTTTATAAGATTCCTTAAATATATACTTATATACCTTAAATAATATACTTCTCTGAATAGAAACTATTTGCACTGTATGCCTAAATTCCACAGGTATTTGTTTCCTGAAAAAAGCAAGCACATTAAAAATAAAATCAAGAAGTTTAAATAGCAATCAATCTACAGAAGTATTGTGTTCTCCAAGCCAATGAAGGCTTTAAAACACCAGAAAAATAGTTAAGGGACATTTTAAACATGGGATTTACACCTAAATGTGTAATGGGATGTCCCCTAAATGTGACAACCATCTCAAATGAGTATTCCATTACTCAAATTCTTATGGTCTGATTTTGTAGATACATAAATAATTAATACACTGGTCTATTTTAAAGAATGAAATTATTCATACTTTAAAATAAATGTTGACTACACTTGAAAAAAATAACCAGAGATTAAGATAATGAAGCTTTCAACTGATCCCTTAAAAATACATCAGTAGCTTCACCCTTCAGAACAGAAACCCACAGAAGAAAAGCATCAACCAGAGCAACTGAAAGAGCAACTCAGTCACATGATGAGGAACAGGTCATGATATCACAATCAAGTCATTAAAGTCCACCTCCCCCCTTTGAAGCCAATAAGACACAAACATTTTCTTAAAACACACTTCTAAAAAATTTCTAGAATGAGAGCTGGTGTACTACCAAAATTATATATTACATCAAATACATTGGCATTTAAATTGGTTTAAATTATTCATTATTCTTTAACAACTTTCCTGCCACACAAACTTAAATCAAACACATCAAAACCTTGATACTGGCCATGAACTCAATATTTCTATTACATTTCATTATTAGGAGATACAATACCTCAGTCTGAAGTATGGCAGCTCTCTGTTCTTTGGCAGTAAGAGACTCTTTAAGCACTTCAATGTGTTGCTTGCAATCTGAATTCTGATTGCTAAGGGTTTCAAGCTTAGTTTGTAAGGCAAGAAGTTCTGATTCTTTCTTTGAGAGTTCTTGTTTCAGTTGATCAATCTGCAGTGGGGGAGAAAAGAGTTAGGTCATAAATTTTGTTTCCAATTCATGGCTCCACTGGAAATCTAAAAGGTGTAAATGACCATGGTATGACAAATCAGACACCTGTGAATTCTGGAAGAGAATTAAGGTTCAGACTTCTTAAACTCACACCTTCAATTGTGTTCCTTGCAATTTAATGCACTCTGTCTTAAGAATGGATGCCCTGTTGTTGCAGAAGTTAAAAGGAAACTCCTGAAGATTATATGTGATGATTTGGCCTATAAATTCACCACGGACTTCACTTAAGTTCAAAGGCATGTATCCCATGTGAGGCAAGTCTGGCATGACAGCAAAAATGCATAGGAGAAGAAGTGTTCATAAAAATTCAATTCTTCCAACAGCATGATTCCCATGATTTACCATTGGCCAGAGTGAATCAGGAATTTTTTACGAGTCTGATAAAGAAAAATCAGGCATCTTAGAAAGGAGAGGAAAACAGAAAAGTGGACTTTCAACCTTACTCCTCTTCTTACAAATTTGTTGCTGCTCACCATCCCCACCTCCTATTTTTTTCCCTGGCAGTTCACATGGAATTCTCAGGTAGTAGAAAAGCCAAGCCAAGAAGACTAACTTAAGAGAAGTCTGGGGAAAACATTATAAAAAATTCCACACAATGAAAGGGCTGAGAGATTATAAAAGCTTATCCCAGAGGAAATAGCAGAAACACAATACTAAGACAGAGCTTCTGAATTTAAGTGAATTTACGGTTCATTAATAAATGTCATGGAATTGTGATTACTCTCCTCTTTCCACAATGATAAATGGGAAGAATAGCCACAGAACAAAATTGTGGTGGATTTAGAATATGTGAATCAGAGCAAAGCACTGAACTATACACAGAACTATGTTATAGGTGAAAGGATGGTGAATTAGATGGCATATAACTACTCCTAAATTCTTGTGGTATAACACTGGTCACCAGATGAATCCAGACACACCACCTCATGAGGATTATTTGAAATAAAATGCCTCACTGCATCTGCATAACTCAGAGAAATCACTTCCTTTATATGAAGAGCTCTTTTCCATGTCCCAACAGACATTTGGGATGCAAGAAATCTACAAGTGGTGGATGGAAGATGATTCAAAAATTGCCAGGAAAAAAAAAAAAAGAAAATCCACAGGTTGATCCTACTCAACCACATTCCAAAGATCCACAGAATAAAACACTTCACAAATGCAGTGTTGTATGGTACTGGATATATTGGTTACTGACCAAAATGCTTCTATTTTGTTTAAGATTGTAAGTGCGTATTTAAAAATTAAATTTAAAAGCAATGATTGTTCCAACTATAGTCCCTATGCATGTCTTCATGTGTTAATTCTTTATTTTTTTTATAAATCCTAATATGTTTGCATTGTTGCTTAAGGTGCTCAGATAGTCACCCATGAGCTAATGTACAAAATAAAGAATCTACCCTGGCACTAAAAAAAATCACCTTTAAAGTCTGAAAATATCAAAATAAGAAAAGAAGCATATAAAAACCAGACATGGGGAAAGAATGCAATTAAAAGCTGCTAGAGAAAGCTTTCTCTGGAAAGCAAACCACCTTCCTCCATCCCTTGCCAGAGTATGCAAACAAGGATGGCAACCAAGAGAAAATGGATAGAAAATGAACAATGGGAAAATCTGTCTACGAGATACAAAGACAAAATGTAGATCTGCAGCCAATCTGAATTACATCACAGGCTTTATATGAGATGCATGTGAACATCACAGATGCTTAATCTCTTCTAAAAACTCTTTCCCCTTCTCTCCATGACACAACCCACACCCTGAGAAATAATAAAAAAAAAATTTAAATGCTTTGCTTTCATTGCAGGTGTGTTCTCTGTGTTTTGGAAATGGAATCTGTTTAGTGTAAAGTTCTGGCTACAAGATCTACAAATTGTCAGAAGTTTAAAATTGTGTTACAGCACTCAAACAGAAAAAAGAAAAATTAAGAGTTTAAACAAACCAAACACACAAAGATTGTTGAATAAATATGCTGACATCTTTTTAAAATAAAGTATCATGGTGAAAGAGTACTAAAATTTCCATTTTAAAATTGCCACAAAAATAAAGAGGTATAATAAAAAACTCTAAAACTTATATTAAGAAATTTTAGGTATGGGTATATTCACTTTTTTAAAGTTCTGCAGTATCTCAGTGTGCAAAAAATCTAATTAAACAGGACATGAAATAAATTGTTGCCTCTAGCAGATATGCAAACATTTTTGCTGTATCTAAAGCGATGTGGAAAACCAACTGTCACAATTCAATTAAACCTCATGATGTCATATAATACAACAAAAACAATTTTATACTTTATAAGGACTAAAATGAGGATAACCTCCAAGTCTGGATATAAGTGCTGTAGCATCACAAAACTCCAGGTTTGTCCTCTGACCCTGACCTTCCCACTATCTCACATATTTCATGTGTGTAATTTGCCTGTCACCGCTTTTTCGACATTGCCCAATATGATCTTGCTTCACCTCCTTTCCTGAAACCCTAATTCTTTTTTCTTCCTTCTCAATTTATGATTCTGTCACGTCCCATAATTTCAGTTCTTTAGAACACATTAATTTTCCATTTCCAGAAAACCACTATGGGTGTTGTTCTGGTATTTTTACACACCAAATTCTTATGTGACATTATGCAGAGTAACCAGAAAACAAAGGGGGGGAAAAAAATCTGAGCTTTTCCTCTGAATATTGCACATTAAAATTGATGGGCTAAATATTCAAGTAAATAATTCCATTAAATGAAACTATGCTGGTTAATGCATTATAGGATTAGGTCTGATGCAACAAATGACAACTGCTTTTTAAAGTGAAGGACTTAAGAAAAGGAAAAGGAGTAGCAACTCAAATAATGTGCCTGCATACAGTACATGCTACAAATCTATCAGTAGATTTTGCAGGTTATGTTGGCAAAGGTCTGGTTTTAAATTGGTTGTTAAATTTCCAGGCTTACCCACACATACAGAAAAAAATGCTGTAGGTTCTTTCCCTGTTTTGTTTTTTTGGTTTTGTTCTTTATTTTTTCCTTGAGTATCTCCTAGAACTTGAATGCTTCCTTCATTCAGTAAGGAAAGTTCTTACATGCAGACATTAATCACAGAGCACATTATTACTGCTTTATCAATGCTTAAAACTCATCTTACTTGTAATTTGCTGAAACTGTACTAACCTACCACTAGATTTTCATACCCATTCCAGTGGATAGCATGAGAGTTTTAAAACTCAAAGGACTACTTAAATGCCAAGTGCAAAACAAAACCTGGAAAAAAAAAAAAGCATCTGTGTTCATTTAAATATGTGGCTGACAGCCAAAGGATGAACACTAGTAAGGGAAGGAAGTCTTCCAAAGCAGAAATTATTATTAAAAGTTTGCATCATCCTATGTTTTTTATTCATATTCTCAATTAAGATATTTGAAGGTGCAGATCTCTTGGTCATACAAACTTTAAGACCTGTTTTGACAATTTCTGTGTTATGTGAGCAATGACAAGTTTTTTCCCTTCAAAAACTAAACAAGGAGAGCAAGTGGGCAAGAAAAAGAAACCTGAGCAAGTTTTCTTTCTCATTTTTACTACTTCTATTTAACTGCAAGTCACAATTAAAGCCTATATATTTGGAAGTTGTGAATATTACTAAGAAATAGTTAAGAAAATAAACACTTCCAAACATTCTCTGCCATTCACGTAAATAAATGGTATTCAGTATTTGCCTTCATTCATTCAAACTTCCTATTTATTTAAATCAAGAACAGATTGAAAACAAGTTATATTTCAAGAATAAATGAAAAGTATTAAGAGCTTCAAGCACCTCAGGAGAGTTTTGTGCTGTTCTTTGCCATCAATCCTGTTTATTGGAATTTATCAATTTCAGGTTCAACAAATTAGGTACAGCAAGATCTGTTTGCTGACAGCTCCATAAATACTTTTCCATCTTGAAAGGTTCTCAGATGTGTGATAAAAATAACATCTTCTGCTGCAAATCTTAATTTTGAGTGGAAGAAAAAGACTAGTGAAAGAAAATAAAGCTTCATCAGAACGTGGCATTTATCAAAGATCAGAAGTCTGTGACAAAACAATGCATACCTAATACTCTTCTCATTCATCTGCTTTCTGTGCTACAGAAATATACTGAAGTTTTCCTTACAAAAATAGCCTCACAAAAATAAGCAGACTCTTAACATTCTAGGCTTTGTACCTTAGTTTATATCAACAGCTTTGCTGGCGTGCATTGGGAGTTTTGCTCTAATTCACTAAAACGGAAATGCTTTGAAATTAATGATGTTTAGGTTAGCAAAATTATTTTCTCGATGATAATGGATAATATGATGATAAACTTAGGAGGTTTAGTTATTTTCCTGTAGCTTAAGAGCTACTTTTTTCCAACAGAATAAATATGTTCTTTGATTATTATTTTTTCTTAATAAATCTGGATTAATTCCATATGGGCACTAACACTTTCATTTATCCTGTAGCAAAAACCCCCAAACAATGAACAAGCAATAATGTTTTGTGAGTTTGAAACCAGGAAATGTGTCACATCACTACATATTTACAACCTGCCTGTGGTCAACTCCTAATAGTCTATCTACAGTAATTTGAAACTAAAGGAACAAAGTCATTAAATTGCTAGTCTTGAAAATACGAGCAGAGTACAATTTGGTATCATCTATGAAACAGAAGTCCTTTCTGCAAAACTACATCAAAACATAAAATCAAATAATTTTCATTTATCCAAAATGCTTCACTCCTTCATGTCTACTGATTATTATATAGTAGAGATTTACCAAAAGGAGACATGCTGTTTCTTGCATCGGAGATGGTTACATCAAACTTTTCTTTCCATTATTTAAACAGCCTTAATCTCTTTTATAAATAGATCTTACCTTATTTTTCATGAACTTTGAGTGACTCTTGTAAACTTCTATTTGTTTGATTTCTTCTTCTCGGTCCTCTGTATTCAGAACTCCATTGGTCTTTAACATCTGTATTTCATCTTCAAGATCTCTTATATTGCGCTCAAGTGAAGCTATTTTTGTATCCTAAGTTACAAAAAAGAGAGTATTGAAAATTATATGAGACATATATTTAAGAGTAACAGAAGCATATCTGTACTTGAGTAAATATCAAATAATGAGACAGCAAAAATAGATGCTACAAATAGAGAATGCACATAAACCAGGAATAATTCTATCAGTTTTAGCTTAAAGAAATGCAGAATTCATACCAGACCTCTTTCACCATAGTTGCACAGTCTGTAGAGGATGCATTCTGGTAAAATTTCCATTTAATTCCCACACAGGAATGAAGGGAGAAGAGCAGATGCCCTATTTTTCCACATATGTATCGTACCAAACCTTGTTATCACTAGTAACCATCTAGGCCTGGCCATTCTTTCAAGCTCTTAAACACCAAGTTTATCCCAGAGAGACCAGTCCATGTCTCTGCAGGGCAAAGGCCACTTCATTGTCTGGTTCAGGGACCCTGTTTCTCTGGACTTCTGCCTACTCCCAAGAGGGAGAAAGGTTGTGTCCTCATATATTTTTCCTTGACTAATCTAGCCAATCACTAAGAGGGGATTTAGCACTTCTTATTGTGAGTCCCAAGATAAACAAAACCACAACCACTAAAAATTTCTACATGCCAGCCAGTGGCTGCCATGTGTGCCAGCACTGCACTGGAAAACAGTGAAGTTTTTTTGTTATTTCCAGTCATTTGGAAACTGGCCAAGTCCCTTTTGTGAGAGTTAGAAAGATTACAAAAGTGATTACGCAAACTTGTCACAATTTTCTGTTTGAAAGAACATTACAGAATTACTCATTAGGAAATCTGTTCAACAACATAAAGGATCAACCACCCATAAAATATTAGAGACTGGATGGAGTTCTAGCTTCATTGAGACCAATATTAAATAAAAATTTAAAAAATAAAATAATCTAAAAAAATTTTTAAAAACACAAAACAAACCAACCTGATTCACTAAGACCAGGTTATTAAGTTAGAAAGCAAATTTGGGAAAAAAATACAAATGAAGTTGATCCTTTAAAAAGGACAAGCTAAGCTTGAATCACTACAACTTTGTTTCTGTTGCTTTCTTTAAATTACCTAAAAAGAAGAAAAAAAACCCGAACTCCTGCAATAACTTCTTTCAGAATAAAGACAGGCAAATGTAGCAATTTAACACAGGAGTCTGGATGAAGTTCAAAAAAACATCTGAACTTTTGATACTGAAGTGAAAAAGATCTCAGATTATTTTTGAATACACTGTTATAAATCCATATAGAATGAAAGCTAAGGACTGAGCAACATCATTTAGATGGCCCAATGTCATTCCTCTAACATTTTTGCTTTTATCTTTATAGTCAGCAATAAATCTCAAACCAAGAGAATTATAATTTTCTTATTCCAACAAAAATTAATTTTACAATTAAATTTAATTCTCAAAAAGGGAAGTAAAATATAGAGATAGAATGAAAAAAGGGAAGAATTCTCATTTAATTTTATCATTTAAAGAAGTTGCACAACAGTCAAAAGTCTGAAAGAAAAGATACAGAAGTATTTAAAAGCTCTCAGGAATTAAATACAACACAAAAATAATTGTATATCTCACAGATACGATAATCAATTCAGCTTTCTCCATTAGACCTCATTTCAGAAATATTTTCCTCCTACTTTTGAAGATAAAAGCAAAACCTAAGCTCCACTACACTTTGGAATCATTTTGCAGTGAAATATATGAATACCTACATGACCTGTTGTGACATGACATCTGGGAATAGTCTTCATCAGATCTCCCCAGCTAAGTCTGTAAGAGTCTGACTTTTTGTACTGCCTTTGTATTTTACGTGTTTGCAAATACTGTATGGCAGAAACAATTTCTAGTACAGCCTACTACACCCTTTAGAAGATTTATACATCACAGAATAACATTTAAGCTTTATGAGAAATATCTGAAATAACTTGTAAAAGAATTTTCTATACTTCTGCTTCATCATAAAATTGAAATATCTGAGGAAAAGTTTATTTTTAATCAATCTCTGCATACTGTGATTAGAGATGTGTAAAAGCTATTTTCCTGTGTCTTGAAAAGTTGTCACTAAGTTTTGCATAAACTTTTTATTGAAACAGAACCCAGAAATTACACAAATTTTGTGGAAGTCAAAGGCACTGTTCCCTATGACATGTTGGTTTGCCAAGAAACCTTACAGGTTTCCTGCCTGTGCAGCTGCTGCAAAGTGTGGAACCTTGTAGGTCAAAGATAGCACAGAGAGCCCAGAGCTCCAAGTGGGTACAGCCACAGGGGAGCAGGGCTGGCTTACAGGATGTATAGAAACTTAGGTAGCTTTGCATTTGCCAAAAGTTTTGACACATCTCCATAAAATCTTGTGATTCAGCTGAATCAGCATATTCCCACAGAAAATTTCAACTGGAAAACTTTCAACCAGTCTTGTTGGGGCACAGGGTCTGAAAGCTTTCAGAAACTGAAATGGGAATAGATGCAATATTTCCTCCAAACCTCTAAGATTTATCCCCATTAACAACGTTCTAAAAACTACATGGGTCTGTGTTGAATCACAACGAAGATTCCTTTGCAATTATATTAAGTAAGCAGCTTAGTATTAAATGGCACTAATAAACATCTTCTAAAACAATACAGCATTTGTTTGGATTTTTTCAATCAGGCCCTCTAAATCTGTTAAAAGACACAAGATTATGTAGCAGGATTTGTGATAGAGATCAGGGCACTCACCCTAATCTATGCCCTCCTTCCAGCAGTAACCAATACTTCTTCCTTATCTCCTTTATTAGAATAGTGTTGCAGATATTCTGTGAGAGGTTAGGGCTATTTAGGTTTCTGCTGACTGAACCTAGCAGAAACCCACCTCTTTTGGAATGTGAATAAAATTACTATGTGTTCTGATGCTGAAGAAAACAATATTTCACAATGGAAAAAGACTAAAAGTGAGTTTCCACAATGCTGTTCCATGAATCATATCAGTCCTTACGAGAGTCCTGTAGTACATTTCCTGAAAACTGAGGGGCAGGGAAAGGGCAAAACATTTGTAAATAACCCCAGAATCACAGAATATTCTGAGTTGGAAGGGACCCACAAAGATCATCAAGTCCAACCCTATATAATACAGCATTCCAGGCTGTCTTACTCTGAAAGGAAAAGTAAGGAAATGCTACTGTTCATCATTTGAGATACATGATAAATTTAAATTATGTCTACAAAATCATGCTTGTAGGGCATTCAACAAGCAATCAGAAGGAAGTATTTGAAACTTCACATTTAATAAAGCTTGAATTTAAAGCACACATTTGTACGCAGGCTGTCAGCAGACCATACACAACTACCCTTACTGTATGAATCTTTACCTTGTCAACTTAATGCAGAAAATATTCAAGTTTATCTTTGAAGATAAGGGAAGTGAAAGTTCATGCAATCTTTAAACAATAGAGTATGGTGCACTGCAAACACAAATACACACTTCTCTAGAGCCAAACTCATACCTGAAATATCACAGCTGGATCAATACATAAAGATGGCTCTTTCTGAAAGTAAGGTAAACCACAAATATTTTCATTTACTTTACAGCTTACATTTACAGAGACTTTATAGATACTAGACTCCACATATTTTTCACTATCTTGTCCTTAAGATGAGTTCTAGGCCATACCTGTAGGCAATTTCTGAATTTCTCTCTCAAGTAATATCATTGTTTAGGTGATGATAGAATTAGACCATATCAACATGTAATGGCTGGGTTGGAAGTAGCCTTTAAAGGTCATCTAATCCAACTCCCTGCCATGGGCAGGAACATCTTCCACCATCCCAAGTTGCTCCAAGCCCCATTCACCCTGGTCAGGAACACATTCAGGGAAGGGACAGCCACAGCTCCTCTGGGCAACCTGTGCCAGAGCTTCCCCACGCCCATCATAATATTCTTTTTCTTCATATGTCCAATCTAAATTTATCCTATTTCACTTTAAAACTGTTGTTCCTTGTCCTACCACAACAGGCCCTGTTGAAAGAGCTGCTCCAGCCCTCTGAGCATTGCTGTGCCTCTCCTCTGCACTTGCTCCAACAGGTCCATGTCTTTATGTCCAGTGGAGCCCAGAACAGAGGGCAGCACTCCAACTGGGGTCTCACGAGAGATGAGCAAGTTTTGACCAGCTTCACATGCTCAGGAGTACTTATCATAAAATCAAGTGAAAAGTGTGTTTCCTTTTAATAATTTTTATTATATTAATAGGTGTTAATTAACATTGAATACCCCTGATATTCCGAATAGATTCAAATATATCACTCATCTGGCATTTGCCAGCACACAATACGCAAGGAAGCATGCATAAGTTCAATTGCAATTAAAGAAATGGATTTCCATGTACCAGTTTCATTCTATACTTTAACAGACTAAGATTTAGGCAAGATGGGGAAAAAAATGTAGTTTAATCATATATATCCAGTCACAAAGTCAAAAATAACCACTGCGTCAAAACTAGACTAGTTTGAGGGAATAATAGGAGTACGAGGGAGAGGGAAGCATCTGCCATTCCTTTGTTTTGTGACTCTGCTTTCCAGAAGAAAAAAAGGGCTTCTGGAGAATAAGGTTTGTTGCAGAAAAGAGAGTAAAGAGTGTAGTGAGAAACAATAGAGCAACAGACATGGGACATCTGGAAACAAATGTGTCCATGAAGCAAAACCAGAAAGTTAGGAAAGAATGGCCTGTGCAATGCATTTGAAAAGACAATAGGTATTTGGAAAAGAAAAAATAAAGCAAGAAAAACAGAAGTCAAGGCATAGGATGTGAATTTTCCATCTTTTTTTGCTTGTTCTTTTTTTATTTTGCAGGAATGTACAGGAGATAAACACTGGTCAACAAGACAGCAGTTGCTCTAAGAATAAGCAACTACTTACAAAGCTTTAGAGATGATTGAAGAAGATGACAGGACAGGACACATAGTGCAGAAAATGTCTAGCACAAATAAACACAAGAGAGGATAGGTATGAGAAATGGGTATACTAGATTGGATTAAAGGAATAAAGACTGGGAAAAGGGACAGAAAGAATTCAGCAGTGCAAGGCATGGAAGAAAACCACAGAGAGAATAGAAGGATCTATGAAGGAGGGAAAGTCACATCCTGGCAGAGCCTGAGGGAGCCATGGAAGGCACTCAGACGAAAGCTCAAGTGGTGAGGGGCTGGAAGGGGCTGGGTGTGGTGAAGAGAAATGTAAACTGCTTGGAGTCTCTGCGTGGGGGAGTGGATGGCCTGAGACTGCCATATTACAGCTAATCCTCTCCCTCCTTCTACCCTCAACATTGTAGGAAAACAATTCTTTCAATGCTTCATCATTCAAAACAAATGTTCTGCATTTTTTTTTCAAAACAAATGCTGTCTGGATTAAGACAATTTAAATTTACTTGAAAACATTCCAAATCTGGAACTTGTAATGAAAACTGCTGTTAATCATGTGGATTTCAACATCTTACATTTGTCCCTTCTTCTTTTCAATATTAAGTCTACTTAGACAGGGGCAACCCCAAAGGGGCGTGTGTTCATAGGGACAGAAAGAACTGGGTGTCTCAGAGGCAAAAAGCAGCTTTGCATCAGTACTCCAGCAATAGGATTGCAGCCTCACTCACAACAAATGAACTTTAAACATCTGATTTTTAAAAGTGGAACATTGCACCATGCCCACCTCTCCTGGGAATCAAACAGAAAACACTTCAGTGTCTTCAGGGACATGCACTGTCAGGAGCAAATAAAGTCATCACATGTCATTCATGTGTCCTGTACCCCCCACCTCTGTTCTTCTCAAAGACTTTCAGTACAGGAAGAGGAACTGAAAATTATTTCAACACGTCCTTCACATTGTTATATAACCCACATGAAAGATTATACATTATTCTAACATACTGCTTCTGTATCCCAGAACTTTAAAGTTTTTAATTCTGAATAATAATAGAAAAACTAAGTTTCTCAGCCAGTGTCTTACTTTCCCATTTACTTAGGGTAATGAGTTACTGCTAAAACATAGATTTCATACAAAGACTTCTGAGCTAATGTCCAAAGCAAATATACATCCAGAAATGGAATTCTGTAATCAATGTACCTTCTTTGTTACTCATATAATCCAAACTAATTAATATCTATTAAAAGACAGATATTATACTTATAAAGTCCTGCTGTTGTTTTAACTGCATGTTTACTACAATGTTCAGACATGCTGAACTCATTTGCTCATAACAGAAGTCACTGGCAAAATGAGACCTTTAATTTGCACTTCCTTCTAAGATAGAAATGAAAGACCATCATTAATAAATTTCAGGCAGCATTGCCAATTCACAAATTATCTCAAGTCTCATGGTATTTCTCTTAAAGATGAACATTACAGACTCATAGAATTATGCAAAAATATCAGTTTTCACTTTTGAATTACTGTTTTTATTCTTTGTTATTGTGGAGGGAAAAGCCACAGCACATTAGTAATATTATATATCAAAAAAGAGTGAACTATAGTCAGGACTAAGAGAGCTGTTTCATCACATTTTGTCATATCTGCTGATGCAATTAATATTTTCCTTAGGTTGGCTGTAAAATTACATCTTAATAACAACCAACAGAAGTATTGGCTTTAAAGTTTGAGCAGAAAACATTTTACATTAGCCAGTTTATTCCATGTGCTTTGGATCTCCTAAAACACACACACACACACACACATGCACTCTAGTCTTTTTAGAAAGCTGTTCTCATTATTCAGCAATGCTACACTTGATTTTTTTAATCAATTTTCTTTAGAAAACAGACCAGGAGAAAGAAATACTAATTATTCCTAGCTACATAACAAAATTAATTGACATGGTAAAGGAAGCATTCAATGACGAAAAGTCATAAATCAAGGCCTGGTAGGCAGCTGAGTGTCACAGCTGCTTGTTCACTCCCCCAGAGTGGGACGGGCAAGAGGCAAAAGTGGGAAAAGTCATTTTTTGAGATAAAGCCAGTGCAATACGTAAAGCAAAGCTGTGCAAGCAAGAAAGCAACATGGAATTCATGCACTGCTGCCCATGGGCAGGTAAATGCCTGGCTGTTTTCAGAAGAGCAGGGCTCCATCAGGCACAAGAGTTATTTGGGAAGACAAATGCTGTGACTCTGAATCTCCTCCCTTCAGCTTGCAGAGGCTGAGCATGACATGACAGTATGGATTATCCCTTTGGTGAATTTGGGTCAGCTGGCCCTACTGTGCTCCCTGCCAGCCTCCTGTCCACCTCCACCCTACTTGCAGGGTGGGAGCAGAGCGAGAAACTGGGAAAGCTTTGACTCTGTTGGACAATAGCTAAAATATCAGCATGTTATCAACACTGTTTTCAGTCTAAAATTCAAAACACAGCACCAGACAGGCTGCTACAGGGAAAATTAACCCCCTCCCAGCCATACCCAGTCCACAGCTCCATGATGTAAAAATAACATACAGGGAAACATGCAAAGCCCATACCTTCATTTCGATGACTGTTTGCAGAGCCTTCGTCTTTGCTGGCTCAGGCTGAAGTTGGGTTCTTCTGTGCAATTCCTGTGGAGGGACACGATAGAAATAAGCTTGACGACTCATCTTTCCATTATTTTAATTGCTCATATGAACTCATTGCAACAAAATAAAAGTCTGATGACAAGAAGCAGGTAAGTCCAAGTGCTACAGGTGCTTCCCTGGCTGTAAGCCCTCTGCCATCACTGCACTCCCTCTCTCATGTTACAGTCACCTCTGTCAGCACATGCGCTATTTCTGAAACCCCTTATCAATAATTAACGACAAGCGTGACAACCCAGCAAGACATTTCTTAGTCCAGATACAATGCTGCTGTTGCTGCTTAAACACCCAAACTTTATTCAATTGTGTTACTAATTCAAACACTGGTAAGTGTTATGTCTTTTACTGCAGTTTCTTCTTAATTTTTCCTCTAATGTCTGAAATAAGCAATTTAAACACATTATATTCAAATTTGACATTTAAGGGTAATAATTATGTAGTGGGCTGACACAGCACATGCTACAGTAGCATTTACATTTCAGTTTTCTCATTTTCATACTGTTTTTATGCATCTAAATTCACAGGCAAAAGAAAAATTAATTGCATTAGTTAAGACAAAGTTAACAGTACCAATACATACTGGTCTTTGTAAAAACAACAGTTTTTAAAAATCCACAAGAGTATGAAGACAGCAGAACTCAGTCTCATGAAACCAGAGTTATATCTTGGTATGATATATCCCAATAAAAATCTCACATAAATACCTGGAAAAAAATGTAGTAAAGGTGTGATAAAACACTCGTTTGAGAATTTGGTGGTGCTTATTCCCTTCCCATAAACCATCAAGTTTATTATTTTAAAAAAATTGAAACTGGACAGATATAGTCCCATTTCTACTCCTTTGGAGTCCTTCTGCTCCAAAGGGCAGGAGTGCCATCCTTGATGTCTTTATGTCCCAGATCTTTCTACTGCAGTGCTCCACATAGATTCCTGAACTGACCTTGTAGCCATGAAAAAGACACTTATGCTTGAGGCCAAGGAGCCAAGGTCATTCGCCTAGGTCTTGCCAACCTTATAACCCACAAGTTTAAAAGCTATATTTATTTTTTCCTTTATCACAAACAGTCAATCAGTTTCTTCTTCTGTGTAGCAAAAACCACATTGCTTATCCATGACTGTGAGAAACAACTGATCTCAAGGACTAAGTAGTAGGAGTGATTTACTGTATGTTATTAAACTAAAGTCTACTGCTCATAAGAATCTTCATAAAACAGATTTTAAAAAGATGTGGCCTAATGTATTAAAATAACTAAAAGAGACACATTAGTATACCTAACACTAAGTCTGAACTTTTTTATTAGATTAAATATACTGCAGGTACATATACATATATTTAAACTACCACTAACAGGTAACAGTAAACTTATAATTTTGCTTTTATGCATTTTCCAAATGCTTTGGCATTTATGAAATTCTTTCTGCATTTATGAAATAGTATCTCTGATTAGACCATTTTTCTTCTTTTTTTTTTTAATTTAAAAGCAACTCTTTATATTACAAAAAGCAAGAAACCTTTGCAAATCACCTATGCAAGGAATCTCTCAATCACCACCAGCTGTTTGTCCTAGATAAAATAAGTACCTTCACTGCACAAATGTTTAAAAAAAATAAGAGTATGTAATGAATTTGTCATACAGTTCCAAAAAAGAATAGTTGGCCAGTCATACTACTATCAGATCAGCAAAAATTACAGCTAATTCTAAGACCAGACTCTGCTCCCCAAGGCCATATAAACTGAGCTGGAATATAAACAGGATTCCACACATTGCCCAGGGAGACAAACCAGAGTTTCCACCCCCTTAGCCAAAGATGTATAGACTGCCAAAGATGCGTATTCCGAGATGTCTATCATAGCATGAAGCCTTGCCTCATAATGCTTTTCCTGTTTGCTTTATGAATCAATCTGATGCTGGCTGACTTAAAAGCTTTTCTTCTCTATCCCTGATGGTAAAATGAAGCAGACTTTAGGATTCTGGAGAAGATCAGAAAATGACTCCCACTTTATTATTTTGTGTGGGTTTTCTTCCAATCAGATTCAAATGTTCGGAGACTCCCACAAGGCTCAGTTCTTGAATTTATGTTGTTCTATGTATGTGCTTTTTCATTTGGGGTACTTGATTCAGGGATATACTTTTGGGGTACTGATTCAAGGATACACTTTACATGCATGATACCTTACCCTGATTGTTTTACTGTTTGAGGTCAGCTCGATGCTTTCAAATTTGCCTGAACAGCTAAGCAAAACATATTCGAGAGATTTCAGAAAGTCCTCATAGCCTAAGGAAACCAGATTTTTATCCATTACATCATTTCTGGAATGATGCATATTTATTGTTTTCAATCTCTTTTAATAAAAAGCCCAGGGAGACAAATAAGAAAATGTGGGGGGAAAAAAATCAAAAACTTACCAGGGATAGTTTTTTTTAACTTAAACTGTATTGAAGGGAGCTCTTGATTATTATATCCATGAAAAAAAAATTATTTTGTCCTCATCGCAGCAACAATCAAAGCCTATACTAAAAATCTCTCAGAGATGCAATCATTTATAAAATAAGATTTTTTTATATCACTCTATATGACACCTGCAAATAGTAGCAATTCTGAGTAACCACTCTGTACATGCAAATTTATTGTAATACTGTGTAAACAAATGCCCACATCTCATATTTCCTGATGATGCTCAGTTGTCAAGGTGATTAACACACCCACACAAAACTGGCAGGTAAGCAGATCTTCACATTAAATTTGCTTCAATAGTCCTTGTTTTTAGATTAAAATGAGCCTCAATCCAATCATTACTTTGTCCTTCCACAATATTAGGTTAGCATCTTCTATTGGCCTCAGAAGTAACTTTAGCACACAATCTTACCACTAACTTAAACACCAAAAAAAATCCAAAGAAAAGACAGACTATATTTACAATCTTAAAATACTGGTGGAAGATGAATTTTACCCTTTTGTTCAGAAATTGATAAGAAGACATTGCAAGATTTTGTCTTTATTCACTGGTGCTGAAAATCCCCACTACATAGCATAATCCAAACCTAATACTAATTACCGAAATAAAACTCTGGTTTTATCCCAGCTTTATTAGAAGACACTTCATGTCTTGGCTGCAGGAGAGTCAGGTGCTGCAAACTGATCCTACTTCACTCTGTCTCTGAAGTATTTTATTAAGGTTCCCAAGACATCAGTGACTGTGTTGTTCTTATTCAATGATACCAATACTGTCAATGTAGTTCAAGGTTTTACCTTTATTTAAACAAAACTGCCTAAAATAATGACACAACATTCTAGAAAGGAAATGTTCAGAAATATAGGCAATTTAGAGATAGTGTGAAACTGTGAGTGCCTTAATTGGAAAAACAAATAAAAATTATTAAAGAAGGCAGCATAAAAACTAGCATGAGAAACCATTGTGTCAGTGAACGCAGCTTTTTTTCCCTTCATAGACAAAATGTACAAATCTGCAAATCACAGCAGGCAATGGCATAGGAGCTGCTAGTTCTCTCCAACACCTCAAAGCACACTGGTTCCATTCTCCTGGAAAAGAAAGCTTTGGTAGTTCTTCTACAGGACCAGCTTGTCTGAACTTTAAAATTTAGATCAGCAGTATTTTAATATTTTGATCAATCATTTCTGTAAAAGCACAGCACTTACCTAAGTGTCAAAACAGTAGTGTTTCTTTAGCCAAAAACACCATTAGAAACACTGATCAAATTCAATTCTACCAGAATACTAGAAAAAGTAACATACAGGAATTAATTAATTCTTAACATACAGACTTATCTGCTAGTACATTCAGACTTATCTTATAGTTTTCTAACTCTTCACATCCACCCCCAGCCAAAATAGTCTCACAGTAATTTAAATGAAAGTAGATTTAAGAAATCCTGATCAAACTCTTTCTGGAAGCCATAAACTGACAACACAAAATTCCCATGTCTGTCTCCAGTGTGCAGGAATAAGTAACCCTGTTATTGGAAAAGATTATGTTACCATGAATTATCTTTTAAAAAATCACCATTATAGGTATTTGAACTCTGGGAGAACCTGTTAAAGAAATTTTGTCAAATTCCAACAAATTTTATAGCTTGAAGAAATGAAAATGTGCATATGAAATGAAAAATTAGAAGAAATACAAAGAGCTGATAGCAACAAAAATTCTGCAGAGACTTTCTTTGTAAATTAGGTGTATTTTAATTTGTTACGTTCTCAGAGCTAAGCAAAATACTCAGAGGCATGCCTAATTCTCTCTCAATTTGTCATTTTAAATAAACATATATGAATTATGATGAATATGAAAGAAATTGCATTACACAGGGACAACAACCAAACTATAAAACAAAGGTCAATAGTCCATCATGATGGACAAGTCTAGCAATAATCCAAATGGCCTCAGTACTGCCCTTGAACAATGAGTCTAACACCATCCCTGGCCTACATTAAAAAACTTGGAAATGTAAAGAAGAGCACGAGGGAGAAAAGAGGAGTTTTTGCACCAACTGAAAACCACCATATTGAATCATGAGCCAAAGCACTTCTTTGCAATGCTCAGACCTCCTTTTATTCCTGAACTCACGCATATAAGAGGGGCTTATGAAGTTTTACTAACATACCCAAAGATAGACTGTGAGGAAAAATAATCCAAGCATTAAGAAACTCAGCTTTTCTTTGACCTGTATGTCAAAAACACCTTAAGAATCCATGAGCATTGTCAAACTGGAAGTTTGTTCTCTGGCAAGAGACCACATACAAAAAGTTTCAAGTGAAAACACGATTTGTATATGCAGCTTGAGATGCATGTGGGACAATTTAGTTTGTAATTGAAAGCACACAGAGTGTTCCCTGAAAGGAGCTACTGAAACTCCACTTTTACCAGAATTCTTGAAAATTTATTTCTTTTCTTTGTAGAAGAAATAAAACTTCTAGGGGACTATTTCTGTTTTGCATGGTGTCATTAATCTCTTTTCCTCTTACCAAAATTACTTCCCCAAATTTAGGAAAAGGGAAGAGTTATTGCTTACACATCTTTTCAGAAAAAGAAACTTTGATGATAAACAGTTTTCTCCCTTTCCACCATTTTTTTTAAGACTGCATACTGAAATGCTTGAATGTCTGCAGTAAAGGAAGGTCATGTATTTGTTTTTAGGGGTAGTCAATTAGAATCAAAAAACAGACACTCCAACTGCTGCTTACACTCCTGCAAAGCAAATATACTCTAGAAACATCTTAGCTAAAAAACTTTCTCTTTTTGGTGCATATAAAGCTTTAAAACTGTATGGAAAAAATATGCTTTTTTTTAAAGCTAAATGTTTAAATAGTCATTTATTAGTAACTCAGGTGCACTAAAAGGAGTCAATTTGCTGTAGGACACACTAATGAAACATTGGGAGTTATAAACAAGCATTTTTGGTTTTGGGTGTGGGGATTTTTTTTTTAAACACTTTTGTTTAAAACACATCTTCAGATTCTTAAAATGTGAAATCCTTATTGTAACAAATCCTATGTGTAATCCATAATGTTTAAAAAATCCTTATCCAACAAATCCATTGCCTTAAAGACTTATTTCCACTACTTCCCTCACATTTAGAAGCCTGAGCACACAAAGAACTTTTTAATAAGGCTGAAAAAGAATGCAATAACCCATCAGTTTTAGAGTAAGTGTAACACTAACCATGGAGTAATAATGGAATTCCACCTTAGGGTGTAACTAAGAATAGACTTCCCTTGCTCCTGCCATCAAAAGCATATAGGCAATGCTTAAAAGGGTAAAGTCACAGCAGAGATTACCAAATGCAACCCCAAGATCCAGAACATACAGTAGAGATGCTGCTGTGTGCCAGCTCCACTCTTCATAAATAATAAAAAACCAAAACCATATTTATATACCACGGACAGTACTGTGAGATGGGATGTTACCAGCAGCGCCAACACATAGTGCTTGTGGTATTTCTATAGGCCAGATCATCTAAACAGAGGAAAGCAGTTTTCCAATAGTTCTTCCCATACTCATACAGCTAACCTCCTGATAGTTTCCTTAAACAAGCTAAAACCTTAGAGTTCTGTCCTAGAAAAACAAAAAGAGAAAGGGTGATATCCTGTTTAGTGCTTTCCCCACCTTCAAACCCATGCACACACCCAGCTATACTTGTTTAATTTCTGCTCTGCACCAGTGTTCCTCTTCAGCCTGATTGCAGATGCAAAAACAATTTAAGTTATTAAATTAAGAATTTAGTTCTCAAATGGCAGAAAAATAGCCCTGCCAAAACCAGAGTCACACTTAACAACTTGAAGCAGAAGTTACATATTTCACACACTTGCTGCACAGAGCTCTTAAGGTTACTGAAGAATGTGTTAGCTGGTGTTAACATGCACAGAACTTCAAACATGCTGTTCACTTTCCTGGTAGAAATCCTTTTACAAACTGTACATTTATAAAACATCAATCATTGTACACAGCCTGAGCCAACCCAGGGGAGTGATGGCCCATCCCTATGTTGCAGTAATACTTCAAATTGATTAGCACAGGATTTTTAATTTTGTATCTACTAATGTCCACACTTATTAATAGATGTACTGTTTTGTTATTACCTTTTCTAGCCTATCTTTCCATGCCTCTTTTCCCTTCATGTGGACTTGATGAAACCACTAGCTAAAATAACTTATGGGTTTGATTTTCAGTTCCCTAATTCTCCAGGAAGTGCTTTTCTAAATATGGGTGGGTTTTACTTTCATGCATTTAAAATTACTGCTGGCTTAGGCTATTTAGTACTTAATCAGCAAAGCCAGCAAATATCAGAGTTAATAAGACTTCAAATGTGTAAGTTTATCAGCTCTGAAGTATAGCAAGTTTTCTAAAAATGCAAATAAAGTTTTGTGACAATCTTTGTGGCATTCGCCAGGGGCCCCTATTGAGACCAATACTATCCCATATCTCAATCAACAGCATCGAGCAGAGCCTCAGCAAGCTTGCAGATGACACCAGGGTGAGCAGTGCTGCTGGTATTGCTGAGGGAAGGGATGGGAGAGAGGGACAGTGAGGCTGCAGGAATGTGCTCTGGGGAACCTTCAAGGGCAAGGTCCTGCACCTGGGTGGGGGAAAGCCCAGTATCAGAACAGGCTGGGTGATGACTGAGAGCAGTGCTGCAGAAAAGGAGTTGGAGATGCTGGTAGATTAAAATTTAGATATTATTTTCTAACTAAGAAAAGTCATCATATTGTCATGTAACAATGTCAAAGCTTAACAAAATTAACTCACCTGGATACTCTGGGAAATGTTATCCCTACATTCCCAAGTGTTCTACATAGCTGTTAGATTATGCAAATGTAGGACAGAGAGGGACATGAGAGCAGTAACCTAAAGACACAATTTTTCACACAATTTGAGTGATGGGTGTGCTTTGGCAGGTGGGCATTTTGGTTTGGTTTTTTGAAAAAAAACTTGTAAATAGCATGCTTTTTTAACCTAAAGTAAAATTTTATGCTTGTCAAAAGAACTCACTGCATCACAATCTCACTAAAAAAAGAAAGGAAGAAAATAGTTTGCATTGACTTTTAAAAAGAAAATCCTATTTTTGGATCTGCCAGAAACTGAATTCAAGGCACCCATCAATTCAATGCAGCTCTGCCTATCAGCTGAGATTTGCCAACCAAGTCAGTCTTTCTCAAGAGGGAAGAGGTAGAGGGTAAGGTCCAAATATTTTTAATGCAGAGCACTTATTTCATTCAGAAATTACAGGATCATATTAAAATCAGAAAAATAAAGTTGATTTTATATGAGAATATTGGCAGCCTTGCTGCACAGACTGTTTTCTACCACAAATACAGAAAAGAACTCTTCACGTCACATAGGCAACAACCTCCAGAGGTAGTTAATTGAACATTTATCATTCTATGAAGTTTATCAAGAGTCTGTCAAAGTGAAGCCCATACATCAGCTCACAATAATTTTTTAAAAAGATAAAGGAACAAAAACCACTTAGCACCTGCTCCAATTCTTTTTCCATTGCCTGGGAAACTAAGTGTTGCTTGGTAACTCAAATCCATCTGTTCAAATTTCCTCTTCTAGTCTTCCATTTTTATCAGAACAGAAAAACCCTCTCCTGAACTGAAAATATGGCTAAGAATAAAAATGGGGAGAGAAAAAAAACAACCACAACACATATTTTATCACTGCATAAAAGATACAAGAGATCCTTATCTGGTTTTAAATTGTGGCAGAGTGAAAAGCGTCTGATGCTATCTCTTAGAAACAACAACACTTCATATCACAGATAACTTTGCTCATGGCCAGCCCAGAGGTACTGCAGGGACCTCAATTCATACCTGAGAAGGCACTTTCTCTTCTATACCATTTCTCTTTTCTCTTGTACATTGAAATTAGAGCTTAACTTACTTGGTCTAAGGCAAGTATGGGATGCATAGACAAGACACCGTCAACCCTTTCAAGCTCTGATTCATACACTGAAGAATATGTAAAAAGCAGAGGGATTACAGCAGCCAGAAGTTTCAACTTAAGTATTTTTGAACTTCCAAAATAAAAAGGTCTATACATAAATTCCCCCCCACCTTATTATTTGCACATATTGATCAGCAGCATTATTGCATAGACATCTACATGGACCTTTACTTACCTGTATAAATTTCATACAATGTTAAGTATATATCAGATATATACTGATATCGCAATATCAGTTGCTATGCCACAAAATGGTCATTTTTAATCATCAAAGTGGAAAACTTTCCACTGTACAAAGGAAACCAGAACAATTTATTCAGGCTACAGCCTCTTCCCTTCTGCTCACTGGAGAGTTATGCCAGGCTGCACACCACTACTGTGCTCCTGAAAAACTTGCAACTCATCCTTAATCCAAAGACCAATTGCACATCCATTTTATGAGTAAAAATACAGATATTTCCCATGCATAAGCAGACACATCCTGTCACTATGTCATTCCAACAGCATTTTGATCATCCATTAAATCTACTTCTCATTTTAAGGTTGGAAGGAAGGTCAGAACACACATTCCATGTTTCATCCCGACCTACCTCATCCACCAGTCTTGCACAACAATTGCACAACCCCAGAAGTCCCCCTCAAGAACTGGTTCTTCATCAGGACAGTGAGAGACAGCTCACAGAACATCTTATATGCCACAAGTAATCAGGATCCACAGTTTTAGGAATTTAGTGGTGTCTCCTTCCAGGATCAGGGAAGCACAGCAGTGCTCCCCTTCAGCAGAACAGCCTTGAGTAGCACAGGGATACACTGCACTGCTCTCCAAGGGAGTATTCATGGCAATATATTCCTTTTATTTATATGAGTTGGATGAACAAGCCTAATTCATTATTTATGAAAATACTTCCAAACTCAATAAATTATTTTGATGCCATTTTGATTCAATTAGCTTGTGGTCCCCATGACAGGCAAAGTCAGTTATTGCTGAGCAGAGATATGTAGAATAGAAACAGAATTTTCAACATGCCAAAAGACTTTTCTTAAAGTCATTTCAGTCAATAAGCCATTTCTTCAAGGTTTGTCTTACACTAAACATGTTCAACTACTAGCTAAAATTCCATTTCAGAATACTTTTTGCCCCCACAAATGCCAAAAAACATAAAATACCAGCAATGTAAATGAGAAAGGGTATACAATATTATAAGCAAAATGACCAATAAAAGTATTGGTTTACTTCTCCATTCTAACTACATGAAAATGATTGGTTTTATACAACTGTGAAACTACCTTCAGTTTGACAAGGAAATTTGCAACAGCACAGGTTGGCAGACAAATCTAGTGCTACTGTAGAGATTTGATTTGTAGAGTTTTATTTCTAAAGAGCAATTCTCTTTGGAAAACACTATGATGCCAAAGAATCCTTAACCATAATGAGAAAAGCTAATCTGAAAAATTCTTGATCTCTGTTTAGCGCTTAATAAATGCATTAACACTTCACAGTCAATATACTGCTGACAAAATTAGCATAATGAAAACTTGCAGCTAAGTGTATACCAAATTAATTACTTTCAGAATATTCTATGACCTAAAACTCTGCATAGAAAATGGAGAAAACTTTAGTATGTGTACTGACACATGGATTGTGATATGCATAACAAAGGAGAACCAACCTCTTCCTGAATTTTACTTACAAATAAGTTTAAAAAAAAAAAATCTCACAAACATATTAATAATGTAGCTCTGAAACAGCTGAGCAAAAAGTGCTAAATAAGTGAAAACTACACTATTTTGCTCAATAGTTCCTTGCCAAGTCTCTACCTTAAAGACTACTATATTTTAGGGGATGAAATAATTTTCCTTCATCATTTAGTCTTAAGCCCAGTTATTAGAACATAAATATTAATGCTGTTTAGCTCAGTGATTGTCAAGTTAACATAAAATTTCCATACTCTAAGGCTGCAAAGAGCTATCGCCCCCCACTAAAATGTATTTATGGTTCACCCATCCATCAGTTCTAATACTTTTCCTCTGATACTTCTGTTAGGAGTCAGGAATCTGTTAATGTTGACACTTGTCTTTAGGGATTCTGTAACTTATACTGACTAATATTTTCTTTCCACTCTCCCTTCACACTACAGAGCAACAACTCTTAACCTCAATACCACCTGAAATGTTTGATTTCACATTTATTTCATATTTCTTTCTTAAAGTTTCTATGGGCTTAGACAAGGTCAGTCCTAACAATTCTTTCAAATTCTTTCAAATGTGGAAGTTTATTTTCTATGCCTTCCCAAACATCCCTGTGAGGAACTTGATGTAGGTCTTCTGTAAATCACTAGGGAGCTTGAATCTGTCACTGGTTTAAGCACTCAGGACTCACTGAACATGCCAAATCTTCAGTCTAGGTATAAATGTCATTCATATGCCTTCCATAGTTTTAATTTGCTGCTTAAGCTACATTCAGAAGCTCTCAACAAATACAGAATGTACCAAATTGTCATTAAATGGAAAAAAAAAAAAAAAAAAAAAAAAAAAAAAGGCTAAGTTATCCAGTAAGTCTATGAATTGGCAGATTTTCTTTTACTTAAACATAGCAGGAGGATGATAATAACCATTACCCAAGCTCTACTGACATCAGATAACAAAGCTTATAAACGCAGACATTTTGGCACAAGATAATTGAAAACAAGGAGTTCCAAATAGTTTAAGGGTTAAAAACTATAACAGATAGGTTAACTGTATAAAGAAGTGAGAAACTGTGTGGAATAAGAACTGAAACCTAGAGAGTATAAAAAGTTAGCTGGTGGAAAATTGCCAACTACATAACTCTGTTGACATATTACAGAAACAATTTATTTCATAGTTTACTTACTGCATTACTTCTTGGTTAAATACTATCTGGTTATTTACAGCTCTCTATGGACTCTCACAATAGAGTCAGGCAGATTTTCTAGGCCCTGTGTCTTACCACACAGCCTCCATTTTCAAAATCACTTCTACACATATCCTGCCACTTGATGGACTTATCCCACAAATGTCAAAAATTCTTGGCATCAACTCCCACCTAACAGCAATATCTTCAGGAACAGGTCCATAGTCAGTACCTCAGCATGCTAAAGGCTCCCTTCACAGGCATTATTCATTTTCTATTTGGGCATTGCTCTGTGCCTTTTTTTCAGAAAACTGGATTTCAGAGCAGAACTTGGGCTCTCAGCAGGTCTCTGTGAACCAGTGGTTTGACTCTTTCCTTATTTACATCAGCACAAGTGTAATTCTAGTCAGTGACATCACCTCAGCAAAGTCATTGCAGATTAAATCATGTGCAAGTCTGTTAAGTATAACCATGAATATGAGGATCTTACTGTATTTAGAGGCAATAAAAAGGAAATGGGTTTAACATTTTCATTTAGTAGCAAACAAGCCAATGATAAAGCATCATTCTACATTAGAGTTCTTATTTGCACTAGTCTCTTTCACTGCTCAAGTCCTACATATCCCATATCTCATTAAACACAGTGTTGCAAATGTATTATTCTATGAAAAAATCTAATGCCAAATTTCTTTGCAATTGTAATAAAAACATACTTAAAAATAACTATGTTTTATATATTTTTATTTTAAGTTTTGTCTTACTGCATTTGGATGACAACATGTACTTTAGAATAGTTTACAATATGAGGACATTTTTATAGGAAAAAATGAGTGCAATGCAATCCTTCTTTTCACAGGCTTCTTCTGATGCTCTTATTGTTCATGTTTTCTGTGAGGAAACGATGGTACACAGGGTGAGCTCATCACAGGGTGATCTAAGAGAAGGAATGGTACAATGATAGTTTAATTTATTTTACAGAGCAATGAGAGAAAATAATTGTGATTCTGTATTTTACTTCATTAATATCTATCATGTAGCATTCTAAAAAAGCAGCTACTATACAGGCCTCATATCAAATGGGCAGAATTACAAGCCAAGGAACTGCATCATTACCTGCTTCAATTTAGTCTTTCAAGTTGGGACCATTTTTTTTTCCTGATTTTCCTCCTATGCAACGCATTTCCTACCAGATGTTAAGAATCTGCAAAACAGCAAAAGGGAAAAAGAACCTTAAACTGATCTGTAGCAATTATCATTATCCAACCCCTTAAAATAAAAAGTAAAGCAAGAAATTAAAATATAATGATAAGGTAAATTTAATTGAAAAACTAGAAAACAAAAATATTCCCAGGTACATGCACAAATTGTTAGATCTGTGATCACAAACACAAATATGAGTGTGACTGACAAATAATTCATTCACTGGAGCAAACTTACCACAGAAAGGCTGGTAGGACTTGTGTGGTTCACCAGGAGGAATGGGCCACCCTGAGGGTGCCCCTTTAGTTCTTCTGCTACACCCTGATGTTCTCCCCATCTGCAGATGTATGCATACAGAACAATCCCTATATACAGAATAAGTACCATTTTATGGGGGTCTTTTGAACACTGATTAGTGAACATTGATTGGACAACAGTCATTGATTAATGACTGGTTCTCAAAATGAGAAATGGTCAAGTCAATGAGGGTTTTCTTGCTCAGGAACCAGACATGAATATGGTTCAAAATTTCACTTGTTGGTTCTTTTTCCTATCTATAGGAAGAGGACCTGAATCTCAGTATTTTTCTCTCTTTTCTTGAGGATATTAATGCTACAAATTTCTGTTAGAATAGCTTTTTAAAACAGTTCTTGGAAATTCAACTCAATTATCACAGTTTATCTGGTCATAAACAATTATTCTGCAATTATTTATTCACAATAAACAATACTTTAAAGGTTAGAATTAAAGAATTTTTTACACATTGCTGTTTTGCTTATGCATTTCTCAGGGGGATGACTGTTGTGTTGGTTTGGGATGGGTTTTTTTTTAATAATTAAGATGCATATGAATTCTTTTTAGCTTAGATTACTCAACAGCCTTTACTCATGAGCTAAGTCTTTCCTGATAGTCATATGGGTTTCCAATACTTGCCCATCAAATATTCTAGGCACAGGGTTTAAACATGATCGTGCTCGATTACCAACATCTAAATACAGATGTATATATCCATATTTGGCTGTTAATCATTATTTACCTATACCCATCTGAATTGTGACAGTTTACTTTATCAGCAGAAACCAGGTGAAGAAAAAGAAGATTCTTTACTTCCATTATTAGATTAGCTCTATAAGGTCATGACATACGGATTGAGGTGACAGCAGACCAGAACTTTCAAGCCTGAGTGAGAAGAGACCTTGCCTCAAGGTGAGGACTAAAGAACACAGCAAGAACTACTCAGACACAGCAGCAATAGCTGGAGAGTGGGCAAATTATTTTCCAGATAACACAACTTATACAATTAACCTCATGGGCTTCTGTCACTATTTAAACACCTGTGACTTCAGAATCTGAGAAACTCAAATCTAAACCAAATGATCTGAATATTCTCATGCTGGAAGGTGGGATATCTCACAAGTAAGCCTTTCAGAGATTTAACTTTAATTTTTAAGTATAAATACTCAGAATAAAATATTTACATGAAAACTTTCTTGCAAAAGTGGAAGGAACATCACTTCCTTCTTGCACATGTTCAGAAGTGTCTCTAATACTGCCAGCACTATGATGCAAAGTGTTTGCTCAAAATTGAAATATATCTGAATTACAGAACATTCTTAGTCTTCCTCTTGGAACTCAGATTAATGAGGATGTTCAGAGTGTGTTCTGCCCCTCCATTCTCAAGTGGCTCAGTTCAGTACACGTGTACTGACTACCTTCACTAGGGCTGGACAACCTCAAATATCCACCTGGGAAACATGAGATTGCCATGAATGCAGAGCTTCTGTCAAACTGCTGGAAAGGTACTGAGTTTCCTTTCTGGTAATTGTGAAAAATCCCCAAGATGCTATGGAAAAAGCATTTGCCATTTTAGTAGAGTTTGAGGACTAGAAGTCTCATGGTATATTGAACTAGCAAAAAGAAAATTCTCCCCTCCATTTTTGTGGTTTGTAAGAGTTTTGCACATTTTTTTAAGTACAAATGCTGTATTTTCACATGAATGCATATAAAACTCAGGCCCTGAACACATCTTATGCCATCTTTATTTCCTAAAATTTATTTGCTCAATGTCCTTCAACCATAGAGAAATTAACCTCATATCCTATTAAGCTCCAAATATCCTAAAATACCAGCAGAGCCTATTCAAAGGACCAAGCAAAATCTGGAACAGGTACCTCTCACTTCTACTTCTCAGAACACTTCTCTGGCTTTATTACATGAAAACAAAGCCTCTTGAATATTCTAAGTTATGAAATTAGATTTTGTCAAAACTTTAAGCAAAATCATAAAAACAGCACTGCTCAAAGGGTTTTGCCTTCATCAGAAAAAAAAAACTGCTGAGATTTTAATGCCAGTAATTTCCAACAGAAAACATTTAACAGAAAGCAGTCTGGGCACTGCTCAGGTTACAAGTGAATGTATTTTATACTTAAATTTTTGCATTACCATAACACATTATCTCATGTAATTAGATTTTTCCAAAACCTCTAGAAAATGAACTTTCCACATGCTCTGGATTTTTGTTTATTGCCTAAACATGGTATGCATGAACTAAACAATGCATCCTAGTAATAAGAATTATGAAAGAGCAACACTACAGCCTAATGGCCTATAGAAATACTTATGTAAAACCATCATTATCTCTAGCACAATGTCTTAAACAAACTACAGTTTTAGTTTTGGAGAAAGAAAGGGCAGAGTTGAAAAAATCCACCCAATATAAACCCCAAAAATATCCTCAGTACTAACTCCTTAGCTCCAAAGCTGTTCTTCTGCTATGATAATGTACATGCAGTCTAAAAGTCAATGAAGAACTTGTATTTTTCATATGCCACCCACCAAGCTGCAGTATTAGACTTTTTTCAGTTACATGCTGATATTTTTGCCTTTCTTGTTTTCTTGCTATTAGGCAATGAACAGATGGTCCACTAAAAAATAAATAAATAAATCACAGCCCAGACTGTAACAGTCCACAAGATACTAATTTTAAAAAATAGTTTTAAACCATCTTTTAATTCAGTGCTATTTAATCTTAACACTTAAAGCAAGACAGACTTTCTTTCACTAAAACGTCAAAGAATTGCTTGCTCATTTAACCCCAACCAAGAAAACAAACAAGTTAGATTTGATTTCTTGGTGCATTAAATTAGACAACATTAACAGATTCATATATAAGTACACTATATTTTGGCTCAGCTATTATGGTACAATGACATCTAAAACAGCTTTTGACATGTGCTTTCAAGACAAAGCAATACACTGCTTCCAGTTATCACCTGTAGTGTTGACAATTATGAAAAATTAACGACACCTCATTATTTTCACTCCTTCCTCCACAATCAATCATTAACTCAGTTCCTTTTCAAGAAATCCCCAACCAGTCCCTAAAAAATCCCAAAGAACTTTGTTCTTTACAGATCATTTCCTGGTTTTTTATCTTGCTGGTTTCCAGGTTAGGCGAGACTCTGTCTCTGAGTGTGACAACATCTAAAATCTCATGTCCTTCAGGAACTTGCCAGCAAAAAGAAATACAAGTGTAATGTAATAATGACTTCCAGTTCTGTCATCACACTGAACAATCTCAATACAAATTACTTTGTTCAGGTACCAGAGCACATAAATCCACTCTTAATAAGCTGGTTTAACACAGCTGAGAATACAATGAAAACTTTTAAGGATATTTCCTTTTCCTAGCAAGCTTCTGATAGGCTGTTCACTCAAGAAGGCATTAGAAAAACTATTTTCTGAAGTACATCTCCACAACTGCCAGGTGCTCTGTAAGAAACCTCACAGTTACAACATGCTCTGTGTAGGTACTGCCTCTCCTTCACAGGAAGTATTAATTTTTATTTTTACACCAAGAATCAGGATGTGTAGTGCTTCAAATCTTAAATGCTGGGAGGTACAGCTTAGACATCCAGAGCTCTGAAGGCATGCAAAAGACAGAATTAGTGCAAAATATAAACAGTTCAATTTTATTTCTGAAAACAAAATAGGCATTTTATGAAGTATTACGTTCTGACACTCAAAACCTCACCATTTTCTTCTTTCTAACATTTGTATAAATTTTATTGGGTCACTAAAGAAAAGTTACTTTTGCATTTGGAAATATTCATGACAGAAGCATTAGTATTATCTGTCTCAGAATTAGATAGAAAACACTTATGGAAAGAGTAAACACGAGTCTGAATTTACACTGGAGGAAAAAATAAAATACTTGCCTAAAATATCTTTAAAACATTTGGCTGTCTTCAGAATCCATCTTTTTCATAAGAAATATCATATAGAACTCCCATCATGCAAGAGAACGAATACAAATCATGCCCCAAAACATTTTTACAGATCCATTAATACCAGAAATATCACTTTATAAGATGTTATATATGTGTGTTACTTACATAGAATACTATGTTTGTGTAGCCAGGAAATTCGCTTGGAAAAGAAAGATTCATAGTCTGCACATTGACATGGATTTTGTGTGTGCTGTTTGTATTTATCTACAAGCAGCTGTCATTCCCAAGTAATTGCTTTTTGAGAGGGTTGGGAAATAAAATTCAAGCTGTGCAGCCAGGCAGGTGTGAGAGCCAGGCAGCCACACAAAGTTACTGCTGTGCTACACACCTGGAACAGAGTTAAAACAGCTGCCACTTACCCTGCACCTGCATCAGGGCTGCACTCCCAGCATGGAAGAGGGAAGAACAAGGCATGGCTGCTGCTGATCTTTGTGCCCCAAGTACAGATGAGAGCAGAGGGGGGTGTGAAGTTGAATACAGAAAGGGTCCAAACAGCTCAAAGAAACCCAGAGGACGGACAAGCTGGTAAACTTCACTTTTTCCAAGTTGCTTGTCCTGCTGTTTCCCTCCCAGTGAACCCCAAGTGCTATGTAACACTTCAGGAAAGAAAAGCTCTGAATATATTCAGAGACAGATACTTGACAGTAATTCAAAGGCTATTCAGAGAGACAGTAACATTTTTAAGCTGTCCTTAGGACTAACAGTTCAGGGAAGAAGGGCTTCAAACAAAAAGGCTTTTCTGATATCTAAAAGTGCCAAGTAGTTTTCTCATTATTTCAATGTGTCTCAAAAGGAATACAGGTTATCACATAACCCGATTAAATGTGTAATTCTGAAACCTGTCTCGGGCAAAAATTTTGAGTATGGCTTCATCACAATCACCTGATGATGAGACACAGTAAACACCAAAGTGAGCCAAAAGTCTCCCAGAAATTCTCAATTAATTCAGCCTGATACAGACTGATACTATTATTGCTGAATTCCTCCTTCAAAGTGAAATGGAAAATAGATGGTAGACAAAACTTCAATACATTACATCTGGAACATTTAACTCAGCTCCAAAAAAAGAAAGAGGAGGATGTTCTCGTGGAAAGAGAATTCTTGCAGGTCTTTCCTAAAGCTACAACTTCAAGTTCCAGCAGTCCAGTGAAAGACCAGAAATGACTGCCAAGGTTTACAATATATAACTTTGACCTGGAGGGAACAGAGTCAAATAAATTTAGCTGTCATAATGGCAAATGCAATTATTCCAATCATGTATAAAACATATTCAATCTGACAAAACAAGCTTTCTTTATAAATTCCTTCATGCTGTAAATTGCCTGAATTTTACTTTTCTGTAGTAAATATCTATCAAAAAAAAAAAAGTGCATAACTCCTGCAGCTGGCAAACTAAATATATTAAGCCAGGCCTTTTGCTCCTCTTCCCAGGAGAGTATCTGCTCAAAGTGTCAGCATTTTGTAAATAACTAGTAAGCATTTCACAAATATCCCAATGTCATGATGCACATACCAGCTCCAAACCCTGTTTGGAAGCATTTGTAATTGCACAGCCTACACTTTCCCTTATTTACTGAGTTCATCACTGCTATTCTGCTCAATTATTCCAGCAGGAAGGGATCATTGGGCAATATTCAAATACATTTGACATTAGACCTAAAGCTGCACAAAATTGAATGAAAGATGCTTGTGAATTCATAAATTCAGAATAAATTCATATATTGGGAATAGTCAGCCTGCTAATAATGTATTCATAATTTGTTTCCAAAGAAATAAAAAGTTTTTATGTAATTTTCTAATTATATTTTTTCTATAAGACACAAAAACCACTCAGGTTTACTGGATGTTTAAACCAGTATTTTTTTTAGACTTTGCTGAAATTCAGAAAAAAATGGTTAATAAATTAAATAAAAATTTTGCATGTGGCACCTGGCTTCCAGATACATATGATAGAGACAAGAAACTCCTCCTGCTGAAGGATACAGAGGAAACAAATTACCAAAATGGCCCCATTTTGGAATCCTTCCAGAAGCTCTATTTTACCATCCTGAAGCCCACTATTGTTTTGATAAATTCTATTATCTGAGTTGGTGTTAAAATGAACTTTTTTCCTGGGGGCCTGTGCTGGTCTGTTCCCAATCTCTTGGTAAGAATTCTTTTTTCTGGCCAATCATGCTGTGCCTTAATGATGCAGATGGGGAGTAAGCACTGCCAAGACCTCTGTAAACACTCACAATACTGTTGAGAGGCTGAGAGGTAACATTATTTTGATAATGGTTTCTGAAACTTGTTATCAGCACAAAATCTTTTCTCTGCCACATGTCCTCCTATGTGAAACTATGCCATTTGCAAGTTGAGAGCTGAAAACTATTCTCTCCAGGCAAATCAGGAACAAGTGAGAACAAACTGATTGTTCTGACTGAAACAATGCAGGTGTTCAGTCCACCAAGGCTCTGAAACAGACCAACGTTTTTGTGGGGATAACAATGGATCTGCAACAAAAATCCTTCCTCCTCTGCTGCAATGGTACATTTCTAAATAGAATATAGATTCTACTTCCTTTGTGAGAAAGCTCTACATGGGGAAAAAGTTGTTTGTGGCATGTATGTGTAAAGGCACTACAAAATCAAAAATCTACACCACAAGTCTGTTCATCATTATCTTGCTCAAGCTATGGAAACCTGCACAGGCATCTTTCATTTCAGGTTAAAAGAAAAAATTAAAATCATTAAAAAATAAGAGAATGAATGCCACATCTTAGGGAATTATCAGATGGTAATTCCCCAAGGATACTATAACTCTTCATCAAAATAGACATTTAATAGATGACAGCAAAGAGAACAATTGAGCAAATAGCACATTGGGTGTTCTCATCTACCTGCACAATCACTTATGAAATCATAAGTAGCAACAAGCTTAATTACTTGTATTTGGAGACAGAAAAGTTCATCAGCAATGACATTGCCCATGAGTCTTAAGATGTAGCAGACAAATGTGCTTTCTCGGTGAAAACACTCTCCTTTTGAACGGCAGCTTCTTCCCCCAGCTACTGAAACAAGGAATTCTGGAGCCATGGGAGTGCCCAGTGTCTCACAGGTGCCCCAAGCTGAGAGAGGCTGTGGTTCAATTCAGCACTGCTAAAAACTTGCTAACACTTGAAATTAGCACTGCTGGCTCCCCAATGTGTTTTGGCAGCTGCAGTATCAGAGCAGATATGGTGAAACTCCAGCCCATTCAAAGAGGAAAATGACCCCTTAGTTTGCTCTTTCACTTTTGTAAATCAAATTACAATCCTTGACTAACACACTGGGACCAAATTCCACTAATCCCTTCAGACTGCATTCCTGATTTTCTGTAGAAAGCTGCACTATCCTTTTCAGTCTCCTTGCTTTGGTTCTTAGACTTAGTTGTTCTAAACTGCATTCAGATCAGACTAAATTAAAATCTGCGTGGAATTGTCTTTGCATTGACTACCATTGTAAAATGAGCAATGAAAAATAACAAATAGGGTGAGATTGTGGAAACAAGACAAACACAATCCTCGTTCAAGAGAGCCATCTAGTGCCTTCATGCTCTATGTGAAGGATGCAAATCTTCAAGTTAGCTACTGGCTAATTTGTAGGAATTATTTAGGACTTCATATTTTTCCCCATACTTTCAAATACCTAATAATCAATGCACTGAACTTTCTTGCTCAGCATCTGAAGACCACTGCTTTTGTTAATAAACCTTGCAAAAATTCAGGAGACAATGAAAAAGTAGAAATTTAATTAACTCAGTATTTGCAGAAACTTGCAGAAAGGGTCTTATGAACTGAGAAACTCCTAAAGATCATGTATTAGAGAAATATTTTTCCAGTGTTTAGGTTTGAGTGAAATAATGAGCTAAAGAAAACAAACCCACATGTTTTAGCTTATATTCATTGTTATAAATCAAAAACCTAAGACCTTTGTACTTTTATAAATGAATTTATATTCAGGAAAATTAATGTATAATAGCAAAAGCCAATTAAAGCAGTGTGACTACAAAGAATAGATAACAAGATGCTAATTATCTATTAGTAAATGAAAACAATACATTCTCCACATGCGTATTTTAAGGAGAAAGGTGTGTGAAGCTCACTCCCTTTAATAAATGGCCCTTTACTAACCCCATTTGGAAGTCTTTCCCAAGAAATACTGGTATAAATGGAACTAGGAATGAGATAGCGTTGCAGAGCAATGCAGTGCATCAGCACTTTGTTAATGGAGGATACAGTAGCCAAAGTCAGTGAAACACCACTAAGAACCTGTTTGCAGTTACCAAGTACAGCCACCACCTGAGTAAGCATTTCTCTGTCAATTATTTTTCTTTTTTTTAGCAATTTTTCTTTTTTTTAGTAATAGCAGTGGAACTTGGAATACATAAAAAAATCTTCCACTATCACAGGTCTCTAGGAAAGAACACAAAGTGTGTGTTTAGAAAGAATACATTCAAGTAAGTTGCACAAAAAGCAGAGCAATGAAGAACATACAGAACCAGTAACTATTCTAAATATACTCATTAGACATAAATGGCTCTAAAAAATTCTTGGTTTTTTTTGTAAAGGGTTATGTTTCAGGGAGAAGATGATGTGCTGACAAATGGAAATTAACTAAGCAGGTGAAGACACTGGCTCCACCTACAGAAAATCTACAGCAAGCTATTTCATTCCAACTGTGTAGCAGTAACTAAATCTAGATTCATTTATTCCCTCAAACCTAATCCTATTCCTCTTAAATCAGTTAATCTCATTGACCTCATCTGACTCAAAGAAGAAGAAAAAAAAAAAAAAACGCACAGAATTTTGTCCTCAGTGTTTTCAAGCATATCCACATTTTTGGTGGAAGTGCCTTTCAGAGAACCTTAGGGTTATTCACCCATATTTCAGCCAGATCTTTATAGGGTGATGAAATGTATTTATAGCCATTATCAAATTTTGTATTTGTGCATAAATATATTGAGAGCTTTGTAATCATGTTGGACTACCAGTCTCAAACTGTTAACAACCAAAAACCAATCATATTATCAGGATTGTCTCACAAGCCAATAACTATAAAATTAGGATACGATCATCTATTCATTAAATCAGAAATACTGATTTGTTAAATAGTTTAATCTAACACCACACTTTTTCTTAATCAAACTGAGTTTTAGGTGAAACATTAGAAAGGGTTTACATTATTAGCTGTGTTCTACTACCTACAATAAAACTTCCACTTCTATTACTAAAATAAGCCAGCACATATCAAGGCAAAACTCATTTTCTTACACAGAGTTTAAGACTTGTACCAGGAAAATTTAGCAAATGAAATCAGACTGGGGGGTGGAGGAGGTTGTTTTTAAATATCAAAAAGCATTTTCTTCTTTGAGTCTTTGCATCCTTGCAAAACAAAGAGTGTGTTCTTACACATATATGTATAAATATAGATGTAGATACTGGCAGGAGATTGCCTATTGCCTGTTGTAGTTTTCTGGAAATCCAGCTCATGCGACAATACATGGATTTCCAGTCTAGGTAAAAGGCTGAATGTTTTCTAAGACAACAGAGTCTCAACTTAGCTAGCACAGAGAGTCTCAATCAGAGAAGTGTACACTGGAATTTGAGGGTGGCCAACTCTCCCCTTCCCCAGAAACTCAGTTCTGATTCTGAGAAGATACATCAACATGTCAGAGTTTTGAGTCACCTCCATAAGCTATAGTCATTCATATGGAAAAGGGAAGGAAGATGGAGCTAGAGAAAGTTAATTACATTATAGAATAATGATGTTACTGGCACAGAAATGAGTAGCAGCATGTTTACAGACCAGGGAATATAAAAGGAACCAAAATTGATCATTTTCCTCTATTTCATTGTGGCTTGTCTCCAAAATCTTGAGTAAATGTGTGAACTGAGCAAACAGCCTTGCACAGACAGTATTTTACGTCTGGGAACAATACTTGAATTACAGCAATTCAAACCAGTCCCCAGATTGCCTTCTAAAGGATGCACTTCCCAGGAATGCTGGCAGGATCAATAGTGATCACATCCACACATGGAAAGGTACAGAAATCCAGCTTATGTATGCATCTGGTTTTTCTCTCTTCCAAAAGTAATTTTTTTAGTTGCTAGTTTGAGACATGGCAGTTTCAAACTGACACGTTTCTCATATATGAGATTCCAGACTACTGGTGGTGGTGTAGTGGAGGTCAATCCTGCTTTTAAACTGATTTCTAAATGAACAAAGCTTTTCAATCCTTCATGGACTTATAAAAACTATTGCAACCAAGCACCCTGGCAAGAATATCACAGGGCATAGCAAAATCTGAATGGGCTATGTTAGAAATAACAACTGTTCTCTAGAGCATAATCGGGCTCTGTCTACTTTCTCATGTCTCCAGCCACTGCCAACACTGCAGAGCTCTTTTGTATACTTAAGGGGTCACCTTAAAAACACATATTACTATTGATATTTTGATAAAAAGCAATTGTCTTTATAGCAAATGATAAGATTAATATTTTGAGTTGAGGCAGGACAAATAAAAGGAAAGAGGTACTAATGAACCTAATAAAAAAAGCTCAGTCTAGAATGGTTGTTAATCTGTGTAACCAACTTCAGGGAAGAAACGTTTGGTGTCGATAAAGCATTTCCTTAGTAAATTACTACTGGCTCCAGTGTAAGACATTTACAGTAAACACCAAAAGTCTGCAAGGCATCTGTTCTGCTCACAGTGGAAGAAGGAACTTTGCTCCATTAATAACTTTAAAAACATGCAATAACTAATTCACTATGGCAGTTCAAATCCTATCAGCAGCATTCATTATTTGACCAAGCTGAGTTCAAAGATAGAGCAAAGTTTTAAAAAACCCCTTGAAAGTTTAGAAGTACACTTTAAATTATTATAAAGATGTGTTGCTCTTCTTTCTACTAAATATAAAAAAGCTGTAACTTTAAACCACGAGCAACAACATAATTTTAAGAATACATGCAAGATAAGAGTTAAAATGTGTATATAAAATCCTATATGATCTCAGAATTTGTTTTAGTGAATTGTATGTTGTACAGAGAGGGCATGTGTAATATAGGTGTATGTATATATAATAAAATACTTGCTGGAATTTTAAAATTTGACTTCACTAGAGACTTAGTGGGACTCTGCCTTAGGCAAGTTTTTAATAGCAATAATAAAAAAATACTTAATGGTACTTAGGGTAAATAATGTGTGGTCACTATGTTTTAAAAAAAGTAATACCAAACATCTGTGCTAGATTTCCACATGATAAAATCCCCATATTACCTACAGTTCTCCCAAAGTTATAGGGAAACAAATGCTTATTTAAAATTTTAGAAGAGACATGTGATAACAAATCTAAGAACTTTAGGGCAGGCATCTTGTGTTTTCTGACAGGAATGTATATTTAGTGATCTTCACAATATTTAATTCTGAAGATGAAGAAGGCTATAGTATGGCGTTATGGCTTCAAGACAGATTTTCAACCACTAACAGACCAAGAATGTCCTTTTTCTTAAGTCTGCTTGCAAAGACCATTTTGTTGCCTGCAGGATATATTAATTTCCCTGTCAAAGCAAAAGCTATTAATTTTTTTTAGAAAACAACAATAAATTTCATCTACCTTTGAAAAGCACTAACAAAAATACTTGAGAGAATTTAGTTAGTTAAAGGCATAAGATTCATCTAACAGTGACAGAAAACCAAGTGCAATCTGGGCAGAAATCCTCAGAAGGCACAAAACAGAGCTCAACATTCTCTTAAGAGGCTGCATCTCCCAAATTGAAGCAGAAAAACATGCTCACACTGTTACTCAGAGCTACATTTGTTCTCTATTGCTTTGTGAATCAGGAACTAAGGAAACCTCTAGTATAACTCTCTCCAAGCTGGGAATTCAGCTATCCCTGTGAAAACTTATTGCCCAGATTTTAAATTCCTTGTTACAGGGAAAGAAATCTAACCCCATTTTTTGCACAGCTTATTTCCCAACATTTTAGTGAACCTTGCCGACACCGACATTCTTTGCTATTCCTGTAAAAGAGCAGGATTCCAAACTTCAGCTTTATTCTCCTTCTTCTGCTCTATAATGGGCCTCACATTTGCCATTTCTAAGGCCCACAAACACAAAGCTCAAGTAAAACTGTCATCAAAAGTTTCCTTCTGTGAACCAAAGTTTAAAGATGCGTGGATTGCACACTGCAGAAAGGTACAATCTTTGAAGGCCACAAAGTCAAAACATCACAGTTAGTCTATACCTCCTAAGAAACTGAAAGCAAATGAAGAAAAAAAGATTGTTTTATTTTCTGGAGTTATTTCTCTGCCTTTAGTACAGCAGCCATTCCATGACTCCTGCCTGTACTTTGTCTAAGAAATGCCATCTAAAGCCTGGAGAAACTCCAGATCTTTGAAGGCAGCCATAATTATGAAATTCTGCTGAGGCTATTCATGGGGGTGTGTAGGGGATAGGCAAGAAGCAATCAATGGCCTAAAACCAAGAAATTTTTGTATGATTCTTGGCTATCCAACCAGTCAGAACAGTAGGATACTGATTTTTGGTAATGTGCATTCTTGTATGACATGGGCAGAAAATTAATACTTGACAAGATAGTAAAGGCTTACAGACAACAAAAAGTTATTCCTTTCTACTTAGTTAAGTGAACTTTGAAAAAGTTACCAGCTAGACAGAAGCATCAGTGGAATAACAACACCTCCCTTACTATTCAATTCCTTGTAGGATCAGTGCTCAGGGGGTGTAGCTCAAGGACAGAGAACTGACATTCATTTAAGATATGGGTGTGTTGAAGAGATTGTCCTTAATTCCCAATGTTTCAAGGCCACTTGCTTCAGTTTCTCTCACAACATGGTAGTTTAATTCTCTGGTTTGGTAAAATACCACCCACCAGTGATTATTAATAGCTTTCTACACCACCATGCTGAGTTATCTAAAAGATGAAAAAAATGAATGAACAAAAGAAGGTTGGTACACAATTAGATTTCAATTATCTGAAAAATTCGGATCAAAAGTAATTTTAAATTAAATACTGACAGCAAAGGGCTTATGAGAAGTCCATCTCTACATTACATGTTAATGTAGTGTTGAGGCTGTATAAAATCAGCAGTCTTCAGTTTATTTTTCCCATATTCAACTTCATTCACACCATGTTAACCTTTTTCCACAAACAGCACTCTTTCTGCTGGAAACTACAGCAGAATTTATCATTGTAAAGGTAAACTGACACACACAGATCCTATTTGCTGAATAATTTCATATGATGCTACACAGAATTTTATCATCCTTGCTTCACAGAAGCAACAAATCATTAAGGCTGGAAAAGATGTCCAAGATCATCAAGTCCAAAAGTCTCTGAAAATCTCCACATTGTCAATAAGACTATGGAAGAGTGCCACATCCAGTCATTTTGTGAACACCTTCAGGGATGCTGATCCCATCACTTCCCCAAGTTGTCCATTCCAGTGTTTAACAACCCTTTGCATGAAGAAATTCCCCCTGAACCTCCCATGGCACAGACAATTTCAAGTGCAGCAGCAGAAATAAAACAGCAAAACTAATTAAAGAGAAGAAACAGCCATCCAGGATTTGATCAAACAGAACATTATGCATGACCCAATACTAGTTTCTCAGATATACACTCAACACTTGAGCTACACTCCAACCTGTGAAAATAAAGCAGAATATTTTAGATTATATTCTAAAATGACAAATATTTTGTTAAAGGTATAGAAAGGTTAACACCATTTGAGTGAATACTAAATAATTCATGAATGAAATTCATTAAAAATGTATCCAAGTTCTAGCTTATTTTTAAAGCATTCTCAGAAGGAAAAAACTGTTCAGTAATTCTGCCAGGTGGTTTACACAATTAGGATGAAAACCTACAAACACTAGTTATGGGGGGAAAAAAAGTATCAATCCACCGGGCAGGCTGCTGCAGGAGATTCAACCCAGTAACCTCTGTTTTATCATATTGAGAACCTGTTTTGTGCAGGATGAATACTAAAAGCAGAGACAGAAATTCATATGAGCACTGCAGAACAAGGATTTACCAAGCTACACATAAAGATCAAAGGTTGATCTATTTGGACTTTTAACAAATATGTAATACTTTTAAACTATACATAATGTCTGATGTTACTTCAAAGCATGCAGACAATTTTCCATAATAAGAAAGCAAAAGAACAGATTTGAACCTCAGTACATTTTCCAAGAGTCCATCAGAACAATAAAATCCAGAGTCCTGGATAAACAAGCAGACACCTACTAAAAAATTTTGTTTTTAAAAAGTTCCTGCAGCCTACATATCATACTTCCAAGGTCCCTACAACCAACTTCAAATATGCAGAAATTTAAAAATAAATAAAAATAAAACCTATAAATACTATATGCAACAGAAAGAGAACTGGAGAGAGAGACTGCACCCAAAGCCTTGAATTCTTAGAAAAACAAGGAAATTGTGAGCCAAAATCTCCAAAACATTAGACAGTTCCTGCCAATTTGGCTAGGACACATTCCAGGCAACAAATCTAGTAAAATTTTAAACTTTGACCACTTACCAAAGTATATCATATGTCATAAACAGTAAATCCCATTCTATACTTGCAGCACTCCAGACAAAAGACAACCTCTATATTCTCATTTAACCTGAGGGAGAAACAATTTTTTTTCCCCTGCCCCTGAGAACAACTAGGGGGAAACATCAAACTAATTCAGAATAAATACAGGAGAAACATGCCCAGTCTATAGGTAGCAATAATACCAAGTGGTATTATTATAATGCCAAGTGGGCTTATATGCTTACATTTTATCTATTTTTCAAGCTCAATTTAGCTCTATTTCTCACTGTCCTCAATAACCATTCTCATTAGAAATTTGCTTCAAATTTCCTCCTGTCTCTTATATAGTCAAATTGGGATTCACAAACTTAATTGACACTGATACAAGAGATAAAATACAATCACACAATCACCTGTCCTTGAAAATAGAGTGTATGCAGACCTAAATCCAGAAATTTGTCTGCTAGTTTATAGAATTTATTTCACAATCCTCCCTCATCACAAATTCAGTGTCATTAGCTCCTTATGCAACATCTTTCAGAATCCATTAATGCATTACATCAGTTTTAATTAAAATTCTGCCAGTGAAAAGATTCAGGATTCACACCTTCACGAGCAAAGTTCACTGAAGTGTATCAGAAAATTTTCCACTTTCTAAGCTTCAAATGGGCAGCAGAAACTACTGAGTCCTCAATACATATTCTAGATTAGAGAAGAACACAAACTAAATATAAAATAATTTGTCCATAGCAAAGAAAATATTTTGACAACAGTCTCTAGATGTAAATAGCTGTTCTTAATCCCAGGCACTAATTCTTAAACTCTTGCACTAATTTCATTTGCACTTTGATCTGTCAGGCAAATTGGTGTTTTTAATAACCACAGTGCTGCTGAGTTTCTAAGCAAACAGACGTGTTTCTCCTGACTTCCCTTGCTGTGTGTAGGTTGTACACAACCTCCCTGCAAATTTTCACCCTCCTTAGCAGAGTCTTTGTGAGGAAGACTGGCCCTGCCTTGTTTGCCTGGCACAGTCACATGAGAACACTGCTGAGATCTAAAGGGACAGGTGGGCTTGACACCAGGTCAGATTTTCTTTCAATTGTATTAATCAAATCATCCCAAATCCAGTCCCAAAAATGCATTTACAAGTGATGTGGACAGCTGGTGTAGGTGGGCTTGGGATAAAATTTTGGTTTTCTCAAAGTAGAGCACAGCCAGCAGCACAGTGGTCTAATGTAACATTATGTTATATTTATGTAGAAAGTTGGAGCATCCCCACATGAAAATACATTAGAAATACACATAGGCAGAAGCCTTTGTTTATATGGAAGGCAAATCATTTTTAAAACACTCTTTTCAAACACTAGAGGCATAAAAATCCAACATAAAGGTAGCATGCACTACTACTACTAAAAGTAGCACTCATGACTCTTTAGAGCAGCAGCAGGTGTCACTTCCTCTCCAGTAAGTCTAGTCTTCACCTGCCAGATATCACTTTGTCAAAATGAAGGGATAAAGAAATTTTGCAAAGTAACATTTCAGAGACAATAAGCCCAAATACACCTACTTCCCTTCCATATTTTCTTCTTCTTGCTTTTAAATATCATACAATCCTGCTGAGTACTTATTACAGATGTAAAACAAATGCATGTTATCCTTTCCATCCAAAAATCAGAGCACAAAAAGAAAGCACTTCAACACTCTAATATTATTTCTAAAACTGCAACAAGTCCCATGACTATTTTTAACAAAAATATATATTTTAAACAAATAAATGAGTTTTTATTTACCTCTCTAAGATGCATGTTTTCCTTCTCCTTCTGATCTAAAATCACTTCTAAATGATTAACCTGAGATTCAGCCTCTGCCATCCTTCGAGTTCTCTCATTGTCATCTTCCATTCCTTTAGAAGGCAAACCTTTACTTTGCAGCATCTCTAGAAGCTTTTTTATTGATTCATCTCTGGCATTTAGTGTTTGTTTTTGTGTTTCAATCCTAAGCTCCATTTCTTCTAGAGTTTTTCTCAACAGGAAGAGCTCTTTAGCTTGTCTATCATGTTCTGCCTGAAGTCTTCGAAAATTCTCCTCTGTGAGCTCAATGGTAAAATGCTCAGCCCCTCGGTTCCCACTTTCTTGCTGGAGAAGATGGTTAAGGTCTCTCTGGGTTCTAAGCTCATCTTGAAGTGCCTGGATTGTCATTTGCAGATGCTGCAATAAGGAAGAATAAAGAGAAAAAAAGTAGCTTAGGATCAGAATGTAGAATAAGTATTTGATTAAAGTTTTGTTGTATGCTGTTACAAAAAGTCATTAGAATTAGTAATGAAAGTATACCAAATGACCTTATAAACTATCAAATGCAGGTGACAATATTTGTGATGATATCTTTCAAGTGCTTCTAGAAAGAAAAAAGAAGACAACATACACAGACACAAAATATCAGCTACAGATAAAATTAATAGCAACAAACGCAAACACTAGGCAGTGACATCCATCAGAACAATCAATGTGTACCTACAAAGCTCAAAGACTCAGTATTCCATGTTTTCTAAATTACTTCATAGACTACAGATAAATCTGCTCTTCATGTTGCTCAACAGTACTGCTGTTTATAAAGTCAATCAAAGCCCTCACTATAATTAAAGGGGATTTTGGGGAGGGGCTGAGTTGGGGCCAGTTGGTTTCATTTTTTTCATTTTGGAAGCTAAAGCTATGAACAATTTTAGTAAACAGGATTACTGTATCTCTAAAAAGCAAACAAAAATAACCCCACAATAAGCAATACTGAATTTTGAAAAATAAATTTACTTCAAATAGTGGACAAACCTTTGTTCTTCTGGCATCCAAAAACTGAACAGCATGGTAAATGAAAAAATGAAGCAAATCAACATAAATAAAGGTCAGATGCAAGCAAAGGAGATTCAACAGAAAGAACTGAATTCAACAAAAAGTATCTTTAACAGAAAAAAATAATTTTATTGAGTTATACAGAAAGGCAACAACAAATTCACAGTGCTCAAATATATTGACTTATAGACAGACTTTACTCAATAGATATGACAAAGAAAAATATATTTTAAATAATCAGTCCCATGGTAAATTACAACATTCTCGTTGGACACTGCTGTTCTTTTACACTTTTAGGTTTTTCAGAACACTGTAACTTGTCCTAAAATATTTATGCTACATCTGAGTACAGGGATCTGTCACTGTTCCAGAGGTACGTCTTGCATTCCTTATTCAACACAGATCAAAACCAAAATGGATTTTGCCTATGTTAAGGTTGAATACAGATAATTAGCCAAAATTACTAAGGTTTATGGTGTTCATTTCAGATTATATCTTTATCTGACAATTTTTCTTATTTTTTTTCCCTTTACTGATTGCCTACACAGCAAACTCAGCTTTTAGAAATATTAACTCCTGAACAGGCTCACAGTCTGTACCAGAAGACATTTAACTGTAGGAATTAGGGGACTTAAATGTATGTCATCAGACCTTTTAGGTTCAATTGTTGTTCTGCAACTCCACATTCTAAAAACAAGAACAACAACAGAAACCACACACACAAAAAAAAAAACCAAAAAACAAAAACAAAAAAAAAACAAAACAAAACAAACAACCAAAACAGCAACAACACAGACACCAAGCAAAACTTCATTTCATTTGTTACTACCTTCATGTTTTACACAAGTATATGTAAACTTGTCAGGTCTCAGAAATTATTTAAAGTAAATGGAAAATTCAAAACCTTGAGAAACCAACTTTTTAAAATCTCCTTAAAAACCAACTTTTTGAAATAATGTATTTTATCAGTTATTTCAAACAGAAAAAAAGTATTGACAGTGGAAGTATTCAGTTAGAGACTTTGAATCTGTTCTACCATTAAATAAGCACTACTTCAATGTATGTCCAGATCTTAATTCTCTTAGTATTTGCATCTTATTAGGCACACACTCAATTGAGAGCATACACATGCAGGCCACTAATTTAGAGCCATGTTTTAATTACTGGCAATTCTTGTATTTTCTTAATCTCGTCATCTTTTTAATTAGCTATAATAATCTTAAAAACTCCAGTAAACTTAAAACTCCTTTAGATGTAAGAAATTTCCCACATCTACTAATGTGTCAACTGTGTGTGACCCCAAGACTGACTGCACCTTCTGGATTCCAAAATTATTTCACTGTTCTACTTCTAACACCTGACCAAGAACTTTTTCTGTACAGCTCTGATACAACCAAGCAACAGCAACATTCAGTAACTACCAGTACCCCAGAAATAGTCAAAATTTTTTCCCTGATCTGAATAATGATTTAAGATACATCCTCCTAATGTTAAATCAGACAATATTTATTACTTCATGCTACAATCGATTTACAAATGAAAGTTTTTCCAAAGTCAAGTAGTCTCTATATATCAAATGTCAGTATATCTAAAAACCTAGCTGAGCATAAGAAAACTAATTCTAAAATATCATGTTTTAACCCACAAATAAAAGTAAACTTGACATACACATTGTCAACACACAAACCTTTTGAATGCAAGCAGTAAAAATAAAAAATTGTTGGATCAACATAAAAATAATTACAAATCCAAACTCAAACAGCATTTCTGTCGAAGATAAATGAGACAAGTTCCTCTTCTGCCCCCAGCAGCCTGTGCATGCTGTCCTCAGGCTCTACCCAGAGCCACGTTTGTCACTAAGCATGACAGTAGTTCTGGCTGCTTCTCTGTAATTATGTTAAAACTAACAGTCTCAACTGTGGCAGACTACTGCTACTTTGACATAAAAGAATCCATTTTGGTACATCTTCAAGACTTAGAACATGGTGGACCAGATTTAGACTTCTGCTGGCACAGATTTTTGTATCTGCAGCTTGCTAAGGAAAGAAAGAACAAATGTTGTGAGGGTGGAAAGAAATTGTATAATTAACTGCAGGGGAAGGAATGTAGGAGTGCTGTGAATATCTGTCACATGGCTGTCCTTACATGCACAGAACTTTACAGGTTTTTTTTAAAAACCCATGCAAGATCTATCCCATTTTTTAGAATTTCCATTTTAAATGGATCAATTGACCAGAAATATTTTCATGCCAATGTCTTGACAAATAGTTGTCTCCAGTTTTTCAATCCTTCTCCACAGCCCAGCTCCAAAAAGGTGGGAATCCATGGAACTGTAAATTGTCCCATAAACTGAAACAAAACTATAAAAGGAAGATTAAGTAATGGCTCTTCCCAGACTTCAATTCATGTTCTATGCAAGGAAGTTCCTCTAGTCTATGCCAACTAACTACACCCAAAAGAATTGTCCTGCCACAGTGTGCTTTGGGTCACAAACACTTTCAGAGCATCCCAAAGCCACAGATGTGGTGAACAGCAGAGGGGAATGAATTCCCAAGAAGACTCACTGATGTAAAATTGTTGGTCCCTTTATAGAAGCACACAGCTTCTCGTGCTTTGCACCACCAAAAGCAGAGAACACATTCAACAACCCAGCACACTGGATTTTAGCCCCTGATTCTGTTTCTTTCCCACCCCAGTAAATACAGAATTGACAGGGCTGAATCAGCTGACACAATCTAGTCTCTTGGCAGTGACAAATATAAAATGATACAGAAGACTGTGTAAAAAAGTCCTCCTGTGCAATTGTATGCTATAGAAAGCTACAGCTATATCTGAAGAATACACCTGCAAATTATACTGTCAACCATACTCTCATTCTCTAAAATCAAGCTTCCTTATTTATTCCATAATCTATAACCGTTCCATTTTAATTCTTCACAGTATAAGGCTCTATCATCAAAACAGACTACTTAAAGCTTTCTTATGAACTGCATCTAAATCAATTTGTATGTTAAATTTAGTTGTGTTACTGAAATAAGTATGAGCATTAGACTTGCATATATCTGTAACTAAGTATTGTTAAAGAAAAACATGCAAATCCTAATTTTCTTCTGTAAAGAAAAAAAGAAAGGGAATTGAAGATACATTCTTCATTACCATAAATTAAAAATATTATTCTCTCATGCATTTCCTGATCTGCCTATTACAATTCATAAATCTGGTATCCAAAAGACACCACTGAAAATCAGTTGACTAGAATTTTGCCTGAGTAAGACAGGACTGACAGAAAGAGTTGGAAGGAGAAGACAGATCTAATTCGTGAGGAATCACAAGAGATTCTGACCACACACGATGAATCTTCAGCATTAAAAATCCTGAGCGTGAGATGTGAGAGAGCTTTTGCATAACACTGTTTGCTGATATAACCACATATCTGAAAAGGGAGAATTCTTGTCTGACTTTCCTTACTTTTTCTTTATTTATGCCTTTAAATTTGGTGTCTTGTCAAATTCTATAAAGCTTTCCCTTACAACCGTGCTTTACAAGTTTAATAAGGAATCTTGTCACTTAAATCTGCATTTCTTAACACAGATGTGGTGGGCTGAGCTTGGCTGGAAGCCAGGACTCCACCAAGCCACCCTATCACTCCCCTCCTCAGCAGGACTGGGGGCGGGAGGGGAATAAGATGAAATAAACCTCATGGGTCAAGGTAAAGGCAGTGTAACAAAACAAAAGCAAAGGCCACGCACAGAAGCAAAGGCAAACACAAGATTGACTCTCTATGTCCCATGAGCAGGCTGTACCCAGCCACTTCCTGGCCAGTAGGGCTTCAGCAGAGTTGCTCCAGGAGACAAACATTGTAATAAGGGATAGTCCCTTCCATCAGCTTCTTGTTCAAACCTTTCCTCCTCTTCCTCCTCCATCACTAATCAAGTGCCCACCAAGCTGCTCTATAACTCCCCTAAGCTTGCCCCTCATTCTGTGCTTTGCAAGTTAAAAAGGAATCTGCTGATATACATTTAAATCTCAATTTCTCAATACAGACATATTTAATCTGAAGTAACAGACTTCAATAGTGTTCAGTCAGCTTCTCTGGGTCATCTCACACAAGTATCTTTGCAAAAAAACAAGTATTGCCTAAAGACTTGAGGTCATTGAACAAAAATAGATACAGGCTAAAAAGTTTTATTACTGCAAATTCCAGAGCAGTTTTGCACCTGTTTCTTAAGGAACAACCTGTAAATATATTACTTTCCAAATTCCCTTGTTTGCTGTGAGCTGAGAGATGTTGATGAGCCAAATCTTGTAGCATGTAATCACAAGAACCAGAAGGTGAAAAGGAAGGGATGTTGAGAAATGTAAGAAGTCAAGCAAAGACTTGAGAGGAATAATCTGCAAAGATACAGGTTGGGGGAAAAAAATCAAGTCCTTTAGTTATTAAAAAGAGGAGGTTTGTTAAAACCTTTGTCATCAGCATCACAGCAAAATGGAGGGGTTTGTATTTAGGTGATCCTTACCATGGCAACTTTTAAGCAGTCCAATTATGCTGCTATAACAAGACTTGCCTCCTTTTTTTCACCTCTGCTCTTTGGAGAAATACTGCTAGTAGTGCCAGAGCCATTAAATAGTATATTAGTTGACTGAAAATTCATCACTAACAAATATTTTGACCAATATGAACACATGTGGAAGAACTTGTTTGCAGATTACTTCTTACAACTTACAGGAGGAAAACACAAAACGCCTTTTAACAAGGCCTGCAAATCAATATCAGTTTAAGAAAAGCAGATTATTATTTGTTTTTCAATAGTTCTGTCTGCAACATTAACTACCCAGCTAAGAACAATGCACAGTTTAGAAGTCCTGGATACTCAAACATAAATCTTAGGCATTCATTTTTTAAAACTGTTCTCAACAGATAAAATAACTATATATTGTAAGAAATCCTCCATCCCCTCATGAATTCCAGTTCCTCTGATACTCTTTTATTGCCTGAATAAAAAGTTTCTCCTTTTTTTCAGGACTGAAGCACTTAAGGTTCCCCAAGGAAGCTTTTAAACCATTTGGGATGAGAAACCTTTACCCTCCCCACACAAAATTTCCCTCATGGCCTTGGCTCTACATAACCAATACTTGTGATTTGTATTCTGCCTGCCCATTGTTTACCAAAGATGAGCAGAATCCCTGTCATACAGCTAATCCCAGGAGTAACTGCAGCCACTGAACAGAAACATCGTCTGGAGTTTCCCATCATCACAACTCTAGGAACTTGAGAAAACACTCAAGGCATTGTCCAAACACCAAAGAAAATTCCACTCCCCCATGGACATCACCCACAAGCCCCACTGGTAACAAATAGATACAAGATGAAAAGAAAAACAAAAAGCACGGGAACACATAATTCCTAGCTCTCTGTTTCTCATGAAATAGATTTCCAGTTATCTCCCCAGCCTTTTATCTAGAGGGAACAGTAAGGTTTCAATTCTGCTGATGCACTGTCTGCTAGTTTCTGGAAGCCTTTGTTTTCAAGATTGCCTTCTCTGCTGTTAAAGCTTTCCGATGAAGAAAGATTTAACACAATAAGTATACCCCTAAGGCAATAATCACAAGCTTTCAGAAGGTAACAATACATTATCAAGGGTTTTCAATTTGTTCTATTTAGACAAGGTATTTGTAGACATACCCAAAGCTCTCAAAATATTGTGGAAAAAATTCTTAAAACTGAGTAAGTGTTGTTCATTAACAAAATACTGCTCTGTGTATTTAGTACAGACCGAAATTTTGTTTCTGTTTTACTTCCAAAATGAAAAAAATATTAGAGGCAATTAAAAAATATAAAATTCTCCATGATCTCTAAGTTCAATTCTCCACACACAAGGCAGATTTTTTCCCAGCAGAGATGTTCAATATCAAGCTTTTTATCAAATAGTATTATATTCCTCTTTTGTTATAATTAGTGGGGTATTATGTATTCAATGCCCAGTAGAGAAACAACCATGTCCAGATTAAGTCAGCAAGTCACAAACAGGTAACTAAAGTGACTGAAAAACTATTAAAATATTATTTGTCTCAGCCTCACCAAGCTACAGGATTTTAGTTCCTTTTCATTCCATGAAATTGGTTACATATTTGTTATCAACATGGAAATCAATTAATCAAATGTTGGGAGAAGCTAAGACCATATTTTTGTTTTGTGGAAATATTTTAGGGGGTTTTAAAGAAAAAAAAAATGCAGAGCTCCCCTGAAAGTGAAATCACATATATCCCCAGCAAAACAGCAACAGACTGAGCACAACCCTGTCAGATTCCAAAAGAGATTACTGATGTATTGGAGTGCAGTTTTCTCTCTCAGAAAACTCTAGGGACTACATAATTGTTTGGAGTTTTTTTAAACAGCAGTAGAATGCTGTAGGATCAGCATTCCTCACTGCTGGTTTGAGGCCTAAGGAGAAATTAGGTTTAGTGATCATCACAGTGGGCCAAGAAATTAAAACAAAATGCACATAATGGGAGTATTTAATTTAGAAGCAGGATTGCATTTGAATTAAGATCTGCATTTGTCATAGGGAACTGAGCCCTATTCCTGCTTCCAGAGTCATGTATGACTGAAATGCACCTGCTCACAACCTGTGAATATTTGCCTCCTTACTACCATGTCCATGGGATTATGTTCTGTAACACCAGTTAAGTGTGAACCATCATGCAAATTATAGTTAATAAAAACAGAAAATAAGAATTTGTTGTTTCTGATTGCCAGCTTTAAAAAAAAACAAAACTGATACGCAGAATAAATATTTGGCAAGTACTTTCCTCTTTGTGCATTGTGCAGCCTGCTGATTCAGTCAAAATAATAGCATAGCAAAAATCTTGGATGCTAAACAGGCCTATTACTTTCTTATTTCTCAAAAACGGAGGTCAGGGTACTTTAAAGGAATTTTTTTCAGGCACAAAGTCAAGAAATTGCTTACAAAAGGATAGCATTGAGATCAAACAAGGTCACATTTCAAACACTGAAAAACTTGTGGTATTTGATCTTCAGACCCTCCCTTTTTCTGCTTGAAATTTTGCTATAGAGTTTCTGCTTCTGGCGGAGAACTCACTATTACCTTGAAAAAAAAAGAAAATAAAATTAATTTTTTTCTAAGACAAAAAAAAAAAAATCGAACTGGGCTCTATTTTCCTATTTTGTAGTCTGCCTCTAATGAAATATCCCACTTCATTCATTAAAGGAATAAAATCTGAGGAAGGGGATTTCTGTGGACAAAGTGCAGGTTCTGCTGAAACTACCAAAGAGAAATGCAGATAAAAGAAAACTACAGAGGTTTCCAAATAGTTTTTCCAATTATAAAATCATAGCAGATCAGAACAGAAATAGTTGCTACTGTCAGTAAACAGGAAGCCACAAAACACTGAATAACATTAAAGAAATGGAAACAGCTACTTGCAAAATATGCAGTATGTGCTTATTTCTCAGAGGACTTTAATACTCAACACACTGTAAAAGTTAACATTTTATATATCATATCTAAGAAGCAACACAGGGAACTCCAACAGACTGCCAGTCTCTCCAGTGGAGATTTTGGTGATTGTTCTACACTATATTGAAAGACACGAAAGAGGAAAGTCTGAAGACCAGATAAAACCTCAGCACTGTATTGCAAACTGTGATGTTTAATTTGCATGTGAACTTAGGGCTTGAAGCTTCTATACAGGAAATCTCCATTGACAGAAGAGACAATTGCAGAGCATCACTGCAAGCTATGAGAAGGGGACATCTTAATATTTATACTGACCTTCTTACCCTTGCCACCTTTCCATTTTGTAACTTTCTAGCTATATTTTTTTAAATGCAGCCACTAGAAAAATCATATGAATATAAGTTATTCACGTGACAATTTCAAGCACAGCTTTTACTAAGCCAGAAATACAAGTTCCAATTCCAACCTCTGCCTGGTCTATATTAATCAGCAAAATACATAAAAGAGCACTCTTCAGCTTTCAGTTCTTTTTCACTACTAGGAATAGTACTGTGAGTTGATTAACCACAATACATAATCATTTCCCATTGAAATAATTTGAAAAGGAGCCTTAGAACTATGTGTTCTGATACAGCTAAAGGAAAATGAAAAAAAAAAAAAAATCAATACAGGGATTTCAGTGGCCCCACTCAAAACAGAGTTCAGTTAGATCCAACAGTACCAAATGATGCATCACAAAGTAAGATGACCATCTGGAAAGACATTTCATCCTGGTTTACTGAAGAAATGGAGATATGCAGCAAAGAGAAGTGATTATGGCTCAAAAAGATCCCTGCAGTTAACAAATACAGGCTTTCACAAGTTGGGAGAACTTTGGTTTCGCAGTGAACTTTGTTAAATCTGGATTTATTCTCGTCAGATTTTGTAAGAGTCTCTTCATGGCCTAAAGGAACCCAGGACATCTCCATCAAAACTCTGCAGCTATGGAGTGTTCCCACAAGGTGGCACTGAATCCCCAGCCGCCAGAAAACCCTCATCGAACAAAAAAACTCAAAAAAATCTACGGCCACGTACGTAACACAAATGAATAAATACACTACAGCTACGTATGTGACATAAATGCATTATGATCATAACATAAAGAAATAAGACTATCTACGGATTAGAAATCGCAGGATAGAAAAAGTAAGATTAACAGCCTCAATCAGGTATTTTAGAAGAGATCGTAGTTTCCTGCTCATAATTCAACAGCTGTAGTAGGGGGACACACAGACACATACAGCACATACGTGTGTGTATATATATGTTCAATGTATATGTTCACTTACAGTCAGTGCTTAACAAGAAACCAAGTTAACCTTGGCTCTTTGTTCCAAGTTGTGGTACAGAACCAAGTGTTCCTGCTGTAGAACTGGTTTCGCTGCCCTGGTGACACTGCAGGGGTGGGGCAGTGCTGAACCCAAGCCCTGTGTGCGCTGCAAGCACCAGCAGTGGGATACAGCCCGGGGCACCTGCACCTTCCCACAGCACACAGTATCCTTGCATCAAATCCAGAAGAGCTGATTCCAGCCCCTCCCTCTGAGATTCTTCCTCTAACAAACAAGAGAATCATCACTCTACGAGGTGATATTTTCACACTGCATTCCTAGTAACAGAAATAGCCTATTCCACCTTTTTGAACAGTTCTATACACACTAATTGCACAGAAAAATTAATATTGTTGATATTTCAAACAACTGCACTGCTTCCAGAGGTAATAAAATTTGAATTATTGTTCTCTAATTCAGGGCCATCAAAACACTAAGAACTGGAAGAGATCCTGCTCTGAAATACTCTAATGCTGTACAGATGAGATCATTTGTAGCAGCAAAGGGTTAATCACAGGGGAATTGCTCTGTACTATTTCACATGCTACAGCTCTCATAATTTCCACTTTGTCTTCTCACTCAATCTATAAAGAAGCAAATGCACTTATATCACCTCTGAGGTAAATAGTAATGCAAGATGCTCCTTGAGGTGTAAAATCCACCCCAGAATCCTCTGGATCAAACCTGTGTGCTACTCAGCAGATGAGAAAGCCACGTGCAAAGGAAGTTCTTATAGAGGATACAATCCACTATAAATGAGAATTTATATCAGCTATTATAAATGAATTTAGAAGCCTGCATCTTAAGCCATTAAATGCAATAGTATACTTATGAAGAAAACTGCATTTGTTTTTTCAATTGAAAAAGGGGGAAAGGTAGATTTTTCTGTATCATCTAACATCTTTACCATCAGAAATCTATGAGCCCAAGAGGCCAAGCTTACGAATAGCCCTACGTTCAAAATATGTGAAACAGAAGAGTCCATTAATTAAACATTAGCATCACTCCAAGAGACATTTTATTAGAGATGCACAGAGAAATGAGCACTAAACACAACACTCTTCTTTAGTGCTCCAGTGCAGGAATTCTTACTTGCAGCCTGTAGACCAACTTGCAGGTGAAATAAGTGGATTGATGATCACAGGAAAATTTACTTATTTCAAATTTACAGGGGGAAGATAAAGTTGCTAACAACAACAGGAAGCCACCTCAGGCACATTTATTAAGAGTTATTTCTACACATTTAAGGCATTTTCTCCAAGGAATTATGCCACATTCAGTGGTATGGAACTGTCACCAATGAGGTAGAGGTACAAAAAGCATTATAGCGAGCCTGTGTTCAAAGACATGGAGGAGAAGAGGACTAGACATCAAAAAGTGTGATTGTGGAGTTCAGGAAAGATTTGAAATGCTAGAAATGAGAATAAAATGGAACTTCAAAGGCATTACACTACCTTTTATCCCTAACAAGAACACTTGCCAGAATGGTGGCAGTAAAAACTGCATTATGTGCTTTATTTTTTTCCTATGATCATTTTTTGTATCTCATGCAGTGATGTTACATGATGAGCAAAGCAAATAGGTGATCAAAGGAACACTCTCCTTTTGTCAAGTCTTAAACCATTATCTCAGACAACACAGGATATGAATTCTACAACTTTTTCCCTTCTCGTGCTGCTTCAATTCCTCTGTATTACCACTTACCTAATTCTACCAAAAAGAAAAGAAAGATAAGAAGAAAGACTACAGCATTAAAACTGTAATTGTACTCACAAACACGACATACTGGCCTCATTGATGTTTGCAACAGTGAACCAGAGAGCCTTAGCTCAAAGGCCTATTTTATACTTTTTATTTAATATAACTTTACTCCTAATCCAAAATTCAATTGAATAATGAACCACTTGCTATCACTTCTAACAAAAAACCTAGCACATTCAATCTATTCAAGCCATGTCAAAGGTACTCGCTAGGGTTTTTTTACCTGTCCCAACTGTCTTTTACTGAAATAACCTTGATCAGCTCCCTGATTCATCTGTTACTTTGACTCTCTCTTTAATATTCTCAGCTGTATTGGAAACACAAGTACAGTCCTAGATACTGACTTTTATCTATTAAGAGAAAGAAGTCTAGGCCACTCGTGCTCTGAAACTTGGAGTCAAAAAGCCTTTATAGAAAAGTGTACCTTCAAATAGCTCTCTACCATTTCTACTGCCAAAAACCTTAGTAAAACATATTATACTTTTTACAGAGGATTAGAGGATTTTTTTTCCCTTTGATACACAGAGGCTGTAGAAATCCTGAGTGCTAACCATATTCAATAAGAATCAAGTATCTGGATATGATAAAGTGAATAATCATTCCATTTTCCTCCCTTCATCATAATGAATATTTATGGAGAAACCAAAATCTAAAAACTCTCAAGCACTTTTTTTTATTATTGATTACTTTAAAAGATAAAGGCTGTCCATTCCAAACCCTACATATTTTCCTTTTATGCACATTTATATATAAAAAGCTTGTTAGCTGCAGTAAAATATAAACATATATTGGAATTAGCCCTATTCCTTTCCATGTCTCAGTTCACCAAAGCTGCCAACATGTTACGGTGTAATCTGCACTGATTACTTGTACTTGCATGGGGAGAACTTGCTGTCCCTCAGGCATTTCTCAGACAAAACTGGAGGGGGATACCAACATCATCCACTCATGAAAAAATTCCTCTGGAAAGGGTAACAGGAAATGCTGTAGTCACCATAGGGCTCTGCTGGTTCTCTTCAGTTTCAAAGAGGAAGGAAAAATGTTCCTTAAGGAAAAACGTTTGGACGGCCCAATCTAGCTTGCAATGGTTTGGTGTCTATGAGTTTAAACCTCTCTACTTCTTTAGATATTTCTCCATTTCTTTTTTATTTGTATCTTACTTTCACCCTCCCAATACACTCCAGGGAAGCGGGTGTGTGGGGCTCAGGTGTCAGCTGAGCTTAAACCACAAGTAAGATAATTGACAATTAAATAATTAAATAATCATTGCAGATTTCTAAGTAACTGTTCTGTGATTGCTCTGTATTGTGTTTAGTAAAACTAGTATTAGAAAGGGAGCAAAAAGAAATTAAATTTTTATTGTCTTAAATGTCAATTAATCCATAGCAAGTTTCTTGTTTTAAGAAGTGTGCTTCCTCTTCTTCCAGTGCCACAGGAGGCTTAATCAAGCTGGACCATAAAAAACAAATTCCAGGAATGATGAAATGCAAAATATCCTGACCTCCTTGGAGAGTAATACTGCTTACCTGCCAAGTGAAAAGCTTTCAGCCAGCTGGATCATTTATTTTTAACTATCACTAAATAGAAGAGAAAATGGCTCCAGGCACTTCAGAAAACAAAGGAAATTAAATATTTAATTGCCTTTGTAATCAAATAGACTTTATATTACTATTTTATTCTGCAGAATCTTTTATCACCTTTTTCCTTAATAATATCTAAAATGGAAATAAGTAGAGTCTTTGTAAGTTCAGGGCTAAGAGTGCAATAATTTCTTACTTGGGTAGCCTGACAAAACACCAGGGATCTGGTGTAAGACCTCTCTTTAGCTAAATATACTAAGTCTAACCAAGAAGTTCAGAATAAATTCTAGTAATCAAGCCTCTCTACTCAGACTTCTTGTGCAACTTTATTTATATATTATATACTAAATCCTTTTCAAAATTTCTTCATCATGAAACTGTGCTGAAAGTTACCCCAATGGCAAAAGATTGATCACTACATACCTGCCTACAAAAGAAAGAATGCTAGCATGTTTTTATTGTATTAAATTCAATTGTGTGAGACAAAACACCAGGAGGCTGTTATTACTGATGCAGATACATTTTTTCTGTCCTGAAGCCTGATTCAATGCAAGCATCTGATAAAACCATTCAATAAATAAATCTATGCACTGTAGCCAGTTATAAATAATACCCAAATGTCCCATACTTCTACCAGCCAGAATTCAAATGTCATTTCAGCAGAAATAATGCAAGTATTTCCAATAGCTTCAGCTAATTGGACTTTTCAGCATATTGATGGTTTTCCTGGCTCCTACTCTGGGAAGCATTAAAATCAAAATTTTCATGACATACAAAAGAAACATCCAAATGTGCTTACTTAAAAGTTACAGGAAAAGGAAGCACTTTTAAACTTTTGATTTTAAACTTTACAACCTTTTTGACTTTCATCCCTCTAAACTCGATCTTATTTTCTTAATTCAAATGGATATAGTAAAACAGAACCATTTCTGGTACTTTATACCTGGTGCCTTGGATTTTGAGTGCTTTCCAAAGTAAATGGCACCCACTCAAAGAAGCTTTTTCTATAAAGGTCAAAGGCACTCTGATCAGAAGGCACACCTCAACACTTTTGTTTTCCCCAATAAAACTTTGCCTTTACTAAACACAAATGCATTGTCTCCTAAAATATCCTGCAATGAATCTACGTGGCAGTTTTGATATTATGTCTGTATTTGATAGCAGCAGCTCCTGTTGAGAGATCAAAACTTTTCAGTGTTTGAACAGCTTTTGTGAAGTGAATTACCACAACCTGCCTGTGAACAAGAGTATTTGCTCTAGGTTTGCCAACAATTAATTTAGGTTTACTGTGGGCATGGCTCCAGATGGAGGTGTCCTTCTGGCACTTTTTCCCCTGATTTGGAAACAGATTCCCTGGTTGAGAAAATCAGGATGAAAGAATGTCTGGCACGAAGACTGATGTATTTGTCTAGGTAATATTACTTTTTATTGATGATGTCATTATTTATGACTGTGATCACTCTGCTCTTATTAAGGGAGGGGTATGGAATACAAAGCAGGTCCACATAGGTAATTCATCTTTTAAACTTACAGGGAGAGGTGAAGTTTAAATGAAGCTCAAACACAAGTTGAGTGCCATACTTTTACAGAAAAGACTAATTGTATGACTTAGCAAATGTCTTACAAATAAAAAAAAAAGTGAAAAATTTTGAAAAAAAAACCCAAAAGCCTTCCTAGATGATGGCTCTTAGTTGCTTACCTAGCAAGTAACAGTTTAAATAAGTGGAACAACTGAAATACCAGTAACCTTTGATAAACTGGGAAAGCATAGACCAAACTCACCCTTAGGTGATAATAGGAACTAGCATGCAAGAGAAGCCATCACAAAGCCATCACATTCCGGGCTGCAAAAGTATTTAGTCTCCCAATACAGATCAAAAAGCATAAGAGCCCAAAAAATAAATCAAGGATCAAAGCAGATGTCTCAGCTGTTCTCAAAAATTGCTCCAGATGCAATACAAGAAATTTAATCATTATTATAAAGCTAAGGGGGTTTATTTTCTGTGTTATTGTGTCAATCAGCACAGCAGCCACACAGTGGAACGTGTGCATGTGTAAAAAAAGCACATATAATGAAAATCTTTTAAGTACATCAAAATTCAGGCCTCCTTAGATAACAAATGAGGTACCTCTTGTAACTCCTAATGTGTTTTATATAATGGCCTCATTCTTTCCATTAAAACATACATACCAAAAAATTGCATTTTAGTCTATTCATATAGAACCTTTAACTCCACTTTTTGATAATGCTCTTAACAAAAGAGATGAGCTCCCTTTTACTTGCTATCAATGACAATTATCTCTGAACCTAAAGGTACCACAGAACACCTGCAATAATACTATAATGCAAACTTTGTACGTTCAGAAATCTAAAGTTGAATCATTGCTTTTAACACAGAATCAAGTTATACAGAAAAATTATTCTGAAAACAATACCAAGAACATAGATCATTTTATGGGTATGAAGTTTTGCCTGTCTGAATAAGGTTTTGTGCCCTTATTCAAACACAAGATTGCACAGAATTTAACTCAGTTATATAGGAAATTCATAGAGTTATAGAAGTACCAATCCTAGCCTTTATTAATAGGTACTTTGTACATGCTTCAATATTTCTATTTCATTTCAGAGTGAAGTTCTCTCCATCAAACTAAACACTGAAGGAACCTCAAGATCATTTTGCACATTGGGATATTCACCTGCAGCTACAACATGAACATTAAGTGAAGCTCTTTTGATATTCTTTCAGTAAAAGTTACAGAAGTGCAATATCTTGCATATATGAAACTGGGAGGCACATACTGAACAAGTCACTTTACTCATGCATAAAAGCAATGTAGGTGTTTCACAAATGACTGTGACAGATCATTAATATTAAGACAGAACAAGTAAAATCTTTATGTTGAGGACATTATTTAACATGTTTCTAATGTGCTACTTCAATACATTTGCAATTTCTAAAACACAAAGGGCTAAACTATAGAGAATTACTCAAGCCTAAAGTCTCTTTTCTGCAGAGCTTTCTAGGATCTGTGGGGCTGTAAAGAGAAAATTATGAGCCTTTCCTTTCTTTTACAGGCAGAAAATGTCCTGAAGACTTCACAAAATATTCTTATTTTCAGATACACACTAATAAATTTCCACAGAAATCAATAATGCCTCATTTCTCATTAGTAGATCAGTTTGCATTAAGTACTAAACCACTATTTTTTTCTGAAAACCAGGTAGGAAGTGACAAAATACTTTACCAATTAATACACTCTGTAATTCAGGTAACTCCTACATGCAAACCTTAAAGGTAACATTTACATCCATTTTCTACCCTTTACTATGTTAAAGTAATTGGAGGCTGCCAGAAACAGCAGGAAAATCTTAACACATCTATCTACTTTCCACTGCATAAAGGCCATATATGCCTTCTAAACACCATTATTTCCCAAGAACACATAGGGAAGGTATTAGTGTGGGATGCACGTACATTTGATAAATTCTTCACCGAGAAGTCTGTTGCCTCTTGCAAAAATAGTATTTACACACACTTTTGAGAGCATTTGGAGCCCATTTCAGACCTTCCCAACTGCCAAAAACACACAGAAAAAAAGTGCAAAAAAAATCCCATTAACAGTGATTATAATACAGTAAACACTGCTCAGACCTAAGGGTAGTTCCTCAGAATAAATCAAATACAAAATGTGGGGCTTTCCCCAACCCCTGCAAAAAGAAATCGAATTTACCTTTTTTTTTTTTTTTTAATTATAGGCTTATTCTTGCATGCCTCATGGTTTTATTATAGAAAACAAGTGCACAGTAACATATGGTACATCTGTTTCATATTTTGTCTTTCTGCTGTCATGCTGTTTCTCTCAACATTCAGTAATACACTTCTGTTGGCTCATAATAATTATTTTTAGGCTGCATATGAAACACAGCCCACCTCTACTGTCACTCCAGGGACATGGTATTCCTCCCTCTTTCCCTCCTCATACAAATATACAGTGGAAAGACAGCAAAAATAAGACAAGAAAACCAGGAGTCATTACCAAACACTTTACTTTCCTTCACTTCCAGAAGTTTGGTTTTATAAACACTCCTACACTGCCATTCACAGAGGAAGTGATGGCAATGGAAAGGAGATAGTACCAGCAGAAACAATAGTTAAAACTCATTTAAGCAAAACCTAATACTCACTCAAATCTGTACAAAGACATATTCTCCAACTGAATAGGCAACCTCAGGCACAACAGCCGTGTGGAAACATCTGTGAGGCAAAAAGCCGGACAAGAACTGGGAGAAAGCACTGAGAAAAGAATGGTGAGGAACTGAAACCAGGAACGTGGCATGAGCCAGCAAAAGGCACAAGGGAGGAAATAGAGGATGACAAGAGGTATTATGTTTAAGGTGAACCTTCAGATTGAAACTCTCAGAGAAATAATAAACCTGGCAGCAAAGAATGGGTGATCTGTAGAAAAACTGAACCCAGAAAGGGGTGATAAAAGCACAACAAGGGAGGTGAGATGAGAGCAGTGAATAGGCAAATAGTCAAGCTAAGTATGAGCAAACATTATTGAGAGAATTTTTTTATACCTGCATACATACAGAACAGCCTGTAAGCTCTCTCAAAAGAGATGATATGGGGAAAACAGAGTGAAACCAAAAAGTGACAATCTGATATTGGAAGTTGATGGTGCTGGCATTGCATAAAAAATGCAGGAATAAATATAACAAAAAAAAAAATCTTTATTTGTCAAAAATTTGCCTCCAGTCTGTCCAAGAGAATCCAAATACTTCTTAGCAGCTGTCTGTTCCTGTGGGCTTCATGTCACACTTTACAATAGGACACTGATTGGCAAACCTGAATGCCACTTCGTTAAATAAACAATCAATAAGCATAATACAGCACTGTTGCTGAAATGCCAATTTTAATTGCAGGACTTCAAGCCTCGCCATTTCTTTGTGAAGCAGATGGTAGTTTTGCTGGAAAGCAAAGGAGTGGAGGTAGTTGGATTTGGCACACTGAAAATTGGCACCAGAAGTTGAAAATGTTCCATTTCAATTTTGTCACAAGGAAGGATGAATCTATGAATTAGGTCATAAACGGTGAAGTAGAAGCTAAAGGAGCTTTTAACACTCCAGCCACTTCACCATTAAAGAGTCTGAATAGTTTCCTCTTATTACACATTTTACAGTTTGCTGTAAATACCATAAATTAATAAATTATTCCAGCTCTAACCTAGGGGCCTCCTACTGTTTCTTCCCTGTTCTTTGCATATAACCACCAAAATAACTGCACTTTAATAAAAAGTTGGCACATGTATATTTAAAAAGAAAAAAAAGGAGAGTAAATTATTCTCATCAAGAAAGGTGTTTTAGGTAGACATTAAGCAAATACTGCATTCACAGGAAGAAAAGAGTTTTTAGACATTCATTGATTCAATTGATAACACTGACATGAGATCACCTATCATATTTCATATTTCAATAGAACATATGGCTTTCAGTAGATTCGTTTATGAATTGGACTGTTGACAAAAATAAGCTTTCCAGATATGCCATTGGCACCACACTAAACTGAAATATTGTTACATTCCCACATACCAACATAACAATATCAATATGCTTCCTAGCTGTATGGAAATTCCTTTATACATAAAAAATAAATATATGTTTATAAAGAACAAATCAGAAAATACAAAGTCCTATGAAATTGTTTCTACAGGATGATCCAGGATCCCAATAGAAAAGAAACAGAAGAATTTTTAAAGAGAGCTCTAAAAAAAAACTCAAAAAAATTTGGGTTTGTACAGATAGTATTTCTGAAAGTTTTATTTTTCAGTCATAAAAGGAGAGCTAAGTCATACTTCCTCAGTATTGTAATAGCAAGCAAACACAGGCATTACTAATAAACAAAATACAATGAATTACCAACTTTCTTCCTCCTAGTTACTTCACAATCATGAAAATAGAGCAGTGTAAGGCTATAGAGTGTGTACTGCATCAGTTTTTCAAAACTTATGTTTTACTTTAGAATGGGATTTTGCAAGACCCTAAAAGAATTTCACAGCATGAATTCAATAGCGAAATTTAGGGAGATCTGCTCCCAATTTCCCCAGGCATTTTTCACAACCTCCCTTCAAAGCATCAAGTACAAGCCTGCACAAACTAATTTTAAAAAGAACATTCTTCCCTATCTCAAGACAAGATATATGAAAATACATTTCTTATCTCAAAAGTGGCATTGTTCAGGTAACATTCACTCCAATTCAGAAAAGGAGAAAACAGGGTCTTCATATACCCCTGCCTCCTTCATGTATCAAGACTATGTTCCAGATGTTCTCAGAAGTTCCCCTCCTATCTGCTATTAGATTTGGGTTTTTTCCTCTATTAAAGTACAAGCAGCAGCAGTTACCAAAGAGATACAGAAACTACCAAAAACCACGTTCGCAATTTTTCTATTCACTCCTATTTTTATTACCATGTATTCATTGTTCCACCAATATTTTTATGCCATAGCCCTCATCTTTCACCATACATTCATTCAGTGCTAACAGACATGTTATTCCTTAACCATATATGTATTTATGCCACCAACTTCCGTGCACAGTAAGGAGGATATAAACAGCTTCAGGGCAGAGTAAATTCAATTATAGGCATGCAGCTAAAATATAGCACAGCATACCTAATGCAACTCTTTCATTTCTCAATTAAATTTTTCAAAGCAAACATTTCTGCAATCATGTTATGAACATTTTTAAAATAAGGCAACCTTAAAATGATGACTTTATATATATATATATATATTTTTATTTTTTTTTTTTTTTTAGATGGGTCATATCCCACCAACTTTTTTTGAAAGCTACTGCCTTCTTTTTTCCCGTGCCTTCACAATACCCAGAGCATCTCAAAACTCTGCAGGCAAAATCCAGTCCTTGCAGTGAAGCCACCTTCACAGATGACACAAGCCCTGAGCTGACATTCAGCTGCTGGCACAGCACCAGCCTCAACATGCTCCAGGGGCTCGGGGATGGCAGCAGCTGCCAGCTCTGGGCCCTCAGCCTCCACCAGAGCCTTGGCCACTGCAGTGTCTCAGCAGCCAGAGGCACCAGCCACAGCAGCCACACACCCACATGCTCCCCAGCACAGCAGAGCTGGCAGGTGACAAATGTTCAGGCGATAAAATTTCTTAGTGGTAGACATGACCTCACGCAAGAGAAACTAGTGAGACCAAGGGACTTGACCCATCAAATACACACTTCTTTCGCCACCTAATGAAATGTTCAAATGAATGTTCTAGTATTACTCTAATACGTCGGAAGAAGTCCGTTTTGTACATGTTAAAAAATAAATCAAATGGAATTAATATTTTGTATAAAGAAAGTTAAATTAGTATGTAAGATATAAAGCTAAATTTGCAGAAACATTCCCTATTTCATGTTATAGAAGGAATTACTCTAGGGATTAATTTATGTTCTTATTCACAACCATTTTTCTAATACAGTCATTAAATTCTGTTTTATGAATCACTGTTCTCATCTAGGCTAAAGCAATTAAGTCCTCACGACAGAACAGTAGGTGTGCTGGTGCTAATTAATGTTCCCCTGAGGTGAGCCTAGAGTTTGCCTATGTCTCCAGTACACCTGAGGTTGGCATTAATCAAGATAACAATTCCTTCCTGGCATCTCTCTGAAGGAAGAAACTGGGCATTTAGGATCAAACTTCTTTCCATCAGCACGGACCCTCCACAGGCTCTCCCTGCTCTAGACTTAAGGTTTTGCTGTAGTTCATTAATTCAAAGTTCTCAGAAAAACACATGTGTCGCTATACGCGCTATGGTCACGCAAATAACGACACAGACTCCTCTAGCTGAGAGCAAAGAGATGCGATTTTATTGTGACAGAGAGCCACATTTATAGTGTGGATCGCAAACTGCAAAAGGAGCAGCCGTCCATTGGACAACAAAGGGAAACAGAACGTTCTCACAGACCGTGAGAACTGTTTTTCCTTGTCTTCCAGAAAACACCAGGTGCTAATCTTGTTGTGGATTCCTTTCTGTTTTTCCCAAGGTTTATCACCTTGGGAAGGCTCAGGCAGGAGCAGAGAAACTGTCTCAGGCCTGGGAAAGATTTCTCTAGCATGGGAAAGGAAAAAAGGCCTCAGGCCTTACAATTTTCAGCCTGGGGGATCAATGGTGTCCACACATGCAACTTTTTCTTGCACAAAATTTGAAATCTTAGACGTTTCAATAAAAGAAGCTCTTCCATCTCATTACAGTTTATGGAATAAAAGAGATATGCCACACAAGGTGGGGGGAACCAAACAAAAACTAAAAAAAAAAAAAAACAAGCCCCTGAGTCAAGGTACACCAAGAGCATAACAGAGAATAGATTTAAGTCTCAACTTAGAACATTATTCTGCAAATTCCAGATCATCAATTACAAGTGGGGAAAAAAAAAGACAAATTAAATTCACAGTAAGGAATCAGATACACCAAAAAGAAGGCATTTCCTATATCCCTTTAGGCATAATCACTGTTCTGATGTCCTACTGATATGAAACCTCCCAGTTTACATTTTAGTAATCAATAACTAGAAAGAGGTAAATTTCAATACAGGATAATATTAGCAAAAGATGAATGAGAATATTCATTTAGTAAAATTTATAATTGTCTGAAAGGTCAGATTTAGGTTCAGTTTTGGCAAGATTTAATCATGAAATCCCTTACAGCATATCAAGAAACCATGCAACTAAAACAGTGAGAACCAGTCTGAGCTGATTTAAAGCTGATGTGATATTTCACACCAGAAAAATCAAAGCTTCAGTCACTGAAGTATAAAAATACTTTTCCGTGATTGACGAAGGCAAATTTAGTTATTTGATGGCAGAGATCCACATTTAAAAGCAATGCAGGAATGAAATTCACATGCTATGAGACCTTTGCCAATAGGGTTTCTGAACATCAAGTTTTACACTAAATCCAAGAGGCTAAATCCAAAAAAGAATGTTATGAACAGACAAAAATCGAACAATTCAAATCCAATTAATCAAAGTTAAATTTAACAGCAATTTATTAATAACAGCAATTGCATATAAATGAATACAATCAAAGTATATTTAGTTACATATATTTAAGTAAATACAAAATTTGGCAGTGATTAATTTAGTATAATTGAGGTTTGGTTCCAATAAAGCATAAGCAAAACTGACAGGGGATATGGGTAGGGCTCTTACTCTCACACCGTACCAACTCAATCAAGCTAAAATATCTTACTTATATATTGTTTACTAACATATTAATACAGAATGTTCTGGAAAGCTCCTCCTAAAATCCATGTCACAATGTTGTATTGCACATGCTTTACCAGCAGTCAGGGGTCTCTCCTCCTTTCGGGGGTCTCGTTTCCGACGAAGGCTCTGGCTCCTCCTCAGTGTTCACTGTTTGACCTTGCAGGTAGCGCAGGCGCACTAAGCTTAGGGTTAGGTAATTAAACCTATGTTCCCATAACAAGTCTTGTCCAAGTGTCCAACGCCTGGAATCATCCCAATTTGGCCCAAATCAAGATCAAAAGTTTTATTTCTAGATGCTGTTCTAAGACCTACACCCTTACTATCCTTACTCCCACCAAACATCTGGAGGATGATTCCACCTGCTTTGTTTAACCATTTCCTTTATCCTCTTTGCTTTATAACAATTAAATACAATTTTCCTATTGATTATAAAGCAACAATTTTGCTAATATAGTTACAATTTAATTAGCACAAATCATATTTGTAACAAGAACATATTTATCTAGTTAGTATTTCCAGATGCCCAGATGTGATAGAGCATGAACTCCTTTAGCTGCTCCACAGGGCTTTTTGTTTCTGAAAATTAAACCTCCAAAATTTATTTCTCAAATACTGACATTTCTAAAACATTTGTTCCTTAAATACTTAGTAAAGCACAGCTAAATTATTTTAAAGATTCTATACAAAGAACTGAACACTCTTGTTTTAACAGAAAACATTGCTAAGGCCTCTTGGTTTGCTGCATCATTCAGATTTTGCCCAGCTTAAAGGAAATTGTAAACTAAAATAGAATATCAAAATCATGAGGCTGCTCAGACTCACTTATTTTATTACTTACATACTAGATAGTTAGATAAAAAGAGTTAACTGCTGAAGCAAAAGAATCCACAAGAAAAGCAGCAGAAAATGGAAAGTCATGATCATCTCCACAGAGACAGATCAGGAGAGTTGTACTTCATATACAAGCATTATTAATTTAAAATGTAAAGTTTAACAGCATAGCTGTGCACAGGCAGAATTTAGAAATACCAGTACAGCAAATGTATATTTATTCTTACTAGCATTTATGACAACTTGTTCTGTTTTTCCTTCAGATTCTTACCTGGCAGCCTGGTAAATGGAATTGTCAAGTGCAGAAGTGTGTACAGTTCCCTACCCTGGCACACTATGAAAAGCAATTCTGCATTTGTTGAGCATTACTATGTAAATTATCAAAGCTACTGCTGGGTTCCCCTGAAGTCCTGCCTTTCTTCTTTCAGCTATTTACATGTGTTCCTAGAAGATAAGTAAACATCTCACTGTAATTTCTTGAAATGCAAAAAACGTTAATATATCTTTGAAATAAATCTTCATCTATATTTGATATTATAAGAACTCTCCTCTCTGAAACAACTGAACTTGTCATTTGTCCCATTTTTACCTACACAGCAACAGAAGTTGTGACATATATTGGTCCAAAAACCAACTAACTTTTGTCTAACATATAAAAGAAAAGCAAAAGGAAGTGACTTGATAAAACATTTTAATTAAGTTAACCATTCCAAATTCTGAAGTTCTCTTTAATTGTATGGTCTGCCCTGGTTTTAGGTATCTAACAGTTGCAAAGGTATTGATCTGAAGTTCATTCCTTGCCCCTGCAGGTGACATGAAAATATTCAACTTCCTTATTCTCCTATAATAGCTGTAGGAAATGCAATCCACACCCAAAGACAGAATCACTTCTTAATCTGAAAAAAAAAATTATGTCTTTACCAGTTCTGTTTGCATTTTCTTGCTTCACAGCTAAAGCATCAGGTTTCACAGTTGCAGAATAATTTTATAATAGAAAAGTTAATCTGATCATTCTGAGTCTTTAACAACTGCATTTCTTAGTGCTTTAAAGAAAAGAACATTTCAAGCCATGGTTATTTTATGTAACAGTTCTCTTTTGGACTGTTGGTGATGTCTTGCTTTTTTGTTGAATTTAGGAGTCAAAGAAAATTAAAAATCTGAACAGCACAACAGACGAGAAGGGAATAATACTGAATGTGTAAGATGTGTAAATGGTATAAATAAGGAGTTTATACAAATTGACTCACTCCTCTTAATCACACATAATCCTGCCAGTAGCCTTTTGCAAGCTGAATTAAAAACAAAAACAGCAGCAAGCCTCATTATGTGTTTTCCTGAATTTTCTACCATCTGGCAAAAAAAAAAAAAAAAAAAAAAAAAAAAGAGTTAATCAATAAAATGAAAGGAAATTCATGGCAAAATAGATTTACTATAGTTTTTGTAGTAAAAACTATTTGTTTCGGCACATTTTAGAATTCCTCATCTGTTAGGATTATTATTAAAAACAGATTACTTAATTCTAAAAAAAAAAATTCATTATGAAAATAGGTCTTAAAGGCTGAAATATGTTGTAGACACTATTAAGCCAGGATTAGAAAAATTAACACACACACAAAAAAAAAAAAAACAAAACAAAAAAAAAAAACTCCCCACATATTTCCACAGTAGTAGGGAAAGATTGATTTTTAAGACAATGAAAAAACCCCCAACCATTCAGATTGTATGAGGACAGTTTTAAAAAATATATTTATGGATATTTGAAAATAAAGTGTCCAGGGCAAACATCAAACAGTGTGTTAGCAAAAATGCACCATTGACCTGCCAAAGAGAGTGTAATTCAATGGCAAATTGTGCTGCTCACTGCAGTTGCAATATCATCATCATCCAACAGTGTCATGAAGCAGCTCTGTAAATGCAAAACACCCAAAAAACCCTCAACATCATGCTGACAACTCAGGAAAAACAGCAGAACATGAGCAATTGCTGGTTGGCACAGAAACGTGATTTTGCAAGTGCTCAGTGCCCCTTCCTGCTAAAATCCAAAGTTCTGCAGAAAAAGAATGAGTTGGCCAAGGTCAGAAGGCATTAAACCACACACAGTTGTCAAAGCACAAACTTTCAGATTGGGATATTAAAACATAGTCACAACTCACAAAGAATAGAACTTGAGATAAATGAAATACAATTGAAACACTTTCTTTAAAAAATTCCACAAGCTGAATAACCCATTCCTAATGGATGCTCAAATGGTGAAAGAAGGCCCTGAGAGCTATTAAGGGTAAACCTTCCTCAGAGTATAAAGACACAAATTTCATACACAATAGAACTTGTTTTTAAAATGCAGATAATACAATGCTCAGTTTCACAAATTTTCAATTATCTAAAACTTAAAAGAGGACTGAAAAAGTCACCCTGAAATAATTCAGTCAGCTGGACAACAATGTCAGTCTCCAGAATTGGCAGATATGTGCAGCAAATGCACAGAAAGAAGACTGATGGAGAGAAAGGTGAGGGGAAAGGCACCTGCACAAAATAATTGTAGAAGCTGGGAACAATTTGGTGTGAGGCAAATGTGTCTTCCTATATCCAAACTATTTCTCTACTTTTTTGAGTGGGTTTTAATTAAGATGTGTTAAAATACCTGAAATAATAATAATGCAACACTGGTTTACAAAATTAGCCATAAAATACTTAATAAATATGGCAGTTTTTCTTATATATTTTATCCCCATGTTATCCTCAAATTAAGCTTTTGGAATATCAAATGAAGAACAGATTCCACCTCACCTATTTGGAAACAATTTAACTGGACACAGCTGGGACATGAACACCTAGAAAAACTTGGGAACAAAATTTGGTTTTGAAATATAGTTTCCAACTGGATCAAGTTATCACTTTCTTCTGAGACCACTGCAACATGAAAAAAGAAGGAGACCCTATAGTTGAAACAAGTATGAAAACTATATTCCTAAAGATAATTTTGTTTTCTTGTAAATTTGCATAATCTTTTCTCCAATATTTGATTTTATGTTTAGCCATCAAGGCACCAATTCTCTACACAGTGAGGCAATGCTTTTTACAAGACCTGGAAAGGAAAATGTCCTCACCTTATTTAACACAATCACTGGTGCCTTCAATTCATGTTTTCTTGTTGTATCTATACATGTCCTTAAGAAAAAAAAAAAAATCTCTTCTCTAAAAGGTTAGTCACAAATATCTTTTCTTGGACTTTGCCTGACTGGCACTGCTTGTTAATTCTGAAGTCCTGAAGCCAGGTCAGTGCAGTGTATTCAGGTGGAAAAGTCGATCATGAGTGTCCTTATCTAACTGCTCAAATTCTCAGTCTGACAGTTCTCCCTCTTCAGTGGATGAGTTGCCTGAACAGGGTGAAGAATTCCTGGTTTTGCTTTCTTAAGGAACTCCTGTGTTTTCTACTCCTTAGCTCTCTCCTCTCTTCCTTTACTGCACCAGGGAATCTGGAGACAAAAATAACTCCAGAGTGTAAGCAAAGTACCAGATCATTCATATGAAATTATGCAGCTTATTCATTCCCATATTTCAACCAAACTAAGAATGTACAGGTTACATGTTATAAATAGAAATATAAATATACTTAAAATATACTAAAATAACAATAATATAATACTTAAATAAGTCTTATCCACCAGAGGGTGATGTAGGAAGCAGTGGTGGTTAACCAGCAATGAAAAATCATGTCAAATCCCTTGCTAGCAAAACTTAAACCAGCATATGACCCAATGTGCTTCTGAAAAAAAAATTTTTAGGAATAACTTCAGATGTCTAGAGTATTGTAGTATCATTCCAGTGGTATATTGTAATTTTCATTACAATGTTAATTATTAGACATAAAGGCAGTGTGTTTATTTTGGATTTTTCACAATATATATTAAAACAGATAAGACAAGATAACATGCACCTAATGTATTCATGTTAACATCAAATTCATTATAAACCTCAATTTTTTGATAGGTAGGACATACTCCATAGCCCAGATAGCTGTGCTGACAAGAAGGTACATTTTCAGAATAATGTGGAAAGAATTTTGGGTTCCAAAAAAGGGTAATTCAGAATTTTGATTTCCTTCAAGACAAAGCTTAGTTTCTGTCACTCAGGTAAGAAATTCAGTAACCATTGAATGCAAAAGTCTGATTATCGCAAGCTATGTATAATTTTTAAATGTATGCATGTGCATAAATATATATACACAGCAATAGAACAGCAGGCTTTTATTACAGACATGTTGATTGCAAACACTGATTTTTTTTTTTTTTTCGAGTTTGGATTGAAACATTTTATTTATGCTTTAGTGTATCATGATTTAAATATAACCCACTAGTTTGCCTCCACCTTCTAGAGTATCCAGAGGAAATATTACACCACAATATTCAGGCATTTCTTCACTGCATTAGTTAAGACCATTATGCTTTACCAGTAACCAGGTACCTGGAAGTTAATGTCACACACAAGAAAAAGTTCACACTAAGACTATTCTTTCAGCTTTTCTACCTACAAATTGCAAAAAACTATGTGTCTATTTACACAGTTTAAATCAAAATGGGTAGAAAAAAGGCTCTAATTTTCAAAGCACAGTTCCCTGTCTCTTTCTGTGATTCTCTCCATTTAAATGCAAGCTTTTGCAGTGAGACTTGTACTATATTCAATTAATGCTGTAGTCAATTAAATGGAAACCTGAGTTCAAAAAGCAGGCCTTGTTTTAGGGCTTGCTGCTCCTCTGAAGCTGCACCCCAACATGTGTTACACTCCTCCCGTAGGTTCTGCTGACCTTTGCTTTTCTTCTGCAGAAGTGCCATGTGATGAGACCTCACCCTCTCATTCAATTAGAGATGAGACTGGAATACAGACTATACAAGACCTTAGCATTCTCTGAGTCGCTAACACTGAAATATTCACTGATTTGCCTCAGGATTTTCCTTTTGGCGCAAACATCATTTATTCCTTTTCCTTCAGGGGTCAAAGACTGCTTCACATGAAATCTACTGCCTTCTTTTAACATGTGTTTTGTTAGCTTTTTTATCATCTTCCAACACCAAGAGCAAAAGCAATAACTATCCTGTGGCAGATGTTTAAGGAAATCCAAAAAGTAAATATTTTCCCCATCCCACAGGCCAAACATTCTAAAATTAGTAGATTCAAAAGACTTATTTGCTCCTGCCACAAGCAATCCAACTTGAACCAAAGTTACCCTTCATAAAATATGCCAAGGGTTCCTGAATCCTAGTTGCTTTACCAACTCAGCTGACAGATATTCCAGCAATAAATTGAAGTAACAAATATGTTGCAGCTGACAGCTTTAACAAGTGGACTCACTGGCACCAGGGAATACATAGTTCCATAGTCAGGAATGCCAGATACCTTCAACAGAGCAAATGACAAACAGTCCAAACCTAACCCTGCATGACATTAACCAAGTACAATTCCCAGACATACAAAAACTCAGAAGAAAACTGAATCAATGGTCAACAGGTTAGGTCACCATCACAACATTACCTTACCCTGAAAACAATCTGAAATGCATCTTATGAATTCAGGAGCATAAGAGAAAAGAGAAAGGTTAGGAAGTGTCATGCAAGTTTATCTTTAAATTATATACATATGTAAAATAAATATAATGCTTTGCAGCACAGCCAAGAGGGTCATGTTTCTCAGAAACAGCCCAGAGGAGTTCTGTATTGCAGGCTAATAGAATATGGCATTATCAATTGCCTGTTAGATGATTTGGGAACAACTGTCAGAAAATACAAGATGAAAGGACCAGAAGGAAGGAAAACATCTGAAATTTTACTAATAAAGACTAAAAACATAAAATGAGAAATAAATTACTCTTTTTTCAGTACTTCCTTTCTTTTCTCTCTTCCACTGTAGATAATGGAAAATTTTGAAAAGTCACTTCCAGCATTTTTTTCAGATTAAGTCCAAGACCTCAAGGAATTCAACCAGTTTAGAGAACCTAACAGAGAAATAAAAATATACTTTAAAAATAAAAACTCCATAAACTACTATCAGTAGTTTATTTCCACAATCAGTGGAAAATAAATTCCCCAAGCATAATGTTTGATGTATTATCTATGATACCTATGAGAAACTGTACTATTGATGAGATGAAAGGTTTAATTAACATCTCCAGGAGACCTCATTTATGTTTTGTAAGAGTTGCTTTCCAAGCAAATTCCTGCATTATGAAGCCATTTATGATTAATATAATGTAACCAATACCATCCAATTCTAACAAAACTCAAGATGGTTTATATATACACAGTTACCTCTCTCCTGATTTCCTTAAGTCATTCTGATTATCTTCTAGGATAGAATTGAAGATGGGCTTGCCTAATTTAAGACAGGAGGGGGTAAAAAGCAGCAGGTGTGACTTAGCAGCAGGTGCTGAAGGACTTCAAGCACCTACCCAAAGAACCTTCAAGCATGGCTACAAGCATAAAGCAAGGGCAACTTAATGGCAGTTTTATCCCAACTAATATTCTGCTAGGTCTACATTGCTTCTGAAGTGGTCCTTTCTGAGACCCTGTTGGAATCCTGGCTTCTGTTAAAGGGTTTTACCCACACAGTAACACAACAATCACTGCTAAACAACAGAGCAAAGTGCATCAGATTGGGGAACAAAGAATGCAATATCCATCTGAAGTTGCAAGGGAAGTTTAACAAACAGGATGGAATTACTAAATTCAGCTGAAATATCTTCTACAAAAATAAATAATATAACTATAGCCTTCCAGAAAACTCCTCATGTGAAACTTCAGTTTCAAGACAATCACCACCATTACAGGACAAAAAAAAATCCACCAGAAACAGCAGCAGCTTTTGTAGTGTTTTGTGGTGAAACATCAAATATTAGTTAAGGATGTGACTATGTTCAAAAAGCTGGTGAGTTCACAGTTTCAAGTCACAGAGCCTCACACAGTTCCAACCACCTTTTATTGCAATGATCTTTCTGCTATAGAGTCAATCCACCTTCTTAAAATATTACTGGTCTTGTTTATTCTTCTTTATGAAGAGCACTCACTGACACATTATGAGACTTCAAGATGCAAATGAAATTTCATGCCAGCACTTTGACACTAGATAATTGAGAATGACTTATATCCTGAATTTAAAGTAGGTATTTTGCAATATTCAATAATTTTTAGTTTCCAACATGATGAATAAAGTACTTTTTGTTCCAAATAAAAATAATTTTTCTATTACAGCTGAATACACACAGTGCATTCTAAAGATTACAATTCATGGTCCTTACCTTTTTTGAAATACTGGGGACAACAGAACAAAATAAAAAATTGCTTTCCTCAGATCTCTTTATACCTCAAAAAATGTCAAAAAACTTCTTATTACTATCCTTTCCAATTTACCACTGACTTGTGATATAGTTTTCATACAGCTTAAACTAGTAGTTTCTACTTTTTAACATATATATGAATACTACTATTCAAACCAGAATACCACCAAAAAGCTCCAGCCAAGACCAAACAAATACTTGCACAGTTACAAAGTCACATTCCTATTATTCCTTTTTCTAGCTCAATACTTACCAAGCTTTTTGAGACAGAGGGAAAAAGAAAAGTTTAAAAGTAACTACATTCCCTCATTCACCCTCAAGAACTTTCAGGTTATTACTCCCTCAAAATTTCCTTGGTTAGCTGTACTATCATGGCCCCCTCCCTATCAAATTCTATTCCCCACTAGAGCCAGGAACCTTTCCTCCTCATCAGTAGCAACAACAAAAGGCAACACACACCCTTCTGGCACAGCTCATTCACTGCTCCTCACCAGCTACTCACCATCCCTCCTCAGCAGAAGAGTCCTGCTGTTTTGGCCTTTTCCCATTTCACAGATGCTATTTTCTTCAATATAATAAAAAAAATTCCACTGATTTCATTCTACTTTCCTATTCATATAATGACTGTTTAATCTATTCTGTGTGGTTACAAGCTTAAGCACTTTGTCGCATTTAATAAACAAAGTAAAGAAGAAATATTTTGCACTTACCTAAATTGCCATCAATGTACATGAGTTTAAATAAAGAAAAGAGTGGAAACATGCAAAATAAAGTTAAAGTCAACAAGTATGCATGCAGCTCAAGACAATTTTTTTTTAAAGCAGAAGAAAGCAGGAAACAACAGTACAATGAAAAACAGAAAATAAGGTGAATGGATGTGATGAACCTACTGGCTTTACAGAATCACCCTAAAACACCTTAAGAAGCTTTTGCTGGTTATAAATACTGTATTCAAATTTGACCTTGGAAGTATTTTTTCTTGAAGATACTCATTTAGGAAAAATACAGCCAATTCCTTTTTAAGATTATTAATATGAAAACATACCTCAGGCAGCATAGTAAACCACAAGCACATTTCCAGTGCATACTTTGACACATTAAGGAAGGCCATACCTATCTATCATCTCACACTTAATACCCAACTCCCTGCACATTCTACTACAATGAACCCACAAGAATTTCAAAGAGCATAAACTAAATATCAAAAATATTTTTAATAATATGTACCTTAGCCTAATCAATGCTTTATTATTTAGTAGAGATAAGTGAAGCACCATTTCAGAATATTTGTTAGTATATTTCCTTTTATTGTTCTATTTAGATACTTGGTATGAATCAAAGTGGAAACAAAGAACACACAAAATAAAATTGAGTAGCTACTCACAGTTCTGAATTCATGAATACACATTCCCTTCTCTACTGATTATTTTAGAAGCTCTATTCTGCTAATTGCAGCATCTGAGTTATTGCTACAGATGGACAAAAGTTATTCTGAGAAACTACATCAGGAAACTTTTGTATTCAAAACTCTTAGCCTCAGAGGAACTGCTCACTATCCTTTTTATCCTCTCTCCATCTCATTAATCAGAAGTAAATTCCTGTAGTATCAGGACAGACACAAAACTTCAAAAGACTCAAAATATATTTTCAAAGAACACATTAAGTCAATTAAAATTACCTGGTTTTCTGTAAGGGAAAAAAGGATGACGCTCACCCATTTATTTCCAACAACATATAGCCATGCCATGACTGAAAAAGAGCCACTGCTCATTGCACACAGTGTCTATTTTGTATTAATTATGTAGTATTAAATGATGACATTTTTAAGCAGGTAAAAGGGGCAGCATAATAATGCATTTTTTAAAATGCCACAGTGATTCAGTTTTTGCAATGTCATAAAAGCAGCATATCAACTGATAAACACTAATGTATTGTACTGCAGCTAGTCCAAATCAAATTAGTTTTCCCTCCTGACAGACAGGCAACAATCTTGGAAATTAATACTGCTGAATAATGTCTTGTGTCTTCCCAGCACTTCCCACCTTATGGCCTTCTGCTGTCCACTGAAACCTTCTACACTAAAAAGCAAAATCGCTGAGACACTGCAAATGAATGATTCCAAGATGAAGAACTACTTTAAATAGCTAAAGTATGTAGAGAACTTGCATCCTCTATGTATATCAACATAAATAATTCCAGTTATACTCTGAGAAAATATCACAAAGAATACAAAGGGAAAAAGACAACTAAATGTGAGCTGTGATATCAAAGTACAAGAAAGCATACACTTTCAGAAATATAACAACTCTCAAAAGAAAAACAGGAATGTCCAACTTCCTGTCTAGAAACTTCCTCATGGATCTCTTTCTGCTTCTAAAAGGTTTAATTTTATCAATTTTCCTGTTGAAACAGATCCTACTATTTCAAACTAATTCATTTATTTGGCCAATTTATTTTCATTTGTAATCCTACTTTCCAGGATTATTTTAAGCCTTCCCAATCTTGACATTATCTGCATGCATAACACATATCCATCCTTTAGGACACTGATGAAGCCTCAAGCACGTGACAGACAGATCCCTACCAGATCCTACTGGAAATGTTCCAATTCCACCATGAATCACTGATGATTACACTTTGACATAGGCTTCCAATCAAATAGTTCTCCATATAGTAGCAATTTCCTGTCATATGCTTCCCACCAACCCACTAAAGAGAAATCTTTTGAGACAAAGTTTTCTTAACATCAATACGTTGCTACTGTTTTTCCATTATCCATAATGTGTGTTTTCCTGTCATCCAAGAAACATCAGATTTCTTGGACATTATTTTTGACAAATACATATTGTGTGTCAGTGTATTCTTTATTTTCCCCTCCCCTACTACATTTAGAAATAGTTAATGATTTTTAAAAATACAGCTTCCAAATAATTCTTTGGGTTTTGCAATATTTTTTTCAGAACTCAAAATAAAAATATGAAACATATTTCATCATTTTCTCATTTCACTTTTTTTTCCTTTTGGCAGGCAGAGATGCCCTTCTCCAGTCTCCTGGGAGTTCCCAAACTTTGCTAGGATACCCAGGAATCCAGGCAGGGTCACTTTCATCATGGACAGCCAATGTGAAAACACTTTTTAGTGTTCCAGTATGAAAGAACTCAGTTTTTAAGGAAGTTTTATAAGGCAGTAAACCTCAGACACACAAGGCTAGACTGACCACTTTTAGAATAGATGTGATAGAGCACATCACCTTTTTTGTTCTTTAAAATTCCAGCTTTTTGATGTTTCTAACTTAAATTAGTTGTTTGAAAGAATCAACAGTCCTCTGGATAAGAGTGACAAACAAGCTGACACAGCCAACTTGGGCTTCCAAAGCCATTCCTTCAGAAAAGCGTCTCTCCAAATGCTTATAAGAAAAGTAATTACATAAGAGGATGGGTGCTTTCATATACAAATATTTGACTACAAGAGAGGAAATAGCAGAAACACATGGTTGACTCCTAAAACCAACAGAAGGTCCCAGGAGAGCTTTGCTGGAACCTGTGGTTGGGCTTTGTGCTGACTGACACTTCCTGAGTAACCCAGAGATCAGTAGGGTGACTAGGGTGATCAGTAAGATGACTAATTTTCCTCAAGGTGTTTAGCTATTCAGAGCAGTAAAGACAAAAACCAAATGCAAAGACCAATTTTATAAGACTAAGCAAATAGTCAGAGGTTGGCAGATGAAATTCAGGGAGATAAAAGAAGTGCACAAGCAAAAATAATCCTACCTTTAAACATAACCAGCTGGGGTCTAAACTGGTCAGAATTAATGGTGAGGTTTTTTTCAGCTATGATAAATATTTCCATTAAGATATTTGCTTAGTACTCCATAGCAGCAAAAATAAAGGCATCCAAAACCAGAAAGAACAAATGAATTGTTGGGAATTTCTGTGAGGAACAAAGAATTAAAGGGCAAACACTAATATATCAACACAACTCCTTTTATACCTTACCAAAAATACAAGCTGCTTTGGTCTCCTTGCCTAAAGCAAAAAAAAAAAAAAAAAAAAAAAAAAAAAAAAAAAAAAAAATCCCAAACATGTAATAGGTCTGAAAAACATCATGTTACTGGTTCACAGGGAATTATCACATACGGTAAGATTCTCCTGTCTGGAAAAGAGCTGAGGGAGGGATGTGATGATGGCAGTGTAAAGTCCTAAGCAGCACTGAGACTGGCACCAGACATCATTTATTTATTTCTTCTTTCAGAACAAGGAACAGGAAAAGTAACCAGAAGTCTAGTGCAAAAGCAAATGAAAAGCAGTGGTTCCTCACAAGAATGTTGGGCTGTAAAAGCCTGGGGACACAGGCATTTTAAACAGGTCCAAAAGTAACTGGCTGAATTTAAAGTCCACTGAGTAATTAGGCAGAACAAAAGAGCAGCTGGATCATAAGGAGTACTCTCTGGGGATACCACTGTATACTCAGCCTCTTCTGTGAATGTTTGGACACTGAGCTACCCAATCTTTGTGTTACTGTACTATAGAGTAAGGATTCATGTTAAATACACACATAGGGCAAAACATATTGTTTTTGGCAGGTTTGCTGTAACAAGAAAATAAGAGCATTTGTCAAAAAGATATGACGTGAGTGAACCCATAAGTGAGTTACTGGTTTGTTCTCCCCTCAAGGTAAGGAAAACTAGGTTTTAGGGGAAAAAACCAAAACATAAGCTCATTGTTGCATAACAGTCTCCAAATACAAGATTCACATTCCAAATATCAGTTTAATAATACATGAGAGTGTATTAGAATATTATCCTCCTAAGGTGACACCAACTACCACCATTAAAATACCTAACCAACAAAGTTTTTGAAAAACAGAACCTCCACTACACATCTTTTTAGTTATATTGATTCTAGCAGCATCCTAGTTCATGTGCTATAAATAATCAGCAACTATTATTGTCAGTCTGAATACAAAAGTTATACAAGAAAGTAATACACTAATTCACTGGACTAAATTCCTGATGACAACCCAGTCAGTTTCCCACTGAAGTAACTGGTAACAGACTTGCCAGGTCTGTAGATATTTAGGTTGATGACATGCCTAAAAAGGTGGAAAGTTTGCTGAGAAGCTCTAATTGATCACAAACTTGGAAGTAAATTAAAAATCGTTGCTGCCTGCCAGCAAAGAAGTTTAGATTTGGAATCTGGAAGTGAGAGAAACATAGGACTGTGTTTTTGTCTGGGGAAAGTTAACAGATGGTCTAAAAAGGAGCAGTTTTAAAATAAGACCAGAAGCCAAAAAGTGTGTGGAGAAAAGATAATTTTTTTGTCTATTCTATGCTGCTGTTTCGTATAGCTTTGTATATATAGCTGTATATTTGATATAGCAAAGTCTCAAAGTTTGACTTTACAGATTTATCCATCCAGATTAAAATATTTGAATCTTTTTATAACTTCAGGAAAATAATGTTACATTGCGAATAGAAGTATTTGAAAAACATATTTACAAGATACTCATTTTCTACAATGCAGGTCTCTGAAATGTTACTAAAAGCTTCCTCTTTGTTCTGTAATGCAGAAATACGGGAAGTTGAATGAGCATTTATCTTTTTAACTTTAAAACTGTTAAATCACTGTACAGCTTAAACAATGCCTCGATGTTTATTCATACTTCTTCAAAAGTGGCTCATTTACCTCTTCAGAAAATGTTGCCAAGACAACATTTAAACAGTTGCGGGGTGGGGGGGGAAGCATGCACAACAACCCTAGAGAAAGTTTCAAAAATAACAGAAAGGGTAACAACAGTTATTTTCTCCATCTAAAATGTGAAGAATTGCTGCATGAAGGAAATTAGAATGTAACTATATTTGGATTCTTATTAGTGTGCTTTCCTGCAGTTTAGCAGTCAGGAGCAGATATACCAAGACATAATTCTTGTGGCAAATAGCAAACTTTTGCCAGCACTGGATACAGCACCAAAAGCAAAACATCAAGCCCTTGGTTGAAAATCAACATAAAGAAACTTTCATAATTACTTACCTGATTTTCTTCATGGGAAACTCTCATCTGTTCTTTAAGAACTGACATTCTGGCTGCTTCTTCTTTCCTCAATACTCTCTCTTTCTTTAGCTCAGGACTCCAGAAGGTTTTGATGCTGTTCATAGAGGACCCCAGTTTGCTGTCCTTAATGTCTAGTTCTTTTCTGAGAAGGTCATTCTCCCTCTGTAGATCCTTCAGCTGAGCCTGCAGATCTAACATGGTGCTATCTCTAACCTGTCTCAGCATGGAAGGAACCTGGTGGTGGTGGTGGTGTGAGGATGTGGTCAACCCTCCATGCTGGTCAGTGTAAGAAAGGACATCTGTATGTGACAGTCCAGCAGAAGCAATATTGGGGCTGCTCCCCATGGCTGTGACTCTGCCACCATACACAGCTCGATTTGTAGCCCTTCCAAGAGTCATTGTGCCCTTTGGGAAAGTAGTAGAAGCTACACCCTCGTGGTCACTCAGGTACATTGGTCCAGATGTTGCATAGGCTGCGTTAAGGGACTGGATGTTCTCCATGGATAACGTCTTCCCTGCCCCTCCTCCTCCCCCGCTGCCGCTTCGCCTGTGACCCAGGCGAGGGGACCTTGGCAGCCGGGGGGACCTGGAGGGACTTCCTTCCAAGTTACCGATTGTTCTTGCACTTCCATACATTTTTCTTCTACTTTGAGGTACTATTTAGTAAGAAACTAGTAACACTAAAGTTAAATATTAAATTTATAATTCCGGCTAGAAATACTGGCAGTTTCACTGCATTCTTCCAGTAGACAAAAATCTGGTTTTCCTCCAAAGAAAGACCTGAAAAAAAATATTATAAAATTAAGTTTTCATTTTGGAAAATAAACTTACAAGTAACCACCATATCTATCTGATATATATGGTGATTTATGACATCATATATCATAGAAAAATCTACTATACATTTTACATTTAGGATGATTAGTTAAAAATGCATTTTCAAACTAATTTCAATCAAAATAAAACTCCTAATTTCTTCCTTGCTCTTTCGAGTTCAAGCTTGTAAACTAAGTTGGAATGAACAACATAGGCCCAATAAAATACCTTGGCTGATATGTTAATGGACTTAAATGACCAACAATATGAAAATAACACAGAAAAATTTATTGTTGACATTAAGAACTGTCCTCTTAAAGCCTCCAGAATTCATTCCCAAGGCACACAGATCTTAAGGAATCTTGTTGATTTACTTTTTCAAGTTTCGGCATTTTAAAATCATCGTCCAGATCTGTCCCTCTTTGCAGCTGTCATGCAGCATTCATGACCCACAGCTTGTTTCACCAGAATAACTTGCACAGCTTTTCTACTGTCTCAACTTCAACACATTGATCAATAACAAAAAAAAAAAAAACAAAATCTCATCATAACGATTGGGGAAATGCAACTGCTTATCCTAATTCTCAAGTGCCAGCCATCCTCTGGCCAAATAACTCATCAAGCCCTCTGAGAAATCCATCCTTGTATCTTTCTAGTTGCCTGAAATAGTTCTGTAGTGCCTTCAAAGACAAATCTCCCATGAGACCAGAGCTGAAGATCTTTTTCCTTCCACAGGCTCCCAGCAGATCCTGAGCAAAAGCAACAATAAATCTTCTAAACTGATAGAATTCACCCCACCCTCTCACTCAATAAAAAAAAAAAACACAAAACAAACACCCCACAAAAAAACACTACACTCTGGTCTGCTAATACTGCTAGCAGGAATTGCCAGAGTCAATTTAAACTGCACACAATAAAATATTTTTGATACAGCTGATGTGATACACAGCCAAGTTGTGGGGTTTAATATAAATTTGTTGATCCTCAGAAGCAGAGGTACAGAATATTGTATCTTAGATCATATCCATAGTGTTTTTCCTTTTCACTGTACAGTCTGATAAATCAGTAATTTATATTTTTTGCTAAGAGCTACTTAACTTACTTAGCCTTCTGTTTACATCTCTGAGATGCCTTTTTAGGTACTTGTTTTGCCTTTTAGAGCTTATTAGATGCGGTCTTTATTTTCTCAACTTGTGTGAAGTTTTGGAAGTTCTTATATCAGAGAACTTGTACTTTTGTCTTGCTTTGCACTTCAGTGCTTCCCACTGAGCTCTACTGAAAGAAGGATCCTCATTCCTTATCCAAAGTGAGGCTAACTTCTCACTGAACTTGTTAATAATGTTTAAATGCTGATTGAATATTGTAGCTTCTGTAAGCTTGTGAAAATTCTGAAAGCAATAGGAAAAAAGAAGTAAAATACCACCAACCAAAGTGTTATTACCTCCACAGCATTTTCAACTTCTTTTACTTTCCCTGTAGAAGTATTCTAATCAAAACAGAGACCTCTGTGTTGTAAACACAAACACTCTGATGACATGCTTGACTTTCATACTTTAACTACTAAGGACAGCTCTCAGACTAAAAGCTGAAAATCCTGACTTAAAAAATTCTTAGGGTTTCTCCATTTCCATTAGCAGTTTGTTACCCTTCTACAACCTGAATTATACACACTGGCTTTCCTGCAAGCACCTCAGAAAAAGGCAAGCACATGAAAATATGCTTTTTAAATGTGTGTGCTTCTTAAGGATAAAACTGAGGCCTTCATTTATGGCTGTAAAGTCTCACACACAGTAGAAGTCATACACCATTGCTTTATGAAAGAGGGGATAAAAGCATCTACTTTATTTTCTGCTCTTTACTGCTTATACATGGAGCCTTCCTAGCTTCAGGAAGATTTACTGTGTGTCTCAACACATCAGGAACTGGAGACATGAAGAAGCAATATCAGCCTCAGGATCTCAACAATTGCCACACAGATCATCATCTACTCCCTGGAGAAAAAGAGAGGAGAGATCCCATCTTCCCACAGAGCCATCTGACAGAGCCATTCTAGTTGGTCTTAGAGTGGACAGATGAGATATAGTCAATTCTTTTTTGAAAGATTAATTTATTTTATATTGCTATTTTAGTTGTACAGGGAAAAAGGAGTACTAATACTCTCAAGTAATAACTTTTTACCCAAGCTGTAGTGTTGCAGTAGCCAGGACAAAGGAGTCTCAAAGGTCATAATCCCCTAAAACCTTCTCTGAGAAAAAAGAGTCACCCAGTTTCATTCCATCTGCAGACCCACTACACACATTTTCTATAAGAGATGAGTTTTAAAACTCAAATCAGCTTAGTATTAGGAAAAAAAAAAAAAAAAAAAAAAAAAAAAAACAAAAAAAACAGATGCTTACCTACTTGGCTCAATATTTTAAAGAAATGCCTTTAATGTACATGATGCAAAATTAATCACTATAATCATGAGTTGATTATTCTGCATTGCAAACAGAGCTGTATTTCATATGGATCTTTTAGGATCCAGAAAAACTAAGCATGCATTCTCAGCTGGAGGCAGGAGGGCAGGCACTAGACACTTTGCCCCATGCTCTCATCAGCCTTGCAAACCTGGTATCATTCATGCCAAAGTCCCTCCTGATGCCTGTTCCAACTTCAACTCATCTTATTTTCCACATTCCTGATCACCCACCTGATCACCTGCACTCTGCAGACAGCAACATCATGGGTTCACATTACCCACATAGCTGAAGACTGACATTGAATTTTATTTGTTTTTAGCTTTCTATTTTTATAGAAGCCTGGAGCGTAGGATTCTAACATGATGCTACTAGAAGATCTCACTCAAGGTAGTTTCCAAATCCTTACTTCTGCATTTAACATAATTACAGAGTTTCCTTGAAATACTGTTTACACAGTACCCTGTAATTTCTGATTTTCACTGGTTACACACTCTTACATGCTGAGGGATGATTTAGGCTTTTAGTGTCCCTTCCTGTGGCCTGAATCACCTAGTCAGCAGGAAGTTTGGGTATCAGCCAAATACTTAATAGCTTTGCACAACTACTTGCCAATATTAACATTGAGCCAAGAGCTTGAACATTCATAAAAGTACCAAAAGCTTTAAGGAAAGCTCTTCTTTAGAGTTAACCTCTCCAAGCAATTTATGGTGACAGTTAGTTGCAGAAATTATCAATCTGATTCCAAACTGTCTAAAACTGTTTAGTACTATACAGCTTCCCACATATAAACCAAAAGAAGCAAAATAAGGGAAGAAAAAAAAAAAAAAAAAAAAAAAATGAAGTGATGTAGAACACAATGCTCCCATTTTCTCTGCCAGGACTGCACTTTGAGGCACCACAAAAGGAAGTAGAAAAAGATCTGTTCCATAAAATCATGTTCTAGAAAACAATAATGATTTTTTTATTTTGATAACAGCTTTTTAAATACTCTGATCACAACAAAAAGTGTCTGTACACAGAAGACCAGGACCATACATGACAACCTCAAAAGCAACATTTTCATTTAGGTTCCTTACAGTGTCCTCAATCTGCATTTTTAATGTAAATTTAAGTTTTACTACAGTCTGCACAATACATTTCTTTTTACTAGTTAATAGACATTAATTTATCCTCTCTCTTGTAGCTTGCTGTAAAAATTGCACATAGGCAGTTATAAATAAAGTTAGTTCTAAAGCCTGTTTTAATCTTTGGGAGCTGTTCATGCCCCTGAACTCCCATCAGTGCTAAATGGAAGAATGGCATTTATCACCTCACAGGAACAGTTCATCAGGCCTGCCTGCCTTTCATTGCTCTTTCACACAGAAGAAAATATGAAGGCAAAAGCAGGAGTGGCTGCTCAATATGCATCTAATGACATATACAGAAAATAAAGCTGTCAGGCATTCTAATGCTGTCAGGTGCAGTGACAGCAATGAATACTTGTCATGCAATCAGTAAACTCCACCAATTGAAATATTTGCTCAAAATGCTGTATTGAAATTCTTGAAAAGCAAGCATTCTGACACCATTATCAGGATTGTCAATTACATTATTCCCAAATGTACTTAAGTGAAGGGTCAACAATACTTTTTTAACTCTTTTATACAAGCTTCATGGGTTTAACACAAGCCCAGTGTTCAAGAGAGGCTCATACCTTTCAAAGCATTTTACTCTTTATTACAACGTTTGAGATATTGTAATTGTTTTAAAACATCATAATAGTTAGAAATAGGCTTTAAATAATATAAGTAGTATTTAAACCCCACCAGTTGACACACCCATAATTTTCTAACTTTCAAGTTAAGTCTCTGTTGCTCAAACTCCAATTGTTAACCTTTTATCTCTAACATTAAAACAATTCTTTCCTGCTGTCCTGCATGTGACAAGTTTTCCTGGGGTTTCTAAGATGCTTAACAGAGATGAGAAATTTCAAACATGTTTCATTTTATTTTTCTGTTGTGTAAAATATTAAAGGCCTGAAAATGGAAGCATTAAAAAAAAGGGAGGGCTTCTATAGCCAAGCAAAGGCAGAACCATCACATCTAATTTTAATTGTTATGCCAGAGAACACACTGTATCTTTATAAAAAGCTATAGGGCAGTCTATCTGCCAAATCTGGGCAAACACAACCACGTACAGTCTGTACAAGTTACCTGCCAGTGCTGAGCATTTCTCACCATGCAGTCCCTCCTGATGTAACAGTCACTCCACAGAAGCAGGAATCTTTAGTGTCACCCTTTCTTTAAATACGAAGTACAAGAACCAACAGTGGTGTGAAGAGTTTCAGAGGTGCAGGGTAAAACACCTCAGCTTTAACTGACTGAAGCTCCCAGTCCCACACTCACTGTGTCATTGTTTTGCTGCCCATCTGCTCTCTGCAACTCTTAACATTGGGATTCTATTTTTTATTGATGGGTGGGAGGGTGGATGGTGTGAATCACAAGCAACAAGGGACAAAAACACAAATTCTAAAACAGTGCTTGTCCCTCTTCAGTTTTTTTGGTTCTCAACTTCCTTGCACCATAATGGCCTTCCCAGGATACAGATATATTTCTAAAGACCTGGAAAGTTTTAAGATTTCCAGAGAAATATTTTCTAGCATTCCTAACATTTCAGTCCTTGCAGGTATGCAGGAGTCTTGTGTTCTAAATTCTGCATCCTGGTCTGTATTCATCATGCCTCCCATCCTGCAGTTGTTAATCACTTGCCTTTTATTCCCTTCTCAATAAGAATTCTCATTTATCAACACAAGCCTGCATTCACAGTATTTTGTGGAGGATTATTCTAAGGCACGTGGTAAAACAGGCTAACAGTACTTTTCATTTAATAACTATTAAAGAAGAACAACAACAATCATATGTCTTGAATTTTTACTAAAATAGTCTCCTTTGGAGAAAAAATATTAAAATGTAAAAGTATACAACATTTTTCAGCATTACTTGAAAGTCATGCCTAATTATTAGCAGAGTTATGCTCTGCTTTTGTCAGCATTTACCTAACTTGAATGACTAAATTTACAGAAACAGTTATAGACTGAATTATCCTTTGAGAAGGTAGAGCTTAAAAATAAGCATGATTTCAGAAAACCTAAAAGTTTTCTAGAAAAAAAATCTGAAACACCAGACTTGTTGTGTCATTCCTATACTGTCAGCAATTATACCAATTCTTCAAAACAAAAGGCTGGTAATATATATATATATTAAACGCATATTAAAGACTACATTTGTTTAAGTAAAATAACCTAAGAACTGAAAATAGTATAAAAGGAAATTGACTGAGTTTGTAGTTTGACCAGTAAATTTGTCTATTTTCACATTAAGTATACTCACAAATACTGTCATTTACAATTATGTCATACTTGTAATTTAAGATGCATTTATACCTCTTAATGTTTTAGAGACCAGAGATACTCCTACACAATGGAGTACTTTCAATTGAATTCACTAAGGCTACTCATGAATGTTACTAAACACAGGCTTACACATTTGCAAGATAAAGCTATTGTTTTTCTTTTTTTTGATACAAAGCTTCCATTCTCATTAAAAAGGCAACAAAATAGTTACAGGTTCAGCTATTAACTACCTGTGCAGCCTCCAACAGTTACTTAAACACCAGGATATTTAGCACGTCTAGATATCCATTCTCATCTTACATTTATTTGATTCTAGAATAGCAATATGCCTACTCTGACTGCAAACAAGAAGCATATTCATGCATTCAGCACTCTTTGAAACCATCACAATTCAAAAACCTGTAGAACATCTCTCCTCTGCTCTCTTTGGTCAGATAAAAGAGCATGTACATTCATTTCAGTACCATGCCAAAAAAAAAAAAAAAAAAAAAAAAAAACTGGCTGTGCTTCAGCCACATCAGATCAAAGCTGTCCAAGGAACTTACAGACTCTGTAAGTGATGCAAACGATTTAGCAGATTAGCTTTCAATTCATCATAGAATCAGCATCCTGGAGCCATTAGAAGACATTGCACTTCAGGAATTACCTTTTATTTATTTATTTATTCACCAAAAGTTGAAGAGTTCCCCAAGCACTTGGTGGCTAGCTTGTAACTTCATAGCACAGCCCAATCTGCCCCCTTTGGGCTCACACTCAGCTAAGAACAATCACACCAGTTCACAAGTGCAATTTATAAGTCCTCACAGGCATCTGACTTAACATTTGAAGTTGATGACAGATGTTATTGTAACTGTTTCCTTAAGGAAAAACAAATGGTTTGAGCAGATTTCAAATGAGGTCTATAAAAGAAAGCTGAGGTACATCATGACTGCCAAGACTCAGCCATCAAAAATAAACTTGCTTTACACAGCAAACTCTCTTCCAGAGAAGCCCCTGAGAGCACTCATTTCTTCCACTATTACTGGACATAAGTCAACAAAAAAGAACTGTGCATTATTTACCAGGTCACATTTGTCCACTAATCTGAATTGTTCAAATTGTTCATAAGTGGTAAGAACTGTATTTCAGCAATATACGTTGAGGAAAAGAATGCACTACAGAAAACTTAAGTCAAAAGCCTTACCATCACAGAAATAACACAGACCTGTACTGTTTTATAACATAATTAATAATTGAGACACTGCACATGCCAAGAGATAATGAAATATCTAAGCAGATTACCAGTAAATTAATTTTACTGATCATGAAAAGTGTTTAGATAACTGAAAGGGCAGCAGCAAAATTTCTAACAGGACTTAACTAATATCTGACAAAGAAAAATCCATCCCTGAGAATTCAAGTACTATGGCCTCCAAGTCTTGCAACTAAACAATCCAAACACACCAAATAGTGTAAACACAAGTACAGACATATTAACCCCCATGAGGAATTGGAACAAAGCAGCCAAGATGTGCTCTGTAAACCCCCCAATGTAGGCAGAAGATTCTGTCCCATTAGTCAGCATCCTAAGTGAGCCGAGTTATTTACTGGGAGGGAGACTGCCCCACACATTACTAATGCTCTGTGCAAAATGCACTTTTGGACTAAATTCAGAAATGGCAGAGATTTTTTTTTACATTTCTTTCATTTCCTTCAAAATAAATTGCACATTATATCCAACTAAGCAATCACTATAGTGATTTCTCCAGTGGCTTCCCAGCCCAAGTCCACAGTACCTCCTGAAACCACAGCACATCATTTTCACACTTATCTATATAATATATATTTGTATATACACCACTTTCACCAATTCTTTCACTCCATTCAATGTCCCATGACATTTCTCACATAATGAGATAGCTTCTAGAGTTAAATCATTTGGAAAAATCACTCAATTTTCAACTTTTGTCAGATTTAGCTGCTAGATTCTACATCTGCACTGTGGCTTCAGTTAGGAAAACACAATGAGCAGGATAAATAGTGGGAAGTATTAAAAGAAAAATCAAAGAGTATGCACTGAAAGTGGGGTATTTTAACAAAATAAAAAGTACATTAGTCATTAAGGGAGCCACACGAGAGCTAGTCTGAAACATTTCCAGTGAATGCCAGTCTGCAAAACTTAGAATGAGTTTTTAAGATAATCTAGAAAGCAAGTATAGCCTTTCAAAAACCTAATAATAAAGTTTTCACAGAAAAGCTCCAGCTTTGCTAAACATCCAGAACATTAAAGACTCCCACACATCCAACCACAACTTGAAACTCTGACATACACCTCAAATTCTTAGACACATTCCTTCTGCTTTCCTAAAAGCACAGAAATTCTAACTGTACACATCTCCCTCATTATTCTCATTTTCAAGTAAAGGGACAACACATAACCTGTCCATTGCAAAGTCTAAATTTCTAATATCGTGAAGGAATTCCAAGTTTCTGTGAATAGAAGTGGTGTAGCAGTAATAAAGCCTTATCCAGAGAAATGCTAAACAGCTTTGCTCCTCCTCTCTCCTTTTGCAGAGCTCAGCACCTGACAAACTGTCCCTGAAAGGAGATGTGGTTCCTAATTGTTGCCATTATTTCAAAAAAATCCTGGCTCCTTAAGATATGCCAAAGCTGGAATCTAAAAAGCCACTATCATTAAATAAATCATAAAAATCTTTGAAATCAACCCCCAAGAAAGCAACAACAAAATTTAAATTCCACAATGCTCATTCATCGGACACCTACATTTTCTCATACATCAGATATCTATGCTTAGAAACCTTCACAAGTAATCAACTGCTGCTTTCCAAGGAAACAGGCTGGGTGGTTTTTTGTTTTTTGGGTTTTTTTACATCTTACAAGCAGTAACAAACCAACATAAATCAATCTTACTTGATCTCAGAAAGACTGTAAAAGATTGTTTCTTTCTATAAAATACTTGACATCTTTAAAAATTGACTAAAACCAAAATACTCCAGAAAAGCATTTAACTGATGTTTCTGCTGATATGCCTTTGTATTTTCTTAATGTGAAAGTATTACTCAGAAGAAGCAGCACTACACAGTTAATTTTCAGAATTTAGTTTCAACTATGACCCTCAAAAAGAAATTATAAAGTTATTTTACTTTCAAATAGCTCTTACCCTTTTGCCAGGACTTAGTACAAAATATAAGCTAGCAATAGTGTTGCAAAACATAAATACATTGAGGCAAGCTCATCACTGCTAAGTATATGAGATCATTTGAAAACTAAGACTTAAATCACAAAAAATATTTTAACACAGTCCTAAACCAAACAAATATAACGTCACAGATAATAAGGGTCACTTTTTTTTTTTTAATCAGTATCAGAGTAGTATTTCCTAGGTGGATCTAAGATCCTCCATACATATATCTCCCAGGCATTAAAAACTAAATTAAACAGAGATGAAAACAAATGCATCATAGTGGATAAAAATATAATAAACACCCTAAGAGATACAGGTGGGGAAACATATGTTGTCTTTGGAAGTGATACACAGGCTGGTTGCCTCACCCTCTTTGAGGGGTGAACAACCCACTCTTTTTTCTTAGTCATCCTTCAAAGGTCAGTAACGATCATCTTCCTAAAGCAAAAGAAAAAATTTCACCTTGAGCATGCTTATACAAAAACACACATGCTGAATAGATAATTCTCCAAGTATCACATATATTTGACATTCTAAAAAGGTTGAATGTGTTCTTTTGGTATCTGGCTGCTAAGAATATGTCTCACACCTTTCCACAGCCTTCAGAGTAGGCAAGGAATAGCAGGAGGGACCAGCATGGACAACGGATCTCACATTACCATCCAGCAGAATTTGACCACCAGTAGGTTAGAGGAGCTGAAGAACCACCCACAGGATAAGATGTGGTGGGATGGGTCTTCTCCAAATGCTGGCAAGCCACAAGAGCAAGGATAATGAGTATAATAAGACACCCAAACACTAAGCAAGAAATTTCTCAGATCTTACATTTAAGAACTATGCCATCCTGGGTGTGCTCACAAAACACAGCACAAGGTTTCTCTGTAGTTCAAACGTGTAGTTCCAACCTGGACAGCCATAAACCCCAAGGACTGCCCTTATCTCAGTGAGCCTTTGGAAGAAGAAATTATGCCCTTTCACTCACTGGACAGAAAGCTTCTCCTTCCTGCCAGATTCCTCTAGGAAAAGTGAAAATACTAACTCACCTTGATGCGTTTGAAAGCCATTTTACACTGAGCTTTCAAACAAAACCACAGTAGTAAAAATGCTTCCTTTAAGGCACCGAGGAGATGTGCAGTTACTTTCACACACCCTTAACACACTCACCCACGGAGCCAAGGCTTGCACTGTAAGTTTCTCCCATCAAGAAACTTAAGAAAGCTTTTCCCACTGAAACATATTCCTTAAAGGAACTGGATAAACCTTTACACACTCTGTGTGAGCAGAAACAGATCTTGACAAAAAAAGGGCCTTGTCCTCCTCCTATTCGGGGAAAGGAACAAACGGGGACCGCACTGGTCGGGCAGATGCGGCCGTGAGGGGACTGCGGCTGCGGGAGCTTCGCGCGCTTTGCGGCTGCTGGGGTTTATGGCTGGTGTTCCCTTCACGCGAGCTGCGGGAGCGCTCGCCGTCCCCCGCCCTTCCATGGGGAGAGCCCAAGGAAATCCCCGGCAGAGGGATTGGTTTGGGGTCCACGCGGGGACGTGCAGCCCCCACACAGCCGCCTGCGCCGGGCAGGCGGCCGGGCTTCCTCAGCCCTCGCTGCCGAGCAAGGAGACTGGAGGACAGACCCCAGCGTTTCCCCGCGACCGGCCTGGGAAAGGGCCGCGCGAGAGCTCTCCCCGCGTCCCCAGTCCAGGCTGTGGAGCGCTGCGATTCCCGGGGGAGGGAGGGAGGAGGGCGGCAGCATCGCCAGCATCTCCCCTCAGGGCAGGGCGGCGGGGCTGACACGGGGGACCTGCTCCGTCCTCGGCTCGGCGACGGGGAAACCAAGTGCCAGGGGCGACTTGATGGACAGAACCTCCCTCCCTTCCCCGCCCTCCGAGGGCGGGAGCCGGAGCGGGGCCTGCGCCCGGCGCTGCTGCCGGGAAGGGGCCGCGTTCGAGGCGGCCGCCCTGGACACACACATGAGGCTGGGGATACGAGGATGGAAATAAAAACAAATCCCGAATGGACAACAGCTAAGTGAAACCACTGATTTAGAGAGCCGACCAGAAAACTAACCCTGGCAAGTAGGATTTGCCCTCCCCTTGGCTGCACCTATTGGCCGCGCTCGTGTGCAACGAGCTTGTATCTGCCAATGCCAGTGGTCGGCCGGCGCGTCCATCACCAGGGAAAGAGCAATTCGCCGCTAAGGGAGTAGATTCCCATCCATCCATCCATCACAAGGCTTAGCAGGTAGCCGCCTAGAAATCACACACTAATAAAAAAAATTAAAAAAAAAAAATAAAAAAGAAAAAACAAAACCAAATCCTTCTCCATCAAATTACTACTGTAGTGCTCGCAGAAAAATATATATGTATCCCTGGCGAACATAGGCATGAATTTCATCGCATGCATCACATCCATCACTTGTCCAGCCTAAAATGATATTTTCTTAAAAATAAATAAATAAACCACAGCATCATAAATGAGGGACTCCAGCAAGTATTCATTATCTATATAACTGGAAAAAAAATACTCTGTTAGCCTGTTTTCAATTGCCAGCCTCTAGAAGGGAGCAGAAATCTCTCACCTTTTTTCCTGACATGATTTTTAAAACACCAAACATTATCCATTATTTAGGTATAAAGCTAGGAATTTCCAAAGCTCATCAATTCTATTCTAGAAAACTTTAACAATAATATTTTTTAAACATTAGGCACAAAAAAATTAATAAAATAAATAAATAGAGTCCTACGGCTTCTTTTAATAGAAATTGCAAGAAAGGTTTCTGGTTGACGATTCTGTAGGGAGAGGCACTCTATTACCAGAATAAGATATGCACTTGGTCCCGTTTATTACAATGTGTTTCCAAAGCAATATGAAAAGCCTATTCTGCAAATTCATGTCCAGATTCAGCTACCAGACAACTGTAAAAAGCAATATACAGCATTTCCTTAATCACAGTAAATTTACAGTCGTGTATCCCAGCCATATCTTATTTAAGCTTCTCACCTTTCAAATCATTGCATCTGCCTTCCGTCCTCACATGGATTTTACAACATCACGTTTAGCTGGCATCCCACTTGCGCGGAGGAAGGAGGCACCAGGGAGAGCCGGAGCCGCGGAATACCTGCGAGGGGGGAAGAGAAGGAACCTGCTGCAGTCGGGGGAGGCTCGTGTGCCCCTGTCCCTCGTCTTTCCGTCCCTCAGCGAGTCTCCCTCAGCGAGCTGCGAGCCCGGCTGTCTGGGCTGCCAGTCCCTGACTCAACATTCCCAGCATTCCCGAGGAGCCGGGGCTCCAGCGGCGCGGCTCGGAGCCGCCGGGGGCAGCAGCAGCAGCAGCAGCAGCAGCACACGCACACGCACCGCAGCCCGTGATTCCTGCGAGCGTCTGTCGCTGTCCATTCATCGCCCGCCCGCGGGTTCCAGTCCCACCCAGCTGAACGGCTGCAAGTGTGTTACTCATTGTGAAACAGCCTAAAAATACACCTAGGTCTGCGTAAATGCAGAGGCTAAATTGCCTTGCTCCTGTTCACCGGAGGCCAGAAATGTCCAAAGGCAGGTGCTTCAGAAAAATATCTAAAAATCCATTGCTATATCCGTGCATTTACATAAACAGAAAAAACCCAGAAATCCGAATATGCGTTTTGGCTTAAGCATAAAAGAAATTAAGATGACATCCATATTTATTTGTATTTTTTTCAACAGCAGTATGAAGGGGGAAGGGAAAGCACAGATTAGCTGCTATGCAAAGCCTGAAAGCCTTTTTAGTAAAAAAACCGCAAACTGTGTTAAAAATTATTCATGAGATTTTATTGTTTTTTTAATAACGGGAGTGGGAAAAACTTCTATAAACATCACTGGCTTCCCATCCTAAGAACAGAGGGTTTGTTCCTCTTCTATTTTTCACTCTTCTAATTTTTTTTTCATTTAATCACTTTGTGTATACAATTATAAGTGATCACCTTTCCTCTTTAGCTTCAATGCACCTTCATACCTTACCCTACACAACAAAATTTCACAAACATATTTTATCTGTGTCCTCTTGATCTCATTGCAGTAACAATGATTTCAAGAACCACTTCAGATCTGTTGTTGCTTTAATATAATCTCTATTTTATTTCTCTCTTGCCCACATATGCACCTATAAATGCCATTACTAAACATTACTGAGAAGAACAATTTTTATGGAATTACTGTTAAAAACTATGCCAAATTTATTTCAACCAACCATGTTTAAAATTAGCATAATGCCTTTATTGCATAATCTGAATTATCCAAAGCCAGTTGAAATAATTGGCTGTCACAAATATTTATTTAGAGATGCTAGAATGCCATTCCCAGCAGGAGCATAACAGTTTTGTATTCCCCCAAGAAAGGGACACACTCTTACAGTACCCACCTACCTTGCCATAATTGCATTAGAGGCCAAATACATTTTCTGAGTTCAAAGTAATGGAATAACAATGATTAAAATGCAAATTTCAATTGCTTTTAAACCTGCATACTTATTTGGAGACATTTCTGTTCAAATAGTTTCAAAACCATGAAAAATATGGACAGAGAAAATCTGTTCCCAGAGAAATTGACAAGAAGAGACATGGTTTTGTATACAAACAATTTCACTTGATCTGAAAAAGTATTCAGGAGTTAGCCAGCCTGCATCTGTAAGAAAACAGATAAGTACTACAAAATGTGGGTCACTACACTGAATGCTTCAGAGCACAAGAAGTGTCCATTTTCAGCTTAGCCCTTAATTTGGATTCAGTGTGAAATAAGAATCTCTTATAGACCTTTCTCAATATTGCTAAATCCAATTCTGTCTCAGTACTGTTAATGATGACAGGACTTTTGTTCTAAGTTGTGTCAGCTGCTGACAGGTTTTTAAACAATATGTCACACCATTCCTGTCTATATGAAAAGACAAGGAACATCAGGTTCTGCCTTATCTTTTTTGTGACTCATTCACAGGCAAAGACTGAGGCCCTTGTGATAGCCAGCAAAAGCCAGAAGCATCCTGACAGAGGACCAGCAGCCTAAAAAGGAACAGACTTCTTCTTTCCAAGGAAAAATCACTGTGGAAAGACTGAGAGCAGCCATAACGTTGCAACAATACTGCAATGAATTAAACCTGCTATCATTCAATAAACTGGATAGCAGAGTCCATCACAGCCCATCTCAGAGCAGCAGAACCTCTGCAGGGAACTGTTAGCCTTACCAGTGCCAAAGAACAGACTATACCCACCATGCATAAGACCATTGGAGGGCTTTGGGAAAAAACATATTTGGCCAAATTGTACTCAAAAAGACTTGTTAGAAAAATGTGCAGTTCAAGAGAAGGGGGAAAAAGTAATCAGAATGTTACAGCTAATCTACTTATTGTATTAGTAGAAACAACATCCGTGCAAAGAACCTCAGGGTCACATAATCCAAACCCTTCAATAGTATTCATTCCTTACATTCAAGACTATGCTGGAATCCAAATCCAAAGGGTAGGATAATAACAATTCTGTCCTTAAGGCTGACTTCCTTGCAGCTGATAAAAGTTCTCATTTCAGCCTAATCACAGGACTATCTGTGTTGTCCTTGGTGCCATGATGCAGGTGGGTGCCATTAATCACAAAAAGAGCCATATCAGATGAGTAATTTACCACTTTTTTTCTTTTTTTTATTCTAAGAGGTTCCCATTAACTACTAAACATTTCTTCCAGCCAACTGATAGAGGAAAGCAGTCTGTTGTAAAACTTAAACCACTATTTATAAGGTACCATGTGATGGTATGTCTAATGTTTGCAGTTGTCAACAGTTTCTGTTTTCAAATAGATTTTTGGCTAGCAGACTTCAGTTGATTTGTTTTCTACCTTAAAAAAAAAAAAAAAAATCAGTATATCAGGAGCTCTGGAAACCCCACTGAAATTAATGGCAAGTTGGTTTTTTTTTCATTTCAATTAGCCCACATTAAGGCCCTAATCAAGTAAATATGAAATACAGATTTTTCAAGTCTTATTTTCCTCTGTTTATGCTATACTGATTTTAGGAAACAAGTATAAAATATACTTATTACAACCATACTGTTTCCTTTAAGTATAAATAATTCAAAATAACATATAACATGTAATATTACTTACTGTCTTCAATTCCTGTGCATCTCTTCATCCTTCCCAATTCTTCCTTCTCACACAAGGTATTAAGTCCTCAGCAGCAGCAGCTAGCTCCCTTTCATGTTTTGGTGAAGATGGATGTTATTTAGTGCTTAATTTTTTTAGTGCTTAATTTTTTTAATACAGAAATACAAATAGAAGCTTGGTTGGTCCCTGCTGCAAATTTGTAGCAAGCAACTGCAGGTATGCTTAAAAAATTCAGGAAAATGTATTTCAGCTTTAGTCATTGAACCTGGCCCTGAACTATTCCTTTTTGCTTCCCTAGTGCTACTTGATTTACAGTGAAGGTTACAGAACTAAAAAACCCAAAAATATTGACTTTACCATGACAGGATGATCAGATTTTGAGTAAGCACTGAGAGAAACAAAAAGTTCCAGACAAACAAAATAATTGAAATAAAATTCAATTTTTGCTTGATTTCAGAATGAGGCATCTACAGAGGTGCTGCACTCATCAGTCATTAACTTCTGGACTGTCCTTTCCTGTTTATCGGTTTACATATTCACCTACAAATACCTGTCAAACTGAATTACAAAATAGTTTCCACTGCATGTTAGCTTCTGGTCTTGCTTTCCTCATGAGCTATCACCCAAGTCTGCTATCATGGTTTTAAAAGTTATTAGTATAATTGATTATTAATTTACACAATGACATGCTTTCCAAAGGATGAAAAAGATTTACTTGAATATACCTGAACACACAAGAGGCCATTAAGGAATGCATTATTGTGTATTATAATGCAAAAAAACAAACAAGGAAAATATACTCTTTTGTAATTACATAACTTATTGCGTACTGCACAGTATATATCTATTCAGGATAGAAATAAAGCTACTCTGGCAGATCCTGTTAATATCATAATTACAAATTGAGCAAAAATACTAAAATAATTTACTAGTAAAAGTACCTATCTCACAGAAGTTCTCCAGCTTCCACATCTCAAAACAGGGCTATTAATAGGCTTTTGCACCAACTCTACAACATATTTCAGAGTTACAAATATTTCTTAGGAAAATTCAAACTCCAGGAAGTTCTAACAGTATGTTGCAAATACAGCTTAAACATCTTGAATTAGGCTTAACACTTAAAATTTTAATCCATGGCCCTTTATTTTCCTGGTTGGAAGCACAGTATTACTGCTACTCCTATTGTACATGTGGATATATGCAATGACTGTTAAATAGAAATGCTGCTAAATGAGCACTGACAAGTAAACTCTTAGATGCTGGTTTGGGTTTTTTTAATCACTTTAGACACATCAGAGCTAAAGTCCAACTGACTTTTCAATAAGAATTAAGCTTTCAAATACCAACCTCACTCCTGAAAAGTAAAACCAGATCCTAAAATTTTATATAGAAGTAACAACATGAGGCACTTTACCTAAAGGCAGCTGAGGGCCTCCTCTCAATTCTCCAGTTGTAGAAAACACATCTCCTTTCCTACTTAGATCTCAACCTCTACAGCAAACTTGGCACATACAAATGCTAGGATTGTAGAACTATTCACCCCCAGCCCATCACCTTTTCCCAGCAGAACTACAGGGCAGTTATTCAGTGAGGGAACCCTTTTTTGGCAGCGCAATCTCCTCCAATATTAAACAGCTGAGTACTGAAGCCTGAGGCACTGCCTGAACAAAACTCCCCCCTACTGAGTGGGAGAGCTAAACTCTATCCACCACAGCAGTCCCCAATGGAACCACATTTCTGCAGTGAGTGGGACCCTATTAGATCAACCAAATTCAGGAACAATGTGAAAATAATTAAAACCAGTAGCCTTGTATGGCTGCCCTGAAACTGACAATGAACTTCAGCTGCTTCCCTGCTATTGTGCTCATTGTGGATTATGTTGAGGAGTTGTGTGTCCAACTGAATAACAAACACAAAACACCTGACATGGATAGCAACTCCAACTCCCACAGAAGTTAGTTATTAGCTAATAACTGATATTACATAGCAGGTGTGAGCTTCACAGTGCTGTTATGTTTATAATAAGGTGACTGGAAAGTCTTCCATCTGTTACTCTATATAGACACACTGAAGACAATTTCTAGACTGTTTTGAGAGGGTAACACATTATATCCACTTCATAATACTTCACAGGATTACACAATGTACATTTATGGGAAATTAAGTTGAATTTATTTTACATATTAATTTAAACAATTTACAATGTAATTTTGTAGGTGCTTTTACACATATACTAATACTCCTCTGCATGCAAACATGAAAAAATCTCCACAAATTCCACAGTAAAAAAATCTATGATACAAACGTTCAGGTTGTCTCAATCTTGAAATCTTCACTACAAAATCCCAGAGCTTTTAAGAAAAAAACACTTTTCCTGCTTTTGTGGTTCATCCAAAACTTTTTGAGGTACAAAAAAAAAAAAAAGTTTGCAAAAAAAAAAAAACCAATCTGGAGAACGCAAGAATGTTAGATTTCTATCTTTACTAATGTAGGTTTTGCTTCATGTACAGCCTAAGGCTAGACAAGGAATCCTACATTTCAGCAATGAGACACTGTCACATACTCCATAATCTTCACTTAAATTTGTTCTCCCATTTCAGTCACAACAGGATCTCATAACCATTAGATATCCACTTTGTCATTGAGATTGTCAGTGCTATGACACAGAATAACAAATAGCACAAGCAAATCTAACTACTTCACTTAAGTTCTGGTCTTTAAAATTGAAGAAAGATTAAATATTGGCTTTAAAATACAGGCTTTAAAACATCCTTTTATCAGTATTTCTATGTTAATAATCTACTAGCCTGACTTTGTGAAATATCAGGACTTCTCCCACATTTGAGCAAAACTTGGCCACTACTTGAGGATCAGACCTCAAGAGGTTATGTTCCATTATTGTACCAATTCTAGAACTTAAAAGAGATGATGGTCTTTTTCTCATTTATTTTTATCACTTAGAATCAGCCCTGTAAACTATATGAATGTAAGCACGTGTAATGAAATTTTTATAGAAAACTTTCTGCTATAAAGAAGAAATGGCTCAGCATTATTTTGATTTCTGCTTCTGGACTGTCTCAACTCCCAAAATTCCCATAAAGAATTCCAGTTGAGAATATGCATAAACTTATGCCATAAAGTTTGCTGATTATCTTTCTAACTAAGAGCAATCTGTGACTTCAGTGATAGAAACACAATCACACATCGTAACAGAAGAACTTACGTATATACCAATAATGGATGTTGACATTAAATTCAACTGACGACTTTTAATTTCTTTATTAAGATGTATATTTAAAAAAAAATGAGAAGGCTCACAAGTTAAAATAGAAGGAGACAAATATTTTTAATTATCAGTTTGGCATTATATAACATTTCCCTACAACTGGGTACGAAATGGCTTCTAAAGTACAGGAATTCCTCCCTGCCAGTCTGACACTTCTATTTCTAGTGGACTGCAAAACTCAGCATGTGCAATTCATGAGCATGACTGTGCCTGAGGTGTAACTGTGCCACGAGGGAGAAGGTGGCTCTCTCAAATAAAGTTCTTGCAAATTCAAGGATTTTTTTTACCACTTGATAAATTATTGCTTAGAGAAAAAAAATATCCATGTGTGATTATTATTAATTTCCTTTGTCCATTTTTGTGAACTTTCTCACAGTTTAGTTGACTTTATTGGGAGAGTCAAATTTAAAAATGGCAAACAAACAAAAACACAACAGGAAAGTGTCAAACTTTAAGCTTGGTAGAAATAAATAATAATTTGGAGGGTTTGTTTCCAACCAATTCTGGTTATGGATTAAATATACCATAGCAACTTTAATTTCCCCATAATTTTTCTGTTCATTTAGACATAATCTTGGGGAAGAAAATTTACTTGAATTAGCTGAAAAATTATATACCTGAAAAAAACAGGAAGAAAAATGAAGCCTATTTGTACTCTATCCTTCACTCACCTTTAAGGGTGAAGAAATCTGTATGTTCCTGTCAATGCATTGGTATCAAGGATTCTTTTGGTAGATGTGAAAAAAAAGCAGAATAAAACCATCATCTATGCTGAAGTAATATAGAAATGATGAGAAGCAGATTTAGAACTACCAGAAAAAGCCAGGCAATAGAAACAAATGGAAGTATTGGCAAAACCCTTTTGTTAAATTACAAGCAATACAAAATTTCACTACATTTATCAGCCACAGAGAAGGTAAGAGCAAAGCAATGGAAAACCTCACAAATATAGCTTATTTCCATTTTTTGCTCCTTCAGGATGTCAGACACCTATATACAAGTGAACTATTGACTCCAAACAAAAAGATTTTTCATGTTGGGTAAAGCAGTATTTTGCCATGCAGTTCTGAATTTATTCTGAAATCTTCAGGGCAATCAGAAAGCAAATACGTATAGCACAAGAAAGACAGGAAAACTATAAGTTACAGCAGCAGCCACTGTGAAGGCAAGGATAATGCATTAATCACTTGAGTACAGCTCAGTTAAAAAGATTTTTATAAACCATGAAAGATCAGACAACAATACAGAGCATGATTTCTTGATCCCTGAGCAGACTGTGCTGCTACTGCTGTGTGAGAGCTATATATGACCATCTTTAACATGAGTTAAGAACCAGAGAGACCTTGGGATAAAACAGAAGGCAGAAGTAAGAGCAGGAGTATTTTAAATAACATTTCTCTGCATCTTATTTACATTTACTTAAATTTCTCTGCTCCTTATTTAAATGTATTTTCAATTTTCAAATATATATTTTTATTTCCTGAATTTTTTTTTAATACCTTGACCGGGCAGCTATGAAGAGGAGTACATTTTAAAACTAGTAAAAATATTTTGCAGCTACAGCAATTGGTCTAAGAAAACATATTACCTCCGTGCACAAACCTTATCTCACTGGAAATATTTTGTCTGCTTCTTTCATGCAGCTAATTGGATTCACAGTTTTGGTGTTAAGGTTCAGTTGCAATTTTAGGATCCTAAAAATTTCCATGGCCTGTGTTTGACAAACAGAAGGGTTAATTTAAAAATAAAAGGTAATCTAAACTACTTTCTGGTTTTTAATGATAAAATATGGGAACATGGGAGCATATCTAAAGAAAACGAAGTATTTTGGAAGTTGACAGTTATTTAATTTATAATAGTTTACAATGATATTGAGTGAAATAGCACTTCTGTGGTATCGTTACAGAGCAGAGATTATGGTGATTCACAATGTATTATAAGGAACACAGGTGAAGAAAGAAGATCAGGCTTACAAAGGATTTAGTTTGGTACAGCAGCAGTAAGGTGAGTTCAGGTTGTGAGCACATAAACCCCCCCAGATCTCCAAGACCTCTTATAGTGCCTGTCAAGCACATCCATTACTGAACTTTCCTATCATACCTGCTAACACAAAAGGTTGGTAGGCAAGGAAAAATGCCTGGCAGAAATATTCTGGTTACATTTTCTTGCAGGGCTCCTATCTGCATTCAATTTTCATGAGCTCTCTGCAAAGCAGATTAGGATGCCCAAAGGCTCTGAATCTTGGTTTCAGACCCTGGTTGCACTATAGCACAGGTCTCTTTTTCTTGCCAGGCTACTCTCTTTGCTTCTTAAGAAGCTGCAGGTTGTTGGTTTAATAGTCCTCTTGTTCCTCCCAATTTTTTTGATAAACACAATGCAGCAGCAAAGGCAGCTATGGAACTGAAGGATGCCATTTGACAGGTAGCTCCTGGTGAGATGAAGCCAGCAGGGGTATAAAAGCCCAAAAGCATGCCTTTGAAAGAAGAGTCATGTTCTTAAATATTGAGAAGTGATTATCTTAAGATAATACTTGCAATCAGCACCCAGCATGTGCAGCAGCCCCGTTCTAGAAGACAAAATTGGCTGCTTCAGAGAGTTCAGCATAAAGCAGACGGTTGGGGTACTGCAGTTCTCCTACACTAAGTTATTAAAAGACAAATCCTGTATGCTACTGAAATTGAGGTATTCCAAAATCATGCAGTTCTGATATAGAACAGAAAATACTCAAGATCTGCATATTGCCATTTGAAATTTAAGCTGTGGTCACCAAACCCACCCATACAATTAGCATGGATCTTATTTTGGCAGATCAGCTTGGAATGTAGAGCACTTTCAGAAGTGTAGAAATGACTAAGACACATACATAAGTAGAGGGAAAAAACCATAGGAAGATATGAATAAGAGAGGTGAGAGAAAGATCAGAATAAAGTACTGCAATCGTTATAATTTTTATTTGTAGAAGAAAAAAACTCCATGTTGCAATGGAATTATAGCTGTGGTTATGGACTAGATACAGGAAGAGTAAGTGAAAGTTGCCGAGTTACTGATGAAGTAGTTTTCATCAGCACAGGTCCAGCAATGGTCAGCACCTCAAGTACAGGGATGATGCTTCATACACCAATCACCCCTGGTAGTCAGGTTTTGATGGAATTTAGGATACAGTATTATCCCTGAGAATGATATTTTTTCTTATAACAGAACCCAAGGTGGATCAGTATCCCTAAGGCTGCACAGTTCCTGTACTCAAAAAACAGACTATCTGTTTCCTAGCACTATTCTAGAACTATCAGTGCTACTTTTTATTGGAGAAACATAAACTAAGGATTCATTCCTTTTACTGAATTTTCAACATGATATCCTCCCTTTTCATAAGACATGGTTTTTTATGGTCTGATTTTGAAAGGACACTATCAAAAAAAAACCACAAATTATCAAATTATTTTATTTTTACATGCTGTTCCCTCTGCTGCTCTCCTGATGCAATCATATTTTATAGGAATTCAGTATGAATACTTCTGAGCTATTTTTACATTTCCCAAATAATTTATTTGCAGTTTCAACTTGTTTGTTAGTCATAATTTGGGAAAGCATATATCTAAATTATTGTTTATATTAAATACATGTCTCTCTAGGAAAAAGGAATAATTCTTATCTATAAAGTGCTAACATACAATTCACTGTATAAATTTACAGTACATGAAATAGCATTTTTAAATCTAAAATAAAAGTTTGTCTAATTTTAGTTAAAAATTCCATTTGTGTCAAATGAAAGACTCATCAAAGACTACAGAGTATCTATATGTTACATACAATATACATACAATTTCGCTATGTCATCAGAGGAAAATACATCTATTTATTGATAAGCCTGAGTTATATTTCAGGAAGTATTACCATTCTAGTCACTCAGTTGTTTCCAGACATCCTTTGGACAATCTGTTATGATTCAAATGTGGTGTGTTCTAAGGACAGTAGAGTGCAACTGTGCTTTTTCTTAGTTATTTTGTGATAAGTATTAGAGAGCAGAATTTAACAACTCCATGACCAAAAATGGCCGCTTGTAACAGAGGCTCTCCTGCCAAGGCTGTCATCCATGGGTCCCACAGCTTCTGTCACATGCAGCCTATTGGTTGTTTAGTTTGTAAATACAAACACTGCATAAACCAGGAACATTTTCAATCTAAACAAGGATAAAATATGACAGATGGGTGTAGAACACAGATGGAAGGAGGGAATAGAAAGTCTTCATTGCCATAGCGTACTTATTAGGAAGACAGAAATAGCTCTGTTTCTGAAGCACCTGTAGAATGTATTTTGAGCTTGGAACTCTCACAAATCAGTTCCTTATAAATTGCTCAGCAGCTTCAGCCCTTTAGGCAGTCAACAGTCCCACTGCCCCTATTTTTCCCCCTTTTAAAATTTTGCACCCATGACTAAAGGTTCTAGTTGTCACAGACATCATCTTCTTCTCATTGACCAAACCAAGAGTTAAATGGGTAAGCATTTTATGAACTCCCAAGTGGTCTTAAAATTTAGTTTAATCCCATGGTGGTGTTATTTGGCTTATTCAAACTTCACAGGTATACAAAGGTCATTTAAAAAGTTCTCAAGTGTTCTCTGTTGTTGATTTCATTAGCAGGAGAGAAGAAAACACAGTAACTCTTTTTTTTTCAAGGAAAGAGACAGAAGAAAAAAAAGACACACAGGCAATGGGTCCCTCCTATCTATTATCTCTCTCTATATATATGTATTTATACAGAAAGAGAGAGATCATTCAGACAACCACCCTATCTATTCTGCAGCTATCAGAGGTGATGTGTATACAGCAAGGCCTGGGTAAGGAATCCCTTTCAGAGAAGCTTTTATGCAAAGCTTCAGTCCTTCAATTTGCCAGTTATTTAAATTATTTATGAAATATTATATATCATACACCTGAAGAACCACATAGCCTTTCTCATACTATTATTTTCAGTATTTTACTTCTCCCTGAGACTGAACAAAAGGATTTATTTACCTTGAAAAAAATTAAATAACAATTTTTCAAAAGTCACATTGCATAACAACACGTAGCCATAGAGATGAGATGAAACTGCATTTTTCTGTGTTACTGGAAACAAGAGCAGTGTACATGCTATGAAAAGGAGATGCCGCTTAGAGCATAATCTAACATATTTGAAGAAAAACCTTATCAAAGTGTTGATTAATACTGGTCCTTTTTGCAAATTGAAAAGTGAAGAAGGGAGGGAAGAGGTTACACTCCAATTATCCAGGAATAGCAATCAATGTGTTTGAGCTCCTGGCCATAGGGCAGTCTCACAGGCTATCTTTGGAAATTCCATTTGGGCACTTCTGACAGGATAGTAGTGGCACACAGTATATCTAGCTCTGGAATTTCATTCCCAAAGTATAAGTCAAAAAGCATTCACAAACATAAAATTGGTTAAGAATAATCATCCAGAAAATATTTGTAATCACTGTTAGAAACATAAATGGTCATTACTGTGTCAGTGTGCAGCCTCTACACTTGCAGCTTTCCTGATACAGATTCCTTTTCTGAAATGTTTACTGGTCTGGCAATAATCCTTTTAAACCCCAGTTATTTTCAACATAGTGTACATAAAAGTGACAGAATTCAGCTCATTCTTATGATTATGATCCAATATGCTTCTGAATTACCCATGTTGTGAAAGCATACTCAATTAAAAACTTAGGTGTGACACAACATTACAGAACTCCCTTTCAGAAACTGGTAACTTTTTATAACCCATAAGGATTTGTGCAAGTATGAAGCAATTACTTGTAGATACTGGAATAATAGCTGGCAGATTTCATTTGTTCCAGAATGCAATACAGCAGCACTATCAGATGTGCACTTGCATTACAGCATGACAGAAAAGCCCCTGCAGAATGAACTCCAGCCTGACCTGAGCTCCAGTAAGAACGTGATGGTTCCATGTCACACTTGTCATCACCACGTTCAGTCTCGTCCTGTAGTAGCCAGATAAGTGCTTTTTCTTTGAAGAGAATGTTAATTATATTTGGCAATAATTGTTTTGCAGAAGCACAGAACAATTTTGAAAGCTGTGGCACAACAGTTTTATCTCCTTTTCTTAATAAAGCTCCTTTGCCTATTCAAAAAGAATATCCTGAATTACTGGTGTCCCAATCTGTTTCTATTCAAGCTTATCTAATTCAACAGTGTGAAGCTTTCAGAATAAGCAGAAAAGAAATACAGTAAACACTTACATTTTTGAGTAAGCATGCTTATAAGAACTCCATATATTTATATATATTTAATATATGTATGCCTGTGTACACACACCCCCACATATATAAAGCTTTCATTGTAAAAACAAAACAGTTGGCAAAGCTTACTCATGAAGTGGGACTGAATCATAAACCCTTCAAGAGATCCAGGCTGATTTCCCAATTTTCTGCAAAACTATTATTGCCAGATATAATTAACACTCTCTTCAAAGACTGATAAGGACTACAACTAAATTAATTTACATGCTCAGAAATTCTAAAGCACTAATGAAAATGATAATACTCAGCAAGTAGCATTTGTTGAGATTTATTAAAATTATTTTGAAATATATCCAAGATCAAGCCTAACTAGGTTTAAGAAGCAAGTTACAGTTAAAGAGCTTTGCTTAGAAAACTTGACAAAATGGGACACTCATACAAAAGATGAGAGAAAGCATTACATCAGTGTAGGTCTTTCTTTTCTGTTTTGTTAAATCTCCATTTTGCTGCATTTTCTGTTTCAGCTATAACTAAGGTTTGGACAGGTTAAAAATAAGGCATATGCATAATAGCAAAATATTTCCAATTCTAAAAGCAATTTAGGTGAGGGGATTCAATGTATTTGAACGTTTTTAACCAAATTAATTTCTGCAATTATTTCTTCTACTCAGAGCTGAATCTGCAATTACTGTTTTGGTTATCTTTTTCATGCATGATTTAGCAGTCAAAGATGTCCAAAGTATTGCATTTCTGTAGTTGCCTGCCCCCCAGTCAGAATTTTGATAAAAGTATGCAAAATATCCAGTTTTGAAGGAAAAAAAAAAAAGTTCCTATATCCTGCCAGGGCTCCATTTATTTCCAGCACAAAAATAAGCCCCTTTACACCTGCCCTCACTTCCCAAGTTGAGAGAGCTCTGCAATTCAGTGCTGAGTTCACCCTAAAGTACCTGGAAAATTTGGCTTTAAAAATTGAACACAGGAAGCCCCAGGAGCTCAGAACATACCTTTCGCTTTTCAGATATGATCCATTACAGTGTGAGCACATGGTTTTACTTTCTCTCAGAGGTTCTTCCAAGCAGTCCCTTTGCCCAAGTTCTGACAATCAGAATGGTTCAGACTGAATAAGTTAAATCTTATCCCAAGAAGACAAACATTATAATACAAAGTGATGGAAATATAATTACAACCATTAATTTGCCAAAGCTATAATTTTCTTTTTTTATTTCTGCAGCTGGTTTAAGTTTGATTGCTTCAGTGCTTTCTCCTAGAATATCCTCTGCATAATGATCTGTCCAAGCTCTGATGAGCTTGTGAATGGATATAGCTGTTTTTATCTTAGGAGTTTTTAATTTATGGACATTTTAAGGTAAGTTGTACTTTAAAAGTGCATATATACAGAAGCAGAATAAAGAAGAGAGGGAAGACCTGATCTGCTTGCTCAGAAAAATTCAGTGGCTTGACCCATTTTTTGTATGCAGAGGACTTAACTTTCTCCCCCTTTTCTCCACTCCTTTGGTCTCTTTAAGATGACATTCTTAAGTTTTAAACTATAATATAGTTTTACTTTATTAATATTTGATTTACCACAATTTTTCCTGGTTTTATGAAAATCATTAATATTTGATAACAATAACAAACAAACATCATTACTAGTTCAATTATTTGGTTATTTTCTGCTGTTCTTGCTAAGGTTCTCATTTTTCCCTTAGCTTTCATTGGGGTATGCTCCAGTCCATACTGATTAATTTATTGTGAGGACAGTTTCTTCAGTCCTCATATTGGACATTCATTTTATACCTGCTGTCAGATATTAATTTTATAACATTAAATGCTTCTGCTATGTAAGGAAATCTCATCAGTTCACATGGGCCAGTTACTATGCATGAAGCTGAAGAACTCACCAGTTCCAATTTGATGTCTCTATCCAAAAGAAGGTTCCTGCAAGGAGTGTAGAAGAAGATTTGACAGCCTATTGGAATTTTATGAAGGGGAAAAATGGGAGAGGAAAAAAAAAACATCAGGCTTATTAACCTGGAGCAAAAACTCTGAGCTGTCAAAGACTAATCCTGAGATGCTTGCCATGTCTTAATTAAACACAACATGGGCCGATAAAATGCAAAGAACTGACCTAAACTCCCTGCTGTACAGTGAATTTCTGCCTAGACATCAAAGACTATTTTGAATTCTCTGCAGCTTGCAAATTGTACTGAGCAGTTGTCAGATTTCTGCATAATGCATTTCAGTCAAGACTGCAGAAGAGACTCATTTGTAAGTATTTTGCAGGAGATGCTTTCCTGACAAAAATGAAATGTTAAGTGGTAATCCTTGCTTTTATAGTGTTTAATTATAAACTACATCAAAAATATTTTTAGGGGAACAAAAAAATGATACATTTTTCAAAGCAACACTCATCCATCCCCACTAAATAAGCTGATAATTTGTAATTTAATTTTTTTTTAAATTCAAAGTTGACACTACATATTGGCATTATGTAAATAGCACTAATCTCTCATTACCAGAAAATACTGCTATTTTGATGCAAAATGTATTATTTCCCAACACTTGTTGAGAAATATATTTGTAAAGAATATGACAACTTCATGTTTCGACAGTCACTCTGTATTACAGTAAAGGACCATGAGGTTTTGTTTCTTTGCTAGTAAGAATGTAGAAAGAAAACTTGGTAAAAATCTGCAGCCCCTCAATATCTTACCTTAGACCACAATCCATTATTTTCTTTATAACCTTTTGCCTTACCAAATTTAAGTTTTACACTTTATACCACTTCTATCCTAACTCTACATAGAAATCCTTTTTAGTCACATAAACGTTGAAATAATTTTTGTGATGGATTTGAGGGGTTTTTATTCCAGTTAAAATTTCCATGTGAAGAAACAGTACAGGAATTGACTGTGAGGAGAACTATGGCTATGTACAATTTGAAAGTGCTGTGCACAAACAGATATGCAGCAACTATACCTGTCCTTTTGAAGCAGGCTTGCTTTAAAAAGTGAGTAGCCTTTTCAGGAAAGATCCAGTTATGTAATCTCTGAATAATTCCTACAAACAAAGGTGAAAGCAAAGGTTACCATTCTTAGGTGTGCATGAGATACCCAAATACACAAAATATTTCACAAATAATTATGGCAAATGCTATAGAGCCCAAGCAGCCAATTGAAGGGTTTATCTCAAGTGGAAATTAAGATTGCTTGTTCTAATATGGTGCAACTCCACTGGAGCAACAGCCATTTTTACCACCCATCAATCTGACTGTAGCCCTATCAAACCCATGGCCTTGCAGGCTATGAAAGGAAAAGACTGCAGTAGGTTTCAATTTACATAAATCTGGGCTGTTTACTCCTGAGTTTCTCTTCCCAGTTTAATTTGTTCAGTAACATATACGCAGTAAGAACATATTTCTTTACATTCCTCATGTGCTTCTTGGGGGACTAAACTGTGCATATTTGAGAATATAAAAGTATTAATAGTCCACAGAATGGGTTATGCAAACACACAGTCCATGTACACAGTCTCAAGCACAGATATCATTTAAATCCATCTGTATGAAGGAAGAAATGTGCAAAACCCCATAATGAGAACAAAAGTATGGTATGGATGGCCTGCACATTTCTTGGCCACCTAGTGTTTATAAACTTCTCAGTATGTAGCAATCTATGTTATCAGATATAAAGACTAATTTATGGACATCACATAAGCCCCTGTTTGGAATTATAGTTTAGAATCAGAATGTGCAGTCCTGTATCAAGTGGAGTATCAAAAAGCAAATTATTTTCTTTAAAGAAAGATTTTTTTAAAAATTTCAACACTCAGTTTATTTGGCACACAAGATCACACATTCATTCCATTAATCATCAAGTGTGTGCTGGCTAAAGATTAACACCATCTCATGCTGGCATTTGATTGCATTCAGTTGATAGTTACTATTCATCATGTTGCTTTTGCAGGAAGCAATCAAGGAAACAAGTCTAAAAACTTCCATTTGCATTATCTAAAATGTATTGGAAGCTAGGCCAAAACTGTTTAGGTTTCCACTTAACTCCAGAAGCCCTGAAAGCTATGTATGAATTTGAAACTTTAAGGCCACTCCTGATTTACTTTACTGTAAGGGCTGGGTAGGAAAACTACATAAAAATATTAACAGGAAGGATAATAATTTCTGTCCACCACTTTAGGGTATAAGGATACACTTTCTATGAAGGTCACATTGTTCTGAAAAGACTTGGGAATCCCTTCCTCCAAAAGTAAGTCAAAAAACAGAAATTCATGGACTCAAACCACACTAGCAGCATATTCAACAATTTTAAACACTTGCCCATGCAGCAACAATGCCAAACACAAATCTGGCTACATTCCATATGCAAGCCCCAAAAGAAATGTATTCTTGGGAGACTCTCTCAACTTCATTTGTATTATAAATACATTTGCAAACTGAATTCCAAGCCAAAGCCCCATTGCTCCAGCTTCCAAAAGGCATCACTAAGAGTGTTGCATTTAATCATTGTGCCAATCAATTTTTCCACCTAGAAAACAAATACAACCATTCTGAGTGGGGTTCTCATGAGTGAGTGATTGAAAAATCAATGTGACTCGTTCTCTTAAGTTAATTATGACCAGATATTAATGGTATTTATGTGTCTGGAGATCAAGACAGACACCTCATGGGGCTTTCATAACACCTACCTCCCACTGAAATCTCATCCTCTTACCTTGCTTACATGAGCTACTAAAAAGTTTAATTAATGAGTGATTAAAATGCTTGTATAGTGTTTCACAATCCTTAGGAGATATGCATGTAGCCTGAAAGCATTTTTATTCAGTCCTCTAGAATGATAAATCAAGGATTTAGGAATGCTGATGATCACCAGGAAATGAAGGAGAGCCTGGTAATACTTTTCCTGCAAGCACTGCAACAGTCTCTGCATTACAGAAACAAGTATTATCTCCTCTGTTCTCCTTTCTAAAGGCATAAGCACTGTAAATATTTTTGGACAAGCACTAAAGGAAACAGTCTTCAAATTTCTCCAGATATTTCATTTCAACTCCTATGCTGCCCATTATGTTTGATTCTAATAGATACATAAAATTCTGCAGAGAATCAGCAACTATCAGTAATTATTAAAGGTAATTATAATATGGAAGCATGACAAGTTAGAATGTAGTCCATGCAATCAGACTTACTGTCATGAATATATCCATGGAATATATATATATATATATATATATATATATAAATATATATCCATGGAATGTGTGGCTGAAGAATCTAGTCCAAAATACCAAAATGCCCACAAAGAAAATGTGTCAGTTTATAGACTGCCTTCAAATTTGTACTGTCTGCATCAGTGCACAATGTCCCCTCAGTGCAAGACAGGTAACTGGTCTGCTGAGGGACAGAGTATTCTCCTTGCCATCTTTGAAAAGTACATACTTTGATGCAGTCCTTCTCCAATATGTAAACATTCCATAGGGACTCATTGTGAAACTGCAGCTCTGTTAAGGGACTTTGGATATTTTTAGACTTCTGCCTCTTAATGTGGGAATGACACATAACATTCCCAAGGCAGTTTGAAAGCAAAAAAGAAGTTATCTGGCCTTCATATTAACATAAAGCTAATTGTGCAGTAATGGAATCAATAATTTTTTTTACCATGTAGGAAGTCCTTTTACACAATTTACAATCTTCTTATTTGCCTAAATAATTTTATTTTTACTTTACTTTTTATCAAATGCCTGCAAGACTTGCCAGTTTTGAAAGATCCAGTTCCATATATGTAGGACAGGTTTTATAGATAGTCTTGATTTGTCTACAAGGAACACAACTGTTCTTTACCCAAGTTCTGAAACCACCAATCAACTACTATCAGCTTTTTGAAAGAACACATCACTTACCTAACAAAACACTAATAATTTACAATATAGTCCTTCTGATTTTCTCTATGACAAAGTTTTGAAAAGATGCTTGAAGGTTGCCACCTGCTGTTTCTGACAAAAAGCAGGAGCCGGGTCTGCTTGGCTATATTATTTAAAATTCTGCAAGTATAATGGAAATCCATTAATTTAGGGGATCCATTGTGAAGCAGGGGATGAAATCTTACTGCTTTTATCACCCATCTAGTATATTCTGTGCTTCACTGGACTTCATAAGCAGTGCACTGTTAAGAAAAACTCCAGGCTTTCTTTTCTTTTCTTCCGTTGGTCTAGTCCCTAAATGAAAGTTTCAAAGACTTCTTAGCTGATGTATAGATAAGCACCAAACAACAAACTACAAAGGGGGAAAAAGGTAATAATTTTGTCTGCTGAGTGATAATTTTATAGAAATACAAGCAAAGCAGTTCAGATTTTGTGCACATATAGACTCAATTGTCTATTTGTCTATTATTGCTTAGTTTGCTGTGCAACCTCACAAGAGCAGCACCTCTTACCGCCAGCTGGAGAACACATCAGAGGATCTGCTCTTTTATCTGTTACCCCTTTATCTGCGGTACCTTTGGCAAGACAAAATTAACCACATCTAGAAGCAACACTATTCCACACAGATCTTGAGGTCTTAACTCCTTTGAAATAATAGAATTCAGTAAGCATTTGGCCTTAAACATAAGCCAAAATGCCATTTTGAATAGTAAAATAACTCAACGGGCTCTGAAGCATTTTATTGAATCTTACTATATTCTTTAACACAAACAAATCCTCCTCTGCAAAACGTAGATTCATTTAATTTGCATTTTACGGGTCCCATTATGCCAGAAGGTGTACCCACACAACAGCAATGCTCAATCTACAGCTCCTAAAACGCTTCTCGAACATCACAAACGAGCCAGGAACACGCACCAGCAGCTGGAAACCACCGAGCCAGTGGCGATCGCCAAGGGCCGGATCGCCCAATTCAGCAGGAGCGCGATACAGAAAGCGCCGCGGCAGCGCAGCGCGGCGGGTCCCGCCGGGACACGGCAGCCGGGGGAACGGGACGGGACGGGACGGGACGGGACAGCCGAGGGGGACGGGACGGCTCCTACCGGGACACGGCTGCGCTGGCACCCTGGGGAACTCCGCTCCCTCCGCTCTCGGCTCCCCCCGCTCTGCGTCTCGGCTTCACCGCCGCTCTCTGCCTCTCCGGACGGGGCTGCGCGGCCCCCGCCGTTCCGACCCCCACCTTCAGCCTCTCGCCCCTCTCCTGCCTTGTCCGCTTTGCCCAAACTACTTCAGAAAATAAATAAATAAATAAATAGAAAATGCGAGCCAGAGCCAATAGAAAGCTGCTGCCAGGGGCCGGCTCAGACCCTCCCCACACGCATCTTCTCTCCCTCCCCGCTCGCCCCTTGTTCCCTTGCTTTCCCTCGTTCCTCCGCAGGTGCTTGAAGCTGGGGATAATCGCTTGGCTACTGCTTCGCACCCTCAGCGGGGCTGCGAGACCCCATCCCATGGGATGAGGGTGTGCAGGACCTCATGCCCAGCGCTGCGGGCCCAGAGGATGTGCGGGACTCCATCGGAACCCCATCCCCAGCGCTCTGGACCCGGGGGACGTCCGGGACTCCATCGGGATCCCATCCCTCAGGACTCCAAGCCCCGGCGCTCCCGGCCGCCCCGCCCCGCAGTGCTGCGGGTGCTCATTGGTGGAGGTCCCCCCGCGGACAGCCAATCGGCGCGCGGCTCCTTCAGAGGGGCGCGGCGCTGAGGGCGGGCGATGCGCGGGGCTCCGCGGGGCTCAGTGGCTGCCGGGCAGCGCCATGAACCTGGGGTACGCAGCGAACGGGGCCGCGCCGCGCCGGGCGGGCAGCGGGACGCGCTCCCTGCGGGCTGCAGCTGTTCGGGGAGGGTCGGTTCCGCGCCAGGGTGACTATGTGGGACAGAGCTGGGAGCTAGCGACCCTTGCCGTGGGAGGCCTCGGGACGGGCTCTGGGACGCGGCGGGGTGTCCGCACAGCGCGGTCCAGGGAGCGAGGGCAGCGCGCACCGTCCGCGTCCCGCGGGCCCCGCCGGCTGCGGCTCTGAGCGGGACGGGGCCGGGCCGGGCGGCGGCTCTGCTCAGTGAAGTGACCCTTTCTAAGGTGCCCCTTAGAAAGTTGCGTGCGAGCTCGAGCTGTGCTGGAATTTTTCATTGTTAACATTTTATAATGAAATATCAAGATAAAGTATTACTTGGAGCTCATATCGTCGTGTTGGATTGTCCCAGCGCACGGAAAACAGAAAGGCAGTTGGGTACTTCACACTGCCACGTTTTTCTCTTCTCTAAACTCTTACAAACAGCGCTTGTTGCGCTTGCAAAGGTGAATTGTTGTGCGTGGAAGCACAACCAAAGGCTGTTCCCAAAATACAGCCGCGCTTAGTGATCAGCGCTGGCGTTCGGGAGACTTGGTTAGCGATTTGTGTAGCACCCAGTTTATCTTGTTGGATTGATAAATTCTTGAGGCGTATTGCTCTGTGTAGCGATGTTGAGTGGCGCCTTTAGTGTTAAAGGTCTGCTTTGCAGCATACCAATCCAGTTTGTTCAGTACCCGTAAAACTATACCCTGTTCAAGACGTTGATTTCTTTGTTTTAAGTAACTTCTCAAAACATAGCTTGGGATGTGAAGGACCGTCTGAAACAACAGTAAATACTGTTTTATAATATAATACAATTGGTCTTGTTATTAATGTAAAAATCTTACAGTTATCAGATTATTTAATATATCAGATTCCTTTCTCTCTCCTTTTGCAGTGATGGACTGAAGCTTGAAACTGAAGTGCTGGATGGAAAGCCTAGGCTAATTTTAGCTTCTTCTGGTATTTTTAAAATTATTTATCTCAAGTAATCTTTAAAGCTTCTTGAAGTTAAACCTAACATGCAAGAGACATAAAGCCCAGCTTTCCTGAAATATTTTTCAGATTAGGAAGAGTTTGCATTGTTATTTACGAGTCCTCTCTCTCACCAGCTCGATTCTGAATAGTAGGTTGATAATGAACTCTGAAAAGTCTGTGCACCAGGGAACAGCTGGCAGATAGTCTCCATTGCTTAGTTGGTCATTAAAATAAAAAGTGCTATTGTGTATCAACTGGCATAACTTGATAATTTCTGTAACTTTATAGCACCTTACTTGCCAGGATGGAAGAGGCTTAATAACTGCTTCAGTTACACAGCATGATAGTACAATCACATTTTTAAAGTCGCTTCAGTATTTGCAATTAACACTTTTAACTTTCAATAAGCAGTTTATTTAGGCCAAATCTCACTACTACTGTCTGAGATATACTGGAAAAAACTATGTTTGTAATTAAGTGTTAATAAATTCTGTTTCTGTGATTTGTCAGACATATGTCTCTGCAATAAATTCCATTTTTGTGATTTGTCAGATATACATTTCTGTATAAGTCTACTTTCCCTAACTGTTATACATAGTCAGTATACAGAAATTCTCTATTAAATGCTGTTTAAATTATATTTCATTTTTCACATTTACCAGACAGCTGCCTAATGAGACATTATGTGGTGTTTTGAGCCAGGAAGGAATTCCAGTGCTCTTTGCAAACATCTTTAGCATCTTTGGCTGCCTAGGGGCAGTCAGTGTTCCAGAGTGCTCCAAGATAAAGCCTTGTTGTGGACTGTGAACCAGCCTTGAACAAGGAGTCTTTTCCAGAATTATCATGTTTATACACTGATATAAAGCATTTCCTTGAATTAAATGCTGTCAAAAATTTCATCAAATGGTATTTGTTCTGAATTTTGGTTTCTGCACTGAAAAACACTGCTCACATTTTTAGGGGCTAAAGTAGGACTATTCTGCAGTAGCTTAAGCTGCTACTGGAGAGTTTTTCTCTCTTGCACAGAAAAAAACCACCCAAAAAAATAGCTATGTGTACAGGATTTCTTAAGTACCACATTCCCTCTATTAATATTAGAACATTCTTTATACATAAGTATTATATTCATAAGTATTTTACTATTTTTGAGACTACTACACCTCTGTGCATCCTCCAGGATGTGAGATAAAAGACTGAACAGTAATTCAGGACACAGGTGTGGGAGTAATGGAGACAAACATCATGGAACCAAAGAAGGTACAGGGCTCTCTGAGAAACAGTGAATAGCAGGGGAAGGTCTGACTGGCACAATAATTTGATTAGATGTGTATTAAACTATACAGGTTTTTTTAATAGGAAATAGTTACTGAAATATATCTAAATTTTTTTTCCAACATACTTTTGAAGTATGTATACTGAAATAAGTAAAAAAAAGTAAAATAATCAGGACAGACGGTATGGGAAAAGTACTTTCCCATGATATACGAAAATTGGATAAATATAACGTTTTACTAATTTCTCAAGATTGTTTTTCAGGAGCAAGTTGTTATTAAATACTTCTTTCATATGTTTGTGTTTGTTTCCCAAAAGATAAATCAAAGCCTGCCATGAAGGTAAGTGTAAAAGTTTTAGAACACACAAATTCACTATTCATTAACAAAAAAAATTGAGAAATTGAACTGTTAAATACTTGCAATCAATTATATTTATGAAAAGGAAATATATGAGTCCCTTCTAACTTGAGATATTCTGTTATTTCTCAGGTTTATAATAGCTGTTCAAAAGGATGAATTCAAAGTTTTGTGAATTTTTTTTTACCTTTTCAAAATGCTTTAGTTTCCTTGACCAAGAAGTTAGAGCAGCAGAGGGAATCATCTAAATCGGAACTTTCCGAGACCTTAAAGGAATTCTGGTAAAATAGAGATCTGAAGTGTGTTTAATTTCAAGTTTGGTCATGCAGGTTGTCTCTGAGTAAACTGGAATGCCATGGGTTTGGGAAGGAGAAAAAGCAGAAAAATGTCTTAATGGACAGAAAATAATTAGAAGTTTGCACCAATGACCTTGGAAAGGATAAATCTTTAGTTCAGAGTGGAAAAATCAATATTGAAATACAGCTGGCTGTATGGTGAAAGCCTGTACCTATTTGGAGCCAGGCTTCAGAAACACCAAAGTAATGTAAATTTAATGCTTATTAATACTTTTAAATGTCATGCTACATAAAGTTGTTATTCATACTGTCATTTTGAAATACTCAAATTCAGGTGCTGTGTCCTCTTCCAAAAGTATTCCTGGTACTCGTGAAGATATTTCATTATACGTGGTTTCTAGAAAAAAAAATTACACATTTTCCTTGTTGCTTCAATCTTATTTTCATTTGTTACAAATACAATTTTTTCTTCTTATTTAATAGATGATGAAATCTTTTTGCTTTGACAGATGGGTAATAAAGCCAGAGCACCTAAACAGGCATTGAGAATGAAGCACACTGGTCTCATCTTGAGGCCAACACAAAATGCTTGTATCAAGCAGGAAAGTTTAACAAAACCAAGGAGTGAATCAAGCTTATCAATGACAAAAGGTGAAAAACTGCAAGTTAATAAACATTCTGCACATGAAGCCACAACTAAAGGATACTCTTTGATTTTCCAAAGAGATAAGACAAACAGAGATCCTGATTCAGAGGATCCTAGTATTGTGAAAAAAACTAAACACAAACCTCAAGCCCCACATGTGTCAGCTGAAGACTTAAAAACTTTGGTGTGTTTAACACAAGCAGAGCTTCAACAGATTTTGAAGATTGTTAAAGAAGGAAAAAGCATCTCTGAGACTCATGAAAAGCAAGAGGAAATGGGTAAGACACCAGCCATTGGATGCATTTGTTTCATGGAAACAGACCAAGAGTTGGTAATTTATTTCCACATTGTAGAGATGTCACATTTATGTTGGGTGGTCTCAGACAAAATACCATTTGCCATTATGGATGTGACATTGTTACTGTGAGGAACCAAGCATTTCAGAATTGTAACAGTAAAAAAGATTGATTGATAGATTTCCAGTATTCTGAAGAGCAAACCAGCAAGAAATGTTGTCACTGTGTGATGCCATTTTACACTGGGGGAAAAACAGAACTGCACTGTACCACTGCCCAAAGAGAAGGGCCCTTCTGGTTTGTGGAGAGTTCAGGCATTCCTCTGTGTCTCAAGAGCAGTTCTGCCATTTCCCTATGGCCAAAGATGGATATGTGTCTTTTTGCCTATATGGACTCTTAGTGCTGAATGTATTTTTTATTAGAGTCCCATACTCTGAGCCCTTAGTCAAGAATAAGTGATTACTAAGTCTAGCATTTTAAAAATACCCTGTGAAGGTCTAAAAGTGCCTTAACCATATAAGAAGGGCTGAAAACACTTTTGTTGAATTGTGGGGAATCTGCAAGTTTTTGCTGCTCTCAAAGTATTTACTCAAAGCTGAAGAAAGTTCAGTGGTTATATATACATTTATATATATTTATGTTCTGCCACAGCTACTAATGAGGCATCAGAGGAAAATGTTATAGCATCACTCCAAAAAGATTGTCAAGTGTCCCCAGTTCCAGATGAAGCAAACTCTGATTCAGGCAGGAAACAAGAAGCACAGCCACAGCCAGGACAGAAAGTTATGTAGGTACATTTGTGTTAGTGTGTACAAAAATTGTGTCTCCAATAAAGGTTCATATCATATGTTCTTAATAGCATTAATATTGTTTATAAATACTAATTTAAAAGTTATCTCTAAAATCTTCCCTCTCCTTCCTTTTTTTCTAGAAAGGATTCATGGAAACCTGCTGACTTGTTTAGTACCTTGGGTGAAAGAGAAGGGGAGAAAGCCTTATTGGAATTTAAAAAGACCCAGTGGAAGAAGGAATTAGGTACTTATGTTGTATAAAATACATTTTTGATCAATTTTTATTGCACTCAGAATGCCAAGAAACTTGATATTACTTGTGCCCTTTTACATTTACTTATATAGTACAGTTGCTACAAATTGAAAAGTAAATAAGTCTCCAAGACAGGTTAAGATGCTTGAATTTCAAGAGTTTATGCAAAGATTATAAATTCTTGCAAGAAACACTTTTTTGCCAATTATTATCTCAAATAAATGCATTATTATGCTTTGTATTTTATGTGCTACTTGCCAGCAGTTTTGTCACATTCTGACAGTAGTTGTCAGCCATTAGCATTTAAAAATTCATTTGTTTTTTAATGGGAACAGCACAACTCCAATCTACCAGCATGACTGAGTGTATGAAATTGCAATTTGAACTTGAGAGAGTTTGCAGTCCAGTCCCATCACCAATCAAGAGGAATCTCTGGAGCAAACTAAAACTTTAATACAGTAGTAAATTCCCTCTGACAAATTAAGCTTTTTATGATTCACATGGAGGAGTGCTGTGTTTTGTTTTGAACTTGAATTTAGATAATTTGGTTTCAAGGTTTAATTCTGCATTGTCAGTAGCTTCATTATAGCTCCATTGGTTTTAATAATATTAAAGTAATTCAAGACTGGTGCAACAAAATGGAGTTTGTATACTTGGATATTTGTTAGTTTTCCCTAGGAAGTTGTTTTTTAGTCTTCTCAGAGAGACTCCCCATTTAGCTCTGCATTCCTGGGCAGACACTCACTTTGCTCTTAAGAGCAAGGTCATGACTGTTCAGACTGATTGGTGACAGCTCTTGTGTCCATTTCACAGTCCAAGTGACAGGGAGACATGCATTGCTGTCTATTTCTTTTTTTTTTTTTTTTAACTCTAAATGTTTGCAATAGGAACTCTTACTAGGGTTTGGTTTTGTTTAAGATGAACAGGTAGCACTGAAGAAGAAACTGAAAGAAACTTTGGAGGGAGAGGTGGGCTATTTCTGGGCAAAACTTGGCAGTAATAAAACCCATAAAGTGGAAACACCTGACCCAGACCAGGTAAGGCTGTCAATAAACACGAGCACAGTTTACCCTCTAATTCATAGAAGATTTTCTTTTCTGTACAAATCCTCTGGAGTCCAATTTTGGTGGTGCTTTAAGCCCTCAGAGCATGAATTGCTGTAGCTCCCTGGTCCACATTTACTTGGTCCTTCAGTTTGTAATTTCTCAGCCTAAGATCTTTATAGCATGAAGCACCCATTCCTGTCCCTCCATTTGGATTCCTGACTAAAAAGTGTGAATCTTTTCTTGTTCTGTTTGGGGGAGTAGTTTCAAATGTAATTCCTGTCCATATAATACAGATAGTTCATGATCTCTCACATATATTTGATTGCTTATGTAATAAGCATTGTTAATATCACTTCTAGCTTTTTAAAAAGCTGTCATTCTGAAAACATTGTGTTAGATAAATACATTATATTCACAAGAGACTTCTCCAGTGAAATTTATTGCGTTAAACAGAAGTTGGGGTTGCATCTGCTGTCATTTCTTACAGCAAAAGCAAATTGCACTTTTTTGTGGCACATTCAGGATTCCTAGCAAAGTTTTGACTATCCCATGAGAATTTTTAAAAATCTACATAATTGATAAATAGTGGATAAAAGATGCATAGTTTGGGCTGAGGTTTTAATAAACAGCAGCTTCTAAAAGTGTAATTTTGTTAAGAAACAAAACAGGTGAACTAAATAAGTCTCAGAATGGTCCCTTTATTTGCAGACAGTGTTTCCAGCTGACTCAGTTCATGGCACTGAGGAAAACTCTGCCTGTACAGCTGCTTTAGCCGCAGAGGCTGATGGAGTTGCACTGAACGTTCCAAGAGCTCCAGCTGGGCACTCTTCTGATTTCAGTTCTTCTGACTTTCCAGCTGGCAGTTGCACAGCATTGGCTTTCAGGGTAAGATCTTAAATTGCATGCAGGGCTTTTTTATTTATTTATTAACAACAAAAGTTTGTCTCAAGAAGTTCTTTTAAACTAGAAGAATTCCTTAGACCTTTTTGCTGTGTATAAATAACTTTGTCTAAATTAATGTTTACCAAAATATCAATGCTTTGAAGATAGCACTTCAAGGCTGATGTGAAGAGCAGTACTAGAGGTTTGACATGCAGTATTAATTATTTCTAAGTATGTGAAAGAAATAAAAATAAGAAATAAGAAAAAAAAAAAGAAATAAAGAAGTGGTAACCTATATAAAATAAAAGATATTGATGGCAGAAGCTTCAAGAAGTAGGTCTGAAGTTATGGCTGCTAGGCAGTGATTGAAGAGTTTTTTGTCAGATGGCAGTGGAAGTTCTCAGTGCCACAGGAGCTTGTTAAATAATTCAGATATCTGTTAAGAAGTAGAAAGAAGATGGTAGCTCCTTAATTTGAGACAGATCACTGCTAATTAGACTGTGGTGCTGAATCTACCTGGAACACTGAGCAGTGAACCACAGCAAGAAAAAGAATTTCTGTTCATAATACAAGTAAATAGGGTTTTCTGGAGTGAGATGGTTCAAGTAGGAATTATCTTTCTATAGCAGTCAGACACTTGGTACAGTTACAGACTTACATGGTTTTATCTGCTAGAGAAAGGCTCAGTTTTGCTCACCAACAGAAGGCAGAGCTTTCTGCCAAGTCTTTATTATGTGGCTAGACAAGATACTTACTTGTTGTAAAACTAGCAGTTACCTTATTTCAGGAAGCTGTGCCACAGGAGCAACCTTTAAGTGTTTTGAAGCATGAGCAACAGAAGAAGTGGCTTGAAGAGTTGAACAAGCAGAAGGAAGAAGCTAAACTACGAAAAATAGAAGAAAAACTTAATTTATCAAAGGTATCTGTGGTTTAGAGGGACTTTGTTGTAAAAATAAAAATGTAATTAGTAAAGTGGCAACAAAGATGGAATTTTCTGCAGCATGTCCAGGTTTTCACCATAAGGATGAACTGAATACTGAGCCAGTGGCTGTTCAGTATTTCAGTGCCTGGTGTGTTAGAGGGCTTGCTGCAGGGATGGAGGCAGTGATAACATCACTGAAAATCAGGGAGAAAATAAAACCCTCTAGCACAATATTTGAAGTGATAGAGAATCAGGCATTACTTCATTTTCTGGCCAGGATGTGCCAAGGAAAATATTCCAAACACACATGTTTTTGCAGGTTTTTCCCCCAAACTTTATACAGGCAAAATCCATAGAGATGCACTGTTTTAAATTAAGTTCATTGGTCCAAAGTTGAGCAACCCCCAGGGTTCAGTTTCCCATTGGATCTGAATCTCCTTACCTCCGATGTTAATTAGATTTTCATTCTTACCAGTCCTTTCCGGACCAGATGTCTCCAGTACTGCCAGAGTCAGCATCTGAGGGTGAATGTTTGTAGATATCCACTGATGTTTTGTCGATGACCTTTTATCTTTCTAGGTATCTTTGGGCTACTCCCAGTCTGTTGGTCTGTTCAGCCCATCTCCTTGAGAGTGATGCCACATCTCCTGAAAAAACAAAAGAAAATTCCTTTCCCCAACGCAAAGTCGAGTCAAACCTAACTAGAAAGACAAAATAAAAATTTAAAACTTAGTATTTTTTCCAACAGTAGTGCTATACTTTCTTTCTCTTTTCCACCATGTGTAGAAGCACTTGGGTTTGTAAGGTCGTGTAGGGACCATGGCTAGACACTTTGGAAAAAGGAAATTTGTGTAGACTACAGGAGGTGAGAAAAGAGAATAGTAGTACAAAGTGCCAAAATCCTGTTTCTAGAAATATTTTTTTAATACACATACACACTCATGAAGCTTTAAAACAGTTAAAAAGTAAGCACTTCTCCAGAAAGTATTGAAGGAAATAGCCTTACTTTTTTTTATCCCCAAAGACAGCCTTGCTACCAAGGATGGTTACAAATCCACACACAAGTCTTGTCTTTTCCTGAGTTGCTGAAGGATCAGGCTTCCTTTATAAACTGAGTTTTTTAACTGTGAAGGGAACACAGCTGGCAAAGGTTCCTTCATTGGCTACCTGGTTGTTAATTGGGTATGTGTGCTATGCAAGAAGGGCTGCTGACACCAGGGAGTGACCTTTTCCTTTTTTCATGAAAATGTAGTAGCAATATGTTTGTGCTGACCAGGTATGGATCAGCATTATAATCTGTGATCTGACTTGCATTTTAAGTAACTGAGACAGTTGTCTTCTCACTTGAGGAATTAACTGCTATCTGCATTGTAGCTTTTCAAATGTTCCTGGTGTACACAATGTGTATTGTGTGTTTTATTAACCACACTTTATAAATACAGTGTAACTGAATGCTTTTGCTGGGTTTTTTTTTCCAAATTGTTGTTGTTTGATACTCATTTAGGCAGAAGACCAAGACAGATGGGAAATGCATTTTGATTCTTTTAAGAACCACTTTAATGCTAATGCACAACATCCCTTAAATGGAATGCACAGAAAGCCTGAAAGTCTTTCCCTGTCACCTGACCCCAAGGACTCGGCTGCTTTCATTCACCCTTTGTCACCCGCAGCTTTAGGCAACCTCATGCCCTTACAGATGGGAATTGCAGAAAAAGCTGCTAAAAATGGTGCTTTGGAACAAAGTCAGAGAGTCAGGTGAGTGAGCTTTGTAAGGGTAATTACTTTCCCAACCAGTACATTTCTGGTACCTCCTCAGAAATTTAAAAAAAAAATTAAAAATCCTTTACATTCGTTTGGCTTTTGCTTTTTTCCAAATACCTGTTGTTTCACTGTTGAAAGTGAAACACAAGTGCTGCCATTATTTATTAATGAAATTTACTGCAAATAACCTTACTTTGTTCCTTAATGAAAAGGATTTCATAATCTATGACTTAATTTATATATTAATTTATAATTAACACAACAGAATAACCTCAATATGAAAATGAAATCTAACTGATTCTAATTAAGAAAGGCTTAAGGATTATTTTCTAGTGATTAAAATATTGACATGTCCCTTTGTTCGCAGTTTCCTCCGTTCCATGACAGCTCTGCTGGACCCTGCACAGATTGAGGAGAGGGACAGGAGGAGGCAGAAGCAGTTGGAACATCAGGTAGACTTTGGTTTTAAAGCCTCACACTTTTTTTAATTAGAAGAAAGGATGAAAGGTAATGTCTCCTGAATAAAGCATGAGATTTAATACCAGAACCCAGGGAGGCACTTGACTTTTATGCTTTAGATGACATGTACATTGTTTGGCAGTATTTCCTTCAGTCAGACTTTACAATTCTCTTTCAATATTTGCATGAGATTATTGCATTTCTGTAACTGAATTCCTGCCTGAAGAAATGTACAGTTCAGTCTTTAGAGCTCTAGCAGGTTCTTTCAGTCTCCACTGTTATAAGGCGGAGAAATCTGATATTTACAGATTCCCACTCCATGAACCTTTAGTTTTTTATCTACTTAACTGACATTTACCTAACCTCTCTGGCACCCTAACACTGTGTGTCTGTGTGCTGGTGTCTCTAGCATGTCATGAAGAAGTCTCAGTATAAATGTAGAGACTGTTCTGGTTACACTGTTACTCTGCTGGATCAGACTCTGGATTACTGTATGTGCATAAGGTGAAAATCAGACCTTCATCTCATTACAAGAAAAAAAAATTTTCTAAAACATAAAAAGCTCCTTTTTTCTATCTGAGTATTTCAGACTGCTTGATTGGGCTGGTGATTTTCCAGAAACAAAACCAGGAGTGTTTGAAATAAATTGTCTTCAGTTTTTTTTCACTTGTCCAAATCCAATTCTACACATACACAAAAATACACAAATAAATGCCTTACAATACATTAATGTTATATATTTTACTTTACCCTTTTTGTTCTGATCCTGCCAGAAAGTAATAATGGCTCAGGTGGAAGAAAAACGGAAGAAGAAACAACTGGAGGAAGAGCAGAGAAAATGGGAAGAACATCAGGAAGAACTGCGCCTGGCACGAGAAAAAGCACAACTACAGAAACAGTTTGAAGAAGAAATGCTGAAACAAAAACAAAAGGAGGTGTGGTTTGCATTATCTTTAGTGCAGATAGTCAGTGATGACACTGAATTTTGAGGAAAATAGTTCTTGTTCCTCACTTGTAAAATTTTGCTCATCATTTTGAAAATGAAAACCATGCAAAATATAAACATTTGAAACCAAAAATCTGCTTTATTAATTAATAAATGTACAACACCATACAAGAATAAGGCCAGATTTTTGTTTTGAACAAGGGCCTTTTCAGGAAGAGAAATCATAAGAACTGGCAAAAACAGAAATATATTTTTAGATAGTGCAGAAACATCGGTTTTAAAATGTAAATTGAAAATGAAAACATACCTCAAAATATGTGATCCAGTTACTGTTATTGGTAGCTTAATGTTTTTAAGGTGCTTCAGTACCATAAAGTTCATCTGAGTGAATGTACTCTGAATTGAAGACTTCTTAGGATGTAGTCTGGAAAAGGCATTTTAAAAGTCATTCAAGTTTTCCATCTTTCCCCTGTGTAGCTGTTGCTGAGCTTTACACAGTGCTTTCATATAAAAGTTAAACCAAAGGTACATTTTGACCTTTGGTAAACACAGATTTTGCATTTCTGTCTCTCCTTTAACTCCATGGAAGGTTAAACACTTGGTCTGATGTTTCATTCTTCGTTTTAGTACAGTAGAGCTATTACTGTTTGCTTCCTTTTTGGAGCAGTAGCAGATTCCCTGGTGTCATAGAACAAGGTGATTCCAGAAACAGTCTTCTCCAAAGCCTGCAGAAATGTGGAATCCTGATTTCTCTGCATTTTGTGGATGGAAATGTGTAGCATCTGCCTGTAGATACTTGAACAGGCTGGTTCAACAATGGGGAAAGTCATCCTTCTCTGTAACTGCTCAGCTCCTTGAAACATGTGACAGCATCAGTTGTTCTTTCCAAGTGCAAATGCAGGAGGGAGTGGGATCAGCTGCTGATAACAGTTGGGAAATTAGATTTTCTTGGCCTAGTCTCTTTGCACCTTGAACCCACTGAACTGTAACCGCCTGACGTTTGCTGGGGAGCTTTCACTGTCTCCTTCCTGTGCAAGTAGGAGCAAGGTGGGGTTTATTACTTTTATTTAGGCTTCTTTCATTTCAATAAACCACGTTACAGGAAGCCACAGATGGCTGACATCAGATGGCATTTAGAAAAAGAGGAATTTATTAGAAGGGAAATAAATATCCAGATAACTTGCTCACTTTTTAATGCTAAGACTGAAGATCTTTCATTCGTACAGCAGAGGTTCTGAACTTAGAATCATAGAAATTAAAGGTTACATACTGTACTTACTGAACTAGTTTTGGTTTTGAAAAAAAATACTTTCTCTAAATATAAAGACATACAAACCTTATATGGTGATTAAATAATCAAATGGATTTTATTCTCAAAATAAATAATCATATATTTACCTTTTTTTTTTTTTTTTTTTTCAAGGAACTTGCAACTCTTAAAGCCAGAGAGCTTTATCAGACAATGGAGAAAGCTCAGGAATTAGCCCAGGGATCAAAACAAGAGCACAGAAGTGCTCAGAAGGCACATGACATTTCAGAACTTCAGAACAGTCTTGGTGGTGGCAAGTATAAGCCTCTGTTCCTTTGGTGGTTGAAAGCAAGTTGTTTCTGGGATTGGGGTGGGTTTTTTTGGTTTTTGTTTCCCTGTGTGCATTTGGATCACAACCAAATTTCATTAATTTATTTTCCTTTCAAACAAATCTAAGTGTTAATTCCTGTGGAAAGTATGATGTTTTAGTAAGTTTCAAATACTGTATTACATAAAGGAAGAATTGCAAAGGTATTGGCAGGAATGCACAGGGATATTCAGACCTGTGTGCTGTAAGATTTCTAGTGGAAAACGTGAAGTATTGGGATTTGGACCAGAGTTCTCAATTTTGCCTTGAGCTCTAAACCACAACAGTCTGATAACTCTGTAGCATAGTTTAAATTGAGGAAGGTTACTAAATGGAACAACTTTACCCTTTTCAGGTGATACAGAGTTTGAAAACTGTAATTCTGGCAGTTCAGCAGGAAGTACTGATTTTCCTGATGGTTTGGGGAGTCCCCCTGAGCAGCAGGCTTCCCCTCGGAAGGACATGGCTGTGCAGACAGGTACAGAGCCCACCTGAGTTACTCTGAGGGACCTCCAGATAGGCAGGGGGACCCTGCTTGTGAAACTGAGCCAAACCACTGATACTCACAAGGAAAAAAACTAGCAAGAAATACTTGCACAGACATAGTCATGTTGGTGAATCACAGCGTACCACTTTATTCCTCTATTTATCACTATTTATTCTTCTAAATAAATTATATTTCTGTACAGTTAGTACTTACCAGTTACAAATCTCATAGTCTGGAATATAGCATCAACTTAGGGTCACAAGCCATGTAGGTCCATGGTTTTTAAGTTACTTGATTTGGTTCTCCAGTCTTCTGTGTTTTATCTCTTCCTCACTGAGTTTGCTTCTACAGGTCTTGTCTGTCTTCCACAGAAAAAAAATAATAAAAAAAGCGTTATAAAACTGTAGCAATCATTTTTTAAATGAAATAAGTAATGGTAGATTGATACATATAAAAAAGTCAACCAAGTAATTTGAATAGCTCAGACTTGGACTTAAAATACAATCTTGGTTTTTTTTTAGATTGCTTTAATACTTCAGCATACACTGAGCCAGCTGAGGAAAGAACTGCAGGTTGTGAATCACCTGATATTTCCATAGAATATAAAGAAACCTCTAACAGCAAAAAATACCAGAAGGAAATGCAGTATATGGATAAAAATAAACATTCAGGAAAAGAGACTGGTGGTATTTACAGTGATCTATATGAGCAATGTGCAAGAAAAGAAAGACACATTAAATCTTCAGAAAAATACAGTAAAAGACCTGACTGGAATATAAACAAGCCTGGGAAAAAATACATTCCAGCCTCAGAAAGGTACCCTAAACCACTGCAGAGACAGAGGGAGGAGAACAAAGTGCGCCGCCAAATGGAGCTGCTGCAGTTGGTGGAAAGGAACAGCCCAGGGCAGCTCAGTGCAAGGAGGGGGGGACACTCAGCCAGGTCTCTGTCACCTCGGGAAGAAACAGCTGTGAAGAGCAAGGGCCACAGAGGCAGAAAGGTGGGTCACTGTCTGCCCTTTGAGAACAGTGCTGTGGTTTTAAGACTCCTGTTCCTCATCCTTATGTCAGCACTTAGTTCATCAGGAGCAGAAGAACATATTCAGATTTTGTGACTGAGGTTTTACTGTTATTTCAATCTTCCAAAGCTTTGATTCCTTTTTATTTCCTCACTAACGTTGATTCATTATATAAACAGAGAGTTTTACACACTGCAAGCAGCATGCAGGACACAGTGACATCACTGACATGCTTTTTTTGTCCAGTCATTGTGTTGTGCTGACAGATGAGGTACAGCAGTACCTGCTCAAGAAAACAATGGTTATTTCTGCAAAGAACATGCATTACTGAGGATGTACTCCATTGCCACAGAAATGCATCCCTCTTAGTGGAGTCATTCTCCATTTGCAGTAAGCATTATATCAGTAGAGCCAGTGGCTGGAAAAAAGTCTTTTAAAGAAAATACTATCAAATATATTCTTGGCTTCTCTCTTGCCCTCTCTCTTGCTTGCTCACTCTTCTGTATGCATAAATACCACACTTTCTCACACCTTCAAATAGCAGAACTCTGGACCTTTCCTTTAACATCTTGGATTGTAGGATTATAAATTCTTATGTTCCAAGAATATTTTTGATAGTGCTTAGAGCTGCTAAAGACAGAAAATTGGAGCAAATCCTCCTGTAATTTGTTGATTTATTTCATGGGCACTCCAAGTCTCTTAAATGCAAATCTTTGATAAATACCTTTCTCCTGAGCCCAGGTCAGGCAGTCCTTTGGGAATTTGAGAACACACTTTCTCTGAAAAATCAAAGTTTTTAATATAAAGACATTGAGATTTTTTGTTTCACTTTTCACTTTTTTGGTTTTCTCCCAGGAAGAAAAATTTCATAACAATCACTTGAATGAAGAAAGGTATGTCAATTCTCTGCATTAATGAAATGTAGAAATACATTATTACTGAAATGCACTTGCTTTTCTTTCCTGATTTTTTAAAAGAATTCAGATGTATCTAATTGTGTACTGTTAGAAATGCAGACCATACAGATTGCAGGTATAAAAGCAGAGCAAATTAATAAAAATCCTGTACTCTAAAAATTCTTTGTAATGTAAAAAAATCACATTACTGAAGTATTGTTTGGACTTTCTGTAACTTTAGTTGTTCCATACAGATCTGAATCACCACCTGTTCCAGCAGTTAGGAACAGATTACTCCAAGTACAACAAAGGCAGCTGCAGGCCTCTCATTTGCTGGTGGATGAGCAGAACGGTGGAGGAGAGGACAGCCAGGCAGAGCCCCAGCCCAGGAGCGTCCCCGGGGCCGCGCGCCCTCCCTCGGCTCAGTTCGTGCCCTACGTGCGCACACGGGAGGTTTATTGCCTTCCTCCAGAGGCACCGCTGAGCCAGCGCCCGCAGCTCCACGGTACTGACACTGCAGGGGGAGCAATGGCACAGTCATTCACATGGCACTGCTGCACTTCCAGCCAATTTCCTATTTGCTTTTTACTGAATTGTGCTGTAATCTCTCTATGTCACAACAGTGCACAGAAAACCAAATTATAGTCAGTATTAAAAAAAATAACAAACTATAAAGTTTTAAAAAATCTGAAAAGTAACAAAAAATTATATTATCAATTTGTTGTTTGTTTGCCTTACATGAAGTATGATTGCACTTCCTTGTATTATTATATAGAGATTGGTGTTTAGGAATCTAAGTGTTGTTTGATTTAAAGAGATTATAATCTTGATAGCGACCAACCCCTGATTTTCACAAACTTTCAAATCTGCTGCTTCAAAATTAAAAGAAAATTAATAAAGAGTTTTATTAACTGATTTGATATACATTTTCTTTTAGATTCTTACCAAATGCCACGACAGATTTTTAGCTCAGATCACGTTAGAGATCCTCTTCTAAATCCTGATGTAGTTACAATCAGAGAGAGACAACAAGCAATTCTTGAAGGATTGTCAAAATTACGGCAGGTAAGCAAAAATTTATTGGATAACTGTGCCTGTGTATATAAATACTGAAGTAAAAATTACCACATCGTTATCTTTTATGTTTTGAACCCTGTCCTCTACTTTTGTTCCACTTTTTTCACATGTTGCTTATACTTTTGGAGAATCCTTAGAGAGAGAATATGGACTCCTTAGTTCTCAAATCAGCTATGAAACAGTGAAGTGCCTAAGCAAACTTGAAACCTAGAGAAATGACTTTGGTGTCCAGGTTTCCTTGGTTAGGGTTGTTTATAGGGAATGTATCAGTTTCAAAAGAACAGAGTTTTAACACAACACCAGAACCTTGTCAATGAGGTTTCCTCTCTGCAGTTGCCAGGTCAGGACAGAACAGTGGGGTTGGTGGGGTGGTCTCTTGTCAGGCCTGGAAAAATATTGTAATTTGCAAACTGGAAGTGCAAACACTCAAAAAATCATTCAAAGACAGCTTCTACTTGTTAGCATGTAAAAAGAAAACTCAGGATTTGTCAATCAGCCAGGTTTTATGAAAAGAAAATGAAAATTAGCTGAATGCCACAGACACACGAGCTCCTGAGATAAAAGCCTGTGTGTGTTTGTGTACATTGTTCTCTTTGTAGTCAGGTGCTGGTAATGGCATTGGGTTATTAAAGCCCCAGTGAATTGGATACTGCACCTGTTAGCAACAAGGTGTGGCCCACAGCCACTGAAGCCACAGGTCTGGACATGCATATGAGCACTTCTCTTTCATGCTTCTAAATGGCCTGATAGGACTGCAAGACAAAAAAATATTTACTTCAGGCTTGCCTTTTCGTTGTGAAGAACACTGAAAATAGACATGTACCAGCATCTTCCCTTGCTTTTAAATGGGCCCAAACTAAATGTACCTTACCGCTAGCAGCAGGATTTTTTCTCTGCCTTGAGAGAGGAAAATTTCATAAATAATCAAAATAAAGGGAAGAAAATCCGACAGTGAAGGACAAAATAATTAACAGTAGTTGATGTTATTGATTACCTGTTGTGCTTTAGAAAGATGGAAGCACTGCCATGTACACAAAGTGCTTCAGCAGGAGGTAAATTCCTTATGCAGAAAAAGGCTCATGACTCTCCCCAGGTCAGTAAGAAAAGTTGTGACCCAAGAACACTCAAAGGCTGCCAGTTTCTAACAGCTTCCACATTGGTTTCACTGGACCTGGTCTTCCCCACTGCTCATTAACAGTTTTGTTAAATATCTACAGCTCTTAAGTATTTTGCCTTCTGATCCAAAGGAATCTAGTCCACAGCAGTAAAGACAAGACACCTCTAGTGGTGCCAGGAGCATGCAGGGGTCAGCAACCCCATCTGCACATCCCACTATTGTTCATTTCACACCAACTTTTGTACTTGTACAAATCTGACACCAATTCCCTTATTTATCTTGGAGTCCCAGATCTGAATGTTCAGGCCTTACATAACTTGTGGTTTTATCTTCAGCTCACAAATAACAACACACCATTCCAATCTAACTAACACAAATAACTACATCTTCCTTTATGACACAGAGATCTTCACATTAGACTTATGGGCCACTTACACCTATTTCACTGATTACACTCTAGTTCCATATCTGTTCTAGCACAACCTATGACTTTGCATCTTCACTGTTTTCTGCTGGTACTTTGGGAGTTTTCCTCTCATTATCACTTTCAGCTGGCCAGGGTCAGGTCCTGGTTTGGGAAGCAGTTACAGTTTTCAGTCCTAGCACAGGGCTAGGTCCCTCCTTGGGAAGCAGTTAGAGTTTGCAATAGCCCCTAGGTCCTTGTACCATTCTCAGCCTGCAGTGGTTCACCTTCTTGAGACAAGTTCATGTTCTGTGTTTCACTTCACTTGCCAGTGGCATTTTGCTTAAGAGCAAAGCCAGATTCAATGTGCAATCTGATCCTCGTGCTTGCTAAGGATACAAAAGCCAGGGTTATTTAAACAGGTTAAAGTTGGCAAGCTTAGAGAAGCCAGGTGAACCTATGGTCAATTTTTCAATGGGTAAAAGGTAACAGTAAGGTTAGCCTTTCAGTGGGTCTTGGTTCTACAAGAGAGTTCCTTTTTAAATTCCCTGCCAGCTGCAGAATGCATTTAAGACATGAACTATTCCATTTCAGTATATCTTGTATACCTAAGTATTGTGTACTCCTCCTGATGTACAGATGACACCTGTTTTGCATCAGTTGTTTCACTGAGAAAGTATGAATAGTGCAGGATTTTGTCTGAAATACAAAAAGCTGTTTTGTGTTTCAGAAGATAATCTAGTCTTGCTCTTTTACAATTATATATACATATATAGAGTGGATTGATAGTTTCAGACTACATACATACATATCTATACTTACAGTATATTTAGCCATTGTTTTCTCTGGGGGAATTCACATAATAGTCACATAATTTTGACCAGTCTTTAGTCTGTGAACTCCACACAGCCAGTGATAAATACAGCTGGGCTGGTGCAGTAAAAGCCCAGTGGGACTGGCTGATCCAGGCAAAAGAGAGGGCAAAGGGAGGGTGAGTCTGCATTTGCTACAAGACAGCAAATCTCTCCCTATGTCTTAGGTCACAACAGGAATAGGAACTAGCAACAGTCTCACTTTCCTCACTGAAAGCAAAGGTCAGTGGATAAGCCGAGCAAAGTGAATTATTTGTGAAAAAGAAGGGCCAAAGTTTAAGAAAGAGGAGCACACCCCCCTCACCCCCAGGTCAGTACTACGAGCACCCCATTGTTCCTGAGGCAGCAGCACTGCCATGGGCTGCAGGTGACAATGGCTGGGTGGGGAAACACCCCACAGCTCCCGGGGGCGTATTCTCAGTGCTGAGCACCTCCCCAGTACCTGTGCAACCCATGTGATAAACACTGAACGGCAGTTCACTTTCAGTTAACTTTCAGGGTTACTTGTTCCTCAGCTCTTGGTTTATTTTGGGCAGTTTATTTTATAACTTGGATTTGTGACATGCTTCTAAATGCAAAAAATGCTCTGTAAAAATAGTAGTTATTGACATAGAGACTGAAAACACTGACCCATTAATAGAAATAACCAGATCCTGTTGATTAATTAGAAAGCAATTCATCAAGTGATTGAAAATGGGCAGCTGCTGTCTTAGGAGCCAAAGTGAAGTCTTAGAGGCTGCTTTGCTGACTTTCCTTTGGTGTCACCAGGAATCTGTGTCTAAATTGCTGTTGGAGCTGCTGCCTTGCATTAGGTCTGTACTGAGCTGTGCCAGCAGCCTGCAGCTCTTACCTTTGAGAAAGGCCTTGTAACTCTGAGAAAAATAATCTACTTTTCTTTTTTAGAAAACAAAACTTCCATGGTACCAAATTATTTCTTGACTAGTCTAAAAGGAGAGCAAGGGGGCAGATGTATCAATATATATGATCCTGTTAATTACAGTAAGAATACTTATGTTTAATTTATGCACATACTTGGCATGTCTTTATGCATTCATATGCATATCATTTAATTTATGCACGTTTTATGATGTATGACTTGATAGACAAGGATAGATCTCCAGGAGATTTTTTTGTGGCAGGTTTTCTCTGTCATCAGTACTTCCAAGAACCATTGACACAGCAGGAACCTTGAACCTTTTGACAGTTAATCTGTGTATCCTGAGATGTCTGACTCTGGCCTGGTTCCAATGGCAGTGCTGCCCCTGCTCTGTATAGTTTATGTTAAGGCTAAAAGCCAATGCCCATCAGGGTTTTGGGTTCTCCTTCATACAAGAATTCACTACAATACTGCAAATGCAGAGGCAGTGCACAAAGGGATGAGAGTTACATTTCATATAGTGGAAAAGTCCTTTTTCCCTCTGCATGGTCATTCCTGGAAACTGGCCTGGCTTCCACTCCAATTACACTTTTGAAGGCTGCTGAAGTTCCCTCTCCCCTGAGTCTGTGAGGCTGTACTGTTTCTTCTGAAGTTCTGTACTTAAAAATCATTGGGCCTTTACAAGAAAATTGTTTTTAACTATGAAACAATGACACTTCACTAGCTCAGGCTGCGTGAGGAAGACAGAACATTGACATTTACATTTATTTCAGGGCCTCCTGCAGAAGCAGAAGGAGTTGGAGAACACTCTGATTCCCATTGTAGCTCAAGAGAACTTCATGCCACCGTTTTGAGAGGTGCATATGAATGCTCTGAATTCTTAAAATGGAAATGCACAGCACTTTGCTACTGTAATTAATTATGAACCAACTCTAGCTTTTTTATGAAAATTAAATTATTATAATTTTGATAGACTACAGGGTCATGTTACTTTTTATATCTAAGATACTTTTAACTCATGATGGTTTGTCTGTTTAGAATGGTTTTCATGCTACCTGAAGACGTGTCAATTTAATATAAACCACCAAAAATATGGAAGTAAACTGTTACATGGGATTTTGTAGAACTCAGTGTGTGAATTTTGATAAATAAAAATATCTATTCTGAATGGCTTTAGTCATCTTTGTTGGTATTTTTTAACTGTACAAAACTGCTTGTATTTCAATATTCAGCCACCTTTTAGGCTTATATACTGCATATCAATACAAGTACTTCCAGATTTTAAGACCACAGTTCATCACACAATCTGGTACAACTCATTGATAAAAGGGAGCTCTTTTTTTCAGAAAATACTACTTGTCATGTTTGGGGGGACGGTAACAAGTGTTGCACCTGGTACTGGTACTGACTCTTAACTTGAATAAATCCACTGTTTATAGAGGGAAGGAATCAACTTAGGCAAAAGTCTGTGGGTTTTGTTTGTTTTTTTAAAAACTGCCCTTTTTAACCAATAATTTTGTCCCAACTAATTTTGTAAATTTAGAGTTGTTTCAAACACTCACCTGGTACCAAACAGCACTAAAATCAAATTCCGAACAGGAAATCCCCCAAACACAGGACTTGGGACAACCTGAAGATGAGCAGTAAAAGTCAGGAGTCTCAGCAAAGCCAGCAGTGCAGCAACAAGGGTGGTCTGGAGACTCCACAGCTGCTCCCTGTGGCTGCTGCCCGGCAGAAGCCTGAGGCAGAGGATGATGAACAGAATGAGAGAATCGCTGGGGAGGAAAAGGTCGGTAACTCAGCAGATGTGAAATTCAAAGGACAGGATTAAGAAACAGATAAAACTGTACCTGCCCCAGTGCTAGTTCACAAAACAAACAAGCTGAAGTGGGAGAGGATTCAGGTTTTTCTGATGCAAATTAAACTCCCAGAGTCATTAAACCCAGGTTTGTCTTTCTCACAGTAATCACAGTGGCCAGATAAAAGCTGGTAGGACACTGATGGTGCTGCAATGGCACAGAGCACCAAGTGTGACACACAGATAATTGCTGTGCATGAAACCAACCTTGGGTGTTCCTCAAGCACTTCACAAACAATGTAAAAACGACAGACAAAGCAAGGTGTTAGCAAGCCCCTTGTGCCTTAAGAGTTTATTTGATTTTTTGTAATGGAACTGCACCATTGGTTACTCTAATTGAGGTATTTAGCCAAAATCCAGTATATACTCATGAAAATAAGTACACTGCCTTAGAGCTATGTAAAAACATTGTACAAAATTTGTGTCAATGTCAAATAAATACATTAATTTTAATATTTATGTAAAGAAACATGACTTGGATACTCTTGCAGTTAAAAAAAGGAAACAACTGGCTTTCACATATTTTAGGCAAACATTCAGCTTTACATGAAACAGACCTCAAACTGAAGCCTAGGTAACAGGTCAAATACAAATGTAGAAACTTAAAAGTGCCAACGAACAAGATAATTCAAGTACAGTAAACGTTAAAAAATATATGTATTTATTTAAATTTTCAGATGGTTCCAACAGGGACAAGCCATCAGGAATTTAAATAGAACATGAAAACATCTGAGATAACAAGAACAAGAAACATTTTGTTCCAGAATAAAATAGAAATCGTTAATCCAACATTTTAGAAACTGAGAAGTCCACAGCAACTTAGAAAAGGAGACTTAAGAGTTCATTTTTGTTCTGAATATGGCCTGGAAGAATCACAGCAGCTATCCCAGCCACCAGGTGATGATGACTTTTCTGTATCCATGCTCTGACTGTAGGCAGATAGAAAATAATTGCTCCCTTCTTGGCTTTGATTTGCAGGAGAAATTGGGTATGTTGTTCCCAGAAAAGTCTGATGAGTGAGTACATTAAAGTGGCTGAATTGATGGGACATGTTTAATTGTCTGCTATAAACCTGGAAGTTACTGAAGGGAGTTTGTTCAACTGCATTGTGTTTTTCTCCTTCAGCAGAGCATGTGGTAGAAATTGGAGTAATTGGCTGTTTCTCTTCTAAGTCAGTTTTGTAAGTCATTTCCACAAGGTCAGTTTGTGCTTCAGGAGATAACTCTGTAACTGATAAGCAGCTTTCTTTAGCATCTACTCCATGTGGGCCCTTGGTCTCTGTCTGCAAAGCTTCCACATGAGTATCATACTTAGAGGCATCACTGCAGATTTCTATTTCTGACAATTCATCCCCTGAATCCAGAGACATGTCTTCCTCATCCTTTTCATCCTTTTCTACAAGAACTACATTAAAAGAGAGAGAAAGTCCTATTCTATTGAAATACAAACTTTGGTTAAAAAGGCCTTACATTACTCACAGTGTTACACTTCAGGTCTGCCAGTCCAACAGCACTTTAAGTCTTGGTCTTCAGTCACTCGTGTTCACTTACTCAACACACACATTTAACCCTCTGTGGGAGTGTCCAGTTACTCCGTGCTAAAAGCTTCTGCACACCGTGTTCATATTTAGTGCTGGGAAATCCCAACTCCCAGCTCCAAAGGGGGCAATGTCAAAACAGCATCTAAAGTTACACAGCAGTGAGTATTTGATCAGACAATTAATGGAGTACAATTTGTGACATCCCAGTACAGTTCATCTACTCTAAGTAGATAAAGCAGGTAGAGACAAGCCTATCCTTTTCCTGAAAACAGATGCCCTGTCTCGTGCCTCCAATACCATGCTAACCTGTATTTCTGCATTTAAGGTGCTCCATCCCCATTGCTTTTCCCCCATCACTTCAAACAGAAAAAAGAGTAGCTTGAGAGTTGGGTTTTCCTTGCCAGCTGTAGTGGCCATTGACCACAGTCAAGGCACACTGTCCCAGGATCTCCACCCCACACATGCAGTTTGGAAAGGAAAGTTTAAGTGTGTTTGACATTACCTGATTGTCTTTGGCCAGCACTGCAGGGAGAAAGGTGGTTCTGCTCAGAAACAGAGTTGTGATACCCAACGAGACTTTGGAAGTTACGCATAAAGTCATCAACAGCAGCAACCACTATGCCATTATCAACGTAACTCGAGAGCGCTTTGAGATTCTTTTCTGAAACATAAAAGAAGGGCTTGTAATAATATTTAGCACCTATTAGCAAAAAAGGGGAGAGGTATTCAGAAATGTGGGGTTTACCTGTTAGGAAGACAACATGTCTCTGTTGTATGTTTTGAGCCTGAAGCCTGATGAGACAGTCAAGTTCTGGAGCATTTCGAGTTTGAGAATCACAGTTATGGTAAGACAGAATCTCGACCAAGTGTTTCTTTTGATATGTGTTCAGAAGGGTGAGCAGGTTCAGGGCATTGGCATTCATCCTGCAGTGATGAATGGGTGAAAAGCTCACTGTTAGAAACAATTTAAGGTTGGTCTAAATATCAAAAGACAAACGTAAGAGTAGGTTCTCTTTAAGTGTGTTTTGGAGGGCATAATGAAAGCTGAAGCATTTTAACAGTTAGTATTAAAGAACTTTACTTACCTTCCCAGCTCTTTGAGTTTTTTTTGTATTTTGCAGTGAACTTTCCACTGCCATTTCCCATCTGGGGTATTGAGATCCTCCAGAAATGTCAGGAACTGTTTCAGTTTATCTGTTATAGAGATATTAAATAAAAGTTGAATTTTGTAGTATGTAGACTGAAAATACTGCTTCAGTGTATACAAAAAGCTGTTTTCATCACAGTACAGTCACACAATTACAAACAGCAGCCACTCACTTCAAGTTTTCTTTGAGGCAGACTGGCCAACAACAGTATCATAAAACTGAGCTGCTTTTCTGTACCTCAGGTGCCCAGCAGTGGTATTTAAAAGCTGACACAGCATACACACTCTGCCTTGCTAAAATATTTCAAAAAATTGTAACTTCATTAATTCTAAAGCTTCTAGAAGGATCACACCTACCTGTAGTGATGGACTCTGGGTTAAGGACAGATTCATCTGACACAACAAAACCCCCAGACACAAACAGCTCATTGTAAGTGTGATTTTTGACATCATCCAAACTATCGACCCCTGCAAAGCTGACACAGGAGAGCCTCTTCAGAGTCACCAGGCCAGGGATCTGTTTAAAAACATTTGAAATCAGAGGTGTAACCACAGGTCACACAGAAAAAGGAACTACAGAACTCTTCTACCTAACTAATGCCAGGCACCAAACTTCAAAACACATTTTCAAAAAACTACTGTTTCTTCTCTTGTATGGGGAGAGGCTTTCTCAGGACCATTACAGGAATAAGGTAAATGGATGTTGAGCATTTGGAATAATTTTACTTTCGGTCCAGCACAGGGTCTTAAGCTGTCAGGAATAGCTCAGGTCACCTGAGAGCTGCCTTCACCTGCTGGTAGAGCATCATAGAACCAGAAGCACAATTACTCAGGCCTCTGCACAGCTTCACTACTAACAATAAATATGTATTAGCACATGCATGGCGGTGGAAGAAGTTATGGGTACATGTTGGGACAAGACCACATTTACTACAACCATTTTGTTTCTTTGAACAGCAGCTAAACACAGGGCACTGCTGAATGCTGTGCTGTTGGAAGCAGCCTTGCTCCAAATGAGCTCTCCCACTATTACCAACAGCTTTCTGTAGTACAGTTACTTACGTGGGACATACCTTATGGATGAGGTTGGCAATGTCTTCATTCTGGATAATGATCAACAGTTTATCTAAATCAGCTCTTTCTTTAAGGAATTGCTCTGGATGGCACTCTGTATTGCCTAACTTTCTAAGATATTCCTGCCATTATAGAAAGAGGAGACAAGGAAAAAGTCAATAGGTAGTTTGGTGAAAACAATGCCCAAAGATACCCACAGCAAGAAGGTTTTCCACTTCAGTGAATCCCAGAGTGACTGGCTTCTTTACCTCTCCCATACATTAATCAGAAGGATGCAGCAATACAGAGCAGCTGTTTTAGCAAGTCAGTCATTCAGTCAGTCAGTCAGTCATTCCTATCCCACATACATGGCCTGAATTTTTTAAGGAAAGCCAGAAGTTTACAACTGTAATCTTACACATTTAAGTACAGAAGCACAGTGATTTCTCAAAGTTCTCTCTATCAATTAGAGGGAAGAAGAAAAAACCCCAAAGGCACACAGACTGACTTTTCATACATTCTTTCTAAAATGGTAGCTATCACATTTTTTCCCTTATTGCCTTTTTTCTGTAAGGTCACCCCCTGGCAGGATCTTCAGAAAGGACCAATCTATAGCCTGTTCTGTTTTCCAGCTCCAAGGAAAAGACTTTACGTAAAAGCTAAATATAAGCAAGACTACCTCAAAAGCTCAAGGAAGAAAAGGCACAGGACAGCCTACTTTCACAATTCACTTTCACAGTGAAAGTGAGTCCAGTTTCATGTAAGTGGATTTGAGAGACACTTTTGTTCTGACACTAGGCAGAGGTTGAACTGAAATAACTTTACCTTGATTTCTCTGCAGAGAACACTTTCTTCCTCTTCATGAATATAAAATTTGACAGTGTTTTTCTGCACATCTTTCATAATTTTGACCAAACTGTTAAATACCTCAGGTTTTAACTGGCTTATAAAATTTGAAAAAGCTGGTTGAGTTGAAATGTTTAAGTTCTCAGGGGATTTCTGAGTCTTTTCTGGTGGTTCCATGAGATCAGCACCAGAAGAAGTCTGATCCTCTGGTTTAGTATTGCCATGCCCCATTTTCTCCTTCCCTAGGGGTAGGCCTGCTGAAGGCTGCTCCTGAGAATGCAGCTCTTCCCCCAGGTTATTGCACAGTGGCTCTGGGAAGGGCGCCGTGTCGCTGTCCCCGCACACTGCCAGCGCGTCGGGCACAGGCCTGGGGGCAGTGCTGCTCAGCACCTCCAGTGCCTCAGGGCTACAGGAAACTGGGGGAGGCGGCTTCATGCAGGAGGAAGCCAGAATGACACTATTCAGCTTCTCACTCAGGCGCTCTATATATTCCTGGACAGAAATCTCTGATGCCTGCAAACAGATGTGTTCAGAAAGTTTCATCAGCCTCTCCTGGGCAGAAAAGACTGGTGTGGACATGCCACTGACATAAGCAATGTTCTTTTGCTGCAAAATTTCTTGAATCTTTCTTGCAAAGAGCTTGTATTCTTCTAACAGTGTTGTCTCTATTACTGCACTTATGGAATGCTTAGCTGTTGAAAGATAATCTGTTAGCTCATACTGATCTTCAAGTTTCTCCACTTGTGCTGTGTAATGTCCATCTTCTGCTGTCCCCTTCTGTGTGTCTGAACACGGAGAGCATGGCAGCTGATAATCAGAACTTCTCTGTCTATTTGCTACCCGGGGGTCATTAGGAAGTGCATCTGTTGGTGCCAAGTACTCCAGTGGCACTTCTGGTGATTTCAGACCTACAGAGGAAGAGTTCATCATCATCACACCATGTTTGAAAGTAACACACAGCTGATACACCAAAACCTCCAAATCACAGCCTGAAAACAGCATTACTGTTATGCCTGCCCCACCAACCAACTTAAATCCCAACACTCAAGTATTACAGTCTGCTGAAGTAGAGAAGCACAGCACATTTAACAGCTCCTAAGACAGCAAAACAACACAGTCCAAGTCTGCTGAAAAAGTAGAATACAAGTTGTTTTCCCAGAGATAATGCAGAGTAAGCACAACAGAATATACCTCCATTACAAATTAAAAATTAAATTAGAAATCAAGCAGGGCAACGTATTATTTAAGTATTTTCATTTGCTACTAGGTTAAAATCCTCACTTTTAAAAAGCTTAGACACAAATGACCTTGGGGAGTTGGACTGTGAGGTGCACCTGATCATGCAATTGTGAACACAAGTTTTTTTTCTTGAAAGGGGAGGATATCAGTCTGATAGATTACTGACACAGCTTCAGTGGTGCTGCAAGGTGTCCTGAAAGCCCCTCATAACCCCAGCTCAATTTCTTTACCATCCATATTCAAAACTACAGTTTTGTTTGTCTTTAATGCATTCACGTTTCTAATCTGTGTCAATATGAAGGCAAACCAATATTCTCCACTAGTATCTGTTTTCATCCAGCAGATTTCTGTATCAATCAAATACAAGAAACAACTGCACAGACTATAGATGTATTTGCTCATGCATGTTATCCAAGAATGGATTTATGAATCCAGATACAAACCTCTAGAATAAGTTTTCATTCACTATTTGTAGGAACATAGGAGTTAAAATCCATCTTACCTGTAATTGGGATAAGTTTCCAGTGCATTCCAATTTCCCCTACATTATTTGAGCTGGGATGTTGCCTGTGATACCCATGTGCTATAGATGCACTAGGACAGGGACTGTAGTCTTCAAAGGTACTCCCAGTGCTTGCTTCCTAAAAAACAAACAAAATGTTAATCTCAAAACAACTTCTTTTGGTTTTGTTCACTACTAAGTTTTTAATAGTGACTTATTAAAAGCAGTTCTTTCTGAGCAGTTGACAGAAAGAACACACCTGAGCTCACCAGCACAATGGCAATTCTGCCATCAATCTAGTCCAGTCAAACCTGGAAACATGTCCATGAGGCACTTTCCTGGTCTATCATGAAATTATTAAGGCACTAGCCTTTCAGTATGGAAGCTGGGGTAGAAAAGAGGAAGGGAGGGGAGAACTGGCTCTCTCTTGTTCCTTGCAGGCTGTTGTCTTAATACCTGACTAAAGCCATGAGATGTTGGCATTGCTGAGGCACTGCCTGCAACCAGTATTGGACCCGTAAACAAGCCAATTTCATCTCATGTTCCAGATGGGTAGAAGCAAAACAGTGTGAAGATTACAGGCAGGATAAAGTCATTCCTGCTCTATGACTTAGAAACTGGGCTTTGTGTGCACGTACCAGTAACAGAGATCATGGAACAATCTTACCTTAGGGTATCTTACAATACCCTATTCTTGTAGGGTAATGAGTTGGAGCAAAGAGCTGGGGCACTGTGATCCCTGAGCACAAGGGAACTCATACAGCACTGCACCAAGGAGGCACACAAAGAGAGCTGAGCATGCAGTGAAATGCTCAGAATTCTCCACCTCTGCTCCTTTTTTATTATAGAAAGAATAGATGTAAAGACACGCTTAAGAGCAGAGAAAATTTCCATCAATGTTCCTACCAAACAGAAAAGCTTTGCAGAAAAGTTAGTACGTATCTGTGCTTGCCTCTGTAGAACAAAATAAAAGGTTTTTTTCATTTAGTCTCATTTATGAAAATAGTACTTTCACTATCAGCATATCAGCATCCTGGCAGTTTCACTTACTTGTAAATGTAGTGTGTGCTCAAGGGCTGCTTCATTTGGCGGCTGCAGACCGACATCGGCGGGGTAGGGCAAGCACGGCACATCAACTTCCAGCATGGCCGGGCTCTGCGGGTCCTTGAAGGTGACACTGTCAGCCTGAGCAGTGTTAGGAAGCTCATGATCATCTCTGTCCTGAGCTGGAATGGATTCATATTCATTTTGTCTCATATCCTCTTCAATTTCCTCAGTGCCTAGTGTCTGACTGACAGACTGTGGCAGGGCTGGGTCCCCATGGCCAGCAGGGGCCAGCATCTCCAGCAGCACCTTGATGATCCCCATGTCGGCAGCAGGGTCAGACACATCCACCTGCCTGAAGTCACCCTCGTGGCCACCATGGTCAGAATTCACTGAGAACACAGAGTGGGGTGAATCTAAGGGTGAGAAGGGGAAAAGGAATCCATAGATCTATTCTTGGATAACATGCACAAGCAAGTTGGTACACAAGTACATCTACAGTCTGTGCAGTTGTTTCTTGTATTTGATTGATACAGAAATCTGCTGGATGAAAACAGATACTAGTGGAGAATATTGGTTTGCCTTCATATTGACACAGATTAGAAATGTGAATGCTTTAAAAAACAAACAAAACTATAGTTTTGAATATGGATGGTAAAGAAACTGAGCTGGGGTTATGAGGGGCTTTCAGCACACCTTACAGCACCACTGAAGCTGTGTCAATCAGATCAATCAATCAGATCTTGAAATAAAAACAAAACCAGATTCCCCCACAAACATCTGCCACATAACCACAGTCTCACTCTTTAGCATCAATTTGTATGTACCCACATTTATTATAACAAAAATGTAGATGTGCATTCGTCATATATTCTACATTAATAATCAATGTAAAAGGACGTTTGAAGGTTGACAGAATTCCAAGCAGGAATCCCAGCCATAAAGTCCACCCTTTGCCTCCTTCATCCCTACATGCCAGTCAGTATCTTTTGTCCCCCTCAAGAGGACAACTAAGGACAACTAACATCAGTCACTTCATCTTCCAGTGATTCACATACACAAGAGTGACTGGTACTTGATGGAAACCCCCTCTTCTTGCTCCCATTTTCCCCTTCTGCAGGAAGCCTCTATAATTGCCTTGAGAAAAGGGTCAATGAAACAGAAATCAAAGGGTTTTTTTTCTGGGAGATCTCAAGTCAGAAGGTATCTGTGATACTTCTCTGAGGTTTGGATGTAGATAATTTCATGTATAGAATAATTTAATCTTATTAAGTTGTTTCCTTTGTCCCACTACACACATTACCAGCTATTTCAAAACTTAACTATGCTTTTTCCCTTCAATCTGAACTTCTTATGTATGACATAGGGCACTGGACACAAAGAATTACAGCGAAGTCAAACCCTAAAAAAGACAATATCAAGTCTGCTGAGTGCACTGTATTAGAAAGTCTTTATACAGCTCCACAAGCAAGTAAACTCTTTGGAAGTCTGCCTTCTTTCCAAAGAGGCAAAACAAAAGCAACTTCCAGGAAAATTCCCCTTGTGTTATAAACAGAATATGTAGTAATTAGCTTTCACTACAATTTATCTGCTTTTATTTACTGAAGTTGCTTGCAAATTATTATTATAAGCTTTAATTGCTTTTAAGTATATTAAAGTTTGTAATCGCTTTAGGGCAATGTAAAAAGGGGAAGCAAGGCTTTACAACATAACAAACTTTACAAATTTTACAAAGTAAGTGAGGTTGCAAAAGATGTATCACAAGATATGATTATTATTGCAAAATGTATATCTAAGATAGCACAAGCAGAGAGGGAAAATACCAAGCCTAAAGTGGCATCAATTTTTAAAGAGTGGGCTTCACTTCTCACATTTGTCTCCTAGAAAGTGTAAATCTGCAAAAAATAAACTTTATCTCTATTGACAGATCTCAGGCCAATGTTTAAATGAACCATCATGCATTAAACTACCACAGCGTGCAAAAAAAAAAATCCGTAATGATTAAATGTTATAAATGCTTTGAATAACAATGTTTAAAGAAGAACTCTAAATAAATATTTTCTTACCTTCGTACTGACAAATATTCTCTGAAGAGTCACTCATTTTCAGGTATTTCTGCAAATTTTCAGATTGTTCTTCCAGCTTTCTTTTCAGACCACTTCTAATTCTGGGGTCTTCAGAATCAGGATCGCCACCTACATTTTTCTTCGTACACTGGATCAAGCTAATAAGTTCTTTGATTCTTTCAGTATCATAATCTCCAAGAGGCAGTTTTTGTTTGGCAGCAGCAGCTTCATATTTGGGATGGACTCTTTTCCTGCATTTTGCCTTGGCAAAGTTAGAGTAGTGTTCTCTAGCTTCGTAATCTGAGATGGGACTGAAGCGCTGAGGCTTCCGATTTCTATCCAGCAGTTCCTTAGCTCTGGAAACAGGGAGCTGATAGGTATCACAATAAAAAATATAGTTCTGCAAGCAGCTGACAAGGTGGTCTTTGTATCTTGGGGCAGGATATAGAATTTTTTTGTCATCCAGCCGTGTATCGTACTCATATAATATAAACTCTCTACCTCTTCCAGGGCCACTGTAGAGTTTCCTGAAGTACTCATGTATGTACTTTTCCACAACAGCATTGAAATCTGCACCGCTCTCATTACGGGACCGTTTTAAAGCAAAACGCAGAGACTGAATCAACTTTGTGAATTCTGGAATGATTTCCTTTTTTTTGTGCAAAACCATGGTAGTTGAATTCTTCTGCATTCCATACGGAACACTTTCTTGTGCTGCCATAGGAGAAAAGGGAATCCACAATTAAAATCAAACTATGAAGCAATATATAAATGATGAGTAGTTAGCAATACTCTGTGTTAATACATATTGCATGAAACACAGTTTGGATTGACCATGAAGAAGTAATTCAGAAGCCAGGGAAGCCATATCAATAAATTTCAACAAGTTTACTTTCTCAAATATGAACAAATGAACATACAATGTGTGATATTTGCTTTTGTGAAGAAACAAATATTTCTGAACACCAACATCATGACCATAACCAATGCAAACTGTTATTCTTCGTTCACACTGACTGAATACTACAAAATCTTCAACAGAATATAATCTCTGTTTAAATAAACCTGTACACAGCAGTGAACACACATACCTGAGTTAATCACACTTCTGGGCTCTGGAAACAGAAACAATGCATGAAGCACACGGGACCGTCCAGTCTGGTGGTCTAGAATACAAAAAAATAAAAACAGTTAAAAAGGAGAGGACCACCAAAAGTCAATCTAGTACTCAAAACCCCACCCGCCCTAAAAAAATCTAAACACACTGAACCCAAACACACACCCAGAGTACACTTACCGTAAGGGGACATCATTTGCCAAGGAGAAAGAAGAAAAAGAAATCCTCTGTCCACAAGTGGTTTCACAAGGACCTGTTTTCAAGCAAAAAGAGCAAACTGCTTCAAAGACATTTGCTCACTATGAATACTTTTCCTGGCTCTAAGATAATTCTCTTGGGCAGAGAAGTGCCCTGATACTTAAGAGTATACCAGCTAAGCAATTCCAGTGAGATTGTGGATCTTGTTCCATGTCTCCAATTACTAACTAGTAAAATTATTTTTAAAAACAGGAATAGTCAAATCTGTTGCACTCACAAGTTTTTCTTTCTCTAGTTTTTGAAGTAAACCCTCTAAGTGACTCCCAGAACGGGACTTCTCCACAACTTCATACAGGGTACAGTGCAAGCCACTCCTCGACGCTGGCATGATAGAAGGGCAGAAAGAGAAGGTAAGAAAAAATGAAACAAAATTGTAATTCAGAAAACTTGAAAATCCTGAATTTAAAGAAATGAAGTGAGAACAATTTACCTTCTTTTCCTTCTGGATAAGATTCTTTTAAGAAAAACGCTGGTGAAATTTTTGTCTTCAACAGATCAATGCTTACAACTTTTTCAACCTCAAGCTTCTCAGGACTGGAGAAGAAGGGTGGGGAGGAGAAAAAAAAATAAAGACCTCTTTTTTTACCTTCTATATTTCTACACTCACTGAAAAAATAAGAACTAGTAAATACATGCTCTTAAGAATAATTTCTTTGCACTAGCTCATGAGCCAGAGGTTTTTATTCCTGCAGAGGAGTGTGAGTCACTTCAATGGAAAAAAAAACCAACAAACCCACAAATAACAACACACCAAACAGCAAAGAGATGTTGACAGTTGTGCACCTGAACTGAAGAAAGTGCTGGACACACGACTGAAGTCTTGTTTCGACATATTTAAGGCACTTAATCAGTGTTTGAGATTTTAATCTGAATTTATCCAAAACTCACCAATCTCTACTCAGAAGAGTTTTACTAGAGCAGTATTTTAAACTCACTGTCTAAATGGCAATACTCACAGCTTGCATGGAAGGAAACGTAGTGCTGCTGATTTTAGGGAAACGTGGCACACAAGTTTGCCTTTATTCCAAAGCTGTCCCCTCCACAATGTAATGTTAGATTTCTCTAAAGTAAGATGGAGAAAGGAAGACTAAGCAAAACCACTTGCCAGCTGTGACTGAAAGAAGAGGCTGCTGAATCTCCAAAACCAATTCAGGGAAAATTTCATACTAACACCAGACCAGACAATAACGTTAAAAGCTAACAGAAAGGATGTTATCAACCCTGTTATGTTTTGACCTGCTCTGAGCAGAGTAAAGGAGGTTGCTACAGGTTTGTTACCTACACCTGTCTGTATAAGCACACTCTTGATGCCAATTTCTGAGGAATTATATCCTCTTTCCTTACCTTAACTGTCAACCACCTTTATACACATTAATTTTGCTTGAACCAGGTGCAAAACAAAGCATGACAGAGAACCATATTATTTGAAGTGCCATTGAACAGGAGATTCAGGAACCTAAGATTAGTTCTTATTACACTTTAAGTAGGAAAGGAGGGAAAAAATACTTTTGATTTTGTTCCCTTGTGGTTTGTTCTAATAAAAGAAGATACACAACAAGGTGTCTGTCTGATCATACAGTATTAACAACCAGTATGGTTCAGGATAAAATTCAGGTATACACACTCAGCATCACTAAACAGGTCAAACATAAAACTATGCAGGAAAAACATCAAAACCTTCCCTGTCTGTATCATAAAACCCAAAAATGGAATTCATTCTTACCTGTACTTCTATCTGTGTGCAAGGTGTTTGCTCTAAACAAAAGAAGACACAGAATGACTAGGCTGGAACAGAGAATTCTGGCCACTGAATTTTATATTAAGCATAATTTATTGGTCTAACAAAATAGCAAGACTGGTAATTCCCTCTCTAACTTCAATCTATCACTGCTGCAGCATCTTGCACTATTTCAGACACCTTAATAACTGCTTTTAGCATTTCACAGTACAGTCCCCACACCTGGACATCTTCCTGTGAGGACAGGTATCACACACAGTGGATCTGTGATCAACTGGCCATCTACACATTCTCTCCACAAGCAGTCAGAAGGGTTCAGAGACAAAATATACAGAATATTATTTTAGAGTGCCAAGCAAGATAATGCTGTGAACATTCTTATGTCCACAAATTTCCTCAGCTAGGTAAAATCCCCCACTATTTGTGGATTCCACCCAGGCAAAAGGCAAACAGGTGAGAAGAGCAGCAGAACACAGGGGCCACCCTGCTGCATAAGACCAAACTTGCCACCTAATGCTTTGCATTAGAAGTATTTATTCTGCTGCGTCCCTGTGACACATCCATTCATTTCAGCACTACTCATTTAAATCAATTCTAAGCTACTGCCAAGAACCATGAATTCTTCATGCTACAAGCAGATTTTCCAAAGCTCATTTCCTAGCTTACCTTGATGGGGGCACAAATTTTGGTCCTTGTACCACATCATCTTTATAAGTAAATGAAACAACAGCATAAGGACAAACATGTCTTGGTCTTGGCCTGATCTCATCAAAGCGGTATTCATAAAAGTAGTACTGGGAAAAAGAAGTGACAGTGTTAAACCAGAAGCCTGGAGGAACAGTCAATTTCTTTAAAAGCTGGTATTTAAAATAAAGAAGTTTTTAAATGCTCCTCTCATATGTACTATAGAACACAATCAATTAAGGTAGTTTTTTATCTTCTCCCTCCTTTATCAACCACTTAGATATAGACCGTACTTCAAGAGCGAATCAAGAATGAGACACTCTTGAAATGCAACATTTACTTAGAAGTATCCCTGGTGAGAGAAGGGACAACTAACAAAAACAACAAAAACAAAAAAAAAAAAAAAAAAAAAAAAAAAAAAAAAAAAAAAAAAAAATAGAGTTAAGTAAATATTGCAATGAATTTTGGAGTCTATCCTTAGTTCAGTCACAAAATTCTAACATAAAATTTTAATTGAGGCAAATTTGTAATGAAAAATGAAAAAACACATTCATTTTTAACCATCTGATTCAGTGTCCAGCTCAGTGATTTACAAAAGACAAAATAAGTTGTTAATACTGAAGAGAAAGCTTTCAAGTAAGGATCCTGAAATCTGGAAAACTATTGGTGGAATAATCTGACTGCAACAGATTACTGCAGTAAGATATTGAACACCTAGAGGAACATAAATCATAAATGCTTGGAACTGATTTCCTTCTATCTTCCCCCATCATATCCCACCTGAGAATCTGGAAAGAGGAATAAGAAAGGAAAAAAGGTTGTACTTTTACACTTTAAACTCTCCACATTAAGTCCTCTCTTCCAGCCTCCATTCCAGTCCCATGTACATTCCCATTATTTCCTATTCCAATCCACCCTAACCTGAGGGCAAACTTCACCTGAGGTTCAGGATCACACAATGGCAACAGGAGAGGCTGCCATGCTCTGCTGGGATTTCTAATGCAGGCACCTGTGGGCTGCTACACACACCCAGCTGCAGCTTCACAGGGAAGTTCAGGGTTTGTTGTACCTCCAGTGATCTTCCCTCCATTGTTTCAGAAGTTCTGTTTATGATGGTTTCATGTAAGAAGGTAACACAGGCTCAGCTTTACCTGAGTAAGTTCATAGGCACGGTAGGCCAATAAGGAGTTGACTTTATTTGCATTCTTTGAAACATGACACTCGTGCTTAGGGGTGGGATCCAACACACTCTTCACAGTGGATTCTGCTGCTTTCACACCAGTGTGGTCATACACGCTTTTCATTTTTCCCTGTAATAAAGCAGAACTGTCAGCACGAGTTTCTTCCTGGAAACTGCCAAATTGCTCCAAGCACCAAAGAAAGTAAAAGCAGAGAAAATAAAACAGGCCATTAAGAAAGCCACTTCCAGAAGTGTATTATTTTCATACTTTCAAAAAAACCAATAGATTTTTGCCTTTTATAAAAATTTATTATGCTTTATTTAAGCTTAATACCAACTCTGGAATTTAAATCTAGTAGAAGTCTTGTTTTTCTATACACAGATGTTTCCCCAAATTAAGTTAGGTTAAAACCACCTGTGTGTTATCAATAAGCAATGCAATCCTTCAAGAACAGCAAGATCAAATTACCTTTATTATTTTAAAAACAATCACATCTCCAGTTGCTCCAGGTTCTAGAGGATTAGGCTGCAATAAATCAGCATACTTGGAGATATATACACCTGAGAAGAGGATAAAAATAAACCAAAATACATTATGCTGAATGGTAAAACATTATTAGAGGTTTAAAAAGCATTACATGGGATTAAAGCACAACGGCTACACAATCAACACTTAAGTGCAAAGATAGAATAGTTTTGTGCTTTTCTGTACTTAGTTATTTCATAGATTTTAAGGCCTCAAACTGTCCGTCATTTGTTGGTCTGGCTGACTACCTCAGACCAAAAAACTGTAACTGAATTCAGATACTCTGAAAAGCATCCATTTTGCTTAGGCTCTTCTCATTCCCAGTCTGTATTTTGCTTTAACAAATTGCTCTAGACCTTTAACTAACTAAACCAGTAAAAAATCATAGGCTCATAAAGCTTTGATTCTTCTCCATGTTGCACCTATTTCTGCTTTCAATATTCATGTCCATATTCATTCATATTCATACTGTCTGCTTTTAATATTCATTATACCTCTGTGCTATGTTCCTCTTACACAGGATAACAAATCAGTTGCTAATTTTTAATTTTTGAAAAGTTTTGCAAAGAGAACTTACAGTTTTGCACTTTCAAAACTCTTTAACACCTTGTGACTCAATTTTAAGTCTCCAATTTATGTACGCTCTTCTTGGATTTGTTGATTCAAGAATTTTAGTTCTATCTACATCAAAACTAAGCTGAGCTACTGTGTCCATGAGGTACCTCTGAATGTACACACCTACAAACAAAGGCAGCCAGCCACACATTGCATTAGCTCCTTGGCCCCCCAGGTTTACTGGAAACACATGGGATATTGGTTTGACTTAAAGCCAAAATGAGAATTAGGGAATTTAACTGAATTACTCAAAAACAGAGCTATGAAATAATTTTCTGATGTCCATTTCCTTTGCTAAAAACATCTTGCTGTAATACTGCTGCAGTCAGTGATAGAAAAAGGACTGAAAGTTCACACAACTGCATCACTTTATCTGTCAATTGCTACTGAATAAACAGCATTTATAATCTAAAGATAGTTACCCATGGAAGGTTGGCCAAGAGTTGTGATTTTGGAGTGGCCAACCTGCAGTCCCTTTTCACATATGCTCTGGATCTAAAAAGAACAGAGTTTTTAAAGCAAGTCTGTTAGGAAAGCCAGGATATGAACAGAAGAAACAGTGAGAAATTACAATTACAGATTTTAAATGGAGATTTAAACATAACCCCAACTCTTACAAACAGAAGCAAGACTAGTCTGAATTTTCTATAAAACTATTAAACTGTGCAAGTTGAACTATGATATGGAGCAGCTGCATAGACTCACCTGTATCTTAAAAAGTATAAACTTCCCGTACCTTAAACACTGTTTATGAACATTATTTGCCTTTAATACAGAAAATTTTAATACTTAAAACAGAAGTATACCTGTAAAATGATTGCATGCCAAAGAAATCCTGACTCTATAATAGCAGACAAAATAGAGAAATCACCTTTCCATCACTTTGATTAACACAAAAAAAACCCCCAGAGCCTAAACCAGAGAAGATAGGGAGACATGTAAATGGAGTACCTTAAGCAGCAGGGAATAGAGGATTTAAATGGAGACATATTAGATCCCTTTCCTATCCTTCTACACCCTCCAGTGCCGAATTTTGCAAAAGTAACTTTAAGATTGTGCCAATAAAAACACTCTGAAAAAAACCAAAGCCCCAAAACCTCTTAATAGCTGAAGAAAGCACTTCCCCTGCAGTGTTTCATTGCTCACCTGGCACCGATCCACCATGAGGAATGCATAACTTTCCGAGAGCTCCTTCTCCGGGCGCCCATCGAATTTCAGCTCTCTGCGTTTCTCTGTGAACTGTTCATACAGAAAGCTCTTAACACAGCTACATACTGCTGCCGGCACAGTCAAGTGTTAATGTTTTAAGGCCCCATCTATGTTAGCAGATCCAAGTATACAAAAATTATCAAAAGATAATCCAAATTAAATCACTGGATGCTATAATTAGATTTCAAAAACATTATACCTGTGGGAAATCTAACTGGCTGAATCTGTGCAAGTATTTGTTTTTTTTAAGAGACACGCTTCAAACAAACCTGTGCAGTAACACTTTAGTTTGATCTCTGTAGCAGAACTGGCTAGAACCATCCAGCCCTGTAGAGGAAATGATGGCTGAACAGGGGCATAATCTCCTACTTGAGACCAAAATGCACAACCCTGCATATTACTGGGAGAATGGTGACACTGAGCTATCTGTGCATGAAATACATGAGAAAGAACCATGAAGTAACAACAGTAAGTAGATGGGAAAGAATCAGAGTAGCAACAGCAAGCAGATGAGAAGGTACATTAAAGTAGCAAACAAGTAAGTAGACCTGCAGGGAAAGTATAGTAAAGTAGGCAAAGAAGGAGAAAGGACGTAACTAGAAGGAGAGAGGATGTGACTCGTGACTAGATCAGGGCGCTAGACTGCTTGAGCCAAGGGGTGGGGAAGATGCCGTAAAAGCGTGTGAAACCAATCAATAAGTAACAAGTAATATGTAGATAATGCTTAAGAACCAATTATATGCTTGCTAGCTTCGTGTGATCATTGTAACAAACCCTATAAAAATGTATGCTTTACTGCAATAAAGAGGTCTGACAGACATTCATATACCTCTGTGAGGATTCTGTGAACGCTCTGTGAAGACTTCCTGCTGTCCAGATCAGGTTTTTTCCCCAACATCTGTTCCCCAACACAGCCCAATGCCTTCCATATAATCTTTGAAACTCCAGACACAAGGCTTTTTCTCTTTCTAGGAGACAGATCTCTTACACTGTGCAAATATTTCTGCAGATGCACCTCAGTGCTGCTGAGGTGGTTTTTACTAATATTTCTCAGCTGTAACTATGAATAATTAATGTAATAGCAGAAAATGCTTCAATTTACTTTATAACTTCAAGATTATAACCACTCCAAACAAATTATATATTCAATTACTTCATATGTGAAGCTTTTTGGCACTGGGAATAAAAACTTCATTTGAGATTGACGAGAGCAAGCCAAGGCTGGACTTAAGAGACACCACAAAAGGCACAACAGAAGGGCATCAACCAAGGTGCTCCACTTTCTACATCAGTAATCAACTTTAGTTGAAGTACTTCTTGGAAAACAACAAAACTACAGACATTACATAATCTTGTATCAGGCATGTATCTTGATATCTTAATTTTCACAGGAAACATCAGCCTTGTAAAGAAGACATTAAAACATCTTTCCAGATCTTCCTTAATAAAATTAAGAAAACTTCTGAAAGCTAAAACACACAGACTCAAGCAGTGCCAAATACAATTTTTCTTTGAGCCTTCTTGGAGTATCTGGCAGGCAAGAGTTTAAAATTATGCAGTAATAAACTTGCCTGAAAAACAGTTGCTTACATTTCTGGAGATGTGAGTTTGCAATTAAAGACCAACCACATAACTGAAAACAATCCCCAGGTCTGCCTCTATGTTGAGAAGAAGCACTGTCATTTGACTGGGACCTTACTGAGAAGCAGAAGCCACAAATATACTCACTTCCTTTTCCAACAGCTCACTATGAACTAAGCTGGCTCTCTTATATTTAAAATTGGACACTGAACTTAGATCCACGTAGGAAGAATGCAGAATCTTCAAAATATCATCAAATTCTCGAGAACCTGGAAGTACTGGCTGAAAGAGTGCTATAAAAGACAAGAAATAAAATAATTAGCAACAATATACATGTGAAAACATCCAAAATTCTCCAGTTCACTGACAGTTAATGCATGAATGGTTTATGATTAAATTTCAAATACATAATACATAGAATACTTGGCAAATATGGAGTTTAGAAAGTTTATCTTAAAATTTCCTAGAATGACAACATCTTTAAAAAATCACATTTATTTTTTTAATATTACTCTTGAACAGCTAATAGTTCTCAGAGGTTTGTAAGGGAAGCACCTCAAGTCTGAATTTACCCCTTGAAAAGCATCTCTTATGTACTGCAAAACACTGTAATTAAATTTTCAAAACTGTAATTTACTAATTAACTCTTCTAATTAAGAAGCAGAAACAAACTGTCCTCATAAAAACCTCAACAAGATTTTCATAGCTTGGCCTCACTTCAGAACTATTATGAGGTTCTGTGTTTATTTGCTTATGGCAAATTAAGCTAAATACTAAGAAATCCAATCCTATTTAAAGAAGACAAGTAAGCTCCTATTATTAAAAAACCTCACTGCCTGTGCTCGTGCTTGATGATGTTATCCCTCACTACACCTGCTTTAAAAGGAAAGCCCTCCATGTGCTGTTGTACAAATTCCTTCCTGGGCAAACCTTTGCCCAGTTCCCACAGGGAAGCAGTCGGGTCCCTGAGATTATCTGCGTTTGGGTGCCGAGGTGACAAACTGATCAGAGGACCAATTCCAGAGTAAGCCAGTAGAGGATGGCAGTGCAGATCTTGAGAGCAGTGGCCAGGAAAATAACATCTCTGGGGCGACTGAACTGACACAACAGAAGAAGTGTTTTTTATCCTCAGATTAACTTCCAAAATATACACCAAAACTGCACTTCCTTACTGTCACAACAGTTAGGAAGAACAACAATAGTACTAGTCTCACAAAAAGAACAAACAAACAAACAAACAAACACACAAACAATCTATCATTACTCTAACAACAAACTAAATTTAATTACATCTTCAGAGTATATTCTCCAAATTCGTTAAATAATACAGCAGTAGATTTAGGCAGCAATCTTTCCCTCACTTGCAGAAAATATTTACTGCATAAGCCTCAGTATAAAACAAATGTTCCTAATGAAAACCAAACTATACTGTGTTATTTAGTAAAAGCTGCACACTTTAGAAGGCAACACTACATCTGCAAACTGAACTCAAGCAAGGATTCCAATACCACCAACAATGAGAAGGTGATTTTTTAAGAGTGGAAGTTATGGAAGTGATTTAGAAACCATACTCATGTAACATCCTTTTTAGTAACTATACCTTCATCCTCAAAAAGCTGACAGAAATATGGGAGGAGACAGAATTGAGAGTGAATGGAATTCTCACTATTACTGGCCCTTAATGCTCTTGTACTGAAGAGATAAATGCGAGAGAAGAGAGAGGGGAGAGGAGAGGGGAGAGAGGAGCTGCAGATACCCACGCCCTGGGAAAGCACTCCCTGCTCCACCCCAGCCCCAAACATCCCCTGGACACTACAACACTAACTCCCTGTCAGAAAGATCTGGTGCTCACACGCTGCCAGCTCCTCAAAAAGGACCAGTTAGGGCAGGGGGTTATCTGTGCCAGCTGCTTGACAGAATTTCCTGTTTTCTTACCAGTGTTTACTGTACCTTATCCCTTCTCCCTCCTTCCCCCAGGACACAAGCTCAGTAAAAATCAGCCTCTCACTTCCATCTGGAGCCCAAACAAGTGGACAACAGTGCAGGGTGAACTAGAAAAAGCCATCACAAACCATGTATCACATCTCACCTACTTTCCCAGATTCAAATCTAGGAAGAGGCACATTATTACATGAATTAAGAATCTGTCATACACACAAATATTATCAACCATGTTCCTATTTGTGTTGAAACATTTTCTGCTGTGGAAAGCTCTGGGAGCAAGCTGATACAGACTCGCCTTAAACCAGCAAGTCCCCCTATTTTCCTGGTAGGGAGACCCTGAATAAACTAGTACAGACTTCGTTCTCAACACAGTTATGGAAAAGCCTTACCTAACCATTAAATTACGGAAAACAGAAAATAACTTTATTTTTAAGACTGATTGTTTTTTTCTTCCAGAACTTGAGGCACTGCAGACTCCATTTTCTCATGAAACTTCATGAAACACTACCCCAGTGAGGTGAGTAGCCAGGCAATACTTTTCAGTTTGTCACTTGAGCTGTGGTGTGCAAGGACAGTGATTGTCTAAAATGTTCATGTCACCATAGCAGGGCCTTTTCCTCAATTCAAGGAAGAAGTGCAGAAACAAGACAAAGCTAAAACAAAACCAAGAAGTACTAAACTAGACCTTGTACAGCAGTCAGCAAGGTCTGTGCTCCCAGGCAAACCATGACATTATTGAGCTCATCTCCAGTCCTCCATCACTTCAAAAGACCAGCCACGTGCACATACACATCTTCCAGCCTTGCTGTACAAAGCTGATGGGACTACACCACACTTTACTGCCCTGTGTTAATTAAACAGTAATTAAAGTAAGGACTAACCCGCAGCATCCTTATAATACCAGTAAATTGTTGTGGGGTTTGCTGGCTTGTTCTGCACAAGTAAAAATAAGTAACTACTGGGTTTGTTCAGCTTCTACCCAGGGCACTGAAACACGTGTAATTATTTTTAGGTGGAAATTTAGTTTAGCTAATAAGTACTAGTCAAGGGACAGGGATTGGACTGGATGTATGTCATGCCTGAGAGGCTCTACTTTTCTTTCACAACTGCCTGACATTTCAACTTGAGAAAACTGAGATTGGAGTTACTGGGTTTGGTTGCTTTAAGTCAGAATGTGAAGACAGAGCCATCTTCCTTGAGCAATCCTGAACAAAGTTTGAAGTGAAGATAAGTAAATCACTAATTTTCTTATCAGCTAAGTTGGCAGAATGCTAGCATTCTTCACACAGAATTGCTCTTGCCACAAAAGCTCCACTGAGAAACACCCTTTTAAGTCTTTTCAGTCTTCATTTTTTAAGACTAAGACAAAAAAACCTGTGGTGTTAATGAACTGTGACATTTTTACCTTTAGGACTTCAGCCCAAAACGTCTTGTGCTCTCAAAATGCCTAAATAGTTACCAAGTTCAGGGACTGACAGAGTTCACCTAGAAATAGTGTGTAGCAAAGAGCAGATGCATATCTCTACCAGAGAAAAGGAAAATTAGAAGACAAAAGACAAGGCAAAATAATGAAGTAGAAAAGGGACAACTGGACCTCCATGCAAGTATTGCTGAGAGTTTCATGGGTAAAAGCAAGACCTTTTTCCCCCACTCAGCCTGAGAAACAGCAGAAACTTGCTACTTTGACAGACTCCAGAGATAAACATTCAGTTTTAATCAACAAGCAACCCCTTAAAGGCACTGACTGCAATGTCAGCATCACTGGTGGAATTATCCTTTGGTAAGGGGATCACTCATATAGTTCAGCAAATTAAAAAGCGCTCTTACACTGCTTTATCCTTAAAATTTGCTTTCCCAATCCTGCCAAGGACCTCTCCCATTTCAAGCAAACTTGGAAACCTTTGAAGATCTGACAATTAGAAGAGGCCAGGTCAAGCCTGAAGACAAATGATAGATAAGCTGCTCAAGAGAGTGTAACAACTAGAAAAGTAACCTTCAAAAGGCTTCTATGGAGGAAGACAAATGCAGGCACACCTTAAAAAAATAATGTTGCAGCCAACTTTTCATTTGTTTCCTGAATCCCTATGCTCGGTAGAAGAATGAGGAAATCAGAATAAGTATTCTCTGTGCCAACTGACCACAGTGGTTTTTTAAGAGGTATCTTTCCTCCAGATGCATTTCTCTAGATTACAAAGGATTTCTGTTGCCTTTCAGTCCCTACTTGTCTCCAAGAGGGGAGATAAATTCTGAAGAAGATAAGTAAGTAGCTAAAGCCTAAATTTTCTAGGATTTCTCTTACATTTTGGAAGCTAAAGCTTAAATTTTCTCTTACGTTTGTGCATTCCTATTCAATTTTTTATTGAAGCCAAGAGAGCTCTTTTGAGAGGGATTGGTAACACTGAGATTACTTTTAACAAGATGTATTTAAACACTAGCAATAAAGATGTTGCAAGCATGTGCCACTACAGCATCAGATGATCCATGCAGTGTTGATCTTCCAGTTCAGTTCCAGAACTGAGTGAATTCCATCTTTTTTCAAATGACAATACAAATCCCAATAGCAATTTGGTTGTCCTCAAACTGCAGTCCATGCTGTGAGAACACTCAGCAGCTGTAAGCCCATTAGCACTATGGGCTGAATGCAGCACGGTCTGCTTTGAGAGCTTTGGAAGCTCTAAGTCACCAGAATTATCAAAATACCTGAAAGCCTTTCTGCAGGCTGAAAGGAAAAAAGATAAGAATGGGTCAAATGACCCTGACATTAGCAAGTCAATTTTAGAGGTAAGAATGGCTTCGTCTTCTACCTTAGAGGCCACAGAAGCCTGAGGTTTGAACTACACAATCCAAAACTTTTTGCACACTGCAGATGGCTCTGCATAGGCAAATGATGAATTAGATTACCTGAAAAGGTATTTTGCAGGTTTTCAGTCACATTGGAACCAAATGCTAAGGAAGAACTTCAAATATTGTTGGTTAGGTACTAAACATTTCTGAAATACATTTAAAAGTATTCACAGGTAACCACACTGGGGTGTGACACAGGACACTTCAGTTGTTCATGAGGCACCATGTTTTATGTCCAGGTATTTTTCTGTCAGATGAATTATAAAAGACGTTTTGGTCCAAATCAACCCAGCTCTTTTTACAATGAATCTCTGCCAGAACTGTATCACCCCAGAGTGGGGTGGCAACGGGAAAGACCGAGAAGAAAAGGGGTCATTACTGCTAAAAAGAATTATTCTATTACTGGAGAGAAAAGACTGGATAATGAAATAAACCTACCTTCATCTCTTCCTTACAGAAGAAAGCATTTCAAGAAGTTAAGATGTTACTCTCTTCTCTGAAGAACAAGAAGCCTAGTCAAAGAAGTATTTTTGTGATATGGACTAAGTTACTGACTCCATATTGAAAAAGGACAAGAACTAAGATAAATTTCGGGGAGGAAATCAGACATGTCTTCAACTTCACTTAAAAATAAGCAGAAGCAGTGGAGTCTTGTGAAAAGCAAGAAATGCCATAGACTTTTGGAGGAAGAATTACTCAGAAAAAAAAACCCCAAACCCTGGACACTTGGAAGCAGAACGCTTCCAAAGTGAGGCAGAGAACGTGGGATGCTCCGTTCCTCCCTGCAAAGAACTTTGACCAGATAAGAACTGTCTTCTGCGTTATCATCAATGAAGGACAACTCTGCTGAGTTTGTTCAAGTCTGTTCCTAACCAGATTACACCCATCTCCTGCAAGGAGCAGGTCAGGGGGAAGAGAAAAGCGAAACATCTTCGCTGATGTCGGTGTCCCAAAGAAACATCTTCTCCACATGCGAATTCATCTCCAGAAGCAAAGCTGAGATCAACTCAAGCCCACCCTGATCGCCTCCAGCTTCTCCTCCTTTTGAAGCAGAGGTCGCAAATTCAAGCCGAGATTTTGTTTCGTTTCCTCCTCGTGACAAAATAAAAGTGAGAAAGGAAAAAGGAAGGGTAGGGAAATAATGTAGAAGCCTGACACTAAAATCGGCTCGCCAGCAGCCTCGCGAGTGCGAGCTAGCAGAGCCTCCTCCACACCGCAGGGTTTGCATGCAGCCGTGTGAGGTGTCTGAGAGCTGCCTGATGATTTGGATGGAGAGGGGAGCGAGGTAGAAAAGGGAGGGGAAGGGAAGGAACCACCTTTCTTTTCTCTGCTCTTCCTGGGGATCTGAAAGTTCCTTCTAACAGGCTGCTGGTCTTCTGGGGGCTTAGAGAGAGGGGGCGGCCCCCCGAGCACACCGCTGGGCGGCTGCTGCTGCAGTTGTTCATTTGCCGTCGAGATGCTGCTCCTGCGCTGGCTGCTGCTACTGATGCTGAGGTTTGTGGGGACCTTGTCCTCTGCAGCAGCAGCAGCCACCAGCAGCGCCTCCCCAGCGCTACCGCTCTCAGAGCGTCCGCCATTTTGTGTGGTGTCCTCAGCGGCTCCCGCTCTGTTACTCTCCACTCCGAGGACGCCCGCGCTGGTCTTCTCCGTCCGCTGATGCTGCTCCGGCTCCTTCTCGCCGCCACTGCGGATCACGGCATCCGCCATTCCCTCCGGAGAAGCGAGCCCGGCAGCCCGCGCCTTCTCTTCTCCCCAGCACAGCGCCCCTGCCCAGCGCTAGCAGCGCCCGCGCCGCCTCTACTCCCCCTCCGCCCGCCTCACGGCAGCCCCCGGGCCGCCCCCGCCCCACCACACAACATGGCGGCGCCAGGGGGCGGGGCTGCGGCCAGCCCGGCCCAGCCAATCCATTTGCGGTACACGTTATAAATAGGGGTGCGGCCGGGGCGCGGGCAGTGCCCACGCGATGCAGCGGGGCGGGGCGGGCCCGCGCGGGACCTGCTGCTCCCGCCCCCGGGCACCGCTGGGGACCCGCTGCTCCCGCCCCCGGCCACCGCTGGGGACCCGCTGCTCCCGCCCCCGGGCACCGCTGGGAATTCACTGCTCCCGCCCCCGGCCACAGCTGGGGATCCGCTGCTCCCGCCAAGCGCGGCGCCTCCTCCGGGGCCGGGCGGGGCGAGCGGGGCCGGAGCGCTTCCCTGAGGGGACGCCGCTTTCCCGGGAAGGCCGCAGCTGGCACAAGACTCCTGCTCTACAGCCGGGGCACGGCGCTCGGGAACGGGCTCTCCCCGCAGCGAGCCCTCCCTTGGGCACGAGCCTGCCCTGGCATTTCGGGTCCTGGAACACTCCGGCTCCAGGGCTGGCACAGCCTTCTGTGCGAGCTCCCTACTCTAACTAGAAGTTCACTGCACTGAGTGCCAGATTCAAACGGTTACTTAGTCAGATTCAAGGAGTTTTTCCAAGATACTGGAGAAAATGACAACATTTCACCTTTGAAGAATAAAAATACAGTCACATGGTTATAAAGGGCAGGCAAAAAAAAAAATCTTAATTTACTTCAGCAGGATTCTTTCATAGTTGTATAGCGAGTTAGAACAGCAATAAATAACCTATATTAGAGGCCAGAAGGTTAACATACATTGTCCCTGTAAGGCTCACAACTTCTGGTACAAGAGGGATGTGAAAATGTGAAAGCCAAAGCAGAGATCTGATTTTGGCAGCTCCCAGGAATGCATTTAAGTGAACAGCAGCTGCTGAAAATAACCATTCTTGCAGTGCCTAGGAAATTCAAATACCAGATTTTAGTTTTACAAGTAACTAGTTTGATAAATGTGATTCGTGCTAACTAAATTGTAACTATATTAGCAAAATTGTACTCATATCAATTGAAAATAATTGTTACAAAGCAAAAAAAAAAAAAAAAAAAAGAAATAGTGAGACAAAGCGGATGGAATCCTCCAGATGTTAAATGGGAGTAGTGGAAGGATGTAGGTTTGATAAGCAGCATCTAGAAATAAAAAGTTTTGACCTTGGAATGGGCCAAACTGGGATGACTCCAGGCATGGAACTTGAATAAGGTTTATTGTGGGAACACATGCTTAGTTACATAACCCAAAGCTTAGGGCGCCTCGTTACATAGTTCACACTGATGAAGACAAGGAGCTTTCATTGGAAATAAGACCCCCGAAAGGATGAGAGACCCCCGGCTACTGGTGAAGCATGCACAATACAACACAGTGACGTGGATTTTAGGAATAGAAACTAGGAGGAGCTTTCCAGAAAATTCTGTATTAACATGTATTAGCATATAATATATAAGTGGGATTCTTGGCATGATTGTTTGGTACGTGAAGAAGGGCAGGCCCCTCCCCGTACCCCTGGTCAGTTTTGCTTATGCTTTATACAAACCTCAGTTGTACTAAATTACTCACTGCCAAATTTTGTATATACTCAAATATATGTATCTAATATACTTTGATGATATTCATTTATATACAATTGTTGCTATTAAAAAAATTGCTGCTAAATTTAATCTTGTTTGATCAACTGGACACATAGAACGACATTCATAACACTAGCAAAACAGTAAAAGTCCATCATTTGCTTTCTTTGTTACAAGTATACTAGTGCTGTAGTTGTTGAACAGATGCATATATTCATTATTCATTCATATAGTCATATGCACATATTCATTCATTCAAGTGGTGTCCGCTGAGGACACCACTTATACCAATTACCTTCAATCCCCATAACTGTAGCTATTCACAAGTCACCTTGAAAGCAGCCAATGACTTTAAAAATTGGAAGTTTTCATGCTTGCAGGGTGTGCAAGGAACAGGTATTTTAGTCTGGTCCTTTTATTTTATTAAACTCCTTTTAGATTAGCTGTAAATCAGAAAATATAAATAACCTATCAGCTCACAAATGGCCTGGTGCTAGTGGTAGCCTCCAGGGTGTTAAAAGAAGATAAGCTAATAATTATTAGTAGTTCTTAGAAGTGTTTGGGGACCCAGCAAGCTTAAACAGGGTAATTAGTATTTGTAACTACAATTTACATAAATTAAAGAAACATAACACCCAATATTTATCTAACTGCTGAAACATGGTGTTCCATTATCTACAGGTAATAAACCCCACAAATGCAGTGTTAATCCTAGGGATAAATTAAGACTGTCTCCCTGAGAATCTGATGTGTGGATTCAGTGGTGGCAAAGAGAATATTACAGATATACTGATATATTATTGAAATAATTTTGCTGTGTTTTACCTTGTTTAAATAGAAATTCCATATACAAGAAAAAATGGGAATACCAATCTGGTCCCTTTTAAGGCTGTGTTTATCCATTATATATCTCCAAACATGTCAAATTGCTTTATCAATTTTGGATTGGTAGAGCTGTTAAAATCACTTTCATACTGTGCACGTCTTCAGTACACAAGCAGTTCAGCTGAATGGTGTTTGAACCAAATAATCTCTGAAGTCTTGCTTATTTACCAAGCAGTACACAAAATTTTCTTCATCACTTGGTTTAACAAGTTATATCTTTGCAGTTGTACAGAATTATTTTTCTGTATTAATTAACCTAAGTCTGGGAGAGATCATCACAAAAATTACTTGGTACCAATTGATAAATGCTCCAGCAATTCCAGATCACTGCATCACACTGTGCATCTTAAATCCCAATAGATATCAAACAGGTACAAGGAATCCCAGTTCACAAAACAACAGTTCAGCGAAAAACCACCGTAGGAAGGTTACTTGAATACCCTGAAGTGAAAAGAAATGTTATACAATCTGTCACCTTATTCTCTCTCTAGTTTCTGGTTTCTGTGGTTTTTGGTACTTGCCAAGCATTTGACCATGACTCCCAGGCTTGCACCAAGTGGTTTTCCACCCCAGTACAAGGCAGCTGCAGATCCCTTTGATTCTGAAATCAGATGATTTTTAACACATTAGTAATACAGATTTAGATCAGATTAAGAGCCACAAAGTAAGACACAAAGCAGGGTTGCATGCTCAGTGAGCAAACTTAGGTGCTTCCTCCAGACATTACTTCAGTATCCCTTTATGAATGCAAATTTAAAAATTTGAAAACTAAATTAGAGATTTGAAATGAACCAATCTGAGTATATTGTTACATTTAAATAACCACAAATTGCTATTTTACTTCCCCTTATTACTCTAATGATGCAAAACACATCTAATTTCTTCAAAAGTTTAAGATCTAATTTTGTGCCTACTAAATTTCAGGTGTCAGGAGACCAAGGATAGAAGAACAGTATAATTAATCTTTCTTCCTAGACCATGCAAAGAAACCTTTGGAAAACTCAGAAACAAAACATTTTTACACACTTGGAAAGAGTTTTAGTTTAATTTACCAGCCATGGAGAAAATATGCCTATGATATTAAAAGGTGAGACAAAATGGGGCACTAGTCTTGACCTGGCTCTATAAAACCAGGAATTAGTAGCAGAAATTCACCTAGTACTTTTTTTTACTAACAAATGTGCAATCCTCAGGTAAAAGACTGAAAATATCTACTTGTATTTTTTAATACTTTCTTTTTGTAATTAATACATGTAATATCTTAAAATACTTAAAATTTTGTGTAATCAAATCAGCTGTGAAACTATACCATTATTTCCAAGAGATGGCAGCACCAACCTGTAGAACACATTATAATATTTTAAAATCAGTATTCATGAATAAGCATTAAATATGGAAGAGCTGCCCATTCTTGATCTGAAACCCCCTTTTAAAAGGAAACATATCATCTTACAGATATGTGGAACTTGGTTTCAGACTGTTAGATCCTGGGAATCAAGATCTGTCCAACTGCGAAGCAGCATCACCGTAAAACATCATTTTTATCAAAAAGTGTAATCCATTAAACTGCTACCTGAAAGTTCTGATACACCTTTCAAATTCTAGAAATTCTGTAAAACTTCAAGTAACCTGGTTCCCACTGTCACAGAAGCATTCCTAAGGCAGAAGCCCTGCTTCAGGTGGATTGGGCTAAACAGCAGAAATACTTTTTCTTCCCTGCAATTTTGGCCCTATCCTTACTCAGATTCTAGCAACTGATTCTTGGTACTGAGCTTCATAGATCTCAAACTTACTGTTCCTGGTGTCTCATTACAGACCTTCGGGCTCCCAGTCATCATCCTGGCTTTGTTCTTGTCAGTGCTGCAGAGCAAATCAAGGGAAACAAAGGCCACAGACAGTTCAATTTTGTCTTGTAGTCTCAAGAGTACCCACACAGAGAGTCCCAAGGCCATTCTCTTTGCTTACCTTTCTTTCTCAGTCAAGAGAATTTCTGCTTTAACCTTTACTGCTTCTGGTCCATCAGGTCTTTCATAAGCTACAGCTACACTGACTCTCCTCACCAGGAGCAGAACAGCAAACAGGTTGCTAAGATTTGCCACAAAGGGATGGATCTGCCCCCCTCAGACCACTGACATCCTGCTCCTGAGTGCAGGATACCTCATCACTCACCCTTTTCCCCGAGTGAGAGATCCAGAGTGCTCGTGCCTCAGGTTTAAATGAGTGTCTGCATCCCTCTCCTCATTTTGCCATCTCCTCATGGTAATCTTGGAAGCACTTGACACCTCAGGCCTTTCACTGCCTCTTGCCTTTTCCATGCTGCCATCTCTCAGACTCCCCTCTGGGAAGGGAAGTACTAACTGACAATCACTGGAACATTTTTGTGTATATGATTCTTCCTCTTTACTCCACACTCATAATTTTAACATTTTACCCATCCTTTTTGGTACATTTTATTGTCCAAGCCCACACCACCCCTCCACCACCACCCTCCTGCTACAATCAAAAGTCATCCTTTCAAAGGCAGTGGCATTTTAAACGTGCTATAACTAAAGCAAGCTTACCAAATCCAGCATGATATGAGTATTCCTTAACAGGAAAGCTTAATCCTTAGGATGATTTGAAGAGAAAAATGCAACATCATTAGGATTTATGAGATCAATCAGTAGCTAAATGCATGTCAACTACAAAGCACAGCCAAAACACTTGCACTCCAGAATGCTGAACAGTGAGTGGGTGGCTAAATTATAGTAAACAAAAACAAATTAATCTTCTGAGATCTCCTGGCTGGTTGGTGGCTTCTGCATACCCCAAAATTAATAATTTCAACTGTGACCCACAAGGAATTATGATGATAGGACAGTAAATTTTTGTTCTGCCTACTTAATTAATTATGTAATACAGAACTTTGGCAAATATGGTGAATTGAGAGAAGTGACTTGTTTCTGTTACTGCTGTACATTTAGCAAAATTAGATCCAAACATGTACCACTTTATAAGAAATAAAATACAAGTTTTGGTCACTTACATTAAAGCCTTACTGCATGTACCACTGAAATATTTTTCTAGTCTTCTTGCACAATCAACCAAACCGAGTAAAAATCAAAATGATTTAATGTAATTTATTTGAAATGCTTCCAGAAAAATTTAAGGCCATTATTTTAAAAAAAAAGTCAATACACACATTCATTCTTTCTTCTCTATCTGAACATTTTACGTGCTTTTTGCTCTTTTTCAACATTTTTACTGAACAACTTCCCTATGCCTTTTCTTCTGCAAATTTTTCCTTTTGTCTTCACTGGTATCTAAAAATGAAGCAGTTGAAATAAATTACAAAGCCTGAAACAGAAAAGAAAATTGTTGTTTTGGTTTTTTTAAACTATAAATACAGAAATATGTTCTATAGGGTAAAAATGCCATTTTTTAAAAAATAAAAATACCTTGTTTTATATTGTTTATCATCTTGTCACACTGATTTCTGTAATCCACATCAGCATATATATATGTAAGATACTTAGTAAATTTTATGTAAACTTGTAGAGCACAAGAAAAATATTTTTGGCAATAACTTAGCAGTTTTTCTACTTCTGTTGTCACAAGTACTTTGCACAGGTTATCTTGTGTAATACCAAGAATCATTTAAAATTTGTAATATATTATACAGCACTGGCATTATTTCTTACAGTAAGAAATAAAATACTACCCAGGGATTCCTGAAAAATAACAGGATGTTCAACTGTGTATTTTAGACTGCATTTAAGTGACTCATCTGCTTCTCATCATAATGAGTAGGTTGAATCAGCCACCAGAAAACACAGTAACGATTCCAATTACAGTACGAAAGTAAATGCAACAAAAACTTTTAAAACAAAACTTGAGGAAAGTAAAAAGAATGTAATAGACTCTAAAGGACAAACAATTCCCTTTTTGTTAAAACTCTCTCTACATAATCCCACAGGGTATTTGTAGAGCACTATTTATATAAAATCATCACTTAGTTTTAAAAACCAACTACATGTAATTGTAAACAGACATTTACAGAAAATTAAATGTTTTAACATTAGTGGTGCTTAAAACCAACAGTGGAGGTCAGTGGAGTGCAAAATGCTGAAGAGGGCCTATTCACAAGTAAGAGCTCCTTTCCATTCTTATTCTGTTTGGGATAATATATATATATATATATATATATATGGCACTGAAAGCAAATTACCAGCTTATTTACAAACATCCAGTATTCTCAGCATTTCATTTAATTCAGTGCTGGCTGTACAGGTTTGGTTGTGGTTTTTTCAGTTGATTATTTTTAGCATTACACACTTTGAAGAATAACTCATCTTACTAGGCTGACCATTTGTAATGTCCAGATTTTAGTAAGTTTGACTGCTGGATCTGAGGACAGTGCTTAATTTTGAAAAATAAATCCCTAAAGAGTCCCTGGTTCCATGGCCCGCTGTTTATAGTTCTTGTTGATTTAATTCCACAGGAGTTTGGATAGGTTATTGCAAGATAGTTTTCTTTTTTGTTCCAAGAAACTACCTTTTCTTTCCGTGCCTTTAAGAAAACTTATCTTGATACCCATCCTGAAATTCCATATTAAGACCACATCTTCAGCTCCCCCTTTAAAGGGCAAATAAAGTAATTAAAATTAGGAAAAGTTATTTATGTAATGCATATATAAAGAGTAGTTTAGAGATTCTGTTTACAGCAGGACATTGAGAATAACTGGTCAAGTACCTCTTTCATCCACCTTGGGTGTTTATGGATATAATCACAGGGCATAAGTTGCAAGAGATTCCAGCTTATACAGATGGGCAGTTACAGTACGACACTCACAGGAACAAATACAAGAACTGCATTGACATTGTCACAAAAAATATTCTAAAAGTGCTTCTCCAAATGGTTCCATGTATGGAATGCAAATACTGTACAGGTAAGAGACAGGTTTTCTTCCATGAACTCTAAGTTTTTGTCAAACATTGGTTTCTATTTGCTTTTCGCCCTCACAAGAGTTCGTCTGCTCCATGCGCTCGCAGTCAGCGCTGAGCTCGCTGGTGTCCATGCTGCAGTCTGACTCACAGTCTGACTGCTCCATCTGCTCCAGGGCAGCCTCTCCCTGCGCCCCTCTGCGTCCATGGGGTGGCACAAGGAAAGGTGCTTCCAGCCCACCAGCCTTGCCGGCACACGCAGCCTTCTCCTTGGCCTGCCGGATACAGTTCAGCCACTGCTGCTTGTTGAAGGAGTCATTGGCTTGGAGAGAGTGAGTCTGGCTTTGGGATCCGTTTTTGAAGCTCACTCTAAAGAAGTTTTTGACTGAAAAAAACAATACATATCAAACCCCTGAATGCTTTGGCTGAATGGATTTTATAATCAAAGAGTATATTTAAGTAACAGAATCTACACAATCTAAGACCATGTCCAGAAGAGAAGAGTCTGGCTATCTCCTTGTTTCTGGGAGAAGACCACAGAACACCACAAGCATTTCTATTCTTCATATTGCTGGAGTAAATAATTTTGGTTCTGCCATGCATGAGCTACCCATAAATCTTAAAGTAAATCAGATTAAGATTAAGGCTTCTCCTAGACTTTAATGCCTCTCTCCTCCTACTTCTCTGCAAAGTGGATTTCCAGAACCTTCACCCTTGCACCAGCCAAGGACTGCCTCATCTCTTTCATTCACTTCATTAATACAATGCATACATACAAAAACCCCTGAAGTTTCAACCAAATGAGATTTAAGGACTCTTGTAATAGAAAAAGCATCTTCACAATATACTTAACTGGAAGGAGATAAACAGTCTTGACCCTGAGTACTACAGTATCTGCTGGCTTAAAGAGTTATGGAATAGCAACCAGTGTCTCCAGTACAAGGAAAGGCAAAATGGCTGAAGCTAAGATTTTAAGTTACACAGTTTTGCCACTACAGTCTATGTTCTTCCCTTCTCAATTCAGTACAGGAGGAGGTGTGTAGAGAAATTCCATTATCCATATAGTGAGCTTTAAGAAAATCTAAAAGAAACAACTTAGAACATAATAAACAAGTCTGAAACAAAATTCAGTATGTTGGATAGAGACAACTTTAGAGAGAACATTCTGATGTTGCATTGGCAGGTATCTTAAGGTTATGAAGACCCTGCATGAGCAAATACAAAAGGTTGTTGTCATACTTCTCTCATTGTTGCTGAATGCTCCACGAATGGATCCACCCAGGCGCACCTCTCCGTCCTGCAGGTCCTCCAGCAGCAGCTCCCTGACGGGAATGGGCTGCCGGTACAGCTGGTAACAGAGCTGCTCATTGTGGGTCACGGCCCGAGTGATCACCAGCACCTCTTCAAAGAGGAACACATGCAGTTTCTGTTCAAAGATTCATAGAAAATACAGCATTATTCCTTTCTTGGAACATCATTAAACCACATGAAACAAATTAAGTTCACCAGAAAAATGAAAACCACCAACTTGTTCCTGCTAATTTGGTATTGAACTACCTGCCTGACCTTCGTCAGGTGAAGCAGGGAACAGCACTTGTTTCATCTTTCCCTCTCAGCTGTGTGGTGAAACAGGACCCTTCCACTGTATGCATAAACATGCTCTATAGAAGCAGTTCCAGAGCTGAAAAATGCACTGCTTACTTTGTTGCTTTTTAGAATAAATTGTCCCTAAGTTTAATCTACTTCCATAAGTGCATACTTCCATTAGTGTCAGTAATGAAAAAAAAAGCCTTTTTTCATTGTGTATCCATTTGAAAGTTCTACTTAATACTGAGGAGGAAAAATCCAGGAAAGACTAAGTTCTATTCTACTAATATAATATCTTTTTTTTCTTTTTAACTGAAAGCTCAGATGGTGAGACTTGTCAGTAATGCAGTGTCTCAAAGACTGGAATTCAAAGTAACAAATTTTTCTGGTCATTAAATTAACCTTGATCTCAACAAAGAATCAAGTAAAGCATTTTGAATAACCACAGTCTTTGACAAATTTAAAATTTGTTGGTACATTTTGTGTGTTCTCAATAGACATTAATATCACATCTCTGAGACCAGAAATTTGGGGGTTTTTTCCTGCAAGTATTGAAATTGATCAAATTTACAATTTTTCCAGGATCCTGTTAGGCTCCATAAGAGACAGAGATACATATAGTCTTATTATCTCCTTATATAGATACTTTACTACTAACAAAAAAGATTAGTGCTCTATATATTAATATTTATCAACTTCCTATATATTAGAGAAGGATGTTTCTCTGTGTGTGCTCACAGCTCTTTCAGCTGTCATACAAAATGAAGGTATCTTTGAAAGTTATTTATGACAAAATATTTATTCCTTACCACTCCCCTGTTGTTCTTCAGGTCCCCATGACAACACAGAGCACGTGAATTATCAATCAATGAATCCCGCTGGCCTTCTTCAAGATAAATAAGTCTCTCTCTGTAATATTGGCATTCAGATTCACCAGTCTTTATGTTGATTTCAGCCACAATGCCCTGAATTATATTTATCTGCAGAAACACAATAAAAACACATGAATTTTAATTACAGAGTCCAATATTCAGCTGTTCATATAAATATTTAAATATTCCCTATTTTATGTAGTGTCCCTTAAATCACGAATAAGCTAAAACTTACAATCTCCTAAAAGACCCCAAACCCAACAATAACTCACAGCTTCTTCCAAATGCTGTTGATCTGGATGATCATTTGGTGTGTGTCTTAAAATTTCTCTGAGCAGCAGTGGGTATTTAACCAAACGGCTCCTGGGGATGTCAAGGAAATTCCAAAGGTCCAGCTTGCGGCTGAAAGGAGACTCCAAGCAGCGCTGCAGGAAATCCTGCACTCTGTGATCTTGTTTCTTGTGATCCAGTAAAGCTTTGGCTGCCACTTGATTGCTGCAGTAGCTGTCATAGGAGTTCAGGCATGGAAGCTGAGGAAAGAATTCATTACTCTGTAGCTGAAGCAAAGCATGAATTCCTGCACTGAAAGGTTGATGGGATTCAGGACATCAGAATTCATCCTGAAACTCTTTTAGCTGGAGATTTATCCACAGTTTATTGACAATGTTTTTGATAATGTTATTGATAATGATTATTGATGTAACATTTCCAACAAATAACTTTTACAAGGGTCCTCAGACCACCTTATTTAAGTAATTTAGAAGCACTTGCTCATCACTCAGATCTTAAAGATCTCTGTTATTATTGCAAAGCATTAAAAATATAAATTATTTAAGACTGAGCACTATTTAGTGCAGACAACACCTGAGCACAGAAGCCTGGCCTTAATTATGAATGGAAATAAAAGCCTAGGAATGAGTACTCCCAAACCTGGCCTTTTTCATATCAGCAAATTTCTACAATCAAACTTCTATATTGCACTCGGGAACCTTGACCAAACTAAGATGATAAAACTGTATATATATAAATCTGAAAAAAAAAAAACTTGTCTGTTGATTAGAGCAATATATACATTTATAAAACCTGCTGTATTAACACTCAAATATGAAAAATCTTTCAAAAAAAGGAAATTAGACTTGAATATATTTGAACCAAGAGAAGTTCACTGATGTTCCACACACATCAGAAAATATATTTTCAATTCTTTTATGCAAAGCAAACTGAAATTATTCTGACATTTACAAATAATTTATCATTATCTATTTGCATTATATACATTATATAATGCTTCTCTTGTTGACCATAGGTCACACTTTCACATAGAGCTGCTAAATATCATTACTTAATTCCTTAAAAATTTCAAGCCTTTTTTTCCCTGCTAAATTTCATTACTTACATTTACTTAAAGCATACTTCTCACATATCTAAAACCAAAAATAACTCTTTTTTATTACAGTGAACAATTTTATCAACAAAACTAATAAAAGCAATTTTCAGTGTTTATGCTGTTGGATGCTAGTGAATGTGAACCTATCTACTTTATCTTTTATGAGGCAGCAACATCTCTTTTGTGTCCCTGTCTGACTTTCCAAGGAAAGCAGAACAGGAACAGGGCAGATTCTTAAAGGATCTACATAAAAATACCTCTAGTTTGACTCTTGATTTTTATTTAAAGTATAAAGTATTAAATAGTGCTCAACTCCTGAATAGCAAAAGCTTTAAAAAAAATATCCCAGTCTAAATCTTTTAATGGAAAATCCCTGAAAAGAGAAAATATTCTATCATGTCTATAAATATTTGCCCTACCTTTTAAAAGTATTTTAAGAATATCTTTCTGACACGTTATAGAAAGGAAATTGTCTGAGAAAACTACGTTACAGCTCCAAACTAAAAATCCCAAAATTGGTTATAAATTCTGCCTTACCCAGCCCACAAGGATGTGGCCAACATGATCTATTGATCCATCAGGTTTCCTGACTTCTTGAAGTCGCCTAAGAAGATCTGAGAGTGAATAGAAAAAAAGATGAGAAACCTCACTTTAATAAACCTGAATTTAAATCTATGTGCTATAATTATGCAGACAAAGACTATTTGAGATTTACCTTCGTGCAGAGGAATTAGAGAGTCCAGTGTTCCAAAAATTTGATTCAACTCCTGCTCTGTCATTATGGAAAGTTTAAGCATTGGATCATGATAAGCCTGAAAAGAAAACCAAACATTTGTGGTTTGTTTATTGAAAAAATCATTACAGAATTTAGTGCTCCCTCTAAGTTTCATAACCATATATTAAACTATCAGTTCCATATTAAAAAAAAAAATGGCAGCACACTTAAGTGTTTCAAAAAGAATGGGAAGATTGAAATATGCTTTGGATTTTTTTCTCTTTTACTGTCTTAGCAATTGTAAAAAACAAAGATTGTTTTAAATGTGTTATGAACCAATTAGCACGCTCTGTTGTGGTTTGGTTTTTGGTTTTGTTTTTTAAACATACCTTTTTTGCCAACTTCAGATCTTCTATCAAGTCTTCTTCTCCCTGGGAAAGTTCAAAGATAGCCTGTAAAAACAGACACAAGTATTAGAAAATATTTTTATTTAATCTATGCTCCACTTCCAGGGTTGATATTATATTTTGAACAGCTGTCTTAACACCATCTAACAGCAGTTCTTTGCCATATCTACAGAAATAAAGTAAGGCTTTATACCATAACTACAGAATCAACTGCATTGTTTTTTAAAAGGGCTATAGCAGAACAGTGATTAAAAGCTTATCTCAAACAGACAAAGAATTTTTTTTCCAAAGGGATGTGTTCCCAGATGTAGGAAACTACCTTCATTGTGGTTTTTTGACTTGACTGTACCTTAACCACTTATACAACTGCTTGCACAGAAGTTTGTTGTGCTCCATTTTAACACATGCACTGGCAGAAGTTACAGGAGATTCTACTAAGTAGGACACAGATTTTACTTAAAGTATTTCTTTGGTACTGAGCACTTTTATTTTGGTACCAGTTCATTTTTTTGTTACAAAGGCTGAGTTCTAGTTAACGCTTAGCTGATGTTAGTTACTCCTCTTAAAGCATATTTGAGACTTCAAAACTGGCAGATTAAAAATAACACCACCCTAATTCACTGGTTTATCAGACCCCTATTGCTATTAACTTCTGGCATGATTTCCTCCTAAAACAGTTCTGTAAGTTAAGGACATTTGGGGCTAGAATTCCTCACTTTACAGTCAAGGCCTTCAAGCAGTATAAATCCTGGAAGCACATTCCTTGCTGGAGCAGATTGCTGGGGCTCAGAAACACCCATTCCTGCCAGGTTTGCCATGGTGCAGCTCATGGGCAGCAGCTCAGCTGTCCCAGCAAAGCACACAGCATGGGAACAAACACACAGCAGAACCCTCCTGCTCAAACTGCTGGGATAGTGCTCACTTATTTGGGTTGTACCAAGGCTCCTGGCTCCTGCCCCCAGACAGCAGAGACTGATATATGCCATGCAAACAATTGCTACAGTTTATTTTTCAGTGAGCTGCCTTTGAAGTTCTCAATTACAAATTTATTTCCTATGAATTCCTGTACAATGTTAAAATTTGCACAAAAAATTCTTGACACTACTGTTGTTTCATTTATGACTCAGTCCCTGAAATATTCTCAGGGAGATTGTTACAAGCTTTGTTGATACTGCTAGAAATTTCTTTAGAAAATAAAAATATCTTGATTCTGAAGAAGCTCTGTGTTGACTATAATATGATCTATTTAGACTTTGTATTGTCTTGTCTGACACATCAAAACCACCAGCATGCTTCTTTTTTGCTTTGGAAGACATATCTTTTGATCAGTGTGTCATCTTTTTAGAACAGGAAACTTCCTCAAAGACAGTCTTTTCCAAAAGGGAAATGATATTGCATTTTTGTGTGTCTGTATCACCTCATGAACACCTGTTACTGGCACAGTGTGCTCACCTCACACTACTAGAACAACAAAATGAAACACCAAAATATCAACCATGACTACAGAAAGTGTCAGAACACATGCATGCAGCCAATCACAAGACAATGTATCTCAGTAACTTCAGGTTTGTTATGGAAATACAATGAGCTGGTTTTTACAAAAACACATCAATCTAAAATAGCTTGAGTCATAAAGACTAGAGATGGAATTCTGTTTCTAGCAGAGGTGGTGACACATTTTAATTGCAGGAACTCTTCAAGTGCTATCCCAATGCCTATGAACATTCCCAACTCCACACTTTAAAGGCAACTTTTGAACATGAAATTTACAGTTTAAAAAAGCATACATAGCTATACTGATACCTCTTGCCGCTTGATTTCCTTGGATGTAAGCATGTGATTGACACAGACATCAAAGGTCTCACTCCACAGTTTGCTGTCTCTCCTCTTTGTGCTAGCAGGGGGCACATTTCGAGACCACGGCCGTGGGCTGAACAGGTCTGGGCGGCTCTCGCTGCGGAAACTGATGGAGCGCTGCAAGAGACAGTTGGGTTTGTGTTGCAACAGTTTCATGTTACACCCTCACTTTTCTCATTTTCCAAGGAATTCATATACATAGTTCAGTACAACAAACAAATGTTCCTGTATTAGGTTTTACTTTGAACTTCATAACGTTTAGTACTGGGAATGCAGGAGAAACTATTTTGATACATGGAAGGGCAGGGCCTCCATTCCTGCACTGAACTCTGCCCATGTCCTGTCCTCAACATGTACAAAACTTCTGCAATGCACTCCCATACAACAAGCACCAAGAGTGTACTACAGGGAAAATGCAGCACACTAAACTAACAGAACTGATCAAATGCAGAGTTTCAACTCAGTGAACAGATATGAATTATGCATACATTTCACATCTGCTTCATCAAAAATTTACAATTAATGCAAATATTAGACCCTCTACCAGTGTGTACCAGCATCTCCGTATCTACTATGTGGTCTGGTCCTAAACTTCAATACAGCCAATTTCAATTTTAGGAAAGACTTGAGAGTTATAATTGTTTGTAAACTCTTGAAAGGATTTCAGGCTAAGGATGGATACTTTATTCTCTTACTATTCTATTTTCAAAAGGTTTCTTTTTTGCTGAGAGGCTTCTTTTTGAGGTCATACCTCTGAAATGCTTAAACTATTTCACATAGTTGAAATACTCTACATTTTTATTGTTATTTAAAACCTGCCTTACATAACAAAATCATCTTTCAATTGCCTTGGGTAAGAATATTTAAATCAAAATAAATTCTCTCAATTTCCAGGTTGAACATAGCATATACAAAGGACAATATTTGAAATTCTTCTCTGAAGATAAGAGCTCATAAAATGCAAACAGAGCCTACAAATAATATGTTTTTACCATATCAGAAGACTTGATATAAATAAAAAACCTGTCTTTTAACAGAAGCCATTCTGAGCTGTACTTGGAATTGACAAAGATCTCAACAATAAACACACACCCCTTCCAAAACTCTGCAAGTCAGGTGCTAGTCTTCTTTCAACAGTTAAGATGATACAGAAACACATGTGAAATTACATGCTTAATTTACACTTTTTATAATGAGGAATCATGGAGCAAACTGAAATTAGGCAGTATTTTGGGAAAAGTGACCTTTCACATGCACTGACAGAATGCTCCTCTCTGCTGCAGGAAAACACTTCAGGAGAACACTCCATCCAATTGTCCACAGCCCTAAACTGTCTTTATTGGGCAGAAAGGTCACAAAGAGGCTAAAAGACTCAAAATTAAACCAAACTCCCCAAAATCCTACTTGCTTAGCACCTTGCTACCTAGAAACAATAAGTATATATTTAATTTATTTCTTTCATACATCAGCCTTTTCATTAACCAGACAAAGTGTACCTTGCTTCATAAGGGACACAGGACTGAGGTTATTTATTAGTGGAATAGAGCCCTAAACTGAAGTTCTATTAAAAAATTCTATAAACAAGTTTGAAGATACTCTGATGCTATCTTTACTTTGTACTTGTCAAGAAGAAAAAAAAAAAAAAAAAAGAAATCAGTCATGTGATAGTATCCCATGAAGGAACTTCAGGAATGTCAAAAGAGTATTTCTACACCTCTAGTCTTTAAAAAATATTTTCCTGGTTTCTGTCTTCCTTAAAAAACATGTCCCACACACTGTTTAAAAATTATGGCTCTGTGGGATGATTAAAATTTTCACATAGTTCCAAAAACTAAAGGAGTTAGGGGAAAATCCATCCATAACCCCTCATTTTGTTTACTGTATTTCTCTGGCTGCAACAGATTTCCCTGGTTGTTAAAAGACTGTTTCCTGAAGGGTCTATGTGTTACCAATGTTAATTAATGCAATTAACAACCCTTAATTAGAGCTGCAGTAAAGCAAACAACTTCATGTACTGGGCAAAGGCCACTACTGATCACAGCCCTGGCAGTCAGAACTGTTATGAAAAACAATTTTCTTCTTGAGGATTTTTGAAATTTTTGGCATCCTAAGATAGATAAAAGTAATTTGGACTCCCTACTTAAATTCAAGACACACTGATGAAAACTGAAGTTACAGAGGAAGCCAGCCAGACTTCAATTTCTTTCTTCAGCATCAGCTGGAGTTCTTTTTCTGATCCTATTTTCTGCTTTCAGCCAAACTGCACAGCTGTGAATAAGACCAGGCAGATAATCATAATCATTAGTCTAGCTTGATGGAGACTGAAAATACAGCTCTGAAATAAACTGGATTCCCAGGTGGATTAACAAGTAAGAATACCTGCCTAGCATTAGGTGTCCTGCAGCTGCACAGAGTGTGGCTGGCAGTGTGTTAGATAAAGCTAACAGCATTTTATTAGTCAGCTGATATACACTGCCCTACATGACAGGAACAGAATGACTACAAATAGTCAATAACAAAAACAAACACAGAAACAAAAAGGCCCAAAAAGAAAACCTGAAAGACTTCAAATATTTTTTTACTTGGAATCCTTATGAGAAAAGTATTGAAAATAAGTGGAAAATTGGAATAAAGTGAAGTATATACAAAAAAAAAAAAATCAAGTACTTCTACAACCCATGAAAAGTTGCTAAGAACATTTCTTTAAAAAAACTACACAAATCCCAGAGAGAAATGTTTCTCCTCATGCTGCATGCTAAATGTAAAGTGGAAGTCACATGTGCAGAGGTAAGGAAAATTATACACAATGAGCAGGTTCTTTCCCCTCTTACATGTATCTTCCATTTAGAAGAATATCTAAGAAGGTTTGTTTGAAATGCCATAAAGGAATTTCAGAATTTTTAACTCCTTTCACTGATGCTGTTGGAGTGGTCTTTTATAGATGGATGTTCTGTTGACTTTTTTTTTTTCTTTCAGAGGAAGAAGTTGTTTGTTCTGCATGTTGTGATGATGGCAGTAGTTTTCTTCATTTTACAGACACAGAACATCTAGCAGCAATGCATGAAGAAACATGGGTTTTGACTGAAAAAGCAATGAAGATATATAAATTTCACCCAGTAAGAAAGCTAACTCTTTTTTTTCATTTTTTACAGGAGATCACACAATGAAAGGAAGCCTACACTGTTCTCAAGACCCAGTGACAGCTATGTCAAAACATAATAAAGTGAAATAGCTATATGTACTTCCCAGAATGTTTCTAAGTAATTCCAAGTAGGACACCTGAGCACAAGGTCAGTCTTTTTGTCCCTGCTCCAAAGCTATTGAGAAAATCAGATAAGAAGTCAATTTACAGTTGGGTCATCACCAGCAGGATCTAGAAAACATAGAAGCTGATTTCTCACCACAGTTCCTTCAAGCACCTAGAGGGGATGGTATAAATAACATCACTGTTTAATCTGCTAATTAAAATATATTCTTATGGTCAGTATGAACAGGGTAAAACAGAAAAGCTTGCAACAGTAGGACTTGCAAAAAGCCGATGTTTTCCCTCCTATTTTTGACAAATGTTACCCTTAAACACATTCATATAGCTTTCATTTTGGGAAGCTGCTACTGCATACCTAAAAGGATAGTTGTTTTGGTTTGTCTGAAACAACTTTATTAAATACAATGTTGTTCTGGACACTGCACTGTGCAGTCCTAGAGGCTTTCACTGCAGAACAATAGCACAGGTACCTAATAAACCAATAGCTGCCTAAGGCTGTGTTTCCCTAAGGAAAGGGAAGCATCCCGCTCAGCAGCAGTTTAGCCAAAAATGAAATCCTTCTCCACACCCCTCACAACTGGAACTGATGTTGGGCCAGCTTCCCCTGGAGGCAGACTCTGCAGGAGATTCACAGAGCCCAGGGGATACCAGGAGCTCTGCTCAAGTCACGCAGACCACGCCTGCACCAAGCCAGGCTGGGGGTGCAGACATTGGCTGATCCCCAACCCCGTGCAGAAAGCTGCTCTTTGAACATCACAGGAACCAAAGACAGGAAAACCAATGTCAGAAAACCCTGTAATATCCATTCTCTAGGTAATTACAACTGCAGAAAAATAGAGTTCTTTCCCATGACTTTTTATTTCTCAAAAGTCTCAGAATTTTCTTTCCTCATTAACAGGTAACTTCAGTAAAGCTCTAATTTAGGTAATTTTGATTAAGGAACATTTCTAACACATTAAAGTTACTTTTACAGTTCCTCTCGAAGAAATTAAGCTTGTTAAATAAATTTCTTCAGATCTTTTACATGACTTCTTACATAAACTCTTTTAAAGAGGATACAGTGAGACTCTGGGACAGACCCAGAGCAGTGCTGCAGCTCCCAGCTGTCACTGCAATTGGGAGTTGAGCACCCCAATGCTTTGCCATCTCTAGGTCTGAAGGCACAAATGCTTTATAAACTAAAGTTTCATTAGTCTCTATGTATGTCCAGTATTACACACCTAATCTATAACATAGAAACTGGATTTAAAATTTGTTTACTCTTTCTTAATTTTCATCACCTTTGGAAAATTACTTGGAAATTTCCAATTGTTCACTAATTCTTTTGTTTAGGTAAGGTCAAATTTCACTCTACAGGAGGAAATTCAGCAGCCCCACCTGACCAACTATACCAAAAATAACATTTTCAAATAAACCAAGCAACATTAAGAGAAAGCATTATGGAATATTCTCTTAATCAAATTTAAAAAGCAACTGTAATCCTTTAGTAAACTATTTTTATATGCTACAGGTGCAATAGTTTTCTTACTGGTAAGTGAAAAACATTCATTATCTGGGTAGAGAAGTGTATTTTTCGAGGTGAGAGTTTTAAGCTGAGTGACCTTGTGGTGACAAGGTGCCTAAGCCTGTTTGGCACATTTCAGGGGGGGGGGTGTCCATGTGCATCCCTGCTCCCAGGAAGGCTGAAAGGAGCTGCAGCAGTGTGGGAGCTGCAGAAATTGCTGCCATTACCTGCAGAGTCTGGCTGAAGCGCTTCAGAGGAGTGGCTCTCACAGGAGGAATGAGGCTGGCCAGGGATGTGACTCTGGAAAGAGGCTTGACCCGTTTGTTACTGGGCTCCTGCAGCACAGGGAGGAGGAGGGAAAGGAAAACAAGTCAGGGGAGTGTGAGCATAATCAGATAAAGACTGCTAACAGTTATGCTGGTTTTCCTAAGAAAGCATTTGTAGCAAGAGTGTTTGCAAACCTGGTCTGTAATTAGGGCAGTAAATAAACAAAGGCACTTTCAAATGCTGACAGTGACAGATTGCTCTTGGCTGGTACATACAGGTCTTGGAAACAGCTGAAAAATACAATGATGAAGAAGCTGGCATGGCCAGGAACAGGGGAAGGGAGGTAAAGAAAGAGAAAATAATTTGATTGTTTTAACCCATTCTTAGCAGACAAATTTCCAGCAGTGTTCTGCAGCTAATGCATGTTCTGATAATCTTCTCACTGAAAGGAATACTTTCAAATATTAGCTATTCTGTTTGCACCTTTGCTTCTGGCACTGTCAGCATGTGACTCTATTCTGCTAAATTAATTTTCTTCCAGAATATATAATTTAGACCGAAATCTCTCTTATTGTCTTTGAATGCATGTTCTTATGAAAACACATATACAGGCAAACACATTAATAACGTGCTCACATACATTTATTTTTTTGCATAAAATATAAAGTAAAATTAAACAAAATCTACCATAAACATTTAATTCAAAGGTGTTCTTTTCATATATATTGTAACAGCACAACAGCACTCAAAGTAATGTATAACTAAAATAATATGCCAATTGTGCTGCAGATACGTATTTTTTAAAAAATTAATAGAAATCTTAACACAGAAAAAAGTGATTATAAATACATAAAAATAGAACAGTTACCCTTGGCTTCCTAACCTCCATCTGACATTTAATGGATCTCGAACAGCACATGCAAAAGGCAACAGAAAAAGAGCCAAACCTTCCAAGTGAAGTTAAAAACCCCATCCAACACCATATTTCAAGGACATCCTAAAGCAGTTCATCTTTCTTTTGCAGCCATGCTTATAAAGTTTGTGTAGGTTTGCTATGCCTCCAATTGTCTGTACATAGCTTTAAGAAAAAGAAGCATGCCTTTTATTCTTTTCTTCAGAAATATAAATCCTTCTGGAAATAATGTAGATTTGTCATCCTTCTTGATACCAAATAATAATAAATCTCAGCGGCGATGATCACCATCTGTATTACTGGCAAGAAAAATTCTCTTCCATTAATGCAGCAACAGAGGAAAGGTGAGAAGCAGCTACATATTTAATTTACTTCTCAGCAGGCAGACCTGGAAATCCATAAAAGCCAGCTGAGATGAGCGACAGAGTGTTTAACCCTCTAGCAAAAATAATATATTCCATCACACATGACACATGGCACTAAAGAACTATAGCAGTCTAAAGGAAGTTAAATCCTTATCCTCATCACTGCACTGCTATTCATAACCCTTCCTTTTCAGCAACCATGACTTTGAGGCAGGTTTCAGAGTGAGCATTTTTTATGTCATTGCAGCACCACTCACACACTCCCCTCTCCAGCAGCAGTATCCCACCCCCTCCCCCACTCCCAAAAAAAGAGGAAAAATCTTTGAGTTTCCAGTGTAATTATTCTCTAACTGGGGGCACAAGCATGAGCTGTTTCTGGTTTCTGATTATTGCGAGTGCTGGTGGCCAGAGCACAGCCCAAGGCAGGGCCATGGTCAGGAATGGTGCTGCGCTGCAGTGCAGGACACGGAGCCATGCCAGCAGCACAGCTTGTGCCAGCAGCTCTGCCTCAGCACAGGGCACAGGCATCAGTGCCCCAGCCCAAAAGTCAAACCTGGAAATGGACATTGCATACACTTTCCAGAAGATAGGGAGGGGAGGATTAGGATTAATAGAAATTATTACTCCTTTATGCCTGTATCCCTTCTGGTATCCATTGCCCCTATCCATTTCAAGGAGAAAAGTGCTAAGGCAGTATAATTTTTACTAATGTTCATGTTGCAAAACCTCACTGAAAACAGAAACTGATTTTAAAGATTAACTCCAAGCAGAGTTTCAGCTACCACCAAACACCATTAAGATCTTCTGGAACCTCTTGCTGTGAGCCACTAGAGGCCAGCTGTTCTTCCAGCAGGCAAAGCCAGGTCAGATACCTGCAGTCCTGCCCTTCTGTGTCAGCACCCACCTTGAACTCCTCATGCAATCTACCGTGTTCTGATTTCACATGGAAAATTCTGACCAGAATTTGGAACAGTTAAATATGCAGTCCAAATTTAGGATTCAATTTTATGGACAGAAATCAGCATTATTATACTCCAGATAACTTCAGAAGCCTGAAACTTTACACCTTTACCAATAAGTTCTGAAAAAAAAACTTGCTAATTATAAGTTTTTAAGTACGAGAAAAGCTTTTCTCAATACTCCCAACATTACTTTCCCCTTCATTAGAAACTGAGTGGTTGGTTAAGACACTGAGCTGGAAATGAAAACTCATCAAATCTTAGTGTTCCAGATGTCTTTTTATTCAGGGAAGTCTTACAACAAAAGCCATCAGCACTGAGTCACCCTTTCTACTGTAGAAAAATTGAGTTTGTACAAATAAGGTGCAATGAAAAGACAGCACTACCAGAACAATTCTAAAACTGTCAGACAGTAATACTGAAACAGCTGCACATTTGACCACAGGATTCCTGCTGTACTGTCTACATCCATTCTGCCTCTGCCTCTGCTTTCATCAGCACTCTCATTCTCAAGCTGTGTCACCTCTCCTAACCAGCACTGCAACGAAGCTGAACAAACTACTGAGGCCAACAATCTGCACAGGGTAAAATTGCACAGTCAAGGGCAACTTCTGAACAGGTGGGGGTTTTTCTCACCAAGGACTGTGTTTGTCACAGCCAACAAAACAAATGGAAAGAGGAGACTGTGTGAACTGTTCTGCTTTACCCAGAGATACTGACCAGAATCTGCACTTGCACATTAGTCCAATATGTTCATTATTCCAGTAATTTGTCTCTGAAAAGTCTCCAATTTTCCACTTAACCAAAACTCCCACAACCATAAAAAACTTTAGGGTATGAATGTTCAGTGTCTGGCCAGCATGAGGAGGCTCCAGTGAGGTCACACTGCACTGGCAGAAAGAACATCAGACTCAGGTCTGTACTCTGAGTGTACCCAGAAGAATCAGAGCTGCCAAAGTCATCACTGCTCCTCTCCTCCTGCTCTCCTCCTGCCTCCCCCTCACAGCTCAGGGAACTGGGAGAGGATCAAGAGAGAGGATTTAGAGTCTGGATCCATTTGCAACAACCATCACCTGTCCAGACTGGGAACCAGGCCAAGTTATGACAAAAAATTCAGAAGTTACAATGTGCTGCCTGACCTTTTAAAGCCATTATGATTGGTATTTAAAAAAAAAAATGTATTTCAGAGTTTTGAAACTACTGCATGTTAGACTGTATTTTCAGAGTTATGAAGGCTTGCCAAAGCAATACGGGAAGTAAGTTTAAAAAAAAAAGACTCAGACTATAGTTTGGCAGAGTTTCCAAAATGTGGAGCTGGTATATGTGAACAAGTAACATTAATCTGACAGGGCTTTAAATTTGATATAAGGCTAAATAAAGCTGAGGGAAACATGAGTGCAGGAACTTCAAAGGCTGAACAGTCAAGTGAAGTCAAATTAATACCTGACTAGGCCAGAACAATGAGCAGATGGCTGTTGGAGGGAGCTGTAAATTTGAACTCAAGATTACTTTGGTAACATTTGAATTCAGAGAGAAAAAATTTAAGCTGCAAATACCCTGAATGCATGCAGCAGAAAGAATCTGAAACTCTGAACATAAAAGAAGCAAGTCCATGTCCAAAACATGGATGGTTTTGAATACCAGACAGTGGACATTTCAAACACCTACTATGTCCTTCTTAGTACATTTTTCTAACATACCTTTCTGGAGAATTAGTAGGAAGAAAGACTAATTACCACAGCATAATCAGTGATTATCACTAATTTAAGATTAGAAGCCACCAGACAAGACGTTTCAAAGATGCCATGCCTCTAATTAGACATGAAGGACACAGTGCTTCCAATTGCTTCTTTGTTCTAATTTACTCTTTATGTATAGGTACAATTCTATCTCCAGTATCTTCTATATATTAAACCCTAACCCAATGGTTTAGACTACTGAGTAAGCAAGAAAAAGGTCTATCTTTTAATGTATAACTCTCAAAAAATGACCCTTCTGTTGTGAGACAGCAGGAAAATGCAGCATTTAGCTCCAACTACAGCACTACTGGGAACCCACACTGAGAAGACTTAACAGCTGCCAGCTCCCTTTTCAGAAAAATTTAAGTCTTTAAGCCTTGCAGAACTGAGTGACATCTTGCTCAGTATAAACTGTGATATGGTCTTTTCAAAATGACAACATCCTGACAAAAAGGTAACTTTTGTATCATCATTTTGGGTCTGATGCACAGACCCACACAGATTAAAAGGCACACAGCACCTGCTCCCAGGGCAAGCTGAGCATTCAAACAGCCATGGAAGTGTGTTAAAGCAGAAGACCCTGTGAAGAATTAGACACTTACATTAGCTGCAATGTACTGGCAACTCAGTCCATGCTATTAGTGAAACTTACACCTAATTAATACCTGGTTATATTGCATACAAGAACACACTACACATATGAAAGCTTCCAGAAGGCTATTTAGGGGAAGCAGGTAATACTTTGGTGCTCTTTATCAGCAAAATAAAAAAACCCCACTCTTTTACTATGTAAGGAATGGAGTATTCCCAAAGTTCAAAGCAGAGTTAAAAACTGATTGATACAGTTAAATTGGTTTGATACATTATCATTCAAGACCACCCACACCTTTAATTACCACACTTGGGTGGATAACTTACTCTAGCAAAAGACTACTTTTCATTTCAGAACAAACAGAAAGCAAGGAAACAAAAAGAATGAGGCCAGGTTCCCTCCATATTGCCCTAAGAACATCAGAACCAATGACCTGGATAACACATGCTGAATAGTAGCCTAGGTGCCATATAAAAGGTCTTCACTTGCTCCAGTACCTCACTTCAAAATTCTTCCACTAAGCCCCTGAAGGGCATAGCCACTGATTTCCTGCCAGTGAAGAGCAAATTATGTTCACTGCTGCTATGATTGTTTTTCCACCTGACTCTCCCATCTCTTATCAGCAACTTCAACAACAGCCTCGTGTAGGAGGACTGGTGCTGAATCTGACAAACAAGGGAAAATGTTTCCCTGAGGGGCCATTATTCCTGTGTCTGCTGCACTACTGTGACCAGGATATTGTGTTGATTTTTCTGATTGTATTTAAAACCAATTCAACAAAAGGAACTTAAAAGAGGTTTTTACCCAGCCCAGAAAATAAGTGCTATGTGAAAACTGGTACAGAAACTTAGCATGTTAGAATAGCAGAATTTATCCTGTTTACATTTAACCTTCAAAGGCCAACTCACCTTCTCTCAACCAACACACAAAGTGGCTGAAATTGCCAATGCCTTTAAGAATCTAAATTTATTTGACTTCAGCAAGTTCTGAGACATTTACAACAGTAATTCTGGATTTAAGGTAGCCACTTTGCTTAACATTTTATTAAAAACATGCTGGCTACCTTTCAGGACAAACAGACATCCAATGCATTCATTCTGTGCTATGGGAGCATTCATTAGGGAAAAATGCTTCAACTTAAATTAGTCTCGAGAGTGTTAAAGTGCAATAAATAGAAGACACTATAAATTGAAACAGTACAGTAACCTTTGTTTCAAACCTAATTCACAAGCAGTGCCAGTAAACTCAAACAGAACCACTCTGTTTCAGGTTTCATGTAACTGGCTATATTTCCATATGCCTTAAAGGTTTTCATACTTTAAAGGTTATTAGTTTTTAGTCAACTTTATAAGGGTAAATCAACATTTGTCATGGCAGGAAGCCCAACAATATTATTTTTGTTAGTCTGCTACTAGTTAAATTGGCCTCAGATTAAACAGCTCTAATAAATGCCCCCAAAACTTGGAGTTTAATAAAAAAACCCATATTCAAGCTCTGTTCTACAGGATGTTATCAGTATTTAACCTTCAGCAGGATTAAAAACAAAACAAAAAAGGTTAAAATAGAAAAAACAACCTATGTTACAACAGTTCTTAACACAGCAAACACTTAAACCTAAAAATAAATTAAACCAAACATCTCAAGCTTTATGTACCTTCAGAGTGAAGCCAGTCTAAAACCAGAACAACATTCTCAATTGATTCTGGCACTAAAATGACTGAGTTTTTATACTGAAACAGCAGAGAATTTGCCTTTGCTGCATAGTATCTTTGAAAGATTCTGAGTGGAAAATTATAGAACACTGCTTCTTCTAGAACTGAGGTGTATGGTCAAGAAAAACAAAGTAGGCGACTCTAAACCAGTTCTAAGTATAGTTCAGTGTTGTACAAAGGTAACTAAATCATCCACATTAATCCATGCTAAAACCTGGGAGAGGATCTCACTACCAAAACTGCCAGCATCTCAAGGAGAACTTATTAAGCAATTTTAGTAAATTGACACAAAAGCAACTTGATCATACAATAGAGCATGTGCATTAGTGATGAAATTTTCCTTGAAATCCATAAGGTCTCATCCACCACCTGCATTCCCTGATGGCAGCAGGAAAAGATTTGTTGTTCCTCCACTGTCAGTCTCCTCAAAACCAGCAAGCAAACAAAGGAAAATCCAGAGACATTTTATTTTAATCACAGCATTACAAAGAAGAGAACCTGAAGTGATAACTGGGATACAATGAAGAGCCATTTAGGGAAGTGGTGAAATATTCCTGGTCAAAGACACCAGTGAAGTTTGCATTATGTTATCCCACCATGTGTTAATCCAAGATTGGCTCCTCCTGCATACAGGCTGCCCTTGTTGGTCACCACCCTCAGGATCTCAGATTTCATTTCCCATTGGCAAGACAGAAACACTCAAGTGTCAGCAGCATAAGGACAAGTTGCATCCAGCAACCTTGACTGATCGTTCATTTGTCTGCAATATCCAGAATCAATACATCTATCAGGAGTTAGGAAATGAAGGCAAATTAACAGAAAAACCTCACACTGAGGTAAATTAACACAAGCAACAGAAACCCTGAAAAACTAATGTAGAGTTGATTAAATTCCACCTTTCCTCTCATTAGAAGCTGCTTGCACAGGCAACCTAAGAAAGACCTTTTCCATTCTGAAACTGACTGGATATTAACCTGGACTGCCAATTAACCAGCAGATATCATACAGTGATTTACTGAATGGAAAAATAAAGACAAGCTGTTTGTTTCACACTGCCATTAAGCAGAACAGATCAGCAATTCCAAGTGCAGGGGTTTGACACATTTCCAGCTACACGGCACATGAACTTAGCTGAAATATGTCTAAACTGCAACAAGCTAATATTTCATTAAAATGAAATACATACATTTAGAAAGATCAAAGAAAATTCATGACTTGGAGTTTATCTCATAATCTTTTGGCCCCTCTCCCACTGGCTCCACGCCTGGTTCTCCTGTTGATGATGTGCCATGGCCTAGAGGCTGGTGGGTTCCCCTTCACATTCCCCATGCCAAATAAACTCAGTCCTGAGCACCAGGCAGCCCAGATATCCTGCACACCATTGCTGGGAGGATGGCAGGACACAACAAAAGACTGGCTGCAAACAGCCCTGACTCCAAGGCCTGGGATTCTGCACTGTAAGAGCTGTAAGCAGACACACAACATACTGGAGATGCAAAGGAATTCTACGCCCTGATTGTAATTTTTGGAGCCTAAATCCAGGTGCTGTGTTGGATCCCGTATGGCAGGACAGGACATCCTTACTCTGAGGAATTAGGGAGTTCCTTCCCATGACTTCACATTCACACCTTTAAACCTCAATCTGTGGCTGTGAATGTTCGTTCTCCACTGCTGCCCACCCAGTCTGGGTGTTTCCTTTAGGAGAGTTGATAACCAATGAAACACAGAAAAATGTGTTTCTCATCGGGAAAGGCATGGAGCTTTTTATAACTTAGAGTAAGCAAGTTTCAAATTTCACTAATTATTTCTATTTTTGCATTATAAAAAAGTTGGGAAGAGCCCAACACTTCTGTACAGTTCGCACCTAGAGTTGTGCTATAGGATTTTGTGTAGGACATGTAATGATGCAAGTAAAGACCTTATAGTGTTTACCATATTAATTCAGGTACTGCAGTGTTTTACTGCCCTTAAACTGCATTTTAAAAGAACTATGATAGCCGGACTTAGGCTTGAACAATAGCTTTTTATCAGAATTCAGACTTTAGTGTTTACATATATTTTGGAAATTTCATTTATCATTGTTTTGTGACTGTGCAACTTTCCACAGCGTTTACGCCAAGGGAGCTGGCGTAGTTTAAAGAAAGAGCCAGAAGCAGAAAACATCACTTCTCTTTTCTGCCACTGACTTGTTCCTCAAAACATCTACATAGCAGAACTCTGTTCTAATCCAAAACATACCAACATTTACGCAGAATTTGAGTTATTAAAAAGAATCAACCAACTTCACATGTTAATAACTAGAATGAGAGTCGCGTTTGCAAAGGCAGAAACGCCTGCCCGGACACGGGAGCGCTCTCCTGCAGTAGCGCACAGCTGTGGTAGAAGGCGCCCAACAGCTTTAATTCCCCTTGTAAATACTAAAAGCTGAAAGAACAGTTTAATGTTAGAGCTTAAGGATTTTTTTTCCCCGCATAGATTTCAAAGAAACAGGCTGCAATACACCAGTCCTTACAACGCCTTTCTCAAAGATTAGCTTTTATTTCTGCTTTCTTAATCAATTTTTTGGAGTGGTGGGTGGTCTTACCTTCCTAAGACACGATGTTTAAAAGTTTCTTTTTCAGAACTCTGGAATCCCATCCTATGCTCAGAAAACAGCTCAAAAGCATAAGGATGCATTTTCTTATTCATATAAAACACAAGCTGTTTGCATGTTGTAATTTTGATTGATCACATCTGTTACTCAATACTTCCTCATGCTCCTGGCTTTCATTGAGTATTTTTCTTTGGAATTTGATTAGAATCAAGCTGCTCTTCCTAACTGTAATAAAACAACACACCAGCTCTTCAGATCTGACCATGCTATTAATTCACAAAAAATCCCTTCATGCAGTAAAGGCTAAAACTATGTTTCATTAATATTATCATTAATATAATGAGTACCTTGAGAGAAACATTTAGTACCTAACAGCTTGTGTATTCCACAGATGCATCCACACAATCACACACTCAGGGTGTTATTTTTCAGAAACACATGGCTGAAAATAATTCCACTTTCCTTAACCTCAATAATTACATCTCTTTATGTAAAAGTACACAGAAAAGCAAGAGTGCAACATCAGTTCTTAGCTTAAGTATCATGCTTAAATAAGGTCACTGGTCTTATGTTACTTTTACTTTAGACCTATTCAAGTGGGGAGGTAATTAATCTTTGATGAAGGTGTATTAAATGGAACCAACTTAATAGGCTGCCTTCAAGTTACTTAGCAAACAAGATTAATAAAGAAACTATATATTTAAGTAATAAAAACTTTCAGATAAATGTTCTTTCTTCCTCCAGAACAGTGAGAATCCTTAATGTCACTGTTTTTTTCCTAAACACAAAACAACATTAACCTAAAGTATCAAATATTTAAGTTTTTCACAAACATTGCTGAATTTGAGTTAGTGAATAAGATTTTTAATGTCACTTGAAAGACTTCCATGCTTTTTAAGAAATAGAGCAGTCAATCTGCTGATAGGGCAGGATTTTCAGTTAACTGTACATCAGATTAATTTTTTGTTTATTGTGATAAGGAAAAGACAATTAATGTAAACGGCATCTTAAAGTTAATGCTCTAAGACACCATTTTACTGATTCCCTTTCAGTTCCTACAGAAGTTTAATAATTTGTAAGTAATGCTTAGTCCTGGAATAAAACACAACTAAATCTCTTTAAGCTACTTATGTAAAAGAGGTACGTCTCAATCAGCTGTTTTAAAGATTACTTTTCCTAAAGTGACAGATGACAAAAATCTAGATTCTGTTTCTTGCTTTATTCCAAAAGAAAGGTGAATACCTAGAGAAGGCAGAAAAGGATGCCTAAACAAAATGGGTATTTATACACTGCAGCCTGTTCTCAAAGCACGTTACTTTCCCCCAAAGCAATACAGGTCACAAAATACAGAAAAATAAAGTTGCATCCGTGTCAGCAGTACCTCGATCTCTTTAGCTGGGCTGGTCACCGTCTGCGCTTCCAAGGCGAAATTTGCCCTCTTGGCGGACAGGTAGAAGGGATAATCCTTGGCCACCATGGTGGCTGCAGGAGCGGCGGTGTGGCGGCTCAGCGCGGGCTCGGTGCGGGCCGTGCCCGGCCCCGGCAGCGCTGTGCCTGAGCTAGGCTGGGCTGTGCCGAGCTGAGCTGAGCTGAGCTGGGGCTGGGCTGTGCCGAGCTGAGCTGAGCTGCGCCCCGGCCCGCGGCTCGGAGCGCCCGGATCCTGCAGCCGCCCGGCGCCCACTGCGGCAGCGCTACAGCTACAGCCAGCCGGGGCGGGCTGGGCGAGCCGGGGCGGGGCGGGCCGGGCAGGGCGGGGCCCGAGCCCCCCACACCCTCGGCTCCACAGCCCCGCGGCCGGAGCTGGAGCTGCCGGCGCAACGAGCGCCTTTGGCCTCGCCGTGCCTTGCCCCTTATCGCTCCCGCAGCATTAACAGCGCACGGACACGGGGGACACGGGGACCGTGACTTCCCGCAGCATGACTGTGAGAGCCTTTCCGGCAGCCCAGTGCCCGACAGGAGGGCAGCACTCACGGCGGTCCCCAAAGGCACAGACCCGAATCCAGAGCGGGCTCCAGCCCTGCTCGCGGCAGTGGCACCCACATCCAGCGCGCTGCGCTCCCGCTGATCAGAGCGGGAATATGCATCATGTCACGAATGTCTGGTGCCACAACACACAGCATTGCTTTCACTCCCTCCCCAGCATGCTTCTTTTTTTCTGTTTTTTTTTCCTCCTACCCAAATTGCTGCTGTTTTCCCCTCTGGCAAGTTGGAGTTTGTTTCTTGTTTGTTTCTTGTTTTTAAAGTTCCACTTTTGTTGCTATTGTTCAGCCAAATTGCTCCCCTACCCTCCCCTCTCATTGTATCGAGCTGAGAAAGTGGAAAAACACCTCTGGTCTAAGGTATCTCACAGGGCATTTCAGTGTCTGTGCAGCCGGGCAAATTCTGTTTGATGGCTACTTTAAAACAAAGGGAGTGAAAATTTCCTGAAAAGAGAGAGGAAGCATTAGAGGCCCTGTTTGCAACACAGGATCACTCTCACAGAGACTAAAATACGGGAGACAAGGAAAGGGAAATTGAGTAGGAAGCTGGATGGGGGAGGAGGGAAGAATATTTTGAGCCACAGGGAAGCAGCCCAACCAAGAATAACTCCACAGACCTTGAAAAAATTAACTGATTTTAAAGGGTGATCATGTGATGGATGTGGCTTTATAAGCATCTATTTTTCTAAAGGCTGTTAATCAGATAATGATGACTTCGGAATAAGATTAGTCAAATGGCAAATCTAGTCCTCATTTGGACACTTTCCTTTTACTTCACCAACACCCCAAATATATAATAAGTTCTCACACCCTCCCTAGGCCTTTTCAGGAGCAGCTGCAGTACAACCAGAGATGCTCTCTTGCGCCTGTCATGCACATCTGTCTATTTTATGGTAGTCTGGCCTTAAAACAAAAACCTCACTAGCTTTCCAAACTTGAAATTCTTGCAAAATCACTAGAACAGTTATAAGTACTTCTAGACTTGCAATGATTCTAGAAGAAAATGTGACATTTGAACATTGGGGTGTTCTGTGCCTCCTCATCTTCATTACAGTAGGGCAAGACAAGGCTGACTGAAAGTGAAAGTGTTGACAAGAGGCACAGAACAGCTTTTATGCAGATAATGGGTAAGCAAAAACAGAGAAGAGAGAGATTAGAGTAGATGTGATTAGTACACCTACAAACCAAAATTGACAGAGGAAGCTAATATGGAATGATTTTACACTGTATTCAACTACAGGGAAAAAATGGTGCATTAGATTAAACCAGATGGTGGAGATTCAGAGCAAAGAAAAAGGAGCTAATTCTTCATATTATATACAACTTTTGTATTATACACAGCAGAAGTATCTCTCACAGGATGCTGCTCCTAAGAAATGTTCTCAGACACAAGTTCTTGACTATTGGGGCAATATTTTGGGAAACACCATAACAGGCTATTTCTGTTTCAGACTCTTTAAGCATCTACTCTCACCACACCACTGGATATTTGGTGTTACGGAAGATAATTCTTGCAGTTAACATGTTCCTTTCCATATTAAAAAAAAAAAAAAAAGCATTTTGTTTGAAGACTACATACAAGTCTTAGCTCAGGATTTCTGAAGCTACGAACAGTTACTTCAGCCACATGAATGTACACTCACTTCTGCAAGTCTTCTTCCCTGTGATGTTCAGGGTACACAGCTCAGAGTGCAACCTGACAATGTTGGGCCATTTCTCTTCACATTTCAAGCACATCAAAATACCACTACACACAAATTGTAAAAAATGGTCAAGACGCTTTATGAGAACACTGCAGCTGCTGTCTAACCATTTAAACCCAAGAAGCCTTGATTTCAAATACCATCTGTGTATGTTTGTTTATGAAGATGTATGTTAACACCATTTCAAAAATCAGGTTCACTTAAATCATTTAGACAAAATACCTTCAGGGCATGTTCTCAAAGCAATCTAATCCTGTAACATGCTTCATGGCATGAACAGCACTTTACACTGGACAAGAGAGTACTGGTTTGGAGACTGAAATAATGAACTTGGGTTTATACACTAAAAAAAATATGCCAAGGAAGGGATTCTGTCATTTCTCCATTAATCAGGCCAGTGCATTTCAGCTTGATTAAGCATTCTTGAGAAACACGAGAAAAATTAGTTCTAAGAGGAATATGATTGTTAGTAGGCAGGACCTTCATGTCAATAAATTTCAGAACATCTTGTACCTACAAGATAGACTTCAATGACATGGAAAGTAGGATTAATTAGACTCCATGGATGTTTGTTTACTCCACCAGAAAAGTGTAAATACAGTTTTGGAAATGAAACTTGGACCCAAAGTTCATTGATGAATGGCACTGTACTTTATAAGTATAGTATTATCTGATGGAATAACAAATGCAAACAACTCTCAGAGAGTTGAATGTCTGTAGAATGCAATGTGCATTTATAAATAATGAATTATGATTACAGTTTAGTCATGGTATTGAATCCCTTCTGAACTGTGTATCAAACACTTGGAGTCCCTTCTGTAAGATCTTACAAACTTAGTGTGATTTATATTTCATTTCTACATGAAGTTAGATTGCACAGTGACTGCCCACCAATAGTCACTGCATTGTGTGTGTGCACCCGGGCCCAGGCAGAGCCAAACATCAGTTCATAAACTTGTGGCTGAAAGAGTCCTTAGGGAACTCCAGTTATACAGTTGGAGAAACAAAGGTTTCAGTGTTCCACTATGGAAGTTTGTAAGTGTGGAGCCAGCGAGTCCAGTCTTTCCAAAAATTATACTTAGACTACAAGTCTACACTAACACTATAAAAATTATGAATCTGAATTGTAAGGTACTTTCATTTCAGATAAAATTATGGCAGTGACTATGTTGCAGGCCATACCTGTGCATCAGTTTTGCTGTTTCTGGAACATGTTTTGGTGGTTTTAGTTCAGTGGCGGAGGTGTAGGAGGGTTTTTTAAATTTATTTAGGCCCTCATAGAATTTAGTCAGACAATTACTTACCTGTCAGGGAGAAGTAAGGAAGGTATTTGGTAAGTCTGGAAAGCCCAGCTCAAAGGTGCCTACCACTGCTGACCTGGTTGAGGACTGAAGTTCACTGACAGAGCTGTTCTGTGGTCATGATGCTCACACCCACGCCTTTAGTTCATTTCCTAACAGATTCAAAACTTAATACAGAAGAAACTCTTGAAAAACATCTGTCAGAACAGCAAAACCCTTTGAGATATGTTCAGGTTCAAACCTTACAAAAGTCTTAAATTAAGTAGAAATATCGCATACACATTTCAAGGGAAAAAAACCGCAGTGGTTTGCAGTTTATGGAATATCTCCCATATAATATATGCACACTTCCTGTCATTTAAATTGAAAGAAAGTAGATTTAGATTAAATATTGGGAAAAAACCTTCTCACCTTTGAGGTGAAAAAACCTTTGAGGGTGGTGAGACCCTGGCACCGGTTCCCAGATAAGCAGTGGATGCCCCATCCCTGGAAGTGTCCAAGGCTAGGTTGGATGGGGCTCTCACCACCCTGGCCCAGTGAAAGGTGCCCCTGCCATGGCAGGGAGTTGGAGCAAGATGAGCTTTAAGGTCCCTTCCAAATCAAACCATTTTGTGATTTCATGTATGTAGCTTCACAACAAACAAACCAACCAATAAACCAGAAGCCACTGCTTAGGAGAGATACAATTTAGCTAAGAATACTCAGAGCAAAGATACTATTCCTCCAATTCTGAAAGAACTGTGAAAGTCAGCCAGGCTAACTCTGTACACACACATAATTCTGCACCTACTGAGTTTCTCTGAAGCCTCTCTCCAATGGGATCCAATATCTCTCTTCAGGATAATCATTAGGAAGCTTTCCTTTCAGAAAAACAAAGACAAAATAACAACCACCAACACTGAAACCACATTCAAACAATCCAAAGAGAACTTTTGAAGCAGTCTTTCAGAAGATGGAATGCAGAACCACTGACAGTGTTGACTGAGAAGCCAGAAATCACGTAAACTGCTTTAAAAAAAGCATTTATCAGGCAGTTACCCAGCTGTTCAAAAAACTGCAATATCCTCATTGCAAATACAGACTGTTCACATGGTAATGAGTTACAATTTACTAGGTAAAAAATATTAGGAAAAGACTGCTCGATTAAACACTTTAGTGCCGAGAAATTCCAATAAAAATATTAGAGAATAAGCGATTACCATTAAAAATGTGCTCTCAAAATCAACACCTATAATTTTTCCAAGTAGAATCCTAATCATGGAAAGATCAGTGCAGAAAAATGAAACCCTGTGTAACACGTGACATCACAAAACTGAACCCCAAATTCCTATTCTGTCTAGATTCTCCATCTGAAGACCTTCCACATGATCCTTATTTGTGCCATGTGTGGAGTACTGTTAGAAGAACTTGGGAAGGAGGAAGTTATGTTTCCTCACTATTATTGTGGGCTGTGCTTTGGGATTTGATGCCAAGGTGCCCTGAACTATTCCCCTAGGTTTTGTCAGTCAGTAGCAGGAGTTTCCCCGGTGTTCCATTATGAATGATGCTATTTCAGAATACCAGCTCTACCCTGAAGTATACCCATGTCAAAGTGAGCGAGTCATGATTCTCATGCCAACCATCATGAATGGTTTACTGTATAAACACACATCCAGTTGTAAGGCAGGCTGCAGGCTTTCAAACTCAGACAGTGTTTCTTCACACAAATGTCACTGGTAGAACAATTCTGCACTGGAAGAGAAACAGATCAAACAACTTGTCAAGTTGTTTCGATTTGTTTTTATTTTGCTAAATTCATGAAAGTTTTGATTACCAAGGGAAATACTGCACAGTTAAAGGATGCCTTGTAACAATCACTTTCATACTGAGGCAGAAACACTCCTTTCATGAGCTTCCCTAGGGATGACAACAACAGCCCATTTTTCAATCTGCCTCAGATTCATATACAAAAATCGTTTTGGTGACTGGCCCACAGCTCGGTGCTAGGGATGGCTGGCTTGGAGACACTGGGAGGGGCTCACACTTTTCCACCCCTCTACCACACCCAGCAATGCACACCACTTGGTGGTCCCTGATGAGGGAATCACAGGGTGTGGTGAGGTTGGCTAAAATGATCCTCCACAAGTCACACTTATAAATTAAGAAGTTGGTTGAGTTTGTCTGAGTACACTTCCCTGGAGAGAGCAGAAAGGAGGAGGTGGGGAGGATAGTACTGATTTATCCATGTGGATTTTAAACAGCTGCTCAAATTCTGTACAGGGTGAATTGATCACCCAATGTCGAGCACCCTTTCCTGAACTGTTCATCAAAAGGCATTCTAGGGAGAGGAAATTACTGGAAACACTTGTATGATGTTTAAATGAGATTAAATGTAATTAAAATACTTTTAAGCTACAGGCAGTGGGGGAGCAGGAATTTCTCTCTAGAGCACTTATGCTGACTGGAAAATTAAGTAACAAATTTCTTTATGAGAAATCATTATGCCTAGTACAAAATGTTTAACAAGACATCACAGTAGGGGTCTATTTATTGTTTTGATTAAACTTTATTACAATAACATGTATGTTACGTGAGTAACTCTGAAATATTACTCTTCAGAGTGGATAGTATTTTGTAATATTTTACACACATGTATGTATGCTTTGCTTATATATGTATGTATGCCCAGATAAGAGCAAGAAGAAAGTTCTGTTCTATTCAGAAGCAACAGGAATTTCCCCTCTCTATAACTGAGAGACAATACTGGCCAAATGCCACTTGGTTTGTTCTTCCAACCATCCCCTCCAAGTGCAATAAATAAAGAAAAGTTTGGGGTTTCTAGGGTTTTTTAGACAAATCACATAACTGGGGGAGAAAAAAAAAAATCAAAACCCAAACCAAAGCCTACAAAAAATCCCTATCACAAATAAGCAAACAAAAACCCTTAAAAACCAAACAACAAAAGAAAAGCTTTCAGCTACAGAGGTCCTTTTCAGGTCAGAAATAAAATCAGCAGAAAAGGATCAGACTTGAGTCTTTTGAGTTGTCTTTTCCTATTCACCTCTTTACCTACAAACTTCAAACCTTATTATACATTTCTTTGTGTTCAGATTGACGCAGCAGCTTTCTGCGCTGCACTCAGAGTCCCAAGTGCTGACAAAGAATAAGATTTTACTTGATGGCTGAGCTGAATGGACAATTTCCCACTCATAAAAGTATAAACCTCACTTTCCCCTCTGCCCAAATTCCTCTTTCTCTCTCTCCTCCTGCTCTTCCACTGGCACTCAACCCTCTCTCTGTATAATCCTTTCCTGTCACCTTATTGCAACTCTAACATTCATTTCCTCACACAGGTAAGTCAGCAGCCCAAAAACCCAAAACACTTTCTTTTGCCAGATCTTGTCTGCTGTTTTTGTGAGCTGAACAAGTAACTGTGGCATGAGAAAAGCACCAGAACTCACTGAAGATAAATGGTGAAAAGGCTCTTAGGTACAAATAAGGACAGGACAGACAGGGAAAAGGCTGTTTTTTCACCTCCTGGTAGTTCTAAACTGTTAGCTCAGCTTCTTTCATGAAGTCATACCCAGAGAATACTGTCATAATTTCATTTTTTTGGATAAAAGATTTGGACCAGAAGCCTTATTTATTTATTTTTAAAAACAAACCCACCTATTAGTTTCCATAACAACTGTGCACTATTACTCATCTAGTCAGTCATTTTTGCCAATTTGACTATCTTAATATTAGAACATTTGTACTTCTTGAATAAACATTTAGAACACAAACCTTGAGACTGATTTCATGCTCTCCTGAGCAACAGAATTAAGGCTGGAAAAGACCTCTAAGATCATCATATCCAGTTCTTAACCCAGCACAGCCCACCACAATACATTAATTGCAAAAGGTATTCAGAAAAATTAAAATTTGCGAATTAAGATCACCATGCAACACTAGAAATTTAGAGTTGCCTTATGAAAATCTAACAATTTTAGGAAATTAAATCAGAAGCATGAAAATTATAATTCATGTACCCTTTTCTAGCCCATAGCCAAAGATGTGCCAGCAGTGTTTCTACACCCAGAGTTAAGCAAATAAAAATTGTTTGACACAGATTACAAGACATCTGAAAAAGAGTGGTGAAAGTCAAGCAAAACAGTGAGACTACAAAGTGCTTCACAAACAGAAACAAGAGTCTGATATCTCCACTACAGTGAAGCAGCCTTGAACCCGAGAGGTCTTTTTTTCCACACTGCAATACTGACTGACCATCCAGTGCAGAAAACCTCCACATTTGGTCCTGAACAGAGTTCCTTGGATCACTCAACACCTCACAATCCAGATTGTTACAGTGATTATGGAAAATATAATATTCCACTGCAGTGGTCCATTAATATCTTTAGAAATGTTGTTCAATTCTTGCATGCTATGTATGACCTACTGTACAAACGCATCAGACAAAAATGAACTCAAGAAACTAAATCATCTTTCTGTTACCCACATTGTCTCCCTAAGAGCAGGGAGGAAAACCATGTTATAACATCAAAAAGAAGTGTGTCCTTGCAAAAACTGGTCATGCTTCAACAACTGATAGAAATACTCTACTCCCAGTACAACTGCACTGCCGACCTGTATCCTTAAAGATGATGTGGCATGAAGTAACAGTGTGAGTAATCTTTAAAAGACAGCTGAGATGGGATATAAAATCTTCAAACAGACAACAACTTACACTAGGACAGAACTTCTTTGTTCATGTCCCTTTATCAAGGATTAGCAAATTGGGAAATCATTGCCAGGAATAAAAAAGGTTTTATTTAAAGTTACAAAATAACTGTCTTCCCAAGTGTAAATATAATGATGTAATCCCCTGCCATGGTACAGAAGTTACTATAACAAAATTTAATTGACACAGAAATATAAATAAGAAACCATTTTCCTGAATACTTTCCTGATTTAAGAAATCAGCTGTAATTTCTGAAGGCTATCTCCTCTCTGGTCAAGTTGTTAACCACAATCTATCTGGCACTGATCAAGTTCATCCTGCTTTTATGTGACCTTCATTACCAAATCTGCAACCACAACACACCACAAGTGTTCTGTTTCCATTCATGTTCAACTATGAGTTTTGGAGAGGTAACTAATGATCACAGTTAACTTAGTTCCCAAATTATTCAAATTGGGAAAATGTCTCTGAAAATAATTCCAACCATCACAGAGAAAATATTGTTTATTACTTCAAAAGCTAAGAAAACTCAAAACTGCATCAGAACACACTTCTTGTATCTAATAATCTTAAAAACATAGCAATGGACTGAAAACAAAAGCAAGATGTTTTAGCAAACATTCTGAGTTTATTATATAATTGGGATTGGTGTTAGATTACATGGATTTCAAATACTGTATCTTCAAATCCCCACAAAAACATAAACTCTTAATAAAACTCCTACCCTAGTAAACAGTGAAGTGTTAATATAAATGATCATAGAACAACATGAGGAGACTTAAATATCAACCACAGTCCTAAAATTACTTTGTTCTAAGAATGCATGTTAAAGAGAGAGTATAGTGGGGAACAGAGAAGACATGGACTTTTAATGCAAGGCATTGCTCCCAGAGCTCAAGAACATGAACAGCTGGCAAGTTTGTTCTGACCAATATGTAACTTTTGGGAAAGATTCTTCTTATAATACGGGAGTGTATAACAGAAGAAAAGCACACAGATTAAAAATAAATAAATAAATAAATAAATAAATAAATAAATAAATAAATAAATAAATAAATAAATAAAATCAAGTTGAGAATGAAGGCTGTTATTCCAGAACAGACAGAAACAGGAGTGAACAACCTGAATGGCAGGTTTGTGGGATTTGTGGGATTGGGATAAATAATTTACCTATCCTTTCAAAAACTGTCATCCTTTGTAGTTTCTGTTTGATGCACAATAGAAGTCATTAGAACAATGCAAAGAGGAGCACAGAACAATCAAAGTGATTACCTAGGAAAATGGCAAATAATATACAAAATTAGATACAGGGTATATAAAAGGCCCTACTTCTTAGGTGAGTTTGATGCCATTCAAAAACACAGCAAAAGAATTTTAGAAGAGAAGGCATTGTCACACTAAATTAATTATTTTATCTGAATTTTTTGTGTGGCAATACATGTTCTGTAATTGATGGGTAGAACAAATTTAGTGTTGAAGGCTCTGTACCATGAATACCCCACTAGCAATCCACACATAACAGGGCTCAGCATGAAATTCCCAGAGACAGTCCTTCTCCTTAACGTGACCTTCAACCCTACACACAAGCAGCAGTTTAAGCAGACATGCAAGTGATCTTAAATTTTTTTTAAAAAAGTCTCTCCCAAGGAATCTTATTTCACTCTTCCCCTGTCAAACTGTGAGTTTGTGTACGAGTTCTAGGCTACTGCAGAAGAGAACAAGGTTATGTAACACTTCTCAGTAACTAAATTAGCTGTAGGAAATGAGCTTGCAAGCACTCTAACAAAGAACCTTTTTCTTCAACAAAAAAGAAGAAAACAAACTTTTAACCATCCAGAACTGCGAATTTTGCTTGAAGCAAAAATATTTTGTCATCTATAAAAGCTGAAAGACGAAAACGGAAGTAAAATGTGCAATGGGACTAAAGCCCATGTTTTTTCAGGCTGCAGGATACAGGACTTTCATTTTGATTTTGATTAATAATTATCCATTAGAAATATGATAACATTTGATTGCCTGTATATTTATCTTATTCTGGGTTTGATAGGTAAATAATGAAAAGTATAAACCAAGTAGCAAACAAGTGGGACAAAGAAGTGGAGCAGACTGCTGGCATGTGAACACATTGCAGTAAAGCAGAAGGAAAAATGTTAATCCTTGTGTTGTACTTCAAGCACATTGTCACACATGGTACAGGTGTTCTCAGTGTGCTCTGCCAGCTCCCCTTGAATTCACTCCTCCATTCCTCCCTAAAACAGGACCCAGGAAGAGAGCACAGACTGGGTATTCAAGATTACCTAAGGAAGCTGCAATGATAATCCACAAAGAAAAAGGGTTAAGTCCTATGAAATGTCCAGCCATTGCACTGATGAATGCAAACTGAAAGGCTGAAAGGACAACTTCATAAAAGCATAGCTGTACAATAAAGATTGGAATGCACCTCATATCTGCAGTAGAAACACAGGTATGTTATTACATACTGTTCTCTGGAATTTGGTGAGTTTGTTTTTGTACAAACACTTAGAGACTACTTGCTCTGTTCCTAATTGCTTCCTCTAGATCTGGTATTTTTATTAAAATAAAGGATATCTATCCAAATGATTGCAGTTTTGCCACAGTAAGAATCCATCTCTTTTGTTAGCTCAGGAAGTGACATTTGTTTCAGTGCGTGCTATCTAACAGCAGATGTGCATTAAAACGTGTCATTGCAGGATATATTAGCCACATCACATGAATAAGCCAAACAGCTGAAGTAAGAAGCTACAAAGACCTTTTTGAACATGACCAGCCTCCCTGATCTCTATGAAACTAAATCACCAGTCTGATATTACTTGCACATATGGGAAAGATACAATAACAGGACAACAGATTTTATGGGAGGCACAGCTTAAAGCTTTGCACTTGTTTTGCAACTGCTACCAACCCTACTAGCACTTCTTTTTTCTTGTCCTGAGTTATACATTTACATACCTACAGTGTATCTACAATAGGGTTCTGATTCAGGTATTATTTCCCCAATATACAATAGCTCGAGGAGGGAAGGTTGCTTTGTTTGTGGTGTACAGGTTAGGGTTTTTTTAATCCTTGGCTTGCCCTCACATTCTTTCTCAATATCTGCAGCATTTGAGCAGCAAAAATTTCTAAATCAATCAGCTTCTTTCCCAACATTTCTGTCAGAATTGCAATATCCCCCCAACTTCTGCAAGGTCCAAGGCAATAAAAAATTCTGTTAGCCAATTTTTAAATTACTATCCAGATTATGAGAAAGCAATTTTGAGTGAAATATTGCAAATTTTCAAAAATAACAGTAACAGAGATAAACCCAATTAACAAATTACTACAAAGAGAGATATTTCTTCAAAAAGAGAAAATAGAAAGAGGGAGATTTTTAACCCTGATTCTAACTCTGGTGTTAGGAGATGAGCAGCTTTCACTATGACTTCCTATCCAACTCGACATGATAAGGTCACCAAACCCCACGCTGAAAAATGACATAGAAATACTGTCCAGTGTTCCTCACCCTCTCTCTAACCATACAGAAGCATATAGCACAAATCCAGTTTTGCCTCTGACCACAAAATACCCATGCACAGTTATCTCTGTAAGCACAATTTGCAGGCAAGTGGCTCAGGAATCAGATATTCTTTGCAAAGTAAAGCTATACAGATTTTGTACTGCTAATCCCCAAATTTTAGGTATCATGGACAACAAGATTAAGCAAGTGGTGTGCTTACCAACAACTTCAGGCTTGTAATTAGGATTTTTTAATAATTTTTTTCTTTCATGTGGCCACAAGAATCACTAAGGTGATCTCTGAGACAGCGCTGTCTGTGATCCATAATCTCAGGACCACTTTTTCAAAGCTTCTTACTAACTGTAGCAGCTGCATTTGTGAGGTGACCAACACTCACAAAGTGTCTGAACACTTCACACTGATAAAAGAACAAAACAAAATAATGGAGTTGAATGAAACTCAATACCCACCCCTATCCCCCAGAACTCAGCAGTGAAAAAAAGGGCAAGAATACTAAAAAATTATTTCAAAGAGATAACACTTCAATCACAGTTTTTAAGACTCTTATATGATCATTTTGTTAAATATTTTTCAAATTCAAAGTGAATTAATTCCAATACCTAAGACCACAGTTTCTTCCCTACTGCATTCAGTTCTTATAAACTGAGATTATGTCTTGTTTGTGAAACTGGCTGGAAGTTTGTAATGGTTCTTTTCAGGAAGCATGCATCTGTTTTCCAAACCTGTTCCTTCCTAAACTTGCTAAAGTTGGCCCCAAAAATGTATCAGGAAATAACAAGGATGAGGAGGATGGGGAAGAAACTTCAAAGACACCTTGTCTTAATTAAATCTCAAAGTGTTACTTCGTCCTGTTAAACTGAGTCACGCAGGGCTTTAGCTGTCACACCTGACAGGGGGAGGGGAGGTGTCAGGTTTGAAGAGGTTTGTATTTCAGCTGCCTCCTGTAATTGGCAGCCTGGAATTAATTAATGAAGTGGAACCAGCACACACTTGAATGCAGGACACAATTAAGCGTGGCAAGCAGCATCGAAAAACACTGCTGCTTGCTTTAATACTCTTTTATTGCTACAAAACATGGAGAAGTAAAACAGGAAAGGCAAATGCCAATTAACAAAGACATGACAGTGCCTCTGGCAGTCACTGGTACCATCTGGGTCTCAGTCTGCTACTAAGCTATTACCTGAACAAGGTACAGGGAGAATAGCTATCTTACCTAATAAACAATAGCCTTTGCCATTTCTAGACTTTTTTTTTTTGTCTCAGAATTATTTTAAATATTCTGTCTAAAGCCATATGATTCATGTGGCTGTTCCCAGTAGTCTCAGCTGGAACCTCTCAGTACACTGTATCAGCATTTCAACTACTAATTCAGCTGGAAAGCTAGGGTCAGGAATGTGTCAACTCCATGGATTCATCGACTCATGACAGGAATGTCATTTCTGTAACCTTTCTTCTTGATCAGCTCTTAGTGCTCAGCACAAGCCACCTTCCCATAGATGAAGTCAGATATTTAACTTCTGTATTTTAAAGAACAATCTTTGGAGGGGTATAGAGAAAAAAAATTCCCCTGTTATTTTTGGAGCATTTCCTTCCATTTATTTTTGTTGTTAAGTAACAGCAGATCTTACATGCATATTTTTAGTACTAGGTTCTGCTTTAGCTGCCCTGACAGAGTATTTGCAAAGCAGCAGCTGATTCCTTCACAAATGATGTACCTAAAGAAATCAGTACAAATGACTTTTGTAAATTTACAGCTACATTACATAAATACCTCCCAGGACCTAAGAGTGCCAGTGACTGCTGCTCACAGGGCAACTTGCACCCATTTACAGCTTCAGAGTTGCTGTTGCTTCAGTTTTGCTATACATAAGCATCAATTCAAGTAGTTATCAATTCTGTAACAGAGAAAGAAGCCATTGAAGCAGTTTTCAGGTGATGCCATTCCAAACTCACAAATGCAAGCTTGGCTGGCTTAAACTGTTTCCATATCAGGAAATTACAGTAATCTGAGAACAATAAAGGGTTCCTACATTAGCTGTTGTAATCCCCAAGGATAAGACCTATTTTTTCCATATAGAAGCTTCCACATGGAAGAGCTATAACATTTTAGCTTTTCTGATGATCCTTTAACAGACAAAAGATTTTAATATTGACACTAACAATTTGGTTCTTCTTCCATTTCATTTTTTCTTTACCCAATGGGAAATTTCAACTCAATTTTCTGGAGTTTCCACTAAGAAGTGGAAAGTGATGCAAGGCAAAAATGAAATCAGCCACAGTTTCATTACCAGTGTAGCTGTACCTACATATACCATAGCAACTGTTTTATAAAGTCATTATCAACTCTCCTTTTCCCACTTGCATATAGGTTTACCTTTTGAAATGACCTCACACATCAGGTTACAATAAAAAAAAAACCTGAATGCTGCTGAATGCACCAATTCTTTGCCTCTTAAACTAAGGTCACTAAAAGGAAACTAGAAATGAGAGCTTTACCAGTAAATCCATCCAGCACTTGTATATTTACAACTTTGTGGTCTGTTTAATCTTGAGAATTACTTTATAAAATGTCTTAATCCATATCTCTCACTTGTAGAGGGTTTTTAGCCTACTTAAATAAATACCACAAAGAGGAAGCTATTTTTAAAGAACAGTAAGTGACAAATGTGAGAAAACACACCCAGCAAGAGACACATTGTTGCTTAATAATGGATGAAAAATTATTAGTATGTTGAACTTATGTATGTTTTCTGCTAATGCAAATAAAAAACACTTGAAAGATGACACAGTAAGAACCAGAGTATAGCTCTACCATTGTTGGTAAAAAATTACTTTGGAAACAAGGAATCTCATCTGATGGAAGGCAACATTCATTCATATCATGTCATGTGATATCCTCAGACATAGGAAAGAAACTTTCCCTGCTAGGATGCCACTGAGAAAATTATTTTTCCTGAGGCAAACTATCTTAACTTCCTGAGGAGTTAGGCAAAAGCTGCCAGCTAGGCATCTAATCCTACCCATGACCCAAGATTCCATTTAGAAAAACCACTGGATTTAAAAAAACAGGGTAGAAGAATGATGAATGACAACAATGGCAACAAATGGGCAAAAATTATTAGCTGTCTCAGACTAGACAGTGTATTTTGGAGCTTCTGTAAATGATATTTTTAAAGTCTGTGTGCAGAATAGTTCAAGTGAGAATTTGATACAGGTGCTGGCTGTATTCTGGCAGAGATCAGTACATTTAGCTGTGCTCTGAGGTCTCTTATCATTTTGGGTTTTGGGGTTTTTTTTTTTCCCTTTCTTACAATATACCAGTAAACCACTGCATTGACTTCATGCAGTAAACTGATTTTAACAAATTTGTACTGAAGTACTTCCTGGCACTGCTTTTACTTGGTTTATTCCACAGTTATGCATCTTGCAGCAAAAGACTGTCTCAACCACAGCAGGTTCTGAAGTTCTGCAACCAGACCAAGCTCAATTATGTCATAAATGAATATAAGAATAGTAGTTTCCATTTCAGTAATATTTCCATATTCCTTTAGGTTTGATGAATAAATTTTCTTAGTTCCACTAAAGAAAAATAAGCTCATCAGCATTTTATAAGAAACAAAACCAAACCAGAGAATAAGTAAGTGAGACATGAAGTTCATGAGAAACATGTTCTGTAACCACAAACAGACTTTTATCTTCAGGCAATGTCAAACCCAGCCTCCACCTCACTTCCTTGGCCAATTCCACATAGATATGGGCAGCAAGTTTATTATTATTATCGTGTTAAAAACTTCATGTGAACAAAAAAGAGCACAAAAAGCTGCTTATTCAGACAAGAGGTTCTAGTCTAAAAGCAAAAATGTCTTCAAACATGAGAACACTCAAACTGCTTGGATTCAGAGCACATTTCACACAGTGCAGGAAGTCATTGTGCTATTCTAAGTGATGGCACAAAAAAGAAAAAGCCACAAAAGAAGCACAACTAACATGCTGTAAGCAAGAAACACAAGAATATAAGACAAGACATCTCCCAGAAATAACACAATGCATACAATAAATAATATAATGTAAACAGCTTATTCCAATACCGCAATGCTCTAACAACTCTAACTTTGCTCCTCAAAGTTGACTCTTTTGTCTTAATTTAGAAGCAGCTACAGAGCTTTCATAAAAGCAGTAAGAAACACTTCATCCAACTGCTCTGTACTACCTGTAAATACTTTCAGAATTTTAATCAATGGTTAATTAGTAAATAGTATAACAAACACCTGTGTAGGCTCTCCAAGAATGTTTTTGCTCTCATGACAAACCCAGTTCACATAGTTTGACCCTACAAAGACTCATCCTGTTCAGATTCCATCACATATACATCCCTGACCACCTCGGGATTAGACAAAAAAATATCTGATTTAGAAGATGAAAGATTGGATACAAAGATATCTATAAGCAATAAATAAGATCATATGCCTATTCAAACTTGCAACTTGTCTTTGCAACATTTTCACACAATTTGGGTTCCTACTCCTCAGATGAAATCAATAGTTTCTGGATGAAATTCCATTAATTTCACATGAAGAAGAAATTTACTGCCAGCTTCTCCCCCTCCAGCTAATGTTTTGCTCATTATTGAAGTTCTGGAAGTGCACAATTAGTTTCATTTACTTTGAAAGGTCTTCAGTAGTCTTTGCAGAAGAGTAATTGCTATGACAAGAACACAAAAGATCTTGACCAAGCTTATCTATCTCAGCCTCAACTATCCTACTTTGCCACTGCCTGTCTCATAATTCAAGCTACAACAAAGCCAGAGAGATCTCTTGAAAGATGGAGGTTTCATTAAAGGCCAAATAACACATAGCCAGTTTTACATTTCATTGAAGAACTCACCTCAAACACTGAAAAGCAAAACCACAGATTTAAAACTTTGGCCTCAAGCAAGTGAATTGTAATTCACCACTTGCTCTGGACACTGTCTGTAATTACAAGGGTCCCTACACAGCCACCAGCTACATCAGCAGGAAAACATTCTTGTGTTATGTAATATGAATTATTTAAAGCTTTAATAATCAGTTGTTTATCCACAGAATTGTAAAACTAAACCATCATAAATTGGAATTTATTTCAGTAAGGGGCAGCTGATATAGGATAAATATTCACAGCACCATAATGCTTTGTTTTATCAAGTAGATAAGTCACCCAGGCTGTACCTGAGTGACTTACCTGATGCCTCACCAGATAAGTGCCCTGCATATATTAAGATCAAGTTAGTTCTGAACACAAGGATGACAAATTTACAGTTCTTTATAAATATGATTCAGTACAGTAAAGTAATTTGGAAGGGAAAAATCTCAAATTAGAAGTTTTAAGAAGAAATACACAAAGACCCATAAAGTGTTTTTAATCAACATGCTAAAGAAAAGCCAGACGAGTGGACTGTTGCTCTCTTCTGAATTACAATTTTAGAAAATCAAATCAAAAGTCAATTACATTCTCACAGTGAGTTAAAATTGAGTAGAACTATTAAGCACACAGCAACAGATATTTAAATGTATTAAGTTACCTACAGTCAAGTTTGGAAATCTAATGCTTCAGCACCTTTGACAATTGTATGCAGATTAATGCATTCATCACTACCTAAGCATCTTTTAAAAAACCTGGCATAAAATTCTAAGTAATGCATAGGAATATCTCTGGCAGCTAAACTGCCTGCATTCCAGGAAGGAGAGCTTTAAAAAGATTGTGGCTTGGTTTCCAATTCTATCAAACGTTCACTAAAGAAGCCAGATTACTGAGATAGATCAAGTGAATCCCTCCTCCATGAAGGGATTAAGCTCTTAGAGGCAAGCAAAACTCATAGGGCAACCTCTATCACAAGTACAAAGCAAATATATACAGTTTAAATAATGTATTTTATGTACAGAAATAGTAGATGAAAGTCTGAACATTTCCCAAGACAAAGTCAAATCCTTTAAGCATTGGTTTTTTTGAGAACAGTGGTAAAAAAATATCAGCTAGACTGTTATAAACATTGCCTTAAGAATTAACAGAACAATTAAAAAATAGACCTTTTAATCCAACTAATGGCTGATTTAGCAGATAAGACAGAAGAGACTATAAAAGAAGTAAATGAAAAGTCCTCTAATATAGCAGCAGATTTACATTTTATCCTGCAAATGCAGAATTGCATGAATGAACCTTGCAGGCTAAAATGAAATTTTTTAAATGTTTTGCTGATTCCTTTTTTTATTAATCATGTAAATGAAAAAGTTCAAATAAATGTAAATATTTCATAAGTTACCCCTAGAGATGCTTTGTCCTTATCCAGGTGGGACGACTTCACAAAATACTCTTGGTTCAGCCTTCTGTACATTAGTGTTAAATCTATGTTAGTGTAAATGTAATGCATGTTAGTGGGTAAATCTTAACCTCCAGGAGTATTACTCTGCAAGTTTTAGTTTTCTTTTTTCTGCAGTTTTGTTCATCAGCAGTAGAGGTGACATGCTAGTATTCTATTGACAAGCACATTAATATACTTGTAAAAAATAACATATGGGTTTTTTGTAAAGTACTCTTACAGCACTTAGAAACACTTGTTAAGCTTTTATTTGCTGGGACCTTTCCCATTCTGGCTGCTTTCCACACCATGGAAAGGGAACAGGGTGCAGGTGCATAAAAGAGCCAGCAGCTGTAAGCAGATACTCTTCAGCTGTCCTGATTACAGATTTACAGTAATAACAGAGTGATAGAAAAAAATTAATTTTTTTCCCCTAAGAGGTAAGAGGACCTAAAGGCTACCAAATGAACTGAAAAATCACTGCTATGCAGAGATAATTTTCTAGGATTATTGTGGCATTACCACAGCATTCTAAGATTATCCCAGAGAAAAGTATGAAACTTTCACGATTAATCATGTTATACTTCTCTGTTATAAGATTCACCTGTCTCCCTACACTGTTCTGCACTGGAGTGGCCTTGGCTGACAGCCTGCATTGGGATGGACCCTTCCAGCTGCAGTCACAGCACTGGCAGTACAGAACACTCCTCCAGGAATTTCTGTACTTTGGTCTCAAAGCAGGTTAGGAAAACACACATTTGTTGCATTTTTCAGGTAAGGGTCTGATCAAGAGAGAAGTCCAGTGATCCACTGAAGGGTACACAGAAAACCTAACACTCATGAGGGAATAAAAACAAGCCAAAATGACCATGTAACCACAAATATCTGAGTGAAACTTCTTATCTCTCTTTTTTTAAAAAAACTACTTTCACCAGCTAAAATTAGGAAGTACCTACTAGAAAAATTTTAACAGTAAGCTTGTCTTTGTTTTCCTTGTTGCTAACCTCTGAAGAAATTATTTGATAATGATTTTACTGCTAAGATGCATCTTGTTTCTAAAAACACAAAGCCTAGTATAAGAAGTTTCTTCAAAAGACAGAGGCAGATGTTATCTATTATTTAACGAAAATCACCTCAATATATTTATAAAATCACTTTAACTTCACATTAGCTGAAACAAAAATACCTCTGACCCACCTAAGGAAAATGAAAGAACTGGTTATCCATAGGTCCTGGCTACAGTCAAAAGCACAGTATAGGATTCCCATAACTGTTCAAGGGATTTTACACTGCACTGAATCCTCACATGTGGTGTAAGACAGTGCCTTAAACTGGTTTGTGACTAGGAAACCTTGTTAACAAAGACAGAGAAGCTCTAGGCTGGATTAGAGGCTTCTAAAAAAGACCATGCAAAACTATCTGTAATGAATAATTTCATTATTATTTAATTCAACCACCAGGAGATGGATGGGACAATGCCCTCACAAGGCCTGTCCTAATGCTAATGTACAGAGACATCCTGGTGTATTTATGTACAAACTTAATTTCCTGTTATGGTTGGTCACTTCTAGAGGCACAGCCAAAATATAGCTGGCATTGCAGAAATTTATGGACTTTAACTATACAGCCAAGCTAATTCAATGAAATCCTGACTCGGCTTCCACTCAAGACCTCAGTAAGCACTGGACTATGTCAAGCACTCCCAGTGGATATTATGTGAGGATGAATGGGCCATCTTTCCTCTCTTCCATAGAATAAATATAGATAGACTTCTCCAGTCAGAAGTTTAACATAACTTGAAAAACCCCAACTCTTTGGCTCCAGGCCACACACAGCACATTGCTTACACGGTGCCTTAATTTTTCTTACAAATTATGTCTCACAGTCCATATAAATGCAATATAAAATACAGTTACCAATAATTATGTATAAAACTTAATTTTAGAAAATGTATGGCATTATACAATATTTATCTCTATAGAACTAATATCAGTTTTTACTTTGACCTCTAAATAAACCAAATTACAGTAACTCATTACTTTATTCAATTTCATTATGAAAATCTCCTCTGCAAATCTTCATCAAACCAACTGTCACATGCATTGCTTAATAGATATCCAACTTCATAGCTGCCAATAACATCCTGATTTCAGTTCACAAATCTTCCGACTTGCCATGTGGAAAATAAGCAAATGTCAAGCCTGATTCTGTAACTCAAAAGTAATTTAAACTGAATTCAAACTTCAATTGCCATTTTCTGTTATGGTAGAACATAATAAATTATACTACTATTACTATACAAAACAATTCTTTGAAATAGGACATAGACTTATATACACTACTTTGGACTGAATCAGAAAGATAAACAGTGTTACATGCAAATATCATAAGAATTACAAAATCTCCATATTTCTGAGGATAAAGTTATCTTTCGTCTCATATATTTCTCACTGAGGTCATTTGCTGCTGTTGAGAGCTAAGTCCACAAACTAAGTGGATGTTTCTGATGAAACCTTTCTGATTTGGAGGCAAAACCTTAGCTCCTTTTCTTCTCTTTTGTCAGTACAGCCAATGAAAGAAAAAAAAATGGCATCTCATCTAAGCATCGGTATAACCTGCTTCCAGATTTGTATCAGAAGTCTTCCACAGTTCCCAAGATGTTATCATAACCTAAGATCTAATCAACAACTGAACCCCATGGCAAAAGTATAAGGGATAGTTTTGCAGTGTCTGAAAACCATCAGGTTTGGGGTTTTATCACACCTTTCTTGCTCCACAGTTATACATATTTCAGTTTCAGAACAGTAACAGAGCACGCCTCCTCAGGAAAAAAAATATTTGAAGAGAAACCATTTTCTGGGAACTAACAAGGCCTACAACAAAACCATTCTGTGGCTTTACTTCTCCCTCAGAGACTGCAGAATGCCAAGAATTGTACAAAGAAAGAATCTCAAGGAAAAGGAAACAGCATATACAATAAATTGATGATGCTGTATCAAATAATGCCTTGCACATGAATTTAAATAGGACCAGACAAATAGATGCCAGCAAGTCACAGTAAGATACCATTAGTTTGAGCTAAACCATAAAAAAATTAGTTTCAATGATGATACTTCATTTAAGGTATCTATAAACAAGGTCTGATTTCTAGAAACCGGGTGAATAGGTACAAGAGATACATTTTCTTACTCAGTTTCCCAAGTATGTTTCAAGAATGTCTGGTGTGTGTTTCCAAAGGTTTGGCATATTTGTACAGGCACATTTCTACTGAAGATGTCAAAGTTCATCACATATTTGCTGTCTTCACCAAAATAATCCATGTGATTTACTGGAACAATTAGCCAAATTCTGAGAAGTAGTTCACATAAATAAAGAGTAATTGTATAACTACACAGGAACTCTGAGATCATACTACAATGCAGAGGGAGGAAAATGCAGCCTGACCAGCAATTTACACGTTTTTCCAATAGAGAATTTGTAGGCCTTATCTAATGAGAAATAGCAAGAGAATAACAAAACAGAACCTTAATATACAGAACACAACTCCAAAAAATGCCAGCAGCAGACAGTGTAGTCTATGACAATCATATGAGGGATTAATAATGGATTGTGAATAGTCACTGGATAATGAAGTCTGAATCCAGATGAGCACTGACCACCCTGATGCATAGCAATATTCAAAGATCATGAATAATTCAAACATATTGTATACATTTTACTGGGCAAGCTGAACACCTTTTATACTGCAAACATGCCACAGATCACAGTTTATAGAAATAAAAGATCCAGATACAATATATATTTTAATTATCTTGACTCTGATAAGCTGATGTGCAAGTAATCCCCCCTAAGCTTATAAAGCTAGCTTGCCATACCTTAGCAATCAAATATAATTGAATTTATAATTAAGTTTAATTAGGTCAAATAATATTTCAGCTATATTGACTATTCAATACATAATAAATGATCACTTTGCACTAAAAGCAATCAAAATTAATGAACTCTGGTCTAGTGTATGCAAATGTAGCTTAAGTCTGAGTACCTTTTTGTTTGTATTTTACACTGGAAGGTATTTCATTAACTTGCAAGTAGTCAGATGAGCAGTAAGACATTTCCAGTTCACTCAATAGTAAGGGACTATTTGACAGAGCTTAATTTTCAGTAATAACTGTTCTATATAACAAAAATACATAGCTCTTCTGAAATTTTACCTTCTATATGAAACTGCCTTATCTGTCTAATTTATAATGTATTTATTGTATATTCCTGCTCAATATAATGACAACAGCAACTTCCACGAGTTTACAACAAATCTGCATACAGCTAATTGCAGAGGAGAACTGCATACCATTGTCCCAATTCTTTTTCTGGATGGAATTCTTCTCAAGCACAATTTTATTCTGAAAAGTCCAAGTTTGGTATTAGGTTTTACCAGCTTTTTGTTCTGGGTATCTCCTGATTTACTTATGATTTTATAGAGTTCAGACATACGAGGCACACAGTATCATCACTATTACAAGATTTCAACTATGCAGTTACCCCACTTACAATGGCCATTAAAAATGCATTGCTGAGTGCTCTGTGCAGTAATCTTCAGATAACAGTGTTCACCACCACACTCAGTGTGATGTATTAGCTATATTTAATAGCTATGGAATACAGCTAAAGAACCAGCTGCCTGAGCCTGAGTAAGGATCACAACCCTCCAGAGCTGCCAGAAGGTTGCACTGAATGAAGAACCACATTTCAAAGCTGGGTTATGAGGAAAGCACAAAAGTCACAGCCGCAACATGAACCAAAAGCACAGCCAGACATAATCCAGAAACTGCTCAGAATTTAACTAAGGAATGTCTGCAACAGGGGGAATTCAGAGCAGAGCTCATGGGGGTGTTTTAAATACAAAAAAATACTTTGCCCTCTATGATCTTTCAAGCTGTCTCAGTTTATCTGCCCTAATTCCCAGCCCTTAAAGGGATACCAATAAAATCTGAAGTTTATGTAAGCCAGGTTAATTACATAATGTCTGTAAATCATTATGCATAGCAGATCAAGAAGCTATCACCATTTTAAGAGCACAAGCATGAAAAGCACTGGCTGATTTAACTGGACAGACTGAAGTCCATGGACTGAGTTAGCCTCCCAGTGAAGGCCAACATGAACAAAGCCGTGTCAGATACTGCACACATTTCCCTTTAAATAAACTTCCGACGCTGTGGCCTTGCATGTTCATGCACTCAGCCCTCACAGTCTGCCGGCCACATCTGTCACAAGTTATCACAAACTATTTGACATTGAGGAGATTTGCAAATCCACTTCTTTAAGCTGGCAATAAAATGTGCCAAGTCCAACCAGTCAGTTTAATAATCCGGTTTATCAACTCCTGAAGCATCAACACCAGTCCAGATCACTAAACAAATACAAAGATCATTTCACATGTTTAGGTTACCAGTCCTTGTCCTGAGTCAGCAAAGCTCCAAGCAATGTTTCCTGTGAAAGGAAATTCCGTCAGTATGACTTAGTCCCTTGGAAAAGACAGGTATGTCTGGCAATGGTCAGTCATAGAAATAAAAATTACATCTATTTTTGTAAAAGGATTGTGGACACATGATGATGCAATTGGCAGGAGACCCATATGGATGCTGCTTTCCAAGGTATGAAGCAATCCAGTCATTAAATAGTTAATAGCCTCTTTCTTGGCCACCCCCCAACCTTTCCTGGACAAAGGTGGCCACCAGATACATTTACACAACCTGGACAGTAAAGATCTTCCCATTGGCAAGCACAAAAACGAAGTACAGCCTTGAGGTGATGCCTGTGGAACCAGTGCAGAGCAAATGCACCACAAGTTTTTTACATCAGCAGCTCAGGGAGCTGGAGAACTGACCAGACCAGGTGCCATTCATCTCATGCAGACCAGACAGTGTGCTGCACACGAGAGCCTAATACATTGATTTGTTAAATACATACAATATTCAATTAAAAAAAAAAAATTTACTACACATCTTGAGAGATTTATTATCTGTAAAAATTTAATGATCTATCATTATCCCAATGAAAATCTAAATTCATAATAGGGAACACACACATTCAAATTTTCATATTTTTAGGCCTGGAAAATAAATGCATTCATTGAAGATATACATATAAACAATTTGGCACATCTTTTCAAGGGCATGAGAGAGTTGCTAGAGAAAGGAACCTGAACATTTAATTATTTACATCATGCTATAATCCAAAGGCTCCAGTTAAACATAGAGCCCTCATTAATTTCAAAACTGCTGTTGCTTGGAAGAAAGTGAGGTACCGCATTGGGCTAATCAAGGTCTCCTGAGAATGGCCATGACAGGCTAAGGATGGATCTCAGGCCAGCACCATTTCCCTGGCAATAGTGAAAAAAAGCTGTTCAGGGAAATGTGTGCAAGCAGAGTAAACAGCTAGTGACAGAAAGGTAGTTTGCTCTCCCAGGCTCAGAAATATGCAACTTCAAGAGCTTCCTCAGATAGATGGCTTCACTCAGTCTAATCGCTCTTGGTGGTTTTTTCTTCTGAATTTACCCTAGTTGTTTTTTGAACTCCTGCACAACTTCTGGTATCCACAACACCCTGTGCCAGAATTATGCCATTGTGTAGTAGGTGAAAAGGCATCACTCTTGCTTTGGTAGGAACCCAAACAGCTTTATTTCATGTCCTTAGTCCTAAGAGAAGAATAACCTTACATGAACCACTTCTCATGGAACTGATCATGTGCAATCTGTTCCCAGGATATTTAATTACAGTTTATGTAAGTTCCAGTATGTTTGACTGGTTTTTTTAATCAGAAGCTGTTCCAAACTTTAATTATTCTAGGCACTTCTCCTCACCCTTTCTTCAGCCCCCTCTCCATTTTCGGGAATAAGTACTCTGTATGTGAGAAGCGGAGAAGAACAGAGAAAGGAAAAGTGACCTTGCATAACACCACCACAGCTGGTTTCTGTGAGGTATGAACGGATTATTTTTGACATTTTCCATCTTTTTGAAATCTGCCATCACAAACATGAGAACAAAAGAGCCAACTCTCTGCCTTGTAACAGAAATCTTGAATTACCTATAATGTCAGCTATGGTTCTCTAAAATCAAAACCCAAGCCACAAAAAGACATATTTCTACTCAAGCAAAATAGCATTTAAGCACACACAGAGAACAAAATGCCTCTACAGATACGTATTCAGCCATGGACTGCTGAATTCCAGCCATCCCTTTTTTGTTACAACATTCCACAGTGCGATTAGAAAACCCTCCAATATTTTCTAATCACACAACACACTTGGTATTCAGTCCAGTTGCATCCTCAGCACTATCTTAATCATAACGAAAATATGGCATGAAAGAAAAAATGAAAGTTTATTTACTGTGTCCAGGAGGCTCACAAAGGTGACAGTCCTCCTTTACTTGGGGGATGATTACCTAAAGGGCAGGAACATATGAGAAAATGTGAACTCTTCCTGCCCAACTTGTTTTAATGTCAACAGCACCAAGTTTTGATGGGCACACTTGAACCATCACTTGAAGTTAAAAAACCTGAGGGTGTTGCTCTGAATTCACACGCCAGGTTCATTTCCTTAACCAAAGGCACCTACCCTCTCCAAGTCAGTCACCACGACAGTTTAAGTCTCCTGTCACAGCCAGAGGCAAACTGGCCTTAACAGCAAGTCCTGTCAGTGGTGAGGGCACAGAATGTATCATATGCTGAACAGGAACCTGTAGTATTGCAATGTAGAAGAGTTCAGGGCAAAGAAAGTTTCAAAGACACAAGAGACAATATAGTCTGTACAGCATAAATCAATCAGCACTTCCTGGTAACAGAAAAAAAAGGTGTGACAGGCCTGAAGTTATCTCAAGCAAAAACAGATAAACCAACTACTGTTTATATAAATTGTATATTTAAATAAACTGATCATTCTTCAAGATACAATGCATATCATTTATATCCTCATGGGATATTCCCCACCCTGTTAACCTGAGTGATTCTGAAGCACTGTAAGGAAAGATTCAAACTTCTTCACCCATTCATTTCTCACTTCTATTTTCCAGTACAGACCCCAGCATGCATTTAATTTAAACAGTGAAGTTCTGCATTGATGACAGTGGGAATTGTTTTCTTAACAGTCCTTCACACATTTTATTGACAAGATCCCTCTAAAGTAGGGATTTACAAATCTTTTAATGAAAATCCAAATTCAATAGTTTCATTAGTCGTTGTCTTATAGATCAACATTTAGTGAATTACCTTATCTCTTCTCCAATTCATGTTTGTCTTGCCAATAAAAATGGTTACACAGAAAAGCAGCACCAAGAAAATAACATTTTATAAATTTTAAGTGGTATTTAATAACTGCAAATGAAGGACGTTGCTATTATTGCTGTATCTATTGCCCATCAGTAAACCACAAACCTCACTTTGCTCAGTGCTCTGTCTGCATGTCTGTGGGGCAAACTCAGAGCTAAGATCACATTAGATCACCCTCCTGCAATTCTTCTATTAGCAGAGTGTGTTGCCTTCAAGCAGTATTTAAATCTTTAGCTATTAGCCAAAGGAGAATCTATATTCATCCAGATATTTCTACAGTATAACAGATTCTACACAAGAGAATTTTACCTAATTGCTTTATCATAGGAGAATAAAATACACACTTTCCCAGAAACATAAAAATAGTTAAACCCAGCATTTTCAGATCAGAGTTAAGCAGAGTTAAGCATCCAAAAACTATCAATTTGTCCAAAATAATAATAAATAGTTAACAATTTCTAATTTTCCCTGAAGAACAACAACTCCTTTAAAACTCCTTTAAAGGAATAACAATTCCTTTGAAGTTGGGCCCAATGTAAGGTCTGATGGGATGAACTCACATTAAAGTATTAGCTCACAGACAAGGTCAGGCTACTGTGGGTTTATGATTTCCAGAATAGTGTTGGATTCTACCCAGCTCGCTTGAAGTGCCTGCAAGAGCTTGCATTTGTCTGCAGCCATCCAGGCAGGTGAGCCCTTAAATGTAATTAATGCTTCAAAGAACAGGCATACTTCAAACCAAAATTAACATCTGATCATTAAAGAAACCACAGCACTAGGTTTGACACTTGCTAATAAATAAAACTGTTAAAAGAAGCTTTGTTTATTCTCTACTTTTTCCATTACTTTTCTGTAGAGGTCTACGGAAAAGGAAAACTGGTTCAAGAGCTGGCTGTAAATAGAACACTGCAAATATTGATAAAAACAGGATATTGATGAAATATTGATGAACAGGAGGAATGGCAAATTTTCCTACCTCTATTTTAGCTCCATGGATTTGAAACTATAATTTCAAGTGTACCTTTGTGTCACAAGTTTACAGGAAAAACAACATGCAGTGCAGTTTACTGCATAATTACCCTCATTAATACTTTGATTCAACATCCCCCATAATCAACAGAAAGAGTTTGGTTCTTACAGCTTGCATTAACCACCACTGACAACTGAAATGGAATTTCTCATACACCCATTCAACAGTACAAAAGGTCTGTATTTAAATCCTGCATTCACAAAGCCCTCTTATCACGTTAATTATTTACTAACAAGAGATTCAATGCTTTACTGTCATTATGACTTCATTTTTCTTTTAAAGGTTTAATACAGAAATGAGAGCAGTAATATGACACACATTTTTTTCATAACAAGCAGAACAAGCTTTTCATGTTATGTATGAAAATAACACAGCTGAGAAGATGGATCAGGCTTATTTCAGAATACTCCTAACAGCCATATTTTAGTTTAAGGGAGTAGAGAGGGTGAGCAAAAAAGAAAATTAAATTACTCACACTTGTATCCAGGCTGCAGATACTGATTGTATCTTCATCTTGAGTACTCTTTTTCCGTTTTTTCTACAAAGCAAAATGAAAAGAAAGCTCAGTTTTGATGAACAGTCCCGACTGCCATTGGCTTGATCCTGAAACAAGTACACCTCATGATGTCATACACATAAACATATGCGTATATATATTTAATTTACTCTCATCATCATTATAATCACCCTGTATGTGAATATAAACTCTTTTCACAAGTTGGAAAGCTACCTGTTGGCACATAGTGAATTAAATTCTATTTCTTTTCTGCTCAGATAGGTTCCCTTCAATTAAGAAACTTAGTTTGAACTAAAAGCATAAGTAATTATTCCATGTTGGAAACTGTACTTTGGCATTTGATATAAACTTTTGTGACTAATAAGACTGTCAAGAAGAGAAACTCATATTTTGTGCTGAAAGCCTATACCTAAGATGTTTTCAAAGGCTACCTTCAGCCATCAAGTCCTATCCCCAGACAGTCAATATAAAAGGTGAGGATAAAAGGTGAAAGGTACTGCAGGAACTACAGTAGTGTATGTTAGGGTTTCACTCTCCATGTCAGTGATTGCATTCTGCTCCACATTCAGGTTTGGGGTTTGCAAATGGCAACACTCCCTCATGTTGTTTCACAGGCTCACCACAAGATTAACCTTCGTGCACTTCAAATAAGTATGAAATGCCATTTAACAGAGCTCTGCATTTTCTGCCAGGCCAGGAAGATTCAGGAAACAAGAGAAGTCACAGAATACATGATTCTTATTTATCCAGCTGTGTTGTCTTCCACTGTCAACCAGAGATAAGCAGTCACACATAATGATAGCTAGGATTTAGTTTCCAGTCTACAGAAGCCAAAGATGAGCAATTTAGACAGCAAAAACCCCAGACAGATGCTATACAGAGTTCATAGCTTATGGGATGCCCAAAGCTCAGCTAAAAGGCAGAAGCTGCACACAATTACAATAATTATTATTTTTAAAAAACATGAAAAAATTGTATCCCCCCCAGCCCAGTGTCCATGCTCCCAACTCTTGTGAAGCCAGTGAAACAACTTCAAATCTACTGGGTCAAGCATATGGTTTCTGAGAACTCTTTCTTTGATCAAAAAAGATATGGAATATTTACCAAAAATCCAGACGTTTTGATTTCATACTCCTTTAAAACTAAACACTTGGTGTTGAAACCTTTTATGTTTACTCACTAGTTTTCAGCAGATCTTTGACTCATGAAACTACAAATCTGCTTTTTTTTCCAGAAAATAACTTTTGATACTGTTTTTTAAACAATCATTTCAAAGTCAGCAACAGCTGTATTTTAACATCATTATTACCCAGAAACTGGACTGTGAGTTCTATCACCACAGTGAGAAGGGTTTTATGAAAAGTAATTCTACGCCTCCAGACTAAGCACAATCAAATCCCCTTTACTGTTACAGCATGGATTATTAGCAACAAGTTAAAGGACTGACTAGAACATAGAAGTTTCTGGACCAGACCACACTGAGCTATGAATAGAAATATCTGAAATAATACGGACTATGTTTGCTTATCCTGTATCAGTCTTTTGTAAAGTTTGTTCTTTTCCCCAAGGACAAACTAATCTGAATAACTATTCTAGGGCTAGCAAACATGAATGTGTTGTGAAAAACACAAAATAGGGATGAAATCTGTCAGGTCAGTACTTTGCCCAGAGGGTAACATCTCTTAAGATTCTAGTGTACATGTTGCAGACCGTTCTTCAAACCTAATTAGAATTCTGGGGACCCAAATGCATGCATTCTTTAGTTGTACTCAAAAAATCAAATAGTGATTCTACTTAAGTCTACACCGAGTCTTCACGTCACAAAAAGAAATTACAAAACTGAAAAGTACCAGCCCTCCTACACAGTGGACACAGGCTAACTAAAAAGGAAGGGTGTTTGGATTTGGAATGCAGCTTTCTACAAGAGAAGGATAAATTAAAATGGTGCATAGGTCTGGTGTACCTGAGTTTAAACTAACTGATGCATGGATGGACAGGATGCAACTGCATCCACTGCTTTAAGTCTGACATCTTAGATTCTATTTCACTGCTAATGAAGTGTGACAAATGACCACACACACAACAAATAGGCAGCTCCTTTGTTAAACAACCAACTAGAAGGTTCTTACTGCAGTCACATGGCTACAGATTAACACAGAAGGTGGCAGATCCAACACGGGCCAGCTCTAATGAAAGTAGATTGAGACCAGAAATTACATAATATGAGGTACAATTGTACTAGGCAAGGCTACAGGATTAAAGTGAACTTCAATGAGGCAGGATATTGTTCACTGCAGAGGGAAAGTTACACAACAACTATGTGTGGGCTTCTAACTGCTACATTCAAAGCATGTATCTGGGTCCAAACCACAGAGGTATCACGGGCAAAGCAGTGGCCACCAGGACAAGCATCCATGGCAAGGCTATTCAGGTAAAGCATAGCACAAAATGGAGTCAGCAGGAATTAAAATACTCATATCTTATTCAGAGGCAGCCTCTTTGGCTATATAACTAAACATCAATACACTCCTGAGAAACAAATCGGTATCAATTGTGATGTAGAAACCAAAAGCAATGAAAAGATCATTAAAGTGTCGGAAAAATAATTACAGATTAAGTCTGGGAGAGCTTCCACAAAATAGGTCCCTTGCTCTACCTCATACTACATTGTGCTAATCAAAGGACCATTCCTCACTTTATTTTAGATCTTCCACTTACTGGAAGGTAATACATACTTAATATAAAAGCTACTGAATAAAATGTTATCTGGAAACTTGCAAATATTATGTTCTCTGTTAGGCTCAGTAGTTATGCAACACTAGTCATTTCACATAGAAATTGTTAAATATTAACCACTGTAGGCAAGATTAATGATTTAATATTTCTGAGAGTTTCAAGTGCTATTACCATTGTATAACAGGGAGGCAGAACTCCATGGCAAAAAAAAATCCAATAATTGAGCTGCCAGATCACAGATAAATTTCTTTGCCCATAGTAAGTGGATTAAGGCAAAGATTGCAGTGGATATTGTGCAGGGAGCATAAGACGCTCATTAAACTAATCCCTGCTCTTTGTGAAGATCTTTTCCCCAAAGGGGTTACAAGTCCTGTCTCAGCTGTCATAGCACAATGCAACTGACCCCTGAATCTGCCATGTCCCACAAAATCACCCCTTAATTATTGCTCTCCATTTTACCTTTTGACTCATGTGGCACATGAAGCAACACAAGCCTCTCAATAAAGCAGCCCAGAAGCTCACCCAGTGCAGCAGCCTCTGGCAGAGCCCAAGGCAGGGTGGGTGAGGAAGCACTGCAGTGTCCCACAGCAAGGCAGCCTCTGCCCTCACTCCAGCCCTGCTCTCTCACCTCTCCAGCACACTCTGACATGAGAATATCCCACTGCAGCCCTGTGTGACACACTGAGCACAGAACACTGTGCTAACTCCATGCTGGGCTGTGAGCAATGGACAAATGCCATCTCACCACAGAGCATCTCATTATCAGAATCTTATGTACATGAACCAAATCAAATTGAAAAATATTACAATGCTGTTTGCCTTGCTGGGAAATCAGGAAAGCTTGGAACACTTCAATAACTCTATTTTTTGCACAGTATTTAGAGACATTAAAAAATGGGTACACACCTGCATGAAAATAGTAGCAAGTACATGTTCAGAACAGAAATGTGTCTGTGTTTTCTGACTGACCACACATCTGCATCTCAACACGTACCCCTAGGCTGAAAAAGCGTTTTGTATCATAATTTTGAACCTTAATATTTGTGATACTGTTGCCCAAAAGGCTGTACCTACATCCACAGTAACAAAGACAGGAGACTTCCTGGCGTTAACATAGCAGGAAAGAGTTGCTTTCCATAATTATCTCACAGGAGATGAGAAGGTAAGATATCCAATTATATATTAAAGTAATGCTTTCATTAAAGGAATTAGAGCAATAAGACATTGTTATAAGGAAGGCTGGATTAACATAGTCTCCATTACAGGATTTTAATTATCAATATGACAGATTTATACTTTACCACCTGGGAGATGAAATGCAAAGATGCACAAAAATAGCTTGACAAAACCCATCCTGTGATGGGGAAGGAAATGCTTTTCAGAAGAGCTGCTGACTTTTGTTAAATCATCTCTCCATTCCAAATGCTCAGAAATGTGTCTGCACACAGACCAAAACAAATAACAGTTCAAGATAACATGTTTGCATAGGCACATCATACCCTTAGACCTTCTTAGTCAGAGTCAGATTCATTTCAAAACTAAACACTAAACAACTTTAAAGACTTTTTTTTCCATACAGAAATCTATTCTAATGAAATAGACAAATAGTCCAAAACAAAGAAAAATTAGAACCATTCAATCAGTCTGTATTTCAGCTTGTTTTCATATGAAAATATTTTTTTAAAACAGTCTTTTTAGAACATACACCTGAACACACTTTTTGCAATTTGCAATAATACAGAAAAGGGAACATCATTTAGCTAACAAAGTTTTGTCTCATTTTTACTGCTGAGAAAAAGGCAGAAAGGGAATCACTACACCTCTCTAGCTTATGGTACATTTTTATCAGGGACAGTATCTGTATCAGACTAAATTAAAAAACATAACTACCCAAAGAAAAACAATTTGAAGAGATCAAGTAGAGCAAAAATAAAATCAAAAGGAATTAATGTGGAAGGATGGGAGAAAACTGATCAAATACCTAATAAAAAGTCAAACATCACAGGCCAGGTTTAAATCACACTTCAAAGGGTGGATTATATCTGCATGAAAAACAGCATTATTGCATGTTTTTTTTTTTTTTAATTGGGAAAAGTAATCAATATTTCCTGAGCCAGCTGAGAACACATCTCCAAGGAACCTTGCCACCCAAAGCCTGGTGATGGCCTTGTGTCCCAGGAATCACAGCCAGTGTCGAAGCAGCTCAGAATAAGGCAGGAGCACAACATCATTTCTTTATAGAAAGATATTAAATCACAACAATAATCCAGACTTCATGTCAATTTCTAGTCACACTGGTTTTATACAACATTTTTTAAAATCCAGAAAGCTTGTAAATTCTCTTTATGTGTAAATACTTTTTATCAGCACCATCCACATGTGTATACTCAAATATAGATGTACACTTCTAAGCACTCTTCTAATTCTTACACCACTAACATGTACAGAAGCTGGTAAGTTCAAAAGAATAATCAGACATTACAATTCTCATTCTTTTTAATTTGTAGTTTGTCAGTGCATCCACACCCATCCAACCAAAACACTGATCTCTCTTTAAAAATCCCTGAAAACTATCACTTGCTAAGACCATATTTGCTCTTTTAATGCTGCCAAAAATTCCATCTGCAGTTGCTCCTGCGCTATAAAATCTATTTCAAGTTTTCACTACTTCAATTTCAAATCATATTCAAGTGCTCTCAAAATTATAAAGCTCCCATTTAGTTACAGTACAGAGTATGGAGGACTCACTCATTTGTGATGAGGCACAAATAGCACAAAACAGATGTTAAGAGGAATGCAAAAAGGGAGTTAGGACAAAGAAAAAAAACACAAACTGGACTGCTTCAATGTTTCAGTTCTCCTGGTTAATTTAAAATATTTCCAAAAGTTCAACAGATGACACAGCCAGCAAACTGAAAAGTTAAAACACTTCAGTTTAGTCTTCCTAATACAAGAGGAATGTCTAAAAACTTCAGCATTTTTTCTTACCTGGTGTTGTTACTCAGTTAATGAAATATGCCTTGGATCCAGCTTAATTACTAGGCATGTGATTAACAACCTTCTGTTAAGATTAGTTGAATAATCACTATTTTAACATTTCCTGCCACAGGTGAAGAGCTATAATCCCACCAAGCAAAGTTCAGAAGAGAACTAGAAGAGACAGCAGTGGTGTTGCATTACCCAACTTCAAGCCAGAATGATACTGATACTGAAAAAAGAATAAGCCTCATGCTGGATGACACACTTTCCATCATATTACACTCCTGTTGCACTGGCATTCAAGCATCTAAAATGAAATAAAGGCAGAGATGACACAAAAAAAATTTTTTAAATTTAAAAAAATTTAAAAAAATAAAATCAAAGAGCTTGAGCCTGGCTGATACAATGAACAATTCTGGAAAGTCTGTATAGCAGGAGAATGTGACATACTAATCACACAAACAGCTGTCTGCAGTCCCCAGCAAGGAGTATCTGCATTTCCTGTTGAATATAGGGCTTGGTTCCTAGATAACCAATGTCACCAAAAAAGTGACCATTCACTAGAGTTTAAGCCCTTTCAGAAAGAGATGGATCTTCACCACACCTTCAAAGGTCAGCCCTCTTTTCCTTTACCACAGCCTGTCTCTCACCTTCCTGCCAATACCAGTGAACCTCCTTGTTCATCTCCCACTTCTCTATGGCTGGAGAGACTCACTGACAAGAGTTTGAGGGATGGGGAGACAAAAACATCTTAAAACAACTTTTCCCCAGAGCATGATGCTTTTTTCAGCTGAATAATCCATCATATATGTTTTTGGAGACCATAATCTCAAAACAGTGATTTCTAACACAAAATTTTTTTGAAAGTCCAGAACCTGCTACCTTGTATTTCAGTATCACAGTTCTTTATGTTACATTGGCAAAACGAACTTGCAACCAAAAATTCTTTGGTTCTATGTGTATTTCCACTGCCCTCTACTGTTTGGAATACCAGAGACATTCCAGGTTTCATTTTCTCAAGAATAACACAAAATCCTTAACATTATTGCTTTTAAGGAGAAACAGCCAGAGATGACCACACTGCACTGAGCCTGAGACACAGCATGGACAGTCCAGCTTCCCACCCTGCACACACTCAGCTGGCAGGAGCCATGGATATTGGTGCTAGGAACAGAACTTGCTTGTTCCTGATATTCCAAAGAAAGCAAACAAATGAAAAAACAGACTGCTCTGTTACAGCACAGCAAAAACTGCAATGGAGGTGAGATCATCTCTGCCACTGATGACTTTCACACTTTTCAAGCCCTTCCAAGAGTCATCACATCTCTGCTGGCCAAAATGGCAGCTCCTTGGCAGCCTCCCTTTGCCACAGCCAGCAGGCTCTGCTTCTGCACTGCTTGTTGTGATGGATTGGAGATTTTCCATTTAATGTAATGTAAAAGAAACACTGAAGTGAACAATGAAATGAAAGTTATATTCAATGTGTTTAACATTAACAACAGGAAATGGGTGTGCATGTACAGGATGTTGTAAGGACAAGGATTAGCACAGCTTTGTTTGAGGATTGGTATTTACTCTGTCTTTATTTAACCTTCTTCCTTCCCCTTTTTGGAAGACAGGGGAAAGGACCAGTGACTGGAATCTAGAACAGTTAAATACACTGAAATTTTTGTAAATTTTACAGTAAAGTCCCAACCAAATTCAGCTAAATAAGTTACATTTATTTCTTTTCAAGAGGAGATTTTTTTTTGTTGCAGGAGAATCCTTTCTCAGCCGGAATCTGAACATTCCTACATAAATTTATGCTTCTAATTAACACAATCAGTATCTAATGTTTCTAAACTCACCTAGTATATAAATAAACAGTAAGATGCAATATAAAAGAGTCCATACACTATTTAGATTCAGCTTCTGTTCTCCTCTCGAACACTTTTCAGCTGGGATCTGTGAGATCCAGTTCTTTATGTCTCCAAGTAATACAACCAGTCAGCATGCAAACAGTCACTGGATTCCTTAGTCTTCAGCAAGCTGAGGTGATGAATTTGCAGCTCCTAGCCTTGTATGTTTGTGCTGAGGGAATTGAGCATAGGAGTGGTTGTAAAAGGAAGAATTAACAAAGTTGGGGTGTTTTAATGCTCTAAGTCTATCCTCAAAGGTTTTGTGCACTTGCATGGCACACAGGCTCTTGAACATCGAGTCACAGAATCCCTTAAGTTGGCAAATCCCTCTAAGATGACCAAGTCCAACCATCAACCCAGCACTCCCAAGCCATTCCTAACTCATGTCCCTCAGGGCCACAACTGCATGGCTTTTAAACAGGGATGGCAATTCCATCACTGACCTGGGCAGCCCATTCCGGTGCTTGACAGTGCCTTTAGTGAAGAAATTCTCCTTAATATCCAATCTAAACCTTCCCAGGTAGAACTTGAGGCTGCTTCCTCTTGTCCTGCACTTGTTACACCTGGGAGAAGAGACTGATCCCCACCTGGTTACAATCTCCTTCCAGGGGTTGTGGAGCCATAAGTTTTCCATGTCCCTGATTTGCCTCGCACTACAGCCCCTCACCTTGATCACATATTTCTAAGAACTTGGAAGTACAGTTCTAGTCAACATATACACAAATATTTTTAAATAACTTGGATTTCAAAATGAGAGGACGCTCTCTAGTTTTCCAGTAAAGGATGCTGTAAACTGGGACTGGAGCTGCAAAATCTGAGATCACATCTGTTCACTGGTGTCCCTAATGGGACACACATATTCACATTTTAACAGTCCAGAATCAAAGCTCAACACAAACCATTAAGAACAACCAAGTACTAAATGCCAACCACTGCAACATGTAGGACAGGAAAGTTTTTATACAGCAGTTTGAAATGACAGATTTTAATTCTATACTATGTTCTACTCTTGATGAACATGACAATCAGGAATCATTTATCCCCAAAATAATCTAACCTGAATCTCCCTTGCTATGAAAAAAGCCCATTTACTCCTGTGCTACACTTGGCAAATACAGAGAACAAATGCCCACTCTGCAATTGTTCACACACACTCAGAGATAAACACTCAGAGAGACACTCAGATTTTATATTGTCTTGTTTTTCTATACACAAGATGCACAGAATCTTTTAAACCTCCCTCAAAGGCTGTATTTTCTACAGTTATTATCAGCCTTGCTACCTTTCTGTCCACATCTCTCCAAAATGCAGTGTCCATAACAGCACTCAGTTTTCTAGGTGATACCACATCCACGTGCCGCAGAGAAGAATCACTCTGCAGTGTAAATACACTGTATGTGTTACAGCTTTCACTTTGACAACGGAGACAACAATGCATATTGTTACACATTTTTAAGGCCTTTAAGCTCTAGATTCAGCTAAAATTCACATTTTCAGGCTAGGAGACTGAGGCAGAGATGTTTACATGGGTATGACAGATAAGCAGAAACCAAGACCTAAACCCATCACCCTGCAGTAACAAACAAAACAGAGAGAAAAATAAACCGTCCTCCATCCCATTGGGAATAGCAGAGCATGTTACCTCAACCTTTAGCAAATGTCTTTCCTTACATAAGGAAACATTCCTGCCAAGTAACATTTTGGTTTAATCAATACCTAATCTTAAATCCTAGCATGCTTGGAAGGAGTATCTGTGCAATTCCAACTTACACACAAACAATAAAAAGTTACACAACCCTGATTCATGCTTACCTGATGATGCACAAATAAGCAGCACCACACCATGAGTTATTTTGTATCGTACTCAGATTTTAGGAAGTTTCTTAATTTTCAGCGTGACAGTGGAAAGTCTTTGCTACAAAGGAGTCCCTGTCTGTCCTTCAGTTTTCGGCAGGAACTCCTCCCCATGCAGCCACACAGTTCGCTCTTGCTTCCTGTCATGCAGTGCACTGCAAGTGTCAGAAGCTGATCTTTACTGTTGTGTCTATCTCTGCCATGGTTTTTCTCTCACACTGGTTCACAATAATATTTTAAACAGACAAAAGTGTTTTACAAACAGCCAATAAGTGAACAGCACCAGTATGCTGAAAGTTAAGATATCACTAAGAGGTTTCTAAAATAACAGGTAGGTGTTTGGGAACTTTGAGCCTCAGTAACTGAAGCAGTACATCTCCCACCTGTGCAATTCTTAATCAGCAGCAATGGGCTTTAAACTCAAGGGCAGACAACTATGTCCAAATGTAGATGTCAACAACAAACAACACAGGGGGTAGATACTGGGCAGACCTTTTAAATATTTATTTTACAGTTTTTTTTTTTTTTTTTTTGGTAAGTATTTCAGAAGTTATGGGATGTGTTACGGAGGAGTTCTTAAATTAACAGAGGCATAATGGTAAAAATGAAGGACAATTCTGCATGTAAGGATAAGTGCAGACTTTGATTTTTTTTCCTAATAGTTTAGCATAACTAGAAAGAAAGAGAGAATTACACCTCACTCTTAATCTGCCCCTATCCTGTTCAATCTTCTGTGACATGCTCAGATCTACAAACACAGACCTGGTTTTGCTATCAGCAGAATTCAGCATTCTTCCAGTGGGCAAGACTGGCAAGATAAATTTGAGTAGCAAGATAACAGCAATACAAATTTCATCTTTAAAGAAAATAAGTCCTTAGTGAGCTGGTGCAATGTTCCTTCAGAACAAAAAATTTCTGCTGAGCTTGGAGGAAGAAGATAAAAGGTGAAACTGATACCAGTGAGCAACCAGCTCCTTTGAGAAGCCATGACATCTCTGCAGACAGAAAATACTGACTGAAAGATCTTTCAGAAAACAGACATTTTAGGACAATACTTTAAAAATTACTGAAATACATCACTCTTGGTGAATGCTACTGTGGCCAGTCTTCTCTGCCCAAAAGTGAGGTAAAACTCAATCTAGCCACCTTCTTTTCAGACCCTTCCAGCAGAATATAGTGTATTTTTCCAAGGAAAGACATATAAATTCTACATATAAGCCTGCAATATTTTACAAGTATTCTTTAATCTCTCTTTGTTAACTTCAATCTAAGTTATTTCTGAAATAATCTTTTATCCCATACAGGAAACCCTAATCCTCTGCCATCAGAATTTGGTAACACCTGACCCAGGATCAAATACAGGAGTGTAATTAAGTGTTATATCTGTAGCTCTTTAATTGCACCAAAGATGAAGTTAGGTAGGCAGGCATTTTTCAATTACATTTCCTGGTAACATTTGGATTTCTCTATTCCACTTCCTGGAGACCACAACATGTAAAGACTAACTAGCTATGCTTCTTTGTATTTTCACTTGCACTACTCCTTAGGCCACCCATAACCACTGCCTCAGCAGCCATCAGAATTTAAGAAGCCTAAAGGCAGATATCACAGATTTCAGCTTTATGTCAGGCTTTCTCTCATAAATCTAATAAACAACATTTAAAACAGTCTGGCCCCCTGCCTGTATCAATCAACAGAAATTCATGGGATTGCAAAACCTAAGGTCTGAGGGAAGAAAACATCCTATCTGTTTTTTCTCTGCAGTTGCACATGAATCATCTCCAAGGTACTCTGCACTTTGTTGACAGCAGCATCAAGGGCATCCACTTGAAAGAAAGTGCAGCTTGAACTTATACTGTAGACACCCAAACGAGTACCAAGGAAGGAAATCTGAGGTACTCTGTCTAGATTCCAGACAGCAACTTCATCAAAAGAATGAGGCCCAGAAATCAGAACTTGCAAACTGCAGCAGGTGCTGCCCAGCTGAGGAGCCTCAGGAAGCGCTGCAGCTCTCTGCCATCTCCTCCCAGTGTCCTTGCAGACAGGACACACAACCTCATCTTCTCAGGATCAGTACCACTGCCCTCATTTCGTGACCTTTGCACAAGGCTACAGCTCTCCTTTGGACTGGAGGGGTCTGGGAGGACACAGGGATTGTTGACACTTACGACTGCTGCTTCTGAGGATAATCAAGGTTTTGAACAACTGAAAACAGTGCTTGGAAAAAAACTAAGTTTTGCAACTTCAGTGGGGAGCCTGCTGACACAGAAATATATTGAAACTGTTTTCTCATTGTGAGTTATGTGTTTCAAGAATGCTAAATTTAATTTTCTCTGGAAAGCTATACAAATAAGCACAATCTAGAAAGAGACAGACACAACCTTTGTACAATTTTTGCATCAAAAACAATGTCATAAATATTTTTAAGTGGGCATTTTGCATATCCTAAGAACATTACCTCAAATCATGCTAGGATCATATTATATACATTGAATATATAGACTATATATATCATATTATATTCATGTTCCATTAGAATGGGATATCCCATTTCCAAACAAGTAACAGAACCCAGGAATTACAAAGATCTATCATCATGAATGAAATTTAAGAGCTTCAACAGATCTGAATTTACTTGAAAATTTAATTTAATATTATTAGAGGAATGTTACAGTACATTCTTACACATGTTTAGATTATAAATTCTTTAAAGAAAGAATTGTTTATTACTATGTTTATGTAATATCTAGAAAAACTGAGAACTCATTTTCTGGTTGCTACTGTAATAATAAAATTTGTTTCCAGACTGCAATAAATAGAAGACATTATCATATTGTTCTTATTAAACATTTATGTCAGATTTTAAAAGATAGCCATAATTTATAACTGGAGTGTATATTCTAACCACAGCATTAGCTTTCAAGAAGAATCTTGTTCTTATGTTTAGAAATAATTAGGATTCATTCTACAACTGAGATGTTTGATCTGGTTGTGAAGTCACTTCTGTCTTTGGAATGAATGGGAGTCCTCATGGAGAAACCAACAAACTCACTCAAAATGCTTCAAAAAGAACTCAAACTTCCTTTTCTTTTCCCATCAGTTCCAGGACTGTTTATAAGCTCTTTCAGAAGTTCAGACCTTTTCAGGAGGTTTTCCTTCTCTTCTGGTCCTTAAAAAGATTTTGTTTAGCTTTCTGTCCCAACTACAATTTGACAAACTAAATTAGAACCTGTGGGACTGCAGAAGGACTGGAAATGGAGAGGGAGATGTTAGAGTAAAACCTCATTTTCAACTGTCTTTGGATATACTTTTGAAACCTTTTCCAAATGTGTAGTCCATCTATTTACTCTTTTTTCTTTTAATTTAATCCACAGTTTTAAATAATAATACCTAAGCACTAGCAAATTGGAAACTTTCACAACCAAGTTAGAAGACCAGTGAGATTTTACAGTATAAGCACTAGGAGATTAGACAACAAACCATGACAACAATTTGGGGAAAACGAAAAGTCATGTTAATAATGTATCTTTGTAAATGGTTGTGATAACACCAAGTTCTTTTGCAAGCATCACAACTAGTAAAACCAAATACAGCAGCAGTCCAAGCCCATGTGTGCAGCCCTTCATTTGCACTGGACAATTGAAAATAAAATTGCTAATATGAAACTGTGTAGCATCAATAAAATGCCAATGTATAGTTCAGAATTGCTTCTAAAATGTTGGTTTCTCAGGTTGAGCGGCATCAAATTCAGCTGGACAAGAGCATCACTCAGTTAACCATTACAGGTTTCTGAAACAAAGAGATAGGAAATAGTAATTTCATATCACATGTTCTCAAAGAGCAGCCACTGGTGCAGTGGGGGGGAAATAAAGACAAAGAAATGAGCAGAGTTTGATTTGAGTGAAACTGAACAGGGGTCAAGTTCATCTGCTGCTGAACAAAGAAAAGAACAGTAAATGACAGCAGGAGTACAAGGTAACACCCAGTCTATGATTAAAGACAGGAAATCTGCTCTATGACAGAACATCCAACCTAGCCTAAGAGAATCACAATTGGATCTATCTGCTTTATCACATGCTGCTTCTAGCTCAGTATTGTTTGTATGTGCAAAATAGCTGGCATAGAGGGTTTATAGCATATACAGAATATTTCTACTATAAATAACAAACCACACCCGGAGCAAAAATAAACTTCTAACAAAGCACTTACAAAGATCCATAAAACAAAACCCTACAACAGTAACAGATGACTGTACAAAGTATAAAAAAACCCCATTATTTGAAAACATAAGACGAAATTATACAAAACCCTTCCAAATGAGAGATATCACATTATTTTCATTATCAGAAAAAAATCAAGGTACTAACTGAATAACTGAGTTTTAGTAAGTAGAATACCTACGCTTTACAATGAAAGTCACGAGTGAAAAGTCTTGCAGACGTCAAAGTCTGTGGAGGACTTTTCAGGAATGCCTCAGCTAAGTCCTCTCTAAGGGTCTCAATATTCTTGCCCCAAGAAACATAGAATTTAAGGTGCATTTTCTATAACTGCCATGTAATTTTCTCAGAAGCACCTCTGTAAACTAGGTTTAATGGCTGTGTACTTAAATCACAGGTGACTTCAGATGTAAAAGCCCTGAAAGCTACAGAATTGAGTTAATGAAGTCAGTGCAAACTCCCAAGCAATACAGAACTCCCTAGGTAGCATGAGCAGTAATAGCTCCTAAAACATGCACAGGTTTGTCTATCTGAGTCCCCAGCTATTGGAATCTTGGCATGTTGAAGTCTAAAGGCCAGCCAGCATCATTCTCCTTTGTAACTAATTTATAAACAACTCACAGCTGCTCCAGCACATTCATGATTGTTGCCACACTACTGTATGCAGAGGACCTTGTAACTTACAGTACCCATTGACCCTACAAAGAAATATGGCCATTCATCACAGGTCAAAGAAGCAAACCATGTTTGGCTGGAATTTCAAATTCTAGTGTGACATAGCTAATCTTGCATCACACACTGTGGACAGAAGTTACAGTGATTAAACCACGCTGACTCAGCATATGGCTTTGGAATAACACATTTTTTAATTCTTCAGAATTGTCTAACTGGTCACTCTGATTTTGAATTCAGTGTATACATTAGGAATACAATGATTCTGATGTGTTTTGAAACCGCAGATGGAATTGACTGCTATCCAGTTACGCAAATGCCACACAATGAATTTCTGATAGCATCTCTATTTGTTTGCCAATATAAACCTTGCTGTTCCAAGAAAAATTAGTCTTGTGACTAATCAACAACAGTTCCAATGGTTTGTTCAAAACCAAAACTAATAACAAGCTAAACCATTTAAAACTCCGCCCATAGATCAAATCCAACTCTTACAAACAAAAACCTGTCTCCAGGGTGAATAGTTGCTACCATTTATAAGCTCCTGTTTTCTGAACCAGAAATTGTTAATGCTCCTTACATTGGTGCTATCAATGGTGTGAAATAATGTTTCCTTGCTCCTGCAGTGCTCCCAAGAAAGAACTGCAAGGACAGACTTAAAGAATTGCTTCTTACTGTTTTTGATGTCAGGTATCAGGGCCATCCTGGCCCAGGAAAGGTCAGTGCTGGACAGCAGCACAACACCTCCTCCACAAAGGCAGACTAAAGACAAGTCTGAGTAGAGCCAGGCAGTAAAAGAGAAGGGCTGAGACAAACTCTGAAACAGAAGAGCTTGAACTCGCTGTAAGAAAACAGAGGAAGAGATCTAAAAGGAGTGAGTGGCACACAGGAATTCATCATCTGTTAGAAAGCAGAAAAGGAATATGGAATTCTTATGTTCAAAGACAAAGGGGGAGGAGATGGGTCAGGGATGAAATATCCATGATCTTTAACCTGCTGCAGGTTAGAAGAAACAGGACTCTGCAGAGGCTAAGGGAGGAGAGCAGCCATGGGGAGAAGGGATCCCAGCTGGACTCCCCTGCTCAGAGTCTCTCAATGGCACAGGAAGGAACTGACTCCTGACTGCTGTCACAACAGGTAAAATTATTCCACTCCCTGTGAACACACAAAGTGAGTATACAATGCTCTGAGTACACAAAGTAATCACTTACAAAAACACACTGTCAATGACAAAATAACCTTCCTCCTCCTCTGCTTAAATTGTGCTTAGGAGTATTTTAAACTAACAGAAAACCACACATGTTTTTTTAATGCATATGATACCTGGTGATTTAAAATCATACTGGACATACCAAGAAATTATGGTATTTGAGCACATTTGATTCAGAGACAGTAGTGTATAACTTTGCTTCAAGAAGTATGAAAAAAGGCCTGTGTGACACCACTTCTAATACATGTTAATGGTAACATCATTGCTTAGGCAAACAACTATCAGTGAATACAGAAATTAAGTAAAACCAGGCAGATTCCAGGAGAGGTACAGAGATGCTCTCTATGGTAGCAAATAGTTACATAATTTACGAAATTATTCATCAATTTAAAGCCAGGACAAAATTTCTTTTCTCTCTTAGATGATTTTATCCTGTTGAGATTCATGCATCCTGAACGGGATAACTGAAGTGTGCCTGTCTGCACAAAAATATACTATTTTCCAAATACTGTCTGGAAAGCATAGAATCCTTCTCATTTGGCATGACAGACACATTTTTCCCCCACAAACATGTGTGCAGAAAAACTAGCCCAGAAACCACTTACATGTCTAAAATTGACTTTGAGCATATTTAACACTTGTGTCAGGTTTCTCATAAATTAGATCAGCCTCCCTCACAGGTGACCACATCTGCAGCTCAGTTAGAGGCTTTTGCAAAACTAGAAAGGAAACAAGAAAGGAGGGAATAGGAAGAAGCCTCATTGCAATAAATTATCTTCAATCTTCAAGCAACTGCACACTAAACACATCCTCAAACAATTTCAAGTACAAAATGTTGGTTTAGATTTCACTATTTATTTTTAGCACTGAAGCTCTTCAGCCAAATTTATTGTGTGTGGGAGGGAGGAAATAAAGAAACATCATAATGGTTCAGATGTTTGCTTAAAGCTTGCAGGAAATTATGCTATCTTAGTGGAACAGTGGAGAGGCATATCAGAGACAAGGGCAGACAAAACCAGCATCCTCTTCAGTTCTGCCTACAGCCCAATATTCCTCAGTAATAGGTAACTGCTTTTCTTTTGATTGACTGGCAATTTCTTCATAGTCACCTCAAATGTCATCACAGCAACACTGTGTACGACTACTTCTGCAAATGTATCTTTTTTTTTTTTTTAACAGTAATTTGAAGACTTCCATATGCATATCTAAGTCTAGAAGTTTATCCTGCTGGCATAAACAAAGTAGGTGCTTTTAAGGGAGCAGGAAGGGAGACAGATAAAGCAGCTGAAATCTCAAACTCTCAAGAGAGATTCTTATTCTCTTTGAATTCAAAACTTCCTTATTTATAAAACTGACTACTCTTAGCGTGGTAAATAATAGCATACAATTCATATAACTCAGCTCTGTATCATAACTACCAAAAACCCACAGAAGCTTCACTCCTCACATCTTCTAATTGTGCGTGGATGACTGAACAAATGTAATCCTCTTTGATGGAATGCTTTGTGGAATTAAGCTGTTTCCCACTCTACACAGCAACATAACACATTATTTCCACAGACGCTCAGATCAGCATATTGACCTGCTCTCTCTTACTCATAAGCACCAAACAGTGAAGCCACTTTCCTGCATTCAAGCTTTTAAGGGAAGGGTGGCACAGAAATGAGAAGAACAGTGAGATTTAATTGTAATCAGAAGATAAAGCAAAAATAGAATTAATACTAATTTCTGTGCCAGTATCTGTGCTAGTGTTTACTTTATATTCATTATTGACCTGTGTCTGAAGTGCCCTATGCCTTCAGATATTTGTGCTTCTTCTCCTTACCAAGACCCAGCCAAATTTGCTCCCCACCCACATCATCTTATCATCTCAGGGTCAGCATTTTCAAAGGTTGAACTGACAAACCTGCAGTACTCTATAGATTTTGGCCTCCACTTTGTACTTCCATCTCTCTGCTTTTATACTCACTAGCTTTCCTCCATTTCCATATTTTATTCATTTCCACTCTCTCACACAATTCTTTTACAGCTCTTTGCTTTCTCCACCCTGACTATCCCTCTTTCCAAGTTGCAGACTCCTCTTTCCTTCTCCAGTCCTATACCCAGGATAGGATTTTGCTTCATTCCTTTTCTATTTTAAGCACCACATCTAACACAATCTCCTATGTTCTGGTCTTTCCTCCAGTGTGGGATATTCTTATCTCCACAGGTTCTGAGTTTCCTCTTCTGGAATGACAGTTGTCACTATGAATATTTTCCCTTTATAGTAATCTATTTGCTGGACACCTGACTATAAAAATCTCTTCGAAACCCAAATTAACCTGATGCTTTCTGTGTATGCAGGAGGAGCTTATAGCAAAAAATTTCACTGCTCACTAACTTGAAGTCTAAATTTTATCTTAACCAGGCTTGATTTATTCAGTTAAAAAAAAAATTGAAAAGCTCCTTTTACCCCACTGATATCTAAACACTGCCCAAAATTCTGGAAGTCACTGCTACCACTATCTAAAAATGACAGAAACATGATATCATTCTGACATGAAAATCCCCACTGAGAGAGTTAAACATGATCTCTAACCATAGAGAGCAAAAAAAGGTGCTCAAGATGGAAATCAGCTTCTTCTGATAAATTTAAGTAAGGAAAAGAGAAGTGCAGAGGAGTTTCTTTGGTAAATGCATAGCATCCGGGCCTTCCTTATCTTACTCTGAGGTTTACGTTGGTGCATGTTCCAGGTTTCCTTTCATCAGCATGATATAGAGACATTCAAACTGAGTGAACTGACTGCAAAGCAAGGACAATGTTGCAATTCTGTGCTAATCGTTTTATTCTTTATTATTTTTTGTGACTGTTGAAATGATCTTGTATTACAGTCTGTAATAACAGAAATAGAAGTTAAAAAAAACAAAGCCATGAGTAAGTCAGCTCCAAAGTTGTGTTTGTTACACTCAGCTGTGGCTCTACTCCACTGTCAACATTAACCTAGTTAGTTTATCCAGTAAGGTTTTAGTCCTGTTTGAGAAAATACATCAAAGCCAACCTATTATCTTTCACCATCTCTATGAAAACCTATGTGACTTCAAGTCTGCTTATTGGGCTTTTTATAACACAATTTTTTCAATCATTGAAATAAAGTTAATGCTCACACAATGCAAATATCAACAGACACTCAGCTTTCTCTTTTCCAGTGCTCAGCTATCTTGGCTTCAACACCTAGTCAGATCAAGTGAACCACTCATACAGATCCTTCCCTTGATGCAACCATTTATGTCAAAGCATTAATGGCAACTGCCTACTATGCACTGTATGAATTGTAACAGCTGTTGGTATTTGTTGACATATTGACATCTGTGTTACTATCTCATAAGTTTCCTTAAAAAATAAGGTGGCAGACACCTGCCACAGATCTTCATTTCTACATGTAAAGGAAGCAGTTTGAAGATCCATTAATTTGTCACCTGTTTTCTCTAATAGTACTATTCCTATCTCCTTTCAGGGTCTTTATTCTGAAGGATTTTACTCCCCAGTTTTCCATTCTTTGTGTACAACTCACTCCACCTGCACCACAGAAGATCACAGACCTCATGCTGCCACTGTGAAACCAGCCCTATGTCTTTACTTCAGTGAGCTACTGCTCTGAACTTGGGATCATTGTTTCTTCAGCTACAACTCACACCACAATACTCTTCCCACTATTTTCATATCCTTCTTCGTCAGTTACTCTTTCCAGCATAGCTGAGAAAGAACTGGGGAAACACTAGAGTCAATTTTATTTTTAAGCTTGCTCTGAAATGTATAATTGATGTACAGCTTAGAGGTTGCTGGTATTTTGCCTACACTCTTGACCATATCGTTGTGAAGGAACTATTTACTCAATATCACTGACAACTTCACTCCTGGTGTAACACAAGAAATAGTGACAATAAAAAACTCACAGTAAACAACAGTGGATGCTCTATTTAAAACAATTAATCAGAATGTGAAAATCAGTAAAAAATATTTTTTGTTTTAATGAAGTTTACCATATTATGAACAACACAGATCAGTGCTGTTCACCGACAGTAAATCTGTCAATGCCACTGACTCTTGCAGCAAAGCATTTAAGTAATGTCTGTCTACTTAATTATTTTGTTGGAAGAAGCTCAGAGAAAACAAATGTATATGGTCTCCCAAGTACAAGTCAGTCCACATTACAGGTAATGGTAATTTAGTGTTCATTATACCAAAATAAGCTTGCAAGGCAGAAAAGCCTTTCCTTTAACCAAAAGAATTAGTATGACTTAGATACAACATGCAGTGACTTCTCCTGGACTGTATCCCAGGCTCCAGTACTTACACACATGGCAAACACACCATTGCCATTGCCACACCACCATCACATTAAGTTTTACACCAAATGGCCATATGGGACAGAGAGGGGATAATATGGGAGATAATACTCTCTGAACAAATTAACCTACTAAGAAGCCACCTCTGAAACCTGAAGAGGACAAGAATAAAAGCTCCTGATACCACCAGCAAATATAAAAATTTTCAGTGTTACTTGCATTGCTTTTTCATGTACCTTTTTAGTCAGTTTCTGTGGGAACACATAAGCTTCCATATTTCCTTACTCAGCCAAGCAAATAGAAAAAAAAAAAAACAAAACTATTCCTTTCTGTCTTGTAAGAGACCCATGTAATTTTTGTTACAATTTAACTGTACTTCTCCAAAGTTCACATACATAAACTTGCAATAACTTTACAAATATTTGTATTAGAATAAACCAGTATCAGTCCAGTTTTCCTTATGTATTTTCAGATATGAGAATACACCCTATTTTTTTTTATTTAAAGTAATTAATGTACAGTGTGATTATGTCCTGCACCCCTCAGGAGAGAATACCCTGAACAAAACAATATGAAACTTACCCCTCTGAAATTCCAGCCCTTGGTGGAAGGAAACAAGGAAAAATTATTCTGTTGCTGCTGCTTCGGCCTGCAAGATGAGACAAAGAAAAGTGTTTATATTTTCAACTGCCGTATCTTTTATCTCAGTAACAGAATGACAAGAGAGGGAGAAAAGAAAAACACATGCTTCAGGTACTAAGACACTACAGACTTCCTTGGCTGTACCTCTGACAGGTTTCTGTCTTCAGTGCAGTTACAGGTTTTAATTCAGATTGAGCACTAAGGGACATGGCAGCCTTTCAAACATTCAGAGATGCTCTGACTTGATGTCTGACAGCAGCTTATTCCTCCCACTGATTTTCAGCAGAGACAACCCTAGCCCAAACAGCCTGTGAAGATGCAATTATGCCACATGATCCAAGATGGTGCAGCTGGACTGGAGGGGGACATTTCAGAGTCTTTAATCCTAACAGGGGAGCTACACAAAGCTGTAAAAAGCAAGTTACAGCCAGCCAGCCTCTTGTGTGACACTAAAAACAAGAAGCTGACTTCTGTCTTTACTCCTTCCAAAAAATCTTTCTCCTACCCTATAATTAACACTGTACAATTATTTCTGAAAAGTAACCATAACATGGCCCACTTCTCTCCTAATGAGTGCTTTTCACCAGTAAGATCTTCAATTAGTTGACAAAGGTAGGCAAACATTGCTGAGATTTTACACATGAAGTCAGATCAAAGCTTGAGGGACCTGCTGGAGCTGACCAGACCAACACATGGTTTGGCAGCAGGACCCAAGTGCTGAGCACGCTGCAACCCCAACCATGCAATTAGACACGTTACAGAAACAACCACAAATAGTAACAGGAACACAAAAACTTGGTTAAAAGCAAATTAAATGGCTGCTTGTCAAATCTCACCATCCAACAATAACACAAGAAATACTCAAGTTAAAGCACTGAACTAACACACAAGTTCTTCCTACTGCTTATAGTTCCTGAAGGACTCCAACACACACTATCTGATTTTTTTTTTTTTTTCTTAGAGTCAGGATAGCAATAGTTTCCACCACCTTTTTTTTCCATCTTCTCTTTTTTGGTGTAAAATATTTGGTGTATGTACGTTTTTGTTTTCATGCTCATTAAAACACATCACAGAACTGTGATCACAGTAAACATTTTAAGATGTCAGCATAATGCAAAAAATTAAAATATTTAAAATTAATTTTTGCAACATCAAAGGTTGAGATGTAAATCTTCCTAGTTTTTCACTGCACCAGCCTGCCAACCAGAAAAAATATTAATATTGAAGTGCATTGGTAAAGTCATTAAAGAGCACAAAGCACCACACATGACCGATTTTAGTGTTAAAGACTCTCCCACTAATAAATCCTTCTACTACAGCTTTCCAAGTAAAAATATTTTGAAATTAAATTTCTAACCTAAAAGCCTCACTGTAATGAGGCTGTAATGCACTGTAAGTGCATTATAAAAGGAGAAAAATGTGATAAACAAGAGTGAGTTATACAGATTATCAATTGCCCTAATGGTGTTTTGCACTGTTTTAGTACCAGATGATCTTATACTGGAACCAGTCAGATTTTTGAGAAAGTACTGTGAGCTTTCTATAAAGTTGTGCTCCTTAGTAATTTTTTAAAAAAATATATGTTTGAACTTACATTTCATCATTTTGTCTTATATTTTAATGTTCGTGCATTTATTTTCCCACTTTGTTAAGAATTGCAGCAGTTCTACACTAACTAAGATGAATGTAGGGGAAGCAAAAGACACTTCAAATTCAGTAAAGCAAGTTTTATGACATTTTAGACAGCATTTCAAGGGAAACAAATGACTTAATTAAAAGTTATTTATCCCCACAATCATTCTGTAATGAAAACTGAGAACTTTGTAATAAGCAACAAATTTGTCATATCATCCATCTACACTTAACTGAAGTCCATCCAGGAGAAGAAGGATGACTAAGCAACTGTTATCATCAATCTGTATTTTCCCATTCACTGACAGCAACCCAGACTACACAAAAACAGCCAGTCTTTATAAAGAGCAAACACATCAAATTTACATTTTGTCAGTTTTCACAATAGGTATCCTCCTCCCTCTTATCAATCAAGAGCCTTACTTCATTTTGGTGAGAATCAATCTCCCTGTCATTCACAATGGTCTGCTAAGTTTTCTTTTTAATGCTACTGTGGCATTATTAAAAGGTCTTGAAACAGCAGTCTAATAAAACAACGCAATTTTACCTAAAGGAGTTAATTTAAAAGGCAGGGAATCCTATGGACGTCACTATATGTTCCTTCATGACTTGTTGACCCAATCTGATACAATAAGGGCACAACAAAATCCTTCACAAAATATTTTTTTCCACCCAATGTTTGCAGCACTCTTCTAAAACCAGACTGATGCATTAGACTCATTTAGCACCCTAGGTGCTACCTTAAATAGTTTCTTTTAAAACTTTCACTTTCATGCATCTGGCCTGATCATTACTTTCTAATTTTCTACTCTATCATAGGCATTTGAAGTCTGCAACACAGTGAATGTTTCAAGTCGATTTTCCCATTACAAGCAAGCACTTCACATAGCCCATCTCAAACGTACTGAGATACCAAAACTGCACAAGAACTATCCCATCATTTTCCTGAAAGACTGTTTCAGAAATTTTGCTGTTCCCATAACTAGGAGTGATCTAGATAAAACGTATTTGTAAATTGTTTATGATCATCATTCTAAACCAACATTTTTCAGCCTAACACCTAGATGAAAATGAAGTAATAAAAGTTCTGATTCTCAAATGCACCTCAAGTGACAAAATTTAGTTCTATCAAAAGCAAGACTTAATTTTCAGTTTTCAGTTTGGTCCTTCACTATCTTAAAGTTATTTTGATCACTTAGTCTTCACACTGTCAACATTAATGGAACTGTACTGAAAAAAAAAAAGAAGTATTGCAGCTTTTTCAAACACATTTTAAATTAATGTTTTGCTCTTTTTTTTTCTTTACAACACATTAGTACTGTTGCTTTAGATCATTCTGTTTACTGGATAAATCCCTTCTGAAGGGCAGCAGTATGTGCGCTAATTAAGAAACAGCCTGTGTTACAAAACTATTAAAATACTAAATAGCTATTTGATATTTTAAATACAAAGCTGTCAAAGAATACTATATTTGAAACAGCAATAGATACTAGACTGTGGTAGGAGAGATACTGGTCCAAGAGTGAATTAGATGCACTTAGTTTTGTACCAAAATTATTTACATGAACAGTAATAAAAATCATCATTGGCATAAGGAGGTAGCAAATAGAACAAAATAATACATTATATTGAAGAAAAAAAAGAGGAGTTATTAACAGGCATTAAAAGAAATTAGCAGACCTGACTTTCAGAGGCACATAAATCTAAAACACATTACTCAGATACTATAGTAAGGATTTTTCAAATGTCAAGGTCGAGGCAGAGATGGTTCCTATAACTGAATGCACAGTGATGAACACTCCTGCACCAAATGGATTATCACAGACTAGACCATGGGGAGATCACAGAGATAAAAAAGGAGGAGTTCCTCCCTAAAATTACTTACAAGGGTCTCAGAGCAGTAATTTCTAACATTTGACCTTTCTTACACATGGATCTCTTTTCATTTAGCTAAAAGGCACCAAAACATTTTCTCCTTGGCACGGCAGTGTGTTAAGAAGGAAAGACTAAAAAGTGGGGATGTAAAGGAACTCTTCAGACTGTGGGAGGGAGGGGTCACCAAGCCCTCCATCTGAGCTTGGCTTAGGGAATGCTATGGAAAGCTCACCTTGGGAATAAAAGCTGAAACCAAGTCCCTCCACTGGGAGGAAAGTAAAAGTGGGGACCTGTCCCTTGAAGAGGCAGCCCTGGAGAAACTAAGCATTGAGCCCATCCCTCTGAGTGTCAAACTGCTCCTCCTCATCAGCAGAAGTTCTGACTGTGCTCCCCATTTCACCTTTAAGCTCCAGCACTGGCAAGATAAGCCAGAAAACGGCAGTTTCATGCCTCAGTAATTCAAATTATCTTAGACCCCTTGAAACATTCACCAGAGAATGACTGGCTTGCTTACCTGCTAGTTTTTAGTGATCCTGCAGTTCAACGAGAACAATTTAGGATTTTACCAAACAAAAATTTTACTACTACAGGAACTTCTGACACTGATAATATCCTCTGTGCTCTCGCATTTTCTTTGACCAAGATGCTTCTACCACTATTTTGTAGCCTAGGAAATAAAATGTTTTTGTCTTTAAGATGTACAGGGTTTTCTGTTTAGGTTCCATCACAAACACACTACACATATATTATAAAAATATTTTTGCACACTAGATTAACATGCCTCTCAGAATAATCAGTGTAACATGCCTCTCAGTAAATCAGTGGAGCTTTTTCTGCAACCTTTACTTTGCTGTAGATTAGTTATATAATGACAATTGGTAGGTAAAAATGTATAAAGGAATCTAAAACTAAAATCTAAAATACAGACTGAGTGTTTAGAAGTTTCTGTTACATTTACTAACAAAATGTTTTATCTGCCTTGAAGCATGATGATGAGTTAAGTGAACAGTTTATGGCAGCTTATCTTAACGCAACCTTTACATCTTCATCTGATCTTCCAGTCTATCTGCACACAGAATCACTGACTACAAGAGTATTTCTAAGATACGAATATCCAAACTGTGCGTGTTCTGTTTAAAATATTCAGCTGCTACATCCGCTCAAAGATAAAAGCCATTTCGCAAATCTACATGAATACTCAGATAATAAAAGGAAAGCTCAAACCATTTGGAGACAAACTATGTTAAGTAAAATTGTTTTTCAATCTGCAGAAATAAAGGTTGTTATTACAGCTGTGAATATTTTACAAAGATAATGTTAAATAATAAATAGTACTTACTGCTCAGATCTGTTCTTTGTGATGTCATCTGCTCAACCTATCAAATATGCACACTAAAGCAGAGGTCACAAAAGCACATTTATTTTAACACATTGGAATAGTTGAGATGCTAAATTCCATGCACAAAAGTAGTCAAAGTGGTTTACCTGGTGAAGCCTGATATGTGCAAAAGCATTTTAGCTTTGAACAGTAGTTCAACTGACTTTCTCAGATATATAAATCACAGATAATAATAATGTGCCTTTGGTATTGATTTTAAAAGCAGGAAAAAAGCTCATGTTTTGACCTACTTAATAAAAAACATTTACTCATCCACTTGTAATCTCAAATACTATTTCTTTTATACTAGGCCTGCATTTTGGCACTAAACTGAGATTGTGGAAAATTCCATTTTTTTCCAGGAGCGTAAAGCAAATCTAACACAACAGAATTTGGCTCAGAAAAATCTTTAAGTTCATAGAGAGAGTTTATGCGATGGGTTTTTCTTGCTGAAGGCAAAGCAACTCTAATACTGGGTGCATTGGTTTGCCAGGGCCCCATCCTGCAGACAGGAGCTCATCACAAAAGGGTAACTGGGGGTGGGGAGGCCACTCAGCTGAGCAAGACTGAACACTTTGTATCTTGAGAAAAACAAAAATACCAAGGAATAAAGAGATGACTGATTTTCAGCTGTTGTGCTGACTTCCTGAATGTGAACCTAATCTTTTACTGTCCTACTGTCATGAACTGGCATAAATGCATTAAGAAAGAAAAACAGCTCCTATGAATGTGGCTGCAGAGCAGGTACATGTAGCAGTGAGATGTCACACACCTACTCTTTTCCCATGCTTTCTGCAGAACATGTTTATTTATACTGCGATTCAGTGCACTTTACCATAAAATATCCCATCACTACCAAAGCCCAAAGAAGGTACAAAATGCATTTTTTTCATTCCTGTATTTTATTACTTTCCTGCAAAAATTAAAAACATCCTTATGAAAGATTTTTAAAAAATCTGAAGGCCAACTGAAGCATTACCTTTCAATCAAAAACTCAGATATAACAATGTAACATTTCACCTTCTGAAGAATAACAAACTTGATTTAAAGCTTTAACCAGAAGTTATTTCTTTATTTCTAATTATTGCAGGTTTCTGCAATAAATGCCATGAGTATACCAGACTATAAAAGCATCCCCCTAATATAGATGAACTCTGGTCACATGTGAAAGAGAAATCCCTGGCTCTGGCCAACAGGAGGACCCAGATTTTTCTGCTGTTTGACAAAGGTACAGCTGCATTTATTCTGGGGACGATATGAACAGAGTCCCATATTATGCTTCTATTAAAAAAATCACAGTTTCAGGAATATTATAAAAGGCTGAGATGAGAGAGAAAATTCACAGCTTTACTTTGACTATGCAGCCCTTAAATATTCCCATATCGTTTCAATTATATTCGGAAGAAAAAACGGCAATAACGCTCATTAATTTTTAGTCATTTCCTCACCCCACTAGTGCATCTCAGAGACTGAATTCTTTACAGGGAAAACAACTGCTCATTCAAAAGAAATGTTTGCTCATTTCCACCCAACAGCCAGAGAGGATCCTCTGGTCCATGAAAAAATAAGGTCTGATGGTAAGGCTTAACTGCCCCCATCATCAGAGCCTCAGGGCCAAAGCCTCACAAGACTCATGCTCAAGGAAAGACAACAAGTTCTTCATTTTGTTTTCAAACTAGAACCTAAGGCTGCGAAATCCGCTTCAGTTAGCAAGACTGGATACTTGCTGGTTAGACAGAAAAAAAGGGTTTTCACACAGAGAAATCAAAGAGATTTCTTAGCTGTCCAAAATCCACCCAAACAGCATTTTCATCTCTACCACAGAGAGCCTACCAAGACCCTCAAAATCCTTTCAAGTTCCATCACATCATGTTCTGCATAAAAGAAATGGGTGTGTTCTGAAAGCCCTTTCTGTTTGGATGCATCTCATCTGGCCCTTTCTGAAGGTTAACTTGAGTTCCTGTGGAGCTGTGATTCACTAACAGGCATTCAGAGAGATCAGAAGGACTGAACAGTAATAGGCAACAGTATTTAAACCAAGTAAAATCTGGAGGCAAGTCAATCCTATACATGATTTTAAAACTTTTGTATTGCTGGTTCCTTATCCTTCATTTGCAACTTCATATTTTTCTGCATTACAGCTTGCATTTCACCCAAAAAGACAAAAAATGTAGGTTTGTAACTAGGATGATATATAGGATCATTATAGTCAATTTAGAGACTTCTGTGTTGAAAAGTAAAACACTCCTGCATAGCTTTCCAAGAGAGGTGTGTGATACTTTCACACCTTGCTCTCAAGGATATGGCACTAAGCCAGACAGACAAGGAAAGAAATCTGCTTTTATTAAATATGATCAGTTATAGAGGACTAACTTGCAGCATAATGTTTCACTGAGCAAGACTGTTCTTGCTTGAAGGATTTTACACTGAGTGACAAGAACCACTCCTGCAATCTCTATGCAGACAGACCAGAATGTCTTATCTTGAGATTGTAACAGGCCTGTCACCACCAGAGCTAACAAACCAAACTTTCCCAAGTGGATGCAGCTATGCCCATGACTTATCTTCAGCATGCAGCAACTACCTCTCTTGAAAGGTCAAATTATACTACAATTTTCTGTCTCCATTAGTTCTGCCCTCCAGCATGACAAAAGGATTGGAGGCTGTCATGACAAATTCCACTTAGCTACTTTGTCACATATAGGTCAATAACTTGGACATAAAAATCTCACCAAAGATTAAATTCTGCAGCATCCTGGGGCCCTGTTCAGAACACAAGCAAGTATTTCATGATGACATAACTACAACATTGACAACAGAAATTCTCCCACACTTTGACCATTGTCAGTTAAATAAAGAACAGAATATTAAGAAGTGGGGGAAAAAATCAGAAACTCATAGAATAATATGATCATTAAGGCTGCAAAATACCTCAAAGATCAAATCTAATCTTTCACTGATCACCATCATGCCAACCAAACCACAGACCTAAGTGTCATATCCAGCTGTTTCTTGGACTCCTGCAGGGATGGTGACTCCACTCCATCCCTGGGCAGCCCATTCCAATGCCCAGCCACCCTTTTAGTGAAGAAATTCTTCCTGATGTCTAACCAGAACCTTCCTTGATGCAGCTTGAGGTCATTTCCTCTTGTACTGTCATTTTCTCTTGTCCTCATCACATCATCAATAACAAAACCTTTCATGGGAAGTTGAATATTTACATCAAGCCTGAGGGATAAAGTTTCAACTTTTTCAACCTTTTGCCATTTCTAGAGATTTTACTTAGAATTTTTTTTTAAAATCCCAGATCACAATACTTTATTTTTTTCCTTTGAGTGTTGTTTTAAAGACAAGCATTCAACAAAACCTGGAAGAGAACACTTATGATCTATTAGATTACCAAGACCTGGAAGTACAATAAATGCAACAAAATATTTAATAGACTCAGAACTGAAACATCTGTAGTGCATGTGAGATCAGTATGTGATATATAGATACAAGTCACCAAGATCAAGCTTTTAGATTTGCAAAGACATTTTTGCTTGGAAGACTTTCACCTGCATTACTAGCAGATTGTACACCACAGGGGCCCAAATAAATAGTGATTTCACCTCCATTTAATCACATTTCCATCTGCACAGTAATTCCTTTAAAGTTGCATAAGTAACTCTAAGAGCAGCTATCAGCCCTCAAGTCTTAGAAAACTGTTTTCTCCTTATATTCAACACAGTGGTCTTCATATTCAGCTTAAACATATTTTTGTAGATCTCAAAAATAATTACCAGAGTCTTGTAAATATTTACTGGTTTAGTTTCTCTTTTTTAATATAAGTCATTAGAACTTTTCCTTGTAGCCACAAATCCCTTGAGTACCATAAGTATCTTCTGTTACTCCATGACAGTAAAGCTACCAAATCAAACCCTCAAATGCTTTCAAGTTTCAAAGTTTATTCATATCATAAACACCAGACTGGTTTCTCCTTTGTTCTGAATGAAAGTGAAATAAATATGAACATGGCAATTGTATGCACAAAGGCTAGTTTACAAATACAAGGAGAACTAGATTTAACAACAAACAGTTTCAGGACATTTCATTTAACACTGACAAATTTATTTCTGTAAAAAGCAGAAGAGTTTTTGAAGGTAATTTATAAATAGACACTGAAGACAACAAATACTGACCTCTACACCATGTGACTTGTGTGATCCTAACCTTTGTTACACAGTGAGGTCAGAAGGCAACCAAGACAGTTTTTATTAACAGTATTTGTCATATGCAAAAGATTTACATAATTCTTCAAGATAAAACTAAGTTATAGTTCCTGAGCAGATTTTGTACTACAAATTTGGCTTAAGAAGTTTCTTTACAACATAAAACATTTGAAGCTAGTGCCAAATTTTACACCTAATGTTTCTAACACTTTTCATTGGTCTTTGGGATGATACGTCAGCAATGCATTGAAAAGGTGCTTCTACTCTGAAACCAGACACATCTGTCAACAAATGTGGGGTTTTATGCAAGAGAATGACTTCCTATTAGGTAAGTAAACCCCCATGCTTTCACTGAAGAGACATTCAACCTGAGATGCAAAAGCAAAATGTTTTCAGTTAGTTATTCACAGCTGGGTTCCCCTAGGAACATTTGCTGCATCACTGTTGCCATAGTAGTTACTATAGAAACCCTGAAGGCAATGGAGTCAAACCTGTTGAAACTGTGGTACCATTAAAGCTCCATTCAAAATATCCACTCAGGACAGAAAATGTGCACTTATATCTGCTTTTGCCAGAAACAAGTTAGGTTGTCTAGTCTTTCAATATAAATACACTAACTACAATAATTTCAGCCCAAGACCATTTTACAAGGGCATACAGGAAACCTTGTTAAAATAATTTTCTTACAAGTACAGAATCCTATATTTTAAGATAACATTATACCAGTGATGGCTCTTAAATTGTTTATATGTTTTGTCCCAGGTCAAAGAACATTGCTTTAAAAGTTCATTTATCAGTAGGAGATATCTGGAGCTAGTTTATTCCAAAATGCATATGTCAGTATACATTTTTTAAAAAACTTTTCTTATGGATACATATTCACACTCCTATGCTTTTTCCTTTCCTTCTTGATTATGATCCCTGCAATATCAGGCATTAACAAAAGAAATGAGGCAGGAAATGGGATTTCACTGTAAAGCAGAACAGTGATGAGCCACCAATGGAGGAAATTAGCACTTGCACATCTGTGCACACGGTTTTGTTCTTTATTTCCATTACGTTTTTGTTTTTTTGCAGACACTCTCCACCGTGTCTGCCTTTCCTCTGAAACTTTTAATGCCATGCCTTTAAATTAGAGCACATTTATTTTTGTTCTCACTCTTGTTGATGGCTAATGTGTTTGGGTTTCAACAAGGTACATTAGACACACACACTGCAATATTTCATTATAAAAACTGAAAAGCTCCCCAGTCACAAACACAAAGGAACAAGCTTTTTCAGTCTCTATACAGAAAGCACTGGCACACAAGGACAATATCCCCAGTCATTACAGCAGCTGAAGTAAGAGTCAAACCACAAGGGAAGAAATCAAACAGATGCTGATTTGATCAATGATGATGCAGAAGTATTTAACGTTTCCTTTATGGTCATGCATACCAGAACTACTGTTGTAGCCTAGGTGAGTGATCCTACTAAATATGTCAAGTATGTTTCTGGAGCCAAACTGTTGGATTTTTTCCAATCACTTAGACTATATCTCATGATTAATAAAACACTATCTGTGCTTTCAGGACAGCATTTTTCATTTCCAACTGTATCAAAAACAGTGATGCAAAGAGTTTACTTCAGCTGATACTCTCCCCACTTCCAACTGAAGTGGGGATAGAAGACAAAAGCTGACATCTTACTTCCAAGAGATCAATGTGGCACTAGAATGAAGTGAAGCAGCACCTGCACCCTATGCATGGCAGGGGGTGAGATGTGACCTCATGGTCTCAGCCAGAACTAGAGATCAGAGGTTTAGCACTGAGCACATGTGGTGACAGCAGAACCCCACCTCTGCTGCACACAGACTGTGCTGGGCAGCTGAGGAAGGTCCTTCCAGTGGCAGCAACCCTAGGTTGTGTCCCACACCTCAGCACTCACCCCCTCCGTGACAGGGCTGTGGGCAGCCCAGAGCAACACTTCTGCTGCTGTTCTTCACCAAGGACAGGAATGGCCACATTCTGGGAGCCTCCCTCACCACACTGGTACTAACCAGGACCTCTCAACCCACACACAGTTATGTTCAATTGGAGTCCATTTGCTCTGGTACTTTTTACATCTTCAGAAAAACGAAACTAGGCAATGAGTTCAAAAGTTGCTGGCATGACTAACAGCACAGCCACATGTTATTTCCTGAGGAAACCAGGCTCTCTTCAAACCACACACATACACCTCTCTGCAAGTCTGACTTGCTGAGGTACCTTGAAAAGCAAAGAAAATGGTCTCAGAACTCAAAGCTGCTATATCCCTTGATGTCCTATTGAGAAAGATAAAAGTTTGGAGGGTTACTTGGTTGAATCTTTAAACTCAAAATGTGTAACAACTTTTATTCTACAAGTAAATCTGTGGAACAGGGGAAAAAAGCCTGTTCTTTAAATAGTCATAATGAATCAATCACCCTACGTGGGGAAAAATGAAATTATTTTTTGTCCAACTTCATAAAATGGGGTGGCTCTTTTCAAAAGAGAAATATTTATAATTACCAACAAGTGAAAAATATCAAATATTAAATCTTATCCACAAAGACAAACATTAACACTGTCTCTGATATGTAAACAAATAGCTTTAAGATAATCACTAAACTCAATTGCACTGCAGAAAAAATGCAATAAAGAAGCATCACAGTATTTTTAAGTGATCTTTAAATGGAAATGAGTTCAAAGCAGTTACATCTTTGCTCTAGTGGACTATAAACATAGTAGCAATACACTTGTAATGGAGTTCGACTGTGAGCAAAAGCCACAGTTAACAAAAAAATAAAAATACCCTATAGTGCATTTGAGATGTAACTGATTGCTAAAAAGCTATTAAGGCATTAAATTACCATAGCAGACATTTATTGTAAGCATGCTCCAGTATCAGGAGTGTCAATCTTTGCACACCAATTACAAAGCCTAATAGACAATTAACACATAATAAAAAGTGGGTGTAACTACATTTTTACAACAGCTTCACACAAAACCTTTCTGTTCTGCGCAGAAATCTCAAAACATGTAAGAAGAACTGTGTGAAGAACATGAAATTTTAGATATTTCACTTTTAAATAAATACAGGCACTTGAATAACTGAGCTTGTTTTCCTACACAAGTTAGCACTGTAAACAAAAGAAATTCACGTGCTTTGTTAAAATTTCCTCTTGATTAAATCTGTAACAAAGCAAGACAGCATCCATACTGATCCCAAATCTTGCTCTGCAGCAGCACAGTGTTGTTTACCTGAGTAATTTCTAAACTGCTGGGTCAGGCTGGGAAAACAAGTCAGTATTTCCTCAGGAGAAACAGAGCTTGTTGCTTTACCGAGCTACAAACTATCCTCATCTATTCACCTAGCCGATGCAAAATCCTAAATTAACCGTGACCTGATAATGGATTAAACAGTTTTGGGGACTGCCATTATCTTGGCAAAGATAAGATTCCTAGCAAGATTCCTTACTAGACAAAAAAATTATTTAATCACCAATTAAAACAGTTTGACTTTAAATTGGCAAGGAAATAATACTCGGGAACTTTGATGGGATTTAACAAAAGACCATTTCCTATAAATAAGGACACCAGAGATTCAGAATCCAAAGCAAGTTTTTGCCAGTTCTAAAGCCTTTGGTCAATCTTCCTACCTGCCCTCTGTGACAATTAAGTGTTTCTGTAGGTAGAAGTCAGTTGCTGAAAGGCCTGAGGCAGGAGCATGGTAAGAGAAAACCATGATCCCATCCTACCTTTAGAGAAAAACCAACAGCTGAATATTCATGGCCATGTTCCTCAGGGAGACAGGGACAACCGCTTCAGTTACACAAAATACACATCAGTAGAGGAACATAAGAAATCACTATTCTGTTTATCGCTACAAAATTAGCATATATAATTTTTCCAAATTAAGTGTACAGAGTCAGGGGACATTTCACAGTTGTCTTCTTGCAAACAGGCTATTTAGGAGCTGCAAAAGAAACCTGCTGAACCTGATAAGAGAAAGCTTTGCAAAGCACACCTAGAGACCTGAAGGACACAGCTGGTCAGAAAAGTACAGCTGTACCCATACAACACACACAATGAGCAAAACCAGACACATATAACCTTCAGAGAGGAAATGAAGAAATGGTCCTGGTGTACAGAATTTACCTTTTCAATTCCTTGATAAAAAACTACCACAAAACCAAGTGTTGTATTATCAAGTCCTTCAAAACAAAAGACAAACATCAGTATGTGGGAGAAGTTTGGCTATGGCTTAAATGGAATTAAACCATGATATATTTAATAAAGTTAACAAGCCGAGGTGGGCAGGTGCTGGCAAGGAGCGCCTTTGGCGGGCAGCAGCCATTCCAAAGCCCGGCTGTCTCGCTGTTCTTCTGCTCCAGCAGGACAATGAAAAGATCACACTGGAGCAGAGGGGGAGGCAAGGGATAGAAGAGTTCATTACCATTTTGTTATTTCAGTAATAATAATGCAGCAGGTCATCAAATAAAATTAAATGTTTAATAATAAATTTTAAATTTTAAATTATCAACCCTCTATATCCTATCTTTTCTCCCCTGCTTTCTCTGTATGGAGATAGGTGGATATTTCCCACAATTTTCTGTTTTGTTATGCAGTGCCCCCATGTCAGCACAAGGGAGGAAGATGAAAGAGCTGTTTGGGTCAGTTGCTAGTTTAGATAAAGGAGGATATCCGGGGGAAGAAAAAAAACCTCCAAACTTATGAAATCTGATGGATGAAACAGAGAAGGTGCTATATACCAGGACAGATAGAACAAAAGCACATAATGACTTTCCCTGTCTGCACTTGGATACAAATCCCTTGCTGATTTGTATTTGACTTAGCATGACTCCCTCCCTGCACTGAGTTAGAGAACAGCAGATCTGAGAGGGAGGGAAACGTGCCTCAGCATGCCTGGGTACAACCTACCAGATCTAGCTCTGTGTAGCAATAAATAATGGATTATAAAGTGTCAGACCTGAATGTATCTAATGAAATTGCAAAAGAGACATCAGTTTTTTAAAAATTGAGTGCACCTTCTCTCCTTTTTTTAATGTATCTAGTCACATACCACTTGCATTTAATCTGTGGAATAGAAACACATTACATAGTTTCAAAATAGAGTCTCATTTATCATACTGCCCTGTGCAGAGTGGAGCTGGGGAGACCCCAACAGAGAAAAACTGAGAGCTCCTCCTTTTTAGTGCAATTTGCAACCATTAACAAGTCTTTGAAACAAAATCTTCTCTACACTCAGAAGCATAGTAGCAATTGAATTCACTTTCTAAAAAAACTATAGAATCCATTGATTAAAATGAAGACATAGCTAACTGGACAGCTCATAAAATACAGTCAGCTTCTGGCCTTCATTACCGAGTACAAAGCCTGACAGAAAAGGTGACAACAAGCCACCTCTATTCTTGCCAATACATTAGGCTAATTTTTAATTTATGCTTCTTATAATAATTAAGTTCACAGTCAGGAAAGAAAAACAAGAGATCTTCATACTAATTAACACAAGAGGCTATTCTGATATATTTGCAGGTATTTTTTAGTCACATATTTTTAGTGAGTTTCTGGTCATAATGACCCTAATATTCCTATTCACACTGGCTTTCTCTTTCCACATCAAAAGAAAAAAGTCTGCTGAGGAATTTCCTTGTGCAGTTTTAAGGAAATGGAATGAAAACATAATACAGAAAAGCTATCTTTTGTGTCCCAGAGATTTGCATGTGACCAAGTGTATTCAGCTTGAAAGATACATATTCAAATCATTGTCTCTTACAACACTTACCTATTGAAATTTTCAGGGCCCACAGGAAAATGCAGTAATGTAACCAGTTCACATACCCTCCAGCTTTCTCTCCCCCAGAAAGAAAAGATGAAATTACAAATCAGCCTTCTGTTTCTGATCTTGTTTCCAAACACTGCAATGTATAAATATTCCCAAAGAAATACCATTTGTGTTCCTTAGAAACTATCACCAGCTCCCTCTACAGAGAATTAAACTAAGCATGTCTAAGAACATTTCTTTCTTTTTTTTTTTTTTTTTTTTTTTTTTTTGGGGGTGGGGGTAATGGGACAGAAGTCGTCTTCCTATCAGCGTTAGAGTATTAGTGAGAAACTAAACTGCAATACAAGCTGCACAAGTGTATAAAGTAATAACAGACTATTTATAAGAACAGATTCTGGAGCCTTAGTGAAAAGGAGCCATGACCAAGGACAAGAATCTTTAGAAAGAGAAGTAGGGTAAGCAGACAGGAAACAGATGGTTATCAGTGGTAGATCACTGGGTCTTGGGGGGTTTTTACATTTAAAAAAAGTCCCACTTCATATAGACACATGCACATGCACTCACATAGAGAATCAAGATGTTTCAAAGCGATCAGCAGAAACTCACACTCACTGTCCCCTACTCCACCAGCGAGGAGCTGCACAAGAAACTGGGATGGAGATGGCCAGGGCAGCTGGGCCAAGCTGGCCACAAGGGTATTCCACAAGCCAAGAGGTCATGCCCAGTGTAAGAGGGAGCTGGAGCGGGTCAATGGCTGCATGGGGATGGGCATGGTCAATGTCTGGTGAGCAACCATACTCTGCATGGCTTGTTTCTCTTTCTTTCAATTCCAACTACTGCTATTGCTGTGAAAAGCTTTAATTGTAACAAATAGTGTTTAAATCTTGTGAATTCCTGTAGCTCTAACTAAAGCAGGACAGTGCTTAGTCCTGCATAAATGTGTGCCAGTGGTTACTGCAGCCTTAAAGACCATGGGCCTGAGCAATGCTGATAAGAAGCTGCATCTTGGCCAGACACTGGGGTGCACTCAAAGAAAAAAAGCTTTTTTTTTTTTTTTTTGAGGCCTGTGACCAAAAAAGGATGATTTGAGAAATGGAATGCTCCCCAAATGACCACCAGAGACCCTCTAAAGATGCCTACTCTAATGTAAATAAGTTTCAAGAAGTAGTTTGAATATGCAAAAGAATTTGTGTGAATGTTTAGCATGTATGTATGAGTCTTGGGAAATGTAATGAATATGTATAAGCTACATAGATTTAAACAAGCCTGTTAGCTAGTGGGTTAGGCAGAAACATTCCTCTCACATCTGACACCTAAAATAAAAGTAATGCCTCTCCCTAACACTGAAATTACAGTGCTAGACAGTTTTATTCCCAACTTCTGGTGAATTAGTTAGGGGTTAAGCCACAACAACTATGAAGGAGGGAAGGCAGTGTTTTCCTTTACTTGGCTTGTTAACATGTTTCATATTTTTAAACTAGAAATGTCTACTATTTCTGCAATTTTTGTGTGTTTTTTTTTCCAAAGGTAGGAAAGAAGAAAAAGAAAATACATCAAGATGCTGCATATCTGAATGAGAAAATGAGGCTCTATAGCATGAATAAGAACTAAGATGACAAATTTCACCCTTGCTCTAAACTATGCGAAGTCATTTATTTTATATTTGCAAAACATCACTGAAGGAGATGCTTACATCCTCTATAATCATAATTTCAATTTACAAATGACCAAAACTTGAGTTAGGGATGGTGATGCCTCCTTCTGTAGTGTATTAGTTATTAACATTGGTGATCCAAGTCTAATCACCTGTGCTATTTATAATTCGGAGACCATGCATTTCTCTAATTCCAGGGGGGGTGGGGGAGAATGAAATTAAGTGAAAAAAAATTAACATATTGAAGTGTGAAAGCCTGGTTTCTTATTTAAAGCTATATAGATACAGCTTCTCAGTACCAGTGATTCCTGTTCCAGCCAAGAGAGTTACTCACACAGTCAAAAGCGACATTTTTTTAGTAAACTTATTTTTTAGATTTCACCAGGATATCCCATATGGAAGAATACAAGAAGATATTTTTATAAAACATATGGACTGACAGATTTTTACAGTCCTTTCCTACACCAAAGTAAGTAAAAGTTTCAGTTTTCAAACATTCTTCAGCTATCTAATAAAGAAATATATTTCACCTCCTCTATAGACTCCCTGTGAACTCTCAATTTATTCATCAGAGTACAAAAGCCACGTCATCAGCCTGTGCCCTAACACATGGTCATAACCAAAATACCATTGAGGGCAGCCTAAAGATGTCATTACCTTTTACTTGGATAAAAATTTCTTGACATTCAACTGGAAGAAACCAGGTATTTCAGAAATGTTTGTTGTAACTCCCTCCCTCAGCCAGCAGCTATAACGAAGAGAATGTAACACTGAAAAAACAGGTAGAACCTAATAGAGTCATAACCAAGTATGCACCAAACGTTTTAAGAGACACACTATCAACAAAAATTATTTGCAGCATGACCCAGAGACAATGTAATCACATGTACAAGAGGCAGATTGCAGCTTTATCCAGGAATATAGTGAGTGATGATCTCTCTCTCACCAAAAAAAAAAAAAAAAGAAAAAATGAACCTCCTGCAAAAAAAAACACCAAGCAGCAACCTTAGCTTAGTAAGGTGTTTCTAAACAAGCAATTAGTAACTCAACCTCTGCTGCTATGTCTTTATGTGATCCCAGAAAAAAGCCAAGGGCAGGGGGGGAAGGAGGAAGGAGAACAGCCAGAGAGGGAGCGGGCACAGCTCACCCGAAGCAAGGCTGCCACCTCGTGGGATTGGGCCGGGGGCAGCCCCAGCACTTCTCTTTCCCAAGGCAGAATCAAGAGGGTTTTGATCCCATCCAGGAGGAGGAAATGCAATTCATACTTAGTTTTGTAAGACATGATGATTGAACATATGTTTAAACTTGTACTTGCCTCTGGGGCATATTTTCTTCAGCTACAAAGCTCATTTCATGAGTGCATGAGGCAAAGTCAGCAGTTGGTGAATGCACTTACTTTAACCATTTCAGCACATTCCCATCTCTCACTGTTTGTGGGTGTGCTCATGAGTCACTCTCTCCATGTCCTACGTCACTCTCCTGGATCTTCATCCACTTCCTTTAAGGGACCAGTCCCAGGCTGCAAGTCCCAATGCAAGAGATTCCCTTGTAACAATTTTCAATTCTACTACTCCTTTTATGGACAGAGGAGTACTTTAAATAAACTAGGAAAGTGAGGTAAGATAGAAGTGATTTTTTATATATACAGTAAATATTTATCTGCTTTATTAAAAGTAGTTGGTCATAATTGTTATTTTATGCTAACTATCCTGAATATTCTTTGGCTTTCCAAGAAAAGCATTTTCTTTGTCTTTGTAATAAGACATTACTAGAAAGCAACTAATTCAAGGCCTCTTGCAGATAAGATTAATTTTATACAGCTATCTGAAATGTTAATCTGTAATTTATAGGGCTTCCTTTTTGCACACACTGTAACCTTGTATTCCCCAAATATGTATGTGCCTTTTGTAATCGAACACGTGCAGTTAAACTGCACTTGATTAGAGCCAGTTTAATTCAGTTCTTCAGGATGACTCATTTCTACTGATTAAACAAGGATATGGGAGAAACAGGGAAAAGCTGTGAAACTTGTTTCTCTTCTTACTGTAATTCTAGACACATAATTCTTCCTTCATCAACTAGCAGCTGGCAAAAGCTGCAGCAGAGTCATGATGATTTATTGTCATGAAACCTTACTTCCCACACAAGCTACGAGTCATCTTGTGCACTTGTCTGTCCCTGAGCCACAGAATGCAGCAATTTAGCTACTCTCTTCTGATCCTCACTGAGGGAGAAGGGCTGTGTGATCAAAACCACAGGCATTAAGGTAAGATCTATGTGGTATCTACATTGTTCTGTATTAAGTGAAGATGCAGATTTTCAGCTGCTCACCATTGCTTTCCTATCTTGTTTTACTCATTCATGGGGATGTCAGTTCAAATGTCGTTTTAATCTCAGTTGACCCTGTTATTTCTATTTCATTCTTAAACAGGTAAACTTATTAAAAAAAAAAAAACCACACATCAAAAAAAGCACAAATTATATACAAATACAAATTATTCTGGAGTACAGTACTCCAGAATAATTACTTTTCCATATCAAAGAGTTTACAGACATGTGCATGCTAAGATATGACAGTAAGCTGTTCTCTTTCAATGTATGCAATGATGGAGCTGAGTTTCAAATTACTTTTTGCAATATTTTAGTTCAGTATCTAAGCATGTCTTCCTTCTCACTCTATGACTGGAGTTTCAATTGTTTCCCTTCCCCACAAAGTCAGCAGTTTCAGATAAGAAAGGAAAGCTAAAACAAAAACAATCTGTTACAGCATAAAACAAAAATGAAAAAAAAAAATTAAGAAGTTTCTGTCCTCAAACTCAGTTTAAGCCAAGTCATGTACAGAATCAGAAGCCACTGGATCCCACATATAACAGTGCTTGTTTGGTTAGTTTTAAGATTTCTAGATTTATTTATTCATAACATGGACAGTTTTCAGAGAAATTTGGTCTAAAAGTGATGAAAACTTCGTCATAGAAACAGCAGAACACTGCATACTTCATAAGGAACATGGCAGAGTATTTGGAGACAGAAATAGAAAGCCAAGGCACCAAAAACTCTGTCATGAGACATCCAGAACCCAAATTTAAATTATTAGTTTTAAAATTATTAAATTACTTAATCCTAAGTAACATGATGAAGGAGTGACTAGCAAGATTTCATCCATCCTAGAGGAAGCATGTTTTAAAATCCACATACCTGGAAAATTTCCAATTCTCCTGAACATCTGTTTTGAAAAACCATGTGCCAGCCAGCTACTTTCACAGAAAGTGTGGATGAATTGACAGAGTTCCCATTGGCTCCCTCATCTTTAGTTCCTTTCTTGCAGTTTTCAACACCAAGAAAGAGAGAATCTGCCAAATCAGGAGCTTCTACAATTTCAAGGCTTTCAAGCCTTGACTGTTCAACATTCTTCCACACCAGCTAGACAGCTGATATTGCTGAAGTTATGACCATCCAGCACGTTCCTCCACCTTCCTGCTTATCAAGAGCAGCTTAATTTGGTTCACACATGAACTCTGCCATGGTACCCTGCAGTAATCAGACATTCACAGCACTCACACTTCTGCTACTACCAGCATTCTTCTGCTGCTGTAACCTTGTTTACATATGTTGGGAGGGAAAAAAGCAACAGAACCAAGTGAAGCATTGCAAGTTTGAGAAGTCAATTATTTTTTTCATCTGGTAGATGCACCAAACTATGCAGATGTGAAACACTGATGAACCAGAATTGCAGACTTGGTTAACGGCTGTACAAGGCAACTGGGGTTCAGTCAATTATTTACTCTCCCCTCTCTTTCTAGGGGGCCTTATGCAACATCAAAGCCTTTTACATGCATCTTAAGTGATGCTTAAATGCTAGATAAGGTCTTGCTCAGGGCTTTTCCCTATGAACCCTTTTGACTTAATGAATATATTACTCTGCCACTGTATACTTTTAACAACAGACATTTCTAATCTTTCTATGACTAACACCATTCCTTACCAATACTCACATTTTCATGAAAATAAACCCAGAACCATCAGAATGTAAATAAGTTCCAAGAATCAGACAATGAATAAACAGCAATAAATGAACAATGCAGTAAGGCAGTGCACCATTGCACTTTATTAGGCTGAGAAAAATAATGTTCATTCAGCTGTAATACTCACAGAACCCCAAAATAAAAATTAGTATTTTAGAAACCTAACCAGACATGCATCACACTGCTATTGATAATGTCCTCCCTGGGCCTGATTTTCTCCAGGTTAAACAATCTCAGTTCCCTCAGCTGCTCTCATCAGCCTCGTGCTCCAGCCCCTTCCCCAGCTCCATTTCCCTTCTCTGGACACACTGCAGCCCCTCAATGTCTTTTGTGTAGTGAGGGGCCCAAAACTGAACCCAGGATTTGAGCTGTGGCCTCAACAGTGCCCAGCACAGGGGGACAATCACTGTCCTGCTCCTGCTGGCCACACTGAGAATGTTCCAGGAGAAATGATTAAAAGAAACTACTTGCAGGTACTATGATGCTATTAATTTAATATTACATAAAAAACTAAAGCAAAAAAAAATCTTGATTTCTTGAGAAGTATGCTTCAGGAAACAGAACATTCATTTGCTAATATTTCTTTAATTCTTTAGTTTTTCAAGAGTATTTCTCAGACTACAAAAACAGCGTAAGGTAGGTTTTTGTCCATATGGCTGTCATGTTTCCTGTCATTAATTTACTGGTTGTTTGCCACATGGTAAATAAGTAATGTAAAAAACCCTAGCAAACAACAGCAAGTAAAAACCAGCAGGCTCTCAAAAAAAGGCTCTATTAACCCAGGTGGAATAGTCTCAAAGCCTTTTCAACACCCTGTTCCCTTCATGAAAACACAAACCAGTTGCTAAAAATTGCATTGTCTGTGGCAATTTTCACCAAAAACATTGTTATGAAGTGTAAGTTTTTGTCCACGTCTACCATTTAACATGGCAATTGCTTTTTTCCTCCAGCACAGAGTAAATGTTTTTCCTATATGCAAAGGAGAAACTATTGACTTGGTAATGTCTCCCAGGGCAGGAATCTTGGGAGCCTCACAGCACTGAAGGTCCTGGTACCAGCATGGCCACATTGCAGCAGCATTGGGAGATTAAAACATTTGCCATATGTGAAAGATTCCCTGAGCACAACTGCTGCACTGCTGAAGTGAACAGGAGTTGTTCCACAGCCCATCCCCCATGACACCCCATGTCATCTGCTAAAAACACAAAACCAAAATAAAATTTTTCCCTTTTTCCTTCTCTGTTGTTAAATAATGAAGACTTAATGCATCAGTTATAACAAATAATTATTTTACTTAATTTTCAAACTACATATCCCAGTATTGCTGTCTACTAACCTCTTAGAAAATTAGAAATAAAGCTTACCAAATCTTTTCTTGTTCCATTCCTCCTCTGGCACACTGGTTTATTACAGCAGGGCTACTCATGGTAAGGGCTGAGCTTTCAGAATTCATTTTTTTTCTACAAAAGAATAACATCAAAAAACAAGAAAAATGCTATTTAAGTAAAGATTGTGGTTACTAATTAAGTAGAAAATGGAAACTTTAAGACAAGAACTTTTAAAAACCAAATACAGTATATTTTACTCATTTAAGTAAATGTCCTACATCAATGTGATTAATTGGATGAATACACTGAGAAGGATTTGGCAGTTTTATGGACTTGCTAGTTATGCCAAACCCAACACTGATTGTCTTCTGTTTACTCTTCTGAACACATGCCAAAAGAGTTGATGTCAGCAAGCCTGTATCCAGGGCTGTGCATCATGGCAGTTCTGTTAATTCAGAGCAGCAGCCACAGCCAGCACTGCTGTGGAATGATCCACACACACAACATGGGGGAGAAAAATTTGATTTCTAACATGTAAAGATTTACAGAAGCTTTTCAGCATATTTTAATCATTTAAGATTATACTTTGCCAATTTGCAGAAAATAACAGTTAATTTATCGCTGAAGTCCCTCTCTAAATCAGCACAGACATTTTCCAATTGCAATAGCAATTCCCAGGTTACACCACTTACAAAAGATCTAAATGGTCAAATAAGTTTCCAGTAAATGACTTGCATGGCAAGAACAAATGATAATTCTACATAAAGCAAGTTAATTCCACCATGAAACAGAAATCATTTTCTAGTAACTAGATCCACAATGTTCACCTGAAACATCTGAGTCCTATAGCTTCCCTACCCACTCCCACTTTCTTTCAAAGGGGGGAGGCCATTTTTAGCTCTCAGTCATCTTATTCGACTTGATTTGACACCTGGTTTGTATTATGATCAGCACAAGACCTGATTAACAGAAATTAGGTTCAACTGTATATTAATTAATACCTACTTGTATATAACCAGAAAATAGGCTATGCTTGTCAAGATAATAATCCTTTTTTCTAGTAGATTACAAAGAACCACTAAAAAGCTGGTTTAACCTGTGTGAAACCTGGGTCAAAATCTAACTTATTTCAGGGACAGCACGAAATACTGAGTACAGGGTACATACCCCATCACTGGCAGGTAGAGAATGCCAACCTCACAAACTAAATGCTCTGAAGAGAATGCTCATCTTGGTTTCAAAAGTCTGCCCATGCAAGAGTGGATAAACAGTCCTGGCAAAGCCCTGTCCCAGGACCAGCAACCAAAGTTTGTTCCTTACTGACATTAATGTCTTGTTTTCACCTGCCCCTTGCTGTGAACAGAGCCTGTGGCACTGACCCTTCAGAGCAAACAGAATGCATTTGCAAGAACAGGTCCTTAATCTTGCATTTTTTAAACATCCCTCATAATAGAGAGGGATAAAAGTCTATTTCTGGCTTGAAATCTTGTTTAAAAGATCTAAAAAACTAATCTGAATTGGAAAACAACAAAAGCCTCACCTCTCTGAGTGCAGGAACAGAGACTCAGCCATCTGACCTCTTTTTGGATCAGTGCCTGACCTCAAATTTACTCCTGATTCTCCAGTATGAATGAAAAGTAAGAAAAAACAAACAAAAATGCCAAAAGAAAAAAAAAATAAATAAAACAAACAACAAAAACCTCAAACCGAATCAACAACACAAAACCCCGCTAAACAAATTCACACAAAAAACTTTTAATTCTAAAATTGGCTCAGCAGCAACGTATGTTGAAAACTTTATTATTATTTGCCTCTACAGTCTATAATAGCACAGGAAGAAAAGAGTTTTTCTTAAATACATGTTAAAGTAATAATGCAAGAGTCCATACCTAACATTTTCTGCAAAGTTCCCCTTTTTGAGGAAGCAATTTCCTAACCTGGGTAAAGCCCAGATTCTTCAATGATCACACAAGTTTTGCCAACAAGAGTTTTACCTCCTTTTACAAGTCACCCATACCAGTAAGATCAAAGGTCCAGGGCAAGGTTAGAAGCAGTCCATTAACTCTCAAAGTTGGAAGGTCAAAGATTCTGATTACAAAACCACAAGGTTGCCGTTCCAGCAAAAAAAAGGTACAACTCCCACTGTTTTCTTGTGAGCTGGTACTAGAGCAGTACAAGTGTTCAATGTATGATTTTAAAAAAAAAAATAAAATAAAAGCTGTTTTTAGCACTCTCCTCTCCACCCTTGGAAATATCTGAGCCAACACTCCATACAACTCTCTGCACTGAGACTTCCACGCTCAAACTACAGCAAAAGCAGAGGCCAGGAGTGATTAAAAGTTACTGTGTTATTCTTTTCTATGAACAATTGATCATAAAGGTTGACATAGATCTAACAGAAAATATATGAAATATGGCATTAACCTGATTTCTGTTCTGAGATACTCTGCAAAAGAAAACCATGTAAAGTAATACTGTGGAATACATCTTGTCAAAATCCTCCATTCCTTCACATTCCCAGACTGATATCTGAGAACAGCAGCAGCACACTGTGCACCTTGAGTGACTTTTGTCTGTTATCAGCTGTCTACATCAGCTCCTTTCCAATCTCACTCCTTGGTGACTGTCAGTGGGGGTGGATGGCACTGTCAGGGGTTGGCAGGATTGCCATCCAGCAGCTCTCCCCAGCCAAACTGCTTTGGGGACACACTTCTGTCACACTGTGCCTCTCAACAGGTCTGCACAGGCCTCCTTCACTCTCTACCAGGAGCAACAGGTAATTAAACAGCTGATCCCCACAATGCTGACAAGTTTTATGGCTTTGTTGACCAAACTTTTTTAGTTTCTAAATGGCAAACAGAAAATTGGTATCTGTCAATACTTTACAAAGCCAGAGATACCAAATATTACCACTAGTTCTCTTACTTGAAAGTCATTTCAGAGAAAAATTCTCAGCCTGTAGATTCTCTCTTTATTCATATGCCACAGAGTTCCCTTAAGACCCTTTTCTTGAAAATAATTTTTTTAAGTAAAGAAATAAAAATATTTCAATCTCTGCAAGGGGAATATATTTTTTCAAGCATTAAGAATATTTTATGGACATTTTCAGTGAACACATACTGCTTCAGTAGGTCTAAAATAAAACTGAAATTTTTCCTTTTTGTGGAAAGAAATTGTAAGGCTTTTAATCTCTAAAAGAAAATATTGTTCATATTCAAAGTGAGGCACACAAAATGAAAGCTAAAACTAGCAAAGGAAAATTTTGCATATGTTTAAAAAATATATATGCACACAATCAAAATACTACCACTATCCTCAGAAACTAGCCTCTAGTAACAGCAACAACTTAGAAAACAAAATGCATCTCAAGAAGCAAAAGAACAATGTTCAGGGAAAAAAAAATGCTGTTCACAGGTGCCTCTTTCTGTATCACCATCCAGCTCTTGTTTGGACTTGAACTTTATGGCATAGGCAAGGTTCATGATGAAACTTGAAGGAGGAAAATAAATCTATCATCTTCCCTCTTAATAACTTGGAGCCAGATGCCAAGACAAGTCAATGAATATTAAGTTAAGAGACTGCTCAGATGCATTCTGTTCCTCAGCCTCTGCACACTGAACCTTGCCTGTTCCAGATAAGGGACATGCTCTTGAATTAGGTGCTGTCCTGGTGATCGTGCTGTGCTGTAACAGCAGGAAGTGGGCAAAACGCAACTGCAGAACAAAAACATAGAAAAACAATGCCAGAGTTTATTTATAGCAACTGAGTTTATCACTACTCTGTCTTACTGAGGAAACTTGAAGAAACATCCTTGCTGGTTTTGATGAGACATCTGAAATTCAGAATACTTAGTTTTCTATGACCAAGTATAGGCTGCTTAACACTAGGGTCCACAGAGGGAAACATGAACCCTAAAATTCTCTTGTGTTATCTCTTCTATGCTTCCATTAAAAATATTAACTCTGTTTATCTGAAGCCTTGTCAGTCCATCTGCCTTAGAGTAGATTCTCACACCTCATAATGGCAGAGAAAAGCCTAGCAGTGGTAAGCCACTAGCTCAAATACTGACAAGTGTTATATTAAGTATATTTTATTAATTTGTATTTAATTTTGGGAGTTCTGCAATTGCCATTAAGTGGACAAAAACAAAGCCAGGGAGAGGCTCTAGTATTGCACAGCACTCGAGCCCCCGAATACCTGCACAGAACAGCCATGCAGGATTGCTTTAACAGAAAAACATGAGAAGGTTCAAGAAAAGTACTGAAGTCACAACACCCCACAGGCTCAAACCTGACCTATATCTAGAAGAATGGATGAAGTATTAGCCAATCTTATTAAAACTGATTCCCTACACAAAGCTCATTTTCTCCTCCACCTTTTTTTTTCCCTCCCCTTGTGTTACTAAGTGTAGATACACTTTGATCCTCAGGCTAAAAATATTTTTTGCTTTTCCCTCCACACCCTATTTGTATCTCTAGACAAGATATTCACAGTAGCTGTAGTTAAAAAATAACATATCATTCAACAGCTGTTCACTACAGTTAAAGCAAAAATAATTAATATCTTCTGATGAAACATGTTCCCACAGTTCCTCACCCTCACTAAAATGCTTTGCATTGCCGAAATAGTATCTTGTTATACTTAGTTGATAGGAAAACCATGAGGAAAAAAAAAATTTCTGAACTCTAAGAATCCTCAATGCAGAAACTATTACTCTTTTTAATGAAAAAAAAAAGGCAGCAGCATCACTATGTAATGGGCAATAACATACATCTACTAAAGGAAAAAGGTGTGCTACCCACCCTCATTATCTGAAGCAAATGTCTTTATGTTCACAAAGCCTGAAGAGCTGATTACTAGTTAGCAGGTGTAGTGCAACACCTCTAAAGAGGCCATTTCCATTTCCTTACTAACTGCCTGAAATCTGCTATTTCTAAGTAAATGAACATATTTACCCTTGCATTGCTTTATAAAAAGCCACATTTCCACACCCTAAGTCAAACACAAGCAGCTCCCATCTCAATAGCACTCAGCTCCCAGCCAGCTGCCGCCTTAGGCAAACAGTTAAAGGGCATATTTAAACTTTAAACCAAACTTCACTATTTAACTGAATAACAATGAATTCTAAAAACAATCTTTTCTTCAAATTGTTTTTTCTAAGACTCTCAGATATGGCAGTTGCAAAACATTTTTATGCCACTACAACGCACTTCAGTGAAACTAGATAAAAACTCAAGAAGCTCTTGAAGAATATTTCAAAGTAGCAGCCAGTGTGAGAATTACACTTTGTATGACTGCTTCAGTCCAAGTCATCCATACAGCATACTTGGTTTCACACATGGTTATTTCAAAGTTTGACCTCAATGAACACGTGGCACATTATTACTTACCCTCTTAGAGTCTTTAAAAATGCACCTGATGCTCTAAAGAATAATGTTTTGGAGGACATTTTCAAATACCTATTTTTGAGAGTTTTTATTCCTGTTCTGAAGGCATCTATTAAAAATATATGCCTTCTGTCCTCTTCAGAAGTTAGATTTTATATAGACACTTTACAGAAGATACATACAAAGACATATTTGGAGGCAGCAGTTCAGAGAGCCACAGATGCTGGAGGTTTTGGTGAATCTGTCAGAACTCTTCAAGGTGACAGAGAAGTAGCTTTAAAGTAATGGCATGATGCTGCTTCACAGCAAGAGTTGAGTTTGCTCCCTCTCCCCTAGACACACAGTCGCTATAGCCAGCAAGGCAGGCTATTCAGCATATAGAAAAGACAATATTTAGTTCTGAGATAGCATGAATGTTGTATTATTTTCAGCACAAAGTATATTAAAAGGTAAAAGACAGCTATTAAATAAATAAACAAATAGATAAAAGTTCATTCCAGGCTGAAACCAGAGCACTGACATGAAAGAATGCTCCATGCTGGAGAAATACAGCCCAATATGAGACAACACTGTGAATAGAACCAGTCCTTTGGTCAAGTGAACCTTAGCTCTTTTCCCTAAAAAATACCTAAAGAAGGGGAAGGCAACCAATTACATTGTAATCCATCAAACCTTACCGCCAATGAAAGCCCCGGAGAAGTTTCCCGGCATCAAAGAGAGGACAGGGTTACATCTCAGACAGCTTTCAGAACCACTTAAATACATTTATATGGTAAGACAGCAACATCAGGGACACCACAGGCAGGCACATGTTCTACTCCCAGATAAAACACTGATTTTCCTAAGCAGGTTATTGCTCAAGAAAGAACAAAAAAGAATTGAGAATGCTGGTTTAGTCTGTCTTGCATATCAGCAAATTGTATAATACTGTCCATCTCTGCCATGAAAAGAGGAGCAAGAACTCATCCACACTCTCCAATCTGCAGCTTTCAGGAGCTGACAGTGTTTCAAGTCAAACTTCAGCAGAGCAGGCACAATGGGGAATGTTTGTGAGCTTTATTGTCACTTTCAGGCATGGTAGTTCATTGCCACATCAACAAAAAAAATTTAAGGCTTCAGTACTCTTGTATCTTAAAACGTGCAACCAAACGTGCATCTGATTAGAACAACATTTAACATTATGAAACATTTGCAAAGATTTCAACAAGGCATTTTAAAGAGAAGGTTTAAAATGCAGAAGACATACAATACAGAGAACACTAAGTACTCTATTCAACACACATAGATATCAAGAATTTTTTTGTCATTGGTGTCGAAATTACATATGTCATCCTGAGACAAATCTGTTCCTCTCTGGACTAAAAGATCCAGATGTTCCTATTTTAAGTCTCTGGCTTCAGCACCAGACAGCAAACAAAACAACCTATCCCTCTATCAGCATGCAGGGAGATTTCTCCAGCACTGCCCATTTCTTTACCCTTTAGCCTCCTCCAAGTTTTTATTTCTTTTCAGCAAAGCAGGCAAACAAAACACAACAGTACAATAATGCAGCTTCCACTGGAGACTTAATGCTAGCCCTTGGTCAGTTTAAAATGCAAAAGGTTATCTGCCTTTTATCATAAACCATGATTTCAAATGCAAATATAACTAGTTTTAATCTAAACATAATTTATTGTGTTTTGCAGTTGACACTATGCAGGAAAACAATGTTGAGAGGTCCTTTCCAAGGAATATGAGTATTTATGTTCCCAATTTAGTGACTCATACAAGCAGCAATTTGAGATTTATTTAACTCTATGCTCCTCAAACGTCTGTATTTGAAAGCAAGCACTAAGTGTCTATTCAAAAGTTGTAACAATAAAACACAAATTTTTTTTTCTATTTTTATTTAAATCTAGATTTTATCTAGAGAAAAATTATTTCCAGAAGTATCTTTTTGCTGTTTCCATAAAGAATATTGAAAAGGCTATGCAAAGCTAAGTCAATTTAAGGAACAACTTACTAAACAAAAAAGATACATTTTCTGAAACTAGAACTGAAATTCAATCTTTTCATGGTGAAGGCAGACTCAGGAAAAAAAAATTAGATAGAGCATGCATGCCCAGTATAAAATTAATGCAATCACTGTCCCTTTTCTTCATATTCTTCTCACCCTTTCAGTATATTTCTGCTTAATAAATGTGGTTTATCCTCAACAAAAATGAATTAAGAACAAATAAAACCAAAAGAAATATCACCACAGTTGAGAAAAATACAATACATTTTTCTCTTTATCAGAATCATCATTGTCAGGAAATGGCAGCAGGTTAAAGTTTTAACTGCCTAGAAGGGTGCCATATTTTCTGCCTAAAATTAAAATTATGATGCTTTCAGCCTACTGCCTTAATAACCACGATTATTTCATTCAGGATTTATGCACAGTTTAATACACTTAATTGAAGTTTGTCAAGCTTGCCTTGCATTTTTATTCTTGGTTATTTAATACATTGAAAGGCAGACAAAAAGTTGTATAGCCCTAAAATCGAGTCTTTACAGCTTTTCACCTGCAACTGCTAAGCACAGTCAGAATACAAACCTACACGGGAAAGTTTTTAGAATCCAAGCCTACATGGGAAAGTTTGTAAGACCACCCCTTCACACAACAATCAACTCACTTGAGTGAGATCCTTTTTCTTAGCTATCAATTACTTATCTACAGAGCATCAACAAATGTTAACTTTGACAGCATCTACTTCTGTAGGCAAAGCATTTTAGGGCTCATCCTCACCTAAGAACCTCACAGTTTGCAGGGGGGTGCCAGGCCTGGGATACCCTCATCACTGCAGTGTCCACACAAACGTGCTGGTGCTGCAATTCCTATGTGCCTTTAACCTCTCCCAAGTAAAGGCCATACACGAGCAGAAGGAGTCAGTCCCAAAACACACCAAGTTCAAACAGCTGCTTGTTATCTTCAGGAAATAAGTGATAGTCCAGACAAAATGTTCTGAAGGAACACTACATGGGCACACTGTTGTATTTAAAATAAAACCAGTGGGACTCCTGATACAGTACACACAGTGTAATGGACATTCTCTTCTATTAATTACAACACTGAAAATTAATTTAGGAGAAATGGTGACGTGTTTAAAATAAACTGAAAAAAGCTGCACTTCTCTTAAACAACTAAAATGTCTGAGACATGATACCAGCAGAATAGCTGTACTTGTTCTACTGAAACCATACAAGTCCAGATAATTCTTTCCAAGTTTATGCAAGCTTCAGTGGTGTAAAAGCCAATCAACTTTTTTGAATGCAAGTCGTACCACACATTGATTACACCTGCAGAGCAATGAAGGCAACTAGAGATCTGTGAGAGTAATTAACTCTAAGAAAAGGGAAAAAGCAAAAACAATAGTATGGGGCACCTTTCTAGTTACATTTCTGATTGCATATACAATGATTTAACACAAAAGGCAAAAACTGCTTTCACTGCCAAGAACATAAAGCTTCTGCTTCTTGTCCAGTTTAAACAATGTTTTAGAGGGCACTGCTCCATTTTACTACTGGCCATGCCTTCAAGTACACATTACTGCAATGAGCTCCTCTGGGCACGGCAGCCTCCCCTCGGGCTGGGAAATAAATGAATGTAAACACACCCTTGTGTTCAGGTATTAACAGCACGATCCTTTCGCCAGAAACCCTTTCAGCTGGGCCGAGCACCTGCGGGTTAATCATTGCCCACATTTCGGACCTGACAGAACATCCCTGCACGTTCTACCCCGGCTGGCACGGGACAGGACAGGGTGTGTGTGTTTGCACATCTCCTGTGCTACTTTTGGGGTGGAGACCACGCTAAATACCCATGTATTTTAGAATAGTTACTTTATAGCTGTTAGAGTCAAATGCAAAGCAGGAACTGCGTGTTTATCACACATTACTGGAGCATATTTACCAAGTCCTTATTTTCCAATTTTTTAAGCTACTACACTACAGTAATATTACACACTCTTAAAGACTTATGCAAGACCTCAGTCATTTGTCAATTCCAAATTTCATATGACCCGAACAACTGGAATCCACAACACACCCCCACAAGAGAGGCACATTTTGTTAACGAAGCAAAGACACTTAAAGAGGCTAGCTGAGTTAAACAAAACAGTATTTCACAAACATATCACTTGCCAGTTTCCCTCCATATTTCACAGGAAGAAAACAGCAACAAATTATTTCTCCAAACACAGCTCTCACTCATACACTGAGTATAACTATGTATGTTATTGTCTTCAATAAAATACAGCACCCCCAAAGCACTCTAAAATGATTCTAAATGCATTCATTATAGCATTTATAGCAGCAGGCAGATGGTCCTACGGACAAAAAAAAAAAAAAAAAAAAAAAAAAAAGCCACCAGAAAATACTTTAGTCGAGAGAGATTGTTCAAAAACCTAAACCACTGAAAATACACTAATAAAAGTCCAGGGTAAACAAGATTTAAGAAGTCAGGTTAATTTTCTTTAACACTTAAAGCAAAATATTTAAGACAGGGAAAAGGAAACACTCGGGAGCTTTTTAACACAGGAAAAAGTTCCTGAGTCAATATGAAGGTATTACACAAACTCCCGAGCAGAAGCAGGTATCACCCACTCCAATTCATGAATAACAAAACACAACAGTTTTCTTTAAGGCCATGTGGTCTCAGAAGCTACTTGCTGGAAACAACTCCACACAATACCCCTCCAAATGATGTGCACATACGACTCGCACAACCTGGAATCACGCCAGAACAACTGCCTGCACAAAAACAGTGCTGAGAAGAAGTGAGCCATTCAAAGCGGAGCGGAGGTCTGCGAGAATGTGCAGGGAATGATACTGAGTGTTACAGTGTCTTCGAGGCCTTGTGACACTGCTACCCCATACACACCGCTCCGACGGGAACCTGAATGAAACTCTGTTCAAAACAATGTGACATTTCATTTACTGAAACTGGCTAACAAACATGTACTGAGAACAGGTACCATATAATGAAAACCTTAAATAGAAGGACTGAATCCACTAAGTGACAAGACAGACATATATTCATGAATTCCCTTACTCCATCTGCACTAGGGCAGCTCTGTTTAACACACTCTACTACCTACGTTCTGCAATAAATACTCAGCTCCATTTTTTTCCAAATCCCATGGGTTCTCCAACTCTGAAACCAAATTCTGTACAGATATAACATCCATCTCATAACTCAGCAGACCTTCCTATATGCTACAGAACTAAGTACGCAACCAAAGTAATTCCATAGCAAATGCTGGAGGATGAGGGAATTTCCTCTGCCCTTTAACCGTGAAAATGTACTAAAGGATAACATTTAACTAGAAATTGCATTAACAAATGTAGGTATACATAGAAAAGGTATACAAGACCGTTTATACAGTTATAAGATTAAAGAACTATATAAAAACTAAATTTAAAAAAAAAATTACCGGAGTTGACTTTCTTGCACGAGCGTACCTGGTTCCGCAGTAAATCCCAGCTCCCGGCCGCTGCCGAGCACGGCTCTGAGATGAGCAGTAGCGCACTGACCCCGCAGCCGGCAGGAGCCACGCCGCAGGGAGAGGGCTGGCCCCGCGCTGCCTCCCACCACAGCCCAGCGCGGGCTGCGGAGCCCCGCTCCACCAGTGTAACGCAGCGCGCTCCCCGTTTGTTTTTCTTCCACTTTGCTTTCGGTCCGAGCCTCCCTCACCTCCTTCCCCGAGGCGGGAGCCGTGCGGGCGGAGGGAAGGGCCGAGAGCCGGCTCCGGGCCCTGCCAAGACCAACAGCAGCGGCGGCACAGCCGGTCCGTGACAGCCACCACGGGGCTCAGAGGAGGCGGCCGGCTCGGCCACCGCGGCCCTTCCCTCCAAACCGACACTCGTGTAAGATTTGCCATCAAACAAACGCTAAAAGTTCTTCAAAAGGGCACCCGAGCGCCGGTGGAGCGCCCGCCGGCCCCGGAGCCGCCCCCTCAGGGCCCCTCACGGGGCACGAGCGGAGCCCGCGCGTCCCGCACCGGCCTGGGCAGCACGGAGCCGTGGCCTCCCCCGCACAGGGCAGCGCGGACCGGGGCGAGGAGCTGGAGCAGGACGAGCCCCGTTCCGCCCAGCAGGAGCCGGCCGGAGTCCCCTCCCGACTCGCCGTGGCACCACCGCTACTGCTCCATGCGGAGTCCCGCCGGGCGCGGCGGGTCCCCCCGGAGCGCAGCTCAGCTCCGCCACCGCCGCGTCCAGCTGCCCCGCGAGAGCCGAGCCTGCCCAGCTCTGCTGGGCAGCGCCCACCTGCCCAGCGCCGCCGGAGCCAGCCCCGAGGGACAGCACCCACCTTGCGCCGTCCTGCTCCTGCCCCGCTCCGGGCATGCGGCCAGCGGCAGCGAGGAAGGGCTGCGGAGGGTGGGTACGGGGAGCCGGCGGGACGCGGGCCCGGGGCTCCGGGGACTGTCACGGCAGGCGGAGGGAGGGGATGTGTCTGTGGGTCTGTGGGTGTGTGTGTGTGTGCTCGCCTCACCCCGCCGCCCGCCCCTGTCCGCTGGCCCCGCCCGGCTCTCCGCCCTTTCCAGCTCCAATCTGCTCCTGTCCTGTCCTTCCGTGCCGCCCCGGGTCCCTTCTGCACGGCTCATCCTGGCCAGGACCGGCTGCTCGGGCCCACAGCAGCGGCCTCGGCAGCCCCGAGCGGCCCCCGCCTCTGCCGGGGCTCCGGGCTGCGCTGCCCGGCCTTTCCCCCCTGCCTGGGGAAGGTGAAGGAGAAGGAACCAGGTCGGGGTTGGGAACAGCTCAGCAGCCAGACCGACTAGACAGAGGCAAAGGACATCGCGCCACGCTGTCTCAAACGAGATTGACAGCAAGCGACCAGGAGTAGGTCCCGTTAGGTTAAAAATTTGGGGAAAATAGTGACAAATAATGTACAGGTGGTAACAGGCATGTGTGTTTTGGGCGAAATAGTAGTATGGAAATACACTCAAAAGTCCTCTTCACCTGGAAGAATACAGGGATGTGAAGATGGAGATAGACGATGAGCACTTTTAGATGGGTCTTTCTAGTCTTGTTTGTACTGTGCCTGGGAAAGATCACCTTATTTTCTGTGACCGAAGTCAGTGCAATAATAATAAATACTAACACTTGCATCACTTAAAACAAATACAAGTAGGTGGTAGGTCTCTCACAGTAGTAGCATTGCCAACATAAAACAGCCAATGGAAAAACAATAACAAAGAAACTCATCACATTTTGTAGCCCAGTCACCAGAAACACTTTACAGCAGAATAGCTAATAATTAACTATGGTTTAGCCTTACTTTCTAAATCAACATCTTGCAAGGAGGTTTCATCTCTCAGTTGTTTCTCATTGCTGAGGATAGGAGTGGCATGGAAGAGACATATGGACATCAGACCTTGCTTTAAGTAAAGGTCTCTAATTCCATGTCATTTCTTCAGGTTGGAATACTAAAGTAATCTCTTAACTCCACACTGTATGAAAACATTCTGGAATTAAAATTATATTTAAAGAAACTGGTTCTTAAGGTGAATTATTTTAAACTGGGGACAATTCAATTGGCCAGGATGGTATAATAGTTTTACACTGAAGTGTAAAACTCCTGAAGCAGGAGTTTTTTTCTGCTCTTAAAGTAGCAATTCACATAAATTACACAGGTGTCTGGAGACTTGGCACTTCTCTTGCCCTATGGCAAAGACAGGGATTTATTTAAGCAACACTAGGTTATGGGCAAAACCTGGTCTCCCAGCAGCATGGATATACTTTAGCAGAATGGAGAAATCTGTGACGTTGCTCAATATGATAATTTCTGATGGGTTCCTGAAACATTGAGCCTTTGTCATAGCTGTAGCCAAGGTAAGTGGAAAACAGACATCCCACCCCCTGCTTTGGCAGTGCCTGTTACAAAAGCAGGGATGCACAGGCTGTAAGTGCATGTCCATTTTTTATCCAGGACTTACCATGTCTGTCATGGAAAGTGGCAGTTCCAGACTCCTATTTTAAAGCTTAATTTGATACTCATTATCAGGAAATGGAAAGAGATGGTCTGTTTAGAGACCTTTAACTTTTAGAGTATTTTTTGTGTCCACAAAATTTCCACTTACTTATGCACACAGGGAATGAATAATTAGTTGATGTAACATGTATAATCATATAACAAAGTGGAATCTGCTCAAACACATCAACTAAAAGCATTGTCCATGGAGACTGTGCACTTTTCAGTAATTACTAATTTGTATTTCCTGGAAGACTATATATTATATAATGTAATTTGTAATTGTTGTTTGTTCAGCATTTTAAAATCATAGCAAGCATGAAATTTTCTTTAGTATGCAAAAAAATATAAAATATAAAATTTAACTGTTAAATGTATTATGTCCAAAACATTATCTTAAAAACACAGTGATATCTGTTACACTGTTATACCAAAAAAAAAAAAAAAAAAAAAGGTTTAGCAAGCCAATTCAAGGGTAAAAACATGAATACTCAAATGTAGTGGTATTTCTCAGGTTTGGAGGCAGTCTAGAAGGCAGCAAAGAGGGAGAAGTTCAGAAACACAAATCCTGTCCTGTTTTCCTGATTCACTGTCAGGAGTGGTATTCCCACTCCACCCTCAGTAGCTGAGCATTGTCCAACTCTTCAGCAAAGATATGGTGACTTCCTTCCTAACACCTAAACACACCTTGGCATGTTTGCAAAAGCTACAATAAAGAGCAGACAGTTTCCTTTCTGTTGATGACTCACGGCTTTACGGGTACATCCCCTCTATTAGACATTGCTAAAGACAAATAGGTCTAATTCTATTCTCACTTTTAATTATTTTGAAATAAGTATGATGTAACTGACAGCAATTAAATCACTCCAGATTTTCATCAAAATTATAAAGGAGTCATTCTTGCAAACCAGGTTCTCATCAAGCAATGCACTTGCAGAGGAATAGCACCCAGGAGTGCTTTGGGGCTGAAACAGGCCCCTGCAGAGTCTGCCCCGAGGGATCTCATACTTCAGGTCTCTGGGGGGTGTTGCAGAGGAAATAAAACATCACTTAATGTCTGCCCCAAATCCAACACTTCCTTCTCCTGCAGTTCCTGCTGTGCCACTCTCTGTTCCCCACCATGCTCCACCAGGAGGTGATTTGCTGCAGAACTCTGGAACATGAACCAGTGCCCTGTGGTTGCATCACACTAGTTACTGCAAAATGCCAAAGCTGCAACAATAACATCTAACCAAATACACTGACAGGTCACAGACCGCTTGAAGAATCACCATTATGGTTTAAGACCAAGACATGAATCCCTGTGCTCTGCCTTCAGCTGGCACCAGCCCACCTCTGTTCTCAAGTGATCTATTTGCTATACTTTATCTAGTTCCTACCCAGTTCTCATGTAACATGACAGCAACACTTGCTCATGGCCTGTATGTGACCAGCTGTGCACTTATTAAGAAAAACCTGTCTGATCTATGCCCCACTCCCATCATTAGGACCTGGTTTCAAAACCAGACCCATTGAGATTGGTTGAATCACCTGAGAAATAAAGCATTACTAAAAAGGGTGTGGCCATTGCCTTCTGGAAAGGCCTAAAGAATGCTGCTAAAAAACACTTTTATATCGTGATTATAGTTCTACAACTTGCACCAGAAATTATTTTCACCAGACAGTAACTTGCTGCCCTGAAAATAATCCTGGCACTGGTTTCCTCAATGTAAAATCCTTCTGTGAACTTTTTTTCTTTAAAACACAACTTAGTTTGGCAACAATGTGAAAAATAAATAAACAAGGCCATCCTCCAAGTGTTTAATTTTCCCTTTTACTATGCAAGGCATCCAATTTGACAAGTTTAACTCTCTCTAATTGGGTTAGAAATAATTTTTTTTTAACCATGAAGAAGGTGACTTTGGTTTTTTAGGTTTGATCTGTATTTATACTGTAGTGTCAAAGGTAATGAAGAACTTGTGGTTTGCAGTTATTGGAAGTAGTCAGTATTCCAATGAAATACAGCTTCTAAAAGTTAATTTAGTTTAAAATTGAAAAAAAAGACTGTATCAGTTTCCCAAGCCCTTGGTATAATCCAGGGTTCTACGGCTATCAAGAAACGTAACAAAGAAATGAAAGAAATGTTGTGTTCCTAGAAAAATGCATTATGATTATAGCAAAGTATTTTAGGGTGAATAAAATCTCCTCATAAACCTGGCTGGCTATTACAAAAATTCAGAGCAAGTTGTGTGAGCTATTTGATGTTGATTTACAGTTAAAGGGTTAATACAGAGTTTGCACAGGGAGCAGAAGTGTCAGAGAGTTTAGAATTATGTGAAACCACAGACGCACACTTACCCTGTGGAGAAAAAATGCCAAATTGATGGACTGCCCTGAAACAAACTTACCTGACTTATATAATCAACAAGACTGCCTCTCTTCAAGCAGATCTATTTGCACACCAGTAGCAACTAAATAGTTAGAATTCCAACTAAATCAGCAGCCCAAGAGGGTAGCATTCCATCCACTCACTCAGCTACTTCAATCTGCCATCTATTGCCAAGGCCTGTGACTCTACCAGGAGAGTCTGGAAGAAAGGTTGATTTTTGTAAAAGCTGTAACAGTCAAGGCTGGTTAAGTCTTATACATGATGCAGAAAATTCTCTAAATGTTGATTTTTCTTGCATGGATTTTTATTATTATAACTATTAAGTCTATTATATTATGAATTATTATATCAAACATTATATAACTAGATACCCTTCATTTACCTCAGCAACATAAGGAATCACAGTGGTTTCAAGGCTCACCCCTAAAATTACATTTGCAGGGTTCATTGACTGGAACAGTGCTTTGAAATCAGCTGGATGAAAAAAAACCACATAGAAATCTTCAGTATTTATCACATCCTGTTTGACAAAATGAATCCAGGCCAGGTTATTACAGTTTTGTGGACATGGATAGTTTCACTTGGCATGCAGAACAACCATGTACTGCTAGGAGGCCTTCAGGGAGGATATAGGAAAACAATTACATAAAATCGTATTAAGGCAATTTTATTAAAAAATAAAATAAAATCCAACCAAGTCCATCCCAAGAAGGTTTAGAAGTTAAAATTTCTTAGAGTTGCTTGACTATAATAAAGCCCCATCAAACCAGCTGCTTCCCTCCCAGTTGTAAGGCATGAACAGCAGTTAGCAAGTCTGGCTGCTTGTGGATTGTGTGGAACTGCACTCAAAGTGTGCAGGATAAAACCATTGCACTTTTAAGCCATTTCTTTTTAATAGTATAAGAAAAGCCCAATTCGTGAAATGGAACAAAAATATTTTATTTTGGTATTTAACTTCTAAATTAAAGTATGATAAAACATTATTTCTGCAAATGTCAGGTGCATTCTATTTTCAACAGCTGATGTGTCCCTGGACAGGTACAAATTATGGCAACAACTATACTCCTCATTCAAAATGCTGAACATGCTGTCACATCTTGAGCCTTCAGCTTTCCAATTTTTTTCACCTTCCCAGAAAATACACTATAAAATTTCCAATGTCCACACACTTGAGTGTAGCAGAAATTAAAGGGAACCTTTCACCATTAACATATTTAGAATTTACTAACACTTGAAAACAGGAGAAAGCTGACCTCTAGTATGTGTGTTAACGTATCTTTAAAAAAATAACTTTACAAGGAGTTTTGCTGCTATTCCCAGCATAAAGAACTCTTGCTAATTCAGTACTATGTCCTTCCAGCATCTCAATATACACATCTAATTGTTTTAAGAACTGTGGCTTTGTAAAAAAAGCTATACTAAGTTAGATTAAGTATTACTTCTCTTACTTTTGAAACTTTAGGGTGGGCCATCCTAATTTATATTTTCACTGAATTATATTGCCTTTCTTCTGAGTACATACAATATGCTGCTTCCACCTTAAGCTAAGAAGGAATAAAGGGATTTTTCTTCCCTCCCACCCCTAGATTTGACTATCATCTGCATAGACTTTTCATAGTTAACAAATAAGTTTTGCAAGATTGTACAGCAAATTTTGAAAAATTTAAAAAAACACTAATGACAAGTGATTCTTTGTGCAACTGCCTTGATCCCTTTTCAACACTCAGCTTTCTTAGAGCTCAGATGAAAACTTCATTTCATCACATAATACCAACTCTTCCACTGAATTTAATGGGACAAGGAAATATTCCCACTCTTTAGCCCAGCATTAAATAACAGTAAGTGAGCTGGGACTTCCCATGGATTAAAGCAGCATTACCTTCATCAGCTCACTGCTAAGAAATTGCCTCCTCCTCCTCCTCATGTTGTGCAGCTTTGGCATTTCTGTGCACAGCAGATCTTCAGCACACAGACTGTGTCACCTTTCTGCCTTGTCTTATTCAATCTAAACTCTTTCTCCAGTAAAATAACAAGAATTGCACCAAATCAATAACCCTCATCGCTGGATTCAGTGAAGGAGCATTTACCTCTAAATGATTCTGCCTAGTCTGACCTTCAAGAAATGGGAAAACATGGAGAATTTTTACTTCAATAAGGCCCAAGACACAGCCTTAAAAAAATCATCAAAGTCACAGATTATTCACTATGCGTGTAAAATTACCTAAACTTACTTAGATATTCCAAGTTTTGAAGTTTTCCAGGTATTGTTCTTTGAAATTCAGAAAGCAGAGAGGATAAGGAACATTTCATTAATGGACAAGGCTCTCCAGATCCAACATATGCTGATTCAAATGATCACAGAATGCCATATTACAATTGCAAAGCATGTCAGAGTTCTGCCATTAACAGTTATACACAAATAATTGTTACAGCACCTTCTTACTCCATCTGTGGTAACAATCTCAAGTTTGGAAATTCCAATGATTAAATACAAACTGACACAAAGAAACCCAAAACAAAACAAAAACAACCCAAGAAAACAACCCGTGAGCTTTACAGTTACTCAGCCAAAATCATCACTTAATAGTTCTATCTCATGCTATTAAAATGGATAATAAAATGTAACAGTTAATAACGTCTAATTCTCATCTATTAAAACTAAGAGAATATTTGAGGTATTTGAGTTCTCCCTTAATTCTCTTTAAAGTAACCTCCTGCTAGTGGAATGTGAATACAGGTTAAATGAGACAGAATGTGACTCTGTGACCAGAATGAGCAAAGGCACATTGGTAAGGTGTCCTTTAGTATTTGCTGTTCCCATGCTTACTGTAACAGTGCCTGGAATTGCAGTTACATAGATGTGTTTAACTTCTGAAAAGATGCTCCTTGGAAACAGGAGGGACATTTTGGATGAAGATTTACCCAACTGGTCACTGCAGGAAACAGGACATGTGTGCTCAGTGTCAGCAGATAAACATGGCCAGCGGTAGTTTTTGCATTTTTCCTTAATACAACACCAGTGACAGTACACAATCTTAATCACTAAGTGATAAGTAGTGTAAACTACAAAATAACTCACCGGCTTCTGCTTACTGCTTGGCTTAAGACAAAGTATTCCTGCCTGTTAACTGCTTGTTTTACCCCAGGGTGTTTTTGTAGCACCGTGTCCCCCATACTCCTCTCATGGCTGAACAAACCTAGAATATCTTCAATATAAAATATGGTCTTCTTTCTCCCATCTCTTCATTCTTTATATTAGCCCTTCAGGAAGAAAATAGGAAACTTTGTTTCCATGGTATCATTCAGCATATGGAGGACCTGTATTTTTGTCTGTTTTAAGAATGATCCTTCAGTATGCTGCTGTTTGTGAGTCACCACAGCCAGACTGCGGAGGAGAGTCGGGAGATTAATGCAGAACGGAGAGACATGCAATGAAATTAAATACTGAGACCCATTAACATCTGGGAAAAGGAGACTGAGGAACAGAGCTCCAAGAAATTTCTTTTCAAATTACTTTTCAAATAATTCTCTTTTGAAAAGAAAATTATTTCTTCTGACGGAGAATTTCACGACCTCACCTTTGGCATTTTATCTTGCTTCTGAAAAAAATACTGTTCTCATACTCACTCCTGCCATCAAGTACATCAGCACTTAAAACTAGAGGCTGGACTACAAAATTTGCTAAGGCTTAATATTCCAAGCTATCTTATGTCCAGTTGCAAAGTTACTCCTAGCAAAAAATAGTAAATTTTGATTATGGTATCTGTAAACAGTGTAATATCATGACATTTAAATTATAACAGGAATAATTTTAAATGTATGCTCTTCTATTTGTCCATGCTACATTTTTCAAATCATGAAAGAGGTTTTATAAAAAGACCAACAGATTCAAGTTTACTGGCCACAAAAAATGGAATAACAGATTTTTTTCAGGGGCTGTTTGTTCCTTCAAGTAGGTTTGGTGCTGAGACAGTGTGGTAGTTTAAGCACTAACAGAGGCTGTGGATAAAGTGGCAATGCATAACAACTTTGTCATGTATTATAAAGGAGCAATTGCCTGCAGTTCATCAGTGTGGATGTGGCAATGAAGTTCTGCTTTACATATTCCAGGCACTAAGAACTTTGTAGCAGTCATTACAGGAGGCTCTTCTTCCCTGTAAAATGAAAAGAAGAAAAAAGAAAAAAAAAAAGAAAAGAAAAAAAAAAAAAAAAAGTGAAGTTCATTAATTGAAACAGTGATTTTGTACTTAATCAACATTTCAGAAACAATGCAAAGAAAACTTATGAAATGCCTCTGCACCATCTTGTCATACAATCCTGAGCAAAATGTTATCTTGAGATACAATCCTGATTTTCTTCCCAGGCAGGAATTCATAGGGAAGACCTTATTAGTGAATGGACCTAGTAAAGGTTTGGTTGTTGGTACTTCCTCAAAATTAAACTGGTTTGAACTCCAGTTTAGGATGCCAAATATGATGACCTCTTTGAGAATGGTTACTTTGCAAACCAGTAGTCTGCCAGAAACTGCACTGAAATATAGAAAGGATTATAAAATATGAGATTTAGATTTTTATTCAAAAGATTATACCAAACTGTCCTTTAAGGAAAAAAGGAAAGACCATCTTTTGAGACGCTAAATGTCAGAGCTACTCACATCTGTTCTGACCAAGTAACAGGTAAAATAAGTAAAAAATCTGAAATGCAGGGTGAAGTCAGAGGAATAATTTGGATGTGTCTATCTCTCAGAACAAGAATAAAAAGTAAAAATACCTATTTAATCCTCTCATTAGCATGCATATAAATATTAGAGCTATAAATGTTTTGTATGTCTGGGACACTAAAGAAATTTAATGGATTGCACTCTAAAATGAGCAGATGATGCTCAGTTCCAGATTCTGTCTCCTTTGTACCCTGTACCTGTGCTTTAGGTGAGGGAGGTTTGGGGGAGACTCAGTCAGGGTGGTGCTTTTGGATGAGGCCAGTAAATGGGAAAATGGCAGAAATTACTGTTGTTTCTTAAGACATTGGAACATCAGTGTTAAGATCTAACTCTATCAGCAAGAGCTCCAATGTTTAACCTCCACAGCTGAAGCACATTAACAAGAGGGTATGTGACCTGAGAATTAATTACTGGAAATACTGCCTCTTTCTTCCAGTGCCTCCTTGCAGCTGGGATACCCAGCTGACAGCTCAGTAACTGAATCAGGAGGGAGACACTGGGAAAGCATTCTTACAGGGAGGTCATACATTTTAAACTAGCATCCTACTTTCACTAGAACCTTTACGGAGATCATCTGTAATTTTTCCCACAAATGTGAGAAAAGGCTAAGTTAGAAGATGGTAGGAAACTAAAAAAATATAGTTTTAATTTTGAAAAGAGAGTAATTGTGGCTTAATTTATTAATTAAATCAATACATCTCTATTTTTTTCCACCTGAAGTTTTTTCAGATTTTAACTATTTAGTCATATAGACTACCTAGCTGATAAATATAGGTGCTATATGTGTAAATCAGCATTTGTATTCTCTTCCTCCAAGATAATTCTGGCATCAAACATTAGTTATTAATTATCTTAATAAGGATAAAAAATTCATTTACCCAAGAGAATAGTCTAGTTAACACACTGACAACACTCATTCCAGGAAGCAGAACAGTATACAACCTTTAAAATGCAACATTCACTTGTTCTAGCTGCTTAAGGAAGATCTCAGCAAAGAGCAGTTCTATCGTATCAATACAATTGCTGGAACATTCCACATTGAGATAGTTGTAATGTCAGTTCAATATCCTGTAACCAGTAAGGTTAGATCAGTTTTTTTATACAGCCTGAGGCAAAATTTACACCTTCTAACTGGAGGCATCTGAGCTGGGTTTCTATTCTGGAGAGTGTTTTCCAAGCATTTAAATTACTCCACTGAAACCCATTTGTTCATTCTCGAGCCCTGTATCCGGTGAGAAGCCTGATGTCATTCTGAAACTTGAGTTAACAACAGTACAGACAATATCCCTAAAGGATCCAGTATGTGCTGGAGCAAAATAGGATGCCAGATTTAGATTTATGGCTGTCTGTGAGAATGCTTCACCATCCTACCCTCTGGATTACACCACAGCTGTCAACTGAAATCCCAGCTGCCAAGGAGTCCCTGTAAGGAAGAAGCTATCGCTCCAAGAATAGGTCAATTAATGAGCAGTAACTTATAAATAGAATTTTAGTGAAATCCTACCTAGCTAAGATTTCCTCCACACACTATAAGTTTAGAAAAAGATTCATTTTTCTGAAGTTACTTAACCTGTTTTACCACCTTTATACAATGTTTACCTTTCTCTGCAGCCTTCTATACGGCTCCTCACATATTATCTTACCTATTTGGAGATGGCAGAAATAGCCACAGTAACTGAATATAAGTTTAGAAACACTGCTGTATCTTACCTAAACCTGATGATGAAGAAACACTTCCTGTAATGGAAGACGTTTCCATTTGGTCTGTCAATAGTCCTTCCATTAAAGGTAAAGATAATTCAGATGAAGGAACAGATGAATCATAGATTCCAGAATCTCGAGGCATGTCTTTCAGATTTGAAGCCTTAACAACATGTAACAATGGCTGAAGGACAGAGCTGCCACCACCTTGAATGTCCTGAGCTTCTATATCTTCTGCAAGGTTTAAGTGCTGAATTATACAGTGAGAGTCTGAATTCCCCACTGAAATGTTTAGATCTGTTTTCAGGTAAAAATCACCATCCATCACCTGTTTATTCACCAAGTCATTTAAAACCAAGCCTGAATCAAATTTTTCCATTACAGGCTCCGAGTAGTGTAAAGAAGGCGGAGGGAAGGGAATAAATTGTTTCTCAAACCAATCTGGTTCCTGATCAATGAACTGATGCATATTGCAAATAGCAACATAAAGGGACCTCCCAGATTTGCTCCTGAAATAATTCCTTTTACTAATGTTAACAGGAAACACCTCTGAATCCTGTACACTAAGATCTCTGGAGTGTAAGTGTGAATAGAGCTGGGGGAGATTGTCCATGAGTTTGTACTTTGTGCTTAGATCCAGAATAGCAGGGATGTCTCCCTCACAGGAGTAATCAAAGTAGACTGCAATGAACTTGCAGAGCTCAGCTGAATTCTGCTTTGCCTGACGAAGCTTCTCTGCAACAGTCAACACAGCAAAGAGAAAGGGTTCTCCTTTTCCTGCATCTTTGGTTACTCCTCTGTGCTTCCAGTTCTTTTTTTCAACAAAGTATTTCATTCCTTTGGAACACACAATGATGATAAACTGGGACTCATTTATGTTTTTAATAAGCCACTCCTTCTGATCTTCTTTACAGTTTTTCAGATCTTCCCACAAATCTAAAGCCACCTAGAAAAGAAAAAAAATTCTGGCTGATATTAAATTTTATATATATAAACTCAAGTGGGTCCTTAAAAAAAAGCACTATGGATTTGATACATAGCAATATTTTTGGGGGAATAAAAAGAACATAGAAAATGTGGCTGGATCAAGTAAATTACAATTAACTTATGTAATCAAATTTGGTATCATCAATCCACAATAAACAATTGTGCTTGCCTCAAATAATTTACCATTGTATGTATGGGTCCTTAACGTGCTGCATGCAGCAGGAGTAACAGAATCACAGGATTGTTTAGATTGAAAAAGATCTTTAAGGTTAAGTCCAACCATTTACCCAGCCCTGCCAAGTTTACCCCTAAACTGTGCCCCTAAGAGCCATATTCACTTATCATCCTTACATATTAATGAAGTGTGATGCCAAGAATTTTCATATCTAGATAGAAACATAATTAGTGCCTAAAATAACAAGACATTCCAGTTAGGATGCAAAACAGCAACAGTTTTATCTGATGAGAAAGCTCTGAAAAGTTTATCCTAGGAGTTATTTTATTTTCTACTTTGTCAAGCTTTCTGGCCATTCTGCATGATCTGAAATGCTTGTGTACACCAAGATGAGGGACACAATGCTTCAGCTGACAGGAGGAATGAGTAGTAGGATACGAGAAAGAAACAGATGTAAAAAACTTGCATAACAGACACACATCAAAACCACTTATAAAATCTCCTTTGAAGCCTGAGACCATGGTTAGAGCAGCAAGAGCTCATCTCAACACTATTCCAAAGAGGAGCAGTGTAGTAGGACTAAAGTACATCTCTAAAAGGGATTTCAAGGAAGTTACTTATAAAATAGTTTATCCAGAACTGTTTTAAACAGATTTAAAATTTGTGACCATCCCCACCAAACACATGAGGTCTTGGTTGTGTTTCTGTGTTTGGTCAGCAGAGAGCAGAGTTGCTGTAATGAAACCCAGCTCCAGCTCATCCCGTTTGTATCTTGGGGTGGGAGGAAAAATGCAGCAGAGACCAGAAATTGTCCTGCCTTTTTCCAGCTGAAAAGTGAAAAACTGGCCACATACTGATTCTATTTCAGAGAGCAGTATGAGATTCTAAGCCTGCTCTTTCAAAGTAGCAATTCAAATGTCTCTCTCATACTTTTCAAACAAAACAAGAAAAAAAAGAGTTGCTGATTTTCAAGTATTAATGGAACAGAAGGGAAACAAAAAAAAAATCAATTAGTAAGTACATGCTGTCAACAAGTAATCCTAATAATGCAGTTTCTGCCCTATGAGTAGAAGTCTTGATAGATTCAATTTCTTTTAAATTGCAATACAAAACACACTTTAGGAATACCAAGTTTTATCAGGTAGACAACAATACCTCTGTGCCTGCTGACTATAAAGATGTACGACCTACTGAACAGAAAAAGCATTTAATTCAAAGCAAGCTAAACATAGCTGAATGAAAGTCCTGAAATCATGAACTTCCACTATTCTGTTGTTTTGGTTTTTTTTTTTACACCGCATAAGATCTCTTCATTTCCCCAAGTAAAGAAAATTCATACTGCCAATATTTGGAAAAATAACAAGTTACCTCTGTGGAAATGAGTGACTGAAATACCTACTTTTCAAGCACAGAAGTTTGGGAGTGCTGTTTCAATTAAGGAAAAGTTGTTTACATATAAAACGTTGAGTTTACCTCACAGCCACAAAAGTCCTGAAGAAAATAAGCAAAGCACTGGATGACATTAATGTGTTTCTGGCAATCTTTACTGGAATAGCAGATGAACACTTTTGGCCGGGGACGAAGTCTTTCCACATGGAGACCTGCAGCATATGCTGAAGATTCTGAACTCTCCTCATCTAGATGGGAATATATATTTTCTAAAGTGCAAGAGAAAAGAGAGTTCACACTATAAAGCTTGATTTTGTTTTGGCATTTTATTACTTTTGCAGGCTTTTACTAATGCATACAATAATGTTTGGGGCTTTTTTTCCTAAACATTTTCCTCTCATTTCCATCCTGAAAAAGAAAAGTTGTACACACTCTATTTATCCAGTTTAAGAGTTGCTGCTTGTGGAATATACTTTCAAAGTTAAACATGCAGTAATTTCTGTCCAACTCAGAAAACACAAGGAAGGTTTATTTTATAGATAGAATGAGGTTGTTTCACCCTTATTCAGCTTCAACAGTCTTCAAATCTCTGTTCAAATACTACAAGCCTAAAGATGTATCATCTTCAAGAGTTTCCTGTCTAACAAAGTTTCTTGTTAAAAGAACCCAAACCACAACATAAGTCAGGTAAGAATCTTAAATTCCAGGTCCATAGACTCTTTCAGGAGATCATACAAGATTTCTCTAGTGTATATATACATACCTGTGTTTGGACATTAATTTTAAATTAATTTGAATTAAGATATTATTAATTTAAATCAAAGTAGTTATTAGCATTTCTTTCCTTGCATAGATGCTTTTAGGCTGGAACATGAAAGTCTGGCCTTATGCCAGACTAATTCAATCTAGTTCTACAGCTGATTAAGCTAATTTGGAATAAAGTATGAGTATTTCAAAATACAAATATCCATCTAGGGATTCAATTCAGAACAATTCATCAGGAAAAACCATTCTGGAACAACTCTCTCTGTAGACAAATCCTCAGTGATTTGTCTGGGTTTTTTGTTGGAACTGTGCTAGCTGCAAGCAAAGGGATAACTACAGAAGACCAGAAGGTAAAAGGATTTAACCCAGATGGCATACAGCACTTGCAGTATATCTCAGTGCCAAAATTCAGGTGGATAACACAGATATGTGAGGTTTGGAGAAATAATCTCTTTTTCCATTATTCATGAAACCACATGATTCTCTAAATTCGATATTAAAAGCCAATGTATTTTTAACATTTAAGTGTATCAACTGTTGCTTGCCAGCTCCTGGATACAGAGGAGAAGTCAGCAAGGAGTGATGGAATTTAAAAACATCTCCAAGCAGGACTTAGAGTAAATTTAGGAAAATGGTTTAGTAAAGGCAACTTCCAGGAAAGTGAGCAAATCTGGAATAGCAGCTACAGATAATATTCCAGACAGCATTGTGAATTATATTGGCATCACATGGCTTTACTTTCCTTCTGATCTAAAATAAATATGAATTAGATATTTCTGAGTAAAATAAGGGAATGTTTAAAACATACCCATTTACAAATCTGTTTGTAATCTACATGGTCATGTAGTACTTTCTCAAAGAAAAAGAAACATGAAATAAAAAGTATTTTCCAATATTGCTTTTGTTCTTTGTACAGTGAAATCTTGATCTGTGATACAATACTGTCGAGGCAACCAATTACCATCAAACACTGATGAAGAATTTGCTACAATTTTCAACACACAAAAAGCTGAGGGGAGGAAGGACAGAGAAATAGAGAAGAAAACTTTTCAGATAAAGGTATTCCTGGAGTTAACCATCAATTAAGACTGTTTTGGTTGAAAAACCTATCTTTAAATGAATACAGCCTCTTACCTTGCTGTTTCTTGCGGCACATCACTGTGAAAAGCGTGGCAAAGGCAGAGATGACAACCAAAGGGACAGTGATGGCAATGGCTCTGATTGGGCCAGCCCATGGGGAGTGCACTTGGAAAAAGAAAGCAGAATTAGCCACATGCAAATAAGCTGTACTCCAATTATTCAAACAAATCTTCACACTGGGAGCGCAAAACTGCTGCAATACTCTATTATCAGGTAATTGTTGAAGATACAGTAGGCTCAAATATTGTGTTCTGCTCCATTTCAAATTAGGTATTATGGTGGTTGCCCCACTGCCACAGCATTAGTGACTCTCACAAGTAACAAGAGCTGCAACTCACACCAGTCCTGGTGGCAAATAATTCTGATGAGATATGCAGTGGTCATTTGGATCTGACATATTTTGTTTCCAGGTGTTGAACTTGCCACTTAGAAAGAACTGCCTTCCTGCAGAGATCACCCTTAGCAATATGCATTAGGATTCAGTGCATTTTATCCATTGCCTCCATTTGTGGCTCTTCTGAGTCTGCAGCTACACTCTGAAATCTCCATTTAGCTTCTCAAAAACAGGTCTGACCCATGGGCATGTGAAGCATTCACCCGACAGGTTCTCCAGGCTGCTTGGTTTGGTAGCAGGGCTGAAGGACACAGGTGATGTGTTTAGGCTGCTCCCACTGTTTCATTACATTATCTCCACACCACTGCATTCTCAGTTTTATGCAATTAAGGTTATCATGCCTCATATCCACATAAACAACAAAAGCTACTTTCCCACAAAGATTTCCAATGATGGATTGATCTAAACTCCACTAAATATAAATGTAGAGAGATGCACATGTGTATGCTCAAGTGTGCATCTCTAATCTTTTTTTCATTAGGTCAAAAAAGCACAGTACAATTATCTCAATAGTCTAGATTATGGCAAACAGACAATGGTCAAATAGAGACTTATTTCCAACATAATTGAAACTGAATCTAAATTAATACAGTAAATATAATATATTGCTTAAAAAACAGAATTCTTACCTGGTTTTAGTGCATAGTGCATTGTTTTCCTTGTTGTATTAGTGTCATCAACCAGCTTGGAAAAGTAAAAGATTGATTTTATTTTATGCAATATGAAAATAACTGAAACAGCTCTTATGACCAGATGTGAAGAAAGTTACTGTTCAAATAGTAAAAACTAAAGAGCAGCACAAACTAGTGTAATAAAATTGACCAAGAAACAGAATTCCAATTTAAAAAAATAAAAATAAAAATCTAGGAATTAGGCAGGCCCATAACTTCAGTTTAAGGCACAGATCAAAGTGCTGTGCACTCAGGGAAGCAAAGGTAAGTCGTGACAGGTCAAGAACATTCTGATGCCTTCGTATTTTTCAAATCCTGTGCTGCATTAGAGCATAACTCTAAACTCCATATAAAGTGCTAGTTAACTGTCTTCACATTTTGGTCAGATGAAACAATCCCTCTGGGTCTGTAACTCAAGGACACCCTACAGCCTCAGGCCCTGAAAAGTATAAACAAAAGTGAATTGAAGAGGAGCAAACTGAGAGAATATGACTTCAGTACCTGAAGCTGTAATTGGAGGATCAACCCTTGATATATAAGTGAACCACACTTATATCTGCCTGAAAAAACTCATGATCATCATTAATTTTGAGTGTAGCCTACTGGAGAGGCTTCATATGCCCTTAATATACCAGAAGGCTCTCCATTAAATATACCCACTTTTATTCTTCTAACTTTCTCTGCCCTCTGTTTCTAGGTAAGCCCAAAAAAGGCATCATTCTAGAAAATGTACTTGCCCAAGTTACTTCAGTAGGGATACCTCAAGTTCAATTCTACCAGTGTGATTTGAAATATTTTCATTTTACTCCATTTTCCCATTGACATATTCACTTAGGTGTTGTACAAAAGACTGTTTAGAAATCTTACCTCAATGATATAATCCCCTGGAGATACATTCTGAAGAACACAACTTGTAGTGTCTGTGTTCTGCTCCTACATCAAAGAAAGAATACTTTGCAAGCAATTCACATACTTTTAAAACCTAATAAAGAATTCACATTGATTTAGAAATAGGCAGTGCACTTTTGTATTAACACACCTTAAACCAGCAAAACAAAGTCTGCCCACTCACTTACACAATTGTCTGTCTGCAGAACTAATTTGTATTATCCAGGTACAATGGAGTCCTCAAGCCTGCTTTTGACTGATGAGTGCTATCACAGCACAATTGTTATTTACATAAACAGTTCCAAATAGCTTTACAGTTTTAAAACTGATACTATTTTATATTAAGTTTTTCAAGTTTCTACAAGACCTTAGAACAGCTAACATTAATAGGTTTTGTGCTTTTAAGAGCCACATACCTGTTTGCAGGTCTTTTGCCTAAACAGCCCTTCATGCTTCAGTTTGTAGTGAAGAAAGTAGTACCTAAACCCAAAGTTGTGAGGTGCATGATCAAAGGACACTTGCATATTAAAACCTTGCTGGGTAACATTCACATTCCTTGGCTTCCAGTCTGTCAGAGGAGATATTAATGAATCACAAAATAACTCTTCAAGTACAGTAACTTTTTTGAAGATTATTATAAAGAAATATTACATTTTACTTACAAGGTTTGCAGACAAGGTTTTCCGGCTGTAGCAACAATTCACATGCTACAAATATACAGAAAAATAATTAATTACACAGTATCAAACTGCTATGATATTTAAACAGAAAAAGAACAAGGGCAAAACAGGGAGTTCATAATTTTGAATACCCCCACTTCTTTCCCAGACTCTAATATGTCTGGACTAAATGCATTTTGCAAACTTAACTCCTTTGTTATGATTTCAAGTCCCTTCTCATCTTTATATGATAAACAGAGATCCATTAATTTGAATATCACATTTCTTAGTGGGATAAAAAGGATAAAACCAGGCACAGCACAACAGGAGAGGAAGTTAAAACTACTCTTAAATATATTTACTCAGAATAAGTATGCTGAGCACTACTACCAATGGTACAGTGGTCTGCATTAACAGACTTGAAAATACCTTAAGGAATTTTTATAGGGAAAAAAAACCCCTTAGCAGGACAAATACCAACAGTTCACCTCAAAGGGTACATGTAGTTTCTCACCATACTGTATGAACACTGAGGAGCTTATTCAAACTTCTTCTCTCTACCTCCAGTGAGAATTGCTAAGTAATTGCAAGAAATTCAGCTTGATCTGCTGCTATCTAATTTTAGATGTCCTCCTCTACATCTGTCTTTAGATAGCTGTTTTCAAATTGTCATCTCAAGAGCAAAAAACAACCTGCCCTTCTTCACAATGTCCAGAGAGGAGCAAACCATCAAGAGTTAACTGAGAACCATGGGAAAAAGCCTGCTCTAGACAAACCTGAGATAATCTCAGGCCTACCTGAGACTTCTTCTGGTTGCTGACTAACACTCATTGTCACACACCACAGATTTATCTATAGCATGCAAATTCTTTCTGCTTGACACCCAAATCTTCCTTCCACAACAGTGTCAGTAACTATATAACCCAGACTCATCCAGCATCATCATCCATGACATTCATTTGTTGGAAAAAACAAAATGTGAAGGGGAGGGGAAGCCCACTGAAGAGATGACATGCAATACTATATAAAATACAAGACTATATTATATACAACACTATATTATATACAATACTTACATCTAGTTCGGAAGAAAAATGGGTGATAATTACTTTCATTTTTAATGGAAGGAAAAGGAACAATCTTTACAAAGTAATCTGTTTCAAACTTCAAGTTTAAAAAGGCCTGGGACTCCATTCCCTATAAAAAAGACAAGATTGCAACATCTATTAAAATCAACCATCATAGCTGAAAGTATTTTTCAAAACAAGCCCACAATTTTGCAATCAAAGGCTGAAATTATTAAATTAAGAATCTTTCTCTACCCCTCTATTCCAAACTGACATGAGGAATCTCAATACATAGTTGGATGTAGACTTTTACGGATGTGCATCTGTACTCCAGTCACCAAAATGACAGTTCCCAACTTCAGGAAAATTTCTAAAGCAACAACTACCATTAATTTTACCAATAATACTTTTGGGAACCAACAACAGGACAACGGGGAATGGCTTCAAACTGAAAGAGGGTAGGGCTAGATTAGATATTGGGAACAAATTTTTCAGTGTGAAGGAAGTGAGGCCCTGGCACAGGTCGCCCAGAGAAGCTGTGAGTGCCCCATCCCTCCAATGTCCAGGCCAGGTTGGATGGGCTTGGAACAACCTGGGATCGTGGGAGGTGTCCCTGCCCATGGCAGATGGGTTGGAAGAGGATGACCTTTAATGACCCAAACCACTCTAGGACGATAAACACTTTCAAGACCACTCATACAGTAAAACAACACTGAAACTTCTCCTGAAACAAAGCACTTACTGTTCGTTTAAAACTGGGGCTGAGCTGCTTTGGATCTTTTAAAACCATCTGCTGGCATTGTCTTCCCTCTGATTTTAACTCCTCAAGTATTACTCGAAATCCCTTCAGATATTCAACCCCTACAAAAAGTAGGGAATTTAAACAGAAGATTAATATTTCAAAATGTATAATGTGGTATTGTATGTAATTTGATTATATTTGTCTTTAAAAATAAAACTTACCAGTCATATGAAATGTCTGTATTTAAAACCTGTTGCTGTATGTCAGTTCTGCATATTCCATCTTGCCTATCTAGAATACTTGTGTAATGCTTGGAACAGAGGGGCCCATATCTCATCTGGGGCTTCCAAACTACCACTGCAATGTAAGTTACCAGTACCTTCTTCACCTTCAGAAATACTTTATAGTAACTTCACATTTGCATTTTAACAATCAAATATAATATTTTTGCTGGAAAATTATAGAAATATTCCTTTATAAATTTTACTATTATCTCTGAGACTACCAGATTAAAATGGTAACAATTGTTACAACTTCTTTAGCTATAGTACAGTAAGGGCTATCAGAAAACTTGACTTAAATGGAATGGAATTTATTCCAGTGCATGTATACTGCCAGTTATTCATAACTGCTGCCAGAACTACACCCATTTTGTTCAAGTTGCTCTACTAGAACTTATCTCAGCACAGTGTCTTTACAATGTTCTCATCACAGAATTACTTAATGATACAACTAAACTGAGTCACAGTGATGTGAATATCCCAGGAAAATGCCAGTTTTACTCTGTGACAGTTTTGTGGCTCAGGTATCAAAGGCACTGTACAGCTCTTGAACTCTCACTACTCCATCTAATTGCATCTCTTCTACAGCATTACACATCTATGTACCAACGACACAGTTTTTGTAAGCTAAATACTACATAAATCAAAATGGACTCATTTCAGTTTATGCTATGCTTGTCAACCCAAAAAATAAAATCCCAAATGTATAATTTCCACATTTTTCCACCACTTCTTCTGGTTCATGAGCTTCACAGGTTTGTGTTTTGATTAATGTTTTATAATTTTGTAGGAGATAAAGTGTTGCCAATTGTGTTCTTAGCATTCTGTGGAACAAAAGCACTATTTGTCCTTACACAAAGACCCTGAAAGAGAAGGTGTCCAGTTCCATGTTACCCGAGATGTCTGAACAGCAGCTCTGTCCTCAAACTGTCCAAAGGATTAACCTCTGGTGATTACAAGAACACCAGGCTTTGTTTCCTATGGATGTTTGATTCATCCAGCCTGCAGCTGAAGATTACCAAATGCCTTCAACTGCACAGTTCTGCAGAATTCAGAGGGATTTTCACATATTCTTTTAAAGCCCAGAAATAAGTTTATCAGACAGAGGAAATGGATTTCTACACATTCTCAATTTTGGACACTACTGCTCTAGTGGGCAACAAGATACTTCCAGTGACACTGAAGTAATTAAGCAATACTCTTAATCACCAGACCTGGCAAGGAAACACACTGAAGTTTGTATAGCTGTGATTAGACAATGTTTTCCACCTGTAAGACAATTTGCATCTTTAAGAACCTCTGAGCTTATCAGGAACTAAACTCAATCAATACCACTGAAATGCACCAAAGCCTTAGGGCAGGAAATGAAACCAGGGACAGTTTCACAATTCTAAAGAGCAGGAATTCAGTAAACTGGAATAGAAAAAAGCAGTGTATTTAAAGGCTGCAGAGAACATCCTAGTTTTAAGGGTGTTTTCGAAGCAAGCCAGAAAAAACAGGAGTTTTGTAAAGGTTTTAAGAATTCCTTTCTTCTTAGGCAGTTGGCATCAATGATTCCAAGCATAATTTAATTATTTAACTTAATACTTATGAGCAGGAAGTTATTACCAAACTCAAGATCAATGAGTCCATTTCCCTCTAGAACTTACCAATGGCATTTGCTGTCCAAAGGATCATCACAGCCACCTGCTCCTGGCATGCAAACTGACTGATAGTGATGTTCTGCACATCTCCAATCACATGTCTTCCCACAGAACTCAAGTAAGGAGTGCAGTCTAAAAATATGGACAAACAAACAGTTTAAGAAAAACATTCTAGCTGACATAAATTCCCTAACAGTCTTCAAGACTGAGCAAAGTAAAACTATCAGTGCATAATTTTCTGTAAGTACTGCACAGCAAATCTAGACGAAGTTTTTGTCTCTGAACCAGAGTTCATAGGACTCACAAGGATACTACCAGTTTATACCACCAGTGTAACCTGTACCACATCACATTTACTGGGACTCCCATAATCCTTTTTTTCCCTTGTAGTTGTTCAAAATAATATGAAGACTGACATTAATTTTGTTCATGTACAGTGCTCAAAGCAAGAGAATGCTGGTGAATGATCAGGCACATATGAGAACAATAAACCATGTGAAGCTTGAGAAGTGCTCAAGAAGTGCTTTTAACCACAGTACTACTTGATCCTGACCACAAAGACCCTACTGCCTACATCCATCTCATCTCTGCCTTCCATTCTGCAGCCACATCCCTACAGACCAGTTCACTGCCACTGGATTCACTCAGGACTGGTCTTGCCTTGCTATCCTCACAAAGTACAGTGTATTCCTGAAAATTACTGCGCCCCAGCTTTAGCTTTAGTTAAGAAAACAAAATATAAACAAAAGATTGCTGAGTTTGTTGTTGAACTTTACAACATCTTTTTGTTTTCAAAAAGAAGAAAACAACCCCAAACGTTGTAACTTTTCAAGCTTTACAGTATTTAGGCTCATATTTTGTGGCAGGAAGAGAAGTAGCAGGCAGGGAATTCACTAGCTCTGGAGCACAGTGTACATGAAGATGGGTGTGCAAAAACAAACATTCTGTTTCTGAACCAGTGAAACCAACAAAATACAGAAGAAAATGATCAGTAGATTGTATATTACTGACTGATGATTAATTTAAAAAACCTGGGATCATTTATATGCTGTATATTCATCTATACAGAGCTTGTAGAAAAGAAAAATGAAAAATCAAGTGCCATGACACACCAGTACAGGAAATTTGAATTTAATTCAGAGGTGTGATCTTGAAGGCAAGGAAAGAAAAATTATTAACTGTAAAGGAGATTTAGAAAATGGCTTTTTACTTTGAATAACCATGGCAAGAGGTCTTTTCTATACCTGTCACAGACATAAGAATAGAACACTCTGTACAACTCTACCTTTTACAAAAGCTGGGAGGTTGGTTCTGACTCCAGTGTTTGTAGAATTCAGTTGCTATGAGTGAACTCAGTGACAGCATGAACTTCCTCTTAGGAGGACAGAGGATCTCTTTCAATGGAAAGTTTGAAGTAACTGGTTTTTGCTTGGTCTGGATCTAATTAATAGCAAGCCCAAGATTTTGGATCCTGGTTACTAGAATTTTATGGTCAAATGACAATTTGCCAAAATGGAATATAGCACTAACGCCTGAAGTTTGACTGCAAGTCACTGACTCACAGTTATAAAGAACAACAGTTTTAGGAAGAAAACAGCATGGAAAAATCACACTTTTTAGGAAATCACTTCTTTTACTTGAATATAAGTGAGGTACTATAAAATACAGACATTTATTTTTCAGCTGCATAAATAATTTAACCAACTTATTTAGCATAAAAGAGTTTTCTAGAGTTGCTCTATGGCAAAGAAAGAGCCTTTAAACCACAGCCAGCAAGCCAAATTCTCTTTTGTGCTGGCTTATTAAAGGCAAATATGTATTTCCACACCATGTGAACTCTTTAGTCTTCCTATCACCAAAATCTTTTCCTAGTCCTGCAGAACTCAAATAACTCCTTTGTCCAGAAAGCACACAGTGCCAGCAGAACTGTGAATTAATACTTCTCATTGGTTAAACAGTTTCTAGTGCCAAAATTAATGGAAAAAACATGACACGTACTGGGATTTAAACAGACTCATTGTGTTAACTAAACTTGGGGATCTCTGTTCTGACTGGTACCATTTCCTAGTTTTCTTTATGAAGATAAAAAGAAAAATATCATACTTCTTTTGTAGTGACCACTTACATCTTGTACAATCTGACACACTTAAAATTTGCTTGTTTTAAGTATTAAGATCAAATTAGATTTAAAAAATTAATAAAAGAAATTCACAGTGAAGCATTGCAAATTCAGAAATTAAAATAAAAATAGAGGAACAAAAGGATGGTCAGAATGGAATTAATTACTATTGTTAGGTTTCCTGATGCATGCTCTCAATAATGAAACTTTACTTACATTCTGCATCTGAGGTAATTTCTTTGGATAGGCAGGAAAAAAACACCTATGACTTGCACTGGCATTAAAACAAACATTGTTTTAATGTAAATTGGGACCTTGTCTCGACTGTACATTGAGTTTATATTGATGATGGTTACTAGCTGCTTACATAAGATAAATTTTTTTATGTAGTTAGCAGTCCTGCTTTGACAACTAGACAGGAGAGATGATAAAACATCTAAAACAACCCCCAACAATAAGATACAGCCATTTAGCAGATGTTTGAAGAGGTCTGAAGTATTACTGCTGCAACCCGTTTATCACAGTCACTATGCCAGAGATCACTTTGTTCTCAGTTTAGCTGCAGAACACACATCTGCTACAGCTCTGAAACCATCTGTACTGCAAACATAGACAGCAGTGCTCCATTGGCCTGGGCCTTGAAGACTGCAGCTAATGAAAAGTTCCCACTGATTGAACTAAATGAAGAGACGCTATTCAATATTAACCATTGCAAAGCCAATTTTTTTAAAAAATATTACCTGCACACAAATACACATTTTCTACACAAATTATGCCATTTTCACCCAAAATTACACATCAGAGAAAAACTGCATAAAGCTCATAATAATCCTCTCCTATGTCTTTGTCTGGACTGAACCTTTCAGTGACTATATTTTTCAAAGAATAAAATAATTTTCTATAATGTTCCAGTCAAATACTGGGAAAACTATGTAAGCCAACCTGAAAGAAAAACTACTACAAATTGTTAGATAGTTTTATTATCAGTGAGACATAGAAGAAGATCTACCAGACACAGCAGACACAAATTTCTAGATTTGAAAACTATGTCAATATTGAAGAGCTTATGCCATTAGAGCCATTTTAAGAGATGTTTGTATATACTGACAGCTATGATGGAGTCCTCGATTCCTGTGAATATAGTGCAGATTTTCAACTTACTGTCATATTTAAAGGTGATGTTGAACAGTCCATTGTTCTTTGTGACTGATGACAGCCCCTGTAGAGAAAAAACAAAGAGAAAGGAAAGTCTGGATGTAGTATTTGCATGAAGACACGAAATTGTGATTGAAGTAGTATGATCTGCCCAGTAGATGGGAATCATAGAAGTTACTTTTGGAAGAAAATTATGTGATATTCCCAACTTCCAGCATCTAGGTGAACTGTGTATATACAAAAACCATACCTTAAATCAAGGTTTAATGACAAATCAAATAGGGAAGGGAAGGGAAGGGAAGGGAAGGGAAGGGAAGGGAAGGGAAGGGAAGGGAAGGGAAGGGAAGGGAAGGGAAGGGAAGGGAAGGGAAGGGAAGGGAAGGGAAGGGAAGGGAAGGAAGGAAGGGAAGGGAAGGAAGGAAGGGAAGGGAAGGGAAGGGAAGGAAGGGAAGGGAAGGGAGGGGAAGGGAAGGGAAGGGAAGGGAAGGAAGGGAAGGGAAGGGAAGGAAGGGAAGGGAAGGAAGGGAAGGGAAGGAAGAAGGAAGGAAGGGAAGGAAGGGAAGGGAAGGGAAGGAAGGGAAGGGAAGGGAAGGGAAGGAAGGAAGGGAAGGAAGGGAAGGGAAGGGAAGGAAGGAAGGGAAGGAAGGGAAGGAAGGGAAGGGAAGGAAGGGAAGGGAAGGGAAGGGAAGGGAAGGGAAGGGAAGGGAAGGGAAGGGAAGGGAAGGGGTCAGCCAAGGAGCTGCTTTCCACTCCACAGCTGTGAAAAAGAGTATCAGAACTTCCAAGAGAGTGACATTGCACAAACCCATTATGCTATCTTGGACACCCTTTTCTTTTATCAAATACTATTAAGGCAGATACTGCAAACAGAAGACCAACCAGAGAACTGCTCTGCCAGGGAGAAATCCAGGTTGATGAGTCTGCTGTCTCTTCTCTACTTACAGAAAAGAACTTTGGCCCTCAGACATGCAATACCTTCCCCTTCAGAAAGCACTGAAATTGTTTTGAAACACAAAATATAGCATCACCCTCACAAGACAGAAAGCTGAAAACTGGAATAGTGATTCTTATGACGCATCATCATTCCCTGAAAGGGAAAATACATCATATTTACCATTAGCTTCAAAAAAATACCACCCATTTACATAGAATTGTATCTGGGTTCACTGCTACAATGCAAAAGCAAAAATCAGCATTACTGCAGCAGTAATTAGATATTGTCAGAATCATGCCTGAGCACTCTCGTGTGTCTCTCCACAGACAGACCCAGGTATGTACAAAGCAAAACAAGGTAGGATTTGTCAACTTGAAAAAAAACTAAAACACTTCCTAGGATGAAAGCAATTCAGACTTTGATAGTATTGCTACAAGTTAAATTTGTCATCTCACTTTCTTCTTAGGTGGCTTTTAATTGTTTAAGTTTGATTTAGTTTGGCACTGAACCAGCTGTTATACAAAAAAGCTTCCTGGAACAGGAAGGAGTCTTTCTTTTGAGTTGTAACTTTTCTACTAATAGCTGTTTTAGTCTGACTCACTTTCTGTTTCTCCAATCTTTATTAAATATTGTTTAACTTACAGCAAAACAAATGCATGATTTATTTGATTTTAAAAATCACAAAAAGTAACTACTTTTATAAAGGGAGATTAACCATCAAATCAATTTATACTTATCTTCCTTTTGTCCTAGAGTTGAAGTTTTGGGAGACATAAATTTTACCAAACTCCACAGAAAATTAGTACATGTATTTTAATTCATTAGATAGGATTTTATATGTTATATTAAAATAAATAAAAAGGCAACACTTCTCCTTTAATTGCATATCTACTGGGATTATGGTAACATAAAATATGTAGCAGTATAAGCATACATAAATATACCACAAACATTGATAATTTAGAAACAAAGACAACACAAGCCAAACTCTGCTGAACTTATGCAGCACATAAGACTTACCAGAGGCAAAAATTTGCTCATAAGTGTAGAAAAGGTACAAAAAAGCTGCAATAATTAGTGAGAGGATTAGGGTCACACCTAAGTATTGAACTAAATAATTGTTATAATAGTTACAAGTTAAAACATGTAAGCTACTCAGATAATGTCATCATGCTCAGCTGTAGTATTTATCCCTCAAGTACTTACTGCGGTGGATTTAAAAATGTATTCCTCCAGGAAGCATTCCCTTGGTTTTGAATTAAAGTAATTGTGCTATTTAGGTGGCTTATAGCTAGGAGAACTTGTTTAGAGCATCTTACTTCAAAACTATAAATACTAATGTTATGGCCTCAGGGCTCTGAATTCTTAGCTAATTGTCCCTGCCATGGCAGGGGGTTGGAATTAGATGATCTTGAAGGTTCCTTCCAATCCAGACCATTCTGTGATTCTATCATTAATTAACCACGAACATTTGTTGAATTTCCATTTGTTTAATTTAATTTATTTTGAACTTTACTAGAAAGCAAGCCTTTGTGTCCTGGACCTTTGCCTACAAAATCCCTGTGGTCTACATACTTCTATACATGTGGACTGAGAACAAATACATAGGAAAGAAAACAGCCAAAACATCTTTTCTGAAGAACTCTAGACCACTGATCTTTGAACAGATAAAGTTGAAATGAACACATATTAAATTACAAATAACCTTATTTGTCAAAAAGCTGGGGGAGCAGAGGAGGCATTAGCCACATTAAATCTCACATTATGTGAGCTCAAAGCACAGAACTCCACAGAAAACATTTTAAGCTAAAATCCAAATCCTGTATCTATATTGGGCAAGCAAGCCAGGAAAAATCTCCATCACACACCTCAAATCACAGAGACCAATGTTGGATCTGTTCCTCAATCCATACAAACAGCCTGAATAACTAAGGTTAAGATCCCCAGATATCCTAAGTCAGCACAGGTCTAAATAAGACCAATACACATCATCTCCTGAAGAATGAAGCCAGCTCATTTGGATGTTCAAAGCATTTCATTTTAAACATCCATCTTTCAACATGAAAGAGCACAAAAATTAATAAAAGACAAAGACTATTATATGACATTAACCTCTTTGTTTTTATTTTTCTAATACCCAACCCTCATTTATAGTAAAAGCTCAGTAATGAAATGCACTTATGACAACTTTTTCACCCATTACTAGGCCAGAGAGGAACAAAGTTAGGATAATATATCCAGAAATTAAGCTAAAATGAAATTTGTAACCACAGGAACTAATTGTGCCTCTCCAAGAGAAGTTAAACTTAACTAATTGTCTGCTGCCAGAGGCATAAATTAAATACAACTGAATGAAATTAAAAACCTGTTTGATTTTACTGAACTTTTCACTCTTCTTTTTATGTTCTTTATAGAACATATAGTGTTTAATATTTGAAAGAAACATCTCTTTTTCGTATCTGGCAATTCCCGCCAGAGATAGCATTGGTGATAGAAATGGATGGGTGATTTCAGAATAGTTCCATAACTAATCCTTATTACAAACAATATTGAAGTATACTCTAACATTTTTCTGTTGAGCAAACACGCTCATTCAAGAAATCCAATCTACATGTGTGATTGTCAGGCAGCCACTTGAACATAAATACTGGGAAACAGAGAGATGCTAGCACTAATTACAGCAATCTGGTAAAGAAGGTAGGAAATCACTACCCCTCAAGCACAGCCTTGTGCAGCAGACCAAAACAGCAATCATGATTCATCTTTCATATGTTGTTCATCAATGCACACATGGTCCTAATTTCACACTCCCATGAGGCAAACTGAAGGGACAATTGTTTTTGAACTTTAGCATCAAGATGAATAATCAATGTTTACCATACTCATTGCTCAGAAAAACAAGGGCTTTATATTTGACATCTGCTCTTCTTGTTTTAAAGCTTTATTGATGCTTTCAATCAAGTAAAAACATTTTCTATTTCTAGAGTCATCAGTAAAATGATGAATTATCTGTATTATTTAGATGCCTTCATTTTGAATTGCTTTCAAAAGAATATAACAAAATACATAATCCACGTTGATGTTTGCTATACAAATTGTGTGTACTTCATTGACTGCAGAATGAATTCTAAGCCCTGGGTAGATGGGCTTGTACTGTTGCTACTTACAAACTTGGTGTGGCTGACAACTGGAACCATGAATTTTGTTCAGATTTACCTCTTTATATATATATGTATTCCTGCACTGCGTGCACAAATTATGGGAGTAGCATTTTAAAAACCATCTCAGTGACACTGAAGAAATAAGTTTTAATTTAAGTGAATTAAAATGAATTAATGGAGCAATAGACTTTTTGGTGCCTATTTCTTACTTTAAAGAGGAACCTAGACGCTTCTAAATAGATTGGTTTTAACTTCTTTTACTAAGCTGGCATCTTTTGTGTTTGTTTTTATGTAAGCAACAAAATTTACAAGAAACTCACAGATTTTAGTTGGTTCTTTGTTGGTGGCTATTTAGTGTCTCACTGCTTCATCTCTAGAGCCACTGCACACAAGTTCAGCTGCAGAGGAGCTGAGGGTGCCTTCAGAGCACCTCAAACTCAACCTGGGACATGAAAGGTAAAGCACTGCTTTTACTTCATTGTAAACTGTATATTGGCTGGGAAAGAAAACCATCACTTTTGAGCATGAAGGAACATCTCAGAATAATAGAAGCATTTAGGCTGGAAAATACTTTTAGGTTACTGAGTCCAACCACCAACCCAGCACTGCCATGCTACCATTAGCCTGTGTCACTCAGTGCCACAACTGCACATCTTTCAAATGCCTCCAGGGATGGTAACTCCACCACTGACCTGGGCCAATGTCTGACAATTGTTTTGGTTTAGAAATTCTCCCTAATACCCAAACAAAATCTTCCTGGGCATAACTTGAGCCTGTTTCCTCTGGTCCTGTCAACTTATCTGGGCGAAGAGACTGATCCCCACCTGGCTACAATTTCCTTTCAGGTGTTGTAGAGTGATAAGGTCCCCCTTGAGCCTCCTTTTTGGAAGGTTAAACACCCCCAGCTCCCTCAGCTTCTCCTCACCAGACTCGTGCTCCAGCCCCTCCACCAGCTTCCTTGTCCATCTCTGGACACACTCCAGCACCTTTTCCTGCAGAGAGGGCCCCAAAATCCCTGATGATCCTGTTACAGGGCTGGTTAGCTGGTTTTTCCCTAACACATCCTTGTCAATAACAGCCTGTCATGTACAAAGATCCCAGATTTTCTTCCATGTTGCTTGTGAAAATTCAGTGGTCAATCTCCTGGTGCTAGCACAATACATGTACACATGTAGGTTGTCTGGTAGATCAGTCAGGCCCTTCCTCTGCTCTGGAAGAATCCCTGTTTCACATGAACATTCTTTAAGCTTTGATTTTCTCAGCATAGCTCAGCCTTCCAGGGAATAGAGGCCTGGTGACCAAAGGCAGGCACAATACACATCCATTTGTTTTAAAACTGTCAGGCATGTTCACATTTAGCATATTCCTTCTCCATCTCCCAGAACACAGCTTTTTACCCCAGTTTGAGCCCTAGGACTTGGAAACACATTATGAAGCATCCATAATAGCCTTTTTTAAAAAGTGTGCTAATTGATTTAACCAATACTCAAAACCTCCTAAGAAGTAAGAAATTCAAAACTAGGACTGTATAGAAGCCCTAGAGTGAGATATTAAATTATACAATATCATATTGCAAAGTGAGCTATAATTCAGGCATAAAAAAAAAAGCGCCATTTTAAGTAAGAATCTGTGAGATAAAATTTACTTGGAAGCTTGGAAGAACATGTAATACTTATTTTCCTCAACCAAACACAAGCAATTCATACTCCCCTTGAATTGTCCTGACTTCCTGTGATCATTAATCTCGATGACATTATCCATGGTTTTACGGTTGACCTCCTACATTTCGTAATTACATTTTGTCTGAACAATCCTTCTGCCATTTCAACTAGATATGGTTTTCTCAAAGTCCGCCTATCAAGAAAAAATATTGAACAGCTGCTGGCTTAAATCCCACCAGGGAAGGATGTGGTCCTGAAAGGTATTCATGGATACTCATTTCATAAGGTCTTTGGGGATTTTCGAGGTGACACACACTGGTGAAGAGCATGAGCCACAACATATCCCACCTGAACAGAAGAAAACAGAAAACCTACCAAACCAAAACCAGTAAAAATGTCTTTTTATCACGCCCTGTTCCTGCCTGGTTTAGTTTCTACTTCAAAAAGGCAGGGTGGAAGGTTGTCTTACACCAGTCTGTGTGACAGAGAAGTGAGAAACCATTTTAACAGTCCAGCACTACAAGAAGTATTTACAACACACCTCTTCAGATGCAGCACAGCTCCAGGCAGCTGTTCACTGAAATTATGGGAACTGGTTTCTTTAAGGAACAGGCAGTTCTTAGGGGCACAACTTAAAAACAAAGGAAGCAAGTTTAATCTACACTGTTCACCATCTACTGTGAAAATCTTAAATCTCTGAGTCAAACTCAGGAATTCGATGCAGCAGAGCATGGCACAGAATGGGCAGTATCAGCTCTGATTTCTCTCATGCAATTTGAAAGTTTGCCTAAGAAGTTTTCTATTGTTTGCACTGACACAGTTTATTTTTTCCAACATTATTGTGCATATAATGTTTGGCAAATTAAAAGCTTTCTAAAACAAACAAAATCCCCCAGAAGTTAACAGAATAAATATTTTCCAACACAACCCATTTCCCACAAACAATACTGAAATGTGCTGGTCTCAAGATATTTGGACAAAAGCCAAAAGTCTGTAGCCAAAGCAGTGTTCTGTTAACTGTGGGACATGACCCCTGGCAGGAGAATTCTGAGAAAAGACAAGGTGTTTGGGAAAGGGGAGAAAAAGCAATGCCAAGACAGGTGCAGGAGCAGTGACTATGACTGGGAAGGAAGGGGGCTACAAATGGTAAAGCTACTTTTAGAGGAACCCAAGACAAATTAGTTTGAGAAACACTGACTTGTGCTCTAAAGAACAAACAGAATAACATATATCTGAAATAATGGAGAAGAAATTAATGAAACCTGTAGTGGATGTTTACTGTTTAACACACTGCACATCATACTGTCAAATCAACAACTGACTGTTACTCAAAGAGCATCTTTCTTCTGGTAGGAAGTTACCCACAACCTCAGTAAGCCCACAGGGTTCCTCACACTGACTGGAATGCTTGTATGAGCACTGAATTTTAACTTATGCCCAAACACTTCTAAACTAACCCACCCATTAAACAATTAAACATTCTATTTTCATTCATTTTATTGACTTCACTTACTGTGCACATAAGCTGAGAGGCACAGTCTTTGCCTCATAAAGATGGTCAAACACAGAAGACAAACAAGGCTTCAAGAAGTGACTGAAGCATGACAGATCAATGGATATATGTGATTTATATTAACATGTATATCATATATATGGATATGTACATTCATTCATTTTGCTTACATTAAGAAATTATGTAGCTATCATCAAGGACAGAACATCAGTGAAAAAAGGAAAGCAAAGAAAAATACTTAAGAGTTACAAATTGTATCTTTCAAGACTTTATGCACATAAAAGTTTGCTGCTTCTCCTAAATCTTCCAAGTACATACTTTCAAGTGAGACAGATCCAAAAAGATAGTCTTTGCCTTTAAAGCTAAGCAAATGCAATGGCATCTGGAAAACAACTAAAGGAGCTTATTCCCAAAATCATAAATGGTTCCCTAACAATGTTTTGCTGCTAGATTCCTACTCTTCAAATCTGGAAACTCCTAGCACAAGCTCTTTGTTTGATTTCAGGTTTCATCCAAAGGAATAGAAAATCTGTAAAAGTAACTAGCACTGACTTCATAGGTTCAGGTTCAAGCTTCAGCCAGAACACAATTCACAATTATGACTAATTCAGGGTGGGTTTTTTACTCTTTTTAAAAAATCCCTCTGGAAACAGTCATCAAATGTGCATTAACTGTTTTATTCATAACTATTTGACCTACAGAAAATTCTAATCTGAAATTTACTGCAATGTTGGACATTTTCATTTGCAAACAACCTCAGAGTATGCAGATTACAAACACTCTATTGCAGTACAGGGTGAGTTTATCCAATCTGTAACTTCTGAAAATGGTAAGAACAGCTGCTTGCAAGGAAATCTTTAAAGCAGAAGATCACATAAAGGTTGGAATGTGAAAAATTTGACATAGCACATCTATTTTGTTTCGGTGTATTCAGTGTTTCCTCCCAGATACTTCTCCTGTACTATTTGAAAGTCACTGGAATTCTTCGAGAGTTTGTCATCAGAAAATATGAAATTCATGTTCACAGAAAGTTCTCTTACACAAATGAAACACACAGGCACAAGTACAGAAAGCATTACATACTCACAAGAGACCATGACTGCAAAGAATATTAATGTACATTGGTTTTGTAGGACCAATATATAAATAGACCAAAGCCTTGGCTCAGGAGGATATGGTGGCTAGGTAATTCAGCAATAACTGCACTGATTAAAGTGCCACAGAACTCACAAAACTTTTAAAGTATATAGGATTTGGAATTCTTCCACTTCAATCCCTCCCTTTAAAATAACACAAATCCCATGTTCCAGGTTTAAACAATCATTTACCATTTCACCCATAATGTTTTTAATACTTCACATGAAACTTGTTTTTACAAGTTGCAGTTGATGCAGAAGCTGCTTCCTGCAGGCAGACCCAAGCCTCACTTGTGCTGCCTTTCCTTCAGCTGGGTTACACACTGGCTTTGGTTCTTCTGCTGCTACACTTTGTTACTCCCACCTCCCCAAAATCTCTGCCAAGAGAGATTCTTACTGCTGAACTACACACTTCTAGGAAATAATTCCCTCTCAAAGCCTCTGTCTAGTCCAGGTCCACAGAGATGAAAATTACTCCACAGCTGAAGCAGCAACACATTGAACAGAGAGGATGAGAAGGTTCACTGTTGCTGTGTAATGATGTACATGGCTGAACTTCAGAGACACAGGCAGACACAGGCAGATACATCTGGTGGCTGCAGATTTAAAGCTTTGGCTGCCTGGGAGTTTTTACACCCTTGGTTGCCCTCTATGGAGTACAGCCACCATATCTGCAGCCAAAAAAAAAAAAATCCATTTGGAAGAGTCAGAAATATACACAAAGCTGCACAAACACTTCTTGCTCACCTGAAGGACACTTGGAAGAAATAATAGTAAAATATTCCAACTATACCAGCCCATCTCTGCAGGCAAACTGGAGCTCCCCCACTTACAGGCAAGTAGGAAAAGCTCCACCAAATAATCAACACCAGGAATTTGAACACAACAAAATAAAACCATCCAAAACACAGTTTTCTGAGAAAACATTCATGAGAATGTTTCTGAGAACAGCCAACCTTGAATAAAGTTCACTGTGTGATTCAACCACTCCTTCACACTGAATAGTTTCTTCCATCAGGATTGCTGAGGTTTCTCACAATGAAAAATATGATGAAGAATAGACAGAATACATTCAAATTTTCCTGTGTGCTCATCTATCTTCAGTAGTTTAATTTAAAAAGCATTAAGTATTGCTGAATTTTACTGTTGGGAAAAAAAATCAGGGAAATATGTGTGTTTTATATATATTTGTACTGGCAAACTCTTTAAGCATTCTGTGCTATCAATCCCATGCAGTGTTTAACTACTATAAAGGGAATTTAGACACAATATTTTAAAGAGAGCTTTAAGGTCTGAAATGGTACTGATACTCCAGTCTGATTGCATTCAGTTTTCACTACTGAAAATCACACCCTGTGGATAATCCACTTTACAATATACTTGATCAAGTTAAACACTTTAAGAGAGCCATTTTTCCTAAGTATTACATGTTAAGTGCTTTTGAAAGTTGGCCAAAGCAAAGGTTACACATCCTACCAGTACATGGCCAGTTCATAACTGCCCTTTTCAGACTAATTAATACAGTACTTGACATGAAAAGTGATATTTGCTAAAACACTCACATAACCTGTACCACAACCTTCTTGGGCTTTAAATTACTTCATTGGTGCCACTTGTTTAAAAAAAAAAAAAAAAAAAACAAAACAAAAAACACAAACCCATGGCAAAGAAAATCTACATCTTGAGAACATTTAATTTTTCATCCAAAACAAATTTTTTGAATTTATAAATTTCAATGCTGACTAACAAATAATAATAGGAAATCATTCTGTGGGAAAAATTAAAAGAACCCTAAAAATCAAATGTCTGAGGTACAAATGCAGGCTTGGCATATGGATCTGTTCTACCATGGCTACTCTGACAAGATGCAGGAAAGGTACAAAGTCAATTTAGCCTCAGGAAAAATACCCCTGCTGTGCTGCACTAAAGAAATACTTCTGGTTTCCACATAAGCAGCACCAATAATATCCAGACTCATTCCACACTGTCCTTACAAGCCAGAGGAACCTGAAAGGAGGGTATCCTAAACTGTCATTTCACCCATCTCATTAAATGATAAAAACATAGAAATAAAACAAAAATCCCTTTAGAATCCTACATCAAGCACATGAGCTGCACAAGTAAGCACAGCACACTAAAGGTAGCTCTCAGTTCACGTCCTTCATTATACTCACAGTAACTAACAGGTTTCACAATGAAGCCTTGGATTAAACTTTACTTGTCTTCAAAAGGTAGAAGCGCTTTCTTTTTACATACATATTTAATTAATTATTTTTAGCCTACACCTCAGATAACAAAACTTTTCCAAACTGCACAAATTAAGTAATAAATCTTCACCCTATTAAGGCTTTTTTCCTATTTTGTGTTCCTGCAAAGGTGAAAAAAATTCCACACACTTAAATAATTTACTTGATGTAGAGTTGAGTATTTCAGGATGTTAATACAACAAGATGTCATTTAATAATAATAAAGATATAAAAAAATATTCTTTTTTTTTCTGCTGGTTTTCATGTTCCCTGGGCAAACATGTTCATTTAAAATGTAGTTATTTGAAATGCTTTAAATACTTCAAAACATAGAGCTGTTTAAGTACTGCTTAACACATGAAAAACATACCAAAATTTCAACCTGACTGCTTGAAGTTTCCGTTAATAAAGTTACAGTCCATGGATCTCACACCTTATAATACATTTGAAGAGGAGACAACCTGAAGAAATGCATTGAGCAGGAAGAACCTAACCAACACATAGGAATTCACACTCTTAAAAACCCAACCAATTACAAAGCTCTGAGACTTTGAAGCAGTTTGGCCACTGCACAGCAACTCGTCAAACTGCTGCTTACTTGGCATGCAGAGGTACCTGAATACACATTTCTACTGCTCCTTCTGCTCTGAAAAGGTTAAGGGATCAAGACTGAAATAAAGAAAATACGTGACATTAATAAGCAGTATCTGGCCATAAAATACTATAAAGCAAAAAAACATATTTGAAAAAGCTTATACTCTTCTTAAATATTTCTATTACATGGATATTCACAGTGATTTTCCTGAAATCAGACACTTTCACCCTAGACCATAGACTGAAGTGATTTGAAATGGAAATATTTCCTGTCCACTCACTGCCAGTTTCTGTTCCCAGAGTGATATAACAGATGACATCCAGTACAATATATTCTTTTATTAACCATAAATTTGAGCCTGCTTTAGGGATTTGAAGTGTTCAGTTTCATGCTGAAAAAATGTAATGTTATCCACAGACCATCAGCGTGTGTAACAAAAACAGAGCCACAGGTTATGTGACTTTGATCGAATTATGACAAAATTTCATCTGAATTTTAAAAAGCCTGGAAAAGTACTTACCCTATTTGTTTAACCTTTTATTTTTAAAGATACACACACATTAACTGATCTTTTTCTGCAGGAAGTAGTCACTTCTAAGAAATTAAGTCTCTTTACAGAATGAAAATGAACAAGTTGTCTTCTGGCATTCATCTTATTTAAGAAGCCAGAATGCAATATAAGTTTTAAGATAGCATTTAAATACATAGATTAAAAAGTTAAATTGAACCCGTGTTTCTCACAAACTTTCACTTGACTTCTTTCTATCAACATTAAACTGAACATATATATAGCCAATCCTAAAACACTGAACACTAGGATATAAAATACAATCACATTATTGTAGCAAATTGAGAAGTAGATCCAAAGACCATTAAGTTTCAATTCCAGTAGAAATGATAGCTTTTAACAGGAATACTACTTGAATATAACGGTAAAATATAAACATGGAAACAATTTTTTGTTGTTGTTGCAGTAAAACATAACCAGAGTGGGAGGAGAGGGAGGAATCACACCTAGGAATCCCAGTCAGCTTGCCACAGACAAGCAAGTAGATAAACTACTGAAGTTTGCATCCTGGAGCTTCAGTAGTTGAATGGAATATAATAAATAATAACTAAAAGATGTAAATCAAATGCAATGTGGTTACACTGAGCAATCATCATCCACAGCTACCAGCATTGTTAGATGATATTAGATGTTATTCTACCACTTATTTGGGGCTTTGATTCCTACATTTACTGCCAGAAGGTAATAAAAAGAAACTTCTGTCGTTGCAGCTCTTTCTTTAGTGAGCTGAATGTCCCATTTTCAAACCTCTGCATGACATTTCACGGCCAGTGGTCTTTAATGAAAAAGAACCCCAAAAGTGAATGGCATGATTAGTGAATTACTCTTACAAATGCAACTATAAAGAGAAACCTAAGCTATCCCAACTTGCATTATTCCTAGCTAATGAATAAAAGATAAAGGTTTTGTTTCCTTTGATGTTCTGAAGAAGCATGGAAAAATAACTTTTCACCTGTTAAGGGTCTGGCTGAGTTAGGTGTTTGTTTTTTCTTTTTGTTTCTTACTTCAACTCTTTTGATACTTAACCTATTCCTCCTGTAAGAAGGTAAATTAAGCTAATTATTAAACACCACCAACATAATTTGCTCAAAACAGAGAATTAAACAATAAAGCAAAGTTGTAACTATGCAGTAGATCATTTTACCGGCTCTTTGAAAAGCACCTTAGCTAAACTTTCTGTATTAAGCAACAGAAAAAGCAAAACCCTAGATATTCTTTCATAACTAAAGGATCAGGCTATACATCTGGCCTTTTCTCCTTTTGGGGCTGTTAACACTTGCTTTGTGAACAATGCCAGGAGATCTCAGATAAAATTTTGACAGAGTAAACAAAATGAAAGCTCCTTATAATGGGGAATAATCCTTAACTGTACTCCCTAACTACACAAATTTCCTCATAGACACTGCATTAAAAAGAGATTCTGTCTTCAGAGCAAGATAAGAAATAGAGTTAATAAGACCCACTGGGTCCTTCTGTAATGTTAGTGGTAAGATGACCAAATTGCATTCACAAACTATAGGCTGGATGGCAAAGTGCCCCCCTTGGGTTACAAATGAATACACTACCCTTCATTTCCTGGCAGGAAGGGTTGGATAGCATTACTGTGAGCTCTGTATTCCACTAAGGAGTTGGCTGCACTTCAACAGATGCTGAAGTGATTTCTGAAACACTATCATCTTCTTGCTTGTGAAAACCTCACTGCTAAAAAACACTCAATGAAAAATGCTGAATAATTTATATGCTCATTATACTAACCTTAAACTCTTTGGTGAGATACCTTTAAGAGTATCAAAATTAAAACAAGAGTGGGAATGTTAAAAGCATCTGAATAGCAACATGGAACACTGGGCCTAAACACAAAATTAGCCTGGGGATTTCCTGACTCCCCTGTCCAGCTCCTCTGCCTCCATGCTGTTCACTGATTCTGAACATATACTCAACATAAATGCATGGAGACCTCATTTTATCCATGTCATTGAAATTACTGTAGTTGTGAAAAGGGGAAAAAACAAACAAAACAAAAAAAATTAGAGATACTTTAAATTCAATCTGCTTTAAAAATGTGAGTTATATTGCAACTCACAAATAGGTGCAATAAAGCACATGAGGAGGGAAGGCAAACACCAAAGTGGGAGGAAACAGATGGGAGTGAGAATTTCACAAACCAGTTTCATTGCTGAGTCAATATGAAACATATCTATACCTCTGAGCCACAAAAGTGAACAAATCCCATTTAAAAGTTAATAGGAGTTAAGGCACTCAATTCTTTTTCAGAATCCCACTCCAAGCTTTTAAGGGTCTGCTCAGACTTACAGAGTGAAGTTTAAATCACCCATTTACATCCTGTGTCTCTCAAACTTCAAGGCCAAGCTTGAAAACTTGGCCAAAAAGGTGTGTGATCCAGCAATGCCTCTTCCCGCACCGTATTTAAAGTTCATCCAGACAGAGCACCAAGTTCAGCAAAAATTGCACAATTTGCCAGTTTCAACTTCCATCCATTTTGTTACTACTGCCTACAACTGGGGGCAAGCCTAGACAGGCAGATAAAACTGATTCCCATAGAAACTGGAGGAGCAGAAAGCAGAGCAGGCAGGGCTCTGAGACAAGACACAGATTGGCACCTCAACAGCTCAGACAGTAAAAGAATGGAATTCTTCAGTGGCTGGGCAGCTGTAACCAAACTTACTCTGGTACATTTGAGGAGGAGAAAAATCCCAGAATCATTAAGGCTGGAATCAAGGAAGTTATTCCTGTGGGATAAACAAAGATACAACTTCACAGCACACTGCCCACTCCACAAGAACACACTACATGGGTTGTTCCAGGATCCACCAATGCAATATTCAATGAGACTGAAAACAGCAATAATCAACAAAGCCTAGGGAGCAGATACTGCCCTGCCAGCCACTGCCCAGCTGTGGGCCAGCTGTGCCCAGTCCTGCTCCTGCTGTTCAGCTCCTGGCTCTACATTGGGGTGGCTCTGTGCAGCACTGCCCTGCTGAGGACACCACCCAAACCCAAACCCTCCCCACATGGGATGCACAGAGAAGTGATGTGCTCTGGGAACTGTGACCTCCACCACCAGGCAGTAACATCCCCACAGACATAAAGCAGCAGCCAGGACCAGGACAGGCTTGCACTGCCCAGCTCTCATGAAGTCAGTCCCAGCAGCTCAGTGGACACAGCATCAAGCCATCTGAAGAATGAAAGAAAACCCCACCAAAACAGAAGCCAAAGTGCTGCCACTGATTTTAATAGGAAGGGTTTTAGCTCTTTAAACAAAACAGCCCAATAAAACCAGAAAGAAATCCCTTAGTTCTCCATGTGTGAAAGGAAAACAGAGTGGGGTGTTGTTCTTACAAGCAGATGACAGAGGCCTGCTTGGAGTTTGCTTAAATCATTGTATAATATATAAAGAATGTGTGACCATTCTAAGTTTCTAAAGTTGCATTTTTTTAATGCTTTCTGATTCCAGGCCAGTCACACCTGGAATTACAGATGTTTACCTGAGCAGCTGATAACTTATAATTTTAACACTTTAGAAGAATAACTGTTTGGACCTAAACATTCGCATATTATGCTTTTCTATGAGCTACACTAATTTCACATATAATTTTAATCTGCATTATTTGGGGGAAAAAAACATTCTCTTTTAGCCTGCAAAATCAAGGTTATAAAAAGGGGATTTTCACAAACCAGATTACTCTTCAGTATTTTACATACAAATAACTGAAACTTCAGTATAGACAAACACAGAACAAATTTCCTTTCATGAATACTAGAATCCAACCCAGCAGCCTGCTCCCCTTGGAGCTCCATAGCTTTTAAAAGAAAATATTAGAAAATATACTGAAATACTGTTATGCTATAATTAAAAAACTCAGGAAAATAAATTTTATAAAGGTAAGGTGAACTTTAAGCAACAATGAGTTTGGGATTCCCATGGAGAACTAAATCCTCCATTTGAAAATACAATGCAAAGTTAATTAGAAAACACAGTTTGAGCAAAGAGGGCTCTTGCAAAGGGTTCTTAGAAAGGATCACCTTGAATGTGTTTGATGCTGAAGTGATGCCATAACTTTTCTTCACACAAAAGCAGTCATCTACAGAGCACAACCAGATGTTTTCTTTTCTTAGTTTCTGTAAACCTCTGTGACCTCTCTCAAATTAAAAAAGGGAATAGCATTTTTAAAGCCACAGGAGCTATCATTAGTGAAGCATTCTAAGGATTTTCATTAATTCATAGCCAGCCAACCAGGAATTTTCCCACAGCCGCATACAAAAAAAGTCAGGGAAGTCATTGATTGCTTGGTTGGATTTGAATGTAGGCAGAAGTAAGATCAGAAATACCTAAGTCACTCCCACTGATATAAGAGTGAAGAACATAGGCAAGGTCAGAAATTAAAATCCAAGTCTGCCCACCAACCATGAGGAAAATCCAGCAGAGGCATATAACAGGGGGTATAGAAATGGTTATCACACACAATTTTGTGAGATAAAGGATCATATGGATAGATCATTACAGATCATTTGGAAACCTAAAGCCCAGAATGTGCAGCTCCAAGCAGATCTGCAAATCATGTCCTCCAGACAGCAGCCTCAAGGTCTGATTGATGCTGTCCAGCTGTAAAACCCACCCTTCACAGCCATCATGGCCCGGTACACACATTTAGCTGGAGCCCTTTGAACTCCACACGCTCCTTAGGAGCCCCCCATTGTCCTGTGAACCCAGGGCTCAGCACAGACCCAGCTCTGCCTCCAGTGTGAGATCCTCTGAATACAAAGGCTGGAGAAGAAGAGATTCCAGCAGGCAGCACTGCTCTCCAAGAGCCTGCACTGCCCTCAGCACTGCTGCAGCGGAGAAGGAGAAGGAGCAGGAGGAGAAGGAGCAGGAGGAGAAGGAGCAGGAGGAGAAGGAGCAGGAGGAGAAGGAGCAGGAGGAGAAGGAGCAGGAGGAGAAGGAGCAGGAGGAGAAGGAGCAGGAGGAGAAGGAGCAGGAGGAGAAGGAGCAGGAGGAAGAGGCCTGGGAGAGACTCAAAAGATGAACCAGGTGCACACAGGACAGCACTGCACAGGCACCACTGTGTGCTGAGCACCAAGAGGTACAGATTTGATTCAGATTGGTCATGGACACACAGCTCTGGCCCTCCTCAATCAACCAGAACACACATCCCAGAGTTTATGCTTTCAGGGGATACCTGACATACATGGGATCTCCTAGAACAAAGCTACCTCTCCCATTTATTTGGGCTCATTGGAGTATGACTGATGTGCCCCAAAAAACAGATTTACTGTCTTGCTGAATAACAGCCCAAGGAGGAATAATAAAAACAGAATGTCTGGAACACTTCTTCAAAGCCAATAGTGACATAATATTGTAACATCCTTCAAGTGAAACAATTTCAGAGAATACAGTGATCTCCTGGATCATATGCTGATGCCTGATAAAACTCTAATCCAAGCTTTAAGTATTCTTAATAATCAAATCAAACTTTGGGAGAACAAATCCCAACCTGCACACTTGATTTTCCTCACACTCTTGGACTCTATCATGCAGAGATGAGAGGTGGCAGGAGAACAATATACCTTTAAAATTCATAAATGGTGTCTTAGACATGACATTGAAAGTACAATTTACTAAGAGAAGCAAGTTGAAGCATGTAAAAATACACATTTATACCATGGTTTGGCTGGCAGAATTTTGGCTAACCAGAGTGATAATACCTGTTTTTCTGTTGTATGAATATTGCAATGAGCCTATCCATTACTGGCATATGCCTGTATTCATGACTTTACTAAGTAAACATCTGGTTACGGTTTTTATGATAAAATCACATAGAAATATTGGGTGTCAGGATGTGCCACTCCTTTTGAGGAGAGCTGATAGGACAAATAGGACAGTGAAACAATCATAAAATACTATATGCATGAAAGAATAAAATAATTTTGCAAGTCTGCACTTAAATTTTGACCCTTAAATAAAGTCTCACATTACCATAACCTAAAATTAAGTACTTCAGATGTACTGACCTAACATTATTTCAGGTTACTGTAACTTACACTTTCATTCAATCCTTTTTTATAATTCATATAGAGAGAAGGAAATAAAGAACAAGCATTCAAGTAAGTCATACTACTTTTATGTGTTTTTTCCTAGGTGTGATGTATTAATGCATAATATTAATTTTTAAATATAAAAACAACAATGTGAAAACTGCTATAGGAACATCAGCACTAACCTAAATTTTCAGAAAAAATGTATTTCAAATACACCTTGTTATACTGGTAGCAGTAAATATAAAATCAAAGCAATATACTTGAAAAAGTTTTTACTTTTAAAAACTAAAAACAGCATTCAAGCTTAACAGTTCTGTAGTAATACTTCACACTCCTCTTGTTTGCTTCTAAAACCACATGCTAAATTTATGGGTAAAATTCAGCCTTGGAGCATAATTAAGCAGGCAAGTTCACATCAAAGCCTTGTTTCATCATCTTTAGACCGATCTGTTGGAAAAGACAGCTGGTCCACATTAAACACCCTTTAAATGTTGCAGTTTTAAGTAAGTGACATCCATGTTATATAAACATTAACATTAAATATTTGTTAATTATTAACAAATAATTAACTAAAGAAAAGCTAGTATCATCTAATCATGACAGCTTAACATCCTTTCACTAGTATTAATCCGTTAAAGCAGAACTTGTTCTTAAATAAATGTCTCAAGATTTTAAATTAACAAGTCTGATACAGCAGTTTCTACACTTGTACTTACTCAAAAGCAGATTTTGAGGGCAATAAGGCAGGGATTGGAGTTCAGCACCTAAAGTAAGGGACACTTTAGAGAGGAAATCAGTCAAATCTGTAACAGTCCCAAGCGACTTCAACTGCAGAAACCCTGTTAAGTCACCAGCTGATGAATTACCATCATATTCAGATTGCCCAGTTTCATGCAAACACATGAGGAAATACACAATTTTGTTGTTAATACTGAGAGTTAGTTTCAATTACATAAACATATGTTTCCATATTTTTTCCTCTAGGTCATGTATTTGAATGCTCATTCTGAAAACACGGCATCAAACTGTACAGCCTCACAGTTCCTGAGAAACAGACATCTGCTCCTTTAAACATGAACATATTTATGTTATTTTGTGCATTTTAAAATTCATTTAAGTAGGCAGATTGTCATCAACACCTTTTGACACTAGAGTAGGAATGGGGTCTTTACTCTTAGCTACATTAGTCAATAAATGAAATTCAAAAGAGAACCCCGAAACAAACCCTGGAGGGACCCTGAAGCCAAACTCTAAGCTAAAGGAGAGTGACACAGATGCCAACCTGCATGACTGACTATGTTTTCAAAGCCTCACACTCAACATGTTGCATTGTATCTAACCACAGAACTCAGGAAGCTTTAAGTGACACATTTCATCAATTCTGAAATGCTATCACATTGTTCTGGATGCCAGGGAGAGGAATCTATTGATTCTATAAATTCCCAAAAAATAGGACATAGTGAACTGGTGGCATCTGGTCTGCAGAGCTTTAAAGCAGCTCTGGACCTGTCTATAGATTAAAGTACACCCTGATGGAAAACATTACCATATTCCACCATGCTCCACCTCAGGTCTGTCTTCTGCCTAATACCTTTTAACTCTGCAAAAGAAAATCTGGAGTTTTTAACTGCTAGAAAATAACATTAAATAAAAAGGGGAAATTTAAACTTTGGTAATTTCTTACCATTTTACAGGGTGTTTTTCCTCCAAAATAAAGTTCCCAAAACACGTCCTTAGCTGGAAAAAGTATTTCTGTATGGTCTAGCTCTATGCCTGGTAGATTCCTAACTGTGGAGCAGCATAAGTCAACTTTGGTGTGCTTGAGGAGATAAATGTAGGGACATAACAGCATAAGCCTAAAGAATAATGAGGCAGGCAGAGCTCCCAAGAGTGGAACAGCAGGAAATCTCCAATGTCCCTGCTCTGAAGTGGAAAGGAAATAGAAAGTTCCTTACATAAAGAGCATAGAAAGGGACACAGGGAGTTTCAGGGAGAATGCATGGGAACAGAGCCCTCCAGTCTGCCTGAGAAGCTTTGCTTAGCAGAGCAAAGGGAGGTACAACTCTGTGTTAACAAGGAGGGGAGGGTTGGTAAAATGCTGGCTTGTTTATTCCTCCTCATCATGCAGTCACATTAAAATTAAGCTTTATACTGAACACGGTTCAGTGCCAGGAACTTCAGAGGAATTAAACATATGAAAAAAATTACCCATGTGTGTAGTCCCATTAGAATCTACAAAACAACTTGAGTAAAGTTGCTCATATGTTTAACACCGAATAAATGAATCTGAAATATATTCAAATCATCCTCAGATCACAGGTCTGTCTTCTCTGTGCACCTTGTGGCTTGTTTACAGCATGAGAAAAATTCAGAAACTACTTTTCCAGAATAGCTCCCCATGTGGGCACACTTATTCTAGATTAAAACAGGCCCTTCTCTGAACTACTTTTTTTTCTGGATAAAGGTATGCATATGAGGTCCTAAGATCATCCATATGGAAAATTACTTTGCAATACTATTCTACTTTAAGCAAACATCTACCTTAACGTGAAATAATATTAAGTGTTGGAATACATCAAAATTTCTATTAAACATCAATGAAAGAAATCCTATACCAAGCAAAGTCAATCCAAATTCTACAATCCTAAACCCACTGAAATCTGATAATTCTTAGCCACAGTAATGTTAAGTTACTTTTCCTGGTATTAACTGCTTTCCTGCTAGACATACGTAGAGTTTGCAAGACAAATGCCAGTGTATTGCCAGAGAAGATGAATAATACAGGTTATAAATATATTTTGTGATGGAAGTGGTAAAACACACAAAAAAATCACATCTAGAATGTGATTTAGTTTTGAAAATGTTAGGTATTAACAATTTCAGGAGCTATGAATAAAGCCAACAAATACTTCCTCATCTAATTCTTTTCACCATAGTCCAGTAATATGCTCTCATTAAGTCACTTTTTTACTGCTACAAAATATTGAGGATACTTAAAACTGTATTTGGTACAGTGAAAGAAACTTGTGCATTACATGCGCATGCATGTATATTACCTCTGTGTGTATGGATAAAAATGGAAACAGATTCTCAGAAATAACACCCAAATGATGAAAAAAAGATTCACCATAGAGAACTGCAATCCACATTTACAATTTAAGCAGAGGAAAATACCCAGTGTGCATGTTTCTAAATGCACATACAAACCCAGCTAGCTATATTTTATTTCTCCTTGAGCAACCATTAAAAGTTAAATTATATATTTTTAGATTATTTATGCCCTTGAGAATTACCTCAATTCAACTACTTCATTTAATACAAACTAGAGATTTTTACTTTCTCTATATAAAATGTTAAGATTTATTCATGCCCTTAACATACATTAATTAGAGACTACTTATAAATAACCTGCAATAAGAATAACTGTTTGAATAGGATACAATTACTTAGGGCTTGTGTCTTTTCAATCAGTCAGTGTCCCTGCAGTGTTTAGAGTGGCAGAGGGGAAGTGGCCTGTGGTTAAACAGAGGAAATACCAAGGAATTTTAATAGAGCAAATAGTCTCTTTACTTCCTACAGGGTACTACTTCAAAGGCAGTCCTGCTCCAGAGCAGACAATGTGTTAGAGGGGCCATCAGTCATTTAATAGTATGTCAAGTCTACTCAAAACTTACATGCAGCCCAAGATAAATACCACATAACTGAGACAATGGGGACCATCCTGCAGTCGTTACTCTGATAAATGTTGCCCTGCCTGCATTACAGAGGCAATCATGTGCAAGCATGGTATTACAAAATCAGACCACAAAATTATAACTACACAATAAGACAAGGTAACTAATAAATTGGCTAGGGAAGTCTGAACTTGAAGCTGAAAAGACAATAAAACCAGCAACTTGTACAAATATTGTATAAGTTAAAATGGTACATTAGTTGTGAGCAATAAAGACAAAGGGGGATTATGCTAATTGGAAAGAGTAAGTTTTGCTGATCTAAAAGTAAGTCAAAATCAAAAAGAATTATATTGTGATAGATTCCTGTTCAACACACACAATGACATTAATTATGTAAGTAAAAAAACAAATCCAGAACAAACTGCATCAGCACGTCTCTAAAAACGTCAAGATACATTAATTCAAGTCCATTACAAGTCAAGTACTATGACTTGTAATAGTGATAATTTACTTAATACAAGATGCAAAACTTGACACAAATATACAGGGGTGTTATGAGCTTGTGGAGTATCCTGCCTATGTCTGGTGAAACACACAATAGACGTACTGAGCCAAAATATTTTACTGCTAATTCTGTTAAAAAGACCTAATAGGGGAATCTAAACCTGTAACTGTTCCATCCAACACAAAGGTTTAGATCTTAAGCTTTATCAGAGTTTGAAATTTGTTTTTTCACACTCTTTTTTTACATATTTCCCGATGCTTTCGCCTTTCTAAACTACGCCCTACAAACTTCTGAACTCTGTGTTTTAGCAACGTTCTCAAAGGACCTGATCTTAAACCAAAAAAATCTTTAGTGACAGTCTAACAAAAAGGAAAATCAATGAAAGTCAGTTGTATTCCCTCCAGTGTTCCCGGATCACCACGCTTCAACTAAACCTGTAACCAGACATCAGGAGAAAGGAAAGGAACAAACCAAAACACACAATTCAAAAGTTACTAAAAGTGTATTTTAAAATTAAAAAGAAAATTAAAAGCAATCGAGAAAAGTCTGACAGCAAAACACGCCAGAAACGGGAACAAAAGGCAGAGACCAGTAACAAAACGTTTATCACCTTCCTCCCCTCTTCCCCCTTCCCGTAAATTTCCTACATCCTCTGTATAATGATCAGGCCCGGAGCTAAAACCCCAAGCCGGCCTCGAATCATTAAAATAACAAAGCCTCCGCGATCGCTTTTATGCAGGTCGGCTCGGGAAGTGCAGAGCGCTGGTGGTAAAGGACCTGTTGAGTGACTTCTTCACACTCGCCGGCTACGAGCTGCCTCCCCCCTCGGCGAGAAACCAACAAATATCCCGGGCCGGGAAATGCCACCCTCTCTCCGGCCGCAATTAACTTCCAGATGCAGAGCCCCGGGGCAGCGTTATTTGTTGCAGAAGTGTTCCCAGGACAGCCGCTCCCTCTCTCCCTCGCTCGCTCCTTCCCGCACGCCCGGAGCGGCTGCGGAGCCCGCGGAACTCCGCGCGTCTCCCGCAAGCCCGGCCCGGCTCCGCTCCGCCCTGCTCTACTCACCCTCCCTGCGCACGCCTCGGCCGCCGGGCCCCTCCTGCCGCCGGCTGCTCCGGCAGCGAGCCGGGCAGCGCCGAGACAGGCGGCGAGGGCGAGGAGCCGGGGCCCGAGCTGCAGCCCCGGGGCCATGGTCCGCAGCGAGCCCGCCGCGGGCGGCGGGGCAGGGCCGGCAGTGCTGCCGCCGGTGCGAGCCGGTGGGTCGGTCTGTCGGTCTGTCCGGGTGTCTGACTCTGTGCCTGTGTGTGCATGCGCGCCCGGCCCGGGGGCGGGGGGTTCGCCCGAGCCCCGGCCCCGCCGCCCCCGCCCCGCTCCAGTCCTGGCAAACGGCAACAATGGGAGGGAGCGGAATCCCCTCCGGCTGCTTTGCTTTGCACCCTTCCCTTCCCGGGAGCCCTCAGTTTACGGGCCCCCCTCCCCGTTCCCCGGGCAGCGGCGGGCTGTAAGTAAAGGGGTCAAGCCAGCACCTGGCCGAATTCCCATGTTCGTTCCGTGGTGCGGTACCATATTCCTGATCCACTCACTACATTGCAAGGAAGAGAGGTATCAAGGAAGATCAGTCATAGATCTTTGACATGATTTCACGGATCACAGAATCACAGAATAAATTAGGATGGAAAACACCTCTGAGATCACCAAGTGCCATGTTCAATCTTTCTTTAAACACTTTCAAGCGACAGTGATTCCTCCATCTCCCTGGGCAGTCCATTCCGAAGTCTAATCACCCTTACTGTGAAGAAATTCCTCCCAATGCCCAACTTCAACCTCCCCTGCCACAGTTTAAGCCTGTGTCTTCTTGTCCAATTAAAGCCTGGGAGAAGAGACCCCACAGATTCCAACCTCCTTTCAGGTAGCTGTAGAAGGTGATAAGGTCACCTCTAAGCCTCCTCTTCTCCAGGCTAAACACCACCAGCTCCCATAGCTACTCTCTAATTACTCTTTAATTAAGGAAGACAAGCTGGAAGAATATACTATCATAAAATTTTCAGTTGCAGAAAATGCAAAGGAAGTAGTATATGGCAATAAATACTCCAGCTTTTTCAACTGGAATTAATTCTGATATTACATGCTTTGATGAAAACACTTTTCTTTAAAATAAAATAAATCACATTTCTGATAAATATCAAATGCAAGGTAGTCTAATATATCCATAAGTTACATCAATTTCCACCCCTTTGCCTCAAAGTCATACAAGAGATGGAGCAGCCCAAAGTTCCTTTGAAGGCACAATTCAGCATGGAAGAGACCTCAGAGATCACTAGGCCTAACCCCCCGCTCAAAGTAGCCCTAAGTTCAGTTTTAAATGAGACATTCCAGGACCTTGTCATACATCACTTTTATGTATTAATTAACTCAAGTTATTTTGAAAACCTTGATTTTAGTACATTCTGTTTGCTATGATTGATCCTGGACAAAAACATCATCCTAATGAAACAGACAAGCCCATCAGTATTTTTAAAAAGACATTACAGTTTGGATTAAAACAGTATGTAAAACTATGCCACTAAGGCAAGCAGTTGAAAGGAAACATGACCAGCTGGTAATTTTTAACTACTATTGGTTTTACACCTATCATAGGTTTTCCATCCTTTGTGACTAGTGGTGAAAATAACACAATAAAGCTTTCTTAAACTGCTTGTTTAAGTTGATGGATCACAACCCTGGCACTCACAGTTACCTTTGAAAACAGGTTTGTGAATAAGTCTCTAGGTGGAATTCCGCTGATTTTATGATGAGTTTATTTTGATGGTCAAGTACATCCAGGCCAGAATGGAAGTTAAGCACATTTTCTCACTGTACACCACACGCTTCTGTCCGGGTATTCCTGCTTTTCTTTCTCCTTGCATTACTCAGAAGCTATCTAACACTTGAAAACTATATGAGCATTTTTATTTTAAATCAAGTCAGGCTGCATAAAACCTGTAAATAACTAGTCCTTTTATGTTTGAATTGATCACAAAGGACATAAAATACCACAGCATCATGGCTAAAGAAATAAAGACATATGTACAGTTCATTTACAGGTCAGTAAATACTTCTGCTTCCCATAACCACCTATGACAAGCAAGGATTCCCTGTTGAACATAATGCCATTGATCTGCAATAAATCTTCTAAACCATGAGGAAAACTGTTTGGCTTTTTCCATAAACTGAGATCTAGACTGCTGGGGAAACTGTTATTTTTAAGTGAGGACAAAATTGCCATTTTTTGAGCTATTGATTCATTAGCCTATGAAGTTTTCAACAAAAACAGACACACAACAAATAGTGCCAATGCCTTGGTGGCAGAATAACTGAAGAAATCACAGCTGACACTAGTTACACTGGCAGTATCCACAAAACAGCAAAATTATTGGTCATTTTGCTGACATCTCAAACCTAGCAGCACAAAGCAAAGATGCCATCTGACAAAAACAGCATTGATACTTCCTTCCCAACAGTTCAGCCTAAGCTAATGACAAAATGACACATCTGAAAAACAATTCCTCCTTACTGCCACCATGTCCAACTTATCCTGTGAGTGCACTGGCTGAATACAGAAGTATTGCATTGCTTCGGATCCATTTAGAATAATTGCCACTGAAATCTTTATTGGAAAACAGTAGTGGAGAGACAGGAATCAAATGACTGCAGTTAATGCTTCTAACTGGAGTCTCCAAACTGCTGCAAGCTCATGGAAGGACAAAAGTGGCTGTGGGGACTCTGCTTGTCTATAGGCTCTTTTGTCCTTTTTACAACAGTCTCTTGTTTCTGAGTAGTATAGAATGCATAATATCCAAAAGTCATGGGTATCAATATCCTGCATTCTACAGCTGGTTTTGGTTGCCACTCTCCCTTCTTGCTTAAAGCTAAAATCCTTTTTTTTTTCCCTTCCCCTTTCTGAACAGCTGTTCCTAGATGGAGGAGACAGTGAGAACTCAGCAATTCCTATAAAAACATGAAAACTCATGTACCAAAAATTTATGATAATATGGTTTAAAATTCCCTATAAAGTCTTTCTATTGCTCAGCAAAAATTCATTCTTGGACTTGGAAGCTGTGTGCTCCATCCATAGTTCATATTTCTAGCACTGAATTCTCACCCAAGAGAGACTGACCTTGGCTGCAAAGGAAATCATTCAAACAGCTCACTTTGGGGCAGAAAGCATGCATCAGGCTTGCAGAGTATTCAGCTAAGACAGACAATCATGACTATTGCAATAAGTCAATAACTCCTGTTACAGACACACACTGCCCACTGTTAGGAAATGAGGATGAGATGCAGTGAACCAAGCAGACAATGTGCTAAAAGAGATTCCAGAACAGAAATCCCTCAATGTGAGGGTCTTCTGAAACTTCATCTGGCAGATACCTGAAGACAGAAAATCAGATCTTTTGCAAGTGCAGATCTACATAAAATTGTCCCAATTCCATGGGGAAGGTTTATCTATGGGATGAGCACCAAGCATAAAACAGAGGAAGAACCATCTTCCAGGATCAAACCTTAAGAACAAATCTAACAAGTGTGAAATGGATGTGGACATTCCCAGCATGGCATGAAAATTCCCATCTGTGTCAGAGTCACAAAAGTTTTATTTCCGTGGAATTTTCTATATTATAACAATGCCATAGTTTCAAATGATCTGGCCAGGCTCAAGTGAAAGGTTATCAACTGATAAGAAAACAACCTCAAGCCATAAAATTGAAATGAAATTTGAATCAAATCTATCAATTGTTATGAATATCCATCTTGTTCAAGGTAACTGTTAAATCATTATGCCTTGAGAAATGTGACAAAATGAGACACAGAGTTCTGAAAGAAAAATCTGTATTACCATCTCATTTTATAGATGGGAAAACTTAAGCACCAAGTCATAAAGATGCCTGCTTTTATGTCTTGCACACATGCTCAGGGCTAAACCAATAATTAGATTTGGAGTCAGGAAAGACTCTGTGCCTCAGTAAAACAGGGCAAGGCCCCTGTGTGTAGCATTGTTTGGTTTTAATTTGCTGCTTTCTGTAGAGACATACTCTACTTGCTAAGGTCATCCAGATGGTACCAGTGGGTGCAAGCGTCCAAAACAATTCCACTCCAGTGGCTGCTTCTCTCTCAGGAAGGCAAAGAGCACCCAGCAGTCTGTCCTGGCAGCCAGCTGCCCCCTGCTGTGGCCACACATTTATTGGCACTTCTGGAGTAGCTGCTGCTGAGCCCAGATGGGAAAGTGGAATTAGATGCATGAATTCTACTTCACTGGCAGCCACCATTTCTATATCCAGATGCTTTGCAACAAGTCCTGAGAATCCAATCCTCCCTGTTGACTAAGCCAGACTTTCCAAAATCCCAGAGTGTACCAGCAGGGATGTTTCTCTCCTGCTCACTTTTTTTGTCACAGTGTCATGTTTTGAGATTTTTCTCAAAAATCTCAAGTCTGTCTCAAGATATTTGGGGATGTTTTGAGGCTTGTAGAGTTCAGAGAGAAGGGAGTGAATGGTCTTGTGACCTTTCTGGATGACTTAATCTCTTCTACAGGAAATTGCACTTAATGACCAGAGAAGTTTAAATCCTATATTCCTAGAGTCTCAAGTCAGCATCAGATGTAGGAGTACGCTACAGTGAAAAGGAAATGACTGAACTAAACCAAACAGCTATTATATGAAAATTACTTCTGATCGCCATCAAATTAACAATTTGTCAGTGATCCATGGATTCAAATGTTCATATAATGTTACCCCTCCCCAGACCTCACAGTTCCCTATATTGTACAGAGGCCTCCTTCCTCTACTGTAAGAAAATGTTTGCAGTCAAATGTCAATTTTCTGTATTTCTGTTTAGTTTTGTATCTGTTTATTCTTATGAATATAATTAAGGAAGTTCTCTATGATTATTCAACTGATGTGCCACCAGCCACCAAGCACGCTCCTCCCTCCTCCAAAAGCACACCAAAGTGACTCACCCTGTGGCCACATGTTGATTCTGAGGTAGCAGGGCAGGACTGCATCTTTCAGCAGCAGTCTTCTGTTACACTGGATTAGGTGTAATATGAAACTGCATTTTTAAAGAAAAGTAGATTTATGATGCAAGGAAAATTTCAAATTGCATGGATGAAACATTTTTCAATAAAAATTCTGTTGAACTAAAACTATTCTGAACCAACAACTGTATCCCCAAAGTTATCCATGTTTTATTCTTTAGCAACAAGTGAATAATTTGTAATGTTCAATTTTAAAATAATGTATTTCTGCAACATAGAAATTTTATCTCAAACAGCTATTAAAAATGCAAACAAAGATCCTCACAATGCAGTTTAAATAAATGCCAGAAATGATAATGAAGTAATGTCTTTACAAAAGTTTCCAGTTTTAATTCTACTCAACCCTTTCTTACTGCAGCACAATGCTTCCCATGCAGACAGCCTGTCATTTTCCTTCTGCAGAGAAATACAGGGGAGGGAGGTGGGGTGAGAGAACAACCCCAACCTGATTTAACAGTCTATTGTGCAGTTCAACAGCATCCTGTGGCAATGTCTGCAAAATTAATCCTAGCACACTAAGGGACCCCTCACTGAGCATAACCTGCCTTAAACCCTTTCCCATTTAACTGAGGGAGAGCTATTTGCTCAAGCACTTTGGGATGACATCATTTGTTATTTGAGGCCAAAAGCTAAGGGTAATTAAGGCGAAAGAAAATGTTCTGATTTTTTTTGCAATTAAAATGCATAGAGGCACTTGTAACAGATACCACTGCAGAACAATAGAAACATGATTGGAAGAATTTTTAAAGTCTGACTATTGTGCAACCAGTGTGGAAGAAGACTGGAAAGCCCTTTGTCAATAGCACCTCATTCTACTCCCACACAGGGAAATACACAAACAAAAGAAAATACAAAGGCTGGAGGCATATGGAAATTGCTTTTTTTTTTTGTTTCTATGATTGATATTCCCCAAAATATTCTAGTGTAACTTTAAAAAACTTTATAACAGATTTATGAAAGAATGCACAGTAATTTTACATGACTGGGCTAAGAAAACCAGAGGAAGGGCCCTGTTAGGAATGACAATTGTTGCTGGCAGCTCTACCTCTCCAACAAACAAACTCATGGTTCTTTTTCTCTACAGTCTGGCATATTATTTTAAAACACAAATTTGAAGCAGTTGGATATCAGGATTGAGTTAGCTGCTTATTTTTGGAAAGAGTAAGATAAATATGCAGATAATAACAGACTGAAATGTAGTGAACAAGATTTTTTAAGACTCCATGGAAAGTTAAAGCCTGCTAATATGGTAATTTATAATACATTAATGTTATTTCATTCTAATTAGATTATAATAGTAACAACCACTGAAAATACCAGTTCTTCTAAACTGTAAATTGCGATAAAACTAACTGCCCAGTATCATGTGTTTACAGAGGAAAGAACGAAAAGACTGGATCAGGTTTTTTTAATTTAAACAAAAACATCCCCAAGAAAAGATTTTCCATGTAACCAACTTAAATTTTACGAAAGTCTCAGCATTCTAAGGGCAGTGCTGATGCCTCTTGAGAATGCTTCCTTCTGACTTCCTTTCTCTGCCAAAATGAATTAGAGCAAATTGCAGGAATATTGTCAGCCACTTCCCATAGTACACAATGAGATGCAACTCTGAAGTTAGAGAATCCTACAAATATTTGAAGCATGACAGATGGATACTATCATATTTTTAAATATTTTTAAATATTTTGGTCTGACTGAATGCTTTGAAAAGCAATAAGAATGGTTAAGAAGTGTACAGTATTTAAACAGCACAATTTTCTTATCCTTCTACTGTGATGAAACAATGAAACATGGAAATCTGGTGGCAGTGTTTCTGCCTGGCAGGTATTTGCATTGGCAGCACTGCATTTATTATCACAGAAGAATTATGTGAGTAGATGTTGTACCTGAAGTCATTCTAAGTTTTATACCATAATGAGTGGGGTTATTTTAGAACTGCAGAATAATTTGTCAAAAGCTTTCACAGAATCATTTAGCTTAGAAAAGACCTCTAAGACCGAGTCCAACCTTTGACCATTCATCACACTATGAAGCAGACCATGGCACTAAATGCCACATCCAGTGGTTTCTTGAGCATGTCCAGTGATGGCACTTCCAGCATCTCCCTGGGCAACCTGTTCCAATGTTTAACAACCCTTTCTGTGAAGAAATTCTTCCTGATAATTCCTTTCTGGAATGTGAAAATATTCTCTTACCATAAACTGACAATGCTGGGCAGTCTTACAGACATAGTCACGACAGCAGCCTAAATTCATTTAGAGGCAAGATTTTAAAAGGTTGGCTGCTCAGAGCATCAAAAAATATCAAGCACCCACCCATCACTAAGTTCTGTTCAATATTGAGCACTCAGAGCTTTGGAAAATCAGGCCTGGCATGGAGCATTTGTATGCGTGCAGAACATAAATTCGGTGACAAATACTGTGCAATTGGAAGGATCAGTCAGTCCGTGCATCCCGTGCATCCCGTGCCCACGGCCCCGCTGCAGAGCGCGCAATGAAACCCCCGAACTCTTGGGGCTGCCATTACCAAATCCAGACACTAGAGGGCAGAAGCAGCACAGCACTTTTCTAGGCAGTTCAAATACAGACTAAAACGGTTTCAAAATTTATGACTTTAAAGCCTGTCTTTATATGGAAAAGCCAAATAAATAGCCAGAAATTTTTAGTGCAGAATACTTTACCTGCTATCTTAATTTCCTTAATATGGCATAATTCGTAGAAACTGAATCCCAAGATATTTTGGAGTATTACTATGATCCATATAATAAAATTCTAAAGATTAAAAGTATTAAATCTACCATTAAAATAGATTTTATAATTTTCATTTAATATATTAAACATAATTTGGTTATACAGACAAGAGAATGTCCTTTTAGACAAGAATCTAGAAATTGTGGTCAGACACTTAAAACCTTAGAAATAGTAAAATGTCATGGACAGGTAAAATAAAAACTCAGTTCTAAGAGAGCAAGAAAGGATCAGGGAAAAAGAAGGTACAATAATTGAGTTTATGCAAGGTTATGGATTTTTTTTTAAAGGTCACAATGAGATAACGAGTTTGAAATATAAGCAATTTAAAAATTGCAAACTCCCAACATTTTATAGTGATTAATAACAAGATTAATGACATAGATAATTTTTAATGAAGGGGACTATCATATACCACTTGCCTACTTCTGTCCTTTTAGCTCCAAATTGCACAAGATTAAGGAAAAGTGTGACAGACTATACTCATGGTGTTCTCAAGCCATCCTAGTGGCAGAGGAAAACTTGGTTTAGGAGCTAGGAGAAAAAGATCCTGGAACATAAATGCAGAAAGAAGGAATACTTACTTCTCTTTAAGTCCAGATGTTGTATCAGTTTTACTGGTCACACATGCACATCCTTACAACATCCTAAGCCAGATGACCCTGCTTGAAATTTAATATCAAAGCCCTAGTTGCTACCTGTGTGATTCGACAACATATTCTGTTTGCTCAAGATGCTGAACTTTACACCCACAGATTACCAACATGGATCAAAACACGCTTACAAAATCCATCCTTTCACTCTGTTTTTTTCCTTTTACTATTTTAAGGCACAAGCAATGCAGTACTTATTGTGTCACTCTAATAACCAGCCCCACAGCACATCCATGTGATCAGATCAAATGTAAAACATACCTAGGGGTATGAAAGTCATTGGCAATCACACCCAGCTACATCAAAGCCTGTATATCACTAAGGAGTTTTGATCATGTTCTTACCTCCTTGCTTAATAAACAGTGCAAAAAAAAACAGGTATTAGAAAAAATCAAATTTATTGCTATTTCTAAACTCAACAAGTACATGATTCATTTTCCAACCTGCCTGTCAATCTAAGAAAGGAAAACTTCAGTGGTAACACTGTGCCATGCAGAGCAACACTTCATTCTTTCTGGAATTGTCCTGAAAATACTGCTGGCCTCATCAATATCAACTATGGGTGCCCAAAATAGAGACAGTTCTGCATATTTTGTGTGTAGCCCTTTCCTCTCATGTCACACAAGTCCAGGAACTATTCCCCCACAAAGGAATCTACAGCTAAAGGCTCTTCAGCAGCCCTGGATTCTTTTCCCCCACCAACAATCCTGTTCACCCACTGTGACCACAACCACTCCCTTTTTGAAGCAATCAGGTGGGATCCTTATGTCCCCCAAGAGGCTGAACAGCCTCAATTCCCCTTCATATGATGATTATTATTACTTTGTCTTTTTACTCTTTCATTATCAATTATAAACATAAGATATTCTAAATAGCTCATACAAAATAACAGAATGTGATTTTGATCCAAGACGAATCCATTACATGGATAAGAGGACATGAAATAATAATTCAAGTCAATCACTATAGCTCCAAAGTATTTTTGAAAATAAAATACCTTCTATTTCCCATCCAAATATGTATTAAGTCCTTTAAAATAAATGGATGAAGATCATCAATCTAACAATTAATAGGGGAATGAAATCAATCCAAGAATAAAAAAGTTTTTTACAACCAATTTCTATGAAGTTTGATTTTATGATTGTTAGCTAAACCTGAGAGTTGATCTCAATTGTTTAAAATGAGCTTATTTTCATGTTAGTTAAACTGAAGGCGTTTGCAAATTATTTACACTGCTTTTATACAAGGCTTCTGTTAAAATCCAGTCACATAAAAAATGCTGGATTATTTTTAAAGTCACATTTCCTTCTAATAACACTTTGAGCACAGTGCTAATCTTCTTTCATATAAATATAAAACTCACAGTTTTAATCTCTTCAGAAGTATTTTGAACACAAAATTTTGAACAAGTAGAAAAATGTAGATGTATCCGTACAAGAAAATAACGTGTAGTTTACTGGTGTGCTGGCTTGCTATTTGTAAGCACAGACTTGCCAAACTAAATAATTGCAAATTCGAAGTGTTAAATGACAATTTAATGAATGCTGCTTCAATCTGGGCTTTTGATGCTAACATTGAAGTTTCAAAATATGCTTTTATGGATGCTTCAAGTAATATCACAACAGAACTTTGGGAGCATTGGCTCTTTGGTATTAATTACTGTGAATCTGCTTTTAGACCACAGGCATAGCTCAGCTTTTTTTGGACAACACTGGGCATTGATGAAACCTGTAGTTAGAAAAAATACAATATGGAGACAGTGCTTAAGAGAAGAACATAAATTCAAAACAAATTATTATGCAGCCCAGCATCCCAGTTAGGGTCACAGGTATCGGACCTATCTCAGGAAAACACTACTAGAATATTTAGGCCCCACTACAGTCAGAGACAGAGACCCAGTATCAACCTGACATAGCCTAAATTGTATCAATGACAGCTTGATTATATTAAGAGTGAGAGGGATCTTTGCTAGATCATTTTTCATCATCTTAGTCAACATATCAGCTTATCACAAGGATCAAATGATCACTGGAGCCAAAGCAAGGCAACATGGCTGGAAGCAAAGGTTGCAGCTTCATGAGCTTAAGCCAGAACTAGAACAAAAGACTGAGATATTTCTATGTTCTGAAGGGCAGAGTCACAAACAGAAACACTGCAAGGCAAAGCATGCCAAACTGGAGCAGGACTGGATTCCAGCATCCGGGTGGCCTCTGCCCACAGCCCCCCACTGCTGCTCCTGGCCTGGCAGTGCCTGCACAGGAACAGAACTGTCCCATGTATTGCCAAGGGAGCCCCGTATATTGCCAGCAACGACAGGACAAACACCCTGTGAGGTCCAGACTAATACTTTTCAAAGTGGAAAAATATCCAGCTGTATTTGAGAAAGTGATGGGAACAATTTAAACCCATGCTAGTCAAAGTAGGTATATATGTAAAGTGAGAGGTGCTCTTTTGACTTGCTGATTGCTTTACTCTGGGAAGAACAAGCTAAGCCAAATGAAACAAATAATGCAACTCTGCTTTTAAATTCTTTTCCCCTTAGCACTGTGCGGGACACTCCTAGTACCTCACACCAATGATCCTGCTGGTAACATTTGCTATTGGAGAGCAGGATACCAGGACTGGTGCTATTATTATTCTGCTACTATTCTACTGTTTCTCTTAAATTGCTCTGTCAGACTTCGTCACTTGAGACAAGTTCCATTATAGCAGACATTAGGTGTATTTAGGTACTTGCCAGATAATAGAGTAAGGTTCTTAAGCAATCAATCTGTACAGATTAGTCTAATCTGTTGCTGCTAGAAACTTTGTTTCCAGAAGCAAAGTAGACAATAGTTTCAGATTACCTCCAGTAAGGTTAAGCTATGGGCAGTACATGTTTTGAGGTGTGAAGAAAAACAAAATAAAAGAATGCATTCCCAACACTGCCTTTGCCTTTATCAGATCAGGCAAGTATCTGAATTGAGATTTCAATTTCTCAAAAAACTATTCCTAATGGATCTGGCTCCATTTAAACTGCTTCAATTGTGGTTCTCCTAAGTATTTTAGAATGCAGGATACAACAGAATTCAGTTGGGAATGTTATTTCCTAAATCAAATAAAGCACAAAAAAATGTTTCACTATCAGATAAAAGTTTGTTATTTCCATATTAAAATAAGATTTCCAGGAGCAAAGCTAAACGATTCAAGATTCTTAGGATTCTGCATAAAAGTGAAGGCAATGAGCCAATGAAGTTAAAAACATGGAAGGGCCAATATCTGTCACCCAGGTCTAAAGTAATGCAGTTGTTCAGGGATACTTTTCAGAAAATATAAAAAAGCTTTTTATTTAAACTCTCATAGTTCAAACTATAATTCAAAATACTGAGTAAGGACTGTCAGATCATCCCTCCCTTTAGCTTTTCTTAGTATAAGACTACATAAAATGATTTTTTTCTGTCACTCATTTTTTCAACTTACCTTTTATTCTATTGGACAACAGATATCAATACAAGCATGAAGAAAGGAAGAGCAACACTGTGTCTCTTCATGAGATTATGTAGAATTTATGTCTAGCAAGAAACACAGGCTGGAGCCTCACTGAAGGCCACCAACACCTGAGGGCTGTGCTCAAAGCTCTGCTGAACAAAGAACAGCATAAACCTGTACTTACAATGTGCTTACTTACTACAGTGTGGCCATGAAGAGTTGGGTGGGTTTTTTTCATATATGGCTCTCCTTGACTTCAGGCTCAATATCAAATAGGAAGTTAATTAACTTTCATGTACTGTTTGATAAAAATTAATTCAACACCCTAAAATTAATGGCAATGATGTGGCTATCTGGTCTGGTCCCCACTGATCTGATCCCATGAAATGCTACATTCTGTCATTAAAAGATAATAGGGCAACTTCCATAACTGGAACACTTATACTGACCAGAGAGGAGATAACCAATTTAAAGAATAAATAGGAAAAGGACCTAAATTAACTAAAATTAAATAAAAATATTATCATTGTCAGCTTCTTTTAACTGAGCAATTGTTATAACTGAAGTTAGTTGAATATTAGTCCTTTCATTAGAGACACCTTTTTCTAAAAATTATGTTCTTTATGAAAACTATCATATTCTTTATAAATAAGCGACTTAAACTCCAATGTAACAAACGGTTTCCAGTAGCAAAATCTATTTTGCATATGGTTTATTTCAGACTTGAAACAATATTCTTCTAAAACCATAAAGCTTTGTCAAGTCATCTGCACTAATTCATAGTATCTGAAATTCTTGTGCAACCTAGGGTTTGCTTTGTTTTAAACTGAAAAAATATCTCAAAATCTCTGAAAATACTTACTCAAATATATAGGAAAAGTTCACTTCTTCCACAAAAAGTCGATTATTATAATACTTCAAGTATTTACATTTTATTTGAATGAAAATTATAATAAACTTTCAAATCTGGGCAAAAAGTCATAATTACTATATCATTACTTAATACAGGTTATGAATAATTCTTCATTTTCTGTACTAGTACTTTAACAGCAAGCCATCCCTCCTTCTACTCTAGCAGGCTGGAGGTGAAAGTGTTTTTCACCATTAGAAACTGAGACTCTCTGTGTGATCTTTTCAGCTTTGCACGACGGTTCTGGAACCAGATCTAAAATGGAAAGAGAAGAGATACTTTTCAGAAATACAGCAGTGGAAGCAGAATAATATTTGAAACGTAAAAGTATTCACAAGCATGACAATATTTTATGTGATGACAGCATTTTGCAAGTTCAATATAAATTTAAAATCTGCAGGTGCCAGCATGTAGCTACCTGCTACCTGTAATTTTAACACCAAAGAAAATAATATCCCCAGGTTACCTGGAAAGTGAGATCAGCTTCACTGTAATTAATACAAAAACTGGTAATAAATTCAGTGACAGAATCAGATCCTGGAAGATCCTGAACATCTGGAATTCACACGTCATATGGTGCTATTTCTTCACCTGCTTAACCATTTGCAGCATCAAGTTTTCCATCAAGCCCAATATAATACTTGCAACAAAAGCCAGATAAACAACGAAGTGAAGCCCAAATTCACATGTTTACAGTATGCCTCTTATCACATTGAACTACTTGGAAATCAGTAACTAACATCCTTGAATAGATTTTGCTTTTGGCCAGATAAAGACTTAACCAGGTTTAAACACCGGTTTAACACATCTATGCTCTCACAAGATATGCAGGCAATCACAGAAATTATGCCCATACCTATTTCAAATTTATTTTTCAAATATAGTGACAAACAAAATATAAAAATTATTTTAAGGAAATGATCAAGTTCTGTATGTAATAACTGGAGATTAATAGAGCAGATAATGTGGAAATATTATAGTGATGCATACCTCATTAATGCTATGGAAGCCTTTAGATTTCAGAAAGAATTCAATGGTTTCCATTTCACAAATCATTGAAGGCATGTTTAATGTATATACATTTATTTAAATTGAGATATTAACATTCTCATTACTGATGTCAAACTACTTACATATACAGCCAGAGAGTACATATAGCTGGAATTAAATAAAAGTTCAAATAAATTTTTAATTACCTGGATCCTGTCTTCATCTAAATCTAATTTGCGAGCTAACTCTTCTCTAATATCAATGCCAGGGTAGGAGTTCATTTTAAAAACACTCTCCAAGACTTCAATCTGGGGAGATTAAAATACACTTGTTGAATAGTTAACATTATGTTCATAGCAGTAATACATGAAATAAATGAAACAACAGCTTAGTTTGTTCAACAGGAGACTTCTGATCCGTGTTTGCATAATTCTGATTCCATGCATAAACACAGATCTGCTGAAATTAGCAACATTCCTGTTAATTTACACTAGTTCCTGATTACATTTCTCTCTGCAGATGTACACCACGCTGAACTTACCAGCTGTTAGAGGTTTCTTCCAACATTTTACTAAACTACATTGTTACTCGTTTGTTAAATGCTAAGGAAAGCCCTACCTGGTTTCTAGTGAATGCAGTTCTTGGTCTTCTACCCCTGTACCAGCTCAATTCTCGTTTGAAAGACAGCCTTTCAGTGACTGAAAAATATTTTTCACATTTCAAAACTTTTTCCTCTTGCACTGGATCACTTCTACCATGAAATAATGGATTTTCATAGCAAACAACAGGGATTTGCAGATGGGGATTACTGTCATCACCTAAAACTAGAAAGAGCAAGAAAAGGAGAGCTTCAATTTACTGATTTGCTGTAGAAACATGCCAGTATTTCTAAAGGATAAAAGCTTAAGAGGTTACAGACTGACTTACCCAAGCTGGTGCATGCATCCATCCACGGTCTGTGAGGTTTCCCAGCTGGAACGCCATCTTTTTTCTGCTCCAGTCCCAATATACTCTCGATTGAAAAGGAGCACTGTGTAGTTTTACTCTGTCCTAAGCCGGGCACCTTGTGCAGATCCGGAGAGGCCGCCGTGGTGGCAGCACACAGCGAGGGGCCAGCCATGCCTTCACCCTCAGCCAGCATAGCAGGGGCACTGTACTTGCATTTCTCCACAAACCCTCCTTATAGCTATGTTGACAAGGGGGCTGGATTTGCAACGTCATTAATTAAAATCTTTTATTAGAAAGTTTTAGCATGTCAATGAAAACTCTCCCACCAAGAGGCACGAGGAGTTAATTGTTTATTTGTTTGCAAGTAATTAGCAACTAATGGTGACACTAGGGGGGCCACCAAGGGGGACAAAAAGTGTTATCTCTCCTAACCAGAGCATCGACTTAACTTTCTCAAAAGAAGCTGTGCACAAATATAGTACTTCTCTTTTATTTGAAATCATTAATGTATAAAATCAGTTTTTTAAAAAACTTTATACTCTAATGGACTCCACTTACCTAAACATAGAAGCATGATAGGAAACCAGTCAAGTAATAAGTAATCTCATTTAAGTGAATTTCCTTCCAAGGAAATTTAAAAAATAATCTCTTAATGCTATTAGGGTAATCCCGATGAAAATGCCTGTGTTTTTTCATATGCATATGTAATGGTGAACGTGGTCAATAAAACAACAATAGCTTTTGGCATAAGGCACTGTGCAGTGGGTTGGCAGTGTTGTCAAAGCTCAGTGTAATTGCCTTCCAAGTGCCTGGATTAGTTAATGGGAACAGTTGCACCAACTATTTTAAATAATTCATGCATTCATTTTTCTTATTAAAATAACTTCGTTGCAGCCTTTTTGAAACACACCAGATGTGAAATTTCCAGATAATTCTTCACTGCAGAAAACCAAAAATTCGAGTAAAAGAAAAAGTACACTCTAATTTACACGTTTTGAAGCATCATTTTTCTTGTAGATTTATAGCAAACAGAACTATATTTAAATCCTAGGAGCCACCACTTAGAATAAAACAAAAAATTCTGAGTCATGGGAAGAAAGGAGATAACTGCTTTGTAAATGGAGCTCGAGGTCTGACAGAATTCTGATTTCACCCATTACAAAGAAAAAAAACCCAACCATAATGTTTTTATATTCAAGTTCATCTATAAGTCACACAGCAGTTTACATCACATGCTCAAAACCAGCTTTTGGTTCAGGACAAAAAAAGGAAGAATTTCTGCAGAGACACTATAAAATCAAGATTTGTTCAAAAATAACAGGCAAAAATGAAAACAATATTTTTATTTCAGAAGGAAAGCTACACCTCCTACTGGTCTGATTTTGTGTTGTACGGTAAGATTGTTGTCAAACCAAACTATTAAAAGAGTGACAATTCAGAACTGACATTACCAAGAACCCTTCTCAATATATCAACAGATCTTGAAGCAGCATGCATCCACCTGCAATGCTCACTTGCAAGCTCCAGACACCATTTATAGACCTTAAGCCTTCTCTTGAAAACTGTATTTCATTGTTTTGGCCCATTAGTATTGACCAATACTACCTTGCAACCCATTTGAAATTACCAGTAGACTTTTAACTAAATACCTTGGTAGGAGCAATTAAAGCAACACAGCAAACTCTAAGTTTGGAATCCTAAGTAATCAATAATAGGAAAACTCACTGCTCCTTGGATATGCAAATCCAATCCTCTTACAGCATCACATACTTGATGAGGCAGCAAACTAATCTCCCTTTTAGACTTTGCACCACTGGTTTTTGCCCAGGGACAGTGTAGTTCATCTATTTAGTAGATGAAGCTCTGGCTCTTCAGAGATGGGAAGCCTCCAAGGCTGTTTACAGCAGCTGAGGAGACCACACCGAGAGCTCTTGGGAGCTTTGGACTGAAGCCCCAGTTCTTACTCTCGCTGCCTTTTGCTCTTCTCACCCACTGCTACTCCACCGCTAGGTCATCTTTCACTAGAGCCTGGACAATATATTTTTTCAGCTTTTAAAAAAGGTATAAATGGTATGTATTATCTTTCTTGATTACTTATCACTCTCCAAAAACTCACCTTTCACTTCACCTTTCCCACAACCTCTCTTTACCCACCAGTATTTCATCACCTCAGAAGTCATGTTGCCTAAAGCTCTCTTTCAAACATGCTTTTAACATGAATAACAAGTGTTATATTCAAAGTAAAATTCAAAATTCCCACTTTTTTTACAGCAAGAACACCTCAAAATGGTTACACCATTTTCACAAGACAAAAGCAGTTAGCTATTTCTTGGTTGAAGTAAAAGCTATTTTGACACAGGGAGATTGAGTGAATGCAGGTAAATTCGAGGTTAATCCAAGGCTGTCACTACCAAAAGTATGAGAAGCAGTGTGTTAAAAAGTGGGACACACTGCAATTAAAGCCTACCTTATCCACACAGCTTCTTTTACCCTCCAGCAGAAGCAAAATGTTCTCTCCATAAGGGCATACATCTAGAATCCTCTAAAGATCTATTCACTGCTCTTCTCCCTGTTGACAAAGTGCCAAGTGTTAGTTCCCCACATTTTTAAGGCCTCTTAGTAGATATTTTGCAGAAAAAAAACCCAACAAAAACAAACCAAAACAAACAAAAACCGACACCCCACCAAAAAAACCCAAACAAAACAAAAAAAAATCCAACCCCATAAATCAAAAAGCCCAAACAATAAAAAACCCCTCACACACTAACAAAAGGTCTACAATGCTGAACACAGTGTAACACTAAGACCACACTAGAGGAAGCAGAGGGATTCTTCAATTCATTGCTATCACATTTGTTTGCAGTCAAATTTGTAGGTCAAGTAAAACTTCTGTGTGCCATTGTTGCTGCGAAGGGTTATGGAGCAGTGAGAGAAAACAGCAACAAGGCACTCTCTTACTTGGTGCAAGAAAGAGCAGTTTATTGAAGGAAGCCATTGCTTTTTATAATACAGTTCATGCAAAACAAAATACAGACAATTCATTGGGCAGAGAAAGAGACACCTCTTGTCCCAGGCTTTCTCACGGAACCAGCAGGTGTTTATCTATTGTTATGATTCTTTTTCTCATGTTTACAGTAGAGACAGAGGCCCTTGCCTGGGAAAGGTCCCAGCTAGGCCTGAGAAAGTTTCACGGCCTGAGAAAAAGACTCAGACCCTGTGAGAAAGGCCCTGGCTGAAATCTGCCTAGGCCTGCAGCAGTGTCCACATGCCACTTACAGCTGTAAATTCACAAAGCTAACTAAATCCACACTTAAAGTTACTACCTTCCTGAATTCCACTTGGAAAATGATCTTACAGTACAAAATAGAGTAATTTCTTACAGGAGACTGCTGTAAAGCTTGGTCATGAGTTAACTGTCTCAAAACCAGACAGCACATACGTTTATAGGTCATAAACCAAGGTTAATGTCCTGTCACATAGTTGCAGATACAAAACTTAGTCTTTAAAACACCTTGTAAGATAACCCTGAATTATCACCTTTATTGACAGGGGAAGGGAGAGGTGCTGTGACTTGCTTCAGTCAGGTGAGCCACCAGCTGAGCTGGTAAATTAATTGACTGAACAGTATTAACTTGGAAATTTCTTCACCACTCCCCACAGGGAAAAACAAAAGAACACAACAGCAAAAGAACAAAAACAAAAAAAAATCCCACCACCCAACAAAAAACGCAAACCAATAAACAAAAAAAAATCACCTCAAAAATCCTAAATTGTTTGCAATGTAACACAGCAGCCCTGTCCTTTATCTGTTTTTAAAGGTAAATCATAACCTGATATAACATAAAGAATGGTCTCCATAGCAAGACTGCACAATCATTAATCATTTGCTCTGCTGAATAACTTCATGTACTTTCTAATCTGGTCTTAGACTGAATTTACCTGGTCCCAAAAAGGCAAAATCAACAAGAAAACAGCCCTTTTTTTTTTTTTTTTTTTTTTTTTCAGCTAAAAACTATCATAAAGTCTACCTAGTCTTGTACTAAGTCTTGCTCTCTAAAACTACCTGAAAGGAGGTTGGAAGCTTGTAGCCAGGTGGGGGTCAGTCTCTTCTCCTGTAATAAGTGATAGGACCAGAGGAAACAGCCTCAAGTTGTGCCAGGAAAGGTTTAGGTGGGATAGTGGGAAAAGGTTCTTTATGGCCAGGGTGCTCAGGAAGTGCCAACCATCATCCCTGGAAGTGTTCAGGAGATGTGAGGATGTGGCACTTGGGCACATGGTTTAGTGGTGAACACAACACGGGCTCAGTGATCTTAGAGGTCTTTTCTAACCTTTGAGATTCTACAATTCTACGTAATTTCAGAGCTGAACCAGTTCACAGTCCAACCAATGATCTGTTTTGATTCCAGTGAGCCCTCACAGTAGTTTAAAGCATTCTAAATTTGCTGCCAACCAATAGCACCACTTTATTCAGTCTAAGAGAGCAGAGATACTATTTTCTAATATCTAATCTCTCCTGTCTCAGCTGAAGGCCTCTTGTCTGCACAGAGGAAGCAAGCACAGCAGAAATGACTGGCCTCCATATGGCAGGGATAAGAGGAGACTTGCCAAAAGGGATGCTCCAGAAAACATGACAAGAGTGCCAAAGATGCTCCATAACGTCAGGGACCCAAGAGGCCTCCCCCGCCGTGGAGCGGCCCCCAAGGTAATTGTCTGTGAGGAGATGACAGCAACCCCCGGGGCACAGGCAGACAGGGCTGGGAGGACACTTTGCTAGACACCCACGACCCGCGCTGCCGGGCAGTCTCCTCTGGAGGGACGCGGTCCCGGCTGTCTCTGGTCCCCGCACGCAGCCGCTCCCAGGACGCCGCCGGAGCCTCCGCCCGGAGGGCCGCGCGCGCGAGACCCCGCCCTCAGACCCCGCGCTTGCGCGCGAACGGGCGGGTCCACCAGCCAATGGCAGCAGGGCAGAGGGGGCGGACGGCCAATGGGGAAGCCGCGCGCGAGGGGGGGCGGGACGTCCGGCGCGCGGCTGGCGGGGTAGGCGCGGGGTCGGGTTCGTCCGGGCCGGCGCGGGGGAGCGGAGCTGCGGGGGCTCAGCGCGGCCGCCGCCATGCCCGGCATCGACAAACTGCCCATCGAGGAGACGCTGGAGGACAGCCCGCAGGTGAGACAGCCCCGGCGGAGGCCGCATCGAGCCCAGCGCCCTGCTCGTCGGGCCCAGCGCTGCTTCCCCGTCGCTCGCAGCCCCGGGAGAGCCGCGGCGGTGGCCGTAAGGGAGGGGACGCTGCCTGCACGGCCCCGCGGCGCTCCGACAGTCTCGGCTCGGGCTTTCCGGCCCGGCCGTGCCCTGCGGACGCCCGGTCGGAGCTCCGCGGCCCCGCTGCTGCTGCCGGCAGTGCTGCGGGCCGGGAGCGGGGCCGCGGCTCCGGCCCGGTGCTGCGGGCGCTGCGGCAGCTCCGTCAGGGCAGTGCCGCCACCGCTCCCTGCTCCCCACCCCCCCTTCGGACCCAGCCTCGATTTTGGGCACCTCGTGACCGCAAAACCCGTGTTGCCTTCTCAAAACGATTTTTCCTCTTTGTTTTTCACAAAGGTGCATTAAAGTTCAATAGACCCGTATGAAAAACAGGTGCTGGGTGAGGTTAGTGCGGAGAGTGGGTGGGAAGCACATGGTGCCCGGAGGCCTCTCCTTGCTCCGGTTCTTCTCTTGCGTTGCTGCTGCCTGATCTGTGTCAGCGATGCTCTGTAGTGCACTGGAGTTTCTTTCTGAAGTAGCAAATGCTTTATTCAATTGCTCTGGTTTCTCTTGCTGGCAGTAGCAACGGCAAGTCCTTAAACTGTGCTTCTTAGATGTGGATAAAAAGTTTGCAGTGTATTTTTTTTTTTATGGCAGCCTTTTGAATTGAAATCCTCGTTCTCATGTGTGGTTTATGTAGTGAGCAGGATGTCCTACATTGCAATAGCATGTGCACTGGTAGTTTTAATTCTTTGGTCATAGGAAGATAAACTTACACTTGTTAAAAAGGGAAATTTAGCGCCTAAAGTAACAGTCATTTTAAGAATTCTGTATCAAGTGGATAGAGTTCTTAAGAAAGGCAAGAGAAGGCTATGCAGAAAAGCAATCATTGCTTTTCAAAGGACAGTGCCCCAAATAGCTCAAATGCTGGATGTGAGATGAGATGTGGCCTCTAATGTGAGTTCTGGTCCAGGGACCAAACCTGCTGTCATCTCATGAAGAGGAAAGCATTTTTAGTCTTATAGTTAAACTGATTTTAAAATTATTTCTTGAAAGTTTGTTCTTAGAATAAGGAAGTCAGAGCTATTCGTATTTATAGGAAATGTCAAATTTAACATGAACTTAGGATCCTCTGAGGATGTTTGGGAAGCACATGAAAAAAATGTTATTGGAATAATTTTAATTCTAGAATCTTCCATGTGAGGTTATTTGTGATTCAGACAAGTGAAGCCTAATTCAGCCCGATGTGTTTGACATGCTTAAGTAATTGGATTTGCCAATATTGTCTTGTGTTTTAGGTAGAAAATTTACATCTTTCAGTCAATTTAATATTTCAGGTGAATTCTGGGAGCCAGTTCCTGTTGTAAGGACTCAGTGGTTTCCTGTTAGGTTAGTCCATTTGTAACATTACTTAATTTCTGTTACTTTGAAACCAATGCAGTGGAAATGGCAACAAATGTTGCTTGAAAAAGCAGAACCCTCTCTGGAGGAATTTTCATGACTTTGATACATTGATGCTGGAATATTGAAAAGCTCATCAGCCCGGGTCGTTGTTTAGTGCTGCACTATGGCCTGGAGTTTGTGTTTTACACACTAACTGTAGATTTATAAACGTCATATCAAACTTATTCTGTGTCTGAGGGAAGGAAAAGCTTTTGAAAAATGTCCAAACCCATTCATTTCCTGTTGTCACAGGATAAAAATCTAACCACTGTGCTTGTCAGGCTTAAACCAAACTCCAAGTTTACCTAGTCTTTTGCTATGCAAAACAGAGCAATTTACGTATTAACTTAGGGCATATATTATGCACATACTCACTGTGTATTTAGAGTTTCTGCTCACAGTGATTTGCATTCTTGGCACAAAAAGCCAAGAGACTGGTAGCACAGGCTCTGTCTCCTGTCACTTGCAGTGCCCTCCATCTGATGGCAAAGAAGGCTTAACACGGACTTCTAACCTGGGGAGTTTCTTCCTGCAGCCTCTCCCTGGTCCTTTCCTGTTTGCTTGCTCACAAACTCGGGTAGAAAAAATCCTAAAGAACATGTAAAACAATGCAGAGTTTTACTAGAAACATAAGTAAGCAATTCCTCTAATTTTCTGTGAAGCAGAAGTCTGCCATAAGTTATTTACAGTTTCAGGTTAATTTCTTTCCATCAGTATCATATGATATTATTTTGACAGCTAAACATCAATAACTGACATTTTAAAATAAAACATAGACTTTTCTTTTTCAATATTCAGTTTTAAAGAGTAAGTGTAATCCAGAAACCATATTTAGTACTCCCTTAAAATTACAAGCTCAGGTTTATTTATCTTCAGGTTTAAAGGTCATAAGCATCTAATTCAATGGTTATAACACCATGTAATTTTTTCTTTTGCATTCTTTCGTGTATGTCTACTTTAATGGGAGAGTCAAGGCTGTTAGGATGACAAATGTTGCCACACCTGGCAAAGGCTTGAGTTCTCCACCTCTTTCCACTTGTTTTATAAACTAGAACCAGCATTAAAGCTATTTATTGTGTTGATTATGCTGTTTGATTGTATTTTTTTAGTATTTAAATATCTTTTAGGCATTATATAGCATGACAGTAGTTGTGATACAGCCAGGCATTTAAGGCAACTTAGATTTTACATCAAATGCAACTTAGCATTTTACATCAAAAGAATTGTTAAATAATATAATTTGTATTGGTTTAATATGTACTCTTTGATTATCATTAAAAGCAAAAAATAGCTGAAAAATACCTTCATGTTTCAAGGGGAGATGGACTAAAGACTTCAGTAATTTCAAGACAGCCTAGGGAAGACTAAAAAATAGAATTTCCAATTTCAAATGTTTAACAATCATAGTTTGGGGGAAAAAAAAACCAATTATGCGCTTATGATTGTTTTAATTTTCTGTCTGGACATTAATTTTAGTGTAAACCTAGAAACAAAGCACGGTCCTTTTGCTGAAACATTTCTCAAGTGTTTCCTTTTTGGCTTTTGCAAGCGTTGTTCCTGTTTCTACAACCAAGTATCCCAACCAGTGTTTTAAGAAAAGCCAGTGTAGCCTGTGCCGAGTTTCTGGTACATCCTCTGCTTTTCCCCTTTTGTGATTTTTGTCTTGATGGAAGGAAGCCATTCAGAATCCTCATGGTGAGGAATAACCTTGCTTCCAAGTGCAAAAAGGATGCAAGGACATGCAGTCAGCATTGCATTTAAGCTTACAGGCCAATTACACCTGAGCAACCTGATTGCCTTCTTATTGAGTCAGTCATTTGGGCAGAAGGGAGAGCAAGGGACGTCAATCACCCTGACTTATGCAAGGACTCTGACACAGTCTGGCAACATTCTTTTGGCCAAAAAGGAGAGGTATGGACTGACCCGAGTGGAAAAACTGGCTGGATAGTTGGGCTTACAGATGGAGACCAGCATTTTAGTCTAATAGGTGGCCAGTGATAAAAGGTTGATTTTTCAGGTGGATGTTGTTAAGCACCATGAGTGATGCAGGCAGTGCAGTTGGACACAGGAGTCATCAGGCTTGTGGGTGACACCAGCTAAAGAACAGACAGACTGACAAGCTGGGGTGAGGACAGGACAGATCTTTTCACTCGCTTTCAGTGGTGAGAAGCATGTATGTTGATGACAATCAGATACAGGTTGTATTGTTAGTTTTGGTTTGGTGCAGTTCCTCAACCTTTTGATCAGAGAATTGATGGTTATTCCACAGGTAAATTATAGCTCCAAGCACAACCAGCAATTGCCTGTGTTCAGGTTGGACAGTATGGGACAGTCAAAGCCTTTATTTGGATCTCACTGCAGAGGAAGTGTGTGTACCTGGCAAGCTGTCTAATACCAGTAATCTTTACCCTACTCCTTAGGGATGTACCATAGGTAGCCCAGTAGTTGCCCACAGTTTCAACTTTCAACAGTTCTCCATCTGTCCTGGCCCTTTCCTTTCTGAAAATGTATTAACCTGGAGAGAGGCTGACAGTGGGAGTAAGGCTGAGCTTGGATACTTTTAAAGATTCTTTGGCATGCAACAGGTAGCATTCCTTTAAACAGTATTGGAAAGTTTATAACATTTTCAGTAATGAAACTTGAAATAATGCTATTTAAGTCTGAAATTCCATTATATTTAAATTCTTCTCTTCTAACTTGTCATGTTCATGTTTTGGCTGTTGGATTGTTACAGACCCGCTCTTTGCTGGGAGTATTTGAAGAAGATGCTGCTGCAATATCCAATTACATCAATCAGTTGTTTCAAGCCATGCACAGAATATATGATGCTCAGGTAGTGTTAATGAAATTCTTGAATGCATTATAAACCTTTGGAACCGCATTTCATGTTTCTTGCTTTTTTTGACATTATGATGAGCAATATGCTTTTCTCTAACTTCCATATGCTTTAAACATAGAAGTGAAATAAAGTAAGAATGAAAGATTATTTTTCTGTATGTTGGGGAGTGGTAAAGACTAAAGTCTTGTGATTCTTTTTGCAACAGAATTTCTTACGACAAGTAGAATGTTTTCTGTTCTCCCAAGTATCTCCAATGTATTTCCCAAGTGTTTCTAAAATGTTGTACACACTAAAATGATCTGTGTGTATAATAGTATGTATCAAGTGGGAGGTTATTTTTTTACCCACAATATATTCCCTTTCACTCATCGAGAAATAGCTCCACTTTTATGCCAGAATCTATTTTCTGTTTTTCTAAACATTTGAGATTATGGCTGTATTTTTAATTTATATATACTTTAACTGTTAGACTTGTTTTTGATTTTCATATTTCCTTTTTTTAATCAGAATGAATTAAGTGCAGCAACTCATCTGACTTCAAAGCTTCTGAAGGAATACGAGAAACAGGTACTGCATAAATCATGTTGTCTGTGTGTGGTCAGGACTATGTATTTTTGTAGTCTTTTATCTCCCTGAGCACAGTGTAGAATGTATTTAGGTTTGGTCCAGATAAAATTAACTGCTGTGGTTGGTGGTTCAAATGGTTGTCAAAAGAATCTACTGTCTTTATTCTAGTTCTTCCAACTAAACCAGAATGAAGTTCCTCTTACCATGAAGAATATTAATAGCTTCTGAAATATTTTACTTTTGGATTAGTTTTTTTTAAGAATTGCTTAGGGCAATTCTCTTTTGTTTCTACTTTGTAAACCTTTTTACTCTTAAGTGCTTAAATATCAATAGCCACAAAGAGAACAGATTGCATTGCAATCTCCACATTACAACCATCATTTATTCTGTGAGCATAATTCCATCTCTGAAAGCACAGACTGTGGAATCCATAACTTTCTTCCCTTCTAACCTGTACTATGAAGAGTTCTCTGTTTGTAGCTTTGCCGCTGGGTCCCCTTTTCTGAGGTTAAAAATGTTAAAAACAAAAATTTGCTTCTTTTAAGAGGCTGCTGCTCCCTATTCTCCTTTTCCACCTAATGAGGTGAACTGCTTCAGTGTATCTTAACTGTGTAATATTTTAAAATAATAGAATACCTGATATACTCAGAGATGATTAATCCAGTTTTGTGAATAGGAGAAAACTCTGCAAACAATATAACTCTTTGTGCCTTTTCAGCGTTTTCCACTTGGGGGAGATGATGAAGTCATGACTTCCACTCTGCAGCAATTTGCAAAAGTGATTGATGAGGTAAGTGCTTGTATATGCTTTGCTAATGCTGTCAGGTACAGACTTTAACTGCCTAATTACTCCTTTTTTAAGCCAGGAAGTACAGAAATCACATTCATTTGTCAACAAGGTAACAATTAATTGTATATTGCAGCATCTATTTAAAGTTACGTAACCTTAAGATAAAGAATGAATTCAGCAAAATGAGGATACACTGCTGAGAAAACATGTGGTTTAATTACTAGAGATAGAGCCAAAACCATCACACAGTGGCAGTTAGCAACTATGTACTGTATTGCCTAATTTCAGGTACCTGACTGACAGAGGACCTTCCTGTTGTCTCTCTTAGGTCACACAACTAAGCACCACTAAGAGCTGAATCAGGATTTTTGCTCTGATTCCTCTCCTCACTTAAACAGCATTTTAGGAGGAGGATCACATTTTGTTTTAATCCTGTGAGCTGTGAAAGATGGGCTGTGACGTAGCTGGAGAGAAACTGGAGAAATAAACTGACTAGTCAGGATGAATGAGGCTGCTTTTGGACATGATCCAGTAACTTGGAAAAGTTCAGACAAAAACTAAACCCTAGAGGTTTTCTGTAGAAAGCTGATAAGATCTGGAACCTAGAAAGAAGTAGCTGCAAAAAAAGGAACATGCAAAAATGTGTTTGAGTTGTACATGTCATCTTTGAGTGGCACTGATGTCCACCTATTGTGATTTGATTTGGTCTCAGCACTGCTTTCCTAAGATTTTCTTCTTTTGTCTTTTTCAGCTCAGCTCTTGCCATGCAGTACTTTCAACTCAGCTTGCAGATGCAATGATGTTTCCTATTACCCAGTTTAAAGAAAGGGATCTAAAAGGTAGAGAATTTGACCAAATACTGTTTTTTAATCAATAGCAGCAACAATAAAAACAGCATTTAATATTAATGGCTCTTGTTTCACTAAATAGAATACACCACTTAGTTTTCAGCTCTCAAAAGTAAACATCTCCCTATTTAAAAAGAAAAACGAGTTATTTCTATTCATGAGAGTATTACAGTTGAACTTAACATTATTATTGTTTCAACAAAAATATTACTTCTATTAGGGAAGCACTTATCTTCTATTCAAGATGAACAATTAGCAGCTACTCAAAAACGTTAGGAAAGAATAATTTTCAGGTTATTTGCATTTTCAGGAAAGATTTGTATATCAGATCATAACATCAATATAATTGCTGGACTAAGCTCAAAAGGCAAAGTGCCAAAGTTGTTAAATCTTAACTATATTAAGATTTAGTAATGTGGTTATTCAACCCTGCTGGTAGTACAGGTGGCATCTTATGTGCAGACATAAGGTGCTTCCAGCTTCTTATTTTTGTAGTAATTGTGCCTGGTTTAAAATAACATATAATGCGCATAACATATAATAACATAACATGCATTACTGCTGTGGCAAATGGGCTTCCAAGTAGAAATTATAAGAGTTAAACCCCAAGTAACTTAAATATCCCTATTGTGAACATTCTAGAGTGAGTATACATACCTAAGATATAAATGTCTGAAGTCTAGAGTGAAATAAAAATTACAAGTCTTTCATAAGTCTCCTAACTCTTCACAAATCTTGGAAATTACTTCTTTGGCAATCATTTGCAGCAAAATTATGGATTGAAAAGATTATGGTTTGTTAGAGGTTTTTTTTTTTGAGCAAAGGATCATGACTATCCCAAGGCTGATATTACTTCTCAGGACCTGAAAAATCTCCTGTTAGTATTCATTGAAGAGGCATCCCTGAGGCAATTATCACAAATTAAATTTTTTCACTGGAAGATTTAGCCACCAGGTGTTGTAGTTTGTAATGACCTTACACTTCTTTATGGACTTCATAGGCGCTTCCTGGACAGTTTTCTTGTCTTTCCTTTGCCATAAAATTGCCCATGGCTCTCTACTGGTTTGTACTGTAATATGGCACAAACCACAACCAAGATCAGAACAGATGTAAGGTATTGTGCTGGTTCCAGTTCCTGGCACAAAACAATAACCAGCTGGAACTTGGATACTTGATTGTATCTAGGAGTCCCAGTGTGTTCTGGGCTTTGATACTTCCCATCTCCTGTACTTCCATTTGCCCAACTCAAACCAGAACCCAGACTGGAACTACAGGTGATACATTTGTATTGATGATGACTTTCAAAGACTTTTGAAAAAGAAATTCCTCCTTACAGTATTACAGTACTGTTTTGGGTTTTTTTTTCAATTGGTGAGCACAGAAATGATCCTCAGGCCCCAGGTGGGAGCAGACTTGCCTGGCCATGTAGTGCCTGTGCTGGTAGCTCAGTATGGTACAAGGTGTTACCTTCAATTGCTCAGTAGTGAAACATTACATGAGAAACTGTAATACATGACTGTTACATTAATAATAACTGATTTAAATTGTGATATGTTGTTTTTTTAGAGATACTAACTCTGAAAGAAGTTTTCCAAATTGCAAGCAATGGTAAGTGTGAAGTACTTAATCTTATCAATATTACAAGACAACAGTATTATTGTAGATTATTATTTGTACTTAACTAGTGGAGTTAAGCCTGTAGTCTTAAAGTAACTAATTAAGGTGTAATTATTCTGAGTGATACTTAGGCACTCAACTTTCCCTGGTTCACTTGTAAATCCCTGCTTTGTGTACTGAAGCATTAAGGCAAATTGAAAGGGTTTTTTTACAGCACTTTAAGTGTATATATGATTATTAAATAATGTATGATTATGCCACCAATATTACAAAAAGAGTAAGGGGCTTGCTTGCTTCTCAAAGTCAATTTTTTCAATTAAAAAATTTACCTTCCTGAAATTAATTTCATAGTTCTCTTTCCTATTTTCAGAAGTTATTTTTTTAGCTGCTTCTAATATAAGCATGTAGAGAACTTACTATTTAAATACGATTCTACTTCTCTCAGTGAAAATTGTTTCATTGCTTTAGAAGCAAAAAAGATTAGATACAGGTTTTTATAATGTAAGGTTTCTCTACTTTATGGACAGCTCTTCTTTGAAAAATACTTGATGTTTAGGAACTTTGTAACAATTTGTCAACATGTGCATCTCGTTAGAATTTTTCTTCAGCCCAAGTATTTGTTGCAGTGAAGAGATTATAAACAGACAAGAACAATTCCTCAAGGTGTTAATATGGCAGAACTTTACATTCAGCTGTGTAATACTGATTTAAAAGGTTTTCTGCTCTGTTTCATAAATCATTAATTTATGAAAATAATAATAAGTTCTCTTTTGATTGCTTAGACCATGATGCTGCCATTACCAGATACAGTCGGTTGTCAAAAAGAAAGGAAAATGAAAAGGTTCGTAAAACAAAATCTTAATATAAAGATTTTGAGAAGATAAGTAATTTTCATCTTATATATATATTTATGATGGAACACAGTGTATGGCAGGTTCTGTGTGACATTTGATAGTTTATGTTTTAGCAGTCTAGACAGTAAAGCAGGTTTCTCCAATATATGCCTGTCCTGTTACACTGACAGTGCTTTAGAAATAAGATTGTGGTATCCTATTCAGTTTTTGTGAAGAAATAACCACACGTTCCAGGTAGAAAATAATGCTGTATTTGTTTTTCACATATCTCTTGTTTAAATTAGAGAAGCAGAATTACAAAGTAAAATATGTAGAAGCTGATGATAGAGGGTAGAACATGACTGTGGGTTTTTCCATGCTGGCTATAAAGCTGTCCAGAAGGTATGTGATCAATGCCAAGTCTCAAACATTCCTTTATTTTCCTCCCCTTGTCTGTGTCTCCTCAGATCAAGACTGAAGTTACAGAAGATGTGTATACTTCAAGGAAAAAACAGCATCAGACTATGATGCATTATTTCTGTGCATTAAATACTCTCCAGTACAAAAAGAAAATTTCTCTGCTAGAACCCTTGCTAGGATACATGCAAGCTCAGGTAATTTCAGATTCTGAAAACTGTAGATCTGAAAGAAGATATAAAAGTACTTCATGAAGTTTGATGTACTGAAATCCTTTGCAAGCCCTCTTCTGCAGTCCAAGGAAGGAAATGGAGAAAAAGACTCCACCCATCCACTTCTCTGAGTTTCTACAGCTGCTGCCCTTATGTTGCCATCAGTTAGCACTGCTCATTGCCCACTCACTGCAGGAATCTCTTCATGACATGCCCTCACTGCCATCAGAGTGTCTTTTAGCAAAGTCTTGGTGACAAATATAATGGTTAATTTTCCCTCAAAACACAAATGGCTAGATTTGATGTAATGCCTATATTTTCACTGCTGGGCACTTGATTCCATGAAATGGAAGAGCTAATCAGCCTTTCATGCAAATCCACATAGATGTGAACCTTTTTAGCAAGTAACATAGAGACAGTTAAACTCATTCCTATGCCAGCAGTTCTGAAATGAGATAAGCGTCAAAAGCCACATAACTACTGTTTTCAATCAAGGTTGTGGAAGAGCTAGAATGCTAAAAAACCTTCTGGATTTGTTTTGCTTAATAAGTTCATGATTGGTTTACTTGAGGATGGGTGCAACAGAACGTACAACCATCATAAAGTTATTTAGACAGACTTAATCTGTATTTTTGGAAGTATGTCATTAAGCATGGGCTTTGGGGTTTTTATTGCAAGTCAAGTTTTCCAGCATCTGGCACTGCTACAGTGACCTGAGTAGAAATTAACTTCTGCACACTGTCTGAAAGCTTTCCAAAGGCAAGAACTCTTGCTTTCTTTTGAAACTTTGCAGCTTGTATATGAGAGTGAAGTTCTGCATGTTTTGTGCAATAAAGTAATTGCAACCTGTTGCTGAGGCGGAGCTTTTTGCTGAGTCTAAGAAACGGAAGGGCAGGGCCATGTACTGGGGCTTCCTGTTCTGAGATTTCTCACAGCTAACCTCAATTTAGCTCTGACAGATTTTTCTGGCCCACTGTGGAGTACCCTGTGCTTAAAATCCATATTGCTGTTAGTTCCCTGTGGATGGTCCTGGACAAATCCTCACAGGCTCATTCTCTCTTATGAGCCCCAAATAATCCCCCCAAAAGAACAGTTAGCAGAATGGTGGGCTCGAAAAAGGACAGAGAGACCTTGGGAGTTTTTCCAGGGCAGTTCCTGTGTTTCTGTTTTTCCTCCAGGCAGCTCTGTTCATGTCCTTGTGATCACAAATCCCACTGCAGTGCCAACAGCAGCCTTCACCTGCATCCACAAACACAGATTCTGCTGCTTTTTGTAAGAGGCTTTGGTGGGAATGAGGGATGCAAACAGACTTCTCTGAGAAACTTTAACCTCCTATGACTTCATCTGTTAATTGTTAGTGTAGTTTTATTAATGACTAAATTCTCCCTTTTCCTCCTTTTTTTTTTTTTTTTTTTTTTTTTTTAAGCTTTTTTAAAATGGGTTCAGAAAATCTTACTGAGCAACTGGAAGAATTTTTGACCAACATTGGCACAAGTGTACAAAAGTAAGTTGGGTTCCTTGAATTTTGAACTTGTATCAAGATTATTTTTTCTGTTTCTACTTATTAATAAATTATCTTTGTTAATAGCACATTTTTTTATCTTAGTGTTCGCAGGGAAATGGATTGTGAAGTAGAAAACATGCAACAAACTATAGAGGACTTGGAAGTAGCCAGTGATCCACTGTATTTGCCTGATCCTGATCCTACAAAGTTTCCTGCTCATAGGAATCTAACACGGAAGGCTGGCTATCTCAATGCAAGAAAGTAAGAGTAACTTGTTGTTTAAAAATTCCAGAGTATTTAATTTTGGGAAAAGAAAGCTAAAAGATAAAAGTTTTTTTAGCTGTTAGCTATGCTGATTTTGTAAATTTAGTTGAGTAAGTCACATAAAATCTATCCTGTTTCTTTCTTTGGACTTCTTCACCTAATTAGTATTAAATTCATTGTTACACTGACATAATGTCATTCAGGTGCAAAGTATATTTATCCTGATTTTAGTCTAATTTTGCCTGAATTTTCACAGTATTAAATAAAAAAAATAAAAAGGTTTGAGAGTGTAATTTCTCTGTAACCTAATTGGGAAGTAACAAGATGCTATCTATCAGTGTTATTCTGGAAGTGTCTGTTAAAGCTTTGGGATTCAAGTTACTAATAAAATGTCATAATTCCAATCTAAACAAGGCAAAACACTGTTAAGCAAAATACCTTTGGGAAGAGCTTTTGGATTCCATGCAGCAGTAGCTCATTGTCCACAGGAGGGAGCTATGCCTCTAAAGAAGTCCAACAGCTGTTTTTCAGAGCTGTTAAAAAGAAATTGCAATATTTATATTTTTTACTGTAATTTATATAGTAAGCTCCAAGGAATTAAAAAAAGAAGTTGATTACTTTTACAACAGCAGTTAAAGTAAAATACTTACTGAATGAGGCATGAATTTCTGTATTAGAACATAATTGCAGCAACTAATATTATAGTGTTTCTGAGCAAAAAGGGAGGCTAACTGAGGACTTCTTTTTATCTTTTAGTAAGACAGGGTTGGTGTCTTCCAGCTGGGAAAGACAGTTTTACTTCACTCAAGGTGGTAATCTGATGAGCCAGGCAAGAGGTGATGTGGCTGGGGGACTTGTCATGGACATAGACAATTGCTCTGTCATGGCTGTGGACTGTGAGGACAGACGATACTGTTTTCAGATAACATCTTTTGATGGCAAGAAGTGAGTGGTCTTACATTGCTATTTCTTGTAAGCAATACTGAACTCACTAATTAGAAAAAGATGGTCTGCCTTTGGCCAGATGTTAGCTTGATAGATTTTGTGCATAATTAGAAGCAAAATCTGGGATATCCTTTTAACTGTGTTAAGTGGATTTTTGTTTTTAAACTCTAATGTAGCTGAGTACTATTTCAGAATAAGATTATGATAATCAGTTGACAATCACATATTGTTGCATTTTGTGAATACTTAAGTATTACATGCACACAGTTAAAATTGTGGTGCTCTTCTGTTTCCTGTTGAAAGGAAAGCATAGGTTCCTCCCCATTCTAATTAAATGTTGACTGCACTAAGCACAAACACAGTCTTCAGCCTTTCATAACTTGTTGTTCAGTGTGTAAATATGAAAAAATAATTTCCTGGCTGACTGTATTTGTGAGGCATTTTAAATACACAAAACTGTGTTTTCCATTTTCCTCTTCCAGGTCTTCAATCTTACAGGCAGAAAGTAAAAAAGATTATGAAGAGGTAAGCTTATAGGGGGTGTGCATGGAGCCTAGTGATTTTCTGCTGCACAGAAAGAATACATTCCTAATCATAGTTGGATAGTTAATATTTTTTTCTGTTTCTACTTATTAATAAATTATCTTTGTTAGTAACACCTTGTTTATCTTAGTGCTCCTGTTAGTTTCCTCCTTCAGATAAAAGTTGAAAAGCCAGGAACAGGAGCAAATGGTTTTCCAGAGCAGAGAGAAAGCAGATTCTAGGTTGCAGATGTAAGAAATGAGCAAAAAGAAAAGCAAAACTGAATTTTTATAATGTCTTGGGGAAACATCATCTGCAGCACAGAATAAAGAACAGAGAATCCTGATAAGGTTTTTAAAATATTCATTAGAGTTGTGAGTTAAGCTTTCTTTAGTTTACTTTTAGTATGACTAAAATAATTTTTGTGAGTAAAATTGAAAGTGCAAGGTGCAGTATGCAGGTGGCAGTGAATTTATTGACAAGCTGGATGTACAGAATATTTGGCTCCCTGAATTTACAAAGAAAGTAGAAAAAGTGCTGAAACTAGCAACTCAGGTATTCAATCAAGTTTGTTTAGAAAACACGGCAAATTAATTTGTTTTTTTTTCTTCCTCTTTTTCAGTGGATATGCACCATAAATAACATATCTAAACAGATATATCTAAGTGAAAACCCTGAGGTAATTTTACTAAAATTTATAGTTATCAGTAATATGTTAACATTTATATTTATAGAGTAAATTCATATTGATACAAACTTACATAATGATTTTTGTTTAATAAATTAGGGGAATTGGCCCAATAAAAACTGCTTTATAACAGAGCATATATTTATATATCAAGTTGTTTTCATGGGTTTTAGTTCACAGTTGAGGGCTGTGTTTCTCAAATGAGATTTTTCTTTTGGTTTTCCTGGCTACGTTTGCTTATTTTGCCAGAGTTATAGTTGAAGCTTTTCTCTATTGCTGCCTTTTATTAGCATTGGCAGTTTTGTAAGGCCAGCATGTTCATTTAAATTGAGAAAGTTAACATCAGGATATGTGTTTGAAGCTAAGTTAGAAGAAAATGCTGCAGGCGTGTTGGCAAAAATTTAAGAATGCAAGATTCTCATGAAGGGTTGAGTTTATAACTTCTCCCAGTTGAATATAAATCAAACCTGAACGTTTATTTTGAGAAAAATGTTTTCAGTAATTTTTTCCCATCTCTGCTGCAGGAAATTGCTGCCCGTGTGAACCAGTCAGCTCTGGAGGCTGTCACTCCTTCTCCTTCCTTTCAGCAGAGGCATGAGAGCATGAGGCCAGCTGTGTAAGTGAAACAACCAGAGGCCATCTGAGGTGCATGTATCAAAACAAAATCCTGGATAAAGTTCCAGGGGGAAAAAAACCCACAAAGCTTTCTGTGATCAGAACTAAATCTTTGATAGACCAGAGGAAGAAAATTTCCTGAACACACCTTTCACTGCTGAAGCACTTTTGAGAATCCAGTGTTACAAGTAATCCCAATGCCAGCTGGTGGACGCTTTGGTTGGTTTCATCATACCTGAAATTTTTCTTCATGTGTCCAGCTCCTGGAAGCAGACCTCAAACTGTATTGTACTTAATATGTGATTATATATTGATGTTAAAACAATCTGATGCAATTATTAATGGAAGTAGTAACTTTAACTTAAATTTTATTAGGTATTGTTTGCTATACTCCTATCTTCAGGGTTTTAGTTTTCATTTTTAGATCTAAGCTCTGGAATATTGTACTGGTGTCACCTGTGGTTTAGTTCATTATCAATCAACCTGAACTTGCATAGCCTAACTTTGCCTTTTTGGTTTTGTTGTAGACAATCTCGTCCTCCTGCAGCTCGTACCAGCAGCACAGGGTCACTGGGATCTGACTCAACAGCTCTCTCAGCACTTTCCTTGGATTCCCTTGTTGCCCCTGACACTCCCATCCAATTTGACATAATATCTCCAGTCAGTGAAGATCTGCCTGGCCAAGCAAAGTCATCAGGGCAATCGGGCAGGTAGGAAATGTAGAGAGAAGGAAAAAAAAAAATCCCTAAATTAATGTTACTAATTAAAAAACAAACAAACAAGAAAACCACATTTAAGATGCAGTTCCAGCACACACATTGCCTTTTCCCTGACTGATGTCACAAATTTTGCAGTGGCCAGTGAAGCAAAACGATTTGTTAAACTGTTAAATCCAATTTTAAAAAAAAGTCTTATGTACATCACTAGAGTCAAGGTGTAGTTTTCTATTTTGCAGCAGCTTTTCTTGTTTTAATAGCCAATGCTTTTATTTATTGATTTATTTTAAACTTTTGGTTTCACAAAGTATTTTCCTTTCCTATTGCTTGCTCACCCAGCAGCTTGGGTTATTTCCTCTTGGAAACTCAAGAGAAATTTGGTAGCCCTAACTCCAGGTGATGATGGCATACGGTGACACTCCTCTTAAGCTGAAAGGTGAGTGAAAATGGTCTAGGCTTCTAGAGTAATTTCACATATGGACAAGTTAAAATCATCTAAGAGTTCATCCAAAACATAAAACATTTTCTCCTACTTGTTATTGTATTTGAGTGGGAGATGTACTAAAAACCAAAAACCTATAAATCATCACTGCATTTCTAGAAATATATCTATAGAATTCAAATATTAAAAAATGTAGTTACAGATCTACCTGCTCTTAGCAACAACAAAAACAGCCAAAGAGATGAAAACTAATTTGTGACTCTTACCACAAAAATGTGTTGTATCCCCCTGCCTCTAGGAAAATACTTGAATTTTGAATCGCATCTCACACACAGAAGAATTGAAATTATATATACACAGCTATTTTTTCAACCATTTTCTTTTTGTTGTTGTTTGGTATAGCAGGATAAGCATGTGGCCAACTAGATCCTTCAGAATACACTGATTTAAAATGGATTTGAACTGTATTGCAGGAAGTGGAAAGTTTAAGACTTAGCTGAATTCCTTTGTAGCCTGGTCTAACTCAGTTGGTCAGAGCAGGGTGCCAGTAACACCAAGGCTGTGGATTCAATCCCTGTATGGGCTATTCACTGGAGAGTTGGACTCGATGATCATTGGGAGTCTCTTCATACTCAGAATAATCTGTGATGTCATCAGTTTTAATTCTAGGCTAGAAAATAATATTTTTCATAGCAGAAGTTATAGAGTTGAGCTCAGTATTTTCAATTAACCATTACCTTCAATAAAGAACTGCAGTGTTTGTACAGATAGGTAACATGTTTGTTATTAAAAAAATAAGTACTTTTCTTGGTTTCTGATACTGATGACATATATTTAAATTTTATTTTTGTCTTTTGAGAGATCTGTGAGATTTTGCTTTTACTTTTTCAGTTTAATATTAAATGACAAGGAAAGTTCTGAGCAATAGAAGATACTAGTAGAATTTGCTTTTACTTTAATTACAGAAGTCAGCATTTAATGGATGGTTCTTGATTGAGTCCATGTTATCTAAACGTTGTAGCAATGCCATCTTGGCTTCAATTTAGAAAAATTTCATTACTTTAAACCAGACATCATTTAGTTAAAACATTTCTGAGAATTGATAAAATAAACTGGCAGTCAGTATGTGTGACTGAACAAATTTTTCTCATAGTTCTGAAATTTGCTTTTAAAACACTAACTCTTGAGGTGACACTTTCACTAATCCCATAAAAAACCTAATTTGAACTATATTGAACCCTTGCTAATAGCTTTTCAGCTACCAATCAGCCACAGAGAACAGGTAATTTCCTCTACAATTTTAAATAAAGTATCCCCATTTCCTGTGCTCATTCCTTTACTGTTTTTGAAAAACGCAGACTTGGAAGCCTAGAGTATTTTCACTTTTCTCTGTAACTGATAGTAATTCTGTCTCTGAGAGCCAGCAATAGCCACATTTCTCTTGACCCTCTAGGAGTAAAACCCCAGTGATGTTTTGAAAAAGCTGCATTTGAAATAAACCCAGGGCTTCTCTTAAGTAAGTAATTCAACACCTTGACAGTGATGAGAAGTGGGTGCTCCTGTGGAGTACTGAAAAGGCCTGGTTTTTGGCTGTGCTTCCTGAAGCTGTTCTGTGAAATTTCATCCCCTAAAACTACACCTTTTCAAATATTACCAAGGTTTTGGATTGGGTTTAAGCCAAATAAATAAATAAATAAATAAATATTTAAAAAAAAAAAAAAAAAAAAAAAAAAAAGAGGGAAACTTTCTATGGCAGCAATAGGACAATATCATCTGGTGTTTTCCCCATAATGTGAGACCTCAAATACAGCAAGTTATGTGTCACTCCTGATGAAATTGCTTCTCCTTATGATTCATGATACATTATTCCTCCAGATTACAAATTTGTTAACTCATTAAATGTTGGTATTTGGTGCAGCATGAGACTACTGTACTATCCATGAGTGGTTCCTGAAATCTGACTCCTGTTTAATGTTTTCATTTTTTAATAGACGCACAAATCCTTTTGGTGAATCTGGAGGCTCAAAACCTGAAACAGAAGGTAAAACAAAAATTTCATTTCAGTGCAAAATAAAAATAAATTCTGACAATTATAGTTCTGTTTTCTTCTTTAGTGTCTCTCTTCTAATTTAACACCATTTTTAAAATGCTTAATTACATTGCAAGGTGTTTGATAAGTCAAGTTAAATCTGTCTGAAAACCTACTGTAAAAATTATTCATTGCATCTTTGGTATTTATTCACCAAATGAAAAGATGTGTGATGTGCTGTGTAGTAACTGCACCTCTAATTGCTAAAGTAGGAGCCATCTCTTTCCAATTTAGGAAGAGTTTGGAGTTTCCTGACTGCAGTCAACTTAGATTTTGAGTGGGAAACCCAAAATGCAGTTTGTTTTTTTCAATAATTTTCTTTTTTCTTAGATTCAATTCTTCATCAGTTATTTATTGTAAGATTTCTTGGCTCTATGGAAGTGAAGTCTGATGAAAGCCCAGATGTTGTTTATGAAACAATGCGTCAAATACTCGCAGCTCGTGCCATCCATAACGTTTTCAGAATGACAGAATCACACTTGTTAGTCACTTGTGACTGTTTAAAGTAAGTTTGCTTCTGACTTCTACTGATGTTTATTTACAGGATTATCTTCTTTCACTCTGGTAAAATTTACTTTCTGGTTTGTCTTTAAAAACGAATTTTTAGGTTAATTGATCCACAGACACAAGTTACAAGACTACGAGTAAGTAACTTTCCATTTTAAGATAAATACCCAGCAACGTCATTCTTTTACTTTAAAAGTATTATTTTTAGATGATAGTAAAGATCAGTGATAGCATGAGATTTCCAGCCAAATTTCCAGTGTTATTAGGAGATCAGTGCAGACATTTAGAAACGCTTGCAAATCAGGTTTAGGGGAGTGATTTCAATAGGTCAAATTGGCTTTTCAGACTCCCTTCCCCCTGTGATCTGAGAGGGTAAAATAGTAAAGAGAGAACATTAATGATGGGATCACATAAGTTCTGAAGTCCAAGAGGCTTTGTTTGCTTTTTGATTTCTCTGTTTTGTTTTGGGATTTTGTTTTTAATGCATAATTGCCTTGAGGGTATTGAATGGTTTCTGGTTTGATTTCTTATTTCTCTACTTACTCCTTTCAAGTCCATTTTTTATAAAGACCTTGTTAGGCTATCAAATAAGACCAATTTAATGCTTTAGTAATAGCAGTCTTTATTCTTTGTATTTCAAAACTATTGCCTTTTTCCTTTTTTTTGTACAATTTATGGTCTGTCATTTAATTTTTTTATGTTTTTAAAAACACTGGTCTTTGAGGGCTCTGAATTGCTTTCCTTTTCGTAAAAGAAAATCTTGAGCATGAAAAAATATCTTGATATTTAAAGTTTAGCATTATGTTCAAAAATGCTCCAAAACTCACCTTTTACAGGTGAGGTACAACAACTGAGAGTGTGTCCCATTGCTAAATGCAAACATCTAATCCTAGGAAAAACTCATTCTGTCAGTTTATAGCAGCTGTGGTAGGGACTTTCAGAATTTTTAAGTTTGTTTGATGAGTCTTAAAAAGATAATTTGAAGTCCAGGAATAAGAATGCAAAAGAGTTTTCTTGTAACAAACTAATGAGGATATGTGATTTGTACAGGTTGGGGTTTTTTTCCTTGCTTGTTTAATTAGGAGAGCTGAGCTAATTGCAATGAAGGTTTTTGAGAAGTAGTGCCTTTACATGGAACTAAATATTGAAAGCTTAGTCACAAATGTAACTGTAATGAATGATTAAAACAAAATAAAACAGGAGTGTATCCATATCCACTTTTAGGAAGATGACTAACTCACAGAGCTGATGTGATCCCTTTTTCTTACGTGGAGTGTGTTTTCTGACATTTGCTTGTCTTTGAAATAATTTAGTCCTTGCTGTGTAATCTGTTTGTGTTTCATAATTACATTTGGTCAGGTAGCTCCTTGTGCTGTGGTTGTGCATTAATTAATGTGCAGTGTATCGAAACCTTGTGTGGCAAGTATTTAGTTTTAAGAATCAGTTTTAATCTCTCCATATCTGATCCTTTTGGCAGTTTCCTTTGCCCAATGTAGTGCTGTATGCTACACACCAGGAGAATAAGCGTCTGTTTGGATTTGTGCTTAGAACATCAGGAGGGAGAGTGGAGAGCCGCCAGACTTCCATCTGCTATATATTTGAATCAAATAATGAAGGGGAAAAGGTATTGGTGATGGCTGTGACTTGTATCAGTTGTGAATATGGATTCCAAGATGCTAGATCCATTCAAACTGTCTAAGGCATTTTTTATGAAAATATTTTTTTATATTTTTTACTGAAAAAGTTAAACCTGTCATTTTAAGTGCCTGAAAATGCTTTGTATCTAATTTGGAATGCTGGCTTAAATTTAAAGGCATTTTTAATTATTTCCTATCTATTTTGTGTTTAGATTTGTGACTCTGTTGGACTGGCCAAACAGATAGCTTTTCATGCAGAACTGGTAAGAATCTTTTTGGGGCAAAAGATGCTTGGGAATGGAAGGAAGGGGATATATTTAAAATGTGTAATAGATTGCATTCTGCAAGATGCTTCTAGATGCAGCAATACTGTTGTGTATTTTAGAGGATGTTTTTTCCCTAGAATTTAAATTCAAATGAAAAGACTGACCAATATCTACTGTAGAACAATATTCAATGTAGGATTAATTTTGCTACTTTTAACAACCATACCAGTCCTTTAAAAGCAGAATAATCAAAATAGTGATGTTAGAGTCTTGAGCACGCTCATATCAATCAGTAGTGTCTCAAACATCTCAAGTTGTTGTTACTGACTTTTATTGACATTTTTGCCCTTTAGGATCGAAAAGCCTCAGAAAAGCAGAAAGAAATAGACAGAGTCAAAGAGAAACAGCAAAAAGAACTGAATAAACAAAAGCAAATTGAGAAGGTACCTTTCGTCATGATTTCTTAATATTAGGTTTTTTTCTACTTACTTTTTTTTGCAATTTTGTCCAAAGCTGTCCACTGACAGTATTGAGAGATCATTTAGAAATTGTAATAATAGTATCCTGTGTCCGTTGCAGATGGCTTTGAGGGTAATACTCTTTTTCTGATTTCCCAACCCCCTTCCCAACTTAGGACTTGGAGGAGCAGAGCCGGTTGATAGCAGCTTCCAGCAGATCCAACCAGAGCAGCACAGAAGGACAGTTTGTAGTCCTTAGCAGCAGCCAGTCAGAAGACAGTGATTTAGGAGAAGATGGAAAGAAGAAGAGAGAATCTGAAGCCTAACATTGTCTGCTTCTTTAAAATTGGAGTCATTAATATATCTGGTGAAATGGCACAAGTTCTACAAGAGGTGAAATGTAGGTGGAGGGTCTGTCATGTTATAGAAGAGACTTCACAATGTATAGACCCTATTAGGCTTTGATTTTTCTTTCTCAGTTAAATGATTTCCATTTTCTGTCAGTATAATTTCTCTTGTATGCCAGACGAAGCGTGGTGATGCTGCCATGTTTATTACAAACATATATTTTCTCAAGGCTTCTCTGCAGTATGGAAAAAAAATGTGGGGTTTTCCCCACTTACCTCTGTTCAACTGACTGCTTTGGAAGCAAAACTGAAAAGTCATTGGCCTTCACAGTACCACTGAAATTTGTTCTTTACACTGCAGTATGGAGAACACCTTGCTGGAAACAAAAGTGGATGTCCAAATAAGACAGTGCTAAGCTGTACCCAGTTTGTTGCACATACCTGTTCTTAGATTTAGAAAGAAGGATTCCCTTTAACATCAGTGAGATGTGCAATAGTTCTAAACAAAAGGATCTTTTTTGTTTCATTTTGCACGGTATGATACTGTCCCATTTTTTTTTTTTTTTTTTTTTTTTATATAACACCAAAATCTTCTTTTAACAGGAGAAAAAGATACTGTCAGATTTAGATAAGTGCTGATGAGATGCAATTGAACTTTGCTGCATAAGGAAAAGCATTCTTCATCAAATTATAAGAGTAATGTATATAGCCTTGTAGCACAAGTGCCATGTTCTTGGATTTTGCCCAATACTTGGAATAAAAAGCTGTAAACCTTCATTTTTATAAAACATGCTTAGAGTTGCAGGAACATATTGAATTCCATCATATGAAAAATCTTCTGCATATGTAAATGCCTTGCTGCTAGTACACTAGATCTACTGAAAATCAGTTGAGGTTCTTTAGTCTTTCTATGACTTTGCAAACAGAATTTACCAGTTCTGAAGTAAGAGATGACACTAATCTTACATCCTGGAGTCAATTCTGGAAAGCATTTTTCAAAGTGATGTCTGTTTACAGCTTGTAATCTGCACTCCATATTCCATACCCTGTGTAATATTTATTTTGTATAGTATTAGATGTGCATTCACCTTTTGATCCAGAAGAGAAATCTTGTTGGAAGAGAAATATTTATTTTTGCACTAATTTCTATAAATATTAAAATCCAGAGGAACAGAAGATAGCTCTCTAATAGTGGCATGAAAATAAGAGGATATGTAGAGAGAAAAGAATATACTTATATTCCAAGTTATAATATAACAGTTAAGAGTGATTTACAGTTCATTGCAGGGCATTTCTGGTGTTCAGGAATGGAAGCAATTTTCAGAGTATCTCCTTGGCAGCTGGTGGTGGCCCAACTCTTCTTATTTGGAGTTGCTCAGTGCTGATAAAGTAAGTGAGGAATCTCAGGTCGTGTCTTCTGGATGGCTGTAGGTGCACAGAGGGCTCATGTAACTCATGGGAGTGCCCTGCATTGCCCACGCTGGCAGCCCCCTTCTGCCCTTGTGCTGGAGATGTGACTTTGTATGCAGGAGTTGGTGGCTTCAGCTCCTGTGACAGGAGAGAAGGGCAGCAATGCCTGCCCTCACAGCCCTGGGCAGGAGCAGAAGCAGCTGGAGCTGCAGAAGCTCTGAGCAGAGGTGGCACCACCGCCTGGGCAGGGGCTTGAGCAGCCACCTAAGGGCTCTGCCTTGAAAAAGGAGTGGGGGAGGTTGAGGAACAAGGAGCCACCAGTTTCTCTTCCTGAGTTAGTTACCAGGTCCTGTTCCAGTAAATTTTTCATCCCCAGAGTAGCCAGTCACTTGTAGAAATAGCTGCTTTTGCTGTTGCTCAGTTGGTCACATAGTATTGCCCTGTGGCTGGGTTTGGCTGGCACAGTGCCACATGGACCACACCAACCTGAGGCTTCTTTTAAAAGACAGTGGCATTTTTATTTCATATCTAGGCTTCCATTCTCAGCTCCCATTATTTAGAGACTATTTTTATTATTGTCAACAAAAATGTACAGAGAGGCACCAAATACAATTTTTTCCTTGTTGTGCTTAAATCAAGGCTTGCAGAGAGTGGCAAGGCAGTTTGTCTCTGCAAATTATTCCAGTTCATGTTTATTTGTTTTTGTTTGTTTTTATTTACTGATACTTGTTTTCTATCAAATAATATCACAGGGTAGCTCAAGGTTACTGTGTCTTTTATCTTTCTCAAGTATTTACTGAGGATGAAGCAGTTTGGAAACACAGGGAGCCTCTGACATCACTGATCTCCAGTGTCTAGAATCCAGTCCTCAGCTTGTCAGAGAAGGACTGATTGTGTTAAGCACTGGAGCTGCAGTAGCCCAGGCTCCAGAGGATGACAAATAATAGACAAGCACTCTCATGAAAAAGCATTTCTGATGTGCAGCCTGTTTTGCATTAGCCTTACTGAAGAAATGCCAGAAAATGGAATTAATGTATTTTTCTCAAAAACTACCATTACTCATGTAGCTATAAACCTGCAGGAAGAAAGGCTCATAAAGTTGTCAGGTGAATTTACTGTCAAATGGGATTTTTAGATTTAGCAATAAATACTGGAATTATTCCATTTGCTTTTCAGACTTTCCATATATGCCATTAAATGTAGCTTTCTAAAACAGAGTAGGAACTACATTTCACTTACTTTGGATGATTCTCGTCTTAACCACTAAAAATTTGATATGCACAAATGAAATGTAGGGGTTAGTTGTTTGCTTATTTAGGGGAGTTTGGTGTAAAATGAGCAAGCATGTGGGATGGATGATGATGAAAACTGCAAGAGCAAAGAGAATGTCAGCAGAGCTGGGGAAGTCAGACAGGAATGGTGATTGAGCTAGCAGGGGGAGAATTACTGAGCTTTGTCTAGGGAGGATCACACAGGTTGTAATTAGAACTATCTCAAGGCAAAAACGGCTGCTGAGGTTTTATCCATGCCTTTCTTCCCAAAAGGAAAAGCTATTTGGTACCTTTTTTCCTATAAAGTTTAGAACTACTTTACTAGAAAACAGCTTTTTTGAAAAAAAAAATCAGAATGATGCTTGGTATTTTTCTTGAGAGTATATAACATTTAGTGGGAACACCTCCTGGTCTGTGGGAACTGCATTTTACCATCTGAGTATTTTATTATTGTAACTAAAATACTGGATGGTTTCCTTTCCTAATTTACAGGAAATTAAATAAACTTCTTGTTTATTATTTCCTATTGCCTTCTATTCACAAACTGATCTTTCAATCACTTTTGGGTGAAGCTGTAGTTTGCTTCATGTGCTTCTATTATTACTTCAGTCACTCCTGACAATATTCTTTCAAGTCCATGATTCTGAAGTGACTTCATGAAGGTACTGAATTGGCACTGTTGTTCAGGACTAACTTGCTATGTTGCTAATTGCAGCCTCATAATTACTGCTAAACTTTTATCCCTTAAGTAAGAGGATATGAAGCTTGTTACACTGTGTAGATCTACACACTACAGACCAAGCCAGTCTTGCTGTCAGCTGTTTCAAGCTACATACATTCTTTATGTATGTAATGGCATGAATATACAAATATATCAGGTGTGCTTATGGGTATGCATTTTACTGCATTGCAGATGATAGCTGGCACTCCTCTGTGGTCACTGCTAGATTTGGCCAAGTCTGAACCAGAGGACAAGGTCAAAGTAATGTACTACTTAAACATATCTAACTGGATATGATCAGGTGGTGAAAAGTCAGTTGCATGTCATAGTCTTACTTCCTTAATCTGTCTGAATTTCAAATTGTATCAAGACAACTTACTGTCTAACAGTAAAGTAATATTTCAGAGTTAAGAAACATTCCCCTTCTAGAGGGTGTCAGATTTTCTCTTTATGTAGATATAAACCCAGAGCTGAAAATTGTGAAACAGCTGATGCAATTTTTGAAGCTGTAATTGATGTACATGGATGTAAAGAAATAAATTTGACTGTTTAAGGTAAATTCTGTCTATGCTTAAAACAGAGGTAAATTCTGATTAATTAGGTAAATTAATTAAGGTAAATTCAGAATTAAGGTAAATTCTTATTAATTAGTTGCACAGCATTTGGGACAAGCCAATGGTGAAAACTATGCTACAATATAGTCTCTTATTATTTAGGAAATAGTTCACCTAGAGAAAGAAAACTGCCACTGCTTAGTGAAATTAGTAGAGATAATGTCTGGTGTAACAGCAAAAGCTGATACTTTATATTCTTTCTCTTGTTCTATATTACAAAAATTCTTGCAAGGTAACTAGTATCCAAGGCTTTTTGTTTTAAGTAACCACTAAGTTGACATTTTTTTCCCTGCCACAGTGGTATCTAAGTTGTCATGACACGAGTCAGTGTATCATTGTTAATGCACTTGTATTCCTAATGAAGTTTATATTGCAAGCTGAGGATTTTGTACAATCTTTCTGGTCATTTTTATAATAGAGTGGAGTGGTCAAATTCTTATGATGGTGTTCTGGATTGGTCCTGTTCTGGTGAAGTGTAAGTGATTTTTTGCAGTGTTTGAGACAGACTTGCACATTTTCTCTGAATAGCTGTATTAAGAACAACCAATGGCATATTTATGTCAACTCTGATTGTTGTGTCATCATCTTGGAAATATGGGTAGTAACCCTATTGTGCAGGGCTTCAGTGAGCATTTTATATTTTAAATAAAAGCTTAGCTATAGTAACTTTCTGGGTGGGACTTGTACTGATGCAAAAGCTTCCTGCATTCTTCATCACACCGACTTTCAGGAAGTACCATTATTGGTGACAGGATGTGTTCCCTTCCATTTCTGACATGCAGGCATAGCCCTCCGTTGTCAAGTGTAGCTCAGTTCTCTTAATTTTTATAGTATTAGCCAGATAACCTCAGAGGAAGTTGTTACACTTGGGAATGCTCCAAACTTATTTTTGCAACAATCAGAGACTGAAGGTGAGCAGGAGCTGTGGCAGCTGGCTGGGCAGGGCCCATGGTGGTACAGGGACAGGGCAGTGAGGGCTCTGCAGAACAAGCTGGCTGCAGAGGCTCTACCAGCACAACCACTACCATGGGCACTGGACATATCTTCACAGGCTGAGTTAGTTTACTATGGGATAAACACCATGTAAAAAAAACATGGGCCATAACCACATTATGGTTAAATTTGTATTTTATAAGGTTTGTAGATTTTTCTGGGGAAAAGCAGACTTTTGAATTATGTAACTTCTGTGATAAAGATGCATGTATAACTAGAAAAAAAAAAATCTATGCTTACTTGATTATGAAGGAATAAATACTACTAATGCCAAATGTGTCGATGAACTTCTTGTCTTCTAAAATAGAAACTGATAATTGCAGTATTTTTTGAGGGAACAGGCATGCTGTAAGTCTTTCTAAGACTTCTGTAAGACTTCCTAAAATTACAGGGCTCCAAAAGTTTAAGCTCCACCTGATAGAGAGAAACTCCAAAAGTTGCAAGCATGGCTTTGGACAGCACTGTAAGGAAAATCCAGTTCTAGAGAGACTAGTCCAAGTTCATGGTGGATGAGGCATAGCAGTACCTGAGAAGGAACTGCAGAACTAACACAGCTTTCAGCAGTGCCACCTTGTTGAAACATTGGTATGTCACATTACCTGCTGTGACAAGCAGAGGTTTCTCAAGCTTGATCCCATTTCATTGCCTAGAATGGGGGATTGCTTTATTGGGTGAAGAGAATTAAGCTGTTCTTCAGAAATTCACTGTAGGACTTAACAAATAAAAACTACTTATTGTCAAGACAAGGGAAGAAGTACATGAGAAAACTACATCCCTTCCTGGTTTTAGTCAAATCCCTGACCTTTAACTAAACCCTGAGTTTAACCCTGAAATGGGGGCAGTGGTATCTGATATGATAGGCTTTAACTTGGCCATAATACAAGACCTGCAGCCCTGTATTCTAAACTTCTTTAACTTGTCACACTAAGCATTTAAAAGACTGTTGCCATAACTTCCAGATAGGTCATAGTCCAGGAGATCCTTAGAAAGGGATCACAAATACTCACGTTTTGGGGTTCTTGCCATTTTCTTCAGGGGCTGAGGGGAGAGTGCTGGCATTCCTTAATATACAGAGGAAAGAAAATCCCGAAAGAAAATCCCAAAAGAAAGAAGCATAACAGTCTTATCCACATTACATTCCCTTCAAAGTACAGGGCTAATATTTATGCACAGTTGAGGTTGTAGATCCCTGTGAAGTTCTCCTGTCCATAAAGGTCATATTCCTTGTACAGGATGTAGTCTTTCAAGCAGTTTGGCAGTGGAAGGAAGGTCATGAAGACAGGACAGCGGAGGCGCAGCCGTCCCATGCATGCCCGGATCTTCAGACGGCAAAGGTGCTTCAGAGGGCGAGGATTTGCTAGAAAGGAGAAGCAGAATTAAAATGCTACCAACTAAAAAGGCCCCAATGCCAAATCAGCTTGTTTTCATTAAAAACATTATCAGATACTTACTTAAAATGAAATGGATATCTGGCCAGAGTTCCTGTTCTTTGAGAACAGCTTCGAGCTTCCAGCAAATCTTAACGTGATCGACGTAATCTAACATGACTCGCACTACTTTCCCAGACACGTGCTTCAGCCAGGACAAGGTTATCACTTCACAAAACTGAAAGAAACAAAACATTCAATACTGCAGTAAATTACTTCTGTCTCTGAGAATATAAGAACAATTAACTTCCTTGAGCGGGTTTTTAGAGGTTGCTACAGCTTGCCTAAGCCTCACTAATAGAATCTAAAAATCTGAGAAATAGTTATTTTGTACTAGATCAAAAAATGAACTTAAGCCGCTATGTCTATTGGGGACTTGGTGCTTAAAAAAAGTGCTACCACTCTTAAGTGGAATTTAGACTTGTGTCCCAGGTGCTTAATAGGGGGATGCACCAGTCCAGTGCATGCATCATCTCATCTTTAGGTTAAAGAAGGGTTTATTAGGTTCAAATGGACTTTACAAACTGTGAAACAATGACACTGATGAGTGTCTCCAGGAAGCTCTTCAGGTTTGCTAATTTCTGCTCAGTGCTTATCCCACTAAGTCCAGTGGTCCTTTGAACAGCCTTCCAGTCTTGATGTTCTGGTACAGGACAATGCATAGAGCCAGCCTGCAAATCTCTGCTTTCACAGCATGGACAACACTGCCCTTCCTTACTGAGAGCCAGTTCCATACTGATCCATTAGCATATCATCAGCTGTATTTTCACAATCCAAAATTACTGTTTACAATCATTTGCTGTTGTGAACCAGGCTTCATAACATTTGTTTAATTTTAAAGCCTTGTCTATTCCTCTCTTTATGCATAAACTGTGTTCAAAACTTCTTTTTCTGTCAGTGTATTAAGCCCCTTTCCATTTAGTTTTAGGAAGGCCTCTGGTAGCAGTGTGACATGTACCATGGTGTCTTTGATAACGGTGGAGGTCCAGCCATCGGTCACGTACTGGGCGTGGGCCCCGCGGCCGCGCTGGCAGTCGAAGCAGCGCTGCACGTCGTAGCCGTAGCTCAGCAGCATCCTCAGCATGACCTCGTCTTTGAGCGCGTACTGCAGCGCTGAGGGGAAATGCGTGGTGTTCACGCGGCAGAAGTAGTTGACGTTGGCCCCGTGGCGGAGCAGCAGATTCATTAGCTCATAGTTGCCCATTCTCAAGGCTATTTGGAGGCAGTTGATGGGATCCTGGTTAGTCAGGGCTCCGGCATTGAGCAGCAGCTGTGTTGAGCAGATATCCCCGTTGGAAACAGCGAAGTACAGGGCTGATTTCCGGTGGTCGTCATAGCCTTTGCGAACTCTCTGAGCCAGCATAAAATTGGCATCAAAACCCGACTGCAGGAGAAACTCAAGGCACTGAGGATGTGCTCCTGCTGCTGCTGAGTGAACTGGACTTATGCCACTTTCTTTAATGGCAGCAAAATCAGTCACTGGAACTAAATATTTTAGAGCTCTGAAAAATTAAAAACAGAAGCATCTCAGAACCTTAAACATTTTGGTTCACTGAACTCATCTTTGAATTTCTCTGAGTTGTTGGGCTTCAGAATTCATCAAGACTGTTAGAATAGTTTTAATATACCAAATCAGTACTATGGCATGTATTGACTTGAATTGCTAACAATGAAATTTTTAGCCAGCAATGGATACTGACTTTACACCTACTACATATAAAATATTATTATATTCATGAACAACCAATTCCTTGCTATAGAAATTAATTATTCCTTCCCAATAGAAATTTTTCCTGAATGTTGAAAGCACAATGTTATTGCTTAACCTATTCCCTATTCCTATTAGGGAATTAATAGAATATGTATTATAACATGAATACATATAATCTATAATGTAATATATACATCCAAGTTTAAATATAACAATTAATATACAGAAAATATTAATACAGAAATTAAGAATACTCAGGTGCTTGTTTCTCATTTGTTAGTTCAGATTTCAGCATAAATATCTTCCAGTAGTCTTACTCTCTTTAATATAGGGATAACCCTTACTCTCTAAGTCTATTTGTCTATTTAGTATATTCACCATTCACATTTCTGTAATGAGGGGAGATGAGACATTGACCCAAAGAGTATGACAATGTCCCAGGAACCTCAGCATCAGACTGAACAGTGTTACTACTTGGGACAAAAGGGGGAATACCATAGGGATTAAGATGTACCTCCTAAAATCATGAAGATTTTATCCTGACTGGTCTCTTACATTCAGACACAGAACACACATATTTACACAGTCAAAAATAATTCCTTGCACAAAACTACAGATTTTTCTGCCTGATTTGAATAAGATAAAATTAGTAAAATTACTATTTCTGGTGTCACTATTATTTGATTTTTAAGTACATTAACTCACAGAAAGTGTCCTCTATATGCAGCTCTGTGGATTGGCAAATGACCCGAGTGCTTTGGTACATTGGCATCAGCCCCATATTCTAGTAAAAGACTCACAGAATCTGGATTTCCTCCTCCTGCTGCTTCAAACAATATAGAAGCACAGTCCTTTGCCTGTGAAAGAACATCTGCACCTGGGAAGAAGCAGCAAGGATTTTCACAGTAGTCACTGTAAATATCCAGTTGTAATTAATATCTCCAACCCCCCAGTGATATGGTATTTTGAATTCTATTTTCCACCAAATAGAACCACTGTGGGCATAAATTTTCATGTTGGATTCTTGATCCCTGGGAACAAGAAGGTCCAAATTGCTTTGAACACAGTAAGAATTGTTCCTAGAATTGCGCCAGCACATGGTTTGGTTCCTATTCATCAAAACAATTGCTTTTGGCTTACAAACAATGCATTTCAATTATTTTACTTTACAAAGTCCAGGCAGGTGTAACTGTAAACATGAGAGCACCCAGTATCCAAACAGTTCATGCAATCCTGTTCCATTGCTGTTGAACTATAAGGTAAAATTCCCCACAATAAATATGACAAAATAATAGAGCATTTAAAAAACAATTATAAGTACTCACTAGAATATTAATATAATATTAATATATTAATATTATATAAATTGATATTTATCAGGCCATCACTACATCACAACCCTCAGTGCAGATGGCATTTAATTTTCTCTAGTAAGGTGAGCTACATCTGCTGTTTTTGAAGGCATATCTGAAGCCTTCTCTTCCTATAAAGTCCTATATAATAAAGTCTCACCTCTTTGCAGTAAGAGCTCCATAATTTCTGTATGTCCCATCTGTGCAGCCAGTGCTAGAGGTGTGAGCCCATATCCACTGCGGGGGTCAGGATCTGCTCCAGCATCCAGGAGAAGCTGTACCAGATCCTTCCTGCCCAGCCTGGCTGCCTCATGCAGAGCAGTTCTCTCATGGACACAGCGCAAATTCACTCTGGCACCGCATCGCAGCAACAAGGAGGCAATGTCATAGGAATCAAGTTTAATTGCTGTAGGACAACAAGCAGAGCATCAGACAAGATTGTTATTCCATGCAAAGCATCAGACAGGATTGTTATTCAATGCTATTCTGTGCTATCGTGTTACATGGCAGCCCAGGAAAGCTGTTCCTGACAGTGCTACTTATGCAATGAGAAATGCCACCCTACACTGAAAGGTTTAATTCATCAACAAGTCTGTTCCTTGCTTCCAGGACAGAACTAAGTATGTAAATGAATAATTTCGTGGTAATCTCTTTTACTTCTTTAGATTTTTTCTCTCTGTTGCATTTGGTAATGGAATGAAACACAGCTTTCCTTACCACTAGATGGAGACCACACCCAGGGCCTTGGTGCTCAGGAGCTACCACCAGGGCTCTGTTTCATCTCCACGAGCATTACCACAATATGAAACAAAGCTTATAATGACTCTTTCATATGCCTTCTTAGATGAATAAGCCTGAACTCTTAAGTCAGCAAGGATCTTAAAAGAGAAATTTGCATTAGCTCCAGTGGATGGGAATGATTAGACAACACCCTTCCCTGCTTCTCTCTTTGATCTTTCAGGTTGTGCAAGATAGTGAGTGTCCTTCAGCAAGACACATTGGGCGAGAGCTTCATGTACCACAGCTGCTTGAACACTAGTGACAGCATCATGTGATAGAAACTGTGATGTCCCATTATCTGTTGTAACCTACACAGCTACTTCAGATAAATCCCATGCATCCCCTTCTTGGGGGATGGTGCATTTTAATGTCGTGCGCTTCAAAAGTATCTAGCAGTTCCATATATTTTTTTAGTCAGATGGCCCTGACTTGAAGCTGCATGCATTTTACAAGGGTAGACTGAGGGTCACACACATGATTGGTAAGCCTTTATCCCCTCCTTTAACAACAGTTTGGGAAAAGAATCCACCCTTCCAATGCATGGGATCATCCAAGAAACTTAAGAGTGCTTCTCTTAAGAGTGGGAAGACACTTTCCTTTTTTTGGGTAGGATTCAGGAAGAATGAAGTCATCATAGTTCAGACTGAGGGAAGCAAAGGAAATGAATGCAGAACACTTTTGAAAAACACTCTGGCAAAATATAGTTCTTTAGAAATCATGAATAACATTTCTTGTGCATGATCAAATTAAAAGGGGCATTCACACAAAGATTGTACGCATGGGACTATACTAGGACTATAGTAAGTATGGGACCTTATTCCTAAATTACAAAATATTAAAGTGAACTGAGAATGTCAGCCTGTCTTCTTCATTTATCATCCTTGGACTAATGCTGGCAATGTCTAAATAGGGACAAATACTGCATAGCACTCTACATACTGCAGATAAATCAGGCTGGTTTGCTATAATTTTTGATAATTAAATCCAATTACCATGGGTTTTGGAGAAAAAGGCTGATGCAAAGAAGGAGATATCATGTGGGCAGAGAATATGAAAGTTCTATGCCTGCAGACATGAAGGACAGTAATAGCATGAAGAAGCAGAAGGACTCACTACCTCACACCACTTCAGAAATGATGCCAAGGAAAACAGAGGATGACACTCTGCACTTCATGGAGAAAGCTAATTATCACCTGACAAAACCAGACAGGGACAGACATATTTAGTGCTGAGATTATATTTTTTTTTTCTCCTTATAGCAAAATATTTTAGACATTGAAATCAAAAATGTCACATTGAAACCTAAAATGTGTAACCATATCCTCACTTCATTCCCTCACCTCTCCACCCCTAAAAATAGTATTCACCTATAACTAAAGGAGAATCTCCCTCTTCATTTTTAACATTGGGATTGCAGCCATTGAGCAGGAGAAAGTGAACATTGTCCAGAAAACAATTTCTTACTGCCACCAAGAGAGGTGTTTCTCCTTTCAGAGTGGACTGTTCCCACATAATGTCACGGGAGGCTGAAATACAGAAAAGCAGAATACATTTGAAGTTGGATGATTCATCAAACTTTACTTTGTAAAACTTTCTGCTGGAAAACTAGAAGGACTTTGTACCTTTTAAAGTTATTTCAAGGATGTTCTTATTTAGCTGTGCTGCAGCTTCATGCACAGGAAGCCAGCCGTGCTGATCTGCTTCTTCAAAAGCAGAACTGTGCCTCACCAGCTTCTTCAAGGCCTCCTCTTGGCCTGTGGTATTTTAACAGAGACACATATCCCATTACTCATCATAAGACAAAATTCAGGCAACTAATACATTGAGCACCATTTATCCCACCAGTGTATCTTGACAATTTTAAAAGAAAGGCCTGGAGTTTTCCCCTAATTTTAGGGGATGAAGCACTGGAATTTCTGAAAGGAATGACACTTGAACCCATCCCACTTCAATGCCCCATCTAATAAGCTAGCTTTTGGATGTCTTGCTTTTAGTTTCCTTAGTTCTCCCAAGATTATGTAAAGAAAAGCTGCACTTAAATCAGGTGACTGAACCCCTAAAATGTAGGCATTGCTCAGCCATTCCTTCCCAGGGGTGTAGGCTTAGTGTGGTGTATTTGTACTTAACTGTCCGAATTGCTGCAATGATCTGCCCATGTTCTTTACTTGCAGTATACTGGAAACTACATAAACAGAACAAGAATAAGATGAGAAGTAAAAATTCTTATGAAACTAAGGATATAATTATACCTTACTTTAAATACTCTAATTTAGACAATACATTAGATTTCTCCAAGTTACATTGGTTTTGTGAGGGTTTAACACATTGGAACACATTTTTTTGTTGGTCTTTCCCTGACACTGGAAATAGTGCATTTTTCACACAAAGGCCAACAATTAAATGCTAAAATGAGGGGAAGCTCCCATACCAATCTAAATCTACTTTTACATCACCTACTGATCTTCTTCACAAAGCCTTATACTCACTTACATATTGATGTAAAACATCACCTGAAAGTTTCATACATTCCATATTTTCCAGAAAATGCATATACTTTTTCAGGGAGAATTCAGAACAAATGAGCTACTAGTGCTTTCCAGTATCTGTGAGACAAGGTCAGCACCATATAACATATGGAGTTACAAAGGAAAATAAGGTCTACTAAATGCTTACAATAATGCCAAGAAAACGCCCAAAAAAGAAATAATAATTTATTACCTTTCAGTCTCTGTTGCACTGCCACTTGTTTCAAGTTTATACCTCTCTTGTAAGCTTTCCTGAATAGCTTGCTGGGTAGAGATTTCCTCATCAGAATCACCATCAATCATATACACAGAATTATTCATGGCAAATCAGCACAACATGGATCACTTCTGTATGGAAGCTTTTTAATTAGAAGCAGACATGTTAAATCTTCAGGTTAAATCTGGAGTCATAGAAATAGCAATCACTGTGTCAGTATCAAGAGAAATGAAACATAGTTTAAAATAAACAGTTAAAAAAACCTGTTATATGCTTAAGCAGTCATGCTGTTCTTGGCATATTCAAGATCTCACATGTTCTGTTGAGCTCTAACCTCTCATTTGCTTTACCTTATCAAAACTTCCACTTCTGTCTTTCAAGAGAGCTGCCCTGAAAAAACAAAAGAAAACAAAATTACAGGGCAAGGTAAAATAAAATTAATAAATAAAACTGAAAGCTAATAAATAACTTGGTAAAATGAATGAGTACAGGAAGTTTAAGGAAGTTGTTAACATGCCAACTACAAAGCTTGGAATAATTCTAGAAACTTCCTAAAGTTGGGCAGCAGTAATCCACAGAAAATCTGCATAATTTATTTTGTCACCTGATCCACATAATGTGTGATTGCAAAGCCTTGCTCTGTAATTGCATATGTAGCAAAAAAGAGAAATATATTAGCAACATACACAGTAAAAAATTTTTAGTAATTACTGTTAGTAATTTATTCTACCATGGCTCAATGAATACATAAATATTTTAAGTCTAGACTACTTTTCCTAAAAATGCTACTAATTTTCCTATGAATTGAGAAAATATACTGGGTTTACTCACCTTCTGAAAGAGGGAAAAATCTCAGCCTTTGAAGAAGGGATTATTAAGTTGAAAGTGACATTTTCAGGATTGTAAACAATCTCTGCAGAGCCCATGTCCATTAATAGCTCACTATAAATACCCGATCATAAGATACTCTGGGGCTTTCTCCACGTTTCTCTCACACACGTCAGTTATGTTTAATAATCTGACCTGATAAGTGGTGCCAACAAAAGAAGGAATTAAAAGTCCAGTTTCCTTGTAAAAATACTTCTGATTTTTGGAATAAGAATTTCATAACTATAGCAGTAAGTATAATACTATAAAAAGAAAATTCTTTAGTGCTGTCCTAGGAGAGCAAACTGAAGATGGTCTTAGTAGCTTGCTCAAGAGTGAGACAGCAGGAAAAAAAGCCCTGAAACAGTAAAAGTAAACAAAACCAAGAAATAATCAACATCTATTAAATTATTACATGTTCCTGATTACTTAATCATAATTCATATTAATATAAATAGAAAAGCAATTGAAAAACAGAATTTTTGAAGGGAAAAGCTGTTTCAGAAAGACAGATTTACACTGGTTCAACACCCAATAAGCAGGGAAATGAGAGACAGAGATGCCCAGTTGCAATAGTGATGGTAGGATGGAGTGAGACCTTTATGTGCTTCAGTTATTCCTACTGTATTTTATAGAGGGATCCAAACACAGAACAGATTATGCCTGTATCCAAATGCAAGGTAGAAACTGTTCTTTGCTAGAGGAGATGCAGAAAGAATGCTTGAGTAATGTTTTTAAATTATTTTTAAAGAAAACAAAAGTGCAGAATCAAGTTTATTACCTGTAATGTTCCTCCCAGAAAGTGCAGACTACTTTCATTTCCCATGAAAATACATTTTGTGACATTCAATTAATGCACAAGAAAGATGTTCACATTTTAATAATATTACCAAGGGCTAAAATCCTAGTTGTACTGCTCACAGATTGTAAAGATTGTCATATTAATAGTACATACTTAATACAAAAGCTTGAGGGTCAGAAAGTATTTGTATGCCCTCTTACAACAAAAAAAGCCTCCAGATGTTTCTTTTACACACTAAATCCCACTTCCTCTGTAAGCCAGCAAAGAAAACAAGACGTTGTCAAGTCTGTATGTGAATCCACAGTCAGTCATCTAGCTGGCACAGCAAAGCTACACCTCTCTTGATCCAGTGCTGGACTGGCTGGTCCGTGTTGAGCCTCAAAGCAATGACGAAGTTTGTGGAATGCCCAGTGGTGGACAGGACCCCTTTGCGCTCACTTGTCTTGTAGAGTGGGCAAACATAAGCAGTAGACTTCTTTATATCTGATTTTACAGCTACAAAAAACCCCCAAAATAATGCATTACATTCAGCAGATCTATTAGTTGACACATAATCTACACACAAATGTCAAGTATTTACATCTTTAAAGGTCAATAAAAACACAGAATTGTTTTCTGAGCAACAGAATAAAATTATCTAGATTCTTCTTGTTTTGTTCTTAAACCCAGCTAATTTAGTTAAAATTTATTCTCAGGACTCGATGCCTTCCTATGATTCTACCAGCTTGTAATACTCAAAGATACAGCAAAATCTGAATGGTTACCTAGTTAATACATAGCTTATACACGAATTTTTCACAGCTCCACAAGAATTCTGGTCTAGTTGCCAGAGAACCTAACTGCAATTCAAGTCATCTGAGATTCAAGAACAGAACTCTGCAGGAACTCTTTGTATGGCCAGATTGCTTGCATGGAACTTGTGCAAAGCACAAAATCATGCAGGTCTGAACAAATTCATCCAGCCTCAAGAGGAGGCACAAGCAGAAAAAGTGGCAAATTTTTATACTGCCTATTTACTAATGCTTAAATTGCAGCAGTTGCAGTAGCAAGTTCTGACTTTGTACATAAATAAAAACAGGAATTTACCCCTCTCAATCAAAGAAAACAAGAGTTGTGGAAATTATCTTACTAGTACAAAACACAGCTATCACAGAGCTTAAAATAACCTGAACAAACCCTATTAAATCACATAAGGTAAAACACTCAGTCTCTGTCAGCCAGTCAAAATTCTCAGTGATGTTCAGTAAAAAAAGGAAACCACTGTTGCAATTTCTTGATGAATAGCTCACACATCAGAGAAATCATACTCACTTGGCTTTATCCAAATGATCGGCATGGCATCAAAGAGCACTTTGGGATACTGCTCAGTTAACATTCCCCTGGAAAGAGAAAGTGATTTTTTTTTTTTTTGGAGAAAGGGTTTTTGCCATGGGAACAAGTGCTCACACAGTGCCACATATGCAAAGTAATTGTGGCTTCAGGGGTTTGGTGGGCATTTTTGGTTGCTACTTGCTAGTTTGTTTGTTTTTTCTTCCCCATTTTCCATGCATGAAAGAGCACTTAATCTGGTGTGTTATTTCAATAATATGAAAAGTATCACTTAAATTATTTAAATTATTATTTAATAATTTAAATTATTATTAAACTATATGCAGTCTTGTTTGAGCACTGCAAAAAGCTTTCCAGAACCACAGTAAAGCACTTGGCTACTGACCTGGTCCTGTCCCAGCGAGCTCCATCTAAAAATAATCCATGGATGTAAACACCGTCCTCTGGTGCAGTATCAGCAGTATCCTGATTAATAACCTGCAGGAAATAAGTGTTCCAAGTCATTAAACTCTCACAGATATTTTATTTTTGAGCTATTATGCCAATTGTCAATTTTCAGACCAAACCAAACTGAGGATAATATAGTAAACCTTCCTTTCAATGCTACTTTTATACATATCTGTAGAGACAGCAGACTTCTCTGCTGTTCTCTAGGTTTGCTAATTATCTTTTTGTAGGTTATAAAATGAGGCTTTAATCACACAGAAGAATATACAGTAGATAGACTGTTTTCTTAAGTGGAGTTCTGGGTCCAGTGATAGAATTATACTTTCAATCACTTGGAGAATACCTCTTCTACAGAGGTTATTTAGCCTGCCAGTCTTACCAAATATATGTCCTCAGACTGCAGTCAGTTGCAAAATTAACCTTACAGTTAGGATTTATTTACTACTTCTTACCACATCATCAGGACTCAGATTAATAAAATACAATTTATAGCTCATCCATACCTCAAATTCATATCCTAGAAGGTCAATAGGGATCCTGTGCTTCCTAGCATAGTTTTGCATGGCTCCAGTTAGGAAAGCTTGAGTAAAATAGAATCCTGACAGCCAGAAAACAGCAGGCTTGCCTAATTCATACCAATCCTGGAGTGAGGAAAGCAATACATTGAACAATCAGAAAGAGAGGAATCCCATACATTTTGACTATTTTCTACGTAATTGTACTCAGAAAATCTAAACAAAGCCTTTCACTTTTTTTCCCAATAAAGACAAATTATATGGAAAAGTAGATTGAACAACTGGCAGCACTCCAATTGTACATTACCTGTAAAAACTTCAGCCTTGCTAGCAAATCGACAATATAGCTCCCTAATGGTTTTAGACTTGGGTATGAATGCTCTGCCCACTTCTCAGGAACTTTTCCAACAAGGAGACTACCAGATAGAGCCTCTAGGGCAGCATCCATAACAACCAGTCCTTTAATGGCTTTCTTCAGGTTAATTAGAGTAATGCGAATAGTTCGGATTAAGCTAGAATTAAAAAAAAAAACAAAAAACTATTTTCACACATTCTGCATATTTGTTAAACATGACTATGTCACTGGAAAAAAGTAAAATAAGTGGATTATGAAGGCATCTATAGAACTTTTACAACTTTTTAATCTATACACATATCTACACAACAATCCACATCTGTAAAATCATGGATTTGTGCGTTAGTGCAGGTTTCTTTAAGACCAGGAACAGTAATAAAATCTTTTGTCATCTCTGATATACTGAATTGTTTGGTAAGAGGGTAAATTTGGAACACCAAATGTATTCACTATATACTAGATAAGAAAAAAGGTTTAGATTGCAAAAGAAAAGGTGGATAGGGTGTACAATAGGAATTACTTGGAGACTTAAGGCCAGAGAGCACTTGGGAGAAAACTAAGCAGGAGATACAAAGAGACAAATAGGTAAGAACGAGGACAAAGTAAAACCAGAAAGAAGGAATGGAAAGGCAGGTGAAGATAAGAAAGAAAATTAGGAAACAAAGTCAAAAAAGAGATTGAGGACCCAAAGAGAAAAATAAATGCAGTTAAAAAAATTTCAAACAGAATCACATGAGAATATTAGGAAACAAACAAAAATATCTCTATTACAAAAAACATTTCATAAACTATAACTGTGCATGTAGAGTCTCTAACTCCTTTACCCTACAGGTCAGAAATATGAGGAAAATAAAATACAATGAAGGTGAAGATGGTGAAAGGGAAAGTGAAGTTAAAAAAACCCAAAACATATATATAGTTCGCATTCTCTCTTCCCAGTACTTTCTCATACTCTCTCCTTTTCTCTTTTACTTAATATCGCCACTTCATTTTTCCAGACATCTATCCTTCACTCTGGCTCCACAAGAAGCAAGGGTGTTAGGACTGCAGATATCACTGCAGGCAATCAGAAGGGAAGAAAAAAAAATATTTCACACAACACAGAGCTTACAGAATATGATTTGCAACGATTTCTGGTAAATGTAATAAAAGAGAACATTCTTACTGGTTAAATCTTTCCATTTCTTGCACCAGCACAGTGTTCATACTTTCTTCATATCTCACAGGATATTTAATTAGGCAACTTTCAACGTCAAAATCCTTTGGAAGCTGTAAATGACAATACATTTAGAAATAATTCCATATATCATTATGATTATACATTAAAGGTATGCAAATGCAAAAATTTGCAGAGCAATAGAAACCATTAAACTTTCTGATTAGTATCTTAGCAATACAGGATTCAGTAGTTCAATCTAAGTAAAAATTTGAGGGATTTTAATGTTCATTTAAAAAAAACACCACCTAGAATTTTTAATATAATGAAAATTTATGAATATGTTTCTATTTATTGATTTTAAATTTGTTCATGTTAATTAATCAACTGTTCTTTCAAGTTCTCTGTGCTCTGTTTTCTCTCTTTCTCCTGTCTTCTGCCTATTTAATAAAATTTCTTTCAACTGAAATATAGCTGTGGTCTGTTACAGCCACACAAATTCTTACTTTCACATTGCACTAAATTCCTTTCAGAATTATTTTCTTTCAACATGAAAACTACTTTACAGTGAAGATTCTAGTTAAGGAAATTCTGCTTTGTAAAAAGATAAATTGAAGCAATTTGTATAATACAATACCTTGCTGAGAATATCATCTGCAATTGCATAAAGAGTGCTGTCACCACCCCCAGAAGTCCCCTGAGTGCCTCCTCCTTGTGTTAAAAGCAGAGATCCAAAGATGGTCTTAGTTTGCTGAAGATCTTTTGCAATATCCACATTTTCATGCAAGCCAAATACCTCTGGGTGCTGAGTAAATGGAAGACTCTAGGATAAAATAAAAAAAAAAATTTGGGTGAAATAAAGCAGAAGGAACCTGATTCAAGATTTCTTTAAGAAGTCGAGTGAAAAACTACCACCGACTTCAACTGCAGGTGAGTGAGGATCTTAGTGGCAGGTACTTGCAGACAGAATTGCTGCTGACAGAGCCACCACCTCTCATAGAGAAAGTAATTTCCAAGGAATTTTCAATTATCTATGCTATACATGCTCCTATCTACTTAATTTGAGATCATGGCGATCATACAAGGATGCCAGGCAAGAACCTGAGCACACCATTAATTGTGCTGCAAAACGACCTCTTTAAGCCTTGAAAGATTTCTTTCTTAGCACATCATTGTAACATTGCAAAATCTTGTTGCTACTTTTTACCTTAATAAATTCAATGTACTCCTCATATGTGCCTTTGGGTGGAGCATAATAGTTGCCACTGGGAGAAAAAGTGTAACGAGGATTTTCAATTATATCTGGGTTATAGAAGTCATCCAGCATTGTCAGTAGCAAACGTCTGTCCCAGTCATCTGTCACTCGACCTCCATAGTTACATTCACCAGTCAGGTAAGAGACAGCTTCAAAAGGAACATGGCTATACTCATTGATGAATAACTGAAACAGAAATAAGAGCAATTCCAGAGACTTGCAGTAACTGCTAAACAACGTGACCTAACAGATAAAAGGCTGGAAGCTATAGCATGTGTAAACTGTAGTTTATGGAGCTTTCTTCCCAGGTGCTGGAAATCCAAATTCTGAAATCTTATTTTCAGGCGAAAATTATTGTTTAAAATCAAGACAAGTTAAGAGTAAAAGACTCTTATGAATATCAAAATTACTCAATCATCCAAGTCATTCCTGAATTATTTACAAGTGGATGGTTTATCCAGTTCAAACTTTACAGATGGACACTTTTCTGCACCAGAAATAAAAGTGCGTTTCACTTAATTTATCTTTTAATCTTCCTCCAATCTCATTCATAAACTTCTTGATAACTTTTTCAAATCTTCAGCCTCAACTTCTGTAATTCAGTTTTAACTCTCCTGACTTTTCTACAGAGTGCCTATAAAAGGTTCAAGGTCAAGTTCACCATCTCCTCTTGGGGAAGGAGAATAGTCTGAGGTTCTGTTAATACCAATACACCTGTAAAAAAAATTTCCCCCTGCTAACCACTCCTATAGGTGACTGTCATTGATATGTGCTACTTAAAGAACAGTGAGCTCTTGTACATAATAAATTTAACTTTTATAACACACATATGTATTCATTATATTTCCACATGTAGAAATATAAACTTTTTATGTCATCTGTAATTTTGAAAATATTTATAATGTGATTGACATTCCTTGCCTTTATAGCTGAAGTCCTGAATATCTATAAACATTTGAGGTAACTTCAATGCATTTCTCCTTGTAACTCCCAGCTGAGCTTTGCAAGATCAGAGTTTAGAAGGTAATCTGTGATTTTACCTGCAGCTGTCTGATACTGATTCGCAAGTCAGACTCATTAAATCCATAGGGTATATTCCAACCAAGGCCCAAACTTCCTTCTCTCCTGAACAAGAGCATGGAAGAAACAAACTCCAAAGAGTAGTTTCTCCCATATCTTTGAGAAAAGCAAAAGAAAAAATGTATTATCAACTAGTCTATAAGCTCATAGTAGTGTGCAGCTTGTGTAGTGAGCACCCCTGGATTACCACTCCCCACCCAGGTATACACCCAGGTCACTACGAAACACCTTGTGGTTTTTGCCTTGGGAACAAGTACACACACAGTGCCCCATGTGCAAGCACATTTAGCCAGTTCCTCAAGTACATTGATATTCTTTAATGTATAGGGCAACTCACTTCATAAGAATTCCAATAGCACCAGATATTTATTTTTAAGGTTCATTAGATAAACAAAAAATACAAATGTATTTTTAAAGCAAGTCCTTAGGTGCAGTCACATCTATGTATATTGATAACTCATATCTCTGATCCCACTGTTTTTCACTTCCTTCACAGGTAATGATTAGCTAAGTTGTTCACCAGGTATCAATAAGATATATGGGCACTGCAGTATTTGGTTCCTGGTAGCAAGAAAAAGTCTCCTTAGTGCTCATCATTTCAATAATGACAGACATGCCCTTCTAATCAATGTTCAGAGTCCATGTACATGGTTTACTATGTGTGTGTAGCAGGTAAGTGATTTAATAAAGACTAAGAAATGATTTAAAATAGTGCTACAGGAAATTACCTGGCAGAGGTAATTCTTAACTAATGATACTTATTACTGCAAAACCTAAATTCACAACCACAGTAAAAATTTTAGCTCGTAATTATTCACTCAAGAGATAGGCACATTACCAACTCCTTTCCAGGGCATCCAGCAAAGAATTCAGGATCAGAAATAGGATCAGAAAGAAATGACTGAAGTAGGTTTAAACGGAGACCAGTAGGAGGCTCATTTGTCATCTTCACTCCATTCTGCAGAATGGTTACTGGAAACTAGAAATTAAAAATAGCAAAACTGCATTCAGAAAGGGTGGAATAGATCGTATTCTGGTTTTTTTACATAAACAACTATCTGCAAGAAATTATATTTTAAAGGGCAACAGCTTATAAAAAAATCTCCAGGACATCAAGAAAGTAAGACTGCTGTAAATAACAAATCTGTATTTTAAAATGTTTTCTTGGTATTTAAGAGTTCATAACTGAAATGCAAGACTAAATTTTTGAATTTATGTGAGAGCAAAAAAACCTTCTTAATTATATATGCTGACAGATTCATAGTTCCATTGAGTAATATACAAAATATTGCACATCACAGTATCAAAATATTACAAAGGAAGCTTGATATTATCATGTTTATAATTATTTTTTAAGTGTCCTTTCTTTGTTAAATTATTTCTTCAAAGCCTCATTGCATTTCAGAGACGCTTTGTATTATCAGCTCATTTAGGTATACAAAAATCCCCTAAAAATGCCATCAACTTTCCCTAAACAGAGATTATGGGGCCATGCATATACCTTTGGTGAAGGGTAACTTGTAAGCCAAAGTCTGAATTCTGGGTGACATTTTTCACTGTCAAGCTCCTCACATATTTTCTCCAGCATTGGCATCCAGGAGACAGCTAAATGACAATTTTGTAAACAAACCCATGTTCCTTCTTCCATTCCTGTTTGGATCATTTTTGTTGCAATTGGTCCTTGTCCTTGTCCTAATGAGATGGACTGAAACTTATCTCCTACCATGTCTCTGTCATTTGCCAATTTCAGGAGGCCTTGAACAGAAAGCATAAGATTTTTGCACTCACGCATTAAAAAGATGTCATGTCAATTAAAAAAAAAATTGAAAAACTTCTATTATTATTTTGTTTCCATACAAATTCCCATTTGAAAAGGCACAGAATTCCACCAGTCTGACATAATGCACTCAAATCCACTTGCAGAAAGTGCAAAATAATCCTCCCTGTGTATTGAAAAGGAATTTGAGGTCCCTATTTTCTCTGTGTTTACTTACTAGACATGGGATCTGCTCCTGGAGACAGCACAAATATTAAAGGGACTGTAGCAGTTGAATCTAAGTAACTTTTTGCTAGATCGAAAGGTGGTGGCTCTACAAATTTCTTTCCCAGGTTCTCAGTAACAAATGTTGTTATAGCTGGACCAATCTGGTAAAAAAAAAAGCAAATACAAACCATTAACATAGACATATAACTGCAAGTCTGACATTGTCTTCATGCCAAATTCCCATGCCTGCAGAAACTTCTCTTATTTGCAGAGATTTGAGACCAGTCTTGCAGAACAATCCAGAAGCAAAGGTTTGCCTCTTGTTGACATCTTCCCCCTTAAATTTTCCTTACAAGAGGAATAATAATGTTTTTAGAAAATAAAGAATAACATACCTCATATAAATAATATTAAATAACATTAAGACTTTGATTCAGGCTTTTACTGATGTGGAAGACAAGCACATTCACCCTTAGGAAATATTAATATAATTATTTTTAATTAATTCAAGGGAGCAAATGTAATGTGCCTTAAATTCTAACTCTGATAGTTTCTAAAGAATATGCAATACAATTTGTTAAGTGCACCAAAGGCAGAATTTGTTGAAAGTCCATCTTTGTCATTCGAATCAACACAATTTATTTCTTTTTGCCTTAACAGTCATTTGCATGAAAGCACACGGTATTAGATAACCTGTGTATTTTTTTCAGGCTAATATATCCTGTTCTCAAGTATACTGGGTGCACCAGGAAAAAATACTCCATGAAAAAATACTTTAAGAGAACTAGAACAATGAGAATTCTCGAGAAGATTCATTAAATCACGTCAGAAAGAAAGATTTCAGCTGATGCTTGTGTTGTTTATATTGGTCACTTGAAAAATAAAATAGCATTTACTTTCTCAATAAATATGATGAAGAACAGATTAATTACTGGAACAGGAAGGGCAAACTATACTACAAGGTATGGCACAGTCTACAAACATGCCATAACAGATAATTTTACCTTGTCTGGTCTTAAGCACCGAAGAACTATCATCTTCTGTAATTCAGTTAATGTATTATTCCACTCTTCTGGTAATGGAAAGTTGTGAGGCTCTTTGCTATCATACATTTTTTGCCATTCACCTATATTTTCAGAGACATGACTCCTAGAGAAAAAAAAACCCACAAGTACTTTGAATACCTGCAGTCTTTCTTTAAATGTTTATCAACATCTGAAAAATTCTAAGTTGACAGAAAATTCTTTCTGTTCCTCCAGCCAGCACTGCTTGGACCTTTCTAGGTCCAGGTGAATTTTCTACCTCCACTATTTCAGGAAAACACCACACTTTAACTGAAGAAAATTATCAGGAAATTCAACTAGGGAAGAAAAACTATTTTCCTTCACACAACATGCAGAGTATGTCCTTGGCAATGGGACATCTCATCATCCGCATTGCTACTAAAACTCCAAAGGGGCTGAAACACAAAACAACCTCAAAGAACTTCTTCTAAGAGAACAGTGTTACTGAACTCAGATCCAAATGCTCCAAATATTTGCAATCAATCAGCTAATTTATGGAAGTCTCATATAGCCATGCTGTCTCCAGTATTTAATGTTAAATTCTATTTAAACCCTGGCTGAAATTGCACTGAGTTCAGGAGAATAGGAGTTTACTGGAAAAACTCCTTCCCCAGAACTGCAGTGGAATTCTGCTACATGTACCATCTCTGGTTTACACTGAACCCTTACAACACTGTTTCTCTACCATGAAGATACTCCAAAAGAAAAGTTTCTTTAGGAAAAGCCTCAAATAATTTAGAAAAAATACTTTTATTAAATAATATTATAATTAGTGATCTGACTGATGTGAGTAAGTGAAGCAAACATGATAATGAAAAAAAGGGGGCTGGTTTCATCCTATTTGCATTCTGGCACTGATTTGGAAACCATAGCAAACATTTCTTTCAGCATGTTACGTATGTATTGGTCAAAACTAATTCAGGCCAATTCACATCAGTATTTTACCATACCTCAGTCTTTTCATAGCTGGGAATTCACTTGCACGACATAATTCATCCCAGCTCTTATCTGATAGCCAAGATGGATCTGGATTCTTGTGCTCATTCTTGAGACCCACGCCTCCAGTTAGTAAGAACATAAACTCTTGATGTTCTATTTCATTCTTTGCCCTATATGAAAAAAAAAAAATCAGTAATTGAGATACAATTTTAATAATATAAACAGTAGTTCTAAATTAATTACATTTCACTGCCTATTAAGAATGCTTCTACTGCAGTAAGAGCTGAGATCAGATCTCAATATTCTATGTTATTAAAAAACGGCATGATAAAAATATCTGATTAAGACTAAAGTAAGGGTTTCAAGAGGTAAATCTTAGAATCAATGAATCATTTAGGTTGGAAAAGACCTTTTTTTGCAATTAATTAAGTATGCACATTATGGTTGTGCAATTTTGAGCGTATCATTCCCTTCATGATGTATTCACACAAAATTAGGAAAACGAAAAAGCTGGTGGAAAGGAGAAAACTGCATGAGAGATCTCATGATGTTACACAAAAGGGTAATAGACACAGAACAAAAAAAAATGAAAAAGACAAAAACCTAGAAGCTGTTGGTAATACACATTACTGCTTAAGTTTTCATTCTAAAATGTTTTCTTAAATAAATGCAATTGTTTCTGACATGAGGATGCTGTGTAACACTACCCAGATCCTTTAAAGGTAGATTTATCATTGACAAAACCATTGGCAAATGGGCACACTTTTTTTTTCATTATGTGTCCTGTAGTAGTGATACATGCACTCACAGACTCTTCCATTTGTTAATATTACGCATCTTAGAAAACCCAAAGTATTGATGACCTTACTCCAAAGGCATTATAATCAACACAAGAACATTCCATCTCATCAATACTTGCTTCCATGATAAAATCATTAGTTTCTGTTAGTAAGAGACTTCACAAAAATGAGCTTACATGAGCAGATTACAACACAGCAAAAATGAGAAGAGCAGCTTGTCTGTTTCAAACAGTGAACGACAGACTTGGCAGTACAGATTGTAGGTGAAGTGGTCATTTAGATACTGAAGTCGCTTCTTCAAAATTTTGGACTTATTGCTAAAAAGAAAAGAAGTGATAAACTGAGACTTCAAATTGAATAACACAGACAACCCGTTAAGAACCCAACTATTTAGGGTTGTGGAGGATTTATGTTAGATCCACAGGCTCCACAAGGGCCTTAGGTGCCAGTTCCCCCAAAATTTCAACTATACTCTGTGTCTTTTTAAAAGATTGTAGCATGTTTAGAAGTCCCAAGCAAAATAATAAGCTGAAATCAATTTGCCACAGTTCAGTGGTGACACAGTCTTCAAAATGGAGCCTACTTTAGAACCTGACTTCACACTAAGTCACATTTTTAAAAATACTTAAATGTAGCACATGCCAACAGTTCACAATTTAACAATAGCTAAAAAGAGCAATTAATTCATTAAATAAATCCTATTTTCCTTCAAAAGCTTGCATTTAAGGAGGCAAATTGTTCCCAATTCCTAAGAACAGAATGAAACTCTTCTTTTCTGCAGCCAGGCCCTGTTTACCTGTCATGAATGGAGGTGGTGTAGAGGTTGACAAACCAGCTGAGGGAGTACTGGTACATGGGGTCGATGTTGGCCAGGTCAGCAATGCTGAAGAACAGCACGGCCGAGTGCTGTGCCACGGGCCGGTACGCCTCGCGCGACTCTGCGATCTTCAGCTCTGTCTTCTCTGCAATCTACACATCCACGGCAGGGGAGAAACAACAGCTTCTCATGGTTTAATACTCCTCACATACACTTCTTTCATATTCTACAAAAATACTACAACTCAATAACACTTCCAAAATGGTTCCACACAGCACTGTAACACTAGAGTAACGCAAGTTCTCTGCTCCAGCAGGCACCACCCCAGTAGGTAAAACAAGCACTTGGCCCTACTCCAGTACTGTCTGACATACTTGCCTGCACTACAGATACAGGTACTTCAAAACATTTTAAAGACTGAATAAACTACCAGTGAAGATTCTAGAACAGATCCAACTTTAATTCTCTTCCTATTTCACAAGCATAGAATTTGCTCCTTGTGCTATGCATCCAAATCAGAGACCTCCTGCTGGCTGCAAATTTTAACATTTAATTTCTCAGTATTATTGAGGGAAGCACACATATACACTGCATACCTGCTGTTTTCTTGTGATCTCATTAGCCATGACTTTGGCAGAATCCAAGACCTGGATGGCAGTCTCGTCTTCCAGAATATCACCTTCAGATGACTCTAAAGTTTCTAAAATTTTCTTCTCAATTTCTTGTAGATTCTTTTTATTGGCTGCAGACTGAACAATGAGAGCATTTCTTTCCTCTTCTAAATCTGGCCTAATAAAGAAAAACACAAAAACTCAAAAATGAATCAATGCTCATCTCACACTGGCTGCAAAACATGCCCATGAAAATTACCCCATCTTCCTACAGGAAGTTATTTGTGAATATTCTTTCCAGTTTAAGCAGGTTTTTGCTGTTTAACATGTATTTATACTGGTAAGTACAGATTTCTTTGCATGACTTCTACTCAGTATTTGGAAATTATGGTCTAATCTCTAACATCTTAGCATTTTTCAAGTGGCAAGGCATCCTACTTTTCCTTTATTGTATCACTGCTGCCTGAAAAAAAAACCCACTATGTGATTCGCAGAGCCAGTTTACTGCTGGAAACACTTCTGTTAGTAAATAGTTTACCCCAATTGCAGACACAAGTCTGTCCAGCCCAGACACCACATCTCTGTGCCTCTGTGAGGGCTAAGATATGATCCATAATCAGTTTCAGAGGTACTTCACATTTAATTCATACAAAATTAAAATGAAATCCTCTTAGTTCTGCACCTTTGTCTGGCAGCTCAGTTACATTGAAAAAATAACATTAATGATTTAAACTTCAAATACTATTTAGCTTTCTAACATTCAAGGAATATTACAGGAGAAAATTGCCATGAGAAAACAATGAATTCACATCTGCTATTTTAATTAACTTGTGGACACTTACCCCTAACGCTTCATTAATAAACTTTTTAAATAATAAAATTTTAATTTAAAGCTGTTACTGAGCAACATTTACACCATGCAACATCCATTTTTCTATACAATAAATTAATTTATCATTTCCCTGGAATTATGCTATAAAAACTTTTAATGGCTCTTTACCAGAGACTTACCTTTCTTCTGCTACAACAATACCTAGCAGCTGGTCTTCAAGTCCCTCTGGTGTTATCATAAAATTGAGTAGTAAAACTTTTGTAGCAAGTTCAGGCATATAGTGTGGATTTCTTAGTTTTGTGGTAATAAAAAACTTGAAATCACTGGAATACTCAATAATGTTCTCACCAAGCCTGATACACTCAACACCTCCTAAAGTTAAAAGAGAAACATTAAGAAAACTTATCTACTCCAATTATTAATATAAAAATATTTCTGCCATTAAACAAAAACAAACTTCTTAACAAAGAAAAATTTCCTGAGAAGTAAAAATTAGTAAATATATCTGATAGTTTGAAAAATTCTCACAGACTTCAATGGGACCACTTATCACTCTCAGTAGCTGAAATCAATTCAATCACTACTACGCTTCCAATTTGCATATACAAAAACTAGAGATGGCAACAGAGAGCTATGGAATTATTCTCAAATATTCTCTTCTTACACACTACTCTTTCCTTTAATTACTTGTCTGAAGGAGGAAACCACAAAGAAAAAAAAAGTGTTTGAGCTTTACTTTCCTTTTGTTTTTTAATTCTGGATATGAAAATCAACAAAGACAAACTAGGTCAGAAGGAAGGGAAAACATATTTTTCTGTGCACTTTTCTGTCATCTAACAGGAGGAAAAGTTGAAAATCAAATTCATAGCTACTTGCTAAGTACAGTGAAAACTATGCCTTAAGCAAAATGCCTTGACAGCTTATCTTGATTTCTGCAAAATTTAGCAAATACTATTATTAGACTAAAACATATGAAAATGAAAAAGCAAAGAAATTTCACTGACAGTGTTTTCTTCACATAATTTTTTAATTCTTCTATAGTGGTCTGGTGAAGGTTTTCACATAAAACTATTATCTTGGTAGGCAAGAATGACATTTATTAAAAAGTAAAACTTCAGGCTATTGTACAATTACCCCTCTCTTACCAGAGGCAGAATGAAGGCAAGAAGAGACCAATGTGAAAAACATCAGGTGGTGCCAGAGACCAGAAACTGAACATTCATGTCCCCTCTTTCAGAGTTCTAAATTAATTCTGCTGTACCTTGTTTAAATGTCTGTTTAAGCAGCAAAGGTTCAAGAGATGGGTCTAGTTCTTCTCCAACATTTTCTAACAGCAGGGGAGTCCCAAACTGAATGCAGTTCTCCACAGTTCTCATATAATCTGTGTCACTGATCTTGATAACATTCAGACGGTTGTCCTTCTCAAAATTCTTGATCCATTTATTTGCTTGGCCTTGAGGATCAATCATTAATGGCCTAGAAAATACAGGACAGTTTCCTCGATGCTTGCAGGCATTTTTCAAAATTTTAAACTATTTTACATGTTTCTGCATCAGACTGTCAAGAAGAAGTGATAGAATTTAATTACATTATTTTAATGTATCAGTGAATAATAGATGCATAGGTGATTTATGATAATATGAAAAGTAATAGCAGAAATAGCTTTAAAGGTTGCAAAAGATGTTTAACATTCTTCATAAAATAACCAGCATGCAGAATTCTTGTGAAATATTGTTCTGCCTCCCCACTGCAATATAAAGATTCCACTCCTTTTTTCAATCATATTGCTCTACAGAAGCTACATTGTTTCCAGATAAACTTTTTTTTTTAAAGTGGGAACTTGTTTGGATTTGAAAATTAAACCTTTTTGTCACCTACCAACGTCTTGAATTGTCAACAATGACCCCATTGTCTACAGAAAATACATCAGTTGGCAAACCAGCAATATTCCAGGCTCTTATTTTTATGGGGTCACCAAGATTCTTGCTCAAAGAGAAATTCTCAGAACAAGGGATTTCTTTCTCCTGAAAGAGGGGGGGAAAAACCCAACAAAATAAACATTTTTATTTATTCTGTGTTTCTTTAGATCTTTATTAAATGCTACTTCAATCCAAAAACGACATTTTAAGAGACTGAGATAGATAATGTATAAGTAAAACTCCTGGGGAAAATAAAACTATAATTTCAATAATTAACTATATTTCCCCACTAAATATTTACTCTCTCTTCATATTTTGTAAGATTTGTCCAGTTTTTGGTACATTCATAATGTGGGAGGTTTGTTACATAAAGTTATAACCTAAGAAACTAATACACAGTTGGAAATTCCTAATTATATCTTCCATTAATTCAGTACAGCAATCCAGTGCTGAGTTGCTACTGTTTAATGCATTTTAAAGTTATTCCAAATCACTTGATTTATGAATTATGGCATTCATATAAGTATGTTGGAAGTGTCCCTTTGCAAACCACAAAATCAACAATCCAATTAACATACAAATATTTGATGGTGTAAGTTACAGAATGTTTTACATTACACATAACTGCATTTTAATTTTAATTCTTCATTTAAAGGCAAAATACAGAAAACAACGAGATTTTATTTCAGTAAAAATCAAACCTTACAAAATCAATTATGGTCCCTAGCTTCTGATATGCTATCGTGGAGTAAAATGTAAGTGGGGAGTAAATTCACTGATTTAATTAAATTCAATTCTACAAAATATTGGATCAGGAGAACTGATCCCATTGGTTTACCATAAGGTTTAGCAGGCTAATATAAAATAAATTACAATGTATTTTTGAAGCCTTTTGCAGCAGTCTCTAAAAATCAAAGCATTTATTTAATTCTAAGATAACTCTCTAACCTGGCACAGTTTACTCCAATCTTTGGTACATTCTTGTCGAAATCCAGCAGTAAAAGCTCCCAGATAAGCTATTACACCAGCTGATATCAGAGTATCTCCTGTCAGATTATCATATTCTTCTTGAAGATCGCATGCAGCTTGATTCCATCTATGACAAGCAGAAAAAAGTAATGCTGAAACCTCCACATTATTGATGTTAAAAATCAAATTGTTTTTGTTCATCTTAGATAAGAATAGGTGAAAAATATGAAAATCTCATTCATGTGTTCTACTCTCATTTTGAAGAGATTTCCTCTACAATTCTCCCAGTGTTGCTGCCCATATTTTTATGCTACAAACAATTAGGAATATTTCAAGGTGTAAGACATTCTCTAATGTTATGGTGCTCAGAAAAATACAGCACAAAAGGCTCAGAGAATGGAATTTCAAATTCTGTTTCTACAGTGGTTGTTTTATCTGACATTTGAACTTTAACCTGACCTTGTTTTCTCTCCACCAAGGCCTCCAATCAACTTCTCTGCTCGTTCCAGTTTTTTAGCACACAGATCAACCTGGAATTCTAAACGAGCCTTTTCTTCTGTCTTTTCAGCGAAGGTTTTCTCCAAAGCAGCCAAGCGGCCTTCAACTGCTGCAAGTTCTCCTCTCTTCTGATTCAACAGTTCCATTGTGACTGCCAAGGACTCCTCTGCCACTTTTAAACGTTCTTTTTTGGGTTCAATCTCCTATTCAATTACAACCAATACACAAATACTTTTAGTACCTTTTTGTATTTTATTATTAACTACAAAGCCTAGGGTGAATACACAGAGCAAAGGAGGATCCCATAGCACCGAGGGGCAAGGATCAAAACCACACCTTTGATACCCTGTGAAATACTTCCATTCCCTTAATCCATTTGCACAAACCCTCCGCTGCCGAGGAAGCTTTAGCCACCACTTGTGGATCAAACTCTGGATTAGTCAGGTACTCAGTCCTAATCTTCTGCATGACAGCTTCCTGCATAACAAAAGCATTAGAGCCCATTAGATCTCATGGCTGACACTTCAAAACTGAACAAATTTATTGCCATTTCTCTACACAATGAAATAAGAAAGAACTATTCCATATTAATTGTTGTAGAAATCACTGCTCATGTGATTGTTTTGATCTTCCTGTCATATTTCATAGTCTTTTCCTGTCTTCATTCTAATCCTGTCCTTATCCTTTCTAATCATGCATTTGCTATATCTTCCATGTGGCAGCTCCCTAAGTGCTAAGAGCATTACAGTCACATAGAAGCCTTAATTTACACTGCCCTTTGTGTAAAACACACCAATTCCATTATTTGCTATCTTTCTCTCAAAACACAACTTTGGGGGTCACTATAAAAATGCATTTCCCCTAAAGTTATACAAAATGTAATTGCTTGTGCCTATTTTTGGGGATCAGTTTTATAAAGGACAAAGCATATTCTATAAAGGACAAAGCATATTCAATTTAATTCAGCAAAGGGCAAGAATCACACTCTTGGATAGCAAAACCTTTGGGAGAAATTATCACATTTGAAAGGTTATATAGCTAGTACATTTCTGCATTTATTGTATATCTGCCAGTATAATCAACAAAATATTATCCATTTTGTTATCATTCATTCATTCATTTAATCAAAATAATACAATAAGAAAAAGATACCAAGAAAGGCAGCAATGGGCAGTCAATTATAAAAAGAAGTTTATAATGCTGAATAGTTGATCTAGTAAACCTAGCAAAATAAAAAGGCATAGGAAGGCTGGACATGGATCAAATGTCAGTTGGTTCCATCAAAAAACCCTAATCAACTCCCAAAACAGAATATGTGAAATGAGGCTAAAAGGACACAGGCTCAGAAGAAACTGATTGGTTTGGAAAAATGATGTCTCCAATAGAGTATTTTCTCATTTTATTTTTTTTTCCCTGCAAAGAAGTGTCAACATGGTAAAAATTACTGAAAAAGCCTTACTGGAATGGGTTTCTCGGAACAGGCTTTCAAATCCTTTAAGAAATTAATGTTGCCAAGCATTTTCTGGCTTGCAGTCCAATAATCCAAAATCTACAAAACATAGTAGGAAATACCTTTTTAGGCCTTAAAAAATATACACATACAAAAAATTACAAACCTCATTTAATTAAAACTCATGAATATTTAATACAGTATATCCCTGTGATGCCAATAAAGCATAAAATCTGTCAGATCAAACATTTCCTTCCAATCATACTTTAAGCCAAAAAATAAACAGTGTCTCAGGGAACTTATGTAGTATCTATTCTCAAGAAATGTGTAAAGCCAATTAAATCTGGTGCATTACAAAATTTGGAAAATAAAGAATTCTGAAAGTTTTTAGTAAAATCCTGGGTAGAGGTCATAATGGACCCTGGATTTTTTAATGAGCCTTGGGTTATCTTGTTTCTTGCATAAGTGTTGAGAAGAACACAGTTACAATTTAATTACTATTTTATTACTATTGTCTGACATTTTACCTTGCCTCCAGATCCTGAGGGATCTGGAATTCTTTCCGGTTTTTTTTCTCTTATGACACAGACAGCAGCCATGACAAGTTTTACACCAGATGGAGGATTTTTCATTGTTTTGACAACTGCTATATCAGAAGGCTAAAACAAAAAATACATTAAGTATTATGCCTTTGTCAGCACGCAATAAATGAACTGACAGAAAAAAGAGGAATTATAACACCATTACTGACAAACATTAAGTGGTAATAGAGGACTTTAAGAAGGGATGATACAATGTTACCATCACAAGTAACAATATCTATCAATATTCTCTGGGTAGAGGAAATGAAAATTAAATAAATGCTAATAAACTGTAAACTAATGATTAAATAAAATAATGTTTTAAATATTCCAGGTCAGAATATATTTGATACACTGCTGTGTCATCTAAGAGATCTCATATTCTTCTAAATTTCTACTTCTTTTTAGAGAGTTAAATAACACTTTCAAATGCTGAAATTCTATTAGCTTGCCTTCAAAGTGTCAAGAGCACCAATTGCAGCCTCCATGACAGGTAATGCCTCTGCCAGATCACTCTCACATTCATTTTTCAGTGCCTGAGCCTCATTAGCTTTTTCTGTAGCTATTTCTTCATCCACTTTTACAATTTTTCTTTTTTCTTCTACTTCAGCAGATTCAACTTCTATAATCTAAACAAAAGCCATGAGTGGGCTTTATTTATATTGTGCCATGAACGATCAAATAAACTGAAATTACCTACTAGAGAACTTATGGAATACTGTAAAATAAAAAGAGAACATTGAAGTTTTTTAATATGTTAACATAATTTCAATTTATGTTAAGGGAATAATTTCTTAGAATATTGCAACATCATCATGGAGTTTTAACAGTAGATAAACTGCATGATATCAGATTACTCTCAATAACAGCTATTCAAAATATGCTTGAAGTTCAGGAGACAAGAAGCTCCTCATGTTTGTGCATCACGCTGTAACTAAAATGGATGAGCTTTAACAGGGAGTTTTAACTTCATAGTCTGTAACATTGACTATTGAAATTTATTTTCTTTTCAGAGATAAGTCAAGCCTTTATCCAACTCCCTTTGCAGTTCTAGGGAAGTGACATTCAGTTTTCTTAGAGGTAGAAGAGATATAACTGTATCTGTAAAAACAGCTAGGAATCAGAAACAAGTGTGTAACATATCAATTAAATAATGCTTTTTTGGTGATGTGACAGTCACATACTAGATAAGTATGTGTGTATTTTCATATACTGGAATTTTCAAAACTCCCATGATTTTTTATCCTAAATCACTAAAGTCCCATTAAATTTATTGGATTTAGGATCCTTTGATAAATCAAGCATATAAACCCTGTGCAGGCAAAGACAGACTGTGCAAAACTGCTCTTGTTTGTTTTATTATAACTAGTCATATGAAAAAACTATTTGAGGTTTTCACAACGTTCGTGAATCAACTTAGGAAATCCGATTTAATCACTATTAGCATGAAAGCTCCTCTAACATCCTTTAGCATGGAGCTTAGGCAACGACTGCATACCCAGAGAATGTATCTTAAATAAAGAAAGAAGTTTTCTTTCTGTTCTAAGGATATAAACATAAATTACTTGTTTCACAATACTGGAAACCTTTTTAAACAAGAAGTGAGCTCAAAAACCTCAGTAAAACTCTTACTTTCTGAAAGCCCAACATCAATGAAATAAGACACATGCTCACATTAAAAGCCACAAAGCTGTATTTGTATAACTGTACCTTCATCATGCTTGCATTTTCCACTTTAGCCTCTTCCAGTTTGGGCTGCAGCTCAATTAATTCTACTTTCATCCTACCAACCTATGCATATACAAGAGAATCAGCTGGGATCCAGAAGGGTTAAGCACAATTTCCAACCATTTCTTTATGACCTAGATTTTACCTAGTGTATTTATAGAAGAATGTAACATTCAGTTTCAAATCAAAACATTTCCAAGACTTATTTTTATCTCCTACATCAATGTCTAATTTTAAGAACTATATTCACTTACAGTCACCTGTTAACCACCAAGAAAATGACAGCTCTGCTCATATACTACTTAACAATATATGCTTAGAGATGTGTGGCTCTAGCACAAGTTCTGTGATTGTAGGAAATAAAAGGCAAACAAAATTTGTTAGTTTTATTGTTGAAGAATGAGCTAAATAAAATATGAAGTACCGCTTTTGACTGACTTCTCCAGAAAAAGACCTGCATTTGACAAATATTTTCTATTTTCAGTTCCATATTTGTTGTAACTCACCTGTGACTCAGCAAAAGCTAGTTTATCTAGCCCATTCACGTATTTCTTCTTGGCTTTCATTACACTGTCTCTTTTCTCAGTAAGAAGTCTCCGAAATGCAGCAATAAGCTCAAGATAAGAAGTAGGAGTAACATAATTATAGCGTCCCAGACTTCGTAAATACCTATTTAAGAAGTAAAAAAAGAAAGAGTAAGTTTAAATTGTGATTGATTTTTTTATTTATTTTTTTTTAGTTAATTGTTAGCAAAGTTATGTAACTGATAGGCATTAACAATTTCAAGGATTTTACATAATTATTATGAAGGCAAATAGTTGTGTAAATTTTTATATATAAATGAGTAGCATGGAAACTCAATCACTAAATACCTTAGGATTGTTTGCAAAAGTCATAGACTGACCTTTCAGAGAGTGACAAAACTGAAGTATGAAAGTATTTACAGATGGGCACAACCCCTTCACGCTCAGTGTCTGAGAGCTGAAGTGTTTCTAAGAACTTACTAGCCACACGTTCAAGGGCATCTTCAGGCCATGGCTGAGGGAGAAATAAAGATGAAAGAATTTGTAAAATTCAATTGTTGTCAATTTTCAAATGTTAAAATCAGTTTTTACCATTCAAACCACCCAGCTGTATCACAAGAACAATGAACTGATAAAAGGGTTGGTTAGCTCAGGCAGCAAGGTCACCACCCATGCAATCTTTTCTGGCAAGTCCTGGTTGATCGTCTAGCTCAAAGAAACACATTAACACTCCATCCAAAAAGTTCTGCATCTGTTCATACTTTGGCAGAAAAATTAATTGACATCAGCATTGGGCCAAGCTACAGAGTTAACTGTGCTTTACTGAGAGCAATACTGCTTACATCAATACTGTTTCTCCAAGTTTTATTCTGCTATAAAAGATCTACTGATGAACAACAGAATTTGTATTTGCCAGTTGTTCTCACAATGGATGACCTGCTTAACAGGCAGCCACAATTAAGATAATTTTGCAGCCACAATTAAATTATTTCTCTAGTCCTTTAGAACATACACATTATGTAATAAAACTACAAATTGCCAACACCAACTAAGATTATTTGTACTTCAAAAATGTGTAGCAACAAAATTCAACTTTATTTAGATGCAGAAATGTTGAGATCACACACTAGAACTCCCAAAATATTACAGAAAATGCTTATGCAACTTTAAAATTTTGAAAAACAAGGAGTACTTCTAACAAGGAAGACAAAAGAAAATCTAATGGCGCTTGGAAATAGAGTGTTAGAGAACTGAAGCAGATTTTTGAGGAAATAATATACCTATTTTCCCATACCTGGAACCAATCAATAGTACAGCAGTTGATGAGTGATGGAAACTGTCTCAGACGATTGCGGAAAGCATCTCCAATTGGGCTGAATGCCACCACAATATGGAGATTCTCTTTGCACAAGTTCACAAAAAGTGCATACAAGGCCAAGGGACTGAGTTCTTCACCTTTATCACCAGCCTGAACTGCTGCACGAACACCCTTAGGAATAATACAAGATCACAAGAATTATAATCTCACCTCTTTGAAAGATACATGAATTCGGGTATCAATGTGCTCCATAACTTGAGTGCAAGAAAAACCAGTAGTAACATCTAACAAGGGATACAGATGTTGTAATAAAGAACATTTGTGTGTGTACTAAGAACCACTTTGAAAGTCAACTAGAAGCATACCTAGTTAATTTAGTAAAAACATCACAGAGATAGGAAGAAAGCACAGCATACAGTTCCAAATATTGCTTGCTAACATTAAGTTTCCAACTTGATGTATACAAAGATTGATGCCCCTCCCTCCCAAATTTGGACTGCTATTGTGAAAATCCAAGTCTGATTTTAGTTAATTTTGTTTTCAATTTGCTTGAGTACATTGCATCTTTATTTCTGAGCCTAAATTCATGCAGCACCTTTGCCCACCCTATCTCTGAATAGAAGTGTCAGGAGTATGAAATTCTGTCTAACAATGCCCTAGTGCCCCAGAGAGTAGGAGTCTATTAACAAAGGCAGGCCATGTGTTCCAATAAAAATGTCACATATTTGCATTTCACTGATCAAAGAAAACATTATGATGCACAATCTTGTCCTACACAATACACAAAAAATAACTATGGCCACAGATTATTGGTGAACAATACAAGATCTCTACATGCACAACTTAATGTGTTTGTGAACAGAGTGCTAGGTCAAAATTAAAGCTTGTAGTTGGCATGAACTACTCCATAAGTTTACTAAGTTGATTTATCTAAGGTCTCAAAAACAAGACACAGAATTAAGTGCAAATGTCGAAAAGCCACATTTTGCACTGAATTGACCAGAAGGGAGGTGAAATTAAAGAGAGTTTCTAAAGATACCTCTATTATTTCTTGTTTTTCATCTGCTGCAAAAATATTGGGAACCTCCCCGGTGTTGAGGACACTGTCAATATCTTCTAAAAAGTTTTCTTCTTTAATTTGTGTGTCTGTGATTAGAAATACAGTTTTCAAGCCTTTAACACCTGCACTCCTCAGAAGTCTCTGAAAAAGCAAGACAGTTAAAATTGTACATTCCAAAACACCCCTCCTCAAAATTAAGTCAAAATGTAGACAGGTTATTAATACTCACTTTCAGATCTTCTCTCCACTCATTTGTACCATAGGTCTTAGAAATCTCTGGTTGAAAGACACACATTCTCGCCATGAAGGCTGCCAGGCGAGTCAGAGACTGCCGCCCGCTCCCTCCCATTCCGACCAGCAGAGCATTCCCCCCTGACTGCTTCAGAATGCGGCTCAAGCGAGACAGGTGTTCCAGCATGTACCTGCATTGGGAACGTGCTCATTACCAGAGAGCAGGAATACTTGTACATCTGTGCACCTATAAATCTGTGAGACAAATCAAGGAGTAGCATCTCCAAAACAAATTCCTGAATGCAGGGTGGGGTGAGGTAGAGAGGAAGAAAGAGAGGCGCATGAACCACAAAACAAGGTAAAACTTACAATTCTTCTATTATGCAAATATCAGTATTTAGCTAAATTACTACAAATTGCTAGAAAGAACATGCAGAGGTAAGAACAGGAGCACTATAAGGATAAATGTGTTAAAGGAAAAGAAATACATTAATTCTCTACTTCAAAATAACAGCAGTATTACCAATTTTAACTTTCTTGAAGAACAGCAATTAAAGTATCTTTTTAAGGCAATCACTGGGGGACATAGCTTATATCAACAAACATCCCCCTTTACCACTGACAGTGTTTTATAACTTATATGTGGAATCGACATTGGAACATCCTCAGGAAGCAGTATCTGCACATTACTAAGAGGCCTTGTCAAAACTCAGGCATGATTTATCTCAGAATATGAAGCAAGGCTTATAGGAGATCACCTGCTTAAGCACAGGGCATGGGGTAATTACAGCAAGCTGAGCAGTTATTATAAGTATTCTCAAAAAAACTTTCAATCATTTCAAGAAAGATAAATTTTTGTTTATTTTTAAAATGAAAAATTTTCTTTCATTTAGAAAAATGAAAGAAAAACATTCAGATGTTATCCATGAGATTGAGCTCTAAGACTACAATCAAACGTGTTCTCCTGGCTGCTGTTCAGTGAGGTCACTGGAATATTGCTTCTACACCCAGGAAGTGGATTCTGATCAGAGGCTGCCAGCTCCTCAAACTGAGAGCCTAGCTATACATATAGGCACTCAGAAATCCAGCTTGGCAAAATGACCTAGAGTAAAATAAGCTGCTATTAGAACTGTTTAAAGTAATCCTAATCACCTTCACAAAGTATCTACGTGTCAAGTCACCCGGCAAAAATGAAGAGGTGGTAATCTCTAGCAACAGGGAGGAGGAAGGAGCTTGACCTCCTAATCTCACTCAGTTGTAGCTCTGCATGATCACAAGTTAAGGTAACAGTAAGGGTGGCTGCAGAATCTAAAATTTTACAGGATTAGCTGCAGCACCAGCTGGGTGCATGGCTGTGCTACATAAAAACAGAGCAGACAGAAAGCTATGATTGTGAACATCTCCCTCTTGGGATGCTTGTCCTTGGGGAATGAAAGACCAGTGACATCCAGTGACAGAGGCCTAGGAAAAGTACAGCACCCACCCGACTTAGTGCACAATGTTTCCGTAACAACTAGGAAAATATCCAAAGCCCCTTAGGAGAAAAGTTTCTCATTATTTACTTTCAGACAGAAAAAAGAGAAGCATAAGAGAAAAAAAAGGTGTAACACCACTAATGCTTTTAAAGATACATAAAAGGGAGGAGACATATAAAAAACCACAGTCCACAAAATTGAATATACTGAATTATCAACTACTGCTTAAAGCTCTTTATAAAAGAGATCATAAACACCTGAAAACAACAAGGTTCATTCTTGTTTTCTGAGTTTGATTATATTCATCCAGACACTGCTCCACAACATCACTGAACTCCTCAATGCTTGGAACCTCAACATAAAGTCTTTCATCTCCCTCAAGTTCTGGAACCATGTAGTCACCAAAACACAAACTTCTCATGTTTTCTTCTGTTACCTATGGCAAATATTCAACAAATTATAAAGTAAAGCTTAATATTTAATGAATTTATTCCTCATTGGAATTTTAGAAAACAAAGGAGAATTTAGACAAATACCCCAGACACAAGAATAAGGACTCCAAATATTTTTACTCACAGACAACATCCCCTCAAAATTATGTTTCCTGAATTGAACTATACACTTATTCTTAATTTGTTCTTGGAAAACAATTGGCTCAAATAGTCACAGTCTCATAACCACCTTCAGATTGCACTGAATTCATACGTATGTATATTATGAAATTAACAACTAAGACCACAAAGTTATTTCTTCTATACATGAAAGAAATTACAAATGCCATAAAAAACAAACAACAAAAAAAATGAAGGCATAAAATATGAAACAATTGTACAGAATTTTGGATATTAAATTTTAATAACAACCACAGGATGCTGATGTATAAATTTCTTTTAAGGAAAAGTAGTAAGTTCACTCACATTTTAAATGTAATATTTTTGGAAAAGAATGCTTTTGTCCAACAGTTAAATTCTCCCAAACAATTTTAATTTCCACTGTTTTTTCCTCATGAAGACATTTTGCCAAATTCAACTCAAACTCTCACGTGCATTTTAATCAAAATTTCACCTATATTAACTTACGTGTCCTAAATTTGCAATAAAACCATTTTGCAAGAAGTTAAACATGATACTCACAGGTGATTTTCCTTCCTTCAGGTGTGCAAAAACTTTATCAAATGATTCATTGAAATGGTCTTTCACAATATCTTTCACTAGATTAAACAACCAGGCTCTGTCATCATCTTCCACCAGGCGGTCATAGAAGACACGAAACACCTCGTGTACAAACAGCCGAATCATCACATGCTTGTTTTCAACTGCACTCTTCTTAATGAGCAAACAGCCATGGATAACCCGGGAAAAGTCACGCAGGTTGAAGGTGTAATGAGATTTGGCTGGTGTGGGCAAAAGATTTTTGATGGCTTTCTTATACACCTTCAGATAACAACAACAGAGAACAACAAAATAAAAAAAGTAACACTGACTGTATTATTATCATAATTCCTAAATGCCTTATAAAATGTTCTTTCTCCAAAAAAACCCCTTCCACACTACATTTTTGTAGAGCCAAAGGAACTTAATTGAATAAATTGAAGGAAACTTCTAGTAAGGTATTTGCCTCTTACCTCTAAAGTGGCAGAGACAATTTGATTTCCAGTTGTGTAGAAGTCAAGAGAAAACTCATTAATCCTTAGGTAAACAGCTACTACGGTAGAGAAGATGCGAATCATTGTTTCATCACTGAAAGAGTTGATGGTGCAAACGTTGAAGTGCCGCAGGAAGCGAGGGGTGACAGGATTCCTCCCACCCCCTGGAGGCCCCATGGCAGCCACTAACTGGACGTCAACAAGGGTGATTTTAGAGGTGTCCTTAAAATCATACCTGCAAAATGAAATGCCATGTGACACTTGAATACAGATATAACACATTTGTTACACCTTAGATGCATCTATATGACAAACCACTCTCTGCACATGAAAAGTATTTAAAAATATATAAAAACATAGTAGGCATTATGTAATATAATAGATATTTCTATACATTTTATCTTTTTTAAAACAAACAACCCCTCCTCCCCAAAAAAACCAAAAAAAAACCAACTAGTCCTTTAATTGTGTACCAGTTAATCTCAACATGTCATTTTCTGGCCTGATAGAAAGACTATTTGTTTAAACTGCAGTCTGTAAAACCTAACATGAAATTTTTAGTATTAAAACTGTAACCTGTCAAGATATAATATCTCTATTCAAGAACAACAGATATTTGAGCAGTGCCTGGAATCACAAGAGTAGCTGTATTTGAGGACTGCCTAGAATCATAGAATGATCCAGACTCAGGAAAACACCTGTTCCAATTTTCCAATATAAGCAAAGCCAAAAACCTCAAAAGCAGGGAATACTTTCAACTTATTTCATGTCTATTATCAGATCTGATTTCACTCTGAATTTAAAAAAAAAACATTCTAAGATCTTGTTAAAAAAATGTAGTGAGTAATAGAAACACAGATAATAGGGGAAACCAACATAAGAAATAAAATCAGAAGTTTTATATAACTGCACATATATAAATATGTACAGAAAACTGCCAACTCACTCTAAAGAGGAAGAGAAAGCAAAAAGAACAAGAAACTGCACTGGAAAAAAAAATTAAATAATAAAGTTGTAAATGAATAATTTTATTTAACGTATACTAATTCTGTTGCAGTTCAGCAATAGAACATTCTAAAACACTCAAAATGAATTTGTGAATTTCCTAAACTGAAAGTCCTTAGAGAATAATATACAAGTTGCTTCAACTTTAAATAATGTGTTTTTATATAAACTAAATCTCTCTTAACTTTTACAAACCCCCTCCAAAAAGTTTTGAAAATAAAATTCAAGGGAATAAATAAGTGTAACAGCGAACACAGCAACAAAAGAATTTCAGTTGTATTTCAAATAATTACCAAAATCCATGGTCAAAGAATTGTCTTAGAAGTTCTATAGGAGGTTGTGCTCCATACTTCTCCAAAGCTGGCATGTTCATATCATCTACAAAAACAATGCACTTTTTTCCCATTGGAGGGCCAAAAACTCCTTTGCGCCTCTTGTCCAGCCTGGCCATAATAATGTTCTGCAATGAGAACAGGATCATTCAGAACACAGATTACATATTCATGTCCACAATCTCCTTGAGACCAAAATTACCTGTTCTACTAACCTGAGTCTGATTGGCACTGGTTCGAGCTGAAAAATTAATGAAAAAGGGGAAGTAGCGCTCCTTTTCCAAGTTGTTCATTAACTTGTCCTTGACATACACAGATTTCCCAGTTCCTGTTGGTCCCACTAGAAGCAGTGGTCTTCACAAAGACAAAAACAAAGTGGGAGGAGAAAGAAACATTTTTCATTCCCTCGTTCTACTGGTGTTGGAGTATATGAACACACAAGGGAGTTTAATTTCTCCTGATATGTCTTTTATTAATTCAAACTCCATAAAGCTTTCAGCCTTGGAACCTGAGGCTAGTTTAATTTCATTCTCTTTTATGATCACACCATGGCTAATACAACTGATTTTGATAGGATTAATCAAAGAAGAAAACCCTAAAATATGTATTTAATTGTCAAAGTAGGAAGAGGGTGCAACAATTTTTGGGCTGTCCTAAGAGCATCATCAGAGTGCAAATACTAAAGTAAGACTAAAGTAAGGTTTCACAAAAAAACCTAAAACCAGATCTTAGGGCAAATTTTTTTTGTTTGTAGCAAATGTCTGCTTCAAAAGGCCAAATAAACTGAGGGTTTGATAAAAACAATGAACTCAAAGGAAAGAATAAGAGATATTTCTACCTATGATTAATTTCACTTCAGAAATTTGTAGAATTCTTTGTAGAAACTTACTTTCCATGGGTAATGAACAGGTCTAGCAAATATGTGTAGCGAACAGTATCCATAGTTGGGACTATAATATCTTGAATCTTCACATTTTTATCACTGTAACTAATCTGTTCAATAAATTCATTCCAGTGAATCCAACCTACTTTGACTTTGAGCTAGGAAGAAACACAAATGTAGAACAGATGGGTGTTATACTTATGAAGGGTTTTCTCTACTACTTCACTTTTGAAAAATTAAAGTAATGGATTTTAATAAATGAATGAATATTTGATTTTTCAAAAGTTCACACATTTAGTTTGCTTTGCCTCACTAATTAAAAATTAAAGTAGATATGTAAACTTAGACACCTTTATTTTCTTAAAAACTTTGTTCAGTGAAAGCAAACAAAAAATCCACACACACAGAAAACCACAAAAAAAAAAACAAGAGAAGAAAGAAGTCTAATAGGCACTATATACAAAAATTATAACACAAACTACCTACTGGCTTAATATTCTGTTTTCCCTCTGAACAGTTCACATTATTCCTTCCCTACAAAAGCAGATTTGAATCTGTCAACTGAGCTTGGCTTACAGAAGAAAGAAACAATGGCCGTATTACGAATATAACTGAAATGTACATCTTAGTATCTTATTAAATAATTGGTCAGTACACTGGTATTTGAAAAGGAAATGAAAAATGTATTGTTGGATTTAATCCAACCAACAATCTAAAACATCCAACAGGCTTCATAAAGTTAAAATACCCACCTGGCAGAATTTTCCTTCTATTAGGACTGTAAGAATTTATTTAATGGATGCAGAAGCCAATCCTACCTCATACACGTAGTCATAGACCAACCCTTTCTCTTCTAAGGGACACTCCCATTTTCCCAAATTCTCTGGTATAGGATTTGTTTCAGATGTCCCAGACAAAGTTTCCCTCAAGAAATTATCAAAAACAGTCCTGCTGTCACCATCACAAGTTCCACCAATGGACCAGATTGTGGAAAAAGCAAAACATCCCTGCAAAGACAAAAATAATTAGTAACTGTCTCATATATCGTCACATTACATGAACATTGCACAGTCTGATTAGCAAACATAATTCTAAAAAATATTGTTAAGCAGAGAGATGTTAGCAATTGCCCTTGAATACCCCTGGCCTAAAAAGATTTAGAAATCTGACTGTAGACAGAGCACACAATCTAACTCAAGGACAGAAAGAGGGAGAGAAAACAAAAGATAAAGGCCACTACATACAGCAGTATGTCACATGATAAAGCCTGAGAAAAGTTCTAATGACAAATCAGGATCTAGGAATTTTCTAATTTAATTTTAATAACTACTTTCACTTTCTATTTTCTTCAGTTTTTCATAAGAATACTCATATAAAGTCAGACAGAGGATCCAACTAATATAACTGTCAGAAAACCCTCTTACATATAAATTTTGTTCAAACAGCCAATCAAGTGTTGCATGAATATTTATTTGCTTTAGGAGAAAGAAGACCCTTTGCTTTAGCTAACTTCTTGGTTACTTAAAAAGCACATTTAATAAAAACACTATCCCATTTAATTGGAAAAAGAGTAAAATTTTTAATCATATTTGTCACTTGTAAGACTTCCACCTCATCTAGGTACATCCAGAGTATGGGGAGAGAGAGCAAGGAGGTAGCAAAATTGCTTCGCGTGTCTCTTATTCATAAATAAAAGTTACTTGGATTAGTAAAATTATTTATATAGCATATAGAGAAACAAATACACATTTCACTCCATGTTCAAAAACCAACCATAATCCAGGAACGGATGCTTTTGTTGGTGGGATCTTCTTGCACAGCTGGACAGATCAACATTTCAAAAATCCGTGTGAGAGCTACTACAACATTGATCTCACCTGTAGGTACCAGTTCCTAAGAAATTCAAAAGGTTGGATGTCACACTTTATGTGTTCTGTTAATTTATCTTTTGGAGACAAAATACTAAAACAATTAGATCACTAGCCAATTCTAAACACATATTAGGAGGCAAGGCTTACACTGACTTTTACTCAAAAGATCATTTGCCCTCCTCAGTCATTGAAATGGCTAAAGCCAAGACCTTTAGCTTGTTAACCATGTTTATGGCTACCATGTGAACACTACAATTAAATATCCTAAACCAAAACAAAACCCACAGAAGTAACTACAGCAAAACACGAGCAAAATTCTAAGTACTGTCACACTGAGCTCGCAAGGAGCAGCACATTTCCCTTAAAACTTAAAAAAGTACTTCCTTATACAACTCGACATCTTTAAAGAAAAAAAATGTGCAAAATTGTCTTTGGAAGAATTTTTAATCAATGTTTAAATACTTTCTTTACTTTTGAAAATAATAATAAGAAAACTATAATCAAATTTCAAGCCTTAGCTGACATTCTCATTTTAACTCTTCAAACTGGTTCTAGGAGCAGCATATTCATTCTAACTGTGTTTGTCATGAGAGAACAGTCACCTCCTACCAAGCGTAACAGATTGAAAGTGGCCACTAACTACTGCAGGAAAAAATGGCAAAAAATACCTTGCACTGTTTCTGACGGACTCTTAATGCAGGTGGTACCAACCAATCAAAAAGTCCCTGTAGAAGGTTTTGATGTTCCTCTGAGTTCAGAGGCTCAGGCAGCTTACTCAGCCAAGAGGTAACAATTGGCCTCCAGCCCAGCTGAGAAGGTTCCAAATAAATCATGCCACAACGACTGACCGTAGCAGGCTAAGGAAAAATGGTAATTCATTTTATTGTGCATTCAGTAGATTGAATTTTGGTTTATATTTTCATTAAATACAAAACTTACTGATGCCTGTGAAAGATCCATCGTTTCAAAAATAAGAGTCATCTCAGGGGACATTTGAATGACTTCCCCACTCATCAAACAAAGCTTGAAAGATAAAAAATAATATGCAAGATTAGAAAAAAAAATTAGTATTACATTACACTTCCTAAAACAGGGGAGTTCTATAAGGAAATTTGCAAAATCAAGTAAAATCAAAGGTAAGGTCAATTACATAAAATGTTTAACCACTTGTAGCAATAGATTCTTATCAAGCTTTAGCTAAATTCTCCACTTAAACCATACTACTCCATAGTAACCTACCAGCAGGTCCATTACTTCAATCAATCTTGCATATGAGAGGATAAAAAAAAGACAGCAAGAAAAGACAAAAGATATCTGCGGCTATTGCTGCTAATACTGAAGCATTCCAGCTGGCATACTACCCTTTCATCCTGCAATAAGAGTTCAGTTTGTGTATTTTGACACATTATCATCCAGAACTTAAAAGTTCAAATATTGCCTCTAATTTTTATATTTGCTTTGAGATAACTATGGCCCATTTACAACAGTGGTGTTGCAACTTTGACTTCAGAAGCCATTATTTTCAAAATGCAACCCTTTGTGTCTCAGGATTGTCTTGAAATGTAAGTATCTTAGTTTTTGCAGTCTTAGAAATAATGGAGTTTATAGTATTTAATTAATTGTAATTTCTGACATTTAAAAGTCAATTATTTATGTTCAAAAATTACATTATGGCACTAATGAAATACTACGTAATTCATGTCTTTTAGCAATGAGTTGATATTGTGATTATGATTCCAATACAAACAAACAAAGTAGAAAACAAACCAACCAAAATCCACTAAAAAAACCAGCTCACAGCTTGTCACCAATGCCATCTTGCACTTGGTTTTTCAAAAGTCAGGCACTGCAGGTTGTATTTGTGGTTTTATATGTAGAAGAGTATTTTCAAAACGTCACAATTTTATTCAGGCATTTTTTTCCCTGACTGGTACCTTTTTGTTGTCATCCAGAACAGTGTTCATGCTCTCTATCCACAAAGTATCGATGGGGCCATCGAATATGACCCACTTGCGCTCGGGGGTCTCGGACAATGCGAATTCCCTGAAGGTCGTAGCAACAACCCCGTCTGTCCACTGACAGGGGAGGACGTGGCCATGGGGAGTGGGACAAAGAACAGAGTTCAGCCTGAGCTGCCCGTCACAGAAACCCTTCCCTTTGCTTTCTATTATCCCTCACTTACAACTGTTCTCCTCCTGCGCTGCAGAGAGCAGCATGTAACTTTGGAGTTTCACTAAGGGTCTCAAAACAGCAAATTTAAAAAAAAAAATTCACTTAAAAAATACAAAAAGACCAGCAATGCAATTTACTGCAACTTAGAAGCACTTCTGCCCTCCCTTTCATCTGTTTCTCTCCAGAGTCACCCTAAGTTTCACTGTTTCACATTTACTACTTCATATTGTTCCTTCTCCAAACCTAAGTTTCACACTTGGGAATCCATGAGTTCATAGACTTTTCTAGAGAGTTTTTGCATTACTTTGATTATACTAGTTAAGAAAAGGTGGAAAAATTAATACAATTATATTTTATATGATTTCCTAGCATGGATGTAACTTTAAGAGGTCAATGATCTTCAAAAAGGTATTGCTTTTTTCTTTTTTTCACATTTAAACCTACAAAACTGCAGACACACATAGTACTGCATTTTTTATATCCTAATTAAAAACAGGCCATAAAAGTATTAGTTAAAGCGAAATTTACAATTGTGTTCTCATCCGTGTTTAATGTCATAAAATTATGAATTCAAGAGTTTACTATCCATAATAACAAGGAACATAATATACAGGAAACATTATTTTTTAAACATACATTACCTCATGAGATATCAGATCAAACTGCCCAAAAAGCTGGCCCATAGTGATTGATTTTGGATTCACAGTTCTATAAATGACTTTTTCTTCTTCACCATAACCACGCTCTTTCATAAGAGACAGCGTATCTGCCAGCACATGTAGAACTTTGGTCTTCCCAGAAAATGGCTCCCCCACCAGCATGAAGCTGTTAGATGGAAAAAAATTCTGCTATTAATAAATTTGTCTTGCAATTTAGACTTTTACAGATCATATGAGGGGCGACAGTATCAAACATATGCTTAAAACTAATTTTTACCTAATTTTCAAAAAGTGAAGCAAGTACATTTTCTTTGAATACAAAAAAATCTTTTCCACAAACCCAGTTTATTTGTACATGCAAACGGATTGCACGATCTTATGGAGAAAATTAATGAGCTGAATATTAACCATAATATGGCTAATGTCATATTGTACATATTTCCTCCACATAGTTGCTATTCTGTAATAAAAGGAATAAAATGGCACAGATCTGACAACTAATATTTTTATACAAATAAGGTTTTACCATCCTAGTCTTCACCATAATGATATCAGCACCTAAAATCATGTGCTTCTGATATCAGGAGAGTACAATTCCTCAGACATACATCCACAAGAATTTTGGGACATGCAAAAGCAATATCAGTAATCAGCTGTTCCAAAGATGATTGGAACAAAGAGAAGTATTATGCTACCCTCAAAGCCTTCTGTAACTTGATATAAATAACTGCTACAGTATAAGTCAGAATTACAACAGATAGTGCAGTGATGAGAACCTTACCCATGTCTAACAATCATCATTTCATATGTCTGTATAATTTTCTGGATAAAAGTTGGTACAGGTTGGACATTATGTTGAGTGCAACACTCATTGCAACATTCCAGAAAATCCTAAAATCAAAACAAATCACAATTTTACTCTTGCTACGATTTAAATTACTGTTCCGCACAACAACAGAAGAGTTTATACTCATCAAAAAGGGTTTCAAATTAATTAATAACTGAAATACCATTAGTCAGAATATAGTAAACTTCCCAGAGGAAAATATTCCCAATTTTGTACTTCATGTGTAAAAACAGGATTTAACTACAATTCTTATCTTGAGTAGAAGGCAAATGACCCTAAGGAATGCTTCAGAACCACTCACTTTTTTCACAATCATAGTATTTACTGAAAACTTAAAAGTTAATCCAATTTGGTTTTTCCAACATACTCATCCTTTGCAACTATTCTTCTACAAAGATTGCTCCAAGTGTTGCTAAAAATAAAATACAAGCACAAACCTTAATCTCACTAAATTATGTCCAAAAATTAGGAAAGAAACCAGAAAGCTTAAAACTTGGTAAATGTGCAGGTCAATTCCCAATCTGTAATGCACAACCCTTCTGAATGTAAGGGAACTCAGAGGTAGACAATATTCAGAACACATAAAAGAATTCTCTTTGTTATAAAGTTTCATTGAAAACATTCAGCAATTTTGCTTATCTTGAAATACCTCACTGCATTAATGGCACCTGCAAAAAGCAAACCACAAAACAATTAACAATGATCATGACCACAGAAAAATCAGAAGAGTACTTACATTGTAGTCTGCCTCAGGAAGGTTGATTCCAGGAAATAAATCACTGGTTATACCCATGAAGAGAGGTATATCATGTGACAAAAATTTGGGCTCATTCACATCTTTAATTGATCTAAGAAGCTAGAAGAAACAAATATGCATTTTACGGTTTTTATTTACAGACAGATCATAAGGTGTTCAGCAAGTAAAATACCCTAGTATGTAACAAAGACAAATTCATTAAACAGAGCCTTTGATAAGAAGTTAAGCCCAATTGTGTAATCATCAGCACAGCTCCAGAAAATGCAGCAAGTATTTTACTATCTTAGTTTCACAAACTACAAAACATGGATCAGTGATGTGACAAGACATGCTGGAACTGCCCTCAGAACTCAGAACTGCATGTATCTATGAAACTTCTTAAACAAATATTCTCTCAGGAACTCACCAATATATCTTCATCTTCAGTAGGAAATTTTAACTTTAGATTCCCCGCAGCCACCAGCACAGCTTTGACTGCCCGCATGCCATAGTCATAGTGATACTGAGAGGAAAGCTGCTCTGAACAAAGCCTGTAGGTCATGACTATCTTCACTGACAGTGACTTTGCATTCAAAAATCCGTATGAATAGAGGGAAATTTCAGCTATCAGAGCATAGTTTGGAACCATCATGGCTACTGTTCGGAAAAGAACCTGAAATACATACCCAAATAAATATCTTTAAATAATGAATTTAGGAATGGAAAGCAATTCTGAACTTTCACAGCATTCATCCTACCATAAAACAGAATTATCAATATCCACAGCTTTTATGACTCCCGAGGAAGTTAACCTAAGCGAGCTACCACCAATATCCATCTTAACGTACAATGCAATGCAGAAAAGACACTGCTCCCTCAGCTCTTTTCCCTCAGCACTGTCTCAAGAACGCAAGAATGCAATTTGCCCCTTGCACAAATAAATCCAGCAGTAAGGAAGGAAAATGTGGTCCACAGCAGGTGAGACAATGCACTTCCTTTCTTTCAGCAATCTACAGTTGGTGTGCTCCTCATGCTGCACCATCTCTGCTTTCAGTTAGCAAAACCTCCTCATGGAAACAGTACATCTGGTCAAAACAGCCATCACAAAGGTCACAGACACTTCTATCTTATTATTTTACCTTCAGATTATCTGGAAGTTCAGAACGTCCTGCATAACCTGGATTCATAGTAATTGCTATAAAACAGTTGGGGTTAAGCTTCAGCTCAGTTCCTTCAAAAATAAATGTTTCTAGCTTTATCTGTATGGCTCTTTGGATGCAAAGGATCTGCTGTGCCACTACAGACAGCACTTCCAGTTCAATGCGATTGAATTCATCAAAACATGTCCAGGCACCTGATGAAGCCAAACCCTTGAAAAACTGCAAATGAAGAAAGAAACCAATAATATTGCTAACAGAGCCTTAGAAGATTCAAAAGACACTAAGACTATAAAGTTGGAAATTTAATTAGATTAAAAAAATACAATTACGATTGTAATTGTATTGATATTGCTTAAACCTGTTTAGACCATAGATCAGTGACACACTAAAAAACAAAGTTTTTTATTCTAAGGCAAGCTAAATCAGATCCAAACCCTGTAAACTCTTGCATCTTTCATGTTTTTATTAGCAACCTAATAGGCTTACACAAAACAGAGAAATGATACATGAAGAGAACAGCATATAGCATCCAAGGGTAGCAGACCACAGGTGCCACAGTTATTTGTGTCTGCAAAATAGGGATCCTAAAATTTTCATGCTAAAAATAAAATACAACATATATTTATTTTCTATTTACCTTTCCCATTGCCAGGTAATCAAGGCCATCAGAGCAGTTAAAGACAACACACTGAACAGCGAGAGCTTTAGCCAAATCTTTGGTGGTCTCCGTTTTACCTGTTCCAGCTGGACCCTCTGGTGCACCACCAAGGTTTAAATAAAAGGCTCCAATCTAAAGCACAGAAACAGTTTATGGAAATTATTTGTACAGATTTGCTGTTATGAGTGATTTTCACGTTTAATATTCTGTAAAAATTACAAACCTCATTCTAGCAGAAATAGCAGTCTGACAAAAACCATAAGCCCTAAAAGGATGGCTGCACTGAAGGGTGCAAGCAACACCATAGCACAGTAAATACAATGTGAGTATCCCAGGAGGAAGCTCATACCAGGGTGCGGTAACACCTGTCTGTGAGAGGAGTGATCACCAGGCGTGGGGAGTTCCCCAGGTACTCGTAGGCATATTTCACATTGCAGTTTATGATGCACACACGAACATTCTCATTCTGCCAATAATAGCGCAGCTGTGCCAGCCACTGAAAGTCTGTTTCACTCTGCACACCTGGCAAACAGAGTTGACAGCAATCATAAAAGATGTTGTAGATAGCTGGATTTTCTACTACGATTAAATTCAAACAGCTTTGAAATTACTAATGTTGATGCTTGTAGCCAAATATTCACAAACTATCTTAGTACTGTACTGTTTTAGGCAGTAAAATCTGATTGGTTAATGATTTTTCATTAACTATGTGTTAAGAAAAATGTCTTAAAATATAATTACCACTTCCAATCATTTCCTTGATGACATCTCTAGCATGAACATCAATAGTTACCAAGGCACCCAGTGTAATCCTGGTTTGCTTTGACAGTTTTCCTCTTACCAGCTCTACAATATCATTAAGTTGAAGCTGAAGTGTATCATAATAATCCTTTAAGCCCTAGGAGACAAAAGGTAATTTTGAAACTGCTTATATCACAGTTTCAAGTGTTCTAGACTTCTTCATGTTGACTAGATATCTTAACAGAGGTTGCTTATTAAGCTACTCTTTTATATTGTCGTAGTTCTGCATCAACTTCTCTCTTATCCACAGTTATGCATTTATGTTGCAAAGCTACGATTGCTCTAAATAAAAATATTTGAGTATTTGAATGGAAGGTACAAATCACTGTACATAAATTAATGTACATGAATTCATGTTACATATGCTCATGATTTTTCAAATTTTAATTGCAAAAAACTGATAAAGCAAAATACAACAGCTGAAATGGAAGCACTAAAAATTTTTTTAAAATTATGCATTACACAGTACCTTGGGTCCATTGTGAAGAACTTCATGTACCTCACTTGTCCAGTACATCTGAGACACACACAACACTACCTGGCCAGGCCATTCCAGAACCCAGCGCTTTCTCTCAGTCTCTAGATATGCCTGAAAGAGTTACATACATCATACAAACAAGAGTGCCTGGGAATATATATCATAATGTAATATGGAAGCTTATAATGTAATCCTACTAATATTCCTTGCAGAAGAACACTGTTTTCCTATTTGCAATGTCCAAATGGAGTTTCAAATGCTCTTTCCCCTTAGGTTTAAAAGAACATTTTCTGTCTGATTCTTTCAGAAGGAAGCAAGCATATTACAAGTGTTCTATTTCTGATTCATAAGAAACCTGAACTATTACATCAAGTGATATATCCTGTAAAATAGTACTGCTGTGAAACTTTTAGAAGAATTTATATTCAGTATTATAGGAAAATTACTTGCATCTTATTCAAACTAAGCTCCAATGTATATTACTGGCCTATAAATACAAGTCATGTTAACTTGGTCCTGACCACATAACTTCATCAACTCTTGTGTTGAGGAAGAATTTTAGAAAGCCAAGATAAAAACATAAAAGAAAGGCAGGTGTTTCAGTTCTTAAATTATCACAAACCCCATACCATTCTTGATCTGGCAATTACATCACGTACAGTCTTCAGCATAACATCTTCTACTTGAATTAACCACTTCTCCACTGCACCTCGAGCTTCAGAAGTAGAAATGTTTGAAATCAGCTGCACACGCTCGCCTTCAGAACTATACATTCCTTTAATATCCAAATTGCGAAGGAAGTCCAGCTTAGCAATGCCTTCAAAACACTTCTTCAAATGAGGCTGAACTCTAAGAGGATCCTTAGTCTCTGATAGGATCTCCAACATTTCATCATTAGACAAGAAAAAGAAGCTAAAAAAATTAGGCAAAAAAAAATACAACTGCATTATCAAGCTATTGTTAAGACTGATCTTATTCACAATGAAAAACCCCTATTTAGAAGCTGGGGGCTTTAAATAACCAAAGCTCATCATACCGGGGAAAGAAGAGACGTTTTTTTTCAAGGTAAGCATTAAGCCCTTTCATGATTTTGTCAAGAAGATCATTACAAGTCTGAAGCTTCTCTTTCAATCCTGGCAAGGAAGTAGCAGCAAGAACCTGTAACAACAAATATATGCAAACTGTCAGCTATAAACGAGGATTTGAAACAGTAGAAATGAATCAAATAAGGAACAACATAACTTTGTTTCTAGAAAGCCTAGGGAACTGAAATCATAGTTCATTGTACATACTCTGAAAACTAAGCATCCCGTCAGTCCAAAAAAAATGGCAAGAGAAGCTCCCGTTTCCTGTTAGTAATGGATATTTCCCTTACCTTCGGGTCTTCGGCACAAAACTCCATAACCTCTCTCCAAATTCTATCCACAGTCTGAAACTGCCGCCCCTCTTCTGGCATCTGTTGCATAATATCCTCAGAAGAAAAGATGGGTTCCAAATACAGCCACTGTACCTGCACTTTCAGCCACTCATCAAGGTTCTCCTGAATTTGAATCAAGCGGCTTTCCCATTCCTTAATAAATGTTTAAAGAATGTTAACTTGACATTTCCAAGCAAATAGTATTAGAGACAACAAATTCAGTAAAGGCAGACATTGCAGTATTCCAGCTCCCAAAGAGAAAATGTCTACCATAAACAAAATGAAAGAAAAATATTTAGGAGTATAAGTTCTTCCACATATACAGATGGCCAAAGGAGCTCAGAAATTTTTACTTACTTGGAAATAAAATTTCCAAAATGCACTTATCACTTTAGTGCTATGAACTTTCAACAACTTAATTGTTAAGCAATAGCCAGGAGGCTACCAGCAATAAATTCTGTTTCATCTCCCCACAGCAAGGGAATGTAGCTGAGTGGCTACAGGGACACAATACCAGAAAAGCCAACTCAGCTCACAGGAGAGATGCAGCAAGTCCAGCATCCTGTTCCTAAGGGCAATAGCAGATATCACTGGAGCAGGCTGCCTGTAAAGAGCAAGTATGTTCACTGAGCCTGCCTGAGCCTGAGCATTTCCCACATAAACCAACAAGGAACTAGGGAGGGTAACTGCAAAGCAATTCCACCAGCTTTTCTCCTGTCAATTGCAGGGGTATTACCATCACAAAGACTACTCTAGCCCTGAAATTCAAAAGCAGACATAAAGCACTGCCATCATTGCTCTGAGGCCTGACTAAAAAATATTCTTCCAGCCATCAAGTTGTTTCTTTGCTCTGAGGAAAACACTGTATTTCAAAATTTGAGTCCAAAACTCAATAAATAACTAAATGCTCTAATTAGCAACAATAGAAACATTATTTCCAGTTGTTAAGAAGCAAGGTTAATGGAAATAGTGATTTCCCAAAATATGAGAAAAAATAATCATGTCTCTTGGTTGCACTTGAATCTGAATGGAAAAGAGAATTCCAAAATAGAAATAAGGTAACTATGACTCATACAAACTCAAAAGATTCTTGCTGAAAAATCAAAGCATTTCATTAACTATTCAAACAATAAAGTTGCAATATAACCAGTATACTATTGCAGTACAGTTATCCTAAAAATAAAAATGGTTGAAAAAGTACTCATTGTACCCTTATTTCACTGTCAAATGGTTTAATGAAAGGTGATCCTCTCATTGTCTGAGTTTTCATAATCTGATCATCAAGAAGAGTCTGAATATCATCCACTGAAGACAGAATATGAATACCAGTCTCACGATACACATTTGTGGTAAAGGAAATTGAATCCCAGGTTTCCTTCATGGTATTCATTGCTTTCTCCAAGGAAAATTCCTATTTAAAAAGAAAATAGCTTGGTCTAGTCACTGAATTGTTTTTTTTTTTTTTTCAACTCTCTAATTCAACATATAATCATATCTAGCTGAATAAGCTATTTTGCTCTAGCACAAATTAGCTACTTATTATTTTTCCTCAGTATATCCTTTTCCTGCACACAGAAAGCAGCACACTTGGGAAATACTGATTATGTCACATGAGATACAAGTGCTTACACTCATTATTAACATACAATGGGCCAAAGTGTCACCAAATCTCTTCTGTTGTATAATAGCAAAGACAAATAATGCTAATAAGTCATAAAAGTATTCACTAAGAGACTTGATGTCATATTTGTCACTATCAAATCTCTGTGCTTACCTTGCTTGCAGCTACACTTATTGTTGAAAACTGTTCCAAGTGAGAGGTTAGATTCTGCTTTAAAACTTTTCTCAAGGTAGTTCCAGCATCTGGTGTTATATCGTATCCTACTATATCTGACATCTGACGCCAGTGACGATCTCTCATTCCAGGGTTACAGAAGACAACCACAGTGGGAATATGCTCCTAATTCAGAAAAGACATTTTTAAGGCAAATGCAATCATCTATATTATTTCTTAACTTTTAAATAACTTTTCATGTGAATTTAAAATTCTGCTACAGTAGCTGAAGACATGAAAATCTTTTCCAAAAAGCACAGATGGCTCCATTCAGTTATCCATTTCCTTTCTAAATAATTATATCAACTACTGAAGAAAAAAATATAAAAAATGATTAAGCATAATTTTTCAGTGATGCTAAATTTTGCTTCTATTAACATAACAGAGTCCCATTTCAAAATTCTCAACTACATTCCTTAAATGTTTTTCTGCATCCAAAAATGACTTTTCTCTTGTATGTGTTCACTCATTACAATTCCAAAAACTACGAAAAAAAATTTAAACTCCAATTTTATTAAAATGAATGGGACAGTACAATCTGGAAACAGGGATTCAGAACAGTCTCTCTATCTCTGACACTGCGTCATCTACATGTACCAAGCCCTGAATTTAGCATTTGTCCCTCAGTATCAGATATTAATATTCCTCAAGTTTTCTTACCTTAAATTCTTTAATTTGATCCAGAACTGAAGAACACATTGTAAGAGTTGGATTACCCATTACAGCTTTGTGTCGCGCTGGCCTTTTCTCTGTTAGCGCTTTTTTCTGCTTTTGTTGGAAGAGTCTTAACAGTTTGTACATTTCTCTGTAAAATTCATCAACTTCAGCCTCCATACTTTCTCCATCTAGTTCCAAAAAGGTCCCATCCATCCATCTGAGAAAAAACATAAGGTCACAAAGCAGAATAACAAATATAGCCCACAAATAATTATCACTTTATTTTGCAACACATGAATAGCTATTTAAACTAAAGCAAAGCTCTTCTTCCATATTATTGTTTTTCTTTGCAAAATTCTAATGCCTAACTAAAAGTGGCTCAACCACATTATTCTGTGTATTTGTGTAATTCTCTTAAGTCAGACACATACTGAAACTGAGTAACAGCACAAATAGACAAATATTTAAGTTAAACTCTAGACAGAGATCGACATACAACATTTAAAAACACACTTCATCTTGCATTTTCAAAGCCCCCACACTTCCAGACATAGCACATTATAACTTCTGAAGAAGGCATGAAATGATAAACCATCTCCCTTAATTTATATGCAGAGTACAATTTTTGTGGTATGATCTAACCAACACAACCATTTGAACCCACCATTTTGGACATCTGCTAGGTTAAAACCAGGTGTGGTTACATACGGATGATGAGCTCTTTAGTTGAACTTCTTCCTTTTCTGGAACCCAAAATGACTCATCACACAATTTTTCTTCTTAATACATTTCTTTCACAGAGCTTGTCTTACTACAGGCTCCACCAGCATGACCAATACAATTAGAACTCAGTCTGAGATACACTCCTGTGCTCTCAGGTACATGGTGTGATTCTTGGGGCTGTTCTGTGCAACACCAGGACTTGGACTTCAAGGTCTTTATGGGTCCCTTCCAGCTTAGGAAGCCCAATGATTACATGATTACATTTTAAAAATAAAAACAAATTAACATTTTTGCTAGCTGAATTAAAAATAGCATGCCTTGTATATATGCTATATTAGCCTTTTAGTTTGCTTGCTAATAACTTTAATTAAAAAGAAAATCAATCCATATTCTACATCTGATGTGAACAAGACCAGCACAAGCATTTCTCTCACTCTTCCTCTTACAGCATTTAGAGCTGAATTACCTTCTTTCTGTTCGCTGCCATTTCAGTATAAGATTAAAGAGTTTCTGGTATGGTTCTATCCCAGTTTTTATGTTGTTGAGGACTGGGAATTCACTTGGTTTCCATCCGAGCAGAGTCTCTTCTTTATTAAGAGCAGCTAGTGTTTCATCACTGTCCTGTATTGTTTTCTGTAAAGTCCTCACATCAGTCACATACTGAAATCAAATAATAGTATGTCTTGAGAAATAACCAAATTAGCAGCTATCAAAACAGCTATTAAAATAAGATACCAAAATATAAGCTTTCACATCAAAATTTTAGAAAACTAGATTTAAAAACTTGTCTGCTTATTGATGAGTACACAAACAGTGAAGAATCCAGATGAACATTATGAAAAATAAAATTGGTTCTCATTACTAAACTTTAGAGTATTTTCAAAATGTTTGTGCTTTAAAACTCACTGTTCCAGGAAGCAGGCACACACTTTTTTATGTACGTGGCATATCATATTGGTAACTGGAATTTATTAGTTTAGGATTTCTGTTTTGTGTTTTGAGATGTTTTGCTTTTTAAAAAATCAACATTTCTTACTATGAAATATCCTCCAATTAAAGCACAAGATATGCTCTGAAAACTAAAAAATACTGCTAGAAATTCACAAAGTTTTGGAGCCAGTGGTCTGCTCTTCACTAGCACAACAATGAAGTTTAGAGGTTTGTATGAAAAAAATATCAAATTGCTACCTGTGCTGGTTTTGCATTAATTGATTTGTGGTGAAGAGGGAAGATGAATAAATTATTTTCATGGTTGCAAACACTTTTTCTGAACTGCTATTATTGTTACTTATCAGCTAATTCCAGCACAACTTCATAGCAAAGTTTCCTCTGAACAAAATGTTAATTGCCAATTAAAAACAAAAATGGGAGGGAGACCGAGCTTGTTCACTGTGGCAAGAGGATAATAAATGTTTTAATTCACATTTGTTAAACTGATTACTTTTAATTACAATTTTTTTCCACGATCCCTGTGTATTAAACACATAAAACATTTCTACTGATTTTATCCTATTAATCAAACCTGTTGCATGCAATCCAGTTGTGAGTACTCTTCTAATTCTGTCACAGAATTATAAAGCTTGTCTAATTCAGCATACAGGTTATCATATTTCTGTTGCACTTCTTGTTCTCTTTCAGCTTTAGCCTGTTCGATTAGCTACAAAATAATTTATTTTTTTAATGACAAAAAAATCAATGCAAAGGTGGTTGTAAGTACTTTCAATGATTAACATACATATTACCATTGAAACAGTTAGTGCAAACAGACAAAAAACTAACAATACAGAAAAATTATTTCCTTGCAACAGCTGAAATTTTTTCTTCTTCCTACATCCCACTTAAAGGTCTCCTTCAGGAATCAGAAATCAGAAAGTAAAGCATTACAGAAAAAAACAAATATTCTCATTTTTGGGATTCAGTATTTTACTGCCAAAAAGGACACCTAGAGTTGTTGAAAACCAGTGTTATGCCACACGTACCTGTGGCTGTAAAAGGCAGAAATTCTAGAACATAGGACCACCTTAAAGCACTGGGTCTGCGCACTCAAGGGTTTGTTTTAAGGTACCAAACAAAAAAATCAAGAGAGAGATCTCCTAAGGACACCTACTGCCATGCAAAATTTGTGCAGCACACAAACAGAATTTCACCAAAGGAGGAAACAACTTTTTCCTTTTGCACAAGACTAAGAATAGGCTCATATCTAGAGTATGGAATGCAAATATACAGACTCATGAAATCTTGATATAAAACTTCTCGTCTCAACCTCTAGCACAATGCAAGTCACTGACAGCCAGCTACAGGGTCCCACTGCTGAGGGATTCTCACTAAGTAGTGAGACTCACTCTGTATTACCATTTTCATGAAAAGGAGTTAGAAAAAGCATCATGGAATCTCTGTGTAGAAGTAGAGAATTAATTTTACCAATTTACTTTTGGGATTAAAAGAATACTTTGCTTGCATGGGGATAACAGGCAAGCAAAGTATTTATCTTTCCAGTCACAGGCATACTTAACTACCCTTGGACATATGCCTCAGTGTCTAAACAAAATTAAGTAAAGCAGGAATCCTTACTTGTAATATTTAAAAGATATTGACTTTTAAAAAATGTTATTAATTCATTCATTAAGAATTTTAGATGTTATTAAATCTATGCTAAATTACTACAGAGAGGCAAGAGAACACTAAAAGGCTTGACTTACTGTATCATAGACAGAGACAAAGCATGCTAAGCAAGATGAATACAGACAGTGGAAGAAAAGTAATCTACAGTCACACAGAGAAAATGAGATGTTGCATATTTTCTATTAATGATTGCTAGAAAACATTGTTCCCACTGTTCTTTTACTGACAAAACAAAATACCATTCTAACTAAATGACTTCCTACTCAGACATTCAGTCTTTTTAAGGGCCTGACAGTTATATTTTCAGTACTAGACAAGTACAGTGTAGCGAATTTTCATCTGCCCATGTATTACCTAGTACTGACCACAAGCATACTAGGATAATAAGACTTGCTGAAGCTTTTAAGTTACAGTGACAGTTTTAAAATTTAGCCACAAAAAGCCCACTTCTGTTACAAAAATCTGGGAAAATGTTTTTCAATTATATCTATATTAGTATGGTTCATGTTACATGTGTATATACATTTCATCTGCTGAGGAAATAAATAGCTCAAGTAAAGTGAGAAGTCTAACAAGCCAAAATACACCATAAACTAAGAAAATGCTCTTACACTATCATGCTCTTTAAAAATGAGGGTAATCTTCTTTGGCCATAATATTGCTCTTGTATTTAGTTCGATGACTTCAGGAGCAAATGGAAAAACGTCTATCAAGTAACTCATTTGCCGACAGCACTCCTACAGAGAGAGATTTCACAGGAGGGCAGGATAATATTATCTACAAATACAATATAAAAAATCTACATTTCATGAACTTTTCACAATTCAGAGCTCCTTCAGCCAGTTGAATATTAACATCCAAAAAGTATGTGTAACATTTTTCAAATCCCTGCCCTGATCATGAGCTTTTTTCTCTAAATATGATTCTTGTGTTCTGTGAATCCATATGCAGAAATCCTAATGTTATTAAAAATAAACAAAACAAAATTTCTGCATATATAAACATAACATGTTCTATTTATAGACCTATTACCATAACAGAAAATCTGATACATATTCACACACACACACAAACTACTCCTAATATAACATAACCTATATTCTGCTCAGAGTAAATTGTTTCTCATGTATTCAAAGTCTGTTGACTGACTTTACACATAAAATGTTCTTTATACTTGTCTGTTACACTTTCACAAATAGATCTTTAAGCAGTCCTGAAGTAAGTCTTCAGGTACAAACAATAAACTGAGCGATTTATTAAAAGCTGCATTTCCTCATGGACTTGCAGAACACACAGGAATGGGAACAAGAAGCAAAGGCATATGGCAAAGAATAAGCTGGACTTCCCAATTCTGCCCGAAGTAACATTGAGTTTATTCATACTGGCAGAAAAAAAGTCTGCACTCTGGAATGAATTCTCTATTTGTATAGACCAGCATGTCTAATAAAAGATCAAGAATCAAAGGATAGTCTTTTACCTTGCTCCTTCGCACCAGGTCTGGAAAATCTTTGGTTTTTACTCTCTTTATGTAATCTATTATTTCTACCATTTCTTCTGTTGACTCAGGAACTTTTAATGCACATTCCTTAATGGCTTCAAATTCGCTGCAAATCCTGTAGTTTTATTTTACATAAAATACCAACATTTTAAAATTTTAGTTTGGCTTCAAGTTCAGCTTTAATGTAATTAAAAATTCAAATTACTTCTTTAAGTATTCTCCCCTCACAAATTGCATTATTTATGAAATTAGAAGAGCAATATGACCATGTCAGTCTAGACAAATACTGGCTTCTGACTTGCAATTATAGCTTTGTCTGGATTTTGGAGTATTCTTCTGAAGTAAATGCTTAGTAACCTGTTGTTACAAAAAGAACTTTCAAACTGTCATTAGTGTACACACAAACATTTTTGTAGTAAATGTTGTCTCACTTTGGTAATGCGGAATTACTATAAAACTTGGCCATAATTGTTCATTTTAACTAAAAAATATAGTAAGAGTTTCCTCATGATTTAATCCATACCTGCAAACTAACCTCCTGATTAACTAAATTGATATCCTGTAAGTTCATCCATGTAGAGGATAAAGGGAAGGTGGATACAATTTTTCTCAGTTTTTATAAGGCTTTTGATACTGTTCTTCACAGAATCCTTCTAGACGAGGTGTCCAGGTGTGGGATGAACAAGTTTATGGTGTGCTGGGTGAAGAAATGGTGAAGTGCAGAACTCAAAGGGCTGTAGCAAAAACCCTTTGCAAAAGACTGGTGACTGTTAACAGCAGCATTCCTTGGGGTTCACTTTTGGGCCAGTTCTGTTCAATGTATTTATCAATGATTTGGATGCAAGATTTGAATGCACCATCAGTAAGTTTGCTCATCATACAACTGTGAGGTGCTGCTGACTCCCTTGAAGGATGGGATAGCTTGCAGAATTAAACATTTGACTATGATTAAAGGGATGGAAGGTAATGAGTTGAAATGCCAGATCCTGCACCCACGATGGAGTAACACCCAGCACAAATACAAATGGGGAGGAATGGCTTGAGAGAAGCCCTGCTGAGGCACCTATCAGGTAATAAGAGAGCTGTTTCTTTGACAGTGCAGTAACACTGTAATTCACACTTATAAATCCAGAACAGTAATCTTTGATCTTTTAGCTCCTCCATTATCCAAGTATATACTTATATGTTCTCCTACTTCTTTTTGAGACTAAAACAGCAGAAAAATACAAGAGGTGGTGTAAAGTGCATTATATCGTTAGTTAGCCAAGAAGCTTCAGTAAACAAAGTATGGTATATTTGCATTTCATCTACATGTTTCTACTATGCATTTAACACATAGAGCATTCACAAGCAGAAAAATTCTACTTACCTTTGAATTTCCTCTCTGTAATCTGTAAATATTTTTTCCATTAGCATTTTTGCAAAGTTGTTCGCACAATTAGCCAAACCTTGCTTTAAATCCTCACAATTCAAACAGACCATAGGGAAATAAATCACCTCTGGCAAACTCATTATTTCCTTCTTGAGGGTGAAAAATTCACCTATGAACTTCAGAAAAACGTTAGACTTTACACTTCAGAGCTGTTGTTTAAATACTTGGCTAGACGAGTAAGTATTAGACATTGAAGAAAATAAGTAATATTTTCTTCTATTTACCATAAATTTTTAGTGGAAAAATCTGTTACATTTTACGTAGTCCATATATTTTAGCTAAAGGCTAAGTACCTGTTATTCTCTGTTACCTTTTCATTATTGCTCTATGTATAGTAAAAATTATTTACAAAATGTAGAATTAAAACTTACAGTAGTGTATTCATCAAAACTGGGTTGTTCCACTAGAAATCTGTTTATCCGTTCCTCTGCAGTTCCATCTACAAGCCAGCCATAACTTTCAACTACAATTTAATTACAATATATTTCTATTACTAAGATGCATATGCCATACAGCAAGTTACTTATTACAAAGAGGTGACACAGCTATTTACACACTCTTCTGTCGCTTACCATAGCCTTTAAAATGTTCCTTTGGGCCTTCTAAGTTGTCTCTGATAGATTTTTTCAGCATGGATTTGGCCCATTGTGCAATGTGAGCAGGAAGCTCAGTATCCAGAGTTGCAGTGCCTCCCGTTAGCATAGCACGTACTGTTTGGACATTCTAAGAGTAGAGCAAGTGTTGATTATTTACATTTTAGAAAGTGGTGCAAGGATACATATACTTTAAAAGTAAGTTGCAATCTGCAGAAGACATGATCACAAAAGTATGAGACCCTAACCACGACCAAGTTCACATGCTTTATACACACGTAGAATGACTTTTCCTGAAGCAAAAAGTTGAACAGGAAATATGTAAAGGGAAAAAAATTATCCAACCTTGCATAAAATTAAATTCTATCATATATGCAAATACAGAAAACCAACCCCAAAACACTTCTCACCACCACATGTAACTAGTGACCAATAATCAGGCGACATCTAAAGCCCACAGAAAGGCTCTCTTCCCTGGAACAACAGACAGGTTTCCAAGACATCAATCTTTTGATGTTGTATATATTAGTTTTTAGAGATTTGAGTATTTTCTTTATCTTAGAAAGAAAAGGAATATCAGCTCTAATTTTCCTTGTCTTTCTCTGGAGGTCTTAACTTTAATGTAAATTTTTTGTAAATCATTACACATATAATTAAAGATGTTATTATTATAATTGCAGACCCAAAGAGCAGACAAAAACAATCAATAGCAGGTGCACTAGTTTTTTATAAACGAGGAATTACAAAATTACTTCAGAGCCTGGAGTGCTGCTGGGCATCAAAATTCATGATGTGACCTGTAGGATGATCATGGAAAATAAATAATAGTTGCATTCTGATCCAATTGCCAGGGTAGCCAGACCCCTAAATCACAAGTATTTTCACATACTGAACATCATAATAATTACATATTTAAATAAAGACAAAAGCACACCTGAAGAGTCTGTCCTATACAATCCACTACAAACAGAATTGTTTCTTCTAAGTCTTGTAAGCTTGGATAAAACTCCATTCTATTTTCATCAAACATCAAGTCCATCTTAAATAAAGGCAGACGACTTCTGTCTTCAGGATCAAAAAGTTTCACAAAAACTTCAGTTGTTCTTTGAAGTAATTCTTTCACCTAGGGAATAGCATAGACCACCTATTAGTTGACATAAAAAAGGCCCAAACCATTTTCCATTCACCCAGTAAGCCAGGCAGGATTTTAATTCATTTTATTACTTCTGGCCTGATTCATCGTTAACTGAAGAAGTGTGAATTTTTTTAGTAACTCTAGTGGGTATTAGTCCCAGCTCTTAAATGATGAAAACTAATGAATGCGTAAATATTTCAGTAAAGTCCATGTATTTATTTTTGCTACAAAAGTAAGACTATTACTAATACATGTATGTAGAAATGAAATATCTTGAATGCATTTTCCTGACTTTTTTCAAATGACAATTATTTGATTAGACTTCTGTCCCATTATTTTTCTACAAAACAAGTAATGTTTTAATCCCATTAAGTTTATCACAGGAAGGAAAGATATTTACCTGATTAGACAAAAGCACAGCTACACAGTTACAAAAAGACTCGAGCTGATCCAACTTGACACCACTGAAGGCCTCTGACTGAGTAAAGAGACCAAAAACTCTTTGGTACCACGTACCCATTATCTCATCTTCTGCTTTGGAACACCTTAGAGATGCATCAGTTTTAAAAGATTTACAGTCAACTGGTCCTTTCAATCTAGAAAAGAAAGTTACAGGCAACTTTATAAACAAAATTTAAACAAACCAAACATGGAGTAAGGTAACAATAGAAACTTTTGTATTACAAACCCAGTCTTTAGCAGAAAGAACAGTAGGAACTTATGCATTGCTTCAGTAGACTAAAAGGAAAGAGAAAGCCTGCCTCAAACTCCAGGATTTACAGAACAATTGCCAGAAAAAATAATGATTAAAAATATTCTGAAAATTTTCTTTTTGAAAACTATGAAAATTTAAAGTTCCAAGATTAAACAGAAAATGATGAAAACCAGCAAGAAGTCTGATCTTCAGGGTTAGCACAGAATTCCCTACAGATGATAATACTGCCAGAAGTTTATTTTTCAAATACTACTTCAAAACAGATTTCTATGGGAATTAAGCACTAAGAATAAGTGAATAATGGGGAGAAAATTCCAGAATTAAAGGCAAAATACAAATAAAAATATTACCAACAACTTAATAACAACAATAAAATATGTAAGAGAGAGAAGAAAAGTCACATGTCATAACATAGAATAACTTAATCACAGTACATTAAAATGATGCATCAAAGAAATTTTCTATGATAAATAATAGAACTTAACAAGCTCATCTTTGCCAGCTTTGAAAACCTGTATGGGTAAGTAATTCAGCAGAACAGACTTTACCTGGAACGAGAGAAATCTACTACAAGAAAGTTAAAAAATGCTGTATAACCAAAATCCAGTAGAGTTTTCATTATGGGGTGAAGAATACATAAGGTGGAAGCGATTCTTTTTTTTGCTTTGATATAACTGTCATGCCATGTACTAGAAAAATCCAGGCCTCTAAAAAAGAAAAACCATTAAAAAACCAACCAAAACAAATACACAAACAAAAATTAAGCGCACAAGCACTACTTGAATCAAGTACTTATATATAAAAGGTAGTATCCAAAAGATTATTGTCTAGTGTGAATAGTTATTAAATGCCACACATGTGTTCTCACTACAATGCAGTGGAAGTCATAAAGACACACTGTCTGAGAAAACATGCTTTATCCTCCATGGCATTTTAAGACCACCTCCTCTTACAGAAGCAAATTCAATGTAAATTCCTAACTTCACCAACTACCATCAGAAAGCATTTATCAACAGATTTTGATGCACACACTCTCATGCATCAGCAAATTGTGCAATTTGAGTATTTCTGTCTACCTGAACTCCTTTTCCATGGTGGGAGGGCATAATAGATTTGCCTTCAGCCTCAAGGTTTCATCTCATAAAACCAAAATCACATAAAACCTTGGCACTATATGCAGTTTTAGTTTGTAAAAGTACTGTACAATGCTGCTATCTGCCAGAAAAGTGTTCCATGCACACACAGTTCATTCCAGAGGCAGCTGCACTGTGACTTTGGTGTCTGGGCACTCAGAGCCAGGTTTAATTCATGGTCATGAGTGCTGCTCTACCTAACTGTAACAACAGTAATAAAATACAGTCAGTGCTAAAACTTTGTAGAGCATTCAGGGATGTTCAAATGCAAGATTCTCTACAGAGATTTAAAAATGTCCCAGTAAGGGGCTCCAGAATTAATCTTGTGCCGTAACTCTGTCCACACAGCTCAACAAGAATCGCCCCTCATGTAACTCAGTTGTTTTGCCAGAGCATTATTTGCTAACTTAATCCACTCACAGAGGTAATGAAGGCAAAGGTGCCTCCTCTTCCAATGCATCAAGTTCCTTTATGTCTGGTTTAATAAGAACTCTTCTCACTAAGAAAAAAATGCATGAACATTACAAGAAAATTGGGCCATATTCAATGCCACTGAAGACATTACAAAGAAGTTAGTCCAATGTTAAATTATTTATTTTTTAATCTACATTTTTTAAAAGATCAGCCATTCACTAAAATATTAACAAAACTGGGCTCAATTTCAGATTCTAGTTACTAGAAATGTAAATAAATTAATACATGATTTCAAGGGAAAGCACTTCCAAAATTCCAGTTAATTACTCTTTTTAAAAGGTTTTAAAATTTGAGTTGTATGAGTGATGTCTGAAAACAGTAATTATCTTTGCAGATTTTTATCGTGAGCTTCCTTATTCAACAAAAGCACCATGAGAAAACTCATGAATGTGTTTGGGAATAAACAGCTTTAAAAAGCTGCTGTTCCTGAAGAGGGAGAAAGAATGACTAGTTTCTCCTTTCTTTAACAGTAAGCAGCAATAGATTCTTGCTTCAAATTAACTAAATAGGTTAAAGACATAATGAAATAACATTATCAGCAATCAACCTTTTTGACATAAGGTCTGCAGCTGTCTTTGTCTTTGCTTGAACTATACTTTCAGCTGGTTAACTTTTTACTGGTTCAAATAAAACAAGCAAGTTTTGCCTTAAACTTTATGGCAAACACATATTTGATGAGGCAGGAAAAGCTAAATCAGTAGTTAATTACAAAGGCCCCACCTGGCTGAAAGAAGAAACTAGAAAAATTATTTTCAGCAGAGAATATGGAGCTTATAATATATACACTAACAATATAAGTGCTGAGTAATTTGTACTACTTACACACACATCTTTGCATGCTCGTTTCATAATCTCTTACAACCTCCTTTAAAAGTTCTTCAGTGAGCAGCTCTCTCTCTTTGCCCTCCATAAGCGACTGTGGCACCATGGTGAGCATGGACCTCAGCCACTGCTGCTGGATGGGAATCATTGGATTTCTCTGCACACATTTCTTCAAAAAGAGGTAGTCTGCCTGGAAGGACAAGATTTTCAGAGGTCTAATAACTACCTATGTATGTATTTCTGCGGTAGGCTTGGCAAAAGTCTCTTTTTATTCATAATTTCATAATTTCAAAGTTTCTTAATTTCCTTTAGGGCAGGGTATTTAGTCTAATATTTTCAGTATTCACTGACTAATACCCTAAAAGCTGCTCTGTGGTTGGTAACATGGTCTCTCTGTCTTAATGCCTAAATATAAAATATTTTATTTGTCAGTATAACGTTTTCCTTGGTTCTCTGCTGAAGTTTATGGCTAACAATAAAATAATTCAAGGTTAAGGTTATTGTTCTTTGCACAAACATTTATCTGGCAAAAAGTGTGGACAAACATCCTTCATAAAAGGACTGGGTCTTGGAAAAAAAAAAAAAAAAGGCATTTCTGCTTGTGAGTGACAGTTTTATTATAAAATCTCTGCAGCCTACAGAATGAGTTTACCTAACAACAGCTAGGCAAAATTGGTGTTACCTTAGGCTACTTAATATAAATATTTGAATACTAATTTGAGTTTCAGCTAGCTCTCAGAGATGAAGTCTTACTTTAAAAGCTATACACAAATTTGAAGTTTAGTGCATGTTCTTCAAACTACAATGTCAAAGACTACTTTTCCTACAGGATAAGGTACAATCTATGACCTCGACTGAAAAAATCCTGAAGCTGTTAGGGTTTTTCTCAAGTAATGATCTTTAACTAAGGTTAAATTAATTATTGATAGACACACTTTCTAAAACAGAAAAATACTTTCCTTCTACAGGACCACAAAACAAGATTCCTATTTTGCTCCTATTCCATTTTCCCCACCAAGACTACTTTTTCTTGTTTAGTAACAACAATCTGAATAACATACTCAACTTCTCTGAATAGGGGCCATTTACTCTCTGCACCAAAAAAAGCAAATGTAAGAATTTAACTCACTTTTAGTTGGCTTCCTTTATCATCCATCTGTGTAAAAAGAAAAGGAAAATGGTTATATATGAAGAACACACAAAAAAATACTGGAAAGATACAATTTAGCAAATATTATTCCTAAACAAAGACTTTATTCTGTAGATATACATGCATACATTTCAATTGGATTACCTGAGTATACAAATACATTTATGAATTACTGAGGAGCAGAACAAGTATCTTAAAGTAAATTCTAAAAAGGAAAATAAATGTCCCAATAACAAAGAACTTAATAGGCAAGACATAATAAAGAATGTTTTCTCACAATGTAATGCAGTTCTGTGATAGGAGGTGCAGCATCTCTCTCCTCTGTTTCTTCCATGGTTATGTAATAGACTTCAAGAGCTCGATCAATTCTAAAGTAAACCACAGCATCAGAAGTGCAGAAAAACTACAAATAATATAGTAAAAATAACGCTAACATTTTAATTGATGCAACCTATTTTTTCATCATTACCAACTCCTTGATCACTAAATCTCACTATAATTATATTAAACAAACACTGCTATTTGTCAAATGTCAAATGTGTAATGTCTCTTTCACTTGAATTTCAACATGTCTTGAACTACATGAAACTCACAGTAACTGATTAATGATCTCTTGCTGCTCCTTGTCTCTGTGGTATGCCAACAGTTTCTTCTGTGATGGTGATGTTTCAGATATGACTGGTGGAGGTAAAGCAGCAGGATGAAATAAAGTTCTCAAAGTCCGTTTATTGGAAGTTTCTTCATCTGTATGCTCCATCTAAAACCATAACAAAATTCTAGAATGCAATCCCCTCCACAAAGGAGTTTAATACATGCATCTATTAAGTTGAATGGACACAAGACTTAAAATGAGGTCACCTCACTTTACATATGCCACAGTGTAGGTATTGACAGTTGAGCTTTCAAAGAAGAGAACAGTTTATATGATAAAACGGCAAAGTTCAAGGGAGAGCATGTACATACAGAGCCTGCCATAAGGAAAAATAAAAAGGAAGAAATAAAGAAAAAAAAAAACAACAAATTTGTGTTCTGCAACTGGGCTAAGGCTCAACCAAAAGACTACCCTTCTGTGGCTGCTTAATCGCCTGAGTAGAGCTATTCCAAAGACTGATGGTCTGGTTCCCCTGGAAACATGATGCACAAACTCACCACTGCACTTCAACAGCTTCCCATAGGGGAGCAGAAAGCCAAAGCCACCTCTTAAATCCTGAAATGTCCTGAAAACGCACCAAACCGGGCGGTGGTGGATGCACCGAAGGACACAAAGCTCAGCTACGGACTGCCGAGACAACATCGCCGTTTCCCGGCGCCCCCTCAGCCCCGCCGCTCTCGGGTCTCCCAGCGCCGCGGGCCCGCCTCGGGACAACTGCGCGGTTACCCCGGAGCAGAGGGCGGGACTCTCCCTGCCTAGATCAGTGCCAAAAAAAACCCAAAAAACCAAAAACAAAAAAAAAACAAAAAAAAAACAACAACAAAAAAACCCAAAACCTTACCTTGACCGTCCCGGTCTGCCACAGGGTTGTACCAACCCGAGCGAGTCAGAAAGTCCCTCTGCACCAGCCTCTGCCTGCACCAAGTAGATCACAGCAAGAATGCTTGAGAAATTATAAATATAATACCCCTCAAGCATCAGGTGGCTGTTGCTGGGCTTCTGGTTTTTGTACAGCTATAAATGGAAATTTTAAGGAACTCCACAGATTTGCTGCATACTTGCCCACATTTGACAAAAGAGGCTTTAAACCCTGATTTTGTGTCTGTGTGGGCAGAGCCCCACACGCAGAGGCTGCGGGAGCTGCGGGAGGGAATTTTATGTGTGTTTTCCAAAGTCCTGGGCACCCTCCTAGCATGGCTCTCACTGTCCGGGACTATTCAGCGTGAGGTCTCAACCCAGACATAAAATATTTTTTCACGAACAGAACACAAACCCTTGACGTTCAAGGATTTATCCATCGGCAATTAGAATGGAATGGGGCGTTATGAAGGAGACCCGCGCGCGCCTCGCACACCTGTTGGCCAGGAAGCTGCGCTGAGGGGAGGGGGTTCGGCTGCTGAGGGAACAGAACCCGCTGGTCCTCCGGTGGGCCTGACTCACGCCGTGCCGGCGGGTTAACGGCGGGGCGAGGGGCGCGGGCGCAGCCCGGAGCGAGGGCGCAGCCCGGAGCGAGAGCACCGGAGCGGACCACGGGGCAGCGGGCACCGGGAGGTGGCGCTGTCTCAAGACCAACGGCGAGCGCCCATCCTCTTCCCGCCTCCCGTGCGGCCCCGCCCCTTGCCTCGCGCCCGCTGAGAGCGGTGGCAGCTCCGCCCCGGCCGTTGCCACGCCCCCGTCGCGCGCGGTGACGGCACAGCCCCGCCCGGCGGTTCCGGCCGCGCCCGCGGAAGCTGCAGCGCTGCCGGGTCCATGTGGCGTCGGCTCCGCTCCGCCCTCCGGAGCCTCCGCGGCTCCCCCGCCGCACCCCGGACGGCGGTGGCGGCCGCCCACCCGCCGCCATGGAGCGCGCCGTGGTGCGCTGCGTGCCGTCCGAGCCCAAGCTGAGCCTGCGGTTCGTGCTGCCCGACGGCAGTGCTCGGCACATGCAGCGCGACCAGGCGGAGCCGCTGGGGCGGGCGCTGGCGCGCATCGCCACCAACGCCGCTAAGGGCCATGGCAAGGCGGGCAAGAAGAGCAAGAAGGCGCGGGCGGAGGACTGCATGGAGGGCGAGGCGGCGGTGCCGGCCGTGCGGCTGTTCTCCCGCGACGGCGCAGCGGTGGCGGAGGAGGTGCCGAACGCGGCTGCCTGGCAGGACGGCGCCGTGCTGCACATCGGGGACGCGCGGTACCGCGTGGAGCGCAACCCGCCCGCGCTCACCGAGCTCCGCCTGCCGCGCTCGCTCCTCGCCGGCTTCCCCGTGTGCCCCAAGGTGAGCGCCGAGTTCGCCGCGCCGCAGCACTGCCTGTTCCGCTGGTTCCGCGAGCAGCGCCCCGCGGGCGGCGGGGAGGCGGCTGGGGAGGCCTGGGTGGAGACGGCGGCGGCCGAGCGCGTGTTCACGCCGTCGAACGCGCTGGTGGGGCTGCGGCTGAAGCTGCGCTGCACGCCCGGGGACGGGGAGCAGCGCTACGGCCCGGCCTGCGAGGTGGAAAGCAGCGGCCCCGTGGAGGCCGGGCCCGGCGCCTGCACCTTCGACTCCCGCCACCTGTACACCAAGAAGGTTTGCGGCCACGGCTCCATCCGCGCCGTCTCCTACAACATCCTGGCCGACACGTACGCGCAGACGGAGTTCTCCCGCACCGTGCTCTACCCCTACTGCGCTCCCTACGCCCTGGAGATCGACTACCGCCAGAACCTGCTCAAGAAGGAGCTGGCGGGCTACAGCGCCGACCTCATCTGCTTGCAAGAGGTGGATAAATCTGTCTTCCTGGACAGCTTGGCCCCGGCGCTAGATGCTTTTGGACTGGAGGGGCTGTTCAGGATTAAGGAGAAGCAGCACGAAGGCCTGGCCACTTTCTATCGCAGGGATAAGTTCAACCTCCTCAGCCAGCACGATATCGCTTTCAGCGAAGCTCTGCTCTCAGAGCCGCTGCACAAGGAGCTGTGTGAGCAGCTGGCCAAATACCCCCTGGTGCAGGAGAAGGTGCTGCAGAGATCATCTGTGCTGCAGGTACCAGCTTTGACATGCCTTCTTTTCTTTCCCCTCTTTTCCCCCTTTCTCCTCCCGCTATCTCCAGATGCAGCGGGCCAGCGTTGTTGAGCCTCAAGCAGCGGAAGGGAGGTGAGGGATTAAGAGTTTAAAACATGGAACTATGCTCTCTGGTAGCTGGGGTAATGGATAGAGCAGAAGAACAAAACATTGAGATCTTACTGAACTGCATATATGGAATTACCAGATTGGTTTTTGAAAAGGCAATATTATTTTGCTTTAAAATTGAGACAGCTGTTGTTCCTGGCTGGTGGTATTGGCACTCAGTTTTTCACTACTTACTTCTATATGTCAGAATGTATTTTATAAAACTTAGATCTTTTAAATCAATTTTAAGTAAGTTAGTTGAGTATGCTTTATAATGCCTCTTTAGCAAGTGACAGGAGGGAGACAAATAAGGTTGGACAGGTGTGTGAGCTTCCTGGTGCCAGAAGGTCTGCCCACGGAGCTGTTGTCTTTGTCAGGAATTGCAGAAACACTGCTAAAAGTTTCCTGCTTATGAACTGAGTAGGACTAACAGGATTTCTTTGATAACTAAAATCATCTCCAAATTTTTGTTCAATTTAACAATTATGAAGTGCTACATTTGCTTGCTAAAAGCAGAGATGCAGCTCCAGCTCTGTTGCAGAGAGTGAATACAAAATAAAACAATTCCAGAATGGTGCAGCCTGAACTCTGTGTTGTGAAAAAATATGGCCAAACCAGACACAGTCAAAAGAATGTTTGTTAAATGATGGTAGTGATAATATTTTGGCTGATACCGAGATCTTCTAAGGAAGATTAATGAAAAGTAACACCTCCTAAATTGAGTTTATTGGTTATAAGCGTCAGATTCTTTGAACTGGATTGCCACAAAGGCATAAGCTAAATACTGCATTTTAAAATATATAACCTATCTATTTAAGACTTAACAAAAGCTGCTTTTTCTCTTAAAGGTTTCGGTTATTCAGTCTACAACTGATCCTTCCAGGAAGCTTTGTGTGGCAAATACCCACCTATACTGGCACCCCAAAGGTAATTTTGGCACATGCCTGCATGTAGGATAACTGGGTTTGGAAAGGTTCTTCCTCTTCCTTGTGAGAATAGATTTCCCACCATTCTTTTGTAGCTATAGCCTTTTCTTGTGGAACTGAGGGTTTCCTGACTTACTTCTTATCTAGATGAAATCAAGCCAGACTCCTAGGTCCGTTTATATATTTATTTTTCTAGTGTGCCTGGGAGTCAGTAGAATCCAGCTGAAAAGAAGGCAAGTCACATTACACACAAGTCACCAAAAAACAGACCATAAAATAGAGCTTTGTGTGTGCTTATGGTTTCCCAGGCCTGTTGAACATGGAGCTCTCCCAGGGTAGTGCCAGGAGGGCAACCAGATTGGGCTCCAGAAACTGTTAGGAGAGATTCTTCTCTTCTCAATTAGTTTTCTTTTGGTTCTGTGCCTTTTTGAGAATATTTTTAGGATGGTTGCCATGAAATGGAAAACTGCTGCCTGTATATGGATGTTGAAGCTTCAGCGTTCTTGCATGGGCGAGTTTAAATTGAAATTGTCTGCAACTCAAAAACTTTCATAGTCAAAAACTTTTAAGGCTTCTTAATTCATGAAAACTATTCTAAAATTCAGGATTGCTCTTTCAGAGCTATATATGCTTAAATGAGTAGCGCTGTTTTGCATTATTTGAAATAATACTTTTTTATGTCCTTAGGTGGGAACATCCGTCTGATCCAAATCGCTGTAGCCATGTCTCACATCAAGCACATAGCCTGTGACTTGTATCCCAGTATCCCAGTCATATTCTGTGGAGATTTTAATAGCACACCCTCATCAGGAACTTACAGTTTCATCAGCAGTGGTGCAATTGCTGAAGATCATGAAGACTGGGTCTCAAATGGGGAGGAAGAAAGATGTAGTATGTCTCTAAGCCATCCTTTCAAACTGCTAAGTGCTTGTGGAGAACCTGCTTATACAAACTATGTTGGTGGGTTTCATGGATGCCTGGACTACATTTTCATTGACAAAAATGCTCTAGAGGTTGAACAAGTTATTCCTTTGCCAAGTCATGAAGAAATAACAACACATCAGGCTTTACCAAGTGTTTCACATCCTTCTGATCATATAGCACTAATATGTGACTTGAAGTGGAAATAGAGTAGATCTGGGATGGTGCTTTTGGAGGTTTTCAAACAAGAAATTTAATTTAATGTACTGCTGGGGAACTGAGGTTAGACCCTGACTCGTATCCCACTAAAAGGAAAGCCAAAATGATTAATGAAGAGTTCATGTGTTTTATGGCTCTACTGAATATTGTACCAAACACAGAATATTTGCATGATAATTTCCCCCTTTTTTATATGCTAATGGGAAAAAATATATTGAAGACAGGGTTTTGAAAATTGGATTATCATATACCTTTTTAGTGGTATTTTTAAAGGATTAAGAATTATTTTGTTTAAAAAATGGGAATTTTAACTGATTTGTAAGACTGTACAAGTTGAACCCTGTTTAATTCAGAAATAAACACAGAACCCAAACCCAAATGGATTCAGCTGACTCCACTTCAATTAATGTAATGGTAATTTAAGTCTTTAAATTGCCTTGTTCACTTACCATTACTATGGCACAACTTCTAGTAAGTTGCATGAACAATGTCCTTGTACCTACTAACTTCTGAAAAGATGTTCTTAATTATCAGTGAATAGAGCTTGTGTCAAAAATCAACCATGTTAAATTCAAGGCTGTAATTGATTCAGAAGCAATTTGTCTGCCCATATAACATGGGTGATGAGGATAGTGTTAACATCTTGTGAAATTGGACTACTTGAAGAAACAGCATCTACTTTGAACATATACTCCTTTGAGTCATCAGCATAAAAGATACTGGACTATAGGACAACCAGCTTTGGATGGGAGGGATATTTATCAGTATCATCTGTTTTCAGGTAGGAAGAGATAGAGAACAGTGTGGTGCATTTGTTATCTGTGCCTAAATCTTTTCAAAGAAACACAAGTGAGTTGCAAACCTTTATCACAATGGTTGTATTTTGTTCCCCTCTTGCATACAAAGACAGCCTTAATTTTTAAATGTTTTTACATGCATTTTTTCTTTCTAGGAATAGCCTAGTTTGCCCTATTTTATAGGATACAGGGAAGTGTATTTTACCCATAACCTCACTGAATGTGTTGGAGTGGGTTAAATTGTTAAACAAGCTTCTTGCCCTGCATCATTAGTCCATAGGAAACAAAAAGCATTTGGAAACTATTCACTAAATCTTCCTCTTTCACCTAATAAAATTCCCTATATCGTCTGTAACTGTTGTCAGTTTGGGGTTTTTTTCTAGTTACTGATGTCTTTCATGGCAGAACAAGTCTGCTGGGGTTGATAAAAGCTGTGTAATCTCTACTTGCACATCTGCTCACCTCCCCTGCATTCTGGTGCTCTGTAGCTGTACAGGGGGTTCACTCAACTGTTTAAACACTACTCAAACCAGGAAATCACTTTCAGGGTTGCTGGTGCTGTCTCTTGCCCTAGTAGTTGCTATACTGTGAAGGGTTGTGGTGTGCAGAAGCTTTTAAATATCTGCTCTTTTCTGTTATTTCCAATACAATTACTACTGTGTTTTGCTGCTGTAGTGTCTGGGCATCTAACATGATGCTGGTAGCTGCAGTAGCAAAGCCCTCAAGGCAGGTTTACCTTCAGAGATCATACAAGGCTAAAAAGGTACAGGCCCATAAATCTCCAAACGTGTCTCGAACAGCATCGTGTGAGAAGACAAATCTCATTAACCATCCAGTATTTCATTACAAATAAAGGGAAATAGACAAATTCCACTCCTCTGAGGCTGTAGAGGCCTGTATTGCTAGAGAGCTCATGTAAATGTCCTTTGAAAGCAGCTTCTTTTCAGCAACATAAGCAGTTAACCTTCCCTCTGCTCTACTACCTGTGAAATGTCTCCTTGTTCCTGTTCATGCCACACTAAACTAAAGCAGGGATGTGATCCTGTTAAAAATACAGGGCCTTTAGTTCTCTTGCTTGTATTATCATTTTAGTGGATCTCTATGTCCTGAACTTAGTCACCTTAAAGCCATTTGTGTCCAAAGAACAGATACAGGCTTGGAGCTGGGTAGAAAGACGTGATGAAAGCTTGAAGCAAGAACTTAACCTGCTCCAGCAGATCCACCTCAAAACATAACAATGACACATCAAAACATAAGACCTCACTGAAATGGTGCTCATTTATTCCAACAGCTTTTCCAGGCTATATGTAAACCCTCAGATTTCTGGTTTTGTTAAGTCAGCACTTTAGCTAAGCCACATGGTAGCTAAGCACATTTGCATACAAAAGGGAAGCAAAATGTAGTGGCAATAATAGTTGCAATGAAGGATGTTAGATCAATGCACTAGTGATAGACTCTCCCTGAAAAATTGGACCCTAAATAATTTGTGTGGATCTTTGATCAGTTTTTATAAGTCTAATTAAAAAATAACATGTAATTCAGTCTTGCACGAGTTGATGTCTGTACGCTCCTAGACCACAAAATTCATAATAAAAGTATTGCTTTTTTAAAAGATATGGGTGTGAGGAGAAAATCTTGCAAACAGAATGAAAGCTGTCAATACCCTATCTGGGCAAATAATTTTTATTGATTTAGTAAATGAGGAAACATACCTGAAGATACAACAGTTGCAAGCATATGGCATCCTAAAGGGCAGAAAAATTAATTGGAAGATCTGTTCAAGAAAAAAAATTGAGTATCAACATCAGGGAAAACACTGAAAATGACAGTATTACAGCTGAGTCAGAAATACAGAGGCCTACAAACTGCCAGCTCTGAAAAAAAAAATGAGAGGGGGAAAAAAACTCCAGAGTAATGCAGGCTTGTGGGCTGGCAAGAGAAATGTCTCAGTCACTTAGAACAGTAAGATTGCAATTGTGAAGTTCGGAAGTGAGACTGTATTATGTATATAGGGTAGCTGAGTTCCCCTTATAACTCAAAGAACATTCTTTTCCTCATTTTTAAGTACCAATTAATTGCAACTGGGTTACTTTGTCTTTTCCAAACCCAAAACATTAAAAAGTCTGTAACTTGTCCCTGGAACCAGAAGATGGAGCTGCTCAGAGAACAGACTTGCCTGGTGCTCTGCCTCGCTTCCGAGAAACAGAAGCTCCCTCCTGCTTGCTGTGCTGGCACTTGGGCTGCTGCCTCTGTCGCCCTGCAGACTGGGGAGAGGGAGGGCACAGGGAAGCTGGAATCTGCAGGAAGCAAGTGGTGAGGACAAACACAGCACTGCAACAGGCCTTTGCACATGGCAGATACTCCTTTACTATGCTTAGGGAGAAATTCAGCCCAGTGAGCTGATGCTGGGCAATCTCCAGACTCAGTATCCTCCATTTAGTTAGGAAACTGCAGCAGCAGAGATTGACTGCCAATAGCAGCAATGTGTCAGGAATCTGTCACACGTCTGGAATGAGAATGCAGCACTAGGGTCTAGATTAGGAAAGGCACAGTTCAAAACACCTGAGCTTTTTGGGATGAAAGAACCCTTAGGTATACCCTTGGCACAGAGCCTGCCCCACTCCCAAGCTGTATTTACATCTGTATAAGGTAACAGATGGTGCTTCCTACTGCACATATGTTGATTTTAACTCCCATTTTGGCTTCCCCTACACCTCTGGACCTTGCCCAGCAATTAATTCTTCCTCTCTAAGTCACATCCAGAACCTACATTAGTACAAATCCCATTCAACTTGTCTCCGTTCCATTTCATAAACCTAAGCTCACCTGTACTTGTTCCTCATCCAGAAATTGGAAAGCTCCATGTCCTCCACAACAAAAAACTGGGTAGGATTTTCTTTGTATTTTTGTAATTGTATGTGGGATTTCTTTGTGTTATCCTACTTTCCCAGACCACCTGTTAAGGAAAATCTCTTTGCATTCTACTAGAATTTCCCATCTCTGATTCATTAAACTTAAGAGAGAGAGAGTGCTGCCTCCTGCCTGGCTGCTGTCTCAGGAGGGAGGTTTCTTCTTTCACAGTGGCTCCTGTGGACAAACTCATCACTCACAAGAACATTACAGAACTAAGGGCACTCAAAACACTCACATTCTGAAGGTAGCAGACTTGGCTCATTTTTAGGCTCTTGTTTACCTGTGTATTTGATACGTACAAAATCAACCCAGTTCTGCCAGATCCTTCAGACTCACCTGGCAACTTGGAACTCCTATTATTCTTTCCCCTGACCATATCTGCTCCAGACAAAGGGGTCTCTTCCTGTGACAGGACTTGAATTCTCACACATCTCTTGTACCATTGCTATATTTGAAAGATAGAATTCAAGCATTAAGTAAAGTACCTCTATATGATGATAAAGCAAGCAGGGATGCCAAATATGATTGAGGGAAGGATGAAGAAAAGGAAGGAGAAAATGGTATGAAAAAACCAAGGGTAAAAACACCCAGTGGGCTAAGACATCTGAGCTTTTAACATGTTAAATTGAGTAGTTGCCTTGTTTTCTCATATTCTTGGCATAGAAAGAAGATTTGTTTCAAGTCTTCCCACTCCTTCCCAGTAAGCGGAAAGGCCTTAAACATTTCCGTTTTGGCAGCTCAGCTTTATTCATAAATCCAATGGCAGCATATGGAACGTCATTTCTTAAACCCCCATTCTTGACAAGGGTGAGAAAAATCCTTGGTGATATTGCACTCAAACTGCCTTTGTCCAAATCTTTATAGAAGGATTTCTTAGACTAACAAGGGACTATTAACTGGGCTCTGAATTTTCATTTCTGGCAAAATCCAAACTAATGTTTTACACAACTTGGGCTATTCTTGTAAGCAATGAAAAAAATTAAAATCATGCATGCATTTAATATTCAAGAAATAAATTGTGGCACCATGGTCAAATAAAAGAAAACCCACACATCTTCAGTATTTTGCTCTCTGTAGTTAAGTTGGCCATCTGACACACTGAAATAAAGCCTCCTGTACACAAATATCAATTTACTAACTCCCCAGTGCAATAGAACTTGCCCATTTGTTTGAATATAGAAGTTAATGTATGCAAAGAGAAATTTCAGCCACTGTAACTCAGGATTTCCTGTCACTACAGTGAATGAGGAACACATTTTTAGCAGTCTCATGCATGTTCAAGATTTTGAACTTCAGGGACAGCAGCTCAGTTCAGGTATTTGACTTCTGATAGGGAAATGACAAACCATGTTAGTACCTAAACTCTTAACAGACTTGAGAAAATTGCATGTTCATGGGAATTTCATCTTTCTCTGAAGAACAGGGCTGTACAGTACATTGTTACTGATATACAACATTGACTTTGTCTTACTGCAGGTCAGTGCAAGCTGTAGCCTTAACCCTCATGCAGAGTCCATCACTCTTTAATGAGGCTCAAGATCTTCATTACTTTCTGACTTTAGGAATTATTAATTTTATAGCAGAATTACACCTACTGATGCAAAAACCCAAACATGATGACTCCAAAATATGAGCTTCATATACACATGCTGCAACTGAAAAGCATAGTGTCTCAACAGAGCTCACCTAAACCTGAACACTTACTCATTTAAATAATTAAATCTCTACCAAGCAGAATGTTTCCTTCATGGTAATAAGCCTAATTTAAGTATCCACTGTTTCATTTAAAGACTGCCTCTAACTGTGTAATAGGTATCATTTATTTTAACCTACCGGGAATGCAAAAACCAAATCGTATTAGGGACAAGCTGTCTCCTCTGAACAAGGTGTACCTTTTAATTCAAGGAACTGCATTGCTAGAAATGTGTACATAAACACCTACTGATCAAATGCATGGGTATATCAGCTTTGATTAATAAGTAATCAGCAATTCATTAAACGTGCAGGCAAAACCATTCTCACCTTACACTGTCTCCTGGGTTTCTGTTACACATTGAAGACATTTAAGAACTGTATTCAAAAACTCTGGAATGTTCCCTGCTTAGCTCACAGTAACAGCAGCTCCTAAGAACTTAAACCTCACTTAGAGCAGAAGCTGCCCAGGAAGGTGTTCTGAAGCAAAACTAGCTTGAATTTACCAGACCTCGTCACTGGGATTTCTTGTCACAAGGGTAACAAGACCTGGTGGAAAATAAGAAGCACTTAGCCTGAAACTGCAACAGAACCATGCTTTGGGTCCCTAAAGACATCTAATCAATAGGACAGCACATTTTAATTGGAGAGTTGAGCAGAATTTACTTCTATACAGCAGACAGGCAAGAGAAAAATAGTTTCTAAACTACCCATTAGTAGCAGCCTTAAAACACATACTAATTTACACCTTTTGGACTACAAAGGTCTAAGGGGACAGAAATGAAAACAGACAGTAGCAGTTGTATAGAGATGATTTTTGGGGGCAATTATCAGCATTATTATAATATTTGCTACATCCCCATTAAAGCACTCAGGTTACCTTCTCAGCTAGCCACCAACAGAATGTGTGACTCCCCTGCTGGGACCCACGTAGGTTTTGACATGTAGATGAAACTATTAAACAGACATGCATGCTTTTCAGGGAGTTCAAATTTGTTTTATTACAATTTTTTAACTGTTAGTATTTTCATATCTGGACATCTTGAAAGAATTTTAGATTTACAACTTCAAAAGACATTACAGAATTATGTAAGCCCCGATGACAGCTACTCTACTGCACTGTATACAACTTGGTTGCCTCCCTTCCATATCCTACTCTACATAGCTCCAAACAAGTGAAAATCTGAGACTGGTGTTCGTATTCAAGCTGCAGAAAAGCTCAGTATATGGTGAAAGAATAAGTGATAATTTGCATTCAACTATTTCAGGAATCAAGAAGAGCATACACAGAACTATACATTTTATCATTTTATTAGGAATAATTCCAAGTGGGTTATGAAGAAACTAATCCATTGAGTTTGATGAATTTTCCAAAATTTCCTTATGAAGATATGTTCACCAACAAACAGTAAAACTTCAGCAGAACTATTATACACTGGGCAAAAATAGTCAGGCTGATACCAAAAAGCAACATGCAACATAAAAAAAAGATACAATATAAAGGAAGACAATCTGCTGAATATTAAAAACAACCTCAACATGAGCTCTTCGCAACCAGCACAGAACTATTCTACCCATCAAATCCAATTCACACAAAGGCAAGTTGGGTACTGACAGAACCCAAAGATTAATAAAATATTCCTCAGTGCAGTAGATTTGTATAGTGTTTTAGAGCATTTCCTTGGCTTGGAACAAGCAATATTAGGAAATCTTTTTGGCAAGGGAGAGAAATAAATATATACGGAATGCTACATTTTTAAATCAGCAGACTGTCTGAGGAATGAAACAGGGCATCAGTAAACTAAGAGTAGCAGGGAGAAAAAAAAATTAAAACATTAATTTATTGGGGCTCAAAGAGTATTCAAAACAGATCTTAAAGATGTCACAATAACTATATTCAGGCATTTAGGCTAACAAGGGGAATAAAATCAGAAGATACACTTTTTTTCCAAGTTAAGGAGATTTTTACCCAAGCATATTGCTACCTTTGCAACATGTAGCTCGGTAAACAATAATTGGCAACGAAACAAGTTGAAACGCTGTAATATCCTGCCCAAATATCAGTTCCAGATACTGTAATAACCAAGATGCAAACTAATTTTGTTGTAACAAGCCTAGACCACTTATATCAAACATGTCCCTGGTGAAAGAGTCATCCAGTTGGAATTAGCGTTTTGAGAGTTCATTTGACAGCCAGTCAAGTCCCTCATACAGACCAGTTCCTTGCGTAGCACAGGTAGCCTGGACATACCACTGTTAATGCAGAACACAAAAATTAAATTTAAATACTGACAAAATGCAAGCTAGATTAAGACAGTATATGACACTCACTCTTTAGTGTTGTTATAATTGTGTGTTATAACAGTGTTTAAATACTGTTTTGTGCCGTAAGTAGAGCAAGACTGAACAAATGGTACTTCTAAAAATTTTGAGAAATACATGTAGTGTAGAGGAGGTTCAGACATTATCCAGAAACTCAAGTGTTGGCCTAGTAAAGGCTACAACATAGTTTAACGGATCAAAAAACAAATACAGAACTTACATTTGGTTTACATGCTGAAAAGTACTTTTTGTCTCTGAAAGACTGCTCTTCAGGAAGTGAACATGGAATTATCTACATGAATGGACCTCTGAAACACCTTCTATGGTCATGATCTTAATGTGTCAACAAAGACAGATTACAAAAAGTGGGAAGGTTAATGTGCAGCAAACCTGTGTCTCTAAAGCTTGAGCAGATAGAATCTAATGCTTCAGAAGCTACGTAATTTCCTCCTGGAGGCAGGAATGCAGAATGCATTTGTTCTCCCAGAATACTGAGAAAACAGGAAAACCCATCACATACTTTGTGAAATGCTGGATGTCTGTACTTCAATGACATACTGGAGTGTCTGAATGTTTTCAGAAAAAGATTCGAAATGAAACCTCTAACAGCTGAATGCACTGGATTATACTTCTAAATTGCTCATTTTGAACAAGGACCTGAACTATGCATCATAAAGTTTAACAGCAGGTGTGTGCATCTTTCTACAGAAAGAGGTGAAAACTACCCTTTCATTTAGAGGAACTTCATGTTTATGATATGTAAGAGAGGGAGAAAAGAGTTCATCAGCCAGAAAGTTTAGTACTTACAGTTCTGTTACGCAGAGACTGAAGGCCTAGTTTATCTGTCATTTCACTGATTGCCATGGCATTTGGCAGATCCTGTTTGTTTGCGAACAGAAGCAGCACTGCATCTCGCAGTTCATCCTCCTGAAGCTAGCAGAAAAAACAGGCATGTTATTAAATGGCCTCAGTTAAGTAAGTCAGTTACTTCAACAAACACTAAAAAAACCTAAATACTGATTTAAGGATTGTAAACATTTTCATTCTTGCTCCTGAAGTCACTAACAAGTATTGAGTGAAATTTAACTAGTATACAGCAGAAGTCCTATAATTAAGGAAGCCACCTTTCAATTTTAAAAGTTTAAATTTATGGGCATACTGCTGATGAAATATTCTCTAGCATCAATCTGTTCTTCCAAAATTCTTTCTGTGCTGCATTTCTATCAAGGTTTCATGAATGAAAGGTTCTGACACATTATTAGTTCTCTACAGAGTGGAAATTACAACTCAGTGCACTGTGTGACCCAGAATTACCAGCTGAATACAATTATGCACTGTACAGACAAAAACTTTAAACTGTCCCAAAAACTTTAAAATCCTAAATCTCTTAGGGAGCCTGACAAACATTCAAAAATAGGACAAGTCAGTCTAACAATGATACTTCAGAAGATACTGATATTTACCATTTTCTGCAGCTCTTCTGCTGCTTCTTGGATTCTCTCTCTGTCATTGCTGTCTACCACAAAAATGAGGCCCTGCAGAAAGTTAAGCAGATTTGAAAAAGCCATTGTAAATGTGCAGCACTATTTTAAAACTGCCAAAATACTCATATTGAATATTGTGATTGTTTACCTAAGAAAGGGGACAAATTTAACAGAAATTTCTGTTTAAACAATGCATGATGTGTGTCTGACCAACCACCTAAGTCTCAACTTCAAAATAAAGTTAGGGGGGGGAAAAGGCAGCAAAATTACATAAACTAACCCTTCCCCTCCCCTTTCACTCACTGTATTGAAAATCACAAGTGCTTCACCACCTCATATTTCACTGAAAAAACCCACACTCTTAAAGTAATGCCTGAATTTGCTAAAAAAAATTTTGCATCAAACAGTACTTCTAATGGTATCTCAGCTATTCAAGTACAATTTAATTTTAAGCTTTCAATCTGAAAACTTTGCTTTCATCATTCTCTTCAAGGAAAGACAAGTATATTTTAGAAGTATTTAGTAACAGGACAATAATAAGGAACTGAAATTAAGTATTACTCTATTCATAGTATTATGGTGGTGCAAAGTCCCTTTTGTCAATCCAGACCTCCATATTTTTCTGCACCAATCATATGCATCATGCTGGACACAAACATAATGGAAATAATTCTATATTCAACACAAAAAGACCCCAAACAAACTCACTCCAGAAGTTTTCTGATACTAATAAGCAACTTACCTCATTACTTGTGAACCAAAGGTATCACATTTATGTCCCAAAAACTGACTGCAGTCACATCAGTGTGAAGCTGTCACTTTTCAAGTAACTGGTAACAAGACGTTTTACCTTATTTTAAATGCTCAGCTTACTAAAAACACTGACAGAGCATAGTAAAAGCTATGCATTTTAAGAGTTCCTCATAACAACCCAGTTGCTCTGGCAATCACAGAACACTGACAGATCCTAGAGGACTTGATCCTTAAGAGGCTACACTCACAACTAGGTTTGAAGCCTTCAGAGGAACAAACTAGCTTCAACTAGAATAAAATCTGGGTACCCTCAGAAGTTGCAGGAAGTTGTGCAGAGCCTTTCTGAAAAAAAGAAAACAACTTTCCATATGTACTCTACAAAACACAATGAGGCTTTACAAAATAGGTCTTTACCTATTGCCATTTGAGTACTCTTACCTGTGTGTTTTGGAAATAATGCCTCCAAAGAGGTCTAATTTTATCTTGACCACCAACATCCCAAACTGTGAAACAAATGTTTTTATATTCTACCGTCTCCACATTAAAACCTAAAAATGAAGGAGTTTAGTGATTAGAAATAGTTAATTCTAATGTTAAAACATAACTGTAAGATAATATGTTAGATACTTCATAAGGTATGCTTCTCCCAAATACGTACAAAAAATGACATATCAATACTGAACTGGTAAATCAGGACGGTAATTGACTGAAGGGGGAAAAAACATGAATCACTTAAATCCAAGTCCAAATGGCTGAGCAAATCTTTCAGCCACAAACTCTGAGGCTCGTGGTGTTTGGAGGAACTGGTGCTACTGATCTGGTTCCTGTCCTCCTGAGCATCTGCTACTGGCCACAGTCAGTAGCTGGATTCTGGTCTGGATGTCTCTTTGGTCTGACAAGTTGTGTTATGGCAGTACTAGACAATTCATGTTTGTCTTGATTCTTATTCTAACTGCAAATATAACAAACCCTGCACCCTTCAGAGGCCTAACAGGTTTAGAGTAACAAGAATAAAGATAAAAGAACTGCTGATCTTACCAATAGTGGGAATTGTGGTGACAATTTCTCCTAGTTTCAGTTTATAAAGAATAGTTGTCTTACCAGCAGCATCCAAACCAACTAGAAAGAAGAGAAAAATTGCTTTAGTTCACAAACTGAACTAAAACCTGCTAATTTAAAAACATGTCATTTTACATGCAGAGTACTAGGGTTTTTTTTACTGAGAACAGCTTTTCAAGCTCTCTTAACTCATTGCTGATAAACGCTTAATCATTCACATTGAAAGCTTCTTCCATGTAAATCAGGAAGATTTTAAAAGCAACAATCTACAAGCAGCACACAGTTTCCAACTGGTAACACATTTGTTACTTCACTAAGCTGGGGAAGGCCTCACTTACTCAAACTGCAAAGCTCAGCTTCACAGGCACATGGACCAACTGAAGCTGGCACTATACATGAAAGACACTTCTTGTCCCTTATTCCAGACTTTCCTCCCTTTTCTAAAACATTTCTTTAGCACTCACAAAACCACATATATCAGGAATTTCTCATCATCCCTCCACACATATCACAAGGGCTGTGGGTCTTCTTCAGGATATCATTTCCATACAGATCCACTAGGATGCCTCCATTAGGAGTCTCCTAATAACTGTTGGTTGTTACAGAAGACCTTCTGCACTTAAATTTGCCCTTCTGTTTCTAAATCAAAACTTAAGCTTGCTGTTTTTCAATGTAAACTATGTGGTAAAAATGGGATCCTTCAGAAATAAAATAAAATGAAGCCTAAAAGACATTTTTTAGACATATCACCAACACTGCAAGCATACACTGTAGTTTTCTAAAACTGTTTGTGAAACTGCTTATTATCAAGCATTTTAGAACAGATAAATGTATCTCAAAATAGAATTCTTTAAATTAGAACCCAATATCTAGCACAAAAGCACCTCCATAAACAGTAGATAATAAACACCACAGCACAAAATGTCTATCTTTTGTCAGTAACATTTTGCCCAAACAAAAATACCCCCATCAAAAGAATTAATACTTTTGCAAGAAACCAAATGTTATCCTCATTTTATAAGGATAATATACACTCTTAAGCATTCTGAGTTAACTTCCTACTCTGCAACTGCAATATATTAAGTTCTAAGTGGTTTGGTGACTTGCCTAATAATAATACAACTGTTTCCACAGCACTGCAAAAAAACAGGAATCAAAATTACCTGCTCATTCAGAATGAAACCAAACTCTTGAAAAACCTCCTTCTTCTCAAGAAACAAACTGCTGTTGCAGCAAACTAATTAAAAAAAAAACCCATCTATAATTGTCCTATATTCTAATAGTGCACAGGATTAAACATACCAATGCAGTTTCTTAAGTAATGTCATTGCACGTTAAAAAAAAAAAAAAAAAAGAAAAAAAGTTTTTTAATTCTTAATGTCATGCCAGCATGCATGCAAGAAAGGCGATGGGGTGGGAATCTACCATCAAAACCAAAGCTTCTTCACTTCCAAAATGCTCAAAATGAAATTTAAGGGGTTTGAGTTTGCTGTTGTTTAAGTGTTGGTCTCCTTCAGAACCACACACAAGCACGAACAAAAAAAGTCACAGTGCAGCAGAAGTTACACAAGAACTTTCAAGTCATGAAACTTGTAAATGCCACAGTTTTCCCCACACCAGTTAAGTATCAGGTCACCTTACAAAACCCTCTAAGCAGACTTCAGAACCCTCAAAAACCCAATGTTTTTAACAGCACAAGGCTTGAAGCCCAACACTATTTTCACACAGCTCAACCTGAAGTAAGCACTTGTAGGATGCATAGATCTTCATAATAACATATAATGCTTGTACATGTATGATAGGGTTTTTTCCCAGTAAATTAATAATAAGATAATTTAGTGAACCAATTAAGAGTTATAGCTACACAAAACTCTTCTCTTATTGCTCTCCACCAAAAAAATTACTCTGTTACCAATACAAGAGCTGCTAAAATTAACAATGTAAGAAAGATGCCATTATCTGCACAAACTGTTTGAGTGTATTTGAGGTTTGTACTAACAACACAGATAAAGACAAAGAAAAAAGCTAATCTCATTCCAAAGAACGTATACAGGGTATCAAGATCCATTTGAAGACACAACTCAGAGTTAAGAAATTAGAAACTAGTCAACATTTTTAAACTGCTTCCTATATTACAAAAATATTGCCCCAGTTACCCACTCTATCCTTGTGCACCTCAGTAGGCTACAGTGCCTATGTAAGCACACAAAGCCCAGACTTTGCTTAAATCCACTCTTACCCACAACTCTTGATTAAGCTGTTGGACTTTGCACTGAGGCAGGCTGAGTTATGGGTACATGTTTTCCTCTTCTGACTTCACACTTGAGGCAGAAGCTTAACTGAGGGAAGGACCTTATGCAAACCCCCGTGACCCTATTTGCAAAAACCCCTGCCTCTTTTGGCCAAACTGCAAATGTTATGAAATCTAAAAAAGTAAGTAATGAAAAACATAGCCCTCATTCATATTTCTTACTCCAATTTGCAATTTACCACCCTTTAAAAAAATTTCAGAGCACTAATTCGCATTTAGTCTTTTGAGCTGGCAGGAAGTGTAACTATTGCTTTTAGTGATCCAAGAATAAACACGTTTATATTTGAACAGGAACACTAAATGTAAACCTATGAGCTACTGCCACATCATAAACTTCACCAAGATTAAAAGCCACATCTTAAATCCCCAAACAAAGTGAATTTCCAATTCTACATTTTCACTGATTCTACTGACTGAATGACCACTGTCAAGACCAAGATGTAAGAGACCTGATGAAGGGATTAAGGTTAAGCAATTGTACTGCAAAGAACCAAGATTACAAAAAAGTACAAATGGAAAGCACAAACCTGTACTTGCAACCATTCACCTCTAAACTGAATCAAACATCCTCTTCCTCTAGCTGGAGAAAAAATATCTACAATGCTTTTAGGCTAAAATCTCTGTGGTTCTCAGCCCTTTACTCCTCTTAAAGAGTGTTTTAGTCAAGCCTGTCAGTTGTGTTCGTAAATGTCAAGCTTATAGTTCACTTGTCCCTAGGAGCATCATCCCTGACCACATCACATCCTTCATTAACCAACTTCCAACTTTGATCACTGGTGGCTGAATGTCAAGCTGCCTCTGTTATCACAGCACAAAACTTCATAAAAATTATATGCACAGCATGCAAACCAACAGTTGTCTAAAACAACACCTGCCCAAATAAAAAACAGCTAAATTATTATGATCTGTTACAGTGACACAATTCCCAAAGAATCTGACATTTTCCACCCAATTTATTTAATAATTACCTTTGCACTTGAACCTCCTGAGCAGTTAATATGTCAGTTAACACTTGGACAACTACACCAAGACACAGAACGCTAAATTATGATACTGAAAAGTGCACAGTGAATTGGTATCTTGTCTCTCAAGGACAAAAAACATCGGTGAAGAGTTTGACAAACAGGGTAGTTTCACATGCAGGGTGAGGACTCAGTGTTTCTACTCTTAATGCCTCAGTCACCTAACCTGACTTTCAGACACTCAGCCCTATCCCACAGCTCATTCTTTTCCATCATGTTATGCCTATTTATAAAGAAAATGGGTGAATCTTCTTTTCACGCATTTCTTCCAAATAGTAACTTAATATCTTTGAAAAATACTTACTTATACAAGTGTATATTTGGAAAAAAAAAGAATTTCAGTAACAATATAATATTAAATATCCACTTCTTATCATAAATGGAATTTGAGAATATAGAAAATAAGTGAGTGATGTTGGTAATGGTCCCTGATGAGAAATACTCACATTCTGCAGAACTCAATAAACACAAAGTCTGTTTTAGGAGCTAAATTAATTCTAATTTATCTTCAAGCCTGCAGAAACGGAAGAAAGCTGTGACAAGAAGTCAGAATTATAAATTAATTATCTGTTGATATCAACTCACATAATATTTTCCCCTAAGTACTTTACCCCATAAAGTTATTTCTTAATTGGTGTTCTACATACAAAAATTTAACAGCCCCATTTTTAAACTATTCACTGAAGATTATAACCATGAGGAAAAGTTCTAATTCTATCCCAGTATTCATTCAGACACCTCTCCTCAAAGTGCTGATATGTGATGTAGAATGCTATGAATAGATTATTTTTAGTGTTACAGTTATACACAAATTATGTCATATTCAATGTAACATTCTCTTTCTAAGTTTATGTCCTATAACACACTCTCACCACAACATATCCTAAGTTCTACTCTCCTATACTGCCTAAAAAATACAATGTTGTCCTGTGCCCTGATCCAGCCCTGCATTTTAATACAAGGTTTTAAAATAAAATTTTTTAAGAAATACAAAAATAAGCTCATTTGAACCAACTGCTACAAAGCGCACCCTCCAAAGCCATCTCTAACCTAAATCTGACCTGATTTCCTGCAAATGAAGAGCCTTGCAAGCAGTTTAGATCTGTATGATATCACTTTCCTGTTGTCAGTAATTCGCAAAAAGTAACAGAACTACAAATACCACAGACACTGTCTCATCCTACAGCCAAGCTCACTTGAGGACTTGACTTCATTCATTAAGAGTCATATGAAGAGTCTGGCTGTTAGGGAGACAACCAAATCACCTCCTTGAAACCAGCACATGTACTTGGATTATTTTGTAACGGATGAGAGTCTCTAATTTCAAACAGATAAGACACAATAAAAATTATTGGGTATGCAATAACGAACTTTGCCACCACAAAATATATAGAGAACCTGAAAGATTATAATTTTAAAAAGCTGCACTACTGTATCTGCTGTGCATATCCAGGCAGCATTAGGGGTAGGCGTGTGCCAGGAAGTTTCACAGTTGGAACTTGCTCCCCTTGCTGACTATATCCAAATGAGCATTTTACTTAGTTCCTTAGGACAAGTTACTACAGTCAACGGCCATGAACCAAATTCCATTCACTTTGGTAACAGAATTTTAGAAAAATTTAGAGGCTAAGAACTGTTTGTACATAAAGCTTGCAGGGGTGGGTAGGTGGGTGGAAGAAGGCAGGGAAGAACTCAAAGCGGAGGAGGAAATACCAATGCAGTATGTGCTGGCTTTGACCTTTTGAACTATAATCTGAAAGCGAGAATCTTCAAGAGCCACTGGCTCCAGCTCCTACACAGTCCGTATCACGGGAACAGATAATTTAAAAATAAATGGATATTAAAAATAAATAATTACGAGGGAAGACAGTAAGACTAAGCAAGCACGGTAAGAGCTGCCTAGAGAGTTTTATCGGTTTGTACACGAGGCATAAAACTAATGCCCACAGAGGCTATACCGAAACGCCCTTTCACAAGAGCCAGGATACAGACACTATAGCTCCCTACAGCTGCCGAAAATCGGCCATTATACGGCAGTTCTTACGCCCCTGGTGTTGCACACACCAGGCTTTGTCACATCCTGCTCGCGGAGCCGCAGTGCCGGGGCAGGAGGGCACGGCCACGGCGCGGGGCTCGCTCGCCCGGGGACACTGGCCCTGCCCGGCCGCAATTCCATCTTTGTTCCCCGCGCAGCCCGGCGAAGGTGCGGGAATGGGGCTCGGCCTCACCGTGCCCGGCAGGACCGGGGGGCGGCGGGCGAGGCAGGGAGGAGATCGGGCACACGGAGATTGAAAAGAAAGGGCAAATACAGCCCGATCCGCACCCCCACCCCTCCCCGCCGCTCTCCCAACGCCCCCCCACCCAGCCTACGGGACGGGCACAGCGCGGTGTCCGCGCCCCGCAGCCCGGGACATGGCGATTCCCCCGCCGTGACCCGCGGCCCGTCCGGCGGCCTCCCCTCCCCCGTCCGTCGGGACTCGGCTGCACGGCCCCGGCCGGTCCAGGCTCCGCGATGGCCCTCACCCATAAGGATGCGCATCTGCTTCTTGCCGAAGAGGCGCGAGAAGAGCGAAGAGATGGTGAGGCCCATGGCGGCTTCGGCAGCGCTGGGCGGCGGCGGGGGAACGCTGAGGGAAGGAGGGCGGGAGGGAGCGCGGCCCGGCCGGTGTGCGCGCACGGATCCCTCCGCGAGTGAGGGGAGCCCGGCGGCGGGTGCTCTTGTAACCGGGGACCTCGCTCGGTCTCTGCCACGTCACGCTCACCGCTGCCGCCCCGGCTCCAACGCGGACACGATCACGTCACGCTCGCCACATCCCCCAGCCGCGGCACCGCCCTCCGCCACACGGTCCCGGCGAGGCGGGGACTTTGACTCCCGGCATGCAGTGCGCAGCTATGCGCACCGCGTTCATTTGCCGCCGCCGCGGAGCACGCCGGGGGATGTAGGCGGGCGCACACACCCGCCTCGCGCAGCTTCCGGGTCGCGCGGGGCACGCCGGGTGCGGGCGGGCCCCGCCCTGGCCATGGGGACAGGTGGCAGCCCCGGTAACGCTTCGGTCGCCGACGCCGGGCGGGCAGGGCGACAGCTCCTGCTGCCCGCACGCTCGGAGAGACTGGTGAAACCAATTCTCCAAATGCACCCCACCAGCGACAAGCACATTTAATAAAAATAACCCCAAAACAAGCCCCCCAGTCTCTAAAAACCCGATCGAAACAAACCAACAAATGGCAGCTATTATTAATTTTATATATATATATATGTGTGTGTATATATATATATATATGTATATATATATATCCAGTGTTACAGTAATGACTAGGCAGCCCGGTCACTGCAGGGCCCTGTTCTCACCCCGCCCTGACCCTCCCCAGAGGCCCTGAGCTGCAGCACGGCTCTCGCTGATGGGCAGGGAGTACTACACACAGAGTAGAACTGAACCAAGCTAGGGGCAGCGTTCTATGAACAGAAGGTATTTACCTATCCTTTACTAAAGAAAAACATGGTTAATTATCTTTACTACCAAAGTCCTGAACCAGATCCTAAGATCTGGCTACTAAGCCAGAAAATTGAGGCTGTTCTTATAGAATCATAAAATGGTTTGGGCAGTGGAAGGGTTGGATCATCTCCTTCCACCTTTCTGGCATGGACAAAGGCCTGCCATCAGACTAGGTATTCAATGCCCTGTCCAACCCCACCTTGAACACTTCCAGAGATGGAGCATCCACAAGTCTTCTTAGGTATCATGTTGATAATTTTATTCTAATTCTAAATTATGCTCTTCTGAACCCAAAACCTGGTGTAAATTAAGATGGAAAGTTGTATTTTTATAAAATAAATAAATCATACCTTAAATCTAGTTTGTGCCTAAGATGTTAATATGATCCTGATCAACCACAAAAACTATCAGGAAGCTGTCATCTAAGCAGTCCAGTTCCAGGTTTCCAATATTTACCTAAGCTTCTGTTCAGAGCATTCAGTATTTACACTTCTTTTTTTTTGAGGCCAGGAAAGTTAAGCTTCCCTGTGCTTGAGGATAATTACTTTCTGGATCTCTAAGCTGACCTATTCTTAGTGTATCTGCATTGTTAATAGATACCTTCCACTATTTCATTTCTTTATTTGCTTTAGAATCCAGGCCCTGTCATTTGCTTTGCTGAGGATCCTGCAGCTCTTGTGATATTCCAACCATGATGCATAATCAAACTACAACAGCACTCCACCACATTTCTGGTCAACTCAGGGGTACAGCCTCATCAAGCAGCAGTCTTTGCAAGCTCAACAGCTTTGCTTACACAGGAGAGGGGAAAAACCAAGCAAACCAAACACACCCATCATCTAAGTCACATAACTCCAAAGAAAAAAAACTAAAAATCAAACTCTTTATTTTTGTTTAAAAAAATACATTTTTGCAGTCATGTGCTAGTTATCATAGTTGTTACCAGTTTACATGGTTCCACAAAATGACAGTGCTCCAGGTTAAATAGTTAAGATAATTTAGGGTATGAATGGCCACTTAACAATTTCTGTATTAGAAATTTTTTTCATCAGGGCGTGCAAAAAAAAAAAATTTTTGCAAGTTAGCAATTAATGCTGAAGTGGTATGGTTTCAGTAACATAATAGATACATTAAACTTTTGGTCATGAGTTATTGTATACAAAACATAACAGTATTAAAATACATTATTTTTCATAAAAATACTGTTGTGACACTTTATATCTAAATAAGACATTTTTAGAAAGATGGTATGAAATATTTGTTATACAAAAGCATATTCTTATAGCAGGATTATGTAGTAAGATTTAAAAAAAATTCTATCCAAGCACTTAAAAGCAGAGTGGTTTGGGTTTTTTAATAATTGTGATCCACTTGACTTATAAAAGTATATGCTGTGTGTACACTATAGCATTATGTTTACTCTACTTGAAACTGGTCAAAGTACAACACTGCAAGTGGAGCAGCTGAGTTCTTATATATCACTGAAACTTGTTCAAGAAGATAAAACATTCCATTCTATTTGCTTAATATGCAAAAGGAAATTAGTCTTTATGCATGTCTGCTGTATGCACATATTGAGCATAGTTTCATGCTACAATCATTTTTTTTGCCAGTCTGACCTGTCTAGAGGCTTTTTTCAGCTGAAGCCAACATTTTCTCCCCCCAGCCTCATCACCTCCTCAAACACCTGACTGGGTAAGCCAAAAATAATAAAGTTAAAAATTATAACAGGAGCTGACTGGTATGATCTCCAACTGAAACAGATTGTTTATCAGCTAACTCTACTAAAATCACCGATTTTAAAATCCCTATTAGAACACCACAGTGTTCTTACATTTATACTACATGCTTACATTTATAGAGTGATCCAGTTGAAATCCTGGATATCAGCAGTTTAAAACCATATATTAGTATACAATTACTTTAAGGCATGTAAGAGCACCCCGATAACTGACATTGAATGGAAGAGACTTCCCTTCAGGAAATTTTTGTCAGCTGCCTTCTCTTCTTTAAAGATACTAAATCAGTATCATTTTGTAAAGATGGTAAGAAGGAGAAATGTAGAAAGTTAAGAATAGATCTGATAATTTCAGTTGTTCCTGAAACAGTTTTAAAAGCTGTGATTTACCAGTAAAATATCTCAATTATGAGGCATTCTGACCAAATCACCAATATGTCAGTTGGACTTTACACTAGCTAAAAACTAAAAATAAAAACCAAAGAAAAAGAATCAGATACTACATCAACAGGACAGTACAGGATCAATATTGCCTACCCCTGAGTAGGACTGGTATAGCAGCACCAATTGGAAAACATTCTGCAATGCCAGCACTGCACTGTAGTCCTATGCTGTGGCACAGCTTCATATGCCCACAGATTATTCTTTAAGAGCACTTCTTTCAGAAAGTATTAGACACAAGAATCCCTTTAGTTGCATTGATATTGAAGTGGAAAAAGCAGTGAAAATTATATAGTGGGCTTTGCTATTAGTAAAGTCCATTTGTAGTGTTAATGTACTGGTTTAGAGCTGTGCTCCAAACTTGGTAAACCACTGTCTTCTGTGAGACTACTTGCCTTTTGGTTTTGGCACCAAAAAAGCCCAGTAGGAATCATGTTGTGCCAGTTTTGAGCAAGATGTCCTGTAAGTCATCTGGCAGTGCCAGTATAATATCATTGATGTGTGTCTGCAGCTTTTTCAGCGTGTCAGTTTTCACAGGAAGATGTTCTCTGTCAGCCTGCAACTGCAAAGGTACCAGAAAACATGATTTGTACTAAAAATGCAATTTACCTTAAAAAATGTCAGTCATGTATTAGAAAATCTGGAAAATTAATTTTTCATTTGCTGATTGAGTAGGAATTTGGACAACAGCAGGTTTCCTCAGCAACCACACAACAGTGAGAACAACACTGATTTGGACTTTCAGAAATAACAAAATTTGGTCTTCTACTTCCCTGGGAATTCAGATCAGTCAAAAAGTTCAAAATAATTTAAAAAACTCCCAGTAATGCAATGCTTGCAGCACAGCCAGATGATATTGGGAAGCCAAATAACTTTTGAGGCATGATTGAAATTGACTGGTTTTGTTTTTAAAGCCTAAATGAACGATTGACTCTTTAAACTACCTAGATAATGAAGAATATTTTCATTTATGTACTTGCAAAATCAACTATATAATGCTTTTATGTAGCTAAGTCATGTTCAATTCAGTTACTTACCAGTTTATTTTTTAACTTTAAGACAAGATCCACCGTTTCTACCTCAGTATGCTTCTGACTCCAGAATACCAAGTTCTAAAAATAACAAAAAAATCAGGCATTGAATTATTTATGGTTACATATGAAATTTTCAAAAGAGGTCTTAATCTATACCTAATGTTCAGAATAGGTATTTTTCTTATTCATATGCCATTTGCTAACCTCATTTTACTGATGGACTATCTTTACTGTAAACTGCAAAATCTGCTTTATTTGCATGTTTGCCCAGTACTTCACATAACAGCAAATTTGTACACAAACACAATACAAATAAATTAAAGGGGAAAAAAATCCTGCCAAACAGGCTTAGTTTGAGAAAGAGATCTACAATGCCAGATGGCAGTGAATGATTACCAGATCAGAACTGCCAGCACAATGCAGTATTAAAGTAGTTCAGGGCAGTGCTTACTGTTTAGGGCGTTAAAGGAGATCACAGCTGATAACTAGTAAGATACAATCTAGTGAATTTTCTTATAGAAGTTCTGCTCCCCTGCCCCCTTTCAACTCACCTGTGAAAGAAATTTGTTCATGCACAAAGAAACATTTCTTTTGTGGATCAAAAGAAAAAAACAATAAAGGAACAGAATCGGTAATAAATTTGTAACACATTTCCTTTTAAGTTAATGTCAAATACAGTTGGATAGAGTCTAAGTTGTATAACTGACCTGCAAATTATTTGTTCTGCTCTATTTAAATAATCTGTTTGGATTTGCTACATTTGTACTGTTTGGGAATTGACAAGGCAAATGATAAAAACAAATGGCTTTTGAGAAATAACCAGAGCAATTTTGTTTGTTTGTTTTAAAGTCGTGGTGGTGCCTTTGTTTTTTCTTACTATTCCCTCTCTGGCTGAACAACATGTTGCCCTCTTGCAATTCCTTTTTCTATCAGTTGTTCCAACTCAAATTATACTAATACTCACTTTGGCTTCTTCATTAAGGAATGGATCTCACAACATCAGAATAGTTATGTGGCAATAAACAGACTTCACTTCTAAGCTTTCCATTACTGTGGACCAGTTGTAGGCTTATTTACTAAATACATCTAATTAGCTGTCAATTAGAATGTCAAATTCAGTACATTTTTACCTTTAAAGCCACAAACCATCTTGTAACTGAAAATATGTTGTCAAAATGCCAAGGATGGAAGCTGAACAGAATAACACTGTCAAGTAAGAGGAAAAAGCTTTTCTTGGGAGGTGTGTGTGTGTACTTTATTTTAAACTGCACAACAAAACAAAAAGTACTAAAGATAGGTTTTACAAACGATGACAGTTGTTATGACAACTGAACTGTATTTCATATTGTTCTCTTGCTGTGTTAGCTTTAGCTTGTACTTGTTTTACAAAACCATGTTTTTCTAGATCAGGATTTACAAAACTGCCAACAATTTCTCATATGACCTATGAAAACAGGAGTAAAACTGACTTGTGGGAGAATGTATTTTTATTACAAGATGATAATCATAAGCATACATTTTTCTAACCTCATTACAGAGTGCTTCTAAATGAAGGGCCTCTAACTTCTGTGTCATTTCTTTCTGCCGGCTCCTAAACCAACCATCAAAGTTTGGTGATTTCAAAAAATGCCTGGTAAAAAACCAAAGAAAAATAAATTTTATATTTTAAGTACAATTTGGTAACAGTGCTTTCTACATCATCATATGTAATTATATTTGAGATTGAGTAAGATATTAGAACACTTTCTCTATATACTTTCAAAAAGATGTAATATTCTAAAATAAAGATTAACAGGCGCTTCTATTAATTAAGATAAGGACTGAGAAAAGAATGTAAAGAACATGTGTCTGAAACACAAAAAAGATTAGGGAATTTTAGGAAAAAATAAATCAAGGCTCAGTTTGAAATAGCCTATTTTTTGTGTTTGAATGGAAGGAGGAATCAAGCTATAATCAGAAATAAAACTACAAAAAACACTGATCTACAGAAACCTGTAATGTTAGCATAGAAAGAGATTAAGCAAGTAAAGTATGCTTAGCACTGTCAATTTCTATTAAAGCATATATTCTAAAAGAAAGTGTTATTCAAATCAATCCTGATTTTAAGTTTCCGCAGGAAAAAACATCATTAATATTACTGATTTGTTTTATTTATATAATTTTTTATGCTGATGAAAGAAATTACCTGTAAAGTCCTATCCAATCTCCCTTTAAACCTGAGGTGAGCTGTGGTCCTGCTTTTTCCAATGTCTTCATGAAATCGTCTTGGCTAAACTGCCTCAGCTGTGGTGGGCTCTATGGAAAGAAAAAAAAAAAAATTAGCAGATCTTAATTTCCTAATTACTGATTTCCAGCTCATTCAAATTACACTTCCTTACCTTCCAGGGTGATATGCATTTCTGCAAAGGCATTAGGCTTGCCACATAACGTTCCTGGGGAAAGGAAAAGGAAAGGTTGTTTGCATAACCAGCATGAAAGATATGCAGTCCATGTGCTTGTTTACTTATTGCTTGTGACCACAGCATTTTCTATTCCCAGTGTTAGTACAGGGTGGGGTTGTGTGTATTTACCACATGAGAAGACAAGAAGGAGCTTATCTTATAAAGACTGTATTTCCCAACTCCAGAACTTGAAGCCAATAAAGTCGAAGAAGGACGTGAGGCAAAGAAGGAGAGGAAGCAAATGCACACATAGAATATCTATATCCCGAACTTAAGCCACTGGTAAACAAGCTCTCTTTTCTTTGGAAACAGTCCACAGGTACCTTGGTATTGTGTATGATTCCAAACAGTAACCACACTTTGTATCAAGTGTTTGGAAGAGATTTCCAGAGTCCCTTACCCAAAGATGAGACTTAGAATTAACCCACAGAAGACTGTCTGAGCTGTGGCCATCTCTGCTCTAGCAAGGCTTGGCCAGAGCCCCAAGGTGTCCAAGGCACAGGGAGCGGGGCCAGCGCCAAGTGTCAGGTGTGACAGCAGGAGGCAGCTGTGCCTCACCAGCTGGGCCCAGTGCTGGAGCCAGGCTTGATTCCAGGGATACACTGGAGAGCTACTGGACTCAGGGTAATTCCAGAAAAACTACTCCTCATTACTTATGTAAAAAACCCCATTAGTCTAAGAACTCACTAATGGAATAATGAAACTTTCAGTCAATTCCAAGAAATACCGCCGAAGTATCACACTCTGTGCTTCTGTAGGACGTTTCTGTTGTACTCCCTAAAAAAAACCCAAAAAACCAAAAAAGTCAGTCTGTTACTCCAAAGTATGTAGGTAGTTGTGGTGAATTTACTTTTTATGAATATTTGTTATGAATCTAAATTCATCTGCCATATGCCCACACAAATGCCTTCCCTGAATCAGGGAAGGAAAGTAATAGCATCGAGTTCTTTTGTACAGATATTTGTCTTTGCAATTACCAATTTTTTTTTATTTTCATGTAAAGAATCTCAAGGAAAGAAACGTTTCTATAAAGAAGTATTCGTAAATCAGTTAAAATCTGGAAGCTCTGATTCTTACACACCTCATGTGTGAGACTTTTAAACCAAAGAGACCACAGTAGGGGTGGCAGAGGATAGAAAACCACAACAGATTAACAAATAAAATACCTTTAATTATCTAAATTATTAAGCTAACTTATTGAGGTCCACCATTCATATGGTTATAGAAGCTACTAACAAGACAGCAGTCCTTCTACAATGAGGGTGTATATACATCTATTTTGTTATGAACTGGGGCAAAGGAACCAGAATCCAGTTTTATTTGGATTACACAAAGTGCAGCCTTATATGAAACCACTGTACAACAGTACACAAAATACACAAACTATCTGCCACTAAGAAGTGACCTACACCATTACCTTTTGCAACTGCTTAACGATTTCTTCATCTTTGTTCAAGTATGGCTTGTAAGAGGTATAAACACCTAAAGAAAAAAAGCACCATATAGCCAAAGGAGAAATGAGGTATGCCTTTTAAAACGAAAACACGGTCCATTTAGCTCTGGAGTTATTACCAGGTTTGGAGTCCAAAGTTTTTAGGTTCTTCAGTTTTTTCACTTTCACCTGCTTTGGAATTTCACCTGCCAAAACATATAAAGCCATCTTATTTGAAGACTGTCTAATATTGTAAGAAACATTAGAAACATTGACAAGAATCCAAGTATATATCCAGAAACCCTCAGCAAACACATGGATAACAGCAAATAGACTTTTCACTTCACATAGGCATTCCTTGTTGAAAAAAAAAAAAAAACAACATGAAAACCAACAAAAACCTAAACTATCAAAAAGTGAACCAAAAAAACCTCACAAACAAGACCAGCCAAAAGATGACCTTTTGAATCTAAGCAGCCAAGTAACTTACAGATATAGACCAGAGAAAAACTGTTTAGATCGCTATGCACAGGATTGTAGAAAACACTTGTATTTTACCTGGAAGTTTGATATCTCCAATTCGGATAATGTGAGGCCAGTGCTGAAGTGTTTTAGCAAAAAAGGGATTTGTTACCCCTAGAATGACAGATGGCCTAGAAAAGTAATAGCAATGTTTAAAATATGACATCAAGAGCTTCTACCTTAAAAAATACAAAAGGTCAACTTAAATTCTTAACTTAAAATTGTTCTCCTTTGGTATTTAAGAGTTGCATTTTAAATTGCACATAGTAACACATGTTTAGCAAAGTTTCAATGTTTTAGAAAATAAGACAAAGGCATCTTAAAATACAAATAACAGTGAAGAATAAAAATGAAATAATCTGCTTAGACTTGACTAAATTCTGCCCACTTGCAATGGTGAGAACAGCATAGTATCCGTTATTGGGGTTTTGTGATGTGTTGATTTTTTTGTTTGTTTTTTTTATGAGCAGGAATCTGACCCATATTTGAAAGACAAATTGCTACTTTCCAAGGTTTGATTATAACAAACTCTCAGTACTTGAATGTGCATGTCATTAAGAAAATGAGACATTTAATATCCCACTTGCTTTAAGCAGCAGCTATCAAGTGATGCAGCACAAGCACATTAAGAGCACTGTGCCCCAGCTCACATTCTGCCAGATTTTTCTGCCTGCTCTGTGCTTGGCATCTGGCTTGGGGGGTGCACAGGAGCACACAGGGAACAAGAGGCACTAAGAGCACAGTGCTGCTGCTACAGCACAGGCCTGCAAAATTTGGATTTATAGCACCGATATGATGAGATATGAACATGTTTTTCAATATTGTGGTTGCCATCCATTTTACAAACACCAGCTATGGAATATAGCAATAAGCCTCACTGAAACTGCTATCTTAAAAATAGATTATCATCATTTTGTTAGACTGGTCTTAAAAATCCCAAAATCTAACACTTTCTGTACACTACTCTAAGTTCCCCTGCTCCCCTCTTACTAAGATAATAAAATACACAGAATCTGCATCATTTGGATTCTTCACCTTCTTAGAGCCATGGTTTTAAAAACCTGTTTCCAATCTTTCAAACTTTTTGTTTCTCCTAAGAAAGTCAGGGCAATTTCAGCTCTATTTCAAACATAATCCATGTAGTGACCAACCTTTCTAGTTTAGTAACATGGGTTACTAAAGTTTAACCAAATTCTTCCTGGAATTATTTTTAGAAACTAAATTACATACTGCATAACCATTCCCATGGAACACAGTCTAAAACATATTGCCTATGTTTATGTGTTTCTCCACTGCTCTACCTCTGGCAATACATCCATTGAGAGGAAAACTACAGTAAAAAAAGCCAACAAAGCAAACAAAATGTCCAAATCAACAACCTTTGCCTGTTGGGACATTAGAAGACATTTATCTATTAAAAGATCAGTGAATCTAACACATGCACTCCATTCCCAAATCAAGCTGCATTTAAATAATATCTATTAAGAAATACTGGAGATGTATGCTCTCAAAATAAGAGTAGGATTTAAAAAAATAAAGAGGAAAAAATGTGTCCTTAGAGCAGTTTCAAACATCACTTGTTTTGGACATTCACACTCTTGAAAAAATAAGCTTAATTTCAGACTTATTTACATTAATAACCTAATAAATTCAGTGAAGAGATATTTGATTTTTAAATTGTCTCAACTAGGACACCAACTGACTTAGCTTTACAAAATAGCTGTATGGATGTTGAATTCTACAAGGCACTTTGTTTAGCAGTTAATTAAAAATTAAATCTATTACAGCAGAATTTCCCAAGGAGCTACTCTGGAGCTGGTGTTGCACAGATAAACCCTAAGGGGAAAAGCAAGAACATTTCTTGGTTTCACACTTGCCATTTGACTTATTCTGTAGAGAAGTATCCTATGAAACTCAAGCCTAGTTTAATTATGGCATTGTTTCACAACTTCTTTGTCCTATCTAACTGGAATGAAAACTTAAATCAGCTAATTACTGCACTCTGCAAGATAAATCTTAAAAAAAAAAAAAAAAAAAAGCCAAAACCTAATTCACTACTGATAGAAATCCAGAATAGTTAAATAGTATTTTAATACAAATTTATGGTTATGAGTTGCATTGAGGAACATCATCTCCAGAGAGTTTGATCTACTTACGGGGCTTGTGTGCGAGTTGTGTATTCTTTGAATTCACTGTCATGGATGGTGAAGTATGGCCTGAAATCACTGCAGTACTTCAGTGGTGAAATACAGCTGCAAGGGACAAGAAGGATGAGCTTGGTTTATGTATTCAGTGCAAACTTTCATGAAAGACACTGTTGCCTGGAAAGGCTGACCTGGAAAAGAGGCTAGACAGAGCAAAAGGAGTAAAATAAGCATACACTTTGGGCAGTGCAAGAGCCTGGCCGAGGCTACACCCAAATCAAGTCCAAGATGGATCCCAATCATGAGTTTTTACTCTTTTATAAGTTTTGATTCATTTACATATTGGGGTCAATTATCCAACCACAGCCCCAGGCTGTGAAGTCTCAGCCCCCTGGCTTTCCCCCTTTCCCTCACCATTGTTTATGCCTTTGGGTACCAGTTGTCCTTGATTCTCTAGCTAGAAAGGAATTGTTTTGCCTAACTATTCTGTGAAGTGAACTTACTAACATCTAATATGAAGTTTCAGAGTCACACACTAAGCAGCAGAGATTCTGAAAAATATAAAAGCTAAAACCCAAGGCATCAACACAAGCAATCTAAAATTTGTCATGCTTAGTCATGACAGACCAAATGAATGCCCACACAGCTAGAATCTTACACTGAGTCCCTTAGTCCTAGTTAGAAAGCTCTACTACATTTACCTAACAAGAGCCAACACAGTTTCTGAAGACTCTGCTGGTGATGGGGCCATCACAACAAGTGGTTCTCCCAGCAGCACCAGCTCCCAAAGCATCTGAATATGAAAGAACACTGGACAGAAACACCTAAAACCAGATTGAGATACGTTAATATATTTGACATAATAAAATACGTATTTCTGCTGGTTAATAAAGGCATAAAAAAGAAGTTTGTGATAGTATTTTAAAAGTAATTTGAAAAACATGAAATTCCCTTTTAAAATGGAACATTTAATGAACTTGCTTATTTATTGCAATTTCAGCCTGTATATTGTCTAAACTGTGTTTTAGCAAACTTTACAGAAAAAGAATATTAAAACAAACACTGATAAATGTTAGCTTACAAGCCATGAGACATGTTAAGGAACTCTTATAAATCAAAAAAACATGTGTGAGTTCACAACTAGGAATTAATCAGTCCAAACTCCTACCTGAAAAGATCTACTTCATGAACAGTCGGTAAAGCCATGGAGATCTGAGCATCTGCCTAAAAGACATCGCAATGCTTGGTTTTTAGTCATCAGAACACCTAGGTATTAAATGAAATGGTTTCCCTTAAATGCTTACAGGCAGTAGACAGTATATAGTCTAATTATTTATGTACTGCTGCAGTATATAGTACATCATCTCCACAACTACCTTTGTGTTCTATGAGCAAGACACCTCCCAAGACAGAAACACATCCCCTCCCACTTAAAGACACGTGGCTTTCAGTCCAGAAAATATATAAAATACTGAAGCTGTTGTGAACAACTGCACATGAAGACACAGACAGATTTGTTTTATAAACACCTTCTATGGCTTAAGACTTTTAATTCTGGATTCATCCTCAAAAACCCCCAAACTATCCAAATATTAAAAAGATGTTCAGGTTAGTAACTTTGTTAGCCAACTACCTTCTTCCAGGACCTGGATATCTATCTCTCCCTGCTCAGTGTAACTAGGTTAGAACAGCCTTTCTATGAATAATCCAAATCTGAACTGCTCCATTCAAAGTTTCAAAGACTCTGGATTTCATTATTATCATAGTATATGATGATTTGCTACCAATCTTTTCTAACAAGTTTAAAGAACAAAAGCAGATCTCTAGCTTTGTCTGTGGCTATATACAATATCAGTATCTAATCACTACCTGGTGCATATTCTGTACTATCGGTGCTGTTCCAGGCTTGTCACGATATGTTGGAATCCGCAACTTGGAAAGAAAAAGAAAGATTTATTTTTCCTTGTATTGAATCCAGCAGACACTTAAAATGCTGACTTAGAGACAATCTGTAATCCTTCCAGTGGATCTACTGCAGCAAGATGCTTATTTACAGAACTTCCACCTACAGAATTTCCAATTGCAAACTGAATAATAGAATATTACAATAATACTCCAGTTTAAAAAGAGACTATCAGTAAAGTAAGTCAAAACTGTTACTGTAATTTCAATTAAAATACCTCTAAATGTTGAAATGAATGATCTGAAATACAGTCTTGAGGGTTTAAGATGTACAGAATTACTTTTAGAAAATATTCTCTCCTAAAACATAAAGGTGTTCTGGAAAGTGAGATCGAATCCAAATAGTCTGAACATAAGTATACTTCTCTGGCCTTGCAGTTTGCATCTGAAAGTCTTGAGTACTACAAGTTTAATCATACTGGAAGCTGGTATGCACAAATGGATGTGATTTACACACAACACTTAAAACTGCCTAAGCAGTGTAAAAAACCAGGGACAATATCACTGGGCAGTAATTATGGCTTTACTTGGTTTAGGAATTAAATTTCAGTTCTGATGGGTAAGAAGTATTGATGAGATAAATGCAGGCAATACCCAAACAAGACATATCTGATACTCTTATCACCCAGCACCGAGAACCATTTTGTTAAATTTCTGCTTTTAGAATAGCTTCAGAAACTTCTTTCTCTCCCTTGTGATGCACATGTACCTTTTCATAAACTTGAGAGTATCTGCTCAGAAGGTACTTCTGGCTGTAACCTCTGATTTCATCAAATCCATTTATTTATTCATATGGATTATGAAATTTATACAACTTCCAGAGGCCCAGTTCTTAACCACTGTTTAAACTCTACAGTTCTTCCCTATGCACTAGATACAATTTCTTTAATAGCTTTCTTCAGACATATTTCACTGCCATTGAAAAATATAAACACCACAATCAATTATTTCTGGTGTGCGGGACAAAAAAGATCTTTACCGTCAACTTCCAGGAATGAGAATGATTTTCATCAATATATTTAATTTGCTTGACTGTAATTTAATTCTCAGTATTTTCAAGTGCTACTTTATGTTTGATTTGACAGATATAATTAGCACTGAAGTTTCATAGAATGCAAATTCCAGAGGAATAATACAGACACCGCAACTAGTAGTTGTACTGAAACATCACTTTTTAGTAGCTACTAAATTAAATATTAACCTAAGCACTATAAAAGATCCTCCCCTCCTCCCATTAATCAAAGCACCTAATCAAGATCTCCCAGACCTTCACTCTGAGTGCTGCAAACATCTACTCCTGTTTGGAAGATTAGGAGTATGAAAACAAGGCACAAGGCAGTGAGGAACTATACAGTAAAAGGTGGGGAAAACACCCTCAGAGAAGAACAAGTGCAGGAGTTCTTACCTTCATTATAAGACCCATAATAGGCAACTGCAGAACTTTCCCTGGAACTGGTGGTGGCCAATGATCAATGTCACTACAAACTGAAAGGAAAATACAACAGTTTCTGCAAGCTATAAACCACGATCACAGAGTCACCTTTGTGCACACTGCAACTTCTAATTGGTACTAATAGTCCACAGCAGTTCTATTTGTCTCTTGATCACACTAATCAACTTTTACAGCCTTTTGGACATTATGTAATATTCCATTAGAACTATAAACATTTTCCTTTCAAGAATAAAGTGTTCTCCGGTCTTCCATTTTTTGTAGTAACGAGACTTAAAACCAGCTGAAGAAATGTTATCTGAGAAACCATGAAAGCATATACTAAAAAAATTTGAAACGAACACCTCCATTGGCTACTGCAGAACCAATAAACACCAGCACTTAAGGAAAAAGCTGGTTTGTAGCTTGGCTAGAAAGCTTTCCAGCATTTTCTTGTAAATTATTATGAATATAATACATCATTTTCATAGTTTCCTGCAGAGCTTATTTTGCTCATAATACAACTTCTCAATGAAACAGATGATTGAAAAACGCGATTCTTTCATGGTTTACATAAATTGTTGCTCAGTGAAAACACAAAAACATGAAAGTTGTATGGGGCAGGCACAGTACACAACACAGAATTCTTCCAGGCAAAGAGCAAATAACTTTTCCATTTGTCCTTCTGCAGCTCTTTCAGCTCTGCAGTAAGGCTGAGGCACCTGTTACCAGTGCAGCTCTGTCACTTTTTCCATTTGGTCAAAAAACAAACAAATCACACACACAAAAAAACCAAACCTCAAGCAAGAAGGCATTTGTACAGTTGCTTAGCAAAAGTTGTCAGACTGCCCAAAAGGACTTGGGTGGTGAAGAGTGCAAACTAAGGATTGCCATCAACTCCTTTTGCTCAACAGCTGGTCCTGAAACACACACAACTCCAGAAGTGTTTCAGGAGGGACCTCAAACTCTCCCAGGGAAGATCCAGAATTCAATTAGCTCTGTTCAGTGATCTACAAGTCAAGCCAGTTTGCTAAAATTTCAACCCTCCACCCTGGAAGAGGACAAAACCACAAACTAGAACATGACAGTGTTGTTTATTTCTCCAGAATAAGTATGTGATAGTGCAAGAGTTCAACATTATAGGACCTCTACCTGCTTCCAGGAAAGCTTCACTTTTTTCAAAATACTCTGGTGCTATTTGCTTAAGCATGGTACGAAAGAGATGGACATAAGGCAGCTTGCTGATGAGGACCAGCGACTGGAATGAAGAGCAACAGAACAGATTTTCAAGTCAACAGTTTCCCTCAGTTCTACTGCACCTCTTACCCTCAGACAACACCAAGTGGGACTTTTCTCACACATGCAAGCCAACCACACACCTGATTACAGGCAAACTATAAACAAACAACTCCTAAAACTTTCCAACTTTTTGTTTTTAAACACAGACACAAAACTATCTCTTCTGACAGCAGAGCTGGAACATAGCATAGCTGATGTAAAATTCAACCAATTTACTACAGATTAACAACTAATTTAGTTAGAGCGCAAGACAGTTTTCCTGTTCCTCTGCAGTCACTGAAAAATAATTAATTTCCAAATTAATACTTTCCTAAAAGAATTGAAATTACCTTCTGGAAATAGCCTCTTTTTAATGATTTGTCTCGAACTTGTCTGAAATACACATAGCCATAGTAATATGCTGAATCTTTCTGCAAAATAAAGGAAAGAATTCAATGCAACCACCTGTTACTGCCCTCCTTTTTGAGGCATTCAACATACAGTTTAAAAGCTTATTCCCCTGTGAGCTCCAAAGTTGATTAGATACAATAAACTAGAAGGATTACTGTGTTTATTAGCATTATCTTTTTTAGTAAGTACTTCAAAGAGAAAACATCAGCATGGGGAAACAGCTGTGCTTTCTGGCTTTACTATTTTTATATCTACATTCTCCTGACACATTGTGGAACCAAAAATAAAAATAATTTCTTGAGGAATAAATCAACTTCTATAATTCTGCAAAGTAGCACTCAAAAGATTTTAGCAGTTAAAAACCTTAAAGCCCTTACTTGAAGAGATAAAACCTTGTCTTTCAATGTATTAGTTTTACAAAAGATTCTTGGAATATTAAGGAAGTAGGCTTTCACATTTCAAAGACAAGACATCAGCTTCATCCCTCCTGCAAACAGGAATTCAAGTATTTGCCACATAAACAGAACTAAATTGAGTTTGAGAATCAGGCTCCCAGAGGCCTCAATATTCCCTATGGACATGATGAGAACAACTTTTGGCCACTATCTCTTTTAGGTAACTGCATCTTCAAAAAGTGAAGGGTAGAAACTAAGACAGCCCAAGCTGGCTGAAATTTTTAAAGTTATAAAGCATTTAATATATCCACAACAGTAATGGTTCTTAGAATTTGATCTACAGGTTTCTAGTCAATAATGAAATAGATCTGAGCTTCAATTTAATTCCTTGTAATCCAAAATCCAAATAAAACAAAGAATAGTTAATAAAACCTATTATTATTATTACTATTATTATTATAGTAACATGCTACAACAAATGTGAGTTTTGATTTTCAGGACATCCAGCTCAGATATGTTTCTTTTCAAACATTATATTTAAAGATGAAGTCCCACAAATTAACATTACCCAAAAGAAATTTAACTTTATTTTTTTCCCATTTCCAACCTTTAAGTAAACTGGTAGATCTCTGTCCAATTGGTCCAGAAAACAACACAAGGAGACCTTCCTTCCAGGAGACTGTCGGAATCTAAAACAAAATTGTGTGTCCCCAAGACAACCTACATGGGGGAAGAGATAAACAACAGACAGTATTCTGAGTTTGAGCCTTGTTTAACATGAGCCCTTGCTTACAGTCAAAGAGGTATCAGAGTTTTGGTTCATTTATCTTGCATTGCTGTTGTGAGCATTTATAAAGTTATAAAATTGTAAGACAAAAATTTGGCATCTTTGGCAACAGTAAATACACTTTCTGCAATAAGGAAAAAAAGTCACTGCCTTACAGTGACTATCATGTCCTCAAACAGGTCAAATGGCTGTTCTCCTACTGGCATTACCCATTTCATTGGCATGCCTGTATAGTTTTGATCATCTTAGCTACATCATTCCTCTGCTACATGGCTGCACCTTCCCCCTTTTTTTGACACCATATAGCTCATACAGAAGTCACTTTGTAGGAGTGCATTATGCTGATCTGTAACTCCACAGGCAGGTCTAGGATTCATCATTTTGAAAGCTGCAAAGCTAATTGCTGAAAACTGAGTGAAATTGAGTAGGACTTCCCAGTAATATCCCCAAGGAGCGAAGTTTTCCTTCATTTCCATCAAAATTAATTTCTTAAAGAACAATGTAACTAATTCTCCAAGGAACTGTTTCACCAGACTTGAAAGTTCCATTTGATCCCTTCCAGTCACACACATTCTGCTGCTACAGCCCAACCCCTCAGCCAAATACACTGGCTCTGCAGAGTAACACTGACATGCCCAGTCTGAGTCTCAGAACCCCTTGAACCTGCAGTCAAACCCTGAATGCACCAAGACAAAACCAAAAGTAGCAAAACATGGTGTGATGGAACCATTCAATTCAAACAGGTGACAAGTGCTCAGCAATACAAATGCAATTATAAGAAAAAACACAGCACATGCCAATAGCACAGCATAAATATTTGCTTCAGTTTTCCAAAGCTCATTCCCTTCATCCAAAGGAAAATAACCCTCACAAACTATTATAAAAACCTACATACAGAAGACCTAAACTACCCTTAATCACTAATATGTTGAAATACCATTCAGAATATGACGTCTTCTTATTTAACAAGCTCTTCCAGAAAAGATTGGTAAATGTCTATTCTTTCTTCAACTATCTATGCAGAGAAGGTAAAAGCATTATTTTAAAGATAACTGTACTGCAAAACTCAGCTTAAAACCACAAGTGTTCTAGTAGTTGATTAAATCCATTTTCTTCCTTTAAATTCACAGCTACAAGTACTGGAATAATATCTCTTTGTAGTAATAAGAGAAAAATGTTGAATTAACCTTTTGAGCCATGAAAACCTGGGATGGACTGACCTCAAATTTAGCTGCAAGCTAACTCCCTTCACTGCTGTATTACATATAGCTTTTTATGCTAAGGCCTATGATGAAAAAATAAATCCTAACAGATAGGATTCACTTCCAGCATGTGAAAGGCACATTTTACACAGGTTATTCCTTTACATCATTTGAAACTAAAGCCTACCAAGAATGACCAAGAACCAACAGTTCTTAATAGGGACATTATAAAAAGCAAAAAAGTGGAGTTTTACCCTGCTGAAAGTAAAACCTACTCACATATATCTATTCTGCCTGAAGCAACTTTACTACACCCTTATTTGAAAAAATACACTAAAAATTTTTTTCAGAAAGCAGTATTTTTTTCCTAACACATGATTTTGTACCTTCAAGATACCTTTAAAAGATTGAAGATATTTATAACCATTAACAGTGAGAGTAATTAGAAGGTATAGTTAACTCGTATTTCAGTAACAGAAACCTGTGCCTCTATTTACATACAGAATAGCAAACACAGAGAAAAATCTTAATTTTAGTGACATTTAGATAAATGAGAAAAACTAGCCAAAATACTTTGTAAAATTACATAAGAGAGAACTCACACACATTACAAGCACACATCTGCATTACCCTCTATCCAAGCTGTCATACTGCAGAGCATCCAAAAGCACAGAGTCAGTGCAGTTACAGGCACAATGCTAGTCCTGCATGCTTTGACTTTTGCATAGAAATAAATGTGAAAAGGAGTGTCTGAACTTCTGCCATTTCTTCTTGCAGGTGACCCAACCTATCAGCCACATGTCCAAATTTCTCTTTGGCAGCAGAAGAGCAGAAGTTTAGATTCAAGAACAATTTAACAAGCAGGACCACACACAGCTACAGGCACAGCAAGAACAGAGAAGATAGCTGAGGTTTTCCCTTTACAACTGTTCTTTCTAAATGCTTTTGAATTTAAAAATCAGTTTCACTGTTATGGACTTAGAAAATATATATTTAGTCCTTTATGACAAGAGGTTCCATGTACTTCAATTTGCTTTATTAAATCTTTCAAATTCTGTGCCCACTTTCCTCTCCACAGTGACAATACTATTATTTTGTTTAAAGAGCAAGATAAGGATGTTCATTCTTTACTTGCCAAGTATTCTAAAACGTCTGCACAAATGTCATCTGGAAGGTCCTACACACTTACATAAACCAGAGAAGAATCCTGAGACCTTACTGCAATGCAGACAGTTGCAGTTTTATATTTAACCTTAGCTGCAACATTTCTGTATTGCAATAATAAAGATATATAAACGCATATTTGATCTAAAGCCCAGAATACATCCTGTCCAATTCTTTTTTAACACAGTTTAGTCCAACAACAGACGACTACAGAGTGAAGAAAGCACTTACCTGAATTAGAATCTGGAAAAGACAAATAGCAAATATTGGTTTTCTAAAGGGTAGGGAAAAGAAAAGAGAGCTGTTATATTTCCTGAGATATAATATATTTATATATTTCCTAAGCTAAAACCAAATGATATATAGCAACTATGACTTACCTCCTTATCTGTGAGTTTCGAATGTGGAGGATATATCACCTACAGGAAAAAAAAACAGTATTATTTTATTTGAAAATAAACTGGGTATAAGCAGTAAGTTTCCATCAAATGTTTTAATAATTCAACCCTCAAACACCTTCCTAGCTTTAGAACATTTTCAATCATAAACTACTAATATTATATCTCAGTTCTGACCTTCATATGCTTTTAAGTTTCTTGATCACCCACCTTTAAAAGGTATTTTGGATGCCAGTTAGAGACCACACACATTCATTTGAAAAGGTATATTCAAGGTGAATGTTCAGAGTACTTGAGATTTTTGGTTCAAAAGGTCTCAAAGGAGAGCAAGATTACATCTTTTAGATTTAACTTGTAAATGCAAAATGCAGTAGATGATTACATTTAAAGCAAATGCACGCTATTGTCTGAAATCTGTTGAAATCAAAAGTTAGGCTGGAGTAACCAAAATTCAACCACAAAACAGGATCTATATTATTACCAGCTCTTGGAGGATGAACCCTAGTCCCTAATGACAACCGTGGAAGCTCAAGGAATAAACTCAAAGTTTGGCTTTCTGTACTTACAGGAAAAAAATAGATCATGTAGTAAGTTTCACAACACAGAAATCAAAAACAATGCAACACAACGTAAGATGCAGAAGTGCCATTATTTCAAAAAATAAAGGATGTACGAAATCAGTGATTGTGCAAGTGGCAATAGAATAAACAGGAAAGTGGACAAACCTCAGACACCTAAATTTCACCTAAAAAGGCCCTCAAAACAACCCACTCCAAAACTCCTGAAATGGGTGGCTAGCTTATAAGCAGAGGAAATTTGACATCAATTCCAGGATTATATTTTAAAGAAGGTTTCAGGGCTTCCAAAGATGGGACCTAGTTGAAGAGCAGAAGTTCAACGCAGGAACAGTAGCTTCATGCAGAGTCCTCATCTTACCACACAGCTAACATCCCATTATCTCATTTAATCTTGTTCTACTAAATGAAAGTAAATTTATCTCCTAAAAAGATAACACTAGCCTACTCTTTAGAAAACAACAAATATACCCACTGGCTGATCTCTGACTAAGCACCTTTCTGTCCTCCAGCCATAAAATCGCCAGTGCATTTTTCCCCTTCAGTCTTCTATGTTCAGCTGTATAAGACATTATTAGTGCAACTGAAGCTGAAAGCAGACAAGTGGAACACCTGCATCCTGTATGTAGTAAACCCATCACCATCTCTTTTCAACTCTTAATACTTTCCTGTGCTATCTTATGCTAAGCAGCTGTAAACTAAATGTAGCTCTTTCAGTAGCTGAATGATGCTGAAATTATCCACATTTAGTCAGAAGACTGGCATACAGACTTTGAATTCATACTTGTTCTCCTTGTTAGTAGGTGTTTCTTCCCAGAATTCTTATATAAACTGAAGCTAATTATTCTTTCTGCAGCTACATACTGGAAAAAAAAAATAAGCAACCAAAACCCACCAGGCCTTAGCTCTGTAGACATTTTAAGCCTCATTTCATGCACTCATTTAAATTAACGTGATTGTCAACTGAGGAGTCTGCAGCCAGGACAGAGGCTGTGCTTCCCTCAGCCACAACAGCTGCACAAGCCACAGGTTATACAGAAACACTTGTCTTTGTTGTTAACATCATCCTATAACATCAAGGGAAGAAAATTCAAATAATTAGCACAGTATGCCGGTGTTTTATCAGCATTTCTCTATGGCAAACCGTTATGTGTTTTACATCTTATAATAGCAGGACTGGGTGAATCTTAAGCCAGTCTACCACGCACTTATGCTGGCACCCCTTTAAGCCAAGACAAAGACACTTTCCCTGCAGACCAAGAGTTTGCTGCACAGTCACATGAACAGGGCGAAACAGGATGTGAAACTGATCTGGACGGTAATTCCCTATTTCCCAGCACTGTGAGCTCTCCGTGCATTCCCAAAGCAGTGTCACAGCTGTCCCTGCCCGTGCTCTCAGTCCATTCCCACAGCAGTGCCACAGCTGTCCCTGCCCGTGCTCTCAGTCCATTCCCAATGCAGTGCCACAGCTGTCCCTGCATTCCCAAAGCAGTGCCACAGCTGTCCCTGCCTGTTGCACACAGGGCCCAGCTGGGAGCTGCAGCCGTAGCTGTGACACTGCCACGGACCGGCACCCGGCTTGTGCAGGGGGAAAACGCTTTAAACCCATAGAGAACCTTTTCGCACACCTCAGCTACCTGGGGAACGTTGTTAATTAAGAAGACCATTCACATTCTCCTTATTATCACACTTTTTACACCTAGATGCCATAGAAATCAGCGCTATTCGTATGCAAAGAAAGCACGTACTTCATGCCAATCTCGGGACACAATGCAAACCATTTTAAAGCGCCCACTGACAGCACAAGCAGCATCATGAGAAGAGCTGCCCGAAAACCACCAGCCTCACCCGGGACAGCCGAGCCAGTTCCCCAGGGCACTGCCCCGCTCTGGGGCTCCGCACAAACACGTTTCCTCAAGCACGGCCGAGCTTCCCCCGCCTCTGTGCAACACCGGGGCCAGAGGAAGCGCCCGATTCCGGCGGAGCGCCGCCGCAGCCCGCAGGCGAGCGGTGCCCCCGCCCGCCGCCGCACGTACCTCCACGGCCTGGCCCAGCTCCAGGTCGAAGCCCACCACGCACACGCAGTGCAGCCAGGCTGAGAAGCGGTCCCAGGGCAGCAGCGACAGGCACTGGTCGGGACTCTCTGGCTCCGCAGGCTCCGCAGGCTCCACATCCCCGCAGCCGCGTCGGCACCGCCCGGTCCCGGCTCCGGGCCCCGCTCCCGCCGCGACATGGCCCCGACCCCGGGGCCCGGCCCGGTCCCTCCAGACGGTCTCGGGCGGGCGGAGCCGGGCGGGCAGGGAAAGCGGCTCCTCTGCCGGGGCTGCAGACCGCACCCGGCCCGGCAGCCTGCCCCAGCGGTGTTTAGCAGGGCGCCCGCGAGGGCAGCTCTGCAGGCAGGGGATCACTCGGCTTTCTTCTCCTCTTCACAGGTCAGTGACAGCACCTGCTGCGGGCCGACTCGGCCGCCGAGTAATTACCAGGCGCGTCTCCATCGTGTCCTATGCACCGCTGAGCACGGCACAGGAGGGAGGCGGAAAAACCCCTCTGGCTGGTGGCTGGACAGCTTCACCCTCACAGGAAACTGGGATAATAAAAAAAACATCCAAATCTCTTAAATCCTCTTTTAGTGCCTTAGCCAAAGCCCAAGCTCTTTAATAATGTAAGAGCTTTCAAATATTCTTTAAGCACAGTCCAACAGCTATTTATATTTCATTATGAAACTTTTAGTAGAGTTAAAAGTGCTAAATAGCTACTTAATTTAACAAAAAAAGAAAAAAAAAAAAGAAAAACAAAGTATCATGTATGCCCCCCTCAAACTTCTGACCTGTTTCAATTGAATTATTCATACCAGACGCTTGGTTGACTACTACCTGAATCACTACATGCTATTTTTTCTGCAGAACAGGAGTTGCAAATATTAAAACCAAGATAATCCATCTATACATACTTAAAAGAAAATGTATGACTCCTTAGATGCACTGTTTCCTTAAGGGCCATTAACAACATTTGTTTATCTATCAAAAACAAACAGAAAGAAATTAAAGTATGCTTTGATCATTTGAGTAATTTTCTAGACAAAAGACGAACAAACATAACTCAGACAAAATTATAACACACAAAATTATCATGGTAATAATTTGAGATACAGCAGCCTTCAGTTATCATAAACCATTAGAAACAAAGTGAATGTTAGATACAAACTGAGATAGGAATGGGGTTCTGCAGTGTGCAGCCTTGGGCAGGGCTCTATGGGAAGGTTCTTGCTGCCTCCAGCTGCTTCAGGTATTTTACAGTGATACCATGCAAGACTCACAGATCTTTTAAGTAGTTAACTCCTGAATTCTGTAAAAGATTACTCTCCAAAAAAAGACATGACTAAGACTGAGCTTAATCAAGTTCAACTCAGCACAATGAGTCTCAGTGGAATTTCATTTGCTGTTTCCATTTAAGAACTGAAATGGCCAGGCCAAAAGCTTTTATCACTCAGTTTAAGAAAAGATTCCGTGTCACTGCTTCTGATAAGCCTTCCCTTGTTTATATTCTTGTTGTCAGGGGCAAACCAAAATTTTTAGCTATTTGCATCACACATGTCCTTCTAATTTTTGCTGATCTCTATTTTTAAGTTTTCATGTGAATAAAAAGTATACATGTATCTATGCGAAATAATAAGAATAAAGTACTCAGTAAGAGTGATATGCTCTGCTCATTTTATTAAACAGTAAATTAATGCCTGTGGATGCTTAAAAATAATCTTCTGGCAGGAGAAAGTTAAGAGAATAGACACACAGTCTCTGATGAAAAGGTACAGAAGAAAGGATTCTTACCTACTGGAGATATTCCCAGGAACTAGGGAAACACTGCTTCAGAAAGATTTTCACCTAGCCATTTTAAATACATTTCAGTTTTGATAAAATGTGATTATCTTCTTCAGTTGAGAAAGAAAAATATCTCTGCATGTATTGTAACATCTAGAAACATCTGAGACTGTTTTCTTCTTCAAGAAGTATCAATGCAGGACAAAAGACAAACTTCAGAGCTGGGAACCTACCAACTGAGAGCATTTTTGCAATAAAGCCTCATAAAACACTAAGGTTCTGAATATGGAATGTGCCTTTACAAGTCTCCAGGAACTCTGTCTTGTTTTGCAGAAATACAGGCATCTCTTTATATCTGGAAAGGTTTGGACAAGAAAGACTTCTAGAAAAAGCATGCCCTGTGATGTCAGTTCCTGGAATAAAGATAGGAAAATGTCTGTGTGGCATAGCTGGGTTCTAAAGATCCACAACTGCTCAGTGTTTGAGCCTGCCTTGCTTTCTTCCATCTCTATCTTGCTCCTACAGCTGTGATCTCCACGACTCTGTCCTGCATCTCTCAGCAGGATGGTTTCTATCAGGTAGCAGCAAATGTTGTGTTGGCTGCTGGCTGGCGAGGTTCCATCAGCTTCAGCAGGGAGTGACTGTGCAGACTGCTCATATCCACAGAGTAACACCGAAGAACTGCATAAACATCATCTGCTCATCTCATCTTCCCCTCTATCCCCCGCCTTGTGATTTCAGTTTAAACCAGTATTTTATTTGTATTTGAAAATTATATTTGGTCTAATAAATATATTCAGTTAAAGCAAATAAACACACGCACAAAATGTCATAATTATTGTTAAAGCATCTTTTCCATTTTTCAAACAGCCACAGAAAACATCAAACATTTTAAAAAGTCAATATTAATATTGAGTGTTAATTTGATATATTAATAGAAAAGCAAAGAAGGGCTGGCTAAAATGATAAAGCAGTGAAAACGCCAATTATTTCAACTTGCCTGATTTAATTTGAAATGAAAAAACATTGCATGTAAAATTTGCTATACATTAGTATAACATGTATTAATGGTATGCATGTTACATTATACTTATGTATATATACCAAATACATGTATTATCAACATACTATGCAATGTACATTGTATATATAAAGAGATAGGATATATAGCACATAAATAATATGTTTTAAATAACTGTATAAAACATTCATATTTATTACATAATGTAAAGGGAATAGTACATTCAATATATGCTTACTACATAAATTACATTAATGTAAGTGTTATGTTGGTAAGACACTCATTTCTACACTGGATACAAGTATCTTTTTTTTAAACGCAAACCAGAAATAGGAGCAGGGAAGGATCTGAAAGAAAATGGAATAAATGGAGAACCTACCCGACAAGAGAGGATTAAACTGGTAGAGTTGCTTATTCTCTTAAAATTAATGCTGAAAGATAATGCAATTGTTCTTTACATAACCAGTCAAACAGTTAATAGATCATGAACAGAAAATAAGTCTGAAACTAAAGAACAATAGTAGCACTAAAATAATAAAGTGTAACCCCTTCACTAAATCTGGGGTGATAATTAGAATCAATTTTTTTAATACTGGAACAAACTTCTCTGAAAGCATTCCTAACTTTTTGACAGCTTGGTTCAGAATGTTTTAGAAGCTACTTCTGAGGCAAGTTTGTCTTCCAAAAGATACATAAGGATGAAAGTAATAGTTCAAACGTTGCTTTACATTTCCACACTGCTCTATATAGCAGTAAATGACTTCTTAGACTGTCATATTTTAAATGTGGTATGGCTATTATGCATGGAATTTGTTGTATTTCTGAAATCAGTACAAAACTGATTGGATATATTGTTGATGAATGAGTTTCAGGGATGAGAACTCAGTAGTAAACTGTGCCTCCAACTTTCTCCTTGCCTGTTAATTCTGCTTTCATTATCAGTTTGCATCTTAATTTTTATACTAGAAACTGAACTTTTGCTGTACAGCATGCCTCAGTCATTTCAAATGTAACAATTTCTCTGGAATCAGCATCTCCCACTAAGCAACTGGTTCATACCTCTGCACTGAAAACTCAGTCTGATAGATATTAATTATTTTGGAAGACTTTTAGATCATCATTGCACAGTAGTTAGAAATCAGGCACTGAGTTGCCTTTAATGCTGCTCGGTGTTTTTCTTTCTGAGTCAGTTACAGTTAGCTCAGAATTCATGATAGGCTTTCTTCAGCAAAAATCTCAATTTTCCTCAAGTCATTCGCACACTCAAGCCAAAATCCAGATGTTTTTCAGGTATGCACATGAACTACCTCAGCTGCATTTCATCTCCTGAAACAGCCACCAGCCCTTTAGTGGACAAATGTGACAGTGACAGTCCCCGCTTCCTTTCCCTTATCCAAGATGGCCATGGAGCGGGCTCTTTCTGCCCTCAGCTATGACGGCTATCATAACATTCTCATGGACTTCCTGCCCAGAAAAAGGATGGACACAGTTGGCTCCTGCTGCCCTTACCCAACATGGCTGCGAGGTGCTCTGCTTCAGCTGTGTGACAGTGTTCGTAGAAACGAAGCAGGAGCTGACACTTCCTCGCTCCTCCTCCTCCTCCTCTTTCTCCTCCTCCTCTGGGCACAGCACAGCGGCGAGCACTTCACACAAAACTCCTCATCCACCTGTTGCTTTCCACACTTCTGGGATGGACACTTTCTGGTAAGCAGCAGACACCTCATAAAATACCCATACCAAAATGGTATTCTCATTTCAGAATGCAACTGCTTTCTGTATTTTCATCTTAGCCTATGACTCTGCCCCTGATGACTTCTGAACTCTTCAGGCAATTTGAAATAGGAGTTAAAAAGCCTGAGGGATAACTACACCCACACAGCTCCACTGAGAGCTGGCACTCAGGCAGAGAAGGAAGGATCGAATTAATGTCCTGGATGAGCAGTGGGTACAGCTCAGTCGTTACGTGAGCCATTTGACAGTGCCAAAGAGAACTAGAAAGGCAGCTGGCACATACCATTGCTTCCCTGTGAGATTGTCAGAGTAGATTTCTCCAGGGAATGGAGAAGAGTTCAGGAAAACATATGCCAGTGGCTTACAGTTTGAATTACACACTTATATCATTATTATGTTATTATAAATACTTAAAACATCATTAAAAAGTATTCACTGCTCAGTTTTTTATTCTACCTGATCCTCTTAGGCTCTATATATGGTAATGGACCTTTTTAATCTCTAATTTTACTCCCAGCTTCCTTTCTCCATTAAATACACACACAAAAATATAAAAAGCGCTCTCAGAAACATTCTTTTCATTCCAACACCTGTAGTACCCTTTGTCCCCACTTTTTACACTTTGAAATTCCAAAGCGCTCTCAATTATTTCCACTTTTGCAACTCATTCCCTCAAATGTAACTCCTAATGAACCTAAATTTATTCTCACTTTCTCCATCTTCTTTTTATACCTTTCCTTCTCCCTTTGATTAGTTATGGCACCTTGTGCGCTGTAAGCAACAGTCACACTGAATTTCCACTTATTAAAAAAATTAGTAAAAGCAAATTATGATTATATTTATCAGAGTAATTTCATGAGCTGATGAAAGCCATGAAGTGATGTGCGAGGTACTTTTTTTCCCCTGTCAGGAGAATTAAAACTATGGATAAGCAGTTCTAAACATTCCACCTATCGGTTGTTTGTTTTTGACTTCACAGAATCAGACTTGTCTTTAATCTTGGATTTCATTTCTCTGTTTCAAACACAAATGCTACAGCTTGGTTTTGCTGTATTTTTCCCACTGGATTGTTGGAAGAAAACTAGTCTGTTGTGAATCAACCTCCCTTCCCCAAATCACAGTGCAGTCAAAAAAAAAAAAAAAAAAGGAAAATAAATGAAGACAGCCCTGTGCTACAACTAAGGGCGCACCAATCATGCTTTGTGTCATACACGGCGCTGCCTTACCTTGATCGCTGCTTTTCCCCTCATCACTGCTGAAGTACCTGGCCCAGCTCCACTCCTGTCCTCCACAGCTGCCAGCTCTTTCTGCCATCTCCCATATCCCTAATCCTAACACCCTGTCACAGGGTAATTATAGTGCTGGCACGACCCCAACATTTATCTTATATCAACAATTTCCATTTGTTTGCTTTACAGGGAATGACGGAATTAAAAATGTATTTGAACTGGAGAGACTCGTTCGGCACCAGCCTACCATATGACCTTGACAAGTGACCTTTCCTCGGCTTTTAGAAAACAGGCAAAAATATGACCTTGGATGATGCTCCATGGCGTAGTGAAGGAAGACACAGCACCAGTGACCCCACCTGTTCTGTCCCTGCAGCCGCTGCTCCAAGAGCCCCCCTGCTCCAGCTGCCAACCTGCAACAAGACATGGCAAACATTGCCAGCATTCCTCCCGCCCCAGGACACATCAAACCGCACTGCGGCTCCCCACGTTTTAATCTGGGATCATGAAACGACCAGACACGCACAGGGAAAGCAGGAGGATGATCAGGAGACTCCTGCAGTTCTCATGCAAGCTCTGCTGAGAACGTGTCACCTCAGCTCCTCCTCTGAGCTCTACACTTTCACAGGACCGCAGAATACTCTGAGTTGGAATCCAATAATCGAGTCCAACTCCTGGGCTCGCACAGGGCCAAGAATCCCACCGTGTGTCTGACAGCGTTGTCCAAAAGCCGTGTGAAGTGGCACTCTTGGGGCCAGGACCACTTCCCTGGGGAGCCTATTCCAGTGCTCGAACACCCTCTGGGTGAAAAGCCTTCTAAAATGCCACCTAAACCTCCCCTGACACAACTTCAGGCCGTTCCCTCCCTCTTATTTATAAGGGCTGACAGGCCCCGCTCGCCCCCTCCCTCCCAGAGCTGAGAACAGCGAGAGCAAACGAGGGCATGGGGCCAGGGCTCACTCACCTCAGCCACCTGCCCCGTGCTAACATGTCGCAGCCGTGCCCTTACAGGAGGAACAGCAGCTAGCCCCTCTCCTGTGCCCCTTTCCCTATCCTCTCCCGACCTCTCCCGCTGCCCCCTAAAACGCGCCCGGAGCGGGGCGGGGCCCGCCCGTGCCGCAGCTTCACCGCGCTCACAGCGCATGCGCGGGGCCCGCCGGTGCGCACGCTTCCCGCCCCGGCTCCGCCCTGCCCCGGCCCCGCCGCCGCGGCCACACCGGGAAGGGCTCCAGGCGCTATGGCGGCGGCTGCGCGCAAGGTAAGGGGGAGCGGGGCTCTCCCTGTGCCGCTCGCGGGGCCGAGGAGACGCGGGGGGGACGCGCTGAGGGACGCGCCTGACCCGGTTTGTTTTGGGCCCCGCAGGTTGGAGGAAACTTCCCGCGGCTGGTGGCCGCCTGAGCGGCAGAGCGGCAGAGCGACCGAGCGGGAGCGCCCGGGCCCGGCCGCCAGGCCTCTCCGCCGCCGGGGCAGCGGAGCCGCGCTGGGCGGGCGGAGAGCGCGGGGTGCGCAGCGGGCCCGCCTCATGCGCAGCCACCTGCGGAGGGGCTGAGCGGAGCCGCCGCCGCCGCCGCGCCCCGCGCCGGGGGCTCCTGGCGGGCACTTGCTGGGGCAGCCCCCGCTGCCCGCCCCTGCGGAGCCGCCGCCGAGGGACGCACATCGAGCCCGCCGCCAGCCAGGGCCACGCCGGGGAGTGACCTGTCAGGGCACCTCGCAGGCCGGCCCCAAGAGCCCTTCCCACGCGTTGGTTTGTCCCTGGGAGAAGGCGAGTTGGGAGCCTCTCCATGCCTTATCAAGTTCCTTATCTGAGCGGCTCCCAGAAGCTGTAGACCAGTTCAGCTTTATCTGGTGTGGGGGAGAAAAACAGTGTAGCTCTCGCACTCCGTCGTAAATCGAGGACCACTTATTCTGTTGAGGTTTAACACACGAAGATGGTGAAATGCGGATTGCTGGGTGAATCAATAGGTCCCTGTTGTGGAGCGAGGGCTTTGTATTCACCTTCCAGTTCCTGATCTGTGCCGTGCGTGAGAGGACGCTAATCTTCCTCCTTCATCCCCCTTCCCTAAACCTTTCCTTGCTTCCATGTTGCATTGGTCAGACTTTTGGTCAGTGTTGTTTACGGAAAGGGAGGGGGGAAAGAAGGCAGTTGAGGTTACAAACAAAAGTACTTGTATGACTCATCTACTTGGATTTAAGACATTGTATCCTTCTTTCACGGGGCCTTTGCTTCTCTCGGAAGGAATCAGATGCTTATTCACTATTCTTCCAGGGGAGGACGAATTGAAAGTTGTACGTTTTAGATTTATTTTGGGCCACTGCTGATATTATTAAAAGACATAATGGGACTTTTCACTGGATTATTGCCAGAATTAGTTTACACACTGAAACAATGAGTTGTTAGGCCTTTCATACGATAATATTTGCCCTGCTTGAAGTTGCTGTGGAGGTGTTTTAAAAATTGTGGAGGACAGTGTGCATCAGAAGAGGCTCTCTTCATCTCTGGTTTTGTGGCAACCACAATCTGTCCTCGATGCCTTCAGCCTTGGCCATCTTCACTTGCCGCCCCAACTCCCACCCGTTTCAGGAGCGTCATGTCTACCTGGACGAGCCTGTCAAGATCGGCCGCTCTGTGGCTCGCTGCCGGCCAGCCCAGAACAATGCCACGTTTGACTGCAAGGTGCTGTCCAGGAACCATGCTCTTGTCTGGTTTGATCACAAGACAGGCAAGGTAAGGTGTTTATTTAAAAACACTGAAACTGCACATTTGTTTTAGCAAGTCCCTGGAGATTGCGCATCACTCTGGGTTCGCTGTAATAGATGTGGTTGCACAGAGCAGGAGTAAGATTTGTTTCAAAGTGGTAACTTTCCAGGTAAGTTGGTAATTTCTTACTAAGCAGAAACTTTGAATATTATGAAAAGTATATAAAACTAACACTTGAAAATGGTTAGAGTACTGAAAGGCTTGCATGTGTCTTATTTATTACTGGAAATAGGTGATTTTGAGGTGAGTCATTCAAATATGAAGGCACATTGTATCGATGTAGTGGTGTAATAGTATTTTTTTCAGATGCAGAAAAATTACTGTTTTATCGGTGAATGAAAATTGATCGTGAGGAGAGTTGAAAAACGGATTTTAAAAAGATACTGTGCTTGTTTGACACTCTTCCTGCTTGTGCTTATGAAATTTGTGGAGTATTTTGTTTGGTTCCGATAGAAGGTTTATTACTGGCAGCAGGAGTCTAATGGGTGGCGTTCATTATGTAGTCTTATTGTTAATGAAAATGGCTTTAAAGTACATCCTGTGTTCTTAACTGTTCCCCTCACAAGTCTGGCTGTCTTGTTAAGCAAAATTGACTGGTCCTGTAGTGCGAGTTTTGTCCACTAGGGATTGAACTGGGACAAGTAAAGTTGTTTTACTTAATGACTGTCAAGTTAATTTTAAATATCCAGCGAAAAATTAACAAAGGGCAGGCTACAGTGGCTCATCACTGTAATTTTTTTCCAAATGTATTCATGTTGTGCTCTAGAACTTAACATGTTCTATGTCAGCTGATTTTTAGCTTCACACCAAGTCCTTCTATGAAATGCAATCGGTGTAGCTCTGGATTTTAAGAATAATATGGTCTGTAATTGATGCAGATTTTTTCAATAGTATGACACAGCATGAGGAGCAGTATAACACAGTCAAAGTTCTTAAACTTTCCATTGTTAACTATCCTATGTTATGCAATACTTGGACATGATGGGACAAGACAGGCATTTAATTTCTTAAGGCTGGATTATGGCATGGCTTTCAAGTTACCTGCAGGTAATTGTGCAAACTGCTATCTGTATTAAATGTTTCATTAAGCATCTTGCTTTGGCTCTATTGAGTGTGTGATGTGCATTCTTGGATTCTAGAAAACTTAAGGGATTGAAATACTTTATTTTTTAACATTTCTCGTTTGACTCACAAAATAAAATGTTCCAATTTATTGTGCTGCTTTTAAATTAGAAAGTATTATGCATATAGCTTTTTATCAACATTTCTTATTATTTATAAAGATTTTAAGACCCCCTACATGCTCTATTATAGTTACAAATTGTCACATTCAAGATGGTTCATTTGAAGGTTGAGCAAGTCTGCTAACTGATAGACAAGCTTCAAAAACCATCAGCTATGAGGTTTTTTGTTTGTTTTTAAAATTCAGTTAGCTTTGACTTCTCTAGGTAAAATTTATATGCTTACTTGTTTTATTTATCTATTTCAAAGTAGCAAATTATTAGTAGTAGTAAATAAGAGGATTGTATTTGATAGTTCTTGACATAACATCATGTGAAGATTTGACAGAAGTCTGATGAAAGTTGCCGTGGTGGGCATCTGTAGCCATGGTAAACAGCTAAAGAACTGTTTTGGGATCATGCCCTGAAATGCACTCCTATTGCACGTTAGATGTGGTGTTGTAAAAGGTTTAAAGCACAAGTGTAGCTGTGTGGAGAATTTCAGATTCTGTGCTTATTTGTTGGCTATATGAACTGGCTTTTCATCTGGTTGAGTATGTGAATGGTAAAATGTGAGATAGTTGGCAGGGAGGGGGAAATGCACCATTAGAGATAATAAGTATCAAATGCTGTTGTGAAAAGGCGGGTAGAAGATACTGATAAATACAGGCTTGATCTTGAATCACATGAACTTATTAAAAAAACCCTATGGTGTTTTCAAAGTACAAACAAAACCATAAAGCTATGCCAGAACATTTGCATGCAGGAACATCTATTTTGTTTACATAACTGCTAATAAGCACATCTCATTTAGGAAATTGTCATTATCCTATCAATGACCTATATTTAAACCTGCACAAGTTCTCTTTGTCAGAGTATTTGTAAACATTTCTTAGAAGCTTATATATAGGACATTTATCGATTCTGTGTTTTTCAAAGATAAAAGACATTCAAATGTTAATTTAGTATTGAGAAGAACCTTCAGATATTTCAAAATAGTTCATGAATGATCTGGGACTACAGTTTCATAAGTTGTGGACTTTGGCAATACCAGTTTCAGGCATTACCAGTCACTCAGTTTTCTTTCATGAGGGCTTGAAGTTTTATTTTGTTTAGTGAATCATGTGAGTGATCCTGTTTACTACGTAGTCTGTAAACAATTTTGTCAGTATTATCTGTAAATAGGAGTAGACCCTGAAGAGAGGAGCATCAGTAAGCAATGCCAAGGAAAGTAGTACAGAAATTTTTTCCGAAGGCAGAGGAGGGTATAAGTTGAAATGCATCACATAAGTAGACTAAGCTGGAGATAACATTTTAGTTACAGTTGAAAGATGTGAGTGTTTACTTTGTATAAAGACACTTCAATTATGCATAGAAAGTTATTTGCCCAGGGAGATAATGTTTATGTAACACCAGCATTATTAAGGATGAAAATAGAATGAGTTTTCAAGATTACCAATATATAGCAATTAAAAGAAGGTACTTAAAATTGGATTTGTTCTTTAAAATATTTTAAACATAATATGTAAGCCTAAATATGTATATGACAAATGTGGAAGGAGATGGTGATGATCTGTACTTTTTCTGTGCTTAGTAATATTTTTATAGACAACCAGTGCAATGCCTCTTCCTGCCTGTGTTTGTAGATACAGCATAATAGCTTCTAGTTAACTAGTGAATTTTTCATGCAGTGATAACCTTAGAATATTGTAATTAGAATTCATTTTGATTTTATTTTTTTTAGTAATTACAAGTTAATGAATCTGGGTTTTTTTAGAGGTGCCTGAAAAAGTGACTCACTGGATATGTAGGAAGATGTTGTGCTGAGCATGGTGTGTTCCAAAAAGTGTGAATCAAAGCAAAAGAAAAAGCGGGCTTTAGTTCAGAAAATTTAAATGTGTTTGTTCAGCTCAAATCACTGCATATGAGAAGAAACTCTTAAAAATTGTGTAACTGTAATAATCTTAAACTTGTTTTTTTGGGTTTTGTTTACATTTCTAAAAATAAGCAAGTGGAAGACCTTTGAGAATTTGTATGTGACTTCCAGGCTGAAATGCTTCTGACAGATGTTGTAAAAGCACTTTGTAGAAAGCTGAAGTTTCTGAACAGATATCCAGGTTTTCAAAATCTGGAATTATTCAGTGCCTGAGATTGTTGTGAGTTGCTATTATAAGTACTTTTTATAGGGAATTCATTGCCACAGTTTACCAAAGACTCTGAGAAACTGTGAAAAATAAAATATTTTCTTCGATAAAAAGCACTCCAAGAACTGGTAGTTTTTAATAACTGAAAAGAAAAGTGTAGGCACAAGTTGCTGTATTAATGGTAGCTAATGCTGTTATTTTCGTTTAATTCAAAGTGGGTATGAATTGAATTAGGCACATTCATATCTTGGTGGCAGAAATGCTAACTAGTATATTGCAATCCATAATCCCTGTACTAGTAAATGAAATCCATTAAAGTTGTGCATTATGGCTTCTAGACTTAAAATATGTGACATAAAAATACTACAAAATACTTCAGGAAAACAAACACAAAACAGATTTCCCATCACCGATAAAACCCTCAAAAGCCAAACCCTGAAAGAACCAACTAAAAATCCAAGAAGAAAACCCAAACCCAACCAATCTTACCAAACCCCAACAACTCAAAACAACCAGCCCAGAGGTACAGCCAGTTTAACGTGCTCTGAAGGACACAGTGAAGTTTACTGTGGTCCTGTTTGGGATGACACCAAATGTGAGTGTTGGTGTGCTGGGGGTGAGTTGATCTGCTCAAGGGCAGGGCTTTTGTCCATAGGGACCTGGCTGTTCTGGGTGAATGGGCAGACAGGAGCCTCAGGAAAAACTTGGAGGCTATTCTTGGAAAGGAAGAACCCCTTGCAGCTTATTGTACCCTGTCTAGCATACTGCATCTAATTTTGGACCACTAATGCAAGAAGTACATTGACAAACAGAATTGAGAGATTAGATTTTTTTGCTGTATTGTACTAGGGATAAAAGTAAATTGATATGAAAGAAAGCAAATAAAATTAGTAAAGAGGAAATACATTACTCAGTTAACATTATATAAAATGTTTTGTGGATATCAAGAACTTGGCACGTTTCAGGAGAGCACAGAACATTTTCTTTGGACGTTCTGTTTGTTCAGAAGTATTTTAGTAAATTTATCTTAAAAAACTAAGTGAGATATGAAAAATAGTGTTTGGAATTGCAGCGTTTTGCTGGGAGATTTTTTTCCTGTTGCTTCCAGTAAAGAATCCTGTGTGATACTCTAGCCTATTTAGTGTTGATCTATGTAAAGATGTTTAGTTTCCCATGTATCAGTAGCAGTTATTTTCATAGATACCATGTCTGTTGTTTTTTCCTCTTATATCTTTTCAACTTTCTGTTTTCTGTTGGTATTGCCTGAGAGATGAACAGATGTTTTATTTTTCAGTACTCTTGATGTTGCTGTATGCTTACAATCTGCAGTGGACACACTATCTTCTAAACATTGAATGTTCTTCTAAGTGCCCTGGGGGACTGACCTGGGATTTGCTGTAATGCACTAAGGTGAAACTCCAGTGCTTAGGTGCTTTGTAAGAGGGTGATGCCAGGCAGCCCTTACATACACCTGTTAATATCTTTATGTAAGTGCTTTTCACCCTGAATGAACCATCCCATTTTATACTGATATGATCATGTATGGGGTAGGGAGCTCTTGCTTTTGACAAACTTGAGCACCATGGTTTTAGGAGCCAGTGTAGGAGTGTGGGCAGCCATTTATAGTAGAGGTAAGTCAGTGCTGACAAGGATTTCCCCGCAGAGATACCATCTAGAGCCACTGCTGCAGAGTTAATACTGTAATTCTTGGAACTGATCCATTGCAGTCATGCTGCACCCATCCTGAGCCAGGAACACCAACACATTGATTAGGCTTTAAAAACAAACAAAAATCCCTTTTGTATTTGCAATGAATTTTCACAAACCTCAAATGAATCAGGTTACTTAGCTGGAATGAAGGCCAATAAATGTGTTTTCCTTAGATCTCTTACGGGATGGTTTGGGTTTGCTCCTGGTTCCAGGCTTATAAATACAATACCTTGCTTCCCTACACTTTGATTATATAAAATTGTTCTTGATTTTTACTTTTTTAGATGTTAGTTGGGCAATTCAGGGATCATTTGCAGGTGGATTTACATGGCACTGAAAAAATACTTTGATTTGTCTTTATCTTCTCATTTTTCTTAATAAATGTGACAGCTTCATTTCCTTATTTATCTAATGAAATTAATTTAATTTATGTATGCTATAAAGGGCCATGTGGGTGAGGAGTGTCTGTGTCACTGTGCTACTTTGGTTGTGTTGATTTGAGTCTGATCTAGCTAGAATTATGCAAAATGCATTGATACATACTCAGCTGTGTTATTGCATTTTGGGTTTTGTTGTTTCTTTTAATAGATAACATAAAGTGTGGAACCAGGACAGTGAAAAGGGAGGAAGAATGGTGTCTCCATCCCTATAGCTAGCAATTTTACAGTCTATTGCTGCTAAATTGTATGACTATTTGTTGTCTCTGGATTTTCTTTCGAATCACATCAATACTTGCTTTCTGTTAATGTTGCTCACTTGCTGAGAGTTTGGGTTATCCAAGAGCTCTTAATTTTGTTAGATCTTGCTGTGGCCATGCATTGATATTCCCAATTTGTCTGCCTTCCAGAAACATTTCTGCTTGTGGCAGAATTGTTGGAAGAAAGCTCAACATTGTCACATTTTTGTTGGATATAGGCAAGTGTTTTTTCAGTCTGCTCTAGGAGTGGGAACATCAGGCAGAGAGATGGGTTGGGCTGAATCATCGTGGAAGAAGACATATCTCTCTGCCAGAGGCCCAGAACAGTTTCCTCCTTAAAAAGGAAAATCATGGTGCTGGAGCCAGACAATTAGTTGGATACAATTTTCCTGTTGTGTTGTACCAGACTTGTGTGTAATTGAGCAATGCCTTAGAGTTTATTTCAGTCTTGAGAAAGTATAAATAAATGATGAATTTCCAGCAGGCTTATAATAGAAAGTCCAAAATCCTGTAGTAACACTGTAGTTGAGTGGAAAAACACAGAAAAAGCTAACAGGGGTTTGACCTTTTGTTTTATTTTATTTTGAGTTTGTTTTGTTTTGTTTTATTTTTTATTTTTGTAAAAAAAGAAACATAAAAAGTACAGGGATTGGTCAAGGGTAGTTTAGGGCATGAACAATTTGTAAGATCTTTGCAGAGCTAAGGAGCATTACATTATTAACAGTTGAACTGTGGTGTGTAGTTAAGGGAAATACATGCTATTCATAGAAGTTTTAGGTTATAAAACAATATTAACCAACTGTTGGAAAGACTGAAGAATTGACAGTGAGATGAGCTCAATTGCAAATGTCCTAATAGTGTGAAATAGGAGAACTTGGAACTAAATACAAAAAATACTGACAGTATTGTGTTACTGTTAAAGTTTTTCCCCAGTAGGAATATCTTGTTTAGTTTTAGTTTCCAGATGATAATTCAAATGTGTTGAAAATATTTATTACAGGAAGTCTTCAATACAGAAAGCATACAAAAACTATATAGGAACAGAAGGGTGCCCTTTTGCTCTTGTGTTAAGAGAGTATTGAATAGAAACCTAAGAATTAAGTTGTTAGTGCTCCATATTATAATTACACTTGTAGTATTTCTTCCATAAAAATAAAATAAATGCAAGAGCTTAAGATAGAAAAGTTATGGATGCTTAGAACCATGTATTGAGCAATATCCTTTTTAAAGGAATAAATAAAAATGTTATGTTTCAAACTCAGGATGAAAAGCTCTGTAGTGGGCCAGACAGATATTTGTACAGCAAGTTCTTTTGAAGACATTTGGTACTGGCTGCTGCTATCTGCATATGTCATTAGTCTTATCTGATATGGGAGTTTCTGCTCTTCAATGGAACTTTTCCAAAGTTGTTCCTTTTTTGGAAGTTGTGTGAGATGAAATTTAAACTTGATTTGTCTAAAACTTAGTCTTTGCCATAGTATCGATGTTCCCTAAGTGGTTTTTTTTGCTTGTTTAACCCCACCCCATAATTAATGCTTAATTATATAGGTTAGAAGCTAGATCTCTTGGTTCTGCAAAGCTGAGCATTTAGCCTGCCTACCTTTTTGCCTTTTAATATCCTGGCGACCTTTCCCAGTAACTCATGGCACAATTAACTGTCATTCTCTCTTTTTTTCGTTGTTAGCTGTGATAGTTATGCCAGAACTTACGGGCAATGGAATTGCAAATCCGTTCTGTAGTATTACTTGTGATTTTATTCTGGCACTGCTGGGTTTTGCACTTATACCTCCTGTTTCCAGGTGCTTGAAGAATCTGAAAGCTTTTAGGACACATAATGACTTTTTTGTAGTCCTTCATGTTTTGAACTCTGTTATTAAAAAAATAAGCTTTGTTTTTTTATATCTGATTGTGAAAAAAATCCATTCTGCAGCCAAGTGATCTCTGTAGGTAACTCCTTGTTGTTTTCTTATCATTACAGGGATTCCTCTTGCTAGATGCCAGAGGATTTTTAAGGTTATGTCAATATTAACACATACTTTTTAGGGACAAAGAATAAGTTTGATGAAGTTTCTTTTGTTTCTATGGATTCCAGAACTCTAAGTCATTAAGTAGGTGAGGGAAGTTACAATACTGTGAACAAGAACAGCGGATCCTATGACATGGATGAACTGGCAGAGGACAACTAAGGTTGGTGTGTACCTGAGGAGATTGTCCAGTCCAATATGCTGGTCCACAGCAGGTCTAATGAGTTGAGGTTGCTTGTGGACTTGATGGAGGATTTTGTGTACAGAATTAATCCCTTCCAAGAAATAAGCTTCTGAGGTCAGTGTCAGGCATGTTAGCTGGTGGATTAGCCTGTGTTGCTGGTTTTTAAGTTATGTTTCTAATGTCCAGTGTATGTATGTATAGTTGGAATTTAGTATTATGATTGCCTGGAGCACTTCTTCTATAGTGTAACTTAAAATTGCCATCAAAACATGTCAGGTAAATTTAAAAATAATTTCTGGAGGAAAAGAAGCACTAAATGAATGACATAAGAATGTTCCTAGTTCCACTCCTAATTCCATAAGGGTGGAAATAATACAACACTTTCACTTATAGCTGTCAACCACTACTTCCTTTTTAAGAACTCAGAGGGGAAATTTTTTTTTTTTTTTTTGGTCTTCCTCTTTGAGGACTTTTCATAGACTGCATATTCCAGCACTTGTAAGAGAAAGCCAGGAATACAAATTGTCATGGGAAGGGTATATTTGTTTTTGCAGTCTCTGTAGCTATTTGACTTTAGGTAAAGCTGCTGGTTGTGCTTCTTAAGCAGGGCTTTGGTAGGTTCATAAATATTGTCAGTGACAGTGAAGACCAGTGATTTGGTCTATGAACAGAGCCCTTCCTGTGTAATTAAAGGAAGAAGTGATAGGCTGCTATTTATATTAATAATATGTTACCTATAACACAGAAAGGCATGTGAATGTTCTAAGTCTATTTGAATGCTCTTTACCCATGGCGTCATTCTGATCTTTGGTTGCATTTATGAATGACTCTTAATTAGAAAGTTAAAAGTATGTGTGCTGTGCTTAGGTAACTTCTAATTTCCACATAAACAAAGAAGAAAATGTTTCTGGAGGTTTCTGTACTTGAACAAATGCATTGCATCAGCACACAAGGACGACATTCCTTTCGAAATGCATGTTTTGATTTTGAATCTCTGTACACATGCTGCCTCACTGACTGAGATCAGCACAGATTGTACACCCTTCCTGTTGAAGCATATTGCTTCCTGATCAATTTAATGCAGATCTACACTTCAGCTGCAGATTGACCTTCCCTGACCCCTTGTTCCAGAAGTGAGCTTGGGAAGGGTAAGGTAGGCAGAACACGGCACCAACACAGTTGTCCTTTCTCTGAGTCGCTCTGGGACATCCAGATTGCATTCTTGGGGGCTCCTCAGGTCACTCTGTTCTGGCATTTTGCCTGCTTCACAGGTCACTGTAAATGTGCCTGTAGTTGAACAGTTTTGTATGCAGATGTGCAGGCAAGAGGGATTTTTTCTCCCTGGTCTCTCCTGGTTATCAAATGTAAGTATGCTCGTTTTCCTTCCTTCCTTTCCCACACAGCTTAATGCTGAGCCTTCACAGGATAAGTATTGCTGGATAAATTTTAGATGCTGGTCTGAGTTTTATAAACTAATGCTAAAGGATCTTCATGACTACTACTCTTATTTTGAGATCTGTAACTTGTACTCTCTTTGATATGTGTTATGGTTTAAACTTGCTGTATACATCTTCTTTTATAATTGCTGTTTTGTGAATAATTACTTTGTAATATCTTTAAAAGCCTTATATGAAGACGTAGTTTTGAGTCTGTTAGGCTACCTGCAATCATGTTACATTATTTCAGTGACTGGATCTGCTTGCTGGTGTTATGCCTCGTATCTAGAAAGTATGTTAAACCATTCTGCTTTCAATATTGCTTCAGACAGTTATTATACAGGTGGGCAAAACTCAGTGGAGACTATTCTGTCTTGTCAGACCTAAACTTCACAGACAGTCGAAGGATTTAAGAAATAATAAGTGGTTGGTTATACTTGTAGACATCTGGAAGGGGTAATTTTTTTCAGCTGCTACATTCATGCTGAGGTGTCTCAAGTATTCTTTTCCATGGGACAGTTGTAGTGACAGGATTTTAAAATGTGAGTTTGTGATCATATATGGACAGAAAATGTTTTAACCTTGAAGTTTAGTTGTGTTTACAAACGCAGTAAACATGCATTTTTATTTCGAAGTTTATTTCAAAATTTGCTTTCAAGGCAAATCAGCTTTCTGGGTGCAGTCTCTTCTATCTGAAAAGTTGTGACTTTTGGAAAGTTCTGTTTGAATTTAGAAATAATGTGGTAAAAAAGACACATGAAAAACAAATATTTTGGAACATAGCAAGGGGCCAAATTTTTTTTATTTTAGTATTGGCAGCCAGTATAATTGCTAGGACACGAAAAAGAACTTTAGAGAGTGTACTGAGTCAAATGCGAAAAATTCAATTCAGTCTTTTTTGTTATTTTTGACCTATATAACTCCTGCTCTGGGGTTTCCTTTCCGTAAAGCTAAAGATGATACAGTGAATGGACAGGACCAACCTGCTACTGATCAGAGAATCACAGATAAAGATCATCTAATTCTAATACTCTTGCTGTGGGCAGGGGCACCTCCTGCTAGACCAGGTTGCTCAGAGTTCCATCCAGCGTGGCCTTGAACAGTTCCAGGGATGGGGCATCTTCCAGTTGTTTGGGTTTTTTTTCCCCATCGTTGTTACTTTCTTGGTATTTTTTAACTTCATTGTGCTATCATAGTAGTAATAGTAGTAGTTGTTATTATATTCCAAAGCAGAAGAATTTCTGTCAGTGCTTTTAATAATTCTTGATTAAATGTACCCTTTCAGTGGAAGAAAAGCACACCAGCAATAAATGACTACAAAATCAGGTGTTAGGTACACTACATTTGCTCAAACAGCTGTCAGGAGTGCACTTCTATCAGTTGTGTCCATGAGCAGGTCTGAGGGCCATCTTTGTGAGGTTCTTTTGCTTTATCCATATGCTGTGTAGTCTTAGGCTGGTGGAGGTGAGCTCCTTTTTTCCCTCTTGCATTGTATTTCTGAGCATTTGAAAGAGTATGAGCTATACTTGCCTTTTTAATGCAGCCTTTGAAGTATGAGTGTTGTTTGCTGGCATCTTAAAAGAGGGAGGAGAAAGTTTATCTGCTTTGATAAACAAGCATTTGGAAAGAGCTCTATGACCTTGCTTGAAGAAGGATTATGATGAGAGGAATGTCTTGTATATTTATTTTATATAATCACAAGTGGTAAATTCAGTTAAATGCGGTTTGTTTACAGTGTAAAACACTTAGATACCTGCCTGCACTTGAGGCATAGTAAGGGTGTTATCATTTAAATGTCTGAATTATGATAATTTGCATATTTGTTTAACATGCTGGCAGTATATGAAGCCAAACTTAAAAGTTTTGAGAACATTACCATTTAAATAACTTGAGTTGTTCCTTTTTTTCAAGTATTAGAGTGTTAGGTTCTGGAGAATAGGCATGGATGACCGTTCTTTATAAAGGTGCTAACAAGTTTTTTCTGCTTGGTTGGAGCTGTTAAAGGTGTCCAATAGCAGAAAGCCTGCATGACTTGTATCTTCCCTTAGTGCTAATGAGAAATTCCATTTTGAAGACTGTGGTAGAATATAGAGTCTTTGTTATTTGTTGCTAACCTCAGAACTGCAATTCAGAGAGAACTCTTGCTTTTCAGTTCTACTCTTTTACAGGATTTTGTTCCAATTTAAAAGGTAATATCGATTGGTGTTCCTCCGTGCTTTCTAGTACCTTTGACTGAACAACTGAAGCAAATAGCATAGAACAAAATCTTGTCAGCTTACATTGTGCTGTGAAAATGTACTTTAGAAAATCCAAGGTCATTGAACCTACATGTTTCTGAAAATGTTGGTGGTAACACTTATTTAGAGCATGATGCTTTTGCCACCATTAGGGCAGTAATCTAATTGAACAGGAAGAGTGAAATGGAATAGGCATCAAAACAGCACAATAAACCCCAACATCGGAGTAGGGTGTTCCTTGTTTCAATTAGCTGATCCTCTCGAGGCCTAAAGCCTCTGTAGCAGGGAGTTCCTCTCTGTGTTATGTTTTTGTCAATTGCTGGGTAGTAACTTCCTTTTATTTTTGATGTATGTATATTACCATTAGAAAATGTGATACTTTGGGTTGAAATTAAATTTCCCTTTATTTTTTCTAGTTGAGAGGGTAAAAAATTAAATGTTCTGCAAAATACTGATTCTTAGAAAGGTATTTGACAAAACTGAAGAAATAAGAACAAATCTATGGCAGAAAAGGTTATGGGTGCACAGAATATTTCTAAACCAGTTGTTAAATGCCAGGTGAGCTCTTCTGTATAACTGGTCCATCATTCATCCTATCCTTCTCGTGTTAATTCTCACACTTGGGCCACTCTTAAAACAGCTAAATTTAGACTTCAGCTCCCTTGTCTGCCCTCTGTAATGTTGGTGCTGTCTTCCTTCCAGTCTTTGGTATGAGAAGAATTGCAGATTTTTGAGTTACCTGTTTTTCACAGTTCTTCCCCACTGGAGTCTGAGTAATCCCAACTACTGCCTTCCTCTTGCTACTGTCCCTTTCTGCAATGTATAAACAACAGTGGTAAAATTCCAGCTTTGTGCACCTTGCCTTCCTCTCATGTCCAAGTGCCTTTGAGTATGTATGGTGATGGAGCAGCCATAAATTGATTTAGGGATAGAAGAGAGGAAAATCAGGGGAAAGAGGAGTGCAGTGGAAGGGTGGAAGAAAGTTTTCTGCTTCTGTTTCTCATTCTTTCTAAATATAAGCAACCAGTTCTCAGGTCACTTTCTCTGGTTTGAGCCTGGTAGCTGAGGAAGGTGGCCTTCAGGTGCTCAGATGTTGTGAGGGCAGGTAGCACTTAAGTATAGCCAGTTTGGATAAGTGTTGAGGTGAACTTCATACCAGCACTGAGGCTGTGTTGGGGGATAAACAGTTGGGTGAGAAGAGCACTGAAGACACCAGGGAGTTTGCTTGGGATAGAGGGGATCAATGTTACAAGTGGATCAAGTGATGCAGAAGGGAATACTGAAACTGAATAGCAATTGAAGTCACAATTGCACACTCTAGATTGCAAGTTGCCATAAAAAAAAAAAAAGAAAAACCAACAGGAAACAGGTATTGCTACTTCTCCTTTCTAAATGTACTTGTACCTTTAAGCACAGATGCCCGAAGAGCAGAGTTCTGCGCTATTGAAAAATGATCGTAAATGTTACAATTATCATTTAAGGTAACAAAGCTTTTTATTGGCAATTTTCTGTGTTATGCTGTTAGAGTGTTTAATTTTTAAAAATGCTCATTTCTCTCAGCTCAATTTCTCAGGTTCGATTGAAATATTCTTAGCATGTTGAAAAGAGCCGTTTTTACGAGCTGTGCAGTAATGGCCATTGTAAGGAGCTGTATTTGTAGTGAAGTAAAGTATTTCCAGAGCAGACAGATATTTTTACTTTTTTCATTGCACTAGTCATGTAGTTGGAAGATGGGTCATCTTCCATGAAAGATTTTAGGAAAAATAGTTTCAGCTCTTTATATAAGACTGTTCTTAATGAGAAGTGTGCTCTCTCCCATATTTGAGACACATGCTGTTGAGCACTTCACCTGTATTTAATTGTGACTGGCTAATGAGAACATTCCTTATTAGAGTTCACTAGGTGGTTTTGGTTTAGGTCAAAATAGCAGCGTGGAAATACTTGTCATTCATGGGCTTCTGTCACAGCTGAAATAGTTTGTACAATACTTAATGTAGTTTTGAATATTTTGCTTCATGAAGAAATCTAATTCAGTTTGCATTCTAGTTGATACTGAGATAAATGTTTTTATTCTTGAACTGAAAAGAATAACTTTGTATCTGCAGAATGTAAAAGCTGTAGTAGTTTTCTTTTAAAATTAATGGTAATTAATTTTTTCTTTATTAACTTCATTATTTGTTTAGATAAAGTGACTTAGTGACTTTCTTCTTGTGGGTTTTTTGTTTGTTTTGGTTTTTGGCTTTGTGCTTTTTGAAATTGTATTTCTGTTTTTTTTTCTTTGGTGTCTTTATTTTCATGGCTTTGAGGCTGAATCCTCCTAATATTCATTGAATTTTTAGTTGAAATGCAACAGATAAGTCTGAGAGAAGACAACCACTAACTTATTGCAGTTCAAGTGATATTGAGGTTCCAGGGGATTCACTGACTCACCATAGACACACTTCTTTCTGGGTTGCTGACCAAAATCTTTGTCAATCATACACAGCTAGTAAGCTTTTAGAAAGAGAGGAATGAGAGAATGAAAGGTGTTAGCTGATCCTGTGTGAAGTTATGTAGTTTTTCTTGTCTAACTGGCAAAGAAGTAAATGTTTTGCATTCTATCAAAAAGGCCACTGCAAGAATACTTCCATTGTAATTTATTGTGGAATATTACTGTCAAGTGACTTTCTGTAAATTGTTATTAATTTTCTGTTAAAGTTATAAGTGAAAAATTATTAATAATTTGCACATTGGTTATTGTATATATGGGTGACTGATAAAATCTAGAAGGACCTTCTGAATTTTTAAAAAATTATTTTCAAAAATTAGTTTATGAATACCTAAATATTTTGAATAGAATACTTAGGAATAAAGATTTAATTTCATTTGGTTTTAAATACCTACCTTTTCTGCTTTTAGAATAATAGCTGTGTGAGTTCTCTTGGGATTTTTCTCTTTTTTGTTACTCCGAACTATTGATGTGGTTTGCATAATTTTGTTTACTAGTTTGCTGTTTCTGGTATTTAAGTTTTCAAGTTAAACCTTTCAAAGGGAAGTGAAGAAAACATCAAAGTTCCTGATGTGCCTGTTAAGAAACACTGAGGTTGAGAAACAGGTGGCAGAAAGTGCTGGGTGGTGGTTGATGATAGTGTGTCATGCTTTGCATTAGTTCTGCTTGGCACTGCATGAGTGGATGGTATTGGAAGTCTGGAGACACTCGGCTGCTGAGTCTGGAAGTTGGCAAGTCCATGCAGTTTGTGCAGTCAGGAGGTAGATAAGCTGCTCAAGTTGTCCAGTTTTGAATTAAGTGTGAAAAGTATAATGTAACAAGGTAAATGAGGCACCATTGTTAAGAGCACATGTTTTTTTTTATCTGACTTGAAGTAATTTTTAGAAATAAAGAAGCAAGCCCTGAAATAAATGTACTAAAATGCACTTTGTTTGTCCCATGAGAGCTTGTTAAAGATTAAATAATATACTTTAAGCTCAGAAGTTTAGCACCCCTTTTTTTTTAAGGTACCTTGTTGAATGTTGAAAGAGTACAGGATACTCTGGTGTTTTTTCCAGTCCCTTGTGTGCTTTGCACGTGTTGCTGTTGTGTGCTGGGAGGGGACTGGTCTACACTCAGTTCCACCACGTGTCTGTGAGGGTTTTATCTGTTCCAAAAGAAACCAGAACATATAAACAGGGAGAAAGCTGGAGGTGTCCTGTGGTGGAACTCTTGAAGCAGATGTTAGGGAGAGCACAGCAGCTGTGGACTGCACAGGCTGTGTTTCCATAATTGCTGTGAAATGTTACTGCTCCCAGCATGGACTTGGTGTCAATGGGGGAACTTGGTGGGATGAGAACTATTTGAAATAGAGAGAGAAGAAGGCAGAGAGCTGACTCCTGACACTTCCCTGGAAACCTAGATGGGAGATTCTGAGTGCAGTCAAGGAAAGTGAAGCCAAGAGATCTGTAAAGGCTTGAGGTTGTGTGTACGGTACTTCCTGCTGCAGTCTGTCAGCTAAGAACGTCTCAAATACAGCTGCTTCCTCAGCCCTGAGGAGATACTGTCAGGAGGTAATTTTAAGATGCAGTAGGAGAAGGACTAGCTTACTTCTAAGTCTGTGGTAGACAGAATAATTCCTGCCTACTCACCAGAGCTATGTGGAAAGGTACTTTCATGTGAGAGCGCCTTGCCCTTTACTTATTTCCTGTATCTCTTAGATTTTGTAACTTCAGTGGATATTCACATGAATTTGTGTATAAGCAATCAGGAGAGCTGTTACTGATCTATATACAAATCTCATATTCTGTTTCTATTATAACAATAACATCTTAATTGTTTTAAGGCTGGCTGGGCAAAGTTTTGAAGTGTTTTTTCTGGTAAACACTTGAAAATTCATTTAACAAAACTGTCACAGAGTTGTTTGGGATTTTAATTTTTTTTTCTTCTATGAAATAGTGCAAAGCTGTAATAATTAAATGAAACATTCTACCAACCTGCATTATGTATTGTGTTTGGTATGCCTAGTATTTGCCTAAGACCCGAGTATACTACTTGGCTGCAGAGGAAAATCGTTTTCCAAAAAATTTGAAAGAAGAAATAAGGACGCACATGTTTCTCTTAAACTTGTGTTTAACCATGTTGCTTTTAATGCTGCCAGTTGCCAGTGGCCCAACCTATTTTCCTTTGAAACAAGCTTTGGATAACATCTAATTCTAATTAAAGTTTATTAAAACTTTGTACTAATAGTAGACTAATTATAGGTAGTGTAAAAGTCTTGCTGATTTTCCTTTAATCAAAGTGTAATCTTGTCTACAGCTGTATTAAATTTAAGCTTGGATGACAAACCTCTTGGTATGTCAAAGCTTATTACTTAACAGCAGACATGTTTTTTGTGGGAAGGCTGTGTTTGTACTGGGAGTGCAGTTTGAATGTTATGTGAACTTAATTTGAGGGCTCATCTGTTTTGGTGATACACAGTACAGATGTTTTTTTTCCATGAAGTAGATGGGCCAGTGAAGATGGGACTGATTTCATGCACAGTACTAGTGCATTGCCACTATTATTAAGTGTCATCATTTTTAATGACAAGCTTGCTGAACTTTCTTCCATGTTTTGTTTGGACTATAGATTTTGAAATAATTTTTTAAATGTTTTTGTTTTGAGCTTCTAGTGTATGTCCTTCTGTTAGTTGGTTTTTTTTTCTTTTAGTAAATGACTCATACTCCTGGTTTGCTTTAGTTTCTGGACCTTGTTTTCTGTTCTTCTAAGAACATAGGTAATGATTTGTAGCAGAATTTAATATGTTAAATGTCAAGAATACATTTCAGCAAAGGGCTATCTTTGTGCAAAAAAAGCCTAAGTGTTCTTAGAACAGCAATTTTTGAAAATGCTGGTTAGACACAAAAAATCTGCATGTTAATTCCGGTTCTTTTGCGGCATATGGCCAGTTTCTAGCTAGATACTTTTTACCATTGATTAGGAAGTTCAATTTCCATATTTAGTGGGAAAAGCCTTTGGCAGCATTCTGGTTTTTACCTATGCTTGCTTATTCTGGGTAGAATTCCAGTAACTTGTGTAATTTCAGTATCAGGAACACTGAAGTTGAGAAACCTAATTTTAAAATTAGAGAAGTACGAGAATTGTTATTGTGGATGTTGAAGTGTAGAAGTAGCTGGTCTGGGAGGCTTTAGACTGTAAAGATGGAATTAATATTTTAGGCAACTCACAGAATATGTGGGTATATTCCTATAATTAATAGAAAATTCAGTACTAAAAAAAGCCTTGAACAACCAAATCTTCACAATATAAGCAGTCTTTAGCTGTAGTTTCTGCTCTGTTTTGTAGCATTGGTTTTGCATTACCCAGCCCGGGCAGTGTGTTGTGCATTGTGGCCTTGCCCTCTAGTGGCTGTAGCTCAACTTTAAACAGAGAACGGAGAAGGCATTTTCGTGCTTAGGGAAGGGATTTGGAAAAAAATCTTATGGTGGTTTAAAGAATTAAATCATCGGGGGAGGCTATTTCTTCTTGCACTGACAATCTAGAACTTCTGATGCAAGAAGCAAGACGTTCTTTTTGTACTTTGAAATTTTTTGCCTGTGTTCTAGAGAGAAATATGGCACATTTAATACAAAAAATGGTAAGGCTTGATAATGACTTTTCAGTGATGTGGACAACCACTCCCCCAGGCTTTTCAGTTGAAGGGGTGTGGGATTTCCAGCAGTACTTTGCAGTTCCCCTGCTTGTAATGCCCACTGGCAGATTGGCACTGATGTGTTCTGGGTGCATTTCTATTGACAAAGAGATTAAGAGATTTGGGTTATTGGTTGTTTTGTGTGTATGTGTGTTGTTTTTTATTTTTAGCTTGTCTGAAGAATCATGTTCATGGGCACAGGTGTTACCAGTGTAATATCCTTGATGACCCTGATAGAAAATAGCTGTATCTGTCTGTGTAGAAAGCTGTACCTTGGCAAGTTTTGCCATATTAGCAACCTGTCTAATCTGTAAGTCCAATGTACCTTGTATGTGATTTTTGCCCTTGACTAAGATGTATAAATCGTGAGTCACCATGTTTGGTACTGTAATTACCAGATCCTTGAACGATTTATCTGCCCTCTGCCCGTTCCTCTGCTGGGGTGGCTCTGATGTGAACTCTGAGAAGGTTGCCCCTTGTTTTGGAGCCAGTAGGACACAACTAAAGAAATTACTGATCAATATTCTGTAGGATTGCCTATCAAAAATCAGCTCATACATTCTCTCCCATTGCTGGCTGACCCATCTCCATGTGTGGATTTGCTTAAATTTAAAATAAATAATATTTTTCTTTCTTGTGAAGTTATTTATCACAAAGGAGCACCAGAATAAATCTGCCTTTGTTTGTGAATATCAGTGTTTAATTAGTACTTGCTTTGAAAGTACTGATTCAGGAATGCATTGCAAATAACTACAGCCTCCTCCCAGGGTATTTTTGCTCTCACTTTGTTGGAGGTATGGCTTGGCAGTGCCTTGAGTACAAATATTAAACTCCCAATTGTCAGATTTCTCGTCTGTGCTGGAAAATTATTTTTCCATCTTTCGATGGAGCCGCACCCATCTCTCTAGGTGTTTGGTTTCCAGTTAATTGCATTTGCTCTCTGCATGGAATGCTGAAGTTCAAAACAGAATGAAAATAAATTAAATTTAGTAATGTTTTTCTTCAAGTTTTGATCTGTCTTTGATGCAGAGAAGCCTTTTTGAAAAGCAAGGAGGAGCATATTGTTCTGGTGACCTATTGTTTTCAGTATGAGGAACTGTGTAGTGAACTCTCACTACACTCTATTTGGGTAATATTTGTGGTTTGGACCTCTTACAAAAATATCTTGTTTGACATGATTAAAATTAGTGCAGTGTCATTTGTACTAATGCAGTTCCCTTCAGTTAGGACTTGTACTTCTCCATCTTTATTGACTGCCTTGAATTTATATCACAGTAGCTTTAAGTTTATTCTCAGCATGGGCATTTTAGCTGTAGTTTAGCAATGTGCTGAACATTATTTTCCTTGTGACACTTGTGCTCTGTGAATTAATAGTTCAGGAGCAGATGGTGGTAGAAAGTAAGCAAACATTGCTTTGTGAAAAGGAGAGGTGAATTAACTAGGCTATCTGCAGATGTTTAAGAAAAATACTGTAGTGTTATTAGACAAGTCCTTTCCAAGGTGGAATATATCCCTTAATATAAGGGAGAAACTTTCCTAAATTTTTCAGGCTATTTTGAGAGATTTTATATATAGACAGAGAATACCAAACCAATGCTGCATTGCATTTGGAGGTATCTGTGAAATCTGATGTGGGTTTTTTTCTTTATCTGAATGTGTGATTGCTGGGAGTTTTCTCTGCCATAAACCAGCAGCAGTATAGAATTAATGATAGGTAAATACAGTGCCTTGTGTGGAACAAGTAGAAATGAGAAGTAGTTTGAAATAGTTTCAACAACTCCCTTTAACCAGTTGAAAAGTCAGCATGAGAGAAGAGATTCTTCTGTGTCAGGAGTAGAGGAGCTTTGATGTAGAGATTAACTAATTTAGCAACTTAGCAGTGAGTAGCAAGGCAATTAAGAAGCTTTTGCAGTTCTGCACCTGCCTTGAAATGTCTGGGGTTATGTTGGGAGTTGGAGTTTCCTGATAAACTAAGGAGCTGCCTCCTAACCTTCTGCTTTTGTATAAGTAGTTTGTCTCTTCTGGCAGAGTATCTGGTAATCCTGGCTTCTGTTGTGGGTTTTCTCCAATTTGCTTGCAAATGAAAATGTAATTGTTTGCTGATAGAAGTTGAGTAGTGCAATTTTCTTAAGGAAAATTTCCCTTTCCATTAATTTTTTACTAGTTATTTAGTTACCTTGCTAGCTCAAGATTTTTGAGGCAGCAGAAACAATGGATAATGTTGGTGTTGAATTTATCATTCTGAGTATTTACTGACAGATGCTGATAGTACTTCAAGATTGCTTTTATAAAAACAGTTGTTTTTCATTTGTGTTCTTATTTTTCTGTCATTTCTGGTTATTCTTCAATGTTTTGCCATAAAAACAATTAATTTGGTTTCTTTAGTAGGTGTTACAGAAATTTTAGTTTTGTTTATGGAAGGTTTTAATAAGGTCAGTTAAAATCTAAAGACCAGAAGAGATTTATTCCTTACCTCTGCTCTTAAATTAGGGCAAAGCTCTGTCCAAACATGACAAGCCTCTCTCTTTATGTCATACTTTTTATTGCAGTAATTGGAGACAACACCATACTTTATTTTGCTCTTGTGCTTCATTAGGTTGGCCAAAGAATGTGGACTATCAAGTTTAACCATTTTTTTATTGTGAATTTAAGAATAAAAATTTTCTTTTCTGAATAGTCTTAGTGTTCTTCACTAGTCAGAAATTTATGGATACTTTTGCCTCCTAAAGGTAAGAGTAAATTGCAATAATACATTACAAACCTTTAGAAACATGTATTTGAAAAGAAATTAAGCTTGTGTATGAGTACCTGCGCTTTGCAGAGCTTATTTTATCTGGATACATGTGTCCTACAAATACAGTCTTTAGGAAGTTGTACATATTGAGAGCAAGTTAACTTTATTTATTGCAAAGTTTTAGTATGCCATGTTGCCAAACTTTAATTGCCTTTATTAGAGTAAATAATAGTGCTTAGCTGTCAGTCTAGTTTTTGTGGGGAAGTATTCCTATAAGGGCATCAGAATTGGTAAGTATTTCAGCAATATTTTGCACTTAGAGGTAATTAGCCTGAAGAGGCTTGGATTTCTGGGTAATGGCCTATTAGGGTGTTTTATTTCTTTATTTTAAAGCTGCATTAAGTTGCAGCTTATTTCCGTAATTGATTAATATAGAGAACTCAGTAGCATTAAGTGAAACCGTAGGAAGTCATCTTGGCCATATGTTTTCCCCAGGGTCCATGTTTGATATGAGGATAGAAGTTGAGATAAATTATACAAAGTAATCCCTGGTGTCACAGTGATATGATGTGTAGCTGTACAAATGTCTTGTGCTACAAGAAGCTGAGCTTCTTTAATGAAATAAAAGAAGTACAATTTCCTTCTAGAAACCTGTTTTTATCTATTTTTACTGGTTTTATGAGTACATTGCACAAGTCAGTGTTTTAATATGGAGCAGGACAAGTTATTTTGAAGTCTCTGGATTTTTGTAAGATGTTGTCATCTATGACAGCAGTGAGACAAAATAAGTCTCTTCTTTAAGTTGTCTTAGTATTCTAATGAGTCAATTTGAGCATCTTGGGATGATGTGAGTAATCATTTCTTGGGAAGCTTTCTGTTGATTGTACTTTATTGTTGGTGTATTTTAGCTTTGCAGTTAAAGCAATTATGTGCCTTAAAATTCTCTCAACGTTTTCAGGATGGAATTAAAATCGTATTTGATAATTTTCATGTAGGCTGAAAACTCAATTTCCTCAAAAATTTTGTATAAAACTAGTACTGACTTGGGTAGTTTTGTTGTGGGAAACTTGTGCTTTGTCTATATTCAGAATGGATTTGCATCTTTTCTGAAAGTGTTAATATCCTTCTGTTCTTTTGTGATTCATGTACAAAAGTTTTAAAGCATGGCGTATGTGAAGGGACAGAGTTTCATTCTGCTGAGAAGGGAATAAATATAAAATTCTTCTGGGTATCCTGAAACCATCCACACTTATAGCAGAAGGCTGATACTCAAATTTTTGTGAACTGTGAGGACAAATGTTAAGTAAAAGAGACATTTTAAAGAGTAGTAATTAGTAACTATGGTGACAGATGTCTCACTCTAGCAAGTCAGTCAGCTATATATAAACCAAATTACTTGTAAATTAGAACTCTTCCTCTACATCTCTTCTTTTTAAAAATAGCTTTTTGCATCAAAACTAGTGACACTGATGTGTGGAGAGGGATCTATTTTTGTATGGTGGTGTCACATTTTGTGGTAAAACATTTAATCTTGAAGTTTTTGGTGAGTATCCATCTTGTCATTCTTCTCCTTTTGACAGTGAATGCCTTTTTGGATTATTTGAATAATCTAGGGGTAGATTGGCACTCAAGTACACGAGCAACTTCTACCTTTTGCAGTCACTTCCTTCCACACCTTGTGTTTCCTGCAGAAAATTTTATTTAGAAGAGAAATTAATATTTTGTACAATGCCTGGGATTGCTTCTGCTCACATCCTTCGTCATGAATCTTCTACCAGTGTACTTACTACAGAATTTTGAGGAGGCCTTACAGCATAATAGGGACCATGACTTGTTCTTCTGTGACTTGGTGTTGTACTATGTTTTTCCATTATGGAATATGATTACTGGGGGGTGTTAATTTCACAACTGTCAAGTTAGGCTAGAAATGTTTGTTTCTAGAAAATAGTTTGTGTGTTACTTGAATGCTACCAATTCTGCTGAAGGAGGGTGAAGGCAAATAGGTTAGCAAGGGGAGCATCCTTTGTGATAATGTTTCCATTCACACGAGTTGTGCACAATCATATGCACAATCATAGAGTAAAAGCTTTTTTTTCTGGTTTAATCTGTTACTTCAGTATTGGCATATATGATATATTTAGCATCTTATATGATGGATTCTTTCACTGTATAAACTGCTATCACCATGATACTACTCAGTTTTTTCCCAGATATTTTCTTGTTTTAGGTGTTTGGAGCGTTGATAGTTCCTTTTAAAACTAAAGTAAGTAAAAGCAATCTGCAAGTGAGTTAGTGATGTTCATACAGTTCTGCACTGACTGATGTTGAAGGATTCAGGAATTGTAATGATATTTGTTTACTTACTTACATTTTCACTAAATGGTTCAGATTGGAAGGGACTACAGTGCATAATCTGGTCCAGTCTCCCTGATCAAGCAGGGTCATCTGAGAGCATGTGGCACAGGATTGTGTCCAGATGGTTCTGGAATATCTCCAGTGAGGGAGACTCCACAGCCTCTCTGGGCAGCCTGTTCCAGTGTGCAGTTATTGCAGAGTAAAGAAGTTCTTCCTCAGATTCAGGTGGAACTTCCTGGGCATCAGTGTCTGCCCATTGCCTCGTGCCGAGTGCTTGGTACCACAGATTAGAGCCCAGCTCTATCCTCTGACACTTGCCAGCAGATACTGATTGACATTGGTGTCTGTCATTGGTTCTCTTCTTGAGGCAGAACAGCCCCAGCTCCATTATCCTGTCCTCATAAGGGACATGTTCCAGTCCCTTATTATTTTTGTAACCTCTGCTGGACCTGCTGCAGGGGCTTCATGTCTCTCCTGGACTGAGAAACTCAAACCTACATTTTATGAAAAAACATGTATTTCATGAAAGCAAGGTTGATGTAGGTCATAGTTTCCTTAGTTTTCTTAGTTCGGCTTGAGACAATTGTCTCCTAATACACAGAACTTCAGATTCTGGTTGTGAGCTGTACTTAAAAGTACTTACATAATTTATATACTTATTCTGATATATTACAATTGACAGAAGTCAGGTGGTTGACACTGTCAGTGCAGCTTGCTCTCTGCCATTCTGTTCTTGACTGATGCTGCTGCTGTGGGAGGTGTGTGTGGCTTAGGAATCAGCTTCTAAAGTTTGCTCAGTTTTAGCTCAGGTCATCTTTACATACCAACCAAGTTAAGCAAATTGAAAGTGGTAGTAGTTCTGAAACTGCACTGGGTTTTCAGCTGTCCCTGCCTTCAAGCCAACTTTGCTGCTTTCTGTGGTGGCTAAGAAGCAGGCAACCCACCACCATCCTGCCTCATTCCTTTTGTCCATTACCACATGAGAGTTGAAGAAACTAGTCTGGAGTGGTATAGTGGTTGGGAAAGGTGTAGGGGACTATGGGTTAAAGTTAAGGGCAGCAGTGCATAATCAAACTTTTGGACACAAGCAGTATATATTTTTCTCATTATCATATGCATGCACAAATTTTGAGTTGTGAGCATGGGTTTTTGCTTTTGTTTTAAACTAGAGAATGTGAATTGTGATATAGTTTGAGGTCTTAATGTTTTAGCCATCTTTTGTCATTCTCTGAAGTATTAATTACTTTGAAAAATGCAGCAATACTGCTTGAGAATTATATTTGATAAAAATAACTCAAAGCATTTAAATAGCATTTTTAAGCTCCATGTAGCTAGTTGTAAAAGTGAATAGTTAGAAAGAATTGCTTAATATTTTTAGTAGCCTTTCTCTTAATAAAGACTACTTTCTAATACAAATCAAAAATCATTGTAAAATAAACATCTGATATCCTCTTTCTGAATTTTCAGATGTAAAGTAGATTATCTATAACTACTTAAAGAATAATATTGAGCTGTTGACTAATAGTAACCCTGAGACCTGAGCTTTTCACCTTCAGACAAGTAAGCTGAGTTGCAATTACTAGCAAACGTGTGGTTTGAAGAGTGATTTACAAAGTAAATGCAATGCTTAAATGGGCACAACACATAGGAGGTGGCATTAAGTCTGCAAACATACTTTTTTGTGTTTTTCTTTTTTGTTGAGGCTTTTAATGTGCCAGAATTTAAAGTTCTGATAGATGTTAGTGTATCTGTAAAAGTCAGCAGTGAAAATAAGCATTGCAAAGTCATATGTCAAAGAAAGTCTGTGCTGAAATGTTCGCAGGTAGAACTTGAACATGTTTGCTTTGTTCTGTTGAGAAAGGTGACGTTTTGCTGTTGAGGAAGGTGCTAGAGCAACTCAGGGTTGTAGCCAAACACATGTTTTATGCACAGTAGATCTGTTGGTGTCTCTCAGTGCTGGGCATTGCCTCTCTGCCTACCTAAGGTGCTTCCTCTTCCTCCCCACAAATCAGTCCATCTTCCCTTCCTGTCATAGTCTCTGGGTCCTTTGCAGGCAAAGTATGCTGACCCCTCACACAAAAGTTAAGCTAAGTGAGGGCCTGTAGTGAACTTCAAAGCACTTGAACAACCACAACATGGCAAGGAACACAGTGATTAATATTTTATAGCACCTCAAATAATACATCTAAAAAGGACAACCTGTGTTTATACCCAGGCTCAGTTATGCTGGCACAAAGCTCCTTTTACTGGCACAGTTTATTTTGCTTGACAACAGGTATGAGCAACCAGCAGGGTTGTCCTGGCAGTACAGACAACAAACCCTCAAGGTGTAAACAGACATAGGAACAACTTGGTCAGCAGAAGAGCATATTCCCTGCTGTCCTTTCTCCTCTACCCCTTGGAACTACTGGCAAGTTTGGAAGGATTGCATTGCATTCCTGGGGATAGCTGAAGATTTTAACCTTTTCTCATCAGTGTAGCTGGGCTGATTAGGCTTATACTTTGAGTTAAAAACACAGGGACTTTTTTTGACCAGTGCTATATCAAAGAATATTAATTTTTTTATCCTTTTTTATATTGTTATTACTGCATAGAAAAAGTGGTAAAGTTTATTATTTTTTAGAAAAGTTTCTGAAAACTACTAGCAAGTTTCGCTTCACTTGAGAAACCCAATACTTGCAGTCCCTGAAAAGCCAACTGCCACTCCTTCACTCTGTTCAATCTGACTGGAAATTCCCTTTCTACACAGCTGGTTGCTTTTAGTTTCGTAGTGCGTGCCTGCCTGGGGTAGTTAGAATAATTTTTAAAAGGAGTTTTCATAAGAACTCAAAAGCTAATGCTCTAGTTTTGTTCCTGAGTTGAAGGAGCAGGGGTTTAGTAAGCAAAGAGCTTACTAAATAAATTAGATCTATGTGTTTAAGAAACAGAAAACTAAATAGAAAAGCAATTTTGCTTGATGTACCCCACCCTGTGAATTATGCTTGCTTATGGAGACAAATACTTCTACTTCCTTGATAGGCGGGTGGAGTTAGGCAAGTGAGAGGAAAGGAATTTAGGATTTGTCTAAGCAGACCAGAATGAGCAACTCAATCAATTGGATCTGGAGATAATTTAGCGTTTGAACTTCTCTATCTTACAGTCAGAGGACTGACCTGGAATTCAGTATGGTTTGCACAGTGTACTCTGCTAGCAGAGTGCTGCTCCCAAAATGAGAAAATCGTCAATGATAAGACTTCAAATAAGATAAAGTAATCTTGTAACAATATGAGTGAAAATAATTTCTAGCTACAATGTGGCGAATGTTGGCCATGTTGGTTAGACCCTGGTATATATTGTTTAAAGTCTTTGGCTTTGCACAGTCGGACTTGTGCACAGTGTACTTTGTTTCCTGGTAGAACTCTCAGCATGCAATGAGTAAATGAACGCAGATGCCTAGTTAATATTACTCCAGGGCAAGTATTCTAATTTCTAGATCCCTCTTTACTTGCTGCTTTTGAGTATTTGCTTTACTAGTCAGGAGGTGCATTTATAATACCTGCATTAATTGTTCAGTGATTATTTAGTGTGAGTAGGGGAAGAATCTTTCATCATTAACTGCAGCATTTTATGATTTAACTGCCTTGCTGCCCCTTTGTGGCAATAAAGAAGCTGCCATCTCCTTACTGGTTAGAGTTCATAATTTGACAAAATAATTTAAATTTTTCTGGTTCTAGCTAAAGCCACAAAGGTATAACAGGACCCTGAAGCTCATGGGAGTTGTGTGAACTTCTTTCACAGAGGAAATAAGAGGTGAGAGAAAGAATGATGAACTAGGAGATTCTGAAATTGGGGTTCTTTTTCTATATTAGTTGTTTAGGCAGTAAAAATTTATTTAATACATAAAATATATTAAATTTTGACTTTGTATAAAAGGCAATAGCCTACATTTTGTTGCTTATTTACTTAATTATTAATTTAGCTAGGAATGAGGCTGAAATAGGTTTGATTATATGCAATGGTTTCTTCTTCCTGCATTTTTTGATGTAGAAGTTGTTCCTCTTCACATACTGAATCTCATCTCTGTGGACAAACTGCCTCAGTTTTCCAGCAATTCTCCTCACTATAGTTCTCAGAATAATTGCCCTGAACTGCAGTTTCAAGCTGGGTTAGATGGAGTAGCAGTAATGTGCTCTTAAAATGGGAAAGGATGGCTCTTCATAGTAATAGCAAATAATAGTATTAAAAAGCTGGTCAGTTGTTTCTTCCTGTAGTTCTACTGTAATTAAATCCAGGTAATCACATCACTGAAGAAGTGTGCTACTTTTTTTTCAAGATTTTCTGTATGTCTTTCAGCCCATATTTTGTCTTCTGTGAGATCCTTCAGAAGTGTCTCATCCTGTGTCAGGCCTGCATATGGCTTGGGAAAGAAAACACTGCATGGCTTTCTCACTTGTCAGGCTAATTGAGGAGTTTTCTTCAGCCTGCCTCCTGGAAGATGTTACAATAGTGATCATTAAACAGAACAGGCTTGTTATTGCTAGTTGGTTTTATTACTTTGAAGAAAACAGTTAACCTACATTTCATAAGTTAAGTTAAAATCTGTCCTCCTGGAGCATAGCAGTTTGCAACTTCCTAATATCAGTTAGAATTAACATATTTTATGTGCTAAATTTTGATGTGTTATGGTTTGGGACCACTACAGAAGAATCTTCTATTTCTCTAATAAGAAAATATTAGCAATTTGTTATGGGGGGAAAATCATAGTGGTATTTAAGTGAATAAAAATTACACATGAACTGATTTAGAAGGTTGTTGATGCTCTTCTGAGTCATTGACCTAGAAGAAGGAATGTGATTTTTATACACCATAGGTCAGAGCAGAGGAGATATGTTTGTTCCATTTGCAAAACTGAACAGTAACTTGAAATATTATAAATACTAAATTAGTGAAATAAGTACATAATTCCTTGCAAAACAGGGAAACAAAAGTCTGTAGTTTTTTGAAACTTCCATAATACAGTTTCTAAGGAAGATGGACTGTACTGGAGAAGTTTGTGTGTACTGATGAATTACAAGTTTTACTTTAGAATAAAATCTTCATAAATTTTGTGGAAGCAGCTTGGTTAAGGTGTCTGCAGTTAACTGATCTTATTACTAGTGTGTAGGTGGGAGGGGATATAAACAATAAATTACTAAAGAAGAAATACAGGCTAGGATTTTTTTTTTTTTTTGTCTGAGCTATTATGATAATAGAGCGTAAATTTCTTGAATACTTTGTGTGTTACCTTGTATTTTTTAAGAAAGAAGGGGAAACCAGCACTGGAGCATTATATACAGCTATCCCTTGAATTAAGGATGTGGTAATACTTTAACAGGCCTCAAAAGCTGAGTTGTTTTGAATGTGTGTGAGCTGCCCTCTCAGCTCTAGATTGGGCTTGGTGTTAATATGAACTATAAAAGGGCTGGGACTTTGCTCTGGAGAGTGAATTACGAAAGCAAGTATAATTAGGCCAAGTATATGCTACCATTTTTTCTGGCAGCACCGGATTAGGCACCTCCTCGTTTACCTTACATCAGCTCGAAACTGGTTTGCAGTGACTAAACAAGCACCTGAGCCAGTCCAAGTGACAAGGTGGTGGCACAGCTCAGCAGCCAGAGCTGGGAAGGGCAGGATTCGTGGCTGCTCTGTGAGCTGGCACTGCTGCCTGAGCTCGGGCTGTGCTGGGAGCAGGAAGGACAAATGGTGCTGGATTCACAGAAGGTGCTGTGTTACACAGCTGCTGTGTAAAAGGTGTTGGTTTGGGAATCAGAAAACCCACTGTGCTTACCACATAATTAAATAGTACATTAAAAACCAGAATACTGCCACATGTACTGATTAATGTATAGACACATTTGTTTCAGGGCTTGCACTTGATTTTATTTTCTGAAGATATCTTTAATAATTATGCAAAAGGATGGAGAGATTGACCTTTGAGAAAGATAGTTTGAACTAGTGAAAACCAACATGGAAGTAGCATTTGAATTTGCTACCTGTAAGGGACTGGCTCAGTGGGTTCCTGAGGAAAGGCTAATTTAAAGATAACTGAATCCTTTATAGCAAGATTTGAAGGCAGTGTGTTTTCCCTTCCTTAGGCATTAGCTATTAATATGTGGCTGGTATTGCTCCTTTACTAGATGCAGGAAGAAAAGTATTTACAAACAGAGTGAAAAGACTTGAAGAACATCACTTTTCTAAAATTTATGTGATACAATTCAGTAGTATGCACTTAAGTGGACATCAGTTACATAATATTAAATGTAATGTGTATTTTCTGTGGACATTTGTTTATAAATATCCTTTTGCAATTTGAATTTTGTGTCTGCTGATATAAGTTTTGTATGGCTGATGCTCTGTTGCAGTTGTTTTCCTGTGGTCACTGTCCTGTATTCCCTTGTGTTGTCTTGTCTGAGTCCCATTTGCAGATGCTGCAAAAATGTGGTTACAAAGGGCAATGATTAATCAAAACGTTGGGAGGGATAAAAGGCAGATATGTGGAGAGGAGAAAAGAGTGGGGAAGAGCAAATAAGCAGAAGCATGTTTGTTTCTCCTTGCCTGTGACTCACTTTTTCGTAACAGAAGAATTTTCAAATTAAGAAGAAAGCTAATTCAAAACAAACAGGAAGCAAGAAATAATTACCTCTGCACTGAACTATGAGAGGGTTCAATACTTTGAGACTATTAAATTAGCAAGCTAATTAATTTGATTGGCTTTTAAGCATATGACTTATAAAAGCTGTATGATATACTAGTATGTTAATAGATAGCCTTTCGTACCATGGAGAGTATTATTTAGAGTGAATTTGATTATTAATACAGTGAATGCAGTCATAATTTCTTGATCTATCCATAATTTATGTTTACCTTCATCTATATCACCTTATGACTGATTACTGTTTTCTTTTCCTTCAGTTGAAGATCTAAAGCATATCTGTTGTGGGGAGGGAAGTCTTTCACACACTGCATTTAATTTCAAACACCTACCTGAGCTTTTCTGTGCTGGCATTCCCCTTGATTACTGAGTCCTGCATGCTGGACCCAGTGGAATTGTAGCTCTTGTTTAGGTCCACTGTGTTAGGCTACGTAAGATCCATATCATACACTTGGTGTCATTTTCCAATAGAAGATCTGATGAGCCCTGGTGCTGTGCTGTCACTCCTTTCAAAACCCATCTTTCCCCTCAACACTGTGGTTTTGAGCTACGTATCAGGTTTTTTTGAGGCATGCAATAATAGAGGCAATTAAAAGCAAGGGACATTTTGCATGGAATGCTGGGAAAAAAACAAACGGTCAATTGCTTTTATAAGAAAAATATGGGAATACGTTAATTTCTCTGCCCACATCTTTTCCCCCAGCCTTATGCCTGCTTTGGGACTTGATGAGATTGTTTATGAGTGCAGGAAGCCAGTGATTTCTGCCAGTCCAGCAGGTTCCTGTAGTAGCTGTTGTTATCTTGAAGTAGTGAGATGGACTCATTCCAGTAGTTACACCTGGCTGTCAATAACTTTCTGGTCCTCTCTTTTACGCTGTCACTGCTCAGGCTGTAGCCAGTCACTCTGGTCTTCTGCTAGGTGATTCATTTGTAACCTCTTAGATGCAGCAGTTTTGACTACAGGTCTTGTGTCATAAAAGTAGTTTCAGATTCAATAAGTTGCTATTAACATTTAATTAATTCTGCAGAGGATTATTTACAAAAGTACTTGAAATCTTGAAATTAAGTTAATGATGTAAACTAATGTTGCTGAGAAGTAAAAGCATCATGTTTATTTTCTTTCAGTTTCACCATAGTCAGTTATTGCAATTTCTGAATTCAGTCTTCTGTCTGAGGTTTTCCTTGTGCCTTCAGTAGCCTTCCCTGCAACATGTTTGTCATGCAATACTGTTACCTTAAATATATGAGTTAGAACTTTTTGTGTGTTGACCAACTTAAATATAAATTGTTACATGTATATCGCAAAACGTGTTGTTGCTAACAATGTGATCCTCTACTGCAGGCAGTAGTTCAGATACACTTTGTACCAATTATTTGCACAGTGTATGTGTTAGAACTCAATCATACGTTAACTCCAAATCAAATACAAATACTTGTTGATAATGGGAAGGTGTTTCATCCTGATGAGGGTGTTTAGAGTTTAATATATTTGTTATCTTCTAGAAATAAATTTTATATTAAAAAAATTTTACTTGTCCTTGTATTTGTCTTACTTTTCCCAGATATTTTATTGTTCTGTTTGTTTGTTTTGTTTGTTTACAGTTCTATCTTCAAGACACTAAAAGTAGCAATGGTACCTTCATTAATAGTCAGAGACTGAGTAGAGGATCTGAGGAAAGTCCACCATGTGAAATTATGTCAGGTGACATTATCCAGTTTGGTGTAGATGTGACGGAGAACACGCGGAAAGGTAAGGGTATGGAACCTTTTCTTCGTTTCTTTTCAAGTATATTGATTTTGAACATCTTATTACAGTCCAGTCTTTAAAACTAAATGGCATTCCCATTGTAAGAAAATAAGTTTTGTTTTGGTTTTTGTTAGTCTTCCCTCCTTTGTGCTGGCATTGAGCCCTGTGCCCATGTGGTACCTGATCAAGAAACTTGTCTGTTGAAAACATAGACTCTATTTCTACCCCTACGCCCCCAGATGGACTTTACTGGGTTGTTTCTATAGCCTTCCTTCTTCCCTGTCTGCGTGGCTGCTACTGTATGCAGGGGAAGTGCCCATCTGGAAAAGGAGGATCAGCTGGGGCCACATATTCATCTATTGCCTCACTTAAATTGATCCACAGCAATTTTAAAAGTGCAACACGGGCATGTGTGTGTAGTGCTGTGTTGGGCTTTTTGTGTTTGGATTTTATTATTGTAATTACTTTTCTTTCAAGCCCTTTGAACCCTAAGGTTTCAGCTAATAGTGTGGTAGAGATATGAACCTGAATTTCTTGATCAAGTAGTCAGCACAGGTTTGAAACAGGCTAACTTAATTCTTCCAGGATACCCACTATTTATTTCTGTGATGGCTACTGATTCTGATTTCTGCAGATAATTTAAAATGAGAATAGAAAAAAGTTGCTAGATGACAAATGAGGTGATAGCCTTTTTGTTTGGTTTGTTTTTCTTGCTGTCTTTTTCCCAGTATGCATGCTCAGGAGATCTTGTATTATGGCAATAGCTCTGTATCTGTGTTAATTAAATCACAGCCTCTATCTCTTTTCTTTTGAAATTACATAGTATTTCAGGAAGCATTTCTTTCTCTTTCTGGAGACTGGTCTGTATGGCGATTATCAGATTGTAATCAGTTTTGTCAAGACTTTTTCAAGTTTCCTAATGGGTCTGCTGCTTTCTGTAAACATTGAAGTTCTGGCCATGTTCTGTAGAATCTTACCTACTTAGTAATACACAGATTTGGCAAAAAAATTTCAACTGTCATTACCCCTTTACTGCTTTTCTGAACAAGACCTTTATAGAGCTTATCCTTTAAGAGAAGTGTATTAGAGAAGAATGAAAGAATAATATTAGATTGGAAGGCTGATGATAAAGTTCTTTAAAACAAGGAAATAAATGAAACATCCATCAAAGCAAACCTCTTGCAAATCAACCCCCTTGAAGCCCAACAAACCAAACCATAGTATAACTGGAGAATTTCTTTAAAGTGCATTAAATGAATAAAAGATAAAGATGTCACCTGCTCTCATGAATTTTTTCTTTAGCCAGTCAGGGTTGTAATTCTCAAATCTGAAGTAACAGAGGAAGGTTAATGAATGTCTTTAAAGAAAACATTGTTTAGTAGTGGTGGTGGTACTTCGTCATGGAGAGCTTTTGAAGCTGTAGGATTTTTGAGTGATTCATTGTAGTGAAGGTCTCATCACATTGTTTTACTCTTCTCAAAAACTATCTTGCAAAGATTCAACTCCAGAATGCCTAGCTGAAATTGCCTGGAGTTATTTAAACTGTTCCTGTGTGAAGTAATTGCAAACATTTATGAATACTAGCAGTATACATGAAAGAAATCAAAGGAATACACTGTTCATAAAGAACTTGGAGCTATTAATTTGATGAGATGCTGTCCTTGCTAAGATAAGCTGAATTTCTTCAAGTGTATTTAGACTAAAACAAATTTTATTATATCATGTACTTGGAAGAAAAATTGGACTTGACTTGTGTTTATCAGCACTTTGCAGTTAGTTCATGGAAACGTTTGTGGAAAGTTCATAGTAAGCAAATTCTTGCCATGAACTTTTGCCAGTAGTAGTTACTTGCTGTGGTTTTATGTTAGTTTTACAAAGCACGATACATTACACAAGTGCTGGTGACCTGGCATTTGTGTAATGAGTGATCAGATTATGCAGCCTTCCTTATCCCTTTCTCTGGCTTTGAACATGGAAGCTGTGCTCATGTTACTCATGAATATGTTAAGCTCTCTAATGAGACAGAGGATACAAGTTTGCTTTCCTCCCTCTCTGCTCCCCATGCAGAGAATGAAGATTGTATCATCACCGGGTGTTTACCTATGAATGCAGTTGGAATACATATAAACGTGGGGTTTTCACCAGTTCCTTTCAGTAGTCTCAGATATTACTCTTAATCTAATCCAGTCATGAAACAGACAGGAAAGTAGTTTTTAAATTGGCAATTCCCTTTAAAAGCACTTTGCACTCTAGTATTTACATAATGCCTTATTTGCACAAGTCATTTCAGCAATCTGCTGTGTGTAATTATAAGATAATGACGACAGAACGAGTATATTTGCCCATGTAAATTCTGAATTCTGTTGGTATTGCTCAAATACATTTATGCTATTGTTCAGGCTGTGTTTTAGTAAGTAATTTCCTTGCAAATGTGATCTGGATTTGGCTCATTAAAATAGTGGCATGTTCAGTATGTGATTTTTCAGGTTATCAGGTATGAGCACTAATTGCTCAGTTTCCTGCTGCTGAGCCAAAGTCAGTAACAGGTCCTGGAGAAGTGTTTGCATCCCTCCTGCTTCCTTATTTGTCCACTTGCTGTATTACTGACAAGCACAGGGGCCTGGCCATTTCCCCCTCCTTAATACAGCACTTACCTGTTAACATCTCACTGTGTTTTTCTCTGTGTTAGCTTTTCTCCTTCTTTTTCCAATTGCAATGGTTTATATTCTTTAGCACTTCTTAAATTTCCCACTCATGCCAGAGCATTCCAAGTTAACTGGTGATACTTCCCTGCATGGAAAGGAGCAGAAACATTGCAAAGCAAGGTCAAATAATACAAACATGGTTTGGTTCAAATGCAGTTTATGCACTTTTTTCTAGTCAGGTTTGGACTCTCTCATACATCTGTTCTGTCACGGGATGTTTGAGGGAGGTCATGCAAGTGGGGAGCCCAGTGTGTGCTGCAAGGCAGGGCACAGATCCCCGAGGGATGTGGGGGGGGCTCCTCAGGGCTGGGTACCACGTTAATGAGTGAAAATAAAAACAAGACTATCATTGGCAAATTGTCTGTCTAGGAACCAAAAACTGAGACAAACAGAAATGGTTTCTGTGTTCACATTGTTCTGTAGTGCAGCAGAACCTGTTGGGGCTCAAGGCAGGTCTCAGGGGTTTTAGAACTGTGAAATGTGGGGCAGCTTCTTGTTTTGGAGGGGACCAACAAGTTTGTGTCTCAAGTGTGGAACAGCAAATGGAGCAGGAGCAGGGTTTTGCTCCATGGAGAAGAGCTGTCGATGTGAGGCAGCTGTTTCACACCATGCAGGGAACAGGGCCATGGCTGTGGAGGGAGCAGGGCTGTGGGGCGGCTGTTTGACGCCATGCAGGGCTGTGGGCAGGGCTGTGGGGCTGGACGCCATGCAGGGAGCAGGGCTGTGGGGCTGTTTGACGCCATGCAGGGAGCAGGGCTGTGGGGCGGGATGTGGGGCGGCTGTTTGACGCCATGCAGGGAGCAGGGCTGTGGGGCTGGATGTGGGGCGGCTGTTCCCGCTCCGGGGCGCGCGCTCCGGGGCGCGGGGCGGGCTCGGCGCTCGCGGTGGCAGCGCTGCGGCGCCCCCTGGCGGCGGCGCTGCGCCATGCGGGCCGGGCCGGGCCGGGCGGGAGCGGCGGCCCCGCGGAGCGCCCCGAGGTGAGTGGGACGGACGGGGGGTGAGCTATGGCGACAGCCTCAGCTCCACTGGCAAACCAGGGCTTGCTTTACTGCCTTTTCTTGTTAATTCCTCTAAAGAAATACTATAGACCTAGATTTAAACCATTGCTGCTCTCCTGTGCAGTCAGTACTGTATTCCTGTTTTCTGTGTTGCTTTACCTCAGGCTTTCTCCTTATTTTTCCAGTTGCAATGAACTGATGGCTAAAGGTCATACTGCAGACTTTGGATATTGTTTCCTTTCTTACTATTTTAATCTTACAAGTTTTGTAAAATGCTTAGTACCTTTTCCCAGTCACTGTCTATTTGAGACCTTTTGCTAGATGCCCATTATATCTTAATTTGGCAGAAATAAAGCTCCCGCAGATTTTAGGAGATTTGTCAGTCTAGCTGTTGGCAGAAGTACTTAAGAATTATATAATCTTACAGCAAACCTACCTAGTATATGACCCAAAGGTAAAGCTGTTTGTTGGAATTTAATGTCAAGTATCCTGATGTTTTCTTATTAAAACCACTGATTTCCTCTTAAAGAAAGAATTTTGCAGTATGAAAGCTATGTATTGCAGGGTACAGCTAATATTGCTAATGTATTTTAAAATGTTTTTGCAAACTGCATGTATTCCATTATAAATAAAGACCCCAAACCCTGCAGTTTAATCTCTTCTGCCCTGGCATGTAAATTTAATACTTTACCAGGTCAGCTTGAAAAAACAAGATGCTCTAGCCAGGAGAATACATTTCCAAAGCATTTGCTAAATAAAGGTTAAAACGAGCTTGTCTTGGTTGGATCATTTCTCCTGTATTTTTAGATTCTATTGAGGTAGCTTCCTTAAAGACCTGTCTCATTTCCCTGGAGTATTACCAGTGTCCTAAAACGCTCATTGCCCTTTTTTTTTTTTTTTTTTTTTTTCCCGAAGCCAGATTAACTGTTTTGCTGATATTAATAACTGAGAAAGAAGAGCAGCTGTTTGTCTTTGTATGTTAGTGGATGCTGGAGGTATGGTGGTTCATGATAGGTGACGACACACTCATTTGTGTCTCACTTTGGTAGTGCTTTGGAAACAATGTACAGCTATTTTTCTGTGTATCTGGAAATAATTTTTACTTCCTAATTCATAAAACCATCCAGGGGAAAAAAATCAACCAAGACACACATAATTTGGCTGTTGGCAAAGGCATTGAAATGGTATCAGTAATATTTTTTGAAACATTGTGTAGAAAGTTTGAACTTGATGTATGAATCAAATATTGCATTTCCTATTGCTTGATAAGTTCCAGATCTTGACGTGTCAGTGACATAAATTGACCTTACCTTTTAAGTCCCTGGATATGCTTATTAGAATCTTGTCAAAAAGGCAGCTCATTATTTTGTTTATACCTCTGCATTCCCATTATGTGGTGCAGGTAAGATGCATTCATCTTCACTCATTTTTACAACCAAAACATTCACTTTTAAACTTACTTTAGTAAAGACAAGTTTCAGGTATTGCTGCATGTGGAAGAATTGGAACTGGAACTGCTCCACAGGCAGGACTGAGTACACAGCATAACCTCTCCAAGTTTGTAGTGATGAAGTTTCCTGTGTCCAGAGGAGGTTAGAGAAGGCAGACCCAGGCCATGGTGCTTGAAGGTGTTCATGTCGCCTCTTTGCCTGCTTCAAGGTTTCTTAAAACAGTTTACTTGGTTACTATAACATAAGCACTAAACTTAAAATTAAGTAGTAATGGATCATGATGACTTACTATTTGTTTCTTTTCAGTTACCCATGGATGTATAGTCTCCACAATCAAACTGTTTCTTCCAGATGGAATGGAAGCTCGATTGCGATCAGAGTAAGAATATGTATTCACATGTACCAAAATTTAACTACTGTAGGTTGAGGATTGGATGGACATTGTTTAAAATCATCATGAGAGCAGTTGATTTTCTGTGATCCTGCAAAGCAAGTAACTGAGTGCATGGTTCTTTTGCAGGCATTATGAGGACAAAGCTCATTTGCTTGTTGTTTTTAGTAATTAAGACAATTATGAAGAATAAAGAAGTTCTCTAAAAGAGGAAAAAAATTCATATGTAGTTGGGCTTTTCTGGTAATTTTACTGTTTACTTTTGTACAATTCTGACAGGTTGCTCTGCTTAAATGGATGTTAGAAACAGAAGGATATAGAGAAAAAGAAAGCAAATAAGCAGATTCTCCTGCCCTCTTTGTTTATTTGTGATTATTATTTTGGCTCTTTTAAATGCACATAAACTTGACTAAAGTGAAGCTAATGGAAACTCAGATGAATATTGATAGTGTTTTCTGCGTACATGCCCATTTTTGAGAAATCTTCCAAGAGTAGTAGAAACCAAAAACTTTAACATTTTGTTTGCACTGAGTGCTAACCACAAATGGCATAATTTTGGTCATCTTTCATTATCAACAATTTCGTGAGGTTTATTGCTTATTTAAATATCCTTTTATCATTAGTATCCAGAAATACTTGTATGAAGTTTTAGGGTGTCTTTGCTTGCTTATGGGAAGATAAGTAAACTACTATAGAAGATTTTCCATATAATTTTATGTCCAAATAAGAAATAGTAAAAATGTATGTTATTTTTTTAGTTTTGATGAAAGTAGAATTATTTTGTGTCCATTTTTATTTTTTAGTGTTATCCATGCTCCATTACCAAGTCCTGTTGACAAGGTAATTCAGTAGTTTGTTGGTTTATGTCTTATTCAGACACATGCTATTTTCAGGATTGTTAAAAAAGATGAAAAAATAGTGAAGTCTGTTCGGTAACATTCAGTAACTGTCCACTGACAGTTTTTACCTAGCTTAATGTTTTTAGTGATGTTTAAGGTAGAGGAGAAATGAAGTAACATGGTGTATATTTGAAGGTAAGTTGACTTTTTACATTGTGGCACCTGAAACATGGCTTTTAACAAAACCATTGATGTTAAGATGGCTAATTTCCAGGTACAGGTTGACAGACTAACAGGTCTCCCATAATTTAATACTTCATGTTCTGTGGAACCCAAGAATAGCACATGATTTGGTGTTAGGATGAGGACTGTTTTCTTTGTATCATGTGTTCTATGGAGGAGAAACTGCTTTGCCCAGTCTGGAAAGCACTGTCGTGTTCCCAAGGAAGGTTGAGACCAAACTTCTCTGCCTCTCTTATATAGCCAGAGTGGCTTACTGTAGAGACATGGAGTCAGTATCCTTAAGTGTAGTTCTTAAACTCAGTTTTGGTAATGTGGGGGAAAAAGTAGAAAAGCTGTTAATAAATATTCCCTTGAGAAAAGTGATCAGGAATTGATTATTTTTCTAGTCTCTAAAAAGAAGAATTAACTTAAGTAGGTTCAAATCAGGATTTTATGCATGAAGGACAAAATTTCAAGAAACTCTGGAAACTTACTTGTGAAACCAGCAGCCTGAGGAGTTTATAGACTGTGTTTAAGTTGAAATTTCAAAACATTATGTGTGGCTTGGATCCAGGACAAGGGAAGAAATCCTGAGGAAGGACTCAGGTGTAGCTGTGGGAAAACAGTTAAAATTTTTTTCAGTGTAGGAAGCCTACAAGAATTAGTAAATAAAATGATTGGCTGAAATAAACCCACAGAACAACTCCACACTTCTCTCCAAGTAAAGAACAGTTTGTTATTATTCAAAGATAATACAGTTATTGCTTAATTCTGAAACAGTTTTTTATAAAGGGAGATGATGAGGATGATAACTTGTAGGTCCGGAGGAAGTGTGCAGTCGTAATGTGTGATGATATCAAGATGGAAGCCCACAATTTGTGTTTGTGCTTAAGCTGAATGGCTTTGCCTTTGTACCTCTTGTTTCTTTTTGTCAGTTTAATCTCAACTGTACCAAAAGCTTTAAACTCATTGTTGTGTTGGTGGTTCAAGAATGTGTGCAGAAACACAGTGGGGTCTAAGCCCTGAGTAGAGAAATCCTGTGATTAAAAAAGCATAAATAGTAACAGAATAAGAAATGAAGCAAAATGCTATTATTAGATAATCTGAAGTTTAGCTTTGTGATTAGATTTAAGTGAATTTTGCATTATTTGTGTATAATGAAAAATTCAAAACTATTCTGATTTTTACTTATCTTCTTTTTCAGGTTGCTGCTAACACTCCCAGTATGTATTCTCAGGAATTGTTTCAGCTTTCACAGTATCTACAAGTAAGTTTTCTTTTAAGGGCATTTAGTTTGGTTGAATGTTTTTGTTCAAAACACAAATCTTTTCCTGTGGCTTCTATCTGTTGAAAACTACAAAGGAAGGGGCAGTGCTGGCAGCTCTTTTTCCTCACTGGCATCACCAGCCTTTCTGTGCCTGCTTCTGTGTCAGTTTGATAGGTGTGCTTTTCCCAAGATGTCATGTCACAAAATTAGACTGCTAAATGGCAGCATGTTAAACTGTGTGCTGATAGATAAAAGTAAACTCTTTAGAAAGGATGGTAAAATCAGCTTTCCTGGAAAAAAAAAATGAAAGCTTTTTTGCTGGTAAATTCTGTCCAGTTTTAACTGTATATGAGTTCTACTGATTTATTTTGCCTGGTTTTGTTTGATAATGGCAATTTTTATTTGTTCACACCAAGGCTTTTGAGATAGTATCTATCTTTATATGTATTTGCTGACATAGCAGGAAGGAGCTCATGCAGATGCTCTTTCTTTGGAAGCCAAATACATACTCACTCACCAATCTGTTCACTTTCCATATCCTGGAGTTAAAAAAACGCTCTATCTTCCTGTCACAAACCAAAAATCAAACAAAAATAGTAGTTCTTGCTTGGCATTTCTCTTTTGTGACCTCATTTGAAGACAAACAGCTCATTGCATGGAAGCTGCCAAGGTGTCTTTTGGTGTCTGCAGTTTTGTTACTCAAATTATTGACAAGACAAAGTGTCTTTAAGTCAGGAAGAATGAGAGTGTGTCCTCAGCATATGCAACATAGCATGAAAAATGAAGGGTTTAGGAACCTGAGGTTATAGGATAGCATTTTCTAATCAAACTATCCAAATAAATTTGTGGATGGATAAAATGGAATGGGCTTATTATGGTTTTGAACAAGTCAACAGTGTTTTCTACTCATATTTCCTTTTTTTTATTGTATTTTGGGATCTCTTCTGTTGCTTCTGATTTCATGAGTTGTTCTAGCTGAACTGACTGGTGCCCTGCTCTCTTCACAGGAAGCCTTACATCGGGAACAAATGTTGGAACAGAAGCTGGCAACCCTTCAGCGACTACTTGCTGTCACACAAGAGGCTTCAGATACTAGTTGGCAGGTATCTGCAGCATCCTTTCCTTATGGACTGAACTATGCACTTCCTGGTAAATTTTAGCTGTTAATGAGGGGAAAAAGCAGCAGAAATAATAAAAACTTTATGGAGGTTCTCTAAAATGTTTAATAAATTCAGTGGTTGTGTGCCTTTGAAATAGCTATTAGCAGTAAATACTCCAACAAAATTCAGATCTTTAAAGCTGGCACTACATTAAGCATGTGATAATTCTAAGGTATTCTTTTTTATTAGGCTTTAATAGATGAAGACAGGCTGCTATCAAGACTAGAGGTTATGGGAAATCAATTACAGGCTTGTTCAAAGGTAAGTAGTTCACTTAAAGTCAAATATTAGGAATTCTGAAATGCAGCTTTTTTCAGGTGTTTTGAAAGTATCTAGTTGTAGGAAATCATTTGGAATGTAAACTTTGCAAAATGAGCCTGTGGAACTTTGATAATATGAGTAGCACAAAAACTGTACATCTGCTCTGTTTTTCAAGACATCTCAATAAGTGGCTGCTGTTTTCATTGCCCATGTCCTGTCTGATATTCAGTTGCAACTATGTGCTGCCCTGATTGTTGTTTAGGCCACCTATGCCACCTTGGATTTTAATTTTTATTTTATTTCTGTTTCCTCTCAACTATCTACGTTGTAAGAACTTTTTCTGCAGGTCCTGTTCAAGATCTTTCTTCTGTGACCTGGTTTGTCCAGTTCTATGTCTCCTAGGTTTGACATTGTCTTATCAGTGCCCAGAAAAAGTGCCATAATTTTCCTGGGATCAAAACTCATCATTGAATGTGTGCTGCTATACATACAATTCAAAAAATAACTTATTTATACCCAGTCATGTCAAGAATCTTTGATCACTGATTTGTGCATAACATTTTCTCCTCTATCAAACATTTTATTAGAACAGGTTTATCAAATCATTTTTTAATATAGTTATTTTATATATAATATTCTTGAATTATTTTGCATGTGCAGAATCAAACAGAAGACAGTATACGAAAAGAGCTTATAGCATTACAGGAAGACAAACACAACTATGAGACAACAGCCAAAGAGTCCCTGAGGCGGGTTCTTCAGGAGAAAATTGAAGTGGTCAGAAAATTGTCTGAAGTGGAGGTACTGAAGTTTCTTGCCTGGTCTTCTGGAAGTGCTGAAATAGTTGTAAATACTTCTATTTAGATCCCTGCTTTGTTGCTGTAATATGTCAGTATCTGTTGTACTCTGACACTTGCAGGATATTAAGTAGTAGTGTTTATTTCTCCTACTGGACAGGGCTAAGATTGTTCAACCATTAATGAGAACCTATTCTTTCAGCTCTTCCCTTTTCTCCCTCCTTTCCTAATTTATGATGCTGTTTTATGGAAGTTATGTGGACATACACAGGGAAAATGACATACATGCATTAAAAAAAATGCTGTAAGACCTTGTTTAAACTGCAGCATTTATGGAAACATACACTTAACCACTTGTACAAGTATGCTTTAAAAGGAGCTTTTACAATGAGCTTCTACAGGTAAAGTGTTAGGCACTCCTTTGAAGCAAGATTTCTGCCCCCATAATATCTTGCATTATTCTATTTTCCTTTATTTTCTTTTCCTTTATCATTAATTGCTATATTCCCTTGGTCAAGAAATCTCAAGAGCCTAGTTGGCATCCTGTGCATATATACTGCTTGGAAAAAACAGATCATCTACACTGTTTGGTAGCTTATTGTCTTTTGTTATTATTTATTGCATAATAATTCTGTCTTACAGCGGAGTTTAAGTAATACAGAGGATGAATGTACACATCTGAAAGAAATGAATGAGCGGACTCAGGAAGAATTAAGGGAATTAGCTAATAAGTACAATGGAGCTGTAAATGAAATTAAAGATCTTTCTGACAAGCTGAAGGTAATGACAATTTCATCTGACTTAGAACTGTGATAAAATACAGTTTAATTTCTAATGCAGCAAACAAAAAAGTTAAGAAACGGGTTAAACAACAGTTAACAATAGAAAGATGCTTATCATCTACATATTCTCTAGGTGAAGTTTTAATGTAATTGAAATTGTCATCGGTTGAGTAACTTCCTAAAAAGGTTCCCTCTTCATTCGCTTTGAAAGTTACCATATATTTGGGGCTGAAATATATTATAGTATAAAATGACGTTTAGTATAAAACTTCATATCCAGGTATGAATTAATCCTGGATATATCCAGGACTAATAACTTTCAAGCTAATCATCAGCTAATCAGAAATGTAAGTGGAATAAAAACTAGAATTAGAAATAAATTTGCATTTCGTGTTGCCTCTTTGTGCCGTTACAACAAACATAACTAGTCCACCACATTGTAATAATATGGCTCATCTTCCATCTTGCTATCAAGTTTGATATTAAACTAAAGTGTATGAATATTTGAGGCTCTTTATGCTGGAGAACAGAATAATCACTTTATGATATAGCCTGTTCTTCAAGAGTCTCCAATCTAGATAGATAAGAGTTGTGGAGGATGAAGGTGGTTGGTGTTATCTCTGGAGACCTGAAACAGTTTTTGCATTTATCCTTGATAAATACTGGAATTGGAAAGTAGGTTCCTAGTTCAGTACCTCAGAGAAATTTTTCTTTCCAAATTATAATGTTATATTGATTGTTTTAAGGCAGTTGGTTTCCCGGTAATGGGTTGATCACGGAATATGATTAGTATACCCAGAAGGATCAAAACTGAAATTTATTACCTTGTTTTGAGGGAGGAGACTGTTTAAAACATAAGTTCTTGACATCCAGCAAGGAAAAAGATGTGACTTTGAATCAAGGTAGTCTGTGCAGTGTCCATTCAGTTCAGAAGGGTTCTTGGGTTTTGATTGAATTGGGATGCTGAAGACTTTGGCCATATTCTTAGTTCTATGGCCACTTACTGTTGCTGTAAAATTTATGTTGCTTAGTCAAAAAGTTAAGATATTCTGAGATTTTTGCAGTCTACTTGAGGTGAAAATTGTATAAAGATAATAGATTTTTTTTTTCATTTTCTTTATCTGATTAGCAAAGAAAGTTATTTATGTACACTTAGTTACATAAAAATCAAGAAGATCTATTCTTCCACATATTAATTTTGATGGTTTGGGAATTTTAAAAATCTTTTTGAGCAGGTAGCCGAAGGAAGACAAGAAGAAATCCAGCAAAAAGGACTGGCTGAGAAAAAGGAATTGCAGCATAAAATAGATGAAATGGAAGAAAGAGAGCAAGAGCTTCAGGCAAAAATAGAGGCTTTGCAGGCTGATAATGACTTCACCAATGAGCGGCTGACTGCTTTACAAGGTTAGTCAATAGCGGGGAAAAAACTTTGATTATTTGTTTTTCTTTTAATCTGTGAAATACCTTTTTCTTGGACTTCTGTTTGCAGTACGGTTAGAACACCTTCAAGAGAAAACTCTTAAAGAACACAACAGCTTAGGTAGGTATGATCAATTTCTTGTTTCAAGCTGGTTTTCCGGTTTGCTGTTCCGTTCCTTTTGTTATGATAATCTTGTGGTCTCGGTGTGTGGCAGAAGAGTTCTGGTTCCAGTCCTGGTTCCAGTCCTGGTTCCCAGTTAGCCCAGCAGGGAGCTCTCCTGGACTGGTGGGTCCATGTCGGGGCAGGGCCGGCAGAGGGCGCTGCTGCTGCGGGTGTTCGCTCTGGCCTGGGGCTTGGAGGGACCTTCGAGCCGCTAGATTTAAAATACTTTTTTATATATAAATACACACGTCTATGTATGTAATAGGCAGTAATTCTTCGGAGTTAGTAACCTCTTAGACGTTTGAACAAACAGCAACATGATCTGTAGTAGGAAACGCATCAAATTTTGCATGGTTTGGTAGTTGTGAGGAGGTGGTATGAACAGCCAGGTACATTTCAAACTGCTGTGTTTATAAAGAAACAAAACCCAAACAATTTTTCTTCGTTCCAAAAATAATGCACTTTCTTAATCCTAGGCATACAAGTTGACGACTTCATACCTAAAATTAATGGGAGCACAGAGAAAGGTAGTGTATCTGAAGGCTACCTTTTGTTTTATGATTGATGTTTGAAAATGAACAAATTCAAAATGTTGTCTGAAGTTTTGCCTGAAATTTTTTCTCTTTACAAATGAATTTGTCTGCTCCTGACCAGCATTTTTTTTTTCTTTTACTTCCAGTCACTGTGTTTTTAGAAAGTTTTGTAAAATACAACAAAACTATTTGGAGGCTGCCTTTTTTTGTTGGGTTGTTTTTTTTGTTTGTGATGGGCTATCACTGGAATCGGTAGGAGTCTACTGATTGAATGATCTCAGGGTTCTGGCACAAGAAAGTAGAGAGAACTCATGGTTTTTCCTTTTAATTTTCCCTTGCAACACATAGACGTAGTGTTTTTCTAGTAAAGGTGGGTATGCTAAGTAAAGTCAGCAAAGCCTGCTTTTTTTAATAGCTTTAATATGAAAAATGTGAGTATATAAAATTTATAAACAGTGGAAATGAATATTTTAAAACTCAGGAGTATCTTGATGTGAAACAGGAATTAATACAGATTGAACTAAGTGATAGGGTTTTTTAAAGGCCAGTTAGTTAGAGCCAAATATTTTAGCACATGTGTCTTAGCTAAGTTTCTTGAGTGAAATTGTCCAGTATCATATATAGCAAAAGATATTCCAGTTATAATTCCAGATTGTTTAATTGGCTGATATATGTTTGTCCTCTCATGTTAATTTAAATTTTTCCCTTGATGAAGCTTGCTTCTACAATCTGAGGAATGGTTGTAGCCTTGTTTTGAAGGTTCAGGGACATAAAGAACTCATGGTTTTAACCAATATTCACAGTGCTTCAGGATTTCTGTATTTATATTTTTGAAACAGAATTTTAAAGCTTCATATGGGTATTTGTAATTTATGAGGTTCTTAACTAAGGAGACCAGTAGCAAAATCAAAAGTTAGTCATGACATAACCTCATGGCTGGTCCATAATGGGAGCAGGAAGAGAGATCTGTTAAACACCTATAGGAACTGCACCAAAACCTCTCCTAAAGCTAAGAGTACTGGCTACCCCTAAGTGTCTTAGCATCTAAGGCACTTAGCTGTGGTGCATACTGAGGGTAGCAGGTAGGACATTCAATGTTTGTTCCCACTTCTCTTCACTGCCATGAGATTTTATTTTTATACAGATTGATCCATCTTGCTGATGCACTATTTTAGGTTGGTAATAGCTTAATATTTGATAGAATGATAGGTCTGTTTTTCTCTTTTTTAAACTTGAGCTAATTTGAAACATTTCGTACAAGCTGTTGAGCTCTAACTTCAAATACAAATTATTTTATAGAGGAATAATTTTTAACATCATGCTAGATTTGGCTTTGTTTAAAGAAATATTTTTTGTTTGTTTTTAAATTGTTGGTAGGAATGTCATGTGAGATTTTTAAATACTAATACCTTTTACAAGTCCAAATTTTAAAACTGCCTACTTAAAAATCATTCTGTGTTTATAACAAATATCATTATATCACTGAAACTCACTTTTTGGTCAAAGGTGAAAAAGCAATCCCTTTCTTTGGGACTTATTTTGATTTTTAGAAGAGTCAGTGTCATCTGAATTGATCAAGATAGTTTCCTCCATCCTATGAGTACAAGTGGAACGTGTTCTTAAACTTGGAAGTTTTAGGAAGCTGTTTTCCAGGTTATTTTTCTTTGAGTACAGACAACATATAACTGCTCATTGAAGTTCTCTTTCTGTGTGTTTATACAATCTATCACCTTTTTTGTCATGCACATACCATGCTATTTCATTTTTCTATATTTTAGCGTAGTTTTTCATTGTTCTGTACACATCTCTGCCATACCTGATCCATCTCCATTTCTCTGGCATTTTACAGCTTGCTGCCTTGTGTTCTCTTCATGACAGTCTGTGCCTTTTTGCATCTTCCAGTCCCTTATGTAGCCCTTGTATGACAGATGGGCAGTTATTTGCTCTGCCAGATTTTGAATTTTGTTCTCACAGAAGCAGCAGGAAGCAGTTAATGCTGGGTATTTTGTGGGGGTTTTTTTGGGAGGTTTTTAGTTTTGTTTTGTTTGTTTGGGGGTGGGGGGCTCGGGTTTTTTTCTTAGTTTTTTTTTGTTTTGTTTTAGGGGAGTTGTTTGTTGTTTTTTTGGGGGGTGTTTGGGTTTTTTTGGTTGTTTTTTTCCTATGTAGTTTTGCATTATTTTAGAAGAGCTAAGAATTTTGGGTTTATAATGCAGATTGAGCAACTTTGGTGATGAAAGACGAAAACTGTAAAACTCATGTAAAATCAGTATGCTTTTAAAAATTCTTTTTGTCTCTCTTTTTCTGAAAGTGTGTGCACAGGCACACTACCTGGCCATGACAAGGAAAATAGTTTTACATTGTTTATTCTGTAGCATCAAGAGCTCTATTCAGAGTAGAGGAGCTAAGAACTCATAGCCTCTCCTGAGGCTTTTAAAAAAAATAAGTGTATGAGAGGATGATGGTTAGGCAATAATTTTCTCTCACTGGACATACAGAAAAGCTGGTGCAGAAAAGAGGAACTTGTTTTTACAGCAAGCCCCTGATAAAAGTTCTGTAAAACTAAGTTGTTTCAAAAAGTGGTGTTTTGCACTATATCTGGAGTTCATCTTTAAATTTTGTGAGCCATATATTAAGTAGAGAAAGATACGATAAATTTGTGTACAGTCACTTAGAGGACCAGGTAAAAAATAAAAGAAAAAGGAAGTTTAAATATGGAAAATAAATTTTACAGCCATGGTGCTGTTTTTTAGAAGCTCTGTCCTTGTGGGTTAAAAAAAGTTTACTTTTTCGAGTGACTTCGTAATATAGTAAAGCTTAGTATTGCAGTTAAGCTTCTGATGTCAGACCTAATGATTGAACAATTTAGTTAGAGTGTACCACATTCTGCAGCTTTGTACTAATGACAGCCTTTTCCCACTGCTGGACTCCTGGTCAAAGGATTTTTGAGGTTCTTCAGAAAGGAAGTGTTTGCACCTTGAAGTGATGCAGGATTCTGATGGAGTTGGGAGCTGAACAAGGACTTGAGTAAATCTGGGAATGGAGCCCAGTTTTAGGAACTTTGCTGCAGAACTGTCTTTTCAAAGTGAAACTGTTTAAAAGCAACAACACTTTTAAAATAGAGGGTGTTAGATATGAAGTATCAACATGAAGTTTAGAGGAAAACTTGGAAAATACCTGTTTAAAACTAATAAAAATGTTGAAGAATATAGGTTAAAAACATGCTTCTTTTAAAAATGCAGCTGAAGTCCTTCCTTCTGATCAGTTTAAAAGGGTAATCTATTTCCTGGTATGACCCAGACATCATTTCAAGTTTGTCTTGCCTGCTTGCGTATTTACTCAGATTTGATTCAAAGGTCCATTGTGAATACACTGACAAATATTGTTAATATGCCTTTCAAATTTTTTGTTGCATCAATTTGAAAATAAGAAGATGTAAACTGAAGTGTTTCTTTCTCTACTAGACCACTTTCTTTCAAAGAGTGGAGGGGACTGCACTTTTATTCATCAGTTCATAGAATGTCAGAGTGAGTACAAGAGTGTTCACATTTGCTTTAAAAACAACAGAAAACACAGAAAAGGTGGATGAAACCAGAATTTGGTCAATATTTTATATTTCTGTAGTAGCAGAAACTTTCTAAGCATAGAGTTGTGGCACTGTGGTATTAAGCAGATGTCTGGTAGAAAGCAGTAATAGGATCTCTTTGCTCTTGCAAAGTGACGGTCACATTGTGTCTTCTTCAAAGTTCATCCATTATTTTGCCCTGACCAGCAAAAGGATGGTGATACTGCCACATGGTGTTTAAAACTGAGTGTAATTTTTCATCTGTTACAAATTGGGGTGAAACCTGTAATTTTAAGCAAACATGACAGGCAGCAGAAGGAAAGAGAATGAGGTGCCTTTTCACGTATCTATAATTTATCTGATAATTAAAGGCCTTATACATTCTCCAAATTAGTTGGAACAAAAGAACAAAAGGGAAAGCAAGTCCATAGTTTGTATGTGGAAATCCAAGAGACTGTTTTAAGAAAAGCAGAAAATTGCAATACCAGTCTTTAGAAAGATGTGTTATTCTGGAATGTGAGACGTGTTTTTCAAAGTAAATGCTTTTGAAAGTGAGTAATGAAACAGCACTGTCTGCATGTCTATATTAAGGAAAAACTGAAGATGTTAATACTTTCTGCCTACTGAAAGAAAAGTATAAGAATGCAGAGAAGCAAAGTGCTATTAAACTTCAAGAAAGCCTGCTTTTTCTTTTACTTCAAAGTTTATAGAAATTATGTACCTAAAATTGAGCAGAGGAGCATTTAGAAGCAGAAATAAGACAGGATCATTTTTGACATTATGCCCATTGGACTCTTTCCTCTCAAATTTTCATGAGGATGTGTAGCAGACTTTGATTTTACTGCCTGTGATCCAGATTGCAGTGCCATAAACTAAATTACGTGATACTGCTGATGTTTGTCTAAGAAAAATTTAAACTTCTATTTGAAAGATGCATATTTAAAGAATTAATATCAGTGGATTTATGCCTACTCTTTCTCAAGACATTGAAAACTTCAGAGTGAAGACACTACAAGGCCTTGACTGCTTCACATTTAAAGGAATGAATGAGTTCAAAAGGTTTCAGTATTTTACGTTTTTTGTGACAGTCTAAGTTTTTACTCTCACATCAAGAAAAAAATCCAAATCATTGACCCTCTTATTTTTTCTCAGACCGAAAGTTTGCCTTTTCCAAATTCAAATGTGTTTAGTCAGGCCTCACAATATCATGAGCTTAAAAACTGCGACTATAGGATCTATTCTTTTCCTTTTGTGTGTAAATGCTGCCCTTCAGTCCTATTTCTGTTCTTTGCTCCATGTAGCATCAAGAGTTGGGGACTCCTGGGGAGAAGAGTTACAGTTCCAGAGATTGTCAGGAAGTCAAGTATTAAGGCACAGAGCAAATAGTGTATAATATCATAAAGATTAGCAATACAGAGGAAAAATATATAGTTAATCATGTGGTAGTTATGTTGGGGTTTTGCCCAGAGGTTTAAAGTACTAAGAGAGGAGCAGGTTTGTTACTTAAACAATAATGATATAATAAAAATCCCAGAAACCAGACAGTTTGTAAAATCCAGCTTCTGTAGATTTTTAAAGATATTATGTAATTATTTTCATTTTTAAGCACAATGCACTCACAATATCATCCAGTAATGTGTCCTGATCTCTAACATCTGTGAAGTGTTATGAAATCTGGCTCTGAATGATCTGGGAAGTCTCTTACTTTCTGATCATTACATCCAGTTCACTTGTTGCTCATTCCATAGCTTTTTTTTAGTAACCACTGGTCAAAATCAGTGATACCAAGAGCAGAAGTCATGGTGTTTCTTTTTGATCAGTATGTGATATGCATTATTAGCAAAAATGTGATAATGTACAGACCAAAGTGAGATTTGTTGCCCTGCTAGCATCCTGTCTTTCACTCCAGTCTAACCCTTCTTTATTTGTGTCCTTATTTTTTCCCTTACTTTGTGATTTTTGCATTTAATTTTAAATGCAAGTCGACTTCTTTCTTTTCACCATGCTGATTTTTGCAAATTTATTAGTAGTAGGTTTTGGGTGGATTGAACAGATTGAATTATTTTTAACTTTTCCTTTGACCTGCAGATGTCAATAAAGTTAAAGCTGTTTAATATCACTTTTTTCAGATGGTTGGAAAATTGTGCATTGAGGGACAGGTTTTTTTATTGGTTTTCAAACCTGGCCTATTTCATAGACTATTTTGATGCCAAAATATAAATGTAGAGGGGCCATGTTACTTAAGTGATAATTGTAATGTTAACAGATCTTAGTTATTATATTGCACATATTGATAGGCAACCTAAATCTAAAAGGAATTCTTAAATTGAAAAGATAAGAAATGCCTAAAAACCTAAAGGAAAGTTGGCTTTATGCTGCGAAAGGAAATATGAATTATCTTAAAGACAAACTGAAAGCTTAGCTTCACAGCAGATTGTGTGAGTAAAAACATGAGTTATATGTACCTCTTTATTTTCCGCTAAGTAGGGACTGGATAGCATGAAAGCCAAAGTTCTTTTGTGTCAGAAATTAAAGCTAGGATCCTCACCCTAGTTTCTATTTTGATAGCCAAGATGTGTTGATTCAGAGAAAACACTAATTGATTTAAACACAAATCAGGTTTATGAAGTTATGTGAAATAGTAAAATAAAAAAAAATGCAGAGATTTGAAAGAGGTGTTTGAAACAAGACATCTCTATCTTTTCTTTCCCGTTGTCTGGATTCTGCCATTTTTAGTGACTTGGGTGCTAACAGTGAAAAATAAGATTCTATGGAGTTCAGTGATACAACATCCAATTTTCTGTGTGTTATCTAAATACCAGCATACTGAAATAAACTATTTTTTGTTGGCTTATGCCATATATTATCAGTAGCATTCTTGAAACACATTTTTGAAACATTTTTATTCTGAAAGTTAGGAGAGGTGTCAGTGACCAAGTGCAAAGCCCTGGCTGTACCAACTTTGTGTCAGGTTGGGCAGAAACTTGTGTGCTGCTGCTTAACATCTTGGCTGAAGAAACAGTGCCAAGGAGATACCTTTTGTACAAATGGTGAAATCACTAATGGACACTAGAAAACAATAAGCCAGCATGGAAATTTAAAAAAAAAAAAAAAAAAAAAAACCCATGCCTGCAGTTTCTTTTAGTCATGGAAATGGAGTGTAAAGATCTGCTGCAGAAGTTTCAGTTTGGAAAACATCTGTTTCAAGAAGGATAGTTTCTGTTTTGTATTGCAGTTACTCGGCGTTTAGCAGTTAGTGAATTGTGTAAGCTAAAAGATCCATCAATTCATGATGCTAAATTTTCCTCTATAAGCTGATTATAGAAGCTTATTTTAAGCTAGCAGTCTAGCATGGTTGAGGTATTACCCCTTCAGATGAAGCAAAAGATGTTTTTGTGTTCAGCTGTTTTATTCAGATCTACAGGGAGAATTCCTCAGCTTTTTTCTTGCTGCCTTCCCCTCCACCCCTCTTCCAGCCGCAGCTGAGTCCTGGAATAATGATATATGAAGACTTTTGTTTAGATTTCTTTTATTTTAGAATGGAAGAGGACTCATTATATCACTCAAACTCCTGACTTGTGGCTGCCAGTAACTTGATTCCCTCTTCAGTCTAGGCAGTCATTCTCTTGAGCTCTGAGGAACTCAAGGGTGTTCTGAACTTAGATGATGAGTGATCTCCTGCAGTTACTTGAGACCTAAAGCCAGTCCTGAAAATCCAGTGTGCTGTTGCTTGTGTTTCTGAAGCAGTGTTAGTAAAATGTTAGACTAATGCAGGATATTTGTAGATAAAAGTAGGTGGAGGGAACATCTCTTTAAGATTCGCTTATCGGTGTGAGGGAGGGCAGAGCAAAGGACAGCCATTTGGCCATGAAAAGCCTTCTTCAGACTTCAGGGCTTTTTGTCTGAGAGCTTGTCTACCATCTAGGGTTGTAAAAGGTATCTCCTGCCAGATCTTGTCCTGCATCTGTCCATAGGTTGTCAGTTACAGCAACATGCCATCAGAGGAGTAGAGGGACAAGTTAACCTTCAGAGATACTTGAAGCTGGAAATGCTGACTAAAGTTTTTTATGAGTTTTTTGATTGGTTTGGTTGGTTGGTTGGTTGGTTTGTTTCTTTTTAATTTGAAAAAGATTTACTCTCCTCCAGCATCTTTAGTTTGAACTCTTGTTTGTGCTGTTCATTCAGCCTCTGTGTCTCAGTTACCTGTTGACAGCACGTGGAGTATCCAGCACACTGCATTCCCTGCGTAGTTATCAGGGATCTGACAGGGAGAGCATGGAGGGGAGGCAGGGGCAGCTTCAAGCCTGATATTTCAGGAGCTAACAGCTTTCAGCATGGACTAAACTGCAAAATCTACTGCACAGAAATCAAGGATGTGATCTGTAAGATGGGACCCTCGATACTTCTGTGTTGGCATCACTTCTTAAGGAATTAGAAATAATGAAATGACATCTGCAAAAAGAAATAAACTATTCAATTGGTTTTTTTGTATCTTTTTATTAACCCAATCCTGTTCTTCCCTTGGTGTTCTTGTTTACCTTCTTGTCCTGGTAGGAGTTAGAATGAAGTTAGCAATCTCGTCTCAAATTCCACTTCTAAGATTTTTGTGTACCTCACATACATGAGTAGACTTCACTAAAGTAGACTTTGTGTAAAAACTCCATTTTTCATGAACCTGAATGTAATGCATTCCTAGGTTTTTGGAGGTTTGTGCTGCTCTCTTGATAAGTTTAAACAAAGAAAGGCTGTTTCTGTGTGCCTTTCACAGGCGCTGTTAAAAGCAATTGTGATGTCGAGGGGACTTGATTGCTATTTTACTGTGGTATATTTCTAGATTTCTGCTGTGTTGGGTGGGTGTTCATGCAACCAGCTCTTCAAATTCCTTTTTTGATAACTAAACTTGAGAACTGTGTTAATTATTTGTTTCTTCTGATTAGCTTTTTTTTTTGTTTTTAAAGTGTATAAAATTAATTTTTCTAAATTCTCATTAGTGAACTGCAGTATTATGTAAGTTAATAAGGAGAAATAATTATGCACAAAAGTTCTGGTAGGCTTGTGTGCTCTGTTTCATTATTCAGTTCCAGAATAAAGTTTTTGTTCAAGCCTGACTAGGAAGTAATATTATCAGCTTTTAATTTGGTCATGGAATGTATTCTACGTAGATGCGTGCAGGGAAAATTTGAGCTTGGAAAGTAACACTTATTTTGTTTGGCAGACAAGATCATAGATGAAGGACATCTAACCAAAGTGGAAGAAACAAAGCTTTTGAAAGGTTAGACTTCTGGATTATTTAACTGTTTTTGAAGCATGCTTTTTCTGTCACTCAGTGCATGTTCTGTGTTAAGCCAGCAGTTTGAGTTTTGATTGAATATGCATTTGAGGAGAAATTCAATAAAGGGGAGGGAAGTTGTTTGCTGAACTCTATTCCAAATACTATTGTAGGCTAAAAAGATTTAATAGAAACCATTTTTGAATGTTGAGTATATGAAACGCTAGTCTCAATATTGACTGAGTTCTTACTTGAATATGCGTTTTTTAAAGAAAGTAATGTTTATAAATTCAATGCAAGCTTTAGTGCCTGCATGAATTCAAAATGGGATTTTGGTTTTATTATAGGGCCACATAGAAATAATGTTTGGTGTAATCTTAATTTTTATTTAAAAGTGTATTTTAATTGGACTATTTTCTATCTTATACCCTCATACCTTTAAAATAAGTATTAACCCCCTAAATGTGTCTTTTGCACGTAACATATATCTGTGCCAATAGCTCTTTAATGTATAAAACAAATTAAAGGAGCTAACTCAAGGAACAGTCATCCTTACCTTACAATGCCAAGGTCAGGATTGCTACCAAGTGTGCAGGTCAATATTTCTCAAGTGCCTAATAATGTAAGATGGTTTGGACTTGCAGCCTCACTCCTCTCTTGCAGCTTTTTATTGATGTCTGGATATTCTACTTCAGTTCTTTACCCTCTGTCTTTCTGCAAAGTGTTGTTGTGTTGAGTGAATGTTAGTTTGTTAAAAGGTCCAGTGTTTTAGAAACATTTTAATTTATCTTCCTTTTTAATGCATGGAATGGCACCTTTAACTCCTTTCTGTATGTGAGGAAGCTATAGACAAGGTGCCATATTTGGCAAAAGAATGCATACAATAACTGTAATGTAACACTTGCATGCCCCTTCCATTGCAAAGCTCTGAGCTATTTTTAGTGTTTGGTAATATATTCTAACTCGTCAAGTATGATGTCAACACATTTTAATATACTTTATCACTTTGGCTATATTTATTCAGCTCAGTTTTATTATGGGGAACAACTGCTGTGATATAATATAGTACGGGAAAGAGTTTTGTGCTTACGACTCTGGTTCCAGAATAGGAAGCAGGTTTCTAATAGTTTGTCTATCTTCTGCTGTTTCACATGTAGAACTGGTGCATCTTTCCTTTGGTGCCTAATCTTTTGTGCCTTGTTTCGGAGGGGGGACGATAGGAGGGTGGAAAAAGCTGGTGTACCAAGGGTGGGTGGGAGGGAAGTATATAAGGGGGTGCTGTGGGAGAGAGAATTAATTCAGTGGTTGGAACTTGCACTGTTCCTCCCATTTTGCGCAGAGCAGGAAAGCAGTATTTCCATGGATGCCCAGATATGGTAAAGTTAGTTGGATATGGATCTTGCTCAGCATAGTGCTTCTGGATCAGCCACTAACAAAAGTGACATGGGTGAGGCTTTTAGGTTATACTTTTCTTAATAGTTTGAAAAATAATGTATTACTTGATTTAGTAATTACTACAGTTTTGATGAGAATCCTGTGAGCTTGGTTCTATGTGATAATGTAAAATGTTTTGAGTCATAACACTTTTAGATAGTAGTTTAAAAACCTTATTCCTAAAAATAAGAAAGATCCCTTTTTTTAGCAAAGAACCATCCTCCCCCAAAGATTAAGTTTTTAACTACAGCAATCATTATGAATTTTGGAGTCTCCTAAAATGGGAGTGGTGTTTGGGATATCTGTCAGGTCTGAACCTCTAATGTGCTTTAACTGTACAGGTGCTTTTCCTCTTCCTCTTCTCCAGTGATTTCAGTTGCATTAGGATGGGAAGTGTCTTACTCTTCATCAGTTGCTTTGTTTGTACTTGGTGCCTGTTTCATGTACAAGTGGATGTTAATCTAGCACTGAGTTATAGAAAACTTTTCGTGTTATATTAAGAAAAGTTCAGAGGTTTTTTTTTCAACCTGACCATGTTCTGTCGTGTTGATTTCCTCGTGTAGCTGCACAGGTTGTCTCCAGTTTTTAGTTCTTTTGTTTTGGGGGAAGTTATTTCTGTGTAGTCTCTTGTTATTTGAAAAGATGTCTTATTCCCTTGGTTTTTACTTATTTTCATACACTAACCCTGTTGTATAACACAATTCATTTATTGATGTTCTTCTTTCTTCCCATGTGCTGATACTTCATTTACTTCATTGTTGCATGCATGTTATCTATGTGTGGTGAAATTATTTGTGTTTGCTGTGCTTTTCTCCGTGGATGGTAGAAGTTGTGTACTGGGAATGCTGTATTGACCCCTTTTCTTATAGTATCTCTGCCTGGAACTTGAGACTCAGAGGAAACCTCTGTTAACCTGCAGGTGGGCAGCAGTGCTGTCAAAGCAAGGCTCTCAATAGGCAGCCAAGAAAGATTTCATTTTGCATAACATCACCTGCATGTTGGTGACAGTTCCTTGCTGACAGACCTGCTGGGTTAGCCCACACCAGAGATGGTGTGTCTTTTTTTAATGGACCAATCAGAACTAAACCATAATTGTTATTTAAGAAAAAAATTTTAAAATGTATTTCAGTCACATGTAATTCTGTGAGTCGGAGGTGATTCTGTGTGGGACAAAGATGCACTGGTGTAATTAAATCCTCTATTTTAAAAATATGTGTTCTCCACTGAAAATCTAGAACTGGGAAAAAATCCCAAACAACAAAAAATCTAGCAAACCAAAAAAAAAAACCCAAATCAACTGTGGCTTCACTAAGCTGCATGTAATAAAGTGCTGGATTATATATTAACAGATATTTCATGAAGGTAGTTTTGTTTTTTTGTGGAAACAACATACACTGCTTCTCTTAATACAATTTAAACTGAAAATTCTATAGAAACTAGTGTATTAATTTATATTGCTGTGATTCTAATTGTTCAGACCACACTTCTTTTGAACAGTATTGTAATGACAAGACTTGTTATTATTTTATCTGTCCAAAATACTGAAACACAGTTTTATTCTTAACAGCAGTTTCTTTCTGACTTGCTACAGTATCTGCATTGTTCTAGTTTTCTTTTCTTATTTGTTTGCTGATTGAATCAGCTTTTCCACAGTTCCAGCTGGCAGGAACACAGCATTAACCCAAGTTCAAGCTGTGCACGAGGCAATTGCATCCCTTATTAGAGGCTAGGCTGGGTTAATGACTCCAGGGATGCGGAATCCATTTTAGCCCAGACTTGCAAAGAAATAAGCAACCAGCAGGTTTTTAACTGTTTCTTGAACCAAGTTGTTTTCTATTGACATTTAGCAGTAGTTCGGTGTACAGGAGGAATTATGAACAAAGCATTTATTGATTGTAGTTGCTTTTCTTTGTCTCTTGCAGAGAACCAAGCACGAGTCAAAGAATCGAACGATTTGTCTGACACCCTTAGCCCAAGCAAGGAAAAAAGCAGTGACGACACTACAGGTAAGAGTTTAACTGACATTTCTGTAACCTCTAATTAGTTTGAATTAAATCTAGGTAATCATGAGCAATTTCTTAAAAGAATGGAGTGTATTATGCTGAGTTAGAGACAAGTTTTGAGCAGTATTGTCTATTTTGCGGCTTCATAATTTGACTCTTGTGAATTGAAAAGGACATAAAATCTTCCGTCCATGGAAAGAATGTATATATAAGAACTGTCTTCAGTCTGCCTGCTCTCTGAAAGGTGTAGGTTTGTTTTTTTTTTTGTAGATGCTCAAATGGATGACCAAGATCTAAATGAACCTATTGTCAAAGTAGCTCTTCTAAAAGGTAAACAAATTTACTTTTGCAACTTTAAATGCATAATCTTTATATGTAATCTTTTTATCTAACAGGTTTTTATCAAATGTGCAATAAAATAGATTGCTGGAAGTCAAATATGTTAATCACGTAGTATGGAAGAGTTAAATATCAGTAATGACTCCTTTGGGTGATATAAAAGCACACTTTTGAGTGTTACTATAGAAATAATCTGTGTATAAAGGTAATCTCTGTACTCACCAATGCTGTTTTACATTTTAGGAATTTACATGTAATTACTTTTGCTTGAAAAGTAGAGTCAGCACACATTTAAGATTATACTGTGGAGAAGAGGGGTTCTTCCATCGCTGACATTTTTCAAGCATTGTCAAATTTTACTTGCATAGCTTCCATCACTGTCAGAAATGCTTCTGTTAGTTTGCAGCTGATGGGTTAATCAAAACAAGATTTTAGATTTTCTTTTTAACATAATCAAGATTGGAACTTTGTGTCATAACTATTTGGAATTATTATTGAGGCTTAGCTTTGAGCTTCATTGCTATAAAAGTAAAATTTTTATTGGTTTTGCATTGAAGGCATGTACTTAACTAGCAAGCTGATACTTACATGTTCATTTGCTGAAGAATTTTTTGGCATATTAATTAGTTATTACATTTAGAACAACTGAAAATAATTTTGTGCTTCTTTACAATTAGGCACTTGATAAGATCTGTAAAATTATGGTCTTATTGGGATCACAAGTAAAAGAATGTCACAGTTCTTTGTGATTCAGAAAGGAAGGAAACCATAACGGAATGTAGGAGACCTGTAAAAGAGCTTTTCTCTGCAATTGTTTACACTCCCTAATTTTATAAAGGAAAGGCTTCCAAAAATTGCACAAATCACTTTTGCTGTTTGGCAACATGTATAAAATTGAGTTTGATATTTCCCAGTGGACATCAGTTCAGCAAAGCAGTTTGGAAAGGAGTCTTTGAGATACCGGACATGTTCTGTTTGAGGTTTGCTCTAAAATCTGCAAATAATAACAAGTATGTTCAGTGACTTTCTATGCTGGACGTGGAACTTGATAATGTTGTTTGTAATGATTATAGTAGTCTTATTTTTGGTTATAAAACTGAGGTTGACAGCAACTTTTCTCTCTTCCTCTTGAGGCTATTTATGGGCATTCCTATTTTGCTCTCACAAAACCATTAAAAAATATCTGTGCAATGAATCATTTGCCCTTTTAATTTTTATGAAGAGCCTATAAACCCACAGTTTTGTTTGAGTTTTTTTTTTTCAAAGAGCTACTTCATGTGCCTGACTTTGTCCTAAAAAGGACAAAGTCAGGCACATGTCCTTTGTCTTATTTGCCTCAGTAAGGTTTTCAAGTGGACTTGTTATGCAGCTGTATAATTAAGGAAGAGTGAGAACATTTTTGATCTGGCAGCTGTTTGGAATGCAGAAACAGCGGTCTTGTTGAAATTTATAAAACAAATTAATGGAACAAGAAAATTATGAGACTTCTGATTGCTCTAGTTTCCTCCAGGCACTTTCCATCAAATTTTTTGAGTGCATTCAGGATTTGAATCAAGTTCCTACAAGTCAGAATCTGGCAAGATGGGGAAGGGGGGAAGCTCTGACAGATTAGCTGGCTTTGTTTTTTCCCCCCACAAAGTAAATGACATTATTAACCATTCATGACAGTTCCATGGACACTTCTGTTTAAACAGGCTGTTTGTGACTACCTATTGCAAAGTTAAGGGCAGGTAAATGTTAAACAGATGGGAAGGAGCAATAAATGTCATTGGAAGATTGCTTATCTTGTTGCTACCAATGTCCCTGTGTTTTCTTAGAAATTACAAGACTGATCCATGGAATCTTAGTAGGAAGTGTATTCAGCTGAGGGTTTGCTGAATAGTGGTAATTTACATAAGAAATTTTGAAAATCATCAGTGGTCTGTTGGCTCAAAAAGTTTGGGAACATTATTTTATGTCAGAATAACCAGATACTTTATTTTAGATATATGATTCAGTTTTCTTCATGTGGATCTTATGATGCTAAGAAAAAAATCTCAGGATTGTAATTGTTGTGTCTCACTTCACCAGAGTACCCTGAAAATTGTCTTCTGAATAACCTGAGAAAATCCTGCAAAATTCTGAAAGTGAACTTTCAGAAGTGAGGCTTGAAGAAATACCGGGCTGCTCATAAAGTTCCACAGGCCAGGCACATACAGATAAGGGATAAGCTAAGACCACAGCCTATATGTGCTTCTGTATTACCTCCTTAGAAAAAAAAAAAAAAAAAAAAAAAGTTAAAAAGTTTTTAACCAATTTTAAAATTACCTGTAGAGTTAATTTTAAGGGAAGCCTCACTGTACTTGTGTGGGAAACAAAGTAGTATTAATTGAGAACATTTCTTAAAATGTGGCAAACAAACTGATCACAGATGAAAATTTTCCATGAGGTAGAAGAAATGCTGTGTTTGACCTTTCCTTTTTTATTTAATTCTTTCTGGCACCTTGTTTTAATTAATGGTAACTCCTTAGCCTTCTCTGAGGACAATTAGTCGTGATGTGAATTTGCTTCTAAAGGGAACTGATTCTAAGCATGATGATATTTAGTAGATTTGTTATTTGTAAATAGGGCAATCCTACTCACTGAATAAGTACTTTTTAAAGCTAGAATTAGGACAGAAATTGTATTTACTTTGAACTGCAAGACATTTAATTTTCAATTTGAGTAAGAATAAGAAGCTAATATTTTCTTGTGCTTATATATCTTGGGTTTGATTTAGAAGCACATCAGGCACGTGGATATTCTGCTTTTGTGGTGATGTAGGAAAGAGTTTACCTTGATTGTGCCTTTTCTAAACAGATTGTTGTCCCTTAAATTGAGCCTCTCGTCTCTTTTGAAGCAGTACTGTCTCTTATGATGTGTGCTTTCATTGACTGGAAAACACTGCCACCATAAAGTTCATTTAGGGTGTCTGTTGTTGGATTTGGGACACTACTTCGTTATCAGGAGTGATTTGAGCATAATTTGTCAACTTCCTCGTGCATTTCTTCTGAAAAGTCTCATTAAGGAGGGTTGAAAGTCTAATTGCCCTAAATCTTTTTCCATGAGAAGCTAAGAACAAAACATGTTCAGTAAAGAGAAACTTGGATTTAGAACTAATAAACTATAAAACAAAGTATTTGGATGAAATATGTAGTCCTCTCTGTTCTTTCTGCTCTCATAATTTTGTTCTGAAAAAGTCTAAAAGCACATGTATGTTCTCAGCTCTGCTCAAACCCACCAGTTCATTACTGAGAGCAGGAAAAACAGCCCCTTAGAGAGATGCAGTATGAAGACTTTAGCATGATTTGCTAAACCATTTTCTTAATTAAGTGAACAAGAAAAAATCTATAATTACATTATTGATAACCTGTACAGCTAAATATGAATGTCAGAAGTACAATGATGAGCTAAATTATCCTTGGTTTTTTTGCCTTATTAATGAAAGGTCCAGACAAATCAAAGCAATATTTTTTTTTTTAAGCCTTTATCTTAAATCCATATGGTCTATATAGTTGCAGACGTTTTTTGACCAGGTAACTGTGTAACTCTTTTCTGTCCACCCTCTCCCATGATACACAACTGAAATTCTTTCACCAGTTTCCATACTTTACCTTTCTCACCAAACTAGCTTTATATCAAGTTTTATCTCACTACCTATAGAGTTTATTAGTTCTGTTTGTGCCTACTGGAAGATCAGTTTGTGTACAGACAGTGCTTAAGGAAAATCGAGTAAATGAGAGTTTGCTGGATAATGTTCCTGATTTTGCAGATGCCTGCAGGCTGGAGTGTTCTGCATCTAATTTCTAGATGTGTGCCCATTAGAGGACACTGCTCTTAGTAACAAATACTTAGTTTTCCTCTTTTAAATTCCTCCAAAACTTCAGCTGTGAAAGTATTTAATTTGTCTGTGACTGCAAGTCATCTCTTGTAAGCCTGAGAGTCATTTAATATGCATTTTGGCTAATACAAAATTCATGGGGAAGAGCAAATGTTTTTATTTAGAGTTTAAATAATGTGCATAGATTTATAATGATATTAAAGATATACCTAATATTTTAAGGTTTTTTTTTTAATTAAGTGCAATATTTATCTTATTATTCACTAAGGCCACTGAATGAAATAAGGAGGCTTGAATTTTCTTCTTTGTCTTAATTTTGGTTTTGGAAATTTCCCTAACTTTTTCCTTTCCTTGTTGGTCTCCGGGAGAGAGAGGGAGGTTGAGTCTTGGGATGTGGTGGTTGGGTGGCAGTAGTGAAACATGGAATAGCTCTTGCCTGAGCCTGTGCACTGAGACAGGCTTAAAGCAGCTTCCTTTAAAAAGAGACAAGTTGTAAACACAGTCAAGGATTGTCTTAGGCTTGTTGTTCCTTGTTTTGTCAATCCAGAACTCCTTGCCAGTTTATATAGTGTTTTTTTAAACTCTCTAATTCTTCCTTGTTAATTTCTGTTTCATATTGCATGTTATATATAACAAATGTTTTAAAGTTTGCATATGTTTTACACTCTAAAATATATATTAATATTTTTGCTAATATTTGCCTAATCCAATTTTGAGTTTAACTAACTTTGGAAGATTTGAGTAAAAAGTTGCCAATCATCACATAGCAGTGCAAATTAAGCTGTTGTACAAATTTATGATTCAAAGAAAATGTTCTTTTATCAGATGAATTGCAGGGTGCACAATCAGAGTCTGGGGCTAAGCAAGAAATTCAGCAACTGCACAAGGATCTGATTGAAGCCCAAGAGCTAGCTAGGACAAATAAACAAAAATGCTTTGAACTTCAAGGTGAGACCCAGATCAACTTGGTTCTGTAGGGTATTCATTACTATTGTATATATCAGCTAGTTCAAGATAAGCCAAATGTTTTCATAGTATTGAATGCATACTTGAATTCTGTGTATTTCATCCATATTTCAGTCAGATAATGGATGTGATTGAATGTCTTCAGTGGTAGCTCTTTGTTAGATCATCCTATCAGTTATGTAGTTCTCTTGTTTTTGAGAGGAAATAGTATAGTCCAGTTTAATTGCGTATTGTCCAGTGTTCATTAGGGGTTATATTTACAGCCTTTTTTTTTCCTTTCTCCCACACCAGTTTGCATTCAGCCCACATGGAGTTTTCTGATCAGGCAACAGATTATATCAGTTTCAAATTTACTGTAATACTACCATAGTAATGGAATGATGTCTTAGTATTAACTTTTATTAAACTACTTACACAGTTACTACCTTCGATAACTTCCTGAAGTAATGTGTTTGTTTAATCTTTTCATTTAAGGAGAAGTTGTGACTAGAATTAATTACGCAGGTGAAATACATGTTCCTAACAAAAACTCTTGGGCAATTTTCACTTTTATTTGTAGCTCTCTTGGAAGAAGAGAGAAAAGCATATCGAGTGCAAGTTGAAGAATCCAACAAGCAAATAAATGCTCTGCAAGGTAGGAGTTTTTTCCCCTCATTCTTTAGAGAAATTGTTTTGACTGTTTCTGTGGCATCATAGTCACTAATAAAGGAAAATGTTTATTTGAGTGTGTGTTTTCAGTCTGATTTCTTTCACCATATCTTTGAATGTTGTGGAATGTTTCCTTTCAATTCCTGTAGTTCTAATAGTAATTTAGGAAATGCAAAAGATGTAATCTATAATAGATACCTCTTCTTCATCTCCCTTTAGTCTTTCTCAGTTTTGATGATCCAGGGATTCTTACTGTGATTGCCTTCAGAGCACTCAGAAGCTTTAGGTGGTTTTTGCGCTACTCGGTCTCTTCACTTCCTTTATAGGATCCTCCTAAAGAATTTTTTCGCCCAGATCCACATCCAGTGTCAGAGCATGCAGTAAAGTTGCTGCAACAGACACCCTTGCCTTTTTGAAAATTGATATAATCAATCATGCTCTTTCAGCCTAAAATGTGTACAGCAGGATGTAATCCTATGTTTTATGTAACTTCTGAGTCACATGTTCTGTATCATGTTAACTTCTTATTCATGTGAGTGAGCTCGTTGATCAAGAGTCTGTCAGACTGTCCAGCCTTAAGGTCAAAAAATTTTATATTACATTGTAATTTCCTTAGAGCAAGCAATAGTTTGAAGAGCTACTCAGCCACTGATTATTACAAAACTCAGGAGCTTCATCCCTTGGGATCTTTATCAGCATATTATTTGCTTTGGACCCAAAAATGTCTGGAAGGCAGATGAGCAGACAGGCAGGTGGACTGACAGTCCTGATTTTCTTAGGAAGTCAAAATAGCCCTAGAAATTATTTTCTGGGCAGTAGTGTGTTGGATAATGTACTTGTCATATACTAGTTATACTGAGAAACTTCTGTAATAACTCTGTTTTATGTGACTGTCAGCAAAGAATCTTTCCATTTTCAGTTGTTGCTCTTGTAAGAAAGAGAAACTTAAAGAATGCTCATCTTCAGAGTGAGAGGAGCAATTTAATTTTGAGTGTCTTCTTGCTAATAATGAATATTCTCCAAGTAGTAAATGCTGTAACAAAAATTAAAAAACATTTGGTAGTTATTTCTAAAAAAAAAAAACAACTTGACAGAGCCAAACTTAAATGCAGGATTCCTCTTCTTGATTCAGTACTTTTTTGTTTTCTGGATCCTTCTCAAGAGAGGTCTTGCTAATTTTTCCTCCTCTCTGTTGTAGTTCAAAATGTTCTGATGTTCACTGTATGCTTTGCTGCTTCCCAAACTTTTAGGGTGTGACACTGTTAGGGAAAAGTTTTCAGGATTCTCCCTTGGCAGCCCCTGTGAGCTGTAGGGGAGAAAAACCTTGGCAGCTTCATGAAGTAACATTTCTAGAAATATTTTCAGGGAATCTATGTTTTAGGCCAGCCAGTGTTTTTGTCTTCGTGATAGAAAAGAGAAGGTACCAGAGAAACAACTGAGATCGTGTGTCTACGTGTCAGGTTCATTAGATGAACACATAGGTAGAGCAAGGAAATTCAAGTAACTCGTTCCTTATTTTTAAAAAATGAAAGAAGCAAAGCATTCAGTTGAGATGAGGTAATGGCTTACATAAACGAGAGATGTAATGGAAGTTTTCTTTCTAATTGTCCTCTCAAATTCTACCCAATGCTTCAGAAACCATACTATTGTTAGTAGTAACTTTCCTATGTAGTTATTTCTACAGCTCTGTCTAACTTAGAACTCCTGTATGTCTTTGTATTTTCAGTCCAAGATTCTGCTTGTTTTTAGGGCTGAACATCTAAAGGGAGAGTTGTTCATCAACAACATGCACAGGATAAAAAAGCACATTTCTTTGAAATGCTGCCAGCACCAAGAATCAGGAGTTTAGCTTGACTTGATGAAGAAAATACTGTCAGGAAGATATGATTTACATTCCTTTGCTTGGGCACCTGCTGTATTAGCAAGTTGTAGTTCTTTGTGTTTTTGTGCATATTATTTTGGTAGGTTCAAGGCTTCTAATATCAGGCAGGATACATGGAAAGGCAATTGTTGATGCATCATGTGTTGACTGTCAGGTTGTTCCACTGCTTCATTTGCTTTCTGTTTGTATAAGCCTGTAGAAATTATTTTCAAACAAGGTCATAGTAAGCCTCATTTTGTTCATATATATTTCAAAATCCATCATGTTTCAAATGTTTTTATTATGGAACAGATAGACTTTCATCTTACATGGAATTGCCATACAATTAATTTACTATTGTCTATAATAGCTCTTAGGTATTACAGTATATAATAAATACCATATTTTTCCCATTATGTCTTTTTCCTTCAAAGTGGAGAATTGGGTAATTCATAGATTCTTTAGTGTATTTAATGAGATAAATGTCTTGCTGGAGCTTGCTTAGAGGAGGGCACAAAAAAGGTGAATTTTTCTTCTTCATTGCACATCAGCTAAGTTACACTAACATAGTTTCTAGGTTGTACCAGTGTATGAATTCTTTCTGAATTGCTGCATATGTAGCTACTGAAAAACATCAAGTATATTTGTCATGGAGGTGTAAGTCTCTTTTGAGTAGCTCTGATGCTCTATCAGTTTACAGCAAGACTCACTCACATTCTTCCTGTCATGTTCTATAAAGGATTGAGATGACAAAAATAAATGCAAGTAACCTAGGAAGGCTACTCAGCCTTGGTTATCCTGCCCATGCTTTTCACTGTCCTTGTTTTGCCCTTTGGTTCTGAAACATACAACTTGAATCTGTAATTCTGACCCTCTATTGTATCTTACATTAGGTTTTTTAAGTGCTCTTAAGAATTTTACCTTTTCTTCTCACAGTAATTCTTCATTAATTTAATAATTGCTTGTTTGCATGTTGAAATCAGTGAAATACATTCTTTCAGCAAATTAAACACTTTGCTGCCATGAGTGTTATAACTAGTTCTCTTGTTCTTCATACTTCCCTTTCCTCTACTGTACTTTTTTTAACTGTTTGCACTGGATTCCATTTGTGTTTGTCTTTATGAAAAATTGTACTGAGAGATGTCTTTAGTAATGAAAGGGTTATAGATTGGAATAATTTATAATGTTTACTTCATGCAGAAATGTCAAGTAGCCTCGTGTATGACTGCTGTACATTTACAGTAAGCTGTAAATGATAAAGGACCTTCTTCTAGCTCAGTATACATGGTGCAGCTGTCCTTTTCAATTTCAAATTCAGCTTTGACAAATGCTTTTTGCAAAGAAATAATGTGTATTTCCTCTACTGCATGTCAAGAACAGAGTAGAAATTATTCTATGTCTCAAATATTTATAGACGTTGCAAGATAACTGCTGAACAGGCAAACATTTCCAGTGTAGACTTGCAAATGTTTGGCTTGTGACAGAAGCTTTCTTGCTTTCCTCTTGTCCCTGAAAGCCCCGATGTCCTTGTCCTCTAACATTTGTTTTGCTTACAGTGATGTTGGATCTAAGTTTTGTTTTTAGATTTTGGAAAGTTGCTTTGGTATCACACACACAGCACAGCCTTGTGTAAGAAAGCCTTGTGCAGACAAAATGTTTGTTTCTTTTGACCCTCTATATTACATGTCCCACATACTTGCCTCTTTAAGGGTACAGCTTTTGACAGGATAAATACATTTTTTTCAGTTGCATTAGGCTTCTTTAGTCCTGTTAAATATCAACGTATTGAAAAAGAGAGGTAAGGTTTTTAGGTTTTTTGTAAATACAGAAAAAATATTAACATGGGTGTCTGCTTTCCAGCTCAGTTGCGAAGGTTACAAGAAGAAATTGAGACTCTTCGCAAGGAAAAGGAAAATGAAATTTCAAGCACTCGAAATGAACTAGTCAGTGCTCAAAATGAGATTCTGTCACTTCAAAAAGTAGCAGAAAAAGCAGCATCAGAACGAGATACAGATATTTCTGCATTGCAAAGTGAGCTGCAGACGGTGCGAGCGGAGCTCGAACGGTGGAGGAAAGATGCCTCGGATTATGAAAAAGAAGTTGTCAATCTGCAAGCCAGTTTTCAGCTCAAATGCCAGCAGTGTGAGCAGCAGCAGCAGGAGGAGGCCTCTCGCCTAAAAGGTACTTGTTTGGAAAGATGTCACAGAGCATGGCTTCCACAGATCCTGCTCACTGTGAATGCCAGTTACTCAAATCACTGTTAGTCTGTCCCTTTGTAGTCATTTACTCTGTGTGTGTATGTATACACACACGTGTATGTGTTTATTTGTGTGTACCTAGGCTTGTGGTGTTAGATGTTTTGCATGCTTCATTAAACAGTTACTGCCAATTATTCCTAAATTAACTTAGGTACTATTTGGTATCAGTAGACCAAGTGTAATTCCACGTAGAAAAGGTGGGAAACTTCTACAGTTTGAGGGATTCATACTACCAAAACATTTCCAAGAGGACTTGTGTAGCCTCTCTATATAGTTTAAGCCCACGAAGTGGGAGCTCCTGACTTTTTAATTCTACCAAAGTTTAACCAAAGCTTATTCTTTAAACATTATTTTCCTTGTCACAGAGGCATGGTATCTAGTGATTTTCTTGCTATTTTCAAACCTTGGAAATTATTTTCTTCAAATATGCTTTTCTACCACTCTTTCTAATATAGTAGAGTTGACCCATAAAAAAACCTGTTTTCTACTCCTCTATACCTTAGAAAAAGCTTTAATGAAAACAGTAACTTGCCCAGCACTGGATCATAAACCTCATAACAGTAGAGGATACTGTAATGTTTTATGGGTGCTCATGAGAGAATTTGTGTGACATGATTACAAACAAGTGTATTTGAAATTTACAACTGATGCCAGCTTTTCCTCCATTTATTCAAGTTGTTCCTTGACGCAGTCATGAAATAATTTTACTTAATTGAACTAGCTTATTCATTGCAGCTGAACTTGAAAAGTTGAAGGCAGAGTGGATTGCTCTGGAAGCTGAATGTGTTAAACTGAGGAAGGAAAATACTTTGCTTACATCTGAACTTCACCGACAAGAGAAGGAGCTTTCTAGGTAAGGGCACAATGGTTTGTCTAGGAGGTACCACAGCAGCTGAAGAGTTTGGTGGTGGTGGTGGTTTTTCCTCCCAAAAGAGATACTGAATGTTAACTATGCACAGCTAGCTGTGGACATATGCTTAAAAGCAACACCATGACCAGCCTTGCGTGTCAGCACTCTGTATAGGGAGACAATAACATCTGTTCTTCTGTGATTGCTCTGATATTTACATATTAAGAACAATGTGTTCAGCTTTCAAGGGTGAAAAGTGCCTGTTTGTGCAAATCCAAAATGCTTAAGGAATCAATTGGGTTTTGTTTTTCAGCTCTCAGAAACAGAGTTTAGCACTAACCAGCGATATAAGTGTTCTTGAAATGTCTCGAAAGGAACTTGAAAATCAGATGGGATCTTTGAGAGAAAAACATCAACGGGATGCAGCTAGTCTAAAAACACAACTCAGTGAAGCTGAGAGCCAAGCAAAAGATTTTCAGAAAGAGGTAACATGAGATACTTCCATTTTGCAAGAATGTAATGCCCAATGACATTTTTAAACTAAAAGAAAAGGGAAAGTTTTCTTGTAAAGACTTTTTTCTCATCTGTTTATTGCAAGCAGTTTAAATGGTAGCTAAGGAAATATAAACTGATAATCACATCTAAAAAGGAAGACTTCAGGTAAATACACATGTTCTTTGAGAACTTCCTAAACTTTACTTACATGCATTACTATAGTGAAGTTACATTTATGATGTTCAGACAGGTAAATCATTATTCAGAGTCATTCTGAACATCATGGTCCAGAGGTTCTTTAGCTGTTATGAGTCAAAGTTAATTCTTTTTTTTTTTTTTCACAGTCTAATCTTCCCAGTTAGATTTGAACTTTTTTTATTTGGCAATGGGACCACATATTCTTTACAAAGATCCCCTTTTATCTTAGTGGATTCGTAAGTGCATAAGGAGAAGCCAGCATTCTGAGCATGTATTTAATCTGCCTGGCCTCTAAAGACTGTGTCTGGAAGAAGGAAGGCCATAGTCTCCAACACTTACTTGCTTCCTCTTATGAGTGTTTTGAATGTTTCCCCAGTCACTGCTCTTAGTTTCTTTTGCAGTCCTTTTGTTTGCTCTGTGGTTAATTCATCCATGACACATTCCTTACAATTCTCAGAATCTGAAAATCCCAGTTGTCTTAATCTGTTTTGTAATCAGATCAGTATTTATAAAGATGCCTCATCTTCTAAATTTGTGGTGAATGCCAGTACTGAAAGTCATTGGTTCTGTCCTTACTGAGCCCAGTCACAAGGACTGCTAGAATAGAAAAAATGGAATGTGGGCTTGAAAAAGGAAAAGCTACCCATTCTGTAGGAACAAGTCACATTCACCCAGTACTGTTTGAACTTGACCCACACTGAGGATTATGGTATGGAATGGCATGGCATGGCATTAACAAGGCATAATATTTTTTTAATGCCTGCCTTGCTCTTACCATTCATTTTGCTGTGTGGGAAGAGGATTTGCTTTACTTCATGCAGTGTTGAATTTTGCACCTATTAGAGGGAGGTATGTAAGCTGCAGCCTAGATGTAAAACCACTATTCAAATGTAAAGGACTCCTTGTTCCTCAGTTTCTTATTTCATCCTTGAAAACATCCTACATCCTTGTAGTTTTTACTCTCTTTCCAATATGATAATGAATAATTGGTATGAGAGATTAATTAAGGCTTTGCATTTACTTTGTATTTCCTTGGGTTTAGTAGTCCTAGCTGTGCCAAGCTGGGCAAAAAGTTTAGAAAAAAAGGAAATCTAAACTCTACCCTGCTTTTATGAAAAGAGACTGCACTGATGCAAGGCAAGTTAGTCTGGGCAGATGACAGGAAGGGGAGCTGTGTGCTAAGCAGATGTCAGCATGTGCTGGGTGTCCAGGGGTCCACAGATTGTTCTCTCTTTGTCTTTAGTATGAAAGAACACAGACTGTGCTCTCCGAGCTGAAGGCAAAGTATGAGGTGGCTGAACAACAAAACCAGTCACTCACTGAAGAGCTCAAACAATGTAAAGAAAACCTGAAGCTGCTACAAGAAAAAGGAAACAATGTAAGTCTGTACCAAATGTGTGGGGAAGTCAGGTTATGACACTGGCAATCCTGTTGGTTGAGGGAATATGAAAGAGTGAAATAGCAAAGGAGAGACTTTAAAAAAAAAAAGCTGTGTACCATATTCCATATTATGCCAAATTCCATTCTGGTCCTACTTGTGCAGATTTGCAGATCATTACACTGTTGCAATTCCACATGAAATTTAAATTTACAGTTGCTTGACAGTTTTAAGTATGTCCTTAGATAACTGCTCTCTTGAAAACATGACTTAAATACTAGTGAACCAGAACTAAGTAAATTTTTCTGATTTTGAAGAATGATACAGGGGTAAAAGCTGACAAACCTGTATCCAAATGAATTGAGTAAACTTTTTCAAGCTGCTCTCATTTTATTAGTATTTATTACAATGGATGTTCCCTCCTTACTCTTGCTTATACTTCTTCACCATGGTTATTTCTGATGGGCTTATGCTTTAAACAGTACAGTTGAACTGTCCTTTCTATTCACTAGTGAAATGTTTTTCAGTTTTTTTGAGAGGTTGCATCATGAGAACTGAGTTCCCAGCTGGAGACAACTTTTTATTTTACTGAGATTCTGAAATCTTCCAAACATTAAGGATGTGGCAGACACATTATAAGGTGGTCACAGCCTTATTTTAGGTCCCTTACTACCCTGGGAGGGCTGGTTTTGTCTTCCTGTGCTGCCTCTCTGGCCAGTGCAGGGTGACCAGCTCCTGTAATGCACAGTACAAAACCAGGAGGATAATGAATGCTCTATAACAGACTTCAGCAAACTATTTCTCTGACTACAAAGAAAGTTTTACAGGTCCCATCCTCTAAATCAGCTGGCTGCTGGATGCCTAAATCTGTATGAATATCCTTGCCATAATTAATTCTTGAATGTAAACCTTGAACATCATGGAGCTGTTAAAGATGTAAAGAATTCAAAGCCTTTCTCAATTTTTTCAGCTGTGTTTTCAGGAATGTGATCTCATAATTCTGTTGGAACCTGATTCTTGCTTAGAATTGTTCTGCAGTGCTCAAATAATCCTGATTTACTTGACTTACTTAAAGGAGAAGTCAAAAACAACCAGACTAAAACTCCACCACATTTTAATAGAAGAGATCCCACTGAATAAATAATTGTGAATGTGAGATTTTCTGCTCTGTTAAAAACATTAACCTTAGAATAAAAAAGATCAGTGGAAAAGGAGGAATAGTAAAGGGTTGAAATATTGTGAAGGAAATTGGAGCACCTGATGAAAGTGGGAAAACTAAAAGGAAGTTTTAGGGAGAATTAGAGGTGAGTTTTTAAATGAAAGCAGAAATCACAGCAGTTGCCAAAATCTGCTTGCAGAAGAGGAGTTAATTGTGACAGTTGAAACCCGGAGGTCAGGGTGTGATGAAGAGCATCCTCCATATAAGGGCAAACTCAACTGCTCACCAAACATTACTCACAGTCAGTAATGTAAAACATTTCCATCTTGGGGATTGTTTCAAACATCATGGATACTGGGCTGAGTTCCAAGGTCAAATTTTTCAAGTACCATTGCCCTCTTATGCTGGAATCATTATCTGCTACTTCATTTCTGAGGACAGAAAGTGACTTCCCACTATGGGATTTGTTCCTTTTTGCAGCCCACGTGTCTGAGTTTGCATATCTTAATATTCTAATAAAAGATGCACAGTTTTGTTGAAGCACCTAGTTAAATGCTCCTTGACAATAGGGGGATTTATCATGTATTGATAAGTTTGTGAGGGGGGGAATCTAATCATTTGGAGGTCATCTCATTGAACGTGATGGATATTTATCATTGGTTTCATTTGCCAAGAATGTGTATTACTTACAAAAAAATCTAAGAACTTGTTCAGTGAACCATCAAATGTTAGAATAGACAAGGCTTCTGTACTCCATTTGGGATATCGTTTAAATATTAAGTTTTAATATTTAAGTTTGACTTTTTTAAAAGATTGCAATGTTGTGTTTTTGAAATGCTTAGCGGTGTGGTGTACTACTTTTTTGCATGCTTGTACTCACTGGTTATTTCCTGATGCGCTTTACACAACAGATTTAATGATGTGAATGGTTTGAGAACATCAACTGCTCTGGTTGATTTAAACCTCTGGCGCTTTTTTGAACACTGCTGTGATTATTTCTGCCAACAGGCTTTCTGTGGGAAGGTGGCACTGTGATTCGTGGCACCTGTGGCACAAAAATAATCTTGCATGGAAAAGTCTTCAATAGTTACACATAATTTTTCTGTTAAGTATTTGCCTTGATTGAAAAAAATTAATTGAACAAGACCTAGAATACCTTCTAATATTCCTGTGTTTTGAACCATATTGGAGGTTCTATGAATAAGTGATTCCTACAAATTCATAACAGGATGAGATTTTACTTACTAATCATGATGTTTTAGAAAAGTTAAGCACAAATTTATCATTTGTTTATTTATTTGACTGAACAAAATCAAGGTAGCTTCAGCACAAACAGGTTTTAAAATATTTGGCATGGCTTGACCTTAACCTCTGTGTGTCTTTGTGTGTGCACAAATAGAGTAGGATACAGAGAAAGCAGATGTCTTCCAAGGACAGTTTAAAAAGCATTTTAGGTCCATTTTTGCTTTTAATTTTACATATCACAGAAGCTGTTCCATCCAGAATGTGCAGTAGCTTCCATGAATAGAACATAGCTGAGAAAAAGTGTGGATGGTTCTGAGGAGGCCATAAGCTGGATGAACCCTGCAGTCTGGCCAGCTGCTGGTTTGGCCCAGCTGCAGCATTTGATCAATTTTCAGAATTGCATTTGGTCACAAGGCTGCTGACCTGGCAGAGATGCTGAGCTTTGTGGTATCTCTGTTAGAGATGTGCTTCTCTGCTTTTTAGTAACTGGGTGTGGATTGTACAGTTATGTTACAATCTCACGGAAATGTCTGAATTGCTGGGTTTGCCTGTGGACATAGCTGTAATTGATTGACTAATGGAGGAAAAAATACTGTTTTTCTGGAGGCTGGTGATGGAAAATGGAAAAGGCTAACTAGCAAGGAATGAAGAAATGCCTGAAAAATCCAATATTTGGTGTGAGTCTGTCTCTCAAGAAATCCAAATAGGATTTCCTCTTACTTAGAAAAACTAAAACCAACTATAAATAAGATGCAGGCAAATCAGCTTAACACTCGTATTGTTTTCAAGTGCTAAATTCCAATTTGTGACAAGAGGTTTCTTGGAACATTTTCTGCTTACTTCCCTTTATTTTTAAACATCCCTGTTCATTTGAGTAGAATGGTGTACTAACTTTGTATACCAGATTAGATAATGCTGTAACGTGTTAGATGCCTTTAATACATTTCAATTAAAACAAAACTTACTGACTTATTTTCCCCTCTCTAAATCATCTTTACCTGATTGATTTATAGCACAAAGTGATTTTTAATATCCCTTCCCTTCTTTAGCCTTCCATATTACAACCCGTCCCAGCCGTATTCATCGGCCTAATCCTGGCTTTCCTGTATTGGTGTTACGGCCCATTGTGGTAGCGAAAGGTACAAGCACTACTGTTCAGTCAATGTATGTTTGTCCCTCTCACCTGTTTGTGCCATTTCTGTATCAAATAGTGCATGGTGAAATGCTCACAGGTATTTCTTTACCTGAAGCAAACCCTTCATTTAATATGCCATTCTATTGACACTGATGAGCTGAGCAATCCACTAATCATTTAACATCTCTGTGATTTCTATAATTCTAACAGTTAATTTTGTTCTAACTGGTGCTTGAATGTACCTCTTCTAACTTGGTCTCAGTTTGTCTTTAGCAAATGGGCTGCCTTTTGCACAACGCTGTGATGCTAGGGCTTGTAAGAAAACTTAATTACTTAATTAACTGAAAAATGAAGAGTTTGCCTCTAATAATAAAACTCAACAAGCTTTGGTTCTTATCTTTGGACTAAGAAATTCCTCTCTGGCTCTAAACACTTTAATTTTTCTCACTGTTGCTGATGGAAAAATGGGAAAAAAAGACAAGAAATAGGTGGTTGGTTTGTATTCTGAACTCTCAGCTTGCATTTTCTCTTGTCTCTCAGTGTGTCCTCCTCTTAAAATGCCATTGTTGTCATGCAATGTTGTGACAGTCTGTTAAAGGTGGTGTTGCTAGGATCTGCTGCAAACTAAGTCACAGATCTGGATTTAAATGGTCAAAAGTTAAAGATGTGCATAAACCTCTGTCTAGCCTTGACTTGAGCGATGTTTTAAACATCTCAAGCCTTGGCGTGTTCAGTGACAGATTTCTCTGAGGTGTGTATCAAACCTGGAGATATGGAGCTGCAGTCCTGCAGATGATCCTCAGTCATGAAGAGCTGTGGAGTTGCCTGTGCTAGAGCAATGTGCTCTGCTGTGGTGCTCCAGGTCAGGGCTAGCCTGCAGCAGGGCTCATGGGTAACACTGTAGTGATGCCTATCAACAGGTACTCAGGACTTGCAGGAACCACGAGGTAAACTGATTAGTATGAATTAGAGCAAATATGATATTGATTTCTTTTTTCTCTCCACACAGAGACAATGGCCTTGGATGCCTGTGATGGCAGCTTTGGTTGCTGTAACAGCCGTGGTGCTGTACCCAGGCCTAACCAGAGCTTCTCCATGAGAACTGTTGTTGAATCCATACACCGTCCTCCCTTTAGAAGCTGGCAACATTCATATACTGAGGGAAAACAGATTAATTCTCTTCCTTTTTACCTCTTAATACAGCACAGCTCTGCGTGAGAACAGCAGTAGGGTCATTTGCTTTAAATTGTATAAAATGTATCTGTCTATAAAGAGGGAATAAAATTGTGATTCATCATACTGTGAGCAATATTTTTGCTTGCAACTTCATGCAAGTTTTAAATTAGTCTGTTGGGATTCTGAATACTATAATGGTGGCCTAAAGCAGGCTTCTTGGTACCAAATTATTTATAATGGCTAGGGTTATGGACACTGACTTTTAGAGTCTGATTGCTAGACTTAAGAGGAAAATACTGGTTTGGACATCCAAGCCAAGTAACCTTGCAGATACTTGGGAAACAGATGCAGTGTGCTCAGTGCCTTTCAGTATGATCTATTTTTTTTTTTTAAACTAGTGTATCATTTTACTTGCTGTTAGTCACTGAGCTGTTGGGAGCAAGACTTAAGAAAATTTCTCTTACCACGCCTTTCGAAGGAAGCATATTTTTCTTTCACAAGGATTGCTTTATTAATGGGTTTTGGGAATAAACACAATTCATGTCCAGCCTTAAAGAGATAGAGATACTGATGGTGAAGACCAGCCTAAAGTATTTAGTGTGCGCGTGTGCGAGTGTAAGCATGTGTGTGTTCTTGAGTGAACTGAGGTGTTTCTGGGAGCAAGTACTTGGTCATTTGATGGACATAGTGCATTGATTCAACTTACGTTAACTTTAGTTTGAATGTAATTTATTAAATTTCATATATTTAAAGAGATACATTCTTTAAAAGTATGAATACCTTCTCACATATCATATCTATCAATTTATTTTTTCAGTCATTTGATACTTTCTGACTTGAGCTGGAGAAGCTCTTTAGAATAAGCTTTTGTGGACGTAACTTTATTAAGAGAACTGCTACAGTACGTCTGTGATCAGCTGAGAAAAATCTAGATACATAAAATACTACGAAATTGGAATCATACCTGATGAAGTATTGTCAGGTGAAGATGATTTTAATTTGGTAGTAAAATTTTGTGGCTCCTTATCACATGGCTGTAAGTATGATGCAGTGGTCCCCATTACAAAGTTTATTTTCCTTATCTAAGTACTATAACTATTGCTATTTGCTGACTTTTGGTGGGAATCACTGTAGTTAGTGCTGACTTAAATGTAGACAGTAGTTGTCTTGTTCAGCTCAACAGTTCTGTCAAAAAAGTTTATTGAAAACTTAATATGTTAAAGAATGGTAAAGTAAAATGGCTCTGCTGCAGGAAACTTTAAGAGGGAGGTAATCTCAGCAATTCAATTGGCTTTAAAGAATGTTACGGCAATCGACAGTTTATATATTTAAATAGAAATTTAGTATATCATTTACTTTGTGAGGTTTTAAGGGTCATTGTCCTTTAATTAAAGGTTCTATCTTAAGTTACATGGGATTTGCTAATGGGAGGATTATTAGTTGGAGAAAATAGTCCACAAGTGACTTGTAGAAAATAACTATTGTCATTTAGCTCATTCATTTCATCCTTTTCATCCTTTTCAGTTGCAGGAAGCCACCCAACCACAGAACACTCGTATGCCAGTGGTACTTAGTACCTCTTGTATATAGGTTATTGCAAATATTGTTCTGAAATGCTTAACTTCAGAATTACATTTTTTTAAGTAATTAATTGTTTTAAATCTATTTTGTAAAGATATAAAAATACAATAGAATTTCTGGAGTACAGATTAAACTATTTGCACTAACACACGTGATGTGCATGATTTAATAAAATAACTTTACTCTCCCTATGCATGTTTGAGTTGGATGTCATTTGAAAACAAGAGATTCATGCTAAGTTTCTTTTGCACTAGATATTGCCACAATTACTAGGCACAGTGTCTGCAGCATGTCCAGTAAGAGCAGAAGACTTTTTTTTGTCCTTTATTTCACATTTGTGCTGGTTTCAGTGTTGGTCAAGCTGATCCCTCTGTGTGGTTTTCAGAAGTAAGTGGGGTAAGAGAGAGTAATGGAAGGCTTGGGAGAGTATTGCCATGGAGTGGGAGGAGGTGTTCTGAGCTGCAGGGTGGATGTGCCCATGGAAGGCTTGGGAGAGTATTGCCATGGAGTGGGAGGAGGTGTTCTGAGCTGCAGGGTGGATGTGCCCATGGCAGGGGTGGTGAGATGGGAGGAGCAGTGCCTGCAGGTCCTGGGCTATAGAGGAGAGCCCTGCTGGGGGAAGGGAGCCTGATGCTGCCTCCTCACCTCTTCAGCATCTCAAACTCCCTGTTTGTCCCTCTTTCAGCTACTGTTTGCTTTGCAGTGGATTCCCTTCCCTCCTCCCTGCTGGTAGCCTGTGGAGGTGGTGTCAGGAGATAGAGCCTGGTGGGGCTGGGGGTCCCTCCCTGCTGGCAGCAGGGAAGGTGCCAGGTTCCCTGGGGGCAGCTGGGGGACCCTGCACCACACCAGTTCTGCCTGGGGCTTAATTTTGCCCTTGTATTAAAGACAAATGTTCTGTTTTCAGAGATCTTTAGCATCAGAGAGCTGCAGTTTGAGGTCCAATGTGGTTGTATTAAAGGAGAAATATTTCTAATTTTATTACATGCATGTGCTCATATTTATATACACAGGTGCATAGTACATTGCATGGGGGTTTGTGCTTACAAGTATACCTGTGGTTCCCTAATACAGTGCCTTTTCCAGGAGTTCTTGACATTTGCATGTTCAAAATTATGAGGAATGAGCTAAAACGCACAGTTCACTCTTCTGTTGTGAGAATCCCTGGAGAAGGGTTGGGTAACTGGGAAGCTGCTGTTCTTCAGTGCTTCAATACTAAAACACCAAGTGGAGTTATTTTGCAAGGACTCCTTGCACAAACCTTTCTGGGTTTTATTGCTTTTTTTAAATGGTAAACGTGTGTGCTCTTACATTCATGTTTAGGTTCTTTCTTTTGTGAGGCTTGATTAGCTAAGCCTTGGACTTACTATACCAAGCAGCTTTTCACACGTGTGAGATGCTCCACTTGTAAAACAAGTGCTCTGAGCCTGCCCTGAAGTTTGAGGTTTTAAAAAGGTTCCTCATAGTAGCAAAGTTATGCAGAGAGTTGTTTTATCAGTTGCTAGTTCGATTTGGAAGATTTAGTATAATATAGAATATCTGAACACTTCTTCAGATTTGTCCTGGTGTCTTGAGTGAGGCATCTTTTTTAAATTCTAAAAGAATTTGCCTATGTGGGGACTACAATAGCAGGCCTTTTATTTAAAAATATAAACACGTGAAAAATACAGTGTGATTTTCCTGTTCCTTGTAGCTGAATTAAAGGCATTCTTCCAGAGTCTTTGCCTCATCCTTTTTGCAGAATGTCTGGATTTTTTGGTGCTAAATGGAGAATTGTGAGCCTGCACAAAATATTGTGAAAGTTCTCATTAAACGGTGAGAATTAGTATCAGATGGGTGATAGCTGAAGCAAAAGTAGTCAATCACCTGTGCATGTATTTTTGGGGTATATCCCTAAGTTATTTTTCTAATCAAGTCTTCTGAAGTATGTTAGCTGTTCCAGTTTTCTGTGTGCTTTATGTAAGATTTTGAATGTCTCCTGCCTTAATCCATAGGGTTCTGCCACTTGCAAGAATCATTTCTTCAGCTTGAATCTTTTTTCCATGACAAATCCACTGCCAAATTCATTCCACCAGCAGCATCTGAGTGCTTTAAAACACCAGGTCACCACTATGGCTTTTGGGAAGCCACTGTCCTTTGCACTGGCTCTGCAAGTGGGGCTGGCCGGGTTTCACCAGGGGACTTTTCTCCCCTCTGGCTATTCATCCACCATTAGTGTTTCATTAACAACTGTCTCCATTTGAGTCTCCATTAATAATAGCAACTGATCATATAAAAGAATTAGAAGCCATATTCTTTCCTTCTCTCTTGCATATACCTCTGGGTCTGTTTGAAGGATGATTGCTTCCTCCAAACAGCTGCATTGAATTCCCCAGATCCAGCTGATTTGCTCATCCCAGTCCCTCTTTGCACATGCTTATGAACACAGAATTCCTCTTTCTTCTCTGGTGGGGAATTAGGCTGCAGTATAGGGGATTCTTTTATGGCTTTCCTGGGTTTTTACTTTGTACCAACTTGTTGAAAGTGAGCAGAGGTTTGTCCAACAGAGGCAAGTTCTTCTGCTTGGAAGAGAAGGGCTGCAGCCACTCCTGTTTAAAAGCTGGATGCTACCAGTGTCTGACTAAAGACTCCCAGCAGTAGAAAGTAAATCAGCAATCCAAACACAGGTTTTGATGGGAAGGGACATTACAGGCTCAAGTTCCCATTTGTAAAGGTAAGGGGAACTCATCACTAATCTGGATATCATAAAACTTCTGTCTGTTTTCAGCAGCAGCAGCAGAATGTCAAGTTCAGCATTTGGTATAAAAAAAAAAGGAATTCTTGTTTTAAGAACTTCAGATAAAATATCTGTCACCTCTGTCGGTAAGATAAGTGAGCAACTACTGTTCCCTCCAAAAAAACCCCAAACCAATCCCCAACCCTGTGTTTGAGTTTATCCTGCTTTGACTTTCAAAAACTGAACTTCAATACATCTCTCCTGGAGGGTGTCCTTCTGCTGCAAATATTGTCCTGATCCAGGGATTTGACATACCATGATAATACCTTCCAATCTTACTTTATATGAAGGGATAGAATTTTTAAATTCTTTTCTTCATTCCTCTAGTTTTTGTTGTCTAGCTTTTTAAACAGTTTTTGATTTTCCAGCTGTTCTCTTTTGAAGAGTAGATGCCAGAATAGAACTTGTCCTTACAGTTACTACTTTACTAAGATCATATGAATAGGCAATAAGCTTTATATCCTGCTCTGGTATTCTTGTTTGATTGTCTCCCAGAATTTTTAGGGGGGATTCACTGATTCCTAGCTTCTAGATTTTAACTTTGTCAATCAATCACTGAACTCCTCACACCACCCCAGTATGAGGTGCACCCTGTGGCATCTGACTTTGCAATATTGTTTGGTAAAAAACACTAGGCAGCAGGCCCCAGCAGCAGCCTGTTCCCATGACTGTTCAGCACAGCACTGAAGGGTTTTTTTCCTTCAGGTTTTATAGGGATGACTCGAAGCTTTTTTCTAGACTAGTGATCATACACTGTTGAACAGTAATGAGAGAAAAACTGATCCCTGAAGCACAAGAGGGAAAATATTCATAGAATAATTCTTTCACTTAGTTTTTACAAACTGACAGCTGTTCTGTAACCTGCATTATTAGTTAACAGTGATAGTAGTGTAGCCATCACTTTTTATTGGAATGTCATGATTTACAGAAGTCTTGGTTTAGTAACACTAATAAACCCATTTTTAAAAAAGCTTTGAAAAGGGGAATTTTATTTCCTAAATGCTTTGACAGGTTCTAATTAATTATTCTACGTTCTTGATTTTTTTGCTGACTGCTTCCCATAGATTGTTCTATGATTTGCCTACATCTTAGAGTGAAGCAAAGCCAGTCCTTTTCTGAGATCAGCCATTTTACTCTCTTCCCTCAGCCCCATCATGTTGTTTGCACATTACTGACACTTCCCTCTCCAAGCATTTCAAATTTGAGGTTGTTCACATGGCTGAGTTTCTCAGTGTGCTCAGTGAGCATCATTCCCAGAGCTGGTTGTGTGTCAGCTCCAAGGCACCAAGGGATGTGGATGTGTGTCCGTGCTGTTCTGGGATTGCACTTGCGTGTGGTGGACCAGGACGTGGTCACTGGTGTTTAGCAGCCATGAGAGAGAGTGGGGATGGAACTGAGATTCTTGGGTAAATGGTTCTCAGCTGTGGGAATGGAGATGTTGGCAGGGAGAGGTAATTCCTGTGTTATATCAGGTGAGACATTGAAAATGCCAACGTGCTGCCAAAGTGTGTCATCCCTTCATCATGTCTGATGAACAAATCCAAAGCCTGGATTAAACTAAAAGCAATGTTTTATTACCTGATCATATTAGTCAGTAAACTGAGACAAAGGAGTGAAGTCATCAATTCATTCTGTTCTATTGGAATAAAATGTAACCAAAAGCTTACCTGTATTTATTTCAGTACCCATTGTTAGGACATGGATTTTTTTTTTTTTTTTTTTTTTTTTTTTAGAAACACTGCACACACACTATGGTAAAGTATTGCCTTCAGTATGGAATGAATTTGCTATTTTAATCTTTTCATGCTCGATCATTTATGAAGTTTATATTCTATTTATATTTCTTGTAAGGAGTTCTTGCTCTGGAAAATCATTTTATTATGTCATCAGTTTTGATGTGACAAAACTACTTCTTGTCTTGAATACAATGGCTCTTACTTTAAAAATGTTCCAAATATGCAATATGTCTTTTGGGATGAATAAATGGTAAAAATTATGAGAATAAATTTACATCACAACAGAAAGCTGATTTGTATTGTACATAGTCTTTCCTTCAGCCTAACTCCAAATTTCAGCACTCCACAACTTCTGAACCTGCTACACTCTGCTTTACTGCGATAGAAGACAAGTTACTAATTAATGAATCGATTAAACTGATTTCAGAATTGGAATCCATTTACCTGCTTACTTCGTGCAAATGGGATTTGCAGCCACATGACCTTCCCTCCTCTGTGTGACCTGGTAAAGCTGGGCTCCAACAGGTCTGAACCCAGGCAGAGAAGGGCTGCAGCACGGGGTAGGAATGCAAGCTTTGTTTGTGCAAGTGTAATGTGGGTTTAGTGGTGAGACATCCTCAGGGGATCAGTCACTGTCCTTTAAGAAAACCAACAGTCCTACAGTCTTTTATCTCCACTGTAAATCAGAGAGAATTCTGGAGCTCTGTTTCAGTGCTGACTCAAGAGAAGGACATTCAGTGAGTCACTCACATAGTTTTCAGCGAATTTGAGGAAGGAAAGTCTCCTCCCTGTTTGGAGACTGTGTGGTTTGGATCCACCCCAGGGTGCAGCTTAAGTATACATGGTTTCACTCCAAGCAAGCAGTAAGTCCTGGTGTAAGACCCAGGTAACTTGTGTCTTCTATTTTTCAGTTTAAAAAGTTCAAGTCAGAGTTGGCATTAAAACATTCTTTCAGATGCAGTAGATGGTTGGGGTGGGAAGGAAGCCTAAAAAGGTAATAAATATATCTGCTGCTCTTCATGGGACATTGCTGGTAGCACTTAATGTGTTACAAGTTTGTCTTGAATTTTTGTCTCCCAATACCAGTGCAGAGTGCTCTTCCTTAGACCCTAAATGAGTTTATTTCTGAGTAATGCAGCAGGTAAAAGGTGGTGATAAAGTTTGCTTGTTTTTAAAGGTTCAGCGTCAATATCTCAGGCTCAGTTGGTGTGATATTCAAGACATTTGCCTTTTCTGTTGTAAGTGTAGAAGCCACAGCTGACTGGCAGTTTTTCTGTTGCAGAACATGACTGGAATCCAACTGTAGCTGGCCGTTGTCAGAGACATTTATTGCTCTTTTAGTTTTTCCATTTCATAATTATTGCAGTGGCACATAAGGAAAGACACAGCCTGCAGCAGCTTCACAGTCATTTCTTAATTGCACTTCCAGCCTTGGGTTGGCCAGGTGTTGGTGTGCTGTGCTACATGCTGCAGCAGTAGGACATCCTTCCCCTGCAGACTTCTTTGAACTGTAATTCTTCTTTAGAAGAATTATGTCCCAGCCAATAATAAATTATTAACGGTCTCTCTTATTATTATTTTACATTATTGTCTTTGCAGTGAGTGAGGGTGTACCTTAGCACATCCATGTCCCTGTTAAGGAGGATGTTTAGTAGACAAATACCAAAAAATTTTGTTGTCTTATATGGTATGTCTCATTTGAAATCTAGAGAATGGTAAAAAATTATTTACCCCACACTGATGTTTCTTCCAGTAATTGAAAAACAAATACTGGAATAATTCCATCTGAATGAGCACTTCTGGGATGTTTCTTTGGTGAGAACTGAATTGCTTTGTCAGATGTGTAGGATGTTGCATCTGCTTGGAATGTGAGTCTGTAAGATGTCCCTGCTACTGAATGACTGCCTTAGATGGGCAGGGAAATGTATCAGGGAAACATTTGTTGGGAAGTTTGTCAGGATGGAAGATGAGCCACGGTATTGGCAGAGATAATTCTCAGCTGAAGCACCTCAGTTCTGCTCATGTGCATGTGGACTCCTTAACAGTGGTGTTCATTCGGTTCATTTAATGCAAATTGTTTCCAGTTCCCATGAAATACATTTCACTGGAGATTATTCAAACATGGTAAGTATTCAGTTGTAAAATAGAGAACGATAATTGCATATTTAGTCATATTCTGCAGCTGTGTGGCTTAATGTTTTAATTTCTTGAACTTAAGTAAGACCTCAGTGTGACCCTGTTAGCTCAGACACTTCATCAGAAAACTGCTGCATTATTCTTTAGATCTTGAGCACATTTTGGAGTTCTTCAGTCCTTTTGGTTGTGAAGATACTCAGAAAATATAAAGTTCTAACTGTGTGATGTGAAGGTTGCTTCCTGCAGCCTCTGAAGTGCAAGCTTGGGAAGCAGTGGGTTTGTCCTGATGAGTATGGCCATAGGTGTCCGTGTCCAGGTGTGAGCAGCCATCTGCACTTGAGGAGAAAGAGGATGATGACTCAGGGCAGAGTCACATCCTGTTAGCACTGCCTGGGGACACCACCACTTCACTCTTCCTGCTTCCCACTAATGAAAGCTGAAAAGCCAGAAAAAGAAGCCCCTTGAAGTGTGAGAAAGGCCAGTGCTTTCACAATCTGTGGCTGCCCAAGTCCTGCATGCAGGTGTCTCACTGTCCAAAGGCAGCTCAGGCTCAGCACTATGTTTGTGGAGCTCTCAGGATAGGGTGGTGGCTGCAGACCCAGGCACACATCATGGCCTTGCTTCCCTCCAGCTGAGAGCCCCATGCTTTTCTCTGCAGCCCCAGGCTGAGGTGGTTTGCTGTGATGTGGGTTCTGCTTTAGAGGTGATGATTCCTGCTCCAGTGTCTGCAGTGTCCAGGGTGGGAGGGTTGAACCCCAGCAGCTGCAGGACCCATCTGGGGAGGCTGTGAATGCCCATCAGTGTCTGCCTCTTGCGTCTCAGTGTGCTGTGGGCTGCCTTGTGGAGTTGGCTTTCAGCTGGAGTCCTGCACATCTGTTAACAGATGGATTTAGGTTGGATTTTGGGAATAAATTTTTCCCTGTAAGGATGGTGAGGCCTTGGCACAGAAGCTGTGGATGTCCCATCCCTGGAAGTATTTGAGGCCAGGATTGATGGAGCTTTGAGCAACCTGGTCTAATGGCCGGTGCCACTGCCCATGGCAGGGGATTGAAATGAAATTATCTTTAAGGTCCCTTTCAGTCCAAACTGTGCAATGATTCTGGGACAGATCAGCTCAGCTGGTCAGAGCAGGTGTTAGTTACACCAAAGTTGTGGGTTTGATCCCTGTATGGGTCATTCAGGAGTTGGACTCAATGATCCTTGTGGTCCCTTCCAACTCAGAATATTCTGTGATTAAGGGTATTTATCCAGTTTCTGGTTTACAGTGCACATTCAATGGACCAGCAAAGCTGTGTTTGCATGCTTTCCTGAATCAAATGATCATGGAGCAGAAACAAGCTGGTGTAGCTGAACATGAAACTCCACTTATCTATACATCCTCTTTTAGTGGGATAAAACTTTGTGCTTCTCGGTGCAGTTTTGATGGGATAGAGACTTAGATAAAGGTATTTTAAGCTTTTAAAATTCAGTGTGTTAGAAGAGTGAAGTTGGAGTTGCAATTTGTGATGTGTACTGTGTGCACAGGTCTCTGCTGAGGCATCTTAGTTTGAAAGAGGGTATTTAAAAACTTTCCCCAAATATGTTGGCTGCTTCCAATGACTTTTAAACTGGTATTGAAGCTGGAGAGGATTTTTTCTTTTGTTTCTGTGCTGCATTGCAAAACTGACTCGTTTAAGCAAGGAGCTTCTACTAACAGCTTGAGATGTCAAATCACATTTCAGAACATGTTTTGTGGTGGAAAATACTTCCCCTACAGCCTTCTTGGGGGTGTCCTTGCTGGTAGTTGCTGCTTCTGTTTTTCCTCAAATATGTCAGGGTGGTTTTGCTGAAATAAACATTTGTCATCCTCAGTACATAAAGGCCCTGGTAGCTGTATTGTCTCTGAGCATGTTGCCCCAGCAGCCCCATGCTGGATGTTTGGTTGTTTTGGTTTCCTGGACAATAAACTGGTGGCCTGGGAAACCTGACCTGGCCTGAATCACCATGAGGGGTGGCAGGAGCCTGCAGGAGGAAATTCCAGGTGTCTTGAGAGGAAGGAAATGAGGGGAAAGCAGCAAGTTTTGGGGAATGTTCCCACAAGGAAGGGAGAGGCATGGGGTAGGGGGCATGTCAGGAAGGGAAGGGTCAAATGGGTTTGGGAAGGATGTTCCTGGGTTTTGCCATAGAGGGAAAAAGTACTCTTCCAGCCCTGAAAGAGCATCCCCATCCTCTGCTGTGTGCTGCCTGCCTCCCTGAGGCAGCGTGGTGGTGGAAAGCCCCAGCTGCTGCCAGGGCAGGGGGAGCTGCCCTGTGTGACCTTGGGAGCACTGAGAGGGAAGGTGCTGGTTAATATTCAATGCACTGTGCAAGAGAAGGGCCTCACAGACAATATCTGCCTTCCTGTCCTGTGCCTGAACCTTGTGGGAAGCCTGCTCCATTCTTATCCCCTTCCTGGCATTGACCCGTGGGTCTGATGTGACCTGAGGCTTCCTGTTGGCCCTGCAGGGCCAGTACCTTCACGACCACATGAGAGCCAGGTAATGGGCTCACTTTGCCCTGAATGCAGAAGATTTCTCCTGCCTTTTGCAGCAGGGAGGTGACCTGGAGCTGTGTTTGCAGCATTAACAGGTGAAGCAGAGGATTTTAACTGGAGACACTGTTGTGGTCACTAAGGTGTCCAGGAAGCAAAGTCTTTGGTCTGGGCAGTCACAGCTGCAGGAAACATGGTGGGATGAGGTTTGGTGGAGATCACATTGCAGAATGCAGCTGCCATGGGGGCGCAGTGCCCCTGCAGGGTGGGCAGAGCCCCTGGTAAAAGCAGCTCTGCAGCACAAGTGCCAGGACTTGTGCAGGGCACAGTGGAGGGTGCACCTGAGCCTGGCTGCATCAGGAGAAGGTAAGAGCTGGGAGCATCTGTTCTGCTGTAGCAAGAGTGATGTTGGTGCCAGTCCCTGCGTGGTCTGAGTCTTGCCTTGGCTAAACTGTGTACTAGGAGTGAGATGCCTTTGATGCATCTGTTGCCTCATGTGTTGCCTCATCCATGGAGCTTGGCTTGAGCCATCCCTATGGCTGAGAGACAAAGATCCTTTTAAAACTTAAAAGAATCTTTGTTCTAGTTTTGTTTTGTCTAATTCTCACTTGTATATAATAATGTACATAATATATATGGAAAAAATTATCTTCACTTGAATGTTTTTTTCTCTATACACATGCCAGTGGAAAATCCATCATTGATACTTCCTACAATCCTGCAGACCCAGACAATGCAGTTCTCAGTACTGTTTCAATCTACATTTACTGACAAATAAAATAGTTTGTTAATTTTACCAGAAGCAGATGTCAACTTTCTAGGCTCAAAGCAAAAAAACCCACAAACCAACAAAGCCCCCAAAGCAAAAAGAAAAAAAACTCCTTTAGACTCAGTGTGTGGCCTAAACACAACTGTCCCTATGCTTGTGCCACTAATTGGGCCCTGCCTGTCCCCCTCATTAGCCCTTGGGCTTTTGGGCACTGCTGAGAAGGAGCAGCCCCATTATAGGGCAGTGGAAGAGTTGTTACATGATGTCTCTCTGTGGGAAGAAAAATTCAGTTCACACCCTGTAAGTCCAAACTATAAGGTAAAAATAATCCCTTTCTATTCTCTCCTAAACAGAACTGCTCCTGGAAAGCAGAAACAAACCCTAGTAATTGCTCTATGTCCCTGGAGTCCTTAACAGAGCATCTGCAGACATGACAGGAACAAGACCTGCTCCGGGATCCCTGCAGTTTTCCGCAATGGCAGAGATCAGTTCATGCGTTACTGTTTCAGTGCTCTGTGTGTGCTCAGTGCTGTGGCATTACAAAGAAGATGACTTTATTTTCCTGCTGCAAGGAGGTTGAAATCTTAACATCCTGAACATATGGAAGGAGAGTTTTCTCTGACTGTCAAAAATCTCATAAAATGTAAGCTGTGGGGAGAGGGGAGGCCACGTGCATGCTCAATGTTCAAGAAAAAGCTATTTGTGCTCAGTGTAATGGAAATATTTTTCAGTTGCAACTCTCCTGTGCAGAATTTTAATCTCCCTACTGTGGACAGAGTGAGAACAATGAGCGCTACATCACTTTTAACATGGCCAGTTTTCTAAGAACAGAAGAAATCTGTGTCAAGTATGTGATTTGGGTCACTTTTGCACCTCTTTTTTCTTGTCCATGCTTCTATTTATGCCCTGGCCAGTTCTTATACTCCTCAACTTGTAAGAAAGTAGGCATGGTTAATAACTTTAAGAGGAAAGAGACTGGTTTCCTAGACTTGATCTGAGGACCATAGCCTTTATTTATGTAAACATAAAGTGACATCATTTTCTGTCACAGAACAGAAGTGCAAGAGGGTATTTTAGGAAGTGTCCTTATGAGATAAGTGTGATTCATCTTCAAATGTGTATATTTAAGAAAGGTGCTGTATCCTGAGTCAGATACGTTCTGTGAATCTGACTTCACTCCAGGTCAAACTGTAACGCATTAGCAAAAATCAATCACTTTTTTTCCTTTTAAACTGTTTGAAAATTGGTGCTTGCAGCCTGCTGGGGAGTGGGAAGAGCAGCAGAGCTGGGTTTTTTGTTCCCTTTCAGCTTTCTGCAGAAATCTGCTTTTGCACTCCTCCAAAAGCCTTTTGTAAGTGATGCCTGACCCATCCAGTGATGGTAAAGGTTGCCTTGTTCCCGGGATTCAGAGTTAGTCATCCAGGGCATGGTGCTCAGGGCATTGCTGAACTGCCAGTAAAGCACTTGGGTTCCTACTGGGAAGTTTGCTGATGTCTGTTAGAAAATATCACCACAGCCAGGTTCAGTCTCTTCTCCACCACACAGTGTGGAGGAAATGTGCATCCTTTCTGGCCAGAGCTGAATAAGTAAAACCATACACCACAGTATGGCTGAGTCGCTGCCAAGGGTGAACATCTGCTCTACAGCTTCTCATTCAGCCCTTAAAGACATCCTGTGAGCAGCCAAGTGCACTGGCCTGGCTGGGTGCTTGCAGCTGTTTTGTACCTGAATGGGAAGTCACTCTCTCCAAAGGGGATGGTTGCAGATTAGCAGGCTCCACCTCTGTGCCAGCTGCACGTGTGCAGCAACACATGGGCCTGGCTGCTGGAGAGAGAAAACCCTGGTTTCTCCTCACTTGGATTTTCTATGCCACATTTACTGAAAATAATTGCTCCTGTAGTGAATTTCCATGAGCAAAGTAGACAAAAGCTCCCCATTTCCTAGGACCTGCCTTGCTGCAGGGACATGTCTCTGTGCCTCCTCTTGCTGTCAGGAAGTGACTACATCTGTGCTGGTCATGGAGGGACAGAAGGCTGAAAGTTCTTTGAGTTTGTTTGTTTGTTTGCTTGTTTGTTTAAAGATTAATAAGTGTTTAACAAGCATTAGTGATTGTTTCCAGTGAGTTTGCTTTCAAACTTGGCCTCATGCCATGGGAAAGGCTGGGGTTAAGTGCTGTTGGACGTTGGGAGGTGCCATGGCCCAGTGTCCTCCAGCCATGTCCTAAACCAGAGAACCTTCTGACCTCTCTGAATTGTTTCCCCTGTGAATGAAGGCAAATGTTACATGATACCAGGAGCAGAACAGCATTTCCCCAACCTTCCTTGTGTAGTAGCTATTGCTACTTTTCCTTGGCTTTAAGCCAAGGCTGGCTCAGGCAACCTTTGGGTCAGATTCCTGATTGTCCCGTCTGGTATTTGCCTTTTGCTCTTGCTGCTGGCAGCGCTGGCAGGCTGGAGTGGGGGGAGCACTCCTGGACTGCCCATCAGCCTGGGCTGGCTCTGGGAGAGGCTCCAGTGCTGCTGAGCTGCTGTGGGGAAGTCACCAGCTTGCTTTTCATGGCTCCTGCCAGGTTTCACTTCCTCTAATGCCTGATTTTCACACTTAAACCTGAGGCAGATCTCATCTGAAGGTGTTCTGTCTTCCCAGCTCCCTGATGGCACTTTGGGCTTTGTTTTGAGCTTACCAAGTGTCTTCACCCTCCTTTAGAAACAGCAACTTTATAAAAGCAGGTGACCTCAGCTGGTGTGAGGGCAGAAGTGAGGTGGTTTGGGGCATCTCACAAACCTGCACCAGTTCCTCACTGGAGCCAAATCAGAGCAGTGCCCCAAACAGATCCTCAGTGTGCCCCTCCCTGGTGTGGGTCTGCCCAGGGCTAAGGGCTGACATGTAGGACAAGAAGCAATTTTCACTCCTCCTGCTTCCAGGAAGGTGAGGAGATTTGAACCAGTTTTGGGGAAGCTGATCCTCGTTTGGAGAAGATTTTGGGTGCCACCAATCATGTGACAATTCTCAGGAGTATTCTTGAGATACCATTTATCCAGAAGATTTGCTGTGCCTGGTAACTTTAGGGATGTGTGTTTCTTCCCTGATCTTACTAAGAACCTGGTGAGCCATCTGGAAATTTCATCCTATGATTACTCCGGGATCTGGAAGACCTTTTGTAACTACTAATCCCAGAAACAGATTTTTCCTTCATCCTGTCTGTCAACACAGCCTTTAACTTATTTTTATAGGCTTCAGCACATGTTTGAAGCATCACTGCTTTAGGATACAATTTATTTTTGCTGGACTATCTCAGTGCTCCATATATCTACTTATAGCACTTTCTGAGGAACAGCTGTTTTGTGGATATTTATTAGCATCTTCTGTGTCCTTCTGTATTTGCACACCTAGAACAGGAATCAGTGTGACTTAGCATGCCATGAACATGAGATCCTAGGAAACTATACTTTGCAGTGCCAGCTATTTTGCTGCAAAAAAATGAGTAATGTTTTCATTGGTAAGACATGATAAATATTTCATTAAAAATATTGATCCAATTAAAGCAAGGAGGGTAAAGCAAAAAAGACTAAGGTAACTGGTGCCATGCTAGATTTTTGGTATTTTGCCCCTTTTTATTGTGTTTTGCCTTTTGGCTCTTGTTCACTCACCAAAATAACTTGTGGATGAAATTTGCTGTATGTATCTTAACTGCTCTATGGAAGGAGTGGGATATGGCAGGCAGGAATCCTGTGTGCAGGAAAAGCTGTTTAATAGAGTGCCATCAGTGTTGGGGGAGTTTGGGAAGGTCTGTGTTGTCATCTTGCCTGGAATCATAGCCCTGTGATCCTGCAAGAACATAAGGCAGAGGTTCAGAGAAGCTCCCTGGGGAACCTGCAAGACACATTCCCGTGGCTGGAGCATGGCAAAGTGATGGAGAGGCAGGAAGAGTCTGTGTGTGCACAGACCCAGCGAGGGGCTCCCTGCCAGCCCCGGGTTTGCTGTGTGCCTGTGTGCAGGAGTGGGCCCCAGGGCACACAAAGTCATGCACGGAGAGCTGCCTCTTGTTTCTTTCTTGTTAAGGAGAATTCTCAAAAGATGTTTTTATATTTCTTGGGAACAACAGAAAAGCTTGACCTAATTGCTGTTCTAAATGTAGGCCCATGGCTTCTGAAAGGCCCAGCAGGACATAAAACCACCAGTTACCAGTTCAGATTTTTGCCAGAACTTCAAAGTGTTTCCTTTTATGCAGTAATCTTAAAACTAGTCCAAGAAAACACTCACACCATTACTTAGATATTCCAGTTGTGCCACCAATATGGAAACTTAAATTATTGTATTTCCCACAGGCAAAGCTTCCATCATTAGTTAAACCTGATGGTCTTCTACTCACTTGTAGGGAAGATACAACTTCCTTTCCATGGTCTGAGAAATGGTTGCAGCTCAAAGCTGAGCCAAGAGTGATGATTGATGGACGAAAAAAATAGGATTTTAACATAGTAACCAACGTCCTATTTAGACTTTAAATGTTTTTTAATCATAGTCATATCCTTCTCTGGAAAAGAAGCTTTACATGGACCATCCAGTACTCATTTAGTAAATGCTTTGGTATTTTACTGTTTGAGATTACAGTTCCCATCTTTATCACTTGTGCATCATGCCCAAACTTATCAGTAGAGATAAAAGCTTGTGTACCTCCAGTGATTTAAAGCAAAATTAGTCTCTAGTCCTATTCCCTAAGTCTTAGTCACTTCTTGAAAACTTTGTAGGCTGTGGTTCCCCTGCCTGTACCAGTGTGGCCCTGTGTGATCTGGCTGTGTGTTCATTTTGTAAGTGAGGCCATTGCACATTTATGTGTGCTCAACAAGCCATGGCTGCTCTGCTCCAGAGATTATAACTGCATCATATCAATACATTATAAAATTAAGAGGGACATGGGGTTTTTTGGTCAGGTTGTATTGGGACTTTCTTGATCAGTGCAGTTCTGTGGGCAGAGTCTGAGGTATTTCTTTTTTCTGCTGGAGTGACCTCATGGTAGCACTTGACCCTGCAGTCAAGCCAAGGTGGGTTTGTCCCTTGGCCACTGGGCCCAGGACAGCCCCAGCAGATGCACCAGGTCCTGGTTAGGGGAAATCCTGGAATGCCAAACAACAGCCACCAGGGCCTGCAGAGTCCCATCCCACTCAAAGTGGTTTCCAATAACTACAGGATGTGTGGTCAGAAATGAAGAGGTTTTTCAAGAATCATTAAGATGTAGAGAAATCCTCCTGCTTGAGCAAATATCCTGCCAAGTTTCTCCTGGAAAATAATTTGATGTGTAAAGCTGTACCTTTTCCAGATTAAGAGGGATGAGATTTAAGAGAGAAGTGTCTAATTCTCCAAACTTAGAAAGCACGTGGGCCTCAAACTCTTTTCCCAGTTGGAAAATTTGCTGTTAAGAAAAGGAAATAGATTTTTATAAGCAATATTTAATTCAAGCATTTGGCTAATTCTCCTGCTGCAAAGCTTTTAGGTCAAATTCTGATTCATTGGTGTGGATCTGGAATTAAAGGGATTAGGAGAGGAAGTTGACTCTGAAGTTAGGAAAACTTTGGTTTCTTGTTCACTTTTTCCTACTCATCAAATGTATATTTGACCCATGTTTCTATTTTAAGTGTTGTAGGAAAACTTACTCCTACGTGTCTGCCTTTGCTCTTTTTCTGCCCATTGTCATCAGCTCTGCCATGGGTGTGTTCCATTTTACTTTTGTAGAAGGGGATCCTGATCATTCTGGACATGACATGGTTGTACAAATGCTGGGAATGTCTACGTTTATTCCATTAGTTAGAGAACGGAAAAAATGGGTGGTTTATTATTCTTATTACTCATTAAAAGTATGTGTTAAAACAGTTCCCTGTTTCACAATGTGATGTTCTGCAGTAGCTCAGGCCTGAGGGAAGCCATGGCCAGCACCTTCCTTTTGCTGCTATGTGTGTATGTATTCACAGAAGTGTGTGATGTGTTCAGGGATCCCTTTGGGGATCCATCTGAAAACTTTTCATCTGGCATTAAGGTCAGTCTCCCTCTGTCTGTCCTTGCCATTTCTCAGTTGTGTGTGTGACCCTCAGCTCCTGTTGTCCACAATCCCACTCTCTCCCAGCTTCCAAAACTTCCCATTTCCCGTTGTGAGTACTCTTATTGCTTGGTCTCAGATACCTGGCAGCCATCAATCCAAGGTAATTTACAGTGTCCTGTACCACAATCAATGATGGTTGTGAGTGCTTTTTCCTTGCTGTGTTCATAAAGCAGCTACAAAGAGACTATGGGAGGAGCCAGGTCTGCATCCCACCCTGGCTCTGGTACTGTGGAGTTGTGATGGATGTACTGCTTTCATAAACTCAGCAAACAACATTGCCAAACCCAGTGCTTTATCTGGGGCCATCCATGTGCTCTGGAAAAAAATAGCTCATCCTGGGAGAAAAGAATGATGGGGGTTTTCCCTCAGTTTCCAGTAATTACTTTGAGAGTAATTATGTTGCTCAGAAGAAAGAGCTGCTGCTTGTCTTGTGAGAAAAAGGAGATAAGAACAAGGGAGTTAAATGTGACAACTCTTTGGGATACCAGTCCTGCCAGTGCTCTGGAGAGAGGAGAGCACAGTTGTAAAAAGCCAAATTCAACTTGGGGCCAGTAATTAGTCAGGTGGGAGCTTCCCACCTGATTGAGGGTGTCCTGGGAGGTCTGGAAGAGGGAGAAAAGAAGGGGCTTGCCAAAGCAGAGGACCTTGTAATTTTTCTCCCAGTTTTCACCATGTAATTCATGCTTTGCTCTGTAAAGCACTGTGATATAGTTTGTATACATTATGTAAAATAAGTTGTATTCTACTATATTGAAGAAATACAAATATAAAATAAAGACAAAGGATGGAGTAAAGTAGCTGTGTGGTAACTGGACCCCCAGTCCCCAGTTGCACTGATTGTCCCGTTCCCCAAGACTTTGGTTGCAGGTCTCTGCATCCCTGGAATTATTTAGGTGTTTTCCACATGATGATCCAATGTTAAATACAGACTGCCCTGGATGAAAAGGGGAGCACAGATCAAATTCTGTCGCACACAGCTCTCCAGGACAGCCTGTCTTCACCACCCCCTGCTCTCCTGCTGTTTGTGGCATTTGCAGCTCTTCTGTCTCAGGAGTTTTAAGAAACAATTTTTAACTGTCCTTCACTTTTTTGAAGTTGGGAAAGCTGTAAATACATCTCCAGGCAAAACTGGCACGTGGGCCCTTTAGGAGTAGTGCCTGTCGGTAATGGGACAGCACGTCGCAAATTGTAATCTAGGGAAAGCAAAACCCCAACTCTCCAGAGTTTGAGTTGGGGGGGAGGCTGGGAGGGAGGTGAGGATGGCTGTGAGCATTTCAGATGGGCAACTTGCTATTGCAGAAATTGGAATCTGCCAAAAAATGCCGGGGGGAACCTTTTATGGGAACAAAGCCGTGGTTGTGAGCTGCCCGGCAGCAGGACGAGGTCCCCGAGGAGCCGCATCCCGAGCACGCAGCCTCCCCTCCAGGGCGGGCGGAGGAAGAGCCCAAAATCCCAGCGGCTCCCGAGCCCGGCCGCGGCGGAGGAGTCGGATTTTGGCTCTGCAAGGGCTGCTCGGGGGGTCAGCACGGGGGGGGCTCCCGGCACAAATCCTTCTGCTCTGTGGGAATTTCCCTCTTGAGCGATTCTGCTCTTTTAACCCGAAGATTAATGGAGGGGGCCGTGGAAAGGGCCGGCGTGCCGGAATGAGTTCATTGGTCTCCAAGCGAGCCGCAGCCAGTGAGTCACCCACCGCTTCCTGCGCTGCTGCGCGCCCGCAGCTCCCGCGGCCATCCCGCCCGGAGCTCCCGCAGCTCCCGCGGCCATCCCGCCCGGAGCCATCCCGCCCGCAGCTCCCGCGGTGATCCCGCCCGGAGCCATCCCGCCCGGAGCCATCCCGCCCGCAGCTCCCGCAGCGATGCCGCCCGGCCTGCGGAGCTGGGAACTCGCGGGGCCATATCTCCGCACGCTGCGACCGCGGGCTGTTAATGCTAGAAAATAAAAACTCATCTAGATTAATTACACCGCACATGTTATTCATCTATATTCCTGCTCCTTGGCCTCTTTCCCTCCCAGCATTGCTCCCCCCATTGTTTTCTGTTCCTCTTTTAAGGTGTCCTTGACTTGCTTTGGGTTTCTCCATTTTTTCCAAGGGCTGGGATGACAAAGGTGCCTGGTTGGCAGCAGTGCCTGCTCTGCCCGCTCGCCTGTGGCAGGTCTGTGTATGTGGAGGCCATCAGAGCTGACACTGGGCTTAGATGGGTCACCAGCAGTGATCTGTGATGGCAATGAGGTGCTGCAGCACAGAAGGGTGGGTGGCTGGAAGTGCTCCTGGCCATAGGATCGTAGAACATCATGGCTTGGGAGGGACTCATTGAGTCCAGCTCCTGGCCCTGCACAGGACAACCTCAGGACACCAGAAGTGGTGGTCCTGGTACGGGATGCACGCAGGATGTGTCTGTTCCCGTCATGTTACAAAGGTTTGTTGCTACATCCAACAGAACGGGGTTGAAAATTAAATCTTGCCATGCAGGGGACCAGCCCGTAGCTGCAACAAGTTCTTACTCTGAAACAGATTGTTGTGTCACACCCGTTGTTTCCCTCACGTAGAAGTGGTGATGTTTATGTCCAAACTTGTGTGCAGTCCTGGCTGCAGCACTCTGGGGTGAGGCAGCCCCTCGCTGCACTGCAAGGACCTGGAGGGAGAGCTGGAGAGCAGGGCCCAAATGCCAGGTTTTTCATTCCTAGGACCCATCTAGTCCTAGGAACAGGTAGTCTAGACAGCTAGTCTAGACCACCTGTGCTGCTGACGCATGGCCAGGGAAGAGAAGCCCCAACCACAGGTTGAGGCCTGGAGGGCTGAGGATATCCAGGTGCCCCCTCCAGCTCATCCTGCAGCACAGGGATCCTGGCACAGGTTTGTTTAGCAGTAGGGTGGGGGTTGAGCTTGGAAGGACTTGCAGCCGTCATGACTGAGTGTCACTGCCAACCTGTGCAGGCACAGAAGGCTGGAGACTGTCCCCCTGCTCTGCTGGCAACTGTCCAGCTCTGGTAAAGCTCTGCTCCAGCTCTGGTAAGTCTATTGCTGCCATAGATGCTGGGAAATGAAAAGGTGTCAGCTCAACAGGGCAGCTTATCCTGTAGGATAAGGTCTGGTTGCTGTCTGGAGCCTGTGGCAGCATTCCCAATGACTTGGGTGGGAGAAGCACCAGGACCCTGATTCCCTGAGATGATAAAGATCTAAGACTTGCTAAATCTGGACAAAATAAGCCATACTTTTGTTTTGCTGTGAGTTGTTTCATGCAAGTGACTTTGAAATTATCTTAATACCTCACAGAGGATTGTTGCACTTTCATGTGATGCCAGTGGGATCAGCATGCCAGTGGATGCTCTGGTGGGGTCCCAGGGTGCAGTGCCAGCAGCAGAGGTGGATTATGGGCATCATTCAGGTATTTTCCAGAACGTTCTAAATTTTTTGCTGCAGTCACTTCCAGCAGGTGTTCTCAAATGTGGTGACCATTTGTTTTTTCTCCAGCCTTTGTTTTTCTTCCCTGTTCACCTATTTGAACACTGTTGCCAAAGGGAAAAGGATTCAGAGAGTTCAAGAGCTGGCTGGAATTTTTTTCTTTTATTCTTTGCCTTTTTTATTTTTACGACTGCATTTTTAAATGGTATGTTTATAAGTGTGGACCTCATTTTCAAAACAAAGTGTTTTGAAACTAATTTTGCAAACAGCTGTTGCAAACGACAGCCTGGACTGGAGACCTTTCACATCTGTATCTCTGACCATGGCCCTGCAAAACCAGTGTGGAGGGTTCTGGGGTAGGTACAAGAGGGGCTCATGACCCCACAGGGCAGTAAAACATCTGTTTTGAGCACTTGGTCTGTCCTAGTGTCCCCTCATGTTCTTCCACCAGCTCAGACATCCCAGCACCACTCTTCCTCAAGAAAACATGCAATTTCTTAAGTGGTTTAAGTACAGTAATTTGGGGAATGTGCATGTTGGTGAAACAGATTCCACCCACACCTGAACCCCTTCCTCTGCACCTGCTCCCCACGATCACCAGCCTTTGGAAGCCATGGCATTTACCAGCAAAACCAACACGTCTGTGAAGATGATTTCAGTGGCACTTTGTGCATCTGCTTTAGATTGCTTTAAGTTCCAGCAAGGGGCCAGCTATGTTTAAGTGGGCTCAGAGGTGAGACCAAAGAAATGAGGCTTAAAATTCAAAGCAATCCGACCTGCCCTGCCATGGCGTAATTGTCTGAGTAAGGCTCTGGCACGGAGCCATCTCCCTGCCTCCTGGGAGAGATGCTTTAAAAGCTCCTCACATGGGCAGTTCAAATGATGTACACATGGGGAAAAAGAAAATAGTGTTTAATTGAAACTCTGTACATGTATATGTGTTTTTAGGATAAACAAAACAGATTGGGCAAATATTTACTTCTGCCCCTACTGCTACAAGGCAAACTTTCCCACAGCTTTTGACAGAGATAATCTGTTTTTTAGCCATGATGGTGAATTTGCAATGACAAGGTTTCATTCTGAATGTTTCAGGATTTCCTGATTGGTTCTCATGCAATTATTTTGATTAACAATGAGGTTTTCAGACCAACATGAAAGGGTCTTGGAGCCTTAGGAAAAACCTGGCTCTTGGTTGTTCCTCTCACTGGGATTATTTTCTGCAGCTTTCTAGCACTGGAATCAAATTATTTGGAAATCAAAGAAAACTACATCTTAAAAATATTTCATATCTCCCCCCCTCTGAGAAGGGTTTCTTTAAGTTTAGAAAAATGCTTCTACCCATGTCAAAAAAAGAAAAGCACAGAATTGAAATAAGAATGAAATCCCAATATAATTTTTAAATGAAAATATGTACTTTTAATTAAAAAAATGAATGCTTTAGGTGGTCATTTCTGTGAGAAGGCAACATCTGAAAACAGAAACTGAGAAGTATTCAAGGCATTTCTGATTAAAAAAGAAATGAGATCTCACACTAGAAACCTCTAGATGTTTCTCTTTAATTTATAAACATAGGAGGAAGCTTAAGGAATTAGGAAACATCCATTAGTGCTGTTTACTCAGATTTCATTGTTCAGTTCTTATCACTTAGATTTTTTCACCCTTTTTTTTAAGATGATGTGGAAATCTGATACTGGCTTTAGAGTGTGCATGCTAGCAGATCCCCTCCTCACTGCCTTCTCTGTACTGTAGGTGATGGCATCTTTCTGCAGATGGGAACAGTCCTCAGGAGTTCCCATTCCCAGCAGAAAATGCCATCAGTGGCAATTATAAAAGCAATGTATAATGTGCTTGGACCCAATGCATCCTAGGCAGGGTCCAAAGCAGGGGGACTGCACCTCCTTGAACTGTCCCCACAATTGCCCACAGCACACCGGGCTCCTGCTCACAGGTAGGTGAGAAGTGAGACCTGCTGCTCACAAGAGATGCACCTGGAATAACCCACCCTCTCTATTTTCAGCCGGGAATCTCCAGCATTTAATGCAGCTGCTTGCCTGGCACTGCTGGAGTGCTGGAGCTGCCTTGCCCCAGAGGAGGGCAGGGTGAGGCTCCACAGTGCCCACCCTGGCACTGCCTCCCCTCCCCAAACTGCTGGGGGAGATGGAAGGTTGATGTCATCCAGGTGAGCCTAAACATCTGCAGTGTAACACTGTGAGATGTCAGCTGCCACTGGTCTGGCATTCACCACGTCCTTAATTTGTCACCTTGTAATAATTTAAGTTGAATAGTGGATTTAAGTGTCATAGTGGCAAAACCAGTGAGGATTGAGAGGGGTGGTTTTGATACAAGCTGAGAAGCCTGTAAATGAGAAAAAACCACCGGGTTTTGCTTTCTATGAAAGTGAAGCTTTCTGAGTTCAAGCAGTTAAGCCAACTAAACTGTCCAAGTTAAGCAAACACACCAGCTCAAGGTAAGTACGTGTAGCAGAGTATTTTCTTTCACACCACCAAAAGTGGAAATATAAGCCGTGTGTCTGATGTCATCTCCATACAGATGGGTTTGAAATGCTGGCTCCCATCTGAAACATCATTACTTTTACAGTGAACTTTTAAAAACTCTATTATTGCTGCTAATATTATGTGTATGTATTTTAGAAGTAATTTCCCTGGACTCCAATAAAACGTTCTAACAGGGTTTTGTTCTCTAAACAATTTTAACCTGTGTTTTGCCTTTTGGGGAGTACTTTTGGCCCCCAGGCAACACAGAAAAAAAATTGCTGGCTAAGTAACACCAGATGCAGGAGAGACTGCTGGCCACTAGAGAGCTCTCAGATGAGAAGGCCTTACAGGTTGAAATACAAATATGTTTTGTAATGAAAGCAGAAACCCTCTTTTACTTCAGGGCACAGGGACCAGCCGTGAAACACAGAAAGGTTTTTTGCTTAGGTTATAGCAAGAGGCATCATTATCCATAATTACATTTTTCATACCTGAAATCAAAAGCTCCAAAGCTGTCCTCCCTCCAGAGCAAGATTTGGAAAATTGTCTTAAATGTTGTTTTTTGCTGATCTCAGGAATGAATGAAAAGCTGCTGCAGCCCCTTAAGGGTGTCTGCATGGGGATTATGTGTCAGCCACCATGTCATGCCCCATCAGTGGTGCAGCCTCAGAGATGCCACGTGTTGCCTGGAATTACAGCACTGCAGTCACATCCTCCTGCTCTGCAGAAAAAGGGCAAGGGGGCACCACTCCCCTCCCTCTCCCTCACTCAGGCTCCTATTACTGGGGACAAAAGTCACCTTTTGCATAACTCACAGTGCCTGGGAGCTGAAGGGGTCTGGCTGTGGTATGCACCAATGATCCTTTGGGAATCACCTTTGGGACAGGAAGAGACTGTGCCAGGTGCAGCTCCGCTGGGGAGACTGGCTGAGGGTCTTGTCATTTATATTGGGCTAAAATGCACTGGATTGACTTAAGGGATTCAGCAAAGCCTGTGCCTGGGCAGCTCACAAGTGAAGCCCAGCCACAGGGTGCAGTGTGGGATGTGCTGGCAGCAGAGCTATGGGTTACAGGAGCCTTGTGTTGGTTGTTTGCTGTGAGCACTTTGTCACCAGTGACAAGAACCCCTATGGGTTCCTGTGGGTGCCTGAGCTGGTGCACTGAAAAGGACACAGAGGTTGAGCAGGGGTGGGCAACAGCTGGTCTCAGCATGGCAAGTGCCAGTACACTTGGGCCAGTGAGGGCTGTGCCCACAGGGCACTGCAAAACCCCAGGTGGAAAACCTCCTACACAGTTTGGACCTGCTGCCTTCCTGCTGGCCCCATAAAATGCTCCTGTCCCTGCCAGGTGTGGCCTTTCATGTGACATCCTGCAGCCTGCCTGCCTGGCACATCCTACTTTGGAGGAGGAAGGTAAGGTCACACCTATCCCTTTCCTGTGTGTGCCACCACAGCTGGGCAAGAGGGCAGCCCATGTGTGGCAGCGAGAGTGGGCTTTTGTACTGAGCCATGATTTTATGCCTAGCAAGTGGTGTTTGAAGAAGCCAGATTTAGCTTAGTTTCCACTGGGGGGACAGGAGCCTAAAACTTCCCATCTGCCAGATCTGAACAGGCTGCAGAGGACAGTGAGGTGGCTGAGGGTGGGAGTGAGCCCACAGCCAGGGATGGGGGATGGGACTCAGTGCCTTGAAACCCAGAAAGTGTTTCCATTGCTCAATAGTCACACAGCAGAGGAGTGCAAGAGGAACATGGAGGTCAGGGTTGACATCATCACATAACCATTTTAAACATCTTGCTGGAAAAAGCAGCAATTGGAGTTCCTGATGGCTGCCACTACTGTGTCCTATGCATTTTAGTAGTACCACATACAGGGTCTAGGGCTGGTGTGAACAGAGCTGGAAACTCAGTGGGCTGCGAGAGCAAAGCAGAGACAGCTTCTTACCTATGCTCTTGCATGGGCATCTGGTGCTGGACCACAAAACCCCATCACCAGGAGCCCCTGTCTGATCAAAGCAAAGAGTGACATGGGTCCCCAGGAGTGGGCATGGCCTGGCTAAGGCTGGCTGGGGTTTCTGGAAGCAGGGATGGAGCTGGGAATTTTTGGGGCCCCTTGCCAGTGTGCCCTTTCAGATCTGGGTATCTCCTCTGCCAGAAGCAATTTCCACTCCTTCGATTTCCCAAGGGCTTGGTGAGAGAGAGCAAGAAGTGCTGTCAAAGGTTTTCCCCTTCCCTTCCAAAGTATAAGCCCCTGGGGTCCCCAGCAGGGATTTGGCAGCCACAGGAATGTGTGGGAATCCAGGAGGCTTCAGGACAGAGCTTAGGCGTGTACATTGTTAAGAGAAATATCTCATCGAGGACTTCTTTGCATCGCACTCACCCCCAAGTCTCAGAGCAAATGTGCCCCGGCCCACCCCCCGTATCCTGATTTGTCTCAGGTGCGTGTTCTTGTTCTCGGCAGCCTGGAACAAGGGTGTGCCCAGAGCACAGTGCCGCAGTGTCTGCTGATACTGTGCCTTTCAGGGCGTGAAGGAGTTAAAGATGGAAAGCGGACTGAAGATCAGAGCAGCAGCCTGGTGACCTCCCGCCGCTGGGACAGCAGCAGCTCGCCCGCAGCCCGCAGTTGCCTGCATCCATCGCTCGGCGCGGGGCCTGGCAGCAGCGCAGGGTAGGTGCGAGGGGCGGCGCGGCGCGGCCGGGCACCGCGGGGCTGCCTGGAGCCGGGCTGGGGCTGCGGGGCACGGCAGCGAGCCAGGGTCCGCGGATGGGGGAGTGCCCGCACAGCTCTGCCTCTTCTGCTTTCGGAAAAGGAGCTGCTCAAAGCCAGCTTGTCCCGACACTGCCTGGGGAATCCTGATTTCTTGCCTTTTCGGACACCGAGTCAGCAGAACCCGAGAGTTCGGGAAAAGCGTAGTTCTGTAGTTGAACTCCTTGCATGCAGCTAGGGAGGACACTGTGGGTTTATTTCTCCCTGATGAGGAAGGAATGACAGCTGCACTATTTAATACTGTTCTCTGATGATGGTCAGAGATTTACCAATAAATGCAAAAAAAAAAAAAAAAAAAAAAAAACCAAAAAAAAAAAAAACCAGCTGATGTCAGCTTACTGGTTTTAAACAATGAAAGATTTTTATATAAGTGGAAATTGTTGTTCTTTTTTTCCCCCTTGAACTGAAAACAATGTGGTCTTAGTCTAAGTAGTATCAGCCATAGCCTGTTGTGCTAAGTTGTCTCCCTGAGTCTTCAGTTTATTGAGACATAGCAGACTCTCTGGTTCAAAGTGTCAGTAATCTGAAAGTTTATTTTGCAGTAGTAAAGCGGTATTGTTTTACCTAAGGATGCATAAATATTTCTCATATAATTTACATTGTAATGTAATCATTTTACATTATATAATTCTCTTCTTCAGAAAGCATGACTAAATCAAGAGTTATGATAATTTCTGGTGAAGAAACAAGACTTATTTAACACAGTTAAAAGAAAAACAAGTAGAACCACAATCCTGTAAAACTAAAACCAAAGTAGCATTCTGTTCCCTTCACTGCAAGAATATCCTCAACCCTTATGGCATTTTACGTTTTTCCTTCGAACGTAATCAGACAACATATCTCCCTAAAATTTGAGTCTTTTTTTTAACTGAAATGCTCTTGGGATGATGTTGGAAGGAGGTTGCCAGGCTGCTAAGTGGTAGTTTCTGCCCAGGCAAATAGAAGTGCAATCACCACATTTCAGGCAGGAAAGCTCAAATTGCTCTTTACTGGCCTCCCAATTGCTAGAACTCGATTCCCCCAAGGTACTTTCTGGCCAGAGATGAGGCTCTCAATTACAGAAATGCAGGTCTTCTGGTAATTGCATTTGATTTATTCTTCCGTATCATGGAGAACAAGTCAGTGTTACTCTTTGGAAGTATGAACTCTTCCAAATGCTAACGTGTGGGGAGAAAGAAAACAGCAATTTTTATTATCTTCTTAAGAATAACCCACAGGAATGTGCTTTGCAATAAGTGCAGCTTACGAGTTCCCCTGCCTCAGCTCTATAGTCTTTCCTGATGGCTGCTGGCACAGCCAGGAACCCCTCTGCTGACTGGCCAAAAATCCCTCAGGGGCAGCAATAATCCTGGAGGGGGAAAAGGATGCCATGGGATACATTAAGAAAGGAGTTTTGAAAAGTCATTAGTAGAAATGCAGTCGGGGAGCCTAGAGGCAGCCTGTGGCTGTTCAGTAAGATCCATGGAGGATCCTGGAGCATCTCTTGGGGCCCGGCAGCACCTGATGTAGGTGACATCACACGGTTCCCTGGTGATATCTTTCTTAGGGATGCTGGGTACTATGGCTTTTGTCATTGACTTAACGCCTTTCCACAATGATGCAGATATCCCCGTCTGCCCCCCTCTCTATATCTGATGTCACAGAGAAAATGTCCAAAGGCAGGTGGTAATTTGTCCCAGGGGAACACAACCTGCCCAGGCTGGTGAGGTTTATTCAGCAGGGACTTGATACTACTCTCATTCAAGTAGATAATAAAACTCCCATTGATGTTTTTCAGTCACTGATGACTTTCTATGGACTCTCGATTACCAGTGCAGTCATGCCCAGAGTGTGTGAGAGTGTTCGGGGAAGGGGAGGGGGGGTGCGCATAGCTAGAGAAGTCTGCTGTATCCTGTTTTTGTAAAGGGCTTTTCCTCTTAGTAGTTGTAGTGAAAACAAACATGTGGGAGAACAATGGGACTTTTTTTCTGTTTTCCTCTAGATTTTTAAATGCAACAAAAAGCCCATTAGAATTAAATAAAGTGCGTTGACGAAAAAGGGATTCCTATATGTTAATGAGGAAAATAAGCGTAACTATGTGAACATACAATCACAAGCGCAAAGGTCGTTTGCCTTCTTGATCTCAGCCTGTGTTTTTGCAGTTGAAAGCCTATTCATTAAATACCTGTGAAAACAGAGCACTGGTCAAGAACAATGCCTGTGCCATAAAGCTGTTATCTGTAGCAGGGTTCACACCCCAGAGAAACACCCTTGCATGCTGCTGGGCATTCTGCAGGCTTCGGAGTTGGCAACTCAGCAGGGACCTAAGGGGAGTCTGCAGAAAGGATTTCCTTTCTTCAGATAAACCCAGCGGTGTTCTATTTGTTGTGTCTAAAATATTTTTCAGTGAGCAAACAAGGATAACTCTAGCTGCTGTAAAAATGGAAGTAATATTAATGTCAATGCTTTCTAGGAGTAAAACTTGGAATCACTGTTCATAGGATGAACTGTTCCCAAGAAAACAGGAACTAGGATGAAGTACAGTATGTTAGGTGGGACAACTGCCTTCACCTATTCCTATTACACATTTTAGAGAAAAATCTGACATTGATTCTTCCTTCCATATGAGAGGTGGAGGATCTACTGTAAGAGATAGTTAAGGGTACAGTTAGCTGTTCACAAGGTCAGGTTATTCCTGTTTGAACATATATTTCCCTAGTGTGTGGCTGCTTAGCTGCAGCTTTTTGCCATGAGTCACTCTTCCCCTGGAAATGAAAACCCCTTACCTCTGACATCTCTCTCTCCATGCAGGTGCTGCAGCTCGTGACCACGTCTGGCCTTGATCTTCTCAGCAGCAGATCAGGATCTCAAAGCCCTTTGCTGCAAGGTGGGTTTTCCTGTGCCATAGTCATCATCCTCCTTGCTGCTCTCCTTTTTCTTGTTGTCTTTTCTGAGTGGCACGTATCATACTGGGATGCAGTTTTCAAGTGTGTTTATATGTAATGAGATTATTCGTGCTGCTGACAAAGTCCAATACTCTTTTGACAAAGTCACTTGCACTTGACTTTTAAAAGATATCCTGGGCTCTCCAGGTATCACATCCTTAGTTTTGTTCTATCACCATTTTAATAAACTGGTGTCACTGGTTTATTAAAGAAGGGCTGCTTGTTGTTGTTGCTTGAAGTGCAGCTATGTGTGGACACCAAGGTGGGGACACCTTCCAGACCCTATCCATCAGCAGGCAGGTGGGAAAGGCTGAGGAATATTGGTAGGACCAGATTTCATCCCAGTGTGTTTTGTTTCTGTGGAGGTCAAAGTGCTTTGTGAAATCAATATGAATTTGAAGGGATTATTTTAAGAGGGGGAGAAAGGAATAAGGTGCAATAAATCAAAATACCACATTGAACATTATTTGGAGTGTAAAATTTTGGATTTTTTTTTTTTTTTTTTTGGAACAACATATCCTTTCAAGAACTGGTTTGCTCTTATTCAGTTCTAATACATAATACAAAGTCAAAGAGAACAGTTTAGAAGTGCCTGAAACCAAGTGGACCAGCTTTTTGCCATCATTCTCCTGAGAACTGTATGCATCAGGGTTTTGGCTCCAAGTCATAGTGATGCTAAATTTAAAAATCCTTTCACAACAGGGCTCAATTTTTCTCACAGCTCTCTTAATAAAAAGCTCAATGTTGAAGTGATAATGTTCGGAAAAAAGAACACTTAGTATAAACATTTAATTTGTACTAAATAAATTACACTTGGTCTTACAGTCACGTTACTGGTGACAGTTTGTACAGATTGCACCCTTCCTCTGTAATTCACCAGAACGAAGCAAATATACATTGTTGGGAAAAATTTTTTGACTTTTGTCAAAGAGCCCAACTGCTGTCAGCAAACATATTGTGGGAATATGAATCTGGAAACAAACGGATCATTAGAGGGTGAGTTAAGGTTTTGTGATTTAATTCTAAACATGTTGAGTGAGTGAACCAGAGATATGCAATGCCAGAAAAACTGTGCACCAAAAGGGTTTTTTCTTTAATGAAAGCTGGTATTTGTATTGAATACAAAGCACTTTGGGTGACAAAGATGGTTACGTATGGAAAATATTAAGTTTGGCTTGTTCTGGAGAATTATGAAGATCATTTCATTAGAAGTAATGTTGTGCCAATACAAGCTTATCATTCTTTCCTTGTGGAAATTATTAATCCATTTACAGAACTTTATTAAAGTACAATAATTTTCCAGTTTAAAAAAGAGAATGTATAGACAGGATCCCTGCTTCGACAGCAAGTAGTGATTTGGGCTTGTGCAGTCACATCTCTGGTTGGATATAATCCATGCTTTGCCCTGTTACAACTGTTCCAAGGGTTGAGAAAATGAAACAACTTCCCCAATTAGAGCATCTTTTTTGAGAAAAGCCTGAGCTGAGACTGTGGTACTGCTCAGCCTGCTCTGACTGCCAGAGCCATTTGAGTCAAGGACCATCAGGAAGGCAAGGAGCCAGAGGAGCTCTTTGGAGATCTCCTGAGAGGACTTGTAAATCATCTGTGGAATCCTGAGAGGGCACAACTGTTCTCAGCCTTTTAGAGAAGTGCAGTCATGTTGGGGCAGGAAGCAGGAAGGGAGCCAGGCCCCATTCCCCAGCATGAGACCCTGCATCCCTTGGGATGGACTGAGTGCCTGTGACCAGGCTTGGGCCTCTTCTGGGCTTCCATTCTTGTGACACATCTCGAAGCCCTCCCCCGTGTCTGGACACACCGCTGTAGAACAGATATCCCCATCTGCCCCAGCCCCTGTTCTGCAGGGACAGCCACAAGGCGCTCTGTGTCCTTGTGTACTTTGGCAGATGCTGGAGCTTTGCTCTCTCAGGGAAAAGCTGCTTTGGTCTCTTCCCTTCCTGTAGCCAGACAGCTACTGTCTTGGCCTCACTGCCAGCCGAAAGGCAGCCTGAGCTGCTCTACTCTGTTTGAGAGGAGAAGGCTACGGTGAGGGAGCAGCAGGACATCTCCACTTCAGAGTGTACCACAAAGCCCACGCAGTCCTGGAAGACTTCAAAGCTGGCTGCTCTGTCATGCACCTATCCCTGGAGCACTTTCTTCAGACAATAGCAGCTCTGCCATTAATGGTTACCTGCACAGTGTCAGTATAATATAAGGAGAATATCCTTTGAGATTGTCAACCTTTTTGATTGTCCCTGTAGCACATCCAACTACATCCTGGATTTCCCCTAAAATTCAAGGACTTGCTTCCTGTGATCTTTGTATCCCACTGGCACCATTAACCTGAATACAAATAGGAAAGTATAAGACATTTCCCAGAGTCTTTGACAAGATAGGAAAACACTTCCGTTTCTCAGGAGCAGAAAGATGTTTTTTATTGGAATGAATGCCCCTGCAAAACTAGCTGCAGCCCCATGAGCTGTTTGTGGCTGGGGCCCTGGGTGGCAATATAGCTCAGACCTGGAGATGGCTTCAGCTGCCCCTGCTGCAGAAGGATCCCTTCATGACCATGTGCCAGTCTTTGTCAGTGTCCTCAACACACGTCCTCTTGCCTGGCTCTTCTGCTGGGCTGTCTGCAGTGTGGTCAGGCTTCCAGTTATTTCAGTATTGTGTTTTATACACTCTTAATTTTATAACAAGATAGAGATTGTCCAATGCTTTCTGCTATTTCCTGCCTTCTTTCACAACACTGGTTCAAATAGTTAAAAAACTCCAGCCAGCTCTGCGAATCCAGCCCAGTACTCAGGGTAAGGTTATGAGGGATGCACAGGACGTACTGATGCTCATCTCAGGGTGAAGGAACAGCTTTTTGCTGCCCTTCTTTTCCCTCTAGGAGAGAGCACTGATAAAGGAGCGGGCTGCAAGAACACGAGAGCACTGCCTGGAGATTTTGGGCTGTTGTGAGAAGATACCAGATGACAATTTCAGAAAATTCTGAGGTTTAGAAGTGCTAATGGTCAGGATAATGTGTCATTTATTGCAAACAGGCATCTCCAGTGGCCTCAAAGCCTGGATGTCCGTCTGCCCTGCACACACATCAAAACCCCTCATAGTCTCAATCCCAAATTCAGTCTCCAAAGCCAAACAGTGATGGTATCACATTCGCTTTTCATTTCTGTGTGGGCACTGTGCCCATGCAGTTATAACACAGCTGAGTCTGATTTTCATATAGTTCATTGTTTACTTATGACTTACTCTAAAGTTGAGCTTGTCTTATTTATGAGCAGCCATGAAGATATGGGATTTCATCCACTGGGTGATGACTCATTCATTGGGTTGGACTCTTTAGCTCCTAATACGTGACATATTTTGGACTATTGGATGAACAACATTTCTGCATGAGCCCAAATTAAAATGAGGTGAATGGAAATAATTAGTTGTTTGTTTTTAAAATCATATTTGTAGATGGGTTTGTGCTGGTTCAGCTCCAGGCTCATTCTAGAAATGTGCACAAGGGCAGGATGAGTTGCTGTATGCTATGGTGGAGAGGTGACGAACAGCATTTCTGAGTCAGACATCTAAACATGCCAGGGGCGACTTTGCTTTGTTTCTCTTGCACAAGGAAACTTTGTGGTGATGGAGCATTTGATACTTTCTATGAACTTTAATGACTGCAACATTTCTTGTGCTGCTGCAAACAATTTGAGAAACTAATTTGTAAAATCACTCATAAAAATCTCATGTTCTTTCTGTAATAATAAAACTTCTCGGCTGGAAAAAGAAATACAAATCCTCAGAAAGAGCAGCTCAGCAGGAGCGTACTTCAGCCGCTCTTGTCTCGGGCATGCTCTCCCCTCCTGTGGGTGCGTCATGCCCCATGAGTTCAGCAGGAAGGATTCATGCACAGGCAGAAATATCGCCCCCGGTAACGCTCAACTACATAAGGAAGATGAAAAGTTTTTAAAAGCTTTTCCCCCTCTTCCTGCCCCCAGCTCTGAGGGATGGGACTGGGACCATGGGAAATGTTGGAGTAACTTTGTCGCAGTGAGCGGTTGTTACGGCTTACAAGTTTTCACAGCCAGGAGTTCTGCCAGCAGAAATTTATGCCTCCATTTCAGCAGTATCGATGCTTCCCAGAGCTGTCAGCCGGCAGCGGGCTGGGAGGCAGCAGCGGGGCGTGTGGGGGACTCACCATGACATAACCACATTCCTGCGGCATGAGAGGATACTCCCAGGCCGCAGCAGGGGCAGCGCAGCCCCTTCCCTGCTCCCACCCCACCTCCGTGGCTCTCAACGCCTGGGGAGTGTGGATGAACCCATTGGCCCCACAGGCTTTGGGTTATTTTGGGGCAGAGTGTCTGGAAAGCTGCCTGGCAGGAAAATATCTGGGGATGTTGGTTGACAGCAGCTGAACATGAGCCAGCACAGGTGTGCCAAGGTGGCCAAGAAGGCCAGTGGCATCCTGGCTGTGTCAGCAATGGTGTGGCCAGCAGGACCAGGGCAGTGATTTTCCCCCTGTGCTGGGCACTGTAGAGACCACAGCTCAAACCCTGGGTTCAATTTTGGGCCCCTCATTGCACAAAAGACATTGAGGGGCTGCAGTGTGTCCAGAGAAGGGAAATGGAGCTGGGGAAGGGGCTGGAGCACAAGGCTCCTTGGGAGTGGCTGGGGGTGTTTAGCCTGGAGAAAAGGAGGCTCAAGGGGGACCTTATGGCTCTACAACACCTGAAAGGAGATTGTAACCAGGTGAGGATCAGTCTCTCCTCCCAGGTAATGAGTGACAGGACAAGAGGAAGCAGCCTCAAGTTGTACCTGGGAAGGTTTAGATTGGATATTAAGGAAAATTTCTTCACTAAAGGCACTGTCAAGCACCAGAATGGTCTGCCTAGGTTAGTGGTAAACATCCCTGGAGGTGTTTAAAAGCCATGCAGTTGTTGCACTAATGGACATGAGTTATGGGTAGCTTGGCAGTGTCAGGTTAATGGTCGGACTCGGTGATCTTAGAGGGATTTTCCAGCCTAGGAGATTGTATGGCTCTATTATTTCACCGCCGCGGGGTTTTTTGTAGGGATTTTTATCAAATTAAACCAATAAGGCGTTTTGCTGGGCCTTGTCCGGCGCCGGGAGCCGCGGGGCCGCCGTGAGGGCCGGGCCGAGCGGGGCTCCGTGGCCGGCAGGGGGCAGCAGTGCCAAGGGCTCTGTGGGGGCGGCCCGCCCTGAGGGGGCGCGGAGCGGCGGGCACGGAGCCGGGCTGTGCCCGCACGGACCGCCTGCCCGCTTCAGCAGTGCTCCTGGGAGCTGCCAGAGCGGCTGCATCTGCCGGGAAGGGAAACCGGTCTGCCCCCCCTCAGACAACGAAGCCGTTCTCCAGTTGTTCCTGATCAGTTTGCAGCTGCCTCCTCACCCCCTGCCACTTCGCTTCTGTAACTTTGCTGCTGTCAAGGAACCTGGGAGAGGATTTCTGCTTTGCAGAAGGAAATTTGCAGTTGCTGTGAGAGCTGCAGAAAACTCAGCAGACCGCTGCCGAGGCTGGCGAAGGAGCAGGAGGAAGGCTCCTGTGGGGCCAAGCCAGCCTGTCACAGGACAGGGAATGGCTCATCCGTCTGTATGGAGCTCCCAGGCTCTGGGCTGTGGCTGCACCACGGTACCTGTGCCAGCTGGGCACCAGCAGCACAGTGTGTTAACAGCCAAACTGGTGCTTTTCCCACAGCATCGAAGCTTTTCACTATGGAGTCTTCCGACTACTGCTCCCAGAGAGATGGAGATAACACAGGTGTGCTGGCATATGCAATGCTCAGCCCCATGCTTTAAGAGACAGTTACACCAGCTGCTTGCCAGCCGGAGATGGCTGTGCCAAAGGAACCAAAGTCCGTGCAGAGCAGAGGAAGAGTTTTACATACGAAGTTCAACAAAGAGGACGTATATCCAAAAGACAACTGCTCTGCAGAGAGCAGGAGAAGGAGACTCATGGGTGCACCTGGCCCTCCTAGGGCATCTTGCAATCTGGGGGCTCCCTAAAGGAGCTACTGCCATCTCCCTTCCCAAGCTTGAGCGTCAGAGAAGCCAAAAGCAAACAAGGGCCCCCAGAGGCACCTGGGCGGCCACCACACTGTGCCTGTGCAAACATCCAGTGCCTCAGAGGGCAGTGGTGATAACCCAGAGCTTTGCAGAGCTCCTGCAGGCCTGCAATGGTGACATCCTCACTGCCAGGCCCCTGAGGGGCTTCCACATAGCAAAACTGGCCCCAGCTGGATCAGATCACCCCAATCCTGCTGCAAACCATTTTATCATCAGGGCTGTAAAGATAAAACCACTTACCTGGGGCTGCTCTATCTATAACTCACTCTTCCCTCCCCCTTCTCTAAAACAACTATTGCAGCAATGAGGCAGCTGGAACTCAGGCACTGCAACTATCCTCAAAAAGGGTTCTCAAACCATGCTCTGATCCTGTTCCCCTTTTACATTTGGCACTTGCTCACTCTGATTAGTAGGGCCAGGGCTCTGGTTTTTCCCCTCTGTGTCATACCAGACTCTTGGTTGATGTTTTAACCTGTAGGGAAGTGACAATACTTACAAATACAAGGTTCCTTGCTTGGAGTGCCATACCAGATGGCTGATGTGAAGCGCAGTGCCAGCTGCTGCAGTGGCTGAATTGCCCTTTGAAATACACAGCTCCTTGATTGAAAAGGGTCTATTTTTACTTTTTGGTCCTTTTCAATTAGACAGCTTGTGACTGGGCTCATTCTCAATACTATCTCCCATTTCAGAACTGCCTGGCACACAAAGAGCAAGAGGTGCCAGCTGCCCAGCTAGCTCCACCAGTAATGCCTTTCTAATGCCATCGTCTCCCATTAGTATACCTTTTAGTCCTTTTTTTTTTTTTTTTTTTTTTTTCTCCTTAGCTGGTGATTTTGGGCCTGCTTCACAAAATCCAGGAATCATAATTCTGAAAAAGCAGGAACCTGGGAATTGCATGTTTTACCCTACAAACCAAAGGTTTGAGCCAGAGTAGAGTGGGGATCCCCCCAGGGGAATCTCACATTTTTTAGGGAAATTACACAGCCAGAGATCCTAGGAATTGGTAAGGCATTAACTGTGCCACGGGGTGGGTGATCAATTCAGCTTTCTTCCTGCCCTGTTTTCTCCCATATGAGAACTTCAGTTTCTTTGGACAAACCCTTGCTGGGCTGTCTCCAGACATCCAGCCCCCTAGCTCCTGCAGGGTTTTCCCTGTACACATCTCAGGGTTTTCCAAACTGCCACCTTCCTTTTGCCCACCCTGGGGCGGTGTCTTCCATTTGTTCCGGGACAGTGGCCACACCCTGTCTTTTTCCCCCTGCTGGTGCTTCTTGCACCCGCACACCCGCCTTTCCTCTTCTAGGGTGTTGCTGGGCAGAGCTCAGCTGCAGGAATTGTTATGCTGCAATATACTCACTAATAGCAGAACTGGCTAACAACTATGCAGGGGGAGGAGTGGCTTGAGGCTGGTAACTGCTGGCCAGGTCCAAGTGCTTTTCTTCTGCTTTTTATTATTTCTAATTGTCACCCAAATCAATGTGATGCTGTCCACAGAGGCCTCCTGCTTCTGCAACGTTTAAAACCGTAGATTCCTTTCAAGTAAAGGAATGCCCCCAAACACATGCCTCACACGTAAAAGCATTTATGGAGGAAGTTAAATTCTCTAATTACTTGGCTGGATCAATCCCAGGCTGCCAGCACTGCACTGAGCTGAGCAGCAGAACAATGTACAGCCCTTGTGTCCTTATGCACCAGGCAAGGCTTATCAGCCATGTAGGGGCTAATAAAGCAGCTTTCAAATGAGTCAGTAGACTTAAGGCTTCTTTTATGCAAGATTTCTGTCTGGGAATATTTTTGTGAGAATGTTTAAAAAAGAGAAAGGAACATGACTTCAGCCTTTTTCAGAAAGCAAATCCACTTAAAAGTGCAGTTGGGGTTGGTTATTCACCATCATGAGAACACTGCAGTGGGGACGGTAGAAGTGAGCACCCCAGTGTCATGCCTTTCCTCTGAAATAGATGGGATGTTGTGTTTTCACTCTCTTTGCACACTGGCATTCTCACCTCACTGCTGCATCCTGGGGTGTGTGCCAGGAGAGCCAAACAAACTCCCCCTTTGGCTGGACATAGGTCAACAATTTTGTTTATGTCATACAGAAGAGTTTTGGCTTGTATAAAAAATATACACTGTTCCCCTGGAAAGCATTCCTTCCTATGCTACATCCAGCTGTCCCAAGGAGGAGCTTGGCTACCCCTCTGAAGTCAAACAAAACTATTAATCTGTATCTCAGGTTACAACAGCTCCTGAAGAGTAACTGGGAAACACTTGGAATTCTGTGCAGTCCATGAGCTCTGGCAGATATGAGATGCTTAATTTCAACTTTACACAGTCACTCCTGCAAACTCCAACTTATGGAGTAAAAGCACAAGAAAAGAAAAAACCCTGAGAAAAATGGGTGTATCATCTTAGGAATAGAACTTTGGTTACCCTGAGTGCAAACACAAGCAGTAAGTAAGATTGGAAGTAAGCAGAGAAAATGCCTAATGAGGCCTGTGCCTGCGGTATCTGCTAGGGGCAGGAAGCTCTGATTAGCTGCACACTGGAGCATTGTGTGGGTTTGTATAGGATCTGACTTCCCAGGTCATGAAATCAGATCCTGAGTTATTTTAAAAATGAGCTGCTATTTCAAATTATTTTTCAACTTCATGTTTGATATGTCAAGTCACATTTATTTGGGTAAGCTATGTTTCACTCGGACACCCACAGCGCAGCCAGTGCCGCATTCCTGGTGCTGGGGGGGTGTTCTGGCTGAGAGCAGGCACTGCCGTGGGGACATTTGCACTGCCAGGCATTGTCCTCAGGTATCGCCACAACTTTGTTTGGATTTTGGAAAAAGAAATGCTTATACATGGCTGTATGTGTTTTTTCATTTAAAATCAACTTTATAAATCAAAAGTAAAATTAAACGCCCTGCAGCGGTTTATCAGTCAGAAAAACAGATGAACCAAGAAAAAGATATGAACTTCGTAACATTTCCATGGGAACAAGCAGCAAGGGTATTTTGGACAAATAAATTAGGTGAATTCCTGCATGAGACACTCCCAGAGAATGCCCTGTCCTTGCTCTTCCAGTATGTGCTAGATGGATTTCAGTTTAGTTGTCTCCTCTGATTTCAGGATAGCAAAAGCACAAGCAGCCTTGCGCTTGGGCTGTTTACAGCCTGTGTCAAAACCAGACCTTTAAATTCCAGCTGTGAGTCTCCCTGGGACCCAAGGCAAAAGCAGCACTGCAAGTTCTTGCAAAACACTGTGTTTGCCAGATGGATGGCTGCTTTTGGCACCCGTTTCAGCTTCTGGATACATACATAATGCAGCAAGACATATATATACACATATATAATGCAGCAAGAACTCTGTGTAGAAGAAAAACCATGTTCTTCCAGACACAGAGAGATGAAAATTGCCCCAGACACAACTGCTACTAGAAGCAACTGTTGCCTGAATGGTCTTTCCAAATATAAATTTAAATGTAAATTCTAGAACAAGTTGTATTTTTCAGCATATTTCTAGAGATTTCTCTGCCTAAAGACATCCCTCTGTCTGATTTGGACTGAACCACTGCTGCAGGCTCTCATGTTGCTGTCTTCCTTGGATAACAGAGGAGGAAACAGAAGATGGAAAAACTAAGAACAAGTTGTATCAGAGGTCCTAGCCAATAACTGTATAATGCAGAGCTTCTTTGCCTTCCATAGAGCTGCTGAATAAGGAAAATGCAATCCATATGATGCAATTCATTTGATTCATGCTTTGACTTGAAACGCTTGTCTGGGCTTCACTTGGTAGAGATCATGGTAACAAAAAGAGAGGTATAATGACTACTTCATCAATTGAAAAGAAACACTTCTATTGTCTTTCAGAACACAGTAAATAGGTAACGGGTGAAGAAAATGAGCAGTGTGTTTGGAAACCTTTGACACGGGAGGCTGGGAGGACCTGGCTGTGATGCTGAGCCAGGCTCCGTGCTGCCAACTGCACAGCAATGCCATTTATGGTCACTTAGTCACTAAATCCCTTCGAGTTACAGTGCCTGCGGCTTCTGAAAAGGCAAACCCTTAACTACTGTGAGCCTCAGCTGCTGGATCTCTAGCGTCACTGGCTGGGTGCTGGGTTAGTGGATGAGCTGCCCCGCGGGGATGAGGATTAGCATCTGCACACTGGTTTGAATGTGCTACAATTTATTTTATGGCATTTGTTATGCATGGCTTTTGTTTTAATGCACAATGCTGTCCTGTGTTTGGATAAGGCTATTATGTGGTAAGAAACTATAAATATTTCACATCTTGTGATAAATTTTTAAAGCTACCTGGGTGCTATAGCCCATGGCCCGGTTATTCTTTTTCCAAGCCTTTGCCCTGACAACTCCCAAGTATTGATGGCCACAGGGTACAAACCTTCGATGTGCTGCTGCTTCAACAGGAATCTCTGGAAAAAATTGAGGATTCCTGCTGGCTTTTCACCACACATTTCTGCTGAGATATGATGCATCTTCAAAGTCACTTGTGTGGGGTTAGTTGTAGTGTGGGGAAAAAAAGTCATTGCTCCTTGTGTGTTAGCAACACCACTGAAATCTTTAAAAGGTGACATTTCTGTTGCACAGATTCTCAGTGAGGTGATAACTAAAGCAAGACCTGTCAGGGGCAGAGAAAAGTCCTTTTACCTGCAAAGACTCAGCCTGTATGCTCAGCCATGGCTGATTCCTGCTCTAAGCAAAATATGCAGATGTTGGGTTAACAGTTGAGATTAATTTTGATTCTTGTACTCTTACAGTCGAAGCAAGCTGTTGCTGAAAAATGCATCAAGCAGAGAGCATGTACAGTGTCCCAAATGGCTGAGATGTCTCATGTATGGCCCATGATTTGGAGGAATCCAAGAACATATCATCACATGAGACTGTGATAAGTTGATTACCCTGAAATAGATCTGACTTCATTAGTCACCCCATCATGCGCTGTTCACTGATGTCAGTGAGGGCCCATGCTGCCACTCCCCACACCCTTCTGCTTTTGCAAAAACAGGCTTCAACAGACTTTTCCTCAATGAAACAGACGGTGTTAGAACTGCCATTTCCCTCTGCTGTTAGTATGCTCCAAAAAACTAATGGCAAGTGTCCACTGTGGAGCCCCATGGTACCATTCCAGGGCTTTCGAAGATATGATAAATGGGATTAAATTTCCATTAAGGATTGTCAATGATCCCAAAAAGAGCAGCAACAGACCTGCAAAGGCTGGCCAACTTTTACTTACCTTTACAGTTTAAACTGTGCTCCTAATTTTTTAAAATGCTGCCAGCAAAGCAATTCCCTGTGAATTTGGAGAGCTTAATGCCATATTCTGGTTTGAGAGACATTCTGCAGTGACTTTTTGCTAAAAATAGAGCATAATGAATTGCCCTGACAATTTATTCAATTTGTCAAGGCTGTATTTTCAAACACAAAATATTCTGAGCAATTCCATGATAAAACAGTAAGTATGTGGCAGAAGAAGCCCTCTGCTGCTGAATTAAACAGTGTCTTTTTAAATTCAGTGTTGCAGTGAATTACCATAGAGGAAGAGTATTTTTAAAACAGTGAAAAAAAGTCATTGCTGTGTCACTTAAAGAGAACCAAAAAAGCAATGACAGTGTTCTTCCTTCCTTGTATCTGCATCTAGCAAGTAAAGGAAGAACGGAATGGAAAGATCCTTGTCATACAAGACAAATCAAAAGAAAAATGTATCCACCCCAGAGCCTAGTATTGAAATCTCCCTCCCTTTCTGCCTATATACATACATTCACCCAAATATCTACCCATAGAACTATGCACATAAAGTATTTCTGCAAGGCATACATTAGTTCATTTGTAATAATATACAGTACCAAGATGGTATTCCAGCAAGTACAGATTAATGGGTCAGCTTGTTTTTATTTCTGTCTCCTGATGAAGCTTGAAACACGGGTTCACTTGTGTTAAACTGTCTTCCAACTTAATTTCAAAGGAAATACAGTTTTCCAGGTCAAATGTGACCACAAAAAGAATCTGATCACAGAGCAGTACAGAAGGACTCTCCCATCAGTAGATGAGACCAGGCATTGATGCCCAGCCCTGCAGTTGCTGCCACAGCTGGACATCACATTTATGGCTACGCAGATCCCAGACAGGGCACCTCTCCTGCTCTCAGTCACCTGTGCAGGTGATGGGGTGCCATGCAAGCAGAGGCCACCCCTCTTTGCTTCCTGTCAACCAGAAATCTTGATCAGACCATAGCTGCAAGGATCATCTGAGGCTGGGAAGAAAGGAAAGAAACAAGATCCATTCTTCAGAGCAGAAATTATTTTGCTTTTTTCACTCTCTTCCCATAAAGCAATCTTTGTTTCCCAATAATCATGAAAGCAGTCAGGATGCAAAAGGCTGAATTCTGGTCAAAAGCCCTGTGATGTGCAGGAAAGGGCAGCTGTGACACGGGCTGCTGCATTCAGACCAGCACCCCACCAACTCTAAATGGTCCCAACAGCAACAGCCCCGACTGTGCCACTGCCCTTGTCCTGACTCTGATGGGGTGAGCTGGGCTTGCATGTCTGTGCCAGAGCTTTGCTGAGCACTTCACATCTGGTTTTGTGCCTCAGTGCTTCTGATGGGATGGATGGATGGATGGATGGATGGATGGATGGATGGATGGATGGATGGATGGATGGATGGACGGATGGAGTGGTGGAAAGCCACGCAAAGAAACCGCTGTCTTTATGTGTGCAGAGCATGTCATTGCACAGTATATCATTGTGATGAAAATTTTCTTTGCTGAGTCTATGGAAAAATTACTTTTATTGAAAATTTTAACTAAATACGGAAGTTAAAAATCGAGGTCCTAATACTAATTTTGTCTTTTTCCTGTATAATTCCTATTCACTGCATTTGTTAGAGAAAAAAAAATGGGTGAAGCTTCAACATTCAGCATGGCATGGGCACAAAATGATATAAAAGAGTTTGCATTACTAGGTGTGGGAGTGAAAAGGAATGGAAATTAAAATATTATAAGCAATCAGCTAATCCGGATGTGGAAATGGTTGCTAAGGAGTCCCAGCCCAGGCCAAAGTCAATAAGCAATTAGTATATATTAAAAGATGAAGTATAGGATGATGGGAGAAAAGTCCTTGAGAAAAGGCTCAGCTCCATGTTTCCAGGCTGCCTTCCCCTGGGCTGGACAAGCCTGCGCTGACAGCAGAGAGCTGCTCGCAGAGGCACAACCTGCCGACTGCAACAACTCTACGCCCTGTCACCGGTTTTGCTCTGTAAATTAAAGCTCTCACCTAATGTCAGTTTTTATTTGAATAATAAAAGCAGCTTCCTGCTACTTGGCTCAGTAATTTGAGGAAAGTTCAGTGACTGCTGTGCCATGCGGTACATCTCAACATTTTAGTATACTAAATCTGATCTCTGATTTCTTGGATAGTTTTAAAACAAGAGACAATGATAATTAGTGAACAATGGAAATTTAGACATAACTCCCACTTTACCTCATGTTTGCCATATTTGCTTCTTTCTTAATTTATTGTCAACAAATGCATCAAATATAAATTAGTCTGGGGGAAGGATCTATTAGGTCACTGAAGAGAACCATGGTGTGATGGTTTAGTGGAGGCATGAGAATAACACCCTTGAAAGAAAATAATTGGACATCTGTATTCTAGTTTTCTAGCTGAGAATGACTATAGTAATTTAATTAAATAAGACTTTACTGATGGATTTGTTTTCTCTGACAGGCACCTGCACCTTTCAGCGTGGCAGCCTTGATGTAAATAGGTAGACACATACACACTTCACTTGAATCAGCGGAGCAGCTCCTGGTAGCAAAGCCAAGACCGTAAGTGTGTGCTGGATTGGACCCAAGGGTGGGCAGGGTGGGCACAGGCTTCCCTCGGAATAGGGACACGCAGGGACACCTCACCGCAGCTTTCAGGGACCCAGTAAGTGTCATGAGATGTCTCGGCGACCTGCAAAATTCAGTATGCTGCAAGGCAGCTGGAGTAGTTCTATTGACTCTGCTGTCATCAAATGAGTCAGTGGCAAGTCACAGTCTTGTAGGTCAGCAGGGAGTGGTGCGCCAGGAAATCAGTCACAAAAGTGGGGGAAGCAAAGAACCCCCAAGAATTCGAACCGTAATTGACTGCTTTTAGAAGTTTCTATTATTTTCAAATGGCCGATAAAATTGTGTGTGCCGGCACAGAGGTTGCTGTCCCTTTGCCACATGGCATCTCGTGTGACCACCCTCAGCCTCTCCCGGGGCGGGCTGTGCAGAATGGAATCCCCCCAGCCCAGAGCCCAGGCTCTGCTGGCCACCCTGCACAGCTCTGCAGGCCCGGCGAGAGGTCATGCACCCGTGGCTGCATCCACCCGCGGCACACACGGCTGGTGGCCTGACCTGTGTCAGGAGAGTGAGTGGGGCTGTGGCGGGGGTGTGCGGGTGGGTCGGGGGCTGTGCTCCGTTCCTGCTGCGGCTTTCATTTGCCTATGGGGCCAGGGGGCTGCACCCCGGCCGGGCACTAGCGCCAGGCCAGCTGCGCTCCTGCCCGTGCCCGGGGGCCGCGCTCCTGCCCCGCCCGGCACCTCGGCCAGGTGAGTGTCGGCCCAGCGTGGACCCCGGTCCATCAAGGGTTCGGCTAGGCCAGGCCAGCCTAGCCTAGCCTAGCCTAGCCTAGCCTAGCCTAGCCCAGCCCCCGCGGGCCGGTGCGGCGGGGCGCGGGTGGATGCGGCGGAGGGCGTGCCGCTCCCGGCGGATAAAGGCCGGGCGGCCGCGCGGGGCCGCGCAGAGCGGGTGGGTCGGGCAGCGGGGAGGTAGCGGCGGCAACAGCAGCGGGCGTGAGAGCAGGAAAAGGAGAGGGGCCGCTGTTGAGCGCCGCGCTTTCACTCTCTCCCTCCCTCCCCGCAGGCGGTCGGGCGGGGCGCGGGCGGAGCGCAGCGGATCCGAGAGGCGGAGCGGGGCTGGCCATGAGCACGCAGGCGCGGGGTCAGGGCGCGCGGAGAGCGGCCGATCCCGACGGCGAGATGCCCGCCACGGAGAAGGACCTGGCGGAGGACGCGCCTTGGAAGCGGATCCAGCAGAACACCTTCACCCGCTGGTGCAACGAGCACCTGCGCTGCGTCAACAAGCGCATCGGCAACCTGCAGCATGACCTGAGCGACGGGCTGCGGCTGATCGCGCTGCTGGAGGTGCTCAGCCAGAAGCGCATGTACCGCAAGTACCACCAGCGGCCCACCTTCCGCCAGATGCAGCTGGAAAACGTCTCGGTGGCCCTCGAGTTCCTGGAGCGGGAGAGCATCAAGCTGGTCTCCATCGGTGAGTGCGTCTCCGGCGGGCCGTTTAGTTGTTTTCTCGTTTTATTGTGGTTTTTCCTGCGCTGGACCTTTGCCTGGAGGAGCTATGACGACGGGGCTCAGGGCAGTGGGGGCTGCGGGCTCGCAAGCTGAGGGGCTTCTGCTGCTTCTGTCTTTAAAGAGCTCTGTGTGCCGTGGGGGTGCTCCACAGCCCGGCTGCGGGGCTGGCAGTGAGCTCCTGTCCTCCGCAGCGTCCCTCTTGGTCGCTACTTCATAGGTTACGCTTTGATTTCAGGTCTCTCCCGAAGAAACCTGGTGCCGGGGCGTGTTCTTTCCCTGTGCAGCCAGTTCCTCCAGGCACTGACCCCTCCAGCTGCCCGGCAGGAGTACGCGGCTGGACGATGCCGCTCTAGCTGGGCGTACCTGGCTTCTGGCAGGGTGCTGCAGCCAGACTCACGGCTGTGCGGAAATAGCTGCAGCCGTAGATAGTATAGGAGAGCGGGAAGACTTTGCTCACCACAGCCCAGTAGATGATGCCAATGTTCAGATTAGCACTGATGCTTGCTTAAGCACAGTTGCAGCTTTTGAACAGGATTGCGCTTTCTCCTCAGTCTTTCTGCTGCAGTAGGTTATGGCAAAAAACGTTCAAGGAACCCTACTAAGCCCAGGCAATCGGTGTTTTGAGCTACTGCCACCCAGGCTGCGTTAAGATTGGCGCTGTACTGGGGCGTGCAGTTGGTTGGTAGCTGGTTTGGAAGGCTGCTGGCGTGCACGTCGGATTGCGGATGATCCCTCAGGAATGCATTCGGTTACCGTTTGGGGAATAGCTCAGGTGTGGCCACAACTTAGTCTGTAAAGCAGTAATTTGAATGCCTGAGAGATCTCTGGGAGGGAATACGAATGCCTTTTCTAGTTCTTTGCCGAATGCCTTTTCTAGTTCTTTGCCGGATAACTGTAACTATTGCTTCCTGATGTCTTTGGCCTCGATGAATTGCACAGCTGAATTTGGGTATCTAAAATGCTTGGCCAAGGTAAAAGCTGTTTCTCTTAAAAGGCTTTAACTACAACAGCAAAAAATAGAAACTTCTAGAGTGTGGGGGTGACCTGACCCTCTCTGGAAACCTGTATCTGGGTACCCTCTTCCTCCTCTCTACTAATGCATAAAAGCAGCTTTGGACAAGAAGTGAGGACTGTTGGTCCCAAGTGGCTGATTGTCCTCCCTGGGCAGAACAACTAATGTACTTGCAGCTGGGAATGAAGCTGGTGCTAATTATTTACTTAGAGCTGGATTCCCTTTGCACTCAGTGGGGTTCAAATTGCAGCTGCTGATTCCTGGGCTGAGCTTTTGCTAACATCAGAGCTCACCTTTCTGTGGCAGCTGCTGGACTAGCTCCAACACCAGGCCAGCATTCCCCTCCTATTGTATTGTTTTCCCTAGAAAAATGTTGTTGCTCCAGCTGCCTTCCTCTTTGTCTGTGGAACTTCCCGAGGGTGATGGGTTTGGGAGATCAAGGCTACTCCAGTCAGGTCTGGCTTTCAGTGACTTCCTTTCTAGAAATGCTGCTGCAGCAGCACAGCTCCTTTATATGGTTTGGCTAAACGGCAGGGTGTCTGTAATCATTTAAGACATGTCTATTTGTTTTACAGCTTACTTGCATTGTGCTGGCTATTAAAAAAAAAAACAACAAAAAAACCAAAATTTAAAAAACCCAAACCCTGAGAAAACTTGAAGCTTTGAGAGAGTGGAATGACTATGACTGCTGATGCTTTTGCCATATCCCAGCCTCTGCATGAAGGAGTGTATAGCTCCATCTGTACTCTGCCCCTGAGCTGGAGCCAAGGAGTAGCACAGGAGCCCTACTGTACAGTCCTGGATAAACTGAGCCTGTCCTGAAAAAATGTTCTGAATGCCCTTTCCAAAAAAGACATTCTGAGTGAGCTTTACAGTGCTCTGCTGGGTTGAAGGGCTGAAGAAGCCCTTGGCACCTGTCCCGCAGGTGCAGCGTCCACTGGGTTTACTACCTGCCCCTGGTGTGTTTGTCCCTGCAGGTTCTGAAGAACTTGAGACTTTCTTTTTGTTTCTACTGTTTAGTCTCTTTTGTGTTGTTGAGCAAAACCAGGGTCATTGCAGACCCTGGAGCTGAAGTGAAAAAAATAAACTAGTAAAGGCTCTAGGTGGAGAACTTTAATGACCAGGTTGGTCTTTAGGGCCTGGGGTGTTTAGGGCAAACTCTGAGCCAAATCAACTGGGAAAACCTGACAGCTGTGCCTGCTGGATTTCTGGCATTAATAATGCCATCAGACCTCTGCTAAGTGGATGCAGTGCCTGTTCCAGTTATTATTTAACTTCCAGGAACATTTTGGAAGCTATGTGTTATGGCTCAGCTACTGCTGCTGTACTACAACCACATTTTAAAACCTTTTCAGTAGCAAGGTTTTGGCATTCAATGTTTGTCTATTTAAAATAAGTCTGCCTATACACAGTGACCACAGCCCTTCTGGATGCACGTTAGCAGCCCAGCCTCTCCTGCTGCTGTTACCCCATGTTTAGTCTTTGCTTAAATTCTTTTGCTAGTTTCAAGAAGCTTTTCTTCTAGGCATGAAGTGTCTTCAGTTCAATGCCAAATTCACTGCCTGTATGATCTACTGTAAAAAAGGCCATGAAGCAATAAGTACTTTGTGCCATCCAGCAAGATGGGAATGAATGCTCTGAAGAAGCTGCTGTGGGAGCAGGTGACTTCACACAGAGCCTTCTGCTCAACATGAGGTGGCTGCTTTGCTGCTCAAGTGTTAACAAGTGTTAAGTCTAGCTTTTTTCCTTGTCTGCTAGACTGAGATAATTGCAAATTCCTGGGTGCTGAGTGGCATGCTGCATGACAGGCACTGGGAGTAGGATGCCAGGAATGTAGAGCACAAGGGCTTTGCTCTTGGCTGAAGGGGCTGATCGACTCTACAGATTACTTAGCAGTGAAGGGAGGGAAGTTGAAGCTAATTTGGTATGGAGTTTGTCCCTTGAAACCCTGGTAACTGGCAGTAGGAGTCAACTGATGTAGCTTAGAAACAGAGGAGTTGAGTGGCTGAAGCCTGGCAAATGGTTTTGGGGTGAGACCTGCCAAGTTGCACCCAAGCTTGCAGCTGGCAGGTCCTAGGTGTGTACTCTGCTGCTCAGTACCTGTCAGCAGTGTTCCCATGCTGCTCACCCAGCAGCCTCAAGTCACTGGTAGAGGAAGGATAGGTGCCAAGCTGCCTTCTTGAGCAAAACTGCAGTCTTGGGCTGCTACAGTCAGATTGAGCAAACTGAAAAATGTGGTTTCTCTGCCAGGTTGCACCTTCACCAGGTAAGTGAGCCAACCTGGCTTGCCTCACAACGGCAGGATGTGAAGTGGCAGTGCAAGTAAATGGATGGACAGTGGCACATCTGCTGCCGTGGCAGTAGGATCCAGTGCCGCCCTTGGCTGCAGTTGTGCAATTTGTTTCCAGCTTTGTCTCTGTGGTGGTCCTGCATCCTGCTGCAGTGCCTGCAGGGAATTAAGCTATGCCAGGAAGGAGATGGGTGAGGAGAGGATGGGGTTATAATCATGGTCTGTTGATACTTCCCTCATGGAGTTTGGTGGTGGCATATCCCAGCTGCAGGAATACTGACGAAACCTAACCTCTGCATTGGGTGGGGTTTTGGTTCATGACCAAGTACTTGATGTACACAGTGTGGTCTGTAGTGTGCTTAATGTGAAAGTACCTGGTGAGTCTGAGGACCTTATAGAAATCTCACTTTAAGAAAATAGTTGAAAACCAAGTTTCTTCTCTATGTTGCTGATATGTTAGAGTGACAAAGCAAACCGTACCTTTCTAAAGGGAAAATTAGTCTCCTGTAAAACAGTGAATGTGCTGTCCTGTAATGCTTAGAGGTAGGTCCTTGAAAACTGAAAAAAGAAAATGTTTTTTCAGCCGTGTACATTTAAGGGTTCTTCTGTCTCACTCAATGTTCTATTAACACTGCATAAGGAGGTAGTCAAAATACACTTGTATTTTGTCTGCCACTTATCTGTGACTTCCCTGGGTGCTGTTTTCTGGAAAATATCCAGTGTGTCTTGGAAGCAGATTTCTGTTTCTTGGAAATATGACACTTTCCTTCCCCTTGAAAATAATTTTTGATAGATGGGCAGTGGCCCTCTTTGCTGAAGGTGGCTTCAGCTTTGAAAGACTGGGTCTCCTCAGGACCTTCTGTTTCAATAGTTGGACTGCTGGTCTAATGAAAAAGTGCCTTTGCCTGAGCTATGACTTCCAAGTTACAGGAGACTTTAAGGTAGCTTACACAGACTGTTCTTGCATTCTTTTACATATGAGCGGAAACTTGTAAAGTGATCAAACTTCGGTAAAATTACTTAGGGCCAGTTAGACTAATGTGCTAAACAGCTTTTTCATTTAAGGCCCTGAAGGCTATGCCAGCTATTCAAGATGGATTGAAATTTTAACTGCTCCATATTCTAATGCCACGTCCTGTATTGACTTACATGGGGATGTTTAAATCTAAATGGGTTAGGATAACTCTTTTCTAGCCTACAACTGTAACCTAAGAATGTGGTTAGCCTTGTGTGTGGTCATGCTGCTATGTTGCCAGCATTGTTCTGTGTCTGCTCCAAGCAATGGGAAGTAAAACAATGGTCTCTGAATCCCCCAGGCTGCAGAGGAATTCTGTTATCTCTCTGCCCTTCAGAAAAAGACTTTGATGAGCAGCTAGTTTGAGTCCTGAACAAGGGCCTGCTAAGTTTAGACCACTAATCCGTGTTTAGCAAACACACCAGAGTGAAAGTGTATTGCTGGTCATGCTGGAGTGAACAAACCTCTGCTGTACTGTGATGCTTACCAAGTCCCTGCCACCAGCATTGGGTGGCCCTGTTTTCCTTTATTGCCTGGCATGATAGTGAGCTCATGAATGTGTCATTTGACTCGTAAGTCGTTACAATAAAAAAGACACAAAGCTCAGTGAACTGGTGTTTGGCTCTGTCTGGTGTGATACCAGTGTGCCTGAAGAGCCTGTCACAGTGGTCTTGCTTACAAAGCATTGAGCGTGACTCTGGCTGTTGGGGAGGTAGCCAGACTTTCTGTAGACAAACTGTAGGTGCCTGTGCAGTTTTCTTGCCTTTTTTGGGGTCCTCTGATAGTACTGTGGGTCCTGTTCTGAAGTATCCACCCCTGGGGAGGAGGAGTGCACCATGGTAGTGGTGGTGGGTGGAAGTAGGTGAGGATAGGTAGCTGCAATCAACTTGGATGTGGCAAGAAAAATGCAACTGCTGTGGGAAGAATGGAACCCAAAATATATATAGAAAATACTAGGGGAGGGCACCACCAGCCCTTGTTAAGGAGATCTGAGCAGTGTGCAACAGCCTTCCCTTGCAGGTTGAATTCCTGCTAATGGTCAAAGGTGATGGTGAAACAGTATGTGTCTTGGTGGCGTTTGGAGGAGTAAGAGTAGCAGTTTCATGAAAATCTTGTGTCTGTGAAACTTGTGCTAGCTGTTTCTGTATCTTTTCTTGATTGCTGTCCTTGTCTGTGTGTGTGGTAAAAGTGGATCCTCACCCCACCCTCTTGCAACCCCCCCACCGGGTGGGATGGGTAGAGCTACCCTTGCTCTTCCTGGGAACTTGACCTCGGGTTCAGAGTTGAGTCAACTGAGATCTGAGGTTCTGTGCAATGGGCTAAGCAAGCTCTGCCTGTTTATTTGGATTTATGCAATGAAACTCTAGTGAGTTTTCCCCCCTAGGTTCTCCTTCTGGGGACTTGGCGCGGATTTTCTTTCCCCACAAGGCAAAAGTTTGTGTAGTTGCACTCCTGCCTGTTTGTGTTCTTCCTAAGGAAGAGCTAGTGCTCTCTAATCTAAGAGGGAGGACTTTCTTCAAGGTCATCATTAGGAGATAAATCCCAGTTCTGTACTCAAAAGCCTTGCAGTAAGTATATGCTGTATCTTAACCAGATGGTTCTCTGGGCTCTGATGTGGTCTCTAACCTGTCTGTCAGCCTCTCTTGACTCTCTGTCCCTCCTGCAACTAATCTTGAACTTTGAAGATGCCTACATAATATCTGGTACATCACAGTGAGGACTGGATCTGCTGTGGTGGGCTTTGGGTTCACCTAATGGATTGCAAATCCTAGTGTAAGCACTATTCTGCTGTATGCAGTTGAAGTCTAACATCCATAGTGAGATGTATGCAATGTCTAGTTCCTATTGTGCTTGTACATGGCAACTGGGATAACAAACACTGCAAGAATAAACTGGATTTTTGGTGTTAGTGAAAACAAGCAAGGCCACTTCAAACAGCAGCTGAAAGAAGCTTTGCCCAAGTTCTGGGGAAGCGAGGGTTGCCTGACACATCCTCTCTTGTGGTGAGCAAGGCAGCAGACGCTGTTCTGGGCTGCTGGGGAATGGGCCGAGGGTGGAGTAGCTGAATCCTGTCTCCCCTGGTGTGATGGCTTGAAGTGTTTAAACCTCCTGCTGATGCTGCTTTTGAAAGAAAATATCCATGTCTCTAAAGTTTCTGAGAAGAATGGCCACACAAGCAGCTGCACTGTCTGGTTACCGTTGGGATGCTTTGTCTGCATCAGGTGATGCCCCTTTGCTGTTCCTTACAACTTGGAGAAGTAGCTAAACTAATGGGAAGGAACCAGTAAATACAGAAGGCTGTCTCTTACTTTAAAGCATAAATCCAGCAGATATTCAGGGTTAATTTGGGTCACTGAAATATAGCAAGTTTTACTGATCAGACTGGTGAGTTGGTAGTGGCAGAGCTTTGACCATCCAGGCTATGGCCTTTCTTGCAGAGGCAGGTTGCATGAACACTCCTGCCAACGTTACCCAGTAACAACACAAAAATTACTGTAGGCAGCAATGACATCATGGGCTGTGGCTCCTTGTCCCTTGCTTCAGGCCATGCTGTAAATCATGACACATTTATTTGTCAGAGCATTGAATTACTGCAGCATGAGCTGGCAAGGCTGCGTGGCAGTGCGGTTCCCAAAGGATGGCTCCTCTGAGGGCGAGGTGGGCACAGACTGCCATGCTGACACCCAGCCTGCCTGCTGAGAGGGGCAAATCGGGCAATGGCTGTCGCAGCACATCCTGCTGTCACATTGCTGCAGTTGGTTCTGGCATGGTGTGGGTGCTGCGTGGCTCTTGCTGCCTCCTGCTTGCCTGGGTGGGGTGCAGGCATTTGCAACACTGACTGTAGCCCTCTGCATAGCTGCTCTGCTGCAGATCAGCAGCTGAAAGCACTGGAGGCAACTGCTAGCCCACGGCTGGTGTGCTTCCACCCACTTTTTGTGCTGAAACCTGTGATGAGCTCTGGGCTGAGCTGTTAAATGCTGCTCTGAAACGCCAACTCCTATCCTTTGCGTTGATGCTGTGAGCATGTCTGGCGATGGTGCATGTGAGCTGGGGGCTGCCCCAGCCTGACCAGGGAGTAGGAAGCTGGTGGCTCCTCTCCTCTGCAGCTCTCAGCCCACGGCAATGTCGGGCTACCCTGTGTGCTTGTGACTGGTTTTGATTAGTCTTTGGCCTCTCTTGTATGGAGACGTTTCTGTATTTCTGTATTTCTGAGCCTGTATTAAAATGCACTGTCGTAGTTGGTGGGCCCAAATTGAGCAACTGGTGAGCTGTGTTGTGCACTCGTCTGCTCTGGGCACAGCTTACAGAGCTGTGCTGAGCAAACAGCTGTGATATGTGCATTTGAAGGTTATTCAAACACAGAAGAGGAAATACTGTTCCCCTCGGCTAGATACTAACTTGCTCTATCTGTGTTTCCTTTAATTGGTGTAATTAACTGCTTTGCATTCCCTTCTCTCACAACAACCTTGCAGTAGTAGGTGCAGCAGTTTTAGTGGACTTTCCATAGGCAAATACTGGCAAGCCAAGCCTTGAACTAGTTTGTCTCAGTGCTAAAACACTGATGGGTACATCTTGGAGGTGAGCTTTACCTATGGGCAGATCCTCCCTTTGTTGTGAGTGGTAGGAGCAGGTTTCCCTGGCCTCAGACTACAGGACCAAAGAGCCTCACCGGGGGTATATGTGCAGGGTCCTGCATTTGTCTTTGATGCATCTTCCATGCTGGGAACTGACAGTATAATAAATACACCTTATATCTGTCATATACTCACACATTTGGTGTGTGACACAAATCTTGGATTTATCTCTCTGCTTTTGATCCTTGCTACAGAACAGGAAATGCTGGCTTGCTAAACAAAATTGGGTCTAACTGTCATCTTGATGGTGCAAGGTATCATGTGTTGCCTCATCATCACATCTAGACAGTGAATTTCTGTAAGGTTTCTCTGCAAAACTAGAAGTAACTCTGCTTGTTAGTCTTTCAAATAATCTGAAATCTAGGTGTCTTTGAGCCTCCTCCAGCTCCTGGATGTTCCTGAAGGGCTGCTGTTTGCTGATGTCACTCTAGTTGCAGTGACTTGGAGCAGTTGTCACTTGCTCAGACATGGCTTATCAAATTCCCTTGTGGGGGGCAAGTTGGTGTCTGAGCAGACCTAAAATACCATCTGTGGGAAGACTTGGCATATTAATTGTGTTGTTTCAGTTTTGTTCCGGCTGTTGATTACCAGTGTGGTTGCATGCAAATATCCTATAGCTCATGTAACTGCTAGAACAAGATCAATGATCTAATTAAAAGTCATAGAAACAGCTTTAGTTGTCTCTAGAGATTATTTCTTTTGGTAACTCTTTTAGGCGTGTAGTAAAAATGCAGCTATGAAGAAGCAGAAAATCTAGGATGGTGACTGCCACAAAAATTTGTGGTGACACTTGAAAGGGTAGTGACTTATGATGCCACAGCCTGAGCTCACAGTGCTGCACACTGCTACTGTCAGAAGTCAGGACAAAGACATGGAGGGTTTTAAACCAGGACTGCAGGACCTTCTATAGTGGAGCCACCTTAATGTTCTCAGTACTTTGTGATTATGTATTCCTGTGCTCTTTAGTGCTGACTTATGTGAGTTCAACGCTCTTAGCAGAGGATGCAGCGTATGTGCTGGACAACTGAGCAGTGACATTGAACATGGGCAGCCAAAGGGAGCAGGGTAACTTGCCACAGCCCAGTACAGTTGCTTCGGAGAAGACCCCAGCTTGCAGAGGTTGGTGCATGTTGGTAAACCAACTCCTGTACTAATAGTATTTCTCTGGCCTAACCTGAGTGCTGAGCAGGAGCAGGGATTGCCAGCTCAATCAAAGTCCCAATGACCAAGTGAGTTGTCTACTTGTTGGGAGGCCACCAACTCAGGTGACCCAGGAGTGTTCCTGCAGGTCCCTAAGCTGCAGTTGTGCCCTGGGGCTCCCCAGAGCCATGCAGAAGCAGGGGTCCCAAGTGGCCAGTTATGTTTTTTGCATCCAAAAAACATAGAAGAGCCCAAGATAATCTAGTGGTCCAGGTTCTCTCCAAAAACATACATGAATAAACCCTGATTGCATTCAGCACACAGCCACTGTAGAGTGGGGTGGCTCAGCACTGCCCTTGGTGCTGTCACACAGGATGATCTGTGGCTGCTCAGTGAGCATTGCTGAGCGTGCTAATGACTTGCAGACATCTGCAGTTATAGATACATGTGCTACTCCTGGACAAGGGTACTGCAAAGACCTTGTCCCAGGGGGACACTGGGATTCTCACTGGAGTATATCCCAAACTACTGCTTTCTGGAAGGAGGCAGTTTGTAGCTACTCTGCTAGGGTCGTCTCATGGAGAAGGTTTGCTTTGCTGTGAAAGCCCCATGAGCAGCAGACTTGAGTTCAGGCCCTGTGACCAGTGGAGATGTCTGGGATTTCCTGAGTGGGAAGCTCTGCTGAAGTTCTTGGCTCCTGAAGTTAGTGGCATAAAGCCCTACTAAGCCCTACTTCAACACTTCAGATTTTGCTGTGGTTTTATAGCCTTGCTCTGAGTTTGGTGTTTGAGTAAAGAAGTATTTCTTCTGATACAGGTAAATAACTGAAGAAACATATATCCTTTTGAAAGGTTTTAATTGCAAAGAGAAAAATGAGCTGCTTCACACATAGTTCTGCAGCTCTTGGTTGAAAGTACTGCCTAAGGCAAAGGAAGTTCAAATATTTAAATTAACCATCTTTATTACTTAAACATAGGCTTTAACAAGCTGCAGAATATTTCTTACTCTATCTGTAAGAAAAGTAACTCAGACTTCTGAAGCAGTACCTGGTTAGCAAGAGTATTTAAGCTCAAATGTAGAAGCTGAAAGAAAGCCCAGACTTCCTCTGGGAGTAAGATAAACACTTGTGGGGCTCTTGTTGTGTCTGGATGGAGGTAATAGTATGCCAGTAAACATTTTTCTGTGAAATGGAGGAATTGCTAAAAAACGATGTCATCTAATACTGCATCAAACGTGGTAGGAACCTGGATGAGCTATGGGAGATCAGACAGAGCAGCATAGCTTGTGAAGTTGCTGCAGCTATTCCAGCTCTAGAAGAATTGTTCCTAGAGCTAGTGCTCTACATTTTTAGTGTTGTTTTAAAAATGTGAAATACAATAGGCTTGCAAATGTGAACAATGTGAGACTGCAGATTAAAAATGGAATTTTGCAGCTGGTGAGACTTTGGGTAATTGCCTGCACTGTTCTTGGTCAGTATGTGTGTGATGGAGCGCTCTCCCTGAAGACTAGGGAGAGATCTGCAAGCTTGTGAAGTTTGGAAAGACTTGTGTGAAGCCTTTAGTTGGAGGATTTGAGGTCCAGCCTCTGGAGGGGCAAGGTAGTCCCTCTGAGCACTGGCTAGTTTGGAAACTCTGTTAGCAGCCAGAGCCTATTATGGCTGAGCAGCTCCTGACTAAGTTGAATTAGGCTGATGGTGTCAAATGAGCAGACCTGCCTCTGCCTTTTGCTAGGAGAGTGAGAAGATGGCCCCTGAGCAGAGCCCTGGCATGGCACAGTACCTGTGGTGCAGGAGGGTAGCTCTGGGGCCTGGGGCTGGCGGGTCTGTGGCAGCTGGAGTGAGATGGGGACTTGGACTATTCAGGCCATGCAAAATCCACACATTTGAAGCAAAGCTTTGCTGTGCAGGGAGTGAGTTTGAGTGGGAGGTGGTGGTATATGGTCTGCATGAGTGGGTGTCACACAGCTGGTGCTAATGTGTGCTCAAGCTGTACCATTAATCCCAGATGGTCCTCTAGACCACCCGTTCAGACTGTGCCTCTGCAGATTCAGCACCGTGCTCCTGGCCATGAAAGCTCCTCTCAAAAGAGGTCTGTCTGATAGTGGTTGCCACAGTTGGATGAATTACCTGGGCCTCAAGCCAAGCGTCTATTCCTGATGTTAGCGGCTTGTAGCTGAAACCGTATAAACACAGCGCTGTCGTGTGTGGGGTGTTAAACACACAGCTCAAATCCACACGGTGCAGGGGAGAGCCTTGTGTGATGTGCAGATGAAAGTGTGTTTATGGCTGTGTTGCACAAGCGTACAAAAATGTGTTCAAGCTTCATTGTTTCCCCAGAAGGAGGAGGGGAGCATTTTTCTTTTGAGATGCAGCACACAATATTTTTTACTTAAAAATTGGCATTCCAGGAAGAAGGCAACCCCATTCCTTCTTGGAGAGGGCTAGTGATTGCTTCCAGTGGAGAGGGAGGATAGGTGTCTGTATGTGAAAGCTCATGGGGAGTTAAATCTAGCTGGCTCACACACGGAAGCTTGAAGACATCTCCATAATGGTCATGGAAAAGAAGCAGTGCTTTCCAGGCCATGTGTTTGTAATGACTGTGTCCTGCACATCCTTGCTTAGTGTGCAGCTGCAGAAAGCAGCCTGGCTGTGTGTCACCCCCTCCTGCTCAACACTCACATGGCGATGCTGTGGTGATGGCTGGAGCTTGAAGACAGGATGAGAGCTCATTTTGGGTGTTTCACATCACAGCAGTGCTGAAGGGCAGTGGCCTGGTGAGACAGTTCTGGTATTGGCACGTGTGGATGTTGGGCTACTTCTGGTGCTGTGTGTTTGGGTTGAGCGAGTACTACATCTGAATGTCAAAATGAACTGATGAAATTCAGATTTGGAGGGTAACTCTAAAGTGCCTGTTCCAATCTGCACTGAAGGTACAATTGCACATTTCATAATTTAAGTTCAGCCAGCAACTCCACCCCACACAGCTGCTTGCTCACTTCCCTGCCGTGAGATGGGGAGAGAATTGGAAGAGTAAAAGTGGCAAAACTCGTGTGTTGAGATGAAGACAGTTTAATAAGCAAAGCAAGGTGTTCATTCACCACTTCCTATGGGCAGGAAGGTGTTCAGCTATCTGTCATATGTAATGGTTACTGGGGAAGACAGGTGACATCACTTCAAATATTCCCCTCTCCACTTCCTTCTGGTTTTGTGCTGAGTGTTACACAGTATGGGGTATCCCTTAAATCATTGGGGATCTGCTGTCCCCTCCCAATTTCTTATGCATCCCCAGCCAATTCACTGGTGGGGTGAGAGACAGAAAATGCCTTGGTTCTGTGTAAGCGCTGCTCAGCAGTAACAAAAACATCCTTGTGTTATCAGCATGGTTTTCAGCACAAATCCAAAAACTAGCTCCATTCCAGCTACTGTGAAGAAAATTCACTCTATCCCAGCCAAACTGAGCAGAGCATGTTAGAGTTAATTACCTTTCCTGTTGCTTCTCAGGGAAATGGTTGGACAGAGATAGCTGGAATAACTCTGTCATTAAGCTGCAGAGGACTGCAGAGCATCTGTAGCGTGGTACCTGGGCTTTTATGCTTCAAAACAAGCCTGCATAGAGCAGTGGTGTTAGGTGCTCAGAATCAGAGATGATCAAAACTGAGACAAACCACAAATCTTTTGCAAAGCAGGTTACTTTCTGATGTGTTACTAACCCCAGACCACAAAATGTGCTCAAATCCTCAGTACTTTGGTGTTGCAGTGTGGAGTGGAGATGGGTTGAGCTGTGCAGGGCTGCATGAATGGGGATTTCCTTTGAACAGCCCTATGCACAGTGAATCACAGTCAGTGTAGCAATTCTGGTTTCAGATGGAAAAATTGAATCTTGGTGGATGTTGTGGCCAAGGATTTCCCCAAACAGTAATCACTTCTGATAATTTCAAATGTGTTGGTTTTGGCTTCACAAAGTCTATCGCTTGCAGCTTTTGTGCCTGGCGTCTGCTACACAGAAGATATTAGACAGCCCTATCTGAATAGGCTCATTTATCTCGGCAAGATTTTACATGCTGTTTCATATAACTGTCTTGACCTACCCCCAGTGTGAATAAACACGTTGTTAGTAGCACAGAGGTCACTTTGGTGCCTGGAAACCTCTGCCTTATTTGTTGCTTCTTTGGTCTTGCTGAGGCATCTTTTTTTTTTTTTTTTTGTAGCCCTGTCTCTTGCAATTTTTTCATCTCCAATGCCTGGGGTGCCTGAGGGTGGACCTTCCTGTTGTCCCCAGCATTGAAGATTGGTAACATTCATTTGGTAATGTGAGACACAGCACATTGCTAGCAGCTTGTCACCTAATGCCTCTGCCAGCCCCTGGGAGGTCTTTGCAAGAACTAGACAGGTTTTTGACCTTGGTGAGACCTGAAGTAACCTGTGAGTTTTAGGATTTCCTTCAGAGACGATTTGTAGCTTTGTTGTGTCACTTGCAGTATTTGGGCCCTACAGTTGTTTTTTTTAGTTCAGCCTTTCTGATTGAGGCTTGGCTTTCTAGTTGTGTATGCATAATTTGTGTTGTGAGGACATGCTTTTTTTTGTTTACACATATGAATGAAACAACCTTGAGTTGATCAAACTCCTAGAGAAGCGTTTCTTGTGAGGGGTAGAGAGTTAAACATTTGACTAAAATTTTAATGTCTTGCTTAAACTGAAACTCCTTTTCTGTTAATTGGCTAGCAGTGTTGCTGACTCAGGTGTAGCTGTCTGCTCTGATGGGAAGTGAAGCCTTCCTGTGCCATGGCAGTAAATGTACTGACTCCTAGGGAGCTTGGACCTGCTGTAGGATCATTCCCTTTTCTCTCCTGTCTCATGACTGGAGGAGGGAGGTGTAGTTTGTGTCATCACTTGGTTTCAAAAGTTGAGCCAAGTGTTTCTCGGCAAAGTGCAATAAAGGCAGGAGGATGCCTTCTTCCCCCTCCCTCCATCATTTAACAGAAATCCAATTCTGGCATGTTCACTCCCCACTGCAGGGACTTTCCTTCTCAAGTTATTCCTGGATGATTAATTAGCACTTGGATGCCATGTGTTGTGCTGTCCCCATGGCTTCCTGGAGCTTCCCTCCACCTGCCTCTGAACCTGGGGCTGCTGGCTATCCTGAAGCCCTTCTCTGCAGCCCCATCCCATGCTGCCAGATAGTCCGGGGGCTTTCCCAGTCCACCTGAGAAGTTGTCTGTGGGGTTGGTGCCGTTGCTCTTGGCATGCTGCCAGCTATGCTGTCCTGGAGGATGGGGTGCTGCCGAGTCCACTTGAGCCCATGGGGAGCAGGATTATCCCACCAAAGCTTGGGCTCCCTTTGCGTTGTGAAGCACGAAGGCTGACTGCTCTGCCACTCAGCTTCCACTCATTCCTCCCTGGAAACGTGGATCTTTGCCATCCAAGGGGTTGAATATCACTCTCTGGTTCGGTAGCGGTGCAGGATGCCCGCACTGTCTGTCCCCAGCACAGGCGGGTGGGAGCCGCGGTGTCCCGCCGCTCCTGGGGCCGGTGGCAGCACCGAGGGGCGTTGGGATGAGCTCAGCAGCCGGGAATGCGCTTTGCTGGTGCAGGGGCCGTGCTCACAGGGCCCATTGTGGGGTGGTTTTGGCACCGATGCCATGGGCGGCGGCGTGCTGTGGCAGGCCCAGAGCCCGCTGTGCCGCTGGCCGTGTGCGGGGCCGGAGCTGCAGGTGGGGCACGGGGGTTCCAGGCTCGGGGGAACCCCCTCGTGGTGCCGGCTGTCCCCCGGCTGTCCCCTGGCTGCTCGGCCGCGCCAGCTGTCGGGGCGAGCCGGGGTTTTGGGTCAGTGTGGCGCTGGCGCGCTGCCCCGCCAGGCTGGCGAGGGGCTCGCTGGCTGCGGACAAAGCAGCACTCATGGCAACATGCTGCTCTACAAAGGCTGAACACTCAGACGCCTTCCTTTCTTCCCCCGCCCCAAAAGGATCTCAGATAATGGGCGCAGCATTCCTGTATGCTGTTCGGCTGGGTGTCTGTGCTGCAGTCCCGCAGCTGAGTGGGGACCTGCTTGGCAGGGAGCAGCCGGCTCTGGAATAGCCGCTGTGAATGGCGGCTCTTATTGTTCTGTATTGCATCCTTGCTCACTGCTAATCCCATCCCAGCAGTGTGCCAGCGGAGCGGAGCCCTCCTGCTGCTCCCAGGCAGTATTCCCAGCAAGGGCTGGATGTGCACAACACCTCTCTGCAGCTCCTCCTGGACATAGGAGTAATGTGTTTACCTTTTCATATCCCAACTTGGGATGTGGCACTTAAGGCAGCAGACTTAATACTTTCAGACTGAAAGTATTAAGGAATTTGATCATAAGCCACCCTCAGTTTGACTTTTTTTCCCCAACCACCTTAACAATTCCTAATTTTGAAGTTCTTAACTTTTCCTTCAAGCCCCCCTTGGGTGATTTTAGTTTCTTTTGGAGAAGCTGGGTTGGTTGCTGTTGCTGTTATACTGCTGGCTTAAACTTGCTTTGTGTTATGCTTTTCTCTTTTGGATGTGAGACATGAGTGGTCTCTGGGTACCTCTTAAGGAGTTGGGCAGAGCTATTTTAGTCTGTATTTTGCTCCTGAGAGCTTTGTTGGTTTGATTATTTTTATTTTTTACTATATTAAAAGTCTATGATATTTTTTCTTGCCAAACCTACACTAAAATGATTGGATTTGAATTTACTTTTTCAGTTACCAGCTTCACCTCATGAGATCCTTTCTAGAGGCCCAACATGCACCAGTAGGCAGTACAGGGTGATGGATGCAACAGTGGCCTGAAGTTCTCTGACATAATTGCTTTCAAATCCAGTTGAAATAAACAGTATGTTAATAGTTTAAAACCCTCTGAAGTGTAATGTTTAATATTTCAAATCTGAACATTTGTCTCGCAAAGGAATCTTACTATTTTTTTTAATAACCAGTCATCCTGGTAAACTTAGAAGAAAATGGTTTCTGTCTCTTGCAAAAAGACCAAAACCTTATTCTTTTTTATCCTGTTGTCCATGCCCAGATCACCACTCAGTTACTTCTTACAACCCTCAGTGAAAAGCCATTCCTCCTCTGGAAAGTTTACCTTGTAAAAAGCTTAGTGGATCTCTGAGTGTACATGGTGTATCATTTAGACTTCCTGAAGATACACTTCCTCAGGTTACAAAACCCTGCGGCTCCTCAGTGAAGCTGAGGAGTGGCTGTACCTTGGCAGGGTGTGGGAGCTCAGCTGGGAGCCAGTGAGCTGAAAGCCCAGGGAGACTCGGCTAAGCTGGATGCTGAGGATCAGCTGTTCTGGAAGGCACAGCACTGCCTGCAAATGCTGCTGAGAAGCAGAGCTGCAGTGGGACTGGAGCACGTGGCAGTGAGAGGCTGGCAGGTCACACAGCCCGAGCTGAACCAGCTCAGTGCCATAGGCACAGCCTGTGCTTCATGGGGTGAGAGGCTGCATGCCACAGAACACAAGCCATGTGCTGACCCTGAGGAGCTGGGATGTGGACCTGGGCTTCAGGGACACTGGAGGAAATGGTTGCAGTATGTTCTCAAAGCACAGAGGAACTCCTGTAATTGATTTAAAGACATATTATCCCTACAGAGGATGTTGCTAATGTCTTTAGCAGGCACAGTAAGCCTGTGAACGCATACTGTATGCTTCAGCAAAGAATTTCCTTGGGCAGCTTGCTCAGCTACATCTCATCTGCATACTTCTGTTTGGCATGTGGCTCTGCTCAGTGTGGTGTTTTCTCTGTTCTGGAAGATTAAGCCCTAATCATTGCTTAATTTTTCTGTCCCATAGCTGCTATAGCTATTTAACAATAGATGAGAATAACTAGAAGTGGGGAGATACTCAGACACTTAAAGACACTAAGATCTAAAATTCCTACCGGCTCTTCATAACTGATCCATAATTGAGATGAACTTTGTGTGTGCTGTACAAAATTCCTTCCATGCCTGGAAATAAAGAGTAAGGGCTGCTGGTGAGACTTCTCCTTTGTTAAGTATCAAGAACCATGGATTTGGTTTCTCCCTACATATAATGCATAGAACAAAAGTTTAAATATGGAAGACATAAAAAATTAAGAGGAAGACCACTTTTTAGAAAAGGTGGATGTAAAGATTAGTGGTGGTTGTAGTTTAACTTCTCAGTGTGCAAAGCAACAGCAAAGCTTCTGAGATGGCTCTGTGAGATAGTGGACAAGATGTGTTGACTACAGCCTCAGCCATGAAACTATTAAAAAAAAAAATAAAATTCACAACTCAAAAGCTGCCTTCTCAGTCCTTCATTTGTTTTTTCATCACTTCCACAGTCTGTATGACTGGCTTGATTTAATAAGGAAGCTGTCTGCTTTGGTAGCTTGTTTCCACTAATTGTCCAGCAGAGAATGACTTGCAGCTCTGCTGTAGGGCAGAGTTTGAGGAACATTGCCACAATTTGGGTAGTACTTACGCTTAATCTGAATGCAGAGCAGACTTGCACATGAGCAGAAGATACTAGTCACAAACTTGTTCATAAAGCTTTTTTGTTTGGCTTTTTTTTTTTTTTTCTTCTTAATTGTAGAATTATAGACCTAATAAAGGTCATATTGTTCAAGCCATATGTTCCAAGTAGAATGTAGGGATTTCTGCTGGAGTAGATAAATGTGCAAGCTTCAAACCTGTGCTGGGTTTAAATTCTGGCACTGCCTCCTGGGGCAGCTATAAGCACAAATGCAGAGGACCAAGCATTGGTTTTCTGCTTGGTAGGTGGAGGTGGGAGGCTTTTTGTGGCCCAAGCTGTAAAAATGACACACATTTGTCTCAAAATGGTTACATTGCTGGCTCAGACTAGTCACACTGCTAGCTGAAACCCTGGTACTTTAACATCTTTCTTTTTGCTTGGAGGAGTGTGATTTTAGGAGTCCAACTGTAACATATTGTATTAGTATTTTAGTATAGGGCAACAGTTATCAGTTTGAGCAGTTGAAAATTGGTTCCTTTTCAGGGCTGAGACTGGTGGTATGTACTGCTGGCCTGTGGCACTGCCATAATTCATTTTTTGAGCTGGTTGCCACTTAGTAAATAGGATAATAAAAGTGGAAGAATTAAAATCTAGACTCAGAGGTGTGATGGGGGAAGCAAATGAGCTCTGGTAGAGCCTGTTTTCCTCTTTACCATACTAGGCAGCCACTTAATAGCTGACTAGGAAGCAGGATACTTCTACATAAAACTTAATGTTATAGGCTATATATAGATGCTTTTTTTTTTTTTTTTTTTTCCTTTTTTTTAAGACAGTGTGTGCTTACTTATTCAGTACTGTTGTTGATTCTGCAGAACAGCTTAAGTCTGGCTGGCAGGTTTTCCCCAGCAGTCAGCATGTATGTCATGTCGAGGTGCACCCTGACAGCAGGACCTGAGCAGTGGGCTGACAGCAGCCCTTCCCTGCAGACAGCTCCTGCCTGCCTGCAGCTTAATGGGGGCTGCATCTTGCTGATGGCTGCTGCTATTCTGTTGATGTTGGATTGCCATGGGGTGCTTCTAGAGGAGGAAAGCAAGTTGGAGATAGATAGAGAGTTGAAGTTAAAATGCACATTGAACAGTGTAGGTGGGAAGGAAGGTTTGTGTCAAATCTGAACTTGAGTGCTTCTGTGGTTTTTGCTTCTTGCTGGTTCAGGATAGCATGTCTAGCCATAAGAACTTGCAGACTGTCTGAAAGTGGTCACATTACAGTATTCAAAGTTTTGGAGTCCATAGCAAGAGTGGCAGGAAAACTTGCATATCACACCCCCGAAATTCTTAGTTCTAATAATAATTAAAAAAAACCAAACCCACCAAAACCAGCAAAAAACGAACTTTCCAAACCCTTCATCCATTGGCTCTTCTAGATGGCATCTCTAAAGTTGCCTGTTTCCAGTTGAGCTGAAGTCCTCCCAAGTAATAGTGTGAAGGAAGAGGGGTGGCCTGTGTCATGGATTCCTGCTTCATGCCTGGACTTTCTTTAAAAATGTGCCCTTTGAAAGTAGAATCCAGTGGCTGTCAGTGGGTATGAGTCAGCTGTGCAGGAACTTTGATCTCCAAAGCACGCATCTCCTACTGGGAACCAGGGAACATTGCTCTCTGACACACCTGTACAGGCATCTTGCAGATGTTGACATAAGCACTTGAATAAACATGAATGAAGCAAATTATGCAGATGACCATGCTTTCTCCAAGAAGGGTTACATCAAAGCTGTCTACAACAATGCTGTAAAGAGTTGGTTCAGCCCTGCTAAATGATCTTGGCAGATGAGAGCCAATAACTTGCTTCCTCCCAGCCCCAGGAAGGCAGGGACCAGTGGATGTCTCCTGCATGGAGAGGGCTCCTTTAATCTACGGAAACGTGGCTGCTGCTATGGAGTAAACACACTCCCACAGCTGAAAGCAGGCAATTTGTTCCTGTCCACCTCACTCATTGAAGCTGAAAGCCAAATGCAGCTGGGGGTGGTGGAGATGAATTGTCAAGGGGCTGGGCTGTTTCGTTCAGAAGCCCTGACCACAAGTGTGCATCTCTATGTTGTAAATTTGAGCTCCAGTGGAGCAATTGAGAAACATGACTTTAAAGGGTCCGTAAAACATTGATTGTGTGAGTAATAAGTATGCCTAAAAGTAATTTTTATTGTAGGAAAGCAGTAGTGGAAATCTGCTGTTTATATAATCTGTCTTCCAGCCTGAGATGGCCAGAAAGTGTCTTGAAGCAGACCAGGGAATGGTGGGAATTCAGTGGCAAGCCAGCTGAGCTGAGGTACAAGCAGGGCCTGCAGTAATGATTGTTTGTGCTTAAGTGTCATTGGAATGTATTGTTTTCTCACTATCCCGACACCTTGGCAGTATTACATTGACAGTGTGCACTCAGAGCTGGTGGGGGATGCTTGCAAATTTAGTTGTACTAAGAGTGTTCTCAGGGCCAGCTCTGTGCTCCCTGTACAGGATCTGAATGGATGTATATCTTCCTGGTTGTCACTTTCATCTTAAAGCCCAAGATACACAGAATATTTTTAGTCAATTAATGAAAAAGGCAGCACTAAAGCAGAGGCTCTTCTGGTGAGGCTGAGTGCTCAGGTGGAGCTGAGCTTTACAGCAGTGCATGGAAGCTAAGCCTGCTATGAGCTGGACTTTGGTCTCCTCTTGAACGTGGAGGGTTCTTTTATATAGTGGTAGAGATTGTGAGCCAGTGCTAGGAGTGGAGTGCCTGTGAGAAGGGCATGTGGGCAGCTCTGCTGGGTGCTGATAAGGTCTGTCCTGCCCAGTTCTTCTCTGTCCTTACTTCCCACCCCAAATAAAAGCAGACAAGCCCTCCTCCTTAGCTTGGAAAAAATTACATCATGAGATCCCTATGCGTGGCAGGAAGCTGGGAGGCTGTGAGAGCTTGCTAACTTGCTAACAAAGTGCAGTCGTGGCAGTGGCACCAACCCCAGATAGGAAGAGCTGTCCTGTTCCTGTCATGACCTTTTCCTGTCATCAGGGCAGCAGCCCTGTGCCCAGCCTCTCTGGATGAGGCTGCTGAGATGGGATATTCTTGCTCTTGCTGTGAAGTCTGTACAGCTATTTTTCCCCAGGTCAAGGACTACAGCCCAGCTGTGCCTTTCGAGAGGGCAGTGGGGTATTGGGGGAAGCTCTGAAGACAGAGCTGGTTGCTGCAGTAACCACAGTACAAGCACATGCAGACATTTTTTATGTGCTATAAATATAAAACGAGCCATTCTTTATCTTGAGTAATGTGTGCATAGCATTGTATTCAAGGTGGTTCTGTCCTGCTGGCATTCCTCCTTGGAAATGCTGGATAGGTTTCTGAAATGAGCTTCCTTGTAGCATACTAAATCATCGCTGTGTTCCTCTAGTAAAAATGCTGATGTCGATATAAATCTGAAACTGAGGCTTGGAGACATTTCTGGAGCAGAGCTGGGCTGGCCACTGGTGTGTGTGCTCCTGCACAACAGTGTGACCTGCTGGTTGTGCCATGGAGTGGGGTGAAGGAGCTGCTGGCACACAGGGAGGGAAGGCACTGAGCAGTTTGCAGCTCAGCTGGAAAGAGGACAGAAATGGGTAACTAGGGCTTATTTAGTTGTTGCTAGGAGACCTACTGTTTATGTGATGTAGACTTTTACCTTGGAACCTGTAATTAAAACCCAGTAGGGCTTAATCACCCCATATCTATTGTGTATCTTGGACTGGATGTGCAATCAGCAGTGAGCAGTCAAGTGGCAGACGTGTATCGTAATCCTGTAAGATTAGTCAAAACTGGTGTTAAAAAATCTGATATGAATAAAATCTGAGTAGAAACCAGACACTAACTACCCAGAAAGTCCAAATGCCATTCAAGGTCTGAAGTTACAGTATTATCTCTTTAGAACATACTGCTCTATTGTGAAACCATGTAAATATTAACTGCTTTGCCTGAGCATTAGGTTAAAGGGTGAGTACTGTTCTTGGTTACTATTCTGTATAATCACTTGTTTTGAAAGTTACTAGATCTTTTTGCATTGATAAGATGGTGCTGAGTTGCTGCTGTGGTCCCTACAGCTGAGGAGGAGCAGGTAAGGCATGCACAGGGAGCGTCACTTTGGAGGACTTCGCCTCCAAGACTTTAACAATCTGAATGTGAACTGGAGAATGCAATCCAGTTACAGAGCACTTTTACTTTGCTAGCTAGTACTCTGTAAGATTCCTGTATAATAATTCTGGTGGCATGAAAGGGAGTTTTTACAGCTGTTACTGTCTTTACTCCAGCATCTGCTGCAGGAGTTGGAGAGTACACAAAAGCTTCCAGGTAACTTCTGTTGACTGAAAAGGGATTTCTATAACAGTTTGCACTTGAAATGGAGGAAAGAACTGAAAAATGCGGTGCTGTAACTGCATTTGAATTTGTTATTCTGCTGTCCATAAGAGGAACTGTGAGGCTAAGCATCCTGAAACATTGCAGAAGAGCTCTGGTTTGAGTGAACTTGATAAAACTGGAACTATTAGCAGTGTAATAAAACCTGAGTAACAGCTTTAAGCTCAGAGGGAGGGAGGTGTGAGAAATGAAGCCCGCTCCTCAAAATTTTAAGTTTGATAAGGGGTAATAAGGGAAAAATCAATAAGGCAAAAACAACAGTGTTGATTTTAACAGAGGGCATCCAATCTATGATTCATTAAAGCTAAAGTAACTTGCACATGAATTCTCAAAACTGTAGTGGTCACTTCACAAGGCCAAACTGATGCAGAAAGGCATCCTGCCCCCACAGACATTGCTTACAAAAATGGGATCTTGATACCAGCAGCCTTAAACTTAGCTCCATAGTGTGTCTTAAAGCAGAACAGCAGCCTAGCCACTCTGGTGACAAATTTTTCTTAAGCTGAAGCATCATACAGAAAAGCCAAATCTTTTTGTAACTCTGCATTCTTTTCTGTAACTCTAGTGTGAAGGGAAGATGTCTTATGTGATGGTGCAAAGGATCATCCATGAACCTCCACTGCCCACTTTGCTGATCATAAGGGGTCTTGATATGTGCAGACCAATTCCAAACTCTGTATTTGCTTGTCTTTACTACATAGCAGCACTTCATTTTCTTCCCTACTGCTTTTAAGACAAATTATTGATGTGTGTGGGAGACATGTTTCTGTATATAAATGCTGTTTCCTAAATTATGCTTTTATCTATGCTCTGGAGTGTCTCATGCCTATTGAGATACTGTTTTTTTTACCTCCATCACATGCTGTTTGGCTTTTTTCATAATATACAAATACCATTACAAAATACCAAGCTGAAGGGCAAGTGACAGCTGGAGAGCGCTGAGTCCTTTGACTCCTCTCTTTTTGTCCTGTCTAAGGCTTCCTATGAGGAATGGTGTGTCTACCTGAACAAATGCCTGCAGTGGCCTGGGTTTTTTTCTTTTCCTTGATTACCTGTGCATGAGTGCAGGCACACTGTATTAAAAACACACCTCTTTTCTTCAGAATGGCAAATAATCAGTTTTATGTCTTTTGTCTTCCAGATAGTAAAGCCATAGTTGATGGAAACCTGAAGCTGATCCTTGGCCTGATATGGACCCTTATCCTTCACTACTCCATTTCTATGCCAGTGTGGGAGGATGAAGGTGATGATGATGCGAAGAAGCAGACCCCTAAGCAGAGGCTGCTGGGCTGGATCCAGAACAAAATTCCTTACTTGCCAATCACAAACTTTAATCAGAACTGGCAGGATGGCAAAGCACTGGGTGCTCTTGTTGACAGCTGTGCTCCAGGTAAGTCTTTTGTTCTGATGGCCAGTGTTTTCCTTGTTATCCTTGTGGCTGCTCTTCCTGTGGGGGGATGTTTTCACTGCTGAGCTTGGGACTGGAATGAGACTTTCAAGAAAACCAAGAGTCCAAAGAGACCAGGTGCAGGAAGCAGCAAGTTGAAAACTTCTTGGCCAAGAGAAATTCTGGCCTGTAGCAGAATGTGTGATTGCATTATGGGAGGCGCCACTCTAAGCTTTGTAGTGGGTGCAAGGGACAAAGGCACAAATGCTGGCTCCTAAGTGAAGAAAGGATTGTTCCCACGGCAAGTGCCAGCAACCTTTCAACTTCAGGGTGCAGTGGGAGACTTCATGTGTTCTCCTGAAATAGGATTGCAGAGGGAGCACAAAGCAGCCAGAAGCAGCACACTAACTGAAACTTCAGTGTTTAGCAAGCTGAGACTGAGCTGCTTAAGACAAATAATTTAATGAAGTGTGAAAAAGGCAAAATTTCCTCATCTTCTTATAAAACAGCCTTGCAAGTGGATTGCTAGTGCTCATCTGATGCAATCTGGGCTGCTGTGGCAAGCGGTTGAAATTTTCTTTACCAAATATGCTGCAAGAGAACCAGTGAAACATAAAGGATGGTAGATGTATTTGTGCTAAATTTAGAGTGGTATCTTGCACAAGTTACCCAGAGAGATGGTAGATGTTTCCCCCCTGGAAACGTTCAAGGTCAAGTTGCACAGGGCTCTGTTGAAGATGTCACTGCTCATTGCAGGGGGCTTCAGTCTAGATGACCTTTAAAGATTTCTTCCAGCCTAAACCATTCTATGACTCTACACTTGATTGTTGTCTTGGAGTTGTTTCAGTGAGCAGCATGTCCTTGTCTTCTTTTGGTTACTTCTGCAAAGCTCTGAATGTTTTTCTGTGAAGCAGTGTAACGCAAGGGGATGTGGAGTTTATATTTGGTTTCTTCAGCTAGAGAAGCACCTTGGCAGGTAACACACAACAACTGAAATGTGCTTGCAGGTTTGTGTCCTGACTGGGAGACCTGGGACCCGAAGAAGCCTGTGGACAATGCTCGGGAAGCCATGCAGCAGGCAGATGACTGGCTGGGTGTGCCGCAGGTAAGGTCACCAACACATGGGCTGCCTGTGGCCAGCTTTGGCCTTGTGACTTGCTAGAGTTTCAGTTGAGGAAGGCAGGTGAAGCTGTTTGGCTGCTTTGAAAAGTTACTGTTAACTCATGCAGAGTTGCCTGAGAAAGGGTGCACTGTAATAAAGCACGCTATTACACTTCAGAGCTCTGATTGTAAGATTTCGTGTAGGTGTCTCTGCTGAAGACAGCTGCTATTGCAGCATGTTAGGTAGGAGGAAAGGGCCTATATGGTAGTGCGTGACCTGTTAGTCCATGAAGAGAGTTTGTTTTGCTGCATTGAATTCCACAGAAGAAAAATTTACTGGCTTAAGAAATCACCTGCGATGATAATGTTCAAACAGAGAGCAATGCATTTACAAACTGGATAATTTTCATTCTGATAAAGTTGGACAGAATTCCAGAAGTCTCTGAAGCAGCTGGTGTTGTGGAAGCAGGAAAAGAAACTAGTCACAAGTTTTACTTTGCAAACCTTGCAGTTCAGAGCTGCAGCATACAGAATTATGAATTACTAACTTTTTCAGTATCGATTATCCTCATGTCATTTTTCAAGAGGATTGTAACTAATGTTGTCTTGCCTTGATACCATTAAGCTTGTTGCAGTCTCCTGAGAACCCCTAGTAATCAAGGCACAAAAGCCCCCAAACCACACTGCAGCAATAATGAACTTCTTGATTTTCTTGTCTGAGATAAGAAATTATGTTTTGTGTATCAAAGGGAAAATAAATGTGAGATCCCATTATCATGTGGGAGTTTTGAAATCTGTCATAAATCTGTTTCTGTGTTGACACACGGTAACCAAGCACTGGTACAATATGCTTAATTGCACTGTATTTCAGGTTATTACCCCTGAAGAAATTATCCACCCTGATGTGGATGAGCACTCTGTGATGACTTACCTGTCCCAGTTCCCCAAAGCTAAGCTGAAACCAGGAGCTCCTTTAAAACCCAAACTGAACCCAAAGAAAGCAAGAGCTTATGGCAGAGGTAAGGATTTGGTGAACTGAAGCTGCATGGAGCAGTAACTCTTCAGAAAGCTGGGTGGGGTTTTCTGCTTATGTTGAACTTCAGACCTACTGTAACTAACTGACTTCAAAGTTTCACTTGTATACTCTTGGTGTGGTGCCTGGTTTCAGAAATACATGGATATAGTCCAAAAGGCACTCCTAGTTCTAACATGTAAATTCCCCAGTCTGAACCTGTTCTGCAAGCTGCCAGCCTCCCGTCCACAGCTGGAAGAAGAAGCATGCTATAGGGCTAAAACAACCTTGGTGTGGAATTCAGGCCAGCAGCATTGCTGCTGATGGGTGATGATCTAGCAGTGAATGCTTCTTGTGATAAAGCACTCCTTAAAAGAAGAAAAACCTCATCACCTCACTGTCTCTCCAAGCAGGCTCTCTGTAGAGACAGTTTTCCATTTCCCAGGCTTGATGTGTGTTAGAGTTGGCTAATTCTAAATTACTTACTTGAATTGATTGGTAGTGTTGAATACCTTGCACATGTCAAAGATGGATTGGTAGCCCTTGAGACATTAAATAGTGCTGAGCCTTTGTTGGAAAGGTCTTATTTACTGGTTGGAAGGACTGAAGGCTGAATTTGGTGATTGTCCATAGATGCTTATGCAACTGCAGATCTATGTAGATGTTCTTATTTTTAGCTGACCTTTTAAATTGATAATTTCATATAACTATTGATGAGGTTCTGTTCTAGATTTGTGCAGTCACAACTGCATAAGTAACAGATTTTTACCTTTAAATGGTTGGTATGTTGGAAGACATTTCTTCAGCATTACACTTGGCTCTCCATTCCATCTTAATTTTTATTTTTATTTTTTTTAATCTGTGGGCTGCTGTTGGTCCTTCAAGATTTTTAGAATGAGTGCATTTCAGAATTGGGTGTACAAGAGTGAAATGGAAAGAAACAAAACTTTCCTTTTTTTTCTGGTTTTCTTACTTGCTTGGGGTTTTTTAAACTTGATTTTCCATTAAAACTTACCTAGTGGAACAAAGAGACATGGGCTTTATTTATGCACTTAGGAGCAGTTGCTACAATGGGAGTGGGTTTAGCACCTATCCGACTTGGGGTTTACGTCTTTTGTTTGTGCCTTCCACAGCAAACCACAATACACAGACATGTTTTTCAGGTCCCAAATGTATAAATGACTGATCAGCCTGACTCAATCTGTCAAGTCTGGCTTTAGTCATGTTTTCATTCAAAAACTGGAATTACTTTGTTGTCTGCTTTCATGTGTGTTCTGCTCTGGAGCCATTGTAATGGAAATTACTTTAGAGTGAGTGGCTCTTCTTGAAAGATTGATGTTTTCCTGAAGTTAATTGCCAAAACAAAGTCACTAAATATACTAACTGGTAATTCTAACTGCTAAGATATGTCAGAACTTGAAGGTGACTCCAGCAGCAAGGGGCTCAGTCCTCGGCTTAGCAGGGTCTTTTGGGCAGGTGAGAAACAGGTTTTTGTGCTTCCAGAAAACGATGACTGTCAAGTATGAAGTGGGTCAGTCAGCTCTTTTTCTTCTCTTTTTTATGTAAGCTCTTCATAACCTCTCAATAAGGTCTTAGCTGTAGCACACCATGCTGAGCACGATGGAGGTTTGTGCTGAGGACAGCCATGTGTAGAGCTGGTGTAAAATGAGCCTGAGGGGTGATGTACAGAGTTGTGCATTAGGAGAACTCATTTAATCTTCCAAAGCAGACCACTGATCAGATAGTAAAATCTGGAAGATTAGGTGTAGGCTAAGAAGGTGTTGTAACTAATTTTGTCCTGGCTGAAATTGTTTTCAGAGGAGGAAGTGCTTGTGCTTGCAGAAGGCAGGATTCTTAACTTGAATACCATATCCTAATGCTTGTGGGATGGACTGGAGAGACACAGAGCAAATTCATAGCAGTTTCAGCCAGATGATAATCTAGGGCTTAGTTTGAAAGAATGAATATGTCAATTGTTAACACCTTATCAGAATGCTCAGATTTCCTAGCAAAAACATCATCTTCCTTGCATTACTCTCAAGTTACTGTTTTCTGAAGATAAACAAGTTCAGGAATTCTGTTGTTCACAACCACTTCCTTTATAATCTATCAGACGTTGCACTTTCCACTAATTGTGCTACGGAGCAGTAGTGCCCACGGTTTTATGAATCAGCCAAGGGTAATTGCCTCGGTCGGAAGGGTATATGTTTGGGCTAGTCTGGAATCAGCAACTTTGGGAAGTTCTTCCACCCACTCAGTCTGACACCACCATGACAGATGTCATGACCTGGGACTATGTACAGGGAGATGATGAAACCCTGCTGGTAAATGCATGCTGTAGCAGGCCCTGTGCTGGGGAATAAGGAAACTGATTGAGTAGCAAGATTTTTATGGTTTTAAGAGGTTCCTGCATGCCATTTATACAGTGTACACTCTGGGTCAGGTAGTCTGAGCAGATTTCAAAGAACAGTAAATCCGAGCAGTATCTGTATTGCTGAATTTTGAAAATGGAGTAAGATGAGGCAGTACAGATAAAAATTGTCTTACTTAAAGTAAGTGTTTTACCCTTGGCTGCAGGGTAATGCCTTCACCCAAAGGCTTCCCAAAATTTCTCTCCTGCCTCTCTAGTCACCCATCCTGTGCAACACACTTAAGCATTTAGCTGTGTGGAGCAGCTCCTAAAGAGCAGCTAATGCACATGTCCCACTTACTGTCAGCATCAGCCCTCCACTTGCCAACAGTGGGGATGACCCTCAGTACCTGTCAGGGTAAACTTGCTTTCACCTGAATCCAGATAGCAGCTGGGTTCCTGATTTGGTCAGAGACTGTATGATGAGTTGAGTGCCGATGATTCAACCAATTTTAAAAAATGCTTGTATTTTTAAATTGTAAGAGAAGGCCTTATTGTGAGCATCATACTCTGGGCAGAGAGTAAAGACATGACACGCAGGAGTCTGCGGAAACTGATTCTGATGGCTTGCAAGGGAGAATGGGTTGGACAGCTTTTGGGTAGCCTCCAAACTGTCCTGCAAGTTTTGTGGCTGCAGCTGATGTGCTGTTCTGTATCTGTCTCACAGGGATTGAACCTCATGGGAACATGGTGAAGCAGCCTGCCATCTTCACAGTGGACACCATCAGTGCTGGGCAGGGTGACCTGATGGTCTTCATAGAAGATCCAGAAGGAAACAGAGAGGAGGTGTGTTTAAGTGTCTTGTATGGAAAAATCAGATTGGTCTGAATGCTGTAGTTTTTGTGGTAACCATCTTTCGCAAGTGAGTTCTTAACAAATAAGTAATCTAAAAAGAAAGAGCAAAATACCCTCTATCTAAAGTGCAAGAAGCCTCAGGCTTTTCTTCATAATTTCCTTGGAAAAAAGTCACTACCTGCAACTAAGCAACACAGTTCCAGTGTCCAGTAGTTGAAGAGCTTTAGCTTGACTGGCCAAGTACACTCTGACCTGCTTTTAGATAGCATACATCACTAAATCACTGTCTGCATTTACTCATTCTACAAGAATCGCTAAAGCAACTATTTAGAAGCCATGAATCATTTTGAGTTAAAATGCTGGTTTTAATGTTTATAGAAACTTCTCATCCAAGTGTTCCACTTGATCATGTTACAGCATTCCAGAAAAATACAGCTGTACATTGGACTTACTGTCTCCTCATTTTTCGCCTGCCTCAATAGAGCAATTAACAGCAAAGGAAAGGGCTGGGGTGGGGAGAAGGTGTCTTGCTTCCTCTCTTGTAAAGACTAAACCAATGGGATTTTTTCCACGTGAGAAGAGGGCGATAGCATGGATCCCTGCTCTCACAGCAGCAAGTGTCTAACACTGCTGACTCTGGAAATAGCTTGCAGTATCAGTAAAGAGTCCAGCTGGCGTGCGTGGGCACAGCTTGACGATGGATGTGTTTTCTCTCCTAGGCAAAGATAACGCCATCCAGTGACAAAAACAAGACCTACTCAGTACAGTATGTTCCAAGGGTTACTGGACCTCACAAGGTGAGTTTTGTGTCAATAACCAGTATTCTCTTTCTTGACATGCTGCTCTGCTGGTTGTGAACGTAAGCCCCTGAGGGCTCCCTGTTGACTGCCGGGTAAGAACCATGTCAGGTATCCTGAAGAAGAGTTAAATTGATGTGGCCTCAGTTCTCCATCTGGTCTTTGGGCTGCTCCCTTCTCAAGGGGGAAAGAAAGAAAGGGAGAAAGTGCATTTGTGTTTGGGTATCAAGTGCTACAGTTGTGCTATTTTGTGCAACTCATAAAGCCAGTTTTGTGGGTTGTCACAGGGATGCAGATAAAAAAAACAGGTTGTTTCTTTCTCTAAGGTATCTCTTAAGGTTATCTTTTATCCTGAAAAGATAAAATGCAACATCTGCTGCCACTTTATTTCTGGATAGAGATCCACCTTGTATTGCCACATTCTGATTCAAGCTTCCATGTTGGTGTGCCTGACTCTGTAATCAACAGAACTTTAGGACAGTGGCTAGCAGTTAGCATTAGTGTGATGAGGGCTGGGGGATGGATGGTCCCTCACCTCTGAGGGAGATCTTTGTGTTAGGAATGCAGGTGCTTGACCCTGCACTTGGCTTTATGGTGGGGATCTGAACTCTGCCTCTGCCGGGTGGGTCCAAGCTGATGCTGTCTGTCTCTAGGTTTCAGTCCTGTTTGCTGGGCAGCATATCTCGAAGAGCCCATTTGAAGTGAATGTTGATAAAGCCCAGGGAGATGCAAGCAAAGTGACAGCAAAGGGACCGGGATTGGAGGCAGCAGGAAACATTGCCAATAAACCTACCTACTTTGACCTCTACACAGCAGGTAAGCAGGATGAGTGATGATGGATGTCCTGCAGTTTCCTTAAATGTGAGAACCCAAAGCCTTGGAGAAATAAAAAAGCTGAGAAGTGGATGAGGATTTGTAGCCCCATCAAGCTCAGAGGTGAAATAACAGCCAGGCTGCTCAGAAGGCTTCAGCTGTTTATGAAATATTTGAAATGCAGAGCTGAGCTGGGGCAAGAGGGTGCTAAGCCTGACCCCGAAATTTGCCGTGAGTTTGCTGGATGGCAGCAGTCAAGTTCCTGGCTGGTTTCTTTCCCCGACTCATTTTAAACAGGAATGTGACACGTTGAACATAAATGTGAAGGATAAACTGTGGGCAAACTGTAAACGTGTAGTGTGTTCTATATTTAGCTCTACAGAAAGAACCTGCTCTAGTGCTACTTTGAGTTCAGACTTCAATGATGAACTGGTTTCAACCTCTATTGTAATTATTAGAGGGCTACTATCTTCATTAGGGCATCTCCATCGCATTATTTGTTACCTGCTATTAGGCCAATGCTGTAGCCTAGAGGAATGAGTCAATAAGATGCTACAAATGTTAATTCATTCAGAACAATGTGAAACTACTTAAGGCAGTTACTTGTAGCATTTAAACACCAAAATATGCTGAGTAGCATATTTGAAATTACCTTCTGCCTGAGGGAGTTTAGGAATAAAATTAAATGTGGTTGTAGTGAGGGAAGTATTATATTCAGCCTCTAATTGGGAGAGGGAGTGGGCTGAATCATGTAAAGACATGTCTGGCCTCTGAAAGTGTATAGAAAACTGATTTTGTTGTATGATGAGTTGAATAAGATGTGAGGGGAGCAGGTGTCTGAACAAAAGTGAATACATATAGTCCAGCAGAAAGGATCCTTGTCAGACCAGCAGTCATTTTTCCAATCTTTTAATCTAAACCACTTCAAAGCTTGAGAGATTGAATTGACTGGTAAAGCTGTGGGCTTATCTATGATGAAGGTGCTACAGGGTGATATCCATTGGGTGACCAGGCTATAGTATATTCAGTACTATGTTATGAAACCCTGTGGCTGCAGCAGCAGAGCTCTGTCAGTTTGACTTCATGGAATGCCACCATGCTGTCTTGCCACTCCCTGCTCAAATGTTTGATTGCTGTCAGCAAAAGCTGAACACAGAGGCTGTGCCTAGAATTGGCAGTGGAGGATGGCTGGCTGGCTGCCCAGACAGCTGGTGGTAGTCTGAAACAGGTTGCCTGTTGCTGGTGGGGAAGACAAGGCTCAGCTGGGCTTGTTTCCTTTGCAGGTGCTGGTGTGGGTGATGTGATTGTGGAAGTGGAGGATCCTCAGGGGAGAAGCCTTGCTGAAGTTGTAGTGGAAGACAAAGGCAACCAAGTCTACCGCTGCACCTATAAACCCATTCAAGCTGGTCCTCACGTTGTCAAAGTGACTTTTGCTGGGGAGGCAATTCCCAAAACTCCTTGCACTGTTCTTGTTGGAGAGGGTATGTTCTTTAAAAATGCATATAAATGTAGATGGCCACTTTTCTCCTTGGATGTGATCACAGAATATGCTTGGATCATGCCTTTTATATTCTCTCTACCTTTCAACATCTTAGTCCTGTTTCAGTGGGTCACCTGAGTACTCTCAGGGTAAACCAGTGCTCTCTAACAGTAATATGGCTTTTGTTGCTAGTTTTCTTTCTGCCTAGACTTACAAATGTTAAGCTGGCCTTTGAATTTTTTTGAGTAATTTATGCAGCTATGCAGTGTCTTGCTGTTTTCCACCCTTGTTCCTCAAATGACTATATTTACTGTTTTCTTCCTTAACGGACACCTAATTTGCTTTCTGTTCCATCCTTACCTGCTCCTATGCTTTTAGATCTCTGCTCATCTCTCCTGAGCTACCCTCCATTTGTGGAATTTTGGACTTCACTGCTAATGGCTTCATAGTTGGTAAGAGGTGTGCAGGATGCTCCGTCATGTTTGCTTTTTGTAAGCTTCTAGCCTGCAGCTTGTTCCAGCCAAAAGGATTTTTGGTTTTGTTGGGGTTGGGGAGGAAAGTTGCAAGTGAACTGAAGCTTTGTGTGACCCAGTCAGTGAAACTGGCTTAACCACAAGCTGCCTGACGCAGCTGTGTAAGTGCTCTGCAAGCTGTTCCCACTCCACGTCAGCCACGCTCCTGTGTGTTCCCACTGAGCTTTCAGAGCTGGCAGATGGCACACAATCCTCACTCACACCGTCCCGTGTAGGACACAGGGTGATGTTGGCTGCTACAGGATGAGGGGAAAACCTGTAAGCTGTTGTGTAATGAGTGAAAACCTAACAAGCTGCTTGGCAGACTTGTGCTCCTGCTGTAAGCACGGCGTGCTTGGGGAAAATGCGTGTTGGGTTTACAGTGCTGGGGAGCTGTGGTTGTTTGTAAGTCTCTTCAAACCTCTCAGGTCTCTGGCGTTAAAAACCTCATGACAGCTGGGATTGTGTAATGAAAACTATTCCTAAGTGCATGTAATTTCTGTAGGCACTCTGCAGGCCCAGAGAAGTGCTTGGAGTAAAGAGGCCAAGATAAGCCTAAGCCATGTGTAACCCTCCTGCCCCACCCTGCTTCAGTCTGCAGAGGCTTGGTGACTTTGCTTCTGTGAAAGTGCGAACTGTGATGAGCAGGGGGGGTTTGGTGTGACATCTTTTAACAAAGCACAGGCAAAATTCAACTTTGCTAATAGCAATTATCCCAGTCATGTGCTTCTGAAAGTCCAGCAGAATAATACTGTTCACTGGGGCTTGTCTGCAAAAGGGACCCTTCACCCCGCACTGCAGTGGGCCTCGACACAAAAGACATCAGGAAGATTGTGTCTGTGGTAAACATCTCTACATGGTAGCTATGTAGAAGTCTTGTATTGATAACTGATATTGAATTGGAAAGCAGCAGGGCTTCAGTGTTTGCAATCATTCTAAAAAATGGTGTTGGAGGGGGTCAGTGTTGCCTGGCTGCACTGACTGCCCAGCTGCCTATAAGCCAGGGGGCACAGACAGCAGCTGGGCAGACTCATGTCTGTCTGCTATAACCTTGTGCTGAAAGCTAAGCTGTGGTTGCCCTGAGTCAACATTAAACCAAAGGTTGTCCCAGGCTGGCTAGGCTACCTGTATGCTGAGATCAGACACAGTAGTAATGCCTGAAGTTGCCTTGCAGCCTGCAACCCCAACGCGTGTCGTGCCACTGGTCGAGGTCTGCAGCCCAAGGGTGTCCGCATCAGGGAGACGGCCGACTTCAAGGTTGATACGAGAGCAGCAGGGAGCGGAGATCTTGGAGTGACCATAAAGGGGCCGAGTGAGTACTGGGGTGGATCTGTGCTGTGCATGTGTTTTGGAGAAGGGGGAGGAGCAGAGCTGGGAAAAGGAAGAGCAGGAAGGAGGTGGTGTCCTGATGGAACTGATGGGATCTGTATAAAAAGCCAGATTTCAGAAGGGTTTATTGGTACTTTGTGTCCATTGGGGAGGTTTTGATCTGCTGGGCTGGGTGAGATTATATCTGGTTTTAGTTCTTTCCATTTTAATGCATCAGTTAGCAAAGCTGAGGTAATCCATGCATCTGCCTGCTGTGGCCTCCGTCTTTATGGGTACTCACTGCATCTTCATCCAATCTGTGGAAGCAAGTCACACACCAGGATCTCTGGCAGGATGGAAATCCTGCTCTCATAAAGCTGGGAATGGCTTAGAGCAATACTCCTGGTGGCAGTAGCTGCTTGGGCACACAAGCAGAGGAGGAAGGGAGCCCGTAGGCTGACAGAGACCATCTGTGAGGATGCATGCCCAGATCCCTTGGTCCTGAGCTCTGGATGTGACCCTCTGCCTGGCGGGCTGGGAGCATGGGAGCACAGGGGCCGCTGGCTCTTGCAGCTGCCAGCAGCAGTCCCGGTGTGGTACTTTGAGCTCTCCACCTCCCCCCACCCGGGGCAGCATTCAAAGGTGCATTGTATTGCCTTCACCTCCTCCACACACACACAGAGCTCTGACTGTGTGGCTTTGTGAGTCTGGGGGGGGAAAAGCCACAGACGTATCAATGTAAATTTTAGTGTATTAAGCTTTTCTCTCTAAATTCTTCATCTTGAAGAAAATGAAAAGTAGGCATTCCCTGCATACTTGTGGTTACAAAGTCTGACAAATGTTAAGCTTTTTTGTTTTAACATATGACACACATCATACTGCAGACTAAGAAAATAAAACACAAGGGAACTTATTAAGTCTGGTAACTTAAAATACTTTCTGCTGTATTTCTTCTGGAAGTGTTTGCTGTCTTTGTCCTAGAGGGCAGCTAGAGCTAACTTCCCTTATAACCTGACCTTTTTTTTTTTCTGGTGGAAGAAATTTATTCTTGCAAGCTAAAATAAATACTAGAAAACATGAACTTGTCTGAGTAATTGAAAGGATGGAAACTGTTAAGTTCAATGCTGAACTGATCTTTCAACAGAGGGCTTGGAGGAGTTGGTGAAACAAAAAGGCTTTATGGATGGTATATATGCATTTGAATATTATCCAGCCACACCAGGAAAATACATTGTCACAATTACATGGGGTGGACAAAACATCCCAAAAAGGTGAGTGAAAAGTAGCTTTTTGGGCATTTCTGTGTCCTGCAGTGGGTTGTGTAGTTGGTGGGCTTTTAAAGTAGTGCTTCTAAGAAGCACTGGGGAGACAAGTTAGTGGGAAATTGTTGTTGTAACATTTTATTTTTAGCAGCCTGTTTTCAGGCTGCAGCAACTTGACAAAGCTCTGAAGGGTGATTTGCATCAGTCTTTCTAATGCAAAATCATGAGTAAAAAACTGAATAAAACGTGGTGGATCATGCAGTTTGGACTTCGCTGTAAGATTTTGAAGGGATCTATTATTTCAGTGTCCACAACTATAGCAAGCAGAGCAAGTATTTGACACTCAGGATTTGTGGTGGAAGATGGTGATGGGTTGGATGACCTCTCTGCTAGAAAGACACTGCTGGGCACTGTGCCACCATATGGTAGCATCTATTAATTTGGAAAATCCTTCGTAAAGCCTCATTAAAATGCCTGGGGGAAAACATGGGTGCTATATTTGTCCCCATTTCTAATACCATGCTTCATTTTTCTCTGGTAGCCCCTTTGAAGTTCAGGTGGGTCATGAAGCAGGTCCTCAGAAAGTGCGAGCCTGGGGGCCAGGACTGCATGAGGGAGTTGTGGGCAAGTCGGCTGACTTTGTGGTCGAGTCCATTGGCACAGAAGTTGGCTCTCTTGGTATGTTACTTGACTTAGTTTCCCTGAAATATTTGTATCTTGCAATGCTAGCAGTGAACTCATGAGAAACAATAGGTTTCCCAACAGTAAAAAAGCCATGTCTGTAAGATGTTGTGGTCTAAACTCAAACATCTATCAGAGTATCAAAGGCAAGTCCTAGAGACAGGAGTGTGTGTGATGGAGAGTGTTAATCTGTGGTTTTGTGGGATGAGATCCTGAAGGGAATGATGGATTATCTCCTGTGTTGCTGAAGAAGGGTGACTGAGAGATCAGGCATGGTTAGGGCTAACAAATAACAATTTGTGGAAGTGGTGTTAAATTACCACAAACCTAACATGAGGAACCTACTTGTTCCTTTTTCAGGCTTTGCAATAGAAGGCCCTTCTCAGGCTAAAATTGAGTGTGATGACAAGAACGATGGCTCATGTGATGTGAAGTATTGGCCCAAAGAGCCTGGTGAATATGCTGTGCACATCATGTGTGATGATGAGGACATAAAAGACAGCCCTTACATGGCCTTCATTCGACCGGCTTCAGGAGACTTCAACGCAGATAAGGTGAGGCAAAGGAGTTCATTCATGGCATAGCACGTCTGGTGTAACTGCAGTAGAGATGTTTCTAAAAGATTCTGGTAGCAGACTCTTAAGCTGCCTCTGCTTAAAGCTCTGAATTTGCCAAGACATTACCCAGCCAGATATTCCCCAGCTTTTTCTAATAACACTGTTGTGGTTTTGATTTAATGTAATGAAAACTTGCTGAAGTAGTATTGCATGCTTCATGGGGTTTGTGGAGGGGGTAGGTCTTCATACATAAATCATTCTAGTTTTGTTTCTCTTTCTGAACTGCAAACCAAAACTCTTGAGTTGCTCTTTTAGGTGAAGGCTTATGGCCCGGGCTTGGAGAGGACTGGCTGTATAGTGAACAATCCTGCTGAGTTCACAGTTGAAACCAAGGATGCTGGGAAAGCACCTCTGAAGATGTATGCGCAGGTAAAAACCCAAAGGCAGCTGTGTGAAACTGCAGCAAAAGGGCTTTAATACTGTTTAGAAAAATGCCTTAAGTATTTCTACTCACACACCACTTAATTCTGGGCATATGTAATTCAGTCAAAGCTCTGTGCTTTGATCTGTGTAATGTAGTCAGGCAACAACTGAAGACAAAGTGACTGCTCTGAAGTGCATGAAGTACATGGCTTTGCTTCCTTACTTGGAGTCTCCTCAGCAAAGCAAGGTGTAATTTCCTTGAGTTGTCATTTGGAAGCACTGAAGTGTCTCTCCCTGTGAATTTTCTATGTGTTGTAGGATGGTGTATGAATGAGCAAGTGTTAGATGAGGAGGACTTACAAGAGTGTAAATTGCATGTTTCTTCAGTATTTCTGAGCTGCAGTTCTGGGAAAAAAAACCAAAAAACTGACACATTTTGGAACAGCCTTAGGCTGTTCAAACTATGCAAACATTTTTTAAGTACCTGAACCTTCTGCTTGTATTACTGCTTTTTAGGATGGAGAAGGAAATCCTATTGAGATCCAAATGAAGAGCAAGCCTGATGGCGTGTTTGCCTGCTCATACGTGCCAGTGAAACCAATCAAACATACAATTTCTATTGTCTGGGGAGGAGCCAATGTGCCCAATAGCCCATTTAGGGTAAGTACAGAGATCAGTAGTTCTTAGTTCTAGCCAAATAGGACTTTGATGCTCACAACTACTTGTTAGTACAACTAGGATGATAAAACCCTTCTGTGAACTTAAAGGAGGTGTGCCCTTCTGCTTCGTTTTTTTAGAAATCTATCCACTTGTATAAATCCTTCTGTTTTTACAACTCACGAAGTGTCTTCCATCAGCCCAGCTGCAGCCTGGGAGATTTGGAGCCATTAATTTGTGTCTGTTACCTTGTAGCTCCTCTCCAAGCAATCCTCTGACTTGGCTGTGATCTCAAGTGTGACAGAGATGTATGATTCTGACCCTTGTGAATTTGTGTAGGTCCTTATAGGTCAAGGGAGTCATCCTCAGAAAGTCAAAGTGTTTGGACCTGGTGTGGAGAGAACTGGCCTGAAAGCGAGTGAGCCGACTCACTTCACTGTGGACTGCACAGATGCAGGAGAAGGTAAAAGCAGTCTGGGCTATTCTGTGGTGTCAGAATCACAGGCCGTGCAAGGAGGGGATAATGTACTGTTCCATGCTGATTTTCCTTATTTAGTGGAAAAACCTTGGGAAGCAAAACATCGCAGTGATTTGTGATCTGATCTGTTACATTGGTTAACATGGTGACTCAGCTAGAAATGGGAATGGTCTGGCTGTTTGACTGGTAATGTCTGTGCTGTCCAGTAGCAAAACCTCCACTTGCTTTTCCTAGGTGATGTCAGTGTTGGAATTAAGTGTGATGCTCGTGTGGTCAGCAGTGAGGAAGAGGACATAGATTTTGACATCATCCACAATGCTAATGATACATTCACAGTGAAATACTCACCACCTGCTGCCGGGCGCTACACTATTAAAGTGCTTTTTGCAGGAGAGGTTTGTAAGCTTTGTTTTGTAGCCTGATGTTTCAAGAATCTCTTTATCTGATCTTTGATCACCATGCATTTGCCAGTTCACAGCTGGCTCTTTTCACCTCAGCTCACATGCACTTGGTTTGGTCACTGTTTCTGTAATAGTGTAAAAAATGGAAACTTGTTTTGTAGTATTTGCATGTATGCACGTGAGACAAGTTGGCTGGGGACACTGAAGTTTCAGTAATGTGTTGGGCTGGCATTATGAGTATGGTCTCCATGTTGGGGCAAGGCTGCCTTCTAAAGTTAAAAAACTAAGTGACTTTTCAAGGAAAATAGGAAAAAAGGTTTTCCTTAAAGGTAAAAGACAGAGAGAAACTTCCAGATGTTAACTTTGCCCTGTATTTTAAATTATACTACTCAGTAAGGCAATGCTTGAGTGAGGTGAAATTTTACTCAAGATGCTGGAATTGGAGCAGAATTATCTTTAAATTATTATCTGTTTAATTTTGGCTAGTGGAGAGCAACGTGGTTATTTTTTGGAGTTGTGTTTCTGTTGCAGGAAATTCCTGCCAGCCCATTCAGAGTTAAAGTGGACCCCTCGCATGATGCCAGCAAAGTGAAAGCTGAAGGACCTGGCCTGAACAAAACTGGTGAGCGCTGGGTTCGTGTAGTGTGATCAGTACTGGATCACGAGGACCAGGATGGTCACAGCCTGACTGAGCATTGCTGGGATGCAGCAGCAGGGTGGGGTGCCAGGCAGTTGCAAGCAATGCCTTTCCCTTGGCATTTTGCTTGACTGGGCTTTATTGGTACTGAATGCTTCCAAGCTGTGTGTAAATTAGAATTGACATTTTTCTTCAGGTGTGGAAAATGGCAAACCAACACACTTCACTGTGTTCACCAAGGGAGCTGGAAAAGCACCACTGGATGTGCAGTTCAGCAGCTCAGTGCCAGGAGAGGCAGTGATGGATCTGGATATCATTGACAACTATGACTATTCCCACACTATTAAGTACACACCCATACAGCAGGTGGGTTCGACTCCTGTCAGTACAAGAGTGAACAACTCATATTGCTGTAGTGTAATGACCTCCCTCCCTAGTACCTGTGCACAGAGGAAAAAGCAGAAAAAACTTGCTAGAGTATCGTGTTCCCCAGGATCCCTAACGCCTGCAGCACAATGGGAGCTGGAAAGCAGTAATGCAGTTTTTCTGGTGTAGTTATTGATAGCTTGCCATTGCTTTCTTTTCTATGGCAAGGAGAGATACTGACGCAGTAGCACACAGCTCTTATCGTCCTTCCATACCTTATCAGTTGAAGAAGAAAGGTGGCAAACCTTCCCAGACTCCACAGTGGAGCTGACTGCTGCTCCAGCTGCCGCAGTCCTGCAGAGTTGGGGTTGTGGTGTTCTGCCTGTTAGCAAGCTGCTGGTGTCAAAGGGGCTGGAGTGCAAACTAGAGCAGGATCAAAAAGAAGAGTTTGGGTGATGCTGCACTAGTTCCCAGTAGGCAAGTGATGAAGTTGGTGCCTCTCTAGCAATACCATTAAAGAGCTGAAAGTGGAGCTCCTAATAACTAGAAGTATTTTTCTTTATGCTGTACTTGTAGGTTTGTAAAGGGCCACTAAACACCAGAATGCACAGATCTCTTATTTCTGAGGACCTAAATGCTGTTGTGCTGAGATGAGACTGTTTTGCTGCTCTTGTTCTCCTGAACAACCAAATGCACAGCTAGGTCATCTGCCCCAGCTTCCTTGAATGGAGCTGTGTAAAAGTGAAACTGATAAGGAAGATTGCAGTACTATTTAGCTGATAATACTGGTTCAGAATTCTTGGAAGCAACATAAGTTTGTTTTTTGATAAAGCAGTTGCATGAGCTCAGGATGTGGCTAGCATGCCTGTTTGGAGAGGCTTTGGCATGTTTAGTCAGGGTTGGTATGCAGAAGGGAGCACTCCTCTGTACTCCATGCATTCATGAGCAGTACCAGATTGCTGTGTTTCACCTGAAAATCGCTGGTGAAGGAAGCCAGGATGGCCACACTAGGCTTTCCACTTGAGTATTCCATCTGGAGAAGTACCATGGGACATAAAAGAGGTGTGGGCTTACAGGAGATACCTGCAGATAGCAGTGGTTAAAAAGAGATGAAAATAGACTGCTCAGTAATTAAAGTAAATTTGTTATCTCTCCATGCTGGGAGTACATAGTCTTTCCTGGAGCCTGTTATCCTCAGGTTCCTAAGCAGTAGCTTATGAATGAGACTGTGAACTCTTCAGAGCAGGGGAAGGATGGTAGTTAAATTCCTGAGGGGCAGCGTCAGTTGCAGAGCAGCCTTGGTTTAATGCTATTATTTGACCTTATCTATCTCGTGGTGTTGCTACAGCTACCCATGTGTGTGTTTTCTAAAAACAACTAAAAATAATCATGGAAGCTATTCACTTTTGCATGAAACGTCCATGATTATTTCACTTGGGAGCAGAACCAGCCAAGAATGAAAAGTAAGCAAACAGTGAATATAGCTAAAATATGGACTGCGGTAGGAGAGAAAAAAAAGGGCACACATCATGGGCTGGAGCTTGCTGTGGCTGTGCAGCATTCCAGCCAAAATACACAAGAGCATTAATCTTTTTGACTTGTAGAGCTTAAACCCCTGGTATTTCAGATGCTGTAATAATACGGCCTCTTTGCAGTCTTAGCTTTGGCCTCTCCATGTGGTGGAAGGGGATACCTGGTCTGGAGCAGTGGGACCAGCTGTCGGGTCTGAGTGCTGGGAGGGTGGGAGCCAGCCTGAGCTGGAGGCTTTGCCAGGTGGCTTGAATATAGTCTTAATTAAATTTTGGAGACAACTGTCTTTTTTGCTCTTGCTGTATATTGAATAAAAACCTTTTAGTACTTTGAAGGGCTGCAGTGGTGTGAGAGCTTTAGTGGCCATAAACAAGTAAATTTGGCTGTGGCCAGATAAAATAGATTAATTGATGTGGTTATGTACTGCTTGGGTGTTGGTGTGTCTGTGCGATGTGAGGAACTGAGCTAACATGTAAATTCTCCCACTAGGGTCCAATGAAGGTTTTGGTAACTTACGGTGGTGATCCTATCCCTAAAAGCCCTTTCACGGTGGGTGTTGCTGCTCCTCTAGACCTAAGCAAAGTTAGAGTCAATGGACTTGAAAACAGTAAGTACCTGTGGGCTGGAAGCCTCTGAAGGGTCTCTGGAGTCTAGATGATAGCCAACACGTCCTGCTGGAACAGGAGCAGGCAAAAACAACCTCCTTTTTTACTTGCTACAGCTGGAGATCAGTCAACTCCAACTTTATAACTTGACTACACTTATTTAGATGGTCCTCTTGAGGAATGAATTTCAATTTACATTTCTTTTTTTTTTTTTTTTTTCTTTTTTGCTAAGATTACATAGTAATTTGGAGAAAACACGTGTTTGGGGTTTAGTCCTTTGTGGTGAACAGAACTGGATGCTTCACTAGGCTGAACACTCACTGATAAAATCTGTTTTCCTGAGGTCTAAATAGCTGTTCAAACATATCAAACTGTTACAATGCACAGTGTCATTCATACAGTCCTTTTGGTTTCCAAAAGTGGAAGAACTTAAGGCTGTGAAATATTGTTGCTTTCCTGAAGTGGGCCTCTGATAATGTCAGACTAGACCTTACAGTCTCGTTTTCCCCTGTAGCTTTGTAGTGTCAATTAACCAAAGCATTTGGTTTTGGTTGGTTTCTTTTTAAATTTTTGTTTGGCTTGGGAGTGTTTTTTGCCCCAGAGGAATGCAGACTGGGGAGGGCTCTGCTCTGCTCCCTTAGTGATATGTGCATGGGAGATTCCTTGGACCATTGTTAAGTAATGTTAAGTAAGTAATGTAATACAGGCTTTGTCTTTTTCAGGAGTGGAAGTAGGGAAGGATCAGGAATTTGTAATTGATACCAAAGGAGCTGGTGGGCAAGGTAAACTGGAGGTTAATATTTCCAGTCCTATGAGGAAAGCTGTGCCATGTCTGGTGGAACCAGTTCTGGGTAAGGAGTGCAGCACTGCAAAATACATCCCACGGGAAGAAGGACTGTATGTGGTGGATGTGAGTTATGATGGCAACCCAATCCCAGGGAGCCCCTACACGGTGGAGGCCACATTACCTCCAGACCCCTCCAAGGTAAGTGAACAGTGTAGGGCTGTAACAGCAGCTGATGTCTGAAAACTGAATTGTGGGCTATTGCATGAGACTTGGCTTGGCCTTGGCCAAAACATACCCAGGATCATCCTTACTCAGAGTGCTCAGTGATTCCTTTTGCAGCCTCCGTGACTTGCAGAATTCATTCCTGTAACACTGTATTTGAAAAAAATGTTGAAGTAATCAAAAATATGGCAAGCATCCTGCATGGTGTGACAAATTAAAGTATCGCTCCTAATTTAATATAAGTGTGTCTGATAAGCATCTCTGATGTATTAAGATGCTGTTTTTCTAAGGAAATATGTTTCTAGAAAAATGTGTGTACAGCCATCAAATATTGTAACATTTCCACCTTTTATTTCCCATGGCTATATAAAAACTACATAAAAGCTATGGTGAGATTATAAATATCTTTGCCTAGAAACATTTCTGGGGGAGAAGTACCAGCTTTACAGTAAAAATGAGCTGAGTGGTAAAGGAGACAGTGCCTTCTGTGTATTTTTAAGAGACTGTTAATCAAGTCCTGCTTACCAGTATGTCTAACTAGGAAGTCTTCTGGCAATAACATGGAAAAGGCCGTTTAGCTCAACTGCGTATTCTCTTTTAGGTAAAAGCTCATGGTCCAGGTCTTCGAGGGGGTCTTGTTGGAAAACCAGCCCAATTTACAATAGATACCAAAGGGGCAGGAACTGGAGGTTTGGGTTTGACAGTAGAAGGCCCATGTGAAGCTAAAATTGAATGTTCGGACAATGGCGATGGAACCTGCTCTGTCTCCTACCTGCCTACAAAGCCTGGAGAATATTTTGTGAACATCCTCTTTGAAGAAGTTCACATTCCTGGTTCGCCCTTTAAGGCAGATATAGAAATGCCATTTGATGTCTCTAAAGTCATTGCCACAGGCCCAGGTCTGGAGCGTGGTAAAGTGGGCGAGCCAGGGCTGCTGAATGTCGACTGCACGGAAGCGGGTCCTGGGGACCTGCGAGTGGACATGGTGTCAGATACTGGTTCCAAAGCCGAGGTCCAGATTGATGATAACAAAGACGGGACCTATGTCGTTACCTATGTGCCACTCTTAGCTGGCATGTACACAATCAAGATGAGATACGGAGGAGAGCAAGTGCCTAAATTCCCAGCCCGGGTCAAAGTGGAGCCAGCTGTGGACACAAGCAGAGTTAAAGTGTTTGGGCCAGGAGTCGAAGGAAAAGGTGAGACTAACTGTTATTAGAATTTGTAGGACTTGCAGTCCTTTCTGAGTATTCTGAGTGTTGAAAGTTGTAAAAGCCTTGCGTGTTTCCATGGTGATCCTTGGACAGACTGGAGTCTCATGATCCCAAACAAGTTGTTTATCATGCTGCTTCACTGAATGTTTTGTTGGAATATATGCACTTCTTGAAGTGACTCTTCAAAACATTTCCTGTAGATGTCTTCCGAGAAGCTACAACTGAGTTCACTGTGGATGCTCGACCTTTAACAAAGGCTGGTGGTGACCACATCAGGACACAGATCACGAGCCCATCTGGCTCCCCCACAGACTGTCTCATCCAAGACAACGCTGATGGAACATATTCAGTGGAGTACACGCCATTTGAAAAGGGTAACCTTTTTGTTTTCTTTTACTTAAAAGGGGAAAACCAAGAGCAAGCAGCCCTTCTGCCACTTTCATTTGGCAAACCCCTGAGGTCTGCCAGTAACTTGTTGGCTTCTTTGCAAGTGGTTTGCCAGTAGAGGAGCTGATTCTGCAGGAAGTAACTCTATTTTAACTTGAAGAACTGGCTTTTATGGTAACTTGTCTTTAGAAGAACAGAATGTAGATAGAATCTCAGTTACAAAACACCGATGAAGTCTTGTAAAATGCAAGAGGAAACTCTTACCCGTATACTGACATTTAAGTCTGTAGCATCTTGCAGAATTACGTTAAGTAATGAGCATATTTAGGGAATTCAGGAGATGTTTCCCTCTTCTTAACAGGTCCGCACACAGTCAGTGTGACGTATGATGGTGTTCCTGTGCCGAATAGTCCCTTCAGAGTGAATGTCACAGAGGGCTGCCATCCATCACGTGTGAAGGCAGAAGGACCTGGACTTATAGAAGCTTTCACAAATCAGCCAAATGCCTTTTCGGTTGTCACCAGGTGACCGAGCCTGTTTGGTCTTGAGAGAATATCTGAGGGGGGGAGGAGTGTAGTGGTGTGGGCAGTGCAGGATGGTGAACTCACTACAAATATTTATAAAAAGGCCAAGCTGTGTCCAGCTGATGATTGTATGTGCTACCTCATCATCTACTCTGCTTTGCAAACATTTGACATTAGGGATTGATAGTTACTGAGGACAAAATTCTAGGAAAATTTGAGTGAGGTAGTGCTGAACAGCTTTGCCTGCCAGCACATGCTGAAGGCTGAACACTGGAAGTCAGGATACCACATTTTCAAAAAGGATGAAAATGCAGCCAGAGCACGTGAAGGCTACAAAGCTGCTTTACAAGCAGGTGATTCTAACAATGTATGTTTCTGTCTTGCAGAGGGGCAGGAATTGGTGGCCTTGGGATCACTGTTGAAGGACCTTCAGAATCTAAAATTAGCTGTAAAGATAACAAAGATGGGAGCTGCAGTGCTGAGTATGTTCCTTATGTTCCAGGAGATTACGATGTTAACATCACGTATGGGGGAGAGCATATTCCTGGTAAGAGCTCCTTCTCAGTGGCTTTCAGAAGAGGGAAAAAGTCAAACTATGGACTCAGAGTTCTCAGTTGGCTGCATCTCCCTTGTGCTGTGGGCTGTTGATGTGCTTTTGGCTTACTGCTTTTCCTCAGAATTCAGGCAGAAAAGGCAGTGGCATCTGGTCACATGGGTACAGATGAGTGGGACAGGAAAGGAGACACTAACCCTTGACAAATAACTGGTATTATACACAAGTAGTGTGCAATACTTCAGGTCATGAAAATAGCCCTTTGATATGTATTAAGTGTCCTGTTCTGCAGTAAGAGGGGATGGATGTTTCCTGTTGTTCCCATTCTCTTTGTTGACATACTGAACTTAATAAGGTATAAGGAAATGTGTCGTCTCCATGATGCTTCATTTGCACTTCTGGTTTCTTTCATGTTTGGCTTTTTTTCCTGAGGTGTGAGAAGCAGATGAGTCACAACAGCATTGTCAACAATTCTCTGAAAATGTAGAAGCACCATCAATACACTTCTGCCTTTTGCAGAAGCAGAGGGATAGTGTAGAGGTTGTGGGGTTGTCATTCCTGCCTGCAGCAGAGGGGTAGTAATAAAAAGCCTAAGGAAAAGTGGAGAAAAAAGACGTTTTGTTCTCTGTAACTATTAACCTTGTTTAACACTTACTATGTCAACTTCCAGGCAGTCCTTTCAAGGTTCCTGTGAAGGATGTTGTGGATCCCAGCAAGGTGAAGATAGCTGGACCAGGTCTGGGTACAGCTGTTCGAGCCAAAATCCCCCAGTCCTTCACTGTAGACGCCAGCAAGGCAGGAGTAGCACCTCTTGAAGTGGTGGTGACAGGACCCAGAGGTAAGAACCAAAGGATTCCATCTGGCTGTGTCCATGTCTGTGTTGGGGCAGGTAACATAGTACTGGCCCTTCTTGTGATGGTGGTGATGCCACTTGAATGAGTATTTCCCTCTGGTCCTGTTCACCTGTCATGTGCCCCTTGGCAGCTGACCCTCATGTCATGCTGTGGAAGGAGAGCTGTGTCCTAGGTAGTGCTGCTTTGGACAGTGTCTTTGATGGCTTTAGCCTAATCGCCTAATCTTCAGGCCTGGGAGAAGTGATGTGAGTAACCATGACCGGTGAACAATTTGGTGTTAAGTTTTAGATATCAAAAAGTAAATCCAAAGTCTAACATGTGAACAGTGGCTTGGGAAACCTGTGTCAGTGGATTGCAGGAGTCTCTGAATTGTGGTGAAACTGCTCAGTGGTCCCCAGAGAACAACACGGTCCTCGAGCGAGCGATAGCATTAACGGTATTTGCATTAACCTAGAAAGCAGTGTCTCAGTGGGACAGTATCTTGGCAGTGAGTACCTGCTGGCTGCCAGTTTCACCTTGCTGGCAGGTGAGAGCTGCCTCCCCACAGGAGTGTCAGGTCTTGCTGTGCAGGTGCCCTGCAGGTAACACTTCTTTAATTCTAGCGGATGAGACGGATTCCCAGGGATGGCGCTCCCCATTGAAAGCAATTTCGGATTTCTTTAAGGGTGGTCCAAAGGGTGACACTGAGACAGGTTTGAACTCTCACTAACTACTGGCAGTTTTGGTTCTTGGAAATGCGGTTGGCAACAGCAAGAATCATCTGCAGGAGGGAGTGGGAACCAGTGGTGTTGCTTTTAGGCTGTGCATGGCAACGATATACATTTCTTTTGTGCTTGCTTTACTACTAATCCTTTTTGTGTTTTAAAGCCAACTTGTAATTGTAGGCTGCTTTGTGTGTTGATCTGAACTGATATGTCACATAATCTGTTGTAGATTTAGCATAATGCAAATTGAAATAATTGATCCTGCTTTCTTAGGTCTTTGGCAGCTTGCAGGGTGTTCTTGCCTAGGCAGCAAGCCTGCCTTTCTAAACACCTGATTGTGAAAGACTTAGCTGGTGAATGCTGTGCACCAACTGGCTTTAGAGCTCAATTCTGTGCAGTGAATCCCAGTAATAATAAGTAATCTTGTAAATGACAGTTCAGACAATTACAAGCATTATTCATTTTCTGTCTTAAAAGATCTTCAATGCACTTTTAGCAATTTCTCTTGATGTAGACTGTACTGAAAAGCAGATCTTTCTCCAGTATTTTCATGCTAGCTTTTGTTTACAGCAAGAAGATGGGAGCCCAGAGAGCAGTGGATAAAAAAATCTATCTCAAGTCAATGGCTTTGAATGCAAAATAAGCAAAACTGATCACTGATTCATGCCTGTTGCTTTCATTTAAAAAAAATTGAAATTTGTTGCCAGCTGTAAATGAGCAGTGCATCTTGTAGCTTTGTGCAACAAATGACTGTATTTTAATAGCATAGCTGAGAAAATCATATGTTGCATTTTTAGGAGTTGTGGGACCTGTTAATGTGGTGGACAATGGAGATGGCACCCACACGGTGGTGTATACCCCTATGCAGGAGGGACCCTACATGATCACTGTCAAATATGCTGATGAAGAGATTCCTCGAAGGTAAGGTGATAAGAGAAACCTTAGAGAACTGAAGATTTAACAATCCAATTGTGTTCTCCTAGCACCTGAGCACCATTTAAGGACTGGCTTTCTACTCAAGATCCTTTGTACTTAACCAGTGCAGCTCCTTGCATGGCTTCAGTGGTGTTTTGAGCCTGCTGCAGCAGTGTAAGAGGGCTGTATCCACAGATACCTCAGCATGTACTGCAGCAACTATCAGCCATTGACTTGGGAGGAGGGGAAATAATGGGTTGCTCTTTAAGTCCCTTCAAGGTGAAGGTGCTTCCTACGTACGATGCCAGTAAAGTGACAGCAAGTGGACCAGGGCTCAGTTCCTATGGCATTCTAGCCAGCCTGCCTGTGGAGTTTGCTGTGGATGCTAAGGATGCTGGGCAGGGACTTCTGGCTGTACAGATCACGGTAAGTAACAAAACCAAGCAGGACAGGAAACCTATTTTCTAGGTGAGCGTGAGTCTCTCCTTTCAGAAGTGTCCACAGCTTTGTCCTAACATACCCAGTGTCCTGGAGACTGGGCTGCTGACAGGACCCTAAAGTCTGGTACAGGGAAGACTTGCACTCTGCATTTATGAAGCTCTTGAGAGTGCTTTTGTTTAACTTCTGTCTTAAAGTCATCAGATGTGCTGTATTTGGCTCTTGCCTAGCCTTATGCGCTGCAAATGCCCAAAATGAGATAAGTAATTTCTTGTAAGATTATGAAAATACTGGCATTTGAAATGGAGGCAGTCTTCTAGCAGTGTTCAAAAAGGCCATGAGATAACGACCATTCTGTGCATCACATTATGATAAATTACCAAAATGCCAGAGGTCATAAGCAGCTTAAGGAGATACTGCAGGAATGTTTTGGTTTATCTTTGTTACTACTCTTTCCAAAGTTTCTGGTGCCTGGACTCTGTGGCCTCAGCAAAAAGGTGTCTGGTTAGTGGACCATAAAGCACATAGCTGAGCTCTGGCATGCCTAGGTCATAGTATGCCTGGTTGTACTTGCCCTTCTGCATTCTTGGTCCTATCCTGTCTCAATGCCTGCTCAGGTGCACCAAAGCAGTTGCCATTAATTCTGGCATGCAGGTGTGCTCTTAAAGGATCCAAAATGCTTATCAGAGCTCCCAGCCTGGCTGGGGCTTTGAAGATCAAGTTCCACAAGTCCTGGTAGGAGTGCATTGGGTGATCCTTCTGGCAGCCTTTGTTTGCTTCTTATTCTGAGCTGTTCAATGTCCAATGTTTCATAAGCCTCATGAAAGAAGTAAGCTCTTTTGTACTGTACCTAACATCTCAACACCTTTGCAGTTTATACTGTACCCCAGGCAGTGTTAAGTCATGAAATATGAAATGGAGTCAACATGTGATTCCCTGTAAGCAGGCTTGGAAGACTTTCTTTCTTCATTCTAAAATGCTTTGAGTTTTGCAGCTGATGAGAAAAGGTAGTTGAAGGGGCTGCATAGACCCTGCTTTTAACTGTAGACTTTGCAGTGTGCCAGCAGCTGGATACTTCATGCAGGAGGGTTGGCAGCAGACTCCACTAATGCTTCTCCCTGCCCTCTGACCTTTGAGGGAACAGCTGCCCAAGGCTACCCAGTGCTTACTCGGGACAGAGCTGCACATTGTGACTGCCTAATTGTGCCTCAGGGACCTGGGAAGTCATACAGCAGTATGACAGTGAAGCCTGAACTTCTTACAATTAATATAGAGTTCATTAAAATGGCTTTCTGCTCTTATAAACATTCTCATTTCAACCAAAGAGTAGTTAATGATAGCACTGATTATTTTTTAGTGGTTTGATACCTTTCTGCTCCTAATACTCTATTTTTGTTACTAGTCTTTGGGCAAAATATCTTTAAACTTCGAAAAGCTGCGGTTCTGAATCTGAGACCACCTAAGTGTGGTTGTGAACAGATTTGATGCCCAGCTAAGGAAATTCAAAGCCTTCATAGTGCTTAAATCTTCTGGTTTGCATTCCTCAGGACCAAGAGGGCAAACCCAAGAGAGTGGACATTCATGACAACAAGGATGGCACTTACACAGTCACCTATGTCCCTGACAAAACAGGCCGCTACACGATCGGCGTTAAGTACGGTGGGGATGATATCCCGGCCTCTCCCTTATCGGATCCGGGCGTCTCCAGCTGGGGATGCCAGCAAGTGTTTGGCCACAGGTGAGTGTTTCATCCCTCTCTTTGCTATTGTTTGTTCTGGCTGTAAAGCTGCCTTCTGAGCATGGTACAGTGGATGTGATGGGTGTAGAAGACATGCTTGAGACTTGTGTAGTCTGGCTGCTCTTATGGAAGGGGTGTTCCTAAAGATAAACAAGTGTCCACCCTGTGGGTGAACAGGGATCTCTCGCAGCCTTAGTAAAATCTGTCAGACTGGCTGGGCTGTTATAAACAGACAGATGCAACTGTCTGATGTTTATTTTGGCATCAATAAATCTAGCTGAGAACTTCAGTGAGGTTGATTTAAAAATAACACGTATGCACGTGTCCACTGCATCGTGCTCCTTGCACAGCGAGTGTTGCAAGAAGCTTTTATTGCAAGCTACAATATAATTAATTCTGAGGACGTAAATAACTTGTCATGTGCTTCTATATTAGCAAAGCCTATTCAGGCTGGGTGTTAGTGGGGGTTTCTGCTCCTTTTCTCTCTGAACAGGATTTTGGGAAGGAGCGAACCTAAGGATAAGATATTACTATGACTCAAAAAATCATTGGCTTTGTGTAGGGGGCTCCAGATTTTTTGCTGTAGGAGCACACAGATTTTAAGGATGGGTGTTCATCACGTGGCTTTGGGCTGGTCACTGTAGTGTGCTTCCACTCCCAGGAGGCTGTGGCAGGGAGCAGAAGTGACAGGAACTAGTTACAAGAATACCACTGAACATTAAGTCCCTTGATTGTGGAATAAATAAATTAAGTAGGCAAGGCCAAATTGAACAGGGAAACCTAATCTATTGTTGTAGACCTGTGAGAGTATGTGAGCATTGTGCTGGACCTGGGCATTGTGCAGTTAGAGTGCACTGAAGCCTGTCCATGAGCTGGCTGCTTTCAAGTTGTTTTAAACTGAAATACGTTCCTGACACAATGGAAGAAAAAAAGATATACCCTCTTTGCCTCAAAACTTGTTTAAAAGGTGCCTTAATGGGTAAATCTGAAACTTTTCCAAGTAACTCAAGTCACTAACTATTCAAAGTAACTGAGATGGAGATTACTGCCAGATGCCAGCTAAAATTTCCCATTTCCAAGAAGTGCTTCTGATTCAGTGCTGTAAAGCTGAAATACAATCACTGTAGGAGTAAGTGCTGAAATACTGCCAAGGTATTAAACCAGCAGGTTCATTGCCACTTGAAAATGAGCCATTTACCTGGTAACAAGTGAGGGTCAGAAGCAGGAGTATTCAATATGTACTACTACAAATAAGACATAATAGTTCCCATTTAAACACAGTGTTCTTCAGGCTAGAGCTGGTTGCTACAATTCTGGCATTGTTGCATGATGTTCTTTTTTTTAGGATGTGTGGCAGAACAGTGGAAAATCATTTGTGGACAATGGTGGAGAAAATGTGGCCATGGCTGCTACTGTGCCCTTTTATAGCAGCTTACACAGGGAGGTTTATGTTAAAGCAGTGCAGCTGAGTTGCTGGCAGAAGAAATTGCCTCTGGCTCTTCTTAAAGGAATAGCATGATAAGAGTACGGGTTAAGGCATTGCTTTCTTCAAACTTAGCTTTTTTCCTCTCTGTTCCCATCCAGCCTCTCTGATTGCATAGGAGAAGGAGAGCTGGTAGCCAGCTCTTGCATACCACTGTGCTGACCAATTTTACAAATGTGCCTTGTCATACATCTCTGCTCCCAATACCACATCTGTAGCCCCCTGGGACCAGTGTCTTGGTGCCATGCTCCCCAGGCACCTCATGGGCAGTCTGTCTGGGAAAACTGTCCTGTGAACACTTTCTGTAATGACAATTGCCTTGTAGGTCCTGGAATTGCACCCACTGTGAAGACTGGTGAGGAGGTTGGCTTTGTGGTAGACGCCAAATCAGCAGGGAAGGGAAAAGTGACGTGTACCGTCCTCACGCCAGATGGGACAGAAGCTGAAGCAGATGTTGTTGAAAATGAGGACGGGACTTATGATATCTTCTACACTGCTGCCAAACCAGGAACCTATGTGATTTATGTCCGCTTTGGTGGGGTGGACATTCCCAACAGTCCTTTCACTGTCATGGTAAGCCAGTTCTGCTCCAGAAGTACCTCCCACTCAGATTCTTGCTGCCGTGTTTTATTGAGCAGTAGGTTAACTCTGTGTGTAAATGTTTGTTCAGATACTTATTAGACTAGCAGGAGCTAATGAGTCCTTGTTCCTTGCAGAACTTATTTTGGGCAGGCAATACGGTTAAGTGAAGTGGGATAGAAACCATCAGAGGATGAAGACTTGGCTTTTCTGAAGAGATTTGTTTTTCATTTCCTGACCATGTAGTTCTTTTTCTAAATGATGTAAGGGTTTTAATCAGCTTCTACAACTAATTATGTTGGCCATTGTCAACTACAGTGCTCTCTGTCTCTCACTTTTTATTGAGTTGATCCCAAAATAAGGAATGGTCTGCTGACAGATCCCAGGGAAGCAGACTGTTAGCTCATACTTTAAAATTATTTATGCTAGTTAAACTGTTATAGCCAAATTCCTTCTCCTTCTAATTATCTTCCTTCCAATGTGCAGTACTCCACACATAGCAAACAATACTCTAGCCCCCTGAGAAGCAGACTAGGTGCCTCTCAGGGCTCACAGAAGCCCTTCTTGTGAAGAAGATCCCTCTGTGTTGCCAAAACAATTCCTGGTCTCCACCCAATCTCCACCCAAGCAGCCTCTGGTGCATCTTGGTCCCTGAAATCACAGGACTGTACTGTTGTAGTGAGTCCAGATGGAGCTCATGGGCGAGTACCTGGGGCCAGCAACTCTGGCTCTTCCTACCTGTCAGCCTGGCAGATTGCTACGGGTGTCTGAAGATTTCCTTGAGAGAGATGGCTCCCTTGGTCACTGCTCAAGGTTCACCACAGGAAATGCCTCTTGAGGTCAGGGAGCCCAATCCTGGCCAGCTGAAATTCCCACTTCCTAGCTGACTGATACAGTATGTGTTTGACTTGGGTGTCTCAGCTGGGGACAGAGAGCAGTGGAACAGCAGCATTTCTGTTTTGCATTGGTTTTCTTAGTGGAGTCCATCCATGCAGAAGTTTCCAGTAGGTTTGCACTGGTGTAAATGGGCAGGAAGGGCTGGGATGGTTGAGCCTGGGGGAGCTGCCTGGATGGGTGTCAGTCCCAGCCAGTTGTGTCGGGTTACAGGGAGAGATGAGAATTTGCAAGTCATGCTCTTGGCATGGCTGGTGAGAAGAGTGGCTATGCCAGGGGAAAACACATTGGGCGTCTTGACGACGCAGTCCCGCCTATGAATCAGAAGAATGGCTCTGCTGCTATGGCTGGATGTGGGCTGGGTCATTCACCCAAGAGCAGGAGCTGGAGCAGCGTTCCCACAGCAGCTGGCTCCCCTGCCTCCCAGCTGGCTCTCATGCTGCACAGTACTCAGGAACTCTCATCTTAGGTTTAAACCTTTCCCTTCCCTCACTGCATCAGTCCCGTAAGAAAGCAACTCTGATACTCAATTCCACCAGTGTTCAGGCACAGCTTTCCACTTCCCTCCCAAGCATCCAACAGCAGCAGATACTGGCTTTGTCCCTTTGCTGTGCCACTGGTGGTTTAGCCCAGTGCCTGCGGGTAAGGGCAGTTCCCCAGCTTCCCTGACTGGATCCGGGTCTTTGCTATGGCAAGAGGACTGGGAGGGCTATGCAGTGGGAGGGAGGTGTTGAACTGGAAGGAGTAGTGTGTTCTGAACTGTGGAAGGTGGGAATGCCTCCATGCCAGAATAACGTCTAGTAACAACTAACCTGCCTCTACCCCTGCCCAGGCTGTAGATGCAGATGATGTCGCCGCACAGTCGCAGGAGCCAGTGGGCGCTTCTCCCCCCGGATTCTGCCCTTGGGTACACAATTTTTACTTTTTCAGCTCCCCATCTGTGTTCTGTTTCAGATGACAGCCTGCTTCTTGGGACTGCTTGATCACTCTGGTCATTGTGTTCATTCTTTCTGTTTCATCAATTGTTCTTGGGATCCAGACCTTGTTTTTTCTTTGCTGCTTGAAGGGAGTCTCCAAATAAACTCATGTAAACATGAAGAGGATCATTGCACCCACAGCTTCCACTTCTGAAATGTCTGTTGTTGGCAAAAGCACCCTGAGTGCACTGCTTTGTTTTCCCAGTAAAATCACAGTGTCTTGAGTTCAGAGTCGCATTGTGAAACTTGTTTCTTTTGTCCATTTTGTGTTGCAATCATTCTGCCCCATCTAAAAATCACTTTCTCTTCCAGGCCTTAAGCAACTAAATCCTTTCAGATGGAGCCACTTTGGGTCTTGTGTGCAGTACATTGTCTTCCATCCCTTTGTGTTCCATTTTTATTTCTTACTTTTTTCCAGCATGTCTTCCATCCGCACAGTGTTTGATTTGCTCTGCTCTGCAGTGTGGTGTTGTAAAGGAGAGCTTGGCCGGACACTGCTCTGGTTGAGCCCAGTCCTTGGCTGGCTGCAATAATCACCGCACACTCTCTTCTGCTTGTGCTTACGGTGGAGTTGCTCAGCACTCATTTGGCTCTACCAGCTTTTTTGAAGTGACCCATCTTTTTGCTTGCTTTAGGTTACAGAAGAAGCTTATGTCCCCGTTGGAGACATGAATGGCATGGGGTTCAGGCCCTTTGATATGGTTATCCCATTTGCTGTAAGGAAAGGAGAAATAACAGGTACCTGGAGTGCCTCTCAGGGAGATTCATGCTTTTTGTTAGTGTGTTTATCCATTTGCAGCTAACAGACTGGGTGGTCTAGACCAGAGTGTGTGGGAGGTTTGTATCCTGCCAGCAATGTAGCTGTTTAATTTCACGTTGAGTGGCACCCCCTGAGGATGAGTAGGATATGCCCCTCCAGTGGTTTGAGTTGAGTGAGGGGAATCTTGGTGTTGCTGTGGCCTTCAGGGCTAGGCTGTGAGCTACTGCCCTGTAGGGTGCAGTTGATGTTGGGGCCTGTTGATGCTTTTTCCCTTCTGGAGCAGCTACATGCATCCTTGATAAGCTCCATTATTTCTTTTCTGCAGATGCTATAAAGCAGTTAATTCTGCATTCCTGTTACATACCTCCTCTAAAGCAGGTGACCCCTCTTCTACAGGTCTGGCAGCTGAGAGCATTGCTCCAGTAGCACCCTGGTTGCACTAAGCTCCTGCACACCAGTCCTGTGTCCCCTCTGCCATCTAGCTCAGCAATCCCACCCCAAGCCCTGGCCTGTCCCAGCTTGAAGGAATAGTCAGTCTTTCCTTTTCAAAAGTGCAGCAGAAGAGGGAGCATCTTGCTACGAGGCAGATGAGTGCTTTTTACGCGGCTTGCTGTGAAAAGCTCCATGGCTGCAGCAAACAGCCCTGCCTGTAGAGTTTGTAAGGTCACAGGACTGTTTGCCAGATGTCTACCAGTGCCTTGTATTCATGTAGCTTAAGTAGAAAACATGTCTGGTTAGTGTTCCCATTAGTCTCCTATTTGTGCCTGTGGGTAAGGAATTTAACAATTTAAAATGCTTGTTTAAAATGGCTAGACAATTCTCTGTGGGTGGGAGAGGGGAAGCAGGCAGCTTCTCCTTCTGTAACTCCCATGGTGGCCTTTTGTAGGGGAAGTACACATGCCCTCTGGAAAGACGGATACACCAGATATCGTGGATAACAAAGATGGCACAGTAACAGTGAAATATGCTCCTACTGAGGTTGGGCTGCATGAAATGCACATAAAATACATGGGAAATCACATCCCAGGTAAGTCTTGACAAAGCAAGCGATGCAAATGTGAGTGCAGAGTCCTGCTGATGCATCTCTCCCTGGTGAGGTTCTGTAGCTAAGTTGTACATGCAGTGGAAAGATCTGCCCAGATATTTTACCATTCAGCAGCCCTTTTTCTGCAAGCAGTCCAGAGAGAACTAAAGCAAGGGAGTAAGTGCCAGCACATATGAGCTTCCATTGTGGTTTAATAGTACCAGCCAGGCTTAAAATGGATTTTGGTTTTGGGAAACTAGCTTTTGTGGCATTTTATTACGAAGAAGAAACATACAATTTTCTAACTGCTAGTTTTTCAGGTTGAAATTTACTGCCAATGGTGCTCAACAAAACTACTGATTACAGTGTGTGTTTATCCTTAAAACTGCATTGGCAAAAAAATCTCAAAACTGTGGGGAGAACTGATTGGCTAAAATACCATAGTTACTCTTTCCATCTGATTGCAATAAAATAAAACACACATGCATATTATGCTGTAATCTTTCTTTCTTCCTGACTGCTTCTTAACAAACAGAAACCACTGCTTTTCCTTCTGTTTCTCTTCTTTTCTCCTTGCTTCACCAGCTCCCCAGTGGAAGCGCTGCCTCGCCTGGAGGCTGTGGCTGCTCTGCGGTTCTCCAGGCATGCTGACTTGGGGGGGCTGGGCAGAAAGGGGCAGATGGGGATGTGTAGACATGAGACAAAATACCTTCAGCGGTGCCAGAGAGGGGCTGCTGGTTCTGTTCCTACAGAAACAGCATAACACAGGCTGAAGTAGGGAGCTCAGTGATGTGATGCGTGGTGCTACTTCAGTCTCTGCAGCACTTTATGGATATAGCACCCCCATAGGTGCTGACCTGTCTGATGTATTGGTTCACTAAGACCATTACCCTGTGCTGGGATAGAAAGATGATGTGCCATAATGTTTTTCTTGAAGGTTGTCATGAATCAAACTTTTTTTACTGTCTCAACTGCAAAATCTAACTTTGGACTGAGGAGCTATCTGTGCCTTTTTTGAAACTATTATTGGTTGTTGGTGACTGTACTTTTTGTTCTTGTGCACCAGCTTAGCTAATCTGAGGCTGGCAGATATGTTTTTTGGATACCCTTCAAATTTGCTAGTTCAGGTTCATTGAGTCAAACAATATGCTGTGCTAGTTGTTAATTCTATGCTACCAAAATTCGGAATCAGTGCCTGAACTGAAAGCCTGCTTCTGAGTCATGTTCTGATTTAATGTGCTAAAAATAAACTTGCAATGGGCAAGACCCTTTACAGCATCATTTAAGCTTATCTCTGGTAACTAGAGTAACACTTACTCTTCCATGACTGAATGTGGCACAAATTGTGGAAAAGTGTCTTTCAAGGATGTAAGTGGAGTCCTATTTGGTTTTTAAGGGCATTACAGTCACAATAAGGTTTTTCAGATACCACGTAATGAGAAGGGCATTCAAGAACATGGGGATCAGTTCTTGTGGTCCAGACCACTCATCCTGAAAAGCACATCTTTTTGGTTTTTTTTTTCCCCTTTAGAGAGCCCTCTGCAGTTCTATGTTAATTACCCCAACAGCGGCAGTGTGTCTGCTTATGGGCCTGGCCTCATTTATGGGGTTGCAAATAAACCAGCAACTTTTACCATTGTCACAGAAGATGCAGGAGAGGGTAAGTCAGTTCTTTAAACCCATCCTACTCTAAACAAGGAACTTCTTGGTAGTGTAATGCACATTGGCTTTGATTTACATTCATCTGTTCAGCTATGAATCTCTGATGTGACACAAATGACTTATGCAAATATCAGGCTGTAACTTGCCATAAAAACTGGTTTATTGTCTTCCTGAGAGCATTAGATGTACCCTATGGTACAGGGTGAAAATTATTTGCTTAATTAAAAATAAACTGAAAGCAGCTTTAATCTAGTGGAAGATGACTGTGTGTGGGATCACTGTTCAGTAAATCTAAAGACTGAATAAAACTGGCCTTAGTGGCTTGGTCCGAGCTGGTTTTGCTGCTGTCCTTTGAAAACATGCATTTAAGGTCCATTTTCAGTACTAGGTACTCGGTGTTTCTCTTTGGACCAAATCTTTGGACCTGGTGTTCACAAAGATTTACAGAAGTGCCACTCTACTCTTTGCCTAGGTGGGCTGGACTTGGCTATTGAAGGACCTTCAAAAGCAGAGATCAGTTGCATTGATAACAAAGATGGGACATGCACAGTCACGTACCTGCCTACTCTACCTGGGAACTACAGCATCCTGGTCAAATACAATGACAAACACATTCCAGGCAGCCCATTCACAGCCAAGATCACAGGTATAAAGTTTAAACTTCTGGAAGCACTTCATATTAAAAATTAACCTCTGATAGCATGAGGAACCTGGTTTGTTGCAGGAATTTCAAGTCCTCTGACTTGTTCTGCACTTAACCTTGTAATGTTTTGTGACTTGTTTCTCTTTATGTATTCAGATGATAACAGAAGAAGGTCTCAGGTTAAACTTGGTTCTGCTGCTGATTTCATGTTGGACATCAATGAGACTGATCTCAGTCTCCTAACAGCCAGCATTAAAGCCCCATCTGGTCGTGATGAGCCTTGTCTTCTGAAGAGGCTGCCAAATAACCACATTGGTAAGCTCTGAGAGATTGCTATGGTAGCCTTTACTCCAGTTTGTTTTGCAATGTAAAATGACTGACTTCTGTATTCCTCCTCCCTTGGTTTTCCAACCACATAGTTGATAGTGTTTTGTACAGTTGTCCAAAGACAGAAAAGTGTGAAGAATGGCCTCTTGTCTTAGCTTCCATGTGGCATGCCAGGTTACAATTGAAGTGGATTTTGTCAGCATATATGAATGGCCTTGTGGTCTACTTGAGAGCAACAATTCAACATGAGTAAAGAGGCTGCTCTTCCAGTACTTCATTTCTTGGTGTGATTAAGGCATTTAAATCGAGTATAACATGAATAAAAACTGAATAAATGTCTCACATTTCTCTGCTTTCCAGGCATCTCATTCATTCCACGGGAAGTAGGAGAACATCTGGTTAGCATCAAGAAAAATGGGAGCCATGTACCCAACAGCCCTGTAACAATCATGGTGGTCCAGTCTGAGATCGGGGATGCCAGACGGGCGAGAGTTTTTGGACGTGGCTTGGTAGAAGGACGAACCTTTGAAATGTGTGACTTCATTGTAGACACAAGAGATGCTGGTTAGTTCCCTCACAAAGGCACCATGAGATGCTATGAGATATATATTGACTCTACACGAGAGCACTGCCTCCTTCAGCATGCAACCACCAGATCACAAGCTGCAAAGCAGCAGCTGCCATTAAACACAGTCATTGTTGTCAGTTATTAACCACAGACAGTGCTATTAACTTAGAATATGCTTTGTAAGGTCCTGGTTCATGTCTTTGTTACAACCAACAGGGACTGTCACTGGGGTGGTGCTGGCTCTGGTATCATTTGGTATAGCAAGAAGGAAATGAAGATCCTTTTTTCCTTTTTTTCCATTTTGGTTTAATGTAGAACCTTGGAAAACTTTTAGCTTGGTAGATAGCTTTTCAACATTATTGAAATAAAAGGGATAAAGTCAGAGAGTTTTAGGAGCTGAATGCATGCTGTGCCTCTAACTGATTAGGAGTACAGAATTTATGCCATTAAGGCATCATGCAACTCCCTTGTGCCTGTTATGATACAAACCTGCCAACTAATGCCTGCTATGGGTTTTGACTATTTTATGTCAGATTTAGACTAGAGCTTTGGAAATCTTAGGCTAACTTATCTATATTGTAGGTTATGGTGGGATCTCACTGGCAGTTGAAGGACCCAGCAAGGTAGAGATCCAAACTGAAGATCTAGAAGATGGAACTTGCAAAGTGTCCTATTTTCCAACTGTGCCTGGTGTGTACATTGTGTCCACTAAATTTGCAGATGAACATATTCCAGGTAAGCAGAAGTGTTGGGCAAATTTTTGATTAGTACAACAGAAGTCTTATCTGGCTGACCAGGGCTCTGGAACTGTGGGTGGGCTATGTGCTCTGGCTTGGACCATAAGCTCCAAAGACTGGAGGAGGTTCTCCCCAGGCAGCAAGTATCCAAAACTGTTCTGGTTATGTAGCTGTATTTGGCTTGGGTCTGATTGTTAGTTGGGTATAAAAGTTCTCTATGATCCCCTACAAGTCAGAGGAAGCTTTCATTTCTGCCTTCAATGGCATGTGTAATAAGCAGATGAGAAGTGACTTGCTGTGATACTTACAGGCAGCCCATTTAGTGTGAAGATAAGTGGTGAAGGAAGAGTTAAGGAGAGCATCACACGAACAAGACGGGCTCCCTCTGTTGCAACAGTAGGAAGCATATGTGATCTGAACCTAAAAATCCCAGGTAAGCAACAGCATCCTTATCCCCAAAACCATAGCTTGCACTTGTGTAGCATGGAGTACTTGAAGCAAAGAAAATATGAACTTCACTTTTGTAAAGTCATTCTCATATTAACATAGCTTAGGGAAGAAGCACTGGTAATGTGTCTTTTCAAACAGTTGAAAGTAAGCATAACCATGATCAACGTATGGAGAAATAAATGCTGTTGAAGTCTTAATTTAATTTATTCTATGTACAGCAGGCTGGAGAATGGGCTGCACAGCTCACTTCAGCCTCCAGGGTTTTAAGATCATGTTGGCTGTTGAATGTTTGTACTGCTGTCTGGAAACTGTGACTCATGTAGGTCAGGCTTAGCTGGCTGCACTTATCCAGACACTTCATCTGCCTCTGTAGCACCTGGGAAGCTGCAGCTGGCCAAGTTTTTTGCTCAGAAGCACACAGGTAGCTGAACATGCAATGGGCATCTGCGTGCCTCTTTGTTATTTGTACTGGGTAATCACTTGAGCTCTTTCTAATCTGCATTTTTCTTTTCTCTTCTTGCTAGAAATTGATTGTGCTGATATGACAGCTCAGGTAACCAGTCCCTCTGGGAGAAACTTCGATGCTGAAATTGTGGAGTGTGACAAAAACACCTACTGTGTCCGCTTTGTGCCACAAGAAATGGGGGTCCACACTGTGGATGTCAAATACAAAGGGCAGCCGGTGCCAGGCAGCCCCTTCCAGTTCACCGTGGGGCCACTGGGTGAGGGAGGAGCCCATAAAGTGAGAGCTGGAGGCCCAGGGCTGGAGCGTGGAGAGACAGGTGTTCCAGGTGAGTCCTCTGCTCTCAGTGGGCTCCAGAATCTGCTATGTGCATGTCTGCAGTGCTGTGTTTTGGCTAGCAGGAGCTCCTGCAGAAACTGCTGAGCAATATCTCCCAGGATGATGGGATGAGCTACCATTCTTCAAATACACTCAAGTGTGGAACTTGACAGTCTGTTAGGAGGGAGCTGCAGCACTGCAGCAGCAGCAAACTTAATTCTTGTGTGTGCTCTCATGTGCTTCAACAGCTGAGTTCAGCATCTGGACGCGGGAGGCTGGAGCTGGAGGACTGTCCATTGCTGTAGAAGGCCCAAGTAAAGCAGAAATCACCTTTGATGACCATAAAGATGGATCTTGTGGTGCATCATATATAGTTCAAGAGCCAGGTATATACTGAGACCAAATCACATGGAAACAGCACTGTTTGTGACTTTCAAAGAAACTAAGGACACTCACTGCTTCTCTTCTCTCTTCTTCTGCAGGCAACTATGAGGTGTCCATAAAGTTCAATGATGAGCACATTCCTGAAAGCCCCTACCTGGTTCCTGTCATCGCCCCCTCTGATGATGCTCGCAGGCTCACTGTCACTAGTCTTCAGGTGAGACATAAGGAAACATCTCACAACTTACCACAGAGACTGATTTCGTCCTTGTTCTCCAAAATCAAAATGGTTGTCCTTTCTTAGTCATAGCCTTGTCTTGATTGGTGCTTGTTTTCAAGCTCAGCTTGCAGCCAAAGAGATTTTTGGCCGCTGGCCCCTGGGTAGCTCTGGCTAGTCAAAGGCAGAAGGCTCAATTGAGTGTGTTACAAGTGATAACACTTGGGAATTAGGAATAAGAGGCTCCAGAAATAGCATTGGAAGAGCTAAGATATATTTCCCATGCCATTAGCTAGGGGAAGGACAAGGAGAACTGAAATTTTGAGGTGAACCACCAGTGATCATGCTGGTACCAAGTTCCTCATTTGGCACGTGCGTGAAGAGCTGCATTTCCATGGGTGAGGTAGCACAGGGCTGCATGGCTGGGACATCACTGCAGCCTGGCCAGGCAGACAGAGCTGGCCCCACCGTGAGGTCACAGTGCAGATTTGCTCTGGCTGATGCCACAAAACCACAGAGTCGCAGCTCTGATGATTCATGAAAGGTAGTGAATCTCAGAGTGAATCACAGCTTTGTAGCTGTTCTGGGCTCATCTGGTAACCTCACCATGTAATTTGTGTATGTGTGTGGTTAGAGGCATTAAAACACAAGTAACATTAAAGGCCTGACTGAAATCTCCAAAGCCAGGAGCTTGGATGTGAGACTGAGAATCTGTGTCTAAATATACAGTACCTCAGTCCTCCTTGAGTGGTGATTAGTACTTCAGTTAAGTCTTTTTTTGGTCATGTCCCAGCTGTGATCCCCACAAGTTTGCCTGGGCTGCAGGAATTCTCCACCTTAGCTATGTAAATGAATCGTGATAGCCTGATCTGATAGTATCTCTTCTAACCAGGAGTTACAAGGGCGTTAATTAGTCACTGTGGTATTGATGTTTGCCTTGTGTTTCATTTAAAGACTCTTTGACAGGAATACTCAATTCAATTAAGTCCTGGAGAGGCAGATAAAGCTGAGTATTCTGTAATGGAGTCCATTGTGCAGCATCAGCCTCCACTAAACCCACATCAGGGACTTGTTTATACATTGTACCTCAGTTCTACTCAGTTGCATTTATTTCCCTCTTCAGGATTTAGTTGAAAACAAAATGAGGTAAAGTATGTTAAGTGAGATTACTGCTGGATAGCTGCATGGGCTGTGCTGGTCAAGAACCACTGTGGCTCAGATGTGGAGCTGCCTCGCCTTCCACCAATGGCCTGACAGCATCACAACATCTGGTTTCGTGTTTTAAATTACTTTCTCATGTTTGAGACGTCTACTGGTGGCGTTCTAAATGCAGCCTCTTGTGGCAAATATAAACATGCATATTACTCTTTCAGACATTTGGATTATCAGAGGCTTTTCCCTGAAAGAATCTGGAATGAATGAATGGGCTGAAAAATGGAGCTATAGCTTAAGCATCCTTTAAATCAAGTGCCTGAATACCGAGGACTGACCTCAGTGATAACGGGTGACTAGTACTCTAAACTTGCCTCTCTTTGACATGGTGAAATTGTTTGGCTTCCAAAAACAGTCTGTTACCATGGGAAAAGTCAGCCTAGCCAACGTGGGTGACTCATGAATCAGCCACCCCCTAAGAGGGAGAGAGCATCTGATCTGAGAGTTAATGCAAGTCACAACTTCATGCCTTTTGTTAAAATCTAAAAAACCTTGTGCTGAAGTGGTTATTTCCCTGCCACAAATCTTGTGCTGTCTGAGATGAAGTTTGCATTTGATAAATCTGACTGTTGCATTCTCAGGAGTCTGGATTAAAAGTTAATCAGCCAGCATCCTTTGCTATAAGGCTGAACGGGGCAAAGGGCAAGATCGATGCTAAAGTCCACAGCCCCTCCGGAGCTGTCGAAGAGTGCCATGTGTCTGAGCTGGAGCCAGGTGAGCACAGCTTCATGATGATCAAAACAATTGCATGATCTCCAAAGCACTTGCTGCCGCATGGGGAATTCAGTTCCATTATTTACGAATAATGCATCCCAGGGATGAGCATGTTGCTTGGAAAATGACTTTTTGCTATCAAGAGCTGTTCAGTCAGGGTTGTTTCCACGTTTTTCCATGAACTGACTGAACCCCAGCTTGTGTAAGATAGAGATATTCAAGTCTTGGCTTGGCAGTAAAGGTACAGTGACATTAGTAATAAATTAAATATGATGTGGTTGTTGAATTTAACCAGGGAAGAAGTTTATTTCTCAAAGCTATGCTTCAATCTTTGACTAATAGTTTATTTTTAACTCACACTCACTCCTTCACATGAAATGTCAAGGAAGCTGTCTATAAGCAAACACTGCAGAAAGCTCAACACCTGTTTCAGCAATGAGCTTTTCTTTTTCACTTGAAGTCTATATGAGTTATGGTCTGTACTATGAACAGACAGCAGCTGTCCAGCTGGGGGAGATCAGTCCCGCTTCTGAGTTAACACGCAATCAAAAATGTGAAATATCAGCAAATTGCTAAATTACTTCATTAGATAAAGGTGTGGTGTCAGAGCAGCTCAGCTTGCTGCTAAGATTTGGCTTGCTCTGACCAGCTGCTTTTCTTCTACACACGGCTCCCTCAGCTGCCAACAGATTGGGCTGAGATTCAGTTTTCATGTTTAGTACATGAGTGAGGCAAATAACTCTTAGACTAGATGACAGTTGAGATCAAGTCCTAGTGTACAAGGTGAAAACACAAGCTGTAAAACTTTCTGTGATAAATACAGCATTTTCCTGATTAAATACAAGTTTAGCAGCTTGCGTAGCTGAGCTCACTTAAACGGGGACCAAAGTATGGCAAAGGCTTTCAGAAGCTGGGATTGCTCATGGGCCCTGTGTTGGGTTTGATTGGCGGTTTATGGTCGGGTTGTTGTCTCGGCTGTGTCAGCAGAGCTGCTGTGTGTTGCAGATAAATACGCCGTTCGGTTCATCCCGCACGAGAACGGCATCCACTCCATCGACGTGAAGTTCAACGGGAGCCATGTGGTGGGCAGCCCCTTCAAAGTGCGCGTGGGCGAGCCTGGCCAGGCGGGCAACCCTGCCCTCGTCACAGCCTACGGGTCCGGCCTGGAGAGCGGCACCACGGGTAACCCTTCTCCTACTCACCTGCTCGCACCTGGCCTTGGACACGGACAGAACCTGCCCCTAGGCATACTTTACATTACTTCACCTGCTAAGGCAGCTGAACTAACCCACATTCTCTGCAGACCTGAGTGCAGGCTAATTTTGCTTTCTAGCATGCTTATAACCATCACTCACAAGTCTGCAGCCTATACTGAGCCTTAACAAACTTAAAACTTCTGTAAATCAGCAACTGCAACACGCGTTCACTGAACTGCTGGTTAGCAGCTGGGCTACAGCTCTGCTGGTTAGCTTAACTCCACGTCGGTGGTCCCTCGAGCTCTAGAGATGCTCTGGCTCCCTTCCACACATGAACATGACGTCTGAGTTGGCTGTCTAGAGATGAAGGAATCTTGTTTAACTTGTGTTAATTAAATGGGTATGAGGGTAGACCCTGTTACATTCCCTTTGGTGCTTGCACCTCCAAGAAATCTCAAGTGAAATGCAGTAGGATGTGTAAACCCTAGGGAGAAGGTGGGTTGTTCTGTTGGTAGTGTGCTGTGCATGCTCCAGATGCAGTGTGAACAGTCTCTTCTTGGAAATCTGGCACCTCGTTGTCTGCTGTGGCTGCCTCATCTGATAGTTCTCAACTCAAGAATGTAGGGTTTAGGGTTTGTTTTTTCATTTCTATGATTTGTGGCCTTAGTAAGTATGAAAACATTCCAGGATATGCACTTTGATTTATTTGTTCTTGCTCAGGCCACACACACAGGTAAATAGCAGAGTAAAATGATTATTTTTCTCTCCTTTTGTTGTGTAAGAGAGTAGCTAGTTCATTTTGTCCTATCTACTCCTGTCTCCCGTGGACTCCATTTCATACTTTTTTTCTCCCTGTGGAAAAAAAAAGAAAAAAATACTGCAGTTATTCAGACAAAGCTTCTGCTGTTCTGGAGGAACCAAGCAGTTGGTTTTGGAAACATGCAGATACACTCTATAAAATAAAGATGTAGCTTGAGCTCCTTTAATAGGTGGAAACAAAAGCAGTCATTAATACCAGCCAGTGATGCATCAGGGACAGGGGAATATTTCTTCATCTATAAAGGTGCTTGGGGTTGTTTTTAATCTAAATAGACTGTTTAATTTCAGCAAAGCTGCTCTGTGCCCTGTTGTTGAATCCGGGCCACTGCCAAAAGTGCAGTGCCCTGGGAGCTGCTGAGCAGCGTTTCAGAACAATGACCCAGTGTAGGGGTTTCAGTGGCTGAGCACCTGAACCGTCCCCCTGGGAGGGCTGAGCGTCTGCAGCCTCCAACAATGCGAGCCTTCATCTGGGGCACAGGGAAAGCAGTGCCTCTGGAGCAAGAGCTCAGAGAGAAGAGGTGCTGTGAGGCTGGCTGGCTTTGAGAATTACCTTCTCTGCAGCTGAGCAGGGCACTGCCGTGATGCCTGACCTCCCAGGCCGCTGGTGCCAGGGGGATGGGCTGCTGGAGCACTGGAGGAGAATCCTCTGTGGGAGCTGGGCTCTTCCAGCATTGCGACACAGCAGCCTCTTTTGTGGGGAGGCCAGAAACTTCTCCCGAGTTTATTCCCACGTCTTCATGCTTCCATCGCAGCAGCAGTAAACTTTCCCATGGCCGTCCTGGTTTTGAGTGTGCCTGAGCACTTTATTCCTCCTCAGCAGTGTCTCATGTAACAGCCCAAAGATCATAAATATTTGAGGCCAGAGTCTGACAGTAAATTATTTGGGGGCTGAAAGCCTTCCTTAATTTTTCTTGTGTTGCTGGCACTGTGTCATTGGCTTAGTATTAGCAGCAGTAATTCAGCTGTGTTAACCAGATGCTGTAATTAAACAAGCTTTTGTTTCCACAAACTGCTTGGAGTGCTGTTGCTGAGCAGTTCAAACACCCATCTCCTCCAGGCCATCTCCTGCCCCTTGTCTCTCCTGCTTTCTTGTGGGCTCTTCACTGCTGATTTGCAGTCCAGGCAGTGAGACAGCTCTGAGCTCTCCCAAACTTAGCCAGGCTGGAGCTGTGTGGGTGTGGACTCTGATACCCAGCAGAAAAGCTCTTGTTTTCTCTCTAAGCCAGTTTTTTGATACCAAATTACTTCCATTTGAGTCCTGAAGGGCTCTCATGACCCCTTCTCCCACACAGACACATAACCTAACTGGAGGAGGGAGCAGGATAAAGCTGGGGAGGTTGCCAGGGGTGCAGAGCTCCATTTGGGGCTGGCCTGTGCAAGGCTGCTGGGGTGGATGTGGTGTCCCTCCCTGCCTGCAGCCCTGGGCAGACTGATCTTGCGCCGAATTACCCCTTGTTTAATGCCTGAGGCTGCGTGTGTAACATCGGGTGTGAGGAAGAGTGTGTCTCACTGTGCTACGTCTTTCTAGGACTGCAGTCGGAGTTTTTCATTAACACGACCAAGGCTGGTCCAGGTACCCTCTCTGTTACAATTGAAGGGCCATCAAAGGTGAAAATGGACTGCCAGGAAACTCCAGAAGGTTACAAAGTCATGTACACACCCATGGCTCCAGGAAACTATTTAATTGGAGTTAAATATGGTGGACCTAACCACATAGTGGGCAGCCCCTTCAAGGCAAAGGTTACAGGTAAAAAGCTAACTAGTATTTACTCTGTGCCTGAAGCAGGTCATGTCACTCAGCAAAACATCCACCCGAGACAATGGTGTTCTGGTCTAGATGCCCAAAACCATGAGAAGCAAAACATTTCTCCCCATCATCTCCAAAGCCTAGATGAGGGGTCTCAGGAGCAGCTAAAAAAGCAGTAGTCAGGGAGCTTGGCAGCTTGACTCAGTGATGGGCTATAAAACAGCTTTATGGGGTAATATTAAGTCCTGATCTAGATCTAGGGTCTTACATGGGTCATAGGGAAATATGACTTGTTTACCCATTTACCCTCCACCCTCAAACCTGAAACCTGCTCACCTGTAGCATGTATTGCCTCTCTTGGTCTCATTTTGGTGAAGGTATCATCTAGCCAAAGGTTAGTAATGTCTGGGAGGCTCCTAGGTGAAGTGAGGAAGGCTGATTTAGGAAGCTTGTTCTCTCTCCCGGACTGTGTTTAAGCACAGGCTGAAGCTCATCTCTACTCCTCCCCCTGAGTTTGTGAACCCTCTTTTGGTGCCCATAGCGTGGTGATGTTCTTGGGAGAGGGTGGCAGGGACTTCACTCCCCCAGGCTGGGACATGCTCTGCTTTCAAAATGGGTTATTGCAAAATTGCACCTGCTTTTCTGCCAACTCATTTTTGGTGATTGGAGCACAATTAACTCTTCTTAAGCAACCTGCTTTGCTTAATGAATCCTGAAGTTCCTGTGGTCCTTTAGCCACTTGAGGGCTCTGGGGTGGGATTGTTGCCAGCACTGCTGGAAGATGTCAGCTTAAATACCCAAGTAGGAAATTGCTCCTCTCCAAAAATGCCTTTTGGATGCAGAATGCATGCTAGTCATTAGAAGGGTTTGGAAACCTTGTGAATGCCTTTCAAATGGGGCAAATCTGAATGTTGGAAACCTTTTCTGTTTCCAGGGCAGCGACTGGTTAGTCCGGGCAGTGCCAATGAAACCTCTTCTATCCTGGTAGAGTCGGTGACAAGGTCATCGACTGAAACTTGCTATAGCGCCATTCCCAAATCCACCTCGGATGCCAGCAAAGTGGTTTCCCGGGGAGCAGGACTCTCAAAGGCTTTTGTGGGTCAGAAAAGCTCCTTCTCTGTGGACTGCAGCAAAGCAGGTATGAATACAGAAGCCAGATGTATGTTCGGGGTTGGTGGTTTAGCTGGGTATTTTTTTCCCTAAACCGACTTGGAGAGTTAAAATTCAGAGCTTGAGGTAATGATCTGGTACTAAAGAAAAATGCTAAATACTATACTGTGCTCACCAAGTCAGTCCTAATACAGAGACTGTAAAGATGCTAGTTCCTCTCCTGGCTTCTTCTGAGCCAGGTGCACCTGAATGAACCACAAGGTTATGGCATGAGAACAAACAGGTTGCTGAACTTAAGCAACCCTTGTGGTGCCTTGTAGCATGTAATGCATGGTGTTCGTGTAACCTTTTGGTGCTCATCATCATCATCATCTGGGAGTTCTGTGGTGGGTGGATTAGAGGCCAGCTGTGTCCACTGGCCTCTGCTATTAACTTCTGATGAAGTACTTGTAAAGCAATACCAGCTTGTTTTCACAAGCAGCATTGATGGCTCCTGTGCTCTACTTAGTGGTAACCTGTAGTTAGATAGTGGTAACCTGTCAGGTCTGGCAAATAGCACAGATAAACCCTCGCCTCTATGAGGTTGAAAGCTTTTTAATATAAAATTCCTTCCTATACCAAATTAATCTGAGGTAAGGCTCAACTACCACTCTGAATTAAAATAACAAAATCCATGTGTTACAGAGCCAATATGTTATGGTACAGCCACGCTGCCTTAAGTTCAGGGGTATTAACAGTTGTGTGTTTTTCTGTAGGTTCCAACATGCTGTTAGTTGGCGTCCACGGACCTACAATACCATGTGAAGAGGTGTCCATCAAGCATTTGGGCAGCCATCAATACAACGTCACTTATGTAGTCAAGGAAAGGGGGGACTATGTCCTGGCAGTGAAGTGGGGTGACGAGCACATTCCTGGGAGCCCCTTCCATGTCACCGTTCCATAAACGCGCTCTCAGGTGGTCTCTGCCTGTGCAGTTCAGATGTAGAGTTGTACTGGGTGCAGTCGTGTTGCAAAATGCAGTTTCTAGATACACACGGCTCACATTTCAATAGTCAGACATAAACTCTAACTGTTTTTACAAGCATTTCACTTCTATCCTTCTTACCAACCTAATGTCAATTTATTTAATATCTCCTCAAATTGTACCTTTGTAGTACTGTCCGGGTCACTGTCAATGTTTGGAGAATCACGTGGATGAATAGACACTAATTTCCCTTGCGGATGTTAAAGACTTTAGATGATAATTGAAAACTGGAATTTGTCTTTGTAATTGGGTATCTTAACTACTGATTTTATTTGACTGGAGACTTTACATTTTAGTTATGGAATATGACTTGGGCTGTCCCCAGTTCAAATTCTTTTCTGTAAAGAAATGAGGTAAAACTGGTACTATAATAGGTGCCTTTGTATACTTGATCAATTTTAATACTCAACATTATGAAAAGCTATTATAGCTTTTACCACTCAAATTTAAAATGTTTCTGAAAGTGCTTTGCTAATGGTTTACATTTAGAAAAAGTTTATCTTTTATAGCAAACCAAAAGCAGACTGAAAATTACTTCCTGTAAGCTTTCAGCCTCTCTATGTTAATGCTTTGTAACTCTAGAGACAGGTAGCGTTTTTGCCATGATGCTAGGAATGCGGTTTTTAACGAGCTTGGGATGCTGGTGATGTTTGTGTAACTTTACAGGCAACACCCCCCTCACTTTCTGATTTAAGAACAAGCCCTGGGTTGGGTGGGTTAAGTGAAGCCCCTGAATTTGCCAAGCCATGCATGGCTATCACCTGTGTGGCCCAGAGTTGCTGCAGTCTGGAGCACCACGGTGTGTTGCGAAGATGACCACTGGTTTCCCTGGAGGCTGCAGGCCAGGCCATTGTCTGGGCAAAGAAGCCATCCTGGGAATGGAACCCACATCTGCAGTGGGACACAGGGCGGGTCTGTAAAGTTACCAGTAATAGCAATACCAATAATAGCAATATCAATGAACAAACTCCTCTTTGGTGCAAGGTGTTTTATTGTATCTGAGTCCAAGGACATGCCTGAAGCAATGTCTCTTTCATCTCTCCTGAAATCACCTTCGTGCTGCAACAGGCGTTGCTGCTGAGGGTTAGGGAGTGGAAACTTCCTGTAACTTGTCTGTTTGTCCCGGATTACTCCATACTACTTCCCAGGTGCATATCTGAATTGCTGTCAGCTGCTGGGGCTTTAATAAACTCTCCTGATGAGCTTAAACTCTGCAGTTTGGACAAGGTAGGATTTGTTGAGAACCTGTTGACATGTCACTGTCCCTCGGGAGAAGTTCATGGTTACGGTTCTGTAATTATGTGTGGATGTACTGCTCTCCAGCACAGTTACTGGGGAAAAAAGGAAGGTTGGGGGTTTTTTACTGTGCTTTTTTTGTGCCTTAATGTGAAATGCTTACTACATTGTAAACTAGAAAGTAAAAACAAAATAAACTGGAATAAAATGCAGGATTGTAAAATTGTATCTTATAACTTATTAAATAGAAATGTTTGCTTCATTAAAATGTGCATGTTAAAAACAACGTCGGATTCTTTTCATATGTAGTCAGTAAAGTTCAGACTGAAATTACTCCACACAGCAGCTTCAGGCAGACCAAATAGCCTATGGGCTGTGCAGGTAGCCATGAAAATTTGGGCAGAACCTCAACACCATTAATTTTTTCCCGTGAAACCTTTTTTTTTTCCCGTTAAAACAAAACGGCAGAAGTTTAAGCCATATGGCATAAATGTGCAGGGTGCAGTGGGCACAGTGGATGGAGCATTACACAGCTGTGCTGGTACCCCTGTGCAGAGCCCGGGCATGGGGCAGTGCTGTGTTCCCTGAGCTGCCATCTGGGCTGTGATCCCAGAGCGCTCCCGGCCCCGCTGCTCCCCCTGCGATCCTGGGGTTGTTTGCAGAAGGTGTCTCCTACACCTGGGGCCAGCACCTCCAGGCACACAGCCATGGAAACCAGCAGATGTTTTCCCAAACACTCTCCTGCTGAAAGCTCCGGTGAAACCTGAGATGCAGTGGCTGCCAAGGACTTTCCTGCCCCAGGCTTATCAGATTATTTCCTTTTTATAGTTAACTGTGTTTCATTAGTCTTGTGGTAGGTATGTCAGCGTGAGCCTCCTATTGAATGTTTTTTAACAAAACAGCTGTTGCTGTGAGTAAACCTTGAGCATCTCACCTGTGTAACTCCTATGTCCCAGTCCCCCTGTGCTTGTCTGAGGCTTTCTCGTGCCTCCTGCCCCTTGTGTCAGTTTAATGACGCTTGCTGAAATTAGCTGGAGTTGTCTGTGAAGCTGACAGACCCTGGTTGCTACTGTGGCCGGGGTTACCTCCAGTAAAAACTGAGCTCTGCTTCAAGTGACCAACTCTGCCTGGTCTGGGCACTGCCAGCTGAGGAGTGGCCACAAAAATGACCTCAGGACAGCAAGCACCCGGTGGTGGTGATGAGAGGAGCTTCTTGGCAGGGTTCGTTTTGGGTAACAACATCCAGCTACCTGCAGCAGCTCTGCCAGCTGAGGACTGGCTGTGTTGGGCAGACATCAGTGCTTTAGGGACATTCTGTTCTGCTTTTGGCACCTTGACAAAGGGTTCTGGGTGCCTGTGGGGCTGGGTGTGGTGTACGGGTTACTGGTGTCCCAGTGCCTCCTGCTGGGCAGACTTGCAATGGTACAAGATTCACTTTCTTCAGTCCAGAAAGAGATCTGGCATCAGTTTTTTGCCTTTAGGTGTGGAAGTGCTTTTCTACCAGTTTGGTTGAACTTAAATTCTTTTTCTTTGTTTGTACCCTGGTGGTGGTTTGCAGTAGGATTTGGCCTCTTAGTACCCGTGAGTCCCACTGGGAACTTCATCCTTCCTTAGCTGGCCCGAGCTGTCCTGTGGGCACTGCACGAGCTGTGGCAGTGCCCTGGTAGCCAGCTGGAGCCCTGCCTGCTGCTGAGCAGTGGCCCGGGGCAGGGCACTGCCACGTGGGGACACATGCTGGGACCCGTGGCACAGTTGGGAGGCTCATTGGGTGTGTTGGTGGGTGGTGGAAGGTAAGTCCCTGCAGCACAGCAGATACGTGGGATGGGAACTCCAGAGCGTTCCAGCCCCCTGCCTGCTATTGGTGGGATGCATTGGTGCATCTCAATGGCAAAGAGAAGGGGTCTTTGGGGATGATGTCCTGGAGCTCCTCACAACCCACACACTCAAGCCTGTCCTCATCCTGCAGCTCGAGTCTGCCCTGCAGCTGTCCCTGACCCCGGGCTGTGTTTGCTCCTGCCATCCCATGGGATCTCACTGGGTGCCCACTGGCCTCCTTTGGTTTGGGGAGCTGTTGGAGCTCCCTCTTCAGACCCCTCTGGTTGTCCATGGCCTTGCCTCTGTGTTTCTGATGGCCATCTCTGCATCCAGCATGGCAAATACCTCATGTACTGGGGTGTTGCATGCAAAACTGAGAATTACATTTTGCCTTGTGCAGTTGTATCTCTAATAAATTAAATATATATGCATTTAAATTATTTTAATAACTTTAACTGGTTTAAATATTTAATATTATTTAAATTAGTTAAAATATACTATTTATTTTTAAAATTCAAATTATTTAATATTTACATAGTTAATATTTACTTTAAATTGTTATATAACTAATCCTTGAATAATGATATATTAATAATTATATATATATATATATATGTGTGTGTGTGTGTGTGTATATATATATATATAAAGGTGTTCTACTATACTTAAATTTTTTTTGTCCATGTTGCTGCAGTGGTCAGTCTCCAGGCCTGGGCCTGTACAGAGCACTTTGTGTGTCCAAGCTGGATCTCCTGTCACCCCCAAAAAGCCCTGACCTGCTCTGACGTCATCCAGGCACATTGACCATGTGGGTGCTGGGGCTGTTGCTTAGCAGGGCTCTGGGTTTGGTCAGATTATGCAAACCCTGTAATTACTTTTCCCTCTAATTGTCTGTTGAAAGTGAGATTGTGAAATTTCTAATCCAGAAACTGCTCTTTTTCTCTAATCACTTTTAGCTTCTGCATTTATTTGTTTTAAACTTATTTATTTTTTCTAATTTATTTTTTTACTCCACACTGAGATGTACTTGCAGTGTAGACAATGCACTTTCTTTACCTGAAAAAAAAAAAAAAGAGAACTATATATAAATCACATTGAAAAGCCTATCCAAAGTGGTTACAGACATCACTTGACAGAAACTGGGATGGAGTTGCATGAAACTTAATTCAGGGAATGGCACAATGCTTTTTTATACTGTGGGTTTTATTTGTTTGAGAAAAGGCTTTCCAAACCATTTGTTATTACGACAGCTGGCTGTGCCATGCTCTCCCATGAGCCAAATTAAATTGGTTGCCCAGGTTGTCCTCTGCCAGGTCAGGGCCAGCTCTGGCACCCGAGGAATGGGGCCTTGAAAAGCTGCTGGCAGCATCCCCAGGTGTTTATCTGTGCTTTGTGCCAGCTGGCTTGGAGGATCTTCTATTTCTTATTTTTTTCCTTATTTATTGCATCTCCTATCCACATCCAGAGCAGCAGAAAGGAGGGTTTGGGATTTTGCTGCTGACAGCAGCAGTGCAGAACATGCACTGGAGCACCCAGCCCTGCTGGGACTAAACCCACTAGGTACCTGAACATTTCAGCATCAAACTCCCAAACTCCTTTAAACAAATGTTTGGTTTTAAAAGTAATTTTTTCTTGTGTTGCAGTAACTTAGATATATTCCCATCCCAGGAGCCATATCTTCACCGCTCCATCCGAGCTGGAAAAGCAGCAGGGAGGGCTACAGCATTTTTTTCCTCCACAGCCTTCAGTAATGGTTAATATTCTCAGGTCCCTTTCACTGAATGTTATCAAAACAGCCCTGCTGCCAGGCCCCCCTCTTGTGGGGGGCTGTTTCCCCAGGGCCTCCTGAGAAAAGGCTTTTAAATGGCTTTTCAGAATTTCTCAGACTTTAAGAGTTAATTTTCATAGTTGTGAATTTATATTGCATGCTTAGAAGAAATATTGTCACTAAATCAGGTTGGATTTATAGCTCCTGTCACTGTTAATTTGACTGAGATTTAAAGCACATTCTTTAAATGACATGAATGAAAGGCTGGTATATATGATTTTTTAAAAAAAATTAATAGGAAAATATGATCTAGCAGGACCTAGAGGTATGTTTGACAGCTCTTTCCTGTGCTGAGCTGCCTTTCTGCAGGACCTTGGTACTTCAAATATTTACATCCCTGCTGAGCTGGAAGCCTGGGTCCTTTGGGCCCCATGGAGGAGCTGGCCTTGCCAGGGTGGATATTTCCTTCTGACAGTGATGTCCAGCTCGGGTGTTTTGTTTGGGGGGTGGGATTTGGCATCTGGCTTCCCCAGAAGTGGCTGGGGTCAGGCTCTCCTCCCAACAGAGAGGCACAGAAAGCCTTCATATCTCAATGCCAGCATTTGCAGAGCTTTTCAGGGAAGGTTTTTTGTTACTTTGCCAATATGGAAATTAATTCTTATAAATCTGTCTTCTCTCTACCAGAAAATTGCCCCTGCAAACAGTGACAGCAGAGACTCTATATTTAAAATGACACACAAAGTATTTAACCTTGTTTTTCATACTGGCTGGAAAATCAGCCTGCAGAGAAAGAGCACTTGTGGTTTTATACCAGGTGAGAGTGCAGAGGTTGTGTCCCTGAACCCCCAGGATGATGGAACATGGGCTAAACCCAGCTCAGGGAGGTTAAGGTTGGATGTTAGGAAAGGTTTTTACCCAGAGGGTGGAAGGACACAGGAACAGGCTCCCCAGGCAAGTGGTCATGGCCCCAAGTCTGTCACAGTTCACAAAACTTTGGACAACGTTCTCAGGCACAGAGTGTGAATTTTGGGGTTGTTGTGTGCAGGGTCAGGAGTAGGATTCAATGATTTTTTGTGGGTCCCTTTCAACTCAGGATATTCTGTGATTCTGTGGTTGCAGAAAGAGCCTCTGATTGAATTGACTGCAGTTTCCCCTGGCATTGGAAAAGGGATTGGTGGCATCTGTTACAGGGAGGGGATGGTGGCACTGGTGTCAGAACAGCCTCACATTTTTCCCAAAAGCAGGCAGAAGCCAGCAAAGAGCAGAAGCACAGGCACTAGAAGACATCCCAAGGGCCTGGACAGGCAGGAAAGGCTGTGGTCACTGCTGGAGCAGGCCAGCTGCCCTTGTGCAGGTATGGCAGGGACACCAAGGGTCCCGGGGCTGGATGTGCCCTGGGACCTGCCAGCACCTGGGCCTGCAGCTGCTGTGCCTCGTGAGGGTCAGCACAGCATGATTCCCAGTTAAATAACTGTGGGCAATGAATAACCAGGCCTCAACCCCACCAAGGGCTCCCTTTGTATTGCAAAACTCATTTAGAAACCCAGTGGGCCCAGGGACTCCTTGGGGCCAGCCATAGGCTGTGTGCAATGAGCGAGGAGCTCTGTGGAGAACATGGGGTGATGCAGATCCATGAGCTCCCAGCTGAGGAGGGTGAAATCCCTTTTCCTTTCCTTGAGTTTGCTGGGGAGGCTGGCTGTGAATTCCATGGGGATGCCCGGAGAGCCTGGAGCACGAGTGCTTCCCCCAGTCCCTCCAGAGGCTGAGGGAGCCATGGAACAGCCGAGCTTGGCCAGCTGCTGGTGTCACACTGGGAGGCTCTTTGATATTTCTGCCTTTGATTTTGCTGTCAGTGCTACCAGCCCTGCTGTGTGACAGCACAGCACAGCCCTTCTGGGGCTGCAGGTCAGTTGTTTGCGGCACATCTTTATGTGGCCAAACATCTGTACATGTGTACATCTGGTCTGGGGCACAAGTTTATGAGGAGTGGCTGAGGCAGGTGGGGATGTTTAGCCTGGAGAAAAGGAGGCTCAGGGGGGACCTTATCACTCTACAACACCTGACAGGAGCGTGTAGCCAGGTGGGGGTTGGTTTTTCTCCCAGGTAACAAGTGACGAGGAAACAGCCTCAAGATGCACCAGGGGAGATTTAGATTGAAGATTAGGTAAGACCCCAAAAGAAGAAACAGGTGGGTCCCTGTGGGGTTTTGTACCTGTGTCCTGTGTCCTCATTTCTGCCAGCAGCTCAGAAGAGGCAAAAGGAGGTAGGGCAGAGCCTTGCTTGGGACTAAAGGATCTCACTCTGTGGCACAGGCAGGGAGGTGTCAGGGCTGTGGGCTCATGGGGAGCAGTGCCAAGGCCAGGAAAAGCACATGCACCCTCTTCAGGTGAAGGTGCAGATGGACAAACTGATCCAGCAGGGATGGTTGAAGAGCAGATGCAGTCCAGCTTTGGGCTGCTGCTGTGGGTTCCTGGGGATTTCTCTGCCAAGAGAGTTGCACCCCCAGGGCAGTAAAAACCTTCCTGCTGTGGGTTTCTGTAGGAACCTTCTGTAGGCTGGGGAGGGTCTCTGTGGGGCAGGGGAGACCTTGGGTCTGCAGGCAGCGAGGATTGATCCAGCACCATTCATAGGAGAAGGGCTTCCCCAGGACCCCAACCTGAGGGATTGGGGTCTCAGCACTTTTTGTTCAGCTGAACCCTCTGCTCTGTTCTTGCCTGAACAGGGCTGCTGGGGAGGAAACAGTTTTCTGCTTCTGAAGAGCCTCATTGTTTCTCTCCCAGCCATGATCTGAGATCTGGCTTGCATGAGACAAAGTCTCTCCAGGAATTTTGGATTCCCAGTGAAAAACTTCTGTTTGATCATAAATAAAGCTCAGGAAGCCTTATTCATCAAAAAGAGAAACTTTGTTCTGGCTGCAGAATATACCAAGGCTCCTGCAGGCTGGAACAACTTAAAAACCCCTTTGCAGTTGGGGCAGCTGGGTCCCCGGGGGGGGAAATCTAGAGATGATATGAACTGTTAAATATTTTAGGATGTAATTATAATATTGTCTAATGAATATCTAGAGAGACAGACTGTGCTGACAGCAGGAGTTTGGGACACCTCCCAGCCCCTATCAAACGTACAACATGAGTGCAGATGCTGTCTCTGCTGTGAATCCACAAAACTGTGCCCCAGCTCTCCATGGAGGAGCACCATTTTGCATTAAGATGTCTTTCTGTTGGTCAGAAATTCAGCATCTCTACAAGCTGAACCCTTCTTCTTCCCCGAGGTTTTAGTGCTGAGCAGGACTCCATTTGGTATGGGATATTGCCTGGGTCAGTGGCAGTCAGCTGTCACGGCTGCATCTCCTCCCAATTTCATGTGCATCCTCAGCCAGCTCACTGGTGGGGTGAGAGACAAAAAAATGCTGCACAGCAGCTACAAAAACATCTCGGTGTTATCAACACTGTTTCAGCACAAATCCAAGAATGCAGTTCCATGCAACTTCTGTGAAGAAAGTTCATTTTACCCCAGCCAAACCCAGCACACTGCTCTGAAGCACTGACATCACTTCCGAGGTTGCTCTCTGTCCACACCTCTTATTTTCAGGTGCTGGATAAAGCCTATACCAAATATTGCAAATAATAATAAATATTCCAGCAAAACTTAGTTGTAATTATGTATTTTTCATGACTGAATGTTTCTATTGCTTTTCTGGAGGGTGATTTCCTTCTCTGTGCACTGCTCCTTTTTGAAAGCCAGGAGACAGAAAGTGCTTATGTAGAAGCAAGATGGGAGGCCAGAGACTCAGACTGATTTCAGCCTTCACATTTACCATCACTGATGTCAGCCAGACAGAGGCATCTCTATAAAAATCCCAATGTAAATATTTGTTCTAAATCAGGCTTTTCCCTTTGTGTTGATTGCAGTATGGGGCAGCATATGAAATGCTGTATCATTTCAAGTTTAATTGCTACTAAAAGTTGGAGGATTTGTTGTCTGCCTAGTGCACAGCCTCCTGGGGTAATTTTCTATTGATTTAGTTTCTCTCCTCAGATTCTTCTCCCTGAACAGTGGGTTTCACAAAGGCCAAACTGCTTTACCTCACCACAAAGCCTCTCTCACTCCCCAGCCCTCCCTGTCCTTTCAGCAGGCAACCTGGGGTGCATTGATGAAAGGAGATGAATATTTGTCTCTACTAACAGTTGAATTATTCCCACTCTCCAGATGCCATCTGTGTGACAGGGTTTGGTTTGCACTAAATACAGCCTGTGGGCTGAGCTAGGAAAACAGATTGCATCATTACATTGAATAATCACCATTAAAGTCTGGTTCATCAGAGGACTTTGGGCTGCCATGGAGATTTGTTTTTTGGAGAGGTATGCAGTTCACTTCCATGTCAGGCTGCTGAAATCAGACTTTGATGTGAATTTTATGGCACTCTGTTGGCAGCAGTGTCACCTGGGATCCCTGGGATGTCTCACCTGAGGTCTGCACTGTGCAGGGATGAGAACCATCAGCTTCCAGCTGCCCTGAGCTGGGGCAGTGCAGAAAAGGGGCTCTCACTGCCTGTGCCTCTGTCTTTTCTTTGTCTGCCCCAAATCCCTGGATGCTGTGACCAATTGAAACCCCTCACTCACAGAGAAATACCCTGAATTCAGCAATATTCTCCATTGCAAACCACCAGGTACAGCCTCATGTCTGTTGGTTGCAGCTCTGAAGCATAAACACACAAACACACAGAGACACACACGCGATGCAAAAAGTTCCTTTAAATCCTTCTGCCCCTGCAGAGGAGTGGCAGAGCTGCAGAGCCCACGGGAACATGAGGAGCTCCCTGCCCCTCAGCTGTTGCAGGTAAAGCACACAGAAGCATTTTAGCCCTGCAGTAGCTCCTTACATTTGTGACCAGCACAGTAACTACAGTGTGCTGCTTCTAGCTGATTTATTTCTCTATACAATGAAGAAAAAAACCAGCTTAAAGGTTTAATTTGCCTTCTCAGTCCAAATATTTTAACCTTAACAAAATATTTGTGGGTTTTTACCCATTAAATTGGGTAAAAATACTGGAAGCAATTGCATGTGCTGTGAGTATTTCTACACCAGTCTTCTACAAGATCTGCTGGCATCTGTAGGAGGACTCAGCATGCTCATGATGATGATCTGCTGCTCTTCTTTGGTCTCCTCTTCCTTGAAAACTTTGATCTCAGCCAGTTGAAAAAGCCACCTTTTGCTTTTAACTCAAACTCTACTGGGAAATGGTCGCTCACTCCCAGAGCCTGCAAGACAGCAGCACGGAGGGTTGGGAGCTTGGAGTGTCTCCAAGCCCTGCCTGGATGTGCAGTGCTTGGGTGTGGGGAGGTGGGTGTGAGCATTGCCTGTTTGGCAGTGGTGGTCAGCAGTGACTGTTTTACAGCCAGGGGTGTGCTCAGCCCCCCTGGGCACTCTGTGCTCCCACGTTAGCCCTTCCCCACTGCTGCAGAGGCTCTGCTGTGCCTACCTGCTCCTCGGTCATCTGAAATTCCTCCTGGAAATCAAAGATGTTGGCAGAGTGTGGCACCACAGCCTGGATGAGCTTCTGTCCACTGACCACAATCCTGCAAGGAGCAAGGGAAGGGGATGGTGCAAGGGGTGCCTGGCCTGTGTCAGCCACTGCACTGATGAAGTCACAGCTAGGTGAGGTTTGTCCTGGCCCATGGACTGCCCACCCAGAGATGTCAGCTCCTCCTTGGCAGAGAGGCACATAAATATCTTGGTGTGCACTGGCCTTGGAAGCACACATTAAATTACTTCTGTCTAATCCCACCCAACAATGCTGCAAATTTCAAAGCCCTGCTTAGGATACAAAAACCACAGGACAACGATTGGAGTACCAGTGAAGTCCTGCTCAGACCCAGACACTTGTCCTTCAAGAGGACTCTGGGCTCTAATAGCTGATGTATTCTTGTCCCTGCTGAGAGAACTGCAGTGGCAGCAGGACTTGCCACATGTCCAGGGCAAGGTGAGGTGTCACAGAATGTCACAGAACCTTGCTGTGCATTTGTCAATCCAAATTACAAACATGAGAGCAAAAGACATAGTGCAAAGCTGGCATGGAGGAGGCAGCAGCTCCTCCTGCCAGGTGTTTGCAGGGCTCCCTGCAGATGAGAAGTGCTGCTGGCTCTCCTGTGCTCTCCTGTGCTGTCCTGTGCTGTCCTGTCCTGTCATCCATCCCACCTGAGCCACAGCAGTGGTTGGTTCTGTGTGAATCCTGCCCAGTCTGGTCTGCAAAGGGCTTTGTGCTCCTGACTAGAAGCATTTGGATCACATCTCCCCTGGACACTGTTTTATCTCTGATGGCCTCACCGACGTTTGTTTCCTCTTGGTCACTGATGACACCTTTTGATACAATTTTTCTCTCACAGTTATAACCAGTGGGGGGTTTGGCAGTGAACCCTTTACCTGTCATATGGGCACTTGGTGCTGTTCTTCACAGTTGTGTCATTTCTGTCACCAATTAGCCAGAGGAACTCAGAGTAAGTCCTCAGACGGATGTTCTTCCACTGCTTTTGGGGAACATAGCTACACCCAGCGTTGAAGTCCCCCATGAAGACAAAGTTCTGGAAGGTAGGAGGGTTTTCAATTGTAATCATGAGTACAGCTTTTCAAAAGAAGACCAGAGAGGATTTTTATGGTCCATGGATGCAGTGGGGCTTCTCCTTTCTGTTGGGCACATCAGGGCACACTGATAATAGTTTTATTAGGTGATCAAGTTTACTGTATATGATGTGGAGAACTCAATGAAAAGACACCAAAGAGATACTCAAAACCTGGGGTGCATTGTTAGTGGGTTTAAGGTTTTCAGCTCTGAACAGTGAATAATGTGGCCAGTGACTCAGTACCAAAGCCTCGTTAGTGACACAGATGTGGCAACCAACCTCGGTTTTCCAGCGCTGTTTGACATCTAAATACACATCATAGAGCTCATCAATCTCCCGCACGGCTGTGCCTGGGGTGGTGTGCAGGGGGATAACAGCAAACTCACTGACAGCTTCAAAACAAGGCAGAAGAACAGGAAAAATGTTAAACAGAGACCGAATCACGAAGAAACAGAGACTGACTTGTAAGCAAGGTGTTTTTTTTTCTGATGAAGAAACAGCTTCTGCTCTGACTGTAGCCCAGGGTGATCTCTGTGGTTGCACAGTGTCCCCTCCAGGCCCTCAGCTGTTTGAGGAGCTGTGCCAGTGCAGGCAAATCCTGACCCAGCACCCACACAGTAACTGCTCCCAGGCTGTGCCAGCAGCATGGAATGCATCCCACTGCCCATGGCAGCAGCAGAGGCTTCCCAGCAGGGCTGTGGCATTTCCCAGAGGCAGCAGCCCTGAAGGGAAAATGCTGCTCTTGTAAGGAAAAGCAGTGTGGGGTTGGGGTGCAGCCCCTGGAGCCTGCCCTGTGACGTGCCCGGGCCAGGCCAGCACTGCTGTGCTGACTCACACTGGGACAATGATGGGACTTGTTTCTGAAACACCTCACCGGTTTTGGGACACTGCCACCAGATGGCAAAGGGCTCTCTGGAGAAGACATCCTCATCCCCAGGCTGGGTGTCAGGGTACTGGTAGGTTTGTTTCACCGATACCTGATTTTGCCTGTGGCAGAAAGAACAGGACAGGGGGTGTCACACTCTAGACTGTCTAACACTGACTGCATGCTCTGACCTGGAGCCTGGGCCATGGTCTGGGGTGGACACACACACACTGGGATGATCCCACACCCCCATCATCCCTGGGCACACCCAGCCCAGCTGCACAGCCTGCACCTCTCCAGCTCCCTCTCAGCAAAGCCAGCACCATGTCCAGCCCATCCAGGGGCAGGGAGAGGGGCTGGCTTGTTGGCAAAGGGGCTCACCCACCTGTAGATGAAGGCATACTGCTCCTTGTAGCTGTTCCTTCCCAGCCTCTCACTGGCCACACACCTGTACTCCTCCTTTGGCTCCTTCAGCTGGCTGGGAGGAAAGTGATGGTCCTGAGTTTATTTCTGCACTCAGAAGGGGCTGAGAGTGAGATAGACCCTGTGCCCAGGGGTTTGGTCACTGCTTGCCTGGCCTCAGAGGCAGGTCACTAAACACTAAAGCAGGTCACAGACACTAAACCCTTCTCAGGAGCTGGACCCCTGCTCTATCCTTTGCTCTTCACTCGGCCCTGTCCCTGCTCATTGCAGCCTCTGTCTCTCCCTCAGCTGAATGTCCAGCCAGCTGAATGCTGCTGTTTCCTCTGGATTGTCCAGGCAGGCAGCCCCTAATGTGAGGCAGTTCCGAGCCCTGCAGGAAGGTGGCTGTCCTGCTGCATCCTGATACCAGCCCGATGAGGACATTCCCCCTTCCTTTTTTTCTCCGTCGGGAACTTCTCTGTAGCAAATTGAATTTAGCTTGGTTATACTGACTTTAAAATGTGTTCTACAGTGGTCTGGAACTGCCTTTGCTCCTGTCCTTCAGCCAGACTGCCAGAGTCTGGTTCTTGCTTGACACTGGGACAGAGCTCAGACCCTTAGATTGATTTTTTCCCCAGTAAAGTGACCCAGAACAAAGCACAGGCTCTTGCCAAGCAGCTTTCCCAGTGTTTGTCCATCTGCCCATGGCCACCCTACCTGGTGAGCTTCTCCACCAGCAGAGGACAAACACGGTTCTTGGTGTCCTTTATTTCCATCAGCAGCATGATGTCACAGCGGGAAATGATCTGCAGGGGCAAGGAGCGGGAGGAAGTTTGCACCTGCCTGGTTTTGGGGGATTAGGAAGGGGTTAGAAAGAAGTGGTTACAGGCATGGGGGAAGTCCTTTGTGAAAGAAGTGGCTGCAGCCTGGGACCGTGGGAGGGGAGCAGGGGCTGGAACGAAGCTTTTCTCCTTTCAGAGCTGCTGCACGCCCCAGCAGGAACTGGGAGAGGGAACCCGGGGGCAGAACAGTTTCAGATTTAGTGGAAAACCTGGGCTCCTGACCCTGAAAGGGAAGTGTGGAGGGGAAGGGTCTCCTGTGAGCCTGATTCCACCACCAGGGCTGGGGTGCTGCCTCTGTCCCCCAGCACTCCTTCCCTGAATAAGCACTCACCTGACTCTGCCTGCTGCAGATTCCTCTGAAATAGCCCCTGAAGCCCAAACTCCCTGAAAACAGGTCCTGACACCGGGGGGTTGCACACTCAGAGGGACTGAAGGCTCAGCTCCCACAGCTGCTGCTGGGATTCCCCTGGGAGAGTCCAGCTCACCCAAAGCCCAGCGTTCTCACGGGTTTCGTTGCTCTTTGAATTTTGTGGGTGATTTTTGTCAGTTGAAAAAGCCCCTCTTTACTCCCAGAAACTTACCCACAATTATCTAAGTGACTCCAAAATTTAGTACGTATTGCCCACAGTGATTACAGCTCAGGAAGAATGGTCTGGGAATGCAAAGCCAAACAAACCACTCTTCTCTGGGAATTTGCAATAAAAAGAATACAACCCAACCATGTGGCCATTCCTCCTTGGTGCCATTCTGCACACACAGCCACCTCACTAACACCAAGCCCCATGTCCTCCCTCACCGTGGCATCTTGGAGGGCATTTGCAAAGCTACAAGTCTAAAAGGTGGTTCTTTTTAAAACCAGGGTTATCTTCAGCTTTTGCAGAGGCAACCCAATGGTCAGGTTTGCTTACTGAAATTGGCAATTGAGTCTTTCAAATTTCTACCACACTCTAATATGACAGATGCTATTTGCTGTCATGAGAATAGGTTTAATTAGACAAGAATATTTGAGAATAACTAGCACATGAGGAAGGTAAATAATGTATCACAAAACAAAGCATTGTGGATTCAAAGTGAAAATTATTTTTACTGTGCATTGAGGTTTTCCTCCTTTCGTAACTCAATTTCCAAAGGAAACAGCAAATATTTTTTCCGTTATATTCCCATGAAGGCTAAAATAACAACGTACATTCTGTTCAACCACAGGCTGATTTTTCCTTTAAGAGTATAATATTTTTTAAAAAATGAGCTCTTTTTTTTTCATTTGATACTTAACTGTGAAAGGAAAAAAAGTGCAACATTGTTCATCTAAGAAACTCTAGAACCCTCAATGTCTCTCATCCAGCAAACAAACGTACCTTTACCACAGCATCGACGACTTCAGGTCTGGCTATTTTAGTTTCTCCAAAAGACCTCACATTGAAGGAGCAGATTTTTAGGCTCAGAGATGGGTTGAAATGGAAGAGTGAAAGTAAGAAGAAGAGCAACATCTTCATGGACCTGGGCAAAATGAGTTGCTGCAAGCGTGTCTATAAATATGTATGTGTGTGTTTATGTATCCATCCCCCTAGGGCTGGCTGGGAGGTCAAACTGAGCAGCCAGTTGTGTCAGTCATGAGCAGGAATCACCATTTCCTCCTTCCCCTCACTTCCATCTCCCAGCACAAAGCAGCATGGAGACTTTGAACTTCTGCCTGGGGGGAAAACAGGCTCTTCTGAGCCAACATCTGAATCCTGGCAGAACAACAGCTCCACCAGAATGCAGCATCCCTCCCCACAGGCAGACACCAGCTGTGGGGTGCTTGCCATGACTGGGCACCAGCTGGGGCCACTCTGGGCCATGCCAGGCTAGGACCAGGCCCCCTGGGCCATTCCAGGCCAGCAGTCAAGACCAGGAGGTGGATGGGGTGGATGGTGAAAGGGTCTGGGAAGCAGCAGGGGGAGGACTGGGATTTTTGGAGGACACCAGAAGCCCGTTGGAAAGGACCTGCAGGCAGGCACAGTAAGGCACTGCCCCTCAAACTCCTGGCCAAGTGTCCCCAGCACAAGAGCCTTGGTTTGTGTGTGTGTGAGTCTGGCTGGTGCTGTGTGTTGGAAGGGGACACATGAGTTTGGCTGACACACCTGAGTGAGGATGCTGCAGGTGGGATGGCTTGGTCCCCTGAGGTGGCTTTTGTGGGGAAACCACCCCTACCCCCTTAATCCTCCACCATGTGTCAGCCCTCAGCCAGAGACACATTTGTTGGTCTTCAGTTGAGTTATAAAGGCAGGAGGTGTAACAAGAGTTCAAGCTAAATGATATCTTTGCGTGACTTGGATTTTTCTTGCTATGTTTACAGGGTGCTTTCATATCCTCCTTCCTCTCTGTAGGAGCACCCAGCCTGCCTGCACCCTGCTGCCTGAGCAGGTCTGGATCCAGAGGCACCAGGACATGGCTGCCAGCACAGAACAACTGCACAGGCTCAGATGGAGACAGCACAAAGAACAGCACATGGAAAGGCTCACAGAGACATGGCACAGCTGAAAGCAGTGGGATCTAGGCTTGCTGGGGAAGCAAGTTCTCCAGGGAATGTGCTGCAGGTGTTGGAATAGGCACCACAAATCCCTCTTGGCATTACTGGAATTTGGAGCTCTGGCTGCCAGCAATGTGTCACCACATTGCTCCAGTGTTTGCCAACCAGCAGAGCTACCTGGGCAGTGGGCAGGCCATCCTCCAAAATCACAGGGCTTAGGAGGTGCTTCCTCCACCCTGGGTCTCCAATGAGCTGTCCCCAGGCAGGACAGGCCCTGGAAAAAACTAATAAAGAGAGAGGGGAGGGAAAGTGGCAGCCTTGGAGGGGTGTAAATCTCCAGCTTAACCTTGCTAAAAGTGCAGCCTGAGTCAAGCACTTGCGACAGCATCTGCAGCTTCAGGGTCAGAGTCAGCAAAACCCAGAGCTCTCCCCAAAATCAGGCTCGTTTTGGCTACCCTGGCATCACAGAGCAAGTGTCTGTTGTGGTGCCATGAAGCCTCTGACCCTGAACCGTGGCTGTCAGTGCTGTGTTTATCTTCAGGGCTCCTGGCTAATCAGTTCCCCTTTCTCCTGCAGTCACCCCAGGCATTATCAGGGGACAAACAGCAGCCGGCCAGCCTGCAGGGGGTGACACAGGGAGCTCATGTTCCTTTCTGCAGCACTTTACTCCCTGTTTACTGCACTTCCTGTGAGTGTCCTCTTTGCTCCTTATCAGATCATAAAACATGCTTGGTGAACACTGACAGTTCAGGGCTGCCCTGCTCTTGCACAAGAAGCTGCTGGTGAAACCAACACTGCTCTTGTCCCCACTTGGATTGGTGCCAGGAGAGGACACCTTCTCCAGATGAGCAGCACCTGTGCAGTATCCATTAAGAAATCCCCTCCTCAGCCTCTCCCTGCTCCAGGAGGCAGCTGGGGAGGCTGAGGGTAAGGCAGAAGCCACTTTGGCAAGAGCTGTGAGCAGTGAGAAGGAGCTGCCCAGGGCTCTTGGTGCAGCCTGTGCTGGGTGCGTGGGGGCTGAGGCTGGGGTGTCACTGGCCCTGGAGCAGCAGCTCAGCCCTCCCTCCTCTTCCACTCCCCAGAAGGAGCCGTGGGATGGATGGGGTGAGTGTGTCCCTGGATCACACTCCTGCTTAGGGTCCCACGGGACAGGGGTGTGTGGGTCCTGCAGCCATGTGGGAGTTTCTCCTCTCCCTCCAGGCACAGCTGCTTCCTTTTGGCTGCAGCCCTGGCTGCCTGTGGGGAACCTACAAAATTGTTTTTGCTGGCAGAGATGAGCTGAGAGGATCTCTGAGGTTTCCTGTGCCTCCCTGGGAGGGCTGGAGGGAGACACTGCTGGGCCAGCCCACATCCCCTTCTGCTCTGCAGAGGAAACCTATTCTGGGCTTGAAGGGCACCAGTGACTCACGGGTGCTCCATGAGCAGGGAGCACCCATGGGGTGCTTGGGGCTTGGCTGAAGCTCCATTTCCCCTCTGCAGGGAAGGTGTGGTGTCTGTGTGCTGGTCAGGGGCTTGGCATTGCTGGGGACACCTGAGCTGCTGTGCCCTTTCAACAGGAGCTGCAATGACTGGCCTGGTCTGCCTCAGCCCCAGTATTTTGGGGTGTCCCTGCTACCCCATTTGACATCCCCATTAGCCTGTTTCCCCGAAGAGGAGATTGGCTCCAGGGAACCAGGGGCAGCATGGGCAGAGGTGATGTTGGGTGTGAGGGGCAGTGTGGGGACAAACACCCTCAGGCTGGTGCTCCCCAGGTGCCACCACAGCTCTGTTTTCTAGAAAAGGGACCTCCCCTTCCACACAACAGGCTTTAAATTGTTGCACATTTCTTAATTTTTACCATTTCTACACAAATTGTTTCTCTGTCAATATCTGCTATGACAGGGGGAGGTCCAGGAAGTACTAGCCCCAAAGATGCCATCACCATAAAAGTAAGTTCCCTTGGGCAAATGAAATTACCTTTGGGCTCTTGGTGACCTCATCACAACCATCAGGCAGAGTATTTTATCACAGGCTCCTGGACTTTCAAGTTAATGAGTAACAAAGCACTTGGGCCATTTTGTATTGCTAAAGTTCATAGCTGGGCTGCATATTGGTCATTTGGGAGGAGGTCTCTGTCAATACAATGTCAATATAATGGAATAGCTGTCCTGGTGTGACCCTCTGGCATTTCAGTGCAATGCAGGGTAAAAGTATTTGGTGGGCAAGATACGTGGAATATTTTGAATCAAATCTTTGATACTCAGTTTTTATTTATGATTCTGGAAGGCAAGTGTTCTACTTAATTAATTACTGCCAAGGCACAACTCCTTTGCTGGTCCAGGACTCTGATAGAGTTTTCTTTTTCAACTTAAATAGGTCAGTATAGTTCAACTAGTGGTTTGAAGCATGACAACCTGCCCACTACCAGGCAGTCCAAGGAAAATGCCTCCTGATGTTTTCAGTTTCTTGAAGGAGGCTGCTTAGCTGAGCTGTAGGAGAGCAGGAGGTAATCTGAAATACAGGCTTTGATGCATGACAACAAGATGAGACTTTGAAGCTAATCCTCTATAAAGATATTGCAGCCACCAAATAAGGTTTTGTTCAAATAAGTACACCTATATTGTTAGCAGTTAAAGATGTAATTAAAATGCACGTAATATATGCATTCACTTTAAGTAGCTGTTGTTAAGCGGGTAGATCTTGCTTTATAATGTTTTAAAAGGCAGGAGCACTGTTCCTGTGTGTGTCCCAGGTGGTGCAATGGAGCCCCTGAGGAGTGACAGTGTGGCTGCTCAAGGTGGTGCCCAGAGGAGATATTTACCCAGAGCTGCTGTTTGCAGAGGTGAGATGAGATCTTATCCCTGTCCTGGGGGTGAATTTGGGAAGCTCTGTGTTAATGAAGTGGCCCTGCCCAGGGCATGGCAAGCCCTTCCTCAGCAGCAGCTGCCATGGTGGCTCTGGGGCATCTCTCCACGGCCACAGTGCCCTGGGCTGGGCTACTGAACTGTGCCACAGGGCCACCACTGTGCCATGGGAATGGATGGGGACAAGGACCCTGGCAAGAGGATTCACCCCACCAAGGCAGCATGCAGTCACTTGTTGTGACTGCAAACAGCTTCACCACCTGCCCTGGGGATCCATCACCCAGCAGGGAAATAACATGGAAACCTTTCACCTAGAGGAGCAACGCTGCCTCTTGGCTTGGAGAGGCAGAAGCCAGAGTTCTCCACAGCCACCCTGGACTGAGTCCAGCCAGAACTTCCACCTTCCTATGGAAAACAAGACTGTTTACACAAAAGTCTCGTGTCCTGGTTTCTGGGGCCATGCGACAGCTAATTCTGATTATTTTAAATGTTTGTTTTTTCTTTTATCGTGTGGTTGCTCTGATTTAGAGCTACATTTTGTTTCTCACTGGATCATAAGTCATTGTTGTGGTCCTTGTCCTGGTCACAGGACCAAAGCTGTGCTCCTGTGCAGGTGGGAAGCCCAGCCCTGACACGGGCATTAGGAATGAGTAATTTTCGGCTGAGGGCCGGCATAGCTGGAGCAGGATTCCAAAATGCCAGCAGCCTCAGAGGGTGACACAGGGGTGACTCAGTCCTTGCCAGCTGCCACAGCTGTGTGATGAGTTGTCCACGGACTGAGAAAAGAAACAAAACTCATGGGGCAGGTCAGTGCAGGCACTGGCTTTTAATTTGGGCTTGGACGTTGTGACCACCCCAGACATGGCCTTGCAGGGTCCTAAGGAGGTGCCCACGGAGCTGCTGGGGTTTCCTGTGAAGGCTGAGGCTCATCTGCTCTCTGTGGGCACAGGGAGCCCAGCTGTGCCCTGCACTGTCCCCAGTGTCCCCCCTGCCATCTCCAGCGCCCCAGATCTCCCCAGTGTGCAGAGACAGAGGAGCAGCCTCAGCCCCTGCCTGGCAGAGCCAGCAGGGCTGTGACCTGTTGGAGCTGTGGCTGGATCAGAGGAGCCCATCACCACCAAACGAGACTCTCAGTGACTCCTCCCTGTGGCTGCACACTGAGCTCAGCTCATGCCATGTTTCAACACCAAACCACCGCAGGTCTCTGCTTCAGCTTCTCTATTTTAAGCGCCATCATTTGCTCTGTCTGTGTCCAAGGGCATTCCCATCGGGTGGGTAATCCATCCCAGTGAGTCAGCACTGCCCTCCAAGTGTCCCACGGGAGCCTGGGGCCGTGCATGAGAAAGCTGAACAAACAACTCTGACTGCAAACAATGTTGGAAGGCTTGTGAAATACCTCCCATTCCACTTAGGTCACCTTAGTGGAAGGTCAGCTTTGTTTAGCCCAGCTTGACTGAGAAAGAAAACCTAAACCAGGCTGAGCCTCAACTTCACCAGGCCAACTAAACCCTCTGATTTTTGGTTATAAATCTCTTCTGACAGTTCATGTTATCAAAAGCTTATGGTTATTGTAGTAAACTCTGACCTGGAAAGCACTTTACCCCAATTATCTTACCTCCCCCAGCCTGCCAGACCAAAGGGACATCCTTATCAGAGCACAGGTGGGGTGAGGATTTGACCCAGTTTGCACTTACTTGGGAGTTGAACTAATTTCCAATTTAATTAAGTTTTCTCATAATTTTTTGGCATATATTAACAGCCTGATATGTGATCCAGGGAAAATGAAAGTAAATTTGCTCATAGCAAAAGGATTCCATTGGGAATTTTAAGAAAATTCTGAGCAGATTTTAAAATGCAAGCTGAAATGCACCTCCTGAGAGCAGTGTCATCTGTTGGGAAGGTAAAAGACTTGTAACCTAAGTGACAGACTTACTTTTACACCTGAAATAGGTTTTTTTATAAGCGGGATGCTCTGATTTCAGCTTTTGTGTCCTTTCCATGGGAATATCCCTTATCACAGCCCTCCCCAGACCTGGAAGCAGCTGTCTCCCACCCCGAGCTTTCTCCCATGTATCAGAGAGCAAGGGAGGTGTGAGGTTTCTCTGTGGGATGAAGCACTGCACTCTCCTTTGGAGTTCTGTGGCAATTGTATTGCATCTCCTTAACATCCCTGTATCCACCCTTGATTCTCTTTGTTGTAACCCTGTTGCTGGCACATCACATTCCCTTTTTCATCCCTGTTGCATCCCCATGGCAATCCCATTGTAAGAGTTCTGTAGCCTCATTGCTTCCTTCTCGGCTCCCTGCAGTGTGTCCCTTGCAATGCCCTCTTTTACATCTCACGTCATGAGGCTGTTTGCAATCCTAACAAGTGACTGCACACTGCCTTGGCGGGGTGAATCATCTTTCCGGGGTTAGGGTAAATCTAACCCTAACCCTGGTGTAGCTGCCCACCCCCTGCAGCCCTTACACCCCACTTAAGTCACACCACATCCCTCTGTTGCCACTCTGCGTCCCCTCTTGTCCCCGCACATTGTCCCCCAGCATCCGTGCTGTACCTTATACAGCGCTTGCAGCCCAGTGCATCCCCTGCTTTAACCCGCTGAGTTTCCATCACAGCTCCACTGAATCCCCACATTGCATCCCCCTTTCCGTCCCTGTTGCAATCCCCATGGAAACCCCATTACTTCTCCCCTGCACTGCTTTCCCAGCTTCCTTGCATCCCCCCTTGCATATCCGCTGACATTCCCCTGCATCCCCCGCTGTGGCTCACTTGCAGTCCTTGTTCCCCCCATCGCTTCAGCCCTATCGCAGCCCGCTCGCGCCCCGTTTAACCCCGCTTTGGCCGCTCTCCCACCCCTGCCAGCCCATCCCATCCCGCCTATCGCCCCGCATCCCGCCCCGCGGAGCCGCATCCCCGCCTCTCCGCGGAACGCACGGCGCGGGGGAGGCGCAGCGGAGCCGCGTTCCGCTCCCGGCGCTGCCAGCACGGCCCGGCCCGGCCCGGCCCGGCTCGGATCGGTGAGAGGCGGGGGGCGGGATGTGGGGCTGACGGTGGCAGTGACAGGGCCGGGGGGAAGGGAGCGGAGCGGGGGCCGTTCCGCCGCCCGGGTGTCCCCGGTGCCAGCTGTGGCATCGCTGAGGGTGGGCAGAAGATCGCGAGCAAAGACGAAATCCAAGAAAAACATTAAAATAGATATTTAAAGATTTAATTAATTTGCCGTTAATTTCTGCCCCTCCCCCAACAGTTAATCATTTGGTGGCGAGGAGGCTGGAACAAGATGATTTTTACGGTCCCTTCCAAAGCAAACCGTTTCATGACTGCAAGGGATTCTATGGTCTCAGCTGCTGCCGCTCGGAGGATGCTGTCTGTCATTTTGCGGGAGGAGGATGCTTCGGGGGGGCGGGGGGGGAGGGGCTGTGTGCTGAGAGAAGGGGCCGGGATGTGGCCCCCGGGTACCCCCACCTCATCCCCGCCCAGCTCTTTCCTGCCCCCTCCCCAGGAGCCGGCGGGGTCCGAGCCCGCGCCAGCAGCTGTGCCATGCGGGCTGTGCTGCGTGCGTGTGCGGCAGGATGGGGATGGCGACGGGGCCGGAAGGAGGATGGGCACGTTATGAATTTCTAAACCAGCAGCTGAGTGGCAGCACCGCCTGCTTGGGTCATGCTTGTCATCCACCTTGTCCCCAGGCCGGCAGTGATGCTGACAGCTTGTCCCCGCATATTCCCAGCCGCGGGTACAGCAGCAGGGTCAGGGACCAGCCCAGACTCTCTGGCTTATTGTGTTGGAGCTGTGTTGCACAGATATAAATGGCTCAGAGATGTACGTTTTGTGAAATGCTGCTGCAGAAATAATGATGACATTTCTGCTCTCTATAAATAAATGAAGGTGAAAGGGCACATTTCCTACTCTCAGCTCACTGGAGGCCATATTAACATTGAGAGCTGGCTGACTAACAGACAGACATCTTTCAAATATTAATAAATATTAAATTACAACTTCACTGATTAGCACCTAAAGGATCTCATGGCAAACTACACCAGTGGGGAATCATAACAGTTGTTATGTCATCGTTTATAGTCAATATTATTTTTCTGGCTGCAGATGATGCAAGGGCGAGGGAGTTTCCAGGGGAAAGGGTTCGCTTACATGTGTTTGGTTTTTCTTTTTATGTGGCTAGTCGTGTGAGTCAGGGCTTCTAGGGGTGCCACCTCAGTCACTGAGGTCCCTTCAAAGCCCCCTATTTCTGCAGTGGAATCTTAAAATTGGTTGATGTTTTTTCTTTTACAGATCTTAAAAATGTAACATATGCCTAAATGTGCTGCTTAGCTTTTGGCTATTCAGTGATCAGTCAGACATGGACTATGCTGGGTGCAGGTGGGCTGAGCAAAACCCTGGGTGCAATAGCAGCTGTTCAGCCCAGTACTGATGAGCACAGCCCAAGACAGCCTTTGTGCCTGAATGTTGGCAGTGATGGTATACACGTGATTCCTGTTTTGTGAAATCCCTGCCTGGCCTTCCTCAGGGCTGCCCAGTGCATTAGCTGACAGCTTCCTCTTCCAACCCTTCTGCCTTTTGTGCGTTTTGTGCTGCTGCTGCCTTTCTTGTGGGGCTTGGAAAAAAACTGAAGATACACCTGAGCTGCACTGTTGTGTCTTCCCCAGCTCCCCTGCAGTGACACACTGAGCTTGAAAGAGGAAAAATACCTTTGTCCCATGGCCTTGGGAGTGTCCCCGACATGCTGTCCTCTGTAGTGACCCACAGACCCTTCCACCTCTTGGCCCCTCTGTTTGCAGGTGTTGAGACTCTTACTCGAATCTGACACAGAGGAGGAAGTAGCAAACAAATGGAGATGTGGAGCCTCCCCATAGCATCTGTCCTGGGACCATCCCATTACCTGGGGTGCCTTGTCTTGGGGATCCTCCCAGGTGGGATGCAGGCTGTGGTTGTTAGTGCTTGTTGCCAGTATGGGAACTGTTTTGGCATCCCATGCCCTGCCATGTGTGCAGCATGCTCAGCATTATCACTGCCATGATCACACATCATTTATCACAGTTGACTAATTGATGTTTGCAAGTTAATTTATGAAGTGTGTGGAGATCCTTCCGAGAAGCAGTAGCAACACCTGGGGCCACTTGCTGTGACTCTTGGTGAGAGGGCACCTCAGAATGATGGATGAGCTGTAGTGTGAAGACTTACGGCTGTTACCGGGGGACTTGTTTTATTTTTAAACCCACAGCAGCTCAAAAAGCCGCTCTCTAGCTGGTAGCAAAGGACTGTGCCAGGGCCTGCAGTGACGGTGCTGGGTCTCAGTGCAGCAGGGAGGGTCATCGTTCCCTGACGGGCAAAGCACCATCTCAGGGCATTGCCACTGCGGGTGAGGCTTTGGGGAGCCGCTGTCCCTGCAGCACTGTCGGGCGCAGGGGCGGCTTCATGGGCAGGGGGTGCTGGGGACTGCGGTGCTGGTGGCTGCCCAGCTGAGCCTGCTGACATTTTCCTCCGTCGGAGCCAGCCGTGGGAATCCGTGGCTCACGCAGAAGGAGGTTCGGCAGTGCCAGGGGCTCCCGAACATCCCGGCCCGCCAGGCACGCGTGGCCAGCGGGGCCCTGAGCGGGGCTTGCCGGCTCTGCGTGGCCAGCGCCGGGGCTCAGTGGTGCTTCGGTGCTCCTACCGATCGTCCCCTATGAATTTCACAGCCAAAATCTGCCAGCGAGTTCAGGCCAGCATTTTGCTGCCACCCTGGTAATTTCCTGCGGCTGCGCTCCGCTTCAGCCTGTCTCACACAGGGAGGGCTCCGGGGGGGGCACGCAGAGCGCTTGGAAAAGAACCCTTAAGACAAAGAGGAAGGGGGTGACAAGCAGCTTAGCTGGCTTTGTTCTAATAGCAGTAATCACCTGGAGGGCGAGCATGAGCCCGGCTGGCGGGCCCGCGCAGCGCTGGCGGCGCGGCTGGCTCGGCGCTCCGCGCTCCCGATGGCAGCTCGCACTTTGCTCCGGCTTGGAACAAGTGCACTCCGCGGGCTGCGCTGTACAACGCGCCCTGTTTGCGTAAACGGGGCAGAGGCTGGGCCGAAGGTGAATATGAGACGCCTTGGAGGGAAGAGGATGGTTTAAATACCCGCAACTCACCGGGCCGAGCCTGAAGGGAGGAGTGACGGCGGGGCTGCGATTTTGACCTTGTTGTTTTTTCCTCTTCTGACAGTGTTTCAGACACTGCCGCTGCCCACAGCGAGCAGGGCTTGTGCCGAGAGGAGGAGGGGAACTCTGCAAGGTAAGCCGGGCTTTTTAAAGGCTTTCTCCTCGTTTAGCTTTCTAAAAGCGGTGTGGAGGTGGAGGCAGGGGTGGTGACAGGGAGCACAGGGGTTTCCACCATCCCGCATTTTGCTTCCTGCAGCCTTCTCTCGTTACGGGTCACCAATGGGAACAATGGCGATTTGCCTTGCTAAATTTCCACCCTGTTTTAGTGACATAGCAAAAGGCAGCGAGCGCTCTGGGGTGGGCTCCCTCACAGCCCTGCTCCTATGGATGAGGTTTATCGTTGCATAAAGTGTTTATCTATGAATGAGCCATGCTGACATCAAGGATCTTTCTACGCAATTTTAATTAAATGAATAACGACGGAATTAAATGCATGAAGACGGAAATGAGGTTTAGCTTCGTTAAGGATGTGCCTGATGAAAATATTTACATTATTCCTCAAATATCTTTCCCTGGGGGAAGAGGGCAAATCTGGCTGACGCTTCAGAGGTTCTTTAAACCTTTTCTCTGGGTTGTGTGTAACGTGGGGATCCAATGTGATCCTGTGTGACGGCGTCCGGGGGCGGGAGGCTGTGACTGTGGTGATTGTGTTCCTGTTTCATGGCATCACATACCACACACACATCACAGGGAGTCTTGCAGGAAGCTGGAAAAAATCTGGCTGTCCTGACACGGAGAAATGTGGAGGTGGTGATGGGGGTGAGTGGTTGGTGGGAGAGCAGGCACTGAGGATGTTTCGTTTTACAAATGTGGGACAAAAGTGCTGGTGCCGAGGAAAGGGGGAGCCATGAGTTGGTTAGCAGAGGGAATTAGAGATGTGTGTGTGGCAGCATTTAATCTCTTAATGAGAAAAATATATCCCAGCTCCCTGTGGTAGGGAGATTTCAGGGACAAACACCACATTGTGCAAGAGCTCGCCCTTGCTGCCTGTGTCCTCCACCTGCTGTCCCTGAGACTTGTCTGAAGGATTCTTCAGAGCAGGGATGGGGACCTGTTATCCACAGCAAGTGCAAAATGTGGGGCAGAAGTGAGGATGTGGGGGTGGGGATAAATTTGCTTCTGATAAGGGCTGGACACCAAAGAGTGCCCTGCCAAGTTGTTTCCTTCTGTTCCCGAGTCCATTAATAGGCTCTGCTTCCTTGATTAGCTGGTGCCTGTGCAGAGCAGTAATGAGAGCTGGGCTCAACCCATCAGTTCTAGGTCAGTGTATGTGTGCTGAGGATTTGGGATCAGGCAGGGGGAGAGAAGGGAGACAGAGCTGGATGGCTGCCTCCAAAAAGAAGCGTGGAGCCTGCCTGAAGCTGGCCCTGCCTGCACTCATGGTGGGGGGAAAGGCTGCCTGCACCCCTTGGGGGGCTGTGCTTCCTGTGTCTGCAAAGCATCCCAAGGGCCATGTCACCCCAGACATGTTCTGTGCCTCTTAGGAGACTCATTGCCTGCTTGAGATGTGCTTTCCTGAGAGGATAACACTGCAGTAATTAGATCCATTAAGGAGCCAGAAGAAATAGGTGGGTTTTAAAACTGAAGGAGACTCTGCTGTGCTCCTGAGTGATACCTGCCTCTTGCAAAGCTGCTTTCCTCCTCATTTGGCAGCAGAGTTCTCATTTAGCAATGACTTGTCATAATTTCTGGTGGTTAACCTCAGAATTTTCCCTAAATGCAGGCAGGAGAGGCTGAGTACTGAAGAGCAGCATGGACCTGGATGTGCTGAACATGTTTGTCATCGCTGGTGGCACCCTGGCCATCCCCATCCTGGCCTTTGTGGCCTCATTCCTCCTCTGGCCCTCGGCGCTCATCCGCATCTACTACTGGTGAGTGAGGGAGCCCTGCTCCTGTCAGAGCAGGGGTGGGACCTGGGCCCCACACACACAGGTCACAGTGCTGTGAGCAGGGCTGGCTGCTCCTCCCCTGATGCAATAACAGCAGGGGACCTGAGCTCCTCCAGGACCATGCCAGCTGTGTGCAGCTGTAAGCATGTCTGGGAGAAGAAAATGGCATTTTCCTATGACATTTTTGCTGCTGAAGCCACTGCAGTGCCAGCTTGCAAGATCTCTCCAAACCTCTTTGGGTTGCTTTCCCCAAGGACAGGACTGAGACTGGGAAGAGCACTGGTGGTGCAGCCTGGCCTGGCAGCTGTGGCAGTCTGGTGACCTCCCACCTCATCAATGTGGCTGTGGTGTGCCTGTCCCTGGGCTCATGTGCTCCATCCCAGCCTGCTCAGCAGGCAGGGACTTTTCCCTCATTAGTAGTTATGGATGAGGCTTTTCTCATCCTTTCTTTTTCTTCTGGAATGGAGCATCAGAGAAGATGGAGGGATATTTTCCCTAACCCCTTGAATCTTGTCCTTTCTGATACCCGGAGGAAAGCACTAAAACCTTCATCCTCCTTTACCCCTGGAAATCAGTGATAAGCCCACTGGCAGCTTTCCTCTCTGGTTTGTTGCAAGGAAAAGATGGAATAACTGCCTTCAGAAGTCAGGGCAGAGTCTTATCCCCCAGCCTGGAGCAGGCAGCAGCAGACAGACAGCACAGGCAGAGCAGGCAGTGTGTCAGGCTGCCCTCACATGCTGCTGGAAGATGGTGGCTCCTACAGTTCAGCTCAGGGGTGTTTCCAAATCCAGGTGACCTCCTGTGAGAGGAAGCTGTTTGTCCACCACAGCACTCAGGTGCAACAATGGCATGAAGCCTGTTTCTAAAGGCACTTTAATTAGCAGCCTTTTATTCACAGCATCTGAGAGAGCAGGGAGCATGGGATGAAAACCCCAGTGATGGGATCATCACTCTGCAAAGGAGAGCAGGCAGTGTCAGAGCCTTCTGCTGCCCCGTGGATGTCTGGGTGGCACTGGGTTTGGCAGTAGAAGTGGTTTGTTTCTCTGGATATATGAGTGGCTGGTGGAAGTCAGGGAGGCCCCTGATGGACTGAGGTTCTGAGGAGGATCCCTGGAAAGCACTGTTGAGTGAGTGTGGCCAGAGTGAAGCCTCCAGCAGCCACAGGCAGGAGTGGCAGGACAGGGACAGGGCAAAGGAGGTGCAGGGTCTGATGCCAAGAGCTTGGAGGAGCCAGGTTGAGTGGAAGGTAGAGAATGCCCTGCTGCCTTTGTTCTTTTGGGGTTGCAGGTAAGGAGCTGAGTGAAAATGCACTGTGGGCAGGTTGGTCTGTGTTTGGGTGAGGGAAGGAGCATGAGAGCAGTGGTCAGAAGGACTGTCTTCTTTTGAAGGATGTGGTTCCCCCTCTCTCTCTCTTCCAGCATTCCTGGCAGTATGGGTTTCTTGCAGGAGTAATTGCAATGCACTGTGTGTCATGGGCACCTCTTTTGTTTGGAGCAGTGGACAAGAAGTGTGGGTTTGCCCTTACTCTTCCTTTCCTATTGGCTTCTTTCCAAGTTGGATTTTTTGGAGGGGTGAAATGACTGTGTTTCCCTATCAGTAGAGGCGGGAGAGGTGCAGGCAGCATTCCATGCTGCCCTCCTCTTACAGCCCCATGCAGCTCCAGTGCAGCAATGTGACATTGTTCCTGGGAAAGCTGACTGCCAGTCTGTGTGTCCTCAGCTGCTGCAGTCAAGGGTCATGCTGGGCCCCCCTCACCCATGGCCTCGCTGCTTTCCCTGCCACTAATGCTCCCTCCTGCCTGGCAGGATATCCAGGGCTGCCCCACTGACCCCAGCCCTGGAACCGCTCTGCCTGGGCTGCCACAGGGGTTAATCAGTTTAGCTGCTGCCACTAAGTGAGTTAACACCCTGTGAGGGATCAGTTCAGCTTTGCACAGATTATTTTGCCTTCTACTGAATTGATCCATTAGGATCAGTTGCTAAAAATGTTATCATCTTGCCCATCGGTAGTTCACACCAGTGCCTTTGAGGCAAGGAACTCTTAAGACACTTATTAGGGAGAAATTCACCTCCCCTTGTAGGACCAGCACAGAGCTGAGATGCTGCTTAAGTCCCACTAACTCCCTCGAAAAAGGGATTATGCTAAAAGAGGATTTCACTATGCATAAGCTTTGAGTGGGCAGAGAGGTAGGACAGTCCAGAAGTGTTGGTGACCTTGCTCTTGTGTCTTAAATAAACTCTGATACGGCATATAAAAGTCCTTGCCAGTGTCTTGGCCACCAGGAGTAGCCCAGTAGTTGTCCTGGCAAGGGTTGTATCTGAGCACAGGGGAAATGCAGGCAAAGCAGGCCCTTTCTCAGCCTTGGGCTGCACGTACACATCATGTGTCCAAAGTGTCACCGATAATCTCTGTCCAGGTCCTTCTGGCCAGCAGTTTTGCTGCATCCTCTGAGCAGGCTGCAAGCATATGCTGGCAGGAGCAGTCTGCCTCTGCTTTTAGAGGAACAGCCTTGGGGTTAGCCTGCTGCCTTCTAGGGTGCTAAACCCAGTGTGAGGATGGTCCACTCCAGTCCTCTGTATGTGTATAAGTGCATTTTCAAAGGCAGTCTAGTTGGTCCATGGGAATTGGTTTCTGTGGTGCTCCAAGGTGACATGGTTGTTTTGGCTGGGAACTGATGTGATTGTCTGTGGGGTGATGTACTCCCATTGATGCAGGACTGTGTCCAAATAACCCTGTGACAGATCCACCTTATCCACCTGGGAGAACTGTCTCCCTTGGTCTGCACATCCCGTGTGCTGCCTTGCCATGTGTGCTGCCCCTCTGTCTTGAGCTCTCATACCAGCCTTTGGGTATTTTCTCTTTTACCATTGTTATTTTGGCCCATTTCCATTGCTATATGAGTTATTTAGGGTACTTTTTTAAAAGTTCTTAACAGACAGAGTGTCTCCATCTGCCATCTGCAGTGCAACCAGCAACTAGTACTACACCTGCCCAGGGACCAGATGCACAGGGTTAGTCCCAGTAGTCCCATTATGGCACCAGCGAGAGCCCAGCCTAATTGGCCTTAGTAAGCCAACAAATCTGTGGCTGCCTTCAGACTTGTCACCTGGCTTATATCATGGCTGGGCCCTGGTCTTGTCTTTCTCACTGTTTTCTCCTTGTTTGCAGGTACTGGCGCCGAGCCTTGGGCATGCAGGTCAGATATGTAACCTACGATGACTATCAGTTTTGTTATTCCTATAGAGGAAGGCCTGGATACCGACCATCCATCCTGATGTTACATGGCTTCTCAGCCCACAAAGACATGTGGCTGTCCATAGTCAAGGTGGGATTCCATTTCTATCATGCTGCTCCTTACTGAGAATTGATGGCCCTGGGTTTGGGGGCAGTGTGGGGGGCCCAGTGCTGGCATGCATGGGATGGGATGACTGCTGTAACATGTTAGGAACACTCTGCTTAGCTCCATGCCCATTGCTTGTTGCATCCCTTCACCCCTCTAACACGCAGAGCTGCAGGGGAAGAGCAGTACACAGCTGCTGCCTCCATGGGACCATGCTGTCTCATCATGTCATCCTTGGTACATGAGCTGACTTATCCTGGTGCACGAGCAACCAGGGCTGCCAGGAAGAGAGTGACCCCTCCTGCTCCCACACGGGCTCCCCACTTGCCATCCCTGGGCTTTGTGGCAGTTTCCCTGCACTGTAACCACTCCTGGTTTGTTTCTTCAGTTCCTGCCGAAGAACCTGCACTTGATATGTGTGGACATGCCTGGGCACGAGGGCACGACCCGCTCCGACTTGGATGATTACTCCATTAGTGGGCAAGCTAAGAGAATACACCAGGTAAAGCTGCAGCACCACATCACATCACTCTGCAGAGGGATGTGGGGCTGTGAGGGATGTGGGGATGCAAGGGACATGGGGCCATGAGGGATGCTAAGCCCTGTGAGTCTGCCTCGTGTGGCCTCACTGCCTCCCTGCCCAGGCAGCCAGAGCCAGCAGCCTCAAGCTTTTGAGTTAAACTTCTCTAAGGGCCTGACCCCATGCTGTTGTTTCCTCTCTCCTAACAACGCTCCTTCTGCTCCCTGCCAGTTCGTGGAGTGCATCAAGCTGAACAAAAAGCCCTTTCATCTGGTTGGCACTTCCATGGGGGGGAATGTTGCTGGCGTCTACGCTGCTCAGTACCCAGAAGATATTTGCAGCCTGACCCTCATCTGTCCTGCAGGTAGGCAAGGCAGGGGAGGAGAGACAGAGAGGGCAAGCAGAAGCCAGTGCAAAAGCCCAGGGCGGTGCTGGAGGCAGCATAGATGTGTAGTGCAAAGCATTTAGAAATAATTTGTATTTACACTCCAGAAATCTCTGGCAAGGCACAAGGGAAAATCCCAGCTTTGGGCTGACTACCCTTCTCCAGGGTTTGGTGTTTGCCCCACTGTCAGGACTAGGGCAAACGGAGCTAGTTCCACTCTGAGGGAAAATGCCTTTTTTCTTGGGATGGCAGGCATTTTACACAGCATGTCTGCAGCCTGTGAGTTCAGAGAGGGAACCAAGACTGCAACAGGAATGGCCTCCCCATCCTGGCCTCCTGAAAGCCCTGGTGTGCTGAAAGCCTGGGGCTTTGGGAGCTGGAGAGCTCTGACCTCCCACCTGTGGGTGCTCTGAGTGGAAAGAGCACTTCAGGGCTGGGCACAGGTCAGCAGGGTGTCCCCTCTGTCCCCCCATCCCCAGATGCCCCGGGCAGGGGCTCAGGGAGCCTGGGCATGACATGCTGCCGGGAGCTTCTCTCAAAGCCAGGGAGGCTTTGCTGCATCCAGTTGTCATAGCAGCTCCCTTCCCCTCCCACACAAGGAAAGAGGCTTCAAAATCAGCACTGAGGAATGAAACAAAGCAAATGTTACCTAGCTACCAGGCTCTGGGGGCGTGGGGTTCTCACTGTGCTCTGGGAGAGGTGTCAACTGCTTCTCTGGTTCTTTCTGGATTGAAACCTCCGTGTGGGGGCTGCAGAAAGGTTTAGGATTCAATTGCTGGGGAATTTTTCCTCGGTGGTGCATGCAGATAGGGCTGCTGAAATTTTCTGTCCTATCCAGTGCAGTGGCAGCCTGGGCACTAGCGTTTGCATCTCATGATAAAATAAAATAAGCACTATAACTTTTGCAGAAGTATCCATGCATGTCTAGACCTTGTGCCGTGCCAGCCTGTGGGGTTGGTGGTGCCAAGCCCTGGAGCAGGAGGGAGGCTGGGTATCTCTGGATGCATATTGAAGTGGCTGTAGGTACAGATGTTTTCTTCCCATTTTTATAAATTTTTTTTTAAAGAGTGAGCAAGCAGGAAGCCAGAGGCAGGGATGAGGGAGGTCAGAACAAGGATTTTTTTTTTGTTTGGGCTGCTTGAGGGGATCTCATCTGGGTTTCAGCTTGTTCACCCCTTCTCGTTTCACCCAGGCCTGCCAAGTACCACTGACAGCAAGTTCATCAAGCAGCTGCGGGAGCTGCAGGAGTCCAAACGCATTGACAGGATCCCTTTAATCCCCTCCACGCCCGAGGAGATGGCAGAGATGCTGAAGCTTTGCTCCTACGTTCGCTTCAAGGTGCCGCAGCAGGTGAGAATCCAACACTGGTTGTGGTGGCTGGGAAAGGGGGGCTTGGAGGTGCTGAGCAGGTTTGCTTCTCCCTGAGCCTCCATGGTGCCAACTGGACAATGCTGGGAGCAGAGCTGGAGCTGCCAACCCTGCCATCACCCAGGTGAGACACACCCAGCCCCACTCCCAGCGTTTTTCCAGCACTTTCCCTTCAAAACCTCTTTTCCAAGCTTTCTCTGGCAGTCCCTGCTGAAATTCCTCCTCCCATGAAGTTATTGGCAGAAGGCTGGGATGTAAAAGTTTTTAGTAAATACAGCTGAAAGGAAGCATTAAATAGCTAAGGCAGCTGTTGTCTGGTGTGGAGGGGGATTGTTTGTTGCTTTTTAAGTAGAAGTGATGGAAATGCTAATTGCGTCATCATCAGGCAAGAGGAACCTGGTGAGGGGCTGGCTACTAAACTAGGTTTTCCTCAGGAAGTCTGGAGTGAGTAGATTGGAGAGTAAGAAAAAAATGTAAGGTAATGCCAAGACCTTTTGTGTTTTTGGCAAAAGAACACAAGAAGGAAGAAAAGTGCACTCATGACTGAGGTGGCTGCTGGCCAGGGGTAGAAATCAGGTTTGCATCATAAGAGACAATATTACTTGTTGCTGAAATATACATTGCTTAAGCATGGTTTCCACAGCCCCACATGCTTAGGAAGAAGCTCATGCTGGGGCCAGGCTTGCTGGGGAGACAAGGGCTGCTCTTGAGTGCTCTTGGGCATGCTCAGCCCTGTGCAGGGCATGATTCCCCTCCAGCAGCTCTGCTCTGCTCTCCCTGCAGATCCTCCAGGGCCTCGTTGACGTTCGCATCCCGCACAATGAATTCTACCGGAAATGTAAGTGCAGGCTGGCAGCCTCCTCCTGCTCCCAGCAGGATCCCGGGGCGTGGGGACCGGCTGGTGCCAGCCCCCGTGTCCCCAGCACATGGGTGGGCCCCAGCATCTCCGTGCTGTCTGGCTGAGGGTGGGAGGGGGCAATGTCATTAGCAGATTTGGGGACACACCTTGGCCAAGCACTGCCACCCCCACTGAGGCTGCAGCTTCACCCTTGCCCTTCCATCTGGGCTAACAGGTACCTGTGAGCACACAGTTTGGCTGAGGGCCCCTCTGAGGGCTTGGTGGCAGGGCAAGGACAGCCCATCATCTCTGCATGGGTTTCCCAGTGAGGGGATACCAGCAGAACTGGCCCCTTTGAGAAGGGGAGGCAAAGCATCTCCCTGTAGACTGACTCTGCTCTTGCCCCACTAGTGTTTTTAGAAATCGTGGATGAAAAGTCCAGGCACTCTCTCCATGAGAACATGAGCAAGATCAAAGCACCGACACAGGTCATCTGGGGAAAGCAGGACCAGGTAGGCAGCCCCTCACATCCCCCAGCCCTGTCTGTGTCTGCCTGTGCCAGCCACGGGGGCACGATGAGGCTGTGCTGCTGAGCTGTGCATGCTCTGCAGGCAGCTGGCACATTGTCTGGTCCCCAGTGGGTTAGGCACAGCTTCAGCAGGGTGATGGGCAGAGAGCTGACAGCCAGATTTGCAGAGTGAGGAGAGGGCAGTGCCAGGGCTGGGAGTGCTGGGGGGCAGGTGGGGGGCAAAGCAGGCAAGGGCTGGGAAGGAGAGTAAAGTGTCAGCAAAGAGGGTTGTCCTGGCAACTGGGAAGAGACATGCTGTTTGTGGGCAGGCTTTGAGGCAGAATCCTAGGGTTTGTTTCAGAGGCAGGAGTGGGAGGGAAGATGTGGGAGGAAGCAAGCTGCAGGCATGCAGAGGGCTCTGTAAATGCAAAGATACCTTTGCACTGAGACAGCAGCCAAAAAGCACCCAAGAGAGTTCCCTGCTGCATGCTGAGACTGGCACCATGCAGCCTCCCTGCCCTGTCCCCAGGCAGGGTGCTGGCATCACCCTGGATGTGTCTGCATCCCTGCTGCACGTCTCGGTTGGACCCCAGCAGGGTTTCTGCAGTGTCCAGCAAGTCCCATCTCTGACTGTGGCAGTGACTGTTTTTTCCCCTGCTGTGCAGGTCCTGGATGTGTCTGGTGCCAGTGTTTTAGCAGGTGCTATTCCAGACTGCCATGTGTACATCCTGGAGAACTGTGGGCACTCCGTGGTGGTGGAGCGGCCCCGCAAGACAGCCAACCTCATCCTGGAGTTCCTGGCGCTGCTGCACAGCATAGACAACAACAAGAAGCAGGCATGAGCACGGCAGGGAGCCAAGTGCCCATGCCAGGTTAAACTGTAAAGTACTGCAGCTTTGATACATTCTCAGGGATCTTGTATGAATTGGGGTCAATGTGCCAAAGTCCCTGAGGAAGGCAGAATCACTGATACCTAAATCTATAGCACCACTGGCACAGCAACCTGGGGTCATTGAGCAACCTCCATAGATGCAGGAACAGAAGCAGGGTATCTCCCTTTTCTACTTAGAGGTAAGGTAGAAATGAGCTGAAATCACCCAGTGCTCATCACATAGCCACCCATCTTACCTGGGTTACCAGCACGTAGTTGTTCATGACATTTACCTGAACTATATATGAAATGTAGGAAGATACCTGAAATCCTGGACTGAGACTGAGACTTACAATGTTTTTACTACTTCGAGTCCATCGTGTTGCATGCTGCTGTGCTGTAAGAGAACCCCTAAGTGCTCCAGGCGTCTGCTTGAGTGCTCTTTGTGTAGCTCCTTATCTCATGATTTATGCAGAAAACAACAGAAAACTTCATGTGTGGAAGTCCAATGACTGTATGTGCAAAAATGTTTACACTCTGAGTGGGTTTTTCTAAATTTCTGAATAGCTCCTGTGTATTTGTAATGCCTTAACATTGCCCAGGGTGTGGTGTCTGTGCAGAACCTTGCCCAGGGTTGGTTCTACCTGAGGGTGAACACAGCCAGTGACAATGGGGTGCAGGCAGCAGCTTTGGCACCGCTGTGGAGCCGGGGCAATGGGAACCGCCCGGGGTGATTCAGCCCCTGAGCCCGAGTCAGCAATAAGCCCATGGCCAGGGTGTGATTCACCACCTTGGGTAGACTCTTGTCTCAGCTCCTCTATCACATTGTGCTGCTGAACACCTGGATGTAAATAATGATTTTCTTAATGAATTCTGTGAATTCTGCAAAAGCCAATGCCACAGGAACAGGTGTGAGGGGTGGGAGGGGGCTGTGTGTGTGACCAGCACAGGGAAGGGTGAGGAGGTGTCAGCTCGCCCACAGGGTGCTGGGCAGTGGTGGGGAAAGGTACAATGTACTTCTGCATCCTCTCCATGATTACACTCCTGACTGAGGGAGGCTGTAGGTAGAAACAGGTAATACAGGTAAGCAGCACTTTACAGCCTGCAAGGTGATGTGCAGGGATGGATCCTGCAGCTCTCCAGGTGTGTTCCTCCCTGCACTTTACAGCCTGCAAGGTGATGTTCAGGGATGGATCCTGCAGCTCTCCAGGTGTGTCCCTCACTGCCTGTCCCAGGGACAGAGTGCTGGTCCCACTCTCAGGCAGGACCAGTGGGTGCTGGAGGGCAGGGCAGTGTGTGGAGCCTCAAAGGCAAAGCAGCAGGTGGCTGTCACCCCTCAGCTGCCCCCAGCCCTCCTCAGGGGGTGACAGTGGGTGCTGTTAGAGTGTTCCACCCCCAATCCCCGACTGGGAACACAGGCTTGTGGTGCTGACAGCTTCCTGAGCTACCCAGATCTGTACATACATCCCTGTCAGCTTCTTGGCTCTTTTTAAGAGAAGAAACACTGTTCTTTTAGAAAAATAGAAATTTGCTGTTAATTGCTTGGTTATTGTTTCTACTACAGGAGTTGATTTAAAAACCAAAATTGCTGATAGCTTTATGTGGTGAAAGCCAGAAAAACTTGTTCAGTATCTATATGGTTTCTCATGCCACAGATTGCTGTATGCAAAGGATTTATATGGCTATTAAAATCTAGTGATTTAAGGAGTCCATGGTGCAGTGACTTTTTTTTCCCTTGAAGAAGGTGGCTGTGGTGTGGGATGATACAGGGGTCTTGCTCTGCTGCTTCTTTCCTCCCCACATTTCTGGGAGATGCAGGTTTTGGCTCAAGGAATATTTCATAGTGAAAAGAGAGATGTTGAAGACCCAGAAGGCTCAAGTCTCATTTTTCAATGACAATACACTTTTTCCTTTTTTTCCATTTTATTTGGAAGATGTGGCACCAAACACTCAAGAAGGAAAATAAAACCTCAAGGGGCAAGGGAATTAGGTTTTAAGCACCAAGATTCCTCTTAAAACCCTTGCAAGCATGCTAAATACCAATTTCATCTATTATTGGAAGTCTTACTAAATTCATACACTGTGCGAGGAGTAGCATTACATTAATTTACAGGAAAAGTATTTTCATTTCTCCTTTCTCCAGAAGACTCTTGAGGCTCAGCAGCTGCATTGTTTGCCAGATAAGCTGCACAGAGGGCTGAGGAGTATCTTCCTGGTTTCTGATCCCCCTGCCCATGTCCTGCCTCTGCTGCAGTGATGCATGCATCAAGGTGACCCTATTAATGATCAGAGCACAGAGCTGGGAGGGGGCTTCTCCCCCACGGGTAGGGGCTGAGATTGGGTTGGTTCAGGGCATCTGCCTCACATGTTGCAGCCTCTTGTAGTTCAGCAATAAAACCCCTCAGGTCTGTATTGGAGGGGGCCCAGACTGGCCCCACAGCAGCTGAGCCTAATGGAGAGGCAGGGATGTAAAGCTGCCTGCACCTGCAAACACACCTGGCTGCTGCTCCCATTAACCCTCATTTCCTGCTGGCAGCCAGAAAAGCCCCACACCAAACAAGGCTCCTTCCCTTGGTTTTGGCTGCTGTCCCCTTGGCACTGAGCCTCCAGTGAGCTCTGGTCACCATCCATCTGCTTATGGGAAGGGGCAGAGGCTTCAGCTCCTCCTGGTGGGTTTTGTGTCTTGAGAGCAGAACTGATGGAATCATGATGAAACTCCTGGTAAGCCCAAGGAACCTGCACACAGCCTGAGCAGCCTGGTGTGTCAGGAGGAGGGGGTGCACTTTTGATTTGTTGCCCTTGTGTAAGTATTGCTTTTCTTGTACCCATGTGGCTAAACCAGGCCTGTGCTGGGGCTGTGCTGGGTCATGAGGCTCATGAGGTAAAGGTTCAGGAAAAGCTAAGTCCTTGGTTGTTGTGGGTCTTGATAAGGCTGTTGCACTGTAACCTGAAAAGAGGCTTCAAAACAAAATAGGGTTGGCTTGAAATAAATCTAATACTGCCTCTGAGCAAGCTGTTTTGCTGCTGAGCATCCAAGCCTGTACCTGCTCCTGGAATGTTGCTGGGAGCAGGAGGGACAGAGCTGGTGGCAGCCAAGTACCTGGGTACTTGGTGTGTGCCCAGTTGATGCTGAAAGGGAAAATGTGATGGCCTTGAAACATGGACCTTCAGGGAAACCTGTTCCACACAGCTGCAGGCAGATGCTTGTCTGCAGAGGAAAAGGACCTTTCTCCCTTTTTCCCCAGTAAAGGAGATTAGTTAACATTTGCTGCCTGGTGAGAGGGTTTCACCAGCACAGGTCTGCACAGAGCATCCTCTGAAGGGCAGAGTGATGCTCAGGGGGTCTGGCACTATGGTTTGGGTTTTGTTGTGAGTGTTCCCCACTCCGGCAGGCCATCATCTAGCTGAACCAATGACCCCTGACCCAATGTGTGTCACAGTCCCCTTAGACACATTATTTTTGCCATGGAAGCCTGGGTGGGAGTACCCTGGAGTACCCGGGGCGTTCGGGTTTGGTTGTTTTTCCTTCTGGGAGGCCGTTCTCCTCTTGGGGGCGGTTTGGGATTGTTCATTAAGCGCTCTCTGAGCCGCTGGTATCCGTGACTCGTCTGTGGCGCTGCCGGCCCGACAGCGCTGCCTGTCTGCTGCCTCTGCCCGCAGCCCCGGACACGGACAGCAAACCTCGCTCCCCTTTCGTGCGGGAAGACAGGCTCCTAGGCTGATACGAACCTTGCTGAGGCTGTTTCACTACATCCTGGAAAGAGGCTCCAAAACACAACAGGTCTGCTTGAAAAAAAAAAAAAAAAATCTAATACTGCTTCTGAGCAAGCTGTTTTGCTGCTGAGCATCCAGGTCAGCGGTGGGAGCAAATAGCCACGAGCAGGGCGCTGTGACAAGGTGGCTCTGGCGGCTGCCAGGAGTCAGCACACAGCAGGCAGTGCCCTCTCACCCCCCTCAGAACCCCACTCTTTCCCAGAAACCTTCGTTTTGCTCTGGAGAGCAGGACCCACACCCTGGTGTGCTGCTCTATTGATTTTGTTTGTTTTGTTGTGTTCCGGGAAAGCTGCACAGGCGCTGGGTGAGTGGGCAGGTTTCTGGCAGCAGTTTCTGGGATTTGTGCTTCCCGTGGGTTTACAGTGTCCCTTGGCCTGGGCTCTGGCTCACCTCCGTGCAGGTGACCTGCATTCCTGAGTGGATAACACAGAGTCCTCTCAAGGGACAGGCACATTCAGCTGCAGGAGAGGCTTCCCTCAGGTCTGCCATGGCCCCTTCCTTTACTACCCAAACATTGGGAATGCCCAGGAGAGATTGAGTACCAGGTCAGTGTCTGTCTGTGCACTGGAGGAGCAGCCTATGCTGCTCCAAAGCCATTTCATGGGATAGTAGTAATGTAGAGCTGGGAGAAATCTTCAGAGACCATCCCTAGATCATCTCCTGCATGAGCCCTGAATGTTCCCACTGGTCTTGGACACTCCACCACAGCTCCCCAGGAGCTGACATGTTCAGAGGATATCCTAAAGAATATTGTGTTGAAATTTAAGCTTATTACTTCTCCTGTTCCCATCAGATGCTGGCAGGGTGTTCACAGCTCCCTGCAGCTCCCTCTTTCATGTTCACAGATCTCCTGTGTCCAGAATAAAACCCTGCAGGCTTTGCCAGCTGCTCCTGTACCTGGAGGGATAATGCAGGCAGCTGGGCACAAGGTCTGGGCTTATACTTTGCTGGGTTCAAACAGCGGGTATCTTGTGACAGTGTTTTAAGGGCAAACACCCCAGCCAGTTTGGTTTAAAATAAATAAACACCCCCTCCACCACCCCAAATGAGGTGGCTCAGGCTATGAGTCACCCTTTCCTGCAACCTTGATCCCCAACCTGCTTTTGCATACTGGTTATTAATACCTGGAAGCAGAATACTGCATAAGCCTTTCCAAAACTACATACTCCTTTGCCCACCCCTTTTTTTTGTCTATTTGTATCTGTATTCTACCACAGCCCTTCAGCACATCCCCTTGGGGCAGTCTCAGCTGAGCCACTGATAGAGCTGTGGAGAATCTCCTACTGTCTCCTCCCCTTCCACAGGGAACCAGAGGGTAACTAATGAAAAGAATTTTGCTGCATGTTTTGCAGCCATCTTGCGTGTTGAGTTAATGTTGAGTTTCTTTATTTTTACAGTGGGAATGACAAAGCCTTGCTGAGCAAAAACCCTACTAAAGAAATACAGTCCTTGCTGCACTCTCTGCTCCTGGGGCCTGTTGCCATATTGCAAAAGAAAATTGATTTGGAGTAACATGACTAATTCTTGTTACTGACCACCCTGACCGTTTCTAGGTGCTTTGTACATCCGTTCCCAAGCTGTTCAGGGATGCAATGGGGACCAGATCCAATGCCTGGAACATATTTGCTTTAACGTAAATAATCCTTGGTGGTGTCCCTGAGGTTGGGAAATATTTGGAGTCCTGCCTTTGACCCTGTAGGCAGGAGCGGTCACTGGCGTGTTTGCAGATCCAGGTGAAGGCTGGAGGACATGGGGCTGCTTGGGACCATGGATTTGAGAATGGGGACCTCACAGGTGCTTTTGTGCCCGGGGGTCCCCATCCTCGACACTTGCGGCATCCCAAATTTCAACATCCCAGCTCCCCAGCAGTTGTGGTGAGGTGGCACCAGGTGGCAGCAAGGGACCAGCATGGGGAGCTGCTGCAGCGCTTAGGGGAGCAGAGAGAGCCGTGGTGCTGCAGCCCCTGCTCCAAACTGCACCCAGAGGGGGTCCAGCTTTGCCTGGGGCTGATGTCCAGGCAGGGTCTGGTCTCTGGCTGTGGGAGCTGGGTGTTGCTTGCTTCCCCAAGCCATGTGTTACCCATCCAAGGGCAAAGCCCAGCATTCCTGTCTCATGCTTGGGACTTTGTGATCTTGGGGTCAAATTCTCTCCTTCCATAAGATGATCAGACTTTGAAGTTTAAGGGCAAGTCACCCCTGTAAGGAGTTAAATTATTTAACTTGTTTTGCAAGAGCCTCAATTTGGCCTGCAAGCAAACCCCTCTGTGCTCCTGGGGATGCTGTCACCAGCTCACAGATGTTGGTCTTGGGTTCTGGCTCAGAGGGGGTGATGTGAGGGATGGGAAAGAGGAAAATGAGGTGGTGCTGGGCCAGGCCACCACTGCTGGGAGTAGTGTCAGTTCATGCATCCCATTCTAGGGGGACTGGAGGAGGTGGGGTGATGTATCTACCCTCTTTGTCCCTGGAGAAATGGTGCCAGGCCTCCCATCCCACAGGGCTCAGGAGAGCCCCTGCAGCATTCTCCTCTCCTCCCTGCATCTCTCTTCAGAGCCCATTCCCCTGCCAGCAGTTCCCATCTGAGCAACCAGAGAGCAGGGGTCAGAAGGGCTCCTGCAATTCCCCTGCAGTGCTCAACAGCTACCAACCTGGGTTCAGTTAGAGGGAGGCACACCTGTCCTGGTCACCTGGCAGTGCTCTGTGTCTCAGTGCCTGACTTTGGTTTAGCTGTGTTTAAGCCCGAGCAGGCGGCTCTGGGTGGAGGCCAGTGCGGCGCCAGCACACAGAAATGGGATCAACAGCTCCTTCCTGTTGTGCAACTGCTGCACAGCCCACGTAGAGAATTTTTGGGAGATTTGTCAGGGCTTTTGTTTTTTCAGTTAATATTTATTTGCTTGTTTTGAGTCTTGCTTTCACAAACAAGGAATTTGAATAGTACAGGCTGAGAGGGGGCACGAACCTTGCCTAGCCTGCCCTGAAGTGCTGTGTCCTGCCCCAGGAGCTCCCTGTGCCCACCCCAGCTGCCCTCACCTGCCCAGCCCTGGCTTTCCCTGAGCACAGCTCCCCAGTCCCACTGGTTCTGGAGCTGGCATTCTGGTTCAGAATTTACAGTTTTGCCTGACAGCCTGCACGTGTTTCTTATGTAATAGTTCAGCCCAGGGTAAGGCTGAATGAGCCCACTCATCCATCCCCTCCACACACAGGGCCCTGGGCTTTGGGTACCGACACCTCTGCTCCAGACCTTGTGCTGGAGACAAGGGACAGCTGATCTCATCCCACTTGTGTAGAGCCCCACGTGAGCCCTGCCTGTGGGGCTTCAGGCTCCTGGCTAGACAGAACTGAGATGTAAGCTCCACTCTGCTCTGGAATATGCCAAATGCCACTTTCTCTACTCCCCACTTCGGTCCCCTCCCCGCTGGTGCTGGGGTGAAGCTGGGGACAGGAGTAAGGCACAGCACTGTGCTCTAACCAGCATCTTTCTAGCAAGACCCATATTTACTGGATTTCAGGCATTTTCTCTGTGTGTACCCCTGATTTCACTGTGTTTCTGCTTGTGGCTCCCAGAGCAGGTACAGGGGTGTAGGGTATGGGCATCGAGGCTCCCAAGGTGAGCTGTTTGTGATGTGTAGGGGGAAAGCAGGGAAAGTTGCAAAATCCAGGGGCCAGGGCAAGAGATGTACAGCTGACATGCTGTCCATGGTTCAGAGGGCAACAGGGCATGGGCAGCATTTGGAAAAACAACCCCTGGAGAGGCTGCTAATGCTGGCAGGAGCCTGGCATCCTGGCCTTTGAGGGATGAAGCCCACATGCTCATGGTGCCATTGGCATGTGCGCTGGGGTGCTCTGTCACCAGTGGGGTGCAGGGAAACCCCCTCCCCATCTCCATGTGCTGGGCACCAAGAGCTGGAGGCATCACCAGCTGCAGAGAGTGACCCATGTGTGGCTGGCACTGAGGGGCTCTGAGATGGGGCAGGGGCTCTGCTTGGCCTCCTGCGTGGGTGCCATGGGGAAGGAGTGCTCTCCTCTCACTGCCTCCAGCCCTTCCCACCACTGAAAGGTAGCTCCTAGGAGGTGGCAATGGCTGGATCAGATGAGGCAGTGAGTAGCTGCCTGCAAAAAGCTTTTTTGTGCTGCTATTTAGGTCATCTCTAGGGTCCCCAGGAGCCAGGTTACAGTGCCCTCGTGCCGGGCACGCCACAAACCAAACATTCATCACTTGACTTCATCACAACCCTGGGACACTGCTCTCTCTGGGTTTGCCTTTAATTGAGTGAGCGAGGTGCCTGCCAAAGATCAGCTCAGGGTCAGCTCCAGATCTCCCGGGTGCAATCCCATGCCAGGCAGGGAAGCAGGGAGCTGATATCTTGTCCTGATGACCGAGAGAAGCTGGTGGGCAAAAGGCCACCAAGGGCTGACAGGCAATGTGCCCAGCCACCACCCTCCTGCCTGCTCAGGGCTGCACAGGCAGGACCATGGATTTAAAACTGTGTGTCAGCACTGGGCTGTGAGTCGCTCCTATAAACAGGAAGGTTATTGACTGTGCCACTGGGTTCAGCTGGAGTTACTCGTGTTGCTTCAAGAAACTGAGGGATCCCCAGGAAAGGGAGCAAACTACTGCAGTGGCATCAGCCAGCTGCTGGGATGGGAACATCACACTGCTCTGGAGAGCACAAACCCTTAGGGAAACGAGGCTGGGAAGTGCCAGCCTCTCAGTGGTGGTGCTGGGAGGGACTGAAAGAGTGGCAGGAACCTTTGCACAGTCCTATCTGTGTCTTCCCTGTTATAAAGAGCACAGCAAGATTTCTTGATAAGAGCTGCCATAAATCAAAAGCTGAACCACAGCCAGAATCTCTCCTGGGATGTGCCCTTGAGTCCCGGGCTGCAGGGATGGATGTGACACTGGTGTTCCCCTGCAGCATGTTTGTGGTCAAAGCTTGGTCCCACCACACTCAGCCTCTCCCTGTGCTGAGGAGCTCTGGAGTCCTGTCCCCTTCCCTTTGTGGAGGGACAAAGGTTGGTGGGTGGTGAGAGCAGGGCCTCCCTGTTTCCCTCCCAAATACCAGCAGCAATGAGGTTCTCAGAGCTCTTTTAGGGAAATCAGAAGCAGTTTGTGTAAGATTGAGTCATCAGGGGTGGGGATCAGTCTCCTGGGACCGCTGCTGGAGCTGAAATGATTCATTCCAGCTTTGTCACCAGTGGGAGCTGGTTCCCCATTTCCAGGCTCTGCACCATCTCCCATCCTTAATGGTCACCATGTCCTTCAGAAATCTGCCCCAAAGTAATTCCAGGTCCCATGACAATACCCAAGACATGATGCTGGACACCCATCCCCCTGCAGCCCTGTTAGTGTGCCCTCAGCATGACCAAATTTTGACCATTAAACCTCTACAAGCACTTGCAAAGCAATTATGTTGCCACAGGCTGGGCTGACTGGCACCATGTGATGTTACAATTGCCCAGAAAATGCCTTTTTGAAACTTGATTTGCGACTGCCCACTGCTCTACCCCATTTGTCTCAGCTGTTGGGCTGGTGGTGTATGAGACAGTTGTTGCTGAAACAATTTTAGATCTGGCCAAACCCAGTTATATCATCACCTCTGCATAATCAGAAAGGAAATATAAAATCTAAAAGCAAATATAAGATACAGGCATTAGGGGCACTGGGACCCTGTGGGATGAGTCTGGCCTGACCTGTGGCATCCTCTCACTTCTCCCAGACCCTGTCCTGCTGGGACCCTGTGCCCTCAGGGTTCATGCAGGGAGCTGAAGCAAAGGGAATATGCAGCCATAGAGAAGCTGTCTGCCCCTCTCCAAAGCTATGGTTTCCCTGGAGCATTTTAGAGGAGAACATGGTGACTCCATGAGTTTCCCAATGGAAAAAGCCTCCCTTGCTGTTGCTTTGGTTTTTTCTGGTGACTCTCTCTGCTAAATACTGCCTTGCAGGATGAGTTGCTATTTTTGATATTTTTAGATGCCTCTCAGCCCAGTGTCAGGACTCTGTAATTAAAGGAACTGTTTTGGCATTTGGATGGTGCCAAGCTGGAGCTCTTGGTTTGAAACCTCCTTCCCAAAGTATGTGCAGTGCTAATGTACTGTAATGTAATGCAATCCCCCAGTGAGGGAATGGCCATGTGGGAGAGACAGGATCCCTTTGGGCACCTGCCCACCCTGCCAGGAGGGATGGAGGGGCTCGAGTGGCACAGACACAGCGGGGTCTGGTTTTTTGAGACCTGAGGTTCTGGAGCTCTGGGGTGCCTGTGCTGCTGCTCCCTGGATGAAGGCGGCAGGCAGGGTGGCACAGTGGAGACCAGGGCACCAAGGCCTCTTCTCCTGCATCCTCTGTGCCCTCATTGTATCCGGAGTGTGTCCCTTCTCCAACCCTGCCATTGGGGTCACTTGTCTCAGAACCTGACTGTGCCTCGACAGGTTGGGCAGTGCCTGTCTGAGCCAGCAAAGCCTATTTCCCTTCACAAGCCGAGAGATAAACCTAAAAATAACCTTGTTATCTTCCACTTGATCCAAATCAACATCAGTCCCAGCTGTAAATACCCATGCACATGTCGAGGTGGGTTGCAGGGTGTGGAGCACGGTGGGGGCACTGTCCCCTGTCAGGGGCTGACCCCACTGCAAGGGGGTTCTCTGCACCAGGCTGCAAAGCTGCTGCTTTGGCCCCACCACGCTGGCCACGCTGAGAAGGGCTGTGCCCTCAAGGTAGCTGTGTGCCAATTGGTGCAGAGACTCTGCCCCATTGCAAAACAAGTCCCAGGAATAGCTGGATAAACACTACCCCATGTGCCCTCTCTGACATGGGGCCTTGCTCAGCGTGTTACCCAAAATCCTCTGGCACTGTTACAGCTGCAGGGCCTGGCCTGGAGGGGTTGCTGTGTGGGTCCTACCTGGCCTCCTCCTGCCCATGGTCTCACCCACACTGCTGTGCTGTGCCATGCTGTGCCACTCTGTGCCATGCTGTGCCACCCAGGGCTCGCTGCAGCCCCTGCGGTGCTCCACGGTCACCAAGGGTGGGCTCCTGGCACCTATAATTTCATACTTTCACCCCAGAATTTGCTGCTCCCCTGTACCAATCTTCCCCATCCCCAGGGAATTGTGTGTTCTCCCAGCTGTAAATGCAGGGGACTTTTGGGATGGAGGCAGCAAAAGAAACTGTCTGAGGGGAACATGGTAGGGCTGCATGGGTCAGTGAAGAGGGTGATCAACTACTTGGGAATTTGGTGCCATTCCCTCCAGGTTAGGAAGAAATTGTTACACTAGTTAATCTCTTCCCTTAGCTAATTGGAACAGCCAAACTGGGACAAATCCCTTCTTTTGCAACTGCATGTGCCTGCTGGGAATGGATGCTGCTCCCTCACAGCATGGCCATGTTCCTCACACACATCATCGGGCAGTGGTGTCAAGCTGGCACATTTTACACCAGCAGCCACATGTCTGCCCACCTGTCTCTGTCCCCAGCTGTTCCAGACTGGTAAATGCTTGTGGTGGCAGGCTGGGTGAGGGGTGCTGGGGGGAGCCTGGCCCTTGTCCTGGCACCAGCAGGCACATGCAGCAGCAATGCAGGAGGGACAGGGCAGGCTGGGACTGCACCAGCTGCTGTGCCACTGGCCAGCAGGTTTGGAAACCAGAGGTGCTGCTGTTGGAGTGATACTACAGCCTGGGGCTGTTCTGGGGCTCAGGGTCACAAGCAGCCCTTTGCAGAAGGGCTGGGCCTTTGCTGGCTTTGCAGAAGTGGCAGGGCAGGGAGCCCACGGTGTCCCCAGTGCTGGGTCCCGGCCAGTGCCCTTGTGCTTCCCTCTGAGCACTGAAATTAACCACCAACATCAAAGAGGACCACGTTTAAAAAGAGAGGAGAGGTTTTGTTTACTTGAATCAAAAATAATTTGTGGCAACGCATATTCTTCCAAGGCAAACACTGCAGGAGCCTGTCCGTGCTAATTTGGGAAGCTGAAAGGGAGTTAAATAAAAACATGGACATCTGACAGGGAAACAACTGGTCTGGTGCGCTAAAATAGAGCCAGGGACGCCAGTGAGCTGGGGCTGGAGGAGCTGGGACAGGGCTGGGAGGGAGGGGTGAGCTCCAGGGCAGCAGGAGGGAGGAAACCCGCCGTGCTCCAGCATTGTGCAATAAGGGATAATTCACTCTGTGCTGAGCCCTGCGCCAGAGCCAGGTCCAGCCTGCACCCTGGGTGGGCAGGGCTGGGGTGTTTCAGGGAGGGGATCAGCCTGTGTGCTGTACGAGGTGCTTGTATGTCTGCGTCTGCCTTCTGTGCTCGGGACTGAGGCTTGGGACCCGAATGGGCCCTGTGGGGAGACACACAGGCCCCCCAAAACTGATGTGTGTGACCAGAACTGCAGGAAGGGAGGTGTTACCTCCCACCATTCTCATGATGCCTGAGTGGCTGTTGCTGTCCCCAGCAGGGATGCTGGCACTAACGTGTCACCACCCTCAGCAGAGTAACCTGGGGGTCGGCACGCCCTGGGGACCCCCCTGCAAAGGCTGCGGGGGGATGTGGGGAGGTGATGGCCCTAGCCTGGCAGCAGACAGGCTGTGGGAAGGGTCCGGGTTCAGGGCATCTCCCCAGCCGTGTTTGTGCCGGAGGTTTTGTGTGTCCCGGGAGGCAGGGCAGCCCCGAGCTGGGCAGTGCTGGGCGTGCTGCAGAGCAGGCAGCCGGGCTGCAGCGGGGGCGGCCCCAGCTCCCTGTGTGCCAGGTGAGGTGGCACAAAGTGTCACCTCTGATTGGTGCTGAGTGTCACCACAAGGCTGTGAAAGGCCTCTGGCGTGTCACCGTGCCGCTGGCACCCGCCCACGGAGGTGTGACCGCAGGGAGCCGGATACGAACCCCAGCTGCTTTAATGAGCTGGCGATGTGTTCGGGCAGCGGGAGGAATGTGCGACACCCGTGCCCGCTGCGGGCACAGCACGGGCTGTCCTGGGCTGCAAACCTCTTCTGGCAGGTTTCTATATGCTCTGAGCGGCACCTGGGAAATGCCCCCAGTGCCAGCTCTGCCGGGAGCTGGGAGACTCCCCGGGGCTGCAAAACACTGACAGAAGCCCCTGCAGTGTGCTGAGGAGGATGGGGCCCAATGGAGCCTGCTGGGGCATGACAGGGATGGGGAACCAGCCTGCAGGTTTCCTGGGGCTGCTCTGTGTGGCTGCTGAGACCTTCTCCATTAGGTATGGTGCTTGATCTTGCTCAGCTCCAGCCCCATTGCACCTTTCCTGTGGTCAAAAATAACTAAAGCTTTGCTTCTGGCATCAGCACTTAGTAACGTGATGGTCAGCAGGACAAAATAAGTTTGCATGGTGGGACACCACGGTACCAGCACCAAGGGCCACAGGAGCCCCGTGTCATCAAGCACTAGAAATTGTTTCTGAGTTAATGGTGGAGCTGAGCCTTGGCTGTGCAGGGACAGGGGTCCATCTGGTGAAAGGGTTTTGAGCTACAGTGAACGTGTCTTGGGAAGGGGTGAACCCTGTGTTTGCCAGTCAGGACCTGTCAGTCAGACCTTATTTGCTCAGGATATTTTACGTTGGCATGGTTTGGCTTCACATCCTCACCTGTTTTCTGTGGAGTGGGGAATGTCCCACGTCTCAGAAAGGGATTAATTGCTTGTCTGTATTTTTAGCCAGTATAGTCTGAAATTATCTGAAACTAGAGCAAAGGGGAATGTGGTACAGGGGAGGTCAGAACCTCAGGGGTAGCTGGTCAAGCTGCACCCTGGTAAGCGTGCAGCTGGAGCTGCAGGAGCAGATACCAAGGAATACAGGAGCATGTACAAGACCCAAAGCAAACAGAGCTACCCACAACCCCCAGATCTGCACCTCTGCTAATGACAGGGCTGGATGGCTCTGGGGGCAGCTGGCACAGGTCTTCAAAGAAAGCACACGTACATCTGGCCATGCCAGCTTCTTAAAATAACCGGAGAGCAAGTCTGTTTAATGCAAGGAGAGTAAAACCAAGGCAGTTTCTCCCTTTCTCTTTGGCACAGTCCTGAAGCAGAGGGCTGCAGGAGAGTTGTGCAGACATACCAGCCAAGCTGCAGCAGTGCCTTACCAGTCTCATCATAGACAAATGTTTTTCAAGGCTGCCTATGCCTGTGTCACTGCAGCCTACTCCTCTGGGGTGAATATGGGCTGATGTCATTGCTAGTAATATGACACATGGGCATTTTTCCCAAGGGCATTTCTTTGAGAAAATGGACTGAGGAATGACCTTCCAGTAAGTACAGTTAATTGCTAACAGGAGCAGGGAGTTGAGGGGTGCCAGCCCTGATGCATAGAGGTGGGGCAGGGGGAAGGAGGGAGCCAGGGTAATTCAGCATTTCCTTCCCATCCCAGCAAATTTGCAGCATTTTCCAAAAATAAGTTACTCAGCCCTACCTGGCTGCCCAGGACAGAGGACCCTGGAGCAGGTGAGTTCCTGTGAGAAGCCATTGGCTGGCTGCAGCATCAGATGGCTGTGGAGGGGGAGCATTGCAGGGATTTTTCCTGGAAAATCATTACGTGTTTGACTCGAGTTGCCCTGAGAGAAGCAAGCACAGCCTGGTCCCCACTGAGCTGCACAGCAGGGAGGTGATGTCACATCTGTTTGGATCACGAGCCTGTGTGGGACACTATTGCCTCCCTCTGCACCAGCACAGTGGGATGTCTCATATACCACAATTAAATGGTCCCTGCTTAGCACAGGGCATGCAGGACCCCACACCGGGAGCAGTTGTGAGTGTGCTGGGACAGAGGGTTTGGGTTTTGCTCTGTGCGTCACCAGCCCGGGGGGATGACTTCTCTGTGGTTTCTCCCCAGAACATTGGTGGTTGACAGTCAATTTTGTGTGTTCCCCCTCCCTGCTGTGCCCTGGGTGCTGTGAGGGTGGTGGTTTATGTCCTGGGGGCCCAGGCAGTGGGCCTTGCTCCTCTAGGGATTTCTTTCCCTGCAGTTTCTGCAGAGGGCTGAAGGCTTTGAATTGCTGAAACTAGCACAGTTGAACCCAGAACTTGCTCCTGCTCAGCTGTGTATACAAGAGAATATTGGTGTGGGGGCATGGACAGTTGCCTCCTCTCCCCTGCAAGAGCCCTTGCCACTGCCCTGGGAAAGGTTTATTTCCTCAGGCATATTATAACCCATTAATTAGGTAATGGACACTGTGGGTTGAGGTTTGGGTTTCACCCACTGTGGTGTCAAATGGAGGTCAGGCTCTTAGCTCATCCCCTGCCCTCATTTAAGGGCTGTGCTGTCTGTGGCTGTTGTGAGGGCAGAAGGGCATCTCTGCTGCCTGCCCTGTGCTTGGCACAGGCAGCTGTTGGGGCCTGGACTGGCACACGTGGTATGGCTGTTTGTGGTGCAGCAGCTGCTGCCTGGGGTCTCAGGGATGGGGAAAGAACACAGAGGGTCTCCAGCACATCCCCCAGCATTCCAGTTCGAGGCATGGGGGGCTGTACAGAGATTGGAGTGACCCCAGCATCAGCCCATGTGTTCCCATTTTTGCCTGGTGAGGGAGGTGGCACATGCTGTTAGCTGGCACAGTAGCAGGATGGCAGCGCTGGCTGCCCACATCCCAGCATGCCTACAGCTATTTTTACAGCCCAGAAACATTGCATTCCCAAAGCCATGGGTTAGCAAAAGTTCTGGCATCTTCCTCATGACCTGGAAAGGTGCAAGGACCCAAGGGCTCGTGGTCATTAGCTCTTGGGGACCCAGAGTGGGGGCGATGTGCAGCCAGACTTTAACCTTGGGATGCAAGCTGGTGAAATCCATGCACAGCCACCCCAGGCTGCAGGGAGGAGATCCATCTGCCCCGCGAAGCTCATTGCATCCATACCAGTGTATCCACACATCCTGCAGCTCTCCTCGTTTTAACGTGTTTTTCTGCTTTGTTACACTGTTATTTTGTCCTCAAAGAACTTCAGGAGATCGCTGTGTGTCCGTCCTGCTGGGAGAAGCAGAGGGGTGCCCTGCTCTCCTTGCTCCCCGGTGTAAGGAGGCCTTTCTTTTCCCCTTTTATTTTAGCACTTTGATGTCATTGTAATTTATTTTTGCAGCAGAGTTGTTTTCATGATAAAATGGAAATGTTTCTCATGGGTGGCTTTGGAATGAAAGGCTGAGTGAGGAGGCTAAAAATAGATCATGTGAGCCTCTGGCTGCATGAGTGACTGGGCTGGGCAGGGGCTGCTTGCTGAGCTGTCCAGGGGACTTGGTCCCCAGGGCTGTGTCCAAGGAGACCCTTGCCAATGGTTAACCCTTGCTTCACTGGAGCACGTGGCTGGTTCACAAGCCAAACTCAGGATTGCTTTTGTCTGGAGCTAACCTTGGTTATACTGCATTAGGGGCAGACATCCCCTCTCCTGAGAAGGGGTCCTCCTGAGATGTCCCCTTGTCTCCTTTTGTAAGCTTTTGATGGCTGGATGAGGACCAGAATCCCCACAGGAACATTGCAAATGGTATGGGTGCACAAAGCAGAGCTAGTCAGGGGATGCTGAAGCCCCTGTCCCCACCTCCAGAAAGGAGAAAGTCAGGAGCTGATGAGCAGAATGAAGCTAAAGAACCATAACTGAATGGCTGGGTCCTCCCAGCCCCTGCATCTCTCCCCAGGGGTGCATCAAGGGCTGCTTCTGTGGGAGTTGGATGTGTCCTGAGCAGGATGTGGCTGTCAGCCTTTATTCACTGGAAGTAACGCTGCTGGGGAGAGCTCTCCCAGCAATGTCTCCCATTACACAAACTGACTGCCCCGCTAGGAGGAAAGTCCATTCCTGTTTACCCTGTTGACTCATCTTCCCTTTCATCTTCTCTCTCAGATGTAGCTTATTATATGGTGCTATAAATAGGGTTTGCTCCTGATTACATGTGCCCAGCTCTTACTGTTTCTTGCCCAGGCATGATGTCAGCAGAGAGCCTCCCGGCACCGTTGTGCAACATTTCGTTATGGCTCTGGAAATGGGAGTGGGTGGGTGAGCTTGTCTGGGGCTGTCTCCTCCTCTTATTTTTGATGGCAATAGCTCTGAGGGTGCCTCTGACCAAATCTCATCACAGCATCCCTTTCTGTGCTCACTCACATCTCTTCTGTCCTCCGAGTGCTGACCCCAAAGTCCCGCTGCTGTGTGCCAGGCCCCACTGCCTGGCTCCCACTGTCCTGGAGCTGCAGAGCAGAACTGTTCAGGCTGTGACCTTGCTCCACAGTAGCTGAGAGCAGCTGGGCAGCACAGCAGATCCCTGTGGAGAGGTAATGCAGTCACTTTGTGTCCCACGCTTCAGTTGTGTATTAGCAGAATCCAGCAGATTTCCTGAGCGTGGTTTCAGAGCCTGGTAAGTGTGTCATGGATGGCAGGAAGACCATCACAGGAGCTTTTTTTGCTGTGTAGGTGCACCAAGTCACCCTGCAGCCATCTCTGACGAGGAGGTGCCAGGCTGGCTGGCCTGGCACAGCAACACTCCCAGGAAGCGTCAGCACATTGCTCAAAGGCATAAATTGGTATAAATAGACCAGCGGCTCAAACTGAAAGCTGTAATCATGTGTGTGCCAAGCACGAGACAGGAATGGGTAAACACAGGTGCTGCTGTGTCCGCCAAATGCTGCTCAATGACACCACCAGCATCTCACAAGTGTGGCCCAGTGACATAAATATCCTCAGCATGGCTGTGAGGTGGGGAGCAGGATGAGAAAAGCTCACAGCTCTGATAGGGTGGCAGAGTCAGCAGAGATGATGGGGCCTTTGCCTTCCTGGCCTCCATACAAATCCACACCTGGGAAGTTAAGGACACTGAAAATTATGGCAGGGATTGAGCTGACCTTGACAGTGAGCACTATGGTGCCAGAGATGTCTGCTTGATAGCAGTCTCTGCAGGGTTTGGGGGCTGGTGGTGCAGCTCCAGCCAGAGGCTCAGTAAAGTCAGCTTTTTATTGAGAAATTAATTTCAGCTGCATGCAGGTGGGGTTAAATTGCAGCTGATATTTATGACATTCAAATTAGCACAGTGACCTTCCGGGTTGGGAAACCTTGAGCACTGATTCCTTTGTTGAACAGAAATGTTGGTAAGCTGCTGGCTTTGCCCTGCTCTGGTCTTGCCACAGAGAGCGTGGACCAGCTGGCCTTGTTTCCCAGTGCTGTCCTTGAGGGATACCAGTTCCCTGTGGGTTTTTGATGCTAGTCACAGTGGGTGAAAGTTCTGGGGTATGCTGCCAGGTTTTTAAGGCCAGGAAGAACAATGATCTCCATTAAGTGGATGTGTTCCATAATAGGGACTATTGTGACTCTTGCATTCCTTGGTCACCATTTGGGTGGTTAATTACCCTTGCTCTTAAGTAAAGAGATAATTGTGCCTTATTGAGGGAAGGATGTTGAAGACACAAAAGATGGGGTATGGGCTCTGCTTGTCTCAACTGCAGTAGCTCCTCATGGACCTGCCATGAAGGATGCAGGAAGATAGCTGATAGTGCCAAGAATGGTGCTACATCTCCAGACCATGGGCCTCCACTGAAGCTCTGCCCTGAACCTCCTATGACACTTGGAGGAGCCTGTCTCTATGGATCTGGGGTGATTTTTGATGAATTTGATGACTCAGTAATAGGGAATTGATCACTTGCCAGCAGGGCTGGCGTCACCAGCCAGTGTGGGAGAAATTTAATGGGTGCAATCAGTATTTATTGAGGTGTTGGCACTGGAAGGGAAGTGCCCTGGCCAGGGCCCTGGGGAAGAGGCTGGGACTGGACAGCCTGGGTTTCCCAGCAGATTTAGGGAGCAGGATCTGGGCAGCCTCAAGCTGGTAGAAACAGAAAACCTTATTGCCCTTATGACTGCTGTGCCATTGTTCCTAGTTTTGCTTTCCATTGATGGTCGCAGACTTACTGGTTTTAACTGAGATTCTGGAAACTGCTCCAGTAATAAGGAATCTGTCAGGGCAGGGATGTGTAAACTCATGCTGTGATGTCCCCACTTTGCCCTTTCCAAAGCCCTCAGTAATAATAAAGGCAGGAAAATGAAGAACCACACATTCACACTTTGAAGAACTTCTCTGTTCACCTAAAATAAGGGTCAAAAGAGGCTGAGTATATTTTCCCATCCTACCCAGGGCAGTTCACGAGAGTGAGGCTGCCTTGAAGCTGCCCAAGTAGAGATGCAGGATTTGGGACTCTGCAGGGGGTTAAGGCAAACTCTCCTGGGTGGTACCTGCAGGTGACACAGGTGCTGTCTGTGATGTTGATTGGCTGTGCATTGCTCCTGTGGCACCAACCATGGCAGGGTGGCACAAGCTGTGCTCCAAAAGCCTGGGGATAGGGCAAATTGGACTGGAGCTGCTCTGCCCTGGCTGAGCCACACAAACCGTGTTCCTGTGGGGTGACAGTGATAAGAGGTGACAACAATCCCTGCCAGTTGTCAGCAGAGGTGTGCCACAGGCTTCACAAGCAAGCATGAAGTGAGCCTTTTGTCAACTTCCCAAGGATGGGAAAGCCAGTGCCATCCCCTTCAGCTCCCTGTGGCTCCCAGCACGTGTGCATGCCACCAGCCTTGTGCCTCCCCACTGGCTCAGAGCCAAGCTGCTTGCAATGAGGGAACCAAAACACAGCAGCCAGGAGGATTTTGCAGGCTCTTTCATTAACCTTGGCCCAGATACGGTTTGGTTTAATAATCCCTGCACAGATTGCCCAGATCAGGGCAGCATTTGCCTCATCTCTGAGATGAGAGACAATCATCAGGAATATTTTTTTCAGAAAACTTCATCTTCTCCATGACCCATCGGACAGATTGGCCTAGGAAGGGGGGGCAGCTGCCCTGCTCCATGCCAGACACAGCTCACATTCCAGCACGGCTGCTGCGCTCACTCAGCTTCTGAAGCCTGCCCTACTTTGGATCAGCCCACAGCATCTTTGCTTTTGAGGTCAGTGACAGCTGTTGGCAAGCCTGCACGCCCTTACGCCGTGTTTACTTTTTAAGCAGCTCAGTGTAAATTCAGAACTAACAGCTTCCTTGCGCTGCTTTCACTATTTCAGTATTCCTGCAGAGGAACTTGGTATGAGTTGGGATGGGGCTCACAGCATTCATATAGCTGTGGTTTTGCACTGAATGAGACTCCTGTTCCTCTGCTTAATTCTGGGTTTGATTATTAAGCCCTCACTAATAACTGAAGACTCGGGGGACTTCATCATGACCACAGCTTCCTCTTGAGGGGGAGCAGAGGGGCAGGCGCTGATCTCTTCTCATGATGACCAGTGACAGAACCCAAGGGAATGGCATGAAACTGTATCAGGTGAGGTTTAGGTTGTATATTAAGAAAAGGTTCTTCACCCAGAGAGTTGTTGGACACTGGAACAAGTTGTTGGATCCCCTGGGAAGCGGTAATGGCACCAAAGCTGCCAGGGATCACAATGTGCCCAATGCTCTCAGGCACAAGGTGTGACTTTCTGGAGTTGTCCTGTGCAGGATCAGGAGTTGGACTCAGTGATCCTTGTGTGTCCCTTTCTCAGGGATATTCTATTATTCTATGAGTTTGTGATAATTGCTTTGTGTACACACATAATCTGTAATCTCCTGTTACTCCTTTTCCTTTGGGAGATGCAGAGGATCTTTACAATTCTCCGATGACCTTCTATAGCCTCTCCCCTTTGGGGGATGCTGAGCTTTTCTGGTGAGGTGTTTGCCCCATGCCATTGACAGTGCACCCCCTGCCAGCCCTTCCCCGGGCAGAGGCACTAGGATATACCCTCCAGTCCTTCTCCACTGGCCCAGCCTTCCTGCTGCCTCACTGGGAAAGCCTCAGCCCCGTGGTGACAGGCAGCTGGAGAGCAGCAGGAGGCCAGCAAAATGTCTTCTCTGTTCTGGGAGAACATGCTGTTCCCTTCTATGAATGACTCGGGAGGAAGGAATTTAACTCAGAATTTCCTCCTTGAGAGCTCCAGCCTTTGTTCTGGCCAGATGCTTCTGAGAGAGGGATTTTGGCCAGCTGGAATGCAGGAGGAGGGCAGAGGGTGACTTTAGGGCCAGGATGCCCCTTGGTAAGGGGGCTGAGAGCTTGGATCCCCTTATTTCCTAATTTCTGCTAATGGCTCTGGCACAGGTTTCTGTAGCTGGCTACCAGGGAAGTTCTGGGAGTTCAGGGAGGTGGAGAGATGGGGAGGAGAGTGGTTAAAGCCCGTTGTGGCTCAGGCAGCCCCTGCAGGGCCCCAGAGGTGCTGGTGCACATGGAGACAGTGTCAGCGTGCTTGGGAAGGCACGCCAAACATTTGCAACATCTCTGGCATGTCGAGGGCTTGAAGGAGAGCCCCTGCTCCTCCTTGCTGGCCCAGGCCTGTAACACTTGCCCTGGGCAAGCTGCCCACAGCTGTCCACCCAGGGGCTGCAGGGACCCCCATGTCCTCTTGGCAAAGCGGTGCCAGCTGAAGCTTCCTCTTTGCTTCTGGTGCCACCTTACTGAGTCACCCTTACACGTGGCCGGTCAGCACGTGAACCGCTCTTGCCCAAAAGCAAGAGCCAGTTTCCAGGGTAGAAATCATGACATCCCTGCCATAGCAGCTCTCTCTTTTACTTGCTCCAGAGCCATGATGTTCTTGTTTTGGCTCGGCAATGGTCTGGGTTCCGTGAACAACTGGCAAAATTAGGCTTTTGGTGCCACTTGCTCATGATGGGCATTGAAACCCTTTGCAAATTTCTCTGTAAGAAGTAGGTCAGCATAAACTCTCTCTTTGGAAAGAGGAGAAGCACAGAGGATTAATTAACTTGCTTGGCATTGCACAGCTAGGCAATGGCAGGGCTGTCAGAAAGCAGCCCCCAGTCCCAAGGGAAGCAGGGGCTCTTGCAGCAGGGTGCTCCTCTTCCCTGCTGGGCACGACTGAGAGCACGATGGACACGATGCAGCAGCTGCCTAGTGCAGCCTGGCTGTCTGCTGGCTGAGGGATGCAGCTCCCATCTACACAACCTTACAGCTCATGGTTGCTGATGCCTGAGTGTTTGTAGCTGCTGCCTGTTTCAAAGCAGCAGGCGCTGGCAGTGATGTAACCAGGTACTAAAAATAGCCTGAGGAAGAGCTCCTGAAGCAGCATAAGCTGCAGGGAAGGGCTAGATGAGAGGACTGAATTCACAAGAAATTACATTCCCAATCAGTGCTGATTCAATCTATGCACTTGGCATTGCCTGGAGTGCTGCTGCTGCAGGGGCGATGGGCCAGCAGCACTTGCTGCTGCCAGCTCCCTGCTGGACCTGATGGGGCATGTTCATCCCAGCTGGGAGACAGCTCTGCTCATCCCCATCCTTCCCAACCCTCATGTGGGTCTTCTGGTTTGCATTCTTATCCATGGAGAGCTGGTGGGGAGAGCTGCTGGAGTAAGCCATAGCTGCGTGGTAGGGAAGGACTGAGAGCCTACAGCAAGGGACAGGAGGGTGCAAGTCACAGCCATGGACACACACAATACAGCCTTTTTTTGGGACTGGTCTGCTAGTGTGTGAAGCAATCTGCTTGGGAAGTCCCCATGAACTAACTGTGGAATCTGCAGTAGTTCAGCCCGTTCTTCCATGGTGCCCATCACACGGAGCTGAGCTTCCCTCCATGGCCATGGCCCCAAGGGGACTTGTAGTCCTGGAGCTCACAGCTACTGCCAGCCTGCCCTGCAGTACTGTGGGCTCTGCCTTCAGCACATCAGCTCTTCAGGGGGAACAAATCCATTGAAGGGAAGGATTTTGCTCTTCCATGACTAAAGAGATTTAGATTTATTTTCATATGAGCTAGACCTCCTTGTTTAGGACACCCTGGCAGAGTTTTCCCCTTCAAGGTGGGATGAAAATGCTTATCTGCAAAGTTAAAATGTACGTGGGGTTATGTGCTGACTTCAACAGCATCATTTCCTCCTGATGGCTGCAGTAATGTGCATGACTGCTCAGGGGGAAACCAACAGGAGGAGCAGGCAAGGGGAAAGAACAGGAGGAAACCCACATCCAAGCTCCTCCACATGAGATAAAATGTGAGAGCAATGGGGGGACTCCCCCTGGGGGCACACTGATGGGTGAAAGGGAAAAGGAATGAGGCTTTCCTGCAGTGGGGCATTAGTGCTGGAGCATCTGCAGCCTGAGCCTGAGGTTATTTGGTTTCTGCAGGCTTGGCAGGCAGGGGACAGAGCTGCTGGTGAGTCTGTGCTGTCACAATCTGGAGCCACACTTGATTTCTGTAAAGAAGGAGGTATTGCAGACAACACCTGGCCCACCTGCAGCAAGATGGGCTGAGTGAGGCATCAGAAGTCCTTCCTTCCTGCACAAAAGGTGCCCTGTGATGTGTGAAATACAGACAGTCCTCTCTCAATTGCTATTTCTGCCAGCTTTTACTTCTCTCATTTGACTTACTGGTGCAAAATCTTGCAAGCATTAAGTCTGTTGAATGGGGATTAGAAGTTTTAACGAGTTCTTTACCTGAGGGACTCACTGAGGGATGTCTGCAGCTACTGAGACAAAGCTTTTGACCTTCTTTTGCCTGCAGGCGCCTCCCAAAAGGTCTGCACGCAAAAGTGGGAGCAAAATTTGTGGTGGATCTCTGGGCAAAACCAGGCTGTGCAAAGTGGCTGCTGAAGTGAAAATGGCATTCAAAGGCCAGGGGTGGCAGGTTTAAAGCAGCTGAAGGACAAGCTTATTTTGGTTGATGTTTATATCTGAACTAACTTACCCCTGCCCAAAATAGTCTTCACTGCTGTGCTGCACCGAGCAGTGCTGGTGACATTTCGGCTGTACCAGGTGGGTAGGTGTGGTGGGGCGTGTGTCTGGGACACCGGCCAAAGTCCAGTATCACCCAGCTTGGGAAGTTGCCCATATGTTCACTGGAGGAGTTTCAGCTCTTAGTCATGCTACTGTGCATGCTGGGGAGGTGGGCCTGTTTTGCTGAAGGCAAAATCATGAAATTGTGAACGTATAGAGGGCAGAGAGCTCTCGTGCTGTCGGGCGAGTTCTGGGTGCCCCAACCAAGATTGGGGTCACTGGCCAAAGCGTGGAGCAGAAAGCACAATCCCAGACACAGGGATCTGGCCTTAAACCAGATAACTCCTGTGATAAACATATCAAATTCCCCAAATAATAATACAAATTGAGATAATTAGTCCAGCCTGCTGGAACGGCCCTTGTACCACTGCCTGGCCCTGTGGGATGGAGAAAGGAGCAGAAAGACTTATTCACCAAGGAGTGCCTAAGGGAGGCTCAGAAGGAGAGAATCAGCCAGTGAAGCTGCAGGAGATCAGGCATTGGGGGACAAAGCTGCTGCAGCCTAGGAGCACAAGAGGAAACTGAAACTGCCAGCTCTGTCTGCCTTCAGCTGCAGCAGAGATGGTCATCCATGGATCACTGCAGCACTGGCACAGAAGGCAGGAGTAAGGAGCTGATCCAAACCTTTGTGTATTTGGGTTTTCATTCTGGCTGCACTCTGCTGCCTCAAACACAGCCCACGAGCCTGACAGAATCCCAGTACAGCCTCTCAGTAGTGCTGGAAGATCATGTGTGGGTGATATCACTGTGCCAGGGTGGGCATGGCTGTGTACCTCCGGTGTTACCAGTGCCCACCAGGAGCTGGGGTCCGGTCTGTGCATTTAAAGGCTTTGCCTTGCCCCACAGGAAAACTTAGAAAAGATTGTATGGAAAAAACCCTCTGGCCCCTCCTAACCTTTGGGAACTTGCTATCTCTGTATTGTTCTTTCTGTGTGTTTTTTGACAAGTTGTTTCATCCTACAATAGCATATGAATTCTGCCGTGACAGCAGATCACTAGGTGGGAGTCCCACTGGAGAATTACAGCCTCGGCAGACAGGACTGGTGAAGGGAGGGGAGTGAGGGGACACAGCTGTAACTGGCATTTTGTTGGCAGGAGACTGAGCCGGATCTCTGTTAGCAGCCCATGGACACCGTTTCCAGAGTGCTGAATGGCAGATGAGCAAGACAAGCTTTCTGAGGCTAGGAATCTCATCTGAAACGCACAAAAGTGGATTTGGGAGTGGGTCTGTCAAGAGTACTTGTTCTCTGAAGAGGCTGAAGATCTTGTGTTGGGCCAGGTAGTGATTTGCATGCGTCACTGGCTCAGAGGCAGCTCTTTGTTGCTGACCTCTTTTCTGACTGCGCTCCTTCCTCTTCCCCAGGCAGCAGAGCAGGCTGCAGCAGGACGTGGGCACAAACAGCCAGTTCAGACTCCTGCAGAAACCCAATAAGCACAGGCAGCTGGGCTGTGACACTCAGTCCCTTCCCTGAAGCACAGCCAACAAATTAAACCTTAAACCATAAATTACACATGGTTTTTGCCTGTGGTTCCTGGATCTGGTCAGATCAGCTGAAAGGAACTTAGGGTTGAGAAAACCGTTTCCATTATCACAGCCTTTTTCAGGAAAGCACTGATCCTTCACCTGCAGTCCCTCACAGCTGTCAGCTCTCCATCCCAGCTCTTGAGAGATTGCAGAGCTGTGTTTCTATCCAGTAAACAAAGTTCAGCTGTGTTTTTCTTACATGACCCATCCATCAATATGTAACTGTTCAGGAGTAATAGAAACTAACAGAAAGGGCTGCCCAGAGGATGACTGAATGGCTGGGCTTTGCTGGCTTTGCTGCTGCCCCACCCCAAAAAAACCCCAACCCATTGCTATCCTTCTCCTCCTAGCTCAATTCTCATAATTACTATTTTTGACCTTGAGAGGACTGAGGATAGAGCATGGAATCTATTTCCATGCAAGACACCTTTAAAGCATGATGTTTCCCTGCTCCTTCATTAAGCACTATCCTCCTTTAGTGGCCTGGCTTTTTCAGTCCTGAATCAGATACATCCTCTGATGAAATGTTTTGCAAGTAAAAAATAACTAGAACCATGTGCATTAATTTGAGCTACCACAGGCACATAAAAATGGCGCAGACAGACATGCAGAAAAAGAATGGGATTAAGATTGTTGGTGAGGAACATGCAGTTAGAACATTGTATTGGGTTGAAACTGGGCTTGTGAGAAGTGGTTGAATTTTGGGAGGTTTATAATTATTTGATGCAGAGTCCCGGTTTTCATATAAATGAAGTTTTGCAACTCTCACATAGTAAGAATAATACTGAAATAGGGAACTTTATAACAGTCCACTGCTTCCTGTAAAAGGTTCAATTCTTAAATCCTTAGCAAGAGAGAAGAAAAAAAAAAATGCATTAACTTTGTGCTTAAAGGTGTGTCCTCTGGATTGTGGATTTGATAGCGCAAGAGGGAGAAGCTTACTCTGCTGCTTCCTGTATTGTACCAGTTTAGTAAATAACAGGAAGTGCTTGTTCTTTTAAACTGTCAGTCTGGCACTTACTTGTACATATGTGTATATATACACAGTGTACACAAGGGAGAGGAAGGTGTTGGTGGAATCAGAAGGTTTGTTGCCTATTTGTTTTGTGAATGCTTTTGGCAGCAGGAGAAACTGCCTGCATGAGCAGATCCTCACTGGCTTAAATGCATCTCCTTTGCCTTGGCAAGGAGGAGGGGGAGGAGGGTTGAGTTGCGTTGCTATTGCAGTGACTCCTGCAGCTAAAGCTCCTTATGTTGGCCTCATGCCATTGCTCAGGGGAAAATGCTCTCAAGAAGTGCCTTGGGGTCACCTGGACTGCCATGCAGCCAAAGGATCAGCCTTCCTTGTGTGTCTGGGAGCACAGCTAGCTGGAGGTTCATCCTGCACCTGAATGGGATGGGGGGCTGGAAGTTTAGGAAGTGACTCTAGGACGTGTGCAGGCAAGAGCAGTGAGGGAATGAAAGGCTTGCCAAGCTAAACTCGATGCTGACATCTTATTACAGGCATGAACTGTATCAGGGAAGCTGATCGTGGAGGAGGCAGGAGATGCCAAGTAACTCAAATAGCCTGGAATTACTCCCCCGCTAATTAAGAAGAACGCACAGAAGTGCAGTGAGGAGTGAGGCTTGAGGAAACCTATTGCTGCTGTGAGCATGTGGGAGTGTTCCCAGCCTCTGGAGGGATCATGCAGCCACCCACTGGGGAAGGGTCGCACGGTCACCTCAGGTCCCCTCTTCCTGTGGCAAGGGAACATAAATCAGATGTGAGCTCTAGGCTAGCTCTGGACTTGCAAACACAGATTAAAACTACTAGCATGTGTCAATACCTCCAGTCATAACTGCCAATCAGATTTCTTCAGTTAATAACAGACCTGCCCTCCCAAGACCAGCTTCAGCCCAAAGAGGCATAGATTTGAAACAAAGGTTTTAAATATCCAGGGGAAGTCACCAGGTTTAAATGGTGAGAAACACACATACAACCAGATTTTTATATTAAGGTAGTCATGATGGCACCAGCCAGATAAATGAGAACAGTCTCAACTAGCAGGCCTGCTTGGCTTTGACTGTCAGCCTGATGAACAAGAGGCATATTTTATGCAGTGAGAACCAAGGGGTATAATTGTCTCTTACACAACTCTAGCCATGCTTTTACTTTAGAACAATTAGAAACCAGAGATCTCTTGCCCTCTAAACCTCTTTGGTGAACCAATGCTCACCTCTCCAAACCAAGGAGCCATTCCTGAGCCAGAGAAGCCCGAGGCCCACACACAGGTAGGCAGTGGGGAAGCAGAAGTGGGAGGTTTGAGCAAGATGCCCTATGCAGCCCTGCCTCAGCAGCTCAGAGCCAGGCTGGGTCCCTTCTAGAAAAAAGGATGCCTGTTGCTGGGTGTGTCGTGCAGCAGAAGTGTGGTGGCTTGTGTGGCTTTTAGCTCTCTGACCTTTATTTAAATGAAATGCAGAGTAATTTGTATCTAAGTGGAGTTGTTCTGTCTCATTAGTGTGATTAAATAGATGGCAGAGCGTTACTAAGTTCATTGTCAGAGAGACTGTTGCTTAGTAATTTAAACTGCAATTATCTCATTATTCTTTTTTCCTTACAATGATGGTGGCTCTGCTGTTACCCGCAGTTCATGGCTTTGCATTCAAACCTTGAGGACTGTGGTTGCATTTTGAACATCAGGCACTGGCTCGAAAAAGTCATCCAGGGTGATGCTGAGTGGGGGGAGCCTCCAGGACTTTCAGCTGCGTTTTCCTGAGATTTTTGGCGTATAGTAACAGAAGCCGAGGATGTGCAGTGAGCGCAGGCACACAGCCCTACGAGCCTGCCCTGCAGATGCTCTGCCTGCTCAGCAGAGCTGTGCTGGAGCCCCGCGGCCGTGCCCTGCGCCCGTCCCAAGTGACGGCGTGTGTCGCACACCGAGGGACAAATGGTTTCCAGGCAGGCACTGAGGGGGAGTTACGGATAGCGCTGCCCTCGGCTGCTGCGGCCTGCGGAGGAGGCATCCACGGGTCGGGGAGGTAAACGGGACAGGCCCCAGCCTGTGCGTACCCGGGTGGTGCCTCCAAGCTCGGGGCCACGGCCGGCTGCCCAGCACTGCCCGCTCGGTGTTTGCCTGGCGGAGCGGGGCAGGGCCCGCTGGCAGCCCCGCAGGGCTCGCCTGACCCCGCTCCCGGTGAGGGGGCGCGCGGCCGCGCCGGGATGCGGGCGGACACGGGGACCGGCCCTGCCCCGCTCCCCTGGCAACAGCGGCGCCGGCGGCGCCCAATCAGCGCGCGGCGGTGGCCGCCCAGCCAATGGAGAGGCGGGCGGGAGGGCGGGGCGCGCCCGAGCGAGGAGGGACGGGCACGCGCCGCGCCGCCATCTTGACGTCTGAGGAACAAAAGCGCTGAGGCCGCCGCGGGCGCCGGCCCAGCACCAGGTAACGGGCGCGCCCCGCTCCCCACGCTGCCGCCCCTGCCCCCGGGGCGGTCGCCGCTGAGGGGACAGCTGCGGCCCCGCCCGCAAATCGGTGCCTGGCCCGATGAGGTGCGGATGGGCGGCTGCCCGGAGGGGATGCTCGGTGGCGGCCTCGGGGCATTGCCGGGCTCAGCGGGCAGGGAGGGGGGCCCTGGCCTGGGGTCGTCCCGGGGGTGCGAGGATGGCCGGGGCGGGGGACAGCGATGACAGCGTTCGCGGAGCATCCCGGCCGCACGGCGCTTCCTGCGCTCCCCCGGGGCTTGCGCTGTGCGGCTGCCGGCCGCGCTGGCCCGGGCTTGGCGCGGGGGGGCCGCGCTTGTGCCTTCCGTGGCTGCTGGCCCCGGGGCTGGTGGTCGCCTCACGCTGTTACTCAGCAGTTCTGTGAATCGTCAGACGTTGTCTGTCCGTTTTGCCCGGGTGATGGGTGTGCTGCTGCTCTGGCGGCTGCTTGGTACGCTCGGTAATGGTTCTAAATGAAAAGCGGGTGCTGCGGGATGTGTTGCATAAGTGGATGTGATGCTCAAGAATACCCTTTTTCTCTGTAAACTGGAAGTTCTGGGTGATGCCTTGTTAATAGCTGGTTTGAGGATCACGATTTTGTAATACCTTGTAGCTTGGGAGCTGCAGACGGTTTGAACAAAAACACTTAGGGTTGAGGCTTTGGAAGTAGGCATCCAGCTTAAAAAAAAATAAATGTAATCGTTGTTGATAGAATAACAACTTCTTGGTAGTTACACCCTGATATGCCCTTGGCCTTAATTCCACTGTGAAAAGTACGCATGTTTAACACTGATATCTTTCCTGATATATGCTGGCATTTAATCACCCTCTACTTTATTTCCTCCCCCCTTCTTTTTTTTGACACAGTGCCTTATGTGTCCCATATACTCAGGTGTTTTAGAAACACATCCAGTGCCCCTGTGCTTTTTGTGAACGTCTAAGGGGACTGTTTTGTTTCAAATTAATTTGAATTTTGCTCTAGTATTTCTTCTGTAATATTAATGTTTGGTTTAACTTCTTAGTCAGGGGGTGTATTATTGGTCATTTACTCAACATGCAGCTCTGAAATGGGAGTCGAACAGTTCAGATCTGACACTTGGGGGGATAACAAGGTCGGGGTTGTTTTGGCCAAGAATTGGCCTCTTTGCTCACAATTTTTCTCATATATAAGACAAAAATTACTTGTAAAATTTTCTTTAAGTTAAATTAATTTTTGTGTTTTCAAGACTTACTTGTAACATTAAGGAATGGAAACTGGGTTTTTGTACACATGCATCCACACATAAATATGTGTGTTTCAAAAATGAACTGATTAATCTGTTTACTTTTACTGATTTAGCATCTTCCAGATTGCTGTTATGTTTTTTTCTTTAATAAATATGGAAGAACCCAGTGATTTAACTGCCAGAATACAGGAAAATTTATTTTTAAAAAATAATTTTACGTGTTAAGAAGCATATCCTGGTTAAACATTGTGGAAAGGATTACAGCCATTCACACTTACTTGTTTGTAAGAAATTCTAGACATTAAATTTGGCCGTGTAGCTTTTCATAAATTTGCATTAATTTAGTTGAAAAACTGCTTTTCTGTCTTTGATATTTTTACTTTTTTGAATTAATAGTCTGTTATCTTGTCTATGGTACTTCAGTTATACAAGCAGTGGAAGCTCTATGTTGTGTTTCTTTTGGAGGAAAGGTAGATCAGAGCTGTTATAACCATGCAGTTTGGAAGCAGCTGGAAAACTGGACAGTGGTCAGTCATATGAATCCTGAGCTCTGTACTCCCAAAAATTCTTTCCCTACCAGTTGCTTTGGAGGAAGATTTAACATTTGTCAGTCATGAGGTTTTGAAAAACCAGAATGAGAAAAGATGTTAAAGAACCTCTTAGCTGCCTGTCAGTGGTTGGGCTTCCATCCAGATCAGTGGTATTGGTGTTGCTTAGGTTGTTCTCCAGTCGTCTGGGGAGTGAGTGTGAGGCTATTTTGGGGATGTTTTTTCTTTTGAAGGGTAAGAGAAGGGTGCAAACCTCAAGGCACTGAGGGTGTCTCAGTCTGTCAGCAGTGCTGACACACAAATACCTGTCCTTTTGGGTTAGCTGGAGGCAGGGAAATGTGTGCTGTCAGGTTGGCGGTGAAAGATCTACTTCACTAGTGACGTACAATATCCTTGTGGAATTTACCTACAGGGATAAATTAAAGAGAAACCATTCTTTAGAAATCCCTAGTTCTTTACTGTCTGAGTACTTTAAGTGAATTGAATTAGATAAGATGTAGGGAGATTCTGGAGTAAATGGTATTAAATGTGAATTCTTTTCAATTATTCTTAATTTAATGGCCATTAGAAACTGGGAGAAAGCTGAGGTGTTTCTTTGGGAGGTCAGGAGTGCTGCTCCTGCAGCCAGGTTAATGCCTGCCTGAGCTTGAGGGCAGGTGCAGGACCAGAATAGGCAAATCAGCTGTCTCCTCTCTAACATACATGATGCTGGCCTTCCTGGGGAGCTGTGCTTCAAGTGGGAAAGGCTGGGGGCAAAGGCTGGCTTTTGAAGGGAAACAAGATTTGATGTGGCTTTTGATGCTAAGCCAAGGTATAGGCTCTTCCTTTTGATGTAATTCACTGGTTTCCTTAATGTTTCTGCACCCTGCATAAACACAGGACTTGTTTAATGGGTAGGAACATATTCCAAAAATTCACATTCTGCATCCAAACATTAAAAGGGCAGAAACTGAGGTGCAGCTAAAATTTTTATCTTGTGTGGGGTATTTGCTGCTCTAGTTGTACCCAAAGTGTGAGGGTGAGAGCCAAATATAGAGCAGTTTGAAGCTTTCTTAAGATGACATTTTACATTCATAATAATTCTTGTTTATCTAGCGAACATGGGTTAGAACCATTATCTGAAAGCTGTCAGGTTTTTACACTGACGTGTGGAAAAACCTTGCCGCCTCTCATTCAGTTCATCCACTTATCAGCTGTTGAATTTGCTGATGCTTAGCTCCTCCCTGCTGGCAAGAAGCTGCGGTTGGTCTCCAGGCAACGCAGGTCCGGCTGAGCATCTCTGCCTTGCTTGAAGAGATGAAAATTTTCCATTGCGGGGAGAGGATTTTTCCTCTTGCTAATTCTTTTATCTGGCTTCTTGTCTTGCCCAAGGTCACTGCATCTTTGAAACAATACAGGGATAGTTCACAATTATCAATAGGTTATATTTTAAGAGTTTTAAGGTATAATTGCAGATTTGTGTTTCATAACTTTTGTTAGAAATATCTTATTAGAACGTTAATTTTGGGCCTTTCATAGTAACTTATTTTCTTACAAAATAGTTATTTCTTTCCCCCTTCTGCAAAAAGCTGTATGATATTGTATCACTTGCTGCAAGGAGCTAGACATTTATCCTGCAAAATATAAAATACTGGAAGGCATAATGGAAACAAAATTGTTCAAATGAAGATCTGTCATTGGTTGTGTTTAATCAGGTGTTCAGATCTTGAAATCTGAAATCTTCTGCAAGTTCTTGGCTTGTGTGGCACAAAGCCATTGCAGGCAGCCCTTATTGTGTCTCTGAAAGACACAGTAAGTGTCTTTCACAGTAAGTAAGGGCTGTGTTAGAGTAAGGGAATGATAATGTTCATAATAGGTACAGAACGTTCCACTCTGCTGTTATCAGCTATCAACATGCAGCCTTTGACCCTCTGTCTGGGTTGCTCCTCCATGTGGAGGATTCTCTGGTTCTCAGACAGCTGGAACCAGTTACTGCCCAGTTTTGCATTTTTACTAGGAAAAGAAGGGCTTGCTAGCAAAATGATGTTGACCACTGAGAGTCTTGCTTTGTGTGTGTGCCGTGATGGATGATAGGGCAAGAGGTGGCACAGGCAGTGCCTGGTTTGGAGCTGAGCATGTGCTCATCAGCCAGTTAAGAGCCCAACTAGACAGGGAACTGCTGAATTCACACAGTAGCCATTCAGCTGTACTGCCTCTCTTGGTCCCTGTCTTCTGTCCTGCTGTGCTGGCATCCAGAAGTTTGGAAGGAACCGAAAAATTCATTTGGATGACTTGCTTAAACTGGTTAATAGTGCCCCAGGTTGTTAAGACTTGAAATGAATAGACTCAAGGACAGAAGATATAATTATTGAGGTTATTTTTCATTAGAAAAAGCAAGGGTTTGGGAGGGTTATGTCAAAGTCTGTATTAGAATGAGCACAGCAAAAACGGTTTTATTTTCTTGAAGCACAGAGGGCTTTAAGCATATCCAAATAGCTGTGCAGTGCTGTGATGCAGAAATTTTCTACACTGCCTGAAACCTTATCAGGAATGTGGGTGCTGCTTAATTTCATGCTTATTGAAGATGACCTTTTTTCTTTTGACATTTGCTCTTTTCCTTTTTCAAATCTTTTTCCAGAAAAATGGCAATTTATTTGCCTTGTGCTTTGGATATGTGGAGACAGTGTTTGACAGCAATTGATTTTTTTTTTTAAATGACATAATTTAGTTTAATGAGGCTACAGAAATGAGAAGTGAAGCTGCCTGACATGATAGGCATCATCTTTATCTTTCTAAGGTGTTAGCACTTTCAGGTGGTTGATTCAATTTAGCAGGAGATACAAGGTTAAATTGATGGGTAGGTGTGTTCATACTGGTATAACTGTCATTGCAACTGGGAATCTGTTCAAGATATCTTAGGAAAATTGGTTCTGGCTTAATAGAACCAGTCCATTTTCTCAAGAGACATCTGTGAGTGTTAAAGTTGGGGTATAGTTTGAGATAACCCTGACCAAAGTTAGATAAGAAAAAATTAAAAGTTGTGTCATTTCCAGCAGGGAGGGTACAAAATGGTTGGGGGTGTAATTTGGAATTTGTGGAGATAGATAAGTAGTCTCTTGAGGATGAAGGTAGATGAAGTAAATGCTGATGGAGCTGCAGTGAATTGCCTGGTGAGATGATGACTGATTTCAAGTTGTTCCATTTAAACAAAGCCTTTGACGTATTTAAACCTAAGTGCTGAATTGTGATTATGTTTTAAAGTGCAAATAATGTTTTAACATTACTATGTGTAAAGTTTCCTTTCAAAAAATAAAGTGCTTTTTTCATAAGCTTGACTTCTTGAAATATTTTTTTCCCCTCATAGTGTGCTGTTTTTTGGAAATGCAGAATTGGAACATCAGCACACTGTGGATGGTGGTGCAATGTTGTGGAATTTTGAAGAGAAAATAGGTTTTTGGCAGTCATCCTGTCTGATTCTTCCCTTTTTGGTGAGTGATGGTTTCTCTTTGATGACAGTTGTGCAGTGCACACTTGCTGGCTGCTATAAAAATTGCCTCTAAAGCAACAGATATTTTTAAGGTAATAAGACATACTCCATCTGTGTCCCATTGCCTGGGCTATTTAAACTAGCTAGCTCTTATGCATCATTAAATGTATTTCAGCCTGCTGCAAGGATAAGAGCAATACAGCCAAGCTCCTGATGAAGCTTCCTTTTCTAGATTACTGAAATTGATAAGATTTTTTTCAAGTGGTTTTGTATTGCTGTTTGAATATGTAAACTGTATGAGATTAAAATGGATTAATTCTTAGGCAGAGATTATTATGCTAAGCCTGTAACTGGCCCTAGATGGTATAAGAGGAGATCACTGAACAATGAAAGATGAAATACATAAATAATTTTTTAAAGCATTTTTTAAGTACTGTGCAGGTGTAATTGCAGAAAAGGTTCTTTTCCTGAGAAGAAACTGTTCTTTAAGTGAGTTGTGTTTACTAGGGGAAACAGTCTAGATTTTTTCCCTTGATTTTGTTATGCCACATGAGAGTGTCCTATAAGACTTCTCTCCTGTCCTTACTTGCTCTTGTCCAATCTGTTGTAGTTAAACAAGAAGCATATAGAAATTATTCTGTTGTATCTTTTACATTTGAACTTCTATAATTGCACTGGCATCCCTGCAGGGAGCTTTGTGTTCAAGGTCTTAGGTCCCAGTTACTTTCAACTCTTTAGGGAAAGAGCCTATAGAGGTCACTGAACAATACAAACTCCTCCCTTTAAGGTGCAAATCTGGATTGTATTATCTGAATTGAGATGTGTTTGCAGTAGTTTGAGATGTTTTGAAATGTAAATGCAATTCTAAAAGATATATTAAATGCACCTCATTAATGTGAACTGTTCTGGAGCAAAAACTCCATTTATCTTAGTCATCAGAAGTATTCTTGGAACCTACATTTGTAAAACAACAGTTAAAAATGGGGATGGGCATTCCAAGACATGATGACTGTCTCCTTCTGGGCTACTTTTCAATAATTTTTCCACATAAAGGGACTTTATGTGGAAATTTCTTTTGAGGGGTTTTGATGGTCTAGGTGAATATACACATAAATGAGAAACATGAAATAGGTAACTGTGCATCTCAGGTACCATTCTTCCTATAATAATATGTTTGTTAATGATCTTTGTTCATTCCCTGGAAAGTTTTTGCTCAAGGAGTTAGCTTGGATTGTAGGATTTAGGCATCAAAGCTTTAATTTAACAATCTTGTCCTTTGGACCCCTACAGCTTATGGTATAAAAAGCATTAAAGGTTGGGATTTCTGAAGGAATTACATGGACATAAAATCTTTGTGTAGTTAAATGAGGTTGGACTTAGAAAGGGGCTTGACACTTGTCCTATATGAACATTGTTTTTCTTATCATGTATGGCAAATGGGTCACAGCTGAAGGGCTGGTCACAAAGATTCCATGTTCTTGCATTGAGTGACTCAAAATACAGTTCCCAGACTGCTAAATTCGTGGTAATGAGAAAGGCATAGTCTTGGAGGATTTATTTTAATCTTAATGCTGGAATTTCTTGGGGGTGTTGGTGTCTTGAATAATACTTTCATGTGTGTAATCCACACAATTTAGCTCTTGCTGTCATATTTTCAGAAGATTAAAGGCTGCGTGCTATTTTGGTTTCTCCATGACAAAGGGTGGTACTGTCTTTTTGTAGCAACTGGTGATTTTGGCCTCTGATGCCAGAATACTGATTTAAGATGGATCAGTTTCTAAATAGGAAGTTTAAGCAGCTTAGTTTTGGTGGTTCAGGTTTCTTAGTTTCCATGGCATTTTTACTTGGAAAAGACACTGGTTCTTAAATTACACAATCCCTGAAAAAACGACATGGGTCAGAATTGCATGCTCTTTTCTGTCTGAATATGCTTAGTAACTTGTAACTTCGGTTTATTTTAGTTCCAGGGAGGTAAAATAGCTTTACTTGAGAGGTAAAACTGGCATTTTTCCAGAATTTTGTGTATGTAGGTGTTAAGATTACAGATTACAAATGGTGTAAGGAAAGCTGAAAGCTCTTGCTTTTTTTAGATATTGAAATATCAATTGCACTGGGCACATAACCTCCTTGCTGCATTTTAAGAAATTGCAGCTTAGGGGCTGCTGTGCATGCTTACGTAAAAAAGCTAGAAGTTCTTGGGGATGACCTTGGTGACTCGTCTTGCTTTCCTAGACAAAAGGATTGGGGAACTGAGTTTCTCCTAATAATGTAGACCTGGTTTAAGGAAGAGAGGGATAATAATTATGTGTGAGGAATAATAGCCATAGAACATTATGCAACTTCAGATTGGTTTGTGTGTGGTTTGCTCCCTTAATATATTATGCCTGATGTTTCATAATTCTTAGTTTTGTCTTGTAAAACTGTATTCAAAAGTCTTTGGTATGGGAGGTGGCTCTGGAGCGATGGTGTTAAATATACAGGTATAAATACATGTCTTAACCTCTGTGGCAGTGTTTATGTCTGTGTTTGGGTTATATTTAAAGGAAGACAAAACTAGAACTCCATGTTTAGGGACTAAAAGGAGATAGGATAAACATGTTGCTAGTTAAAAAATGTTTTGCGTTGAAAGACTGCATCTTTATACATTTTTCAACATCTCAGTGCATGGTCTTTTGTTTCTGTATTAGAGACAGAATTCTTAGTGAATAGAAAAGGCTTGATGCTCTGATTACAAGAAGAGATATCTCAGCATGCTATCTTACACTCCTGAGAAACAGCAGAACAGGACTTTCATATAGCACCTGGGAGTCCTTTGCCATTGTAGCTGCTGTTGTACTGTCCCTGTGACTTCCCTTTCAGAGTGGAAGAAATATCTAGTGGAGTAGTACCTTTCAGTGTGATATAACTGAAATCCTCAGAAGAAGCTAGGGCATTTCAAGGTATTTTTTGGCAGTTTGAAAGCAGAAAAATGCATTCTTCCTTGGTGGGAATCTTTTATTTGCTAATATTAAATGTTTGCTAATGTTTTGAAAGCTAATGTTAAAATGTTAAAAACAGGATTAGCTTTTTACCTTGATGGGCCAAGACTGTGGTGGAGTCATCATGTTTCCAAAGGGTTTTGCACACTTGTTTTGTAGGAATTTTGTGCAGGAGTTCATGTATAATTCTGGGATTCTAGATTCTTTATGATCCTTGTGGGTCCCTCCCAACTCAGAATTTTCTATGGACAGCCAGTATGCCTCTTCAGTACATAGCCCTTAATTTGTGAAATTAATCCACGGCATTTGTTACCTTATTTATCTGGAGACATTGCTTAGTTTTTCTAAACTGCAGCAATGTAGTGCTGCAATTGCTGGCCATTTAGTAAAGATAAGTTTAAAAAAAGACATTATATCAATATTTTTAAGAAGCAGGTGGCTTCTTTTATTGGTCTAGCCCAAGCACACGACATGCAACAAGAAAATTTTGTTCTTTCTTGGCTTTTTGTGTCTGTAGGTGGTTATGATAGATGTACCACTACAGTGTCTGACTCCCAGCACCCTCATGATTTGCCACTAAAAGCTGTAGTAAAAGTGTTTCTGCTTCCCAAGAGAATGCACACATAGACTGAATATGTAGGTCTGAAGGAGTTGGTTATTCCTGAGTTTTCAAGAGTTCTGCTGAGTGTTTTTACAGAACGTCATACTTACTCATCCCTGAGTACCAGTCGTGTAACTTAATGATCATTGTATTGATTGATTTGCTGCAGAAGAGTTTAAATAACCTTAACTTGCATAGAAAGTTACAGCTCAGCATCATTTCGTCATCACAACTACCTATTTCAAGTTATACTTAATGAAAAAGAAGGGGGTTTCCTCCCCCAGTACTTCTTTTAAAGTATTTCCTCCCCCTTGATACTGTAACACTGTCCATCTACCCTCATAGTGTTGAAGACTATTGTCTGCTTTATTAAATTTGAATTATTTGCTGCTTGTAATACTTTTTTTTTTTTTAATGAATAAAAGAATCCTGAGAACTGACAGTGTCAGTGCACTTTTCTACCAAAGATAAACTTTTGCCTCCGAATTACTTATGAAAACAGATGTTTGCTTTTGTAATCATGTAGAATTTAGGGCTGCTCTTAAGACTTTTCCCAAAACTGTAGGATTCATACAGCACATTATTATGTGGGCTTTGCACTTCTGTCTCAATGAGTTAAAAATTATAAACTATAGCTTTTACTACTTAGTTATATTAATTCTATTGCAGATACAGAAGGCTTCAAAAAGTATCCTAGTGTGGGATTTATGTTATATGTAGAGGTATAATACATCCTGAAAATGAGGAATTGATTAAAACAATTGTGATAAATGAATGCAGAACTCATTTTTTCTGTTAAGAACTAGAAATACTTATTTTAAAAGGTTTGCTCCCTAATCTGATGTAGTTAATTTTTAAAATGTATTTCTGATACTGTTCTAAGGCAGCTGACTGGACACTAGAGGATGTGAGTATCTACATTCTAATCTTGAGAACTTCTGAAAACAGAACATGTCAGAATAACTTCCGTTTCTGAGCCAAGCAGTAGCTAGAGTGAATGTTAGAAGCAAATCTTTACTAATGTTACTCTGGGCATATTTGCTAATAAAACAGTGTTTTGTGTGGAGGAATGACATTGATTTTCACCAAAATTCATCACAAGCTGTGCAAGACCTTTGAAACCAGAGCATGTTAAATGTATCTAATGCATTTAATACCCCCAAGTTGCATCCTCTTCTTTCTTTGATTCAAGGAATGTGCCTTGATATTTGTAAAGTACCACATTATTAGTAACTGGACGAGTAGTTCAGTCATATGAGGACTTGTAAAATTCCTGTAGCCATTCTTGCTTTATAGGTGTATTATTGTAGGTTCTTATAATGTTTGTCCTGCTTCAGTTGTGAAAGGTCATTCTCTCTGAGCAATGTAATGACTTACCAACTCAGACCTCAAGTACCTTTTCAATGTTGAGCATGAAACAGGAGGTGGGTGGGCTCTCAAAAACATACCGCGTGTTTTTCACCTTGTTATTTGCATCTTCCTGTGTCCATTCTCAGCTTTGTTTCTTCCTGAATGTGCTTTGGGCTGAAGCAGCTTTCTCTTTGGCTGATCTAGTAGGTCACTGATACTCTTCTCTCCTGTTGGCTGACTGTGCCATTCCTCTGTTTCCTTGTATATTGGCTTGGCACGGCTTCGTTTTGGGTAGCTGGGGAGCAACAGAGGTAGCTCCTGTCCTTGCAGGACTGCACCCCATGGAAAGAGAGACCTGTATCACAGCAGTTTTGAGAGGACTCTGTGCCCTTGGAAGGAATTCACGTTGCAGCAGGTGCTGTAGATGTGCTGCTCATGAGATTGGAACCACACTGGAGAAGTTCTCTGTGAACTTGCCTGTGGGTGCGACCCTGTAGTCTCACAGGGGAAGGACTCATCTCCCAGTGGAAGAAAACCTCAGTGATGAACTGACAAAAAACCCCCATGCTTTGTCTCCCTGTGCTTTTGGTAGGAAGGAGGGAGGAGCTGGGGGAAGGTGTTTTAAAGGCTTGTTTTACTTCTCATTATCCTCCTTTAATTCTGTTAGTAATAAAATCACCTTGCAACCTTATGTTGAGCCTGTTGTGCCCTTGAAGTGTTTTCCCAGTCCTTATCTCAACTTGTGAACCCTTTGTTAATTTTTTTCTCCTGTGCCCAGCTGTGGCAGGGGAGGGTGAGTGAGCAACTCTTGTGGGTGCCTGGTGTTGTGCCAGTGTCAAACCATGATACCTTGGAGCCTTGGGAAGGGGCTTTGCTTTGTCTGCTCCAGCACGCTGCAGCAGCTCTTCTCTGCAGATCTCTACCCTGTCAGCTTCTTCTGCACTCCTCAGTGAACTGAGAAAAAAGGATGGGCTGAAAGCTTTACTGCCTTGCTATTTCTGTCCCTGTAAAGCTGATTTATGGCTCTGTGGAGTTGAAGATGCTAATAATCTAAAGTAAAAAGCCTGCACTAGAGAGAACCCGGTTTTAACAGAAGGGCAGCTCTACATCAGTAGTTCTACCATTACAAAGTTTTGGCAGGAGGTGTATTATTTTTGAGATTGTTATGAAGGAAGAAGCTGCTGCTTAATTGAGACCTGTGCTCTCCAGAGGATGTGTTCATTAATGCAATTACGTGTGGGACTAAGTCAAGAATCTGTAATGACATGAAGTACCTTCCAAAGAATGCCGTCACCTGAGATTAATATTAAAAGCCTGAAAACATGAATTCATTATGGTATTCTTTTGATGGTCATTGTCACACATGATGGGGATAGGATGTCTATAAATGTCAGTTCTGGTTTGCAGGTTTGGGTTTTAAGCATCTTTTGCTGCTTACTGTAGGAATGACATTGCTCATTAGTTGGTAGATCTGCTTTTTTGGCTGATGTTTGAACAAAAACTCTTAGTCAAAGGCACGTAAAAGCATGTAGGAGGAAAAGGGCAGGGTACAGTGAGCCTGCATTTGCCGTCTGGGAAGATTGCCTAAAAACAGCTGTTCTGGGCTCTTTCTTCCCCAAAGAGCATTGGGAACAAACTGGGTGTAGAATCAGAGGAAAGGCAGTGAAGAACTCCATTGTGCTTGTGCTGGTCAACATCAATGCCACTTGAAACTGATGGTCTTAGGTCAAAGATTTTATTTGTAAGGAACTGCAACCAGTTTGGCATATTGTGAGGCTGTTTATGGAATTAAGGTATTTATAAATGAAACACTGCAAAGCATTTCTGATGAGTATTACAGTTGTGCTCCAGGCCCTGTTAATCTGAATGGCAAAATTCCGAATATTAAGGAGAGCCAAAATGACAAAGAAATCCTGATTGTTAGTGATGGTAATGTTAAGGCATGCAGCAAAAAAAACCCATTAAGATCTTACTCAAAGCCTTTTTGCAAGTGAGAAGAATTTCACTGGGGGAAAACAGACTGAATTTATTAGGTAAACAGCGCTTCTTGCATGGGTAAAATATTAATTGATCAGAGTGAAAACTAAAGCCTCATTGAAACCTAAATTGTTGACAAGATTACAAGGTCTTGCTGCTGTCTTCTTGAGCGTTGTGTTCAAATCATGTCTGGTTTAGGTTCAGAAAAAGGCACTAAGTTGCCTTGCACAATTAAGGAGCTCTGCTAAAGGCTTTATAAGGAGGATCTCCTTGCTAATGTTGCTTTCAGCAGTCCTTGCACATAGTTTCTGCTGCAGAGCTGTATTAATAGGGCTTTTACAGCAGGGATATGTACTACAAAAATTCAGTCATAGAAACGGAACATGGGGGAGTTGTGCTGTAGTGTTTGGAAGATAAAAACAGAAGGAGAGCTTACTAATACAGGCACAGTAAACTCATCTTCATTTGTGTGAGCCTCCCCCTTTATTTCTGGTAGATTCACATTTGTCTTGTGGTAGTGCTGACTGGGTACACTGTTTCACTACGTAAAAATGTTTCTAACCTTGCTCTCAAAAAATCCCCACCCCTATCTAAATACTGCATAACTTACAATAACTTATAATAACTTCTAATTCATATAATATCAGAGCACTAAAAAAACTTGATTTATTTTTCCTCGAATGGGAAGTTACACTGTGTGATGTGCTGCCAGGTCTTACTTGTTCAGGAAAGGGTGAAGTAGAATGATTAGTCCTGTCCAATTCTGTGCTTGGCAGTTCCATTCCTGAGTCCATGGGTGATCTGCATAGAAGTATTGCCCAGATCACTTGGGCATCCATGAAAACAAACAAGTCGAGCTGCTACTAATGAGCTCCCTGGAGATGTGTTGGGTAAACAAGGTGTACATTATCTGTGTTGGAGGTGATGTTTGCTAGAGTAATTTCTATGGCATAAATATCTCCAAGACTTAACTCCTGATGCTACTGTAACACAGGAGGACTGGACAGTTTTAAGTGCTTGAGGTTAAAGGCTGTTGCAAGGTACTTTCTCAGTCTGAATCCCTGCAGTTGGTAATCGGTGTCTCTGTGTCGGGTAATTAGGAAGACAGCCACAGAATGGTGGTGCTGCCTTGGTAAAAGTGGCTCTTGTTCTGCACGGCTGTTAAATGTGGCTGTGCCGGTGTAAAGCTCTGGCACAAGATCATGTACGCATGTTACCACACCTGCAGTGAAACCAGGTGTGTATCTGGCTTTCCATTGGAAATTCCAGAAGACTGGAGGCATTATTGGCTCTAGAAGATCATAATGAAAACTCAAGAGTTGTAAAATTACTGGTGCAGTATACAGATTGATGATTATAATTTCTGTAAGAGAAAATGTAAACAATTCTCAGAGTTCACTCAGGAGCTAATGTGGCTTGTCAAGCATGTGCTTGGAGACAGCTCCAAGTGTGTTGCACATGTGCTGGTAAATCAGCTTGCAGGTGAGCCTCAGTGAAGAGCAGTGTGGCTCTGCATAGGGTGGGTACTGCTGTGGGGAGCCATGGGGAAATAAATCTGTGACCGGAGCAGTAATGGTGCTCTCTTCTGACTGCGGCAGCTGAAGAGCTCCATTGGACTGCCCAGAACATGGGGACAGGCCATGGTTACATGGCTTTTCTGCACTGTCTGGGCACTTCAGGGTTACCCAGCTTCGTGCAGTTGGGTGAGTTTTTCTGAAGCAGCTTTTGTTTGGGGTGTAACTGGGAGGTTTTTATATGTGTCTCTGAGTTGTCAAATTGTTGATGCTGAGGTAGGTGAGAAAATTCTGTGGTGATGCAGTAGCTGCATTAGAAAAAGAATACTAGGAAATTAAAAGTAGTACAAAGAGAAATGAAAGTTTATTGATATTGCTCTAATAATAATACAGGTTATCAGAAGACCAGTGTAGTTTCTGGGGAATACAATTCCCGATTAAAGGGAAAAAAAGAAAAAACAACAGCCTGATAATATTTTGTCAAATAAGGCGCTTGGAAGAAAGGAGGGAAAAAAAAACAAACAAACCACCAAAAAGCCCCACCAACAAAAACACATTCACCTCTTATTGACCTGTTATCCTTAGGTACAGGTAAACATTCCAGGACTGGAGTTCATTCAGTTGATCGATCTGTTGTTTCTTTAAGCAGTTTAGTTGTTTAATTCAATTAATGCTCTTATGTCTAGGACATGCTGTAGGCGTCTGTAGTTCTGGTAGTGCTGCTGCTTTAAGCCTGCAGGTCTCCGCTTTTCCAGTTAATGTAAAGCTGTTAAATATCTAAGGAGGACAAATAAAAATAGACCTGTGACCTAGAACACTTTGTCGTCTCTTTGAATTAAGTGCATTATTGTTCGTGTAACTATCTTCAGGCAAAATGAGTGTGAGGTTGTTTTTAGCCACAGAAAAGTTAATCATTAAAGCTTTGGTCTAAAATTAGAGTAACTCAACTTAAAAATTTACTGGAAGGCAGAGAACAGGACAGTCATGTTCTGATTTTCAGCGTCGCTCCTTTAATTGCTTTCTGGAGTGCAGGTTGCATGAAACTGGCGTCTGCCCAGAACCGAGGAGCGTGCGGTCACAGGGTACAGCAGCAGATCCTTTGGATGCAGCTGGCACAAAGCACTGCCTTCTGCTGAATGTGGGGAAATAAACGTTCTTGGAAGATGGCACATGAGCGTTATGGCTTGCCTGTGAAGAGCTTGCATCTATGTTATATTTTCGGTATCTGGCATGTATTTGGGAAAGAACCAGTGAAATAAACGTCCCACCCTGGACGTCCGTTGGTTGCTGTCCTTGCCTGGAAGGGAGGAATTGTACGCTGGGTGTTAATTTCTCGGGCTGGCCTGCGCAGGAGGCAGGGGTGTCACTGGGAGCTGGCGCGGCTGTCCCCGCGGTCGGACGCTGGAGTCCGAGGGCCACAGGCCGGGTGGCGGCGGGACTGGCCGCGTGCGCGGGTGGGTTCCTGGAAGAAGTGGCGAGCGGCGCTGGCCGCAGCGCTCCCTCTGCCGCTCTGGGCCTGCGCGTCGCGCGCCGGCTGCCGCGCCCAGCGGAGCCCCCATTGGCTGCGGCTCGGCGGGGGCGTGTCCGCCAGATTCTTGCTGGCTGCGCCCCGCGTTCGCCCCCAGTCGGGCGCGTCTGGCGCGAGAGGGACGTGCGCCCGGCTGTTCTCGGCCGTACTCGGCCCGCTTCGCTCTCGCCGTGCTGCTCAGGCCACACCGTGCGCGGACACTGACGGCCGCCGCTCTCTTGTGTTTGCCTTAACAGACTCTTGAATCACAGTAAACACCTGCGCGTCTCGGCGGCTTCAGGCTCTGAGCTGCCCTCACTACTGCCGCCGCTTTCTGTCTAATGTGCTACAAGGATGAGCCCAGCATTTGGAGCAATGGAAGTGGAGCACTATTCCAAGGGTGTCCTGCTCGAGCCTTTTGTCCACCAAGTTGGAGGACACTCCTGTGTCCTCCGGTTTAATGACAAGACCATCTGTAAACCTCTTATTCAGAGAGAACACCAGTTCTATGAGACTCTCCCAACAGAAATGCGCAAATTCACTCCACAATATGAGGGTAAGTTACCAAACCTTTGAATGGGGTTGGGTCTTTCGTTTCTGTTAATGCAAGTGTGCTGTGCGCTCTCTTCTCTCTGAAATCTCTTCTGTGTGGAAGAGATTTTAGGGGTTTTTTTCATGTATTTTGATGTTGTCTGAGGCAGGCTGTGGAGATGCAGGGTGGAAATGCTTGCCAAGTTGATGTTTGGGCTGACTAACAGCATTAGAGTAGAGCAACTCTGCTGGTGATAGCCCATATATCTCCCTTAGGCACAGGTAAGTAACTAACAGCTTGAGAACATTTTCAGTAATTATCTGCTGGGTTTTGTTGTTGTTGTTGTTTTGGGGTGTTTTGGTTTTTTGGGCTTTTTTTGGTGGATTTTAAGTTTTTTTTTGGCCACTTGTTTAATGTTTGTTTACAAAGGATTTTGCAAGGATGGATAATAGTGTTTTGTGTGAGCTTAGTTGTGGTCTCTTTCGTGCTTTGATTTCTCCTTTGACTTTCATTTTGATGGCAATAAGTACATGCCAGTAACGTGTCTTGTTGAATTATTGCAGCGTTATTTCTGCCATTAAGGAAATGAAAATTCATGGCATTTAGGTAGTCAAGGATCAAGTAGCTGTGATGAGGCTGAGTCAGAAGTTATGTAGGAGTGGAAATTCCAGTTCTCCTAAGAACTGAACTAGTTAACAGGAATACTTCTTTTTCTTTCTCCTATACAATCAACTGCTGCCTGATGATTAATAAATAATATGTCTGAAGCACTTTTTAAAAATGGAATTGCTTTTTAAAGCACAATGATTTTAACAACCGTGATGGTAATGAAGTTTTGTATTCTGTTTGTGAAAGTGATGGAAGACTTCAGTGATGTTTCAGAGTTAATATTCTCTGCTCATTTACAGAGACTTTTTGCTATGTCTAATTACAAGTTCTGTTGGACTGCAAGAAAATCTGATCTTTGAATGATACTTTTCAAAATGTAATAGAACAATTGTAATAGTGTATGTGACTTTCTGGGAAGTATGGGGAGGGAAGGAGCCTCACTTGGTCCACCTCTGTTTTTTTTTTCCAGAGTAAAGGCAAAGAAGCCATTTGCTAGCTGGCTCCCCCACCCTTTTTCCCATTGTCCTTTCCTTTGTGACAGCGGGACAGTCAGAGTTTCTGTACTCCCTGCTCCAGCCACTGCAGGTCTGGGAGCTGCCTGCCCAGCTTGGAAATTCCAGTCTCTCACGGAGACCTGTCCCCTAGCTAGTGATGAGCTGCAAGAACTGTGCAGACTGATTGATCTGAAATAGAGGACTGGAAAACAAAATAAAAAACAATTCAGAAAATTGTTATGGCTTCTCCATTAACCACTGAGGCTTATTCATGTAGCACTGGGCATGTCTGTCAGTGCTCCACTAAGACTCTTAAAATGCAATGCAGTGTTCTAGAGACTCCTGAGGGGAGGATGAGGAGAAGAAATGCTTTAGAGGTTCACCATGTTTCTGTACCACAAACAGATTTGCTTTGTATTGCATTTTTGTTATTTATTCCACAAGATTGCTGCATAACCAGTATCAATAAAATATATTCCAAAAAATAGAAGAAAGTGTATAATTAAACATGGTGATTTTAAGTGGAAACTTTTGGACTAGTTTCTGTTGTAATGTGACATTTCCCTTGTTTTGCTCTCCTTGCACATCTTTCCTTTCCCTTGGGGATCTGTAACCAAGTATGGCTTGGATACATGCTTTTTGCTTTGCTGTCATGCAAAATTTAAACCGTTTTTGGTGTGAATTTTTTTTTTGTGCAGGTCACTTTTCACTGCAAGATGTTAACAAATGTTTTGCATCTCACTTAGAATCAGACCAGTCAGATTTTTTTTAATTAATAAAAAAATTTATTAATTGAAATTGTGTCCTGTTATTATTTGATTGTTACTTGACTGCCTCAGAGACAGAAAATGACCTTTTGTATCATTGTTGTGCCAATATGATAAATTGTCTTTTGTGAGGTGTCATTTTTGTCTAGCTCTTTTGATATTTGTTAGGTTGGCAGATGAGGTTTGGCCTGTTGCAAGATAGAAACTAAGGACTGGGGTAAGAGAAAAAATAAAGTTGCTGTATTCTTAGTGTAAAAGAATGTTCTACAAGGCTTACTTGTCACTTGAGCAGTTCATAACTGTCTGGGTCCTTTTTCTCTTCAGGTGTGGTATCAGTGAGCTTTGAAGAGGATGAAGATGGAAACTTATGTCTAATAGCATATCCATTAAATGGGGACCACGATAACTTAGAAAACTTAGATAACTCTGACTGTGAACCCAAAAGTAAGCTATTGCGGTGGACTAACAAAAAGGCAATGTTGTTAGAAAATGAGAAGATATCTAAGGAATGGGTCCGGCAGCACAGGAAAGAGGAAAAAATGAAAAGGTAGGTTTGACTTTCAGCTGTCAAATTCTGGTCTCCAGAATTCCAGAGAATTCTCCAGAACTCTTTCACTTTTGTTTCCTTTCCTTCTCTTGTTTCTTTTATTTTTCCTGATCTCTTCAGTGCAGAGAGGTTTGCTAGTGTAACTAGTATGTGCTTAGCCCTCAGTAAAGACTAAATTGAGTATTTTCTTTTTTTCTGCTCTGGTCAGTTGAAACAGGTTTTCCAAAGTTAATTTTGAAGCTTCAGAAAGACTAAAAAAAACCACAAACCAAACAAACCTGGTCACAAAAATGCACCTCTACAAACAGACAAAAAGCATTCACTCACCTGCAGAAGAACAATAGTTAAAAAAAACCAAAAAAACAAACCAAACATATTTAAGTGCTACTATGTATGGCATACTTTGTTAGGAATTCTTCTTTATCCCTGCTAGTGACATTTTCCCCCTTGTTCATTCCTATTAATTGTGCCCGCCATAAACTCTGAGCTGTTATGTGTTGTGCTAAAAACAATGACCTTAGCAGAGGATAAACCTTAAAGTGCATCACTACCTCTTGCATTACTTCATAAAAGTCATGCATACAGGTAAAGGACATATAAGTAGAATTACTACATGATTAGTAACATTTGCCTGTATGCTCATTTATATTAGTATGGAAATGGCTTTGTAATGGTTGAAATACTGCTCATGGGCATCTTGTTCACATGTACAGAGAGGAAAATAAAGCTTTTGCTTGCTGTTAATGAAGGTGAGCAAAATAGCTTGCAAAATTGAATCCATTGATAACCCCTCTTCAAGAGTTTATTTTTCCTCTTGATTTGTAATTTGCTACTTTGTTCTGTGTTTCTAGTCACAAGCTGGAGGAAGAATTTGAGTGGCTGAAGAAATCTGAAGTCTTGTATTATACTGTAGAGAAAAAAGGAAATGTCAGTTCTCAGTTTAAACACCATAATCCTTGGAGCATGAAATGTCACCAGCAACAGTTACAGCGGATGAAGGAAAACGCAAAGCACCGAAATCAATATAGTATCCTTTCCTGATAGTACCTCATAACAATGGAATGAGTTGGGCTCTGCCTTTTATTTCTTGAACATTCCAGATAAGAGTACAGAGCAGGCTTAACTGCAGTCCCGAGAGACTCTCTGAAGCTCTGATTTATTTGGCGTCTTTGAAGGGTTTGCCAGCACTTTCTAGAAATGGGCTTTTTCAGCATGTAACAAACTACCTAAAGCAGGAAATTCAGAGAACTGAATTAAAATCTTCACGTTGTGGGTTAGTGGACAGGTTTTACAGCACAATGTGTTACGCGTCTTCCACAAGAACAGTTTCTAGTGAGAGTTTTCAAAGGTGACGAGTTCTGTCACTTTTTATTACTGTTTTGATATTAGTGATCTTAAAAAAAAAAAAGTGTCCTCTTCCTCTTTTCCTCAGTTTCCTAAATATAGAGGATGTTCTAGTAGCCTCTTTTTAATGAGCTTTAAGCAAAGTCAAATATAAACAGTCATGTAGGATTGGAGCATAAGAAACAAAAAACTGTCTGAATTTGTGAAGGCTGAAGCACATTGGGTTTGTGCTGTGGAACCATAGGCAAACATCTTCACTCTGAGCATTGTATCAAAAAATGATCTTGCTGTAGGCTTGGATATAACTGATACATCCTGCAAAAGAGTACTATCTAAATGCTGAGGTAACAAATATCTCCTGTGTGAGGAGTTTCAGTGATGATTACTGAAACATCTGTGACTAATAAATGACCAAATTGATAGGATTTTTTGGCTAGTACCCTCACCATTTCACTATAGATTATTACTCAGTTGCCTGAAGTGTGTGATATCTTTGGAACAGTAATAATACAGATGCTACTGGTTTTGAATGGTAATACACACAAAATCTTCACTTCCCACAGAAAAAAAATCTCTTACTGGATAAGAAATACTTAATAATTCAAAATCAGCTGCTGCATTATATTTCTGTATAACCCTGATTCCTTTTGGTTTTCACTAAAAGTGGAAATCGACTTGTTGAGGCCAGTAAAACTGGAACTGGCTTAAAACAGAGTGGGCATCTTAAGTTTATGTAACTACAATTTTTCTAGATTACTTTATACTAGACATGTTTTGGATATGCCTAAAGTTAAGAGTGAGGCACTATAAAATCTGTGTTAATGCTTGTAAAAGCTGTATTCCTCATTGTGAGGCGTGTTCCTTAACGGATCAGAATTCATTTTGCTGGAGAACCTGACGTCTCGCTACGAGGTTCCGTGTGTGCTGGACCTGAAGATGGGGACCCGGCAGCACGGCGACGACGCGTCCGAGGAGAAGAAGGCAAATCAGATCCGCAAATGTCAGCAGAGCACCTCGGCCGTGATCGGAGTGCGGGTCTGCGGCATGCAGGTGAGGGGAGAACCATCCTGTGTGCTCTGGTCAGCAGTCTTGCACCAATTCCTGTTAGTGGGGTTTTGGCTTTATGTAGTCATCTCAAGTTGTTACCCTTGAGCTGCTGTGCTTCGTTTCCTTCACAGAGGGGGTGAGGATTTTGAGTATCACTGATACTCCATGTGGGAGGTGGCAGCATCTGCAGGAGAAACCTGCAGCCCATGTTCTGCATCAGTGAGTGCAGGCTCTGAACACACAAACAGCCTCCTGCACCATATCAGCAGTTCAAAACTGTTAAAACTACTGATTCAATTAACATTTCAGGATAGCATAGGGAGCAGTTATGGGGGGGCAGTTATATGCATTTTGAATTAAGCATGTGGAAATTTGCCAAAATACAAAGAAGCAATCAGTTCTGTTCTGTAACTTTGAATAGCCACAGATCTTTCACTGCTTAAGTTGAAAAGTGCAGGCAAGAAGTGCTTGGTAAATGTGATAAGACTTGTTGCCAGATGAGGAGACATTGTGTGGACTTTCACCTGAATTTTTGTTTACTTGTTTCTGTATTCCTAGAGTGACAAATGGGAAACAACATGTTTGTTTTTGAGTTTTTTCCTGAAGCTTCTCTCCTCCTATCCAGTAGATTCCAGGAATGCTAGCAGTGTTTGCTAGGACTTGTTCCACAGCAGGACTGTTGGCATTTGTTGTGTTCAACTTACTGTGCAACTTCAGAGAAAAACATGAGGCAGAAATGAAAGTGTGGGAAGCTGTATTTCTAACCACAGTGTGCTGGGATTTGAGCAGGCATGGCCATTGTTCACTTTCCAGTGTTGACTTTTGCTGGAAAACAAAGAGGGACTTTGGAAGCACCTGCAATCCTTCCTTGACCCAGATGTTTAGGCACTGTTGAACTATTGGTTGTACAGACCACTTTCCTATGCCTTCCTGCAGGAAGGCATTTTCCTGCAGGAGCACCTCCGACTTCTTCAAATACAGATGATTATGGGGTACACCTTAGTTTTGTATAGGAATGTTTGCTGTTGCTCAGATCTCAGCATGCTGAGAATCAACTGGTACATCCTAGAGCAGAGGCAGGTAATGAGCTGAATGAGTGGCTGTGGTACAAGTTGTAGCTTGACTTTGGAGATTCTGGCTGCAGCTTTTCCAAATCTCACTTGAAGTCCTCGTTCTTACATTCTGGGTGGAAAAGCTCAAATCTAAACTGAAGGAATTTTCCACTTCCTCTAAGTTGCACAGGTGCTGCTGGATCTGTTGATAGCAATTTCTGTAATTGTGCAAGAGCAGTTTGAGAGACTAGTATGTCATCTTGTGAAAGCTTTAAGAAGCTTATAGTTTTTAATTTTTATTAATATTTATTTTGCTTTTTTTAGTTTTTAGTTTTTCTTTGTGTCCCCTCAAGGCTTTGGTGTCAAGGCTTTTGGTGGTCAGTGTACCATCAATTTTAACTATTCCTTTTTTGTGTTGTGTTTACATATGCAGGTCTACCAGGCAGGCACTGGCCAGCTGATGTTCATGAACAAATACCATGGAAGAAAGCTCTCAGTCCAAGGATTTAAAGAAGCACTTTACCAGTTCTTTCACAATGGCAAATACCTGCGCAGGGAACTCTTTGAGTCCGTTATTAAAAAACTTACTGAACTCAAGTCTGTGCTGGAGAAACAGGAGTCCTATCGCTTCTATTCCAGCTCCTTGCTGATCATCTATGATGGGAAGGAAAGGCAGGAAGTTGCTGTTGACTCGGATCCAGAGGACATAGAGGACCTTTCAGAGGAATCTTCAGATGAGTCAGCAGGAGCCTATGCCTACAAACCAACTGCCAGTACTGTTGATGTCCGCATGATAGACTTTGCCCACACAACCTGCAAGTACTATGGAGAAGATAGTGTGGTGCATGAGGGCCAAGACACGGGTTACGTTTTTGGACTCCAGAATTTAATAGATATTATTAAAGAAATAAGAGACGAAAGTAGTGAATAAACAGTGTGAATGCACATCAGTAGAAAGCACTATTGTGACTCTTTGTATTCCAAAATTATTGGCCACTTTCTGGTGGTAGGAATCTTTACAGGCTCTGCAGGGATGGTCCTGTCAGAGTCAGACTTGTTCAGAGGGCATTTACTTACATTGGTGCTGGACCTAGCACTGGCAAAACTTGGTATCCTTATTTATTTTAACTTTCTTAAACATTCCATATTTGATTACTCAGATACCTCTGTTATCCCTGTGTGTATATGTTCCAATAAAATTCTTTTTGTTCGTTGTAAGTGATGCTTCTGTTGTTGCTGGTGACTGAGGAGGAGATGAAGCTCAGATCTGTGGTTTCTGGTGTAATGCAGAAGCAGCATATGATGAACAGCAACGCTCACCTGCCTCATGAGACCACCTGGGGGATAGCTTGTCTGTCCTGGGCCTCCTGTCCAGAGTGATGAGCAAGCCCAGCAGAGCCACTGAGCTGGCAGGGCCCAGCACCTGCCCTTTGAGGAGAGGCTGAGGCAAGAGGGCCTGCACAGATGGGGTAAATACAGCTTCTGAGAGGCCTCCAGGGGGCCCTTCCAGACAGAGTGAGGACTGATCCGTGAGAGCTTGCTCTTGAAATCAACAACCTATTTCTTGTTCTGGGTCTTGTAACTGGATCTTATGCTGTGTAACCTATTTCTAGAGAGCTATAGAGAGCTATAGATGTTATTTGACCTAAGCTGAGGCAAAATGTGTAAAACTTGTACAGGAATAGCTGTAACAGCAGCAACCAGGGCAGAGCTGCCAAGCCTGAAAAGTACTTTAAGCAGCTTAAAATCTTACTTGGGACAAACTGACAGGAAGGAAGCATGAGAAAGTGAGAGAGTAGTGAGTAACTGAAATAACAAAGTAACTAAACCAACGGTTCTGTTAAGAGGAGCATTTATCTAACCATTTTTAGATACAGGACTTCTCCCCATGATAGGTTTGTACGTCATCATGATAGTGCCAGAGAAAAATGGGTGTGGAAGTGCTGAGGTAAGAGTGGGGAAGTTCTTGTTACAGATAATCAGAATGAAGGAGTCAGTTAGTGCAGAAAAGTCAGGTGAATCGTCTCCTTGGCCCATACTTTGCCTGCAGGCTTGTTGAGGAGAGAAGAGGTGGGATGTGACAGGAAGGGTGCAGATCTGCTTGTGCAAGGTCACCCTCTTCAGCTGGCTGTAGCCCTGTAGCTTCAGTTTCATATTCCTCAGCAGTTGCTATCAAGTTCTCCTGATCAAAGTCTGTTTGATGGCTCTCCTGTGCTCCTTTGTACTTTTTAAAGAAGATTTTTTATCTTTGCTTATACATGAGCTTGTGGGTGGGTTTTTTTTTTTTTTTTTTTTTTTTTTTTTTTTTTTTTTTTTTTTTTTTTGGTTTTTATTTGGGTTTGTGTTGTCCCACAATGTTTAGGCCCTGACTGGTGCTGGTTTTAAACAGATACTTTTACATCTTGCAGTCACGTCAGTATTTTATGCCAGTGCATGGGCTTTTGTCTCTGCAGATGGGCTTGTCCAGCCTGAACAGGCCATGTGTTGCTTCTGGGTGAGACTCCAGTGGTGAGTGCAGCTGCCAGGGCCTGTGAACCACTCTTGGCACTGGCTGCAAAAAGCTTTGGGCAGGAGGGGAGGATGGGGCTACTTACTCTGGGAATCTCAACTGCAAAATGTCTTAGCATTGATGAGCAGCACTCTGGTCTGTTGTTCCCAGAATGTGCCCAGCACAAGGAGAGGGGCTGTGGCTGCAAGGTGATGTTTCCTTTTCAGTTCTCCAGTTTAGGATGTGATGTCCTCTGCTAATGAGCTAATGATGAGTCTCTTGGCAGGCACTGTAGTCGCCTATCATTGCTGCTACTTATGAATAAGCCTCTCTGTGCAGATGCATCTGATACATGGTTTGACTTTGTAGTCTGAAATTAGCAGGGATAAAGTCCCCTAATATACTTCTGTTACGTAGGAGCCCTGGAGGGAATTCATAAAATCCGATGAGAACAATTGCATTTGCTCTGATGCAAGCTGCCTCCAGAACAAGCCTGCAGACACAGCCCTGGGTACAGGGAGCTGCAGAAACACTGCCAGCAGGGTAAGCTCGGTCTAGACATGGTTTCAGCAGTATGGTGTCAGCAGCCAGACCTAGAGCACTGGAGGGTCCAAATAGAATAATAGCAAACCCTCAGGTGCAATTGGTGCTGCTGCAGGAAGGCAGAGAGACCTGTCCCTGTGGGCTCAGGCCAGCATGGCTAAAATCCTTTTGCCAGTATTGTCTGAGGATTAAGAGATGCTGTGACAGGGCTTCAAAGCAACAAAGTGGTTGGGAGCTTCCTGAGCTGCAGCAGCTGGGAGGAGGGGAGCAGGAACAGAGAAGACCTTTTTCATTAGTTACTATGAGGTATATAACAGCAAAACATCAGGAGCAAAAATCCCTTCCTTGTGCCACATCCTTGAAGGTTAAAAAAGGGGAAACCCTTTTGCAAGTACCTCTAAATGGCAGAGTATCTTGCAAAGTTCAAGAGCAGGTTTCTTTTCCTTCCATGCTGTTCTGCACACATCCCTCTGAGCAAGTCCTTGTTTGTAGAAAGGCAGTTGTGTAGCTTGCCAACGTGCTGGGGTGGGAATGGGGTTCCCACAATCCCTGTAAGTGACCCCCCAGCCCAGTGCCTGGGCTTCTTGGAGGACAGAAATGGGATGAGCAGGGGTTGGGGTTGGGAAGGGTGTTTGTGGTCATCTGTCAGTTGGACGGTGGCAAAGGACAGAGTGATGGAATAATGGGATAGCAGCAGTTGCGCTTAAGAACAGACTCAAGAGCTTTTTTTGTTCCTGTGCATGCCCTGAGCATGGCTCCCCACAGCTCTAGGCCTCCCTGCACTGTGAGCTTCCCTCTGTGCTTGTTGTGCCAGCAAAAGCACTGGGAAGGGGCAGCTGGGCTGGTTCCCTCATGTGTCCTGAGGAGCCCTGCACCATGGGAGAGGCACCTCCACAGAGCAGCCCTTCTGCTGGGATGGGGGACAGGAGCTGGGACAGCCTGTGCCCTGGCAGGTGCCTCGCATTCCGTAGTTTCTGCAGCCTCTGCTCCATGGAGGACAATGCTGAGCGCACGTCCCTGTTTCTTAAGGCTCCCCTGTGTCTGGTCTCCTCCCTGTCTGCTTCCTGATGCTTGGAGAAGACCCACCTTTTCCTGCCAGCCCTGCCCTAGCAGGACCATTGCCCAGGGTGGCTGCAGTGTGCTGGGTCTGACTCTACACTAGTGGCTTTGCTGGGGCTGTGTGAGAGAGAGCATGTGGTCCAGCCTGGCTGGGTCCAGGCCCCTAGGCACCTGCTCCTGCTTTCCTATGGCTGCCCCTGGAGGATGCTGCACCAGCTCCAGGCATGTGGGGAGCTTGCCTTACACAAATAGGTCACTTCTAGCCCAAAACTGGGGTGGCTGATGGGAATTGCCATGCATCAGCTGGCTAGAGATGAAACACATTCCTGCAGCTAGCACTGGTTTCTCTAGGGAATTGAGCTCTGCTTTGTTGGCACTGGGGCCTGAACTGGGGGATGAGAGGCACTCTGTGGACCTGCCAGGATGTTTTGGCCTCCTTGGCACTGGGGCTGTGCATGGCAGAAGCAAGAAGAGGCAGGGGACAACCCTGGCCTTGCTGGAGGAGAGGACGCCTTTGTCCCTGCACTATCTCCATCTTGTGCTACTGCCCTTGAGTAGCTGCTGGCCTTCTTCCCCTGAGCTGGGTCTGTGCCATTGAGGAGGGACACACAAATGCCTTTTATGGAGAGAGAACAAAGTATTTCCTTGTGGCCAAGTAGTGACATCTCACAGGGCAGCAGCCCGAAGCTGCTGTGCTCTCTGCCCAGGGGGAAAGGTTCACTCTGTGGCCCTGGGCCTGAACCACTGAGGACAGGGTGGCTCTCAGCATGCAGGGGCAGAGGGACTCTGTGCCCTGAAGCCTCTGCAGCACCCACTACTGCAGACAGAAGGTGTTTTATGTGGCCCAGCAGCTGTGCCTTCCCTGTTTCTAACAGTGGAGGGCTTAAGTTTGTTTAACTGGAGGCTGACAAAACTGGTGATGCTGTAGTGGGGCTGAGGGCCACTGTCTGACCATCCTGTGCATGGATCCACCCTTGGCATAGGGGGAGGGTCCTGCATTGCCCTATGGCCATCTCCAATGGGGCCCAAGCCTTGGAGTCATGTAAGGCAGGGCAGAGGGGGCAGGGAACGAATGGCATGTGTCCCTGGCTGGGAGCAAAGCCACCTTCCTTCCATTGTATGGAAATGAGGGTTAGCTAAGGGGCCTCCCCCAGCCCTCTGTTGCCTGGCCTTTGTTTGAAGCTTGAACTCAGACATCTGAATGAAAGCAGAGCAAACCTTGGAGCAAACCCTCAGCCACGAGGCTGAGCACCCTATTCCATGAGTGGGTATCTCCATCCCAGCACCCCTCATCTGCTCAGTAGGGCTTGCTGCACCCACCCACCAGCCCAGGGCTCCCCCTCATGGAAAGGATGTAAACAGGGCCACAGTCCCTGTCCCTCCTGTCCCACAAACCATATGGGCAGCAAAGGGTGGCACTCGGCAGCAGCCTCACATGGTGGATGCTGGTGCCTGCCATGCTGGGCTGCCAGCTCCAGATGAGGTGATGGGCTCCGTCTTCTCTTTCTTGGGTTTGCACCACAGCAGTGTCCCCAGCAGCTGAGCTGTGACAGGCTGCATTGGCCCTGTGGAGTCTTTTCAATTTCACTTTGAAAGAGAAGCAGAGGAGCTCCTGCAGCCCACAGAGGCAGGATCCACTGCTGCACCCCAGGCAACCCTTTGTTTTGCAGCTCTTCCCACATGCAACAAGGAAAGGATGTGAGCAGGGTGGTGTTGGGCAAGGCAGCATTGGCCTGCTTGGAGACAGATGTGAAGCCAGGAGCGTGCTTTACCCGGCAGCCCTGCGGCTGGAAGGAGAGCACAGGGAGCCCAGGGACTGCTGCTCTCGCTGCCAAGCACCTTACCCCTGTGCCCCACTTCCCTCTGAATGCCTTCTGTGTGGCTGTTGTGTTGGTGGCAGAGAAAGGCATTGTCCTGAGCTGCTTGTTTCCGCAGCATGGCACTGGAGCCTGCGGAGCTGCCCCGGCTGGCAGAGCTGGGAAGGGGCCCGGCCGGCCCACAGAGTGCGTGGGCTGGCAGGGAGCTCCTCACGTCCGGACGTGAGCAGAGTTTCACAAAGAACAGGGAGCTGTTGTGTGAAGCCAAAGAGCTTGTTTTCCTGAAGAGAAGCTACAGGCCAGGCTGGGCTGCGTGCTGCTCCCCCTGTAACCTGCAGCGCCTCAATCCTTCCCACAGCATCCCTCGGGCCCCCCTCCACCACCCCTCAACTCTCCCGACCTTCTGTCTTCTTCGTTTCTAGGAAGTGCAGCTGCTGGCAGGCACTGGCTGCTCCTTCCTCCAGCCGCAGGAGGGGTCTGGGCCCCAGCCAGCCCCGGCTTTGTGCAGGACGGGTTGCGCAAGGAGCCCTGCGGGCACCTCGGCCCCGCAGGCAGGCGGAACAGAGCGCTCCCAGAGCCACCCACAGCCCGGCAGCTTCGGCTTCTCCACGTGCTGTGCCCTTCGGGGAAGCGACCGCCAAAAGAGCAGCCCCCACGGGTGTTTTGGGGCTCAGCACGGATCACTGTGTTCCTTGCAAGAGGCCACGAGCAGGGCTTGCTCCTGCCGGGTGGAGTGCCCTTCCCAGCTTGCGGGCTGGCAGCACTGGTTTGGGGGCTTCTCCTGTAAGGAGCAGATGTAGCTGGAGAGGTGAGATCTTCTGGAAGCTGCACTGGTGTATGCAATTGAGGGGTCCTATCTACAGCCTTTTAATGACGTTTTCCAGGAGGTAGGGTCATTGGGACATTGGGAAATAGGGATATATCCAAGAAGTATTCCAATGCCTGGCCATCCTGGCCACCCCCAGGCCCTGCAGGACACACTGAAGACACTGTCCCCGGAGCTGTGGGCCCGGGGTCCTCACAAAACCTCACATTCCTATGACTTTTCACCCAGAGAGGGCTGTTGGGAGTGCAATAATATTTGTATACCTAAAAGTAGAGCGATTGATCCCACTGCTGTTTTGCAACGTGTTGACGAGCAGACGGTGCAGAATTATATAAGTGAATGTGGATCTGGCAAGTTTGTGCTCCAATCATATGAGTGCTGTTGTGCAACGCTTCCCCTCCGCAGCTCCGGAGGAAAACAGGAGTGTGGGGGCTGCTACACATGCACTGAGCCCTTCAGGGCTTACAGTGATCCCAGTTCCCAAGGCTCTGAGGGCAAGGGATGTAAGTATTATTTCCCGAGGTCTCAAGTTCAGCTTTAAAAGTCACCTGCAAGTGACGCAGCAGGATCCTTGCTCGTTGCCACTCCCTGTCCAATATAAATCACCCGGCATTTGCAATTCAAAGCTGATTCCTCAGCAGCAGGAATTTGTCCTGGGCTCTGCGTTCTACCGAGATGCAGAAGGATTTGCAGGGAACTTTACAGAGGAAATCCTTCCCAGATGCTGTCTGGCAGGGCTGGGATGCTGTGCTAAGCAGGGGAAGAGACTGGGGTGCTGCTGCTGCTGTGCATGTGGGAGGTGGGAGGTGGGTGCCTGCATCCCCCTCAGCTGCCTCTGCCTGCCAGCACAGGCTGTGCTGCCAATTTCGCGGAAACAAAGCGCCGTTATTCCAGCACAAACAGCTGGGCTTGCGCCAGGGAGTGGCCAGGGCTCACCTGGAGTGGGGACACAGCGGCAGGGTGAACACTGCAGCCAAACCCGGCAGGGGACGGGCAAGCAAAGAATCCTGTTCCCATGGGATATGGGTGGTATCAAGAATAATGACTGCACAAGTGGGAAGGTTTTCTGTCCTGCAGTGGTGATCCCTGCCTGCCCAGCCCTTGCCCATTGCCATACTGTTCCCAACTGCGCATCTGGAGGGGACCTTGACCAGGCAGGAAGTCCAGACCTGAAAGACTCCTGAAGGATTCAGCCCCGATTACATCTCACGTTCCCAAAGCACCCCGCTGTTTTTCCAGCCTGAGTGTGCCCAGCTTCAGCTCACCACAGTGATTCTGGTACCCGCTGCAGTGGGGGAGTCTAGGCAACTGCTCACTCCCACTCCATCCTCCATCCCTGCGTAACCAGGATCAGCCAGAATTATCTGACTGCCCGTGCTGGGAAAAGTGGAGGCCTGGGTGGGCTGTGGTGGGAGCAGGCAGGAGGCTGTGGCCCTGCAAGCCTGGTTTGTACTGTATTACCACTGGCTGGATTGGGTTGTGAATGGTTTCTGGATGAGTTAAACTCCCCTGTAACTGTGAGAGGGAATCTTGGACTGTTCCATCTCTGCATCCCTGCATCCTGGCAGGATGGCAGGGGAGGGCAGGATGGGTGAGAGGTGTCTTTGTGGTGGGCTGCGTCACCGGGATCAGCCAGAATTATCTGACTGCCAGTGCTGGGAAAACTGGGGGCCTGGGTGGGTCAGTTCTGGGGGTCAGTGCTGTGGGTCAGTTCTGGGGGTCGGTGCCATGGGTCAGTTCTAGGGGTCAGTCCTGTGGGTCGGTCCCGGGGGTCAGTCCCGTGGGTCAGTGCCGTGGGTCAGTCCGCCGCTCCGCGGGCCGCTGGCGCCCCCTGGCGGCGCAGCGGACTGTCCGGGGCTCGGGGAGCGGCGCCGCCGCGCCGGCAGGGGGCGGTACCGCGCGGGGGCGGGGCGCGGCGGGGGCGGGCCCGGGGCGGGGCGGACGCTGGGGCGGGGCGGACGCGGGGGCGGGGCCGGGCCGGGCCGGCGGGCGGAGGTGCCGGTGCTGGTGCTGAGGCTGCCGGTGCCGGTGCCGCCGCCATGTACCGGGCCCTGTACAGCTTCCGCTCGGCCGAGCCCAACTCGCTGCCCTTCGCTGCCGGAGAGACCTTCCTGCTGCTGGAGCGCAGCAACCAGCACTGGTGGCTCGTCACCCGCGCCGGCTCTGGCGAGACGGGCTACGCGCCGGCCTCCTACCTCCAGCGGCTGCAGGTGGGCCGGGCCGGACCGGACCGGGCGGGCGGGGGCGGCTCTGCCGGGGGTCCGGGGCTGGGCGGCTGTGCCCTGGCCCCTCGCAGGCTGCGGGGCTGTCCTGGCTGTCGCAGCGGGGTTTGTGCCGGGGCGGTGGCGGAGCGCAGCCCGGGGCTCGGAGCAGCTGCCCCTGCTCTGAGCAGCCCAACCCCAGCCGGGCATGGTCCCTCGCGTGTCCTGTGTGGGAGCCGCTGGCCCGGCCGGGGAAACAAAGCGGTGTGCGATTTCTGTGGCCGTGGTGCCCCTGCAGTGTGTTGGGCAGGCGGGAGCAGTCTGGGACACCGGGATGGGTGTCCCGTGGCTGCAGGGAGGCAGGAGCCATCTCCTGTGGTGTCAGGTGTGGGGAGCACCAGCCTTGCGAGTCAGGGACCAAGTGAGAGCTCGGCAGGCTTATCCCGAGGAAGGGGGCTGGGAATGGATCCCCAGGGTGCCATCTCCAGCGCCTGGAAGTCTGGCGGGCTGTTCACTCCTGCAAAACTGGGAGAGGAAGATGGGAAAATCCCTAGGAGATGCTGAGGGGGATTCTCCTCCCTGGAGTAAACATGATTACAGATAACCGGAGTCTCCCGGCCAGCAGCCCAGTGGCTAGTGTAAGTTAGTGGCGCTCCTGTGGCTATCTCCGTGCTGGCTGTTCAGCCTGGGGGCTCTGTGTGTGTGGTACCCCACACTGAGAGGACAGTCAGGAGTGATTGTCCTCCTTCCACTGACACACCATGACACCCACAGCAAAACATTGCTGTCCTGGGGGCCGGGAGAAGCTGTGGCAGCTGTCTGCAATGCCAGCACTTACAACCAAATTGGTGATATCGGGAATTACAGAAGGTCTGAGCACCTGCTGTGGCTCTAACTGGGGTCGGAGGATGGAGCACACCCTTTGCTGCTGGGTGTGAGCACTGTGCCCATGCAGGTGTCATGGGAAAGAGGTTGCATGTGGCTTGTACAGTGCAGGGGCTGCATTTCTGAGGGAAAACATTGCTTCTAAAATTAAAACAGGCATTTCATATAGAACTTATTCATGGGGGCTTTTGTACTTTTGGGCCTTGGGATAGCTGTGGGACCTGAATGCTGAAGACTCTTGGCATCAGTGAATGGGTAACTGCACAGAAATGCATGTGAATGTTACAAATGGGCCTTTTGGTGTCTGTCTGAAACTGGTGACAACCCCCGTTATTTTAGTGTGCTGCTGCTGCTCCTTCAGATGCCATTGAATTTCTGATTAGCAGCAACTCAGGCTGTAAGTAAGTGTGGGTGTGGGCTTTGCAGAACACTCCAGTGAGACAAACACTGTGTATGTGTATTAGGGCAACACCAGGTCTGTTTGATGGCCACTTGGTCCGTCCATCCTGTGAAGCTGGGGCTCTTCTGCAGCCTAGCAGGATGGCCTGATGGAAGGGGACATCTTGTGTATCAATAAGTCCTTAATAAGCTATTTACAGGAGCTATTTAGTTGCAGAGCAAAGACCTTATTAGCTGCTAGATTTTAAAACCCCACAGTGGCATAGCTCCAGGTTGCTGCTCATGAGTTTCCTCTCTGCAGTCTCTTACTTCATTTGCTTGTGTGGCATGACGTCTTCTCGCTGCTGTGGGTGCTGGAGCCTTCTCCTAGGCTGCTCACTCATACCAGTTTTTCTTGCAGTTACCTTGCTAGTATGCATCTCAAAATCTTACAGAAAAAGTGTTTATTCTATGACTTTACATTAATTTCTAACATTATCTTTTACTACAGCCTCAATATATCCAAGCAGCCTGCCAGGCTAACTCCTGACATGTTGGTAATGCTGATATTAAAGCAGCATTGCTGGTGACTTTGTGAGCATTCCCTCTAGTTCAGCTGTAACTTTCCCAAATGCCTTTAGACCTTGTTGCAGGAAACAGAGTCTTCCCTGCATCTGCTCATCTGTGTTTTGGCTATTAAATTTCCAGCACCTGAATTTGTCAATGATGTGTGAAGCAGCAGGATCTAATTTGCTGCTCTGCAGTGGCAGTCATCCTGCTTGTCTGTGACTTTCTGTTGTTGCATCCTACCAGCTCTGAAGAGCTGATGTGAAGTCAAAACATGTGTTTATTCATGGCAGAAAGCATCTGCTCACTGAGAGTGTGCTTGAGACTGTTTGCTCAATGTCCAGAAGGAGTGCAAACAATTTTTTACTCCGTTTTTGTTTAACAGGGGCACTGAGACCAATTAGTGACAGCGGTTTGGGAGGCAATTAATGCTGCCCCAATCACAGCAGGGAGAAAGCACCGCTAATGATTAGTGTTAGCAGGGAGAGAGAGTGGCCAACAGGAGTCACCATTGTAAAGGTAAGCTTGGCCTTCCTTAGCAGTGCAGTAAGGTTCCAGGTGAACAATAGGTTGAGAACAGTCACAGCCCCTCACAGCAGCCTGCTGAGAGGATGCTCATGGGGGAGGCTTGGGCTGCTGTTGCTGCTGTGCACTAGTTTTTTTCTGAGCTCCTCTTGTGTTTCAGTTGCGTTCAGGGTTTTTTTTTCTCAGCTTTCACAGATGTGGGATATTGATGCTGTGACTTCTATAAAAAAAAAAAATAATTCCCAGTTATTATTTAATGCTTGTTTTTGTCTGATGTGTTTTTGCAGGATTCTGTACTGAAATCCGTGGCTCAGTGTTGCTGTTAAAGGAGAGTTAGTTGTAGGGGGGAGAAAAGCTCCGCCAACCAATCCTTCTTAGAATGCCCCTAAGAAACAAGTTGGGGCCCAGCCAGAGCACCAGAAGGTACAGATGATGTGAAGTTAATTTGAGTCAATTAGAAATGCCCAACTTCAGCTGATATTCCTGCTGATTTTGCTCTTCTGTACTTCCCTTTTAGCTCCTGTTTGGGTTATTAAAAGTCATTTCAAGCCGAGTGCCGTTCTGGGGATAGATGCTGAGGCCATCAAGCAGCAAGAGGGAAGGATTGGGCTGTGCTACTGAATGGGGCAGCTTGTGGATGGCACACACACAGAGTTGCTTGTTGGAACAGTGGCCTCACGTGTGGCTTAGCCCTGGCTCTGCATACCTGTGGTGGAGATCTTGGGAGGCCAGCAGGCATGACAGTGCCCAGCAAAGTCACGTACTCAGGGGCTGTGGGTGCTGCTGCCACACAAGTGAAACATGTACCTAGCACTGTGCTGGTGACAGCATGAGGGCAGTTGCCTCCAACTACTGGTGGAGGAAAAAATGTGCTAATATCTAATGCCAAGTGAATACTACTGCAGCAAAACTGTCTGCTCAGGTGCCAGGCCTTCCTATTGAACAGGAAGGTGCCTGTCAGCATGAGGTTGGTCTTTTGTCTCCAGCTGTGTGCTGATGCTTAAGTGATGTATAAGTGGCAGAAAAATGTGGAGGTTAAAATGGAGCTTAGGATGTCCTCTGGAGTCAGACAGTCACTCCAGAAGATAGGCTTTTCAAAGCTTTATGTGCAGCTGTAAAAGATTCAATTTGGATAGCTTGCTTAGGCACAGGAGGTTCACTCAGTGTCAGGAAGGGACAAATGCCAAGTCTAGCAAATAATAAGGTTCCTTTCTGTGGAATAAATAGCTCTATGTTGCTATTATTATGATGGAACCTGGAATTCTGTAATGGGAATGTGGAGCTATTCCAGCTCTGGATGAAGATTTCAGGTTGTAGCACAGCAGCACCAGGAGCACAGAGGGAATGGCTGTCCTGGAGGATGCTGAGCTGTGGTGACACTTGGCCTGCCAGGAAAACTGATCTGCCCTGCTCCTGACAGAACAGGGGCTGGCTCCTGCTGTGGGACTCACACCTAGGAGCAGCAGAGCTGCTTCAGCTCTCAGCTTCACCAGGCACTGTAACTGATCTGATCTTGTCTCATGTCTGCACTGACCCAGGCTGCATTCCCTGTCAATGAAAGTGTTAACATTAGATGCTGGGGAGGGGAATGGCAGCTTTAAAATGCTGTATTGGTAAATGTCAGGGGTGCAAAAATAAGTGCTAAGTCGCAGGGAGATGTTTCCTGATGAAGTGGGAATGGTTTAGCTTGCTAGCTCTTACAAATCAGCTGCTCAGCTGTATTAAGCCCTTTGGAAACAGCTTTGAAATTATTATTATCATAATTTTCAAAATGACCTTAAATTTATTTGGAATAACTGAAAAATTGTTTGTAATGTGGATTTTGAGTCTCTGTTCATGCTTTCACATTGTACCTCTGAAGGAGAAGGAAAGGTCTGAGTGCAAAGGTGTGTATGCTGATGGCCAAAAAGCTTTGGACTGTCTGGTGAGAAGATGGAGCCAAGCAAAGAGTAGCATTTTGAGGATGCCTTGGATGGCTGTTTGCTGTATCTTCTTCTACAAGAATAAACAGACGTGATAAAAATAAGAGACTGCTTTGTGCAGCCTAGCAACAACTTAAAATTCTCCTGCAGTACGAACAAGTGCATAGCAGCAGAGTACAGGTAGTCCCAGCCAGGCAGGCACAGGAGTGGTGTGTCACCTCCCCAGCTGCAAAGAAGGCAGGTTTCTGTGAGGCAGTGAAATTTGAACACTCTCTGTTTACCCAAACCATTCTGTCCTATTTCTTGTTGTAGCACTGACCTGGGTTCAGGACTGGAATTGTGGTCTAGAGTGAGGTAGTGTAGGAGCTGCCTTTCCTTGCAGACCAGGGCGTGCCAGGGCTCCAAGTGTGGGTCTCACAGCTCATGGCCACTCCTCCAGCCTGATCCCACATCCCACACCTGGCCCTGCTGTCCAGCCTTCCCCTAAGCTGCCTCTGCTCCTGAGCCGCACTCACAGTTAATTCAGTTCACTGGCTTGCTGGAAAACTCCTTGTTTCTAATTGTGTTACTTCTCTGCCAGGATCACACGTGCATTGGTTCAGGGGTGGAGCAGCATGTGCCAAGGCTGGTGCTGTGTAGGATCACTGTGGCAGCTCAGGTACTGTCAGACCTTCCACACTGCCATGGAGACAATGATGGTTGTGGAACACAGAATCATAGAATAGCTTGCATTGGGAGTGACGTTAAAGATCATAATGGAGTTCCAACTCCCCAGTTGGTTGTACACTGTCAATCACAGAATAGTTTGGGTTGGAAGGGGCCTCTGGAGATCATCCAGTCCAATGCTCTGCCGAGGTAGGGCCACCTGGAGCAGGTGACACAGGAGCGTGTCCATGTGGGTTTGAATGTCTCCAGAGAGGGAGATACTACAAACCTCCCTGGGCTTGCTGGAAACTGAGTTTTGCCAAATGTTGTTTGCTTTAAGAGTTTCTCCCTCCATCTGCTTAAAATCCAGCTTTAAACGTGGTGCTCCTGACCCTTGGCTGAGTTGCTGTCATTGTTCCTGAAGAGGTGGTGTTTGTACAGACTGTTGTACGGGCTGTCCCCTGCACTGGGGCCTGCAGCGTTATTTGTCATCTGCTGCAGGTTTGACAGAGCTTTCAATGGGCGTGTGAGCTTAATTGCAATACTCACACAGATCCTGAGTAAGTGCTTAAGCTAAAAATAAAGTTTTATTTTGGAGAATAAGCAGCTGGTAGTGCTTTGCAGCTGAGGCTGCGTTTCTTGACACATGCAAGAAAGTGAAAGAACGAAGCAATTTTCTTTGGGCTCTCACTATAGCAGAGATGCTGTTGTGTCAGAGCTGCTTGTGCTTTGAGGTGGGGTTTTATTCTTGAGACTAAATTACACAGGGGAATTATAACCATTTCTAACTGCTGTAGCTAAACACTTGAAATTTTAGCCAGAAGTTCTACAATCTTTCACTGTCCAGAATGATTAAAGAAGAGCTACAGTAATGATCTTTATTCTTGGCTGTGAAGAGATGTTCTTCTCACTTTTACTGCAATTAAAAATAATTAGGCTTTTTGATACCTGATAAAATTTGTCTTTGTGGCCTGGACACCACGTATGAGCAGCATAGGTGATATGGTATTATCACTCCTGTGTCATGGGTGGAGTGACCCATGGATGGCTCAGTTGGGTTGGAATTTCAAGCCTGTTTCAGAGTTGAACAACTCTGAAGGTTGCTTTGGTGAGAAGTGAGCAGGCAGTAGGGACATGTCTGATAGTTCTTGTCCACTCGTGAGCAATGTGGCTGCAGCTGTCTTTGCTTTGGATGAAGGGCAGGGTCTGGGGGCAGACTAGAAAGAGGAAATGTACCATTTTCTTCCCAGCCTTTGAAGAGATACTTGTCCAGAGCAGACAGACACAGATTGGTTCCCAATTTCCCTGTGGGGTCACAGTGTTTTCCAGGTAATTTGAACCCCTGGTTTTTCAGGAGTGCAATGCTGTGAGCATTTCAGAGTGTTGCACAGGTGACCACCTGCTGTTACCTTGCAGTTTTACTGATCAAATCTGTGATTTTTTTTTTTTGCATACTGTATGGTTTTTGAATACTTTTCATCAGGAGAAGATGCCTAGACTTTCTTTCCTTGTTTACATCTGAATGATGATGAGCTTGTTATTGCAAAGGGAAGAACTGCCAGCCTTGAACTAGGAACATCGTGCTCTGTTTGCAGGATGCATCACTTCTCACAATCCCACTCTTGTATTTCCTTTGAGGATTTCCAGCATCCCATCAGGTGAACTTTTATTAGAAAAAACAACAAACTCAAACCACAAAAAAGCAAAGGAGGAGATACTTGTATTGAAAGAAATATGAAACCAATAAACCAGAAAGTTCATGGAAATTGATTTTCTTGTGATTGTTGCTCTGTGTGAAGTACAGAGGGAGCAAGACACTGAAGAGCAGAGAGGAATTCATGTTGCTTGTCCTTGGAGAAAAATGAGCTGTTAGTGATGATGGGAAAATAGTGGGAAGAGTCCTACTCCTTGCAAGAGAAGAGTAAACTTCATGCTTGGGGCAGCCTGTAAACTGGGAAAGGCTTTGACAAAAGCAGACTGTATCGTGGTCACTGGCTGACCTAAGAAAATCCCTTGCAAGGCCTTGGGCGTATTAATGCCCATGGGGGAGGTCAAATCCCACGGTGTGAAGTGGGTATTTACATCTGTCACTGGTTGAAACATGAAAAACAGCTGAACCTGTCTGTTGAGAACTGCTCTGCTTCTGGAACAGAAACAGCCTCCTTTTTATTCTGTTCCTTTTGTATTTCAGATGTACATAAAAACAAACAGAGTTTATAAGAGCATCCCAGATTTACTCCCTCATGAACAATTTAAACTTTGTCATTCCTAGACAGGATTATGTATTCAGTGTGTGAGCTGTCAGCCTGGGTACTGGAAGGACAAATTCCAGGAGGATTTTATAAGGAGGAAAGTACAAGCAGTCTTATTATGCAACTTTAGCATTAGATGGTCTGCAAGAAAATTAGACTTCACAGATACTAACATTATGCATAACCACTGCCATAACCAAAATTTTTCAAGCCACAAGTTCTAACAGAGCTCTGTGTGCAGAGATTTTAAAATTAAGATCCATGTGCATGGTGTTTCTTCCCAAGACAAAACTTAAATTGAGGCTTTCAGCTTGGCCATATCAGTAAGAGTTGGCTCAATTTATTTCACTAAGGAAGTGTATTTGTGTGCAGGCTTGCAGGGGCTGTGAGGGCTGGAAGTGTTTGGTGTTGGACTGGGGAATCAGCTGTTCCTGCAGGGCTGGTGATCTCTGCCTCCCAGAGCTGCTGTTGCTGTGTGTGCAGACTGCTTTGTGATGGGTGCCAGCTTCTGGTGGGAAGGAGGTCTTGTTTCCAGGGCTCCAGGGAGAAGTGGGTGCTGGCACTCTTGGAGGACCTCCGTTTGTGCTTTTTCTGTGAGTTGGCACCTGGATCTGAAAAATCCTTGTTGTATTTAGAGGAAAAATTCTCATTTGAAGTGGCAGGCCACTGGAAATTCTTTCTGTAGACCCTGACTGACCTCATTGCCTCAGGTCTGAGTCACAGCAGGAATTGAGGGTCCTGGTCCTGCTTCTGGAGGAACATCACTTTGCTTCTCCAGATAGTGGCTCAGAAATCAAATTTTGACCTTTAAAAGAGGGTCTTGTCAAACCTAATTTGTCTTGTCTTGTATCACATGGCAAAAGCTTTGATTTTAAAACCAGGGTTTTGAAGCTTGTCATGTGAGAAGCAGAACAGAGGACACGATTCATGACCACATCTGTTTGTCTGTGCTCCCCTTCAGCCCCCCTGAGCTGTTCAGTTCAGCTTGAAAACGCTGGGGAGAAGCTGGTTGGGTATCCTGGGGTTTCCCAATACCGACGTTTCAAATCTTGGTGCCTGTGACCCAGAGGGGGCTGTGGAGAGAAGCAAAGTTGCTTGTGAGATCCATATTGTGGGAACATTATATGGGCACCTGCTTTGGAGAAACCTTGTAAATATGTTTGCTCTCTTGGGTACCTGGCCTGAAACACCATTAGCAGAAGATGTCCTCAAGGATTTTGGTTTATCTTTTGTGCGTAGGAGTTGTGTGAAGGGATGATAGTGAAAATACTGTTGGCAAGTGATCCTTCCACCTTGGAATGAATTTTGCTCCATGAGAATGTGGAGATGCTGTCTTCGAACAGAGGGGCAGCACAAACCCAGCCATTCTGTGTTTGCTTGGTGCAATTCTACTCCTGGTAAAAAATACTCAGGTTTTTCCAAATGGTGATCTGGGGCTCATTTTATTTCAGAGGAGGTTGCACACGAGATGTGATCACACAATATGGTGAGTTGGGCTTCAGGTAAGTTGCACCAGTAATTTGAGGAAGAGAAATGCTCATTACAGGGGAAAACGCTGGGTTTTCTCTAAAAGTTAGTGTGTTCTGATCCTGCCCTTCTGGCTTTCTCTTTATTCTGGGTGTGTGTTACAAATGGATATGGAGGTTTAGATAAGTGCTCAGGCAGCAGGCAGTAACTTTATTGAGGCGGGCAGCACCCCAAAACTCACTCTCATTCATAAGTTCTTTAATAATGGCTGGCTTGGTCTACTATAGAATGAATTATTTATTTAACCCATACAAAACTAACAGACATAAGACTTAAAACAAACTAATACTACACAGTAATAAGGACAAAAAGAGACTATTAGTAGTTCTCCGTGTGGCAGACTTGAATCATTCATGCCAAGCTCACAGGCTCTGCATTTCCTTGGGTGGTGACCTGTGCACCTTCCTTGCCCCTTTTCCTTCTTGCCTGACCAATGTTCCTGGGTTGTACACCTGTGCCTGCTGCCTGTCTTTCCATGTTCACTGGGACTGAGACAGCAGGTCCAATTAATTTTGCATTCTCTCATTTTTTGTCTGTATAGGAGACACTTCATAATTTGCCCATGGTTTTAGGTTTGGGCAACACAGTTATTATGCCCAAAGCACATCATAACTCCAGTTTGCTGCCTTCTGACTCTTGCCAGAGTGCTGGTCATTAGACAGGGAGGATTTGGGAAGAAAAGCTGATAAATCATAAATTCCTGTGCAAGATGAATCACAAGCTATTATGTCTTTTTCAAACACGTAACTGCAAGCTGTTACATCAGTGCCAATCTGTGGCATGCAGGAAGAAAGTCCCTTTCAGTTATCATGTACATACAGGCTCTTCTGCATTTGTCTGGGCATCAGCTGAATTGACAACGTAATTGCATATTTTCCCTGCTTGACTCCTGGAGACTTTACTTACTTGATCCTGATGTACTGGAATGTGCTCCAAGACAGGGATGAATGGGAAGGGAAAGAGTTCTTTTGATGGTAGAAACTCAGATTTTTTTCAGCCTATATTTTATATAACTGTCACCTTTCTGGCATTTTCCTACAATCTCTGCTATGGAAGTAAATTGTGGTGTGAAACTGAGCCTTACTCTTTGAATGCCAGAAGAAGAGCCAGGACTTGCAGAGTTTTCCAGTCTTGCTCTTTCCTTTGGGCTCTGACCTTGCTCCTTATTCTGGCAGCTCTTGGCAAACTTGATTAACTGCAAAGAGGGTTTTGTGACAGGATCTTCATCCCGCATCTATGTTTTTGCCAACTCAATCAAAACAAAGATGGGCTGAGATTAGCACCTTGCACTCTTCCCAGCACTCTGGGAACTTAGAAATTAGTTGCATTTTTGATCATAATTAATATAGAGGCTTTCTTATAGACCTGTGCTAATTGTGTGCAAGTGATCTTGGAGCTGTGCTGAATCTCAGTAAGCAAACAACAGTAGCAGTTTTATGGGCTACCAAACTGACAATTACACAAAGTCTGGCAAAACCTCTTCTGTTGGACTTTTTTTCAACGTCAAATGCTAATATGTCAAAAGTCTTGGTATACTAGGAGCGTTGCCTTGCACCTTGATCCATCCTGGTTCATAATCCTGACTTTTCATCAAAACAAAGGTTATTTACTGTTTTCTTTTTCAGTGTAGATAGTAACTCCACTGTGTGTATGTATATACATTTTATGTTTATGTATGTATCAGTAGAAATGTAAATTTTCCTGCACAGATGCCATGTTGATCATGTCAGATACTGACTTGACTTGACAACTGTGTGCAAAAATGATGCTGAACAGGTGATCCTAAAGAGAGGGGCAGCTCTGTTGTCTGGCAGCTGTTCACCTGGGGCAGGCTGAGCCAAGGAAGTCCCCTGAAGCATTGAGAGCAGGAACAACTAAAGCAGCAGGGAACAGCAAGATATGTAAGTATGTGTTGATTGTTTTATTTTCAAACTTCTGTCTCTGCTTTTATCCTTTTAGACTGTTTTGGTGTGAGACATGTATTCTGGTTACTGGAGAGTGCAAAATTATGAGGGGAAGGAATCAGTGATCATTGTGGCCAGTAAATAGGGTCTGAGCTTGGCTGGAGAGCCCTAGGACAAAGCATTTCCACCTCAGCTCAGTGCTGGGTTGCATGCATTCTGTTGTCCCTCAGCCTGTTTCTGCCCCTTCTCCCTGACTCTGAGGCTTCCTGCTCTTGGGAGAGAAATTGGGTGAGGTTTGGTTGCTGTGCATGCCTCTGCTGCCTTCAGGGTCCTGTTTGTTCCAAATGCCTCTTGTACTGTCCCTAGTTAGTGAATCTCTCTGCCAGGAGCTCTGGCTGTTGCTTTAGCGTAATTTGCACAGCTTAAGCCCTTTCCCTGGCTATCCTTTCTTCTCATTTCCCATTTGTGCCGGCTGCCTGCTCGAGCGGCTGCTGTCAGCACACAGTGGAAAAACACCGATCCCAGAGAAACGCACCATAGCGTATCAGCAGGAATTCCTGGGCTGCTTCTGGGCTGCCTCTTTGTCACAGGAGCTCAGCCATGTCTTTGTTTTCTTGCCAGCGAGGCAGAGATGCTGCAGGTTTGTTTGGAGCTTTACTCATCTTATTTGCTCGGTAACCAGGGCAGTTGCCCATTGTTTCACTCGCGTTTTTGTTGTGTGTTTTTGAGCGCCGCGAGGCACAATATCCTCATGCTGGCAAGAATAAGTTAATGCATCTCTCTTAGCCAGCAGCCTGGGGACTAAAAATTTCTGATTTGGGCTGCAAAAAGGGAAGGGAAAGGAGCTGGATTTCCCCCAGCAATGCAAAACACCAAAATTCAGCCCATTTGTCTGAGCTGCGTGGTCCCGAAGGGGGTACTCTGATCTGGCACATCAGTCTGCCACAGACAAAGGATAGTTGATTTTTGTAAATTGGTGCTGCGATCATTTCAATCTGGAAGGAATAAACATGCAGACAGTCTGGCGGTGACTGGGGGTGAAGGGCATGTGACCTAGGAGGTGGTTCCTCTCTGATTTGTGTAACAAAGAACCAGCCTGTGCCTCTGTATGCCAGCAGGATAAATACACTAATTTCACCAGTGGTTCATGTCAGTACAGCTGCGTGAAAACTGAGCTGTCACTGGAGACAAAACTTTGTCTGTCCTTTGTTGTCATCTTGTGAAAGCTGGGGCAATGAGATGGGGGTGAAGATGAGCAGCCCTGCCTGGGCACCCCTCTGGCTGCAGAGGCAGCTGCAGGCATGAGGGCACTGATTCCTGCACATGCAGAAAAGCAAATGCCCTTGATCACTAAAAAGTGAGGAGGTAGGAGGAGAAAAAAGAGCTATGTTTTCTTGGATCAGCCCCCTGTGGAGGCAAAGAAAAGCCTGCCATAAGTTAATGGGCCACTTTCATAAATGTGGGAGCTTTGTGCATGTAGAGTGGCTCAGGCTGTCTGAGCTGATGCAGCTGTCAGCCTGTTTGTCTAGAAAATGCTTTTCTGAAAGGTATGATTATTCTAGACTGTTGAGCAAGTTCTTCTGTGTGAGTGCATTTAAACAACACCAGTGGTGCATGTGGAAAGATTACAAAAAAGAGAGAGGGAGCAACATTTTTCCATAGCCCAGTGAGGGCAGGAGAGGAGGTCGTGCTGCCTTTACAATAAGGATACCTGTAGTGTCTTCTGAATTGCTCAGGTCTCTCACCAGCCTGCATGACACATCCTGTATAGGTGTGCTCTTTTTGGGGAGACTGTTCCTGGGCAGTGAGGATGAGAGCAGTGTGAGGCATGGAGATAGATGCATTCCTGCCTCTGCAGGGACATGCCCTGTGTTGGCTGTGCTTAGGTACTCACAAGACATTCTGGAAGGGTACTTTTTAAAAGCTTGTCTTTGGCCATGGGAAGGACATCCTTCCCCACCCACCCTGGAGTGTGCAAAGCACCCCAAGGCAGTGCTGAGCTCTGGCTCTGTCCTCATCAGGTGTGGAGAAAATTGACAGCAGGCTCTAGGGAGACCCTTTGTTTGCTTGTGTTATTAGCAAGGAGGAGGAAATAATGATTTATTGATGCTTCTGTGATTCTCCTACACCAGGCTATGAAGGAAGAAATTCAGTTTCCTGGGTGATAATCATGGCTGTAATTGACCAGTACCATGTTCCTTGCAGAGCAGCTGGCCTGTGGGGTGCTGGTGGTAGCCCTGGTTCTGTGATACAGTGCCCCATAGCCAGAATGGCCTGTGCTCACCAAGGGTCACTTCTCTGCTCTTCCCCTGCTGCTGCCATTGCCAGGCTGGTGGAGACAGGCTGCTCATAGAGCCCAGCATTTCTCTGCTGCAGTGTTGTTTGATTAAACCAGAAATATCTGATAGAGGGGGTGGCAGCCACACCCTTCTGGGGTGAAGCACTGATGGGAGAATGGGTAATCATCAAATACTCCTTGATCTTCCTGGTATGTTGGGCAGAAGGTGATGCCCCTTGGCCGCAGCCTGGGCACCACCACTGCACACTGACCAAGGATACCCCTACGCTCACCCTGTGAGGGCTGGTGCCTTCCACTGCCATCACTGCCCTGTCACTGCCCTGTCCCTGCCCCTTCTCTGCCTTCCCAGAGTGGCTGTGCCTGCCTGGCGAGCTGGTAACTGGTGAAGGGCACAGTCAATGGCTCACAGGCTGCACTGGCTGCTCATGCCTCTGCCACCCCCCACCATGCAGCCTCAGTGAATCCAGCTGAATTCCTGGGCTTTGCTTGGTCCTCCAACAGCCCTCTGTACAGCAATGCCCTTTGCATGCATTCCCTTCCTTCCCTGTGAGCCTTAGTCTATGAACAGGGTTTCATCTCTGTAGCCCAGAGCAGGGATGAGGGCAGGACTGCAGCATCCTCAGGAATGAGTGCTGGGTGCAGGCAGGATTCCTGTGTCCTGCAGAGTGACTGATCTCCCTAGATTGCATGGGGAGAATAGCGAGGCACTGCCCAGAATTTCTGTGAGCACGTAATCCCTAGGGAGTCCTAGGGAGGAGGAGATCATAGGTGAGACCTTGGCAAACCAGACTTCTGCCCCCTTGCAATCTGCACTCATTTCAACTGCAATATGCTTTTCCATTCATCCCTTTTTAAAAAAACCAGTGCCATTCTGGTTAACCTGAGGAGTGTGCAGATTCCTTTGAATCACATGATCTATCCAGGATACTGATATTGATTTTTTTAACTTTATGACGACAGTGCAGGGGATCCCTGATGCTGGGTGTCCTACAAACCCAGAACGTGAGGCAGCCCCTGTGCTGAAGACCCTGCCATTTCCCCCCTGACCCAGTATGTACCCTCCCAACTCAGCTGAGCAAGGGAGATGTTTTATGAGCAGCATCGGCAATGTCATAAAGTGCAAGTGGCAAGTTAATGCTGCTTTTGTATTCCAGCCCTTTGATAGGGCCCTGTTGATAGAAGGTTGGGAACAGAAACAAAAAGAAAGGGCACAGCAGCTAAAAACCAGTTGTCACAGCACTGCTGCATTAGTGTGGAAATGCTGTTTTATCAGAAAGGAAGCACCTTCTCCATAATAAATGGCATTGCACAGCAAGGAGCAGCTCCATGGGAGCACCTCTCCTGTGGAGGCAGGCAGAGAGAGTGGGATTGTTCAGCCTGGAGAAGGCTTTAGGGAAACCTCATTGCCTCCAGTACTTAAAGGGAGCATATCAAAAGATGGACAATGACTTTTTACATTGGCAGGTAGTGCTAAGATGAGGGGGTGTGGTTTTAAACTGAAAGAGGTGAGGATTACATTGGATGTTGGGGGAAATTCTTTAACTGGAGAGTGGTGAGGCACTGGAAGAGGCTGTCCAGAGAAGCTGTGCATGCTGAGTGCCAGCTAATTATAGCAGAGCCATTTGAAGACTGTTGAGGGTGCAGGTGTAGGGCAGCAGTGGAGGAGGTATCAGAGGGCTGCAATACTCCATACATGCTGCACTGTCAAGAGGGAGATCATGCTAATTGGTCACAGACAAAATACCCAAGTGTGCACACATCCTTGTTAGCTGAGAGCTGCTTCTGCACGCACATTTATTCTTGGTAAAGTGAATATTTTTGCTGATGTTTCTGTTCCTGACTCTCACCAAATCCAGTTAGTCAATGCAATAAAGCTTTATTGGGGCAGTGATAAAACTAAAGCTAATTCATACCCCCAAACCAATGAAGATGCCACTGAGATATGCAGCAGTGTCTTACACTGTTACATGTATGATCATAGACAACAGCAAAAACCAAAATAAACCCCAGAAAATTCTGAACCAAAGATCCTGCAGTTGTTTTTGACTGGCAGACAGCAGAACACTATTTTTCTGTGCTGCAAAACTTCAAGAGACTGACAGTTTTCACTGACCTACAAAAGTACCTTGAGAATTTCAAGTTTAGCTCTGTTTATCAAAGGAATGAGACTAACTTGCTCTTATCTCCAGATTCAGCTCAAGAGCAAATTCTTGGGTTTGTTCAGTGGGCTTTTTTGCCTTAAAAAAATTAAAGGGTTCAACTGGATTTGCTGACATTTCACCTATAAGGAAGTAAGAGGTGAGTCATGGAAGAAATGCAATTCAATAGTGTTTCACACTATCTGCAGGAGAAAAACACCCTTTGCTTTAGCTGCAATTTATAATCCCATCTCCTTTCGCAGCTCAGAGTGGCACAGGCTCCCCAGAAAACACAAAGAAATGGGGACAGGAGGGGAATGTCCTCATAGGACATTATGCTTCAGGCAGCAAAACAGCCATAATCCTGTTTTCCTCACTTCCTGAGGCAGTGAACAAAAACAACCTGAATTCCTCAGACTGTTCACTTCCTATGTGCAAAAGTTGCTCCCAATTCCCTTGGCTCATTACAGGATTGATTTCTTGCATCTACTTCTTCTCGTGCCACATTCACCTGTGTCCACTGTATTTCAGGAAAAGCATCCCAGCACATACCATGTGGGGCAAATCCTGCAGGAATGGAGATGGCCAGGACTCAGCTCACTTCCAGCATGCAGGTCTGGAGCTGCCTAACAGCAAGCAAAGGGTGACAGTAACTCTGAAGCTGTGTGGTTTGCACAATTCATGTGTATGTTTTCTCTTTCCCATCCCTCTAAACTCTTCCAGGTCAGGGCTGATCACCCTTCACCACTCTGAACTCCCTTCAGCCCAGCTACAAGGTTTGTGTGGTCCTCCACATCCAGCCAGTCACGAGACCAAACATTCCCAACAGGGGATTTTGTTGAGAGAACTTTTATGCTCAATCATTAACAGAGTATTAATAGTATTTAAAAGGTTTTAAAGTGACCAGAGCTCAATATGATTTTCAGATCACAAACTCAAAAATACAGTCATGTGTTCATGCATGTAGAAGGCTCAGATGCTGTCCCACATCACTGGGCAATGGTTCTAAGGCAGTGCCCAAGAACACAGACAAGATGAGGCTTCCCAAAACTGGATGTTGGAGAGGTTTCTTTCCATCCCTGATATAAAAAATTATACTGTGCAGGTCCCTTGATACTAACTGCAGAATTATTTCCATGCTGCTGCTGCTATCTCTTGTCATCAAGCTAATGGAAGACAGATACATGAAATAAATTAAAAAAAAAAAAACAAATTAAAGGGGATGCACTTTACAGTTTAAGTCAATAAGGTGATTTTAGGGCAAAAACTTCATTATTTAGAACTTGGCACATCAAGGGACGTTGTTTTTTTTGCTGTCGAATGGAAAAAATCTTCATCTATAAACACTTTGATTTGGGCAGGCTCAGAGAAGTCCCTAAGCTTCCACAGTAAGTAGGTAATGAATTTTTTATGATCATCATTCTTACTTGAGGTGCTGGGATTTCATGCAATTATTCTTTTAACATGCTTAAAATGTGGAATTTCCTGATACTTGAGTTTCTCTCCAAATATTCCCCAGGGACAGCTAAGCCTGAACATAGAGGGAAGGGCCCATGGACCTGCCTTCTGGCAGGTCACTTGCAAGGATGCAAATTGTTGTTCAAGCCATGGTCCATCCATCCCCCTGCAAACACACATCCTTTCCTCAGGAAAAGGAAAAAGGAAATCTGGAAAGGCACGGAATTCACAGAGTTTACACAAAAAAGAATTGTCACCACATCAGATTCAGAGGCTGTGGAGGTTTACATTTGTCTGCTCAGCGAAGAGCGTCAGCTTGATATCTGTAGAAGGCCATCTGGTTTTCCCAGGAGCTGCCCTGGTTCTCACTGCAGCACACAGACACCGACTGAACTCTGCTGACAGAGAGCCCTCTGCCCTAAAAACCTGTTCAACCACCTCCATCCCTCAGGTGCAGGTGGGTGAAAGGCACCTATGTGGTCCATCAAGGTTTTGTTCTCACCTCCAGAGAAAGAGGATGGAGCTCAGCCTCCCAGCCAGTAAGCTCAAGGGCAGTGCAGGGGCAGCAGGCAGTAGGAACAGTGGGAGATGACACCCCAGCTACAGCAGCAGCTGAGGAGGTATGGCCCCAGCACAAACCTCGTGGATAGGCATTCAAAGACCTTTTCATCAAGACATCATCCCAGTAGTTCCCGCCTCCTTGTGGGTGAGTGTCTATCTTTGCAGCTCTTGCCTCATCTACTCCCTCAACCCTTTGGTTTCTGTGCAATATAATAGAAGGTTTGGAGTTGAGGCCTGCCCTAAGGTTTCTGTACTACAAGGCACTGTCCCTACTTGTACTACAAAAAGCCCCCAGAAATAATTAATAGCTATTGCTTAGAAAAGATCTAATCTGAACTTGAAACTAGTGATTTCGAAGAAACGACTCACAGCCTGGAATTATCTAGCATGCCTAGTCCAACAGCTTGATTTTTTTTTTTTTTTTTTAATTAATTATAACTCTTGAGCAGCTGAACAACCTAAAATATCAGCCTATGGTGGCATTTCCAGATCACAGAAAAAAATCAGCACCTTGCAGACCATGTTCACACACACCACCCTAGCCTGAGCAACGACGGGGGACAAAGCAGCACAGATGGTGTCCCCACCATTGGTATGACAGGAGATCTCTATTCAAAAGCACATCCCACTAGCATGAAAGGCAGCCTGAGTGAGAGGAATGAGTTCACTGCACTTGAAGCTGTGTGACACTGCCCTTTTAGCTGGTCCAGATGGACAGCAGGAAGGACATGGGCTTCATAAGAATCAAGCAGCTTCCAAGCAGGAAAGAGTGATAACTTCTAAAGAACTTCAACAGGCAAGCAAATAACCAGGAAAAACAAACCCATGGACCTCACTCTAAAAAGCTGACAAAATCTTATTTCCCCTTCTTGCCTAAGCCTCATGCTAAAAGAGGACACATTCTAGTTCTTTGTTCCCTTAAAGGGAAGCAAACAGCTCTGCCACACAAGCTCTGCATTGCAGGGCATGAACACAGCTGATCTCCCATGAAGCTGGGCCTCCTCTTCCAAGGTGGTGGGTCTTGTCTTTTGGACAAGTCTGTTTGCCCATTAGCACTGATGGAGCTTTCCCCAGAATAGTGCTCAATATCCCTGTGGTGAGAAGAGACACGTATTGGGATGCATTTCCCAACATGAGAATCCCAAACAAGTCCTCCACCTAAGCGGAGCAGCATGTCCAGACCCAGCAGGCTTCTTCCAGCCCCCAGGATCATTCATGACTTAAGACTGGTACAACTTACTCTTTCTGGGATTTCAACAATGTAACAACCAGACTCACTGTAAAAGATAATCCTCACATGCTCATTTGCTTTCAGGTGGGTCATAGCAAAGCTATGGCAAGAGGGGAGATCCTCCAAAAGAGGATCCTGTGCCATGGGTTTTGGTAGCTGTATATTTTAACATGCTCAGAGTACCACTATGGAACAGAAGATGTTATTAATGATTTCTGTTTATCAGTGCTATACACAGTGCTATATACAAGAATTACACAAAGTGTCACACATGAGTGACATTCCTACTCATGGTGGGGGGTTGGAACTAGAAAATTTAAAAGATCCCTTCCAACCCAAACCATTCTATGATTCTAGCCTGTAGATGGATTCCTGTGGACTGTGCTGATGTGCCCTCTGGAAGAGGGTGGAAATGCTGAGCTGTTCAGTAGGATTCAGTGCTCTGTACTGCTGTCTTCCTTGGGATGATCAGACTGAGAAAGGGTTTAAACCCATGTGGGTGAAAGGAGGGAGGACTGGGGAGGATGGGACTAGGGGGATTCATGTGGGAGTACAGGAGGGCAGATGGGGTGTGCAGAGGGCAGGGGTCTATGGCACTCAGAGAAACACTGGCATTCCCATGGAGACAGCAGTGCTGGAGACTTCTGCACTGCTCCTCTTTCCCAGAGAGAGCATGCAGCTTGCTGTAATTTTATATTCTTATAAAATGAGGTGAATTTGCTGAAATAACTTGCTGCTCCTTCTAACCCTCCTTGGAATGTGTTCAAATACACTTTGCTCCATTTCCTCAGTTCTGTAGTTAGTGGTGGTGAAATGCTCCCTTAGGCCATATCCCTAGGCCACATGGGGCTGCTTGGAGGTTTCATCCCAAAGTTGAGTTCTGAGTGTTGGTTTTGTTCTTGACCTGATACTTTAACAAATTTGGTTTTATTTTTAAAGTTTTCCCCAGTTGCTTTCTTCCCTATCTTTCTTGGGAAAACAAACCAACAAAAAAATCCCTCTTAAATTTTTCAAAGCTGAATATTGCAGAAGAGGCCTCTCATCCACACCTTGTTTTTTTTCCCCACAGTGTGCGGTAGCTGTTAATTCACATTTGGTTAAGCAATTAACCAGGATATAAATAATACATAGCATGTTATCACAAAACTGCATGCCAGTGTTATGGAGGCAGGCACTTTTGGCCCTAGTGGTGAGGGCTTCCCTTCTGTGCTCTGCAGCCCCTTAAGGCCAATTAAAGTGCATCCTTGATGAGAATCCAGCCGCTGCTTGGTTGGATAAAATAGTTGCTCTGATGCAGGGAGTGGGGGGCCAAAGTAAGTGAAAGAGGAATTTAGTGTTCAAACACTGCAGTGAGCACTGGAGTCTGAGCATTCCCCTCCTCCCCTCATGCATGGGCTGAGGCTGGAGCAGTGGGGCTGAATGGATGGTGCTGGCACCAAGGGCAGCTCATGGGAGACCTGTGGGTCAGAGACTCAGCTCTGTAAAGGTCTTTTCTCCTGAAGGCATGTCAACTGTTGATAAACAAAGCCTTTTAGAGTGTCACAAGTGTAGAAACCTGCTTTATCTTTCTGGTCCCCTTCCACCCTCCTCTCTGAGCTCAAGGAGTGGTGTCTTTGGTATTTCTTCTTTCAAGGTTGCTGTTTATTTTAACTGCAGTAACAAGTGCTAAACTGGCTGGCAGGAGGAATAAATGTGACAATTTGTGTGGAGATTTAATAAGTCCAACTGCATTTTGACCACAATAACCTCCTGCAATGTTATAGTCTGGGGACAGTGCCCAGGCAGAAAGGGACCTGGGGGCACTGATGGACAGCAGCTGGACATGAGCCAGCAGTGTGCCCAGGTGGCCAAGAAGGCCAATGGCCCCTGGCCTGGATCAGGAATGGTGTGGCCAGCAGGAGCAGGGAGGTCATTCTTCCCTTTTACTCAGCCCTGGTGAGGTCACACCTTGAGTGCAGTGTCCAGTTCTGTCCCCTCAGTTCAGGAAGGACATTGAGACACTGAGCACACCCAGAGGAGGCAACAAGGCTGGTGAGGGGCTGAGGGAGCTGGGGTTGTTTATCCTGGAGAAAAGGAGACTCAGGGGTGACCTTATCACTCTCTACAGCTCCCTGAAAGGTGGTTATAGCAGGTGAGTTTGGTCTCTTTCTCCAGGCAGGACTGACAGAACCAGAGGTCACAGTCTTAAGCTGCACCAAGGGAAGTTTAGGTTGGATGTCAGGAAAAAGTTTTTAGCTGAAAGAGTGATAAAGTACAGGAATGGTCTGCCTGGGGAGGTGTTGGAGTCGCTGTCCCTAGATGTGTTTAAAAAAAGACTGGATGTGGCACTCAGTGCCATGGTTTAGTTGCGGTGTTAGGGCATGGGTTGGACTCCATCATGTTGAAGGCCTCTTCCAACCTAGCCATTCTGTGATTTGGAAAAGATGCTTCAAATTACAAAACAAGTATAAAAACCATCAAGAAAAAAGTGAGCAAAAAAAGAAACAAACATCAAGAGCTGATAGACTCTGAAGACCACCAGATTTCAACTGTCACATTCAGTTGTGAATTTGCTCCACAGTAAGGCAGCAAGAGCAGAAATAATTTGGCTTGGGATAAGCCTGGCTTTGCAGGGATCTCAAAACCTCCCTGCAGCAGGCTAAGTATTCGAGGCTGCTGCATGGTCCTGAAGCTTTGTCTCTGGTCTCCCTGTTGGGATCGTTGGACTTTGGTGCTTGTAACAGTGACTTTCTTTCCCAAACATAAACTCTGGGAGTTTACTGTACTGTAGTCTCTCCTGCAATAACCTCTGGTGCAAAAGAACCTCAGCTGAAGGGCACAGTAATGTTTTGGATGTTGTTTTACAGGTGCTGGAGCAGGATGTGGTTCTGCAGTCCATTGACCGTGCCATTGAGGCTGTGCACAATGCAGCCATGAAGAATGGGGGAAAATACAACCTGGAGCAGAGGGATGTCCTCCAGTAAGCATGATGGGCATTTGGGAGTGCTGGCGGATGGAGGATGGTCACAGTGTCATTCTGTCCTTGGGGGATGTTGGGTGTCATTGGTTTGAACCCCTGTGCTGCAAAGTGCTGCACTCAGAGAACTTCCCAGTGTTTGAGCTGCTGCTGCTCCTCCTGACAACTGTGTCCAGCAAAGCAGAGCTTTGGCCTTGCTTCTCTATCTCTGTGCATGCCAAGAAGAGGAGATTCTCAGCCACATTGTAGGCTTAGAGGAGAAATCCAAAACCTTTCTGGCTGCATTTTCTCTGCTTTACCAGCCAGGAATTGTAGAGGTTTTTGGCTTGTGACACAAGGTCTTTAGTATGTTCTCAAATAATTGCTTGTGAAGAGAATTTTTGTTTTCTCTGACACCTCAGACTCTGTGCTGAGGCGTGCTGGTTTAATCTTGGTTGAACAGCAATTCTAAAGTGCAGGCAATTTCTGAAGCTTGCAGTGCAATATGTGACTCTCCCCCGAGGAAGAGGCATTTTTCTCCAGTGAACTGATGAATAAATTATGTGCTCTTGCAAAGACTCTTCCTTCCTCCCCCAGAAGTGCTTCCTTAGTTGTTAATGAAGCTGGAGTTGGTTTTCAGAGTAATGCAGCCCATTCTGGTATATATAGCCCAAATGCAATAAATCATTAAAAAATAATTTAAATGTCGCAGCCTGGTCACTCCCTTGAGCTTTGCTTTTCCTGATGTCATCATTCCATTTCAGAAAACTGATCCATCACCGGAAGGAGACTGTGTCCCGTAAAAGCCACTCTCCCACGCCGCAGGGGACGGTGATGACGCAGTCCTCCAGTGACCACCACCTGGATGTGTCCCGGCAGCCCAACGGCGTGTGCCGGACCGGCTACGAGCGGCACCACAGCCTCCCCAACACCGAGTTCGAGGGGGACGACGAGGGGCTCTATCAGGTATCAGTGGACACTTGCTAGCTTCCTCCCTTGGTGCTGTGACATGTCCTGTTTAATAAAATGCCTTTGCAGCTGAAGTTACAAATCAGGTGTTTGTGCTGCTGACCTGGGATTACTGCAGTGTAAAGTGTTGGTGTCTCTAAGAAATCTGGGACAGTCCCTCTGCTGTTACATTTGTCGTGCTTTTTGGAATCCTTGAGGGTCCATGGTTTTATGGTAACGTGAAATCCACTCTATACCGTGTGACTATCTCTTGGCAACTTTCTAAAAGAGTTGCAGGCTCCCTGGAAAATGCTTTGAAAAGCAGTTTTGACATGAGCAGTAAAGCTCCCTCCAAACACTGAGCAATGCTTTATTTCCCCCTTGTTATGTCTGCACATTGGTCCTTAAGCATTTTATCTGCTGTGGCTGCCTATTTATACTACTCAAAATAAAAACCCAAAAAAACCCCAGAGATCCTGCTTTGTCTGAAGGTTGCTTATCATGATGAATTAGAGGCAAATTGCAGGAAATAATATTTAAAGCAGATCTTTTTTTATCTGAGCGACACCCAGTTCCAAGGTTACAGTGTGGCGTCAGTGAGGCTTCAAAGTAGCAGCCCAGGATGAGGCTGTGCCTGTTGGGGATGAATGATGTGCCAGATTTTCCTGTGTAGGTGTAGCTGGATGTTAGGGCTAAAGGCGCCAAGCAAGGATGAACATGAAGATTTTTTATTTCTCCTACAGATGAACACATACACTGTAATTTTTCTTCATCTCTCTGGACTGAGTGTTGGGAGGTATTGTGTTTATAAGATGCTGATCTGCTGTCACCCCCAGCAGATGAGGCTTGTTTTACACTTGAAGAACTGTGAGTCTGGGGAGATGAAAGGTAGCTCTCGCTCACTCTGGCTGAACACAGCAATTCCTACAAACCCCATTTTTCTCCTCAGTATTCATTTTTGTTCTTTGGCAGTCAAACTAGCTCCATTTTCAAGCTTGTGCATTATGGGCTGAGCAAATGGGGCACCTTACAGCCCATTCTCCACGCTGAGTCCCTGTCTTTATCTGGTCTGTGGTTTGGTTGCTTGCCAAAAAGGAGGAAGATGAATTTCCTTGGTTGACAAAGAACTGTTTCTGTCTGGGTGGCACTGGGGATGCAGTTGAAGGGCTTCCAGCTTAGCCCTGTGCTGAAAGGGCTCCTTGAGATTTTAACTGCTCGGTGGATTTCCTGAGTGCTTTGAAAATACAAAGTGGAGGAAGCAGCATTGCTTTCTTCCACTGGTTATGCAGGAGCCTCAGAGGAGACCTACTGAAATCTAAACTTTCTCACTAGCTCCAGAGGAGCAGAGGTCTTGGCATGTGCTTTTCATTGCTTGGGATTTTCAGGTGCATTCAGTGTTTGCATTTGAAAACCTAAGCAAAATCTGAGGTTTCCTCTCCGTGGTTTTTCTCCCAGGACTGAACTGGCTGCAGTAGTTGGTGAGGGCATTTGTGCTTCAGCTTTTATTGTCAGCATAAGGTGGGAGGCTGGGGCTGCTGCCATACCAGCTGCCAAGGGTGGAGGTTGGGCTTGTGGAGTATTTTAGTCAGTCTGCTGCATTTGTGCATGCTCAGTGAGTTTGTGATGCTCATCTCCAGAAACCTTTGCTACAGACCAGCGTGTCTGGCTTGGCAGAGTTTGCCTGGAGGAGGTAGTGGGTGGGAGATTGTTCATTTGTTTTACTGTTTTATTATTTTACTTAAAGGGTACTACTGTAATAACATTGTTCCCAGGAGTCAGAGTGTGATGTTCTCTGCCTGCTTGGCTGCGAAGGGAATGGGAGCGTTGTGATTGAGTCAGCTCTTGTCTGTGAGCAGCACAGGGAGCACAGCCTGCTATCAGTCCTTGCAAAAGGGTAAAGGACAGGCAGCAGATGTGTAACATCTGTGGGTTCCACACAAGTGCAGTTGCTTCTCTCTAAACCTTTGGTAAGGCCCCTCATCTTTTCCCCTCTGGACAGGTGGGATCTGAACTTCAAGGACTCTTGCATGGTCACCTTGTGAATTGCAGCTGCACAGAGGAGGGGTGTTTCCCTTTGGGGCTTCTGGTGTTGTACATCCTCCTGTTGGTCCCAAGCAGTGGCTAGGATGTGGGGTGGAGCGGGGGATGACCATCAGTTACACCTCATACCTCCTAACCATGAAGCTTGGGCAAGCACTGGGCAAGTCCTGTGGTGCTTCATGTTCTTCTCACAGCTGCTTGTACTGTGGTGTGTGGCTGTCTAAACTGGCAGGGGCTGAGCTAGCATTATGTGTACATCTTTAATTTGAGCACTAGCCTGTAATAACTGTGTTAAACTTGTGTGGTAAATTTGGAAGGGCTAATGAAGCCATGGAAATACTCCAGAATGACCCAACCCTCGCTATCTCCAAACAATGTCACGCATCTGTGCTAAGCTCTGAGCCTGCCTGTCTGCTAAATCCCACTGCCTCAGTAATCGTGGCTGTGCTGTGCCAAGCAGCTCTGACTCGTGCTGTCAGCCCCAGCACTCTGCAGACAGGGCTCTGCTTTTAGCACAGCTGAGCTTTCTGGATTTGGGGCCAGCCTGCCAGCCATGGCAATGCAGAGACCCCTCCTGATCTGCTTGACCTCTCTCAGCTGTGCAGTCTCTTTTTGGACCAACACAGATAATTTTTGAAGCTGTATGCAAGTATCAGATAGCATTCCACCCAGAGAACAATGTGGGGTGGATTGACAAGAGCCAAGAGTGCAGGCAGGGAGTCTGCAGCAGTGGCTCATGCTAATTCACCAGCTGAAGGCGCTTGTAAATAAGTGACTTTTTATATGACATGGTATAAGGTTGGATGTGTTTTGTATTGGGTGGGAAAGGAACTAAAAGATCCTTTTTTTAAAAGTTTTTGTGCAAATTGCTGTCTTCACTTGTCTAGTGGATCTAGACATGGGCTGTGAGCACACTGTCAGCTTTTGGCATTGAGTCTTGAATATTTGAAGTGACTTTTGAAGGTGTTTTATTTACATGAATATCTTTGCTCCCATTTCAGATAAAGTTTTTGCCCTTCCTGGATCTGGGGGAAAAAATATTTTTCATTCTCCTTCTACTGAGCTACATAAGATAGAGACAGTTCAGGGGCCTGTCTCAGATTTTCGCTGTGGGGTGACAGAGCTCCATGCCCTGTGTGGTGTTCATATAGGTCTATTGAGCAATGACAGGGCACAGAGAAGCTTCTCTTCCAGGGCTAAAAACCTGGAAATTTTTCACTTGTGATGGACTGAATGTCATTGTAGATTCCAAAGAGTTTAGAGCCAGGTTACCCAAGGCATTCAGACCATCACCTGCTTTCCCTTCCTGTGCTGCCCTGGGAGGTTTGGCCATAGACAGTGATTGCAGTATCCCACAAAAGCAGAGGCACATTTGAGGCAGCAGGCTCTGAATCCCAGCAGTCCCAAGAGGTCCCAAAGAGAGTCTCCTGGCCCTGAGCTGCTGGGCTGTGGGGACTGGTGTATTGATGCAATGTTCTCCCACCTAGCTTGGCTGCTGTGTTCAGTGATGCCCTACTGATTAGAGGTTAACCCCGAGGCTGCACCTCACTGGGGTAATTGTGAGTGAATGTGATGTTGGTGATCATGGTGTTTAGATCTGGCAGGAAAAGATGGGTGTAAGAGTGGGGGTCTGGGGCTTGTACACTGCTGGCTTGGCAATCCTAGAAGAGACTTGCATGAGAAACCCCAGATATGGAGAGTTAATGCAACTCCCTGGCAAAGCTTTTCCCAGTGCATCTTGCTATAGGCAGCATAGTATTGCACAGAGGGTCAAACCCTGTTTTCTCCCTGCATGAGCAGAAATAGCTTTGCAAGCGTGGAAAAGGCAGTTACACATTTCCAGTCCTTGCTTTGCCTTTCTGCAAGGGTATTTGTAGCTGCTGTAATGGATCTCTACAGAAGAGTGTGTAAATACGCACTCTGTTTGCTGCCTCTGTGGAGCTATTGAGAGTAATGTGGAGACATGGTAAGTGTGTGGGATTGCATTTGGAATAAAGGAGGAGTAAATGCTTGACAGGTCTACACGACATATGTGCCGTGTGCTGCTGAACACAGCAATTAAACAAGGGCTGCTTTGCCTGTCACAGGGAGGGGATGAAGTCAGTTTGAGTCCTGCTTTGTTCTTCTAGGAGGCCGCCCATTAGCATCTGTCCTCCTGAGAAAGCTGCCCCAAATGACAAGAGACATGTAAGGACAAATCTATACATGCACGTGAGAAAGATGCCTTCGTGAAAGAGAATATCTTTATTGTCAACCTCCTTTGATTGCTCTGAAATCTTTCCTTGTAGATCCCACCACAGGCTCGTCGTGCTGCTCCTGTCACCCCCCCACCTCCAGAGAAGCGCAAGAACACACAGATTGCTGCTCCCATTAAAAGTAAGGACAAAGTGCTCTCCAGGTCTTGGGCATGAAACAGATACTGGGTGGTGTAAATGGCATGAGGCCTGAATGCTTCTGCTTTGTGCTTAGATGAGCATCCTTACCCATTCTCTGAATTCCTATATGATTTATATCCTTACAAATATATCTATTAAATATATATAGCCTAGATTCATGTAGGTTTTAATGCTAGTGGTCTTGAGCTAGGGACCAGTGCTCCTTCAATCCTGTTCTGATTTGGAAGGGTCTGAGCAGCTTGTGGATGGATGCCAGCTACAGCATCCCCCTGCTCCTTCAGTGTCTGTGGCTCTGGGAATCATAGTGCTCTCTGAGAAGCAGCTCTCTGCCTGCTCATGTAGCTAGTCTGGCTAGTGCACAATGTCAATGGTTTAAGATCCTTTTTCTCCCACAGACACCATGGCTGTCCTCAATAAGGCGGAGGGAGTGTTCCCTTGCAGTGCAGTGTGTGATACTTCACCATGGGAACTCACTGGCTTTTAATGCAGTCTCAAGTCTTGTTTTTGACTCCCAATCTGTTGAACACTTTCTTTGTACAGTGGTTGAATTTCCATGAATTCAGTGGCTGCTGCCTGTAAGGAGCAGTAATAATACCAGGGACACACCTGCCTATGTGCTGCCCACAGGCAGAGGAGCAGCTAGTGAGAAACACTCGAGAGCAGGTCAATGGGGTCAGGACTGGAGCTTCTCCATCTTCAGTGTGGTTGGGCTGACAGAGCAATGCTTATCCTTCTGACATGCTGCCAGCTTGCCCAGGTGCTGTGCTGTGCTGTGACAGTGATGCTGTTGGTGACACTCAGCCCATCTCAAGCCCACTTGTGTCCCCTTGTGTGGAGCAGGGTAGAGCTATTCACTTGCAGACCTGGGACCACCTTCCTTAATGGTACTTAATGCTATTGAGCCATTTTTCACTGGAGTAGTGGGAGTTTGCAAAGGTCAGTTTCCTTCAACTCATTATTTTGATTTAATGAAGCATAGGGGGAGCTATGATTCATGGATGATCCTCTGTGAGGAGGAGAAAAAAGAGGGATGCTGAACCTGTGTGGGAGTGAAGGGCCCAGTTTTTCTGCCTAGCTGGTGTTTACTTTGGGAGGAGTGGTGGATGGACTAGGGGAGGGCTCCAAGCACTGATGAAGCAGGAAGGGTTGGAGTTGCCTGCAGAAGGGCAGCAAAGGCATTTCACATCAGTCCCACTGCTCCTTCCTTTGGGTATGTGTGTTTGTGAGTAACTGCCTTCCATGAGAGCTGAGCTTCCCATGGGTGCAGCTCCTTCTCTTCCAGCACTAACATCAGCTGCTCTTGGGAAGCTCCAGCTAGCCCACTGTTTGTTCAAGTAATTGTTTACATAGTCAGGGAAGAACTTGGATACATTTCTGCCCACCAGAAACTAATGGATAAGATTTAGCAGAACTATATATAAGACCAGGTTAAAGGAAAAAAATCTCAATATGTCTTTGCTTGTTGTGGATTTTTTTCCTTTGGAAAGTGAGACTCCCACTACTAGAGCCAGTCAAAACTAGAGGCTGGGGGGGAAATGCAGTAGAGCAGATAGTGTGGAGGCTAGTGAAATCAGTGGGTGCTAGCAGGGCTGCAGGGCTCGTGATCAAATGGTGGAGAGTGCTGAAAGGGAGGGACTAAAGAGGTTGTCAGTCAAGTGTTTCCTCCACTGTCAGTGCTAACCATGAAGTCTGTGCAAGAGGGAGGTGCAGGCTTATGTGTGAAGCCTTCTGTGTCCTGCAGTTCTGAGGCACCATCTTTCAAAAGTGAGGGTTTATGTCCTTAATGCAGAAAAAGCCTAACCCAGGGGGAAAAGACTTTCTGTCCCTTAGTTCTGTCCATCTCTCCTCCCTTCCCCTGTGTAAAACACTAAGCCCTTTGAAAGGCATTCATCTCAGCAGAGTAGCTTTCCCATTTCTAAAGAGGTGATTGTGTGGGAATGCTCCAGAGAGAACTGGTACAATTTTGCTTTGAGATAAGTGAGGCAGGAAGAGGAGTTAAATTGCTCTGGTCGAATGCACAATGAGCCTTTTAATGGACTGTGCTGTAGCAATTTGGGTTTTTTCTCTTTTCCTTTGATGCTGTTGCTAAGGCATGTTTAATTGTTCCCTTTCAGATGCTGTTGAAATAATTCCTGGGTCAGCCTCTAGTGCCTCCTCTATAAGCACGACATCCCTGGATACGTTGTACACTGCTTCCTCTGTATCGGAGAGCGCTCTCCCCACAGCCACCTCCAGCCCTGCCAACACCCCGCCCCCTGTCCCAAGCCGCAGCGTCCACACCACCATCACTCGCAATTTGGACAGCGGCTCTGTCGCCCATTCCCGCTATGGGACCTCCCCAAAGGATACCAGCAAATCTCCCCAGTCCAAGAGGGTCGCCCCAGCACCGCCAGCTGAAGGGGGGACCCAGAGGTCCCACAATGTGGATGGGGAGAAGACTTCTCAGGTAAAGAAAACTGCCCCGGCCCTCCCTGCCAGCCTGGATGCCTTCAGCAGCCTCTGCCTGGAGGAGAAGAAGGCGGCTGGGCTGGAGGCGCTGCCAGCAGAGCCCGGTGGCCTGGTGGCCTCCGTGCCCAAGACCATTGGCGCCGAACTGATCGAGCTGGTGCGCAGGAACACCCACCTGAGCTACGAGCTGTCCCGCGTGGCCATCGGCATTGTCATCGGCCACATCCAGACCTCTGTCCCTGCCACCAGCAGCATCATGGAGCAGATCCTCATCTCCGTGGTGGAGAGTAAGGTAATGTGTGCCAGGCTGGAGGGGGGACTGCTGCACACCACCTCTGAGCAGGGATAAGGTGTTGTGAGCTCAATGAGCTCCTGGTGTTTGGGATGGGAAATACAGTGAGATCCCAAATGGAAAGGTGCTAGATGGGGGTAAATGGGAAACCAGGGGTTTAAGGGGTTTAAGCCAGGTCCTAGTACTGTTAGCAGAGAAGTGGAAAACAGGTGAGTTTATTCTCCAGATGAGCTGCAGATATACAACATAACCCTGAAGCATTATCTTGAACGTGTTCTAAATAAAGCTTATGTCAAAATAATCCTATATTTCTCCTTCTGCATCAGTCATTGAAATAGTGAAGTGCACCTGGGCAGCCTTCTGCTTTAACTGGAGGGATAATAAATTTCATCTCCCACTTGCTTAGTGCAGCCCTTAGGAGTGTGCATCGCATAAACTTCTCAGATTGGAATTCCATTGCTAATGGCAAGATTATAATGAACTGTTCAGAGGCATTTGAATATGGAGAACTAATGACATTCAAGTCATAATCTGGTTGACTGTTTGCACTGAACAGAGGGCCCTATAAGCAATCATCAAGTCTGTGGCCATAACCCAGTGGTTAATTGCTTCCTTCTCCAATAACAATGCCCTGTCAATATGTGATCTAGATTCAGCAAAAAAATTTAGCTGTTTCAAGCAGATGTTCTGTCTCTATCTTGCATGCTGAGAAGTTCAGTTTTCTGATATTTGCATCTTGTCCAAGACTTGAATATTATTTTTTCATGAATACCTGTACTCAGGGTACAATAAGCTTAATTCCACAGAAGTTATTTAGTGCCAGGTATCTGCAGAGGAGATTTGAAAGCCTCAATTTCATGGGCATTGCTGCAGACCAGCCTGAAAAGGATGGGAAAAAGTGATGCTGGTGCAGGGAGGAGTATGGATCTTCTAGTAACTGATATGATATCTGTCATCTAGGACATCTGTGGGATTTTTAAATGACCATTAATGTATGGAGACACAGCAGAAGATTCTGTCCCATCTCATAATGCCTCAGCATACCTATCTTGAGCAGTACTGATTTCAGAAGGAGAGCCTGGATGAACTTGCACTGTGCTCAGGTGTGAGTGTTGTGGATCTGGTGTGCATTTTTTCTCAGTGTCCCACGGAGGTGATACAGCTCTGCTGATATGTGGGGGCCTGGTGCCAGATGAGGTTGCTCACCTGGTGTAGGAGACCTGCTCTAACAGTTGGAAGGGTGGTCACATGTGCTTTTGTGGTAGCTGCACTGCTATAGCTTCGCTAGTGTGGTTTAGTGATACAAATTATTATTGTTGACTGTGTTGTTCATTAAACCAAACCCTTCCACAGTCTCAGGGGTTTCTGTGTAGAATTGTTGCTGAGTTGTCAATTCTAGGTCAAGAAATTTTTTCTTTAATTTGTAGTTTCTGAAATCCCTCTACTCCCTAGTCCATGCAAATACATGGGCAACTCATCTCTTGCATATTTTTCTTTGACTCCCTAAAGCAGAGTGAGATATCAGCTTTGATTTAAAGCTTTGGTCTGCTCCTAGTAGATACCGTACCTGCTTCAACCTTTTGTATCATATTCTTTAATTAGTTCTATCCTTTCTATTCCTATTCTAGTCTTAATTTAAAGTCAGCTCACTGGTTTACTAAATCAATTCCAGAATCTATTACCTTGCTTCTATCCCCAGTGCCTTCTGAAGGTTGAATAGTACTTCATCTTATTTACCTTGCTGCTCCTTCAGCATGGAGTCTGTACAGGCACATGGTTTTTTTAGAGAATAAAAGATGTTGGGACAGCATCCTGCTGCTGCTTTTTGAGAGGTAGTGTAAGACTAATGTAAGACTAGGGGAACAGAGAGACAAGGAGGGTGCTGAGGAGCTCACACCCTAGAAAAGATACTTCTGAGGTACCATATATTTGGGGAACCCTGATCTGCAAGAACCAACCTGCCAGGTTGGCTTCCCTGTGTCAGCATTTGGCCTGGCCTTGGAAGTGGTCCCTCTTCTTGTCCATGAGCTAGCTCCTGATAAATGTCACAGTGACTGGGTAAGATGCACAAAGGGACTGAAACCTCTTTTCAAAGGCAGCATTGCAGTGACTGTCTAAACTAGAGCTGGCTTTCATGGGAACTTGTTGGACATTTGGACATATGTAAAGATGCTCCCTGGTCTTTGGGCTTCTAGAGAATCACTTGGATCAGTAGGTTTTGGTGATGTGGGATTGCCTTCAGCTCTGTTGGATTATCTCCTGTTCTGTGAGGAAGGGATGTCATGTACTGTGGATGTTACGTCTAAGGAGGTTGAGTTTTGCAGATTTGTTAAACTTAGTGTGAGACAACCAATCCTCAAGCTAGTTGCACCTTGAGACGGAGAACTGAGAAACCACTTACCTACTTTTTATTAAAATTGCATTGCTGTGTTGTAGTTGTGACTCAGACCCATCTTCTGGTTGACTTTAATTTAAGCTTGAAAACTGCTGACAAAGATGTGTAATGTAGATTGGTCTTCTAGTTGAGCCCAGGCTGCTGAGTGGGGTCAGACTATTCTTGGATGTGTTGGAGATGGAGGAACAAGTCAGAAAGTTAGTGTGAGAGGTGATGTGTTCCTGGAGGGGGTTTCCCTTACAGTGCTGGGCTGTGACTGCTCCCAGCTGCCCATCACCAGCACCTGTTATTCTCAGCAAGCTCTGACAAACCTCATGGCTAATGTGGCTGAAACCCTCTCCTTCCCCTGAAGCTGCCTTCCTATTCATTCATTGATTCAGCATTGCTTAAAGGACACTTGCTTTTGACAAGACACAAAGGCTGCTCTGGGCTGAGCTTCTTCCCGGGGAGCTCTGTTCCCATCCTCACCAGAGACAAGGCAAGGTCAGCAGGGTGAGTGCTTTCAAGGGTGAGTGCTTTGGCTGGGCTCTTAGGAGGACTCCTCAGTGAAATAGTGTAACAAAAGGGAATCTGGAGGGCAGGAGGAATGCATTAGTGCCTAGGCAGGCCTTTCCCTGGTAATTTCTGGTAGAGTCTTTGCATACAGCCATCCTGGCTGAGCTGTAGATGGTCCCACTCCTGCACAGGGAAGGCTGCAGAGACCTTCCTGAGGCACAGCTGACGTGGGGGTTGAAGCCAAGTGCTGCTCTCTCCCTGTGACACCCACAGGTGTGCATGGCTGACACTGCCTCCCTGCAGAGCTGACCTGCTCTGGATGTGGCTGTGTCAGCTGGGAGCAGACCTGCTGCTGCTGAAGGAGTGTGAAAGGCCTGCCCTGGGACATTTGGCTCAGCTGAAGTCAGGCATCTCTCTTGCACCACGTTTCATCTCATTTAGCAGCTGCTGGCAAGCCTGGCAGTCTGCATGTATTGGGACCAGTGTTAGCTGTCTGATTTCTGTGGATAATGTGGGAATGGTTTGCTACCCAGAGGATGGAGGAATTCCCAGAGCAGTCCCCATGAAATATGTCTTAAAACCTGCTATGTGATTTTGGGGCTCATCTGGAGGGGAGATCTGTGTACCCATAGTAGTGGTGATCCACTGCACTTGCTGGTGGGGTGGAGGGAGTGAGGCATGGGAGTGGGAAAAGAAGAAATGGCCAGGACAGCAGCTGGGTTTGCATGGCAGGTGTGGCCACCTCTGAGCAGTGTGGGTATGATAGAGTTCACAAAATGGTTTTGGGCTAATCAGGAAGAATGAAATCCCTGTAGCAGCTTGTTCTGCTGGGCTGGGGGCAGGGAGCTATATGAAGCAGCAAGATAATGCAAAGTGGCATTGTTAGAAATACTGAAACCTCCTTCTGCTTATGGGCTCTCCAGCAGACTCCTGGAAATGACCATATGAGGATGCTGCAGGTTATAGTAGCTGCCAGGATGTTTAATAAGCAGTGACCTGACCCTGGTGAAGGGAGGGCTGGGAATGGTGCTGAAACTGCACTGAGACAGTGAGAGGTGTACTTACATGGTCAGATGGAAGAGCTTGTTATTGGATTGATCTCATCCAAGTCCATCCAAGCTTGATGCTCAGTGGAGTCATTAAGGGCTGCAGATGAAGGATTGGAGAAAGTAGATTAGTGGTAAGAGGCTGAATAGAATGATCATTAAAATGAATACTCATTAAAATGATCATCTGAAAAGAATCCCAGCAGTGGATTGAGGTAGGATTGGCCCTGCAGTGCTGCAGTGAGGAGGGTGTGAGTAAGGCACGTAATGGAGAGCCTTCTCCCAAGCAGCTGGGACACTTGAGGGCATGCAAGTGACACTGCAGTCCTGTAGATCCTCCTAAGGAGAAGCAGGGGGATGGTAAGATGAAGTGAGTCTCTTAATGTGTTTACTTCTGAGAAATCACCAAGAGGGAAATTCTCATGCTTGTTCTCAGCTTCTGAAAGCTGTTGTGCTCTCTCACAGCTGGCTACCTGTTTTTCTGCTAGGCCACCCCCAGCTTCCCAAAATTTCAGGAGAGTACAGAAGCTTGTGTTAAGCAGGCTGCATGCTTCTTCCTTCATTACCTGCCTGACAAAAATTATGTAAGAAGCAGCAACAAGAAAATTTCTTTCTTTTATAACTGAAGCATGGGCTTGAAGTCCTAAATTAATTCATACCCCAAAGGAAATGACTAACAATTCTGTCTCTAATAAAGCAGGCAAGACATTACTATTAAACATGGAGTGGTTTCCCCAGAGAGGGCTGGAGGGTGGGAGATAGGCAGGAAGGGTGCAGCTCCTGCACTTGGCCATCCAGTGTGTCACAACTGGCACAAGACATGGGCTCATGTCTCCATACAAAATCTATCTGCTCTGCTCCCAAAGTGAAGTCTCCCTAAAGGCATTCTGCCCCTGCCTGCACAGCCAGCCTGTTGGAAGGACTAAGTCTTCTCTGAGATTCCAGGAGATGTCCTGGCTGGTAAGTTATAAAGGCCTTTTCTCATTGAGTGATCATGACTTGTTGCTGCATGCGGTAAGACAGCTTTCAAAAATTTTTAGGAATTTGGTCTCAGTGAGTGGATTTTCCCAGTTTTTGGAATTTCTCAGCTTGGTTCTCTTCCACCTCACTGATCTCCTGCTGCTTGTTGTCACTGCTGCCAAACCCTTGTGTATATAATTTCAACTCTTTCACAAATTAGCCTCTACCTCTCTTAATGGTGCCTGGGCTTATCAACTGTGATCAGCTCAGTTCCCTGTACCAAAAACCTCCCTTCTTGCCTTGCTTTCAGGAAACCAAGTGATTCATGTGATATACTTAGGTCCTAGAGGCTTATCCTAAATCCCAAAGCACAGCAGCTGTTCAGGTGGGTTAAATGCTCCCTCACCACTCTCCTCTTTCTTGAAGGAGAGGAACAGCAAAGGAAAGGCAACTGAAGAGTGAGACCTTCATGGCAAGGGCTGTGTATGCGACAGAAATGGTGGGGATGCAGTTGACAGGAGTTTGAGAAAGGAGTGTGTGTGCTGTAAGATTTATTGAGTGGCTACACACTTCAGAGCTGTGGTGAACAGTGGAGCTCTGCTGTTTAGAGTGAAGTAAAACCAAGGCAGCCCACGATGAATTGGTTCCTGTTCTTGCTGCAGGGGATCCAGGCCTAGAGCAGCTGGCATGGAGAGCACCATACAAGTCCCTACTCTTGAGCCAAGAATTCAGGGCAGATCTGTCCCTTTCAGGCTGGAGGGATGGTTTGGCTTTTCCCATTCTCAGGATGATTTCCAGAATCTACAGAGGGTAGAGGCTCCAAAAGTATGGGATCTGAAATAAAGTGTCATAAACTTACTGGTTTTGTACTGCTAGCTCCTGACTGAATGAGGTCAGCTGCCAGTTGTGAGACAAGATTGCAGGAAACAGGCACCCAAACAACAGCCAGCTGTCAGGGCCCCAGTAACCAGTGGTTTTGCTGTCGTGCAGAACCTGAGTGCGGGGCTGCCCTCGGGCCAGATCTGCCATGATGAGCAGCGGCTGGAGGTGATCTTTGCAGATCTGGCCAGGCACAAGGATGATGCCCAGCAGCGCAGCTGGGCGCTCTACGAGGATGAGAATGTCATCTGCTGCTACCTGGAGGAGCTGCTTCGCATCCTGGTGAGTAAATTCCTCTCTTTACAGGCAGAGCAGAGCAAACAGTGCTGGTGAAGTTCCTTTTTGACCTCCTTCACCCCTGTGTTGCCACTGGATCTGCCTTTTTGGGGGCACAGATTTCTTGTGCATCCTTTACTGTCAGTAAGCCCTACCCTTCTCTGTGGGCTCTGCAGTGCACTTGAGCTGCTTTACTCTCCATTCCACCTTATAAAGCTGTCCTGTAAAGTGTTACTGAGCTGTTCATGGTAGTTTTGGTATTTACCTATCACCTCCAAAAAACCCAACCTCCCACAGAAAACATGGAAGTCTCTGGTGAGGGTTGCTGCACTCCTAAGCCCATTTAAAACATCTTCCACCTAAGATATCCTCTGTTGCTGGGAGGTACCTGTGGGGTTAAGCTCATTAAATGCAAAGAATATTCTCTGGTTGCCTTGAAAGTGAGCTTTAAAGCTGTTTTTGTGAGAAAGTATAAATCATCTCACACATCTCTGCATATAGGAGAGGAACATGCCAAATGTGAGCAGCAGTGGGATTACTGTCCCAGCACTCTCACTTGTTTGTGCAAGGCCATCTGTGTTTGGGGATGATTTGGGAACTGCCCTCAGTGCAGTGACATGGTCTGTGTTAGGGGTACTGGTGTGGGGTTTGCTCTGGCACTATTTTATAGTCGTCTCCAATTCTGACATAAACAGAACAGGTAAATTTTCTGTAACAAATGCCAGGGTCTTTGTTACTCTGCATACAGTCTGTGCTGCCTTGCTGTGGCCTGCAGGGCAAGGCTGACTGGGGTTTTGTGCAACCATTTCCTCATAACTTAGGGGTGGGAGGAGTTGTACTTTTCAGGATGGGAGTAATGCTGATACTGCCCTGTGTAACTGTGTGATGCTCTCAATCAGGTGCTGTTTGGGTCATGTTTTAGATACTTTCAGCCCAAGATGTGCTCTTTGGCAGAGGTGTTTCTCAAGAATCCACTTTGATGATGAAGGGTGGTGGTTCTTGACCTGTTTCTGTGCCTGCCTTCAGTTTCTTTGTGAGATGTTTGGGCTGCTGAGATCTGAAAGCGAGTGGACTCCCTCGAGGTCCCTGCAGCAGGCACCTTCTGCTTTGATGTGTCACTGGGTTACCTGTCCATTCCTTCTTCCAGACAGATGCAGACCCAGAAGTTTGCAAGAAAATGTGCAAGAAGAATGACTTTGAATCTGTGCTGTCCCTTGTGGCGTATTACCAGATGGTAAGGTGGCAGAATGCATCAAATCTCTTTTTAAGATTTCCCTGAAGATGCAAAGGAGCAGGGTTGGTACAATGAATGTATATAAGATGTTTCCCTTGGATTGGTCTCACTGAAACTGCAGCATATCCCTTTTGAGTGCTGGCTAATGTCAATGTTATGCATGAATGTTGTGTGAAAGAGCAGAGGATGCTGTAGACTTTGAAGCAGAAGCTAGCACTTGGCAAGGGTAAAGCTTGCTGCTTTTACTGGCCCATTGGGGACAGCGTTGGCATCACTGGTACCTAGAGGAAGGATTTCAGAGGATGCCTTGGGAGGTCTGACAGGCTGTGATTGCTCTTCTTTTAATTGATGCACTTCTGTGCATTAGTAAATAACGTTGCTTAGGAAAGTAGGTAGTGAGGAAGGAAATCAGTATTTAGAGGAAGAAATAGAAATTTTGTATTAAACACCTATGTAGTGTTGCTTTGTCCCTCTCCTTGCTGGAATGTTCTGTTGTAGGACTCTGTGGGAGTAAAAAAACTTGTCCCCATCTTGTCCCTAAGTCCCCAGCTACAGCACATCAAGTTTTGTGGCATTTTGCTTTGTCTGTGTCTGAACCCAGGTCTCAGCATCAGGGGGCTGTAGCATAGCTGAGAGCAGTGGGAAGGCAGGCTGGGCATAACACAGCCTGCTGACTTTGACTGCCTGCTCTTCTCTGACCCACAATTTCAAGGAGGCCTGACCAGGTAGGGAGCAGTTGGGTGTCTTGTCCTTGCTGCTGTCATGCCCAGTGCCAGGGCTTGGCTCCCTTGTGTTCTCTGAACCCTGGAGTTGTTGGTTGAGGGTGGAGTATGCAGGTTACCTCAGCATCAGAGGTCCTGCATGGGAGGTGCAGGCTGAGTATCATCTTTGCTGGAATCTTTGCACATCCCAGAACTTTCTGAAGAGACCTTGCAAATGTTACCTTGTCAGGAGACTTTAATCAGAGCAGTGTTCACAAAACCTCAGTATGCTCGGGGAATCCTGGTTACCCAGCACACTCAGTCTCTTTGCTGGGGACATGTATGGGTTGTTGGTATGTTACCAGATTTGGTGGATGGTAAGGACATCTCAGATCTGAGCTCTGGCTGCCACATTCCCTCTGATGACACATGCCAACAACCCGTAGCCAGCCCAATTGTGAACATTATCATGAAGTGATTCCTGTACTGTTGTTAAAAGCTTTTAGAGCTTCTGGATTCATGTCAGCCTGGGAAGTTCCCAGCAACAGGAACTTCTAGAAGTGTCTCTGCCTCAGAGTGAGTCCTCCTCTAGGACATGGTTTGATCTAACCAATTGGTTTTGCAGGAACACAGGGTGCCCCTGCGCCTGCTGCTGTTGAAGTGCTTTGGAGCCATGTGCAACCTGGATGCTGCTGTTATCTCAACGCTTGTGAACTCTGTGCTGCCCATGGAGCTGGCCCGGGACATGCAGACTCACACACAGGGTGAGCCAGAGCTGCTGTTCCCAGCCTTGGGAATGTGTCTTCCCATTACATGATTTGCAGCAGCAGCAGCAGTGGCCCCACCATTACCTGGCTGCTCTCCATGCCCAGTGCTTGGGGGGAATGGTGTCTGGTTTTAAAGTTATTCAGGTTATTACAGCTGTAAGTGGGGGATGTGCAGGAAGGGATGTTTCAGTCCAACAGGGCAAGGCCCTCCAGCCCTTGAACATGCCATTAATAATCTGTGTCACTTCTTGTAGATGTCTTAAAACACGTTTTGAGTTGTTCCAGTTTTGTTTTATAATGCTGACAAGAGACACCTGCAGATCTCAAGGAAGATCTCTGTAGTTTCTTACAGAGTTTTTTCCAGCATATGTACCCAATTTTTGTGGTGTTTCATTGTGGTCAAGGAGATGTGTGCTCGTTAAAGGAAAGGGCCTTCTCTACACCACTGTGCCAAGAGAGATGGTAGTGCTGTTGTTAGCATTGCAGTCCTGGTCCTCTGCAGGATAGTGCCATGGCCCAGGTTTTCCCAGCTCTTTGGTTTCCATACTCGGGCTTTGCCCTCATGTTCCTTCTACTTCACACTCCCCCATTGGTTAGGGTGACCTGTCCCTACCACTAATAGGAATGTCCTTTGTGCCCTCAGAGCTCCTGCTTAGCCCAGTGTCCTTTATTTCCGAGCAGCCAGAAGCAGATGCTGGGAAAAGGCCTAAAGAGTAAGGTGAACAGGTTGTAATACTCCCCTGGTGTTACTTTCCAGCTCCCCACACATGTGTGGTCCTGGACAGTCACAGCTTTGCTCCCCATTTTGAAGCCAGCCTGTAGGCCACCAGTGCTGGCACTGGCATATTTCTCTTAGAAGGACAATGAAAATCCATTGTCTTGTGCTAATTGTGACCCACAATTAGAGTGGCCGTTGAGTGACCACATGGATCAAATCAGAAGAGCCTGGTGTTTGCAGCCTTGCTGCCCTGGTTGCAGTCTGTTAGTTTGCTGTGGGTGTCATGAAGCTGTGGAGGGGCATAAGTTAGTGATGAGGCTGTGCAGGGGTTGACAGGTCTGCAGAGAACAAGGACTGTCCCATCCATTTAATAGATGACCCCTCTGAACCTGCATAATAGACATTCATGTCCCCAGCATCCCACCACAGACTGCCAACCTGACTGGTGGGCAGCATTAACAGGGCTCAACTTGTGTCTGGAAAGGGCTGTGGGAGATGAAAATCAAGCCTGTTGCAGAAGGCTTTGCATTTGTCTCTGCCTAGATGCTTTGAAGTGCAGACATTTCAGAGGAGAGGAGGGTGGTATTTCAGGGCAGGGGAAAGGGCTGGTGGTGTGGGACTGCAGGTGTTACTCCTGTGTTGGCTCTTTTGTTACTGCAGCTTATAAATTTTGTGCTGGAACTTACCACACTCTTGGTGTTTAATCTGGTTATGCCTAAGAAGCATCTTCTCCAGGCTTCTTGACTGCCCAAGAAGCAAATGCTGCTTGGTTATCAGACTGTGACTGTGCTCCTGCACCAACATTTCTGCCGATTTTGTGCTGCCAAAAATAAATTTAATTGTGCCTTCATCATTCATTCACAAACACTGTCTCCAAATGAGCATCCTGTGCACCTTCCCAAACAGGTTTCTGTCTCCTGCCCTGTTCTTGAGCTGTCTTTTTGCAGGCAGAGTGGATTGGTCACCCTTCTTATTCCTTGCATGGTTGCAGTGACGCTGTGTTTTGCCTGGGGCTGTGTCTTCCCAGACAGCACAGCTGATTCAGCCTCTTGGTGGGTGTGGAGCTTTGAGCTCTGATCTGTGAGACTTCTGCACACCTAGTACTTAGGCTGGAGCAGGCCTGTCTCTCAGCAAGTCTTAGCTCTGCTTTGGAGTCCTAAAAGTATGACGGTAGAAGTGGGTGAGAAGTGGCTCTACTGTGTCCTCTGAGCTGCCAACCTGCAGCTCTGCAGCATCTCCCTTTCCCTAGCATCATCTCAGGGTGAGGGTTTTTTCCTTCCTTGCTGTAAGGTGGTCTAGTTGGAGGGTGAAAAGCTTTTTCCTTCCTCCTTTACTGACAGACCACTTTGTGGATACAGGAGCCTCACAAATTAATGTCCTCATCCTGTGCTACTTTCCTTGTGCTAAGCTTTATGATAGGCATTTGTGCAATGACATCTGTGCATCATCCAGTCCTCTCAGCCTTCACAGTGGGCCTGCAGGGGGGTAACCATCCTTGGCCCAAATATGTCTGTCCTTCAGAGGTGTTTCAGGGCATTAGCAGTTCCCTCCTGCCACTCTGGTGCTTTACTGCTTCATGTGCTGCCAGCAAATGGCAAGCTTGTGCAAAAACATGACCTTGAATCCTAGAATGACTTCAGCTTATTTTGTACTAAAAACTGGGGAATAGCAGCTGATCTGTGACATGCTGTGGAATAGCTAATCCCTTCTGTGGGTGACTGGAGCCAGAGCAGTCAGTGCCAACACTACACAACTGGGAGTGTGGAACTGGCTGCAGCAGCTCTGTGGGATCCCTCCTGGCTTATTATTGAAGAGCAGCTGAGGCAGAAGCTCTGTCTGTGGATGCTGGGTTCCTTTGGTGAGAAAGACTTTTCCCTGGAACTGATGCAGGCATGTTGGCTGCTGGCCAGTTCTTCTGCAGATGTTTGGGTCTTACTGCTTCTGGACAGCTCCTTCCCTCTGCTGCAGCTGGCCTGCACATCTATCTGTGTTAGAATACCTTATAATAAGCCACCATAAGACAGAATTAGCCAGAACAATTCCAGAGAAAACAGGCAGGGATAATCTAGTCTGTAATCATGACTTTCTCCCTTGTTGCAGCACAGTTTACATACAAGTCAGCTGTCAGGCTCTTCTCCCTTCAGTCATAGACCATTGTGTCTGCTCCCAGTGCCCACATCTCACACTGCTGTGTTTAGAAGGTGGAAGCAAGGTTTTCAAAGGCCTCTGAGAAATGCTTTTCATACATGATTGCAGTTTCTCACCACTATCTCAGTGGATTTCAGCAATGCAGGCTGGTAAGCAAACAGCTGTATCTCTCCTACCTGTCGTGGCTACTTCAGTGATGCTTACCAGTCTGTTGTCAGCAGTCCCTGTGCTTCAGGACAGCTGCATTGATACTGTTTAATTTCTGACAGCCGCTGGCCCTGCTCTGTAAAGTAAAAAAAAAACAAACAACACTGTCAGTATTTTGACTGACAGTTACTCTGTTCTTCAGCATGGTGAGTCTTGGAGTTTTGTCTTGCTGCAGCTGGGACACTCCCATAAACTTATAGAGCCTGTGCAGAGTGAGTATCCTGGGTTCATCTGGATTTGCCCCAAGTTCAGGTTTCTGGCTGGTTTCAGCATTTTTTGATTTGTCATCTTTAGAGAAATACAACAAGATTTGCCTCCTAGTCATGTAGACTACTTCAACCAAGATGAATGGACATCAGTTAATGGCAGATGGACCAAGGAGGTACAAAACTAGTATCCTCCCTCCCATCTCTAGTCTATTCCTCCATATTTGCTACTGCCATGTTTATCACTGGCTTCTGGCTCTTATTTTACTTCATTGCTCCTGGTGTGATGAGAGAAAATGTTTTGTTGATGAAAGAAAGCCTTTCTAGGAACATGAGAACAGCAGCTCCCTGTGTCTACCTACTGCAGTGTCCTGCCTCTGAGACCCAGCTCCTGTAGCCAGGGAGGAAAGAATGAAGAAATCATGTGGTGAACAGTTTGTCAGATCTCTTTTCTGCTACAGTGTGCTTTGGCATCACTGTCACCTTATAGCTGAGAATTTCTTATATAAGAAGTACAAATTATATTTAAGTCATTAAATATCCTCCCTCTCTGTTTACGGAGAGTAAACAGCAGTTCTCAGCCTTCCTTTGCTGCCACATGGTCTACAAACTCTTAATCTTGTTCATACTGTAGTATCTGGTTAAGCTGCAAATTATCTATTTTTACTCCAAGTGCTTGCTGATTGAAAACTGTGGCATCGTGTGAAACTGTGACAGTGTTTGTGTGCTTTGAGCAGAGAGGCTTTGCTGACAGAGCTGACTTTCCAGGGGGCATGGGGCTGGAATGACTCAGTAGCATTTTGTTCCCTATGCTTGACAGTAAACCTGACACCTGCCAAATGTTGCAAGTCCTTTGGCCAAGTCCAGGAGTAGGTGGTGACAGTGAAGGCATCAGCCTGTGGTGTCAAAGCCACTGCAGGGTGCAGATGCTTAGAGATGGGTTGATTTGTGCATGAAGAAGTGAAGTATCTTAAAGGGTTTGGAGGGGGCACTGGAACTGGTGTGTATTGTGGAGGGCAGCAGGATGGCCAGGAAAAGCATCATAGACTGAGGGGGCCTTTTTCTCCTCTGATGAAAAGTAGTTTTGGTCAATTTTTCATTCAGTTTTCTTGTGTCCTAGGGCTCTTTCTGGCAGATGTAGCTGAACTTTATTTAGCTAGTGTGTGTGGTAACCTATATATAATAATACTAATTTTCCTATTGCCTTCAGACTTGCTGAACTGGACAGAGGCTACATTTGATGAGGGCACAGATTTTATTCATAACTTTTTTTTTTGTTCTGCAAATATCTATTGAGAGGTATCCATTAATTAAAATTCAGGAGAGACACTGACAGGGGTTCTTTGGAGCATTCACATATAGCTGCTGCCAGCGAAAATTGTGTTGGACTAGCAGGCTGTGGGATGTATCAGTGCTGGAGATGTGTGGCCTGGGAGGTGGGCAGATGTACAGCCTGAGCAGTGATCTCGTCTCCCCAGGGACCTTTTATACCTTCAGGCAGAGCTGAGGTAGCAAAACTAGAGCAGTGCAGAGATGGTAACAAGCAGCATGGCTGTCTGGGGGTGGTGTTGGTTGGAACAGGCAGTATTTTGAGCTGGCCAGATGGATGCTTTTTCTGGGTTCAATAATTATGTAACTATGGGATGTGTCCTGGGACTGTGCAGGGGAGGTTTTTAATTATTCAGATCAAGTTTGCCCAGATCCTCTGAAGTAGAGGGGAAAAAAAATAGAGGACTCTTGTTATGATTATTTTTAAATTGCTTTGGAAACACACGGCACAGAAGGCGTGTGGTGTGCTAAAATGGGGAAAAACACCCTTACTGCTCAGTCAATACAGGAATGAGGAGCAGGCTAATCAGTGTTAAATGCCTGTATTAAATCTGAGACTTTCCAGCTGCAGCTGGGGAAAGGTTTCATATCCTTGGAAGAACTAATGACAGGACCTTTGTCTTGCAGATCATCAAAAGATGTGTTACTCTGCCCTGGTGCTGGCCATGATGTTCTCCATGGGGGAGCCCCTGCCATATCACCACTATGGTAAGAGTGGGTTGTGCTCATGGCAGAGCTGGTGGTGGGATGTCTGGGGCATGCTGGCAGACACAGGGAAGGGGCTTTTCCGATGGTCAAGGTGGGGACAGCTCAGTGGAAGGCCCAGCAAGAGTAGGGTCTGTTCTTTATCGATAGAGCCTGGCAGCTGAAGCATGAGCTGAAATGCCAGATTTCCAAAGAGCAGCACAAATCTGGATTAAAGCAGTGTAGGACTGCATGCCATGCTGCAAGTGACATGGATTTGCCCATCCCTGTGACTAAGTGGCATTTTGTTTTACCTCTGGCCTCTCTTACCTCTGTGTAAAAGCACAGACCTCTCACTTGCTTTGGAGACTGTCTGCTGATGAGGCTGAGATCCCAGATCCCTGCACAAACACCCACTAAAAGGCTGTCAGCTGCATAATGTGGCCTCTTTCTGGTCTCTCTCCTAGCAGGATAGTGCAGCCCTCTGTAGTTCAGGCTCTTAGGGAAAGTGGAGATCATTTAGGGTATTGCAGTCAATAAGGTCAATTCTCCCTGATTTAACCTCTGTCCTTTAATTTCAGCCAGAAAGCCCTGCCCACTTCTTCCCAAGGCTATGTTGTATTTGGGAAATTCTGGGCTTCATTTTCCTAGAAATGCAATAGAGATTTTTATGAGTATCTTGTCAGTAGCTTTTTAACACCAGATAAACTGTACAAGGTTTAAACTGGTGCAGTAGAGACTGTAATGAGCCTCTACACCTCCTGTTTTTCTCTCTTTGTGTAACCTAGTTATTTCCTGCAGGTGGACTTATTTGCATGAGCTCCTGAGGTTTCCTAATACCTGAATTGAAAACTGGGTTAGTACTAATGATCTAGATTATTAGGGTTTTTTTAAAAGAAATTAGTTAAACCAGTGGTCAAGAATACCAATCTCTTCCTGCCTTGATGCCTTCACTGGTGGCATTGGTTCTTCAACAGCTAGAGCGGGATTTGGTGTTTTGTTTACTCAAAAAAAATTGCCAGTTGGGGTACCAAATTTCAGCAATCCCTTGCACTGTGTCTCACACAAAGATGCTTCAGTGGTCTGTCTAGTCCACTTGAAGAGCTCTTCATTCCCTGGAGGCTGATACTAGCACTCCACTAATGGTTTTTAAGTATGAAAGACCAGAGAAGTGACTTAGATGGTCCTTCTTGTTTGGTTTATTTTCACTGTGCTGTAAATGCCCCTTTCTCCTTGTGCAGAACATCTCAACTCTCAGTTTGTGCAGTTCCTGCTGGATGTGATTGAGGATGGGCTGCCCTCAGACACCACTGACCAGCTGCCTGACTTATTTGTCAACGTCCTTCTGGCCTTCAATCTCCACATTCCAGGTTAAACTGGTGCTGCTCTTCTTTGGAAGGAGATTTCAGTGGTCTAGAGTGAGAATGTGAAAAATGGGGAGGGAGAATCTTACTGGGTCTTGATGGTGCTATAACTGCCAACCAGCTCTCCTAGTCGCTGGCACTACACTGTGTTTAAATATGGTGCAAAACCCTAAAGGAAAAAATGGTCTGAGAGCCCCTGCCCTGCAGCTCTGGGCAGCTCAGTGGATTTGTCACTGGGCTTCCATGGTGCCCAATCAAAAGAGTTGTTGGGCTGTACTTGCAGAGCATGAGTGGGGTTAATTTATAGGCACATGGAGAGCAGATGCATCTCACTTGGGAGAGAAGAGGCTTCAGTGGGCATTTCTTGATACCAATTCAGAACAAAAGTCCTTTGCATTCTGTGGCTCTTGGCAAAGCATCTGCTTCCTTGTCCACACTGCCTGAAGCTCATTCAGTGCCAAGTGGTTGAGGCCAGGCCCTTCAGCATTGGCCTGAGCTGTGCTCTCCCCTGTTTGCCCTTGTTCTCTGTCCTCCCTGCCCTGCTGAGCTCCATGAGGACAGACAGCAGATCAGGTCTTTAGGGAAGAGCATCTTCCTTCCCTCTGCCTGCACATTTTGAAGCCTGTTGGAAGATTGGAGCATAGTTCCAGGTCCTGCTAAGAGAGGCCATTCCTTAACCCAGTCTCCTGTTGCTCCAATTGTCTTTAGTAAATTACTTACCCTAGATCTGCTTCATTACATTATCCTTGATTTTTTGGAGAGAGGGGAGAATAAAGCAGCAATGATATGTCCAGTAATTTACTGTTATTTTGGGTTGTGCATCATTAAAATTTATGCAAAATTTTCTAATTTCATGTGAAATTTGATTGCACAGAAACTGATTAAGTATATCTCTGCTGCTTTCATTCATTACCCCTTCCCACACCCATATCCTTGCTGGCTGCAGTAATTAGGCAGTAATGCAAGACAGGCAGTGTGTTTCTGGGGATTATTGCCCACCTGGGGCATAGCCAAGAGCAGTGACTTGTTCTCTGATGCTAAGAACATGTTAAATGATGTTCACATTGCTTATTGGTGGATTGAATTTTTTATCCCTATGTCTGCAAGATTCATCTATCATGCAGTTCAGTGGTGCACTATTAGTTCAAAAATTCTCCTAAGTGCATATTATATTGATGCCCTTCAGGATCCTGAAACACTTTGCAGCCTGTGAAATATTACAGGCCACAGAAATAGCCACACTGTGCTGTTTATGTGATTCTGTGCACACACACACACACATATAAGCTCTGCTAGGATAAATGTATTTTACAGCAAATCACTCCCAGAGCAGGCAAGGGGACAGTTCCTAGAACCAGCCTGTGCCCTTGCACAGAACAGTGCAGACTGCTGGGAAAAACTTTTCTGGGATGCTCCTGGGATCCTTCTTAAGACAACTTGTAAGACTTTAAGTTCCAGAAGGGGACTGCTGATAGGAAATAAGAAGGTACCAAAGAATGGAGGCCCTGGCTGCAGAGACTTGTGAGCAGAGGTAATGTTTGACAACATAAAGCCTTTGCAAGGTATTTTCCCAGGCAAGGTAGGAACCCACACATGGATCAGATACACAGAGAAAGCACCAAGTCACAAGTGTTTCATGTGCTGTTTCCAGATTTATTTCACCTTCTCTCTCCCTGCCCACCCAATGTGTGGCCTGAAACTTTTTGTAGCCCTGAAGGACTGTGGTTCCCCAAAACTCCCCAGAGTACTGATGTGAAATAGGAGACATCAATTATGTATTTTTATCACCATGGTCTTCAGGAGACAAAGGGAGATGCTGAACAGGTTTCTTCCTTAGTTCCAGAACACAGTGTGATCATGACTACAATAAGCAAGCACTCCAACGTCAAGACTTTCACAGAGAAGCTGCTGCTGCTGCTGAACAGAGGAGGTGAGTGTGTGTGGCACTGTTACATGCCTGGCAGGGGGTGCACACAGATGACTGGGGGGACAAGCCCCATGCTCCTTACAGGAGAGGATGTCAGGAATGCAGGTAGCTGAGGAGCTGTCAGCTCAGGCTGTGCTGTGCTGCTTCCTGGTGAGTTTGTGAGGGTGACAGCGTGCATTGCTGAGGATGCAGCTGCACAAGGAATAAGGTAATGGCTAATGGCACCTATGGAGAGAGGAGTGGCTGCCATTTCCATACTTCTGGGTCACATCAGCTTCATCTCAGAGCACGGACCAGCTGCCATGGGCAAGGCTCTTGTCTGGCAGGAAGGCTGGTCCTGGGCCACTTCTGTCCTTGGACAGGCAGAGGACTCAATGTGTGCTGGCACACAAACCTCTGCCTGTGCTGGCAAACATCTGCCCTGGGAGACAGATGAGGAGGGGGCTTTTGTCTTCCAAAATGCTGCTTAGAGTGGAACTTTCCATTTCTGAATTGCCAGCAGAGGGTTAGCCTTGTGTCTGCTTCAGGCATGGAGTGAAATCCAGTGTACTTGGAGAGCTGTTACAGAGCAGATTGCTGGAACACTTGAGATGTCTGCAGGAAGAGTGGTGCCAGGTCTTTCAGACTGTGCTGCAGGCCACTATTGTGCTTTCCAATACCTTCTGGAGCACAGGAGCTTTGCTGCCTGAGAGAACTCATTTTGTTGAGTTGCTGGAAATAACCCATCCTGTGATGCATGCAGCTCATCTTACTCTGGCTTTAGTTCTCTTTGGGGCTGCAAATCACCATCTCCACACTGTATCAGCTTGAGGGCAGCAGGCACCTCGTGCTCCTCTGTCTGGCCTCCTCCCAAAGCTTTTGTTTAGCTCTTCCTCTGCCAGATTCCCTGCAGAGATCACCTTACAGTGAGGAGCTGAGAGAAGAAAGAGAGGTCCCACAACCTAATGAAGATGCTTCTCTTTTGCCTGCCTTCCTGGCAATTGCTGGAGCTGCCATGGCCCAGAGCCCCTCTTGGAGTCTGCAGGGATGTGATTTGCTAGAGAACAGAATGTGGTATCTCATTTAAACTTGGAAGTGTTTATTTTCTTGCTTCTGGGACAGTACTAGCCTGGTCTCTGGTGAGATGGGGTTTTCAGAGGGGTTATTGGACCCCTCCTAATAAACCAGGGAGAAAATGAAAGGTGGCGTTGAGCAAAAACGGGAGATACTGAGAGACAGTGTGCTAATGTGCTCTCACCTGGGATGGTTGGTGAAACATAAACAGTGATTAATGCTAATCATCATGAGTTTGCTCTCATCTTGGTAGCGTGCAGAGCTGCCATCCTGATTATACACCTTTGTGCAAAGCACTGAGGTCTTTGGGCACAAAAGCCATCCATGGGCAGGGAGTGGCTGGCTAAGGGCAGGGCAGCCTCCTCTCCAAAGGGTCTAAATGAAGGGAAGTGCACTGAAGATGGAGTGGATGGGCAATGGGAGGGTGTGGCTCAGCACAGTCTCTCTGCCTCCCCCAGATGATCCAGTTAGCATCTTCAAGCACCAGCCTCAGCCACCACACTCAGTGCTGAAGTTTCTGCAGGACATCTTTGCCAGCAAGGATACAGCCAGCATCTTCTATCACACAGACATGATGGTCCTGATAGACATCCTGGTGCGGCAGATTGCTGATCTCTCCCCTGGAGACAAGGTGCTGACAGTAACCCATGGGTGCTGGGGAAGGGAGCACAGGCCCAAAGCAATGGTGTTTATCCTGGCCCCTCATGGGGCCTGCTGGTGCAGGCAAGAGTGGAGTTCTGGGGTGGGCACAACGTTTCTGGGTGCTTAAATCAACCTTGGGAGCTGAGGAGGAAGGGAGAATTTATCCTGCCTGGCACACCAGCTTATGTGAAGAAAGATCTGCCAGGCTTCTGGTGGTCTGCACACTTCTGACCAGGGACCTTTGGGAAGACAGACCCTCTGTGAGTAGTAGTAGCAGGAATCTCTCTTGTTTAGTGTTGCAAGAGGCAGGATTGTGCACATGTTCCAAGGGCAGGGGAGGAGCAGCACTCTTGCTGTGGGAAAAGCAGAATTTTCCATAGTTACTAATGATACTTGAGGAAAAGCAGGTGCCTCTGGAGATGTGCTCTGGTTGATGTTGCAGCAGCAGCTGTTCCCGTGCTCATGCTGTAATGGAGGCTGGCATGCTTGTTTATCTCACTTCAAATCTTTCACTTTGCTCTGTGGCTTGTCTCCCGTCCCTTTTGGCAGCTGAGGATGGAGTATCTGTCGCTGATGCATGCCATCATCCGCTCCACGCCCTATCTGCAGCACCAGCACCGCCTCGCCGACCTGCAGGGCATCCTGCAGCGCATCCTGGGCGAGGAGGAGGACGACCAGCAGTGCCAGATGGAGAAACTGATCATCTTGGAGATTTATAAGGAGTTCCCAGAAATCTCTTCTGGTACAAGCTAATGCTCCTCAACTCGGACTGGAGTTTGAACCACTTGGATGGACTATGTCTTTTGTTGACACTTTCTCCCCATTCCCTCCCAGTACAGCTCATACCTTATATCCCTCTGTGTGAGGCCTAAGGTTGGGACAGCGCTCACCAGCCCTTTGGAAGCGCCAGTGGCAGAGGGTGGGGGTGCCCCTGGGGCCTGGTGCCCGGAGCAGGGGGCGCAGGGTGGGTGCTGGCATGCGGTTTGCCTGCAAGACTCAGCAGAAGTTATTTGGGCACCTGGTGTTAGTGGGAAGGGCAGAGAGCTTGTGGAGGCTTAGCAGCCAGCATGGGGGGATGTTTAGCTGCACTGGTGTCCCGAAGAGAAAGGCCTTTGCCTTAGAGTATCACTTCTTTTCCATGTGCGTCTCTCTCGCTGCAGTGACCAAGTGGAGTCTGCTGGTGCTTGGAAGAAGCTTTTGTAACATCTGTTTTGTTTCCTGCTGCTAGGGCCAATGTGCTGCCGCCCTGCCAAGGGAAAGTAGCTGCTCGCTGTCTAACGCCTCGTCTAGTGAGCCTTTCACTCCCTCCTAGCCTTCAGCTTTGCCTCTGGGCAGCAGCCCAACTTGGGTCATGGAGGTCTTACCCCAGCAGCTGCTTTTCAATCTGCTTTCTATAGTGATGTTTAAATCTGAATTTCTTGCTGACTGTGGCAGCCTAGAAGTAAGAGCCACATGGGTGACACTGCCCTTAGGAAGCCCTTGGCCAGACACAGCACAAAGATGTGTCCTCCCAAATGAAGCTGCCACTCGCCACCTCTGTTGCAGCATTGCCCCGAGCAGAGGGGCTGCCCTTGGGCAGGCACGTTCTGTGCAGTGTGTGTATTTCTTGCCTTGAGCTTCATAGTAGCTCTGCCTCGCTGCCCTCCCTGTCCCCATGGCAGTGCTCAGAGGCAGCGTGAGCCTGGTGTCCAGTAGCTGTTTGTGACTATGCTAATTGTGGGGAACCCTTATTTTTATTTCCTCTAGGTTTCTAGCAAACGGGATTAACCTGCTTCCCTGGTCCAGATAGTCACACACACTAACGTGGGTCTCTTAGATATTTGTGTGCACAGTGTGGTCACTCCCTGTCCCCAGGTATTCTTTTGCAGTAGCCAGTGTAGGAGCTGTGAAACTGGAAATACTGGGCACTGTATTTACTTTAATTTTTTGGTTTTTTGTTAGTTTGAGGGGATGGCACAAGCTCTGCAGGCCTGGGCTGGCCACAGGGCAATGATGCTTTGAGAACAGAGAGGGTTGGCCTGGCAGCCAAGAGGGGCAAGTCAGCCTGGGAATGCCCAAGTTTAATAACCACTCTAGTAGAGAAACCTATTTTTTCCCTGTAAAAATGTATGAATGTCAAAAGGGATCCTGTATTTTCTTAAACACTAAATGTAACCTGCAGAAGAATAAAATGTCTTAAACTGGACTTCTGTGAGTGTAGCCCTGCCTGCCCAATACTATTGTGGGAGCACCAAAGCATCAGGGGTGGTTGGGTGCCTGCTGCCCAGAGGCAAAGCAGTGGGTGCTGATCTCCAAATGGGGGTAATGCAGTCGTTTTCCCTCATTCAGCTTCTTGCCTTGTTGATTTCTATCATGTTGCTGGCTGACAGGGAGGGGTGGAGGGCAGCAGCCCTTGCTAGGGGCACAGCCATTGCTCCTGGGGCCTGCCCAGCATCACTGCTCCACGTGAAAGGTTTGGCAGAGCTGGACTCACAGTTCGCTTCCCACAAGGTCCATGCAGCCTCATCTGGCTCCCAGCAGAGCTGCCAGGGCAGTGAGCCTGGGCAAGGAAAGGTTTAATGGTCTGTATTGAGTGTAATGAATCGTGCTAGGGCTGTGGGTGTGTGCTCCCAAACCTGAGCTGTGCCTGCAGCTCCGGGGTGCCTGGGGTGGCAGGGGTGCAGTGGTGGGAGGACAGCAGAGCACTATGCTGGCAGCAGGAAGCTGGTCTCTGCTCCTGGCTCTGTCCCAAGGGAGCCAGCCAGGCCGTGGGCACAGCCCTGCCAGGGCAGGGGTGTAAATGCCAGGTGCAAGCTGTGCCACTCCAAACAGGGATGGCATCAAACACAGCTACCTGCAGCATCGGGGCCAGGACTGTCCCAGCTCCTGTCTCTTTGGCTGTGTCTCCAAAGTCCCCAGGCAGGTTGCCTTGAAGTGTGCAATTTGCACACCTGGGGTCAATCGTGACGCATAGGGCTGCCAGTGCTCACTGCTGTGTCCCCCATGGTGGCTCTCCTGTGCCCCATTGCTCTGTGCAGCACACGGTTGCCCCTGAGCCAGCCTCAGCTTCCCAGTGCTGCTGGGGCTTGTTGTTGGCCCATGCCCTGCTGCTGTGATGAGAGGTTCATCTGGCACTTGCCCTCAGTGACGCAGCACAGGCTTTGCTGTGCCAGCTGTGGCAGAACCTGTGACTCTGCTTGCCAGGGGCCCAGACTGCAGAGCTGGTGGCTCCCATAGGCATCCCCGAGCCATTGCTGTCTGTGGGGTTGCTCACCCCATCCCAGCTGCACATAACACCCTCTGCCCCACCACCCTGCTGCCACCGCAGCCAAGGGCTGCAAGAGCTGGGGGGCAGCTGGCTGTGGGGTCCAGGGGCAGAGATGCACCTGCTGCCCAGGAAAGGCCTTCCCACAGCACAGGGAATCACACTGCAGCATGGAAACTCACTGTCCCCAGCCTGCTCAGCAGGTCCTGCTCTCCATGTAAGTGAGACACTCAGGATTGTTGGCTGTAATTAGGCACAATTAGAGCAGCATCTCCTCATATTGGTGTTTTTATTGTGGTGCAACAGTGAGGGGTTGGGGGGCTGGCACAAGGGGAGTGATACGTTGCCTGTGACCTGCGCTTCTGCTTTATTGTCTGGAATGATTCAATTACAACTATTTTGTGGCAGTAATACCCTGATAATTTTCTCCTCCTCCCCCGAGCTGTCAGCTGGGTAATTAGAACAAATAAACTTGAAAGCCTTCATTACTTTTAAAAAGTATTGCTTCTCTCCTGATTTGGTTTCCCGATGGCACATCCCCAGTTTGAGGAGGTGTGATGTATGATCCAGCCAGCATGTTCCTGTTGCACCTGAGTGATGAGCTGCCCTGTGTTAAGTGAGGTTTCTTGGGTGAGCTGTGTGCAGGGACAGGGCTGCTCTGGCATTACCCTAAGCATCCTTAAGTGGATGCTTAAGGGTCTGTAGGGGAGAACACAAATCCCCCAAGAGCACAGTATGCCCATGGCTGGTATGGCCACAGCCCTGTAAGTGCTGGTGCTGGACCACCCAAGCCAGAGGTGTTATGTGGTGGTTGAGGAGTTAATCACTGCAGATTAGCCATCACATGGAGTTCATAAATTAACATGTTGGCTTCTCCAGGGGCTTAGACATCCACACTCACGATGTGTCAGCCCTGAGCACCGTGTAAGCACCAGGGGAGCTTCTCTCTGGCACAGGCTGAGTGCACTGGCTAGCACTTTAGGGCCTGCCTGGTATTTCCCATCATGATCCTACAACACGTGCTCAGCTCAAGCAACAGGGCAAGGACAAGCCCTGTCTGCTCTGCCTGCCCTCTGGTTTCCCCAGTGGTGGCCAGGCCTTGGGTTCTGCAGGGGTGATGGTGGTGGGAGGGGATTACCAGCCCTGCATGAGGCTAGCCAGGTTTGGGGATATACTGGGTGTGCTGCACACCCTATGTTGTGTTTCCTTGGTTTCCACCCTAGGAATGGGAGCCTGCTTGCTGTCAAACCCTCATCAGTGGGCAGCATGTGCTCTTCCCACCCCCTCGTTTACACTAACAGTAATTGCTAGGGGACCATCTGTCACCATCGGTGGAACCAAAGCTGGGTGAGAGCTGGTAGTGGCCATGGCTAGTGGGGGAGCACTGGAACATGGAGCAGAGAAACAAAGCACTGGAGCTAGCAGGATTCAGTGCTGTGGCAGCAGCATGTGGGATGCCACAGCTGGAGCAGAGGGCACCACCAGGACAGTGGCAGCTGGACTCCCTTGGGGTCCCCAGACCTGCTGTGCCACAGGGCCAACACATCTCCTGTGAGCCCTCCTTGCTGTGCAGATGGCCTGTGCTGTCCAAAACAGTGTGCAGCTCCCAGGCAGCCACTTGGATTTCTGCAAAGGGACGGTGGGACCTTGCACAGCCCTGTGGCGTTTCCTGTGGGGTGGGAGTGTGTTGGAGAGTGAGCATGGCTCCTGCAGTGCTGGCAGTGACAGCTGAGCAGGGGAGCACCACCTCCAGTGAATCCATCCCACTGGCAATTTGTGAGTTTGTTTTGGAAGCCATGCAGGGCCTGTACAAGGGCTGCCAGCAATGTCTAGCCTGGCTGTGATGTGGACACTGGGGTCCTCCTGCTCTCCAGCCTACACACCCCGAACAACAGTCCATCCAGCACAGCAGGCTCCTGCAGCCCCTTTGGAGCTGGGATGCGCACTCTACGGAGGCACAGTGTCCTATGTACGCCCTGCCCTTCCCTATGCCATCCTAAACTCCCCCCATCTCCCAGATTTGCTCTGTTTTCCTCCCTGGCACAATTCCTTTTTTTCCTAGCATTTGCCCCAGTGTGCCTTCAGCAGAACATGGCCAAGGATGTCCCTCCACCATGGCATGTGAAAAACTAATGAGGACCTAAACCCTGTTATAACTAAGCCTGTTATGAGTTCCAGTGAATCAGGATGAGGTATTAGTTGATTGAATCAAACCAACAACTAAATTATGAAGCTGATGTATTAATGAATCACCATAATGCAAGGGTCTCAAATTGAATTTTCCTTGGAAAAAATATAGGGTCGGTTTAGGGTTTTTTTTAATATTAGGGATGCAGGAAGCAAAATCTGCAACTTTCCCTCTGGTGATGATGCCACACCTTGTGAGTGCTGGCAGCTGGGGTCTGTGTCAGAATAGCTAAATTTGTATCATGCACTTGGGTGCCCATGGGTGGGGAGCCGGGGTGGCAGGGGCTGTGACACCACTTGCACCTCCTGGAAGAGCAGGACACAGGAAAGCCCGTCCTCATTCACACAGTAAAACCCACCCTCACAGACCCAACGTGTGCTGCTTCCAGACGGGCACGGGGCTGTGGAAGGTGCCCGGGGGGCTGCCAAGGCATGGCAGTGCTCCCTGCCCGAGCGCCGGCCCTTCCTGGCCCTGCCTCCACTTTGTGCGGGCGGCAGGGCAGCGGCCCGCGGGCTCTCCTCGGGCACGGGGACACAGCTGGGCCCAGGCGACACAGCCGGTGACACGGGGGCACAGCCGGCCCCAGGGGACACTGGCTGCGGCACGGGGACTGTTCGGGCACCTGCTGCACGGGCAGGACCGCAGCAGCGGCTCGCTGGGCTCAGCAGGGGCGTGCTGCGTGCACGGTGTGCCGGTGTCCGCGGGCCCTGCGCTTTTGGCAGGGAGGCTCCGGGAGCCGCTCACCCGGGGCCGGCCGGTGCAGCCCCTCGCACAGACCGGGCCGGCAGCGCTGAGCGCGCGGGGCTCACGGCGGGCGGCACAGCCCGCTCCAGGCCGGCGGCGGCTCAGCTCCGCAGGGCCCGGACGTCCCGCGTTACAGAACTCCCACCCCGGCACGGAGCAGCAGCCACAGCGGCACAGAGCTCGCACCGCGGCCCGCCCGCCCCCGGCTCAAGATGGCGGCGCAGGGCGGGCGGGGCGCGGCGGGGCGGGGCGGCGGGAGCCATGTTGGGGCTGCGGGAGGAGCCGCCACCACCCCCGGCAGCGGCGGCGGTGGCGGCGGCGGGGCGAGGGGGCGGCCATCGCCGGCGCGAGCGGGGCGGCGCCGAGCCCATCGCCGTGCGCCCGGGCCGGGCGGCGGCCGCCGAGGCACCATGGCAGCGGCGGAGGAGCCGGTGGCCGCCCCGAGCCGCTCCTGCCGCCGCCGCCACCGGGAGCCGCCGCCGCTGCTGCTGCTGGTGCTGCTGCCGCTCCTGCTGCTCCCTTTGTTCCCCTCCGGGCTGGGGCTATCGCGCCGCCGCCACCGCCGGCAGGCTGGGGCCCGCCGGGCCGCTGGGGCTGTCCCGCCGCCGTGCCGTGCCGGGCGGCGGCCGTGCCCCGGGCTGCCCCGGCGCCGCGCCGCCGGTCCCCGCCGCGCTGCCCGCCCCGCGCCGCCCAGCCGCGCCCGCTGCCCTTGGTCCCGCGCCGGCCCCGGGGCGGCGGGCCCGGCGCGCGGCCCCGAACCGCCACCCGCTGTTCCCCAGTACAACTACCAGGCGGAGGTGGCGGAGAACCAGCCGGCGGGGACGGCGGTGGTGGCGGTGGCGGCCCAGGACCCCGACGGGGGCGAGGCGGGGCGGCTGGTGTACTCCATGGACGCGCTGATGAACAGCCGCTCGCGGGACCTGTTCAGCATCGACCCGCGGGCCGGGCTCATCTCCACCACCCAGGCCCTGGACCGCGAGAGCATGGACCTGCACTACTTCCGAGTGACGGCCACGGACCACGGCGCGCCGCGGCTCTCCGCCACCACCATGGTGGCCATCACTGTGGCTGACCGCAACGACCACGACCCCGTCTTCGAGCAGGGCGAGTACCGGGAGACCATCCGGGAGAACGTGGAGGAGGGATACCCCATTCTGCAGCTGCGGGCCACCGACGTCGACTCGCTGCCCAATGCCAACATCCGCTACCGCTTCGTCAATGAACGGGCTGCCTTCGACGTATTTGAGATTGATCCCCGCTCCGGCCTCATCACCACCAGCGGGCCGGTGGACAGGGAGAAGATGGAGAAGTACTCCCTGGTGGTGGAAGCCAGCGACCAGGGCAGGGAGCCGGGGCCCCGCTCCGCCACTGTCAAGGTCTACATCACGGTCCTTGATGAGAATGACAACATCCCCCAGTTCAGCGAGAAGCGCTACATTGTCCAAGTGAGGGAGGACATACGGCCCCACACCGAGATCCTGCGCGTCACCGCCACGGACCTGGACAAGGACAACAACGCGCTGGTGCACTACAACATCATCAGTGGGAACAGTCGGGGCCAGTTCTCCATTGACAGCGTCACTGGGGAAATACAGGTGGTGGCCCCCCTGGATTTTGAGGTGGAGCGGGAGTACGCCCTGAGGATCCGGGCTCAGGATGCGGGCCGTCCTCCTCTTTCTAACAACACTGGCATGGTGAGCATCCAAGTGGTGGACATCAATGACCATGCCCCCATTTTTGTCAGCACCCCTTTTCAAATCTCCGTCCTGGAGAATGCTCCGCTTGGCCACTCTGTCATCCACATCCAGGCCGTGGATGCAGACTACGGTGAGAACTCACGCCTGGAGTACAAACTGACAGGGGTCTCAGCTGACACACCCTTTGTGGTGAACAGTGCCACAGGGTGGATCACAGTCAGTGGGCCCTTGGACCGGGAATCGGTGGAGCACTATTTTTTTGGGGTAGAGGCTCGTGACCATGGCTCTCCATCTTTATCGGCCTCGGCCAGCGTCACCATTACTGTCATGGATGTCAACGACAACCGCCCTGAGTTCACCCAGAAGGAATACTTCATCCGCCTGAACGAGGACGCAGCTGTGGGCACCAGCGTGCTCAGTGTCACGGCAGTGGACCGGGATGTGAACAGTGCCATCACGTACCAGATCACAGGGGGCAACACGCGGAACCGCTTCTCCATCAGCACGCAGGGTGGGCTGGGGCTCATCACTCTGTCGCTGCCGCTGGACTACAAGCAGGAGAGGCGCTATGTGCTCACCGTGACAGCCTCTGATCGCACCCTGCGTGACACCTGCCACGTTCACATCAACATCACCGATGCCAACACGCACCGGCCTGTGTTCCAGAGTGCCCACTACTCCGTGAGCATCAACGAGGACCGGCCTGTGGGCAGCACCGTGGTGGTGATCAGTGCCACGGACGAGGACGTGGGGGAAAACGCCCGCATCACGTACTACCTGGAAGACAGCGTCCCTCAGTTTCGTATTGATCCAGACTCCGGGGCCATCACTCTCCAGGCACAGCTGGACTATGAGGACCAGGTCACGTACACGTTGGCTATCACTGCCAAGGACAACGGGATCCCCCAGAAGGCAGACACCACATATGTCGAAATCATGGTGAATGACGTTAATGACAATGCCCCCCAGTTTGTCAGCCCTCATTACCAAGGCATGATCTCTGAGGATGCACCTCCCTTCACCAGCGTGCTCCAGATCTCTGCCACGGACCGGGATGCCCACACCAACGGGAGAGTGCAGTACACCTTCCAGAACGGGGAGGATGGCGATGGAGACTTCACCATAGAGCCCACGTCGGGGATCATCCGCACGGTGCGCCGGCTGGACCGCGAGAACGTTCCTGTCTATGAGCTGACTGCCTACGCTGTGGACAGGGGCATCCCTCCTCAGCGAACCCCTGTCCACATCCAGGTTACCATTCAGGATGTGAATGACAATGCCCCTGTCTTTCCTGCTGAGGAGTTTGAGGTCTTGGTTAAGGAGAACAGCATCGTAGGCTCTGTGGTGGCCCAGATCACTGCCGTTGACCCGGATGAGGGACCCAATGCCCAGATCATGTACCAAATTGTGGAAGGCAACATCCCTGAGATATTCCAGATGGACATCTTTTCTGGGGAGCTCACAGCCTTGATAGACCTGGATTATGAGACAAAACCCGAATATGTGATTGTAGTGCAGGCCACCTCTGCCCCCTGGTCAGCAGAGCTACAGTCCACATCAAACTCATTGACCAGAATGACAACAGCCCTGTTCTGAAGAACTTCCAAATCCTGTTCAATAACTATGTGTCCAATAAGTCCAACACCTTCCCCTCGGGGGTCATAGGGAAGGTCCCAGCATATGACCCAGATGCATCTGACCACCTCTTCTACACCTTTGAGCGGGGAAATGAACTCCACTTGTTGATTGTAAATCAATCGAGCGGGGAGCTGAGGCTGAGCCGTAAGCTGGACAACAACCGTCCGCTTGTGGCCTCCATGCTGGTGACTGTCACAGGTAGGGAGTGGAAATCACTAAATCTTCAGTACAGTATGTTTGGGGGGCTCTCTGAGGTCCCTCTGGGGAAGCCCATTGTGCATTGGGGGTTGGGTTGGGGACTGGTAACAAGATTTGGACTGGGAGTCCATTCCAGTCAGAGAATACTGCTGGAGTGGTGTGCAGGCTGGCATGGGAGGCTGGCTGTTGGGGCCAAGGCTGGAAATGCTCTGCAAGAACAAAGCATTGTTACTGCGCTGTGAGATCACTTCTGGATGCTGGTGAGGCACCCTTGGAGGTGGCCAGCCAGACCATGTTGTGTGCCATGGGGTGCTGGCCTAGGAAGGAGGTGGTTCACAGGATGGCCAGGCTGCTGGTCCAGGGGCTGCTACACTGCTTTGCTCCCAAGCCCAGGTAGCTCGTCTCTCTGCCGGGACTGAGTGCTTCCCTGGCTCTGCACGGGAGGGAGGGATTGAGCTCAGTGCATGGAGCCCTCTTAAACCCATCTCCCAGTAGCAGACAGTTCAGTCCAGATTCTGGCTGTGGCATCTGCCAACACTTGCTTTGCAGGGTGGCTTCTAAAGCCTAGTACCACCTTTCTGCAGACAACTTAGTGTTGCAGGGACAGCTGTGACAAACCTGAGTGCAGTGCCTGGAACTCTTGCATAGTGTGTTGTTGGAGTATCCAGATGCAGGTGCTGGCTGTAGCTAGGGGTGGCTTTGTGGGGTGTTGGGGTGCTCCCTAGCCCAGCTAGACAGGACAAAGATAGACCTAGGAGCTCGCCTGTGAGCAGGCAGGTTGGAGCTGGAGCTGGCAGAGCCTGAGCTTTGCCTTCACCACTAGCCTTTCTTAGCTGGTGCATGCATGATGTGAAATGGAGGCATCTGTCCATTGCTGAACCGTGCAGTGGCTGCGGGAGGGAGAGGGAGGGAGGGAGGGAGCCCTCTCTGGAGGGGCCGAGCACTGAATGGCCAGCAGTGCCTGGGGAGCCCTGCTCTGCACTGGGATACTCCCCTGACCATCCGCTGCCAGCTGCCTTCCCTTTCAGTTCTCTCGATCCTGCTGAGTCTGTGAGAGGAGCATCTCTTTCAAAAGATGGAGCGAGGGCTTTAAAAGGAGACCTGTTCAAGGCAATGCTGTGTGAGCAGCAGCAGCCTGGCAGTGGGCTGGGGCTCTGTGGGGCTAATTGTAGCCGCAGGGCTGGCCGAGAGCGGCTGCAGGGAACACATGCCCCTTGCTGGAGGTGGGGGTGGTTCTGACCTTTCCAATTTCTGCCCCGCTATGTTTATGCGAGCCCTGCCTCCTCACACACTTAACCCTGCACAAAGGCAGGAGACAATCACATCCTGAAGTCCTGTATGAGCCGCCTCGTGGCAAGGGGGCCCTTGCAATTAGAATGTCGTCATCTTCCAGCGGGAAGGGAGAATGGGAGAGGTGTGCTCGAGGAGGAGGGGAGAAGATGGAAGGGGAAGAGCTGTTCTGGTGAGGGAAGTGAGATGCTGGAAAATGTGCCTTTTGTTGGCTTTTCTGTTGGCTGTGGAGGTGGAAGTCTAGTTTGGTTTTTGAGGCTTTGTTGTTGGAAGCCCCCCGCCCAGCTGGCAGCTCCCCAGCCCCGTGCTGTGCTGTGTGCAGAGCTGGCAGCCAGGGCTTCAGCCCCAGCTGCATTGTGTGCCCGGACACTGTGCCCTGGCAGAGCACCTTACTGCTGCTGCAGGGTGGCTGTAGCACCTGCCTGGGTGCCCCAAGGGTCAGCATCCTCGGAGGGAGGGGCTTCCCTGCCTTTATGGTGCATTTGAGGGAGCCTGAACCCCCCCTAAAGCACAGGGGCTGTTTTGCCTGCCTGTGATCTGCGTGTATCTAGGCAAAGCCCCTTGTAGGAGGCAGAACAAACCAGTGCCTTTCCAGCAGGGCTGGTAGCCTCAAAACTGACCTCAGCTTCTCATAGGTGTATGGACACCTCTGGCTGCTGGAATCTGCTCTTGGCTACTGAGGATGCAGGAGAGTGGGGTGGAGGGGCTGTCCATGGCCAGCAGCACTGTGAGATCAGGGCAGTGTTAGAGACTGACATCATTGACTTTAAACCATTTAAGGCTGGTTTCTCTGGGCTTGGTGGCAAGTGTGGAGGCTCAGCTGCAGGAGAATGACATTCATCTTCTCTGCTGGGTGATGGGAGCCTGATTTACTTTCAGGATCCCTTAACTGGTAGAGTATTATCAAAATGTTGAGAGGTCTGCCAAAGCCCTTCAGCAACGGTGAGGAATGCCCACTATACCGATACCCATCTCTTTTCCTGACTTCTCTGTCTGGAAATGTTTTACTGTTCCTCACCTGCAAACATGAAAGTCACTCTGTCTGTCCCCAGAGGACCCTTGCTGTTTCTGGAGTGGCCATTGCAGTCGGAATAGTGGCTTTTGCTCTCTTGGACACTGTTGCTACTACTCAGAAGAGGACATGGAGCTCTTTGTTGCTTTTGAAGCTGATTATTGTCAGTCTTGGAATTGCAAACACAATGGCCCAGTGCTGTCCAGTACAAGGGTTAGAGCCCCTTGTCCCTTTTCATTGCTTCATTCCCTGTGGCTGTGTTTCTAGGACTCCTAACTCTGCTGCATGAATATTCACCAGGCATCAGCTCTCTGGCCACAGGATTTAATCAGAATGGCTGAGCATTCGTGATTAAAATGCCTCCCATGGGGGGTCAGTGCCTCCAGCCAGCTTTGGGTTTCTTCTGGTAGCTTTATTTTTTATTTTTTTTTCCCTATTTGCAGTGGGTCATTCTCTTAACCATCTGCTTCCCTCTGCTTGGAGGGAGGAGGCAGCCTTGGGTGTGATGCTGAGGTGGGACAGTGCTAGAGCTTGCTGAGGAGGGCTGTGGGGCCAGGCCTGGCTCCACATTGCTGTGGGGAACCAGCAAAGGGATGCTTGGCTTTCCTGCCTTGGGCTGCCAGTGCTGAAGGCATCAGGAACCCTCTAAGAGGGGAGAGGGAGAGGAGAGCCAGCTGTGTGCTGAGAAGGGATCTGGTGTCAACGTGATGGCATCCTTGGATACTGTCTCACCAGGTGCTTCCTCAGGGACAGCTGTCAGGCTGATGGTGGTTAGGGGAGCATCTTATGCCAAGTGTGACTTGTGTCTTTCCTCACTTCTTCCTCCCAAGTTCTGGGTGGTGTCAGTACCCCACGAGCCTCTTGCAGAGAGAATGTGCCTTGGGGAATGCAGGTGATGATGCCAGCTCCTTGCCCTGAGCCCAGACAGATCTAGATACCCTGGCATGTCCAACCACATGCTGAATGGAGCTGTTTTGTTGCTGCTGCTCATGCTGCCCTCTGTGCCAGAGTGGGCAGGATGTCACACATAGGAGTGCTTTCTCACGTTGCTCCTTATGGGATGGGAGCAGTTTGAATTCAGAGAGAAGCAGCCCCCCTTTCCTCCAGGAGATTAGCTCCTGGGTGACTGTACTGGCATGCTGCTCCCCCAGCCTGGAGCCAGCCTTATCTCCAGAGCACCAGTCCTGGCACACAGGCTGCTGTGTGTGCAGGACTTTGCAGGGTCACTAAAGCTTTCACTTTCTGAAGAGTAGAAGAGAGAGGTGGAAGAAAGGGAGATGTTTCAATTTGTAAATCCTCCTGCACTGCAAACTTCAAACAGAACTGAGGAAAATGAAAAGGCTTTGCAGCACAGCAGCCATGGGAAGGGAAAAACAGCAAAGGCAGCTTTGTATGGGAGGCTTGGAGCTGGGGCGTGGATGAGGGACGAGTGTTGCTGTGTGCTGCTAATGCCCGTGGGGCACCAGCGTTGGGGTGCTGGCAGTGGGCTGGAGTTGCTTCATTTCAAGAGCAATGAGGTTCTCAATGAGCCCCATCAAGCATTTCTGGGGCCACCAAGGTTGGCACAGTCTTGCCTTGCCATGCTGAAGTCTGGGTCTCCCTGGTGGAGCCTGTGCTGGAGGCCCAGAAGGAGGGAACCAGGTGACAGGAGGCATCCTCCTGGGGGTCAGCAGACAGGCTTCTGCCAGCTGGCTGCCCCAGCCAAAGCTGCTAGCAGAGGTGTCTGGGGTATCCTGGGGTATCAGGATCCATTGGGTCTCTGGGAGTTGGGTAGGTGGGGTGAGACAGAGGCCCGTGATCACAGATCTGCCAGGATGGAAGCTGCAGCACTGTGCATTTGGGCTGAGCTGTGCTGCCTGAGCTGCTGGCTGGGAGTGCCCCCGATGCGCAGTGGGTGAGCTGTGCTGCGGCTGCTGCTGGCCAAGGTCCTGGGGGAGAGCAGGCAGGCATGCTCCAGTGTCCCTGCCTGCTCCTCTGCTCCTGCTGGGAGATTGCTCATGTGGTGTGGGATCCCAAAGGAAAGGAGTTTGCTTCCAAGGAAAATAGAGATTAAAGAGAATTAAACAAACCAGAGATGGGCTGAGAGAGGAAGAGATGCAGAGCAGATGGTGAGAAGGGGGGAAGCAGGGAGACCAGCACAAAAGCTTGGGAGAGCCTGGAGGAGAGAGGAAGGAAATGGCAGGAGCAGAGCACAGGAAAAGGCAGCATGGGGAAGGCAGACAGGGCACAGCAGGGAAGCAAAACACCCCAGGCCCTGGCATCAGCTCCTGTGTTTGCCAAACTTCCTGCTGGGACTTCCTTCTGTTCCTGAGCACCTTTGTTCCTGAGAGCTCAGTTTGCTGCCGAGATCCAGGACAAGGAGAAAAACTGAGAGTTATTTCAGTGGAGAGCCTGATGTGGGGGGAGAAGGTGCAGCCACACTGGCCACTCCCTCTCCATCCCAGGTGGCCCCTGCTATGCTCTGGGGCTGTGGCTCCAAGCTTCCTTACCAAGGGCTCAGTCCTTCTGGGGGCCACCCTGGGGTGCAGGGCTCTGCCCTGGGCAGGGAGGGAGGAGATGCTCCAAGCAGCAGGCAGAGAGCTGCAGCGTGTTCGTGTTCCCCCAACAGACGGGATCCACAGCGTGACAGCCCAGTGCGTGCTGCGGGTGATCATCATCACGGAGGACATGCTGGCCAACAGCATCACGGTGCGCCTGGAGAACATGTGGCAGGAGCGCTTCCTGTCCCCGCTGCTCTCCTCCTTTCTGGAAGGAGTGGCCACCGTGCTTGCGACGCCCAAGGAGGACATCTTCATCTTCAACATCCAGAACGACACGGACGTGGGTGGCACGGTCCTCAACGTCAGTTTCTCGGCGCTGGCGCCGCGGGGCGGGCGCTACTTCAGCTCGGAGGAGCTGCAGGAGCAGCTGTACATGAAGCGCATGGTGCTGACGGGCACCTCCATGCTGGAGGTGCTGCCCTTCGACGACAACGTGTGCCTGCGGGAGCCCTGCCAGAACTACATGAAGTGCATCTCCGTGCTCAAGTTCGACAGCTCCGCCCCGTTCATCGCCTCCCACTCCACGCTCTTCCGGCCCATCCACCCCATCGCCGGCCTGCGGTGCCGCTGTCCGCAGGGCTTCACCGGCGACTACTGCGAGACAGAGATCAACCTGTGCTACTCCAACCCCTGCCTCAACGGGGGCATCTGCACCCGCAGGGAGGGCGGCTACACCTGTGTGTGCCGGCAGCACTTCAGCGGTGAGCGCTGGGCTGGGCCCTGCGACAGTGGGGGTGTCACCATGGCAGGTGCCCTTCCCACCAGGGCAGTGGGTGCCAGAGCCTCGCCGTGCCTGCACAGGCCCGGCTCTGCTCCCAGCTCTGCTCCCAGCTCTCTGTGTTTCCATGGTACTGCATGTGCAGGGCTGAGGTTGCCATAGAAATCTGTCTTGTAGGGATTTGGCATGGAGGACTTTTGAGGACCCTGGCCATCACTTTCCACCCCTTCTCACAGAGCAGGAGGACTAAGCTAGACTCTGCTAGGTTGGGGCACAGGAGGTTTCTCAGCTGTGCCTCGTGCTAGGAAGGGTGATGGGCTCTGGGACCATCAGAGTCCATCTGCTGGTTTCAGCCTGAGCCAGCCTTTAGCTGGTCTGGCATAGGTGTGGAGCCACACTGGCCCCATGTGCAGTGGCTAAGCTGCAGCCCACCCAGAACAGAAGGGCAGGCTGGGCCCAGGTGCCCCACCAGGCAGGATCTGATCCAGGCAGATCTGGTCCTAGCTGGGGGGGCTGGCAGGGAAGTTCACAGTCCAGCCTGTGTCACGTTGCCACAAGTTCCCAACAGGCTGTGGAGAACTGGCAACTGGGGGATGAGGGAGGGGGCCTCTGGCTACTGAGGAGGGATCCCCTGCCTTGCTCTCGCTGCCAGGAGGGAGCATGGCAGCAGATGGCTGCCTGCAGCTCTTCTGTAGGTGGCTCCTGGTGAGATAAGCAGAGGCAGTGGTAATTAACCTCCAGCATTTGAAGTGTGAACAGCCATTAGCAGAAGGGTTAATGAGCTCATTTTCCTGTCACTTCATGCTGTCTCCTCATCTTCCTTGTGTATCACGGAGCAAGTAATGGGAGCAGGGCCTGGGGTGTAGGACTTCAGCTGAATGGTTCCCTGGGTTGTGTGGGGATAGCACAGGAAAAGGGGCTGACAGATGCCCTGCACTGTTGAGCTGGCGTGGGGCATCACTGTTACCCATGCCAGGAAGGTGCCAGGGTATTTGTTGGTCCCCATGTGGCTCCCATTTGCATGCAGTGTTTGGAAGCTCCTGGTGCCATGGGTGATACTTCTATAGCTATTGACAGGAGCTCAGTGGCACTGAGCTGTCCCCACACTCCAGAGACAGGACTGATATGCCTGTCCCAGGTTTGTGTGATAGCAGAGCCCAAGGAGGCACTCTCAGCATTACCAGGACTTCCCTGGTTTGCTTCTCCATTCTTAGGACTGTGCAGCAGCCCAGCTGTGGCCAGTGCCCTCCTGTCGCATTCCCATGCTGTGCTGGATCACAAGTTGCCCCTTCAGCCTGACATCACACCCAGCCCAGTGGCTCGTGCTGGGCTGGCAGTGGTTGCTCCCTGGCTACTGTGGGGAACACCTGGCTAACACTTGGGTTGCCATACTCTTCACTGGCCCCCAGCTGCTCCACAGACTCCTTCCCCTCGGCTGCCCTGTCCTGAACGCTGAGGTCTGGCATTCCCAGGACAAGGAGCAGATGGGTGCCTGCTGTGTGCGTGTCCCGAGCTCCTGCTCCTTGCTCCTGCAGGCGAGAACTGTGAGGTGGACAGCCGTGCGGGGCGCTGCGTGCCCGGCGTGTGCCGCAACGGCGGCACCTGCACCGACGGCGCCGACGGCGGCTTCCGCTGCCAGTGCCCGGCCGGCGGCTTCGAGGCGCCCTTCTGCCAGGTGTCCACGCGCTCCTTCCCGCCGCGCTCCTTCGTCATGTTCCGCGGCCTGCGCCAGCGCTTCCACCTCACCCTCTCCCTCTCGTGAGTTCTCTCTTTCCTCCACTGCGCCCCAGCACCCTTGGTTCACCCGGCCCTCCTCTGGTGCCTCTCGAGCACAGAATGCTGAGCCTGATGCTCTCCAGGCCCCTGTGTTACTGGCTTTGCTTCCCCACGGGGCTGCCCTGGCACTTTAGCCAAAGGGCTCTGCATCTGCACTGGCATCAGCTCCATCCCTTCCTGCAGCTCTCTGCCCCCATGCCAGGCCCCCATGCTCAGGTCTCAGTGTCCCTGTGCTGGGGTGCTGGTGCATGCCACAGGAGAGAGGGGGTCTTCACTTGCTCCTTGCACACACCCTGCCCTCCTTCTTCCTACCGTGCCCCAGGTTCAGCACTGTGGAGCCCAGTGGCCTCCTGCTCTACAATGGGCGTCTGAATGAGAGGCATGACTTCCTGGCAGTGGAGATCATCCAGGGGCAGGTCCAGCTGAAATACTCCACAGGTACACTTGGCCCTGCCTGTTGTGGGATTTGTGTAAATGGGAGCTGTGAGAAGGCCTGTGTTGACTGGGGAGAGAAGAGTGCTGCCCTGGATGGAACCTATGCTAAGGGAAGCGGGGTTAAAAAGTGTTGGTGAGCTTCAGTGGATAGCACAGGGGATTCGACACCAAACCCTTTTGGTGTCTCTGCTGCTGTTCAGTCCTGTTGTGCCACTATGAGCTTCACAAGTCCGTCAGCAGCACAGTGGGTTTGGTGCCTTAGGAGGCACCGGTGGGAATGTCTGAAGGCTGTCTGGCTTCCCTCAGCCTGCCATCATCCCTGTCTCCTCAGGAGAGTCCAGCACGGTAGTGAGCCCTTACCTGCCAGGGGGTGTGAGTGATGGGCAGTGGCACACGCTGCAGCTTCGCTACTACAACAAGGTACGTGTGCCCTAGCTGTCCCCAGCACTCATGGCTCACTCTCCTCACAAGTGAGCGCTTCTTGCACTCCTGTTTCCTGGTTCTGTCCCATGGCAGGGGCTCTGGAGGGAAGGTAGAGGAGGTTTTCAGCCCTTAGGGATGGATGCAGTGGAGCAGACAGCTGGGTACAGGGACAGATTGACACTCAGGACCTCACTTGGAGGCTGCAGGAATGTGCTCCATTCTGTGTCCTTGCCCATGTCCCTCTCTGGTGCTGCTTGCTGGGCTCAGCCAGAGATTGCTCACACCTCCAGGAACACAGTGAGCCTGGGCCGTGCTCAGGCCTTTCCTTGCTGTTGTATGAACCCTTGGGTACTTTGGTCTGGTGTATGTGTGCTGCTGACACCCTTCATTTGCTTTCAGCCCAAAGTCAGCACCCTGGGGGTGGTGCAGGGCCCCTCCAAGGACAAGGTGGCCATCTTGACAATAGATGAATGTGATGCTTCAGTGGCCCTGCAGTTTGGCAGTGAGATTGGAAACTACTCCTGTGCTGCAGAAGGTGTGCAGACCAGCTCAAAAAAGTGAGTTCCTTGGAACTGCTGTGGTGAGGCAAGGTGGTCTCCTGTGAGCCAGGCTTTCCCATCCAGGACTTTGGCTGTGTGTGCCTGTCCCTGAGGATGTCTGCTTCCCAGCCCCGTGCACTGGGGAGCTGGCTGGGCCGGTGTGAGGTCACTGTACCTCTTAAAGCCCTGGACTTCTGATCCTGCAGGTCCCTGGACCTCACAGGTCCCTTGCTCCTTGGAGGGGTCCCTAACCTGCCAGAAAACTTCCCCATCACTCACCGGGACTTTGTGGGATGCATGAGAGACCTGTTCATCGATAGCAAACGCATCGACCTGGCCTCCTACATTGCCAACAACGGAACTGCTGCAGGTACCAGTGCCTCTGCTCATGTTAGCCCTGCCCAGGGAATGGATTCTCCTCCACAGCAGTACTGCTGGGCTGTGACAGCATCACAGCACTACAGCTGGAGCTGTGCAGATTCTCACTGGAGAGCAAGGCCTTCAGGTCCTCCTAAATGATCCAATGCCCACCTCAGCTGATGTTCTGGGAATGTCCCCTGACCCTGAGTGCAGAGCCTGTTGAGCTGGCTGACATGGGAGGTGCTAGATCATCAGTTCAATATCATACAGAATCTTTGTTCTGGCATAAAGAGCCACCAACAGCCTTAATCCCCATCCCTGAGCAGGCAGGGTCTGTTGGAGACACTGAGCAGCAGGGCTTACCCCTCTGACAGCCAGGGAAAAGGCCAGCAGGCAGTGGTGCCTTTCCATGTGGGCTGGGGGAAGGTGGTGAGCTGGTTGAGGCTGATACAGGTGACTTTGACACCTCCAGGTTGTCATGCCAAGCACACGTTCTGCGACTCCAGCCCCTGCAAGAACGGCGGCACCTGCTCTGTCAGCTGGGGGACCTACTCCTGCCTCTGTCCTGTTGGCTTTGGGGGCAAAGACTGCCGCCATGGTGAGTGAGTGGGCACTGCTGGGCATGGGCAGGGTGGGTATGCACAAGGTTGTGTTGGGGTTGCTGTGGAAGCAGAGTAATGGATCCATGTGAGAGGAGCTAACTCTGCTGTCCCTGCATCTAGTGCTCCCTGTGAAGTGCCCTTTCCTTCTCCTCACCTCTACTTTCCTTTCCAGCCATGCACCATGCCCACTATTTTCAGGGCAACAGTGTCCTGACCTGGGACTTCAAGGCAGACGTGAAGATCTCGGTGCCGTGGTACCTGGGGCTGGCGTTTCGGACACGCCAGCAGGATGGGGTGCTTCTGCAGGCCCACGCAGGCCAGTACACCACCCTGCTCTGCCAGGTATGGCCATGGCCTCAACCACAGCACCATGGCCCAGCCTCTGCTGCTGTCTGCCCTGGGAGAGCATGGGAACCTTGTTCTCTCTGCTGCCCCCATCCCAAGTAGAGGGTAGTTGAGGGGAGAGGCTTTTAGCAGGGCTGGATTTCCCTCCCCATGCTTTGATGGGGGGTAGGCTGGAAGCAGTCAGAGTTGATGAGGTCTTTGCTCACTGATGGCATTGCTGTTCCCTTTCTGCAGCTGGCTGGGGGCCTGCTCTCCTTCATGGTGAGCAGGGGGTCGGGGCGCAGCACCAGCCTCCTCCTGGACCAGCTGCAGCTCAGTGATGGGAAATGGCACGACCTCCAGCTGGAGCTGCGGGATGTCCACAGCGGGCGAGACTCACGCTACGTCATCACCCTCACCCTGGACTTTGGGCTCTACCAGGTAGGTGCTGCTGAAGACCCTGGCACCAGGACAGGAACCATGGGGGGATGTTTGGCAAATATAGGCGGAGCTGTGCCTCTGCACCCCCTGGGAGGGCTGGGACAGGGCTGGTGCCCATTGCCTCATGTTGCTCCCTTCTGCAGGACACGGTGGTTGTGGGAAATGAGCTGCATGGCCTGAAGGTGAAACACCTGCATGTGGGGGGAGTCCTGGGCTCTGGCGAGGTGCAAAATGGGCTGAGGGGCTGCATACAGGTGAGTCCATTGCTCTGAGCCTTCCCTTTTCAGCGGATCAGTTAATGTGGAAAGTTGGAAACACAAGTCTGGGAACTGCTGCCAGCATCCATCATGCTGGTGTCACTCTCCCTCTGGGCATTCAAGGCTCTGAGGTGTAATGGGGTATCATTAAATAGGGAGGATGGGGAGTGGCTGCTGCTGGGGATTTGTGGAATACAGAACTGGAGCCTCGTGTGTCTGTCCTAGCTTCACTGTGAGTTTGTCACCTGCACTGCAGGGTGTGCGGCTGGGTGACAGTGTCACCGGGATCGTGCTGCCCAAGCCTAACCATGCCCTGCGGGTGGAGGCTGGCTGCAGTGTGCCAAGCCCCTGCGACTCCAACCCCTGCCCAGACAACAGCATCTGCAAGGATGAGTGGCAGAGCTACTCCTGTGTCTGCCAGCCAGGTAGGACCTGCAGCACCCTGCCACTCCTCTGCTCTTCAAGCCTGCTTATCTTCTCCTCTCCCCCTGTGACTCCCTCCTGGCCTGTGACTGCTCTCCTGTCCATGCCTTGAGCAAGTCACATCCGTCAGACACTCATCAATTTTTCTGGAGAGCAAAATCCCTCCTGAGCCCCCTGAATTCACTCCTGGGTAGGCTGGCACCTCTCAGGGAGAAGGTATTTGCTTTACATGGTGGTCTCTGTCCACACCTCAGGGTACTACGGAGGGGACTGTGTGGATGTGTGTCATCTCAACCCGTGCAAGAATAAGTCGGTGTGCCGCCGCAAGCCAGGCTCACGCCTGGGCTACGTGTGCGAGTGCAGTGGGAACTTCTTTGGGCAGTACTGCGAGCACAGGTGAGATACAGGGCAGAACCATGGCCTTTGAGCCTGGCTCCATGCTGGCCTCTCATCCTGGATGTGTAACCAGGGACTTCTCAGTGCCACCTTCCTCCTTGGAGCTACTGAGCAGCGGGACTGGTGGCAGAACAAGGCCTGGAGAACTTGGTTGTTGTAATATCAAAGCTATTTCTCTCCCTAGGATAGACCAGCAGTGTCCAAAGGGCTGGTGGGGAAACCACACCTGTGGGCCCTGTAACTGTGATGTGAGCAAGGGCTTTGACCCCGACTGCAATAAAACCAACGGGCAGTGCCACTGCAAGGTGAGGGGCAGCTGTGCCAAGGGAGACGTGGACCCTGGCTTTCCTGAAACCCTGCTTGTTCTTGTTGCTGTTCCTTGTCCCCCCACAAAGGCCTGGCAGTTGCCCAGGCCCTGCTTTGTGTGCCTGAATTTGGGCTGGATCCCTTCTCTGTACAGCCTTCCTGGCCCAGCATAGTGATGATGGGGGCAGTGGGGTGCTTGAAAATCAGGAAAGCCTTGGCCTTCTCTGGCTCCAGGGATTCCCCAGCCAGCCTCAGCTGCTGTCTCATTGGGCTCTCTGTGACTGTCCCCATCTCCTGCCAGGATTTCCACTACCGCCCCAGAGGCAGTGACACCTGCCTGCCCTGTGACTGCTACCCCGTGGGCTCCACCTCGCGCTCCTGTGACAGGGAGTCTGGCCGGTGCCACTGCCGGCCCGGGGTCATCGGCCGCCAGTGCAACAGCTGTGACAGCCCTTTCGCCGAGGTGACGCCCAGCGGCTGCCAGGGTGAGTGTGGCACGGCAGTGTGGGCAGCTGGTGCTGACACCTCGGGGCTTGGTGTCAGTGGCCTGGCCCTGTCACCCGTGTGTCTCCACAGTGCTCTATGATGGCTGCCCCAAAAGCCTGAAGGCGGGTGTGTGGTGGCCCCAGACCAAGTTTGGCTTCTCAGCTGCAGTGCTGTGTCCTAAAGGCTCCTTGGGTGAGTGGGTGATATGATGGAGAGGGGAGGAGGCACCCTGGCTGTCCTGTGGCAGCCCTGGCAATATCACTCTGTTCTTGCACTACCCCAGTCACGTTCAGCTGGGCTGGAAGTTTGGGAGAAGGAAGTTGGAAGAGAAAATGCTGCAGCCTGGGGAAGAGCAGAGGGTGCTGGCCCCCTCCAATAGGACTGGGATTGGGTAAAAGCTATGGAGTGTAAGACCCATCATCCAGCCATGGGGCTGTGCTGTTCCCTCAGTCTTGGTCCCCATCTTCTTCCTGCTGCTTTTTGGGTTCACCAGGTTTGAGGCTGAGGTCAGGCCTGGCATAGCACCTGCAGTGCCTTGCTGTGGCTCCACCAGCCCCATCCCTGTGTGCCCTGCAAGGGAAGCAAAGCTGTCCTCAGTGACAAAAAAGCTGTCAGCAGGGTGTCTGGGAGCGTAGGGCAGTGCAAGCCCAGGGGACAATACAAACCCTGTCCTTCCCCAGCCGCTCGCCCCCGGAGGAGGCAGGTTTGGCTCCTAACTGTTGTCGCTTCTCTCCCCGGTTCTCTCGCCCTCCGCGCACAGGCTTGAGGGGTGCAGGTAAGGTTGTTCCCATCTCCTTTCCCCTGTGCTGTAAGGGCTGCACCACATGGCTTTCCCTCCCTGCTTTTTGCCTGACACACTGCACACCCCTGCGCTTTCCCCACTGCTTCTGGAGCTGCCAAGGTTTTCCCAATGCTTTGCCTGGTCTCACTGCTCTTACAGTGTTTTCTGCTCTCAGCTCACTAACCAGCACAAGCCCAGCTCCAGCTGCATGCAGCCCTTGCCACCCTCTGTGCTGAGCCTGCAGTGTGGACTCTGGGCAGCTCTGTGCTCTGCTCCCTGGCTGGGATGGATGCTGGCTCTCCTGGATGGCTCTCGCTTGCTTAGCCTGGGCGGGGAAGGAGCTGGTGGTGAACAGTGGGTGGTGAGGCCAGGGAGGAATGGTATGGGGTGGAAGAAGGGGAAACTATTCAAGTGGGGGGTAGTAGGATGGGAGCAGGAACTGATGGGCAGGCACAGCACAAGGTCCTGTTCCTTCTGCCTGGCTGGCAGGGGAAGGCACAGGGACCTGGAGGTCAGATCCTGCCCAGATCTGCATCTGAGTCAGTCTCTGTTCTGTGCAAGGGTAATGTCATCAGTATGGAGACTTCTTGTTCTTCCTGCTCCCTGCTGCAATGGCACTGGTCCATGTGCTTCTGCAGCTGGGAGAAGGGTGGCTGGGAAGATGCCAGGAGCTGGAGGTGGTAAAGGGAGTATGCTTGTCCCTGGGGCTTTTCTGAGCAGCAGCCTGAGTCTGCTCTAAGCTTTCTCTCCCAGCCATGGGCACCTGGGTGGGCTCCTGTGCCCTGATGCTGTCTCCAGGAGAACCTGTTCCACAGTCCTGCTGGGTACATTGAGGTTGCCTGGTTTCTCTTGTTCAAAGTGTTTGTGGTGTTCCAAGTGTTCCAGCTGGGAACACTTTTGTCCATGTTGGCTTTAGCAGCATTTTTGGTGGTGTTTAACATCTCATCCCATTCAGTTTTGGAAACTTCCTTGCTGTACATGTTTAGTGGTGTTTAACATCTCATCCCATTCAGTTTTGGAAACTTCCTTGCTGTACACAAGTGTTTAGCTTCAACCAGGGACTAGGGGCTGGCGCTGGATACTGAACCCACACTGCTGGATCCTCCACACTGGGTCCACCATCCACTCCTCTATCCTCCTTGGCTGAAGGGGCTGATCTCAGGGGCTGATTTTCCAGCCCAACAGCAGGGCTGTTGTGCTTCTGGAGTGGCTTTGCCCTGTAGAGGTGAGCAGGACCTCAGCAGGCATTGCAGGCTGTCAGCTGGGGCATGGCTATAGCTGCTTGGGCTTCTGTAGCTTGAGGTCAGATGTGCCTGAGGAGACAGTCATGTCCCCCTGGGCTTTTCCAGCCTGGATCCTGCCAAGTCAGTCCTTTTTGCAATCCTTTTTGATGGCACCTGGCATGATGCAGCCCCAAAGCACATATAGGCACCCAGCTCCTGGAGGGAGGGGATGGCAGCAGCTTGATGCAGTATTACAAACCAAGGGTGGAATGAGTTACACTGGTGCAAAGCATGATAATGGCTCTGGGGTGTTAGAGGCCCTCACTTGTCAGTGCCACTCTTTGGGATTAGCTGGTGCAGAGGATCCCTGCAGGGCAGCTGTGTGTCTTGTGCTGAATTTCCAACAAGCCCTTCCTTCTTGTTTTAGGTGCAGCCATCAGACACTGTGATGAGGAGAAGGGCTGGCTGGAGCCAGATCTCTTCAACTGCACTTCACCTGCCTTCAAGGAGCTGTCCGTGCTGGTAATCCTCTCAGCTCTGCAGCCCTGACAGGGCAGGAGCCCTCTGAACAAGGGCTCACAGCCAGAATTCAAAGCACTCAGCTCTCCAAGGGTGCCTGGAGTACAAGAGGGCCTTGCTACAGTGCTCAGTGCCTTTCTCTTCTCATCTCCTTCCCCCAAATCCCTCCTGTGGAAGCAGTGGTCTGAGCTTAAGTTCATATGACTTCATTTAATCTGTGTCCCTCTCAGAAATTACTTGTGTCCTGCCAGAGTGTTTGAGGGGAAAATAAATAACCCTGAGCAGGGCTGAATGGTTTGAAGCTGGTGGGATGTCTGCTCCATGAGACCTCTGTAGCCCCCCTGTTTTTACAGGGGCAAATTCCTTTGAAATATTCAGGCAAGTTATTCAACACTTACATGTCATCTAGGCTGAATTGAAACTAAAGCCAGGAGAATTTCCAGGGAAGTATTGCCCGGGCCCTGTCCTTTCATCTCCTTGGCCTCTGTTGTGTATGGCACTGGCTTAGCTGTGCCAGTGCAGACCCTGGTGTGTTTCTGGAGGCTGGTTGTCTGCCAGATGTTCTCCCTGTTCTAGTCACCACCACTGTGAGTGTCCATGGCTTCTGCCGTGGCTTCAGAAATAATCTGTGTCCAGCAGGGCCTGCAGCATCCCAGTTTCCTGGTGAGGAACCTGCTGAATTGTTTAACCCTCTCTTTTCTCCCCACTGCAGCTAGAGGGCTTGGAGAAGAACAAGACTGAGCTGAACACAATTGAAGCCAAGAAGCTGGCGCACCGGCTGCGGGCTGTGACGGACCACATGGAGCACTACTTTGGCAATGACGTGCACATTGCCTTCCGCCTGCTGTCCCGCCTCATGGCCTTCGAGAGCCAGCAGCACGGCTTTGGCCTGACAGCTACGCAGGACGCCCACTTCAACGAGGTCAGTCCTTCCCCCACATCACAGGGGCTTCTCTTGCTGCTTCCCTTGGCAGCCACCCTGTGTTTCTGAGGGGGTTGAGGATGTGGTGGGACTCTGTCATGAGCACTGGGCTCCTCAGTCCATACCTGCAGTGTGGGAAGCAAAACCTGCGTGGTCAGGGCTGGAGTAAAGAGTGGTTGAGGAGAGGCAGAGAATGGAGTTTGCTCAGCCTGGAAAGGCAAAGGGAGATCTTACAGCTTCTGGCAGTCCCTCATGGTAGGGCTGCAGGAAAGATGTCTCTGTAGGCACTGGTTGATGAGAATTGAGGATGGGGGCCCATCATGGTAGAAAGTACCTCTCTTCCCAGAGCCCTTGTGCAGAGAGCACAATGCTGCAGTTGAGGGTGGTCAGGAGAGGCCCAAAGGCCATGCTGACCCTCTGTCCTGACGTGTCTCCCATTCAGAACCTGCTGCGAGCAGGCAGCTCTGTGCTGGCGCCCGAGAACCGGGAGCACTGGGCCATGCTGCCGCACGGGGAGCACGGCAGCGCCAGCCTCATGGAGCAGCTGCGCGACTACTCGGGCACGCTGGCCAGCAACATGAAACTCACCTACCTCAACCCCGTCGGCGTCGTCACCCCCAACATCAGTGAGTAGGAGCTGGCTGGGCTGGTACAGAGACACTCATCCATCACGCCTTGTTCCCTTCTCATCTCCCTGCATTCAGGGAGTGTGCTGGTAATGTCCTTGATGGCTCTCTCAAACGTGGGGAGGCATTTGTGAGAGATGTGCTGGTCCCATCTCTGCCTGGGCTAGCTGACCTCTAAGAGCTAGCAGAGCCAGGAGTGTGCTGCCTGCTCCCAGTTACTTTCCAGTCCCTAGTGAAAAAGCAGCTGGCCTTGGTGGCAGGAGTAGTCTGCACTATGGCAGAGCAAAGATCTAGGCTGGGAAGGAGCACTGTGGGTACTGAGGTTTTCTGTCATGCCCAAATAGGGGTCATAACCCCAACCCAGCCTGTGGCTGGTATGGTCCCTTGGGCAAGGATTTGAATCCTGGGGTGCCCTGGAGCAGTTGCTGTCCAGGTGTCCATCCCAGAGCTGGCTTTCACTGCCTTGCTGCTCCGCAGTGCTGAGCATCGATCGCATGGAGAACCACTCCCACATCCGCCGGCGCTACCCTCGCTACCACAGCAGCCTGTTCCGGGGCCAGCCCGCCTGGGACCCCACACCCACGTCGTGCTGCCCCTGTCGGTGCTCAGCCCTCCGAAAGCCGAAGGTGAGCATGTGAGCATCCCTCAAGAAACAGCATGGCTGGGAACTGCTGGCAGGAAAGATGGAGAATCATAAAAGGGTTTAGGTTGGAATGGACCTTTAGAAGACATTTAGTTTGCATGTATCCTACTGAGACATTGCTCTGTCAGGGGTCCAAGAGCCAACTCTGAGGGCCTGAGCTTTACACTTCACCACATCCAAAGGCTTCTGAGTGTTTGTGTGTGTGTGTGTGTGTGTGTGTGTGTGTGTGTGTGTGTGTGTGTGTGTGTGTGTGTGTGTGTGTGTGTGTGTGTGTGTGCTCACCACCCCCTTGTTTCCCCAGCTGTCCCCACAGCAGTGCCCACGCTGGCTGGGGGTGAAGGGAACTCCACTGTGGAGAGCTCCTCGCCAAGGCAGGCGCTGCTGGAGCCCGAGCCTGCTCTCACTGTGCTCATCCTCATCATGTACCGCACCCTTGGGGGGCTGCTGCCTGCGCGCTACCACGTGGATCGCCGCAGTGTCAGGTACATCCTTCTCCCCTTTGCCCCCACAAGCACCAGTGGAGAGGAGCCAGCTGGACTCTGTTTTCTTCCCTCTGGCAGTTGCCAAGTGTGTCTGCAGTGGAGAGGGTTTGATTCCCAACCTTGATGCTGCTCTGTGCCACATTTCCCAGCCCCATGTTGTAGACTGGGCAGAGCTCTTCCTCCTGAGATGTCAGAGCAGGACACCTGAGAAGTCTCTGGGGGTCTGCAGCTGCCACACACAGTGACAGTGATGACAGTGATAGTGAAAGCTCTGTTGCTACTTGCAGGCTCCCCAAGAATCCTGTGATGAACTCCCCCATTGTGAGTGTGTCTGTGTTCAGCAATCACACATTCCTGCAAGGACCCCTGGACACCCCTCTTGTGCTGGAATTTTACCTGCTGGAGACAGCCAACAGGAGCAAACCTCTCTGTGTCCAGTGGAACCACTCCAACTTGTGAGTTGAGCATGACCGGGCCACTCTCTTTGAGCTGCTTTCCCCACACACCTCCTCATTCCCCAAGTTTCCCTGAGCAAGTTTCCACCCACTCCCATGGGATTTGCTCCTTTTGGGAGGGCACAGTAGGGTCATAAAACCATTTCATTTGGAAAAGACCTTTAAGATCATTGAGTCCAACCACTAACCCAGCACTGCCAAGTCCACCACTAACGCATTTCCCTCAGTGACACATCCACACTCTGGCTCCAGTATTTCAGCTTTAGGAGCACAGTTGTATCTGCTGGCAGAAGAGCCTTGTCAGTCTCCCCACTTCTCTGTGGTTCCTGCCTCCCACACACATTTGTGTGTCTTCTCTCCTAAGTGCACTCTGCTTTTTGGTGGCTGCAGGACCAACCCCTCTGGCTTCTGGACAGCCAGGGACTGCGAGCTCGTGTACCGAAACACCACCCATGTCCACTGCCAGTGCTCCCAGTTTGGCACCTTTGGGGTTTTGATGGACAGCTCACACCGAGAGGTAACCTCAGCCTGTGGGGCTGTGGGTGGTGGTGGGACTGTTTGCAGCTGGGTCCTAGTACAGTCAGAAAATGTCCTGGGCACAGGCAAAAAATACCTTGTGGGACACAAATACAGTTTGAGAAGTTTGCAAATACAGTTTGCAAGCTTCCTGTGTTTGCCCCTAACACTGCTATTTGCCTTTGGTTCTCTGCTGCTGCAGCAACTGGAAGGTGATCTGGAGACATTGGCAATTGTCACCTATTCCTTGGTGTCTCTCTCCTTGGTGTTTCTGCTGCTGACCTTCTCCTTTCTGACCTGCCTCAAAGGCCTCAAGTCCAACACACGTGGCATCCACTCTAACATATCAGTCACCCTCTTCTTCTCTGAGCTGCTCTTTCTCCTGGGTATCAACCGCACTGAGAACCAGGTCTGTGGGCTTGAACAAGCTCGCCCGTGGGCGTGAGGGTAGGGTGTGGATGATGCCATTAGCTTTGGCACAGTGGGACCATCTCTCAGTCACTTTTGTCTCCCCAGTTTCTCTGCACTGTGATTGCCATCCTCCTCCACTGCTTCTTCCTCTCCACCTTTGCCTGGCTCTTCGTCCAGGGCCTCCACATCTACCGCATGCAGACGGAAGCCCGCAATGTCAACTTCGGGGCCATGCGCTTCTACTACGCCATCGGCTGGGGAGTGCCTGCCATCATCACTGGTAAGAGCTGCTGCTGCTGCAGCCATGCCCAAACCAGCCATGCTGCTGCTCAGCAGTCTCCTGACCACCTCGTGTTGCCCAGCTCATCCAGTGTGGAGAGCTGAGGGTGGGCTTGCCATGGTCAGCTGTGCTGTGGTGGTCAGGGGACCACACATCCAGGGATATCATCTTGTCTCTTAAGAATTAATTTCTCAGCACATCTCTTCAGGTCTTCTAGTTAAAGTGTCTTGGTTTCCCAAGCCTGCATACTTGGGTGACCTTTTGCTGGCAGTGAATGCCTCCTGGATTTGGCTGTGTCAGGGACACCTGAAGAAAAGGAAATAAAGTCCCTGTTGATGAGTCTTGCACAGGGCAAGGAGCGGGGAGAAAGCCCCTTCATGCTGACAGTGCTGTCATGGAATTGACATGGTTTGGACAAGTCCAAGGCTGCTGGGTCTGGACCTGACCTCTCCCTTTCTCCTGCAGGGCTAGCTGTTGGCCTGGATCCTGAGGGCTACGGGAACCCCGACTTCTGCTGGATTTCCATTCATGATAAGCTGGTCTGGAGCTTTGCAGGCCCCATTACTGTCGTCATTGTGGTAAAACCCTGTCCTGTTTCACCCACAACCCTCTCCTGCCTCCCTTCTCTGCACCACGGGCACTCACCCTTCCCTGGCTGCCCACTGCCTGTCCCATTCTCTGTGTCCCTCTCCCTGAGTTAGAGGCCCTGTTTTTGTCCCTCCTCACTCTAGCCAAACCTGGGGTAGGCTCCAGCATGAAGGGGAAAGGAGGGGATGTTTGCAGGGCCTGGCAAACCTGGAGTCTGCACTGGGGAGGTCAGGTCAGAGCCAGCCTTTGGCACAGCTTCTAATCAGTGCCAACACTTTCAGATGAATGGGGTCATGTTCCTGCTTGTGGCCAAGATGTCCTGTTCTCCAGGCCAAAAGGAGACCAAGAAGAGATCAGTTCTGTGAGTATTAGTGGCCGAACTCCCAGCAGAGCTCTGGCAGCTAGCGGTTTTTAGTATTTTCAGTGACCATCTTCCTCCTTCTACCATCACAGAGCCCTTCTGTGCATCAGTGTCAGCCTTGCAGCCACTCTCCTCTCCCACACCTGTCTCCACATTAATCCTTCCTAAACTTTATCATTTCGTGTTCCTACATCCCCATCTCCCCACTGACCTCCCAACTGGTCACCTTTCACCACCTGCCCTCACAGCCACCTCTTGTGTCCACTTGGATTCAGCACTCAGTCTTTGTCAGCTATGAGCACTTTCTTCTTCCTCTCCTACATGCTCCTGAGACCTTTCCCCACTCCCTCCTGAGCCAGCCCTGGAGCATGGTTGAGCTCTCTGTGGCTCGAAATGACCTGTGTCATTTGGGCCCCTGTGTTTGCCATGTGTGATCCAGAAGGGAAGGCCTGGGGGTTAGGGGGAGCTGGGCAGTGTCAGGGATGTGCCTGCAGTGCTGGGCACAGCAGTGAGGTCTGTGCAGGAGCTTTCCCCTCTGGATCTCTGTGAGCACTGAGCTGTAGATTAACAGTACGCACTAACCTCTGGGTGTGTGTCTGTGTCCCTGTCTGTCTCTCTCTCTCTCCAGCATGACGTTACGGAGCTCCTTTGTTCTGCTTCTAGTTATTAGCACTACCTGGCTCTTTGGCCTCTTGGCTGTCAACAACAGTGTCCTGGCTTTCCACTACTTCTACACTGTCCTCTGCAGCCTCCAGGTAACTGCCTGGCCTCTGCTGGGGAGGGCACGGGTCAGCCCAGGAGAGCATCCCTGTGGTCCCCACAGCCATCTGTGGAGAGTGGGTGCCCTGTGCTGAGCTCCCAACATCTCACTGAGCTCCTTGTCCCTTCTGCTGTCACCTCTGTGGCACTGAGTGACTCCTGCCACTCCTTGCTGCTGTGCCTGTGGTGAGCAGTCACACAGAGCAGGAGGTGGCTGCAAGGCATTTGGTTCAGAGGTAACATCCAAGGGAGGGAAGGCACCTCCATGTCCTGAGAGGGCAGAGTAAGAGAATGTGATGGAAGTGTTAGACACCCAAAATATGATCCATGGCAGCACTCTGCCAACCTTCTCCCACCAGTGGGGCTGATGTTGCTGCAGGGCACCCTGCCATTTGCTCCTTGGCCACTGCCAGACAGGTGGACACCCCACCCATTCCTCCCTCATCCATCGCCACGATGGGTGTTAGCTCTCATTGGTATTGGGGAGTTTTTGGTGCATCCCAGTCCAGTGGCCACACTGGACTCTGGAAGAGCCAGGGACTGTCCCACTGTTGGCACTGTAAGCAAGCAGGTCAGCTGGCAGTGAAGGGCTGTTTCTCATGGCATCTCTCCCCACAGGGCCTGGCAGTGCTGGTCCTGTTCTGTGTACTGAATGAGGAGGTGTGGGAGGCATGGAAGCTGGCCTGCCTCAGCAAGAAGGGGCAGAGCGAGGAGGCCACGAGGAGCACACAGGTGGGTGAGAGCAGAGCAGCCAGGGTGCCTGTGTGGGACAGGAGCTGACAGGGATATCCCCACTTTCCCTGGGGATGGCAGCTCCTTAACAGGGCACATGCCCTCTCCATCCTCCCCAGGGCCCCAACACCTACAACAACACTGCCCTGTTTGAGGAGAGCGGGCTCATCCGCATCACCCTGGGGGCCTCCACGGTGTCCTCGGTGAGCAGCGTGCGCTCTGCCCGCACCCACTCCAGCCAGCGGGCGTACCTCAGGTAGGGAGCACCAGGCTTCTGGGGGCCAGCAGTGCCTGGGCAGAGCCGGAGGCTCCTGCCACTGTGACAGTTTGAGCCTCCTCTCTTTCAGAGACAACGTGGCAGCACGTCAGGGCTCGGCCCTGGATCACAGCCTGTTGGCTCACGCTGGCCCCACGGACATCGACATGGCAATGTTCCACCGTGATGCTGGGGGAGGTAAGCCTCAGCCCTGTTCCTGGGTTTGGGAAGTCCTTCCTGGTGCAGGCTCTGGCTATATGGTGACATCTTTCACCCCATGTTCAGCTGTGACTTCCAAACACATGGTAGATAGGAGGGAGAGGCCGCCATTGTGTCATTTAGCACAGCCTCCTCTTGGACAGATCACACAGGGCATAGCCAGTCCCCAAGGGAGTAGAAGTGAGGGAACAGAGGGAACATTGGCTGTTGTGGGATCTCTGGGGACACTGGGCTTTCCAGTACAGCACAGGCATTTTACTCACTGGAGCAAGACCAGCTGAAGGTGGGATGTGGGACAGCAAGCAGAGGCTAAGGGAACGGGGTTTACTCAGCCTGGAAGAGGAGGCACAGGGGATCTTAGGGCTATTTGCAGCTGCCTTACAGGAAAGTGCAATGAAATGGGCTCCTCTCACAGGTACCTCGTGATAGGGCCAGGGGAGCTGGCACAGGCTGCTGCTGAGGGAGGGGCAACAAAGGGTAAAGGACTCTCACGAGTGTGGTCAGCTTGAGGTGGTTCTGCCTTCCTGGTGCTGTCAGCAGCAACTTCTCCCACCTTCATTCCAAATGTCCCCCCAACACACCATGTCCCTACAGACCAGGACTCGGACTCGGACAGTGACCTGTCTCTGGATGAGGAGCGCAGCCTCTCCATCCCGTCCTCGGAGAGCGAGGAGAACGTGCGCCTGCGGGGCCGCTTCCAGCGCCAGCTCAAGCGGGCAGCGCACAGCGAGCGCCTCCTCACTAACCCTGCCAACACCACTCCCAAAGGCAAGTCCCGGGGCTCTGGCAGGGAGAAGAATGAGCTCGGCTCCCTGGGGGTCAGGCCGTGTCTTGTGATGGCTCAATTGCTGCTCACGCAAATCTTCTCTCCCTCTTCTGTGGTTTGCTGTGTCGTTCATCAGATGTGGATGGCAATGACCTCATGTCATACTGGCCAGCTCTGGGCGAGTGCGAGGTTCACCCCTGCTCCCTGCAGAAGTGGGGCTCCGAGCGGAAGCTGGGATTTGACGTCAATAAGGATGCAGCCAACAATAATCAGCCAGACCTGGCTTTGACCAGTGGGGATGAGAACTCCCTCACCCAGACCCAACGGCAGAGAAAAGGTAACAATCTGGAGCAAGCAGGCAAGAGTGGCCTTGCCTGTGCCTGTCTCAGGTTGACGTGACACTGAAAGCTCAGCATCAGATCTGTGTGGCCATGCCCTTGGGGTGGCATGGCTAATCTCCCTGGTTTTCCTGCTCTTCCTGCTGTTGTGCAAATATTTGACTTCTCTTTCTGTCCGGTGCAGGGATTTTGAAGAACCGCCTCCAGTACCCTCCAACTCTCCAGGGCTTGCCATCTGTTGGCAGGATGACCAATGAGCTGACGTGGTACAAGACATCCACGCTGGGTCACAGGGCTGTCCCTGCTGCCTCCTATGGCAGGATCTATTCTGGGGCCGGCAGTCTGTCACAGCCAGCCAGCCGCTACTCGTCCCGGGAGCAGCTGGACATGCTGATGAGGAGACAGATGTCCCGCGAGCAGCTGAGCAGGCACCACTCAGGAGAGTGCTTGGAAGCTGTGCCCAGTCTGCATGGGTCTAGAGAGGAGCTGGACACTATCCCCAGCAGGCATGGGTCTACTGAACACCTGGAAAGTATCCCAAGCAGACATGCATCGAGGGAAAACTTGGATCTACTCACCACTAGACCCAGTCAGAGAGATCATGGGAACACGCTGCCCCGGAGGCAGGGCTCCAGAGACTGCCTTGACACATTACCCTGCAGATTTGGGTCAAGAGAGCAGCTAGACTGTGGGCCAGTAAGAGAAGTCTCTAGAGAGTGGCTAAACACATTGCCAAGCAGGCAGGTATCCAGAGACCGAATAGACATGTTGCCAAGTCGGGACACTTCTCGAGAGCAATTGGATTTGCTTTCTAGAAAACAGCCTTCAAGGGACCTGCTAGCATCAGCTAGACAAGCTTCAAGGGAGCAGCTGGACTTTTTGTCCAGAAGATCTAATTCCAGAGAGCCTCTGGACACGGTGCCTAGCAGGCAGCCCTCGCAGGACAACCTGGGGAGTCTCTCTCGGAGGCAGCTGTCTAGGGAAAGCCTAGAACTGCTGTCAAGGAGACAGCCTTCTAGGGAGAACCTGGAGGCCATTCCCAGCCAACATCCTTCCACTGAACAGTTAGATATCCTTTCTTCCATCCTTGCTTCTTTTAACTCTTCCATCTTGTCCTCGGTGCAATCTTCCAGCACACCTTCAGGCCCTCAGACCACCGCCACGCCCTCTGCCATGCAGACCTCAACGCCCTCTGCAGTGTGTCCCTCAACACCTCACTCTGCCACCTCCCACAGCATTTCAGAGCTGTCACCAGACTCAGAGTAAGTGTGTTCCTTCCTTCCTCAGCCAAGTCTTGTTCAGGTAATCTTGTGCATTGTCCACCTGCCTGGCTTCTTCCCGAAGGGGTTTAGTTTGGAGGAGAGGGCTGTGTAAGGGTGAGCTTCCTGGGTGAGTGGCAGATGTCTCCTGGTCCTGAATAGTGACTGAGCAGGGAGAAGCCTCATGTGTGACATCTCCAGATGTTTGTAGTGCAGCACAAGCAGAAGCCTCTGTGTATGTGAGTCTGTCCTCTCTGCCCAAGAGATGATGGCCCTTGCTTGTGGCCTGTGGGTATTCAGGGAAGATGCTCTGTGCAGCTAGGCTGGTCTCCTGGCAGATCCCATAGTCAGTGCTGGCTCTAAGTCCCAGTAGTTGTATGCAAGGGCCAGGCTGGCTGGAGAGGAGTCCTAGGGAAGTCCTGTGTTCCCCAGCCACCTTTCTCCCCAGGCATCCTGTTCCAGTATGTCACTTCTTTCCCTCTAGCTCCGCTCCCTACTAGCACTGCTCTCACTCCACCCCATCCCATCCCTCCTTCCCTCTTCCCTAATCTCAGGGACTCAGAGACAGTTCCTGCCCTGAGACAGGAGAGCTTTTCTGCCCTGTCCCCATCTGGCATAGTGGGGAAAGGATGGTGGAGCCCAGGAGAGATGCCATGGCTTAACACTGTTTTTCTTTCCTCTGAGAAGAATGAGAAACGATGGCCATTCCTGAGGGGCTGAAACTGATCCCAAGAGAGATGGAAGAAGCAGGGCCCTTCGCCAGGCGCTGCCAGCTGAGGTTTGGTATCCCCACGGAGCAGGGGCCAGAACTGATGGTTGTCAGAGGCCCTGCCCTGTGGGCTGAGGGGCCAGCAGCCCACACCACGCACTTCCAGGAGCCTCCAGGCTCCCAGCTGCCACCATGCTCTCTGTCACCTGCCTGATGTGACAGGTAGTACTGGGCGAGGGTGGCATCTCCGATTCCCTGGGGCCAAGCTCTTTCTCTGCAAGCTGTTTGTGTGTGGGGTGTGCCTGTGTGTGTGTGAAGGGTGGGCAGTGGCAGGGGGACAGAAATGGAGCCTACAATATGGGGGCAGGGAGGGTTTTCTATCCTTTTGTATCTTTGTAATCAGAGAGATGAGAAATTTCTATGGTTATTTTTACGGATGGTCTGTTCCCAGGACCTAGAGCATTTGTTTCACCAACAGCCCCTTTTCAGTTTCCCTGGGGCTACTAGAACCACAATCCCAGTGGACTGGAGAAACAGTGCCAGGCAGTCCTTAAGGCTTTGCTGGCACTACTTTGTCCTATCCCCACTGCAGGGCAGCTGGCCCTGTTGCCCCCCACCCTCCCATTGTGCAGCTCCAAACGTCTCTTGCTGCTTGGTGCCCCTCAGCCCCCTGCAGCCAGGCCTCCCTCTGCCCTGCCGTGGGACCACCCCTTGGGGCTGCCCGTCTGTGAGCTGGGGCTGTGTGCCAGCGAGAGCACGTGTGGATACGGCAGCAAATTCAGCACTAGGAGCCTGCTGGGAAGGAGACAAGCTCTGCTGTGCAGTCCTGTCCTGCACCAGGGTGGTCCCACTTGTCAGTGCTGGTTTCCTCGGCTCAGCAAGTGAGCACTGTGTTTTACCCACTGGGTGTTGTGCTCTTTAACTTACATGTTACAGAACAAACCTCTATTGGTTTGTGGATCTGGTAAAGGAGCTGGATAACCCTTGCCCTGCTTAACAGCAGGCTTGGCTTTTCCAGAGCCAGTCCTCACTCTGCAAAGGACTAACGTCCACAGGAGCATGATGTGGCTCCAGTTTCAGGGTGCAGCACTGCCCACAGAAGTTGTATCTAGCAGGTTCCCTGGGGGCTCTGTGTATACCTGCTCTCCCCTCAGTAGCAGAGGAGTGGCCTGAATTTTGGGAGATGAAGATAAACAGCACTTTGCCCTCTCTGTGAATTCAGGCTACCCTGATGGTGTCTACTCAGCCTGGGGCTGTGCTGTGAGATGGCACTCCTCTGTGCCTACCTCTGCCTCAGGCCAGGGCACTCAGCTCAGCGGGGCCAGCATGTTCCCTTTCACCCCATGGTGCTCTTGGGGCTGATGACCATGTGCTCTTTACTGCCTTACTACCACACTGCCGTGGCATCGTACTGTAGCCCAGCCTGACATGTTTACAGGTGCTGCTGTCCTCATGCCTCTAGGGAGGCCAAGGCCTCTTGGCTGCCTCCCTGAGTCAGTGGGGACAGTATGGAGGAAACAGAAAAGCTGGTGATTGGGGGTGCCCTGGGTCCCCAGCACAGCCCTGATGAGGCAGGCTCACTGTCATCCTTTTCCCAGGGATGAGGAGAGAAAGGCCTGCTGACATGTTTACATGCCATTTGGGACCAGTGTGCAGAGGGAAAGCCTGCTGGCCCCACATGCTGGGAACAGCCAGGCACCTCCATGCTGCCCATCTTTGCCTTTGGAAACAAGTTCGTTTACAAGTTTCTCTCCGGCTGTGCAGTGCCAGCACCAGAGTTCCTGCTGCGCTGTAGGGCCCATATTTCTGCCAAGTTGGGCACAGGGCTCTTTATTACACTGCTGCCAAATGGAGAGCAAGTGTCAAGTGCCAAAAAGAAGAGAGCAGCAGAGCTGGTGGCCATCCCTGCAGAGCTGATGGCCATTGCTGCAGAGCTGGGCCAGTGGAGAAGCAGGAATCTGCTTCTTGCAGGCCAGTCTGCAGCTTGGTCCTTGATTGTAGTGCTGTGACCTGGGCTCTGGGTAGCATCCTCCTTGAGTTTGGACTTTTTCCTTTGGGGGATTTGGTCAGGGTTTTTTTTCCTCTCTGTCTCCTGACTCTGTTGGCAGGGAGTGGGGAGATGCCTATACCCCCCTCTTTTGGCTGTGTACAAGTGTATCATGGAAGCGCCAGATTTGGAAATAAAAGTCTATAAAATGGTTCTGGCCTCTGTGCTGTCTCTCCCTCTGCTGGGGATCCGTGGTGGGGGCTGTGGATGCAGCACCTGGGCTCGAGGTGATGTTGGGAGGGGGCTCGGGCAGGAGCTCACATCTGGTTCCTAGGCTGCCTGGGAGTCACTGTGGCCTGGGGCAAGGTGACCAGGGGATAGACGCCAGGCAAATTTTCCATTTCCCAAAGGCTGCGTGACCTCAGCAGGGTCAAGCTGGCTGCCAGCAAGGAGAAGGAAGTGTGGGGAAGGCAGGCTGAGATACCATGGTGCCCTCCGTCCCTCCCCTTTTGTTGAAGAGGAAATAGCAGGTGAGCAAAGAGCAGCATTGATCCACAGCGCCCTGAGCAAGGGTCACCATCAATTGTCATCCCTCTGTCCCTTGGGGCTCTGTCACCTGAGCTGCTGGGGGCTGAGTTCAGGGCAGCCTTCAGGAGTCATGCTGGCAGTGCCAGTAGCTGTGGTCATGTCCTGCAGCCCTTCCAGAGGCTGGCTGGGAGAGCTGGTGCGGCTGGAGTAGTTAGGAGAGGCCACAGGCAGAGTGACCAGCCTGGGATGCAGGTGGGGGCTGGAGGCTGGAGTGCAGGAAGGAATGGCACGGGTGGGGAGAGGGAGCAGTGATAAGGAGGCAATAAATGACACGGGGTGCTATTTGCTTCCAAGCAGGAGCCCTGTGATGACCTCTCATTCCATGCTGGGGGAGTGAATAAATGATGGGGAGTGGATAAATGAGGAAACAGCAGTTGTATGTGGGTTCCTGTGTTGGACATGCCTTTACCTGACAATTGATGGGCATGAGGGTGGATAGGGAGGGCCAGGGATGGGTTGAGGGAAGAGGCTCAGCATCACTGAAAGCTGTGGGACCTGGGTTGTGGTCACTACAGAGAGCCAAGGTGGCCGGTGGCCACAGGCTGCCCCCACCAGGCACCAGGGATGAAGACAAGTTGCTCCAACTCCGGAGATTGTGGACCTGGATGTCACTGCTCCTGCTGCTTGTCAGGCTCATCCCACCATCCAGAGGATCCAGGATTCTCTAATGCCTGGCTGGCCCTGCCCACTGCCTTCACACACACCTTGCTACTGGTCAAACATCTGAGCCCGGATTTCCGCTGCCGCATCCCCATTGGCCTGGGCCAAATGTGACTCAGAAATTCCCTCACAACCAATTCTAGGTTGTGATAAAGCCCAGGGAGGTGTGATGGTTTCAGTAGGACTATAGTCCTACTATAGCCCTGAACAGGGGACCTTTGGAACAAGATAACGGCTGGGTCTGTGCGAGTTGTGTGAGACCAGGGTAGTCCACAGAGCATAGCACACCTGTTTCCAGCAGGTAAGCAAGGGTCGGGGGGAAATACCCTGGATGCCATGACCAGAGGCTGTGGGGTAACCCTCCTTGTCCTGGTCACAACTCCTGCTCCAGGACATGGGCTGGGGAGCAGACATCCATGGGAGCTGTGGGGGCACAGCAGTGCCCTGGGGAGGCAGCTCTTGGCAGGAGGTTGGCACCAGGTTCTGCCCAGTGACAAGAAGCCCCCTGCCTTGCACATGGCATGGGTGGTCAGGCATGGCAGCACCCTGGATATAGCTGGAGACCAGGAGCTGAGACTGTAGTAGACAGTCCCCAGAATGGGATGGCTCTGGGCACCGTGGTGACAATGCCGGGTCTGCCACAACTGGAGAACCTAGCACACCAACCTAGGAACCTAGGGCACCAAAGGCAGCATGGTGGGTGCTGTGCATCCATGGGGCTGGGAAGTGGGGCATCTTCTTGGCAGGGCAGGAGGAAGGGCAGGAGGCAGGGCATGGTGTCTCAAAGATCACTGGCTGGTTTTAATAAACAGGAGGAAGCAGAGCATGCACCTGACTGGTGGCTCCTGAGCGGTTTGAGCACAGCAGGTAGGAAGGCTGAGGGTAACACAGGGACTCAGGCTGGCACAGCCTCAGGGCACTCAGGGAGGGCATTGTGGGTCCATTTGCTAGTGGATGAGCACCCACCTTAGGACTGGGCAGGGAACTCAGCAAAGGGATCAAGGGTCCAGCTGCAAGTGGATAAGCACTTTAAGATTGAGCAGGCCACCAGCTGTGTGGGCCCAGCATAATGGGGCAGCTTTCAGAGTGAGCCCTGAGCAAGGACAAGCTGTGGTTTTATACAGGGATTCCTCAGTCCTTGTTAAGGATGAGACCTCAGCCCAGCTCCTCTGCTCACAGGCTCATCCTGCTCTGCACTGCAGAGGTCAAGGGAGGGCACTGCTGGAGGGATGGTGAGCTGTGACATTTGCCAGGGTTTCACATTCCTGCTCCCCTCATGTGTAAAGGGGCAAAGTCTGCAGATGGGGCTGTGAGATGGCTGGGGCTCTGCTCAGCAGCTGTGCTGGCCCACTGCCCTGCCTTGCTGCAGTACACGGAGGCGAAGGTGGTTGGCATTGAGGCTGGTCCTGCATGGGCAGCTGGAGGGGGAGCCCCCCGAGGCAGCTCTGCTGGCAGACCCCAGCTGGGCATTCCAGGGGGGTGAATGGGGCTGCTGTGGGGCAGGAGTTGGCAGCACTGATTGCCGAAGTGTCAGTTCCCTCCCTGCCCACCTGCTGACTGCCTGCTGCTCTCCATTTTGAGCTACTGCTGCTGCTTCAGGACTCCCAAAACTCGGCTCATGCCTATCCTCAGGGCCATTCCTGCCCACCTGGCCAGGAGGGGATGGTGCTGTGGGCAAGAGGAGCTGGAGGAGGCTGGATGGGGTGCCGGCTGCCCCTGGCCGTGGGAATGTGGCTGAGCTGTCCCTTGTGTCCTTGCAGTGGACTGGCATTCCGGAGAGCCAGGTGGGCATGGCAGCAGAGATGTCCCTGACCCACCGAGCGCCCCACAAGGTGCTGAGTGAGGCTGAACTGGAGGAGGTGGCGCAGAGGAAACCTCCCCCCAAGCCCTCTCTGCATGGCTGTCTCCGCAAGACCAGGTAAGACCATGTGGCCAGCGGGATGTGCTTGGACCTTGCCAGGCATGCTGCACCCCAGCCCCACCACCTCAGGGAGCTGCAGACCTGGGCGTGCATTTCCCTGTGCCCACATTCCCATGTTCCCACTCTGTCCTTCTGCCTGGAGGGATGCCAGGCTTCAGTGGATGGAGCTGATAGTCCCACAGATCCCATTGCTTCCCATGGGGCCCCATCCACCCTCACTGATGTCCCCAAGCCCCCTGCACTCCCTCCCTGCCAGGTGCTCGGGCTCTGCTGCCAAGTCCCTGCTGTTCCGCTTCCTGCCCTTCCTGCGCTGGCTGCCCCGCTACCCCGTCAAGGACTGGCTCCTGGGAGACATTGTTTCGGGCTTCAGTGTGGGCATCATGCACCTGCCCCAGGGTGAGTGATGCCATGCCCAGGCTGCCAGGGGCTCCCCACAGGTGGGGTGGCCAGGGGTTGGCTGTTGGTGACATTTGTCCCTGCTCCACCTTCTAGGGCTTGCCTACGCGCTGCTGGCTGGGCTGCCACCGGTCACGGGTCTCTACTCCTCCTTTTACCCTGTCTTCCTCTACTTCTTCTTTGGAACGTCAAGGCACAACTCCGTGGGTGAGCTGAGGGACCACGTGCTTGCACAGCAATGGTGGGAAGGGAACAATGATGTCCATGGCACAGCATTACCACATCAGCTGTTGGGGGAACTTTTCTTGCCTTTACTTAGCTCCACCAAGAAGGGAGTTGACAAAGCCAGAGTCAAAGTATAAGTGTGTATGCTTTGAGCCTGGCCTAAGGAGAGGGAAGCTGATCCCTTAAGCGGTCCTCTCAGAGAGGTCCTGGTGCTCACTTGGGCTCACTGCCCATACTCTACCTGTTGTCAGGTCCCTTTGCTGTCATCTCTGTCATGATCGGGAGTTTGACAGAATCCCTAGTGCCCAGTGAGAACTTCGTGGAGTCCATCAATGGCAGCAATGTAACCAATGAGGAATTGCGTGACGCTGCCAGGGTGGAGCTGGTGGCCACCATCACTGTCCTGACAGGTATCTTCCAGGTAAGGTGGTCCCTTAAGCCAAGTCTAGCAGAAAACAGACTGTAACCTGTGGGTCATTTCTGCCATCTCTTCTTCCAGGTGGCCCTGGGCCTCCTGCAGTTTGGATTCGTGGTGACCTACCTGTCAGACCCGCTGGTGCGAGGCTACACCACCGCTTCCTCTGTGCATGTCCTTGTCTCCCAGCTCAAAAATGTTTTTGGAGTCTCCCAGGGCGAGCACTCAGGACCGCTCTCACTGTTTGTGGTGAGTGGGGGCTTGCTGGCACCCACGGACCCCTGGTGCTCACCTGTGGGGCACACAGAGGCCTCCAAAAACCTGCTGGGGAGCATCTGCTTTCCTGAGCACATTCCCTCCTCCTTTGTTCTCTAGACAGTCATCGATCTCTGCAAGAAGCTGCCAGGCACCAATGTGGGCACCCTGGTGACAGCCATCATTGCCATGGTGGCCATCTTGATTGTGAAAGAGCTCAACCACAAGTTTGCTGCCAAACTGCCCATGCCCATCCCCATCGAGCTCATCACGGTACCCAGAGCTGTCCCAGCCTCCTGTGGAGATGCAGCCAGGAATCTCTGGTGTATCTCTGTCCCCTTCAGGGTGGGGAGAGGTGGGATGGGGTTCCTTGGCAAGTGCAGCTCCAGGGCATGTGTTGTGCCTCCTCCTTTTCCTCCACCACAGTCTCTGTGCCTTACTCTAGTCATTCTCCCACAGATCATTGTTTCCACTGGCATCTCCTATGGGGTCAACCTCAAAGACAAGTTTGGCATCTCTGTGGTGGGCAACATCCCCAGCGGGTGAGCAGGGCCTGACGGTGAAGGGGGCTGTGCCAGGGCACTGTGCTGCCCACAGCACCCCTGTTTGAGCCCCATCTCTCTCCTGAATGTAGGTTGAAGCCGCCTGTGGCCCCTAAAATCAGCTACTTTGGGCAGGTGGCGGGCAATGCCTTTGCCATTGCTGTGGTAGGCTATGCCATCTGCATCTCCCTGGGCAAAATCTTTGCCCTGAAGCATGGCTACAAAGTGGACAGCAACCAGGTGATGCTCTGAGGCACCCTCGGGGCCCCCACCCTGGGTGAAAGCTAATCTTGCCCTTCTTGCACCAGCATGGTGCTCCCCTGACACTGCTCTGTGCCTGCAGGAGCTGATTGCACTGGGCCTCTCCAACTTCCTGGGAGGTTTCTTCCAGTGTTTTGCCATCAGCTGCTCCATGTCGAGGAGCCTGGTACAGGAGAGCACAGGGGGCAACAGCCAGGTAGGTCTGGGCAGTGCTGCCTCCCTCTCTGGGGCTGAACCAGAGGCAGGAACTACAGTGAGAAGTGGGGGCTCACCCCTCACCTCCCACTCTCCTTCTGCACAGGTAGCTGGTGTCATTGCATCCCTGGTCATCCTGGTGACCATTCTGAAGATTGGAGAGCTCTTTCGGGACCTGCCCAAGGTACATCTAGTCTCACAACCTGTGTCACATCCCACACCTGTGCCTGTCCCAGGGCATGGTGATATGGTAGGGGAACAGCAAAGGGCTACCCCCAAATGTGCCCTCAGCTTCCTCGCAGCTGCAGAGATTTCTCTCCTAGGCCATCTTAGCTGCCATCATCATTGTCAACCTCAAGGGCATGTTCAAGCAGTTCAGAGACCTCAGCACTCTCTGGAAGTCCAACCGGGTGGACCTGGTAAGGTGCTGGCCAGCCCTGGGGCTGTGCCCTTTTTCCTGCAGAGGATTTCTTCACCCTCCCTGAGGCTTGTGGGTGCCAGTGGAGAGGCTGTGCTGCAGCTGACTATGTCCCCTCTCCAGCTGGTCTGGATTGTGACATTCGTAGCCACCCTCCTGCTGAACTTGGACATCGGCCTGGCAGTCTCGGTGGCCTTTGGGTTGCTCACGGTCATCTTCCGTACCCAGCTGTGAGTACCCCGGGGCTGGGGCTGGTGCCACGTCCCAAGGGCAGGGGTAGCCTGTGGTGACCTTGCTCTGTTCCCTGCAGCCCCCACTACTCCATCCTGGGGCGCATCTCTGACACCGATGTCTACAGGGATGTGACAGAATACGACATGGTAACGGCACCAGGGGTGCAGGAAGAGCTGCCTGCAATGGAGGGGCAGTTCAAAGCACCCCCAGCAGTGGCTCACTGGGAGAAGGGGCTGGGGGCATTTTGGTGGGGGAGAGGGAAGGAGAGCAGGTGGCACCCTCCCCATTTGCCCCCAGGCACAGGAGGTCCCTGGTGTGAAGATCTTCCGCTCTTCTTCCACTGTCTATTTTGCCAACGTGGAGCTGTATGCTGAGGCCCTGAAGAAGAAGGTAGGACAGCCACCAGCTTCAGAGTGCTTCCTATGTCTCCTGCCTGCCAGCAGCAGGGTGGTGTTGGGGCAGCTGGGGACACAGGGCCATATTGCTTTGCAGAGTGGCATTGATGTGGACCGCCTGATTGAGAAGAAAAAGAAGGCCCTCAAGAAGTTGAAGAAACAGCAGAAGAAACTGGAGAAGGAAAAGGCAAAAAGGAAAAAGGTGCTTCTTTGATGGAGGGCACCACCCTCCAGTGACATCCTGCACCTCTTTCCTCCCTAGCCCTGACACTTCTGTCAATGCACTAGTGGGGCTTGGTGGCCCACGCAGTTCCCTGTTCAGTTTAGGGCCAATGGGTGAGAAAAGCACTGGGACTGAACTGGGTCACAGTGTCACACCCAGGGTTGGTGGGAGAGCCGGGCTGTTAATGATTATGTGTTGGACCTGCCAAGTCATTAACCTTTCGGCAAGTTTAATCAGAATTAAGAGCAAAGGTTGGCCTGGTGCCAGCTAATGAGTCCGGCTGTGCTGAGTGTGCTGGGAAGAGGAGTGGATTTTGATCTGAAAAGAGCCCAAAGTGGGTGAAGATGTGAGAGGGGCACTCCTGGGGCACCCACTGCCTGTGCCTTCATACAGCCAAAGAGCCTCACCAAGGGAGAGGGAGCACTGCCATGACCAGGGTGCTGCCAGCCCTGGGGCAATGATGCCGGGTCTCCTTCCTTTCCCAGAATGTAGAGGATGGTCCAGGCCCAGCAGTGATTGAACTGAGTGAGGGAGAGAGCAGTGCCCCCTCAGAGCCCACCCTGCAGAGCCTGGGGCTGCCCCAGCCCAGCTTCCACGCCGTCATCTTGGACTTCAGCCCCGTCAGCTTCGTGGACACCGTCTCCATCAAGATCCTGAAGAATGTAAGGGGCTGGGGAGCAGGCAGGACAGCACTCTCACTGAGGGTGTCTATAGCCCTGTGGGGTGCCCCGATGGCTGCTGCCCATCCCTCTTCTCGGGTAAACTGTTTTTTCCCATTTTCAGATCTTCAAGGATTTCCAAGAGATAGAAGTGGACGTCTTCGTTGCTGGCTGTGGGGGTGAGGGGGATCTGCAGAGTCATGAGCCCCGGCTGGGCAGGGCCAACTTTGGCACACAGCTGATAGCCTGGGGGGTCCCTCCATGGTGCTCCCATCCCCAGGGTGTCCCCAGGGGACAGGTGCTGCAGGTTGTCCCATGGATCCAATCTGAGCTTCGAAGCTGGGTCCCTGGTGGTGACCCAGGTGTCCCCCACAACACAGGAGGCGGGAGGAGGCTGCTCCAGGTGGGTGGCGGGGGGCTCAGCTAGGTGCCATCACTTTAGATACTTATCCCTCCACACAGCATCTGTCCTGGCCCAGCTGGAGCGGGGCAACTTCTTCAGTTCAGCCATCACCAAGCACTCCTTCTTCCCCTCGGTGCACGACGCCGTGGAGCACGCCAGCAGGGAGCGGCACCAGGTCTCGGTGAGCACCCAGCCCTGCTGTCCCCAGCATGGCCATGGAGAGGGCAGCCACACCAATCCTTCCCTATCTGACCCCTTAGGTGGAGCGCAGGACCAGGATGTAGCCCCTCAAGAGGAAGCCATCTCCCCCAGGAGCCGGGCAGGCAAGGAAGGCGTTGCCACCCTGATGACACAACTCGCCCACCTGGGGCCCAACGCCCTGATCCCCACCAGCCCCTCTGAACTCGGAGTGCTGGGCCCTGCCCTGCCCATCAGCCTTGCTGTGATGGGGCTGCTGCTGCACAGAGCTGCTGCTGGCTGCCATGCTGAGGGGCCACCTGGTGCCTCCCCACTGCCCCAGCACGGGCCTGCCCCACCAGGCCTGCACATGGTTTGGGGGTGGTGGAGAGGCCAAAGGGCTCCTGCTCCCAGCAGTGGGCTGCATCGTGAATAAAGCTACATGGTGTTTCTCAGGGTTGGTTTCAATGCCCTTTCCTCAGCAATGGTACCTTTGGCTGCACCCCAGCACTGCTGGGAACAGCCCCCCTGCGGGAGGATCCGGTTCATTTTCCCCCATGAGGGCTCCCCAGCACCCTCCCTCTGGCTCCTTTCTGCCTCTTCTCCCCATGACCTGCTCTGGGGTGTGGGGCTGTGGCCAAGGGAACAATAGGGTGGGGATCCCCATTCTCAGAAGAGTCACAGCACTGCCCAGCTGGGGAGCCCGAGTGCTCCTGCTGGCTGCAATCACAAATACACCAAAGGGGAAGGAGCTGCAGCCAAGAGAAGGCTGATACTGGGTTGTGGGGGTGGGGGGGGAGGTAAGGTTGGTTCCACAATTTCAATATCTACCATTTATTCAATTTTTTTTCCCCTGTGCCTTGCACTCACCCTTAATTTTTTTTGTTAATAAATAAGGTTTTTTTTCATTTCACCCCCTGGTATCCTTTCCCCCACTGGCAGAAGAAAAGGGAATTATTGAAGCCCTTTCTCTTTAGAGGAAACACTCATTCCAGTGCATTTTCTCCTGAAATTTGTCTCAAAACTAAGACAACTACATTCCTTCTTTGCAGCTAACAGAAGCTTAGATGTGTGCCTGTGTCAGCTTTTTGGACTTGTGTATATTGTAAGATTGATGGTTCTACTTTACTAGTGTTAGGTTTTTTGAAGAGTAAGCGTCGCTGAAACAGGCATTAAATTGCTTTCTGCAGATCTAACTGGAAACTTGGTGGTTGTGACAGATCTCCTCTATAGTCCCTGGAAATACTGGGCAATTATGGTGAAGATGAGGACATGGATACATATCTTTCAGATGTTGATAAAGAGGCAGAGTCCAGCTGCCAGAGTAATGAGAAATGGAACGAAGCTTTAGCATCAATGCTATTGATGCTGATTCCTGAAAAACTAAAAAGGTAAGATTTTAAAATGTATTAGTTCCTTTATCATGTTTTATAATATATTAATGCTCTTTAATATTTCAGATGCTTTGTACTCTTTTCTTACTCTTCAGACATGTATTCAATATTTCACCTGCTAATTTTTGTGATTCATTTACTCTTACATGAGTTAGGTGAGTCTTTTGGTTGTCACAGAGTCTTTATCTCTGGTTATTAGGAGCACACTGGTATTACATGTAATTAGCATACATAATTAATCATGTAAAATGTCCAATAATTCATACTGAGCATGGCACTTAGTACATGACTTGTTAAAAGCGCTAGTAACTTTACTGTGAAACTGTGAAAGCTTAGTTAATGGTTCAGTATTGTGCTAATGAGCATAATAATAATAATAATAATAATAATAATAATAATAATAATAATAATAATTCTACCTCTACAGAAGTTGGGAGATTCAGAATCGAACAAAATAAATCTTGAAGACCAGGGAATTTTTGTATGTTATAATTTTGGGTTGTCTTAACCAGCAATTAACTTAATACTTCTAAGTAACATTTAAATTTAAATCAAAAATGATACAAAAATTTAACAAACAGAAAGAAGTATCTGAGTAGAAAAAAATGTATGAGGGTAGGAGGGTACAGCATGCATAGCTGAAGGCAAAAAAGGGTCAGAGCATTTAATCAGCCACAGTAATGCTAAGTTGTTAATCTTTGCTAACTGCTTGTGAAGTCATACCTTACTTAGGTAACAGGAGTTTGTATCAACCAGAAGTGCATGTGGTCAGTATCTGCAGATGATGTGACTTGGACTGTTGGTGAAGTATGGAGTATGAAGTTTATATGAAGTTTATATGGCATTCTGCAAAAAAGCGACAGGTCTTTCTGTGTTCAATTCTTAACAAAAATTCCTTACATCCGAAGTACCTCAATAGCCTGGAAATCTGTTGTTTTTATTTTTCACATCATTATTCTCTTCAAAGGGTTTTTTGCCTCAAGTCTCATTTATGCTGAATTTCTGCTAGTTTATTTTCAGGTGGCAGCAGGTGTTTTGTAATAGCAAGTACACAACCCTATAGTTTGCTTTTATTTTTATTTAGTCTGTCTAGAAAATGGAATGACAGAACATCTCAGACAGGATTTTGTCTCCACAATATGTTTCACTTGAAGGGCATCAATTTGTATCTCCAAGATTATCTACCTAAAATCTTGGCACTGAAGAAACTAGTGGTTTGCCAAGAAGGGGATCAGTAGAAATGTTGCAGAGCTGCTATATTAATGAAATGCTAGACAGAAAAGCAGTGGACATTTCTGGGGTTTAGTACAATGCTGCTGCATTGGTGCCAGTTTTCTCAGTGCATCAGTGGCATTTCTATCTGTTAGTATGCTGCCCAGTGTCTCTTTAGCATTTGATGCTGTTTCCTTACTGTCATTTTAATACTTTCCTTCAGATTAAAGGATGATACAATCTTTATATTTTGAAAAACCCTGTTAGGAAACACTATTCATCAGTCCCATTTTCTTTTGCCTAGTTTGTAATTTTCATAGACTCATTGCAAATTTCTGCTAATATCAATATGAATACTGACATTTCTTATACCACTTACCAGGGTTGATGCTCTCAGCTGCTTTCCTCTTTCATACTGCTTCATACTCTATCTTACCTGATGGCCACTTTTTGTCATCTGCATTTTGCTGTGGTTTAGTAAAAGGTGGCTTACGCTGCCAAGTCACAGCTTGTGTGTTGGGATTTAAAGGGTTGATGGGTTCCTTTCTGAGACTGCCATGCACTGGACTTTCACATTCACAATCACTTTATCTTTCAAAGGTTGTTTCAATATTTAATACTCTTTCTTGGAATATAAGCAATAGACCAGGAAGTACCAAGTTCCCTGCAAGCCCTATCTTACCAAAGGACCATAAAAAAGGTTGATTTTCTCCTCTGACTAATCTGCCAGGATTTGGATGGAACATTGCGTCCTTAAGTGAACCTCTTAGAAGGCAATATCACAGGCAATATCTCAGGCTTTCCTGAAATACTTGTTCTTTTGGATTCTAATTCTATTCCAAGCACATGTAGGATGCTTTTCACCAAAACCACTCAATGATGCCTCTTTCCTTATAAAATGAGACTGAAATGTGCATCACTAGGATGGATCCCCACCAAAGGTTATACCTATAATTATAATAGTAGTGGCTCCCTTCTGCAGTTACATTTGTAAATGAGTTGATTTTCCAAAGCTAAATATTCCAGGCCTTTAAACACAAAAGGAAGTCTTTGTCCTTCACAAGAATTACCCCTTGGAGGATGTGCTAATTTTGATTTGTAAGGTGTTAGTCCTGTTGCTGGTCTCACTGCTGTGTAAGAATCCAGAAAAGATTGTACCCTCTGGTGCTGCCATTCCCCCTCTGAGAATGCCCAGGATGCCAGTTCCAGGATATCCATTCTCTTGGATCCCTATTCCCAGAATGCTCATTCTGCGGGACCCACATTCCCCAGGACCTGTCCCCGCCATTTTCCAGGTTCCTCATTCCCGGGACCCCCATCCCCCGGGATCCCCATTTCTAGGACCTCCTTTTCCAGGATCCCCATCCCTCGGGACCCCCATCCCCCGGGATCCCCATTTCCAGGACCTCCTTTTCCAGGACCCCCATCCCCCGGGATCCCCATTTCCAGGACCTCCTTTTCCAGGATCCCCATCCCTCGGGACCCCCATCCCCATTTCCCAGGGATCCCCATTTCCAGGACCTCCTTTTCCAGGATCCCCATCCCCTGGGTCCCCCCATCCCCCGAGATCCCCATCCCCGAGATCCCCCTCTCCCGATTCCCATCCCCGGGATCCCCATCCTCCCAGGATCCCTCTCTCCCCATCCCCAGGATCCCCATCCCCGGGATCCCCATCCTCGGGATCCCCATCCCCCGGGATCCCCATCCCCGGGATCCCCATCCTCGGGATCCCTCTCTCCCGATCCCCATCCCCGAGATCCCCATCCCCGGGATCCCCATCCCCGGGATCCCCATCCCCGAGATCCCTCTCTCCCGATCCCATCCCGGGCTGTCCCGTACGCGCCCCCACCGCCGCGCCCTCCCGCCACCAGGGGCGCGGCCGCCTGCAGGCCCAGTCTGCGCGCGCTTGTGGCACCGCCCCGGCCCCGCCCCCGCGCAGGCGCAGTCGCGCCGCCGGCTCTCCGTTGTTCTGTCTGCGGAAGAACAAGATGGCGGCGCGCTCAGTTTGCCGGGCGGGCAGCGCGGCTGGGCGGGCGCTGCTGTGGGGCCCGCGCCCCTCCGTGAGTCATCGCGCCCCGCGGGGCGCGGCCGGGGAGCCCGGCCGGGCTGCGGGCGGCCCCTGCAGTGCCGAGTGGCTGCAGGGCCCGCCTGCGTCCCGGCCGGGAAGGTCATGGGGACGCCGCGGGCGGTGCGGGCCGGGCGGCGGTGGTGGCTGTGGGAACCCCGGGCCCCGGAGCGGGCCGGGCGGGCGGGGCAGCGGCGGCTGTCACTGTCACCCGGTGCGGGGCTTGCCGCAGAGCCGCTGTCCGCTCTGGTACTGGGGTGTGACCCGTTCGTGCGGCTTTTCCCTGGGGTTTCCCACCTCTTCAAACCCCTGAGTTCCCGGCGTTGCCGAGGAGAACAGTCTGCTAGTAGTGATGACATCCTTTATTTTTACAGGCAGCTTTATTCAATTTGACAAGGAAGCGAGGTGCTGCCAGCTATGCCGACACACTCCAGAATATCCCTGAGACCCAGGTCACCACCCTGGAGAATGGCCTCCGTGTAGCCTCGGAGGAGTCCCATCAACCAACCTGCACGGTAAGTTTTATATAAGTTAGGGACTTATTTGAAACAATCAGCCTTGCCAGCCTGCAGCTATCCAAAAGGGACAGACCCCGTCTGAACCAGTGCTTTTGACAGAGACCCCACTGCTTCTCTTTGTGAACAGGTGGGATTAATATAGCAGCAGGAGGCCCAGACTGGTATTATATTTGTTTTTAAACAAATTTTTGTGCTCTACAAATTTGCTCAGCCTTACAGTTTTTGTATGAGCAGTAAGTGATGAGTAAAAAAAAAACAGATTCGGTGAAGCTGAGAGAGAAAAAGGCAAAATATGTGCAGAAAACAGTTCCTAGTTTGTTCTTATTTTGGTTCTTCTAGTGTAATATCTGGACAAGACTTCTTGTCTCTGCTGTTACGTTTGTATCGTTAAGATGCTGATTGTTTTCTTCTCTGATGTTGGTGCTCGCTGGTTTTGCTGCCAGGTGGGTGTGTTTATCGAGGCTGGGAGCCGCTATGAAGACGCAAAGACCAATGGGGCTGGTTTTTTTGTGGAACACATGGCCTTTAAGGTAAGGATGTGTGCTAGATCTGCACAGAGCTGCCCTGAATATTCTGTCCATACATTGTGCTCTTGTTTCAGAAACTGTGGCTGTTGAAGGAGTGTGTCAGTCAGGTCATCTGAGTGCTAGAGTCCTTCCACACAGTATAAAAATAAGTCTAAAACGGCATCTAGCCCATGTGGTGCTCATTGGTTGCATTTGCAGCAACTTGCAAACATGCATAATAATTATATATAAAAATTACTTTTTACTACTATTTGCTGATTTTTCCTCTTAAAGGAAAAAATGTTGTAATTAACAAGTGTAACACACACAGAGCACTGTGTTATGAAGCATGTTTCCTCAGGTTAGCACAGAGAGTTCAAAGCAGCATTTGCTGTAGCCGTTTATTTTTCTTTGCTTTTGTTACTGGTCCAGCAAAGTTCAGAGGCTACAATACTTGCTTTTCAAATTATGCAGATATCTGCTGAACAGGGCAGAAGACATCTAAGCCTGGAACTTGCTGTCTCAAGTTGAGCCTATGCCTTCATAGGCAACTACAGCATCTGGCTAGTTCCTTAAGAGATGGGCCCTGTATTAGAAATAGTCTTCTGCTTCTGCTTGTTGTCTTCTGTATATCACTGCTTGGATAGCTAGAAGCCTGCTTATTTTTGGTTTGGGCTTGTTCTTTGTTCACTTCCAGGGTTGTGCTGTTCAAATACTGTTGTCTCAGTGTATGTTGTCTCCTTCCCTGCTGAGTTTGTGTTGGTTAGTAGTGACAGCCTTTATTTTTTCAGGCAGCTTTATTGTGTTTTAATAAATACAAGCTTTATTGAAAGTTTGTGTTGGTCTTTCAAAATACACCTCAGCCATCCTGTATATAGAGGGAATAAGCCAAGTATTAATTCTCCTGCATCTGTCATTGGCTTTTATGAATCACATGACAGTTTTTATTTCTTTAGGTCTTTATTGTTATTTTCATTGCTTTAATTCTGACCTAAAGGGAAGTTTGTTCATTTAATAGTTGAGTTTATCTGGTTTCCTTTAGGGCACAAAGAAGCGTCCTGGCTCAGCCTTTGAGAAGGAAGTGGAGAGTCTGGGTGCTCACCTGAACGGATACACCTCCCGCGAGCAAACTGCCTTCTACATAAAAGCCTTCTCCAAGGACATGCCCAAAGGTAGGATGGCCAGGGGCAAAGTCTGACTGGGAGGTCAAGTAAGTGCATGTGCTTCTGTTTCTCACCCCCAAGCATCTTTTCTACCAGCAGACCAGAGACTGAAGTTGAAACTGAGCACTAAATTGGAGGTTCTGGTTGGCAGTTGAATAGAGCAGTGCTGTGATGTGGTGCTTTACAGCTGTATGTTCATGTGTCCCTAAGCCAACAGTTCTAGTTATGTTAGGCTGCACTGCATTGCCAAGAAGTCTGCGTGGGACTTCCCATCCAGAAAGGATGATGGGAGGGATTCACTAGTTTGTGGTTGTTTTATGGAGTTTAGCAACTGAGATGAGCGACAGTTGCTGTGTGAGGAGTCCTCAGGGCAGCTTTTGCAGGTGCTCCTTGTGCTCTGTACTGCCACGTGCTGCCTTCTCTGGGTCAGTTTTGGGCAGAGGCAGTGATTTAAGTAGGGGCTTACTGTAGAGATGGGCTGTGCTGTAAGCATCACAGACTCTCTGTAAGGATTCTGTGTGTATCTGGAAGAGTACCTGCTTATGATATACCTCACCTTCTGCAGATGTTGCCTGCACTCTGCTGGCAGGGGTGCTTGGCAAGCTGATCTGTAGACTTCTTGCTAAATCAGTGTTTGCTCCTCTCAGATGCTTTGGGAATGGGTACCACTCAGCTCTGTTGTGTTGCATGCCCTCCCCAGCATGTTTTTTGCTCACTCCTGTGTGTCTCCTTTCAGCAGCACTGGAGAGCAGTCAGGCAGGGATGCTAACGTAGGAATTGTGTTGCAGTTGTAGAGCTTCTGAGTGACCTTGTGCAGAACTGTGCGCTGGAGGATTCTCAGATCGAGAAGGAGCGTGGTGTCATCCTTCAGGAGTTGAAGGAAATGGACAGCAACCTTACAGATGTCACCTTTGATTACCTTCATGCCACTGCTTACCAGGGGACTGCGCTGGCCCACACTGTTGAAGGGACCACGGAGAACATCAAGTGAGCAACAGGCTGGATGTGGTGCACAGCCTAGGGGTGCAGTCTGTGGGGTGCATGACTGCTGCTTCCTGGGCATGATGACTGCACAGTGTGCACGTGGAGGTGATCTGAGCCCATGGGCTTCTCCTTGTGCCCTGACTGTTTTCCCCATTGGCACTGGTGAAAGGTAATGCTGCATGCATTCCTTAGAACACCTCATGCAAGCCCTTCCTTAGGTTGGAAAGGGACAGGTTGAACCTTCTCCCATACTTCTCAGTTTTTTAGAAAAATCAGAGAGCTAGGGGTGCTCATTAAAGCAGTGGCCTTGTGTTAGCTCAGTGACTGGGTTCAGTACTCTCCATCTTGGCTGCTGGTTCCTGTTCTCTGTGTTCTAGAATTAGAGCACAGGGCAAACACAGTACACAGTGCAGTCTTGCTTCTAAAAGCATTGTTACCCCACAACAAAGACAATCACTGCTGTCTCTGCACTGTGAACTTGCTTCTCCTAAGCCTCTCATTCCTCTAGAGCTGGAGATGCTGATGTTCCAGGTCTCTGTGTTCTTTTCAGGAGGCTGAATCGAGCAGATTTGGCTTCATATGTTGATATTCATTTCAAAGCACCTCGTATGGTCCTGGCAGCTGCTGGTGGTAAGTTTCTAGATCCTTGTAATTCTGGGAAGCCTCTGTATTTTCAAGCATGTGATCAGACTTGCCTCACATCACTAATGTAAAATCAGGTAATTTTGTTAAATTAGTCTGTTTTAAGACTGGGATCTCTCTCTTTTTCATTGCCAGGCATTTCCCACAGAGAACTGGTAGATGCAGCTAAGCAACACTTCACTGGGGCGTCCTTTGCATACAAGGCAAAAGGTTCTGTGCCTGACCTCCCACGCTGTCGCTTCACAGGGAGTGAGGTAAAGTTGTTTGGGTCCCCATCAAAACAAGCAGCTGTTGCCAGACTGTGGAGTGAATGTAAAACCAATTACAGCTGCTTCTCAGTGGAAAAGTTTGTTCATGTGTCTCAGAGAAGCTGATGATGCACCATCTTGGTAGTGCTCCCATGTTCTGTTCTTGGTCCTTACTGCCACGTGTTGGGTTTTAGATGGGACCCAAATCCATTAGGAGTGTGAGGCTGTTGCTCATATGATCTGCAAAACTCACATCAGAACAGCTGGTTTGTGCTCAGTTCTGCTTGGGAATCTTTAATTTCACTGGAATAACATCAAGTGCCCCAGTTTGTCAGCCTGGCGTTGTCTCAGGCTGCAGACAGATCAGAGTGTTCATGCAGTTCTCCCCGACTCCTTCATGATTTTCCAGATCCGTGCCAGAGATGATGCTCTGCCCCTTGCCCATATTGCTCTTGCTGTGGAGGGGCCAGGATGGGCTGACCCAGACAACGTGGTCCTCAATGTGGCTAATGCCATCATAGGGCGCTACGACCGCACTTTTGGAGGTGGGAAGGTAAGAGACTTGGGAATGCAGCAGGGAGAGCCTGGAGCCTTTTCATGTGAAGCGTTACAGAGACCCTAGGTGGATGTGCTTTAGGGAAGGCTGTTGTGGTTAACTTCCAACTGTGGAGGGGTTAGGAGCCTGGAAAGGAGAGTAGAAGTGTAATCGAGGCTAATCCAGGACAGTTCTGGAGAGGTGATGCTGGCAAATGAACCTTCTGTGGAAGAGGTGTAGCTGGTGAATTCTCAGCAGCTCATTCCCACCCTCACAGCTAACAACTCGGTGGGGGTGGTGATGGAAGCGGGATTGAATGCTCAGCAGTCTCATGATGCAGGCTTGTCTTACCCCTGCAGAGCAAATGGAACTTGTTTAAAACCTCAGTATTGCATCCATTATCATCTGAAATCTGTCTGGCTGTATATCTGTGCTAACCCCTGCTGCTGGGAGACCTTGTCCTTCCCATTTTTTTTCCCACTCCTACGGTGGTGTGCATACCAGCTTTTCATCTGCAGCTGGGAAAGGAAATGGTTCTGCTGGATGGACTCCTAGGCCATTGTCTGTGGCTTTTCCAGCAGTGCTTCTCATCTGTTGACCACATGAAAGCTCTAAATTAAGCTCTCCTTCAGCAAAGTGTTCCGCTCTGTCTTGTCTATGGTCTTTGTGAAAACAGCTCAGTGGGAAAGAATTTGAACTGTGGGGAAGCTAAAAGTGAAATGGCTGACAGCATCTCCTTATTTACAGAATCAGTCTAGCAGGGTGGCTGCGCTTGCTATGGAGCATAAACTCTGCCACAGATTCGAGCCATTCAACACCTGCTACTCTGACACCGGCCTCTTTGGTTTCCATTTTGTTTCTGACCCTCTGTCCATAGATGATATGATGTTTGTTGCTCAGGGAGAGTGGTAAGTACAACTTTGGCACAAGTTGCTGTTCAAGATCTGAGCCTCTTGTGGGACTGAGCTGCTGGGGGAGCATATTAAGTTTACAGAGAGCTGTGTCTCTATGAACCTCTTGCTAACTTGCATTCTGGTTAAGCGATCCTGTAAGTGGTTTCTGTAAAACTCTTAAGGATGTGGCTTTTGAGGAGCTGTTTTAATTCCTTAGGGCTTCTCAGGTCTTTGGTTTTAAGTATTAGCACCGAGGCTTTGGGGCTTTTTATATACAAGTGAGATCATTCCTTAGACAAGGTTTTCCTAGGTGCCCAAGAGACTTACCTCCATTGTCTTGTTAAGCCTGAGCAAAGGAGGCAGTTCCTGCTGTTCAGGCTCTTGTATTGTGACTGATGAATGACCTGCTGCTGGCATCATGCCAGTGTTTGGGAGCCTTCTGGCTGTCCATCTTATTGTGTCGTTCATGACATGAACCAGTAATGAATGGTTCAAGGCTACTTCTGAGCTACAAGCCATTCTGTGTGGAGCAGGTGGAGTGAGCCCTTGCCCCAGAGATGTGGCCATTGGCAGGAGAAGAAGGGATGTAGCAGCTGGAGTCCAGACAGACTGTGGAGCTGTCTTATTCTTTCAGCATCAGTTTCCATAGCAGCTTGCCATGCATGGGAATGGATGGCGTGCCTTCCTTCTCCTGTGATAGGGCAATGCACAGCGTGTGCTGCTGCACCTGCTGGGCAACCAGAGCTAGCACCAGGGCTGCTGAACCTCTGAGTGTAACTCGGCGTGCATCCTGCTGCCTGAATTCCCTGCCTGTGTGCTGGAGCTCCTGCCTCCTGCTGCTCAGTGCTCCCCAGTTCTTAGCTGCTCTGTGGAGATCAAGGATGAGTGTCAGCTTGCAAGACAAGCAGTGTTGACAGCAGCTTATTTTTGAGGAGGCTAGGGAAAGGGAGCAATTTGCTTTCTGTATGAGCAGACAAACATCTTTAAGTGCTTTTGTGGTCTTTCCATGTCTTCTCCAGGATGCGTTTGTGCACTAGTGCCACAGAGTCAGAGGTGACAAGGGCCAAGAACTATCTCCGAAATGCCATGGTGGCTCAGCTGGATGGTATGTTCTGGTTTATGGATTGGCCACTGTGCAGCTTTCAGAGGGTTTCTACTTGGGGTTCTCCTGGGGAACAGGACCTGTGCTAGAGATTGCAGTTCTGCTGGCAGGCACTGGGCAAAACTTCCTGTTCCTGCTCCACACTCCTCCTGCCGTGTTGTCAGAGCAGCTGACTCCAGCCCCCTGTGCTCCCAGGAATGACGTACTGCCTGGTGACCTAAGAATTGAGACCCTCAAACTGGTCTGCTTTGGCTGTAACACTTTGGAGAAGAGTAAAGCAATCTGTGTATTGTGTAGCTCCTGCTGGAGCTGCATAGAATGGGAATTAGGACTGTGCTTTGTTAGCAGAGGGTTTAATGCTTAAGTTTCTTTCTACTCTGTGCTTTGGCTGATGATCCGGCCGTGCAATTCTGGAAGGCTTCTTGGTGCACTGACCATGCAGTATCTTCAACATCCAGGTACCACACGAGTGTGTGAGAATATTGGAAGCCATCTCTTGCACTACGGACGCCGTATCCCTCTGGAGGAGTGGGATGCCAGGATTTCTGTAGGTATCCATGTGTTTTGGCTGGAGTACCTGAGCATGGTTGGTGTCAGCATTGTCTGGCCTTAGTCTGCTGCAGTAACACGTGGCTTATCCCTTAATCAGACTGCCTGGAGGCCAGGTGGTAGTCATGCTGACACTGATGTAACTGTCAGAATCTCTGGCTTAGACGCAGTGTATTCTGTCCCTGTGACTGGAGTCAGTCCATCCCAGAAAGAGGGCATACAGTTGTGTTAAGTGGCACAACCTGAAATTCCTGTAACAATTTTCCTAGTGGTGTCCCACACCTAGTTTGTGTAATTTCTGCAGCCACTCTGCCCCTTAAAAGACTTCTGATTTTGGCCTTATCTCCTGTACCCACAGGAGAATGCACTGTGTAGGGATGTTAGCCATCCTTGCAGGCAGAGCTGCACAGTTGGTGCAGATACCTCCAAGGGTCTGATTGTATCTTCTAATGATCTTGATACGCAATAGCAACAGTACCTTTCAACTTTGAGAAGTGTAGATCTGTTGGAAGAGTCATTAATTGCTTGTTTGCTCTTTATTAGGCTGTTGATGCAAAAATGGTGAGAGATGTCTGCAGTAAATACATTTATGACAAATGCCCTGCAATTGCAGCAGTTGGTGAGTAGTAGATGACAATCAGTACATACTTGAAAAACAAGGTGAGGCCGAGAGCTGCGTGGAAGTGTGTTGCAGGCAGTCCTCATATGTCTGTCCTGACTCCTTAAGCCACTCTGGTTCTTTACTGGTGTCCTCCTGCCTCTGCACAGGAGGTGTGCCAAGGCACATTTGCCACGAGATCAGACTTGCAGGTGATGGAGGTGCAGTGGCAGTGAGCTGCTGGCTGTCCTCCCACCTCTGCCTGCTGTGGAGCTGTGACTAAGACTGGGAGTCCTGTAGCTGGGTGCGGGCACAGCATGTCTGCCAGGTGTCCTTACCCTGGGGTCAGGGTGGTTTATGTAAGGGAAGTGAAGAGACCTGGTTCTCCTGTGCTGCTCTGGCATGTCTGTCTGGCCAAGGACAAATTCCTCTCGGAAAACCTGCCTAAGCAGCTCAGCTCTGCTGCCTCCTTCCTGTGTGTTGAGAATTCCCCTCCTCCTTGCAGCTGTTTCCTCTGGCCTTCAAAGTGGAACAGCTTGGAAAAGGGAGACAGTGTTTGAGTAGGAAGTTGAAATGTTGAAGTTACTTGCTGGCTCCCTGTATTTGATACCTCTATGGGGAGCTGTACTGAGCATTGGGGAGCAGTGTGAGAAAACACCTTATTCTGTCAGGAGTTGGTGTCTGCTGGTTTTCCTGATGCAGGTTAGAGCTGTAGTTGGCTGGTTTTGTGCAGAGCTGCTATGAATTGCAAGAACAGGCTGCTTGCTACCAGAAGCTGTACAGGGATTTTTAGCTGTGTCTCTTAGTGATTTTACTCCTGTTCACTCAGGTCCCATTGAGCAGCTCTTGGATTACAACCGCATCCGCAGCTCCATGTACTGGATCCGTCTCTAGGATGTGCTGCCTGCAGGTGGGAGATAATGAAGCTGTGGACTGTCACAGGTTCCCTCTGGCACTGAATGTCTTGGGCACCACGGGCAAGCGGAGTCCATTCAAAGCAACTGTCTTCTCTCTGTTAAATGTATAAAAATAAATACATCCTCTGTGGAGTTGGTTCTGCTGGTAGTCAACTGTGTCTTTCTGGGTGGTGTGTGCAGACATTGTTAATCTGCCAAATTGGGGAGATATGATATGGGGAGCTGGAGTTGTTGATAGGCAAACATCTTTCCAGAGTTTTCCATGTTTTAATAACCCAGTATTTCTGTATGGAGATCTGTTACCTCTTAAGCTTCCTGGTTGTCTGTAAACCAGCTCAGTAATGAGCAGAGATTATTGTGTAGTGGTGGTGTTGATCTACACATTCTTCTTTTACTCTCCATGCAGTCCAGCTCAGCTGTGCAATACCTGAGAAACTTCTGACTGGCCTATATCCATAAGATAATCACTAGGTCTGAGTGGTTGGAGGAGCTACCCAGCCCTTTATGCCTTTTTGGTGTTACTAATGGTTGTTGCTCCCTTGTCTTGCCTCTGGGAAGTTGGAACATGGAAGAGAAAGCTGAGCAAGGGGGATGGAGAAAAGTTTCCCACCAGGTGGCACTAGCCTGTCACAGCTACCCTGGGAAGCTGCAAGGTATTCCTGTTTGATTTTTCTCTTTGAGATAAATGTCTCTGAGGTTCTTATTTAATTTCCAGGTTCTGCCCTGGCAAGGGAGATTTAAAAATAGCGTGAAAGTTTCTCAGAGTTAGTCATTACACTTGAGACAAATCCAGTGTTCTAAATCATTTGTGCTGAATCTGGATTCTTGATCAGAGAGTCAGTGTGTCTGAACCCATTGCGTATGCTAGGCAAGTTTGAAACTGTTAAATGCTCTTGATGCAATTTGGGTTTAACTATTGTCACAAGCTCTGGCTCGTTACAAGTGCACTGAGGGCTGAAAAACTAAACAAGCTCACTTATGCCTCCAGCCTTGTGGAACCAGTAAATGATTCTGTCTTGGTTTTGTGTCTGCAATCAGACTGTAATCCTCCTTTATCTTCCATTGCTATATATTCTCCCCTCCTAGTTCATTTTCCAAAGTATTGTGCAGTTGGTGAGAAATACAAGGAAAGAGATCCTTGCTTAGCATTTCCTACAAGTTTTCTTCTTAGGAGGTATCTCTGTGGGAATGTCTGTTTTCCTTGAGTAATTAATTCCTCCGGCTCTTTTCTACTAGTTTATTCTAGGAGCACATTCAAACATTCAAACCCCTCAGCAACGGATACTTTCCAAGTTGCTCTGTTTTTCTGAAAAAAAAAAAAACAGAGCTGGCTGTGCTGAGCCTTGCTCCCAGCACTTCAGCAAGGACCAACTCCTGACCAACGGCTGCAGCTCTGCTAGGCTGCCTGGCTTCTGCAGCCTTAAATGGATTTTGTAGATGCTTTTTCCATGTAGAAGTCTGAGTATCTGGGCTGATCTGGATGAGGAGCCATGCCCTGGTGAGTATCTGTAGGAGTCAAGGCTGTGCCCGGGATGTTGGCACTTTCAGGTTGCAGTTGTGGTGGCACTCTGCCTTATAGTCCATGTTGTGTTTGTTTGCTGTGGCAGTACATACCTCCAGAAACAAGAACATCTCACCAGCTCCAGGGATTGAGAGGTTTGCCATATTATTTTTTCCTTGGTAAACCACAACTGGGGATGTAAAAGGTGGGGAAGGGAAGCCCATTCATGAGTCAAGTGTTCCTGCTTGGCAAAGACGCCCATGCTCTGAGCCTTATCAGGGGCTTGGGAAGTGTAACCTGGAATTGGTGCAGAGTCATTAAGCATTTGGCAGCTGAATGCTTTGATACTGGAGGAACTGAAGCTCTAATCTCATTGGCAGGTTTCTTGCTGTTTGAGCTGTATGGGGATGTTTCTGTTCCTCCACCAGAGTAGCCTCAGTCCAAGGGAATCCAAACTGGGAAATGCCTGGCATGACAGGAGTGTCCTATCTCAGCTTTTCCTGAAGCTTGGAAAAGATATTTTGCTGGACTCCCTCTCCTTCCCTCTCCCTCCCTCCCCTTCCTGCAGTTTCCACTGCCCAGTGAAGGACAGTGCTAGAGGAGGGAGTTGGAACCATCCCTAGAAGCATCCCAAGTTCACTGTAACTGGAGATGGCCTGAGTGACCTAATAAATCTGTTTCCTGGCTCCATGGACAATGTGGGATTGTTCAGTGGGGCTCTTTGACCAGTTTAGTTTTCAATGGCTTAAGTGTTTTATTTTGCTACTTGGAAGGTTACTTGGGATCCCATTAGTCTGTGCTGATAAATTTAGCCTGGTATATGGATTGGCCTTTGCTCCCTTTCCTTGTGCATGGTCTTACCCTCTCCAGATTAAGTCCCCTCTTTCAAGCTATTGTGACTGCTGTTACTCCATGACACCTTGGCATTCCATCTGTTGGCTGCTAAAGGAGAGGATTTGGGAAGGAGAATACTGTGCATTGCTGTGTGCACCCTGTGCAAGGCTCTGCATTTCCTGCACAGCACTTCAGTGGCTTGTCTCCACTACACAGAGCTATTCCAGGAATGTAAATTCTAGCAGTGAGAATGGGGAGCTCTCACTAGAGCCCTGTGCTGAGTGCTCCATGTTGTCCTGGTCTCTGCAGGGAGAGCTGCTGGTGCCCCCAGTGCAGGGCTGCAGGGCCTGGCAGATGTACAGGGTGGATCTGCCTGTGGAGCAGGCAGCCCCTTTGATATCTGAGATGCTTGTTTGTGATTCGGGTGCTTGCCAAGAGAGGGGCCACAGCAGCCAATTGTCAGAGTTGCCTCACCTGAACTAATTACCCACCCTGGAAAGTACAGTTGATACTCATCATGGGTGCTGAGCCAAGCCTGTCCTGGGGAAGCAGGGAGCTGCAGGGAGGCTTTCACAGAAAGGAGAGGCTTGGAGCTGTGCCACTCTTTAGTGCCAGAGAGCTTTTGGGAGGAGAGCCCACAGTCCTCTGGGCCTGCTTCTCTACCTGCTGTCCTGCCAAGGCTGGTGAAAAATGGCAGTGGGAACCATAGGTGAGTGGGGTTCAGAAGATAGGGCAGCAGTGCAGCTGCTTGTGTTGCTGGAGCCTTGCAGCTTCAGACCCCTGGTGCAGGGATTGACTGAGGTTTTGGCATGGCTGTGACCAGGAACTTTTTCCCCCATCCAGCCCCTGTATAGTGTGGTTTGCTCAGGGAAGGGATGGGTTCTCCCTGTGAGGAAGTGTCACTCAGTGGGGCTGCAGGATTGCCAGGCTGAGGGACCTGGTACCTGGTGCTTGGTAATCCTGACCACAACTCCTGCACTTCACTTTTCCCTTCTGTGCACTGCTGAGGCTTGGTACACCAGGAGAGAGGATCAGTGAACGGTGGTATCTGGACACATATCCAGCAATCCTGTTTCCTATTTGGAAATGCCTCGTGCAAAGCTTTAGTGTATTCATTGCATGGAAAAGTGATAGACAAAAGGCCCAGCCAGGCCTGACTGCCAGCAGCAGCCGTCCCGGGCTGCTGTGAGGCACGAGGCACAGTGGCAGGAGCTGCCTTTGTCTGCAGTGGTGTGCCTGCAAGGGGTGACTTGGAGCCCTGAACACCCTCATTAAAAGCTGCTTTACCCCACACGCCATCCAAAGATATTGGATTGTTTTCACTTTTCCATGCAAGTCTCTGCTTTCCCATCCTTTCCCCTTATACATTTTCCTTCCTCAGGGCTGTGAGGTTTTTAGTGGGGCTGCCATACTGAAGCTTGTCTTTGTTGCCCATTCAAACCATCACTGGGGATGCCCAGAAAAGCTATTTGAAGTGTGGGGCATGGAGAAGGATCTGCCCAGGAATGGAAAATGGAGCTGCTGAGATGGCAGCCTGGGGAGCTCCCAGCCCTGATCTGTGAGAGCAAGAGATACTTTTTTCTGTACAAAGAAGTGTCAATAGTACCTGTGCTGGATCACCTGCCAGGTGCCCTGGAGACACTGCTCCTGCTTAGTGTCCCACCATCTATTGCTGAGCCTCTGCCACGATCTGGGGTTATTTAAGGCTCCATATCCTGCTTTAGTGCGAGAGCTGCACAGCAGAGACAGCATGAGAACAGTGAAGGAAGCTGGATTAAATGCCCAAAGCATTTAGATACTGAAAACAGGAGCCTGAATACCTGAGTGCTGTTCCTGGCTCCACTAAAGCCTGCAGTGTGACATTGAGCATTCAGGTTTCTGGGGCACTGTGTCAAGGAGGATGCTGACACCAGGTGCAATGCACAGAAATAAAGCTGCTCCCCATGCACTGCCCTCAGCACACAGCGACTCAGTTGTGCAAAGAATTTTGTAAAGCAGCCCCAGTACTGTGCATTGCTTTCTGCTTTGCATGTGACTTTTATTCAGAGTAGGCACTTGGATAATGTTATAAACGGAACGTGCTGCTTATCTTTGATTTGTTATATTTAGGGAAGAACGAGTTGACTCTTCTGGAGGGGATTTTTTCTTCCTCATTTGAATGTTTAATCTAGGGAACTACAGTGATGTTGCTTCAGGATTTAGCAGTGGATGTATTTCAGGAAAGTGCATTCTCAGTTTCTCATGGGGTGCACTGTAGAGCTCAGCATTGTACAGATTCCTGTGTACCAAACCCATGGCCCCTGATTCAGGTCATATCACTCTTGAGTAAAGCTTGTGGTGATCAAGGAACAGGCTTGGTGCTACCCATGAAACCTCAAGGTGGGATTTCCAGGTAGGGATACCCCAGGGCATGGGCAGTTATCTCACGGGGAGCCTGGTGAAGAACAGCATGTGTCTGTGCTAAGTTCCTGCCTCTGCTCCCCTGGCATGAAGGATGCCCTGGTGTACCAAGAGGCGTTCAGGAGGAGGAGATGGCAGGTGAGTGGGCTTGAGTCTTGGGCATCCCAACTCCACGTGGCAGTTCTGCTTTTTCCACCCTTCCCCCCTCTGGCTGCTGCGAGGCTGGAGGTCCCCGCTGCCCCTGGCTGCTGTCCGCTCTGGTTCTCCCGCTTCCCCTGCTGTGTTTACTGCTGTTCCAGATGTGCAGCACTTGGCAGGAGCCCCTGTGACGTGGGAACACAAGTGTCTCCTGTTCCTGCCTCGCACGAGCAGCAGTGACTCACCGGTGACCTTGCCCCGGCTCTGCTGAGGGGGATGGAGGATGAGGTCCTCATGGTTCAAGGTGAGTCCTGGAGGTGGTGGGGGCCAGAGACAGGATGCTGTGCTCTTCCCTTCTTGGTGACTGCACAGAGGGATGCAGAGGTGCTGGTGGCGTGGTTTCTGCAAGGCCCTAGCTGTGACTGCTCCGGGGGTGCACTATGAGGATGCAGATCATACCCCAATCTCCATTGGGACCTCCAGCTGTGCTGCTCAGCCCTGGAGCTCCACAGCACCCTGCCCCACAGCTGTGGGTCCCTGTGTGGGATGCAGTGTCCCCTGCCCCGTGCCATCCTGGTGACACCCTCGTGCTCGATGGGGATGTGAAATCATCCTGGGGAGGGAGGAGTTCCCATGGTGACAGACAGCGATTCACCCGACAGGGCAGGGCGGGTACTCCGTCCTTTTATTCCTTTCTTCTGGAGTCGGGCACCCAGCCAAAGAGCTGAAGGAGCAATGGCACAGCCTCGTGGGGGAGAGACACAGGGCAAGTCTGGTCTCGTGAACTGCATGAATCCCTCTGCGGCAGTTTCCCTTGCAGCCTGGCTGCTGCCCCACACGTAGGGGTGAGCCTGACCCTTCCTGCAGTGCTGATTCCCTGGGTGCTGACTCCCTGCAGTTTCCTCGCTGTTCTGACACTGATAAACAGACCTCAATCCTCCTTCCCATGGGTCATCAGGCACGTGTGAGACGTTCAGGGCAGTATCCTGCAGCTGTTGGGGTCCAAATCTGTTAGCCAACGTACCCCTGGTACGGGCAAGTGTGGGTAAAAGAGCTTTGTGCTATCCACGTGCCTTTATCACTGCCTAAGGCCTGCAAAAGCCCCTTGCCCAGAGATTGCAGCATGGCCCAAACTCCCTAGTGGCAAGCACCCCTTCCTGTGCCCCTGCCTGTCCCAGGTAAGGCCCTGCCACGCCCGGGTGTGAGCTGTGCCATCCCCTCCCTGGCGGAGCACCGAGGGTCCTGGCAGGGCTGCACGTGTCCCACCAGCCCTCCAGCTGCAGGTGATGCTCCCCACGGCTCTGCCTTGTGCAAGGAGCTGCCAAGCCCCAGCAAGAGTGGGGCAGGGGCTCTTTCATGAGTCCTGCCAGAAAGTTATATAGAGCTGCAGGTAGTTTTTAGGGGGGTTGGTGCAGGTTGTGAAACACTTGAATAGAGGCAGAGAGGAAGCATTGAGCAACCACCCTGTCCTCCCAGCCATCAGGCCTGCATCCCAGATGAAGATGTGGAGAAGTGAGAGCAGGATCATGCAAAAGAGGAGTGAGAGAGGGACAGCCTTTCCCTGGCACAGGGGCTGTGAGAAATCTGATTTTGGAGAGATGAGGTGGGCAATCTCCTTCTTGTGCAGCTCCAGTGTGAGTCTCTTGCTGTCACTTGTGAGCACAAGCTGGCTGCTCTGCCAGGCCCAGTGGTACCCGTGCCTGTGGGCTGGCAGCAGGAGGGACTGAGCACGAAGCATTAGTGACTCCTTATTTCCATGTCTTGGGAAGGCAGTGTCTGTGAGCCCACTGTGAGCTGTGCTGCACAGCAGGGTCCTAGGGCAGCAGTCCAGCATGTCCATCCTTGGGTTGGGATAGAGGCCCCTGAGGACTGGCTCCTTGGATTCACAAGGAATAGCCAAGGTATTCCTCTTGGCAACACTGCCCCAGGAATACAGCTATCCTGAGCCCCTGCAGCCAGGGAGGCATCTGTTGTTGCTTTTGAAAGGAGGAACAAACATACCCTGCCCTGTCAAGCAGTGCAAAGCCCTGCAAGGAGCAGCTTCTTGCAGCACAGCTGGCAGCATCCCTGGAACAGCTCCATCTTCCTAGGCCCACATGCTGCCTCTCTGCCTTTCCTCCCCCCTGCTTGGCAGATCTGTGATCCCCTGTCACCACCCTGCTGCCTTCTCCTGCAGGCTCTCCAGGGTCCATGGGGGTTCCCATGGTTGGGTTAGCCTGCAGCTGGCCTTGTGTCCTTGGGTGCTGTGCTGGGAGCTGGGCAAACTTTTCAGGTCCCCTGAAAAGTTCAACATCAGGCAGCAGAACTGGTTCCATGTGCAGGGAAGGTGGTGCTGTCCATTCTGTCCATCTACCCCTGCACCATCTGCTCCCAGCATGGGCTGGGAAGGAGGGATGGGGCAGCCATGGCTTCATGGTGCTTGTCCTACTCTCATTGGGAGTGGAGATGGTGCAGGGTTTGGGATCTGAGGGGCAGCTTGTCCCCACATGTGAGAGGGGCTGCTGTGTTGCTCCTGCAAGTGCCCTGGCTCTGCAGGTCTGGTCTCTGTCCTGGCCTCCTGCAGACACCCCTGCTTGGCTGCTCCTGTGTGCTCTCCAGTCCCCTGGAAGCCAAATGTGGGGCAGAGCACCTTGCCAGGCCAGGAGCAGCCCCTGCTCTGACAGCCCCCCAGCACCCATCCCATCTGCCACACACCTTGGAAGGATGCTGCTGGAGGGCTCCAGGTGGCCAGAGGCGTGGCAGATGATTCACTTGGTGTTTGCAGATGATTTCCTGGCTTTTCCCTGGCTGCAGGGAAGCACCAGTGGCCTGGCCTTGCCCCGAGCTGCTCTCCCAGGGGCCGGCTGCAGGAATGCCACTTTCACCTCTGCCTCTCTCAGCTGCCCGGGGCTGGGTGCCGGCAGCTCTGGTCGGGGGAGCCCGCAGGGGCGCGGGCAGGCTGTGCAGGCAGGCTGTGCGGGCAGGCTGTGCAGCTGTGCTGTGCGGGCTGTGCGGGCTGTGCGGGCTGTGCGGGCTGTGCGGGCAGGCTGTGCGGGCTGGCTGTGCGCTGTGCGGGCTGTGCAGGCTCTGCGGGCTGTGCGGGCAGGCTGTGCGGGCAGGCTGTGCGGGCTGTGCGGGCTGTGCGGGCTGTGCAGGCTCTGCAGGCTGTGCGGGCAGGCTGTGCGGGCAGGCCGTGCGGGCAGGCTGTGCGGGCTGTGCGGGCAGGCTGGGCAGGCTGTGCGGGCTGTGCGGGCTGTGCGGGCTGTGCTGGCTGTGCAGGCTGTGCGGGCTGTGCGGGCAGGCTGTGCGGGCAGGCTGGCGGGCAGGCTGTGCGGGCTGTGCGGGCTGGGCAGGCTGTGCGGGCAGGCTGGGCAGGCTGTGCGGGCAGGCTGTGCGGGCAGGCTGGCTGGGCTGTGCGGGCTGTGCGGGCAGGCTGGGCAGGCTGGGCGGGCAGGCTGTGCGGGCAGGCTGTGCGGGCAGGCTGTGCGGACAGGCTGGGCGGGCTGTGCGGGCTGTGCGGGCTGGGCGGGCTGTGCGGGCTGTGCGGGCAGGCTGTGCGGGCTGTGCGGGCTGTGCGGGCAGGCTGGGCAGGCTGTGCGGACAGGCTGTGCGGGCTGTGCGGGCAGGCTGTGCGGGCAGGCTGGGCAGGCTGCGTGCCGCGGGCACGGGCTGGCCCCGCAGCCCAGCCTGTCGAGTCACGCTCTGCGCACCCCGGCCCGGCCCGCACACGCCCGTGTGTGTGCGACGTGGGCTGGCAGCTCTCCCTCGGCTTCCCTTCATCTCCTCCTGCTGCAGGCACCGAGAGGAAGCCGCTCCCTCTGCTCTGCCAGTCCCCGCTCTTGCGATGGGTCCCTGGGTCTCCCTTCGTGCGCCCCAAGCCCGGCTGTGCCCCAGGCGCTGCCAGCCACTGCCTGCTGCTGCCTGCAAACCCTGCAGCCAGCACTGGGCTGGGAGCACCTCAGTCCTCATAACCCCAAGGCAGGGAATTTTTATCTGCAGGAGTTTCCTTCCCATGGCTGGGTGTGCTGGGCTGGCTGGGACATCTCTGGGGTGTAAGCACCCCATGGGACTGTCAGCTTGAGGGAAAGAAGCACTGGCCCCATGCAGAGCTGCTGGGGGAGCTTTACTGCACCTGGTCCCTGCATTTCTACCATCTCTTACATGCCCATTCTCATGGGCAAGGCAGGTTGGTTTTACTGAGCCTGGACCCAGCTGCAAATGGAACTGCAGGGCCAGGAGCAAAGGGCAGCAGCTCGTTCCTCAGTCAGTCAAGAAGCTGGATTCCTGCAGAAGAGCCAGGCTGAGTGTGTGGCCACCTGCAGCATGGGGCACTTCAGCCCCTGCCTGCATTCTGCTTGCTCCTTGCCCCTGGGTTCCTGACACCCAGTCCCAGCCCCTGTGCAGCCTCTCTGGGTATCCCCAGCATCACCAAAGCCCAGCCACAGGATGCAGCTCAGGGCAGCTTTGTAACTAGGGACTCTAGAGCCCCATTCAGTGCTGCTGGCTCCTTATCCTGCTTCCATCATCCCCATTGTCACCTTCCCTTTCTGGCATGCTGGCCCCATGCCATTGCAAAGCACTGCCAGCCCTTGGCAGAGCCCTGGTGCTGCCTGGCTCCTCTCACTTGCTTCCCTGAGAAGCAGCCCAGCCTCTGAGATCATGCTGACCAGGGCTGCCTTCTCCTGCACTACTTGGCCGAGTAGTTACACCCCCGTGGTGTCACTGTTCCCTCCTGAGCCCATTTTGCATGGCCAGTGGGGCCTGGCAGCAGTCCAGCACAGGTTCCTGCGATGCTCATGTGCGGCTGTGCTGGCAGCAGCCTCCAGACACAACAGTTTACAGGCAGGAAAAACTTTCCATTCCTCCACAGCAGTTGTGGGAGAGCCAAGACATTCACCCATCCCCTGGAGAGCCCTGGTGTGGGGGAACAGTAGGTTCAGCCTGACCCCAAGCTCAACCACTTGCCTCCATCATCCTTCTGTCACCAGACTGCTCCTGCCTCCACAGCACCTAAGATCCCCCACAAACAGGAGCATCCCCTCCACTTTGGACATCCCAAGAGCTGCTGGGCAGAGAGAACATCATCTTCATCTTCATCCTGATGTCATACTTTGATTCCTTTTGCCACAGGGATGTGGCCTTGGGCAGCAGCAGGATGGAGGGTGCTCTAAGCTGTCCCCTCTGGCACAGAGGAGCTGGGGTGCTTCTGTCTGTTTCCCTTGTGAAGTGCAGCCTGGAGGACTGGCATGGCTTTTCCCCACCCCAGACCTATCAGGGTAGGTCAGCACGAGGTAAGGGCTGATCATTTCCCACCCTGGTCTATTTTGTGGTCCCTTGGGCTGCTGGGTTGTGGCATGGGGTGGCACAAGTGTTCCCCAAGACTGCACTGTGAGTGTCACCCTGTCCCTCTGGGCTGTCCCCAAGCTGACTGGTGATAGTGGCCAGGGGTCATGGGCCTGTTTCCTGGGATGCTGGGCTGGGTGGCTGGGTGCCACATCATGGAGCTGGCAGTGGCTGCTGCTGGAAGACATTCCTGGAGCGTGTCCCAGCTAGCCCCTGTGGCAGACAAGGCTCCCCCTCCAGGCTCTGGCCAGCTCCTCTGCTCCTCACCCGCCTCAGCACCAGCCCCCTGCTGCTCCTCTCCCCAGTGTAAAAGTGCTGGGGGAGGTGGTTTCTCCCTCCTGCAGCCCCAAGGCTGTCCCATGCATCCCCACTGGCTGGGGATGCTTGTGTTGTGCTGGAGTGAGGAGCACTGCAGGACCACAGTACAGCCAGAAAACTAAAATCCTGTAAGGGTTGTGCTGAATCCCAGCCCTTGTCAGATCAGCACCAGAGGCAGTGGCTGCAGTGGGTGGAAAGGGTGGGGGCAACAAGCCCCACAGCACCAAGGGCAGCAGGCTCTGTGTCTCACCATGATATGTGACTCATCCTGTCCCAGAGAGCGGAAACCTCACCTGGGGCTGAAGATTTCCTTCTTGTTTCACACTAAGGCAGCAGTGAGGCCTCATGCCTGGCAAGCATGGGCAGGGAGAAGCTCAGGTCCTGTGCTTCCCTTGTGCACACTCAAACCAAAGGGCTCCTTTCTGTGGGGCTGGCTGACCCCTGTGGGGCTCAAGGTTGGTGCTTCCCTGGGCAGTGCCCTGCAAAGACCAGGGCTGTTGGGACCTGTGGAGGTGTCCTGGAATGTCTCCTGATCTGGCCAGAGCTTGAGTGTCATTTGGGAACCAGGTTGGCATGCACAGGAGAGGAGCTGGGGTCAGGATCAGACCCACAAATTTTGATCAGTGTCAGTGCAGAGGAATGAGCAGGCTCTGGGGCTGAGCCAGGCGGGAGATGGGGAACCCCAAGTCTGGGCTGTGGGAATGACTAGTGGCTGGGCTGCCAGCCTTCCAGGCTTTGAGAAGGGCTTAGAGCCTTTCGGGATGTTCCCCGAGGGACTGGCGTGCAGCGGCGCGGGGGTGCCCGTGAGTCACTCACACCTGGCGCTCTCCATCTGCACAGGCAGCACCGACCCGCGCCGGGGGCCGCAGATTCCTTCCCTGCCCCTGGTATGCGGAGGGAAGCTGCGAAACACCGCGGAGGCGGAGACACTCTGGTTTTGGGGACCCGGCAGCCCTGCGTGCCCCACTCCAGTGCACATGTAAGGGGACTGCTGCTGGCAAGATGGTCAGGATGCTGGCGGGCTCCCCACGGGGGACCGGGGTTTGGGGAGCACCCAACCCAGTCCCGGGGGCCGAGGCGGTGGGCAGAGCTGCTGGCACGGCTGTGCAATGTCGCTGTCCCGGTGCCGCCGGGCGGTGCCCGCTGCCGATGCTCGCCCCGGCGCTGCCCCCGCTGGCCGGGTGACCCCCAGCCGCCCGTGCCCTGTCGCCGGCACCGCGCTGTGGGGCTGCCGCACCAGCTCCGGGCCCGGGGCCAGCCACAGAGCCCTTGGCAGGCCCCTCCGCTCCTGTTTAACGAAGCCCCTTGTCTAATTGGGACAGGCCGCCCTGTCTTCATTAAACGGGCTCTGGCGGGAGGAGGGTTTAGGGATGGTCCTGACCTGAGGATGCTGGACTCACGGCCGGACCCGCAGGGCTGGGGCGGGCAGGGGGAAACCTGCGGCCACGGCGAGCTGCGGAACCCGCCCACCAGGTTTGGAGGCCAGGGCTGGGGTCTAAGGAGAGGAAGGCTAATGAAGAGGAGGGGATTCACTGCTTGCTGTGCCTTTAAGAAGAGCGAGGGTATCGCTGCTCCTCCCCTGCCTGGGAACAGCTTGTGCCTGGGAAAGTTGCCTGCAGCCGACCCTGGAGCATCTTTGCTTGGTGGCCGGTGGCCCTGGCCCGGGCCCCCAGCTGTGAGGCCCCAGAAATCCCCACTGTTTCTCCCCTTGCTGCACACAAGAAGATGCCCCTGGAGCTGACCATTGCCCTGACAGGAGCCGGAGGGGAGCCCCTGGGCCAGTGGCCAGGAGGGCGCAGGTAAGTGGGATGCTGGGGACAGGGGAATGAGGGCTGACCATGGCGACAGAGGGTAGGTGGCATGGGGTGCATGGCAGGTTCCTTGAGCCCGAGTCAACCCCAGGCACCAGCGGGGAGGAGGAGGTACTGTGTGATACACCCCTAGGAGCAGTATGGTCCCACAGGTGCCCTGGGGGTCAGGAGCACCCTGAGGGTCAAGGGTGCACCCTGGGCTGAGAAGGAGCCTCAGGGAACTGTTCCACCAGTCACAGGATGGGCAGGAAGTGAGACCAGGGCAACACGAGGTCCTTGCCTGCCTTGCTGGGCATCTTCTCCCTTTCACCTCCTCCCAGCAACTGCAGTCACATCATCAGTGGCTTTCCAGCAAGTTTCTCCAGCTCTGGAGCAGGTCTCAGCCACAAGGCTGCTGTGAGATGGTGTTTTGAGCGGGACAGGATGATGTTCCCACAGCTGACTCCAGCGCAGTCCCAGTACTAGAACCATGGGTGCTAGGGTCCCATGTGATGGGTGCCCCTGAGCTGTGTGTGCAGGAAAGATCCTGGACGAGGCCTGGCTGTCCTGCAGCCTCGTGGGAGCTGTGCTGGCAGGGGGAGCAGGCCTTCACCAGCAGTGTCCTTCCCAGGGCTAGTGCTCAGAGCCAGGCCTTAACCCAGATCGTGCCAGGGGCTCAAATCCCTGAGGCATCTCCATTCAGCTCAGCCTGGGGCCAGGCCCCAGGTCTTTAGGACACATTCCTCTGAGATGGACGGATGGATGGACGGATGGATGGATGGATAGATGGATGGATGGATGGATGGATGGATGGATGGATGGATGGATGGATGGATGGATGGATGGATGGATGGATGGATGGAAGTGGGTGGCCAGCTCCTGGCTGGCAGGTGCCAGAGCTGCTCACCTTGCTGGAAGATGCAGATGCTGGAGGGAAAAGTGCCTTGAGCTTTACTGGACCCCACTCAGCCCCTGACAGAGGTCTCAGTGGCAAATCCAGCACCAACCGTTCCCGGGTGTCCAGCCCTCTCCCGCTCCATCCCCATCGCGGAGCCGCTGCGCATTGTGCAGCCGCGGGGCAGCCCGGGGTGGCTCTCGAGGGGAAGAGCCTGAAAGGCGGCTTGCTTTCCTTCCTTCCTTGCCTCTGAGGGGAGCGGGTGGGAAAAGCCCTTCGGGAGGCCGGGCTGGGCGGGGGCCGCGCCGCTCCGCTCCCCCCGGACCGTGCTCCGGGCCGCCCTCCATAAAGGGGCGGGAGCGGCGGGGGCCGGTGCGCGCCGGCACCGCCTGCGCCCGGCACGGCTCGGCACGGAGCGGCGCGGCTCGGAGCGGGACGGAGCGGCCCCGCAGGGGCGGTGGGTGAGCGCGGAGCTCTGCCGGGGTCCCGCCGCGGGTGGGGGCACTGCGGGGCAGGACCGAGCCTCCGAGCGGGCACCCCGGGCACTCGCCCACCCTCCCGTGGCGGGGCTCGCAGCGCCTGGGCCGGGCTGTGCTGGCGCTGGCAGCCGGCGTGGCCATCGCGGGGCATCGGGCCAGTGCCCTCCGGCGCCGCGGAAGCGGCGGGGCAGGGGGCTGCAGGCAGGGCTGCCCACTCTGGCTCCCCGCTGCCCCAGAGCACCTTCCTGGGGCGGGAGGAGCCCCTGCGGGCGGGGGACCAGGTGCAGCACGGCCCGGGTGCGCCGCTGCCGCTGCCGCTGCCGTGGCGCGGGGCAGGGGAAGGGGCAGGGGAAGGGGTGGCGGAGGCAGAAGCCAGGCTGCAGCCGGGCCAGGCGCTCCCTGTGTCCCCCGCACCGTGGACAGCCCCACCGGCTGTTCCCCGCCTGCCCCGGCCCGAAGCGGGGCTCTCCCCGCGCCGTGCGGTGCCTGCGGTGGTTCTGGCACCCTGCCCTGCCGACGCTACCGGCGTTCTGACACGGGCCGTGCTGGGAGCGTCCCGGACTGCTGCCCCCAAGGCTTGGGGCTATGTGAGACCGTGGTGGCAGCATCCTGTCCTGCAGGCTCCCACGATGAGCAGCCAACTCCTGCTCCTGGCTGTGCTCCCAGCGCTCCTGGGTGCTCCAGCTGCCATGGCACAGAAGAGGAGCCAAGGTGGGTGCTGAGCACTGTGCAGAGGTGCACACGGTGGGTGGGACAATAAGAGGGCTTCAGCACCAATGTGCCACAGTGCCAGTCTGTGCCCTGAGTGCTGTCACTGCTCCGCAGCAGTGTGCGAGGATGTGCTGCAGGCTGACATCGCCTTCCTGGTGGATGGCTCATCCAGCATCGGAAGGAACAACTTCCATGCTGTCCGCACCTTCATGGACGAGCTGGTGGCGCCCTTTGTGCAGGTGGTGGGTGAGAAGGCAGTGCGCTTTGCCGTGGCACAGTACAGTGATGACCCACGGTGAGCCCACGGCAGGGGGCGTGTGGGGTGCAGGGTGGCAGGGCTAGGAAGTGACAGTGTCCCCTGCACTCCCCAGGGTGGAGTTCCCATTCTCCCAGCACACTGATGGTGCAAGTGTCCGGAGGGCCATCCAGCAGCTGAGCTACAAGAGTGGCAACACGCGGACAGGCGCTGGCTTCCGCTACGTTGCTGACAACTTCTTCAGCCCCACGCAGCGCCGGCCTGGGGTCCCACAGGTGTCTACAGAGCAATGGCCCTGGCAGTGTGGGGAGAAGTGTCAGGTCCATGGGCCCCATGCTGGATCCCACAGCTCTTTCCTGTCCCCGTAGATCTGCATTCTCATCACGGATGGCAAGTCCCAGGATGATGCTGAGGGGCCGGCAGCAAAGCTGAAGAGCCAGGGAATCAAGGTCTTTGCTGTGGGTGAGTGAGGCTTCTGCACCATGTGAAAGAGTCTTCTGCTTGGTTCAGGTTCCTCCCTCACCCATCATCTCCCTCTGTCCCAGGTATTAAGAATGCTGACCACAAGGAGCTGATCCGTGTGGCCTCAACGCCTACTGAGGCCTTCTTCTTCTATGTTGGTGATTTCAAGCTGCTGGACACGCTGGTGCCACTGATGACACGCAGGGTGTGCACGAGTGTTGGGGGCACCCTGCGCCTGCTGGGTATGGGCCCCCATCCTCCTCCCTGAGGGACACAGTGCTGACAGTGCTGGGTGCCGGACTGTGCATTCTTAACATCTGTCCCGCCCCCAAAATTACCTCCTGGCTGTCCCATCCCATTGGGCACACATCACTGCTGCCCCAGCAAGATCTCCCCTCTGCTTCATGCACCGTGGAGCCAACAGCCCCTGTGCTACCCTACAGATGGGCCAAGCCACACTGGCCCCTCCAACCTGGAGATCCCAGAGGGGGGCCTCGACCATCTGCGGATCCGCTGGAGAGCAGCCAGTGGTCCCATCACTGGCTACCGGGTGCAGTATGTGCCCCTGACAGGGCTAGGGCAGCCTGTCATGGCAGAGAGGCAGGAGGTGAGTGCCCCCACCTGACTGCTCAGAGTTCCTGGGAGTTCCTGGGAGTTCCTGGTGGCCCCATGCATGACCTGGGGAAGATGAGGGGGTGACATTGTTCCTGCCCAGGTGAGCGTGGGGCCACGGGAGACAAGCACTGTGCTCCGAGGACTGCGTGTGGGGACAGAGTACCTGGTCACTGTCACCGCCCAGTACGCCAACAGCATCGGCGAGTCAGTGTCCGGCCGAGCACGAACCCGTGAGTGCCCGTGTCCATAGGGATGGTGAGGGCAGCACTGGGTGCCCCCAGCACGTGGGGCTGGGCACTCACCCCTGCTTCTGTGTGCCTCCAGAAAGCCGTGCTGGCTCCGTGCTGGATTTTCGCGTGGTGGAGACTGGACCAACGTTTCTGCGGCTGGCCTGGCGGCCTGGCCCTGAGCCTCCCCAGGGCTACAGCCTCAGCTATGCTGTGCAGGGTGAGAGGGTGGTCCCTGCGAGGGTCGGTGCTGCCTGCGTGCAGCCCCCTGGGCAGAGGGATGCAGGGGTGGGGTTGCTGCAGGATGCGTGCCCGGTGCCGTGGGTGTGTATCCGCCCGCCGCTCCACGGCAGCCGCACGCGTGCGCCGGGTGTGGGGCGCGTGTGTGTGCGGAGGCGGGGAGCCAGCCTGCCTATTCCTGCACCCGGAGGCTTCGTGCACGGCTCAGGGTGTGTGCTTGGGCGTGCACAATGGCTGGGGGCCTGGCGCATGCCCCTGTGGCTGCTGCACATGGGGGGCAGGCAGCAGACTCCGTCCCAGCCAGGGACCAGGCTGGAGCCACACACCTGGCAGCCCCACCCTGGCCTTGGGCACTCCAGAGGTACCCCTGGCCCACGTCCCAGCCTCTTCCCGCTGCTCCCCACCCCTGGCACTGACTGGCATCCTCAGGGCAGGGTGCAGGCCCACAGACACCCCTTCCCTGCTGGAGGGGTGTGTGCTATGTCCCTGTGCCCCCCTCACCCCTCCAGGAGCCCCTCAAAGGGAGGAGAAGAGCCTGACGGCCAGCGCACAGTCGGCCACGCTCAGAAACCTGCAGCCCAACACGGAGTACGTGGTGATGCTCCGGCCCCGCTATGCACAGCAGCCCGCTGTCCCTGCCACCCTCACCGCCCGGACACGTGAGTGCTGCGCCCAGCCCGTGTGCCCAGCCGGGGCTGGGATTGGGGTCCCAGCACAGGGGTGCCCCCTCCAGTCACTGTGCCCCACTGGGATGGGGCTGCCTGGCCTGTTGCTGCCTGTGAGGATGGGATAGGGATGCAGGTGAGCATGGCTACCAGGTAATGTTCTAAGCCCCAAAAGTTACTGCTAGGGCAGGATGAAGCACTGTGTGCTCCCAATTTCCTTTGCAGCCTTCTACGAGTGTTTCCATGAGAGCTTTCCTCCCATGATGTAAAAAATGTTTACTGAAAAAATGCAGGGTTTGAGTACAGTGCTCTTTGGGAGGAAAATGTGGTTTCCACCAGGGCAGAGGCTGTTGGAAAGCATCTCCGGGTAGGAGTGGGGGTGAGGCCCCAAGGCAATATCTTTGCAAGCATCAGATTTTGGCAAACCAATTCCTTCAGCTGCCCCAGGCAGTCTTAACCCACAGAAGGTATTTAAGGCATTAAGAGGAAGATATTTGAGCTCTATCTTTGCAAGAGTTTAATGCTTTGAAGGAGCCACCTGAGCGTGGGCTGCACTCAGTGAGGCCTCAGTGTGGTTAGCATCCACGAGCAGGGGCAAGGGGCCTTCCTGGAGATGGTGAATTGCAGGTGGAGGTGGTTCCCACTGCCCCCTGGCCCATTCTCATGGGGACAATCACCTCACTTCCACAGGGCACCTGGTGGGCGTGCAGCACCTGACTGTCCACAACGTGTCAGCACAGAGTATGCTGCTGGCCTGGCAGCCTGTCACTGGTGCTACCGGCTACCGGCTCTCCTGGGCAACCCGCACAGGTAGGCTCCTCTCCCAGAGCTTGTGCCCCTTCTGCTGGTGGCCCCTGTGAGGAAGAACAGCTCCTGTGAGGGAGCTGGTGGCACCTGCTGCCTCAACTCCCCAAGGGACTGCTGCACTGGCTCCCACAGGGCAGGACAGGCACAGGGTGGACCTGGATGCTGGGCAGACGTCACACGCATTGGTGGGGCTGCAGCCCAATACTGACTATGTGGTGATGGTGGCTCCACTCTTCAGGCAGCTGGAGGGGCCCACAGCCACTGTGCAGCAGAGGACAGGTAGGTGTTGGGTACAGGTGATGCCATCCTGCTGCTGTGCATGGAAGGAGGCAGGGACCAGCCCTCATAGCCCCTGTCCTTGCTGTGTGCAGGGACCAGACACATGGGCTGGGTGGCTGGCAGCAGAGAGGCACAAGGTACCCTGGCCCATGGGGTCCCTCTTGCAGAGGCAGGTACAGACCAGACGCTGCAGACCAACATCCTGGGCCCCACATCCATCCAGGTGCTCTGGACCAGTGCCCATGATGCTCGTGGCTACCGTCTGGAGTGGAAGAGAGCCACAGGTGGGCTCAGGGTGCCTGTTGCCCCTGTGGGCCCTCCATGCCAGCAACTGGCTGTGATCCTTCCTTTCCTGCAGGACCAGAGCCCCCCAGAACGGTGTCTCTCCCCAGCAGCACCAATACTTACCAGCTGACGGGGCTGAAGCCAGGCACCGAATACCGCATCACCCTCTACACACTCTATGATGGTGGGGAGGTGGCCACCCCTGTCACCACCTTTCAGACAGGTGAGTGCTGCTGTGGGTCCCCTGAGTTGTCCCCCACCATTCCAAGCCTTTGGCATGGAGGGATGTCCCACTGGACATTGCTCAGCCTGAGGACTGCCTTGGCCATGAGACCCCCCCCCAGCTGTCTGGTTGCAGCCCAGGATGAGTATGGGTGTCGTGCTGTCCAGGCTGTGCCACTCCAGCTGTGCCTCCTGTTTCCCTCACAGGCATGGAGGCCCCCCTGGGTGCTGTGTCAGACCTGCGGCTCGTTGAGGAGTCGGGCAGGCGGGTGCGGCTGAGCTGGACCGGTGTCCCCGGTGCCACTGAGTACAAAGTGGTGGTGCGCAACAACCAGGGTGAGCCTGTGGGCAGGGGCACGGGCAGTGCCTGGGGGATCCTGACCAGCTGACACCGAGTGACCACACTGCTCTGCTCGTGGCAGATGGCACGGAGAGGACGAGGCGCATCCCCGGCAGCCAGACGGGGCTGGAGCTCGGTGACCTGCGGGAGGGCATCGCCTACCTGGTGCGTGTTTCGGCACTCGCGGGCAGTCAGGAGGGCAATGCTGCCACGCTCACCATCCGCCTCAGTAAGTCCACATCTGGGTTTGGTGCCAGGAGTTCTTGTACTGCATGTTCCCACACTGGCATGCATCTGTTCTCTAACCCCCTGCAACCCTTTGGGGTGGCAGCTTGGCTGTGGGGTCCCTTTGGACTCCCCCAAGGTGACACTGTGGTGCTATGGGGTGGTGCAGAGTATCCAGAGGTGGGCAGCATTTCGGAGCTGCAGGTGATGGAGGCCGGTCCCAGCCAGCTGCGGGTCACCTGGCAAGGGCTACCAGGTGCTGGGGGCTACCTGCTGACGTGGCAAGGCAGTGATGGTGAGTGTATGGACTGTGGGATGCTGCGGCAGCAGTGCTGGAGCCCTTCCTATCCCAGCCGTCTCTTAGGTCAGAAGAAATCCCGCTTCCTCCCTGCTGACCCCACCACCTTCACCATCGAGGGGCTGCACGCCAACGTCGTCTACACCGTCAGTGTGTCAGCCATTGTGGATGGCCGTGAGGGCAGCCCTGTCACTGCCACGGCACGGATAGGTGAGGTACCCCCTGCCTGACAGTGCTGTCTGGTGCCGTTTGCTGTGAACCTGGGTGACAGCGCCCTCTTGGTGTCACAGTGCCAGAGCAGGTGGGGAAGGTGACCCAGCTGGAGGTGCAGGCATCCAGGAGCAACGTTGCCCGTGTCACTTGGGTTGGTGTGCCAGGAGCCACTGCCTACCGCGTGGTGTGGAGCCGCAGGGATGGTACTGTGGGACAGGGATGGGGGTGGGCTGTGAGGGCAGCAGGGTAGGGGGCCTGATGCCACAGTCCTTGGCAGGGGGTTCGGAGAATAGCCGGCGAGTTCCTGGCCACATCAACTCCTTTGACATCCCCAACCTGGAGGGAGGCGTCTCCTACACTGTGAAGGTGACAGCACTCTTTGGCAACCGGGAAGGCAACCCCGTCTCCGTTGTCGTCACCACCCGTGAGTGCTGGGGCAGAGGGCATCACCCTGGGGTGGCACAGGGCACTCTTTTCCTTAACACCCATCCCTCTGCTCCACAGCGGAGGCAGCCCCCCTGCGCTCCATCAGCGGCTTCCAGGTGACCGAGGCCTCAGAGCGCCGCCTGCGCCTGAGCTGGCTGCCAGTGCCTGGCAGCACCGGGTACCGTCTGTTCTGGCGCCTGGCTGAAGGTAGGCATAGCTGGCTGGCACCCCTGCATCCCTGCCAGCCCCCACCCTCACTCCTCTCTGCCCCTGCCAGGGGGGTCCCAGCATAGCCAGCAGCTCCCAGCCACCTCCAGCTCCTATGTTCTGTCGGGACTGGAACCGGGCCGGCGCTACCAGATCAGCATCACCAACCTGGCTGGCAGCCGAGAGAGTGAGCCAGCCACCATCACTGCCATCACCAGTAAGGGACTGCCTGGTGCCAAGGCAGCATAAGCCCCCTGACACTTGGCTTGAGCCCAGAGGGGCACCAAGGGACTGGACTATCCCAGCATTGGGCTGGGAAAGGAGTGCATTGGGGGCTGCCCCATGAAGCTGGGACACCCTTTCCTCCCCCTTGGTAGCTTCCCCAAGCCACATCACCAGCCTGCGGGTAGTGGAGGTGCAGAGAGATTCGGTGACTCTCACCTGGACCCCAGTCCCTGGTGCCTCTGGCTATGTCCTCTCCTGGAGTCCTCCCGCAGGTGAGATGAGGGGGTGGCCCCAGGATGGCGGGCAGCATCCCCGCAGGGGCTCGCTGATCCCTCTGACTGTGCCCTGGGTGGCAGCTGGTGGGGAGAGGGGGCAGACACTGCCCAGCACTGCCAGCTCCCAGCAGGTCTCTGGGCTGCGCCTGGGCCAGCGCTACACCTTCACCCTCCGCCCGCTCCTGGGGAGCGCCCCGGGCGCCGAGGTGTCCGTCACTGAGCGCACAGGTACTGTGGGGGCACTGCAGGGCTGGGCTGGGCTGGTCTCCACTCTGCTGGTGGCTTCATCCCTTCCTGCCTTGCAGTCTGCAGGGATGCCCTCGGTGACGTGGTTTTCCTAGTACATGGCACCCGCAACAGCTCCTCTGGTGCCACGCTGTCCGCACCCTCCTCTCCAACACCGTGTCAGCCCTGGGGCGCCTGGGCCCTGAGGGCACACAGGTAGGCTGCTGCACAGCCCTGGGGGCACAGCGGTGGGGTGTGGGTGGGCCATGGTGTCCACTGCTCCCCTGCACCCTTGCAGGTGGCCTTGGCCACGTACAGCTACCGCAGCCTGCCCTGGCTGCTCCTCAACCGCTCCAGTGACCTGCCCACCGTGCTGGAACAGATCCGTGCCATGCGCTATGAGGAGCCCAGCGGCAATGCCATCGGTGAGGGGCGGCACAAGGAGCTGGGGCAGTGGTTTCCAGGATCCTGCTGACTGTCCCTTCTTCCTTCTCCCTCTCTAGGGGCTGCCATCACCTTTGCCAGGACCTATCTGCTGAGTCCTGGTGCAGGGCGCCGTCCTGGGGTGCCAGCAGTGCTGGTGGTTCTGGCTGACAGCCCCTCTGGGGATGATGCCGTCACTGTGGCCAGGGATGTCAAGGCTGGGGGTGAGGATGAATAGGGTCTCATCAGGGTGTGCAGGGACTGGTGTGGGGTGCTGAGGGTGCTCTTGGCACAGGGGTCCAGGTGCTGGCAGTGGGCATGGAGGGGGCAGACCGGGAGCAGCTGCGGCGCATGGTCACCAGCGAGGACCCACGGTACATCTACCATGGCAGCGACCTGGCTGAGCTGGAAGGAGAGCTCACTGATGACCTCTGCACCATCATCTCCACCAAGGTTAGGGCCAGAGTACCTGGGGGGGTGTAGAGGGGAAGCAGCTCCATGAAAGCTGGGGGTCTCCTATCCCTGGGTTCACACAGGTTTCTCTTCTCTTGCCAGCCAGCCCCAAAGCCAAAGCCCTGCACTGTGCAGTGCCCCAAGGTGAGCTTCTCGAGGCTGTGCCATGCTGTGCTGCGCCACAGGCACTCAGCATGGGTCAGGCACCCCTAGTTACCTACAGCAGAAGCCCGGTGGGAAGTTAAGTACAAGAGTGCCAGCCCCTAACCCCTTCCCTCTGTCCCCTTGCAGGGCGAGAAGGGAGACCGCGGTGAGGCAGTGAGTGCTTTGGTGACACCCCGCCACCAGCTGGTGGCGTTGGGGGATTTGCATCTCCCAAACCGTGCTAACACCAGCTCACAGGGCACACTCACAACGGGCCTTGTCTCTGCAGGGGCTGCAAGGACGTATGGGACCACCGGGTCTCCCTGGTCAGCCGGTAATAACCTGATGGAGAGGGGTATAAGAGGGGCAGCTCCCTGGAGGGGCAGTGTCATGGTCCCTGTGTCCTCATGTTCCCATGTCCCTTTGTCCTGCCAGTGGGTGGGTGGGTGTCCAGCCCTTGCTACAGGGGTAGGCAGTCAACACCTCTTGACCACCACCTGCCACCCAGCCTGTCCTCTCCACTGTGTCTCCAGGGTCGCCATGGGCTTCCTGGCCCTCCAGGACCACCAGGGCCACAGGGTCCACCAGGAGAGAGTCTGGGCAAGAAGGGGGACAGGGTGAGTATGTCTGGCCCCTCACCTAGGCACCCCAGGATCCCTGGACACAGTGACCTGGCTCCATGGGGCCTCTCATGCCCCTTGTCCCTTTGGTCTCCACACCTACACTGGAGGGAAAATCCCATTGAAGAACCCCAGTCCAGTCCCACACTGTACACTCACACCCCAGCTCAGCACATGGGGGAAAGGCACCCTGGATCCCAGCTCTGCCTTGGGGCTGCCCTGAGCTCCCAGTGCTGGGACCAGCACTGCCTGGGGCACTGAAGGGGTCTGGGAGATGGGGTACAGCAGATGCTGGCATGATGCTCCTCTGTCCTGCAGGGATTTCCTGGAGCCGATGGGACACCAGGAAGCCCGGGACGCCCTGGGAACCCTGGATTACCTGGGCAGCCAGTGAGTAAGGTTGTCCCTTGGCTTTGCTGCTGCACATCCCATAGCCCTACCTGCTCCCTGAGCCAGCCTCTGCTTCCCTGCTCCCTGTGCTGGGGCAGGCTCAGCAGCTGGCAGGGTCACTGCTGTCTCCTGTGTGTGTATCCCAGGCACAGTGTACTGTATTCTTGCTTTGGCTGGAGATGCCATGCCATGCCATGCCATGCCATGCCATGCCATGCCATGCCATGCCATGCCATGCCATGCCATGCCATGCCATGCCATGACACCCCATTCCATCTCATCCCATCCTCACTCCCCTGGCTGAAAGGGACATGTTAACCTCCTGAACTGTTGTTTTCTAGGGCATCCAGGGCATCCCTGGTCCTCGAGGGGATCCTGTGAGTATGGCCCCAGCACTCCCCAACCCTTCTTACACCCAACACCCCCTCTCATTCTCATCTTTCCTTCCCAGGGGACACGGGGGCCCATGGGACCTAGTGGCCCAAAGGGGCAGAAAGGTGAACCGGTAGGTGATGGACAGGGGGCTGCCCCAGCTGGGGAGCACTGGGGATCCTGGTGGGCACATCTTGGTGCCTGGCATCTCCTGGCCCCAGGGTCTCCCCATCTCCCTGCCAGACTCCTGGCCTTGTGGCAGTGGCCACAGCAGGGCACAAGCTGTCACTGATTTTTGCTCCCCCTCCTTGTGCAGGGAGAGCCCAGGGTGATCACGGATGGAGAGCAGAGGCTACCAGGCCAGAAAGGGGAGCCAGGTGTGCCGGTAGGTGTGGGAGTGGGGATGTGAAGGGGTCTCTGCCAGCACCCCCAGCCTCAGCTGATGGAGCACCTCTGTCCCCCAGGGCAGCCCCGGCTCACCTGGGATCCCTGGCCCACGAGGGCCCCTTGGTGATCCAGGCCCCCCTGGTCCACTTGGACCCATGGGGCTACCAGGACCTCCTGGAGAGTTTGTGAAGGTACTTCCCTCCCTGCTGCATGGGGATGGCTGGGGATGTGTGGGCAGGTGGGTGGGAGAGCAGCCAGCAGCTTGGAGCTGCTCCTCCTGCCCTGTCACGGGCTGTGCCTCCACCAGCCGTGCCTGCAGACATATGCTCGTGCCTGAGCTTTGCTGGCACTGGGCAGCGTGGGGAGAGGCATGCACATACCCTAATGCCACTGATGATGGGCTCTACCCAGCATGTTCCTCTTCTGTCCAAGGGGGGCATGGGAACCACCCAAAACTGCCCTTACTTGCTTTTTTCATCCTTGCAGGGAGAAAAGGGTGACCGAGGGGAAAGGGTGAGTGGCTGTGCATTTTCCTGACCCATCTGCCCTACTGGATGGAGGTCCCTCGAGTGTCCAAGGGCACTGCAGACTCTCAGGGTGCTGGGAAGGACTGAGCCCTCAGGGCAACCACACAGGAGCTGACCCTTCTCTCTGCAGGGCCCCCCTGGATTCGTAGATGGGGCAGTGCCTCGAGGGGATCCTGGACCCCCAGTGAGTCAAGCCCCTAGGCCAGCAGGGCTGGCAGAGGGGATCAGGGCTGCAGTGGCTATGTGTGCCCACAGTGAGTTGCATCCCCAGGGGCTGAGATTTTTTCTCTTGCAGGGCCTGCCTGGGGACCCTGGGCCTCGGGGACCTGCTGGGCCCCCTGGCCTGAAGGGAGAGAAGGTAAGAAGGCAGGGATGCTCCCCCCTGGGGCTGGACCTCACACCACTCTCCAGCGGGGATTCCCATCTAATGGGCATCCCCATGTCATGAGCATGGCTATTGTGTCTCCAAATCCCTAGGGTGATGGCGTAGAAGGTTTCCCAGGGTCACCTGGCCGTCCTGGGGACCCAGGAGACAGGGTGAGTTTCCTGAGAGAAGCTGAGGCAGGCAGGAGCTGGCCATGCTAGGAGCCAAGCCCTGAGGGCACACTTGAGGGCTCCTGCTTTGGACAGCCCGGGCATTTGCCTTGTCACACCCAAGGTGACAACAGCTCCATCCTCCTTTGCAGGGTCCTCGGGGGCCACCAGGGGAGCAGGGCAGGAAGGTGAGTGGTGCAGGGACCAAAGGGACACTTTTGCCATGCCTTTGGCAGGGAGAAAAGGATTCTGGGTTCTGTGCCAGGACCCAGGATGTCCCCAAAGGCCCTGCTGCCACTGACCCTGTGTTTCTCTATACCAGGGAGACCGTGGGGCACCAGGAGAGCTGGGAGAGACAGGCAAGAAGGTGAGATGTGCCAAAGCAGAGCAGCACTGGCCAGTTCTGGTGTCCCTGAGACCTGGTGGTGGCTGTGCCTGGGGGTTGCTGTCACAGTCAGTGGTCTTGGATGGATTCAGGACTGAATCGTGAGGAGCTCTGGGGCAGTGTATGGGGTGGGGGCAGTGTGATGTAGAGGGAGAAAGGCTCCCTGAAACCCTCCTTGCTTTGCTCTGCAGGGAGACCGTGGTTTGCCAGGCCCAGAGGGTGTTAAGGTAGGTGTGCTGGGGCAGCTGTGCATGGTGGAGTGATGCCTACTCTGTCCTGGAGCAGGAACCCCTCACACCTTCCTCTTCCTCGTCTCCTGCAGGGTGAGACTGGAGCCCCAGGGCAGCCAGGGCCATCGGGCAGAGAGGTGAGTCAGGGTGTGGTGCTGTGGAGCCAGGAGCTGCCATGCCCTGGGTGCATGTTCCCAGGCACTGCCAGCCCCCCTGAGGTCTCTAATCTTGCCATAGGGAGCTCCAGGACCAGCTGGCCCCCCGGGGGGAGAAGGTGAGGCCAAAGCAGAGTCCCAGTGGGGTGGCAGGGGTCTGTTGGGAGGGGGCTGGCAGTGACACCTGTCTCTCTGCAGGGTGACCCAGGACCACCTGGCAAGCCAGTAAGTGATGCTGCCCAGCGGGTCCACCTCTGCCTGCCCCAGCCCCAGGACAGGGAGCCATGGGCAGTGCCCAGCATGGTCTCCTCTGCTTCCCCTCCAGGCTCCCAGTGTGGCTGGTGTTGGAGAGAAGGTAACCCTGGCCCAGCTGTGCCCTCCGCCCTCTGGGCATGGCTGTGGGCTGGGGAGGGGGATTGCACAGTTGGGCTCATCCTGGTCCCAGGCCTGGTTGTCCACAGCTGTAGTGGGGAAAAAAATGGGTGGTTTGGTGTGCTGATTTTGTCTGCTCCAGGGTGACAGAGGTTTCCCAGGACCAGAAGGACCTCCTGGTGCCAAGGGTGACACAGGAGATAAAGGTGCCCGTGTGAGTACTGGCTTGAGGGTAGGAAGCACAGGGCACGTGGCACAGCCCTCCCCAGACGCACGGTGCCTGTGCTGTTGCTCCATGCTGTATCCTTTCATGTCTAGGGTCCCCCTGGCCTGAGCATCCCAGGGCCACCTGGCCCCAAAGGCGAGCAGGGCGATCGGGTGAGTCTGGGGACACCCTGGGGGCACCAGCTCCTGGGCCTGGTCCCTCCCTGTCAAGGGTCACCGAGGTTCCCAGTGACACATGCCCTTCCTCTCCAACAACCAGGGTATCACTGGCCTCACAGGCAGGAGTGGCCCAAAGGTAAGAGCACTGCGCTTCCATCCGTCTGTCCACCCTCCTGTCTGTCTGTCCAGCTCTAGAGGGGCTGTTCCTGCAGGCTGTGCCCCTTCTCTCCCAGCTGCCCAGACTCCACCCTGACTTTTGCCTCTCCCTTGCCCAGGGTGACCCAGGAGAGCCAGGGGAGAAGGGGGAGCCGGGCCGAGCAGGCAGCCCTGGGCAGACCGGGCTGCGAGGCAAGGAGGTAGTGTGGGACAAGGGGCTATGGGGCACTGTGGCCCTGAGGAAAGGGGGGCTGGCAAGGAGCAGGGGGATGCTGGTGACTTGTACGTTTCTCTCCTGGCCGGTGCCCACTGATTTGTGCCGCAGGGAGAGCGAGGAGAGAAAGGTGACGAAGGCACCCCGGTAAGTGAGGGTCCCCAGGACCCCTGCCCCTGTTCCCACTGCCCCTGTTCGTACTGCCCCACACTCACCTCCTCTTTCCCCACAGGGTGAAGCAGGTCTGCCTGGCAAACCTGGAGACAGGGGTCCCCGGGTAAGTGCAGGGCTGCTGGGCACCCTGGGGCAGGAGAGAGCCCCGTGGCCTCAGGGTGGCTCCTGCTGATGCACATCCTCCCTTTGCCCTCCCCCAGGGCCTTCCTGGCTACCGTGGTCCCCCTGGGGAGAAGGGTGACTTGGGGGACCCAGGACCTGAAGGCAGGAATGTGAGTACCCCTTGTATGTACCCACTGCTCTGTACCCCTCACAGCTCATTGCCCCGCACCCACCCTTTCCCCAGGGTACCCCCATCCCACAGGTCCCCCATTCCCTTCCCCTCTGACTCCATCCCTCTTTCCTGCAGGGCAGCCCTGGAGCACCAGGGAGCAAGGGTGACCGTGGGGACCCGGTGAGTGATGGCAGGGCCACGTGTGGCCCCCCACCCTGGAGCCAGCTGTGCCTTCCTTGGGGCTGGGCCAGCTCCCCTTAATCTGCTTCCCTTGCCCTTCTTTCAGGGGCCTCCTGGACCCCCAGGACGATCTGTGAGTTCTGCCTCCCTCTTCTCCCTGCCCATGGGCTGGTGTCCAGCCCTGTGTGCTCCAACAGCTCCTCTCTGTCCCACAGGTCGATGTTGGGCCTGGAGTAGGGGGAAAGGGTGAGAAGGTAATGAATGAGTGCTTGTGGTGGAATACCCTCTGCTGTCCTCTGGGCTCTGCCTGGCCATTGGGATCATTGCTTGTAAAGCCTCCCTGCCCAGAACAGCCTCTGCCCCGTGCAGCTGATGTGCAGCACAACTGAGAGGCACATGGAACTCAGGGGCACAGAGGCTGACACTCATGCCCTGTGATGGGAGGAGGCCCTGCAGGGCTGAGGGTTCCAAAGGAAATGGTGTGCTCCTGTCTCCCCAGCCCACAGTGCTACTGGGGCAGCACCCAACACTCTGGGCATTCTGTTTTGGTTTTTTTTTTAAGCCCAGTTTAGGCTCAGGACAGTTTTGGCTATGGGCTGTGCTCTGTGCTGAGTGGCATTGTGGTCCCCAGCTGTTGCAGAGCTGGCCCCTGATCAGCAATGTTGCTCAAATGCAACCATGCTCTGGCCCGCACTCCCCACTCAATGAGCTGCATTGAGCCCAGCCACCTCTTTCTCAGCCTGTGCCTCTTATTTTGAGACCATTCCTCTCATCCCACCCCTAAACCACAGCACCAGCACTGTGTGCTCTGGCACAGTACCCTCTGACACTGTGCCCTTCCCTGGCAGGGGGACCCTGGGGACCCGGGCAAGGACGGTGTGAGCGGTGCCCGGGGTGATGCTGGCCCCCCTGGAGTGCCTGGAGAGAGGGTAGGTGCTGGGTGCCTGGCATGGGAGGCACTGGGATGGCAGGATGGGTGAAGTTCTGCAGGAGAGCCGGGGTCCTGGTGTGCAGGGACAGCTGCTGAGCACCCAGGATCCCCTCCTTTCCCCCATGCCCTACTGCTGAGCTTGTCTCCTTCTTGCAGGGTGTGGAGGGCCCCCGTGGCCCCCCTGGCACACGGGTAAGTGTCCCCTATCCCGTGGGGGTCTGAATGGGGGACCTGTCCCCGTGCAGCTCCTGCTAATAGGAGATGATTCTCACTTTTTCTGGCCCTGTAGGGTGACCCTGGGGACCGAGGCCTGCCAGGAGAGAAGGTGAGAGGATTGGGGGCCAAGGGCTGTCCCACAGCACTCCCATCCCACCCAAAGCTCCAGCTGTCCTGCTCTCTCGCAGGGGGACCGTGGCCCACCGGGGCTGGATGGCCGCAATGGGCTGGATGGCAAACCTGGGCCCCCAGGGCCTGCTGGGCTGCGGGTGAGCGTGGTCCAGGGTGGGGGGACAGGCTGTGCCTGGCTGCCACGGGTGGGAGCTGTGGGATACAGGGATGGAGGAGCTGTCCCCCTGGACACCCTCTGCTCTGGGGATGCTCTGGACAGGGACCTTTGGCAGGATGGGAATGTCCCTATCCTCACCTCCTCCTTGTCTGCAGGGGGACCCGGGAAAGCAGGGAGATCCTGGCCGGGATGTAAGTACCTCTGGAGAGGGCAGGTTTAGATTGTGTTCCTGCTGGGGCCATCAGACTTGTAAGGGACCCTGTCTCATGTTTCTTGGTCCAGGGCAGTGCAGCAAGACCCTCCCCTGTCCCCAGCAGAGTGCCACTGCCAGTCACACTCCCTGCTCCGAGGGCTGGCTGTGGCAGAGGGGTGCCCTGCTGCCTTGCTCCACCATCTCCTTTCCCTACAGGGGCTGCCAGGGCTGCGTGGGGAGCAGGGCCCACCTGGTCCTGTGGGTCCCCTGGGACCACCCGGTGTGCCTGTGAGTACCAGCCACCCTGCACCCCAGGGACACACCCTGTCCCGTGCCCTCTGTGGATCCCAGCTGCGTCCATCCACGGGACTTGCCCTGTGTCCAGCTCCCCCTTCCATGCACCTTGAGGCTCCAGTGGGGCTCAGGCACCCCTGGCTGCTGGTGCCCCTGGCTGGTGGAGAGCCTGGGAGGCTCCCTCATTGCCTTTTTTTTTTTCCCCAGGCAAACCCGGTGAGGATGGCAAACCTGGCCTGAATGGCAAGAATGTGAGTAGAGGAAACAGGGCTTGACTTTGGGGCTGTCCCAGGATGCTGAGGGATGATGATCCCAGTACAACATAAGGCAAGGGGAGGATGTAGCAAAGAACCCCCCCATGCTCTGAGCCAGCCTCCGGTTTGTACCCATGTTGAGATGGTTGAGTGGGGCCCTGACAGGCAGCCTTTGTTCCCAGGGAGAAGATGGGACACCAGGAGAGGATGGGAGAAAGGTAAGGAGATGATCCACGGGTGGTTCCTGTATGGTCCCTGCACGGTCCCCATGTGATCCCCACAAGCCCCATGGCTCCACCCTCCCTGGACCAGGAGCACCATTTTGGGGCATGTGGATGGGGCAGCATCCCTCCAACTCCTTTCTCTCCTGGTTAGGGAGACAAAGGTGATACAGGACTACCTGGGAGAGAGGTGAGTGCTCCCCAGAGAGGAGTGTGTGATGGGGCTGCTGGGTACAAGCCCTCCTTGGGCACAGACCCGGGTCCCAGCCCCTGGGGGTGACACTGCTCTCTCGGCAGGGCCGCAGCGGTGCCAAGGGTGAGCCGGGGGACAGAGGTGTGCCCGGCCCCCTCGGGCCCCCTGGCCTTCCCGGCGTGCCAGGCCAGGTTGGCCCCCCAGGCCAGGTGTGTAGTTCTCGACCCCATGGTGCTGCTCAGCAGCAGACCCTGCAGCCCAGAGTGCTCTGAGGCAGGCAGGATCCCCACCCACGGGCACTGCCCTGTGTCCATGGGGGCTGGGTGCTATTGTGTCACCTCCATGTCTTCTAGGGCTCCCCAGGCCTCCGTGGGGTGGCTGGACCAAAGGTAAGTGTGCTCCTGCCCCCCAGTCCCCCAAGGCAAAGGTCTGGGGGGACCACGTGCCCAAGGGAATAAGTCCCTGGTAGGAGTCCCCACCCCCAAATGACAGGGCTGGGCCCTGGTGCTGCAGTTGGTGCTGGGCAGCCTGATCCCTCTGATCCCCCTGATCCCTTTGCTGTGTTTCAGGGGGACCCAGGGGAGCCTGGACTGCGAGGGGAGCCGGTGAGTACCCAGCACTGAGCCTGACAAGCTACCAGCAGCCCAGTCACAACCACAGCCCCTGCCCAGGCAGCACCACAGTGTTAACTCTGAAACCTCCTAAGGGTGAGCACTGCTTACCCCTCCTGCTGCACCTCTGTGCATCTTTGCATTCCCTCTTTTCCTGTAAACATAGGGCCGACCTGGCAACCCTGGAGCGCGTGGAGATCCTGGAACTACAGTGGTGAGTCCCTGCCCTGACCTGCTGTGCTCATCAGCCCTGGGGGATAGAGAACTGTCCACAGCCTCTGTGGTGGGAGCCTACTTTGTTTTTAATGTCTTTTTATCGCAGAACATTGAACGTAGCCTGGAAGCGCTTGGCATCAAGGTGTGTATTTCCTGACTGTCAGGCTGGGGCTTTTTCCTGCCACATGGCAGCAGGAAGAGGGCATGGGAGGTGGTGGGAGATCTGAGCAGTTTAGGATGGGTTAGCAGGACTGTGGGGTGCTGGGTTGCACTAATGCCCTGAGTGGTGGCTCTCTCCTCCCTCCCAGGTTTCATCCCTGAAGGAGCTCACGGATGCCTATGATGGGAGCTCAGACTCACTTCTGCCGGGCTTTGAGCGGCTGCGGGGCCAGAAGGGCAGTCGGGGGGATCCAGGAGAAAGGGGGCCCCCAGGCCGAGAGGTGAGTGCAGCCAGGCTTGATGCCAAGCCCCAACACTCTGCTCCACTCCTGCCTTCTGGGCTGGCTGGGAGTTCATGCAGCCGGCCCAGCCCTGGGGTGCCCAGGGAGGGCTCACAGCCCTCAGGGCTGGCTCTGGCAACACAGGTTATGTTTTCCAGGGCTCCTTAGGCTTCCCTGGCGAGCGAGGACCCAAAGGTGACAAGGGGGACCCAGGCAGCCCCGGCCCCCAGGGCCCCATGGGCCGGGCCGTGGGTGAGCGGGGTCCCGAAGGGCCGCCCGGGCAGCCAGGGGAGCCCGGCAAGCCAGGCATTCCTGGGGTGCCGGGCCGGGCTGGGGAGCTGGGGGAGTCCGGGAGGTCCGGTGAGAAGGTGAGTGTGTGTGCAGGTGCAGGGGAGGCCTGGGGGGCTGGTGGGGGCCTGGGGACAGCCCCGTGACAGCCACCGTGGTGTTTGCACAGGGAGACCGAGGCGAGAAGGGTGACCGAGGTGAGCAGGTGAGCTGGGCAGGGACATGGCGCCCTCCATCTCTGCTGTGCTGTGCCCCTCTAGGGGGGATGCAGGGCTCTGTGTGGGGCAGGCTCATGCCCTGTGGAGGCCAGGAGCGGCCATACCGGGAAGGCTCTGCTCTCCCATGCCCTTTGACACTCAACCTATCTCTCTGCCCTTCCCAGGGAAGGGATGGCGCGCCTGGACCCCCAGGGCCCCCAGGGCCCAAGGTAGGTGATGGCTGCTGCTGGGGACCATCGTCAGGGTGCCAGCCTGCCCCTCTGGGGATGCATGGCCCCATCCAGTGCCCTGGCACAGGGGCTTGGGGAGGGCCTTGCCCCTGAGGGGCCCTTCCTGAGGTGCCCTGGACGCTGGCCCTGACTGTGCCCTGCCCACAGGTGGACGTGGTGGAGGGCAGCCTGATGGGCCTCCCAGGCGAGCGCGGCCCCGTTGGACCCAAAGGAGCGAAGGTGTGTGGCTGGTCTGGAAGGAGAAGGGCAGCCAAGACACTGAGCTGGAGCTGAGGAGGGTGGTGGGGCAGAGGGGCAGCAAGGGCTGATGGCATCTGTCTTCTTCCCAGGGGGAGCCAGGAGCTGAGGGCGAGCGGGGACCCAAAGGAGATAAGGTCTGAGGTTATAAGTATCCAATGTCAAAAGGGAGCAAAGCCCTGGGTGAGGGCACTGCTGGCCACACCCCTCTTTGGGTGCCAGCAGACCCTGGGAGGTCATGGGCAGGTCCCTGCCCATCCTGTGACACTGCATGTCCCCACTGCAGGGTGAGGGTGGCCTGAGGGGTGACCGAGGGGAGCCCGGTGAGAAGGGCAGGGACGGCGCCCCGGTGAGTCCTGCACTGTTCCCCTGCCTGGCACTGACCCTGGAGCCTGCCTGGCACTGACCCCATCCCTGTCTCCATCCTTTGCTCCAGGGTCTCCCGGGTGAGAGAGGGCTGGCAGGCCCTGAAGGGAAGCCGGTGAGTGGGGACATGGTGGGGACACGCAGGCTGGGACTGGGGGAGGTCCTGTGGTCTCACACCAGCCACCACCAGCACCAACAGAGCCATTTGTGCCTCATTCACCTCCTTCTCCCCCCACATCCCATGCAGGGCCTGCAGAGCTTTAGGGGGCTGTCCCTATTCCTACCCCTCCTAGGTGACCTGACTGGGTACCACACACTGGGGATGGGGAGCAGGCAGGGCTGTGTGGAGGGGGTGGGTTTCCACTTGTCCACTGACCCTGATGTGGTTCTTTGCAGGGCTTGCCAGGCTTTCCTGGCGTGCTGGGACGCCCGGTAGGTGTCTGTGTGTCCCCCATGTCCTTGTGCCCCACCACCTCAACACACAGCTGGGGGCTCTGAATGCTTGGTGAAACCATGGGGGTTACTCTGCTGCTGGGCTGGGTCCTTGGCCCCCTGCATCTTAGCAGGACCTGTCCAGGCTTGTCTTACTTGGTGCTTACAAGAGCTGCTGGCACTGTCTGGATCTGCCCTCCCTCAGGACACCCCCTGCTCCCTCTGGGGAAAACCCACTTCTGCAGTGATCCCATTTCTTCCTCCCTTCAGGGCAATCAGGGCGACCCAGGACCCCCAGGACCTCCGGTAAGGAGCCACCTTGCACCACGTGCAGGGGACTGTCATGCAAGGGTGATGCCAGCCAGGGTGGGCATTCCCGCAGGGAGCAGAGGTGGGGTGGCAGTGCTGGGACTGACTGGTCCTACTGCCCCCTCCCTGTCCTGTGCCACTAGCAAGCACCACCCCAATAATGTCCCTTGTCCCCTGCAGGGCAGCACTGGCCCACCAGGGACCCAGGGCCCAGCTGGTGCCAAGGTAAGGCATCAGCACTGGCATCTGTATCAGCATTGCCATGTCCAGCCTGGCAGAGGGAAAATGGTGCCTTGCCAGATTTGGGGACTGGAGGGAGGACCACATTTCATTTCATTTTTCACATTTCACATTTCGTTTTCATTGGGCTGGGGGAAGGGACATTTGGGCTGGACCCCTTCCTGGATGCAGGTATGTGACCAAAGTAGCTGGTTGGTTGGGGTGGTCAGGCTGATGCAGTGTGTTCTTCACAGGGTGATCCAGGGGAACCTGGCTCCAGCATCCGTGTGAGTACTCATAGCCTCCCTGCCAGTACCCACTTGGCTGTCCAAAACCATCCAGCCTCCCCAAAATCAGCCAGTCCCACCCCAACAGACCTTCCCACAGGGCCAGCCAAGGTCCTGGCTGTGCCATCTCCTCTCTGATATGGCTGTTTCCATTGCAGGGCTTGCCTGGTCCTCAGGGCAACATGGGCCTGCCAGGACCCCTTGGCCCCCCTGGCCCAGTGGTAGGTATTTGCAACACCCCAAACCTGCCCCTTGGCTGTTCCTGGTGCCTGGAATGCTGCTTGATGTCTGCTTGTGTCTCCCTTGCAGGGCCCACCAGGTGTCCCTGGGCTGCCAGGACAAGTGGTGAGTGTGATGCCCCCCCACAGGTGGCTGCCATCAGTGTGTGTGCTTGGGGCTGCCTGGGGGCTGTAGGACCCCCACAGCCCACCCCCACTCTTACTGCCTGCAGGGGGAGAGCGGGAAGCCAGGCGTGCCGGGCAGGGATGGTGTGCCCGGGAAGGATGGCGAGGCAGGAGTGCCTGGGAAGATGGTACGTGTGTGCTCACCCTGCCCCATCCCAGGAGGACCTCACTCAGCTCAGCCTGGCTGTCTGCAGCTAAGGCTGAGGGCTGTGCCACTTGTGCCAGGGCTTACCAGGACCTTCAGGGCCTGCTGGTCCCAAGGGAGAGCCAGGGGATGCTGGAGCCCCAGGGCAGGTGAGTGCAGAGCTGCCTTGTCCAGTGTTGCTGGCCAGGATGAGGGGGAGCATCCCGTGCAGCCCTGTGTGCTCACCTGCCCACTCTGTCCTCTGCCCCAGGCCATCGCTGGCCCCCCTGGAGCCAAGGGAGAGAAGGTAAGGACCAGGGTGTGAGGGCTGGGTGGGCAAGGGTCTGCTGGGTACTGGCATCCACAGTGGGCACATCTGAGCACCCGTGTGTGCCCTGCAGGGTGAGCCGGCGCTGCTGGAGGGTGTGCTGCTGGGAGAGCCCGTGAGTCACTCCATAAACCTTGGCACTCCCATTACCCTCATCTCCCCTCATTCACCTTTCCCACCACCCTTGCCTGCTGAGGGGCAAGCCAGCCCTGTGGCTGCCCTCTCCCCTAACTCTGCTGTCCCTGACAGGGCTCCAAGGGTGACCGAGGCTTGCCAGGTCCCAAGGGTGAGAAGGTGAGTACTGCCCTGGGAGTCGGTGGGGAGGGGGTTGTGTGGTCCCTGGCTGCTTGGCCACAGTGTGGGGATCCAGCTTCAACTTCTCCCCCAGTTCATAATCCCACACATCTTCTTTTTCCTTGTGTTTCCCTGCCAGGGGGAGCCAGGAAGGTTTGGAGAGCCGGGAGATCCTGGGGAAGATGTGAGTAGGAGGCGTATGGGGGTGGTGGGTGGATACTGGGGACAGTGGATGCTGGCAGGATCTGTGCCCCTGCCACCTACTGCCCAGGTCTTCCTGAGGGCTTGGTGTCTTCACAGGGAGCCAAAGGATCCCCTGGAGCCAAAGGGGAGAAGGTATGTGTCCCTGCGTGGCATGATGGCCCTGGCCCACCAGCCAGGTGATGTGCCACATGCTCTCTGCCACCTTGCAGGGATCACTGGGTGTCGGTGCACGGGGACCACCAGGACAGGATGGGCCTCCAGGTTTGAAGGTAACCCATGTCACCTTGGCTCTGATCATGTCCCTAATGCCCCAGTGATACTCTAGCTTGGCTGGCTGAGGGAAAAGCACACTCCTGAGGAGCTGTTTTGGTGGGGCTCATCTTTTACTCCCCTACTTCAGGGTGACACCGGCTTTCCAGGATTACCAGGACCCCCAGGCTTAGCAGGCGTTGCTGGGATGCCAGGACAGCCAGGCCTGAGAGGGGACAATGGACAGCCTGGCCCTCCAGGGCCCCCAGGAGAGAGGGTAAAGACTACAACCAGAACATGGCATCACTGGTCCTGGTGGCTCTGGACCCTTGTGCTGTGTCAGTGAGGTCCCAGCAAGCCCCTCTGCTTCCCAGCCACAGTCCCTGCCCATTCCCTGCTTTTTCCCTGCCAGGGTTTGATCGGCTTTCCTGGCAGGGATGGCACTGCTGGACCACCGGGACCTGTGGGGCCCCCAGGGCCGGCCGTGAGTATGGTGCCACAGCACTCCTGGGGTTGTAGACTGTGCCCTGGCTTCCCCTCTGTCTCAGACAGGCTGACAGGGACCCAGCTGGCTCCTCCCTGGCCCCTGGGGTGGGGTGTTCCTGGAAGGTCCAGTGGGACTCTCAGCGATGTTTTGCAGGGTGTCTGGCATTGCTTTCCGTCCATAGCTTGCTCACCCTTCTCCTTTCTTTTAGGGCATTCAAGGGGCCCCTGGCCTGAAAGGTGACAAGGTAGGACCAGGTGCAGCTCTATAGCCTGAGAGGTGGGAGGCTGCTTCTCTTGTGGAGTGTCCCTGCAGCCACCTCACCCCTGAGGGTGCTGAGCCCACTCTGGATGGTGGCACATGGGAGCCCCCTGTGTGCCAGGCACCCAGGGAGGTGGTGGGGACTATGGGGTGTCCCCTGGCATGGGGGGTACCTGGCAGGGCTGGGAGGAGCTGCGGGCAGTGAGGATGGGGATGAGTTCTTGCCTTTCTCTGGCAGGGCGCTCCGGGGGCCGGGCTGCCAGGAGCCAGAGGTGAACGTGGTGACCCAGGACCACGGGTAGGTACTGCCACAGTCCCCCCATGTCCAGGGAGGCTCACAGTGCCAGCCCTGACAGGTCTCTGAGCCACAGCTGCAGCTGTCCCTGGGGCGGGGTGATGCTGGGGTGTCCCCAAACTAAACCCATTCTCACATCCCTTCCTTCTTGCAGGGTGAAGATGGGCGCCCAGGGCCAGAAGGGGATCGTGGGCCAGCAGTAAGTACCCCCCTTCCACAGCTGCACCCTGATCCAGGCCTCTTCCTGACCACACCTTTCTTCTTCCCCACAGGGCTTGCCTGGGAACCGTGGGGAGCGTGGGGACAAGGTAAGGGACTCTGCAGGCTGAGGAGAGAATGAAGCACTCCAGGTTTTGGGATGCCCAGGTTTTGTGCTGCCTGCTGCCTGCTGTGCAGCTGTGCAGCTTTGCAGCATCTCACCTTCCTCACAGGGAGACCTTGGGGCCCCAGGACCCAAAGGAGACAAGGTGAGTCCTTGGGGCAGGGGCAAGGGGAAGGCAGGCAGCAGCCCTGGCTCCTTTCTCACCCCACGTCTCTCTCTGCTTTGGGGGTACAGGGTGACACTGTGGTGATGGAGGGGCTGCCTGGAGCACGGGGCAGCAAGGGGGAGCCGGTAAGAGCTGTCCCTATCCACCCTCTCCCCATCCTTTCTGTCCCTCTGGGAAGAGCTGGAGCTTTTTCCTGCTGAGGGACCCTCCCTCGCAGAGCAGATTGTCCCCTCTCCTTGAGCCACCCTACAGACCCCCATGTTCCTGCCCCCACGGGAGTCTGTCCTCCCCCCCAGTGTGTGTCTGAGCTTCTCCTCATTCCCTGACCCCTCCCTGTGTTTCCTCCTTTGCAGGGAGAGCGTGGCCCAAAGGGCACAGAAGGGGACAAGGGGGACAAGGGGGAGCAAGGCATGCTCGGAGAGAAGGTACAGGGCTGGGAGCTGCTGGGTGGGGATTATGGAGGGCTGTTGACAGGGCAATGGACAGAGGAAGCAAGGTATGACAGCATCCCTGTGCCTATGTGCTGGTGCTAGTGGGCACCAGGGACATGGTGCAAGGGGAGCTGCCAGACCTGGCCTCAGAGGTGACCATGGCTGTGCTGTGGCCATGCAGTGGCTGGAGCTCTCCCTCCTGCCCTGTGCAGATCTGGGTTTCTGCTTGCAGGGCACAAGGGGTGAGCAAGGAGAGAAGGGCTCCATGGGCTTCCCTGGCGCACGTGGCCCCAGCGGGCAGAAGGTATGAAGCAGGGCAACCTCTCTGCTGGAGAATGCTGGTGGTACCATGCCACTCAGCTGCCCTGACTGATGCCTTTGGCTTTCCCAGGGAGAGGTTGGAGCACCAGGAGAGCCTGGCGAGCCGGTGAGGTGTTGTGTCTTTGTGCCTCTGCCACCCCACTGCGGGGCAGGAGCAGACCCTCGTCACGCTGTGTGCTCTGTCACAGGGTCAGCCTGGCCGCGATGGGATCCCCGGTGCCCGGGGAGAGAAGGGGGACATGGGACCCCTGGGCATGCGTGGCCTCAAGGTGGGTTGGCTTCTCTGGCTGCTCGTGCTCTCCTGGCCAGGATTGGCGCTGGCTTGGCATGGCTCTGACTTCCCATCCTTGCAGGGTGACCGGGGCATGAAAGGTGCCTGTGGCCTCAATGGGGACAAGGGCGAGAAGGTGAGTGTGTGCCTGTGGGGTGCTGCAGGAGCCTGGATGCTGCCTGGAGGCTGTGGCCCTTTGGATCCCTCCACCAGCCAGCGGGAGCGGGGAGATGGCTGAGGCCAGACCTTGACCCTGTGACAGGGCATGGGTCCCCTCCTCTGCCTGTGGCTCTGAGGTGAGCATTCAGGGGTGAAGGACTGACTGCCCTGCCTCTCTCCTGCCTGCTGTAGGGAGAGCCAGGGATCCCGGGGCGCTCGGGACTGCCAGGGAGGAAAGGCGAGCCGGTGAGCACCGCACTGACACCAGGGTGGGGCAGGAACGCAGGGCTAGTGCTGACAGACATCTGCTCTGTCCCGCAGGGAGATCTGGGTCTGTCAGGACCACCAGGCATTCCAGGAAAGGAAGGGCTCATGGGACCCAAGGTGGGTTAGAGCAGTGCTGGGAAAAGCTGTGCTGGCACTTCATCCTCTTGCTGCCTGTCCCCCACTGTGTGTCCCCTGCTGCCTGTCCCTTCCTCTTTGCAGGGTGACCGGGGCTTTGATGGGCAGCAGGGAGCCAAAGGAGACCAGGGGGAGAAAGGAGACCGGGTGAGCTGGCTGGAAAGGGATGGGCTGCATTGCACCACATTGCTTTTAGCAGGATACAGCCTTGGTTGGAAGCATATCAGAGCCTGATGCTCCCAGAAGAGTCATTCAGCGCTGCTCTAAATTATGTCACTAAACAATGAATGACAACAATTCCCTGCTTTTTATGAGAAGGTGCCAGTGCTGGTTCTTCAGGGAGGAGAACCCAGCTGTGGGGTCAGAGGATGTCCATGGCATCTGCCCTGAAGTCTGGGGCTCTGACACCCCTGGCCTCTCCCTCTGCTCTCCTCCAGGGTGCCCCAGGTGTTATGGGTGTCCCTGGTCCCCGCGGCAGTGACGGTGCTCCTGGTCCCCCTGGGCCCTCGGGGAGCGTTGGCCCACGAGGTCCTGAGGGCATGCAGGGCCAGAAGGTAAGTCCTCACCACAGCTGACTGGTCCCCTCTGGGGCTGTGAGGATGGGAGGGCCCCATCCCCTTAGTGGGTGAGGGGTGGGAGGCATCTGGAGTCATGTTCCAGCTCTGTCCTGCCCTGCCAGCTCGCTGGCTTTGGGTTTCTCCCGTGTGTCCCCCAGCCCAGGGGATGGAGTCTGAGGGAGGAGTCTGGAACCCTGCATGTCCTTGAGTGGAACTGGACCTGTCACCATCCCCACCTGCATTTGCATCCCTGGGGTGCAGGCATGGGGAAAGCAGCACATCCATGGTGCTGGGGAGAGCAGAGACTCCAGCAGCCAGATCCTGAGCAGGTGTCCTTTGCAGGGGGAGAGGGGCCCCCCGGGACAGTCAGTGCCGGGCGCTCGCGGCGTGCCCGGCATCCCCGGCGAGAGAGGAGAGCAGGTAAGGGTGTGGGTGCCTGGCCCTGCCTGGATGGGCTCCAGCCAGGGCCAGCCTCCCACCTCCTTTCTGCTGTCCCCAGGGCAGTCCTGGCGCCCACGGGCTCCGTGGGGAGAAGGGGGAGCCAGGCATGACGGTAAGGAGCAGAAAGGAGCCAGCATGGGCTGGCACTCAGGTCACTGGGGTGGGAAGGGGTGCTGGGTGCATCCTACTGCCACTGATGTAGGGGCTGCCCTCACCTCTGGGCTCTGCTAGACCCGGGGGAAAGGGTTTTCCTCCTCTTTAATTGCTCCATCCCCCATTACTGCCCTTGCCCCTTCCTGTGCCCGGCAGGAGGAGGAGATCCGTGGCTTCGTCAGGCAGGAGATGAGCCAGCACTGTGGTGAGCATCCCCCACTGCTGCCCTTGGGGCTGGGGGTCTGCACCTGCTGCCCCTGACCCCCACCCTGTCTCTCCACAGCCTGTGGTGGCCACTTTCCACGGCACCAGGATTCACGTGAGCACTCAGGTTGCAGCTCTTCCTTCCTATCCCCCCGCCCCACACGTGTGGCACCAAAAGGGCCCTGGCATGCAGGTGTGCCACTGGTTTTGGGGAGCTGGAGGTAGCTGGCGCCCTCCATGACCCTCCAGTCAGGGTCAGCATCAGTGCAGGATGCTGCACAGGAGAAGGGGTGGTGTGTGGCAGAAGTGATGGTGCAGCAGGGATCCCCAGGGCAGCTGGCTTGGGATGGTGCCAGTGGGGTCTGGGTGCTGCCAGGGTCTGCCCAGCTGAAGGAACCACAGGAACTGCACCCCATCTATTCTTGGGTGTCAGAACTGGGGCAGGGGTCCTGCAGGGGTCAGCAGTGCTGGAGGTATGGGATTGGAGGGATGGAAGCAAGGGGTGGGCTGGGATGAGGTGGGTGCTTTCTCTCCAAGGAGGCTGGGGGACTCAGGCCAGGAGCAGCTTCCATTCTGCCCAGGGAGCAGGAAGAATTGTCCGCCAGGAGAGAGACCATGACCAAACAGGTGATGGACAGTCTGCTTTGAGATCTAGCAGCATGGGCATGTGTGCCTCCCTGTGCCCTCCCCTGTCCCTATCCTGCTGGGCTCCATGTCAGTGCTGACTCTCTGGGCCTCCCCTGCCTGTCCCTCCTCTAGAAGCCCCCATGGCAGCCCTGGTCTGGGCTGCAGAGAGAGGAGGGGCTATCTCCAGGTCCACCATCCCTGTCCATGTACCCTGACAGGCTGCAACAGGGTTGGGGCAGTGCTGGACTGCTGCACACCTCAAAGGGATGGTTTTCCCTTGGGAAATAAGGGGAAAGCAGCCCAGACTCCTTTGCCTCTTCTGTGATGCCTGTGTTCCCTTGACAGAGTCCTTCTCCACTCAGCCATTCCTTGCTGGCAGCGCTCACATAGTGCCTGTGCTCAAGTTGTCACACGCTGAGGAGGATGAGGGTGTGTCATCCCTGTGCTTTTAGTCCTTGTCCCCCTTTCTCTGTGCTCCATGTGTATAGTGAGGACTGCTCATGTGTAGTGCTGTCTCCCAGGGCAGGACAGGCAGATCATGATCGACAGTGATGACCTGGGGTATGACAGCATGGATGGAGAGGAGGAGGACTACGATGACGTCCTGGAGATGGACAGCTTGGAGCAGCCTGCAGTGGATGGTAAGCTTCCCTGCACTCACCTGGCACTGAGAGCCAAACTATTGTGAGAAATCATGGAGCTGCCCCAGGTTTTGCTGGGGTGGTGTCTTTGCATCCAGCTGGGCAGTGGGTCCCTGTGCCCTCTGTCTGGGGGGATTTGGGATTTCCTGCCCTCTCACTGGTACTTGGGAGGGCTGCACCTTCTCTACCACTGTGCTGCCCACACCATGCAGACCTTGTGCTCTATCCTCCTCACCGAAGCTGTCACCAGCAGTGATGGGTGGTGTACTGGTCTGGTGAGACCTGCTCCCCTGGCAGCTTTCCTGTGCTCTGGTCATGAGCCACAGGATGGATCCCAAAGGCCTCAGGAGATTAGGGAAGCCCCAGTGGCAGCATGGATGGAGAGTCCCTCTATAACCTTTCAAGGGGTGCTATGGCCATCATATCCCCACACCACCTACCTCCCAACTCTTTGCTGGGAGCTGTCCCAGCTGGAGACAGCTTGCCCAGAGTGGTGTCTCCTGCCCTCAATTCCAACACTTGGGCAGAGCACAGAGATGTCTCATCCAGCCAAACCCTTCCCATGCTCAACCTTCCCCTTCTGGGGTTTCCCCCTCTGTCAAGTGGGTCTGGCAGCCTCCACTGCCAGTGTGCTGCCAGCCCCTGCCTGCCCTCAGCAGAAGCGTTTCCCCACAGCTGAGCCCTGCAGGCTGCCCCTGGACGAGGGGGACTGCCAGCGCTACACCCTGCGCTGGTACTACAACCAAAGAGTCACCGAGTGCCGGCCCTTCGTCTACAGCGGCTGCCAGGGCAACCCCAACCGCTTCGACAGCAAGGAGGAGTGTGAGCTGCGCTGTGGGCAGCGCCCAGGGCCAGGTACGCAGGGCTGGGCACACCAGCAGGGCCAGCAGCATCTCCACCCTGTGCCGTGGGCTCAGCATTCCAGAGCTGGGGGGACACTGCTGGGGGGACAGTGCTGCTCCTCACCCCAGCTCTGACAGCGCCTTGCTTCTCTCTGCAGATTCCCGTGGCAGTGCCGGCAGCCAGGTGGGAGGGCAGCCAAAGGTGTAGGTGCAGGCAGTGTCCTGGCAGGCAGGGCTGCCTGGAAATGGGGCCCAGCTGCCGCCCTGGCCGGGGCTGGGCTGCTCATGGTGCCAGTGGCCATGTACCCACCAGCCCCAGCAGGAAACTGGTGCTATTTCTAACCTGTCTTTATGCTGCTCATGGGTTTTTTCATTGCCTGTTTAGTGTCATTAAGGTGAAATTTATATCAAACGGGAGACTGCCTCCCACCAAGGCTCTGAACCCCCTTTCCCACTGGGCTGTTCTGTTGGATCTTTTAAATTATTTGTTGCCAACAGAATGGTTCTTAGCCATGTTCTCTCTCTCTGGAAGCAGAGCTGGGACTTGGCACTTGGGAGTTGGGCTCCCTGCCCTCCCATAATACCCTTGTACCCTTTCCTGCTGCTCAAACTCGCTCTCTGCTGGGAGAGCTGCCCACATCCTTGTGCCAGGCAGTGCCTCCCTGCACATCCCTCACCCCGTCCCTGCAATGAGCTCCATCTGAATAAATTTCACCTTAACCTCAACTAGGGCCCAGTTCCCCTTTTGTGGCTGTGCTGGTTTGGCAGTGACCTGTGGGGAGACTGGAGGCTCTTGCCATGTGCTACCCTTCAGCCCACACGCCTGCCAGCACCTTTCTTTAATCTGGGGGATCTCACCTGCACCCCCAGGCCTGTCAGGGAAACCTTGAGGATGGTGCTATGTTAGAAGAGGTTCCTGCTCGTCCATGCTTATTTTCAGAGGCTTTGTGAAAGTGATGTTGGCTGCCAGGGTGGCAGCCCCTGCTTCCCCCCATGCCCAGGACTGAGTAGGAACATGCCTTTCACTGTCCCAGAGCCCCAGGGGCTGCCAGGTGGGCTTTGTGGCCCCCACACGTACTGCTGTTCTCTGTGTATATCTATATACAAATGTATATGTGTACCAATGCAGGGGGATGTGTATTAAAGCTGTGCTCACAGGGAGATGTCACACTTCTTGGCACGCTGCTGGAGATGCCTGTGGATTTTGGGGACAGCTCTTGACTCATGCATGCCCCCTGCCCACCCCAGCTGGGCTGCCCTTTCCAGCTGCCCACTGCTGGCAGTGCTGGCTGGGGTTCCTCACCCTGTCCAGTGCCCCATCCCTGTGGCCAGCACGTGCCCAGCTGATGCAAGCCAGGCCATGACCCCCTGTCCAGGCCCTGACGTGTCGGCACGTGGCTCTGTGGTGCTGCATGATGTACTGTGTGAATCAGTGCTAACAGCTAATTTTGGCTACTGGGTGTGAGTTCCTGGCTGTCCCTGGGAGGAGGAACAGAGCTGGCATTATTTCTGTTCCCTGCTATCCTGGGGAGGGTGGCATAGGATGGGTCACCATCAGTTCAGAACACAGGGGTGGGCAGAACCACAGGGGTGTGACCCCTGGGCACCCTGACCCCTGGCCATGGCCAGCCCATGGGGCTGAGCACCCATAACTCACCTCATGGTGAGGCTGGGTGCCCCCCAGCCTGAGAGCCTTGGGATGCTCCCACAGTCTCTAAGGGGGGAACTTTGGAGCAAAACCCTTGAATATGGGGCTCACCCCACAGCAACGCCCACAGGATGATACCCACCTGGGCAGCTGGCAGAGGGGCTGGGCCAGGCTGGACTGGGGCAGATGTCTGAAAACCAGTGGTGTCCCAGTTGGAATGCATTCAGGTGAGCTGCAAGCCACTGGTATTCTGCAAACCAGTGGCCAAAGCAGTGCTTGGGTTTGGTACAGCAGGGAGGTGACATATCTCTAGATGTATCCTCCATGTGGCCAGGGAGTCTGTCAGGACACAGTGCCAAACTGGTACCAGGAGCTGTCCAGGGGCCTTGTGAGGCACAATGCCCAGAGGGCTGCCCATGATCCCTGTCTGGCAGCAATATGCATGTTCTCTCCCTCCCTTAAGTGATTACCAAGTCTGACAGAAGCAGGGGAGGCCTAGTTAGATGGAGAAAAAACATTTTACAAGTCAAACAAGCTACAACTGAGCTGTCCCAGGTTCCTGGAATCCCCTCCAAATGCAGCTGGTGGAGCTACAAGGGGGCACACACCCACTCACATCCCGGGATGACTTCATCTGCTGTTAGGCAAAATGTATTAAAAACATTTCCACACACTGCCCCCCCACCTTCCCCCGTCACCGTCACCCCCTCTGCGGGTCAGAGGTGGAGCTGGGACAGGATAAGAGCCAGGGCTTGGCAGGGAGAAGAACAAATCCCCAGCTTGTGGTCCCTGCACCCTGGGAGCACTGCCTGAGCATCGAGGGGACAAGGACCTGCTGCAAATGGTGAGGCTGTGCCCTGTGTGGTGCTTTTCAGGGGCTTTTAGCTGGGAAATAGTTTGCAAGGGGTTAGATGCTTTTCATTCCTCTCTTTGCAGTGAGTTAACCGCCTCTGGCTGCCTACTCTGGTATTTTCCAAAGGGTTTCACCCCAGAGATACACTGCTGGGTGACTGATTTTGGGGAGAGGCAGCTATATAGCAGGATTTCTGCAGCAGTGTCCCTGCACCTGCTCTGGCCCCCACCCCACATCCCAGAACCATGACCCCTATCCTGTAGCACAGCATCCTGCAATCCCTGGGGCCCTCCCTGTGACCAGGGTGAGGGATGGGGTGGACAAAGTTGCTGAGGCTTGACACAACTAAGGACATGTGGCCAGCCTCCAGCCCTTGTCACCCCACTGTGATCAATATGCTGTGTATTTTACTCCAGGTGGCTTGTGTCTCTCCTTGGTGGGTGGCTTTTGCCCCAGAGAGCCCAGCAACACTGGGGAATGACAGCTGCCAGGGAAGGTGTGGGAGGAAGAAAGCCCCACAGCCTGCCCAGCCCTGACAGCCTGGGCAGTTCCCTGGCCAAAGGGCAGGAATGGGTTGGGGAGCAGCCACAGTACCATGGCAGCCACCCTCCTGAGCAGGACTGTCTCCTTCCCTGGGTGCCAAAGGGCTGAAGGGTGTGAAACTGAGGGCACAGCTAGCATCTGGCAGGGGCTGTGTCACAGGACAAGGGCACCCAGGTGATTTGTTTCCCACATCCCCTTCAGCCTCCCCGAAACTCCCCACCCTGTTCAAGAGGGTTAAAATCAGAGTGGAATAATGAAGGGCTCCTGAAAGGAGGGTGAAGCCCCAGCAGCTGGTGCAGGGAGTGGAGGGGTTCTGTGGGGGACACCCTGGTGGGGACGTGCCCTGCTGGGGGGCTGTGGGGCCATGCCAGGTGCTTGGGGTGATGCTCAGTGTCAGCCACGTGCTCCCTGCAGGCACTCCTGGCCACGCTGCGAGGCAGGATGCTGCTCTCCTTCCTGGTGGTCCTTGGGGCACCAACGAGGGCCTGGAGGGGACCGAGCCGTGAGCGGCTCCCGCCAGCCCCCCGAGCTGCGGATGGAGGGAAACTGATGGGGCAGGAAACCACCCGCGACAACAAGATGCTGCCAGGCGTCTCCAAAATGAGGAGGGGTGACAATGGCTCTGGGACAGGGTCTCACCTGGACAAAGCCAGCCTGCCACTGCTAGAGGGATCAGAGAGACAAGCACTGCCCTGGCTGATGAGCCCAGCCACCAAGAGAGCTGCTCCCAGGAAAAAGGGGAGGAAGGTGTCCCTGTCACTCGATGTCGACACTCACTTACTGAAAATCCTGCTCGACCTGGCCAGAGAGAAGGAACTGCAGGCCAAGGCAGCTGCCAATGCTGAGCTGATGGCTCGCCTGGGGCGCAGGAGATGAACTGTCCTGGCTGGGATACAGCAGGGCTGGAGGGGGCAGCGGGGCTGCCTGGGGCACAGGCGGAGGGAAGCGTGGAGCAGCATCAGTGTGTCTGCAGGGCACTGTGACCATGGCACCTCAACCCCCAGTCCCAAGCAGCAGCCATGGGATGATTTGGTTTAATAACTATCACCTCAGCACCACTGGAGAACAGCTGGGTTTACCTTGGCCAGTGCTTGAGCACAGCTGGTCCCAGCCCCAGGCACTACAGGGATTTCTGTGCTTGGCTTTGCTGCCTGCTCATCCAGCCCTGAGGTGTCTCCAACGAGGCTGCATCCAGCCAGGCAGCTTTTCCTGGGTGCTTCTTCTCTCTGGGTGACTGAAGCACACAAAATCCTCCATGAAGCTTGGCCAAGGCTCAAAGCTGGAGTTTTGAGTGAGCTCGCACAATAAAATGTGGCATCAAAGACAACTTGTGCTTTAAAGTGTTCTGAACCCCTTTACACCGCCATTTCGTGTTCCCTTTCCCCAGAGATGCGGTGAGGGCATGTGCTTGGCTGGGGCCAGCACGGGAGGTCATTACATTCCAAATGAGAGGTGTCAGACCTTGCACCAACAGCAGAAACAGCCCCTGGCCCAGGGAGTCCACAGCAGCTCTGGGCCAACAGGGAAATGGTGTTGTGCCCCTGGAGCTGCTGCCTTCAGCACAGCTGGGAGATAAGAGCAGTGCAGAGCAGAGTGCGGCCGCCCCGTGCAAAGTACAGGGTGCTGCAGGCGAGTCACAGGCCGGGAGACACCTGCAGGGGGGCCACTGGAGCTGGTGGGGGACACGGCCATGCTCTTTGAAGAGTACCTGCAGCAGGGTGAGTGAGCCCTTTCACTGTGCAGCGGGCACTGGCTTTGGGAAAGGGGCAGAAGCAACTGAGGTGAGTGACCCCACATTTCACGGGAGGGACGATTTCAGGCAGGGATGTGGCAGCAGATGGTGGGTTGGGGTGAGGTGGCAAGGTGGGTAAAGGTCCTTTGCCATCCCTGCCTCACCTGAGGCTCAGGTGATGCCCGGGCAGTGCCTGGCCCCTTGAGATACCCCCCTGCACCCACTGGGTGTGTGCTGTGGGGCTGAGCCGGGAGTTTGTGGTTCAGGATAGAGACAGGGTGCCAGAAGCAGTGGGGGACAGGGGTCATAGGGAGACCTGCCAGAGCTGGTGCATCCAAGTGTCAACAATGCTGACAGGGTAGGCAACCCGAGTGACAACTGGGCATCGCCCAGAAGGGGGTTCTCCCCTGCCACCCCCAATTGCTCCTGAGACGCTGAGCCTGCCAGGATCTTCCCCTTTCCATGTCCTGCCCCAGTGTCTCATCTGTCCTCCCCGAGACCCAGTGTGTCCCCATGCTTCAGCCCGCTCTGCCCCTAGCATCACCTCATCTCCCCAGTGCCCTTCCCCTGCCCATCTCAGGGATCTCAGTGCTACGCCTCATCACCAGTGTCTCCCCTGGTACCGCCTCCTCTCCCAGGCGCTGTGCTGTCCCCAGCCGCAGAGTACCGAGCAGGGTCCCAGTGTCCCCCGTGCTCCTCCTGCCCCAGAGTCCCTCCAGTGCCGACCCCAAACCCCGGCCCCCGCCAGCCCCGCCCCCGCCCCTCCGCCAATCAGATAGCGCCATTGCCGATTGACCCCGCCCTCTCCCTGTCAGTCACTGCCCCGCACCACGCCCTGCACACGTCAGGGGGCGCGGTCCCGCGCCTGCGCAGTGTAGCGGCCGCAGTGCCAGTGACAGGCTGGCAGGAAGGGGCGGGGGCAGGAAGGGGCGGGGGCGGTGCCGGCACCAGGATTGGGACCGGGATCGGGACTAGGACCAGGACTGGGACCAGGATCTAGGCTGGGACTGCCACTGCCAGTGCCACGGGACGGGAGGGCTGCAGCGACAGGCCGCTCGCTAGCACCATGCTGAAGAAGTTCGACAAGAAGGACGAGGAGTCGGGTGAGGGGAGGCCGGGGGTGCTGTGAGGGAAGAGACCCCTCTGTGGGTACGGAGGGGATTTGTGAGGGGGGACCCCTTCGTGGCTACGGGGAGATCTGTGAGGGAAGAGACCCTCCTGTGGAAGTGAGGGGGTCTGTGAGGGGGGCACCCCGGGGTGCTGGGAGGGGAGGCTCGGTGCCAGCTTGGCAGCGGGGGCTTCCTGGTGTGATGGAACGGGCTGGGAAGCGCTGTGGGAGCACTGTGGGAGCACTAGAGCAGTCTGCTGCCTCCTTCTCGCCGCTGCAGCCAGAGGCTAAACTGGTTGTATCGGCACAGCACAGCGAGGTTACACCTGCCACATCACCAGGTGCAGAGCCTGAGACTAAGTATTGAGCATATTAGCCCTGTTCACAGTTGCCCAGATCTCCAGCCAAGTGCTATAGCCAGGTAGATTCCAATTCATTTTCTGGCCCCACAATCACTGCTACTTTCAATGGGTAAGAAAATCTGAGAGCTCCAAGGAAACATGAAGAGATTGCCTGACTTTTCAAAACTTTAGGCAGGTTAGTAAGGAAGGGGTTGATATTTATGTGGTGTGTAATTCAGGTGGAAGCAATGCATCATAAGACAGTTTCCTTTCATGGTTTAGCTTTGTGGTATCCTTTTTCATCTTCCTATGAAGCTTTCTACACAGCCTATTCTGCGTAACAAATCCATGTGTCCTGAAGCAAATTACATCTTGGTGATTGTTCTGTGCTTGCTTTTTATCTTAAAGTGCATTAAATGCTTTGCCCTTGTTTCCCTTTTCCAAGGCCTCCAGTGATACCTTGATAAGCAGAGAATTTAGTGAGGCAGCTGTTGGAGGGGAATAGCTTTTGGCTTTAATTTGGGGGGCTATTCTTCATTTGCACCTGCCACACCCATCAAGGTATTGACATTACCTATGGCTAGGGCTGGTAGGAGATGCAAATATCCAGTGAACTGGCTTCTTTCTTGTTGTATGTCTTTGCTTTCCATGAATGGTTTTGATAGCTTTGGATGACCTGCTCCCACTCCCTTTGACATGTTATTTTGGCCACAAAATTATGTTTCTCTACAAATCAGAATAAATTGTTGTTAGTTATCCAATATTAGGAACTTTATGAACACACCTCCCTGCATCTTTCTCCTTCTCTGTGGAAGAAAACTGACACAGAATGTTGTGAGGACTGAGACCCCATGTACAATGCATTTCAAGATCCTTAGTGCTGTGAAGGATAAAGAGGTGATACTGTGTTGTTCATGGCTGATTTAAGGATTGTAGACATGCTGGACCATGGAAATACTGGGCTGCTGGGCAGGGTTTTTGGAACACATTTGTATACTTATACTAGAACTGGTTCATACTCATACTAGAGACATTTTTCCTCTTTCCCCTTGTTTTGTTCTACCTCTTCAACCTCACATAAGTGTCTGTGTTTTGTTCAGCCACCTGCTGCCTTTGCAAACTTCTCCTGAGCCAGAGGAGGGCATTTTATGAACCAGGAAGGAGCCAGAGTGCAGATGTGTTTGCTTTTATATGTAAGGCTTACTCCAGAAAGGGCTTCTGGCACCAGCCTAGGATGCTTCAAGCTTGGGTCAGGTCAGATTTTGGCCCAGGAGATGTTCTTTTTAGTGGACTAGGCTTTGGAACAAACACTGGAACAGCCCTGAAGATGGCTACATTTTGTCCCAGGGCCAGGCTGAACATCGGTTCTAATTAAAACCTGCTTATTGATAACTAGCAGCTATTGAAAAGCTGCAGCTCACAAATGCTTGGGAGGCAATCTAATGGAGACCATGCACAATCATAGTGCCTTTCCCTCTGATTATTTAATCCTTAATTGCTGGGGGTTGTAATTATTTAGTATAATTTACTTTGTTAAGTGGAACAATGAAAGTTACTTGTGTCCAGCCTATCTAGTCTACTGTCTTGTTCTCTTAATTAGAGCCAAAAATACTTTACTGGTGGATTCTTGATTGGTTTATATGGGAGGGATAAACCACTCCTGACTCACCAGTCTGGCAAGTGATACCTCTTTCTGTCTAAGCTTTTGTTTCTAGGCCTATTGATGCTCTCACTGCCAGCAAGTTCCCAGCCAAGGGGTGAAAATAGGTCTTTGGGGATACAGTGGAGCACAGTTATTTTACAGCTAATCAGTCTACCCCAGCCCACAGTCAGTTACTTTTGGAGGGGATGGCAAATTGAAGAATGCCCTGTGTGCTCTGCCTTCCCTGACTGCCATGAAGACATCCAATTAATATTACTTCAAAGAGGGTGCTCTCATTGCTTGATAGTCATGAAGAAAATCACCCCAAAATGCTCAGACTGTTTTTAAAGTGTGGACATGGTTAAAAAGTTGTTTTCCCATGGCACTATCCCTGGAGAGACTTTTGCTCTCTTGGTTTTGCAGGTGGGAATTCCAACCCATTCCAGCACCTGGAGAAGAGTGCAGTCTTGCAAGAGGTAAATCTTCAGACCATCTCCTCTGTGTACCCTACTGCATTGAGTCTCTCCCTCTCCTGAGTAGGTCACTGGAGAACTTCAGCAAGGAAATGAGGGTTTGCTACAGTCCTGCTTGCTCTGAAAGAAATGGGCAACAATTCTTATTTTATTATTGGACAGATGAAGGGAGAAGGTTGAAATGGTCTCTGTAACAAATTAAAGACTGTGAGCTATAAATAGCAATAAAAGCAATAAAATTATCTGGGAAAGCTCATCCCAAACGAGGAAGATTGGGAAATTTGCCTCAGACATCCCAAATGTCTTGTGGATGACAAAATTAATGAGAGGGGTGTGAATGGTTAATAAATAGTTTTATGAATTATCTCTGAAGAAATGCCATTCTTTTCAAGAGCAGGTGAACATCTCAATGCCCAGCCCCTGTTGTTTCAGCATTCTCTGTTTGCTTGTGAGGTTGGGAATGGTGTTGGCTCCTTTAGCCTCAGCAAGCTCAAGTTGTTCTGTCAGAAGAGTGGTGTTTTAGCTAGTACACAATGCACACCTGTGTGGGTGAAAGTGTGATGAGAATTTAGCCTTTAAACCCTTATTGCTCTCAGATATGTAATCCCAGACTGCACAACCAGCTGTCTAAAGGGGTCCATGTTTAACAGGAATTGAAGGGAAATCTGATCCAAAGTCGTTAAGTGTCTTGTCATACCTCACTCACAATGTGTTGTTGGGACAGGCAGGACAATGTTTGCAAGGGGGTGTCAGTGTCAGTCCTTGTCTGTGCTTTGTTTCCAGGCTCGAGTGTTTAATGAGACTCCCATAAACCCACGAAAATGTGCTCATATCCTCACCAAGATCCTGTATCTCATAAACCAGGTAAGAGAGAGAAAATATACATCTGTACAGACATGTGCATCAGGCCCAAAGCTGGTTGTGATAACTGGGATTTCCCTTCTTCTTTCTAAACAACTAGGGGGAGCACCTTGGTGTCACAGAAGCTACCGAATCTTTCTTTGCTATGACCAAGCTGTTTCAGTCCAATGATGTAAGTCTGCCTTTGGTTTTCTCTATTTACCTGGTGGGACAAGTCCCTTGAGATACACATTTTTATACAATCAACCTTTTCTCCTGTCTGAAGCTACCTGATCTGAGTGGGAAGAGTAGAAGAAACTTTAGAAATGGTGATCAGCTTCCTGGCCTTTCCCAGATCTTGTAGCAGCTTAACTGAAGTATGCACTGCTCTTGAGGCAGAGATTCCTCTCTCTAAATTGCCATTTAACTCATGAGATTGTGGTAGGCAGGTGGATTTTACTGCGCTTTGTGCCTAGCATTAAAATATCCTGCTGAGAGTCAACAGTTTTGTTTTTGTAGGAGGCTGGGAGTTAGTGCCTACCCACAGCAGTAGCACTCTCATTTGTTGTCCTGTAAACTGCAAGGCATATTAAAATCATGAGACCAACTTAGAAATCCCCAGACTCAGGAATATAGATTGTTTGCTTTGTTGCTTTTGAAGCAACACAAGGCTTTCAACCACCAAACCAGCGAATAGTATCAAGGCTTTCTCCTTGTTCCTGTGAATGACAAGTGGAAGATGAAACTATAGATCCAGCTAAATCTGGTATCTCTATGGCTGCACCCTAAGACTGAGGAATTTAGAAGAGGAAGAGGTGTTTTTTTAATCAATCTGGATTTTGTACATCTTTTACACTCAGGGAGTGAGGTGGTCTGAAGATACCAGATTCTTCACGATAAAATTATGTAAGCAGGGAAAACTGAGATCCCTTTGTATCTGGGATCATCTCAGCTGATGTTGTTCTGGTGTATTTCCTTGCCAGCCAACCCTTCGCAGGATGTGTTACCTCACTATCAAAGAGATGTCTTCTATTGCAGAAGATGTGATCATTGTTACTAGCAGGTCAGTCATTCACTTTTCTTGCTGTAATATTGACATGCCCTTCAGTAATGTCTGTCCAGCTTCTTGAAGATAACTGGAGTCCCTAAGCAGGGCGATGATAGGGAATGCCCTTAGTAAGGAAAATGTTTTCCTTTATAAAAGACCAATAAAGTACAAACATTGAACTCATAGTGATGTATGCAGAATATGCTGTGTCCCCATATCCCATGCCCATGGATGTTTGGGGTGTCTCTTGGTTACATGATATAGTAGCACAGCTGTTTCTTCCCCTTTTGCAAAGGCTTTTTCATTAACTCCTGTCTGAATGCCTTGAAATGTTTTGAAGAATTCTGGCATAAATTCCAAAGCTTTCAACAGGTAGACAAGGATTTACTTCTCCTGTAGCAGCACAGAATATGACTTCCCCAGGGAACAAGATTCCCTCTGTGAATCATTGCTGAATAGCTGATCATCCCAGTGAAATGCCCTGTGGGGGAGTCAGGAGCCTGACAGTACAGGGTCTGTAAAGGGCTGAGGTGGAAGCCAGTCTCAAGTGCTGCCATGTAATGAACTCCTGGCCCTTCACAGATGGTCTCACACTGACCAGGATCTTGGGAAAAGGGCAGGAATGAGTGTTCAGTAGGAAGGACAAATGCCTCAGGGGTATATATATGTGCTCCAGCCTCACTTGGTGAAGAGTGAACTTGCAACTACATCAACATGCAGCTTGTTGATGGGCTTGGGACCTGAGTACTGATCTTTGCCTCCTGCCTTCCCACCGCAGTGGGATTTGCCTGAGACCTGCAGCTGGCTGCTTGGCATTCAGCCTGGTGCTAGCTGCCTGCTGCTCTGTGTGCACTGTGTGTGCACTTGAGAGCTGCTGGCTCAGGAGTGCCATATTGAGAGCTTCCTGTTTTCCCAGCTTAACCAAAGACATGACTGGGAAGGATGACAATTACCGAGGCCCTGCTGTGAGAGCACTCTGTCAGATCACTGATGTAAGTGCTGTTTTTCCCATGGGGCAGCTCTGTGCCCTTCAATTTTTCCTACTTTACCCCATCCCACTTTCCACTCTGCTTTTCATGCCTTTGCATCCCCTTTCACACTCTGAACAGCTTTCCCACATCAGCTGTTGTTTCCCTCTCCCTGCAGAGTACCATGTTGCAGGCCATTGAGCGCTATATGAAGCAGGCAATTGTTGACAAAGTGCCAAGTGTGTCCAGCTCTGCTCTTGTGTCTTCCTTGGTATGTACTACCTGCAGCACGGGCCTGAGGGACAGTCAAGCAGGGAAGCAGTCATCTGTGGCAGGACTGGGCACCTTGGGAGTTTTAGGATTTTGTTGCTATTCCTGTCTTTGTGAACTGAGGGACTGGTGCCAACTTTGCTAGAGGTCACCCTCCTGAGGCTGCAGCTGTTATGGCCAGGTCTCTGCATGCTGATCCCTTGTTCTTCTATGAGTTGCTGCTGCCAGCACACTCATGGGGAAGGCTTGTTGCTTCTTAATATAAACTGAAATTCTCAAAGCTTCCTCCATTCTTATCTCATGGGTTGTTGTGGCTTCATTTCCTTCCAGCACTTGCTGAAGACCAGTAATGATGTGGTAAAGCGTTGGGTGAATGAGGCTCAGGAGGCAGCTTCCAGTGACAATATCATGGTGCAGGTAGGACACCCACCTCCACCAGAGGAATAGCCAGCAGCAGCTGGGCATGAAGCAGATTGCTGGAGCTCAGCCAGGCACCTCTGGGTGACAGAGGGGACAAAAGGGGAAAGAACCCACGGTGAGTTTGCGATGTTCTCTGCCTGCACAGTACCATGCTCTGGGCCTGCTGTACCATGTGCGGAAGAACGACCGCCTAGCAGTCAACAAGATGCTCAGCAAGTTCACACGCCACGGCCTCAAGTCCCCATTTGCCTACTGCATGATGATCCGGATAGCCAGCAAGCTGCTTGAGGAGGAGGCTGGCAGGTGAGTGGGCTCCTTTGCCCTGCTGAAAGAATTTCCTGGTCCTGCTTCCACCTGCTCTTGCAGGCTCACTTGCCATCTCATTACTTCTGTCTTTAAAGAGCAACATGCAGCTTCTATGCTCTTATTGTTGGATAAAAGCAGAGAAAATACAGGATGTCTTAATGGTTGTTTAAGATTACTTCTGTGAGTCTCGCTTGCACATCAAATACTATCTTGTTTCTCTGGACTGTTTTGCATAGCTGTTCTTTGTTCTACTTAATTTTCTCTGTCTTCTGTAATTGTTTATCCAGCATGTATGCAGAGTGCCTTCCTGGTGGATAAGAGTTGTGGTGTGTGCAGTCATTTCTTATTTGTGTGAGAGTTGAGGGAGATTCCCTTTAGCCTGAAAGGCAGAGAGTGTCTTCTCAGAAGGCAGCCTGACTTTCAAGCATGCTGGAAGTACAGTATAATGACCACTGCAAAATCTGGGGACAATGTGAATTTATAGCTGCTTTTACCTTTCCATGGGCTATGGGACCTGCTCATTTCTGCTGCTGAATTCTTAATTTCTGTTAGTACCTTTGCTTTAATTCAGTCCTTTTTTGTCCCTTAGCCGCGATAGCCCCCTGTTTGATTTCATTGAGAGCTGCCTAAGAAACAAGCATGAGATGGTGGTGTATGAAGCTGCATCTGCCATTGTTAACCTGCCCAACTGCACTGCCAAGGAGTTGGCTCCAGCTGTCTCAGGTAGGTGTGGTGCTCATGGCCATCTCAAGGGAATTATGAGCCTCCAGTAGTTGCTGCTGATTGCCCCAAGAAACAAGGGCCTTCTGTAGTTTCAGGTTTGTTCTGCTGCTCTGTCCTTTGTTGCTTTATGCTGCTGCTGAGAGCCTGTGGTGTGTGTGAATAGCTTTGTTCTTGTAGAGGTATTTCCTGATGTGTTCAAGTGTGGGTTACTTCATGGGTCAGTTCTGGGAAAGGAGCAGGGTTTGCATGAAATGGAGAAGAGCAGTTCAAATTAATTTAATAGGAAAGATGACAAGGTGATGAATTTGGCTTTCACAAGGAGCAGAGGATAGTAGCAGTGTGGAAGAAGAGGGAGCTAGGTAAGAGTTAGTTGTCAGCAGGGATGTGACAAAGGCAAAGAGGACAAGAGGAAGGGAGGAATCTGTTAAAGGTACAATTGTTTCTTAGGCATTTTTCTAGTTAACCTTCTGCTTGCAACTGTCTCTTCACTGAAGCTCTTGCTTTAGGTATGAAATGCTTCTCAATAGTAGTGTGCCTAAACATCTGCCTTTGTTGGTTTTCCCACCTTGCAGTTCTGCAGCTGTTCTGCAGCTCCCCGAAAGCAGCACTAAGATATGCAGCCGTCCGTACCCTCAACAAGGTAGGAGCCAGTCTCCTGGGAGCTCCAGTAGTGTCTCATGTGCAGGGAGGTGCAGACTTCAGAAGAAGAAGGCAGTCAGATTATGTGATGATTTTGTGTGAATAACCTCTGTCTTGTGCTACAGCCTTACATTTCATTGCTTTCTGTCTGGAATAAAACCTCAAAGAACACCTTACAGAAGGAAAAGAAACCCTGATAATTTTTACTGGTCTCTTAGAATGTCACTGGTCTTGGTGTTACTGCTTTCCCTTCTGAGTTTCCCATAGTGAGGAAGCTCCTTGTAAAACAGGGATCAAACTTTGATGATGCTTCTTGTCTGCTCTGTGGTAGTCTTTGCTCCAGCTTTTCCCTTCTCCTTATAAACTATAAAAGAAAAAGTGAGAATGGCAAAGTCTGGTAACTGCTGTGCTTCCGCCCACTGAGCTGTTTTGCACAGCTAGTCTGGCTGAATTTTTATTGGGAGTTCATAGCTTTCTTTCCTTACTATATAGAGGAAAATCAGAGAGTTAAAAAATAATAAAAGATTGTTTATTTACTACTGCTTCTTTTTTTTCTAACTGCTTCAGTTTACTACTGCTTCTCTTCCAGCAAGGGGTGCAATTCTTTAGGAAACAAGAGCTTGTTACCTTAACTTCAGATCAGCTGTTTGTCTGAGATGTCCCTCATGTGCAGTCTATACCACTTATTTCTATGGGAAGGAGTGAATTTTGCTGGGTTTTGCCAGCTGGGCCTTTTGCATCTGTTGAGGGATTTTCATTCTTCCTTCGCTGCTGCAGGTGGCCATGAAGCACCCATCTGCTGTGACTGCCTGTAACCTGGACCTGGAGAACCTTGTGACAGACTCCAACCGCAGCATAGCCACCCTGGCCATCACCACGCTGCTGAAAACGGGCAGTGAGAGCAGCATTGACCGGCTCATGAAGCAGATCTCCTCTTTCATGTCAGAAATCTCAGATGAGTTCAAAGTAAGGAAGTGGGAGGGGGAGGGACACCCAGATTCCTGAAGAAATCTCCTGTCTTTGTCCATGTTTGTGTGTGTGCTCTAAACCTGCATGGAGCTACTTCCAGAAGCAGCAGAATATTTGCAGGGAGGAGAAAGTATTTGAGATTGTCTGACTAAGCCATGCCTCAGTCCTACATCTCCAAAGTCACATGCTCTCTTCTGGGGAGATGCCTTCTGAGAATCAAATCTCCTCCCTCTTTCCAGTGGGTGTGGACTTTTTTTAGGGACTGGCCAGTGTATAAAGATGTATCTCCTCAAATTCTTAGGGCTGTACCTCCTGGAACTGCATTTGTTGAATAAATAAAGACAAAAATGTGATTTCCAGGCTAGGAGGCCAGCACAAAATTGATACAATTCAGCTATTTTTTCCTGCATGGTGGAACAGAATTATTTTTTTACTTGCCCCCTTTTCCTGCAGGTGGTAGTGGTGCAGGCCATCAATGCTCTGTGTCAGAAGTACCCTCGCAAACACGCCGTCCTCATGAACTTCCTCTTCACTATGCTTAGGGAGGAGGTAAGTCTGCAGAGCAACCACCTGCCTTGTTTGTGTGCATGAACAGTACTCCCTGGGAGTGTCAAGCTTTTACTGATAAGGCTGTGCAGTGAAAGCCTCTCTCTAAAAGGCTTGCAGTCTAACTGCAGAAATGCCCAGCTGTGCACAATAGTTATAAGCATACTGCCAGGCACAATTTTAGCACGGTTTTCATTCTGTTATTTTTTAATGGGAGTTTATTAACTCTCAAAGCAAAAGCAAGCAACAGCAGATCTGCTGGCAGTCCATGAGTGTTTCACATTTGAACCTTTTATACTTTGACAGCAAATTCCAAGAAGTTTTGTCTTGTACACAAAGATTTGATAACAACCTATTTATTGATGACACGGGACCACTTTTGTTCTGGTGTCTGTGCTGTGGCAGTGAAAGGATCACAAGTACCTATAACCATTCTCTGCATTCAGTCAGACAAAAATTGCAGAAAGAGAGCTTTACAGAGGTTTGCTGAGGCTGTTTCTAAATGGGCAAACATGCCTGCAGCACAGCTGGCACCACTGCTTGCTCTGACATCACTTCCCACCAATTACAGCCTCTCAATTGGAAACAAACTAGAGCATCTCATTTTGCTTCTGTGAAAAATGGACCATTCTCCTTTCCCAGATTTTCTGTGGGTGGATGGTACCATTTTGAATGTGGTTTTGTACTTCAAACCATTCTGTTTTAAAGATTTTTTAATCCAAAGTAGCTCCAGAAAGGTCCAAATGCCTGGCACTGTGCATATAATTGGCAGAGGGTAGTGTGCAGTTTAATCCCCTGCTGTGTATTGAGGACATTAGTAAATAATGTCTGAAGATAACCAAGCATTACTGGCATGTCAGGTTGTGGCTGTACCTGGGGAGGTATTGATTGCCTATCATCCCACACTAATGGAGCTATTTGCTGCATCCTGCTGTGGCAGATATGATCCTTCATACATTTCTCTTGTGCTTCATCCTCAAATGTCTAGTGCTAAAGGTGAGAGGTTGGGTTTTTTCTCCTCCCATATGGCTATTTTTAAGCACTAATTCTAGCAGCAGAGGATTTTGATGCAGATAAAAACCCTTCAGCATATGAATCTTTTTATTCTTGGGTTAGGACTTGGGTTTTTTTTCTCAGTGCAGCCATTCTGAAGGGAGCTGGCAAGAGAGCTTGAATATTAGCTGACCCTCTGGGTGTAAAGAGGGCCAAAAGTGAGGGCAGAATTACTGCCCTCCTCCTTTCAAATACATATTAAAAAGCACTGAGTGTGAGTGACCTTTCGAAGGAGTGTTTCTCCTGTCTGGCTAGCTCAGAGTCTCTAAAATACTTTGAGATTTCCAGCTGAGCAGTTCCCTTTTGCTCCTCAGGGCGGCTTTGAATACAAGCGAGCCATTGTGGACTGCATCATCAGCATTATTGAGGAGAACTCGGAGAGCAAAGAGACAGGCCTGTCTCACCTCTGTGAATTCATTGAGGACTGCGAGTTCACTGTGCTGGCCACTCGTATCCTCCACCTCTTGGGGCAGGAAGGGCCCAAAACCAACAACCCCTCCAAATATATTCGCTTCATCTACAACAGGGTTGTTCTGGAGCATGAAGAAGTCCGGGCAGGTAAGTGACAGCCCTGGAAAGCTCTCTGCCCTTGGACAGATCTTCAGGGAACCATAGTGTATGAATGCCTCTGCTTTTGAGGGTTGTGATTTGCTCTAGGCCTGAGCAGATCATTTTATACAGCAAAGATCCTGCAGTAGTATTGGTGGAAGAAGTGGCCTGTGGCTGAGAAGTGGGAAGTAATATGCACTGGTTCTGAAATGAGACAAAGATTTGCAGGCACTTCACCTCTGCTTCCTTCTAGTCACAGTTTTTCTAGTGTACACAGTTTACTAGTGTAGCATCTCTGACATGGCCAAGGTCATGGTTTGATCAAGGCTGGGAAATGGAGGAAACTTCAGCTGATTCCTTTGCTTTCTAATTCTGTTTTCATGACTTTTGCTACAGGTGCTGTCAGTGCCCTGGCCAAGTTTGGAGCTCAGAATGAGGAGATGTTACCCAGTATCTTGGTGTTACTGAGAAGGTCAGTTGTGCCTCAGAATTTTTCAACATTCTGGGTGAAAAACCCTGTTTGTTTGAGAGCTTGTCTAGTCCCTGTTACCTGTGGGTCTGAGAAGGTGCAAGGGCTACCAATGGTCCTGTGATAGGATCACCACTGCATTAAGCACCACAAAGTGGACAGAAGTAATGTGTGGCAGATTACTGCTTTTCTAATGCAATTACTAGGAGGTTGCTGGATCTCCCCTATGGCGTGTTTTTCTAGCTCTGTAATGTGTCTTAGTCATGTAGATTCTGAAGACAGCTTTCCACTTTCTTCTCAGGTGTGTGATGGATGATGACAATGAAGTGAGAGACAGAGCCACGTTCTACCTGAATGTTCTGGAGCAGAAGCAGAAGGCCCTCAATGCTGGCTACATCCTGAATGGTACTGCAGGAAGGCCTTAAAACAAGTCTGCGCTTCTTTCCTGGTTTAACAAGAGTTAAACTAAAGACCTGGCATTGTGGTGGTTTCAGTGACCTGTCCTTTCTGTTCCCAGGGTTGACAGTATCCATCCCTGGCCTGGAGAGGGCTCTGCATCAGTACACCCTGGAGCCCTCCGAGAAACCCTTTGACTTGAAATCTGTTCCTTTGGCAACAGCTCCTGTCATCGAGCAAAGAGCAGGTGAGGAGTCAGGTCCCCTGAATGCTAGTGATTCCCTGCACTGAGCTTGCTGGGAATTGCTGAGCTCCATCCTATTTGAATTTTGTGGGATTGCATCTCCTGGAAAGGCCTGCAAATCTGGTTGCTCCCACATTAATGTTTCAGTTTAGTCCAACTGCTAATAATAGTAGTAGTTGGCAATCCTCAGTGGAGCTGCTGCAGTTCTAAAGCTGCTTAGGAAGCCAAATATGGGTGTTTAGTCTATATCAAATGAGAAATGAGCTCCCTTGATTTCCTTAGTCAAATCCCTCTTCAGACACTGATCTGTTTTCTGATTTAGTAATTTCTTACTCTTCACCTTCAAATCTTTTGTGTTTGTTTCTGTTTGATTGTTTTCTTTCTCATTTGCAGAAAATGCCCCTGTTGCTGTAGTGAAACAGCCAGAGAAAGTGGCAGCAACACGGCAAGAAATATTCCAAGGTAAATTGATGCAAGGCCTCTCGTCTGTCCATGTGTGAGAACTCTGTAGCCACCTCTTGCTGAGCCTGCCTTAGCCCCTCTGGCCTCTTCTTACCTTTTTGCAGGGAGTGACACTTAAGGTCAACTGTTCACTCCTGGAGGGTGGGGGTGCCTGCAGTCCTCTTTTTTTCTGTCTTGCAGTAGATTGAGCAAAGGATGACTTTTTCATTTTAAAAGTCTCTAGGGAATGTTTATGAGTATTTGATGGATAGTTCCTTGCTGTAGCAGCTTCTGGCAGCTGAAACAAGGGATTTGAAATGGCTAACAACTCCTTGTGTCTTGAGAAAGGCAGCAATTTGTGTCCTCTATTTCAGAGCAACTGGGGGCCATCCCAGAGTTTAGGGAGCTGGGCCCACTCTTCAAGTCTTCCCCAGAGCCTGTGGCCCTGACAGAGCTGGAGACAGAGTATGTGGTTCGTTGCACCAAGCATACCTTTGTCAACCACATGGTGTTCCAGGTGGGTAGCTATGGGGTGTGGTGCTGAAGACTCTTAGAAGATAAGCTCCTGACTGGCTAAAAGCTTCATTGTGAAGACATCTCTCAGGGATATCATAGAATCATAGAATGGCCTGTGTTGGAAGTGACTTTAAAGATAATCTAGTTTCAACTCCCATGCCATGGATAGGGACACCTTTCACCAGACCAGGTTTCTCAGAACTCTATCCAACCTGGTCTTGAACACTTCCCGAGATGCAGCACCCAGAGTCTGTGTTCAAAGCACAATGCTGCAATGAGTAATCCTTACTTTCATATCCATGGCAGCAGAACCCCACAGAAAATTAGTAGGGGTGGGGGTGTGTGTCTGAGCAATGCTTACAGGTACAGTCAAATCCAACAAGCACCAGGTGGGGCTGCTCTCACTGAGGAGCTGGCAAGGGGATCTCTGTTCTGTCTTCAGAGTCCCTAAGCACATGGTCTGGACATGAAAGAGTGAAGCTTACTGCATCTGAGAAGCTGAAAAGGGTACCCAAGAAAGGGATCCAGTGGCGGAGAGCTCTTCATCTGCTATGTTTTGTTTTAGCCTGTAGCACAGGTGTTTTTTCTGTACATCCTGGCTTTGGCTGTACCACCCTGCTGCTACATGTGAGATGTTAGGATTGATGTGCCCCAGTCCCCTTGCCTGGGCTTCAGGGAGTCTGAGGCACAGTGAGTCCTTTGCTAGCTTGTGAGCAGCAGTGTTTTGTCCTTAGCCAAGCTCCTTCCTCAAAGCTCAGAACTGCTTACACAGCCCTCACAGGGGTTGACCTTTGTTTCTGTTGTCCATCCACCAGATGCAATTGTATGAGCTTAAAAAATTTGGCATTGCAGCTGGAACGAAGTCTAATCAGCAAGTTTAGACTTGCTGAAAACATCAAGCTTGCTAAAACTTGCTCAAGCTGTACCTTGTTTGAGCCATGCAAAGGATCATCTTTATATTTGCTGTGAGGGTGGTGTGTCCCTGTAGCTTCAAGTGGGATGATGTAGGCAACACAGTACTTGCATTTCTGTAGAGCAAAGAATTAACCCAGGAATGACTGGAAATTAGAGGGAAAAGTTCCATAGTAACTGGTGGAACTGAAGCAGGCAAAATCTGACACATTCTGCCCTCACTAAATTTGTGATCCTGCCTGAACTGCAGAGGGCAGGCCTTGGATTGGTGTGTGTGCTGGTTCATTTTACGTCTTGTTTCCTTAACAAAAAAAAGTTTGCTGGAGCACTGCACTCCTCAATAGTGTTCTAGTTTCTCCCCTAAAGCATTTGAATGAGCACTCTTTAGTCAAGTTGCTCTGTAATGGGCCAGCTGATAGCAAGGTGCACCATGGAAACAGAGAGCTGGGGGTTCACAGGCTGACACCAGGCTCCCACTGTGCTTAAGCTAAGTCTGCTCTTTAATGGGTAGTGAGCAGCTCCAAGCTGTTGCTGTTTTCTCTTTTCCTGTTTAGTTTGACTGCACGAACACCCTGAATGATCAGATCCTGGAGAATGTCACAGTGCAGATGGAGCCAACAGAGGGATATGAGGTCATTGGCTACGTACCTGCCAAAACCCTGGTGTACAATCAGCCAGGTACCTGCTACACACTGGTGGCACTGTCTGAAGAGGATCCGACAGCAGGTAAACATTCTGCACTCATTTTTCCTGTGTTGCTTATTCCCACACATTCTACCTTACATCCCAGCCAGATATTTATAGCTTGTGTATGAGTGCAGCCCTGAGTGATGCTGAGCATGACTTTTCTTTGCTGTTTTGGGGGCTGTCAAGCCTTCCTTCTCCTCTGCTGGTTCCCTTGTGCTGTAGTACTGTCAAGCTGGGCTGTGAGAGCTGGCAGATGAGTTGTCTTTTATGCACCCTTGCATGTCCTTCAGCCTTTTTTGCATTAGACATGGGGAGGCTGATGCTTGTGGAGTGCTGAGAGTGCCCAGATGCTCTGAGTAGCAAAGGGGTATTTCAGACAAACTGCTAGAATTTATGGGATGTCTGTTTGAATTGAACATCCCTGTCTCTTTTTGCCGCTATCCAGAACATGAATCAGGCTTTACCTGTGCTTTGGTTTCCCTGGTCTGTGCTCTGGAACTGCTCTCCTGTCGTGTTGTTGCTGTTCACTCAGCAGTACCCATCTTCTAGGGATGAGTCATCGCTTCCTCTCCCAGCCGAGTGGTATTAATGAGCTGCAGCATTGCAGTGTGAGGGGCTTTCATTTCAGAGGTGCTGAAATGAGCTGATCCTGTATGTGCATCTTGCCTCTTCACAAGGTGCTGATGGGACATGTTTAGTTAGTATTTCCAACACAGTGTGAGGTTCATTAGTAATAGTACTTGATCTAAGGATTATAGTCTTGTACAAGCATCATGAACCTGTCTTTATCACTGTTTGCTTAATATTATAAATAAATAGCTTGTCCTTGAGAGACAGAAATTGTGGGAGAGCTCTCTCTAGGTCAGTGGCTAAGCCTGTGCTGTTGACAGTGATGAGAAGAGCCTGGCTGCCCCAAACCTCCCAGCCCCATTCTACCTCAGGAGAGTGTGGATGTGGTGGTAATGTGAGCTTTGCCTTTGCTTTCTTGTCTCCAGTGGCCTGCACGTTCAGCTGCATGATGAAGTTCACTGTCAAGGACTGTGATCCCAACACGGGGGAGACCGATGACGAGGGTTATGAGGATGAGTATGTGGTAAGAAGCTGGGCCTGTACCTGATCATGAAAACTGCTGTCATTTTGTGGGGTTTTGTGATCTAATCTTGGATCCCTGCAAACAATGGTGTGACCACCAACACTGATGTGGGCAGCATCATGTGGTGGGAGCTCTTGCTGTCTGATACAGACGGGAGTTTGCAGAACTTGCTTTGTCTCATTTGGAGTATTCTCCTGTTGCACTGTAGATGGACACCTGACTGTGCAGGATATGGATGTTTTGGGAGGCCATGGTGCATCCTCCAGGCTTGGCTGACTGTGCCCTACAGGCTCCAGCCATGGCACACCCAGGGTTGTGGAGGCAGAGAGCTATTGGGCATCTTTTGTTCTCCACAAGTTGCTCCTGTGGTGGCACAGTTAATTGTCTAGAGGCTTGCCTGGCACAGGAAAGTTGCCATCCTTGTTCTTATTCTGGAGAAGGTGGAGCTCTTCCCTTCCCAGCTCTGACACTGCTGAAAGCAGTGGTGCTGCAGAAGGATCTCTCTTCCTTGGAGAGGAAGGGATGTTGTTCACAGCCTCAGCTTGGCCTGCTAGCTCCAGTGACTGTTTTCTGTGCATTGCCTGTCACTGCTGTGAATCTGATTAGAGGCACTGCTGTGCAGTGAGTCACTGGCTTCCCAGAAGGAGTGGGGAGAGTTTTTCACAATGGAACATACAAGGTTAACACTTCCTTCAGCTTCCTACCAGTCACCAAGGCAATTGAGTGATACTTCAACTGACTCTTCCATGCATTTCAACTAGAATCAGGAGGAGATTTTTTTCTGCAGCAATTATTGGAATTAATGCAGGGTGGTGTCCTGCAGGATACTGCCTGTCCTTCATTACACACTCTGGAGGGACAAGCCTGGTTCTGCCATGCACAGTTGCAGTCACAGCAGCTGCTCAGCTACCCTGGTGCCAGTGTTAGGTGACTGCATGTCTGTCAGTGTCTCACTTGACCAGCCTAGAAAATGATAAGCCAGAAAGGTAAAACAAAGCTGACATGCATTTCATGGAAGCAAATGCTCAAGCAGCTATTTCTAAACTTTTGTTTTCCCCTCTGTTTTGGCCATTTGTCTTGTGCTTTGATCTCAGTCAGGCCAAGGACTGAGCAGGAGCCTGATTTTTAAGCCCTGGAAATGGCATCACTGTGCCTTTCTCAGGCCTAGCAGTTGCTCAGTAGCAAAACAGAAGTGGAAGTAGAGGCAGTCTCCTGCACTCACCTGATCTCAGAATCCAGTCTAAAGCTCACCCTGAGGATAACAGGTTTAAGAACAACCATGTTTCACTTGAACCTCTTCTACCACCAGCTTGAAGATCTGGAGGTCACAGTGGCTGACCACATCCAGCGAGTTCTGAAGCCAAACTTTGGAGCAGCCTGGGATGAAGTGGGTGATGAGTTTGAAAAGGAAGAAACCTTTACTTTATCTGCTATTAAAACCCTTGAAGGTAAGGAAGGATGTGTGAGCACAACAGAGCTCTTACTTTCCCTCCAGCAGGCAGAGTCCAGAGGTCCAGTCTGGCTCACTTTAGATCTGTCACAGAAAAGCTAATGGTGCAAAACCCTTCACAAGCTTTACACCACAGTTGTTAAATAGGGAGCTGCAGTTACTGTGATAATAAGTTAGTTCAGGTTTCAAAAATACTAATGAGTGTTTTGTGACCAGTAGAGACCAGGCCAGATTGTGGAGGCAAGAGAATATCTTGCTTTCCTCTTGTACTTAACCCTTCCAAGCAGCCAGACCATAGTTCAGTTATGAACTCCCACCATTCTTCTTGAGACCAGTAAGAAAAAATGAAAACAGCAGAAGATATGAGGCTGCTGAGCAGGCTGGTGGGGTAAACCCTCTTCTCTTTCACCATGTATTAAAGAGTCCTCCTATTTTACTCACAAGCCTGTGAAAACTCAGTTCTTTTGATGCCTTAAAGGGTGTCCTTGTCCTATAGCCATTTCTGTGCTGCCTTGAACAGCCCCTTGGGGTTTGAAACTCTCTCTCTGAGGCCTTTTCATATTTTTCCTGAAGACTTGTTTCTCCTTTGCAAGTCTCCAGAGAACTGAGCAGGCTGACAGGGCTATGCAGTAAGTGCAGCCAGCTGCATTCTCCTTCTGCCCTTGTCTGGCTCATTCTCCCTCTTCTTTCTGTTGCACATTTGCTACATCAGATAACAGAACTCTTCCATGGTAGTGGAGGTTTTTGTGTGTTGTCTTTGCAGTCCTTGTGGCCTCCAAAACCATGATTCTGACCAGTGGTGTGTGTCCCTCAGGACAAGGAGTGTGAACTCTAACATGAAGGGAGAGCTTGAGTCACTTTTAGGTGCTCTTTATGTGCCCCTGTTAAGATATCTGTGACACACAGCCCATTTTATTTATATTTTCTAACAGAGGCAGTGAGCAATATTGTGAAGTTCCTGGGAATGCAGCCCTGTGAGCGCTCAGATAAAGTGCCAGACAACAAGAACTCTCACACACTCTACCTGGCAGGTGAGCTGTGGGGTGAGGTTCTGCTGGAGCTGCTCTGGGAGGCTGCACAGAGCTGCCTGTTGAAAATCAGGGTAGGAGTTTCTGATGGAGCCCACTGTGCTCTGGTTTGGATTTTGGGGTTTGTTCCTGCCATGATTTCTGTCTCTGCAGTGCAGAGCAACTGGTCTTGGGATGAGGGAGGGTGCTGTTGTGAAGGGGATGTTGGGATCAGCCCCAGGCTCAGCTGGGTGGAATTTGCTATCTTCATTGGTATGTGGCATCCTGCTTTGGATTGAGCCTGGTGTGGGAATGACGGCAGCCTTACCCAGCAGAACAGATGAGTATGGGAGCTCTTAGACACGCCTGGATCTCTTCTCACCTGGAGTTTATTTTACACTTTGGTTTCATGGGTTTTACAGTAGCTGGAGTCCCAGGTATGTTGTAATGAATGGGAACTGAACTGCTTTAGGGTCTCTCCTGGCCCAGTACTAGGATTTGCCAGACTGCCTTGTGCCAAGCAGTAGTGTTCATCTCCAGACTTGCAGGGGAGTGCAGCCTGCACCGTGCTCACCCCTCCGTCCCCTCTCCTCCCCAGGTGTGTTCCGGGGTGGCCATGACCTGCTGGTGCGGTCCCGTCTGGTTCTCACGGACACGGTGACGATGCAGGTCACGGCCCGCAGCGCCGAGGAGCTCCCTGTGGATGTCATCATGGCCTCCGTCGGATAAACCCCCTTCCCAGGACTGTCCTGACTCCGAGCCCCCACTGGCAGCAGAATAAGGATCGCGGTCACTACAGCAGCTTTTGTGTTCTCTGCAGTATAGCTGTACTTGGGGCTTTGTCTATAAAATTACCCTGTTTTTAATCTCTGGCTCCGCCGCGCTCTGTCCCCGCTCCGGATGTCGCGGCCGCCGCTCGGTGTCCTCCCGCAGTGGTTCCAATAAAGCAGCAATGTTGTGGCTCTTGCTGGCTGTGTGGGGGCGGGACCGGCGTTGTGCGGCGCGGGCCGGCCCTGCCCCGTCCGCAGCCCCTCCCCGCGGGCGGGGGCAGCGCAGCGCGGAGCGCGGTGCCCGGTGCCCGGTCCGTGCGGAGATGTGCGGGCGCACCGCCTGCTCCCTGGCCGCCGACAACCTGCGCCGGGCCTGCGCCTACCGCGACCGCCGCGGCCAGCGCCGCCAGCCCGACTGGGTGCGGCAGGAGCGCTACCAGCCCTCCTACAACAAGGGCCCGCAGTCCAGCGGCCCCGTGCTGCTCTCCCGCCGCCACCTCCACCAGGTACCGCCTCCCCCGCTCCGCGGGCCGGGCCCAGGCGGCAGGGCCGCTTTCGGCGGGGGGCGGGTGCCTGGCATCTCCCGGCTCCAGTCGGAGCGGAGGGGAGGAGGCCGTGCCTCCCCGCGGGTGAGGGACTCGCTGTGAACGGCCCGGGTTTGTTTCCTTTCGCTTTGCTCTACGTGGCAGGTATTGAATTTTCTCATTGCTAAAATGTCGCTTCTTGTTAATATTTACATGTTCAGAAGGAGAATGGGTAGAGGTTTTTTGTAAATGCCTGTAATTGCTGTGCTGGTTTTAATTGGCTTTCCTGATGCACCTTTTTTTTTTTTTTTTTTTTTTTTTTTTTTTTTTTTTTTTTTTAATTTCATAACTGTGCGGCGTGTGTCCTGGTCATCACATTGGTAGTAGGTGAGAGCAGAGAGAAAAAAAGTATCTCAGCTCCGGAGTGGGACAGTAGCTGTACACTTGTAGTGTCTGTTGTCTCGCATAATTTAAGCCTTATGCGACTTCCCTCGGACAACCTGGGCAGCCTCCACAGCTGTTGGTGCTGCTCGTTTGGTTTCACACGGAAAGGGTGAACTGCTGCTCTTTGGCGGTCAGCGGGGTGAAGCGGGGTGTGCTCAATCGGAACACCCCGATCTGGACCCGCTCTGCCCTCCCTCCCCAGCTGGTGCAGCAGCTGCACTTTGAGCCGTTACTGGCACGGGACCCTCAGAGGGCAAAGCCATCAGGCATCCCTTATGCTCTCCTTCCCTGCTTTAGGGGTCCCACATCCCCCTGGAAGCAGGCAGTGGAGCTGATGGAGCAGAGCAATGTGGGGCAGGGAGCGTGGTACACGTCACAAGCAGAGACTTGCTTAGTTGTCCATCACTGTTCAAGTTGTTGGCATGCTGGTGTGATGTACAGTGTCCCTTTTTGCCACTCCCGCCCTGAGGGAGGCTCTGAAGGACTTCACAAAACTGTGCACATCCACATCCCTGCACACACACACCTACAGTGGGTGTATATGTGTGTCTGCTGCAGTGCTTTGGGAGCAAACGGCTCAGCAGGCGCTGCCAGGGCTGGCAGCTGTGGGCAGAAAGTGAGAGCAAGCTGGGGGAGAATCGAAAGCCACAAACTGTTTCCATTGTCCAAAGGCAGGTAATATGCAAAGCACAAGCAGTGAAAGTGCATCAGGTCAGCAGAAATCACATTATTAAAATGAATGTGAGGTTTTTGCCCCTTTGGGATGTTTGTTGTCACCAGGAGAGGTTTTGAGGACTTTGACACCAGCCTGACATGGCTGTTTGCTCAAGAGCTCAGGAGTTCATGTTTCCAGCCATTTCCACTAAACAGCAGCTGTGTTAATTCTTCCAGAGATTTAGGTAAGCCTCATAGAGACAGTTCTCTATTCCTGCAAAATATTCATATGCTTTCTGCTGAAGATTAATTCTTACATGAAGGCTGTTAAGAATATGCAAAGTGTTATAATTAGTGGCTATTTCTGCATGGCAGGTGAGGGAGAGGCAGTGAGCCCCAGAGTGTCTCTTGGCAGAGATGCTGGCCAGATCCCCTCTTTTAGGGGGCAAGGCCACATCCATAGGACTTCCTAAAACACCTCTTCAAGCTGTGGGGATGCTTGTGGTCTCTGTCATGTGTCTCTGACCTGAGGTGTTTCTCTGTTCATTCAAAAGGATGCTGACTCCTCCGAGCGGGTCCTCATGGACATGCGCTGGGGCCTGGTGCCCTCCTGGTTCAAACAGGACAACCCCTCCAAACTGCAGTTCAACACCTCCAACTGCCGCAGTGATACCATGCTGAGCAAGTCCTCCTACAAGGTGAGCTGCTGCCACCTTTGTGTCCTGCCTGAAGAAATCCTGTAGTCAGCAAAACCAGGGCTGAAACATCTGCTGGGCAAGTACTGGTCACCTCTTGCTTGCACAGGGGAGCAAGTCCCTGTACTGCAAAGCTGGGGGTTTCACTAAAACGGGAGAACTGAAAAGGCAGTTACTGGTAAAGCTCAGCATAGCACAAATGGTGGCATTTGTGCCTCCCAGAGGCAATTTAGGAAAGTCCTGGGAGGGAGTGAGAGGGCTGGATGGTTGCAGGAGCCCTTCTGCCATTGCGGGCTGCCTGAGGCTGCTTTCTCCACTCACTTGTGCTGTCTCTCCCCAGGGTGCTCTCCTCAAGGGCAAGCGCTGCGTGGTCCTGGCAGATGGCTTCTACGAGTGGCAGCAGCAGCAGAGTGGGGGAAAGCAACCGTATTTCATTTACTTTCCCCAGACCAAGGACGCCATGGTATGGAGTCCCTTGCTGTGTCTGAACACTTGCATCTGGCTCTGGACCCCTTCTCCCACCAGCTGCCTGGGGAAAAGCCCACTTCCCTCCTACTCTGCCCATCTGTGGGAGTCTGTTTCCCAGCAGGGCTGTGTTCTACCTGGGCTCTGCACTCTGTCACCCCTCTGTGGCTGGCAGTCCCCATCACAGCAGTCTGCAGGCTGTACAAGGTGACGCAGCGTCCCTGCCGTCACGGTCACTGCTCCCCACGTGCCAGATATTTGCATGGCTGGGCAGTGTGGCTCGCAGGGGACTGGGCTGGGAGTTTCACTACCTCTTTCATTTGGCTGAACTAGTGGCTGGGGTATTCAGAAGGGGAGGGGAGTACTGGTTTGCCTGTGGGAAGATGAGGGTCCTGATACCTCTTCTGGAGTTACCTCAAATCGGTAGAAAGATTCCTGGAGAGCCTCACATTAGTTCTGTTCTTGACTCAGATCTGAGTCACTGACCTGCCTCACTGGCAAATCTGTGCTGCTTTGGCTGTCCATGGGCCAGCACTGACCAGGACAGTCATGCCTCTCTCCTGCAGGACAAGGAGATGGAGGGAGACGAAGAATGGAAAGGATGGAGGTTGCTCACTATGGCTGGGATTTTCGACTGCTGGGAGCCACCAGGGGGAGGAGAAATGCTGTACACTTACACCATCATTACCGTGGATGCTTCCAAGGACGTGAGCTTCATCCATCACAGGCAAGTGAGAGCAGGCAAGGGGGTTGCAGGGTGGAGAGGGATGAAGTGGGAGAACTGCACCTTTAGACACCAGTCTGGCAGCATGCAGGCACAGAGTGCAGCCTCCTCCTCCTGCTCTTGGAGAGAAGTGCTACAACATTACTGACTCATTTCGGGTCACCGGCTCATGTCCTTTCCATAAATCACCATCTTTGTGCTCTGTGGATGGCAGTTAGAATTGGATCACTTCCTGGAATTGGTCTTTCTGCCTGGCCAGGGCCAGGCAGTCAACCCCTCTGCCTCTTCCAGCACATCAGCTACCTGGGTGAAGTGAATGCACACTCTGCCTTGCAGAAGAGCATTCTGCTGCCTCAGTTTTCCCTGTTTCCCCCAAGATGCCAGCTCCTTGCTAGCTTACAAGTCTGGCTTTTGCCACCACACTGACAAATCACTGCTGAGCCTTAGCTCCAACTGTCTCATCCCTTAGGATGCCAGCCATCCTGGATGGGGACGAAGCCATCAGGAAATGGCTGGACTTTGCTGAAGTGCCAACCCAGGAAGCTGTTAAACTCATCCAGCCCACAGAGAACATTGTTTTCCACCCAGTGTCCACCTTTGTCAACAACATCCGCAACAACACACCTGAGTGTGTTGCACGCATCGAGCTGGGAGCCAAGCAGGTGGGTGCTGTGGGGGGAGCTCAGCCACAATGATGTCTCTGAGCTGGGTCAGAGCTGCCAGGCTGCAGGAGGAGTGGCAGTAGGCAAAGTCTGCAGAGCATGCCCGTGCTTGATGCTGGAGTGCTGAGCCCTGGACAGATTCCCTTCCTTCTGCTTCCAGAAATAGAACTGTCAGCCCATGCCAGGATTTTGCTGCCAAATGAGGCAAATTCCATTTTTGCCTGGGGCCTTGGAACAAGCCTGTTTGCAGCAGTCTGGGGAACCTCCCACAGATGTGCCTGTTTGCAGGCAGGGCCTTTGCTCCAGCCTCCACATCCTGCTCTGGCCCAGATCTTGCAGCTGGCTGGCTGCCCTGCTCTCTCTGTGCTTCTGACTTCTCTCACACTGTTTTTTTGTCTATCCAGGAGGTCAAAGCTACACCAAGCAACAAAGTGATGCTGGACTGGTTAAAAAGCTCCCAAGAGGGCTCTCCCCAGAAGAAAGAAAACGATTTGCCCAAATGGACAAGTCAGTTCATCCACAGCCCTTCACCCAAGAAAACCAGTGCATCAGTCCTGCAGGAGTGGTTGGGGAAGCAGGGACAGCCAGCTGCAAAGAAGCACAAGGCTTAGGCACCAGCTCAGATGGCTGGCCATCCCTTTTACTGCTGATGTTCCTAAGCAGAATGAGAAATTATATTTTTGGAAGACTGATCTTGAAACTCTCCAAGCCTCTCAGGTGTTGATCTACTTCTCTATGTTGTCTCTCTTCCTTGTGTTTTGTTAAAGGTTGATGTCTGTAAAGATTTTGGTGCTGTCTTGTGCTGGCAGGAGTGAGTATAACCTGTTGGCCTCCCTTCTTGCCAGTCATGCCAAGCAAAGATAAATCTCCGAGAAGCATCTCAGCCTGCTAGGGAGGAATAGCTTCTGCCTCCTGACAATGTTCATAGTTCACATTTCTTTCTGTTTGGTTTTCTCTTCCCTTTTTTTAGTGTTAAACTGATACCTCTTTTCCACTTAATTCCACATTGATTCTGTACAAATTCCTTTCCAATACTCTTGCCCTCAAAAGATGGCTGCAGTACTGAGGAACAAGCAGTAAATATTATGAGGAAACCCCAGACTAGGAAGATCTGCCAGATCCACCCTGCTCTGCACCAGCATTGCTATGTGCATTCATGGCTCTGAAACAGGGAAATGTTCAAGTGGCACATGAACATGTGGGAGGTACTGGACTTTGTGAAGGTTTTTCCCTGCTGGCAGCAGCGTGGAACAGTGTGTCTGTCACGTTGTTTGTACAATCATTTTGTTAATGGGATTTGAAGACTTAGAGAGGATTTCCTTGATCTGGGGAGGGATGCACTCTGCCTTATTTGAAAAGACCAGTCATTAAAGCCCAGATAACTTAAGTGCCATTACAGAACAGCACAGGGCCGTTGTTTTTGAGGTCAGGGATTTTGTAAACAGAGCCAGATGTTACAGACCAAAAGCCTTACATGGTGGAATCCTTGCTAGAAATCAGTACTTCCTTTGTGTTGGAAACAATAAAATGGGCTTCACTGGCTGTTTGCACCATGCCCTTGTCCATGTGTGTGTCTGTGTCCCTCTTGCCCACTGCAGCCCCAGTGCTCCTGTTTTGCAGGCAGAGTTTGTACCTCCTCTCCATCTGCTGAGGAGCAAACCACCTACCCACTGCTGAGCTCTCAGGGTCTGAGCTCTGCAAGGCCGTGTTAGTGGATCATTTCCATTTGCCAGTGGTAAATGTTCTCTGGGGATTGATTCTGGGGTTCCTCTAGAGTCATCTGTCCCTGGGGAGGGATAGTAGAGCCAGGGCAGGAGCTACAGGGTGGACACCGGGGGAGACTCAGGTGCTCTTGGAATGAAATCCGGCTCTGAATCCCTTGCGTGCTACAGTGGCAGCTGAGCGTAGGTTTCATGACTTATGGGAAGCTGGGGTGGGATTAGGATTTCTATCCAGAAAGCCTGTTGCTAGCTGGCTCCTCATTGCTGTCACCATGACTTGAGGCAAGAGAATCACTGTATTAGCAGCTCCTGGTACAAAAGATTTTCACCTTGATGCCTGTCCGTGCAGGAGCCACAACGGGAGCCTTTCTCTCCCTGCCTGCCCGTTGCTGTTCCAGGATGAGCTGCTCAGCTGCCCCAGCCTAGTCAGTGCTAACTGCAGATGAAGCTTTTCTAAAGGTCACCAGCTCATCTCGAATTCATTTCAGGTCTCCAGTTGCTGTGGAGGGAGTGAAGATGCTGAGCACGAGTGGGGGGATGCTCAACTTTCCCAGCTCTGGAGAACATAATCCTTCCCGTGGGGACACAGGGGCAACGCAAAGGCACAGGGTACAGGTTATCTCCCTCCAGACTCTGAGCACCGGCAGCAAAAAAAAAAAAAAAAAAAAAAAAACCAAAACAAACAACAAAAGAACCCTACACTGAGTGTTTAATGAGGAGGTGTTATTGCTGAGCTACATCGCCTTTAAACTGGAGTCTGGCTGCTCGCCCAAGGCTATTTGAGGCAGCTCCTCTAACCTGGTGTGGAGATGACCACAATCAACCTGGCCTGTCCACAGAAAATTATTTTGGAGAAACTTTCCTCTTTGATACGTGAGGAGACAAGCGAGGTCAGGAACTCGCTGCGGACTGCCCTCCCTATCGGGGGTTCTTTTCCCCGTGGCATCGCCCGCGCCCGCAGTCTTTGGCATCCTTCCGGGAGAGACATCCCGCTGGCCGAGAAGGGGCTGTGTGTCTGGGCAAGGCAAACGGGTACAGCGCTGCCAGGACACCCACGAGCCCTCGGGCCAACCCCCCTCCTCCCATCCTCGGCCCCGACGCAGCCACGAGGCGGCAATGGGGGCGCGGGGAGCGCCGGCGGGGCGCGGGCCCGGCCGGAGCGCGGGCACAGCCGCGGATTTCGCTGTCCGCCCTGGGCGCCGGCCCGCGGCGGTGCTGGGAGCCCTATGCAAATCAGGGATTGGCTCGGCGACCAATCAGCGCCGTGGCGGCAGCGGCGGCAGCCAATGGGGCGCGGCGTGCGGCGGGCGGGCAGCGATATCCGCGGCGCGGCGGCGGCAGCGCGGGCAGTGCGGCGGCGGGCGGCGCGCGGGGCAGAGCGGCGGAGCTGCTGCGGGTAAGGGGCGGCGCGGCGCGGGCGGGGACGGCGCGGGCCCCGCGCGGTGTAACGGCGTTTGTCTCCCCACAGGCGCCGGGACCTTCTGTGCGCGGCGCTGCTTGAGAGGCGGGGGCGAGGGCCGCTGCCTGCCGGCCATGTCGGGCCGGGGAAAGTCCGGCGGAAAAGCGCGGGCTAAGGCCAAGTCGCGCTCGTCGCGGGCCGGGCTGCAGTTCCCCGTGGGGCGGGTGCACCGGCTGCTGCGGAAGGGTAACTACGCGGAGCGGGTGGGCGCCGGGGCCCCGGTGTACCTGGCGGCCGTGCTGGAGTACCTGTCGGCTGAGATCCTGGAGCTGGCGGGCAACGCGGCCCGCGACAACAAGAAGACGCGCATCATCCCGCGGCATCTGCAGCTCGCCATCCGCAACGACGAGGAGCTCAATAAGCTGCTGGGCGGCGTGACCATCGCCCAGGGCGGCGTCCTGCCCAACATCCAGGCCGTGCTGCTGCCCAAGAAGACGCAGAGCTCCAAGAAGTGAGCGCTGCCCCCCCCGTCCCCCTGCCCCCATCTCCCTTCTCACCACTGCCTCACCTCTCCTCCCAGTGGCGCTGGGGTTCCCCGTCCTGCCCTAGGCTGGGTGTTGAGACCTGGCAGCACCCCAGCAGCCCTTCACTAGCTCCCCTGTCCTCGGCTGTGGCATGGTGCTGGGCGAGCATGGGTGAGGTCAGGCCCCGCTTGTGCTCCCGCTCTGCCTCTCTTCCCTCTGGAAGAAGTGGTTTTGGGGGAGGCAGCTGGACCACAGCTGTTGGCGGTGGTGACATCTGGAGCCGTGCGATTAGGTCACGGTGCAGAGCTGTCGGTAGCTGCTGAGGATTGATGTAGCTGGCAAAGGGATGGACACAGGCACCCCCGGCTGCCTCTCCCCTCCGCCAGCCCTGGGACTGTGCAGGGCCCCTCCAGCTGGTCCTGCTCGCCCTGGTGTGTCCTCGTTGCTGCCGTGCCCCCGCCTCCATCCTCAGCAATGCCATCCTGGCCGCACTGCAGCTGCGAGGGCAGGGGGCTGGAAAACATGAAGAGGAGAAAAAGTTTCTCCATTGGCAAGAAGTGGCTGTTAGTCTTAGTTTTGTTCATGGTAAAACTAGTGCATTGCCTACTGTAAAGAAGCTTTGGTCCCATTTATTTTCAGGTCTCTATTTTTGGGTGCATCTCTGTAAAGTCACTTCCTTGCAGCTCCCTGGCTCGGTGGGTGCTGGGGTGCTCCGTGTTCCCACATGCTGTGGGGCCTTGTGGCGGGGTGGGGTGGAGGCTGCGGTGACAAATCCCCTCAGAGAGCGTCGCAAGGTCAGGCGCCCGCCGGGAGCGGGAGCTGCCATCTTCTGCCATGGCTCCCCTCCTCTCCCAGCTGCAGAAGCCCTTCGTCTTGCCGAGAGCTACCCTGTACCCTGGTTGCACTTCTGGAAACGACATACTCTGTCTCTTTTTTTGTTGTTGGTTTGTTCAGCACTATTTCTGGCTTTGAGAAATAAAGTGATGATGATATCTGTTAACTGTAACCCTTTATGGATTAATATTTCTTTTCAAAACCACTAGAGTTTGTATTAAAGCCCACTCCTGGCTAGTGCCATGTATATTTCCTGGCTGTGTGGCTAGTGTCGAGCATGGGGGCAGGATAGCTGTCCCGTGACCCCTGGAATAGGTGATGCAGAGACAGCTCTCCTGCTGCCCAGCGCAGCTGCTTCTGTGAGGCTGATAGTTGTGTGCATGCAGCAGTGCCGAGGCGATCAACCTAGACCTTCATCACACGTTTTTTAAGTAAAACAGAGTACCTTCTATTTATGTGCTGTAAGTAGCATGTGTTCAACCTATTGAATCAGCTGTTAATCTTGTGGATGAAGTAATTTACCCTGGATCTGAGTTTAATGTTATCTAGAGTAGATGCACCTGGATGCTCGTCAGCTGGCTTTATGCAGGGGTTTTTCTTTCTGGTACGTGGGAGCAGTGTGTTCATTGGTGTCAGTGCTGATGGGGGTGTGAAGGTGTCCTACAATTCCCGTGGGGTATCCTGGCCTCGGTGGGTGGGGACAGCAGGGCACAGCCCCACTGCAGCAGCACAGACCCCCTGGGACCTCTCTGCCTCTGGCCCAGGGGCTGTTGCCATCAGCGAGGTGGGGATGAGCAGCTTCCTTTCTGCTGCCCAGTGTGGTGGTCAGTGTGTCTGTATCCTAGTGTCTTGTTCTCCCCCTCTTGTTTTCTTCAGGACCAGCATTCTGTAATCCTGAGAGTGCTTTGTATTTCTTAGAAAAATGCAGAACTTGTGATTCTGAAAAGAATGGTGCAAACCTGATACCTGATTAAACTGGTTCCCTGTTGAATGCTCTTAAATGTGCTGTGTCGTGTCACCTCACCAAACTCACGGAATCTGGCAGGCTCTCTGGTGTCTGGGCTGTGCGTTCTCCAGGGGAAAGGATGAGTAAAACACCAGACAGGACCACTGCTAGACTGTGTGTTTGCCCTTTGCTCAGAGTCTTTCCCTACCCTGGGAGCAGATAATACTGTTGTCTGGTTCTTTTCCCCTCTGTGGGAATGCCACACTGCCTGCTTGCTCTGTCACGAGTGCCAGGAAGCTTCAGCTGCTCCTGGAGAAGTGAGGCTGGACCCAGGACCCTCCCCCAGTGCTGAAGGTGCTCCATGGGCTGCTCCAGCAGCCTTTGGGTGACCTTGCAGACAAGTGAGTAGAGATAAAAGTGATCCTGAAGGGAAGGAAAGAACTTGGAGATGGCAAGGCTGTTTGTTACTTTCACGCCTTCTCCTTTGTTGAACATTTCCAGATGGCTGTCCTGGAGGCTACTGTACAAACCAGCATTGCACCCTGTTTGGGTTTTAGGGAGGAAGGGTTGTGGGAAGCTTGGGTGACTCCCAGTGGTGTTAGGGTTGGGTGCTGGTGTGTGTGTTGGGAGTGTGCAGGGCTGTAGGAGGTGTGGATCCAGGCTGGGGTGCTGGTCCCCGTAGGGCAGTGTCACTGTCCCCGTAGTGTCACCTGCTGCCCTGCCAGCACAGGGAAGGGCTGCTGCCCAGGAGCTTGCAGCCACCCTGGATGTTGTGTGGTGCTGGTGGGGTGGTGAGGGTGCTGTGGCTGGGTGCTGGTGGCACACACAGAGCTCTCGACACTGAGCTCCAGCTGGGTTCTGAACTTGCTCTGCTGGATGTGACAGACCAGCTGGAAAAGCTGGGATGTTGCAAGCCAGACTGAAGGAAATCCTGTCTGTCACAGCAAGCATTGCTGAAGTGCTTGGCCTTTATCACCTCATAAACTTCTGAACATTGTTGTGACCAGGAGGTTTGGAAGTCTTGGTCTTCATTATAAAGCTGGAATAAATGTGGTCACTGTCAAGCCTGCAGCTTCAGCGACAGGTCTTTTTTTTCTAGACGGGTGTTACTGGTCCTGGCTCTTCTGAATACTTCATAGCACCAGAGCAGCTGAAGGACCTGGCTGAGCAGAGCGTTCCCCAGAGGTCAAGTGGGCCTGGAAGGGTCTCTCTTGGTCTGTGCTTCCCTTAAGGAGAGGGCTGGCAGGCTCTGGATTGTTCCCTTGTCTCTTGGGTACCTGAAGATGAGATGAGCACAGACCTGGAGCTGAAAGCTGCCTGCTGTGGGAGGCTGCTGTGCATCTCGCCACGTGCAGCAGTCTCTGCCAGCTGTGTCCCTCAGCTCTGGCAGTTTGATGAGATGAGTCACTGGCTTTTCAAAGTCCCCAGGGCTTGGGTTTCTCTCCAGAGCCTGGTCCTCATGTCTGGCAGCACCCAAGGGAGCTCACTCAGGGATGCACCAGCATCATGGCTCCTGGCAGGCTCAGCCTGTGAGGAAAGAAAGCTGCAGCTGGATTGGCACAGTGTGTCACCCTGCTGCTGTCCCTGTGCTGGGCAGCTGGAAGGTCACTGCCTTCCCTCTGCTTTATCTGCCCACAGGAATGCGCCTGCTGCTCTGCCTGGAGAGGTGGTTACAGCCTGCCCTGCAGATGAGCACCGAGGAGAACTGAGCCCTGAGAGGGGCTTGGTTTAACCTCCCCTCCTGGGAGCAGGGTGACCCCTCTGACCCTGCCCCCGGTGTCCCAGGCCTTGGTGAGGGCATCCCCTGTGATCCTCCCAAAGCTGCAGTGTCAGCTATTGACTAAAGACACAACTGCAGGGCAGTGCCAGAATGCAGCACATGTCTCCCAGGCTTGGTGTGGGGCAGCAGTGTGACACTGCTTCTTTTGAATACAGACCTGGAGGGAGACTGCAGCCTCCTGTAGCAGACCGGTGCTGGTCTCTTCCAGGAGCATGGCTGGCTCCTCTTGCTGGGTGTAGCAAAAGGACGTTTCTTCAGGGAGTAAAACTTGCTTCCCTTCTCCCTGCTCCAGGGGACAAAGGGATAAAGCAGCGGCTCCAGGCGGCCGGGGCCCTGGAGGGAGGGGCTGTTCCTTTCCCAGGAATGCTGAAAGGCCCTGCCATGGCCTGGTGTGATTGTCCCTGTCCCCTCCTCCTGGGAGCTGTTGGGTATGTGCCTGATCCGTGCTGTGTTCCCTGGGCACAGAGAGCAGGTTGATGCTCCAGCCCAGCAGCTCGCCGTGGCTGGAGCAGCCTCGGGCACTGCTGCTGCTGAAACTCTCCCTGGCTGCGGGGGCAGCGGGGCAGGGCCCTGCTGTGGGGCTGAGAGTTGGGGCGATGGCAGCGCTGTCGGGGCTTACCCACAGCCGGCCGGGGAGGTTCCGTGCACCTCCGCCTCCTCCTGCCCTCCGTGCCGCCCTGCCATCCCTGCCAGCTCTCGTTCCCTCTGTCCCGCAGCCCCAGCACGCTGCGGGTCCCCGGGCACGGAGGGCCGTGAGCGGAGCTCATCCCTCGCCCGTGCTCCCCCGGCAGCAGGCAGCACAAGATGGCCCAGATCCCTGCCGGGATTTACGCAACCTCGCCGGGTGCGCTATAAATAGAGAGCGCCGGGGGGGCTCGGCTCTGCCCGCGGGGCCGCGGCCCGGGGCACGGGGAGCGCTCCCGGCCGGAGCTCGGGGCGTGCCCGGGAGCTGCAGGGAACCCACAGCGACTGGGGCTGGGGTCTGCGCTGCGGGAGTTCTCCGGGGGTACCCCCGCCCCACTGCTCCAGGAGCTAAGCCGAGCGCAGCTGCGCCAGCATCGCGCTCCTCCCTTGCCTCCATGGCCAGGAACCCTCTTTCCTCTTCCTCCCCTCCTTCCTCCCTTCCTCCACTCGGAGGAGGTTGCGGGCATGAGCACACGGACGGACCCCGACCAGCAGGAAAGACCCCTAGGACCAGCCCCGTTTTTGCCTGGTCCCCTACACCTGCAGGGAGCACACTGGAGAGGCGTTTTGTACCAATTTATTTGAAACGACGATAAATGAAAAGGAAAAAAAAAAACCTGAAACCAAGAAATTACCCCACTAACTACCCCAAACCCTCCCCACCCCACCCACCCCCAGACCCATAAAAAACATTAAAGGCCATTGCAGTGCGGTCGGCGGCCGCCAGGGGGCGGCCACTCCCGCGCGCCGGGCCGTTGCCATGGCGGCGGGGCCGCGGGCCGCCAGGGGGCGCCGTGGCCCTTCGGCGCGGCCGCGAGCAGGCACGGCGCGCGGCGGGAGGGGCGGGGCCGGGCGGGGCGCGCGCGGGCGGCGGGAGCGGGACCGGCCCACGTGGCGCGGGGGGGGCCCCGTGCAAAATGGCTGCTATGGAAACCGGGCGGGAAAAAAAATCCCTGTGAAAACCGGGGAGACGCGGGAGGGGGTGGGCGCCGGGAACCGTCTACAGGCGGGGAGGGGCACGGCCGAAAACAAAAGGGCGCGATCGGGGAAAAGCCGCAGAACGGGATGGGGGGAGGAGGGGGTGGAAAAAAATAAGGCGGCAGAGAAGAAGGGGGGCTGGGGCAGCCGCAGCCCCGCTCACCGCGCACGGCGGTGGCTGCGGAGGCGAGTCAGCAACACAAAGACAAAGCAGGTCCCCTGGGGTCTGTCCTCAGAGCAGTCTGTGCCGCGGGGCTCTCAGTCCGGGGGGCGGCGGGAGGCTCCCGGCGCCTCACTCTCTCATGCCTTCCGGCTCTTGAGCGCCTTGGGCTTTGCCGACTTCTTCACCTTCTTGCCCCCGGGGGACGCGGCTCCCTTCTTGGTGGCCTTCTTGGCTTTGCCCTTGTCCTTCTTCGCCGCCGCACCGCCGGCTCCCTTCTTGTGCGATTTCTTCTCGGGCTTCTTGCTCTTGGCCGCCGGCTTCTCCGCCCGCCGGGTCGAGGAGACCGTCGCCTTCTTGAGGGACTTGTGGGCGCTGTTGCCCGCGCCCCCCTCACCGCCGCCTTCCAGCTTCTTCCTGTTGAGCTTGAAGGAGCCGTTGGCGCCGGTGCCCTTGACCTGGAGCAGCGTGTCGTTCTGTACCAGCGCCTTGATGGAGTACTTCAAGTAAGTCCTGCCGTTCTGCTGGTCGAACCAGGCCACTTTCTTGGCCTCGTTATAGATCTTGGCCAGCGAGGAGCCATTGCGCTCGCCCAGCTTGCGGATCGTCTCCACCACTAGCTGGCTGTATTTGCCTGGCTGGTTCTTCTTCTTGTTGTTCTTCCTTTTCTTCGATGGCGACAGCGAGGCGCCGCCGCCTCCTTTCGCCTTCTTAGCAGCCGCTTTCTTCTCCGGGGAGAGCGGCGCCTCCTCCGCCTCGCCCAGGGGCATATCGGTTTCTTCTAGCTCTGCCGACATGGTGCGGGGAGTCGCGGGCCGGAGCGGGGGCGGGCGGGGGCAGCGGCGGCGTGGCGGGGCCCGGCGAGCCCGATCCGTCTGCTGCACTCGGTTTGAGCTCTGCCGGGGCGGGCGCGCCGCAGCCCTTTATATGGGCACGGGGCGGACCACGTTGAGAACAACAACAGCCTGGTCCGCCGCCAGCCCCAACTTGTGCTTCTTGGGGCTCTTTGGCGGGGCTCCCGCGCCGCCCCAGCCCCCGCGCCGCCGCGCCCGCCGCGCGCCCGCGCCCCCGGGCCCGCGCCCGCCGCCGCCCCGCGGCCCCGCCGCGCGCCGCCCGAACACCCCCGCCCGGATTCTGGGGCGCGGCGGCGGCGGCGAGGAGGGGGCGCCCGGCACGGCGGCGAGTGGGGCCTCAGCTCGGCCCCCCGCCCATCGCCGCCGCCGTCCCCCGCCGCCCAAGAGGGGCCTCCGCGGGCGGGGGGAGGCGGCGGGGGGCGGGGGGCGGTGGCGGCCGTGCTGGCCCTGGGTTCTCCGCAGGGAACTAACACAGGCGACGCCCTCCCGCGGCCGCAGCGCGGAGATGCCCCGCCGAGGCCGGGGGTCCTCGCCCCGGCGATTTGGGCCGCCCTGCCACCGACCCTCACCCCTGGGATCAACGGGGGAGGCCCTTGGGGAGCCCTGCGTGTGCGGTGTGACCCTCCCAGCGGCCATCGCCTCGCCGGGGAGGATGCGAAAAGCGCGGCAGGGCCGGGGTAGGGCTGGGGAGGGGCCGGGAAGCCTCCCGACCGGGCTCAGTGCCGTGGGTGTGGGGCGGGGGGCTCAAGCCCCGCCGCAGGCGCAGCTCTGTATGGGCGGGGGGGCAGCAGCCATGCTCTGAACGCCCCCAATTCACCCCATCTCCCCAAATCCCACCGGGAAAAAGCGGCTTCGGGGGAAGGGGACAGGGATGGACGAGCCCTGGGGCTGGGCCGGGAGGGGCCCGTCTCCCCTCGCTCCGGGCAGTGGGATCCGTGTGTCCCCACCGCGGGTGGGCCGGGTGAGTGAGTGCGCGGGGACCCCCCCGCAGCCCGCACACGCGTGAGCCGGGGCACAGGCACGGGGTGTGCCCGGCTGTGCACACAGCCCTGTAGCACACACACACACGCACAAATACACACATACATACATGCACACACATAAATACACACGCACATACATGCACACACGCACACACAAGTGCACACACACATACATGCACACACACACAAATGCACACACACACGGTCACACCCGCGCACACCGCCGCACCCCGCCCCCTGCCCACGCACGCCGAGCCCGCACAGCCCCGCCGCCTCCTCCTCCTCCTCCTCCTCCCCTCTCCCCATCCCCCGACTCTCTCCGCCATTTCCCTCGCCCAGCCCCCGCCGCCTGAGGGACGAGTCCCGGCTGCTTGGGGTCCGTGGGGCAGCAGATCCTGCCCAGCAGGATCCAGCCCCATCCCGAACGAAGCGGGGTGCGGGGCTCTGCCCCCGTGCAGCCGTGCCCAGGCACTCGTGTGATGGGCTCTGCCCGGCCCCTGGGCCTGCGGGGCGCTCGGGGGCGCAGCCCCGGGATCCCCCATCGGGAGCCCCCGAGCACCGGGAGCACGGAGCTCCCACCCCTGGGACGCGGCACCAGCGCGGCTGCACGGCGGGTACGTGTGTGCAGCACGCAAACACACACCTGCACACGGGTAAAGGCAGCGCTGCAGCCCGGTGGGAGCTCGCAGCTAAGCCGGCTCTAGAGTGTGGTTGGTATGTGTGTTGTGTCTGCTACAGATGTGTGATATCTGATAGTCGTTATTGAATCTAATAGCTACATGTGAATTTAAAGTAAGTGCATGCATACATGTAAAGACCTAGCTATATACTTTAAAATATTGACATAAACATATGAAAATTTAAGAACAATACGTGTAGGTGGGTGGATGTGCGAGCGGGGCTGGGCAGTGAGTGCACTGATCTCACCCGGCTGTGTGGCTGGGAGCAGCACAGGGACCCAGCACCAATCCCCGGGGCTGCCGGTGAGGGCTCCTCTGCCTCCCCTCCAAAGGCGGGGTAGGGAATGGAGCGCACACGTGGAAATATGAGCAGGTATATTTATGTGAATAGAATGTGTGGGGGAGGCTGCTTGTGTGTGTGAGAGAGAGACAGAATGGGAGAAAAAAGCCCCAACGCCCACAGACACAGACACACACATTCTGTACCCATAGGAACATATACACCTTATGTACATTTATATGGACACATATATACAGATATGGACACAGCGAGTCTTGTTCACACACACATCACATACATACATACATACATATATACATACATACATATATACATATCTACAGAGAGAGTGTGAGATGTTCACAGGCAGTTCCCTCTTGCTATATATACACACATATTGGCATATATAGAAACGGGGGATGAGAGAATGAGCGTGCTGTTCAAACATTCTCATTATGCATATGCAGACATATATGCATAATGTATGCAATATATATTGATATGGGGATAAGCTCTCTCACTCTTTTCTCCTGACCTCTCTGTATGTACACAGATACATGCACACTATTCTCTCTCACTATATACATCCATATCTGCATAGAGACACAGAATTAGAGCTGTTCACACACATTATTCTCTCTTGCTGTCTGTAGATACACGTGCATATATACTTGAGGAAAAAAGCAAGGTCTGTTGTCTCACACACACATTTTCTGTCACTCACTCCCTCTCCCTGCCCTATATAATTGTATAATCTCTGTATAATTCCTTCTCTGTATGTGATACATTATAGAGAGTGAGAGTTTTTCACACATATGGTACTGGCTCTGTATAGATGCATGTGTGTACACGTGTACAGAGAGTGTTCACTCATAATTATCTACATACAAATTTATACAAATATAATTAGAACATTGCTTATACGTACTGTTCTCTGTTAATATATATGCACATACACCTATAAACTGAGCTGTTTTCACACATGACAGTCCTTTCTGTTCCTGTATAGATATGTATATATGCATATATACATATGTACTCTTATATACACAGTTGTTCATACATAATTCTAGCAGAACATGCAGAGTTAGGGGAGAGCTGTTCATACAAACACTTGTCTTGCTGTATATACATGTGTATACAGAGGGGGGAGAGAGCTGTTCACACATAAGTTGCTCACTACATGGGTATACATACATTTATTTAGGGAGAAAGCTGTGATGCATATATACACACACTTCTATACGTAAAGAGAGCCTGTTCTCTCATGTCATTCTCTACACATTTATACATACATGTGTAATTAGGGAGACAGCTGTTTGCACACACACAATTCTCTTATTTATTAAAGAAATGCACACATATACACAAACAAAGATCTTCACACAGCAATAGTCTGTGTGAATAGTTCACACTAACAACAGTCTCTGTTCACACATATCCTCTCTCTTCCCATATCTATATATTTAGACATATACAAATAACAAAAAGAGTGAGAGCAATTCATAACACACAAATACAGTTTCCATGACTCTCTCTAACCCCCCCCCTCCATCTATACTCTCTGGAATGCAAAAATATATGCATATCCATGTATATATGTTTATATATTCTCTGTCCATATGTACACACATGAGTAGAGATAGAGCCATTCTCACACACAGTTCTCTCTCTTGCCTTATATATGAGTATATAGATGCATATATACATATATATATACAGTTTGTTCATGCACAGCTCTCACTATGTATACATACATAATTAAAGCACATACTGTTTACACAGAAACACTATTTTCTCTGCATCATACACATGCATATGTATAGTTAGTGAGCTGTTTTCACAGGATACTCCTCTCTCTTTCTACACATATACATATATGTGCAGATAAACACACATATCTATACTGTACGTATAGACAGCCTGCCTCTCACACTTCTCTCCCTCCTTCTCCTGCTAACGCTCTCAGATCTCTTCCTATACATGCACACAGATATACATATTTGTATACATGCATCTATACAGAGAGACAGTGGTTCTTTCATACAATTACACAGCTCTTTCTTGCTACACATGCACACACTCCATGTATGTATACACGGAGATATGTACTTATATACTAGGGGATGAAGTAGCAGTAACATAATATACTGAATATAAAGTATGTTTATATATTATATAGACTATTTATATATTTAAATGTGTGTATATATACACTGAGCTGTTCAGAGAACTGTTTTCACATACAACACTCTGTAATGTATATTCTCTCTGTATATACATGTTCTCACCCATGAAATGCTTTTTTTTAAGAGACAAACCTATATACATACACACACATATTTGTATATATATATAAAATTCACACATAGCATTCTCCTTATATATGCATATATACATATATAACTGGAGAGAGCAAGAGCATGTGAGCTGTTCACAAATGTGCATAATTCTCTCACTATATATATATATATACATAGGTCTGCACTTAGAAAGGGATGAGAGCCCTTTGCATACAAATTTGTCTGAAATATATATATTTATCTTTACCCACACACAAAGGTACATATGCATCTACAGAGACAGCATTGTTCTCACACACACACTTTTCCCTTTCTATAAATATACAAACACATATGTATGCATATATACTATATATGGAGGGCAGAGAGAGTGACCTCTCTCTGCATGTATATGTATATGTATATGTATATGTATATGTATATGTATATGTATATGTATATGTATATGTATATGTATATGTATATGTATATATGTATATGTCTATATCTATGTCTATCTGTATCTATATATGTAAGCGTATACTCTCCAAGTGTTCACTTTAACACAGTATCTTTTGCTATATATCTACATACAATGAATACATTATGCATGTATACATTGTAATACGTGTATATTATTACATATATAACTAGAGACATTCACACACACACACTGTATCCTTAAAAACACACAATGCCCTTTCCCTCCCTGCATGCACATATGTGTACAGTGAGATTGTGAGCTGCTCGTTCTCTTGCTACCCACACACACACACACATGTGCATGAACACAAATATGAAGCACACATGCACATTCCCCATATCTCCAGCCACACACACTTTATTTAAACATTTACTTATATATGTAACTAATTGTGTGTGTGTCTATTTTCTACTGTTCTTCCCATCTTTTCCTTTTTCCCCCAAGAGGGAGAGAAAGACCTGCACAGAGCATGGTAAAAATAACCCCATTACATCCCTCCCCCTGTAAAAATGCCTGTGGGGTATCTGTGTATGTGTGGCTGTGGTCTCTCCCACCCTCTCTCCTGCCCCATATATAATATCTGGGATGCATTTACAGTATGTGTGTGTGCATATATTGATCTGGACATACATTGTCTGCATGCATGTCTGTATGGAGAGCAAGCACAAGGGAGCCAGTCATTTCCTTTCCCAGCTCACACACAAATGTTCTTATATTCACCTCTACCTCCAATTTATTTAGATATTTATTTGCCTATTTGTATTTTCTTTCATTTTCTTTGTCTCCCTCCCCCTCCTCTCTTTCTCAAAGAAATATAAAAATAACTAAACTACACACAGAGCGCTGCATGTAAATGACCCTTTTATATAAAAAAGACAGAAATAAAGAAATAATATACAAATATATAAAATATTTAAATATATATAAAATAGACACAGAGAAGTGTATAAATAGTAAGAAAAATCTCTGTGTTTAGACAAAGAGGGAAAACCCACACCCATAAAAATACAAGCATGTAAGTATAAAATAATTTAAAATGTGTCTGAATGTGTGTGATCATTTCTATCTCTCCATGTATGGGGGCAGTAACTAATACACAGACATACGCACCTTAGTAAATGTGTATATCCATGTAATATTTAAATTTTCTTATACAATACATAAGTAAAGTATATATGGGTGTAGCCATATCTATGTGTGAGATTTTTTTTCTTCTTCTCTGAGTATATGTATGTATATGGAGAAAGAAATACTTCGTGCTACATGTGTGTACATGGGTAAGGCTGCAACTACATATGTCTCATGAATAGAAACCTGTAACTCGTGCTCTGTCACTGAGCCTTGGGAGATTTGCCTGTGTAACACAGCAATTCACACACACACAGCTCCGTGCCTCTTCTTTGTGCTCTTGTGCTTCCCCTGCTGATTTGCTCTCCAAAAGATGTGTCCTGGTAAATACACACACACACACACACACACGCCTGCTGCTGTAATGAGTATGTAAACAGCAAACACACCCGTGTTTGCCTAGAAACATTGGGTGTACCCATAGGAACCGGAGCCCGTTTGTGTTTGTGTGACATTTCCCTGCGGTCCCGGCACCTGGGGCTGCTGGCGGTGCAGCCGTTTGGGGCTGCAGGTGTGCAGCTGGGGCTGGCACCGGGCCCGCCGGGCTGGGCTGGCAGGAGGGCTCCTGTGGGGGTCAGGGCAGGCAGGCTGCAGTGCAGGGTGCTCCAGCCCCAAAAACCAGCCAGGTTCCACTGCCAAGGCGTGCGGGAGCGCTCCCGCCCCGGGCTTCGCAGCTCGGCTCTCCGTGCCGCCTTCCACGGGCCAGCCGGCGGTCGGACTGGAATTCCCTTGACTCGACTCCCCCACACGCAGCCCCTGCAGCACAGATGTGGTTGTGTGATTCCCCAGCTTTCATACTGGCACATCGCAGCTGCCTCTTGAGCAGTTCCAGCGCTGCTGGAGCAGCCTCTGGGCCCCACACCTGGCTGCCCTGCCCCACCCCGCCCTGCCGCGACCTCGCTCGGCTTCACTCCCTTCACCAGCCCTGAGCTGCCGGAGCTTTTCCTGTTATGCCCAGGAACAGTGGACTCGGGAAGCGACCCCAACCCCTCGTCCAGCCAGGCTCCTTCTTTGGGTCTCTTCCTCCTGCCCTGCCAGGGCTGCCCCCATGAACCAGCTGAATGTGTCAGCCTCTTCCAGGGCTGGCTTTGCTCTGGGATTCACCCAGCAACAAGTCACCCTTGCAGCCACTGTCATTGCACCAGCAACAGAAGTCATCACAAAAGTAAAAGCCATGAGACTCCAGTGGTGCAGGGAGTGGCTTTAAGTGTGTGTTCCCTCCAGTGACAGTCAGTGCAGCTGGCTTCTCCAGTCCCAGGATTCTCCAGGCCACAGTGATGACAGTGACTCTTGCAGAACACCAGTTCCCATCTGTGACAACACCACCCGTGAGTGTAACAGCAGGGCACCAATTCCCATGCTGCTTGCCTGCTGTACTGGTTTTTGAACACTTGTGTGCATTCCACCTGTGAAAACATTGGTATGTGGGTGGCAAATGGAACCCTCCCCTGCCCTTTAGTATCCATAACATCCTGTGGCAAGGAGCCCCACAGCTGTCCTACCCCATCTGGAGCACTCTCCCTCTGCCTTGGGTTAGTGCCAGTTTATCTGACTGGAAAGACATTAAACACAGGGTCGCTTCAGGGCTCAGCCACTGCCCTTGCAGCTCACCTCCACCCCCCAAGACAAAAGCAGGCAGAGGGCTGCATAGTTCAGACCCTCCCCTTTCCCCAAAAACTTCAGAGTTATTTTTCCCCCTGCCCCCAGTTTGGCTTTCTCCACATTCCAGCTGTATCCACAGAAAACAAATGCAGAACAACACTTCAAATGAAGATGAGCAGAAGGTCAAAGTCTTTCAAAAAGGATGCAGATAGAAAAGTGGTCCCACCAGGACACAGTGCTAGTGCAGTTATTTGAGATTGATGTGGACAGCAAAAGCCCAGTCAAGTGAGAAAAGTGTGATAGGACAGCATCATAAAATAGGATATGGAGCACAAAAACTGTTAGGAAGCTCTTGAAATAACTGCCCTCATTTCACTAAACTCTGTTTTCCATCTTCCTCTGGGTACAGTTGTGAGCTCAGCCTTGGTGAGTGCAAGCAGAGGGTCAGACCTAGCATCTAGAATTTAAAGGCTTAACTTTGACTAGGCTGGACCACAGAAAGGCCTCAACTCACTCCAAGGAACCCCAGGAAGGGCTAAGCCTGCCCTGCTCACACAAGCCCTCCAAGGGGAGGGCAGCAGGAGCTTTAACAGCCTGTCCCAAAACACAAAGGCTGTCCTGGAACAGGGCTGAAGGACTGTCCTCAGTGAGGCATCTGAGCCAGCATCATTCCTGCAAGCAGCTTCTAGAGAAGCAGAGGGGTAACTCTCTAGCAGTGCCCCAGCCAAGCAAGCAGGGCTGGCTCTCAAAAACAAAGCCAGAAGGCACAAATTTTATAGTAAGGAACAAGCACAAATGTCCTTCAGTTGGCAGGCACTGGCTTGCTGGAATGGTGACTAGACAGAGGAAAGAAAGCATGTTAGTGGAGGAAAAAAAGAGCCAGAAGCAGGAGTAAACAAGAAGGTTTGTTCTTGTTAAGTTTATTGGCATCATGTTCATTTCTTTACATAAGAGCTCAGCCTACGTACTAGAATGTAGACTTCTGGAAAACAGGTAGAAGGGCTCCATTTAAGCAAGCTACAAACGCAAGAACAAATACCAGGAAGAAAGGAAGAGAGGAAAGGGACTAGATTGCCAAGTTTTTCCATACCAAAAATCCAGATTAGCAGTCAGTAAGAAGAAAGGGAAGATTCATAGTCCAGGTCATTCATCAAGAAACAGCTACCACACCCCAAGTGGGAGAGGAGCTCCTTCCACAGCACAAAGAGCCACAGGCACACCTCAGCTCTGGCTCCTCATGCTCGCCCAGGATGTCAGGAGTTAAGCAGTAGGGGAGGTGAACAAATGAGGTCATTTCATAGCTGTATTTAATTTTAAATCCAATAATCCAGTGTGCATATCAATGCTGTTATGCAAATCTGAGAATTTAGATACAAGGAAGCCAGACAGATTTTTCCAGAAGATGAAGCCTTTTTGGCCTCAAAATGAGAAGGCTTACATAGTTCATCTCTACTGTACAGAATACTGCCTCTATCTGGACTCTGTGTTGCTAGCACGCCGCAGGTCACAAGTGTCCTCCTCACTTTCTACACAACCTGTGTTTCAGTACTTGAACATGTAATTCAGGAATTTTACACTAATTTATACATTTTTAATTGGTTGCATATATTAACATGTACTATAAGATTTTTCCTAAAGAAGCATTACATAATACATGGATACTGTAAAAAGATCTGATTAGTTAAAAGTAACAAGCATTAACAGAGATACATACAAAACTCAACCTAGTCTGACTGAGTGCTGAGCTTGCAATGAACTATGGGTAATCAGCCTTTCCAGTTGCAGCCTTCACGGGGAAAACACCAGACAGTTAAAAATGTATGTAACTTGTTACACAGATTACCTGTAAACAGTTTCTCTCCATTGGACACCTGGAATTAGATTCAGTTCCCAACATACATAAGAGTTTCCATTTTAAACTAAGAGAAAGGTCTGTTACCATGAAGTGTGATGTGGATGGTGTGGGGACGTGAGCTCTGAAGCGCAGGACTCAGATGCTCATGAGAGATGGGTGGATTTTGGCAGCTGGAGATGCAATTTTTTTTTTCTTTTGTAATTTCATTTTAAACACAGAAGAGGGGCTGTGTGTTTGAAGGCCTAAGTGTGATATTCATTTGTGAAGGACTGTGCTCAACCCCTCCCACTCCCCTCAGCAGCTGCAGCTCTCCGCAGAAGCCTTTGCTCGGTCAGTCTTGTCTAGTTTGATGGGTTCAGGGAATTCATTGTAAAGTTCCACTTCGGTTTCCTAGTGGGAGAGAAGGAGTTAATTAATGCCAAGGCTCTGCAGACAGCTCCCAGCACACAAAGAGCTGGGGAAGGTTGGGGTGAGCCCCAGGCTGCCCACAGCACCAGCACAGGGCTGCACACTGGCCTCCTCCTTACCTGTTTAAGTGCATTTCGTGCAATCGTCTGGAAAGCTTGTTCCACATTAATGGCCTCCTTGGCACTGGTTTCAAAGTAGGGGATGTTGTTTTTACTGTAGCACCAGGCTTGTGCCCGTTTTGTGGTGACCTGGGTGGACAGAGAGCAGCATCATTACCTTCTGCTGTGCAGGGAGGGGTTTTATTTTCAGGGCAAGGCCAGAGATCCCTCATATCCAACCTGAGCAGCTCTGACCTCATCAAAGCTGCAGCCTTGAAACAGAACACAGGAGACCACTTCCCATCACCTGACAGACCCAGCCCCAGGGCAATGAGACCACAGGACAGTGGCCTGTTCCCATAGGAACTGCTCAGCACAGCTGGGGGAGGAGAAGCAGCTCCTTTCCTTGCACCTCTCCAGCAAGCTGCTGCAATCCTTCCACCAGTGGGCAGGAGCATGCTGTGCACAGGGGTCTGACCTCTCCAGGCAGGAGAAACCCTTCTCTGGTGGCAGACAACATCTGAGCCACTCTCAGGCACCTCCCACTCCCGTTTCTCAGGTAACCCTCCTGTGTTTCTACAAGGTCTCCCACCCCAGCAATTTCCTTAAGAGGAGGTTAGTAAGTCCCAGTACTCACTTGTCTGTTTTCTAGGTCAATCTTGTTTCCCAGCACAACAAAAGGAAAATTCTCAGGATCCCTTGGACTGGCCTGAATGAGGAATTCGTCCCTCCAGCTGTCTAGGGTTTTGAACGTGTTGGGAGCCGTGACATCAAATACCAGCACACAGCAATCTGCTCCCCTGTAGAAGGCAACTCCCAGAGACTGAAATCGTTCTTGGCCTGCTGTATCCCATATCTAGAGCAAAAGACAGGGCAGATAAGCCAGTTCTAGTCTGACACAGTCAGTTTGCAATTAGAGCATTAATTCCAAAACTCCCCACCAGGCATATACAGTCCCAGCTAGGCAGAGAACAGCACCTGAAGGCTTGGGAATTTCTGTAGGCACTAAGCATCAAGAGCCAGAAACACCTTCTAAAGATAGTTGACCCTTTTTGTGTTCAACCTCAGCCAGGGACATATCCTTGTCCTGAGCAAGCAGGACTTGAGTATTAGGGTCAGCAGGTGACCTGCCTGCAGTGCTTGAATGCACCTGGATACCAGCAGAGTCCAAACACTCTTCTGATGGCTGCAGCTTTTGCTGCCTTGCAATCAGTTTCACCATGAAGAGATGAAAGCTTCAGATACCAGAGACATAAGGAGGCTGGCAGGTTAACACTACACCCACAGGACTTGGGGTGACATGAATGGTTGACCTTGGGAGTCTTTTCCCAGCCCTTTCCAGTTCTTGAACACTAGGGAAGTGAATCTTTCTATCAAGATCTAGTTTACTGATAGTACCAAACCCAGTTTTTTAAACAGGGCCTAGCAACGCTGCTGTTAGCTGAACCCAGATTAATCGTTGCATTCCCTTGTTCAGCCCATGCAAAAATTTGTAGAGAAGCCCAGAAGCATTATTCCATATTCAGTGCAAACAAGATTCACACCCAGTACCTGACCCCCAACACCAGTCTGGGCTACCCCAGAGCAGATGCTTCCCTTGCAGCAGGGAGCAGTCCCCCCTTACCTGCATTGTCACTAGCCTGTCATCCACCATCACTTCTTTTGTCAGGAAGTCTGCACCTATCGTAGCCTTGTACTGGTTACTGAATTTCTTGTTCACATACTGGTTCATCAGTGATGTCTTTCCCACCCTGCACAGGAACACGCAGAAGAAAGACTTGGTAGGCTGTTGCTACAACAACGTTTGAGTTAGCCACCCTGAAAAGAACATTCCAGTGCTCTTCACTGCCCATAACCTCCTGGCTTTTCAACCAGCAAAAAAGCACCCAGCTCTGCAAGAAGGGGCTTGCACACCAAGAGATGCTGAGGCACACCAGCTGAGTAAGAGCATTAACTACCCAAGGATACAAAGGATTACATACTGAGAAACCTCACTTCCCCATCACTAATCTGATCCTTGGTAAGGAGCAGATATCACATTATGACCATGAAGGCAATTTTGGAAGATGAAGTGCTTCAGAGAAACCCATCACAAACAGTAATCTTCAGCCTCTGCAGAAGGAGGAGGTGGAAAAACAGACAATCTCAGATAGCAATAGCTCACAAACACATCTGCTAGGCACCCAGAGGTGGAGATCCTCCCCAGGGAGCAAGCTTAGAGGCTCACATGCCCTCTGTGTGGCTGAGAAACACTCCCTGAACAACAGCTTGCTGGGGACAGTGGTATAAATAAGCCTTATGTCATGGGAATCAGGTTACAGCCTGCACAGCAAGTAACCTGTGACAGCAGACTCCTTGCTGAGAGCACAGAGCAAAGCCTTTCACTCCAAGGGGTGTGGTCCAGCTAGCCCAGAGAAGCAAAGCAGATGGCTTGGTACAGACTATGTCTCTGACAGAGACAGAATTTTAGGAAGTGACCTAAAAATGCTTACTAGTGGTTTTCTATTTTTTTAGGTGAAACACTCATTTGAACAACACATGTCCTCCTCACAAAAGGTTATTCTGCTCTGCTACTGCAGTGGTCTGCCCACCACATTTTCCCCATATAATATTGTGGCAGGACCTCAAGATACTAAACTGCAGGGACACCTTCAAGACAGAGGGCAATGAAGAGTTCTTAGACCTGTGATGTAACACAGCTATCATGGGCTGTAAAATCTCTCCTCCCAGCACTGCTGATTTCTTAAAGTACATCCAGGCTCCCACTAGTCAAGAGCACTGCTCTAGACAGAGATTAGCAGCTTAAAGGCTCTTCCACTTACCCAGAGTCTCCAAGGATGATGACTTTCAGTAACACTTTCTTCCTAGAAGTCATCTTTCACACTAGAAAGGAAGAACAATCCCATCACAAACCATTTGTATGCAATTCCTCAAGAAAGCAAGCAGCAAGTTTGGAGTCTGAGAAACCTGACTCTCAGCAAGGAGCCAGCGACAGGCAGGGCCCAGCACTCATGAAACCAGACTCCAGTTCAAGGCTACATTCAGCACTGACCAGGTGTCTGCCCACTGCATAGGCTGGGCCATGTCAGACCAGTAGTGGCAATTTAATACCAAGAGGTAGATGAGCCCAGCACTTGTCATTTACTGTACCAAGACCCTTCTGGATCCTATTTCCAGGCCATTTGGTAGATATACTAGCCCAGACCATCTCCCTTGACTTGAGGCAGTGCAGTAAATCATACCAGCTCCCAACACAGGCTAATAATTCTTACACATGTCACAAAGTGAAGGGTAAGCAGGCACATGTCTAATACCACACTCAAGCTTTTTTGTGCTGTTTAGTAGTTTCCCAGGAAAAAAAAAAAACAACCACAGAAAAAAGAAAAAAAAAAAGCCAAACAAAAAAACAAACCCACATTTCCTCCATCATAAGCTTGGAGAAGTGATAGCTTTGTCTAGCAGCTGTGCAGTGTGAAAGAACCAAATACCAAGGACATGTTGTGGTTAAATCAGCTATAAAAACCACAGGGCAGCTGAATTACAAAGCAAACTGCTACCAGACTGTGGCTTCTCTGAGGGCACAGGAAGCTGACTACTGCCACCTCAGCTTTGGTGTAATAAGGTTATGGTGACAAACCTCAACATGCAGCCTACTGCTGGTCATCTACTCCATTAGATGATGACTTGTTTGTTTAGTTGCATCCTGCAACTGAAAAACTTCACGGACCACTAATGGTCTATCCAATTAGCAAGAGAGCTGAGCTTCAGAGTTCCACACTTATTTGCTCTCCTTCAGATCAGTAAGACAGCTACAAGTTCATCAGCTGCAGCAGGCCTGAATACATTTCTGGATATACCTTAGCATGGTGAGAGCAAGTACAAGGTCTTGCCAGTGGCTGAGCACACCCTTCCTTACCAATGAGGCCCTTCTCCACACCTCTGGAGGGCAGCCACTTTTATGTGCTGGATCAGATCACAGACCCTGTCTTGATCCACAGCATAAGGATTTCTTGGCTTCCCTGCAGGAGCCCTGCACGTTCAGTACAGCAAGAGGAGCCACAAGATGGCTATAGCTGTGCTACTTGACTTCAAAGAGCCTTGACAACAGGCCTTGGTATTAAGCCCTTACATATGGACTTGCTTACCCTAAAATGCCCATCCTGCTATACCACATTCATTACAGCACACAATTCCTACTCTTCAGGAGCTATTCCTGATTTTCAGCTAAGGAGGCCTTTGCTTCAGGGACTTCTGTCTTCCAAGCAGCTTGATGCTATGTGCTGTTCCTGAGATACACAACAGCCTGAGATAAGCCTAGATAACTACACCCATTTCACCCCACTACTATGGGAAGCTTCAAGCTGTAAAAGTCTCTCACTAGATGCAGTCCAGTCGCAGAAGATCTTAATCATCTCACGTTTTGAGGGTTAGAAGACATGAAGTGCTTTAGCCTTTGCTGTCAGTGAATGCTGCAGAAGCTGAAGAAGCACCCCTGCAGCCACTGTAGTGATGCACCTACAGCTACACCTTTTTGGACTGCACCCACCTCACAGTCACAGGGTTGTTTAGGTTGGGAAGGGCCTCTAGGATCATCCAATGGGTCCAACCATTAGCCCAGCACTGTGCCAAGCTACCCATAACTCATGTCCCTCAGTGCCACAACTGCACGGCTTTTAAACACCTCCAGGGATGGCAATTCCATCACCACACTGGGCAGCCCATTCTGGTGCTTGACAGTGCCTTTAGTGAAGAAATTCTCCTTAATATCCAACCTAAACCTCCCTGGCATAACTTGGGGCTCTTTCCTCATCTTGTCATTTGTTACCTGGGAGAAGAGCCCAATCCCCACCTTGCTGTATCTTCATTTCAGGTGTTGTGGAGCCATAAGGTCCCCCTTGAGCCTCCTTTTCTCCAGGCTAAACACCCCCAGCCACTCCCAAGGAGCCTTGTGCTCCAGCCCCTTCCCCAGCTCCATTTCCCTTCTCTGGACACACTGCAGCCCCTCAATGTCTTTTGTGTAGTGAGGGGCCCAAAACTGAACCCAGGGTTTGAGCTGTGGTCTCTACAGTGCCCAGCACAGGGGGACAATCACTGCCCTGGTCCTGCTGGCCACACCATTGCTGACACAGCCAGGATGCCACTGGCCTTCTTGGCCACCTGGGCACACCTGTGCTGGCTCATGTTCAGCTGCTGTCAACCAACATCCCCAGATATTTTTCTGCCAGGCAGCTTTCCAGACACTCTGCCCCAGCCTGGAGATGCAGGGGGTTGTGACCCAAATGCAAGATCCACCTTTACCTTGTTGAACCTCACACCACTGGCCTTGGCCCATTGATTCAGCCTGTCCAGATCCCTCTGCAGAGCCCTCCTACCTGCAGCAGGCCAACACTCCCACCTAACTTGGATCCATCTGCAAATTTACTGAGGGTGCTCTCAATCCCCTCACTCAGAGCACTGATAAAGACATTAAATAAGACTGGCCCTAGTACTGATCCCAGGGGAACAGCACTGGTGACCAGCTGCCAGCTGAGTGTAACTCCATTCCCCACCACTTTCTGGGCCCAGCCATCCAGACAGTTTTTTACCCAGCAAACAGTGGACTTGTCCAAGCCATGAGCAGCCTGCTTCTCCAGGAGAATGCTGTGGGAAACAGTGTCAAAGGCTGTATTAAAATCCAGACAGATCACATCCACAACCTGATACACTAAGCAGGGTACTTTGTCATAGATTGGTCAACCAGGAGCTGCCTTTCCTAAGCCCATGCTCACTGGGCCTGATCTCCAGTTGTCCTGTACATGTTGCATGATGGCACTCAACATATCTGCTCCATAACCACCTCTAGCACCAAGGTCAGACCAACAGGCCTTCCACAGATCCTCCTTCTGACTCCTCTTGTAGATGGACACTTCATTTGCTAACTGCCAGTCCACTGGGACCTCCCCAGGGAGCCACAACTACTGGATTGAAAGGGGCTCAGGGAGCACTTCAAACAGTTCCCTCAGTACCCACCCACACAGCCACAGTGTCTTGAGTGTGTGTCTAGAGTCATGTAGCAAGTCTTTTCCTCATCCTTTGTCACTATGTTTCCCCCAACATCCAATAAAGGGGATTCCCCTTAGCTCTCCTTTTGTTCCTAATGTATAAAACCACTTTTCATTCTTTTTACAGCAGTAGTCAGATTAAGTTCTAGTGGGGCTTTGGCCCTTCTGGTTTTTTTCCTGCATAACCTCATGAGATCCTTGAGATACATCTGAACAGGACTCAGTGCTGAGGAGACAACAGCCAGTGGAGGGAGTGCAGGGCTGTGGAATGAGCAGCAGTGACAGGTCACCCACAGGCTCATGACACCCTTAGATGGACAGTTTCACCAAGTGTCAACACCTCAGTTTTCCAGTGGACTGCATTGTTCACTGATCCAACTGACAGCCCAGCTATGCTCACCAAGACAGAGCCAGCCAAAAGTTGTCAACAACACCAACATTCAGCTCTGCTTCTGCTCTTGCCAAGATCCACACACCATAGCTTGTCTCCCCTATAGCCATGGGGGGGGAACAGACCACAGAAGCTCTCCTGTGTACCTCCTCTGTTTGCAAAGGACATAACAAGTGACACTTGTCAGCACAAGCAACCTGGATGGAGCAAGAAGCAAATGAACAGAGCTTTGAAACAGCTTAAAGACAGCTGTGTACACTGAACTGTCATGAAAAACATCTGCATAGGTTCAAGTCCAGTGCAAGTCACCTGATTTCCTTAGGACAGAGGAAAACAACTCACCCAGGAGTGGTTGTGCCAGAATCCAGCATGCTTCTGGGAACTGCTTCTATTTTCCTCAGAGTGTTTCCAATATCACTTGCTACTGCAGCTCACTGCTTCTTGGTATTTGAAGCAGCTTTGGACAAGCTGGCATTAGTTCTCATGCTTAGGGAGGGATTTGCAGAGCCCTAAATTGCAACACTAAATCACGCTGGATGCTTATCTCCCAAGTTCAACATAGCCTGAAGTCCCACTATGAGGGGAGGGAAAACTGCTCTGTCAAGATTCATTACCTTAGAAGTAACTCAGCAACCACCTGCAGACATAGGAAGTCAGGCTGAGTCAGAACTGACACTGCCTTCTTGTCATAGCTGACAGGCTACCCAGCAGTGTGAAGGGCTGTCACTGCCCCATCACCACCAGGCAGGTGAGACACTCAGCTTCCATCCCAGCTGATGCAACGGATGTGAGCCATAGCACAGGAGGAGCTGCCACACCTGCATATTTGGTGTGGGCCACGAGACAGTGAGGAACCCCAGCCCTGCCAGGGACCAGCAGTGGACACTGCCCAGTCTCACACCCTTGTTCTACCAGGCTTGACTGATGCTCCCTTGAAGCCCAGACAGCTGATGGGCCAAGCCCTCTTTAATAATCTTCTCATTGCAGGTATAAACAGACCAATACTACAGAGTTTTTCCTTGTCCAGTACAACAAGGAAACATCTTCAGGTCCTGTAGAAAATGGTTAAGTTGAGATAGGCTGGAGTCTCACTGACTCAGCACTAAGATTATTTTGCACTATATAATGCAGCTTGTCTTGCTTTATGGTATTCGACACATTTACCCAGAGCAGCACCCTGTTGAGGCACACACCCTTCAGACAGCAGTGCAAGAGCTCACATGAGGCTTGTGTCCAGTCCCAGGAGCACTTCTGAACAAATACTTCCTTTCTCAGAGGTATCACAAAGAAAAACTTGTTTGTTAAAATTTCATCCAAGACTCAGCTCTGTTTCACACTGCATAAAATCTTTTTGAGTGAGGTCGTCTGCATGACTGCTCAGAACACAGCCTACAGCAGCACACCCAGCCAGCCCTGCTCAGGAGCCACCAGACACTCCACATCAGCCAAGAGCTGATCATCAGCATCATTCCTCCTCCTGGCTTAACTGGTGCCAAAGAAATGACACAGCTGTCTCTAATACAGGAGAGGAGACCTTCCACTCTACTATTAATGCCTATCCTCTAAGCAAACTAGCCATTAATGATATGCTGACCATCAGGAAATTAAGCTGGTATAGCACACTCTCTCCCACAATACTGTTATTACCTTTAAAGCTCACCTGCAGGAGTAGCATGGGAGAATCTCTAACACCTAACCTGCAAGTGTCACTGGCTTAGCTGATCTGAAAGGAAGAGTCAAAACCCATCCTATGAAGCTTCATAGCACTACAGCTCAGATGCAAGAACAAATAAAGCCTATGCCAAGTCTAATTAAGTTTCTCTTGTTGCTTCAGAGTACATTACAACTGTCCTTTCCCTTGCTATATTAAGACAGCTGCTTTAACTCAAAGCAGAAATGGAAGGTTATGAATTCCTTAGAGATGTTCACGTGTCAAGTCACAATGCAGGCATTTTAATATTAATTGGGTTGGTACAAGCAAGGAACAGTAGTAGCTTGCATTGATGGTTCACCAAACCTCAGATTAGCTATGTTTTAACAGAAGCAGGCCTTGCAAAAGGAACATTCTAAGTTGCTCATGGACAATTTTAGTGTGAAAGCATCCAGCCCTAGGGGAATCCCACCTCCATGGAAGACAAGGCCCCCTAAGCAGCAACATACCCATACCAGTTTTGAAGCTGTTGAGCAGTCTTTACTGTTTCAGCTTTGCTATTGAACAGTTGGAATCACAATTCTAACATATCTATAGAGACTGGGATGTTTGACCAGGAATTCCCTGTAACTACAGGTATCAGCCTGCCACCTGCACCTTCTGCTGGAAACCAGCTCAGTGCTGAAGTGAGGATGTTGGACAGCACATCTTGCTTTGTGTCCTCTGCCAGGAATATTTAACACCACATCAACAAAGCACAAAGTGGTAGGGCAGCAGACATTGAGCAGAGCTAAACTCAAGAGTTATGTATGCCTAGTTTTGCTCTCTGTCCCAGCAGGCAGCACAAGAGTAAGCAAGTATCCCACAGAAAGGTGCATTTGAACCTGAAGCACTGCAGCTCTGTTCTGGGTACTGTGGCTGATAAGCAAAGCTTCCACTTTCCCACAGGACCTTTAGCAAAAACACCCACCATGAACAAGCTGATGTAGACAGATCAGGTCTCCATTAGGGGCTACCACATACAACCACATGCTCACCGCAGTGACCAGACAAGAGCTGCCCTTGTGTTCTGGAAGAACCTTCCGTCCTGAAATGCAGGAAAGTGTCCCAAAATGCAGCTAAGTGCACTTTTGACACAGAAACAGCACATCTACTCAGTGTTCTCTTGCATGGACGTCTCTGTACTACAGAGAGCTATTTTTATACCCTCCCTCCTCCCTCACTGGGTTCAGCATTTCTTCAAGGAAACAAGCTAGAAATATGATTCAGGACCAGCTCAGTCAGACTGAACCGTTCCCTCTCAAAAGTAGCAAGCTCCCTAGCACTTCTGGCATCTCAAGGGCTTATGCCTGCTTAGATCTTCACTGAAATGATAAGGTCACTGAACATTTATCCTGTTTTTAGAGGACCAAGCACACCAAACATCCTGGCAAATACCACTTGTGCCACAATCACAGTGTACTTTGCCATGCTTTAGCTAAACCTTTGAGTAGATATATGAATTTGTTCCAGTTTTTCAGCTACTCTGAAAAAGCAAGGTCTCATCCTGAGGAAAGGCATAGCCTGTTTATTGCCATTAGTTAACCAGAGTCACAGTTGCAGAGTGTCCGAGCAGTCCAGACACCCTTTGTATTGAAGCCTCAAACTCCAACTGCAGCAGAGCTCCAGATGGGGCTGAACAAGCTTTACCAGTCACAATTTAACAACAGCTTGGTTCCCACTGGCTGGTCACACAGACATTGCTAACAAGGTGTCAACCAATACAAAGCTAAAGTGACTGCCTGAACAGTTCAACACACATCTGAGACCAACAGATACCAACATCTAACATGTCACTTGCATTCTCCCAAGAGTGACACAACAGCCCACAAGGAGGACAGAAGTCCTGCCTTTTCAGCTGGGCACAGCAGTAGCCAGAAGACAATCAGCAGGGGCTGCTAATTTCATATCAACATGGCTTAAGAGATGCCAAGATGCCTTCAAGGATGAAACTAGAAATACAATTGCCTTTGATGTTTTTGACTGCTATAGAGCCTGCATATTTTCCTTACCAAACTTGGGTGCTCTACAGTGGGACATGTATCCAGCATCCTCACGCTGAGGACTACTACACAAGCATAGGAAGCTATAATAGCAGGTTGAGTCTTCACTGTCAAAGGCTACATAAGCAGGACAGTACTCTCTTCTACTCCCATGACAGGACTATCAGGTGCTCAGCTTCCCCAGCTCACTGGAAAATACCATTGAGAAAAACCTTACATTTAGTGGGGACATGTGCTGCGTCTAAAAAGGAAATCAGGAACATCTTGTCATTTGGGCTGACAACTTGCAAGAACTGCTCTCTGTAAATAGGTTGTTTTTGAGGGCAATAGGCTCCTGCAGTCCATGCAATCAGAGGTGCCTTCAGGCCTCACAGATGCACCACGGAGCAGCAGTCAGTTCAAGTAGAGCCCACACCAAAAGCAGCTGGCAGGATATTCCTGTGACAGCTACACTGAAGGGTACACTCTAGCTGCTGTTCTATCAGTAGCATCTCAAAACTGATTTCCACCTTCTTCCCAACACATTTATGTTGCTGTTCTAACCAATATATTCCCTCCTGCTGGTACCCAGCCAAAACTCAAGCACACCTCCTCATTCCCTCCTCAAGAGGAGCAGCTCAGCTGCCTGCTGCTTACTGCTCCAGCAAGAGCAGGCTTCTGTCCAGTTGGTACCTTTCCCAGATAGCCCTGTGAGGCAGAAATTACCTCTGTTCATGGAGCTGGAAGCCTCAGCTACAACTTAATTTTTGATACCTTGTGTAAAACATTATATTGCAAGCTGTCAGGTGTAAATACACTGTCCAGTATATCCTACCCTCATCTGAGAGTCCTATGCCAAAAACTTCACCTTCTTAAAGAACAGCCTAGAGCTTTAGATGCCTGCTAGCACACTGACATGGCTCAGATTAGTATTGAATCTTAGAACATCACTCAGTATTCCAAAGGAAGTAGCTTTTTAGACTACAGCTGTCTGCAGTAGGTTTCCTTCTCCTTTTGAGGGTGGAGTTGCAGCCTCCAGTGCTGGAGCAGCTGCTCTAGAACTAACTGAAGCTTAGGAACAGCAGCAGCTCAACCACATGGCTTCAAGCTCTCTTGATTGTCTGCTTCAACATGGGCACCAAACCAGTGTGACACAGTGCTAAAAGCCAACTGACATGGTCTGAAGTAGCTCCCAGATGGAGCTGACACTAGGCCTACACAAATATTCTGCTGTGTCCTGTTCACAGGTAACATGCTCTTAAGACAGTTCAGCACCAAAGGAAGAGAATGGTGTGGCAACATGCAGCTTGGAGAAACAGCAGAAAACCCAGCTGGAAACAGAAGCTTTGGAACAGTTTTGAGCATAACAGATTCTTGGTGTGATCAAGGAAGCTCCAGAGCCAGTGCTGGGTAAGACACTCCTATCAGTGGGAGTAAGGTTTTAGCTTGCCTCAGACATCCCCTCAATCCTCAGCTGAAGGCTCTACCACACATCCCTGATGTGGGCAAGGACTCAGCTCACTGGAAGGAGACATGCCAACACCCATCTTGCCAGAGTCCAGACAACACAGGGAAGGCAGAAGCAATGCCACTGGTAGGAGCCACGTTGGCAGTGAAACTTGCACATGAGAAGGCGTCTGCCCTGCCGGAGGTCTCAGCTCTGCTGTGGCTCCCTTAGGGCTGAGATTTGGAGAGCTGCATTCCTGAGAGGCGCTGATGCATATGATCAGTTAGGCTCAAAGCCCAAGTTCTGAAAGCCAAGCTCTTCAGTCCAAGCCTCACTGATTCACAGGCCTGTTACACCTCCTGGCATTTCTCCAGATGAGAGTTGTTCTATGCTGCACAAAGTTTAAATACTACCTGTGGAACTGAACAAGTTTTTGGCTGTAAGGCTGCCATAATGAATTACGACTCTACTCTAGAAAAGTCCAAACTATGTAGGACTAGACCCTACTCCTAATGCCAAAAACTGATCTCTGATTTCTAATGGTTTAGATATCACAACAGCCACCTTCTCATGAGGAGGCAGGTTGATCTCACTACATGGTTTGCAAGCGGGAGCAAAACAAGCATGAAAATGCATTTGCTTACAGTACCACAGCATATGCTTTTCCACGTTCAGTCAGACCAACAGTGGAGCAGTGGGAAAGGTCTGGAGGACACTTCTTGATGTCTACGGGAACAATACTTTGCCCAGACTGTTGTTAAGCCTAAGATCACAGGAGTACATGTGGGATTCTCCTAGGTGATAAGCACATTCAGCCAAAGCAATGGAAGGAACGGAGTGAAAAGGTCCCTAGGGATGCAGCCAGCTATGCTGGGCAGCCACCCTGAATGGATCACTTTGCTCCTCAACAACCTGGGGATGATTCCCATCATCTCCATACATATGGGAGACTGCAGCTGTGGCAGGAGAGGGGTCCAGGAAGATCCTTTTGAAGCTAATGCTACACACTAGCAAGACCAGGATTCCCAGAAAGCAAGCCAGGGCTGCTGAAGTAGAAGTCTTCAATTTATAGGAAGACATCTTTACAAGAAAGCCAAACCCAGAAGCTTCACTGAAAGCTGGATGTTTCCAGTCATTAAGTTTTAGTCCACTGATTCCTCCAGTAGCTAAATGGCCCTTACACCACAACATATCCTCTCAGGTTTGGGCAGATATATCCTAACAGACGGATAGCAAGTGTCTCAAGATCTTTTCCTATCCTTCTCTTGGAGGTTCAAATTACATCAAGAATGCTACATCATTCAAGAATCAGTATTGCTGTGCCCCTACCTTCCAGGAAGAAGCAGTTCCCCTTTTAAATCCTACAGGAGTTCAGGTAGTTCCCAGCAGATTTCCCCCAAGGACGAAGCTGTTACAAGAACAGGCATGCTTGCTTTAACACCCCTCCCCCTTTATCAGAGCAAGCTTAACTTCCCCTATTCTGCCCTGGGGGAGACAATCTCAGGATGTGGGAGGAGAGTTGAGCACATAGCTGGCTGCTGGGAGACACTAGGCAACAAGCCATGTGTCTTGACTAAGGGCCTTGCCTACGCAAAGCACTGCAGCTACACCAGCACAGCTTCCATGATGCCTCTACCACGATGGCCTCCTTGGTGGACAGCTTTCCACGCAGTAAAATAAATCTTGAACCAACTGGAACAGGGCTATAGTGCTCATAAAGCCCAGTTTATACAGTGGTGTCTGTCAGCCTTCTGGCACACAGCCACCCAGCTAGTGGAGCCACCCAACAGTTTTAGTAACCCTGACATGAATATCAAGAGCCCAGCACAGTTCTCACATCAGGCCATACCATGATTGACAATTCCCTTATTGCTTTCAATAAAACTAATAGTGCCAGAGGCGGATGGGTTTTAATCTATGAATAAGATAAGGCTGTCCAATTCAAAATATTCTAAGTTAGTCAGGCCACTAACAAACAGTTGAGTCGTTAGATTTCTACCATATCTGAAAGTATGTTTTAAGTGCTCAGATTAATTTCTAGTTTTGACTAGAGTTTAAGTTTTCACACACTCCTGTCATGCTTTCAGTTTTAGAAACACAAATAGATAACTTTCTCAATGGTAAGCAAAGCCCAGATCTTAAACCTTGTCAGTGGTAAACAAGCCTTGTTTATCCAATCCTGGCTACCAGAGTTCCTAGAGGCTGGGCAGGAAACAAGAGACTAAAAGGAGACTTTGACCAAGTCAAATGACAGCCCCTAGGAGGTCTGCCAGAGGCTGTAACTTACACCTGATATTCAGATCAGAGAGTGAATATTGCATCTCCTGCAGCATAAGAAACTCGATAGATGAGCAAGGACAAATATTGATGGGAGATCCTACTAGCAGATGTAGGAAAGCACCAGATCAACACTAATGGCAAAAATAATTACTCCTCCTTCCAGGAGGTCCTGTTCTCAGTAATGAGTCTTCTAGAGAGGAAACTTTCTCTAGGGACAGGTTGTAATCTAAGAACTACACCTTGATCTGCAAGCAGAATTCTTGATCCTACACACACTCAATACTATGCTAATGTGGTCTGCAGAGCAGGAAGGACAAGTATTTCAGTACCAGTATGGGACAGGTGCAACAGGTAGCTTGCCATGACAGCTGAAGTCAGTGACTAACAAGGAATTACTGTGGATACTCAGTTTCACACTCATACTTCGTACCCTCGTACCTCTTGCATAAATCCTTCATCAATACTTGAACACTTCACCTATTCTCTAGATGAAGCTCCACAGAGGCCTAATAAAAACCTCACTCGCATGGTGAGGTTAAGAGAACTCTGTGGGCAAATGGCATTTTGTTAGGCAGGAGGAAAGGCTCAGGCCTGGGCATGTCTCAGCTAAAACCCTCTCACTGCTTATGCTCAAGAGAATGTCACTGCTGTGCCAGTTTGGACTCCAGATATCATTATCCACGTCTGGGAGTCGAGTGACTCAGCCCACTTGAGGGAGACAAGCACCAGACAGGTTACTTTGAAGAGGATTTTGCTTCCAGCTGGAAAGAGTTCAAGGGCTCAGCACAGACTTGTTAGATAAACTGGTAGCCCCAGTAACCAAGGTCCAGGTACTCCAGGCAGGTTGGCTCTGAAGGCAGCTCCAGTTGATGGCCACCACTTTTAGTCCACCTTGTCTCTCAAATTACCAAAGTTATTATAAACAAGACAGACTCAAGAAAAATACTGGGACTTTTAATTGACATTAAAGAGCTATTAAATTTCATTAAACAATTTCTGCCTGAAACTCATGCAAGTACAGTTAGACACAATTAGTCACCGTAAATTGTCATTTTAAGTGGTTATGCAGAAGAAAGAGCAAATCACTCACTGTATCAAGTGCCTTTAAATCATACAGCTAGAAATCTGTGCCACAGGTTTACACTTCAATCCCATCTCAAAGGCAGTGCGCCCTATCTTGAAGCTTCACTGCCCTGTGAAGACAGGCATGGCCTCAAAAACAGGTTTCCTGGCATGAGAAATCAAGGCTATTTGAGATAAGCTGCAAATCAACACACTTCAGTGGCCTTGATGAGCTTGCTTCCCTTCCCAGGGTCATTGACCATGAGGTAGCAACAGCAGTGTTGGCAAAGCTTCCCCCACAGGCAGAGCGCTGGTTGCTGGCACCGGGGAGGAGGAGCAGCCTCGCAGCAGCGATGACATCACCAGGGCAGAGCTCCGCCAGCACAAAATGCAGCAGCACGCTGGGCTGGGAGCTGCATCCCTACCGAGGGAGCAAAAGCAACAAGCACACCAGGAGCCAGAGGGGAACTGAGTGACACAGGGGTATCCCTTCACTGCCTGCTATTTCTGAGCAGCACATGTGCAGTTCCTGACCTTGGACGCTCCTTTGCAAGCTTTATTCAAGGTGCATTTAAAGAGAAACGGGACCTTCAATTGAGCCCCTCACTGCAGAAATAAGCATGGTATATTAACTATTGTCATTCAATTAATTATCCATACCTACTTCAGTTTTGAGATGCACAGCTCATGTTTGGATTGGTGCTGCACAGAGTGACACTTATGCTCACAATCTCCGGTTACAGCTATAACCGAAGGCAGAGTGTTACACAGCAACTACAAAAGATCATTTTAGGAAGCTGCAGAGGGAAGCCAACTCAACTCTAACTCAACAGACAATTAAACTGCAATCATCACGACAATGCAGTGCAAGAATGAAGTACTCCAGCATCTGAAGGATGCAAGATTGCCGTCAGAAAAACAGCACATGCTACTGCCCAACCAAGTTCAGCATTTAGGTAAGGTCTTAGCTGGACTCCCTTCTATGGAGGCAATAATCTTTAAATTACTCTACAGCTCTGCAAGGGAATCTTGAGTCCATCAAGCCCCAGTAACAAGGACTTCAGAGCAAGTCAGGTCACAGCCAAGGAGAAGTCAGGAAGACATAAGGAAACACTGGCAACATGCAAGGTGAGGGTTCTGTACTTGTTTCACAAAGGTTCAATTTACTTCACTTAATACACAAAATTGCTGCATTCTAAAGGCAAGGACATGCAACAATAAGTACCTGTGAGCACACATCATCTACCAGTTTCAGAGAATGCAAATATCCAAGTGCCCTATTTCATAGCCATTATTCCTGAGCCAGGTACCTGCAAACCCTCTCTCACAATGCAGCATTTAAAAACACACCCTAACCAAGCACAGGCAATTTTGTTTACAGCCAAATGTTAAGTTCTGCATAAAGTAGTCTCATTTTCACACAGAAGTTAGACCAAAATCCCATACATGTTAGAGACAGAGCTATTTATAGTTTTGCACAGATGGTTTGATGGCAATTGTCATGTTTCCTCAAGGACAAGCTTTGCCAGAGATTTGCTCCAACAGGTAATTCTCACAACCTTCCAACACAAGTATGTTAAAACATGAGCTTTAAGACTGGGACGCAGAAAATAAATCTGGTAACCCTCCTGCTCACAAGCTTTCATTTTGGTTAGCAAACTAAGCAAAGTCATATCTTTCCCAGGTCACTTCAGAGCAGAGCTTGTACATCTTACACTTTCAGTTAAGGATTTATCAACGTTGTGACGTGTCTGTGCCACTCAAAGAGTTTGACTCCCTGGCTTCAGCAGGAGGGCCAGGATGCCTATAGTGCAGACTCTGCAACAGTTATTTGAATTCTTAACTCGTCACCCTGAAGGTACAATTCAGGGTGTTCTGTTCCCCACCTTGTCACTCTAGTGACTAGTGACAGGATCAAGAGAAGAGCTTGAAGCTTTGTCAGAACAGTTTAGGCTGGATACAGGGAAAAAGTTCTTCACCCAAAGGGTGGCTGAGCACTGGAACAGGCTCTCCAGGGAAGTGGCACTCCAGGGAACTGGCCAAGGCCCCAAGCCTGCCAGAGCTCAAGAGCACTTGAACACTCTCAGGCACATGTGGGGGTGTCCTGTACAGGGCCAGAAACTGAACTCCTATGATCCTTGTATGTCCCTTCCAACTCAGAATATTCTGGGATTCTATGCTGAGCTATTACCAGGGTATTTGAGTTTGAGGACAGGGACCAGTGTGTGACACCACAGGGAAGAAGGATGTTTAACACAGCTAGTCCTTTCCATTGTATCAGTTATACTTCACACTACAGGTTTGGAGAGCAAGAAACTGCTATCAGATTTCAGAAGTCTTCCTTATTGAGGAATCAATATGCATCACATACAGGGTACTAACAAAACACCACAAAGAGCAAAGAAAGAAAACAAAACCCCAAAAAAGGCAGTGCTTGCAAGTTAACAGTATTAGAGCTGCTTTAATTCTGAGGACTCAGGCTGGGCAGGCATGGTGGGTCCACTCATAAGTGCATGGAGGGCAAGTCATGTGTTCAGTCAGCTGTTGGGAGTCACAAGGGAGAGGGGGAAAGAAAAGTATACTTGTTCTTCCTGAGTAAGTACAGCAACGAAGCCTTGATTATTTAACAAGGAATATTCAAATGACTCCACCCACTTTAACCTCAAATTCAGCTCCTGAGAGAGCAGGGTACACTGACTCCAGCAGCCCAGTTCTACTGGAACCATAGCTAGGTTGCAGCTACTACTCGCACACCACTGGTACCACCACAGCCTTTAAGTCGCAGCCAGCCAAACACTGTGGCATAGCTACTTACACACTACTCCCCTAAAAAGAGAATTCTCCACTTCCCCAGACCCAATTCCCACATGCTACACAGACTGGTAGGCACAGGCCAGAGCTAGCCAGTGACAAGTACTGAAAACTTTAAAGGTTCCATGCCGGCAAGTGTCAAACAAAGAACAGCTTGCTTACAGTTGGGGGGACTTCATTCTGTCATGTGTTCTCAGTTTACATATAAAAACCTCATACACACAGATCACAACAGCTTTGCTTATCAGCAAACTTTTGGAGTTTTCCAGGAGATAATGCTGAAAATTCCAGCTTTGAGAACAAAAGGCCTAGAGCTACTAGGTAAGACACAGTCATTTTGATGCTGAGGTTAACTATCCTACTTCAGATTAAGTCAGCCTTTTTACTACTAAAATAATTCCTCTATTTACAGGGAATGCAATTGTCTTAAGCACAATCATCAGGCATTTCCATATTTATTAGTCTCTCGCTGTATATATGGAAACTAATAATGCATCTATCACTTAATTTACCTTATTATACACTCACAGACAAAAGCACTTCTAACATCCACTCTAATAGTTCTAATAGTTCTTAGAACTGACTCAGGCTTTACACACACCGACTGCTACTTTCGCAATAACTGCCAGTCTCCTCGGCCGCCTCTTTGATCACATTAATTGCTCCCGAGGCTGCCGGTTCATGTTTAAAGCCATCCCCACCGACCCCAGAGCAGCGTTTCACCGTCCCGGCCCAGCGCCCCTCCACATCCCGGCCCTCCTTCGGCCACCAGCCACCCCGAAGCCTCTTCAGGCTCCGCGAGGAGGCACAGCGGCTCCACACGCCACAGACAATGCACTCCCTCCCCGGGAGGCACTGCCAGGGCCTCCACGAGCCTCTCCGCAGAGAAGGCTCCACAAAGGCCCGGCGAAACGTGTATCCCGGGAAAGGCCCTCGGGGAGGAGCCCCTTCCTGGGGAGACCCCTGTATTGTCCCGAGGGCAGCGCCGGGCCCGGCTCCAGGGAGCTCGGCGCTGGCAGCGCGGCCGCCCGGGCCCGCCTCGGGGTGGGCAGACGAGCCGGGCCCCGGTGCAAAGCCGGCCGGGAGCACCGAGACAGCGCCGCCTCCGCCGCCTATCCCGCCGCGCGCCCCCCGGTGCCGGGGAGGGGCCGCGAGCAGCTCCCCCCGCCCGGGCGAGGCCGCCCACCCCCATCCCCATTAGCCGCGCGCGGGGCCCGCCGTGCCGCCGGGCTCACCTGGTGCTGCCGCCGCGGCCCAACCCCGATCGCTACGCCCCCACCCGCCTCGTCGGCTTTAATGGGCCCCGCCGCCTCCCGCGCTCGCTTCCGCCTCCCCGACAACTTCCGCTCACGGGGCCCTGACGTCACCGCGCGCCGGCCCCACGTGACCGCGCCAGCCCACCCGCCATGTTAGGGCGCCGAGGCCGGGCCGTGTGTGAGACTCCGGGCTAGCGCCGGCCCCAGTGCCGTGATTGTCGGAAAATAAATATGTGTGGTACCGCCGGAGCACGCACAGAGGGGAAGGGTGGGAAGGGATCTGCCTCCCCCGCGGGCTTCCATCGCAGCAGGGCAGTGAGCACTGCGCCCTGGGCTGAGGGGAGGAGGAAAGGGCCAAAGAAACCTTCATGCTTTCAGAAATAAAGGGTGCGGACACACAGGCACAAATCTGTTCTTTGGAGTCTTCTAAAATGTGTTGGAGAACTAGCACGGAGTCCTCCACAGTTAAATTCCTATGTGAAAAAAATACCTTTGTTATAGCCATTAGAAATAAAGAAGCTACATTTTGGATTGTTTATATTGAATGTTTATAAATTTTTACTCGCAGCTGTAATCTAAAGTGGGGTAGTAGCAACAGCACTTGTCAAAAAAGAAGATAAAAGATGCCAGGTGAATATACATTCAGATTGATTAACCAAGCAATTGTCAGCAGCAAGATCAATAGTGCAGGCAAGTAAAATGGGACCTTCTAAAGTCTCTGGACCTTAATCGTGGGGTAACAACTATCCTGGTGGTGGTACAAGTGAAATCCATATTTTCTACTCTGTGTTGGCAGCAAGCTCATTTTATTACTTAGCAATTACTTGAATATTATTATTCATCCAAGTCATGTGACTGCTGTGGGTTTAGTTAGCTTGTGAACTCAGGAAAGCAACTATGAGAAAAGAAGTATTTTTAAAGCTAATAAAAAATAATAGAGGACCGGGGCTACTTCCAGCAATATTAAAAAGAAAATCACACAATCACAGACCTGTTGGGGTTGGAAGAGACCTCTGGAGGCCATCCAGCCCAGCCCCTGCCAAGGCAGGGTCACCCAGAGCAGGTGACACAGGAACACATCCAGGTGGGATCTGAATGTCTCCTGAGACTCCACACCTTCCCTGGGCAGCTGTTCCAGGGCTCTGCCACCCTCAAGGAAAAGAAATTCTTCCTCATGTTGAGGTGGAACTTCTTGACTTTTCATTATGGCCTTTCCTCCTCGTTCTGTTGCTGGACACCACCAAAAAGAGTCTGGCACCATCCTCTTGGCACCTTTGAGATATTTGTATGGATTACAGATCTCAGTCTGCTCCAGACTACACAGGCCCAGCTGCGGCAGTCTCGCCTCATAACAGAGATGCTCCAGACTCCAGGGAAGGGAACTTTTAGCAACAATGTATTGGTGCTTTTAGGGTGCCCCATTAGATGCAAAGAGCTGCAGAAAAACCTGGTACCATTTAAAATGCAGACTGGACAAAAGAGGAAAAGCCCTCAGCACATCAGCAGCTGGAGGAGCAGAGCACTGGCTTGTCCCAGTACATTGCCTTTAACAGGAGACCTACATGCTGGGCTGACATTAATGGCAAATTACTGAGTGTTCCTCAGCTCTCTTTTCCTAAAAGTTTCCTTTTTTATTATTTTTTTACACAATATGAAAAGCAAACAAAAACTGTGAGTGAAATTTCCTTCTGTACTGCAGAGCAATCCTGGCACCACCTATTACAGAGCTTTGTTATGCAGAACTTCACAAAAAGTTCCTGTGCCACTTGCTCTTGACCAACAGATGCTTTCTGATCCTCGGTGGGAACACAGGATTTTCTTAATCTGATGATTGAAGATCCTGCTTGCCTCAAAGAGCATAGAGATCCTGGCACTCTGGAGGACCAGTGGCAGCAGACAGGTCCCTACTGTCCAGGATGGGAGCTACATTCATGGTGGCAGAGTGAAAGTAGAAGGCTGGTGGTAACAAGGTGGTAAATGGAAGTATTGAGCTATGGCTCTTGATGTGCCTCCCACCTCCCCTCCCCATCAAAATAAACGCATGCCCTGGGGGGACACCAGAGTGTGCTGCAGTGAGAAGCTCAGCTCACACTGAACTAAAACATTCAGTTTTAGCAGCCTGTGAAGGAAATTATAAAATGTCAAAACCCCAATGAAAACCCATAAAAATGGATCAGATTGAAACCAAATGCCAATCACTAACACTGCTCTGAAGAAATCCATTCTCTATCCTTGAGGGGCATTCACACAGCCAAGTGGATCTCAGGTTGCAGGAACAGGTCTTTAGACATTTACTGGTGCAGAAACCTCAACCTATTTCATGCACTCATTCCTCTAAACCAGGAAGTGAGAATGTCTCTTGCCTTGATTTTCTTCCTTTTGTGTCACCTAATCTCTATTTACTAATCTTCCTGATCCAATTAGAGACAATAAAACATTGTATGTCTTACACCACCTCTTTGCCTCTATCCTTGGACCAAAAGAGCCCCTCCCTTTCCCTTCTCATTCATGAGATGACAGATACAAAAACACCTGCAGAGAGGCCCACGGAGGACATCGCCTCAGCTGTGGCACCTACAGATCTCTGACACGAGCTGAGAGCATCTGAGATTCCCCACAGTGCTTAACATATTCACACCCTCTTCTGTGGACACACAGCTACCCTACTCCTGGCCATCTGTGACATTAAAAACTTGGGGAGAGTCTCCTTATTCTGCTGATATTTGTTCAGCATGTTTCAGCTCTTCAGAGTCCTGCAGTCCCTCCTCCTCATGTCTGGGAACATCCCTTCTTTGCCTCTGTGTCCAGAAAGATGTAGCACCAGCCTACGGTGGCTGTGCCTCGGTGAAAACTGACTGTCCAGAGCTTCTTATGTGTAGCTGTCCTCTCTCTCAGCCGGCTGTGCAATGCTTCCCTTGTCAACTTTGGCCTTCCAGACCAGCTTCCTCAAATTAACATTATAATGATCTAACATACGGAAATTAAAAAAGGGAACTAAAATGCAGTAAACACACAAAATGTTGCTTTGGTACTCCAAGCTTTGTCATGCTTTGATTTATCTTGTCTAAAACAGATTTCCCCTGTTTCTGCTGGCATTTTGTTCATTAGAAATCTGCTATTGCATGACCACCTATGCATTTCCACTGGCAAGAGCACAGACCCAGTCTTTTGCCTGCCCTGTCCCCTAATCCCTGCCTGCAGTACAAACACTGCTCTGGTAATCTACTAATGCTTTCAGCTTTGCAATCCTCTGATAGTTTCCAAGTCATAGAGCAGCATCACATGAAAACAGAAAGGTAGCTCTGCACAAGGCTTGATCACCAGATACCACTATAGGAAGCAACTGCAGTCACTATATCTCATGGCAGATCTCCAATCTGTGGTGCAGAGGACACTGAACACAGTGCAGGGATTACGTCTGTGCTCACTGAGAAAATGCATCTGATGGAGGATGAACAACTTAAAGTACTGGTACAGGGTCTAAATGCAGCCACTGAAGCCTGAGCCCCTCAGCGAGGGTGGAGCTGACATGCAGTGATGCAAAGCCAGCTTGTGCCAAGTCCCCTCACACCAGACACAAGAGACACATAAAATAAATGGCTTTGGACTCTTTTGACATCTTCCCCCTGTTCAATAACAATAGCCACAAGACCACTACAGAGTTGTCATCTCTTTGATACTGAAAGGTGGCAATGCTGGCATGTCCTCTTAGATGCCAGCTCACTCCCTGAGATGAGAAGGTCCAGACACCTACTCTGCTTCTGAGTCAGCCTCCTGCAGAGGCTGTGGACAACATGCTGATCACAGGGGATATCCTTAAACAAGTATCTATGCTGGCCCTGGAAAGACAGGCAGGGAGAAACAACCCCATACTGTTGGTCATGATGTAACCACACAGCTTTGTGCTTACTGTAATTATCTGGGCCTAGACCGGTGGAAACCAAAGACCAGGGAAAAGTCAAGTGTCAGAGTGGAAGGGGTGTTTCCATGGCCCAGATTTTGTGCTCGGGGCCAGAGAGGTATTCACATCCTATTTATAACCATAAATCCATGAAGCTGTCACACAAATAGTGACAATCACCTGAGCCTCCTGCAAATCTCCCAGCTACCTGCCTCCCCAGCTACAGAGGTTCTCCAACACCACCATCACCTTCCCAATTTTACAGCCAGCCCTAAATGCCAGAAAATTACTTTTTTACAGCTGTGTTGGGAGGTATGCCAGGTAATTTCATATGATTGCTCTCATACTCAATTGGAGAAGATGATCCAAAGAGTGAAGTAACTTCCCTGAGGCCAGAGTGAGTCAGTTACTTTGTCAGATCCGTGTCCCTCTAAACACAGACATTTCTGAAAGGCTTTTTAAACCACAGGAATGGTATAAAAATAGGTACAGAGAGAGGTGAACAGCCAGCACAGAACTACACAGGCCTTTGCAGAACTGGCCTTCCTTCAGGGATCAAGATTTTGCATAAGGAGTGTGTTACCAAAGCAGCAGGTTCTAGGAGCTGTTACTTACCAAGCACTGAAGCCTTCACAGTGAAGGTCTGAGCCTGAGAGCTCTCAGCTCATGCCATTAGTGGCTTTTAAGCATGAGGGCAGGCAGGACAGGCTAGGCAGGCTGGCAGGACCTGCAACACTTTGCAGGACCCACAGTTGGTGTCACTGCTCTTCTCTGCATGAGGTGTTGTGCCATGGGGTGGACCAGCCACGTCAGCTCTGCATCCAGGTGTTCTGTGGCAAAGGTGGCCATGCCATGCTGTTGTTGCACCCAGAATGTGTCAAGGGACAGGAGCCTGCTGCCACATGACCTCTGTGAGTGGGACATTGTGCAGGACAGGTGACTTGCATATTGCTTCTTCCTTAACAGTGACTCAGTGCTAAAAGATGTCCCAATGACAGCTCTCTGTGGGTAGAAACCAAACTGGCTGCAATGCAGCACACTCTCTAGGGTCTGCAGGTCCATCCTGGATCCTAAGAGACAGGGGCTGTCTGCAGAGGCCTAGGAAGTTCGTCTGGGACTCCCCATGGGAAGGACACAGACATATCCCACAGCAGGATTCCCACCTCAAATGCCAGGCACCTCTCTGCAAGCACAGGGTGCTGCAGATTAGCTTCAGATTTATCTACTTCAACTCTTTTCAAATGACAGATTTTCGCAATGCCCTCTTGTCTGCTCTAAAAGGAGAAGCAAATCCTGTATCAATGGTAACCACAAGAAGCTGGTGTAATTTTGAGTGCATGTTTTCAAAGACTGTGACAAAGATACTCAGCCTTGAAGGATAAGGGTGTGTGGGCAGTGAGGTTTGCTTTGCTTTTATCTTGGACAACACTTTTCAATGCCTGGTACCTCAGCAGCTGCATTTCTGACCCCAGGGAGTTATGACTCACTGTTTGCAAATCTCTGAGCCACCAAATTGAAGGTATGCCTCGCAAAGCACAATCCTAAACTGAAATGCTTATAAGTGGGTGTTACAGCTCCAGTTATTCTGTACCAGCACTCAGGGCCGGCTCCATATCACTGCCTAAATTTCTGGCAAATAGAAATCAGCACCTCTTACTTTGTTTAGATAAGCAGGATCTCTCTGGTTTTGTCTTCTTCAGTGAAGTTCTCAACCAACCTGTGAGCAATGAGGTTACAGAAGATGCATTATCCCACCTACCCCAGCACAATGCCAGCCTGAAGAACATCTGCCCAGTTGCTTCAGACACCAATATCAGAGCTGGGGCTGGCCTAAGGCTGTCTTTAAGCTGCTGGGTGACCTGTGTGGGGTTAAGTGAACCACTGGCTGCCATTCTTTCTGTTAGAGTGGATCAGTTTTGCTTACTCAGGATAAAACAACACAAATATCTTATCAAAATTTTCTTAGCAGGCAGGCAGGAGAGCTATGTGTGAGGAGCCCAAGGCCTTCAGAGAAATTAATAAGAACAAATGATCTACAGATCCTCACATTTCTTTTTTCCTTGATCATTGATGTCTTTCTTACCAGGAAAGTGACTGCATACACTGCTGCAGATCAATGCTGTTCACAAGGGGCTAATGCTCCCTCTCTCTGGGAGATTTGTGATGGGAAGGAATCACCACCATCCATCTGGCAGAGCATGACGAGTTGTCTCTTGGAAAGGGGCCACTGCTGACTGCCACATCCATACATGCTGGGGTCCACAAACAGCTGAGCTCAGGTCAGAGGTTTTGATTCAGCCAGGCAGGGGCTCAGGGGGTGCCTTTGCTAGAGAAATGTAAATCTCAGCTAGCACTTCACAGAGCATGATCCAGGAAGGTCCCTGCCAGCAGATTCAAAAATTTAGTAACCTCATGTGAAATCTGCATTATCTCACTGCTTGAACTCAGAGTTCCTGGAGGGAGCAAAAGAACTGCCAATCTGTAAATGACCCCTCTTGTTTGCTGTCTGCGGCATCCTCAACTTCCTGCTGTGTGTGGCAGATCCTGCAAAACTGAAGCTTGAAAATCCAGGTTTAAATTCTATGTGAGTAACAGGCCCCTAATAGATACACCAGCATGTGCTTCCCTTTCCAAAAATACGTCAGAAAGGGGAATTGCTCCCTGTGAAGATGGCAACTCCCTTATTGTGCAGAGTGGCCTGTGACAATTCCTTGCTGATTTCATTGCCACTGAGTACAGTATTATGGATCACAGAACTGCACTGTTCTCAGGTGGGTCCTGGCATCACATTTGCCACACCTTAAAGGGTTAGAAGGAAAAATGCAAGAGTAGTTATCAGAGAGATGGGCACTAAATCCCACGGCGGTCCCGTGGCACCCGGGCACTGCATCACTGCACAGCCTTTCCCTCACCTTCCGTCCTTCACCACGGGGACAAGCCACTCCTGGAGTGACCCCAGCAGGCAGCGGGAAGGCACAATGAACCCCGCAGACCCCTGCAGCGCCAGGTGCCCGCTACCCCCGCAGGCCCGGGTGGCTACTGCCCATCACAGCCTGACGAGGATGCGGCCGGGATGCTGCGAGGGAGCAGGGCCCGCCCGCCATTGATCGCTGCGGTTGCCAAGGCGAGGTGCAGCGATCGGGGCGGGGCCGCGCCCGCCGGGCGGGGCCGGGGCGGAGCTAAGGAGAGGCCCCGCCCCGCCTCGCCCCTGTCGGCACCGCCCCTCCGGCGCGCCGCGCGCGCCCCCTGGCGGCGACGCATGGATATGGCCGCGGGAATATGGACATGGACATGGCCGGGGGGAGGTGGCCAAGGGGACAGGGCGAGGGGACATGGCCAGGGGGCAGGTGAGGCTCTTTGTCACCCCCTCACAGCTGGGAACTGGCTCCATCGCCCAGTCTGGACGGGGCAGAAGTGTCACCGCTGCCAGGACCCCAGCACGCCCAGCCCAGGGCAGGATCTCAGCACCAGCCTCTCAGGCGCTCCTACCTTGGTTCTTTCGATGTATTTATCTCTGTGATTTCAGCCTAAGGCTGGTGCTGTTGCCTCCATCACTGGCCCTGGCAGGTTGCAGCCCTGGGGCAAACAAGCAGATGGAGAGGTGTAATTCGGTGTCAGGCCCTGCAAGGATTTGCTCATCTGCAGCACAAGAGTGAGATGAAGCTGCTGCCCCAGGAGGCAACAGATCTCCCCTCTGCCCATAGCTAGAATTCCCAGCCTCCTCCTCTGGAGCCTGGCAGGACAGCATGTGCCCTGCCTCCTTGGTTCTCAGTGACAGGCAGCATCTCTCTTTTCCAAGATACGCATTTTTGCCCACCTCTCTTCTCCTCTGGCTTTGCAGATGCCAGTCCACCAAAGGCATTTTCAAGCTGTGGGTGTACCCAGGTCCTGTGTGAACTGTGAAGTGGCGGCCCTAATCACACCCTCATTTTTAAAATACAGTTTAAACAGCACTGTTCCCTCTATCCAAAACACCCTCAGATCCTATGACAAAATCCAGACCTACCCAGCCCAAAGCAGCTCTCCTTGTGTGGACCACATACCTTGCATTTTAACTGTACATGTGTAGCAGATTTTTTTTCATTCACAGCCTGCCAGTGCCTGTCTGTGGCTATTTCAGTTACATTTTTAGCAAGCTTTAAGAAGAGTTTGAAAGTACTTTTTAAAGTGATGAAGTGTCCTCTTTTCTACAGTTTTTTTTCTCCTTATTTCAACAACACTCATCACACAGTTGTCTCATCCCTTGCAGGACTCACAGATGCTCTGCCATATTCTTCCAGGTTTTCCCTGTGTGTTTCCCAATTCTTTGTACAATTGCTGTTCACAGGCAGGTTTTATTCATTATTTTTTCCTGAGTCTTGTGGTTTGACAATGAGAGAAAAACAGATTTTTTTTTTTTTTAAACCAGAAAAAAATATTTTAAAGAAAGGTGAACACTATAAGGAGTGGGGAGGAAGGGGCTACTCCAGATAACTAAATTAACTTGAAGATATCCAAAGAAGCAGCCTCTGCTCAGGCAGTGCCCCACCACCACAGTTTCTCTGCAGAGGCAGGATGTGTTTCCAGAGTAGCTGAACAAAGAGTAGGAGCCAAGCTTCAATCAGCCCCCTAAGACCATCATTCCATGTAAATCACAGGCAAACCCCAGATAAGAATAATGGTGTGTTTTGCTTGGCAGAGGCTCAGTGTGAGTAGTGCTGACGAGCTAAAAAAGGAGGCTGTAAAAATAACTGGAAGACTGTTGTTGTTCTTTTTCTCCAGCTGCTTTCTGAGAGCCTGAGCAAGGCTAAGCAAGCTCTGCCATCACTCAGCCACCTTATACCTGTGCTCTCATGGCTGGCAACTGCAACACCTTGCTCAGGACTGAATAAAGAGAGAGGAATGCCCTCTGCCTCCCACTGGCAGCCAAAAGGCTGATGTTACATACACAGGGTTAAACAGTGAAACACCAATAAAATCTGAAGCAGCAACTTTTTTTAGAATGACTGATAAGATTTGTATTAAAATCTTTAAGGTATTGCCAGGTTGACTTCTGCTACACATGCACACAGCCCTATTTTCTCTCTCCTGTCCCTGGGCTTCTCAGGGAGCAACACATACCATGGTCCCTGCATATTCCTGGTGCAAGCTCCCTACTGGTATGAGGATACACCAGAATAAATCCTGTTCACTGCTGCTACAGGCTTTAGTGTGCTTCTGTGGTCACAGCCAACCTGCTCCTTCTAGAAAACAACTTCTCCTTTTCTCTTGGAGAAAAAATTGCTCTGACAGATGACACAGCTCTGAGTTTGGCATCAGCCCTATAAAAACAGAGAAACACAGGGCTTTTCCTGGGGTGTGGTTCTTTTCATGGCCTATGCAGCCAGAGGCATTTATTAGACCGATGGTCCCTCAGCCCTGGCAGATGGCTGGGCTGGCACCAGCTCCTTCCTGGCTGTTCCCCTCCCACTGCTCCGAGGCCCTGAGGGTGACACGCTCTCTCCACTGCACACGGGGAGCTGGGGCACTCTGCCAGTGCCTGGATGGCAGCAGGTTCTAGTAACCTCTCTCTCATGCTGCTTCCTGACCTGTAGCTCTCTGGATGTTACTGCTGGAGGGGCACATTCCTTGCAATGAGAGAACAAAGGAAAAAAAACATCTAATGAGAAAAAAGCAGTTCTGAACGCCTGCCTCTCTCTGTTACTTGGCACCAAGCCTGGGTAGCTGGATATGCACACAGGCACTACACCCTGTCCCTGGTGAACAACAGCCTGCAAGCTGTCCCTGAGCTGTCCCCAGAGCTATCCCTGGAGCTGTCCCAGCCACCATTACACCCAGCCAGGGGCCACAGCAGCTGTGACTGACCCCATGCATGAAGAACAGCCTGGCACTGCTCACAGGGCAGTGGCAAGAGGGGCCTGGGAGCCAAACTCAACCTTGAACAAGCCCAAAGGCAGCACCTTTTCAACCCAAAGACAAATTTAGGCTATGTGGTAGGGCTGAAGTCTTGAAACAGATGATGCACAGGCTCAGCATGACTCAGTTATCAGAATTAGGAATGGATTCAAACACAGGGTTAGTGTGCAACAGTCTGGTTCAGAGCGTGCCAGGGTCTGGGATGGGTCACATATTGAAACTGGCATTTGCCAGCCAGGTCAAATCCAGCCTCTGGGATGAACCCATTGGAGAACAACTTTTGGCCCGAGATGTAACAACTGAAGCCTAATTATTTCCAGACATAAAGGACATATGCATTTATTTCATTCCCTCCTTTTACCAGGAGAAATTGCCCTAAGGGAGAGGGGGAAATAAGAGCTGGAACTGCATGTGTTATGAAAGAGGCCGACTGGAGTTCATTTATTCCGTGTGACACATGGAAGGACAGTGACAGCCATTCCTAGCAGAGGAACTTACAAACCCAACCTGGACAACTGGAGGGAGTCCCCAGATGCAGAACTGCTGGCCAGCCTTTAATTAGAAGCAGCTGTTCTGCTCAGCCCCTCATGTTTCACAGTTGCTTCCCCTGAACATGCCTACCCAGTTCTAGGCCCCAAAGCCCAGCTCTTTGGAGAAGGCCAAGATAAACAGGCTTTTCCTGGAGAGGAGAGGGACCTGGAACATTTTTCTGGCTGGAAACATGAGGCTGAGGAGGTGGAACCCACCCCTGCAGGCATCTCCTGCTGTGCTGCTGGAAGAGAACACCACTGTCACCCGAAACATGGTGACAAAACTACCTGCTTGTGTCAGGATATGCTTACAAGGCGAGTTGCCAAATTCACAGTGCTACATAAATCAAAGGGAAATTAAAGTAATTTGCCAAGAAAATTTCCATGATAGGAATTTGGGGGGGGGGGGTGGTAAGGGAAGAAAAGGAAGGCTAGCTGAGAAATTATGCTGTTTTGAACATAGCACACCAGGAGACATCCCATTCTATTTAGCCTTTGCCAAGGGGCCATTTGACTCCGTATCCAAACATGTAATTTAGGAAATCCTCTTCCGATACTTGGCAATCTTAGGCCAAATCAAAGAATTATCTCTGTGACTCGTATTAGGATCTTAAAGAAAGACTGAGTCCTGGATCACATTATGCAAACATGAAAGGTCTGTTGTCCCACAAGGCTCACAGGCAAAAGCCCTGCTCTGGCAATCACAGCAGACAACATCCGTTCCTTGCTTTTATCTGCCTTAAATGTTTGGGAATAAAGTGTCAATCACCTCTTCCCTGGACATGTGTTAAACCACTAATATTTTCCTTTCCTCAGCTGCCTTAAGTCAGTGCAGGGCTGGTTGCCATGCCTTGGCTACCTGCAGCATTTCTACTCTGGCATCACCTAGCTGTCAATTATCTGTGGTTTTTTAGCAGTGTTATAGATGGGTGGAGGAACAGTTATTATGCGTGTTAGAAGTTGTTAAGGTTTAAAGTTCTTTTGATGTGTAGCTGTTGTTGTAGGTTGTTTTTGGACCCATTTTTGTTCTCCCTTTAATCCTCTCTTCTGGTGGTCCACCATGCTCCCAACACTGTCCCTTTTTGCTTTGTGAATTTTTTTAATAGTTCTCAATAAAACTTTTATAACTAATTTTTGCTCAGGGTCCGAGTCATTTAAAAAAGCAGAAAATTCGGGTTCATCTTAAACTCTGTTTGTGTTAAAACTCACCTTCCATAGCAACTTGTGCCAGGCCAGTGAGATGAGCTGTCCCAATTTGAGGCTCATTAATTCAACAGCATAATCAAAAGCACCAAAGTCCATCCCTTTGCAGTGCCCAGTGCTGCACCCCAGCACCATCCTATGCCCAACTGTTCCACCAGGATTGACATCTTTGGCCCCTGGAAGCCCTGGCAGGAACTGCTACTGCTAAAAACATGGAGAAACAGAACTGCTTTGTGCCGTGGCAGGAGAGGAGGCTGAGGAGCACCTGAAAGTCCTAAGCATCCCGTAGCATTTGTTATAAGTGGTTTTCCGTTCTTTTTTGGGCAGAAGAAGAAGTGGGAAAGCCCAGCAGGGCCAAACAAGGAGCGTTTGACGAGTTCCGAGGCCTGCCCGGGCCTGGGAGCTCAGCAGGTGCACAGGCCAAAGGCCCTGCGGGAACACCGAAGCTAGCCGAAAGCGCCGGGGCGCCAGAAAGCCGCGGAACTGCGCGAAGCCGTAAACCACCCCCGGGCCTCTGGAAGTGCCCGCCCAGCTTCTCTCCTCAAGCACCATGGAAGGCGGGGAGGAGGAGGGACCGGGCCTCCAGCGCATCTGGGCGCCGCCATCGCGAGCCTCCTCCTCCACTGGGCGCCGCCATCTTGTGGCGTGCCCGTACAGCGCGTGCGCCGCCATCTTGTGCCCTCCCCGCGCGGTGTGCCGGCCATGGCGGGGCTGCTGTGCCGCCTGCTGCTCCTCTGCCTGGCGGCCGCCGGGGCCAACTCCGATCTAGTGCTGGAGGAGGTGCGGCGCTCGCTGGACCTCAGCACGCACCTGGCCAAGATCTCGGCCGAGCTCAGCCTCGGCAATGCGCCGGGGGGCGCGGCCGCCTCCACTTTCCTGCTGGCGCTGGAGCCCGGGCTGGAGCCCCGCCTGGCCCACCTGGGCGTGCAGGTGAGCGTGGGGAGCGGGCAGCGAGCCCCGCCTGGCCCACCTGGGCGTGCAGGTGAGCGTGGGGAGCGGGAGCGAGCGCTGCGCTGCGCCCGGGGGAGCCGCGGGCGCTGCCCGGCCCTGCGCCCGAAGGGACACGTCGGCACTGCCGGGCCCTCAGCGCCGCTCCCGGATCCCGCAGCCGCCGGGAACGGGGCGCGTGTGGCGGGCTGAGGGCGGGGCTGGGAGGCGATGAGGGGGCAATTCACGCCGTCACGGCTGGGCCGGGGTCCCGCCAGCACGGCCGGAGCTGGGCTGGCAGCCCCAGGCAGCGCCGGGATGAGGGACCCGGGCCTTATCCACAGGAAGGTCGGAGGAGCAGTAAGACAATAAATACTGTCCTAGCCCAGAAGTATTGTCACTGTAGATAAACTCTGAACACAGCAGAGAGAGGTACATACAGTGCTCTATAGTATACCTGTATGCAGAATTCTGTGATATACCTCAACTGGTCAAGCCATATTCCCTGTGGCCTGCTGACTTCCCAGTCACAAGGGAAATCACGAAAGCATTTGATCAGAATTCTCATTTGTGCAAGTTATGGTGACTGTGCCGGCTTGGGAACCAGGCTGAAGGAACACAGGAACATGAGAGTTACCAGAAACCTCCACTATCTGTTTTTGCACGCTGACCACACTGCAATTTGTATTCGTGAACAGCATTATGAAAGGGCCTTTTGAAAATTTTTCTTAACACATTAGTTATATATAAGCTTATACTTTCTGGGGGACATCCCCCCTAAAAACTCCTTACAGGGACTGTACAGACTTTGCCCTAAATGTGTTAAGTCTTTTAACTAGCAGCACACTGATCCCATATGTTCTTTGGGAGCAGGTGAAAGGTGAGGAAGAGGAGGAGAACACCTTGGAAGTGAAAGAGACTAAAGTTAAGGGCAAAAGGTGAGTATCTCCCTCTGAGGTCAATACCTAGAAGTTGTGTATGGGGGGTTCATAGTTGTCCTCACAGTGGAGCAGAGATACTACCCCATTTCCACGTACCTAGAGATCATGAGTGTTTTCTTTCTCATCCATTACTCCATTTTGAGCTCTCAGATGGTTGGCAGTGGTGACTACAGAGAGTTCAGTGCCCTGTGGCTGTATGTAGAGAACTACAGAGCGCTGGGTACCATGGCCCAGTACAGGCTCTTCCTGCTGCTGGGAGAGAGGATGCTGCTGTTTGCATCAGGCTGCCAAGCTTGGAATATTATGTAGGTGCTGCAGGCAGGTGTTTTTGAGCCGTGAGAGCTGAAAGGTGAGCAGTCCTGTAAAGTGGCTCAAAAGCACAGTGCAGCTGAGTTTCAAGAGTATAATAGCTGTGGAGTTAAGTTGCCAGGGTAGACCTTAGCTTCTGACATGGCTGGATGCCTCATGTATTCCTGCCCTTGGGCCACCAGGCATGACATGAAGTATGTTTGCTTCTAGCATCACCTCGGTCTGTCCAGTGCATCCTTAGAGATCAGTCCAAAACCTTGCTCCCATTGTGGCCATTCCTCAGTTTCAGATCCTGTGGGCAAAAAATCTGAGAACGAACAGACTTGTGGGAACAGGTGCTTAAGATGTTTGTGATTTGTCTTCTGGACTTGTAGCTGTGGTTCCTGTGATGCTGATCATTCCTGTCATCAGGAGAATAATGGAAAAGGTGTTTTTATGTGAAGCAAAACTGCAACTGTGCCTGGACACAGTGCAGTCTGTGCTGCTTCCCCAGCACAGTAACCACACCTGCTGGGACAAGACATCTCCATTTCCTGAAGGAGCAAATAAAATACCTGCCCAAATCGTTAAATACATGATACATGGTCACCTGTCTGCAGGGAATGTTGCAGTGGGTGGATCTGAATGCTGTCTCAAGGGAGATCCCACATGACTTACCTGTTCTTCTCCCTTCCAGTGGGAAATTCTTCTCGGTGAAGCTGCCATCCCCTTTGGCCCCAGGAGCCAAGGTCCGTGTCTCTGTTGAAATGGTTTTCACGCACGTCTTGCAGCCCTATCCCACCCACATCACCCAAAGTGAGAAGCAGTTTGTAGTCTTTGAAGGAAATCACTATTTTTACTCACCGTACGTCACCAAGACCCAAACAACCCGTGTCAAACTGGCCTCCAGGAACGTGGAGAGTTACACCAAGCTGGGCAACCCTTCCCGCACTGAGGACATGATTGAATATGGCCCCTTCAAGGACATCCCTCCATACAGCCAGGTACCTTTCTGTGCAAAGGGGTTGTGGCTCTGCAGAGAGCATCTTCTGGACATGGAAGATGATTCTCAGAGGCTGGAGAGTGGGAAGCAGAGGCTTTTACATAGAAATCACAGGTCAGCCATGCGTTAGATTGTGTGCAGACATCTGCCAAGGAGGGTTCTCTGTGGCACATGGAGTGGATCATTGTGAGGGGAGCTTGCTACTTACTTTAGGTCTGACAGTTTATCTTTTTTTCCTTCCTTAGGACACTCTGAAGGTGCACTATGAAAATAACAGTCCATTCCTGACCATCACCAGCATGACACGAGTCATTGAGGTGTCTCACTGGGGCAACATTGCGGTCGAAGAGACGGTTGATTTAAAGCACACTGGAGCAGTGCTGAAAGGGCCTTTCTCCAGATATGACTACCAGAGACAGCCAGACAGTGGGATCTCTTCTGTCAAGTCCTTTAAGGTTGTCATCTTGCACATATATTTTTTAAAACTGTGTCTTCCCCCTTTCTTAGATCCCCAGAGGGGAAAAAAAATGCAGTTATCCTGTGCATTTTGTTTGGTAACCATACCCCAGTAATAAGGGAGTATTAAAACTCTGGTCTATTTTCAAAGAAAGCTTGTGCTGGATTGGAATAGCTTTTGGAAGCAGCATTAGGAGGTTATACTCTCTATTCCATTTGCTGATCCAACAGACTGCACATACCAGGGCATGTAGTGTTTCTCCACATTCCCACCCCTCAATGTCAGGGACCCTCTAAATCCATTACCCCAGTATTTAGGTATCTGCTTTGGGTTTTCCACTGTGCAAGGACCATTCATTCTGTCCCCACCCCCTTATTTTCAGAGTTGTCTCTCTGTCATATCCTCCTCATGTTGAACAGTATTAATTGGAAACTCACCCATTCATTCCTTGCTCACAAAGCACTCAACAAGAATTAAAGCTGTGGCTTTGCTAGCCAGATGTAAAAAGTATGTGTTCTCCTCTGAACCAAAACCTTTCTCACTGCTTGTAGCCTCCAGAATTGTTGTAATTCTCTAGGGTGGTGCAGCCAAACAGAAATCTTACTTTGCTGAGTGTAAAGCCAGCAAGCCCAGTCAGCTAGGGCAGCAAGTTGGAGTGAAAAGGGAATTGCTGTCCTGGTGGGCATGATGAGATCCCTTGCTGTCTGGGGTGTTTGAAACTCAGCTGGAGAAAGCACATTCATTTGGAGGCCAAGTGATTTTAGTGCTGGCATCAATTTGTGGGATTGCTTATAATAGCACAATTTTACCACTCAGTGCAACTGAATGGCCATTTTGTCATGTCTCATGTGGGAGCAGTTTCTCAGTGCTTACCAGCCTTTATTGGTTTTGCCAGTTTCACTGGAAGTAACTCCCCTCTGATGCACTCACTGCTGCTTCTCTCCTTACAGACCATTCTCCCAGCTGCTGCTCAGGACGTTTATTACAGAGATGAAATTGGGAACATCTCCACCAGCCACCTTCTTGTCCTGGATGACTCTGTGGAGATGGAGATCCGTCCGCGATTCCCTCTTTTTGGGGGCTGGAAAACCCATTACATCATTGGCTATAACCTGCCAAGCTACGAATACCTCTACAATCTTGGTGAGTGGCTGAGGGGAAGGGAACAAAAAACATCCTCCTGTGTGTTTGAAGGTAGTTGCTGTACAGAAAAGAATTGAAAGCTATGGTATGCAGGACCTTAGCAACAACAGTTGCCAGCTATTTCTTCTAGAATATGCAAATCCACCTTTTTTGTGCTTCCTTCAGGTATTAGTAGACATCTGGTTAAAATATATCTGAGTGAGCTAGTGCCCCCTGCTGCACAATTATCCATGCAAATTCTGCTCCTGCCCATTGAAGCTGAGCTTCAAGGCTGTCCCTTGTCCTCTGAAGAACTGTAACCACTCTCTGCTCTGCACTCTTAGGTGATCAGTATGCCCTGAAGATGAGGTTTGTTGACCATGTGTTTGATGAGCAAGTTACAGACTCTCTGACTGTCAAGATTGTCTTGCCAGAAGGAGCCAAGTAAGTATGATTCCTCCTGGCTTGTAACTGCAGACAGTGCTGCGTTGGTGGCAATTCTCCAGTCTGCTCTAATGGCCTGGGGACGTTGAATCAAAACCATGCCTCTGCATATGGAGGAGATCTTGGAATACAGCTTTGTTTCACTGTAGAGCATTATTTAAACTGCATAAATTTACCTTGTGCTAGAGGCTACAATTGCCCAGGCAAGTCCTGGGTTAGATTATCTCAAACACTGTGGGGTCATATGGGACTGGGTTTTATCCACAGGAATATCCATGTGGACAGCCCCTATGAAATCAATCGTGCCTCAGACGAGCTTCACTACACATATCTGGACACTTTTGGACGTCCCGTTATTGTGGCACACAAGAGCAACCTGGTGGAGCAGCACATCCAGGACATTGTGGTGAGTGTGGCCGCTGAGCAGTTGTGCCTCCCCTGAATTCAGCAGCTCGGTCAGAACAACTAAGAAATAAACACTTGCTGGAGTGCTTGGGTGGTTCTGCAGCTGCCTGAGGAGAGGAGTTAACCCTGCCATAATATGGGGCACTGCTCAGTGTTTGGAACTTCTCTTGTAGGTTCATTACACCTTCAACAAAATCCTGATGCTGCAAGAGCCTCTCTTGGTGGTTGGAGCCTTTTACATCTTGTTCTTCACTGTGATTGTCTATGTGAGACTGGATTTCTCCATCACCAAGGTCTGTGTGGTGAAGAGCCCTGTGGGAATATAAGCAGTTTTCTCAGCTGTTGAGTGGTGATTTTTCATACCAGTAGTTCTCACTGAATGTTCCTGCCATTCTAGTGTTCTGCTGGTTCTTTAAAGTCCTGGTTTTGTTGAACCTGAGCACTGGTACTCCTGTAGGGTTGATCTAGTGTCATAAAGCTAACTAGAGTTTTGCTTGCTGCATAAAAAGGAGTTCCCCTGAGAAGAAGGGATGTCTGCAGTTCTTTCTCTGCAATGTTTTCACTGTTAAACTATTTGTTGGGCTGGAATGAGTGCTGAAAGGTGCTTCCCCTAATCAGCAGTTAAACCATTCACCTAATTACTGTCAGTTGACTTAATTGCAAAGGGAGCAGGTTCAATAACAGTCCTGTGGGACATTGCAGGCATGGCTTGATGTGGGTCAAAGATACGACTGCGTTGATCTTCCCTCCTGTCCTCTTGCAGGATCCAGCTGCTGAAGCCAGGATGAAGGTTGCCTGCATCACAGAGCAGGTGCTTACTCTGGTGAACAAGAGGCTTGGGCTGTACCGTCACTTTGATGAAGCAGTGAATAAATACAAGCAGTCACGGGACATCTCCACCCTGAACAGTGGCAAAAAGTCTTTGGAGATGGAGCACAAGGCCCTGACGAATGAAATTGCCTCTCTGCAGTCTAAGCTGAAGACAGAAGGCTCCGACTTATGCGATAAAGTAAGAAATTCAGATTTATTTTATAAGCTCTTCTGTTGTTGGCTCTGTCAGTAATTCTGCATGGGTTTTAATTGGTGGTTTAGTTTCTGCAGCCAGTCTAGGTTGGTTTTTTTTTTTTTTTTTTTTTTTGGTGAAAATGGCTTGGTCTTTACAAGGGCATGTGAAAAATGTTACTTTTGCAGTAATCTCAGTTATGGAGCCATGAAAATGTTGCTGGTAAACAGCTGCTTGTGCTGTTTCTTAAGCAGTCCTTGAAACAGCTGCATTTGTACAGATTAATGCTTTTGTAACACAATCCTGATGCTTCTCATTGAGCTAATGGCAGTGACACTTAAGCAAAAATGGAAACTATCAACACATTAACAGTTCTGACTCTACTACTCACACCAGTCAACCCAAAATCTTCCCCCTCATCTCTTATTTTCTTGCACATTTGCATTTGGTGCTGACAGAATTTTGGTAACATGATGCTCCTCTGGGGGTGATTTGCTCTACCATGTTGAAAGCCATGGCACAGTGAGCACACACCCACTGTCCTTCTCGTCAATATATTTTAACACTTACCTGAAACAGGGACTTAACCCCAGGTGAAGGACACTTTAAAGTCCATTTAGCCAACAGCACCTTGGTTAATCTGTTATTTAACTCAAAAGAGTAGCTCTGTCATTGCAGACCTACCACTCACACATCATGAACATTAACTGTAGGGACACAGCTTCCAGCTGTCAGAGCTGTGATTTTGCTTGAAGCTTTTAAAATTCATAATTAAATACTCTTTAACAGTCTCTTGCCAGTATGGCTCCTGGGTCCTTGGACCACCTTTTATCTGCACTCCTTAGTTACCCATTCATGGAATATTCCTCATAATATGGTGGCTCAGGAGGCAGCATTCAGGGATCGGAGATCTTTCTACTTAGCACTTACTTCATCTTTTGCTGTCATCTGCCATCTCTTCTATTCAGCTTCGCTGTAGGGATTTTTTTGTTTTGCTTTGTCTCCTGTAACACTCCCTTGATTTGTCACCCTGCCACAGGTAAGTGAGATTCAGAAGCTGGATGGCCAGGTAAAGGAGCTGGTGCTGAAGTCGTCGGTAGAGGCAGAGCGGCTGGTGGCAGGCAAGCTCAAGAAGGACACATACATCGAGAATGAGAAGATGCATTCCAACAAGCGCCAGGACCTGGTCTCCAAAATTGACAACATCCTTGATGCTCTGTAACTCTGCTTTAGCAACTATGCAGAGGGGAGAGGTATGAATGGAGATGAGAGTGATACACTTTGAGCCAAATCTCATTCCCAGCAAAATTAGGGGAAATGTTGATGTGGAATGTCTGAAAGTACTTTTTTTTTTTTAGATTTTTCTATAGAGCCTGTCTGCTTGGCAGCATGTGCTGTGCAAGGGACCACACCATCATGTTTGGCAGGGTAATGGGGTTTCTTTACCAGAGGTGAGACTCAGCCAAGTAATGAAACAGTCTCCTGCTTTTGGTTTCCCCTGTATAGATGTGCTCTGAGCACATGCAAGGAGCCAGTCTGAGAACAGACACACTTAGGGCAAAGCTGAATGTCTCAGCTCTGGAAAGAATAAAAGATACCTTTGTTTTACTTTGAAATAAAACAGTCACTGCCTTGCTTCTACGTGTTGTGCTGGGCTGGGGGGAGGTGGAGGGGCTGGGTGGCCCCATCCTGCCCATGGCCAGGCAGTGTAGTTCCCTCTGGAACAGAGTTCAGCCCTGACCACTCCTGCCTCCTGTCAGCTGTGTGCCCTGAGGAACTCTGCCACTTCACAAAGCCCTGACCCAGACAGGGGAGAAAGCCAAGCCCTTGTTTCCCAGGGATGTGCATGCACCTACACCCTTACAGGGAGAAAAACAGCAGAACCTCTCTTGCCATCCTCTTACTGTGTGCTGCATGTGACCAAAGTCCCTGCATCCCTTGTGCTGCCCATGTAGGTCGTTACTCACACTTTGATACCTTGGGGGGTATATGCAATCCCCTGCTAATATCAGTCTCCCAAGATTTTTTTGTGTGTATCTTTGCCTCAGTTCACTGTTGAATACCCCAAATAGGGACAGCAATATGGTTCTCCCCTACTGCCTTTGCCTGGCATAGTTGTTTGGATCAATGTGGTTAGAGATCTTCATACAGAAAAAGCCAGAAGGGCAGGAGGGGCTGTGTGTCCCGTTTGCCCTGAGCTGCCTGTGGGTGGGTGTGTGTGCAGGGCAGGGGTGGTAAGTGGTGTGCAGCCCTCACTCCTGGGCACCTGCAGTTTCCTGTGGGAAGCAGACTGCAGAGAGTCTGGAGGTTGCCTGCAGATGAAGCAAAGCACGTGGCTGCCCCACAGAGCAGTGGCTCACGAGGAGACCAGTGCCAAATGTGGCTGTGCTGAGGAGTGAAGGTTTGCCACAGTACCTGCACTAGCACCCTGTGAGGCTTGAGGCAAACAGTCCCTGGCCAGTGCTGCCTGCAAGCCTTGTGCTTGGGTATGTACAAGCAGCAGGACACTTTTCAGCCCTTTGCCAGGCTACCTGCACTGCTGTCCCTCTGGCCTGGACCTACATAGCCCAGGTCTGTCACAGAAACAGTTGTCTCTGCTCCTTACTAGCCCCTTTTATCTGAGATAAAAGTTGTCTTTATCCTCTCCTGGGATACTTTTCTCCTTGTACAGAGGATGCAGTTAGTTGGAAAGCCCTCTGCCTCAGAACCATACAGCTTCCAAAGTGGTTTGTTAGGAGTGTTTAGCAGCAAGCCTGAGCCCAGGCACACACCACATTGTCACCAGGTGCCAGCTCTGTCCCATGCCCACAAATCTCACTTGGCAGCAGAGTGAGCAAGCCTAAATCCCTGCCTATCTGCTCCCTGTGCAGGTGCTGTGGGGAGCCCTGAGACAGTGAGTCCTGCCCGACCAGCTGCAAATAGCTAAAATCAAATAAATTGTCATTAATCCATCGAGCCTGAGCACGCACCATACTCAGAGAGTATTGGGTGCATCCAAAGCCAGACAAGGGCTGCCTGTTGCACCCAGCCAAAGCAGGCAGGTCCAGAGGATGAAAAGAGGGATCAAATTGGTGATCCCAAAGATACTTTCCATTCCCCCAGCAGAGGAAAAGCAGTGCCCCCCTTCTCTCCCAGATGCCACTTCTGCCTGGCTGGACCCACAGCTTAGACCCCCCAAGGTTACAGTGGAGCTTGTGATACCTGTTACAAAGCCCTGTGGGATTGATAGTGCCTGTGTCTTTCTATCCCAAGGGGATCTGATTAATCAGCATACACCTCAGCCTACAGAGCTACTGGGCAGCTTCACATACTGCTTGTTAATGGAAACCACAACTGCAAAGACAGCAGCTATAAATAGGATGAAGGCAGCCTGAGCTAGAAAGGCATCTGGTCCCCAAGGAGAGCTGCCCCAGTTCCTGAGGCTGAGAATGAAACAGCTGGTGCTGAAGCAGTGCCTCACTCCTCTCCACACAGCTCCTTTCTGCCACCCTCCCTGGGGGAACACACCTCCCACACTGTGCTCCCTGAGCCCCTTCTGCCCCAGTGCTGCTCCTGTAGCAGCACATACACCAGGGAACCTTCTAACAAACACATAGCAGCAGTGCGACCTAGAAACCTGAGCCATTTCTAGATTCCTGCGAATTTACTACTGTGAATAAATGAAAAAAAAAAAAGGGAAAACCACTGCACTTACCAGGAGCTTGGGATCTGCAGGAGCTGGGGAGTGGCAGAGCAGCAACACCTAATAGCAACAAATGAACCAATTAGGGCCAAATTTAAAGGGAGTAGCTTCCAATCCATGGAGTGGGGGAAGGGATGAGGGTCATTGGGTCAGGAATGTGGTCTCCTGTTCATCTGCTGTCTTCCCCAACAGCTCTGAGGCCTTTAGGGGATCTGGCTTCAAAATCTCTGTCCCGTGGTTGGGTTTTACAAACTGTAAATACATCCAAAGAAGTTTTCAAATTATCTCCCTGCTCAGACTCTGTGATATGCCCAGGTAATGCTCCTGCCAGATGTGTGACCCAGGGTGCCCACTGAGGACAGGAAGCAGCTACTGCGGGGCAGCCCAAATGGAGCCATCAGGGAGCTCAGTCTCTCATCCATGGGACTCAGGTGGGGCTTGCTTTATTACTCCTGCCACTGTCACCATGCTGGCTTCAGCAGGTCCCTGGCCAGGGCTGGCCTTGCCAGCACCATTTTTGGCTGCCTTCGGGATCTCCCTGAACTCCAGCTGCTGCTTTGCAAGGATATCCTTTATTTCTTCCAGGCTTGGTAGGTCATCAAGTGTGAGGAACTGGAGCCAGCAAGTTCCCAAAGCATCACAGCCAACAATGGGCAGGGATGTAGGCACTGCCACCAGGGAGTCCAGCTACGAGGACTCTTCCTTTCAGCCACACTTGTGGCCATCTACCCTGAGACCTGTGGCCAAGGGGAATCCCGAGCTGATGGGGAGGACCATCTCAATTTTTCTGCTGCCTTCAAAAATAGCCAGGCCTTCAAGAGAGAGGTGGGAGCCACTGCAGGACTATCTCTGCTGCTCTTCACAGAAGCTTCTTTGAGCTAGAAAGTTCAGTTGTGATCTTACTCAGAAAAAATAGGTTGGGGAGGTTGTTAGGAGTTGGGAGGCATCTGCCAGGGGGATTGCAGAACAGCAGAAGGAAAAGAAAGGCTCAAATATAGGAGCACTTGAGACCCTCTGCCAGATTAACATCTCACATGTAATTATAGCTGAGCCCTTCTAGGAGTTCATGTTTAGATTTATTCCTGTGCAGAGTTTGGAACCAAAAGGTTGAAAGGGCTGAAATTTACCTCCACAGCAAAAGGAACATAATGAAGAGAGAAGAAAAAAAAAAAAAGTGTACTGAGCAGAAGGAAAAGGAAACCACACAAATGCAAGATTTGCCGGTGAAAGCGAGCAGCCATGATTTCAGGTCCCAGCACAGCACAGCCACCTGCCTTGCACAGGCATCCCACTGCTCCCACCACCTTCCCACACCTCCCCTGCTCACCAGGGTGATGCCCACACCCACAGCTTGTCCTGGGGCTCCCGGGCAACCAGAGAACAGCTTCTCCCTCTTGGACTTCTTGTGTGCAGTCTTCCAAGGGAAAATCTAGAGCTGAAGACCAGCCCAGGAGGTCCAGCCCATCCTCTGGTGGATGCTCAAATTCAAGGGCTGGAAAGAAAATCAGGTTTTATATTGGGTGCGTGGCAACTCCCACCCACAGCCTCCAGCCCTAGCCAGACTTTCATCCATCCTCTGTGGGTGGGGATAGCCCAGTACTATTTCCATAACATTGACCTTTTCTCCCCTCCCCATGCTGACACCTCCCCTCTGCTCTGCAATCACCAACCACCTTTTTCTTTATTTTTCGTCCAACTAAAGAAAATCACTGGTCTTAACTCAGAGCAAATTCTGCAGGTCTGTGGTTGGCTCTGGGGCTGCCATATCTCTGTACACCTTGGAGGAGCACATACAAAAGCACGCCTTGTTTAACAACAGCTCTTCCAGCTGATCTGACCCTGCCACTTCAGCAGGAAGCAGAGCTGAAGCACATGCCAAGCACCATGCAAGCAGTCATGCTTTAATTCTGCCTGCTGCATTACAGCCTCAGGGAGCACACCCTCATCACACCTGTGCACGCCCTGCACCAGCACAGGGAGTTTTGGCAAGTTCACAGGGCCAACAGTATCCATGGTCTGCCCACTTCAGCTGTCCATTCCTGCAGTGGGGCCCACAACCTAGGGTACCCTATCCCCATGGCAGACCTGGTGAACACAGGCTCCACAGATGGAAACACAGACTTCCCACCTGCTGTTCCACCATTTTTCTCCCTCCATCCCCAGTAATGCTGCCAGGTTCCCAGTCTACCCACTCTGTCAGCTGCTCAGCACCATCTGGTGGCTTTGGACCAGAGGCCCAGAGACTGGTTTGTCCAATTTGAGCTGCTGCTGGCCTATCCTAAGGACTATCTCATACCCTCTTTCTGAGCACCCACTTCCTCACCAGTGCAAGGTGGGCTGTGTTCCAAGGGGGACCATGTCCTGCCAGGCAGCGGCATTGGGATGAGGACCATATCCCAGTGGGTGACAGTGCCCCAAGGGATGGGAGAAGATCCCCTTGGTGCTGGTGGGGCCCATGAGGTGCTGCAATGGCACCTCACTGCCTCCACTGCCACTAGAGGCCGACAGTGCCAGGGGAGTGGCTCTGCCATGCTGGATACCCCCACCTGCCCTGTCCCCAGCCACTGCTGGCCACACCGCTTGGGGGACCCATTGCCATGCTGGCACATGGGCCACCTCTGGCCTAGGATGGTGGTGAGCATCATTCTTTTTTCTTTTTTTTTTTTTTTTTCTTTTTTGGGCTTAAATTTATTATTTTTTCTTTCCCCCCTTCTTGCTCCTCCTCATCCAATTTGTCTTCAAAGCTGACATGAGAGAAAACCCCAAATGACAGCGCCTGCCCGGCACAGTTTTACCACAGTATCCTGAAAAAGGCATCTGGTGAGCTGATAATGCAGGGGGGCTCCGGGCGGGAGCCCCTGCCGGAAGCAGAGGACTGGTGGCGGTTGAAGGGCCGATGCTTCAGCACGGGCAGCAAACAGGAAACGTCCTCAGGGCACAGTGAGCTCTTCTGGGGCTGCTCCAGGGTCTTGAGGCACAGCCAAGGCAGCCCACCCCACTGGGGCCATGGTGGGCTTGCTGGGACCCCCATCCTCCCTGCCCAACCCCACTGCCATCTTGTGCAGAGCTCCAACTTGCACTGTTGAGTTTCCTCCTTCTCCCAAAGACAGCAGCCATGCACACTGAAGCTGGAGGAGCACCACAGGATCAGTGTGGGCCTTGCCTGCCATGGCAGACCCAGCTTTGATGGCTCTGGTGTCAGGGGATGTCTTTCATTTGTGTCACTTGTGTGGCTCTCTGTAGTGCCCAGTCTGAAGCCTCTGCTGTGCCAGAGGCTCCAAAGCTGATGGGGAGTGTCCTTCTGCCATGGGGACATGAGGGCTGGGCATGGCAGTGGCTCACGAGGCAGAGCTGTGAGGTGCAGAGCATCTCTTGGCCAGCAGGGATGCAGCTGCCTCAGCCTGACAGCAGAGGCTGGAGAAAGCCGACTCCAGCAAAGAGTGACCCCAGAGTATCCCACGTCTCTGAGTTCAGCATGTCATGGGACACTCAAAAGAGAGGAGCTGCCCCCAACACCTCGGAGAGCACAGAGGTAGAGAGCAGAGAAGCTGTGAGCTCACACCTTAAGCAGGAGTCACACTGCACATTGTATTGGGTCCCTCCCCACTGAGGGAAGATGTTGACTCAGGCATGCAGGCTCTGCTGGCTGCCTCCATGTCATTGTGCCTCTGACCATCACAGTCTGCCACATCCAGCTGCTGGACACAGCCCGGTGGTCTCCCTCCATCCCTCACAGCTCCTGACTGTACAAGGCTGCTGGGTGGCTGTGCAAGGTTCTGCCTGGAGCTTGTCATTAGGATGTTTTGCTCTCAGTCAGGTGCACAAGCAAAAAGACCATGGGTACTTCTTGCCGACTCTTGAACTGGTCCCTGGAGTGGTCCAGGGCTTGCTGGGCTTGCACCAAAGTCCAGAGATGCTGGCTTACCAAATACCCTCCCATGGTGAAATTGTCATGCTCATCGCCCACAGAGCAGCATCAGAGTGGCAGTGGTTCTGAACAGGGATGGGGAAGGTGATTGTGATGCTTGGCACCTCTTTGGTAAACCTGCTGTGCAAAGAGAAAAAGGGACTGGTGAAGGAAATGACAGTGAGGAGTTCAAGGCCGGCCCCCAGGGCTGCTGCCAGTAAAAGGCAGGATGATGTCCTCAGCCAGATCCAGCTGCTCAGGGTTCCAGGCAGCCAAAACCACACTTCTCTGCTGCTCAATGTACACACCAATACACTTCTAGTGTGCCTCTTTGGCACCCAGGGAGATGGCAAAAGCTTAAGGCATACAGTAAATGATGATGAGTAGGATTTAGAGAAGCTGGTGCTTAAAGAGCACATCCACATGATGTGGGTTAGCAGGGACAAGGTATGAGCTGAGGAATGGAGGATCAAGTGAGTACCAGCTCTAGGCAGGTGAATTACTGAGGTACTAAGGCTAAAAAGAAATAATACATCCAGAGCATCAGAGTGAGCATCCTAGCTGAGTGTTCTTGATAAACTGGTCCTTCATGTCAGGGGGTGGTGCTTGGGATACATAACACCTGGCTTGTTTGAAAAGGAACTAGTGGGACAAAACTACAGGGCTTGAAGGACTCCTCATCATCCAGATAAATGAATGATACTCACTACTTGAATGAGGCTGCAGCTCTCCAGCAGGTGGGTGGATGCAAAAACCTCCTGGCTTTATCCCAGCCAACAGTCTGAGAGTACCACCTCTGTGAGTGATGGGTGCAGAGCATGGGCAGCAGCCACAGGAGCCAGAGCACAGGAGGATGCCCATCCCAGGAGCAGTGAGCTGGGCTCACACCCTGCCTGCCCTCCCTTCTCAGCCCATCCCTGCTGGTTCCTGCGCTGGCAGTGCCCCCTGCCTTTGCTTGCACGGCCCATGCGGGGTCCTAGGTCAGCTCTAACCACATGACTGGGGGTAACCTCCACCTTGGGACGTTCCCATGCCAGAGAATTAGAACAGGCAGCAGCTTTTACTACCTTTGGGACACCAGTTACTGTGCCACAGGGCGCCTTCGCATGGCAGCTTTATGAACTGGCAACAGTTCTATTGGAGATCAGGGCCAAAATTTGTTATCCTTACACTTTACTGATGATTTGCAAGTGTATACCCACATATATTCAGCATCCTTGGATACCCAACGCTTGTAGTGAGGGAACAAGGCAGCCCAAGACAGACACTGCATCCCTTGCTCCTGCATGATTTACCCTTGGCTGGTCACAGAAGAAGATTTTGTCACCCAGCCCTGCTGTCTGTGCCCACTCTGGCACTGCCCACCTCCAGCCTCACAGCCAGGAGCAAACATCACCTTTGCAATAGCTGCCGGCACAGGAGCATGTGCTTGCAGCTCTCCACCCACTCCCCTGCAGACCTGCGAGGAGGGAAGAAGGAAACCCAACTAGAAAGGGACTGGGATGGAAAATACCTGTCCCTGACTCTTCATCCAGCCTAGGGGAGAAAAAAGTCCTTGGTTCCCCTTCTCCTTGCAGCAGAAAGGCAGAGCTGCGGTGCTCGGGGGATGCAGTAAGTAGGAGCCCCCTCCTCGCTCCAAGATTCCAGCAGGGCAGCTCCCGGAGTGCAGGCACTCTCAGCTCCCGGGATGCAGGCACTCTCAGCTCCCGGGGTGCAGGCACTCTCAGCTCCCGGGGTGCAGGCACTCTCAGCTCCCGGGGTGCAGGCACTCTCAGCTCCCGGGGTGCAGGCACTCTCAGCTCCGAGGGATGCAGGCACTCTCAGTTCCCGGGATGCAGGCACTCTCAGCTCCCGGGATGCAGGCACTCTCATCTCCCGGGATGCAGGCACTCTCAGCTCCGAGGGATGCAGGCACTCTCATCTCCCGGGGTGCAGGCACTCTCAGCTCCGAGGGATGCAGGCACTCTCAGCTCCCGGGATGCAGGCACTCTCATCTCCCGGGATGCAGGCACTCTCAGTTCCCGGGATGCAGGCACTCTCAGCTCCGAGGGATGCAGGCACTCTCATCTCCCGGGATGCAGGCACTCTCAGCTCCCAGGCACTCTCATCTCCCGGGATGCAGGCACTCTCAGCTCCGAGGGATGCAGGCACTCTCATCTCCCGGGGTGCAGGCACTCTCAGCTCCGGGATGCAGGCACTCTCAGCTCCCGGGGGCACTCTCATCTCCCGGGGTGCAGGCACTCTCAGTTCCCGGGATGCAGGCACTCTCAGCTCCGAGGGATGCAGGCACTCATCTCCCGGGATGCAGGCACTCCCAGCTCCGAGGGATGCAGGCACTCTCATCTCCCGGGATGCAGGCACTCTCAGCTCCGAGGGATGCAGGCACTCTCATCTCCCGGGATGCAGGCACTCTCAGCTCCGAGGGGTGCAGGCACTCTCAGCTCCCGGGGTGCAGGCACTCTCAGCTCCCGGGATGCAGGCACTCTCAGCTCCCGGGATGCAGGCACTCTCAGCTCCGAGGGATGCAGGCACTCTCAGCTCCCGGGATGCAGGCACTCTCATCTCCCGGGATGCAGGCACTCTCAGCTCCGAGGGATGCAGGCACTCTCAGCTCCCGGGACGCAGGGATGCCCCCGCAGGCCCCGGCTCCCGATTGCCACCAGGGGTCCCTGCAGGCCCGCGCTTCGCCCGCCGCGGGGACAAAGGGACAACCTGGTTCCCCTGCCTCGGCCCACACTGGGCTGGAGTTTCGAGGGGTTTTGCTGGCTCAGCTGGGCCAGCGTGGAGCTGAACCCCAGACTCGGCATGCAGAGAGGGATGCAGAGAGAAATTGGAGGGATGGAGGAGGGAGATAGGGCAAAGCTGTGAACAGAGTGGACACAGCCCCACTGGACCCCAGCTCCTGTAACTACTGATTTAAGCCTTGTTTTGGGGCTGTTTTTCCTCTGATTTATCCCAGTGATACTTTTGTTCGATGTGATGCCACAGGCAGATGTTAAGGGGATTGGATACTTTTTTGGGAGACACATACAAAGTGCCCAGGGCACAGATGGGAATAGAGAGGCTGGGTAGGAGCATGGAGTGCCTAATTCAGGAGGGAAAGAGCCTGTCATTAGACAGAGCAGGAAGGAGGGCAGAGAGAAAACCAGTAAACCAAAGGTGATGGAGCAAAGGAGGCCTCTGGGAGGCTCTTGTACCTGCAGGGCTAGAAACTGTGGTGATACAGGGACCAGGGAGTGGGGGACATACTGAACAACCAGTCCTTCTCTGGGCCCATGGGCAGGGCCAGAGCAGCTGATACCAGTGACAAAGGGAGCTTTGCTCCTCACACAGCCATGGAGAAGCACCTTCTTGCAGCAGAGAGCATTCCCATCACAGTCAATGCTTTGCTGGTAGGCAGAAGAACAAACCTGGCCTGGGCAGGGACCCACAAGAGTAGTGCTGATGTTCCTGTTCAGGCTGTATAGAGGGGCAGGTCCCCCACCTGCAGAGGTGGGAGGATTTGCAGGACAGGGCTGATAAGGGTGATAGACACACTTTAGATAAACCCTTTATCCCTTTCTCTCTCCTCAAAAGCTGTAGGTGTCGGATGCAGATCTGCAGATGCAGCAATGCTGAGAAAAGCAGTATCTATGCCCTTTCCCCCACAATGTGCTCCAGTATCTGTTTGAGTGCTGTCTGCCTCAGTTTCCTCCCCTCTGACAATCTGACATTAATCTCCCCTGCACTGCTGTCCTGGTCACATTCATTTTTATCACAGTTCCGTTAGTGCCTGGCTGAGCTTTCCGGGCACCGGCGGGGCCCTGCGTGTGGTCCTCGTGCCGGTGCTGCCAAGCTCCTGCAGTCCTGCTGCCACCAGTCACCCCAGTGGGGCTGCCCCCACCCTCACCAGTCAGAGCTGCTCACCACATCAGGATACAGAGCAGCACACCAATTCCGGACGGGCTTATTTCAGCGCTCTGGTCAACCGCAAGCGCGGCGTGTTTCACAAACATGGCATGTCAGCCCCACGCAGCCTAACGGATGCTCCGGCTGCTCCATGAGACTGTGCTGACAGCAGATCCCCTGCAGCCACCCCAGAGAGAGCCCAACCCCAGTCTGGTGTCTCTGCTTCAGGCCAGTCATCCTGAGGCTAGGTAGATAGGAAGTCTGAGGTGTGCTGAGCTCCTTTGGTTCTCAGCCTGGTTTGCAGTGCCTCAGCACGTGGCAGGCCATGAGCATGGCGTTTGGTGGCAGCTTGGGTGAACCCATGGCACCTGCCCTCAGCAGGCACAGGCTGTAACAGAGCAGGATAGTGCCAATCCCATGCGTGACCCATGCTGGCAGAGCTGGGCCAGGCAGGTGCTGGCACACACTCAAGTTCCCTGCCACTTAATGAGTTATCAGAGCTAGTAAGTTATCACAGACAAACAAAAGCTGCTGCTGCCAGGCTGTGGTTTCAGCAAGGAGCCCAGGCAATCACTGCAGCTGACTGAGAGAGCAGCTCCTTGTGCTGCAGCAAATGCCCCTGGCACTGCTTTGCTGACCTCTGCAGCTCTGTTCAGGTACATGTTTCTACTCAGATTTGGCTTCTGGTGACTGAGACGTCAACAGAAATCTCATAAGAAGGAACATGATGGAGCAGGCACAAAAGGGCCTGCACGGAGCAGGAGAGCAGCCTGTAGAAATTCCCTGTATGGACACAGGTTCCCCCCTGCCCAGTGCCTGCTCAGGACATCACCTGTCACCCTAGGGCAGCAACACCCTGCACATAATGCCCTCCCTACAGCCCTGCTCCTGGAGCTGCATCCAGTTCCTGCCCATCCCCATCCTGACCCCTGCCCCCAGCCCCTGAGGAGGCCTAGCCCCCTACCCATGCCCACAGAGGACTCATTTTCAGGCAGAAGGTGCTACCTCAGTGCTGGCTGCCTGCACAGGCTGCCAATACCCTTGTGACCACGCTTTTCCACAACTGCACCAAGCACAGAGCAGCCCTTGCAGTGCTGATGTGGCTCTCTGGGTAGGAAAGCCCTGGGGAGCAGCGTCTCAGGAAGACAGGAGTTTTGTGGCTCTCCAGGTTTAATTTCTAATTGTTCCTGGTTGAAAAGTATCAAAAATGAAAAAAAAAAAAAAAAAAAAGAAAGAATCATTATGCACACATTAGCTATTAACCGGCATGTCCTCTTCCCAGGCTCTCCTGGTGCCTCCACACGTCCCATCATTCCAGGGGTACTCAGAGCTCCTAGATGGCAGTGATGGCCTTGTGTAGCATAGTGCTCTAGGAAAAAGCTGATTTTCACAGTGGGCTCCCCCTGCTTCAAGGTATTGTCAGAGTCACCCAATCCAACAGTGAATTTAGTTCCTCTTGAGCCAAATATAATAAATAAAACCAAGAAATGGGAAAGCAAACATGTGGCCCACAACATAGGCAGCTTCATTCTCTGTGAACACATGTTGCCAGGGCAAAGGCTCACCCCTGTCTGCAGTGAGTCGTGGGCAGCACAGACCTCCAGGGCCAGCAGCAGAAGTACTCACATCACCACCCCCTCCCCTCTCCTCTGTCCCCTGCAGAGGCCTGTGCCCTGTTTGCCTGCCCACAGTACCAGTGGTGCTGGGGCATCCTGGGGCACATGGGAAGGGTGTCCTGGCAGAGACAAAGCAGCAGCACCTGCTCTGAGCACATCCTGCCTGCGTCAGGAGGCAGAGGCTGCTGAGAGACGCTCCTCTGCTTGTCATCGCTGCAGCTTCTTCTCTTCAAGGTCCTATTGTGCCCCTTTGAGCACACTGGGAAGCTTTGCCAGACTAATCCTGCCTGGTATCCACCCCCTCTGAAACTGGGAAAACAATGCCAGCCCTTAACTTTGTAATCCCAGCAGGCTGGGGAACATGCACGCTTTGCTTTGAAGGCAGCCCTGCCTCAGCCCATCTGTGGGGCAGGGCTGGGAGCCTCTGTTGTCGTCCTTTGACAGCTCCAGGAGACATCTGTCACCGCTGGCCTGGTGCAAGCACGTGGCCAAGCCAGCACAGCCTGTTGGAGGGGGCTCTGGGCACCCACCCCTACCTCCTCCTTTCCCCCGCTGCAGCAAATCCAGCTGGAGGGGAAAGGCTCCTCCGAGCCACCATTGGGATGTGCCTGCCCCAGAGACCCGAGGGCCAGTACCTCAGGAAGCCTTGTAAGGGGCTCTGGGGCTGCTCAGACCTCAGAAGGGGCTAATTTGCCCAGCCCAAATATTCCTCCATTACTCCTGTAGGAGGTCTGGTGCCAGCAGGAGGGGAGATGCCCTCCCCACCCACTCTGTAAGGGACAGGCTGCTGGGGAACAGTGGGGTGTAACCCAAACAGGAAAACTGTCAGGGACCCAGCCCTTTCCAGCTGGGACAGGAAAGAGACACTCTGGGTCCCACTCAGGGCCCAGGCCGGGTGTGCTGGCAGCCACAATGGGGACACCCAAACATCAAACAGAGCCCACGCCGGGGTGCCCATCCCACCAGGCTCTTCTCGGGGTCACCCCATCCCTTTACTGCCCCTTCACTGCCCACCCAGGACCAGATCATTCCCAGATTTCCTGAGCCTAAAGACAAGGGTTTGCTTCCACCGGGAAGCTGCAGTGGAGCCGGCCAGGGGGTTCAGAGGCTGGGGCTGCACGGACCTCGTGGCTCCTCTCAGGGAGGGTCTGGCCCCACAGCACAGGAACAGCTTGATGCCGGCACAGCATCTCCCCGCGCTGAGGGACAGCGAGTGGAGTTCGGCAACGGGAAGCCAGGGAAAAGCAGAGACCAGAGGAGGGAAAGCATCCGTACAGACTGAAATAACAGAATGCTACCGCAGTTGGCTGGCCCGGAGGCCGGGGGTCCCGGCAGCGGCGGCGCTCCGGGCTGGCGGCGAGCGGGCCGGGCCGCCGGAGGGCACCATCGGCCCGCTCCAGCCGAGCGCCGCCCGGCCCGGCCCGCTGCGCTGAGCGCGCCCAACTGCTCGCCTCTGCAGCCTGCTCTCCAACGCCAGCACCCTCCTTCTCCAGCACCCTCGTCTCTGCTCACGCACGGGGCAGTGTGTGAGAAGCGGTCACAGGCATCCCTACACCGGTGGCGATAGGCAGAAAGGAGCAGGACCCGAGAGATGCTGGCTGCAGTGAGAGGAAGCAACCCCACAGCAGCAGACCCACTGTTCCTGGGCAGTAAGGCACGGTGCTGGGCCACATTGGTGTTCTGGGGTTAGAAGAGGTGAGGTTTGGTGCACGCTGGGCTGGTAGCTGGGGCTTATCCCCGTCTGGTGATGGGTGCCCAGCACAACCCCATGCTGAAACTCACCCATGTGTGGTAGGGACAAACACTGCTGAGCACCCACCTGAACTCTGCACGCTGCTTCTCAGAGAACCCCAGCCCCACCTGCAGTCTTGGGTGTAAATTTGCCAAGGGCACAGCATGGCTGTGGATTCACACCAAGTTACTGTCCAGGCCTGAACATGCAGACATCGAGGAGGAAAGAGAACTGCCCGACCCCCACCCGTCCCTGCCCCCAGCCCATGCCCACCGCAGCTGCCTTCCCCTCCGCAGCCCAGCCCCTGTCACCCGCCGCTTGCCTTTATTTGAAGGGCCTCGCCAGTGCCTGCCAGCGCCCAGCCGCTGTCAGCGGTGCCATTGCCCCTGTCAGCGCCCGGCCGCCCCGCAGGTGTGAAGGACAGGACGGCCCTTTGTGTGCGAGCCTTCCCCAGCTGCCCCCGCCCTGGCGCTGGGCTCCTTCCAGCCTCTGCTCGGCTCCCCCGGCTTTTCATCGCCTCCCCTCTCGCCCTTCACAAAAGGCAGCGCTGTCCTGAGCGGGGCTGGGAGCCGGGGTGGGATGGCGTGTGCTGCACATCACCCCGGCATGGGTCTGCCTGGGGCTGGGCTCCCATGGAGTGAGGGAAACAGGGACACAGGCCAATCTCCTGGGCAAGCCACGATGGGGGACAGGACACAGCCCTGAACAGTAGGGTCACAGGACTCCTGCTCACCTCTACACATCCCACCTGTGGCCATGCAGCCAGGAGAGGGATGATTTTGGGTGTGCACTGCTCCATCACCCTGCACAGGGAGCAGCCTTGGATAGAGCCCACCGCAGCGCTTCTCAGGCTGGGGAGAGACCTGCTTCTGTGTGGTTTGTTCTTTACTGAGCTTTGTAGGGCTAAGGATTCTTACCACCATGGAGCAAGTCTGGCCTCCTCCACTTCACAGTTTCCAACTCATTCCATTGAGGAATTTCCCCTGGGAGAACAGTGAGGCAGTTGCCATTATGCCCAGTGGGCTGTTTGCCTGCAGGCAAATGGGGTTGGTTTTCAAAACACAGAGAGAGAAAACAGGTTATGTTTGAAATATGTGCAGCTCTTCCTGTAACAACAAAAAGTCTGCCTGCAGCTTCTGACCTGGCATAGATCACAGCCCCTGTGTGTGTTTGGTGGCCTTGAGATTTACAGATGGCCAGTGGGGACAGGCAGGGAGACCTTCAGTTGCAGCAGAGAGCAGCAAGTGGGTTGCCCTGGCTGCCTGCCCTACTCCAGGCCAGGGATTTCTGTGGGCTTGGGATATCCTGCTTCTTCTGCCCCAGGACAGCAGGTGCTGCCCAACCTCAGTAAATCCCTCCCTCCTGCCTGGCAGGCACAGCTCTGGCACAGGCAGCTGTGCACGGCCCCCAGGTGGGACAACAGACAATGGAAAGGAGCAGATCCTCTGAGCAGTGGGCTCATGGCCTTGGGTGCTTTGCAAAGCAGTATTTCCATTCCCCTACTCCAAATTGCAGTGCTTTGGGCACCATTAAATCACAGTGATTTGAAAGTTTGTTTTGCAGTTCATTGATCCCATACTGACCTGGCACACACTGGCCAAGCAGCAGCAGGATATGGGGTACAGGATTAGGCTGGGAAATGGTTTCTCCATCATGCCTTCCCCCTTTCTGAAAACAAACTAGGCAACTCACTGTGCTCAATTCCCTGCTGCACTCTCCACTTTCCAAAGCCTTTGCCAGACATCCCCCTGTGATTCCCCTCTACAGAGCCCATGCTGCAATTGCTGCCCCTTCCTGTTCTCTGTCCTGCAGATCATTAACGAGCTCTGCTCTCTCTCTTTTTATTTTTTTTCTTCTTCCCTTTTGAACGTATCAGCCTCATGGAATCAAAGAGGCATTTCAGTGACTCAGGCGTTTCCCATTGCCCTATTCCAGCATCCTCTACTCTTAACGCTGAGAGCTTTTCACGTCCTATTTGGAACTGATAGGAAGCCCTTTCATTGTTTCACTACATGGATATTAACACTGATGAAGGAAATGCTCCATCTGATAACAGAACCGTTGAAAAGAGCACCATTTCCAAACGAGCAGACTCGGAGACAGTGCATTCCTGCAGCTCTCACCAGCTCAGCACACTCGTCTCAGGCAGCCCCAGCATGCAGGACCAGCTCCCCACTACTCATCCCTGCAGGCTGGCATCTCACTTCAGGACCTCCAGGAAACAAGCTCTTCCCTCATCACAGCACAGGACAGTGCCCAGGTTTATCGTTGAGATCAACCTGGTGTCTTCCAGGCTGTAAGGAAAAGCTACATTTGAGATGCTCTGGATTGAGTATCCCAGTGGCCAACTGTGAGGTCAGCCTCTGACTGGAGGGAATCTGTGTGTCTCAAGGAGTCAAGCAAAAAAGCATCCTGCCTGGGAGGACATCAACTGGCATTTAAGGCATTCTCTGAGCTGGTGTCCTTTCTACTTACCAGCTTTTAATTAATTAACCCTGAAAGCCCCTCCTGGGGACGAAGTCTCTTAAATGGAGCTCAGAAGAGATAATAAGTCTCTTGAGGGATGGCTACAGGGAGAGCCAAAAGCTCCATCTCATGCCCCAGCACTGAGTTCAGCCACCAGCATCTCCAGGAGCTTCCCAGACTGACAGTTCTTCCACACCCCAAGGGTCCCCAAAAACAGCAGGTGGGCAACTTCTCTCCAGGCCATGTCCCAAGTCAAGCACCATGGCAGAGAAATGCCTTTTTCCAAAGTGTTTTGATTGTTTTAGCACTTTCTGCCTTTCCTGAGACCTCTCCAAAGCTGGTTGGGCAGCGTGGTTTTCTGTCTCTCCTGAAAGTAATTTCCTCCTGCTGTGGCTGCCCTCATCAATTAGTGATCTCTAAATAGCCTCCCTGATTGCACAGTGACATCCGGAGCACATCACCACGGCCAGTTTCCTCCTCTACCTGGGGAACAGGCTTTTTCCAGAGCGTGGAGGCTGGGTGGGGAGCACCCCTCTGCCCAGCTCTCTTTAATGCTTCCCACCACTGGGTGACTTTCCACTCTCTGCCCATCTCCTCCCACTCCCACGCAACAAGAAATTAAGTTTTCAGCCTTTGATGTTCTGGTAACACACACACACCAGCACAGTGAAGTCCCCAAGCTTTACCTGAGCTGCCTTGGGAATGGTAGTCACTCCTACACAATTCCACTGAAAAGCCCATTTATCCCATTTACTCCTGACAATCAGGGTTGGTGCAACCATCCCAGAGGATGCTCCAGCTTCCAGAAAGGATGATCAACACAATCTCTGTTGTCAGCAAACCTCCCAATTCACTGGACAGGTCAAAAATAGAACCAGGAAGCTTTGGAGGGTTACCCAGCACAGGGACCACAGGGGAGTCTACAGCTGAGACCCAGCCTGACAGCACCTACCTGGGACAAGCTTCTTCCCACCAGGTGACACTCTCCATGTCTCAGGCAGGATGGCAATGTGTGGTCACCACTGCATGCTCATTGCTGCAGCACAGCCAGCACTACCTATCGCTTCTTCTGCTGACTGAGCAAAGAGAATTAAATCATAATAAAGTCAGACAATATCCCGAGTTGGAAGTCACCCACAAGAATCATCAAGTCCAAAGCTCTGCACAGGACAACCCCAAGAATCCCACCATGTGTCTGAGAGCACTGCCCTGTGTTAAAAAGCACAGTATTACTGAAATAGGGAGAATGGGGTTATCATGGCTGGCTACTACTTTTCTGCCATTTTCTTTTCACAGATGATGTGCAAACCCCAAATCTGATGGGCCCCATTGAACTTCTGCTCTGCACTTATTCAATAGATGAGCAATTGAGGGTTTTCACTTTTGAGTTACTACAGCAGCCAAGCTGGCTCACAAGCCTGGAAATATAGGAATTCACCATTTATTAAATGTGTGTGTGTGTAGAAGAGAAATCAGTTCATCTATCAGAATATACATATCTCATTTATATTTTTTTGAAACCTCCCTCATTGAGGTCTTGCCTGGGCTATGCAGCAGGGCTGTCCCACAGAAGCTGCTATTCTGAGGAGCCAAGACACTCAGTAGTTAAAAAAATTCTTATTTTCTTACATCTTGCCTCCAAAGGGCTGCCTCTGGCACCACTGGAGGAAGTCACCCAGTGTTTTGTTCTCGTAAACTGCCCCTTTGATCAGCTGTGATTTGAGCAGATCAAACAGCTCTGAGGACGTAACCACAAATCCCAGGACATGCAATGACGGGCAGGGAAGTGATGTCTCCACCATGAGCTGGCAAAGCCTGGGCCCTCACAGTCAGGAAACAGCCCCCTACCCTGACCCAGCCCAAAAACCCCAGTGGGCATCTCCAAGTTGCCACAATGGCCACAGCCGACGGTCTGGCTGGAGCAAAACTCCTGGGACGTGGCTCAGCAGGGAAACACTGCTGCCCTTCCAGCATGCTGGGCCACAGCACTGGCCAGCCCCAGGCACACCCAGGGTTTTCTCACCATGCCAGTCAGTGCTGACTGCTCCAGGGCTGCTCCCTTTGGCCCAGCTCCTTCCCCATCTTTGGGAACTCACGCAGCTCTCATGCCTGCTGTCGGGGGCAATCCCCAACCCCGAGCAGCAGAGCCAGCCTGCAGGTATCTGACCCCAATCTGGATGAAAGCCAGCCACAAGCCTCAGGTGAGTGCCCATGCTCATCCTCCTGAGCTCACAGAGAAGGGCTTGGGTGGAAAATGAGACTCTCAAAGATCAGGCTGTACCAAAGCACTGGATGTTTGACAAATTTTTTCCATGTATAATGAGCAAGGGACAGGAGCTAAGCACACAGTTCCTCAAGAGGGACCTGAGTGGTCCCTACATCTGGTCTCCCAATAAAATACTTGGATATACACAAACCACCATGTTCCTTATGTCTTAGAAGTGTGTTGGTCTGGGAGCAGCTGCCCTACAAAGAAATGTCCAACTGTTTGGTACCACAAAGGTGCAGCCCTATGTAGAATCTCTGCTGGCTAATAAAGGGTGGAGTGCATGTTCTGCTCTTTCCCTCTGTGGTAGCACTAACATGTCCCCTTCTCTGCCAGTTCAGCTCTTTGCACACACATTCTCAGGGCCTTGAAAAGCCCAGAAAAACAGTGGGACAGGCACATCGAGCTTACATAACTGATGTGCATAAAAAAATGCATGTGAGATAGTCATGGCTTTTATGCTCCAAAAAATGGGAGCAGAGGGTCTGCTAGTGGACTGGATGAGACCAGCCATCATGGGGGATGGAACACAGTGCCCCTCCAGTCAGCCATCCTCCCCTCCACCAAAGGGACACCAGCCTCCACAAATTGCTTGCATGACAAGTCCTCTCACAGCTACCTTTTGCCAGCTCACATGGCTGCCAGCTCATGGCTAGGAGCTCATTTGGCTGGGTTTGGTGTTTTTCTTAAACCTCAGCTGCTGGAGTCAGGAGAACATTGGTTTTGTTGTGATCCCTATTTTTTACCTAAAAACAAGGGTAATTTTAGCACTTGGAATTAGAGTGGGGAAAAAACCCCTCTCTCTCTCTCTGAAACTCAGCAGGAAGATAAAAAACAAGCAGATAAAAACAACATCCAAAATTTCATTGTGGTCAAATTTCTTGATTCTGGTCATTCACACCAACAACATGGAACAGAGAGCTGTTGAACTCACACTGGCAAATGTTTGGGTTCAGCAGGGAAACAGTGCAAAAAAGGTAAAACCCTACACAAGATAAAGGCACACAAAGTGTGGACCAGGCTGGGTGGGAGAGGGAGGATGAAATTCCTTCATCTGAGGCTTTGTCACGGAGAAGGGTGGTGGCAGATGCCAGGCAGGGAGGTGGCATAGCCACAGCTGCCAAGGGCCAGGGACCAGCCCTAGCAGGAGGCACTTTGCATGGGCCAGCCTTAAGCATATTTCCACAGAGCTGGAGGGAAACCCCAGCTGCAGTCCTGAAAAATAACAAATAATAAAAGTGGCTGTGAGCAGCAGCAGGGCTGGCAGGAAATATTCCCAGTAGCAGCTGCTTCCTGAGTGCGACATTTATTTGATCCCCTGGCACCATCTGGGCCATGCCCTACTCTTTGTTTTCATTAAGAGTTTAGAAAAACAATTCAGCTTTGACTAATTGCTCTTTAAGGTCCCAGGCTCGCCCTTTCTCCTCCCCCCACATTTCCTCTCCCAGCCCCTCACCCTCCATCCATGCCCTCCATCCCTTCCAGTCAGCTCTCCTCTTCCATCCATGCCACACAGCTCCCCTTGGCCCTGTGTTCCCAGACATACCTGGTGTCCCCTGGTGCCAGGCAGGACACATCTTCATGCCTTGTCCCCCACAAACATCATCCTTTGCCTGCACAGGCAACACTGGCACAAGCACGGCAACACATGCCCTGGGTTTGCATTTCAGGCAATTCCTGCTTGCTGGGTTGGAGCTGTGCCCCCCTTGGCAAGGAGGACAAAGCAGGTCAGCAGCACCATCCAGGACACCTCCCAAATCCTGTGGGCTGGGGCCCTGTCCAGACCCCTCAGAGCCCTCTTTCCATCTTCAACTCGAGCATGTTGTCCTGGGGGAAGCAGCCCTATGACCCAGCCTGGAGAGGGAGCCTGTTTTGTTGAATGTGTATTTTCCACCCTGGAATAACGAGAGAGTAAAAAGTCAAGCCTTGATTTGAAATCCTCGCCAGGCTGGGAGGGAGTTGTTATTGCACAGGACTTGCATGTTCCCCCCTCACCTGATGGCTTTAGCAGGATTCGCAGGGAGGACAAGGAACCAGAGGAATTCCGGCCCCCTAATTACACTTGCTGGGAGGAATTTGCTTTTGCAATATCCCCGCTGAGTTAACCTAACAAGCATGGAGACGAGCCTTTCTTATTTAATTAGCAGCTCCACCATGAAGTCCCCTCCACAGCACGCACATGCTGGCTGCCCCCTCCTCGAGAGCCCTGCCGGTGTTTGTTCCCTCTCCCCTCACCCTTTGCCCTTTGCAATCCTCTGCGAAAGCTCAAAGCATTTTTATGCCTTCCTACTCCCACTTTCCGGCCCTACAAGGTGTGCTTGGGTCGAGGCAGCCGCTCCGTTTCCTCGCTCCTTCCTAACAAGTTCTTCCTGCTCCTTGCAGCCTGTGATTGCGGAGCTGGCCGAGCGCTGGGATTTCCTCCCCGGGCAGCCCCGCTGGCCCCGGGCAGGGCTGGGTAACTCATTATTGCTGCAGCCCTGCAATCTCGGCTGGGAACGCGGCCGCCTGGGAAACCGCAGCCACCAGCCGCGCTCCCGCTTCCTACAGCGGCAGCTTGGCACGGGCTGAGCCCTCTGCAGGGGAAATCGCCCGAGGAGGGCCCATGGGGGCTGCTTTGGGGGGTTTTATATCCAGTGCGGCTGGGTGGAGGTGGGACCATCGCTGGAGTCGCTTCAGAGCCATCACAGCCCGCGGGCTGGGGCGCAGTCGGGGCGCGGTGAAGGTCACAGGTGGAGCTTGGCTTTCACACGGGGATCAGTCTGGTTCCAGGTGTGCTGTGAAAGGCAGCCAAGGCAGCACAGATCACTGATGGGCCAGGCTCATGCTGCCAGAACAAGGACTGCCAAGGATAACACTCTGGGGGTTTGCAGGCTAAAGCACTGACCCTCTCCAAGGCAGAGCTGTGCTGGCAAAACTTTGCAGTGAAGAGACTTGTCTTATACTCCAGGCTATCTGGAGTTCAGAAAATAGGCTTTTTTGACCTCAAGAATGATGGCACTGGCCTCAGCTGTGGTGGCTGGGAATATTGTATTTTCCCCTGCTGTGAACTGTGGAGTTTCAATAGCTCCAGTTTGCATCCTTAAGCCATGTGGGCATGTGTCAGCTTCAAATAGGTATACCACAACCCTCTATCCAAAAAGTTTCCCAGTGAGACTTTTCATATCACCTGTGCCCATCTGCTTTCCTGCTTTGCCAACTGTGTCAGTCCAGCTCTGAAGCAGAGGCTCCTGCAGCCATCCCACTGCTCACACTTCCACAGACAGCACTCAGTTTTATCCAGAATGGAGATCAACACCGAGACAGAGCTCTCACCTCCATGCTGAAAGAAAGGACAGAGCCACAGACAAGCAACACTGCAAGCAGGTACAGCAGCAGCTTTGCATGACTGCAGAATGCCAGGAAAATGAACCAGGACATGGCCACCACATGGATTTTCTGGAGCAAGAGCAAACTCAGATATTAGCTTCTTGTTGAGGATTGAACTCACCCAGTGGGCTGGCAGAGGGGAACAAAGCTGGTAGCCCTCTTGGAGGTGTGCTGTTTTGCCAGCAAAGGGTCCAAACTTGTTTAACTGGTGGATGGATTAATGGAATTTTCTGTGAACACAAGCAAGGGGGAATCAGAGCGGTCTAGGACTAAAGAAAAAGGAATCACAATTATTATTGATCAGTTAACGTCTTTCTGGCTAAAACACATGCACCTTAACACAGGAAATAAACCAAAGCAGAAGCGTGGAAGAGGTTTTGGGGGAAAGGCACAAAGTCTTATCCTCATCCTCATCCAATGCCTGGCAGCAGGACAGACAGGAGGAAATTGGGAAAGCATGGTAACCAGCCCTGCTCTTGGCCATGGCCTAGCTGCTAGCCACATATGAGTGAAGAAAAGGAAACAACACCATCCCTTAGGGATAGGTCCGCTGCCAACTGTTCTAAAACACAGCAGCTTGGGTTTCTCCAGGGCCGAAGCCCAGGAGGTGCAGAGCAGAGGTGCACATGAAACAACATCTGTGCGGGCAGTGTGGGCGCAGGGCATGGAGGAGACACGCTGAGACGGGTCTGGGGTGGGACAGGAGCAACAGGACACCGCCCATTTCCCCAACAAACCCATCTGAAACAGGCATGTGCCGTCTGCTGTGGCATCCAGCGCGGCGGCGGGCGCTGCCTGGGGTGGAGGCTGTCCCAGCAGGCTGCAGGAAGCGTGACTCGGGTTTCCAGCGCAAAGGAATGCCGGGCAGCAGCAGCCAGCTTCCTGCTGCACGTTTCCTGCCCTGTCCCCACCATGGCCACAGCCTTACTGGAAACCCTGAGTGCCCCTCAGCATTCCCAGCCAGGCACCGGCACTGCCCAGGTGGCAATGGGCTGCTGGGAGCCACGGCCTGGCTCTCACCCTTCCCCTCTGCCTTGTGCTGCTGCTGGAGCAAAGTGCTCGTGTTCTTTCTGTAGGGACAGGGAAGAGAACGGGACAGTGACAGCAGGGGGGAGGAATGGCACAAAGGCTGGCTGTGGGAGATGGTGCTGGCACTGGAGCCGTGGGGAGGTTCAGCCGCTCTGCCCCGCTTGGTGGCTGGCTCGAGGCGAGTCTCTCTCCACGGAGAGCACCCAGCAGGCTGCCCCAGCCTGCAGCTGCATTAGCCAGGCAGAGGGCTCGTGCCTGCGGGGTTTGGGCTCACAGAGCTGTGCTGCCTGATAGGAACAGGGCTCTTCATTCTTTGCCTTCCAACCCTCACTCCCAAAGACCCACATCCAGGCTCCCCTCCAAGGAACTGGCTCCTCCCTGCCCACTGTACACCTATCCCAGCCTACACCAGCAGTTTCTTGCTTTTCAAATCCACCTCCTCTTGTGCACATTCCTCTGCCAGCCCTGGTCACTGGCACTGGAGGATGCTGCAACCTTCTTGGGACCCACTTAGCCCAAAGCTGCTTAGCAGCACCGTAGATCAAATCTCACCACTTCCAGCCCTGCCCTCCTCACACCATTTGGTATCACCTTGACCTTGTTTCTGCAGCACAGACATCTCCCTGTCAGGTTTTTGCAGGGTTCTCTCTGCACAGCTTGTTTCATCCCCAGTATCTCTTTTATTCCCAGAGGTTACCCCTGAGCTTTCTTGCCCCTTTCTCCTTTCACAACGTTCTGAGGATGGATAAACTCATGCCACCTGCCTTCTGGGGATCCCCAGCCCTTCCTTCACACCATGAACAGGAGTTAACTCCATGCTTACACCCCACTGTGGGCATCACCTGACAGCTAAAGGCCAGAGAGCAGGCAGCTGGCTCTGCCCTGGAACACCAGGGATGCTGGTCCCCAGGCACACATTAAAACAGTTCATCTGAAATGCACCTCATCTGGCTGGGCAGGAGCGTCTCACTCTGCACTAGGTAACCACCTAATCTCCCCAGAGACAGTCCTCCAAGGCTGTTCCTGTGCAGGCACTGATAAAAATCTGACCAAGATGTTTTCAACAGTAAGCTGGGAGTGATTACAAAGCAACCAACCCCTGCCCTCCAGCTGGGAGAGCTCAGTTTGGAGTTTTCTTTAGAAACATGTGGATTTTTTAAAAAATAATTTTTAAAATTTTAGCCTCTGGTGCCAGCATAGCTTGTTGTTGGTGTGGTCCCAAATGTGGCTTCCTGGGGCTGGGGAAAGGGAGAGGGATAGACCAGAGGTGAGACAGAGCTCTGCTCTCCTCCCAGTAGCCAAGCACCATGGTGGAGCTTGGGTAGCAGTGAGAGGGGAGCAGGAGCTGGACCTGGGTTAATCTCCAGCAAAGCCAGGAAACACCTTTGCTCTGAGGAGGGTGACAGAATTCTGCCCACACAATGCTAATGCCCAGGGAGCAGGGTGAAGAAAAAGGGGATGGCAGAGTAAAATCAACTCGGGGTTTTCACCTTCTGCTCCCTTTGGGAGTATGCACAGCACAGCTCCACTTGTGCTCCCATCTCAGGCAATAAGTAAATCCAACACAGAGACATGGACAGGGCACCCCAGCAGTGCCTGCAGCAGCTCTGCCATGTAGAGGCCAGTGATTGCATCTGTCATGGCCAATCTTCCTCCACCAGCCCTCACACCTACAGTGTTTGCACTGCCCATGCCCGAGTACAAAACATGGCTCTGGTCTCTACCTGCTCCTTCTTGCAGCTGACAGGGCAAGAGTGGCTGTGGGCTGGCTGCCCAGGGGGGAGAGCCATCCTTAGAGGTTTGCAGGCCTTGGCTGAGCAAAGCCAGAGCTGAGCTGGTCTAGCATCAGCAGCAGTCCTGCACTCTCAGGCTGGAGCCCTCCAGGAGTGACCCCCTCTCCTGTGGCCATGCCAGCTGGAGCAGTGCCTGCCCTGGAGAGCAGAGCTGCTCATGTGACGGATCCCAGACTCACATCACTGAAACTCTCCGGGCTTGCACTGCAATACACTGGGTTACACCACCCCAGGTAGCCTTGGCCCTCTAGGCTGGGTAAGGATAACACAACCCCAGCAGTGCAGAGATGGCTCTGCCATCCAGGCAGGCAGCACCCACACCTGTGCTGGGCACCACAGGGTCCCTGGGCCAGGGCTGCACATGCCCACCCACACACACAGTCCCCATAACCATCACCCAGCATTTCTTTGCGGCTCATGGGATTTATATATACAGTTATCCATTAATTAAAAAACCACCACAAAAACCCTATCACAGATAAAGCACTTGGCATAAAGGTTAAGGAGATGGCAGTTTTGGCTGGAGGACTTAAATACCCTCGCTTTATAGTGCTGCCAACCCACAGCATAAATGTGTCAGTGCATGAAAACCATTCTGTGAAATTCAACAGGATCATTAGTCAAAGGCATTAAGGGTGAAAATTGACCAAAACACCCTGGAAAGTAAATCATGTCAGAAAAAAAAAAAAAAAAAAAAAAAAGGAGGGGAGAGAGAGAGAGGGAGAGAGGGAGAGAGGGAGAGAGGGAGAGGGAGAGAGGGAGAGAGGGAGAGAGGGAGAGAGGGAGAGAGGGAGAGAGGGAGAGAGGGAGAGAGGAAAAAGTCCTGATGAACACAAGAGTGGCAACAGGATCCCAAGGAGAACAGAACTAGCCAAGCACTGGGACACAAAGTCCTCCACAAGCAGCTCTGTCACTGCCACTGTGCATCTGGCTCAGCCACGCCACATCTGTATTTGAGCTAAATAAAGTATTTAATTAGCACACCAACTAGCAAAGAAAGTAGCACTACCTGATCTTGGGGAGCAACAGGTATTTTTACAAATAGCCTATTTTAATCCTTGGAGCCATAGGGAAATTACAATCCAATCACTTGATGATCAGAGGAAAATTAAAAGCCCAACTTCAGTGACAACAAAAATAACATAAAGTCACGAAGTGCAATAAACCAGCATGGGGACCAGAAGGCTCTTTAAACAGGTTTTTTAATCTCCTCTCCCCTCTGCTCATAACATTGCCTTTATTATTTTCTGATGTGGAACCTGATTCTCACAAGTGCGGTGGATGCTGACAGCAGGGTAATGGAGCAGCAGCAATTTCTCCTGGGCAGACCTTGGTGATTTAATATGCCTGCAGGGAGAGAGAGAAGGGCAAGAGGCAGCTCAGGAGGAGAGACTGAGCTGGGCCAGGAGGTGCCAGCAATAAACCACGGTGATTAAGAGCTGGCCTTGCTGAGCACGGTTCAGCAGCAAAGGGTAAGAGATGGCACTCACACCAGCACCATGTCCCTTCCCAGTGCTCTGCCATGCCTGCCACAGCCCTTGGCACCCATAGGGAAGCTGTCCCAAGGACAGGGATGGGTAAAGGCAGTGAGAACTGTGTGCTGCAGCCCATTGCCCAAATCTGCCCATAGCTGAATGTTGCCAGTCCATGTTCACGTTCCTGGCAACCCAGGAGAGCCAGGCTGCTGCACCTCGCAGCCAAGGCTGCACTTATTTGAGAGGGCATTTAACAAGAGCCCTAGAGAACAGAGAAACAGGATGGATCTCTGGGAGGAAGGTGCCCTATTGCCCAGCACACTGTACTGACAGCCACAGAGGACAGCTGGGCCATGGAGCCAGTGGGAAGGTCTCTGCTGGGATAAGAAAAAGGAAACTTGGGCTCTGAACAGCAGATTCCCTGTTGCCACCCCACATCTGGTCTCTCAGGGCCACTATAACCATAATCTCTGCCATGTTTCACTGTTGAGCATTCCATGGCCATTCACAACCACCCAGATTTTGACCACTGGTGTGAAAGCAGCAGCAGTGACAGACACTGAAGGAGAATATCCCATGGCAGGATACTGGTGACAACACAACAGAGAAGGTCTGGAAAGCAAAGGGCACCAGCAGAGAGCTCATACCCCAGCTAGCCTGCACAGGAGCACCCAGGGGAGGGAGAGCTCTCCTGGTGCTGACAGTCCCTGTGCTGGCAGTGGGACACATGACTGTGGCTGGAGTGATGGATGGGCTGGAGTCCCTCTTTAATAGGATCTCACAGTGGTTTCCGTAAGTTGAAGCAGATTGCACAACACTGCCAACTGCCATGCCGGATATATTTTGCAACCAAGGCTTCTATGCCACATCTGTAGGATGATATGCCAGGGTCTTCTGAGGCAGTCTGGGGAAGTTTGAGCACAGGAAGAAAAAAAGAAAAATAAAAGGAAAAGAAAAAAGTCAACAAACCTCTTTCCATAGCAGCTGTTTTGGTGAGGCACCCTGGGGTGAGAGAGGTTGGCACCAGCCACCTTTGGAGGCACGACAGCCCAGCAGACTGCTCAGGGCTCTGCCCACTCCCAGCTGGGAGAAGGTCCCTTTCCCATGGCTGGGTGGCAGTGCACCATGAAACACCCAGACAGGAACTGCAGACAAAGTCTGTGCTCACCAGGAGTAGCTGCAAGGCAGGCTTGGGGTGGTGACAGCCCTCCCTGGGGAAGGAGCACTGCTGCAGCGTGGGGAAGGTGCTGGACAGCTTCTGAGAGTGGCTGTGGGCTGTGCCAGCTGATGGCCCTGGCAAGTGCTATCCTTGTCATGCAGGGTCAGCACATCATGGCAGAGTGAAGGCTCCCATCACTTGAGCTCATGACATCTCCCATCTTCTTGGCCTCTTTCCAGAAGTGGAAGAAGGACAGTAGCCTAGCTGGTATCACATATCTTGGACATCTATGGCAGAAGCCCCCAGCAGTTACCCAAAGTAACACTGACTTTCAATATCAACCTGCACATCAGCATCACACTTCAAACCCTTCAACAATATTAAAATTCACTGCACAATCACAAATGCTAGCACCCCCCACAGCAGTATCCCCACAAAATTACCTTCTTTGGAAAAAATCTGGGCCCAGCAGAAGAGCAAGCCTGTTGGCTCCATCAGGTTAAGGAGGCCAAGCAGAGAGACCTCCAGGAATCACTGTGTTCCTGGACTCAGACAAGAAACAATCAGCTTCTGATTTAGGAGGAAAGAGATGATCTCTGACACAGGGAACTTGTAAGACTTTATAGACCAAAGCAGGCCATGGGGGACAGGAATACTTTATAGGGACAGGACATCAAAGACAGGTGCTGAATTCCCTGTGTGACAACTTCTCATCAGCAAGGAGATGTGGATGCAGAGGGCAGCATGGAACCAAGGCTTCAAAGATGGTCAGAGTTTAAGTGGCTGAAAACTAAATTGCTGGGATGTTTTTTCAGCCTGCACTTAACAGTGGGGATGAGATAATGTCAGAAAGCTGAGCAAAGAGCATCTCTTGCAAAAGATTGATTATGCCAGCAAAAAACAAAGCTGAGAACTTCATGGCAGTGGCTCCAACACCCTGGATCCCTGCCCTGTGTGGGATCCCTAAATGCTGACCAATATGGGTCCAGTCACACATTCCCCATCACTGATGGAAATGGTGCTGTTCACATCACTCCCCTTCCTTGTGATGGATCTCCCTGCTCCCACTCTCAAGGGAGCAAGCAGCTCTTTTGTCCCCAAATCTAATGGATTAGAGACTCTTCATGTGAGTCCCTTGTTCTTTGTGGGTGCCAAGAAAACCTTATAAAAACCCAGTAAGACACAACCCAGTGGTAGATCTGTTGAGGGCTCCCCAAGTCTTTTATATCTCATCCATTTTCCACAACACTACCAACACACACCCTCAGTCCTACCTGGGCTCAGACCTTGGAATAACCATGGCCTGACTGTAATCAAAGACAGGAGGGTTTATTAAGCAGAGGTATCTTATTGCTGTAGGATGGGGAAAGTCTCACAAATTAACTCCTAAATCAGATGCTCTGGAATCCTGGCGCCCTTCCCTAAGTCTCAGCTCTCCCTGTGGTGCCTTGATGACCTGGCCAGTCCTGACCACACCACCTGTGACTGGGTTATCTCATCTTCAGTGTCCTGGTGCCACTTTTGGACAAGCAGGTGTCCAGCTCATGGACTGAAGTGAGGCTCCCCTCTCCCCTGAATTGCATAAATGAAACAAAACCAGGATCATCCTCATGGTAGCAACTTTACCCTCATCTTGAGGAACCACCTGGGAGCACTCAGGCAGCAGACCTGGCTGCATGGCTCCAGCTTCTCTTTGATGCCTCAGTCCAGCCTGGTTTCATTCTTTTCAGAGGCACAGATAACACAAGCCTCACTCCCTGGCCACTCAGGATGCATTGCCCATATTCTTCATCCAGGGCCAGCCCTTCCCAGCACCACCATGCTAACATTCCCCATCCCACTCTCCTTGTGATGCCACCAGCAGTAGCCAACATTATTGTTTGTGCTGCTGCTGTCTGGTGCCCTGTGAGCAGGTTTGACAGCCAAAATGCTTCCTGGGGGGCCTGGCCTCAAAGCAGTATAATTGTGTATGTCTCAAGCATCAAGGTCCAGTAGGGAGTGGGGGTCACAGACAGACCCAGTGACACAGAGAGCGAGGACACTGGAGGAATATCATGGAAAACACTCCCTTCAAATTTCCATACACACCCTCTCTCCTGGGAGAAGAAAGGGAAAGAAAGAAAAGGAAGGGGGAAAAAGTATCCTCTTCAAAGCAAGGATGTGGTAAGGCCCAAACATTCTCCCCTGACACATGAGCCAGGATACAGAGATGCTGTTTTTCCAGGAGGAAAGAATTCCAGAGGGATTTTGCTGTACCCTCCACTTAATGAAAAATTCATCTCACATCTCTACAGGTGAGGGCAGCTTAGCTCCACATTCCTGACTGCTGCCCCATGCCTCAGTTTCCCACCAGTAAATCAGGCTGACACTCACCTATGGCAGAGCCAGACAATGAGCCTTAACCTGGAGCTGCAAAGCCCTTGGAGAGCCTCCACAGGCTCCACCATCCATCATTGTCTGCAGCATGAACACAGAGCTTTTGTAGAGCAAGGAGCAGCTCCCAGCCAAGGACAGACACTGCCCTTTGGGGCTCAGACCCTCTCCCCTCCCCTCCTCCAGCAACAGCCTCCTTTCCCTCATCCATTCCTGCACAGGCCAGACACAGAGCCAAGCTAATAATTCAGATAACAGAATTAAACTGATCCTGATTAGGGAAAGCCTTTACCCTGAAGAAAGCAAACTCTGGCTCGGTGCTGCCTGTAATCCAATAGTCTCCCACGGCCGAGCAGCAAACCCGAAACCTGCCTCCAGGCAAAGGCACTTTGTCTCGGAACAAGGGAAGTTAAATGTGTCTTAATGGGAATTTTGACACGTTTTGCTTTGATTTCACTAATGTTACAAAAGTAACTGTTAGAAAGCATTTCAGCCCCCCCATGAGGAGTCAGATCATGGTGTGTATAGATGAACTGCCCAGGCAGGCTCTTTGGAAAGGGATTGTGGCTATGGGAAGAGTTTCCCAAGTGCAACTGATTCCTTATGGGTCCATCAGGGAGGCAGGAACCCTTCAGCTCCCCCAGTTTGCAGTGACACCTTTGGGGCAGCCACAGCCACAGACAGGACCTCTTCTTGTTTGCCCATACAGACAAAAAATGGGGAGATAATCCAGGCTGGGGGGGCTGTGGCTGCCAGGATGGTGGGTCTGGCACAGTTTGAGTGGGCACTGAGGATAAAGGTCTGCTTGGTGAGCATCCCATGGGACCCACAGAAACGCCCATCTCAAGATGCAGGAAAAAAGGATATACATGGGAATTGCTAAGAGGGGAGATGACAAACAAGCACCCACCCAAAAGGCCCTTCAGAAGGCAAAGATGGGTGGTCTGCAACATCAAAGGAGGATCCTTCTCTATTTTCCACTTCACTGTGTGGATATAGCACACTGTTTGGATATAACAGGGCACTCATTCCTTGCAGAAGAAACACCATCTCCTGGGCTCTCTTAAATGCCATCTCCCTTCTCTGTAGAATGGAAACCCAAGTCATTAGGTGCTCTTCTGCTCAGGCATTTGCCACTGTTAAGGACAGTAAGGCCACTGTCATGCCCCTGAGGGGGTGGGAGAGGTGTTCCCCCTTTCCCTGGACCATCCTGGCAGCCCCTCCTGGGGCTCCTGACCCCCCAGCACTGTTTCCAGCCCCAGGCTGACATTTCATCTGCCCCAGGCAGGGCAGGGGAGGATTCAGTGTGGCCAGGATGGTGACAGGAGCCCATTAGTAATTAATTCCCTGAAGTTTCAGCTATTTCTTTACATTTGGCACCAAAACAGGACCGGTGCTTCCCTGGCCCCCAGTGGCCTGGGGCTGGGGAAACATCCTGTGTGTTAAATGAACCCCATGGACTTTTGGGGTGCATTTAACTCTGAAGCACCTGGGGAAATACAGGAGGAGGGAACTAGACACCTCTCACAGTGAGGCACTGAGGTTTAGGTGAAAACCTGGGCCAGCAGGGGCAGGACATGCTCTCCCCAGTGTCTGGGTACTCCTCCACTCCACCTTCAGAGACAGGAGCATCCATGAGGGATGCAGTCTGGATCTTACCTGCTACCCCAATGGAATGTGCTACATAACCACTAATCCCAGATATTTAATGGGCAAGAAGCAGGATTTCCTTGGCTTTCCAGCCCAGTGGTCACTCTGTGGGCTTGCAGCACATCCCTGGCTGAGCTTTAGGGTGGAGAACTGAGGTACCCACAGGACAGCATTAATTTTAGCAAGGCTGGATGCAACAAGCTCAACTGGAATAAATCTGACAAGCAGGCAGGGCTGTGGGGTGGCAGGAGGAATCTCTGTGCCTCCATAGAGGGAGTGTTTACTTCCAGCAGCCCCATCTCCTCCTAGGCTGACACAGCCCACATTTGTGAGCTATTTTTTGTTGTTTTAACACAATGCTGCAATTCTAACCCATAGCCTCAGATTGTCAAGCAATTTTTCTTTCCTTCAGAAAAAAAAAAATACAGCTGAACTAATTTGATGAAAGGAGAAAATAAAATGTAAGCCAGACTAAACACTTGCAGTTCCTACCTACAGCCAGGGCCTGGCTTCTCCCAGGCCAAAGTCAACACATGTCAATTTTTAACATGACAGGGCTTTAAAAGGGAGGTTTGAGCCCTGGATGAGAGGTGGCTGGAAAACATTAATAAGGTCTGTCAATTAAAGGCAGGCATGACAAGCCACCAAGACAAGAGCTGGGGGGTTTCCCTTCCTCCCATTCCCTTCCCTCTTAGTTTGGTTAAAAAAAAAGTGCTTAAAGAAAAAAACCCTTTCATTCCAAAAAAAAGTGTAGCCACATTGCTTAATGAAGGATGGGTTTTGTTTAGGAGTCTTGAGAACAGCCCAGCAAGCAAGGGTTGAGATCAACAGGTTAAGGAAAGCATTTCTTTGAGGGATGCTCCCAGTGGCTCCACCCATCCCAGGCCATTGCTCCCACTTCATCTGTACATGCTGGGGAGGAGCAGCAGCCTGGCTGCCTCCTCCAGAGCATCGAGCATCACTGTCCAGAAGGATTTGCAGTTACTGCACCGAGGTGATTTGGTGGTGATGTATCTGTTGCACTGGAAAGGGCTATTTTGGGTTCTGGTGAAAAAAAAAGCAACCAACAAAAAAAAGCCAAAAAAAAAACCAAAAAAACAAAACAAAAAAACAAAAAACAAAAAAAACCCCCCCCAAAAAAAAAAAGGGAAAAACACCACCCTGCTTTTATCAGCCCCACAGGAAGTGCTTCTATGGCTTTCATGAGCTGGGCAGGTTTCTGTCCCAAGCCACCCACTGGGCTCCAAAACTGTTGGGAAAAACAAGGGAAAGGGGCAGAGCAGCAGCAGCCCCACCAGCCTTTGGAAAAGAGGGGAAGAGTGAGTGAGGAGGGGGGTAAGGGGAAGTGAGTGCTGGCAATAGGGGGTGTGGAGGGAAAAGGACTTTACTCCCAAAATCCAGCAAACATCCTGCTGAGCTGGGAGGATGTTCCCATGGTGTAGAGAAGCAGGGTTGTGTTTCAGCTGGGAGAGCAGGTAAAGATTCAGCTCAGAGGGAAATGGCAGAGATTAATTTCACCTTCAACTCCTAAATAAATATTGCATCCCCAGTCACACACTCTGCACAGTGTCAGTTGTGCTGGTGTGCATTACACATCCCCACAGCAGAGGAGCTGGCTGGTGGAGCAGCTCCAGCATCCCCTGCTGCTGTATCCTTTCCCCACAGTGGCCCAGACAGATGCTCCAGTAGCTCTTCAGAGCCCACAACAGTCAAAGGCAAACTGCTCTGCCTCCCAGCATCAGCTCTCAGTCTCTGAAGGGGAGAGGACCTTCCTGGAGATGCCCTAGTTACAGACAGTGCATCCACCCACCAGCCTGTCCGGTGGCTGTGCAGGGCTGGAGCAGCACCCCTCGAGTGGCTCAGGTGTGCAGGGGCTTTGAGGGGTGAGGCTCTGTCCCTTCATGTGACATTCACCTGAGTGTGGCAGGTGAGCTGAGCTCCTGCCCTGCTCTCAGGCTGTGTTCCACTTTTTCTGGCCCAGCAAACAAAACCTCCTTCCAACACACATGGGGTTCACTTTGCAAGGACAGGCAGAGACATGCCAGGCTGATTTATTCCAAGAAGCCCTCAACCAGGCCCCTGAGGTCTCTTAAATGCCATCTTCCCTTTGTGTGAGGTGGAAAACAAAGTCATTGGGTACCCTTCTGCTCCCCCAGATAATGGATACAGATGTTACACTGATGCCACATTTGATTGCAGCCAAAAAGCCAAGAGAGTTTAAAAGATTCATTCATCTCAAACTGTAGGCAAAGCTTAGTCTCACTAATCTCAATAATTAGTCAACTTCTCCCACATCACAAGGAACAGCCATACAATGGCAAAGTTTCCTTCCTCCATAGGACCCTGCTCAGGGCAAGCATCAGAGATTGGCAAGAAATTCCCTCTTTAAAGAGATATTGCTAGGGTGGCTGAACTGGATTCAACAGGATTGCTTAGGACTCAAAGCAGGATTGGGGCCCAAACTCTTCCCATACGAGACCAACATCTTTGATCCAAGAGCATCAGGGCTGTTGGTGTCACTGTAAGACCAGAAACACACAAAGTCTTGGGGGATCAGTTGGCTTAAATCTCTCTCAAACACCACAAGAACCTTTCAGGCATGCAATGGGGACAAGGATAAATTAAGCATCTCCAGTGTAGTATCAAGTGAACAATTAACAGAGAAAAGCTACCCATGAAGGCCTGATGAAACAGAGCAAGGAGATTTTCTTCCCAGACATGTCTGCTAGAAACAGCCTGAAACATTTCCATTTCTGTTGCCTTTTAATAGCAAGGTCAGCTCCTTTCTTCCTACCCTGACATCCTCCATCAGGGCCTCTTTCTGGGAACTCGCAGCAATGCACCAGATGTCACTGAGAGACAGAAAAACAACCAGGGCCCAAACTGGGGCATTTCACCACGGCCCTGAGCGAGCCACGTGGCATTGGGCTCACTGGGGAGGGAGCAGGGAGCACTCCTTGGTGGCACTGCCAAGCCTCCCGAGCCCCTGGGGCTGGAGGGAGCCCCTTTCTCCCAGCAGGAACAGCCACCCTGCTCCTGGAAAAAGCCAGCAGCCCACATCCTCCAGGGTCCCCCCAGCACTAACTGGCCACTGGAAATAATCTAAATATTTGCAGCCCAAAGGAGACTTGTTTGTTTTCCCCATTTTTGCTGAGTTTGAGCAGCACTCAGCATGGTACCAGCAGTTCTGGTTCCCAGAAGCCCCAGTGGACACCACACACAAACAATCCCCACTTGCTGGAGGACAGGAATGCTCACAGTGAGCTCTGTCACAGCCCCTCCATAACACCCACACTACCAGCACTGGGGCAGCTCAGCCCATACCTGTCACAGCAGCACCTGCCACAAGAGAGCCAGAGCTGTGAGAAAAGACCAACACCACTACCTCAAATAAAGGGTGCTAACACTGTACTCAAGGGAAGGTGTTTTTTTAGCTGAAGGACACAATTACTCCGAGATTTCTAAAGGCTTTCTCAGGACTACAGACCTCAGATATGCAACCACCATGGCAACTGACCAGGAGGGAAAGGGTGAAGTAGGGGAGAAAAGAAACCACCAGACTTAAAAAAGAAACCCACCTGTGTTTGGTGATGTGCTAAATTCCTCCTTCAAACATTTAGCTCAGGACACATTTCTAGCCTTCCTCTCTTTAGTCCAAACCTCGAGACTAAAAATACATTCACCTTAGAGAACCCCCAAACCACCAAACATCCAAATCCCAGGATCCAAAGTTTAAAAATATGTAGGTTTGTATTAGCCCTAAAAATGCAGCCATCTGCTCTCCCCACAAAAGAGCAGAAGGAAGCAGAGAGCAAAGGAAGGGGAAGGAAAGGTGTAGGTGTGGGCTTTTATGGGTGCCCTGGGTTTGTGAGTCCCCAGGTGGGGAAGCCACTTTGGCATCTCCCTGCCAGGTGTGCTGCTGAGAGCAGGGGCTGCTCCCTGCTTTCAGAAGGTGGGCATGGCTCTGGCAACTGCTGTGCAGCACCTGCCTGCAAACAGCTTATTGAAAATACCCTTGGGAATGTCCTGACCTCTGGCAACACCTCTTTGCTCTCACCCAGGCTGGAGGAAGCTGAGGCAGTGGAGGAGCAGAGGGTCAGGCTGGATTTGGCTTTGCCCACAGCAGTTCCTGTCTCCCAGTCCCACTGCACCTCTCTGCAGCAGGTGTAGAACATATCCAGGGAATACACCATCCCTGTAGAACATATGCAGAGAATACCCCATCCCTGCTAAACCCCACCTGGCCCCTGCTGAGCTGCTCCAACAGCATGGCTGGGGCCACTGGGACACCCCTGTGGGGCCTCCTGCAGATGGAGGGATGGGGAAAAGAAGAAAAAAAAAAATTCTTCCATCCTTTTGCCACCCTCGAGCTTCTGCCTGTTTCCACATATTTCCAGAGTGTCTATTTTTCCACATTAAAGGGGGCTGGAATAAATGTCCTGTTGCAGCATATATCTGTGAACAAAGCCACAAGTATGAATGGCCACACGCACAAATTCTCTCCCCTGATTTCCCAGGTTTTCAGGAGTGACCTTGGAAAAAAGTGAGCTGTGGTTCTTCATGGTGGGGGTGATAATATGTTTGTCACCATTCAAACTGTCTGAAGGCTGCCCATGTTTTATTTTATTGCATTTCGAGGTGTCACCAAGACCCGGTTGAATTACATTGCCAACTCCTTCATAAAAAAAGAAAAGTGACTTCTCTTTCCTGCAGAGATCAGGGCTCACGGGAGCCACTCAGATGTGTATAACTTTTTTTTTCTCTCCTGCAAGCATGCAATAGCTAGAACTTACAGGTGAAAGGCTTTGGGAATATACTTGTACTACTAAATAAAAATGTTCAATCACTGCAGAAGGAAGCAGATGCAGACTCTTGAGTGTTCAAACATGGGGAGGGATTTTATTAATTGTTACGATCCTGTGCAGATTTGAGTGGAGCCGTCCCAGGGCGCCCCTGGGATGGCGATGGAGGATGCTGAGAGGGGGAGGCTGAGAGGGGGATGCTGAGTGGGGATGCTGAGTGGGGGATGCTGAGTGGGGATGCTGAGGGGATGCTGAGTGGGGATGCTGAGTGGGGGATGCTGAGCAGGGGATGCTGAGTGGGGGATGCTGAGCAGGGGATGCTGAGCAGAGGATGCTGAGTGGGGATGCTGAGAGGGGGATGCTGAGTGGGGATGCTGAGCAGAGGATGCTGAGAGGGGATGCTGAGAGGGGGATGCTGAGCAGAGGATGCTGAGCAGAGGATGCTGAGCAGGGGATGCTGAGCAGGGGATGCTGAGCAGAGGATGCTGAGAGGGGGATGCTGAGAGGGGATGCTGAGCGGGGATGCTGAGCAGGGGATGCTGATGGGGGATGCTGAGCGGGGGAGGCTGAGCTGTCCCGGTCCCGCTCTCACCCGCCGCTGCCAGAAGGTGCCGCCGTCCGCCTGCGAATCGCTCCCAGCCCAATTAGGCTGCAGGTATCGGCTGCAATCACGGCTGCTGATAGAGATAAATGGGGAAGGCACTATCTGCCCAACAATAGTGGGGTTTTTTAAAGGGGCAAAAAAATAAAAGAGAGAGAGAGAGGGAAAAAAAAAAAGAAGAGAGAGAGAAAAAAAAAAAAAACAATTGAACTTTTCATCAGCTGCTAATCATGATTTTTTTATTGCTTTGCTTAGCATTTTCTGGGGAATAAAACCTCGGAGGAGCCCAGTCTTTTGTGGAAAATGAAAGGGCATATAAAAAAATGAATGTACATGGATTCTAAATATTTCAGGTTGTATGACTTTGTGTTTGACCTTAGCAGAAGATGAACTAATCCTGCAATATAATAGACTTTCATAGAGATATGGAAAATGGCTGCTTTTTTATCTCAGTTGCCATGGGAACCATCAGAGAGAAGGCCTAGCTGAGATGCAATAGAAGGTTATTAAATGTGTGCTTGTGTATATTGGAAAAATACAGCTTTTTGTCATCTTGTGTCACTCATAGGTCTTTAATGCGTAATGTTTAGGTTATTAATAAACTAACACAGGTCCATTTTTTACAGAGAACAACTGTGAATACAGCCATACAAAATTAGTACAAGTTGAACATTTGCAAAACTCTCAAGTGCGGGCAGGGGCTGTTGCTTGCCTGTAACGACCCATGAAAGTTTCTCTGTCTTTTCAGGCAGGGATGAGACAAGCTTTGCTGGACAGGCAGAGGGAACCAGGAGACTGTGGGTGTCTTGTCCCCAAGCCAAAATCTTGCTGTCCTCCTGGCCTGGGGGTCCAGGGCAGTGCTAGCAATATGTGATGTGCTATAGTGCTGCAGAATAAAATGTTTCCTTGTCAGGATCCTGGGCACAAGCTCAGGTACTACCAGAAGAAAGAAGGGTTGGGTGAGCCAAAGGGACATCTGGCCCTGGCTCTGGGTTGGGGGATCTCCTGTTCTGGAGCTGGGGACTGCACACCCAGACTGGAGGGCATTTACTGTTATGTAGATAGGTTTTGGGAGGGGAAAAACAAAAAAAGAGGGGAAAAAAAAAAAGAGAGAGAATAAGAAACAAGAAATAAAGAGAGAAGTAGAGAAAGAGAGGAAGGAAGAAAGGAAGAAAAATCTGATACTGCCCTGGGCTGTGAACAGAGTTCACACTAACTCTAGGAGCAAATAACTCCCTTTCTGTAAGGTTTATTTTCATCCCTCAGAATCATCAATTGCTTCCCAAATTTGGGCTGCCCCAGGTGCCCCGTTCTGCCTGTGGCTGGGAGGTGGAGGGATCACCCAGCAGTGAGGGCTGGAAGGCAGCCCAGCCCGTGGAGGACCAAGGGACTGGCAGGGCTCCATGGCCGGGGTTTGGGGGGAACAAGCTGGGGGAGCACTGGGAGTTTCGACTAGATTGACCCTGAACTGAGGGCTGGGGCAGGACTGGGACACAGCTGAACCTGAACATGGCTTTCTGGGTGGGGACAGAGGTGCTGCCCCTCACTTCATCACTCCTGGAGCAGTGACTGCCCGTGGATGCAGGTGAAAGTGGCTGTGGGTGCAGGAGTGAGTGTGAGTGCGAGCAGGTGCCTGGGGTGCCCAGGATGATGTTCTCAACTCTTCTCCCTTCCCTGCAAATCCACCAGTGCCTCAGCAGAGCAGCCCCAAATTTCCAAGCATGCTGTGTGGCAGCACCCTGCACGGTGAGCTGCTGTCCCACCCTGCTCCCCTGGATCGGGGATGGGCAGGGGACTCTCCTGTCACTCCGCGGATCCACAGCAAAGACCCGCGTGTGCGAGGAGCCTCAGGGGTGTCCCAGGCCCGGCTGGGGGCAACCCTCGTGCACAGCAGCCCCGCATCCATGCATACTAAGTAAAGCAAGGAATACATAGATTTTGCCTATCTGCCGATCAAACGTGGAGATCTGCTCTGGTAAATGATGCATTAGATGCGGTGGCTGTATTTGTTGTGTGAGTTTTGAAAGGGTTCCGATAATCTGGAAGCGAGAGATAAGGAACACCATTTATTCAGCAGCACTTTGGAACCAATTTTCAACCCTGTTCAACCCCATTCTCCAGCAGCCTCCAGGAGCCCAGGAGATAAGGATTGGGCTATTCATTATCTTCACAAGGAACAAAGATTAGCTAGCAGAGATGAAAAATTACCCCTGGATAGTAATAATAAGGAAGCGAACCTGGAGAGCTGCTGAGCCTATATTCTCCTTGCTGCTGGTGCTGCTTCTTCTCTTTTAAAATTCTCTCTCTCTATTTTTTTTTCTAAATCAATATTGAAAAGGTTGGGTTTTTTCTCTCTTTTTTCTTTTTTTTTTTTTTTTTTTTTTTTTTTGGGGGAGGAATCTTCCCCCACTGTTTATCATATTTTTCAATATGATATGATTGTTACCGTGAAAGAGAGCAGAGCACGGTGCCCCTTCCTCCGAGATTTTCAGATGACATCTTTAGTACGAAAGCTTAACAAGAAAGAAAATATCCTTCTCTTCCAGCGGGCACGAGGGGAAAATCCCTACTCCCTGCCCTTCCGACCCCAGTGTCTCTGGTGGCACAAGGAGGGGTGACCCGGGCTGTCCCGGGACAGCGCGGCGAGGCTCGGGTGGGCACCGCTCCGGTCTCAGTCCCCCGAGCCCCCGGCTCGCACACCCCCGTCTGACCCCGCCTGGGGAAAAATCTGTAGCCTTCTAACCCCACTTTTCCCGTAGTTTTTCCGCCTGAGCGACAGTTCCTCGTTTTGGAGTCGTTCCGTGCGGGGCGATCCCAGGACGCGGCTGCCGGCAGCGTCTCCCTCTTCCTGGGCACAAGGGAAAAAAGAAGGGATATATGTATGTATGTATGTATGTATTTTTTAATACCACATTCTTTTGTATTTTTCCCCTGCATAAATCTGGTGATGTATCTTCTCTCAGAGGATGAAGGGTAATACAGGAGGAGTAATTAAAACACTTACTTTGGAAATGGGCTGCGTGGGGCTGATAAGAATTATCTGCCGCATATCAAGGACCCTTTTTCCCCCGAACCATATCACAAAGACAGACAGAAAATGCCAGCAGAATAGGATCCCCCCCCCCTTCTTTTCCCTGCTCACATTTTTACCTCCATTATGATGATAATTCCTCTCCCGCGAAACTTTTCTCCTTCCCTTCCCGAACCATATTTCGTTTCCCCACCTCCCGCAGGGCCGCCACCGGACGGTCCGGCCTTTGTTTCTGTATTAATATGGTTTTTCTGCAGCCTCGGGCCGGGGTCCCGGCCGTCCTCCTCTGGAGAATCGCGCCGCGCCCCGAGCCGGCCGGAGCGGCCCCCGGTGCCCGGCACCCCGCGCAGGCAGCGGGCGCGGGCGAGGGGACCCCGGCCCCGCACACACACCCGCGGGCAGGAAAACACCCGGCAGGTGAGCACTGCCGAGCCAGGGCTGGGCAGCGCAAACATTTCCGAAAACATTCGTTCTGGCTGGATTTCTCAGTGCTCTACGAAATACGTATTTTACCGTCTCTTTCCTAGCTATAACAACGACTCGTCGTGTAATATCTGCTTGTGCCTCTTCCAGCTTCTCCGCTGCCTCACTTAGGTGCAGGTGCATAGCCCGAAAGGCTGAATTTGGCAGGGAAAGGTGTGAGAAGAAACATGAGGTTATGCAAAAACCACGCTGGTCAATGGAAAAAAAAAAAAATCCAAGACTCCCAAAGCATTTCCTTCATTAGAGAGGGAAAGAAAATTAACACGACTAGGAGTAATTTATAGGAATAATTGATCCTACGAAGTGGCTCCCCCCAGCCCACCTTCCCTGGGATCAGAGGAAGAAGCGAGAGGCTCGGGAGAGGCTGGGGCTGCGGCGCCCGCCGAGCCGGAGCCCGGATTCCCAGCGCCTGGGATGTGAGTGCGTGCTGTTGGTATAATATCAATTCATTTAAAATATGAAAGTCAAGTCGCGTAGACTGTGACAGCAACCGTAACAAAAGGTGCAAGCAACAGACAATGTGATGTGCTTGTACAGATATTGTAATGATGCAAATGAAGTGGAGGGGACGAGCTGCCGTATTATGTACATAAATACACAGCGGCTCGCTGTGCCATCCGTGAATGCAGGAGAGTGAGAGAGAGAAGGGGAGGGAAAGAAGGGAGAGAGGAAAGGAGAGGGAGGGAGGAGGGAGGAAAGGAAGGGGGGAAGGAGGGAAGGGAGGAAAAAAAAAAGGCTCAGCTCGAAACTGCTGCCAGTTTTGAGCAGCGCGCACGGCGGCAGCCCCTCCGCTGGGCTGCGCGCACCCTCCGCCCGCGGCACCGGGGAGGCTCTGCCGGCCGGACCCCTCCCAGCCAGCGGAGCGGCCCCGGAGCAGAGAACTGGCGCTTCCCATGCACCGTACGGAGAAGTGAAAGAAAAACGAGGACAGGCGAGAGGCAAGGTAAGGCGCGGCGGCAGCGCGGCTCTGCGCGGCCCTGCCGGCACCAAGGTGCAGGTCCCGTAGCGGGAGCGCTTCTCTCGGGGCGGTTTTCCCCAGGGACAAATCTGGCAGGGTTTGTAAAGGACGAAAAAATGTCCCCGCTGCGGCAGGACCTCCCGGGCTGCCGCCTCCCAGCCGGCCGGGCTGAGCCCGGAGCCGTCGGCCCGGGGGCACCGCGGGGCTCCCCCGGCTCTGCCCGGCGGCGGGGCTCTCCCCGCTCCGCACCCCGCGGGGAGCGGGGCCGCCGGGCCGGGCTTGCATCTGAGGTTGCTTGTTTTGATTTTTTTTTTTTTCTTTTTCTTTCCTATTGTCACTGGGGTGATTATTTAAATCTCCATCTTGGAAAGTTGCATTTCACCCAGGGCGGCCAGGCAGAGATTTCCCGGAGACAGGGTGTGCAGAGAGCTCTGCGTCCCCTCCCCGCAGCTACATCCTATCTCCTCTCTTTGTTAGCAGATTTGGGCATTAAAAAAAAAAAAAAAAAAAAAAAGATGCGAGGTTTGTTCTGCCCCGAAAGCCGGCAGGGCCCGCCCCGCTCTCTCTGCCCTGCCTGCCGGGAGTCCTCCCGTCCCAGTCCCGTGCGGCAGCTTTACGGGGCTTTGCATGATTTAAAATTACCCAGGCACATCGGGGACACGGCCGCTCCTCTCCGCCGACTCTTTCACCCCTTCGCCTTTTTTTTTTTTTTTTCTTCTGTTTTTGTATGTGCAAAGTTCCCCTCTTTATCCTCCTTTTGCTTTGGGGTGCTCAGGCTGGAAGGCAAGAAAAAAAAATAAAGAGAAGCGTCCAGGAGCGAAGCCTGCCTGGATTTGATGCGATTTCAATAAGAAAAGCGATTTCAACAAGGGGGTGCGAGTCTCTCTCGCGGGGATTGTTCTTCCCCGACACACGGAGCATCTTTATTAAACGCAAATATTTTTTTGCTCGGAAGTCAAAGCTCCGGCCTGGCTCAGCCCCGCGGCTCGCAGGGGCACCGCCGCTGCCGGGAGTGAGTCGAGTCCCGTTCACCGTGCCGGGTCGGTCTCTCCCCAGCAGAGTTTTTGCCTAAGGAGAAACAAATCAAACCTGCGGGTCGGCGTCGTTCCTCCCTCCTACAACAGCTGCTCCCGAAATAACCTTGAAAGAAAAAAATATACATTAAATTTAAGAGAGATCCTGCAAACGAAATCTTTCCTGGCAGCTCCTGAAAAAAAAATATTATACCTTTATCTGGATTAAGCTGAGCGTGTGCAACCTCTCTCTTCCCCACGCACGCATTTCTCTTCGGGAACTTACACAAAAGGCGGTTTTGTGGGCAGGCTGGGGTCTGCTTGAGGCTTTTCCTCCCATTTATTTTGCAGCCTAGCGAGCCGGGGGGCTGCGGGCACCAGGCAAATTGCGGATAAAGCGCAGGTGAAGGCGCGTGCGGGAGCGTGTCGGGAGCGAGACTCGGACCGAGGGTTCCCACGGTGGGGTACATACCCCGCAGAAATCCTCTGCAGGATGGGGAGAGCGTATTTACAAAAACAAGCAAAAAATTAATTTTTCTATTATTTATTCCCCTAGTCGTATCTCTTGCGCTTTTTTTTTTCCCTATTTTTTTTTTTTTTCCTTAATACAGTTAAGTAAGGGTCTCGTGGTTACGAGGTAACTGTGCCACTTTATAACCCTATCAGGAGCCATTAATAAATGCTAGTAACACAGGACGGGGAGAAGAAAAGCAAAGTGGAGACAAGACCAGAGGGCAGAAAATACCCAGGGTTGATTTTTGTTTTTTTTTTTTTAGGCAGAAAGCAAGAACTTTCTCTCCCCTCAAAAATCAAGGAAATGTACCCGAGACGGGTGGGGGGCGGCTGGCAGGGAGCGACTGTCGGGGCTCCAACCTGCGGGAGCCGCTGGCAGAGCTGGCCGGTCCCCGAGCTGCGGCGGGGCGGGGGGCCGGGGCGGGACACCCACAAAAGGCACTCCCAGCCCCCTCCCCGCCGGCGAGCAGCCGCCGTCCCCAGCTCGCCCGGGGCTAGCACATAGCCAGCCGGCACCGACAGCGCCGCGGCCCCGAGCCGTGCTGAGCACTGAGCACTTCTCTCCCTCTTCTTTCTTCTGGCGGAGTTTTCCTGCCCTCCCTGCTCCGGTCTGTGGGTTGCACCTCGGGGAGGCGGCGGGGCAGTGCTGGGAGGTCTCGACCCCCAGGGCTCCGTTCACCCGGAGAGAGTGTGGCCCTCGGGGGCCGCCGGGGGCACCCCAGGAAGGGGCGTCTGGACGAGCGTGCCCTGGGGTCTGCGGGTTCTGCTCAGGTACAATTTTTCCCAGATCCAAACACTCAGAATGAAGAGGGAAAAAAAAAAAAAAAAAAAAAAGAGGAAGAATCCCCTCTCCGGACATGTAAATAAATGGTCCGTGTGCTGCGCCGGCTTATTTGTTTTCTGCCATCTCCTCTGCCCAAGAATAGGTGTCAACTCCACCACATGGCACTACTAACTGTTGCTAAAACATGTTGTCGTCTCCCCCCTCCCTTAGCGATATGACATCACTTGTCAATCAAATCAAAATAACCAGTTGTGCTTCCAGATCTGGGAAAGCTCCCTTAATAAAAGAGAAAAATAATTGCAAGAGCAATAATAAAAAAGAAAGTTAACAAAACGGAGCTCGTAGTGCCCGAGGGAAGAAGTGGGAAAGGAGGTGAAAGGGGGTTGGCAGGCGCGGGGTGAAGGAGTGGGACCCGGCCGGACCCTCTCCAGGGTAGCTTTGGCAGAAAATTGAGGGAAGAGCTGCTTAACCAGCCGTGTGAGCGGCGGGCTGCGGAGCGGAGCTAAGCTGCTCGACTCCAGCAGCCAGCGCAGTTCGCTGCTGCTCCCGGTGGGTGAATTAATTCAATTAAAAACCTCAGCCGTGCCGCCGGGGCGTTGAGCGGCCGTGACGAGAGCCGGCACTCGGTCCGCTAGACCCAGGCAGCGGGGACGGGACACGTCAGGAATTAAAAAAAAAAAAATTAAAAAATATAAAATAGAACAAAATAAACCAACATACTGCGAGCCGGCCGGCTAGGAAGTCTCCTAGCTCAGCCAGTCTCTCAGCAGAAATCTTTCATCCCTGCTGGAGGGGTCATTTATTTTACAAAGGGCTTTAATGGGAGGAGTTGCAGCAGGAGAGAGGAGGGTGCGAGGAGAGGCGCCGGCCGCAGGAGGAGAGCACCCGGCGGCGGGGTGCTGGTAGCCGGACCCGCGGCCCGGAGGTGGGGCGGGCGCCGGGGAACCGGTCCCGAGGCGGCGCGGCCCGAGCCGCCGCCACCCGCTCGCCGCTTTTGTTTTCCTTCGCCTGCCGGGCCTCGGGTAACCCGAGACGGGGGCTTCAGGGAGCCCTGGCCGGGCAGCGCCGGGGTCTGCCTCGCCATAAATCAAGCCGACTGATTAATCTTTACAATTTGTCTTTTAAAACAAAGACGAACGAATTATCAGCTCGTTAACTGCGATTTTATCACCTGCCTAAAACAAACAGCCCACCCCATTCCTCCCCCAAAAATCCCCCCAAAATCGGTCCCCGTGCTGATGGCAGGACGGCAGTAATTAAAACATCCAAATTAATTAATAAGCATGTAGCGAGCAGCTGGATTCCGCTGGCGGTAGGGAGCGGGAGCTGGCGAGGCCCGGGCGATCCCGGCTGACCGCCGCCCTGCTCCAGCGGCCGGGACTCTCCGGGCACGGCTCACCCCCGCCCCGGCCGCCTCCAGCCGTGGGTGGAACGAGGCATCGAGGGGATCTACCTGCAACGGCCCCAGTCTATTTTATAATCACCTTCCTTTCAAAACATTAAAAAAATCCATTTTCGGGTAATACTTGGGTGTTTTTTGTGCATGTAGAAAGAAATCTCTTCGGAGGGAGAAGCCGGATTTTTGGAAAGCTATCTTGGTTTTCTCTCTGCCTTTTAACTTTCCCTTTTTATTTATTTATTTTTTATTTTTATTTTTTTTTTTTAATTTTTGCTTTGTTTCCCTTTCCTTCCGGGCACCACCGGACTAAGACTCCCAGGCACGCTCTGCAGAGCGGGGGCATTTACCCTCCCGAACCCCGGCTCTTCTCCCACCAAGCCCGGCCCAGTGCCCGTCCCCGGCCTGCCCGGCCCAACCAGCCTGTCCCGGGAGAAGCCGGCTCCACCGCCCCTTCCGCGCCCGGCAGCCGCCGCAGGAGCAGCTGCCCGGCCCCGCCGCTGGCGACCCCCCCGCAGCGGCAGGAGGGGGCGAGGGGCGCCGCGGTCCCGGCGCCACCGCGCAGCCCCGAGGTCAGGGGGCCGGGAGGAGCGGGACACCCGGGCTTTGGGTGGAGGAGGCGTCAGAGGAGACCGTGAGGAGGGGGAGGTGGGGGGAAGGGTAATCGCCTCCCCCTGTCCCAACCTTTAGCTGCCCCGGCACGGCCCCGGCTCGCCCGCCCCGCCGAGCTGAGCTGTGGGTTCCCCCCGGGGGGCTGCGTTGAGGGTCTCTCGGGGGATGGTAACAGGGGGACAACGAATGACGGTGGGGGAATAGTAAGAGAGGGAGCCCCATGTCGTTCCGACCAAACGTGCTCCGCAGCGAGGAAAAGGAGTCTTATTATTATTACTGTCATTATTATTACTATTATTATTATTATTATTGTCATTATTATTTTTAAAAAGTTCATTTCCTGGCGAATTTGGCAGTGACGGGTGACGTCAGAGCCCCGGCGTCGTAGTGACTGGGGCGGTCGGGCCGGGGGAGGCCGGCTCCAGCTCCCAACCCCCGGCTCTGCCCGCGGCGGGGCGGCCCGGGGCAGCAGCCGCAGCAGCATCCTCGGGGCCGCCCGCTCTCTCCCCGCAGCCCCGGTGGGGCCCGGTGCGAGCCCGCACGGCCCCGGCCGCCCCGCGCCCCCTGCCCCGGCCGCGCCGTCGGGCTGGAGCCGCGGCCGCTGCCCGGCGAGCCGAGGGGCTGCTCCCCGCCGCCCCCGCCCCAATCCCGGGCAGGGACAGCGTCCTCGCCCCGCGCCCAGCTGCGAGGGTTGAAGGATTGCAATCAGGGTTTCCCTTTTTCCCCGAAAGCAGCGGTTGAGGAACGGGACAGGAGCGCCTGGGAAACGGGACCTGCAGCAAAGCCCGGCCGCGCTCCGGGGAGTTGTTTGTGCCTTTCCCATTATTATTATTTTCCGCCCCAAAGGCGGACCGGTTTATCCGCACCTTCGCGGGTGGCAAAGCCAGACCGGCGCCCCGGCTGCTGCCGCTGAACTGCACCACAAACTCCGCAGAAAACGCCTGTTGATTCGGGATGCACCTCCGCTCCCCTCCCCAAAGCACACGAGTACTTGCAAAAATTAAATCTGTGATGTTTGGTTTTTGTTATTAATTATTTGAAGTAAAAAAAAAGTGAGATAGGGGGGAAAAAAGTGTTATCGATGCCGCAGCGCCCCACCGGGAAGGCTGTTCCCCGTCCCAGCGTCCTTCTGCCCCGGCCCGGCTCGGCTCGGCTCGGCTCCCCGGGCCCAGGGTCGCCAGCCAACCCCGGCCCGGGTCCGGCCCGAGCACTACGGGCCGGGGAGCGGGCAGGGTCCGTTCCTGCCCTGCAGCCGGCTCGGCGCGGCGCCGCTGCCCGGGCCCAGCTCGTCCCGTCGGTCTCCGGAGTCGCCTCGGAGCCTCGCAATTATTTGTTTTTAATTATTTTTTCCCGATCCAGACAGTTATTTCAAACTAATGTGACCAGGCTGATGTTCGTCCCGCTCCCGGCTGCGCGCCGCTGTGCCTGATTTAAGGGATTTTAGCATCTTTATCTCCCCGGTGCCAGTTTCCAGCCCCGGGCATCCCGGCGGCGGCGCTGAAAGTCGCAGCTTGGCGGCGGGGCAGCACCCGGCGGAGCCAGCCCCATCGCCGAGCCCTTCCCGCACTCCATCTTCGCTCACCCCCCCCTCCCCACTCCGCATCCCCGCACTCCCCGGCGGGACCCCCTCTATCCTGCCATCCCCGCCCCGCAGGGGCGTGCAGCGCCCGGCGGGGAAAGCCCCCACGGCGCTGCCGGGCGAGATGCTGCAAGCAGGAGAAGGGGGGCGGAGGAGGGGGTCTGCCGCTCTCCCCCCACCCCCCCGGGCCGGCTCCGTTTGGGGCCGGGGGTGCGGTTGGGGGCGGTGTGGGGCGGCGGGATTGGCTGGCCCGGCCGCCGGCCCTGCGCGCCCCGGCCCGTCTGCGGCGCCGCGGCCAGCTGGCGCCAGCGCTCATATAGGATGCGCGGGGATGGGACCGAGTCGGCCAGAGCAGCGGCTTTGCCATCTGAGTAACACCCTCCATCCAACCTCCTCTGCTCCTCCCGCGCTCGCTCTGCTTTTCCCCCCTCCTCTCCCTCTTCGCTTTTTAAATTCCCCCTCCGTTCTCCCCCTCGTCACTGCACTCGCGTCCTCCACGCCGGCACTCATCGCCACCCAGCCTCCCGCGCCGGGTAAGTGTGGGGCGCGGGGGGGTCGCCGCGCCGCTGCCAGGGCGCACTCGCTGCTTTCTCTAAACACCCTTCTCTCCACGCTTCTTCTCTACCCCTCCCTATTTCTCCCCCTTCTTTTCCTTTTGTGTCAGTTGGAGTTCTTGGTAGAACTACGCTGTATTAGTTCTGCCGTTCTTCCTTTTTCACCCCGCTTTTGAAGCCAGCTGGAAAAACTCCTATTGACGTTTCTAGCGAGGGAGGGGGGAATGAAGCTTTTTCCTTTTTTTCCTTTTTTTCTTTTCTTTTTGCCTCCTTTTTGCCTTTTTGCTTTTAGTTAAGAGTTTGAAATGGATCTCTGTTTATTTTGTGGGGCAATGAGCACGGAGAGAGCAAGGCAAGGAGTTTTGGGGACAGGATATTTTTGGAAGGGAGGAGGGGCTCTACTTCCCCCTCCCCATCCATGTACCTCCGGGAAAAGAAGCCGGCCGGGAGCCGGCCCGTCGAGCAGCGCACCCAGGGCTGCCCAGCTGCTAAACCCTCCCGTGTCTCCCTACAGGTGCTGCCCTGGCGCTTCCCCGGACCTGCCTCCGCTACCCCCCTGTTGACAGAGGGACACGCTGACTTCAGGGGTCCTCTCCCACGCCTCAGAGGGCGCGCTCCAGTCACTCGGCGGTTTTCTTTCTAAGAAAAGCCACTCCAAGCTCTCAAAACCCACCAGGCAGCGTCTAAAGCAACCCCCCGAGCAGCACTCCCCGCCCCCACCGAGCGCCGCTCGCTCCTGGCCTGGGGGTGGGCGAGAGGGGAGGCCCAAGGCCATGGAGGTGGCCACGGATCAGCCTCGCTGGATGGCTCACCACGCCGTGCTCAACGGGCAGCACCCCGACAGCCACCACCCCGGGCTGGCTCACAACTACATGGAACCAGCGCAGCTCCTACCTCCGGATGAAGTCGACGTCTTCTTCAACCACCTGGACTCCCAGGGCAACCCTTACTACGCCAATTCCGCCCATGCCCGGGCCAGGGTCTCCTACAGCCAGGCACACGGTAAATGAGCACCCCGGCCCCTTCCCCGCCGTCTCGGCAGCGCTCCGGGCCCCTCCGTGCGAGCTGCGCTTGTCCTGCGCGGGGATGAGAAGTTTCGCTCCGGGCCGCTTCGGTGTGTCGGAGCCGGGGAAAAGGAGATCGAAAACAGGATAGACAGGCAGGCACGGGTGGATTTTAACCCTAGGGATAACCAAGGACTAGCGGAGAGGAGGGAAAGAAAGGGGGGAGGTGAGAGAGGAAGGGGAAACAGTGTGCGCACGGGCCAAAAACCTTCTCAGACACGGCTACTTCCCGGATGCAAAATACAAACCGATTCAAGCCGGCCATGGATTTATTTGGTGGTGTTTTTAGGAACTGAAGAGAGCGCGTTACGGCAGCTCAGAAAGATAAAGCAGAAAGGGGTTTGCTTGCATTTTCCCAGGAATGGGGTGTGGGAGGAAAGGGATTGCCTGAGTTCCCCTTGCTCCTTCTGGCCGGGCTGGCTGGTATGTCCCTCAGATGGGACAGGGTGAAGGCGCCTCTGCACCAGCCTGGCTGCTCTTCCCCGGGTTGTGAAGCCTCTTCTGTGGCCGCCTGTCCTCTGGCTGTCCACAGACCGAGGAGCTGCCCAACCCCGGGGAGCTGGGGTCTTCCCCGAACCACTCCGGGCTGAGCCGCCCCACACTGACCCCAAACGCTCTTGTGTTTCTACAGCCCGCCTGACCGGGAGTCAAATGTGCCGGCCTCACCTTATCCACAGCCCCGGGATCCCTTGGCTGGACAGCAGCAAGGCGGCACTGTCTGCCCATCACCACAACCCCTGGACCGTCAGCCCCTTCACCAAGACACCCCTTCACCCCTCGGCGGCCGGAGCGCCTGGGGCCATCTCGGTGTACCCGGGCAGCAGCACCTCCAGCACCGCCTCCGTGTCTTCGCTCACCCCGGCCTCGCACTCCGGCTCTCACCTCTTCGGTTTCCCCCCGACCCCTCCCAAGGAAGTGTCCCCAGACCCCAACTCCACCAGCGCCGCCTCCCCTTCTTCCTCCGCCGGGGCTCGGCAGGAGGACAAAGACAGCATCAAGTACCAAGTGTCGCTGTCGGAGGGCATGAAGATGGAGAGCGCCAGCCCGCTCAGAAGCAGCCTCACCAGCATGGGGGCCCAGCCCTCCACCCACCACCCCATCCCCACCTACCCCTCCTACGTGCCGGCGGCCCACGACTACAGCAGCAGCCTCTTCCACCCGGGCAGCTTTCTGGGGGGCCCCGCGTCCAGCTTCACCCCCAAGCCGCGGAGCAAGGCCAGGTCCTGTTCGGGTAAGTGTGGCAGCCCGTGGCCTCCCCGCCGCGTCCCGGGGCTTCGTGCGGGTGCTGGGTGGCTGCGCTGGCTGTTGGGGTGAGGGTGCGGGCTGCTGCGAGGCTGGGTGCTTGTGTTGGCCCTCTTCGGGACAGAGGGACAGGTGACTGCTTGGTTCTGCTTTTCTGGGTTTTTAAAAGTAGGAGATGGTGTTTGGACTGGGCTCCTGTGGGTGCCAATGCATCCAGGCACTGGCCACAGGGCACTCGAAGGGGCCGCGGGGTACGGGACCAGGGCAGTCTGAGCCAGCAGACCGCGTTGTACAAAGAGGGATTTATACGGAGAAAGAAACCCGAACCCTTCTCATCGGAGAAAAGCAGGCCTCAGGCTCCCGAGGGGCTCAGGCTCGACCCTGCTCCCTCAAGCCAGGGAAACTCCCATGGATGACACATGGGGGCTTTCCAGAATAGGTATTTCTGCCTCCATGATTTCCACGTCTCTCCATTACCACCACCCAAAGCCCCAGTGCAAGATGAAAGCGAAACCTCCCTGGCCTGTCCCCTTCAGATCGCAAAGGGCCTTTTTCCCTTCGCATTTTACAAGAGCAAAAGTTCAAATATAGTTTACATACCAGTGCAAAAGACTAAGGTGTCTAGTAATTGCTAACTTACTCCAGCCTAACTTTAACTAGAAAATACTCCTCCCCGTTTTTTTTTTTAAACCCTGAATCAGACATATCTCTGCTTCCAAAGGACTGTCTGCAGACCTTTCCCATGTTCACAGCCCTTCCTTGCATTTTTCTATAAGCGCAGTCTTAAATCTGTAAATCAGGCAATGAACAAAGTTTTGACCCCACTTTGAAATCACAGAAGTTATAGAGCTAGACACAAATTATGAGAATTTATGTAATTCTACTGACCTTCTTGGTTTAATATTCTCATCCATGGAAAGAAATTAACTGCAATATATTGGGGCTGAATTTGGACAACCCTTTAAAAATAAATGGCCCTATAGGCATTTGCATATGTATTCCATTGAACATATTTGCTTATGAATACACTTCATGTTTTTATTTAAGTAGACAATAATTTAGAAATGTGATCTCTATGAGTTTTGCAACAAAAATACCAGCTATTTTACAAGCTCATCAGTACTGTTTCAAATGATTCCTCGGAGGGGAAAAATACATTCTTTCTCTGCCTTTACTTCCAGGCAGTTGCTACTATGTGTATGCATTTTTCGGTAGTGCATAGAAGAGAAACTACAGGCAATGGGTAGCCCAAACCTCCTGATTTTGGAAGCTAGTTCAAGATCCAGGTCTCTAATGACAGAGGGATCCCGAGTAGCTTTTAAAAAGACAGTTGTCTCATAGCTGCCGATGATTTTTAGATTGGGGAAGCAAGGACCTTTCTTCTTTTGTTTTACGGTTGCTTTTTTTTTTTTTTCTTCCCTCTGTAAGGGAGCTCCCAGTGCAAGGAACTGGGGAAAGTTCGTGACCACTCAGTGTTTTCGTAGGAAAACTAAGACTCACGACAGGACGACTCCTGCAGCTTCCTGCCCTAGGAGGGACAAAAGCTACAAATGCAGTGCCGCAGAGCTCCCCTCATTTCTCACTCTAGACTGTGTTGTTTAAAACCTACCCACTCCCTAGATTAAAGCAGACACAAGCCCCGCTGAACTCAACATGGCCTGCTTCAGTTATTAGCAAAAAGAATTTCCTTTCCAGTTAAATACTGTAGGATTTGCATGAACGGTATTAAGAGAGATTTCTATATTAAGCAGACGTGCCCTCAAACCATCCAAGGCAAATGAACTTTTAGCAGGAAGCTTTCTGATGCAAAAACAGATATCTAGGAGTTACATGTTGTGTTTTATTTAATGCAGCCATTCTACAGTACCATGTTTACGACATTGTACTAAAACTAATAATGAAGGTAAACTGCTCTGTACCAAATGCAAACTGGATTTTTGAAAAAATCACAGAAACAGAAAAGCACTCAAGCCTTTTTTTTTTTTTTAATTTTTTACAGTCACGTCCAGTGAAACTGAACTTTCTCAAAGAACAGCTTTAACAGCATTTTTATGCCCTTAGAACAAAAATCATAACTGAGACCTTGCTATTCTGTATCCATTCCCAGTCTGCTCGACTCTACTTTCTCATACAGTAGCATTTGCAACAAAAAAGAAAGTGTGGAATTGGAGGTCTTTTTGCTTAGATTTATTTCTAGAAAACCTCTTTCTTTCTCTCTTTAAGGTGTTGTGTGTTTGCAGGTGTGTGTGTTTGTGCACGTGCATGGGTGTTTTTGTGGCAGGGGAACACAGGATTTCACCACCGGAGTGCAATAGATCCGGGAGGGGAGTGGTGCCCAGTGAAGACTGAGGGAGCTCTCCTTGCTGGAACGATAACTTCCATCTGACACAATAAGAGTGTCACTCTTTCTCACTTTGCAGAGAGTGCTGCCTATTCCTGATCATGGCATTAAATACTGGAGCCTTGGAGTTCTTAAAACACTGAGCTCCTTGCTTGCCTGTACTGTAGATGTCACTGCTGTCTGGTTGTGCTTAATTAATAGATTTAATACACTGTTTTTACTTCTGAAAAATATATAAAGGACAATGCAAAAAGACTTTGTGATTTTGTTTTTAAATAAAGAAACCTGTTTTTTTTTGTGTTTCCATTTAGAAGGCAGGGAGTGTGTGAACTGTGGAGCCACTGCTACCCCTCTCTGGAGAAGAGACGGCACCGGGCATTACCTGTGTAACGCCTGCGGGCTCTACCACAAAATGAACGGCCAAAACCGACCTCTCATTAAACCTAAGCGAAGGCTGGTAGGTGTCTTTATTTCTCCTGTGTTGGGGATAAATAAGGCAACGGGACCACACACAGGCACAAGTCAGTCGTGCCTGCTCTCTGCTCAGCCCCTGCGTGGAGCCGAGCTGTACTGTACACGGGGGTCAGTCACGGCGAGGTCACTGCCGTGCCTCGGGGCACATCTCCCCCTCCGCCCCCATCCCGGCAGGACCACCGAGCCTGCTCTGTCCCCAGCCTCCCTGCCGCTCACAATGCGTGCGGGATATCTGTGTCCTTCTCCCCCGTCTGTCCTCAGATGACAGCTTTTAATTTAATTCCTCGTTTACTCGGCCTCTCGGGACCGTTTGGGCACACACTGGGAGCGAAAGGGTTATGAGCATGAATGTCCTCCACCATGTACTAAAAAAAAGTTCCAGCTTCAGAAAAGCAAAACAAATCAGATGAGTCAAAGCTACTACTCCCTACTTGAAAATTATTTGTATAAAAGCCATGAAGTAATTTTCACTCTTATATTCTCTGGCAATATTAATATTGGTTCCCTCCCCAGACAATCCCCTACTGTTAAAAAAAAAAAATCCTATTATTTTTCCATGGAGTCACCTATACTTTGTATTTTCATTTGACTGATGAAAAAAAAAAGTCCTTTCTAAGCTCCTGGTAGTAGTTTCCTATCCGGATATCTGTACGTTAAAGATAATGAAACTTTGTGTATCTGTTTCCTGACTCTAAAAGCTTTAGAGAGTTTCTATAGGCAAGCCTTGCCAGTCATGCTTGCTGTTTTGAAATTTCTAATACACTCTACTCCGCAAATAATGCGTAAAATGCTAAGAATAATAAATATATTTTTTGGAGCTTTGTGATTTATGGTGCCTAAGTCTCCTAGCTATTCGTTTGCAAATATCAATGAGGTTTAGAGAGCAGAAAATTGGCATTACTGTTCTACCGCTGGGATGGGATATAGAAGATTTCTGCCCTGAGTCAGTATTTCAGCTATGCAAGCTTCTTAATGACTTGCCTTCTAAAGTGACTGACATATAGAAAAATGTTAAGACAACAGTGTAACATTATCGTCTCTCAAGCTCAAGTGCTTTCCAGACTGAATGGGACAGGCCATAGAGTTAAGCAGCATAGCTGAGTATCAGTAAGCCATCTCAAATATGCAAACATAGGTCTCCACCTTCAGTGTGTTGGGAGACTGTTATACTTAGCTCACTGTGCCGGGTTTGGGGGGTTCTAGAGAGGTTTTCTTTTAGCGTTTAGTTGTTTAAATGTTTTGTTTTGTTTTAATTGATTTACAGCTTTGTTTATTGCCCCTTTTTCCACTGTAGTTTGCTTGTTTGCAAGGGAGAGGAGGTGGCCATCTTTGGGAATTTGTTCATCTGCCATGCAATAGCAAAGTGATCGTATTAATAATGTCAGCATTTGGATGTCTGGCATTAATTGTGTTTGGGTTGCATGAGTGCATTTGCAGTAGGGGGTACCCCTTCTTTCTGCCTTTGGCCTGCTCTCACAGGCGAGTAAGGCACCAAAATATACGAGTCTCCGAGGGCCTGATTTTTGCCTAGAGCTGCTGAACCGTCCATCAGCTTTGGGAAAGTTACAGAGGGCCATGGCATAAATCAGGAGCAAGTGAGAACAGAACCCTGTGCTCCTCTTTGGTGAGGGGGCCGAGCTGTGCTTCCAGCGGCGCCTGCTCCCCACTAGGGCTGGCAGGCAGGGAAGCACACCGAGTTCTCTGGGAATCCCACTGCCCTAGGACTGGCTCTGTGCTCACAGGGATGTCCTGTGCATTACTGTGAGCTTTGCTGCTGCTTAACCCCATGGCTCTCCATGGCTAATTGCAGAAATATCCAGGGAGCCAGGGCCCCAGGGAATGACCACGACTGATATGCTTTAGGAAGTAAACTCCAATTTAAGAAAATACTGAGTCCTCAGCATTAATTCAGTAGCACAAAATGGACTTGGTATTTCGACCAGGACTGAAGGTTTCTAATACAGAATAGTTTCCCAAAACACAGGGTGCAGTTAGTCTGTCCATGATACTTTATAAGTCACTGTCTATGCACAAAGGATGCTTTATTGTGGTCTGCTAGACAAGGGCCTGTCCAGGAATCACGGTCGCCTGTTATTCTACTTTTCCTGTTCTTTTGGGAGGTGGGTGAATGTTTGGGCTTTTTTCTTTCCCCTCACCTTGGTTTCAGCAGAACAATAGTTTTAGGAAAGGGTGGTGAATTTTTGGTGGTTTTGTTTAATTTTAAGACAGTTGTTTAAAGGCTTGGCAGCCAAGGAACTAAGTAGGGACAGAGGCGGCAGACCGGGGTCAGTAGAATCTCCCTTCAAGGCATGAAATTTGGTTTGCTAAATATTTAAAGAAAGTTGGAGCCGGTTTTGTTTTCTCCTTTTCACTTGTAAATGCAAACTGAATTGTCAGTGATGGCTCTGATAAATACTGCACCCAGCTAAGTAATGTGGTTAATTTTCTTTTGTGCCCATCTTTCAAGGGCCAGAGTAGGGGTAAAAATCACATTCTTAAAGATTCCCAGTTTTCAAGCCCCATCCCAACAGTGGCACAGACTAAACTCATTAATGAAAAAGAAAAAGGCAAGTTCATTTTCTTGGTGCATTTTAATATCCCGCAAAGGGAAAATTTGAAAAAGTCAAGATTATTTTTCACCTCTCTAAAATTTTTATTTGTGGAATTGGAGATTTATTGTTTCTCTCCTTACTTCCTTTGCACACAGAGTGCCATGGGTCTTGAAAGTTTGCATAGGAGAATATTTAAATTTAAACAAAACCATAACGTCCATAAAACCGAAAACTGACAGCGGCTTTCCTCCAGCACTGATACTCTGCAAAATCTTAGTAACGAGTTCTCCCCAAACTAAACATTGAGTCCAGTTTGACCTTTCTTATGATCTCCTTCCACCTGGTGATACATTTTAATTTTCTTTTTCTTTTGGTTAGTCAGCGGCCAGGAGAGCAGGGACTTGTTGTGCCAACTGTCAGACAACCACCACGACCTTATGGCGACGCAATGCAAACGGGGACCCGGTTTGTAATGCCTGCGGACTCTACTATAAACTGCACAATGTGAGTATTTACTCATCTCATGTGTCGCTGCTTGCCTGGTGTGGATTGATGTCTTAACTGCATGGTGTACACTAGGCTTTTATTGGTTTCAGGGGTTTGGTTGTTGTTTTATTCCTTCCCCGTCTCTAAGGTTCCCCTGGGAAGTGACAGCCGTTCTTTGTCAGCATAGTGATGCTAAGTTCAGTGACATTACAATGTATTAGCTTGGCTTCTAACGCTTGGGTAAAGCAGGCAAAATAGAGCTGCCACACTTGGTTTTAACTAAGTGGGTTTTGTGTGCTGTTTCCCTCCAGAAACAGAGGCCATTTGGGATGGGCTCTGTGCAAAAATTAATCCTGATGGGCTATCTTAATTTTGACTTATTTTTGTAAAAAAACAATTGTATCTAAGGCTTTGTTGTATTCTTTTAAAATTTTTTTTAAAATAATTAATCCTAAGCAGGAGCACTTGATACGTTGGAACGTTATTACACTGTAGGTAACACAGGTTACTGGTACAAGATTGCTCATGTCTCAGGACTGAATTTGGGTCACCATGTGCCTCCCAGTTTGATCTTCTATTAGGAAATTAATGAGGACTGGGGTAAGCCTACAGGAAAGAGACTCATCAGCTGCCAAATTCAGTTCAATTTGTTTTTCATGTCTAGGGGTTTTTTTGTGTGTGGTTTTATTAAACAAATCAATATAAACAAGTTCTGCAGAGAGAAACACCATTTTTTTTGGCCAGAAAAAGGTCTCCATCCAGGAAAAACACATGGGGGCTGTCCAAATATTTTCATTTTTGCACAATAAGGTCATTTTGTCTGCATGAGCCTGATTTTCTCATTTCTTGCAGGTGAACAGGCCTCTGACCATGAAAAAGGAAGGAATTCAGACCAGGAATAGGAAAATGTCCAACAAATCAAAGAAAAGCAAGAAAGGCTCTGAGTGTTTTGAGGAACTGTCCAAGTGCATGCAGGAGAAGTCGTCTCCCTTCAGCGCCGCTGCCCTTGCCAGTCACATGGCACCCATGGGGCATTTGCCCCCTTTCAGCCACTCTGGACACATCCTACCAACACCTACCCCCATCCACCCATCTTCCAGCATCTCATTTGGACACCCACACCCATCCAGCATGGTTACAGCCATGGGATAAAACCTGCTGACCAAGAGACCCATCCAGATATTAAGAACATGGGACTTTGCCTACAATGACACCAAGTAAGAAAATGTTCTGCCAAGAGGAGAATGTAGGGATGGCAAAAGGAGACATTTGCTCCCATGTGGTTTTAACTCCTAAAGCTGGATTAAAACCTTGCAAATGATGGGTCTTCTGCAGAAATGTGTAGTGGTGCCTGTAATGCACTTTGCCCCCTCAGGTATTAGTAAAAAGAACTCACCTGTTCGATACTTAATGGTCCAGCAGGAAGCAAAAGATGGCAGAAGCTGAAGGAGAAGTTTTGGAACTGGCTTTCCTTTCTCTCTTTGTTATTACTGTGAATATTGTAAAGAGATATAAGCAGCCTCCCAGGATGGAATTGGCTCAACTGAAAGCCAGACATGCTGGATTTCTATTGCGGACTTTGTTTGGGATAGGGGAAAAAAAAGAAGAAAAAAAGCCAAAAAAAAAAAAAAAAAAAAAAAAAAAAAAAGAAAAAAAAAGGAAAAAAAAAAAGAAAGAAAAGGGCATCTTTATTAAACTGTAATTTTTAAAATCAGACACAAAGTCATATTTATTTTGTTTTCCACAAAAAGCCTCAACCCCTCTGACTGCATGTTTTTGTGCTGTCATTTGCAATGGCTATCCTGTAAGAAAAGCTGCCTTCAAAACAAGCAGAGGGGAAATGTACTCAACAGCCCTTTTGGATTGGCTCCATCTATCTTCCATACCAAAGTTACTAGGAAGGGGGAAAAGATTGCGAGGGCGAGGAACAAAGCAAAAATGTAGCCGTAATATGGGATTTTAATATGCCCAAGATGGTGATTATTTTGTCACAATTCTTTCATTCTTCTCCCTAACATGAAAGATTTATTTTTAAAAAGAGCCCCTCTCCCCACCACCCTACGGTTCCTCAAACCAGACAACCTAGGTCAGACAAACTGTTGGGGAAAAAACTTTGGGGAAGGCAACCTTGCACTAGCAAGGGGTGATAGCTGCAACACGATTTTGGTAAATGCTTGTAAAAGTTCTAGCACAGCCAAAACTATAACGGGGCATGAAAACCATCCTGCTTGCAGACTTCAGAGGTTGAAGCATTTTGTTCTGTTGTGTTGGCAGCTGTCGCTTAAAAATGCAGATTAGCTGCTTGGGTAAACTTTGGGCAGTGTGGCCACCACATCCACAGGCAGTGTGCTGTCTCAGGCATCCAGGCCCCCATGGACTGCACTGGGAGGAAGGGCAGAAATGAGGCTGAGATCACTGGAGAGGGGAAAACAGACAATCAGTTTGAGCTTCACACATCCGTCAAATCCCAGACACAGAGACAGCTGAGGGAAAGCATCGTTCTAAGGGGAACGTCTGTTTTCCATAGTGGATTTTATATGAAAAAAAAAAAAAAAGAACAAAAAAAAATGAACTAAAATCTCCCATTATTAAACCTTATTGTACGTAAATGACCGAAAACAAAGCTATTGCCAATGTGAAGTGTATTCTATTGATTGTTATGATCTGATGCCTCTCGTGAACACAAGCTCCAGTATAACATACAGTGTACATATTTAGGTATACTTCTGATGAAAATGCCCCAATGAACAGAGGGGTTTGATAATGTAAACCACGTAAGCTTAACTCTGTGACAAGCTTTTTATTTTATTTTTTTAAATTTTAACTATTTTGTTGTTGGGTTTTCTTTTTTTTTTTTTTTTTTTTTGATCAAGCCAAATTGTATCTTTACTGCAAAAGTCCTGCTTTAAAGAAAAAAACAGAATGAAACAAAAAATGGATGTATGTAAATTTTTTTAAAACCTGTAATTTTAGTATTTTATAATTAAGAACCAAGCAGCCATGAAAATCCTGCTTTCCTCCTTTTTTTTTGGTCTGCGTAGGCATATAGGTGCACTTTGTAAAGAAGTGGAAATAAATGGGAAACTAAATTGGTTGGGAGAAATCATAAGAATTTTTAATCTACTGAGGTAAAAAATTAGGTCCTTTTTATTTTTTACCTTTTACAATGGTACAGTTGTACATTATTTGTACCCAACTCAAATTTCTGTAGGATTTGGGCAGAGGGGAAGGGATGTGGGTGAAAGACAGGGATTACTGATACAGTTGACAAAGTGCAATATATTGTCAGTCACTGCAGCATAGACAATGGCAGTTGAGGTTTAAATTATTTTGTACTTGTATCAGCATAAAAAAATTCTTCAGTATTTTCTGTTTTTATTTTAATTTTTATTTTGCTTATTTTTGGATTAGTGAACTAAATTATTGTTAATTATGTACAACATGTTTATATATTGTCTGTAAAAAGTGTATGCTTTCCTCATATTCCTTCAAGGTGAATATTGCTAAGAATAATAAATACCTTTTTTTGTGAAACTACCTGTGCCCTGCTTCATGTCATAAAAGCTGCTTTTAGTAGGGAGAGAGGAAAAACTATCATCATTGTTGCCAGCAGAATTATTAGCTTATACTTTATGCAGAGCAGTCTACTGATATTTTGAAAACCTAACAGGGTAGGACAAAAAATAGTTAAAGAATGATTTAGTATTAGAAGCACAGGTACAAAAGCTCATTCTCCAGTGTTGTTTTGGGGTGATGAGGTCATGCAGTTAAGTGTGCACAAGTTTCTAAACTAGTTTAAATTTTGAGGCAGCAGCCACATTGTAGCTGATGAACTGTGGTTTCTTTTGATTTTTTTTTTTTTTTTTGGTGTTAATTCCTTTATTAAAGTGTTTGGAGAAACACTTTTACATCTATAACACATTTTAAAAAGAACTGTAAATGTAGAAAAGTGGCCAGCTGCTTAATGGATTTCAGGGCAGGAGCTGTATTAGACCAGGGAAAGTTCTCCAAAAGAACACTCCACCTAGAAACCTGTTTCTTGCCATTTGTCATTATCAGTGGTGTGAAGGGAGCAAGGGGGATGGCCAGCCTGGAGCTGCCCAGTGCTTCTCTGGGAACGAGGGCTCCTGGGTTCAGGGAGGCTGTGCACATGGACAAGCAGATCTTCCATGACCAAAACTCTGCAGCTACTTTCATCACACAGTTGAGTTTGACCCACACAAGGAACCCCTTGGGGCCTTACAAAGTGAAGCAAAGTTTTGCAAAGTCACCCTGTCATGTGTAGGGGTGGGTGGGCACTGCTCCTGCTGCAACAAAATTTCAAGAAAACTGCTAAGGAATTTTGGGTTTCCTCCTTTGACCCCCTTTGGAAAACAGCTTGGGGACAACTCTTTACTCATTAAGGAAAAAAAAAATAACCTGGGTTCCTTTTTCAGAGTGTGTGTGTGCAAATTCCAGCCCTTTCTAGCAGTGCTTCTCTTTCCCCTGCAGCCTCCTGCCCAGCCCTGGTTGCAGCCCTGCCTGGGAATACCACAGAGTCGCAGCAGCTCTCCATGTGCTGAAGGAAGAACATGCAACTGGGACAAGGCCTTCCTGCATCATTTCAGACGAGTTAATCATCTCTCTAACTTGTTCAGCAAGGCTTAGTGCAAACACCCATTAAAAAAAAAAAAAAAAAAAAAAAAAAAAAAAAAGGAGGCAGTTTATAGCATACTGTGCAAGCTTCATTTAAAAAGAAATATGTTCTTTTTCAGGCAGGTTTAAAACAGGATTATAACTAAACTCAGTCTCTCTCCCTCCATCTTTGAATAGCTGAGAAAGAAGAACTAGCAACATCTCTTTAAAATATGGAATAATCAAATTGTTTGCTCTGGTTGCACAGTACACACTCCATTCAGGTTGTGATGGTGGCTTACCTGGGGGCTGCCTCCCTGTTGTCATTCTGCTGGTTTGATTGGAACTGCTGGCAGAACTGGGGCTATAATCCATCAGGCTGTCAGGAGGGGTGGTGCATCCCCCAGCGCCCCGAGGAGCATGCTGCTCTGAGCAGGGGCTTCAGCAGTTCCTGCAACACAGATAATAAGTAATCCCATGTTTGTCAGGTGGCACTAATCTGTGAAAGATCAAACCATCTCTCTGCAATATGTGTACTGTGTTTGTCTCCAGACATTTCGCATAGCAGAAGAAAAACAAACAGCAGGGAATGGAAATGGAGCAAGTGTGTAAAGTTCAACGTAAAGTGTAAGCACAGAGCAGATATCAAGGCAACAAATTGGGATTTATAGTCCTTTCACTACCACCAAACACTGGGGGACAGGATTTTTGTGAGGGGGGAACCCTGACATTACTTGCCTTTGGTTCCTGTTGTTGGGATTATTGTTTTAAGCGGTGCTTAATTGTCATGTCTCCACGGCCACATCAAAAGCCAAGATTAGGTTACAGGGAGTGTTTGATGTCAAAATACAAAATAAATAAAAGGGAAGCTGAAAAGGTACTGTATTTTCCATGATGTCTACTGAGGTATTTGCTTCAAACATCCCTTTTTCATTATTATTTTGCAAAGGTTGCACTTTTAGTGACAAGATTTTATTTACTTACTTTCAAATGACTCCACTGCTTTCCTGCAATAGCTTGAAAGGGTTAATATCCCCTCTTTGATGGCAAACATGGTATAATTAACGCAAACTTCTTAAGTATCCTGGTGACCTGTAGATGGCCACATGAGAATTTTGTTATTTACTGACTTGCCAAACGTTTATTGCTTATAGAAGGACAAGTGGGAAGCAGGCATTAATTTTGATGCTGTTATCTGTGATTGCATGTAAAGTTCATAGCAGAGAGTGCCTATATGTCAACTGCAATTAAGTATTTTCCCATTTAAAAAAAAAATTAATTTCATGTTGGTGGAGGGGGCTGGGGTGGCAGATTTACAAACTGAACTGCCCATCCACAGAACAGGCGTGACACAGCCAGACACAGGACAACTTCCCCTTACCTGCAGGCTGCAAAAGAAAACAGTCTGGCGCCGTGGAGCATTTGATCCTTGGCTTCTCCACAGAGACAGTCAAATCAGTACCAACTGTGGCAGGGCAGAGAGAGACATTGTGTGGTGAGGCATCTCCCCTTGGAAATTAGCCTGAAAAACAACCAAAAATGAAGCCAAAAGTGGCTATCAGGTGAGTATGTTCATTAATCACCAACCTGGACTGGATTAGAATGCATGACCTAGAAGTAAAATGCTTTGTTTAGCTCAATTCCCTGGACCATCTGGTCCTTGCAAGTAAACATTTCTAAGTGAGAGTAAGTGACTGTTCTTTAAGCATGGTGATATGAGTGCAAACCAGGCTTCTCTAGGTCTAACAGATCAAACCTCAGCATTAGGGCAGCCTGCTGGAGCCAATTCAGAGACACCATTTGCTTGAACAGCTTTAGGTGCTATTCTCTGTGGTGCCAGCTTTGCAGTCTACCCTGATGTGACCCTGTCAGATCCAGAGCTTGTCTTGAATCCAGGGCTCACATTGCACCAAGGTGCTGCTGGGAAGTCTAGGACCCTCATCAGAGGAAACTTACTGGAGACACTGCAGAACTGCCCTGCATTTGCAGGAAGAAATAAGTTGCATTTCTGAGCACTGAAAGCGCATCTGAACAAAATGTGGTTGCAGAGCAAGAGATACAGCAGAGAAAACATCAGCAGGTAGAAAGACGATAGCAAACTAACTCCTCCTTCAGGGAAAGGCTTCCACATACCACTGAGGGAGGGAACTGCTACTGTTTGGTCTATAAAAACCTGAATCAGGGAAGTATAATGTTAACCCAGCCTATAGAGCAGCACCAGGCAGCAAACAGCCACTTGCCTGTATCCTGCACACACCTCACTCTGTGGTTCTGTACTCTGGGCTGCAGGGAGTTATTTGGGGGAAAGTTGACTCTGTCTCAGGAGGGTCAAGAGCCTGTGTAAATCATTTGGAGTTGGGCCTATCAATGCCAGAGTGTGAACACGGACCCATGTTTCTTCACCTGCTTCACCAAAGTCTTCCCCAATTTTAGTTTTCTCCAGCTCTTGATTCAGTTCCTGCCTGCTCTGTCAGGCAGAGAGTATATGGCAAATTTCTTTATCTGGGACATTTTGCTGTCTATTTGGTTGTGATTTTTTATCACTGGTTCTTTAGCTCACTCCCACGTGTCCACATTGGCATTCTGGTGGCAGATTATACCGCTAGGGTGATCTCAAGGCAATCCCTACTGGATTTTCCTGTAAAATACAGATTATTTCACCATCTCTTGCTTTAATTCAACACATCCATTATTTTTTTTTAATTTTTCTTTTCTTTTTTTATGGATCCTTGAAAATTTTGGAAGTAAAACTACCCCATGTTGAGAGTTAAACACAGAAGAGAACCAGATGAACAAAAAGGAACAGACCAAAATTGTTCACACAGCCTTTGAGCCCACTGGCACTCTGGACGGAACACTATTTTCCTCTCTCCAAGCATTTCTCCCAGCAGCACAGGAAAGATGTTCTTGATGAAAAAGCACATCTCTGGAGGCAGATCACTGCCTGACTGGTGCCAGGACTCACCCATTCCCTCCCACACTCCCTTTCTGATAACAAGCAGAATTACAATGCTCTGTGCCTCAGTTTACCTTGCAAAGCAGGCGTAAAGAAGACATGACCTGCCCTATCAGCTACATACAAGTGTTAACTTGCTCCAGCCTAGCAAACTTCAGGGCAAGTTGTAACAAATGTCAGTATGTGGTGTGTACTGATAGGCACAGGGAAAGGGCACAGCACGCTCTGGGTTAGAAACTCCTCCCTACCTTTGCTGTGGAGCTGCTGCATGGCTCTTACCACCTCCACACAGCTGTATGTGGCACAAATGACACATTGGAGACATTAGTCATTGGAGTGCATCCCCGGCTGATTTCCAGTGCTGACCACACACACTCGGGGAGAGCCCCACGCACACGCAGAGTCGCATGCAGCCCCTCCTCGTTGTGAAGCAGCCTTTTCTCCATCTCCCATGCTGTCTGCCCCTGACCTTCCTTTCACATGCTCTAATGGTCACTAGAACACTGCAGAGAGAACACAGTCCTGCTATGAAATAACCCTAATTTGTCTCCAGGCCTTTCCCCCTCCTTCCCCTTACCTCAGTCTGCTGCGACTTAACGTTTAAAACAGCTGAAGTTTACAACAAATCAAAGCTCCCAATAGGCCCAGATTGTCTAAATACGGAAAACAGGAAGTGAGTAACCTTCAACGGGAAATTGTTCATCCGATGGAGGCCAAGACCCAAGGCCCAGTGCTTTGCAGTCCTGCCCCAGCCCAGCAGACACAGCGTGTACCCAGTGGAGTTTGGCAGGAGGGAGCGGCCGGGGGAAACTTGTGCTTCTCTTGTGGTCATCCCACAGCTGCCTGAAGAAAGGAGATGGTGTTTGTCCCCAAACAGAACACTAGAAGGGCACTTGGAAGGGTTATTTTTAAGAAGGCAGGGGATGGGATGGAGAAGGAGACAAAGGTCGGAAAGGAAAACAGAGATGATACATGAATCCAAACTAAAACGGTCTCTCGCTTCCTATGAGAGTGAAGATGGCAAGAGAGCACTGCAAATGGTATTGGGCTGCTTCCAGAAGGGCGGGGAGAGATTTCGTGTGACAGCCCACTTGATGATGAAAAGGAGAGCACTTCATTTCCTACACAGTGAGAATAATAATTTCTTTTTGTTGAGTAACTTGCCTGCTTCCCCCCTCCAGGAAAGATCCCAATTATTTTACCGGGTGTTTATCTAAAGCTTATATTATTCACTCCTGAATTGCAACCATTAGTGGGGTGGAACACAGCAGCTGTTTAACAACTCAAAACAATGCCCCTTTTTTACGGAAGGTCATATTAAGATCGTCTCTAACAGAAGGTGAACTTCTTGCTACGTGCTTCATCCACTGGAATAAAACTTTGCTCACAATTGCACTTCTGCAAGAGTCACCAAACTGCCAAAGAAACTAGGATGCATAAACACACCCAAGCATGCCTGAGTCCTTCCATTCCAGCTCTAGACTGGGCTAATGAACCGTGTACCACAAAGACCCCTGTGTCATAGGCAACCTTCTTCTGACCCCCTAGGAACGTGTACCTGTGCTCATATGCCAGTTTTCCTCTGGGCAGCTTATGGGATAAACACCAGCAATGAAGCCTGTTTTCCAATTAGAGCAAAGGGCAGAGAAAAAAAAAGGTGTGGTTTGGTTTGGAGTTTGGCACCACTGTCAAGGAGATGGGGGTTGTTTTGTCCTGTCCTGGATTCTTGCCCCAGGACTGCAAGTGCTACAGATAAAGGGCATTCCTGGGCAGATGTGCACACATGGGACAGTCTCCAGAGGACATTTATGCAGAAAACACAGCTGGAATTGGACCTGCCTGATTGGGATGCTGCACATCTGTAAAGAGAGGGGTTACAGAGAAATGTACAGCAATGGTAACTGTTGTGTCTTTTGAGGAAGACAAGCTAGAGATAAAGCTTCTAGATAGTTCTCTTTGCTGCAGAATTTCAAATACTGCACTGAAATTACCCTTTAAAAATATTTTTAAATATTTGGTTTAGGCAGAAATATTTTCTCTCTTGTTCCTATAGTATTTTTCTGCAAAGATTTCCCCGGATTTCTTGTGGTTTATATAGGTGAATAAAACGGAACTCGTGGCATTTGCTCCACAGAGATTTTCTCTCTTGCATAAAGATGAAGTCTAGTTGGTTTTGCTAGCAAACCAGCTGGCTGGGAGAAAGATGCTCTTAATCAAACAGCCTTGCTGCCTCTCTGGAGAGAACTCTGTCTTTTTTCCCATCACAACAGGTTTCTTCTTTGTTCTCTGGTGGGCAGGTGTTGTCCCTGTGGGATGTGAAAAAGGGCAGGCTCTGATCCCATTAAAGATAGCCCCATTGGTAATAGATCAGAGGGGCATCCCTAGGTTGTGGGAGAGTATGCCTGTCTTGCTTCACTGGCTAGGGAATAATAGAGCTGGCTCTCAATGATACTTGCAGGGTTTTTAACAAGAGTCCTGTTCTCCAGAGGGACAATGAAAGGGAAAGGAACCCACAGAGTGATGGCTGTGTGGCATTGCCAGAAATCACAGCTGGTCCTGCAAGTGATGGGAACAGGGACGATGCCTCTACCCAGGAAAGATGCAAAGAAATGCTCCCCCACTGCATTATCTTCTTGCTTTACTCTCTTTCTCCACTAATTCCACAGCAAGCTGACTTTGAGGGATATGAGAGTCAATTTTACTCTAGCAGAAGGCAAGATACGGATAATACCTGAGACAGAAACAGTGCTGTAAATCCTAGTCTATGCCACTCCTTGGACCTTCCATCTTGAGGGTTACAGCAGCTCTGATCTGACTTCCTGGGGTGAAAGATTGGGTGTGTGGGCTAAAGCAGGTCAGAGAGCTCCAGCCACATCCCTGGCCTGGATGAGGTGGTCAAAGAATCAGGGCTATGGCTTGCCCAGTGGAGCCTGTCTGCCTGCAGTCCAGACATAGCATGGGGTAGCTGTTTTTCTGCTGACCTTGTGCTCAGAACTGAGATAGCAGCAAGGATCTCCAGTGCATTTCCTTCTTCTGTGCTTTCTAAAGTCCTCCAGGAGATGAGTCTGTTGTTCCCAGGAGCTATAGACTCCTGAGATTTATAACAGGCTCTACACCTGCTTAACTCCAACCCCTACACTCTATGCCTGCTTAATTAAGGCAGGATTTTCCTCCATCACGTAGTGCTGTGGCAATCCATGTCAGTGCAGGCCTTGGACATGGTCACATGCCATGAATGGAAACTTGAGGTGGATACATGCAGCAGGCAAAATATGCAGCTCTGACTGCAAACCATACCATAGGCACATTCCCAAAGTATGCACCAGCACTATGGACCCAGAGGCTTGTCCAGATGAAGCAATAGCTCTTACAATGTGTCCAGGCACAGGCTTTGTGAATTTCCTTTCTTTGTCAAGATCCTTGTTGCCAGAGTCATTCCAGCTCCAGCAAAGCTGTTCAGGAGGGACACACATCTGCCCAACAAAGGTCCTGCATCACAGAGTTAACCCTGAGCCCCTGACTCAATGCCCGGGAAAGCAACCACTTTGGGCAGACTCACTAGGGTCAGCTTTTTTTTCAGGCTATGCCTTCATAGGACCTTGTACAATTTGGAACTCAGCAGCATCTGCACTCAGTGGTGCCAGGACAAGAACAAAGGTGGTACTGGAATGTTAGACAGATGGCTATATTTTAACAAAGTCTTTCTACTTTCTTTTCCTATGTTCTTCTTTTGTGTCACTTGGAAATTACACTCCTTTTGCCTTAGGCACTCTGCACCAATTGGACATCTTTTCATCTGCACCCTCATCCTTGCTGCTCTCTTTCTGATGGTTCACTCTCCCATTTACATCTTTGCCAAATCTACCTCTGTGGCTTACAAACCACCTAGAATCCTTTAAATACACTGCACTAGGTCTTGGGAAGACTGGTCATTCTCCTTGTGAAGCCACCGGCTCAGGCCACTGCACTTGATCCAGCCCTGCCTGAAATCACCACCCCTGCTGCTCAGCATTCCTACATCCTGCCTTCACTTTTAGCCCCAATGCTGAAAAAGCACAGCTCTCTCCGTGTGTATGTATGTATTTATACACATGCTCCCCACCACAGAAAGAGACCGATTTTGCAAGGTTTAATATGCTCCTGTGGACTCTTCCTCTTTTGTTGCAGCTGTGGTTTTAGGGCAGGCTTTGTGGGTTTCAGAGAGTCCTTGGATGCCTTAGGAAATGTTCTGCAGAAGTGTGCTTTCTCTCCATGCATTTTGCACTCCAGCCACCAGGTCCTGAAATCTCAGTGCACAGGATTTCCCCTATTTAGATGAACACCAAATCTATTTGGCTTTCAGGCATTGTTTCTGATTGACACCACTCATTCATGCCTCCAGGATGAGGCAAAGAAAGAGAAGAGGCAGCTGGACTCACTCCTGCATCAGCAGTGGCTCTAACTGAGCCACAGCACAGCATCAGGATGCTCTGAACAGGCTAAGAACCTCCACCTCTTCACAGCCACAGCATCCCCGGTGAGGCTGCTGTGAGCTGCTTTTTCACAGCTCTGCAGAGAATAAGATCTCACCCATCACCCCTAATGTCTGTCCTTGACACAGGAGAAGCAGTATAGTCTACCTCTTAAAAAATAAGGGAAAGCCTGCAAGTGCCAAGTAACTGGAACAGAAATACTGTCTGCCTCTCCCGTGCTTGTCCTAGTTACTCATGACTCATGAAAAGTAACCCTGCCTTAGAAAAGCCGAGGATTAGCCCAACACACCTGGGTGCCACCTGCTGATTTAGTGTCTCCAGCTCACAGTTTTCTGACAAGCTGGGTGCTTAACAACAATATCCCTTTGTAAAAAAGGCAGGTATAGAGCTGAAGGTTTGGAAAAGCATTGCTCCAGCACAGGTTAATTGTCCATGTGCATGAAGACAAGCTTCCTGAGGCTGGCTGGGGACAAGAAGGGGGCAGCTTGGCTTGAAAAAATGCTTAAACCACAGCACAAGGCATGCCTGTGCTCCAAACCAGCTACCCAGCAACTTGGCCCTTTGGAGTTAGAGCAGCCCTGAGGTGGCTCTGACAGGCAAAGCACATAAATGCTGTGATAAGAAAACAGCCCCCAAAGCAACAGAATGTCTCACAAGGTTTAAAAGCACAGTTGTTCAGCCTTGCCTATTTGTATGGGAAGCAGGAGCTGCAGCTCCTGAACGTGGAGCTGGCAGGCAGCATAGGAAAGGAGAGGGAGGCGAGATATGTGGCTGAGGAATTTGCAGCCTTCAAGTTCCCTCTCTCCCGCCTCCTTCTCTCGCAGGAAATGAAAGAAGCCTCTTTTGTGGAAGGAGGCTGGTAGGTGTGCATGCGTGAGTGTGTGTTTGGGAGCAGCCTGGCCTCGCTGTTCCCCTTCCTGCCGTGCCAGGCACCTCTTGTGCTGGATCGCTCTGGGCCTGCTCAGGGCTATTCTCAGAAGTTTCCTCATCTGTCTGAAAAGGTGGGTCAGGCAACAGAAGTGGCAAAGCCACCAACATGCCCAGGCCTTGGAGGACTGCCTTTTCACTGTTTTCCTTTTTTTCTGTAAAATATCTGTCCCAAACTTCCTTCTTCCCTCCCCCACTCTACATTGCTGAACCACAGTGCTAGAGCAGTAAAGCCTGAAACTGGAGGAAAGTAAAGGATAAACAAGTGGCTATGGGCTTTGTTAAGAGTGATGACAGGGACCAAGGCCAGCAAGATTGGCTTTGGGCATGGCCATGGGCAGCTGCTGCTGCCCTCACCCAGAACTGAGCACAGAGTGGAGCAGGCAGCCAGCCCTCTCCACCAAGGGCATCTGCTTTAGCCTCTGTTTCCACAATAACAGGAACAAAAGAATGGGCTGTTCATCCCCATCCCCACTCACTGCATTCATTACACGGTGTACCTGCAAGGCCTGGTGTCCTCTGCTTCAGGTGTCCTTGGGAGGGAGAGGAAAAGCATGGCTGGAGATGGCACTTCTGTTTATATCTCTCTGTTAGCAGTGAAATCCTCTCACTGTGCTTGCTCCTGAGGAGATGGTAGCAGTGGGTTGAGGAATGAAAGGGTGGCCCAAGCCCTCTCCTTCTGCACCCTAAAATAGCAGACAGGACAGGCTGTCTCAGCATGGCAATGGTGAAGAGGTCTGCACCATCCCTTGTGGGCTTTTACCACCCCAATCCACAGCCACAGAGTGCTGGAAAGATCTCAGTCCACATTCAGCTCTTCTGGTTTTCTGGGTCAAAAAATAAACCCTGCATAAATAATATTTTCTGAAAAAGAAATAATCTTTACTTTGCATGTTTTCTGCAGAACAAAAGGTATTGGATGAAAGAAATGAACTGTCTGAGAATCTCCCAAGAAGGAAAGGGAAATCCAGCATTGCAAAAAAAACAAAAAAAAAACCCCAAACAAACAAACAAACAAACAAAACCCCCAAAACAAACAAACAAACAAACAAAAAAAATCAACACCAAACCAAACCAAAAAACCCCCCAAAAACCCAAACAAACAAACAAAAAAAACCCAAACAAACAAAAACAAAAACTCATAGTGCCAAAGGAAAAAGGTGAATGAGTTGAAGTGAATTAAGAAATGGACCAAGTAATGTGCTATGTGAGTCAGTCCTGAGATCTACACATCCTGAGACGTGTGTAAGTAGATGGGGTCTACCTTACACAGCAAGGTGGGAGAGGAATAGTAAATAAAGAAGAAAAATGCATGAAATAAGCCTGCTCAGAGGCTTAAAAAGAAAACCTTTAGTAGAAATGGAAAACAGGGAGGCAACCAAACAAGAATATTCAGTCAGTTAAGGCTTGCAGGGAAAAGATAAGGCTAGCAAAAATGCAGAATGAGTTAATTATAGCCAAAGGGATTAAGGAGAATAAGAGGCCTTTTACAAATATATCAGGGGAAACAGAAACACTAGGTAGAAGGTGGGTCTGTTAATAATAGGTCAGAGTAGGGAAGGAAAATAATGAAACAAGAGGTCAAATAATGCCAACAGCACTGTTGGCATCTTCCTGCTACCAGCCAGTCTGAGACCTCCAGACAGATCCATTTGTGACTGGTTTCAACCCAGAGACTGCCCATCCACAGGGGCAGATTTGAGCTGCCATCACAGGAGAGCTGGGTGTGTAAATGAATCTCCCCATGCAGTGCATGACAGTTCCTACAAGAAATCAGTATGTTTTCAGAGATGTTATTGCCTCAGCCTGGCTTTTGGTATTGTAGGGGGCTGGAGAAACCACATACATCCAGCTTAGGCCACACATGTGGTGCAATGGCCTTGGAAGAAGACCAGGTGAAACACACCAGTGAGTGACCCACTAACTATGGCATTCTCATCAACTCTTGTTCCTTGGCTTGGCTATTTCCTCTGTCTGCCTCTCTTACTTCCACTGAAAGCAACGAGAATCAAAACCAGTAAATCGCCTAGGGTTGAAAGCAAGGATTGGCAAATACTAGGACTTCGAAAAGCTTGCATTGAACTGATTTATGGGTCAGATTCTCACCTCTTAAGAAATTTTGCGCAAGAATTTAAAATATTTGAAATATGCACACACTTCAGACATCAGGATTTTGGCTTTCTCCCTTTTTACAATTAAATTTCAGCTCCAACCCCCAGGTTTCCCTCTCAGTTCCTGTTAAAACAAAAGGCTCCGTTAGTAAAACTACAGGCTACTTATGTCTTCTCAAAGTCAAAACCAGAACCATCAGGAGACAAAAACTGTTTCACCCAGTTCTTTCACAGGAGGAAACCCACCCCTCTCCTGTCTGCCTGTGGGCGCGTTTTGCATACTGGAGCCTTTCCTTGAACAAGACCCCTCAGGCACCTTCCATCTACTAGGGCGTCACACAGTGAAACAAAGGGCCAGCTCCTTTGTCTGAGAAGACAAGGTGAAAACCTGCCTGTCTCTGTTTACCAAAGGGAGGGATGCTAGCAGGGTGAGAATGGGGGCTGGGACCATTGCAGGGGTGGAGACCATTTGTCCTCTATTCCCGGCTCTCAGGCGCTTTCCCCACCCTGCTGTCTCCCTCTGATTTTCATGTCTTGCCAGCTTGGCTTTTTGAAATGTTTTAAATAGATATTTAGGATGATGCTGCTGCTTTAAGATGGATGGATGGATGGATGGATGGATGGATGGATGGATGGATGGATGGATGGATAGATTCTATTTCTGAAAGAGTCCTGTGATCTAATTCCCTAAAGTCCATCCATCAGTGTTCTTAATCCATGGATAACCATGGATGCACACAAACAATCCATAGTCCCTTACTCAGTGCTTACCTTTTCCTGTATCCCTACTACATCTCCTGCTGAGAGCAGACAGTGAGGAGATATGTGGGGCCAAGTCCTAGGACATATGACAATCATATCTGTTCCCCAGCCACATATTTGCACACTCAACTATGTCAGAAATGGACAAACACAGGCAGAAAAATGTGTGGGACACCAGCACTAGAGACCTTCCTTCCATACTCATCCTACTTACCTTGGAGATCATACGAGTGACAAAAACAAGTAAGCCTTCCCCACTTTTTCCTGTATTGCACGTTACTGGGTGAAGTTAATGCTCTCTATCTCCCCGCTGCCTCTGCACTTTCAACTCAAATACATAAAACTGAACAAGAAAAGAAAGGTTAAAATAACAATGCTCCATTATCAATTATATACTGCCCTTTATAGGTCTTTCCTTTACACCATTGGTTCTTTTACCAGCATTATCTCTGTTGGGTGTTATGTTAGAGGGAGTCTCCAGGAAGATGCTGAGTAGGATTTTATATGGATTTTATAAAAAAATAAAAATATATGCTGCTGCTTTGTATTGCACCCCCAACCTAACAACACACAGGTGATGCTTCTAGAGGCAGATTTGCCTATGTTCCCCCATCTCTTGCTATATTTGCCCAGCAGTATCACAGCATGAGTCCTCCCACTTCAGTCCATGCTGGCACTCAAGGGCTCAAACAGGAGTGGCAGAATTGCAGAGTATTGCTGCTTCCCTGGCTCAGCCTCTCCTAGAGCAGGGACAGAGTTCTCTTGCTCTCTGGACTCACACAGCTTTTTTCTCCTGTGCACAGACACTTTGCTGCAGTAGATCTAACCTGCTCTTATTTTCCTTCTCCTCCTGTGGCTCCCACTTTCTCAGGAGATGGTTTGCAAAATCTGGCCAGGAGAGTGGTGTTGTGGGGAGGGAAAAGGAGACAGAGCCCAAGCACCAAAAGCAGCAGCCACAGCGGAAGGCAGATTTGAATGATCTCATGAATCAGTCACATTATCTACAGTGAAATGCCTGGGAAGGGGTTTCCCATGTCCTACCCTGACCTGGAAGGCTGAATCCACAGGGGCCTGAAGGGCATTTTGATTGCCAAAGACAAAGGCTAAATTAGAAGGAAATGATATTTCATTTAACCTCTGCATCACGGTGGAGGCCTGAGAAGAGGGTAGAGGCGGGGATGTGGTGACTGAGGAATCGGGATAATAAATGGAATTCACAACAGATAACTCAGGACCATATGGGCTCTCATTAAAGCTGTGTGTCCCACCAAAAAGCCAATCTCCCTTGAGAGGCTGTCAGCCGCTGCCGGGGGAGAGCAGAGCCCCACACAGAGCTCAGCCTGCTCTGCCAGGGCTGTGCTCTGCCACAGGGCCATGCTCTGCCAGGGCCATGCTCTGCCAGGGCTGTGCTCTGCCAGGGCCGTGCTCTGCCACAGGGCCATGCTCTGCCACACTGCCATGCTCTGCCACAGGGCCGTGCTCTGCCACACTGCCATGCTCTGCCACACTGCCATGCTCTGCCACAGGGCCGTGCTCTGCCACACTGCCATGCTCTGCCAGGGCCATGCTCTGCCGGGGCTGTGCTCTGCCAGGGCTGTGCTCTGCCAGGACCATGTTCTGCCAGGACCATGCTCTGCCAGGGCTGTGCTCTGCCAGGACCATGTTCTGCCAGGACAGTGCTCTGCCAGGACCGTGCTCTGCCAGGACCATGCTCTGCCAGGGCTGTGCTCTGCCAGGGCCATGCTCTGCCAGGGCCATGTTCTGCCAGGGCAGTGCTCTGCCAGGACCATGCTCTGCCAGGACCATGCTCTGCCAGGACCATGTTCTGCCAGGACAGTGCTCTGCCGGGGCCATGCTCTGCCAGGACCGTGCTCTGCCATACTGCCATGCTCTGCCAGGGCTGTGCTCTGCCAGGACTGTGCTCTGCTAGGATCGTGTTCTGCCAGGGCCATGCTCTGCCATAGGGCTGTGCTCTGCCAGAGCCATGCTCTGCCAGGGCCATGCTCTACCAGGACCATGCTATACCAGGACCGTGCTCTGCCACACCACCGTGCTGCTTAGTGCCAAGATGGAATTCCCTTTAGGGAAAGGGCTGTGGTAATTGTCTCTCTACAGTGCTTTCCAGACAACATGCAACACTGGAGCTCATATAGAGGCAAATCTCCCAGGGTCACCCTGCCTTGGCCTGGAAACCAGCTGGGTTCAGCATTATGGAGGCTCAGGCTGAAGGACTGCACCCATTGGTGCAAGAACCAGCTTTCCTGTAGGTGTCCTGTTCCCAAAGCATGCCTGGTGGCCATTTAAAAGATCAACATCACAAGAGCTTTGGAGTGTGGGGTGGGGTGAACCTAGCTCTTTGTTTACGTGGAATTTTAGCTACAAAAGGTTTAGCTGCTTTCCTCACATGACATTGCTGTAGGAAGTGGCTGTAGATGTCCTGAGGAGCCAGGCAATGTGGTGAGCAGGTGGGGAAGGGCTATGGAGCAGGGAGGGAAGGCAGGGAATGCAGCAGTGCCTCCAAGGGAAGGTGGGGCCCATACCACCCTGAGTGGTGGGCTTTATGCAAGAATGCCCCAGAGGAGAGGTGGGGACCGTGGCTGTGGAGTGCAGCCTGTGGTGCCACAAGGTGAGGCCTGGGCGGTGGTGTCAGCTCTGCTCTGTTCTCAGTGCAGGGAAGATAACAAAGGCATCTGCTCATCTCCAATGCTTCTGTGAAACCCAGCCTTTCCAGGATTGCTCTCTTGCAAGTTTTGAGCCAGGCTGGAGGCGCAAATAGGGTGGGGATCAGAGAACAAGAGGCGTGAGAAATGGCAAAGGCCTTCACTATAGATCACCTCATCTGGTATTTCATCAGACCTACAATAGCACTTTATCACTTCTTTGGGGAGATAGTTTCCCTAGCTTTTATGCACCCAGGAACAGGTAGTATTTTGGTCAATTTCTGATTCACTGTAAGTAGAAAATAATCATGGATGTCAATCAGCTTTTACAAGTGAAAAGAACTTAAAAGTGACACCCCCTCTTGTCTTCCCACCCTGCCAAAATATCACACATCAAAGATCCTCCTTCTGAGAACTGAACTCCCCCTTCACACAAGTTCAAGGACTGAGGCTTGTTCCAAGCATTTCTATTTCAGACTCCTGGTCTTTGACCAAATCACTGCTTTTCAGTGCATTTCTTGTGTTTAAGACCTGAGGACCATATTTGTTTGTATTCCCTTTGCACTTAGGGGCCCAGGCACAGCCCCATACTCAGAAATGCACAAAGGCAGCAGAAAGGCTCAGCCTGCCCAGAGCAGGTTATCCCAGATACGTGTTTCCTTAGAGGTCCTGGATACTTTGGGGACAGGTCAGGCACACACCAGCTCTCCAGCTTTCCTGTGTAGAGAACCTACAGCACAAATTGATCTGTGGGGAGCGTGACCCAAAGTGTCAAAACAGGGCCTTTAACATTTTCCACTGCCACCAAACCTGTTTGACTGAATTGCAGGTTAAAAAGGCATTGTGTCTATAATTGTTGGGCTTTAGAGAGCATGTCTTTTCCTTTAATGAAATACCTTGCTCATTCCATTCGAAAAGGAACCAAAGACTTCTCAGGTTTATGATAAAGCTGTAAAAATTTTATTTACCCCATATTTCCTGCTGGGTTATTTACGAGGCATTTTGTCAGTTCTCATAAAACTGCCTAGTAAAATATATTTTCTTACCAAAAAAAAAAATCATTTGTGCGGAACATCTTGAGAGCAGTGAGGACAGAGTTAATGGGATACACACACGTTCCGACCCTGGGAGAAAACAAAACAGAACGAAAGCCAGGCATTGTTGTGCTGCATTAGTTAATAATAGCTTTAGAGCTGAAATCCTGCTCCCACTGATGTTACTGGAAGTTGGTCCTTAATATAAAATAATCAGAGAACCAGCTGCCATGAATTACAGAGCCCCAAAATGAACCTGAAGTGCATCAAAGCACCCAGAAGACACACTTCTTCTATTGAGATTTTACAGGAAACACCAGCTCAAGAAGTTTTTCTTTAAATTATGATGTTTTAGATTTATGTAAGTTGGGGATTAATACAAACTGTCACTCAGTCTGGAACCCCAGATTGGTTGATTATTAATACAATAACTTTTACCTAGTTAAGGTTCAAGAGACATGACATGCTCCTTGACGTAAACATGGAGGAAACCCCATCCTAGTAGTTACTGTCAAATAAAGAGCCTGGGCACAGGAAAAGCATAACCCACCCACTCCAGGCACAGCTGGAGTGCATTTGCCTCTCTTGGAGCACAGTTTTTCAGTTTTGTATCACATGTTTGCATCTGTTCAGTTCTCTATGGTCTAAACTTTTGCTTTTTATTCCAGCAGTGCTCGTGTTCCCTAATCCCAGTGGGAATCTCGAAGCGCAAATCTTGTTGTGCAGTATAACCCCTAAGACCCTTCATTTCAACCCTTGCAGCTTCACTCCAGCCACACTCACCACTTGCAGATAAGCAGGGCACAGGTAAAAAGTCTTTTCCATGTGGCAGACTTGGTGTGGCTCAGTCAGGAGCTCGGCAAAGGTATTCTAGCTTGGAGGCATCAGAAATATAAAGGAAACAAGAAAATAATGAGTAAAAGATAAAAAAACCCATACAAACAAAACAGGGGAGGTTGTTTTTAAAACAACAAGACCTGGATGCTGGGGAGTGGTCAGAGGTCTTTTGTTGCAAAATGCAACCCCAAATTACAGCTGAGCTCTTGCTCCTCCTACCCTGAAAACATTAAGAAGCAGCAGCCAAGTATGGGGAACAGGCAAGGAGCCAGATTTGCAAAGGTATTTAAGTGTGTAAAGACATAGGGGGATATTTATTTACAGATGTTAGTAGAGGTCCTATTTCCTACAGAAGCCAAGTGGCATTAGGCTCTTGCTCCAGCAGTTTATCAGTACCACCAGGATCTTTGTCTTTAGATACAGATATAGCTGGGCTTACCACTCCTCTCAATAAGATTTGTTTTTTTAAAAGCCTCTTTATCACAGGGTTGCTCTCTATGTGTGCATTTTGCAGTGCAAGGTCCTTCCTCAGACACAGAACCTGTGACAGCATTTAGCAATGACAGGTCCATGCTGCTTTGGGCACCTGCAGATGTTGGGCTGCGCTTTCCTTTGTCACAGCTGTGTTTCTCTTGGGAGGCAGGGAGGTCATGAGGTGTCTGGGGGATCCAGAGACCTGGAGATACCCAGAAATCCCTCTCAGTGTGCTCTTGGGGAGTGGAAGGGGGGAACTGTTTGCTAAACAGCGGGGGGATCTCTAGAAAACCTACATAGAGTGGGATGTAGCAGATCTCAGCTTTAACAAGCAGTTCAGGAACTGGCTGTGATTTTAATAGTTTAACCAAACTGGACCAAACTTCCTTCAGCTCAGCCCTGATAGAAGGATCTAATAGACCAGAAAATGCCCTTCAATTGCTACATTCTCCCTAGACTGAACTAAGTCCACTACACTAACTCAGCAAGCAAATTCAAGTTGGACTCACCTGGAATATTTGTCAGTTGTCTAGAAGTAAATGCAGTGGAACTCCAATGCAGGTAGTCTGGAGAGGAGAAGAGAAATGTGTCTAAAGGCTCTCTGGATGTGACTTGGAGTGTTGAGTACGTGGAGTTGGAGAAGGAAAGCCATTTCTATTCCAGATATCAAATAAGCTCTCAGGAAAATTCCTTCTAGAGCTTAATTCATTTAAAAAGAGAACACCTTACCCTCCCAGCTTTCAAGAGATTTTGGCATCCTCTACAAACAGCACAGTCAGTTGTTCCAGAATCAACAGTTTTGGTCAATGACTGACAAGGAAAGGCTGCTTTGCCTCAGTGCACCAGGAAGAAAGCAGCAGACATGTGGCAGACACCTTATTTGCTCTGGTGGGACTAAGGCCTTTGAGACAGCTTGCGAAAGGTGAGCTGGCAGGATGTTAGCATACTGCACGCTTTGACAAACCCCTGGTGATGAGAGAGCTGATGGAGACCAGAGCAATCTGGCCCAGGAGGAATGTTTCTCTCCATTCCACCAGACCTTGCCTATTAATGGGGCAAATTCCAAAATTAAAACTACAAAAAGCACCTTCCTATGCTCCAGGCAGGAGTCAGAACATGTGGTGCTTAAGGAAACATAAAAGGACACAGATAGTGGAGATGCACAACTGCCCATGCTGAGGTCTCTGAAATGCAGCCATTGATGGGAGTCCTTGTCAAATCATTCCAATCATATGAGCAGACACAGGCTTGTAGCTGCCCCTCATTTTTTTTTCTTCTTTGCAACAAGCTGTGTTATTTCTCCTCCTTACTGCCAATTGGCATCAGAGACCAACTTATCCACAGAAAACACAAAGATTTGGGTTGTCTGAAGGCAGGCAGGACCCTCATCTAGAGAACATTCTGGGGCTGTTTAATAAAGTTAAGAGACCAGAGAAGCATCCAAGCTTTCCCACCGTAGCAGGAGAAGATGAAATTCTTTAATTGTTTGTGTTTGAGTAAAACTCATATAAAAAGAGGATTTGGGATTCTGGGGAAGCTTTAGAGTGGAGTCTGACCTTAAGCCATGTTTCTGAGCAGCACTGCACGCTCTCACACTGTGCTCCCTGCACCCACTCTGGGAACTCAGCCCCCACTTACATCCCTCTTACTCAGGCACATGGATGGATTCAGGGAGGCAATAGATACTTTATCCTATAGTTAGTATAAGATCTTTTGGGGCCTGTAGTCCAGGCAACTTAAAAGAAGCTGTGCCTCTCATGGGCAGACAAACATGCAAACACTCTGCATCCCATTACAGCTCAATTATCCAGTTATGCAGAAGTCATAAAGTGGTTTGGATCCCAGGTTGGGGTCTCTCCTTAACCCAAATTTGAGCACATCTGCAACATTTAACCTATTCTGCTCTCAGTCTACTCCACACAGTCCTTATCACAGTGCTCAGACTTTCCCATAGAGTAGTAAAAGGAATATCATGTGAATTTGACTTTGAATGGCAGAAATCTCATGGGACAATCATTTTTCATAATTCTGTCCTCATTTGGAATTTAAATTCTGTGAGCCTGCTAAATTTGCTGCTGTTTAGACCCAAATAAAGTCCTACCTGTGAAAATCCACTCAAATTTGGAACTAGTAGTGGTAACATGAATTCTAAGAACACAAGCAGAGCAGCCACCAGCCCAGATACATACTGGAAACAACAGTAGAAGGATCTGAATCTTCCTAAACCACAGACAAGCTCATAAATGCCATAGTCAGCCTTTGTGTCATCTCTCAATCTTGATAAAAACAAAGTGGGTTTTGGTGGTGTTGGTTTTTAGTTAGTTGGGTTTTTATTTGCTTCAATTGGTAGATACAGGGACCACTAGGAGATGTTTTAACTTTTTAATCTTGAAAGTCCTTGTGGGGTGGGAACTCTGCCTTCCATCCTTCACCACCTCACATTCACAAGTAGATGTAGAGATGATGAGAAGCCTTTCCCCTGGAGACTGCATGAATATTGTTGTTATTTGAGATGTTGTAGCTTTGTATATCATCAAAGCTATGGCACAAGCACAAGTTTGAAGGTAAAACACAGAACCTTTCTTTGGCTCAAAAGATGCCAGGATGCCCCTCAAATGCCAGCTGGCAATCTCACTGACAAAAAGAGCAAATAACCAAACTGATAACAGAGGAACAAAACCCAGTCATGACAATACTGACTGCTTACTGCTTTTCCTAAAACTGCCTTATTTTAATCTACTATATCTCTATGAGGAATAGAGACTGGGGCATTTCAGTCTGGGAAGTAAATGAGAGAGTAAATGATCATAGAGGGCTATAAAATGCTGTGTGGAGCTGGCAAAGGTGTATCAGGAACAACCATTGAGCAGCTTTTATGGCAAAGGTAGGGAGCAACTGGGGAAGCTGGGAGGAGGCAGACTCAGAACAAACAGAAGGCAGTGTCTGGGCACTGTGTGCTACAGCCTGGCCCCACTGAGTCTCTGTTTTGAAAAATAATCCTGACAAGGGCTACCAGCCCTGACGAAGCCGGGCTGAACAAGCACCAAATCTCTGCATGCTCAACTGAAGGGCAGGTCTGGTTAATGACAGGGAGCCTTTGTGAGGGGTTGTCTCAACTGCAGGGAAGACAGATGCTTTCAGTCAACCCTAAAAAAATAATTGTAGCTTTTTTCCCCCTGGAAGTGACATACAAGTGGATTAAGAGCCTTCCACCTTCTCATAATCCTGGATGGCAGGAATGTTTAGCAGTCAAAGCATGGCACAGGCTGGTTTAAATTCTCATTCTGCAATCTTGGTTTTACCACCAGTTAATTGCATGGCATTACAAAACACATCTAAGTTCTTGGCATATATATGATGGGTGTCAATCGAGCAATAGCCAGGGTTCTGTAGGCTAAACTTTGGCTCAACTTGAGAATTTTGGTCTTCACATGCTGGTATCTCAGGAGGCTGGGACTTCCCCTAACACTGCAAAGGTTTAAGGGTGCCCAAGTGTTAATTGTGCACATTTGAATCAAGCTGAGTAAATTAACTCCAGTTTTTCAGGGTAAGCTGGCATAAGGCAGAACCATCTGCAAATGGAGTAGTGCAAACAGGAAGGAAAAAAGTTCAGTTTTGCATCCTGAAAGAAAATGCAAATATTAGGGTTTGGTTTTTTTGTTTCTACTTGAGTTACAGTGCTGGTCTTCTCTGATTCTACACCTTCGGGCACAGGAATGAAACCAGTCTAATTTCAGTAACTGGCCAAGGAATGCTCAGGCTTTCTGAAGTCCCAGCCTACTTGGTTAGCTCTGTTTCTGAGACAGAGAAACAGCAATCTTTCTACTTTTAACATCAATAACACTAGTTATTCTCCCAAAGAATTATTATCAACAATTCCTTTGCTATATTTACAAAGAAGCGGGGCTATTCTTAGAGGAAACACTAAAAAAGCCATTTTATTTAGCTTTCTTGGCAGTTATACAAAAATGTAAGGAATGTAGTCAGTTAAAAACATCAAATCCCCAGCACGAGCCTATAAGAGCTTTCTAATGCACATTTACAGTATAGAAAGCATCCACTTTCCTATTTTGTAGAAAAAACAGGGAACCTTCTCTTTTCCTCCTAGCTGTTCCTGAAGACCAAACATTAAGTTAGACACAGAATGTTTCTTTTAATGGTGTGGGTTGTAAACTTTTAATGCCTAGAAAATGGGACTTTATATTACAGCCTTCTTTTCCTAAAAAGGAATTGGAGGCAAATTTTACTGCTGGTTTTAGGAAAGTTCTGAATTGGCAGCCCAGGGTATCCGAATTCTCCTTTAGCCACAGCTTGGTTTGCCATGGGGAACAGCAGTGTTAACTTTTCTATGCTGGTGTTGGCCCAGGCAAGGGCATGCACCCCAGAGAGGCGGGGACTGGGGAAAACACTCATTCCCATAGGGACCAGCTCAGTGTGGGGACACCAGGATTTGGAAACACCAGCAGGGGACCTCCCCACTGTCTCCATACATGCTCCAGCCTCTGAATACCATTAGGAAAAATCTCTTAGAGGAATTACTTACTGCTTAAGAAGGAGACAGTGTGCTACATCAAGATCACAGCTTTCCTGATGATGCTGAAAACAAACAAACAAAAAAAGACAAGCATTATTGCCTGGGGTGAGGGTTAATGAGTTAATCTCTTAGCTGGTGAAAATGGACAAATGCCAACAATATTACTTGTATTGCATGAAGCCCAAAAGATTCCCAAATAGTTGTGTCAATACCCTCCTTAAAGAATATTTTTTCTCACTTTCTTCCCAGTGAAACTTAGCTGTTGGGATTTTGTAAATTAGCTGGTATAGACAACTTTCTGCAAGGGATAATCCTTTCCAGGTAGGTTTTTTTCTTTACCAGCTATAACTAAAAAAAACACTCCTCAATTTCTCTCTTAAGTTTGCCAGTGTTGGAGACCTGGTCACCTGAGCCACCTTGAAACTGAAGATCTGAAAAAGCTCCAGATCCCATTCCCCATAGTTGGAATTAGCTCAGGTGTCCAGGTTAGAGGGGGGCTGGAATCATACTGCCCTATCCCAGCCTCTGAACCGTATCACCGTTTGTTGCTACTCTGCTGCCAGAAAGCCTGTTGTTTAAGATATGTTTTCAGTGGGTCCCTCCTGAACCTTCCTCAGGGAGGTGATAAAACTGCTTTGAAGCGCTACAAGCTTTTGTTTTTATAATCAATATTCATTGAATTTATTCGGATTATTATTTTTTCTTTTCTGATCCTTATGTAAGATAATGGCTGAAAAGGTCAAAATCCTTCCTTGACCTACATTGAATCAGTGCTCCAAAACTGGAAATGTGTTTGGTTTCCTTTTCCCAAATGGCACTGGCCACAGTCCTGAGGGTCCCATCATTATCCTCCCAACCAAGGGTGCAGTCTCCCTCTTCCCAGGCTGTCCAAACGTGCCAGAGCCCTAACACTGCAGTGGGAAACAAATATATCGTGCAACCACTTTGCAGAGTAACATACCAGGATCTGACAAATTAGCCCATCACAACACCCTGCTGCTCCATTGGCATGAGCTAAAACCAGCAGGAGAGCAGCTTGGCTCTTGCTACCCTGCCATGGAGCAAGGCAGTGCCAGGTCGGAACAAATCCTAATATGGCCCATAATCGCACTGCAGTGAAGGGATAGGACCTAGGGGAGTAATTGCTCCTTGAAGCAGATGATGCAACCCCAGTCAGGATTTCTATGGGCTTTTGTGATTTGTATCATAACCACATGCTTCTTTTTCTACTTCAGAGTGATCAGAACGGAGCAAGGCCTCACCCAGAGAAAACCAGGCAAGACAACAACCACAGCTGAAGCCATCAAGAGGAAAGGAGAGACTCTTCAGCCTTTGGTTTCCATTTGCTGTCATGTAACAGTGTCATAATTGTAAGAAGTGTCAATAAGATATCAACAGGGTAAACAATTGTCAGACAGATTTTCACAGAGCAGTTGACTAGACCATGGCTGCTTTGTACACAATGCCAATGCAGTGTCATTTCTAATGGGGGAATTTATACAATGTAATTATGTCAGAATTTGCTCCAGGCTACACACTGTTGCATTATAAACCTGGCCATTGCCTGTGATTAGTCAGAGCTTTAAATAACACTGCAAGTAATTATATCAAGCCAGAGGAAGAAAAGTGGTGCATTCCAGTGCTTGCCACATACCAGCCCCTGAAGGGGTTGAGCTAACGATGATGCCCCCTTTATTGCTGGAAGTTTTGATACCTTAGGTCAGATCCTCATCACCTGGATCACCACACAAACCGTTTAAAGACCTTAGTTCGGCCCTTGTAATTATGGAGCAGAGGGGACTTCATGCAAGTGACAAGATTCCCAGATGATTGGCTGTAGATGGATGGGATTGAAATGCAAAGAGACAGAGGCTGCCTCACATAGCAGCGCATGGCCAAAGGGGCTTTACATCAGAGATCTCCTGGAATGTTTGTAGGCATACGTGGATGTCAGGCATGCTGTCATCAGTAACCTGAGGATTATGGGCAGGTTTGGCTGCAGCAAAAGGTCACGTTTTTGTCCTGATGGTGGTAATGGAAAAAGCAAGGCTCCTCCAGGCCTGCATGAGCATGGCATCACATTGCCAATGCTCTGCAAAAGTGAATGCTCCATCCAGGAGGGACAGAAGGATCTAAAAGAGAAAGTAATCACCGGCTGAAAGGTGAGCAGATTGCAGGGTTATGTGATACTTCTATTTTGCATTTTCTGTTAAAAAAGCCCTAATCATCTGACATCCATAAATCCCTATCTCCAAGAGAGAAAAAACATATCCTTTGCTTTCCAAGTCATGCTAAGCTTCAGTTCTGTGATGGGTACAGTGGTGGCTGATACTTTCCTTGCTCTGGCCCCACAGGGCTGTTACAACCTATTCTGGTCTGTAGCAGCTCTCCTGAGGGCTGCTATATTGGTTGAAAATTGCCACTATACAGCATTTTCAGCCTCACTCAGTCCCGCCTCCATTTCTTCCTCTGTGTCACAGAGGGTGCTACCCCTTCACTTTACTTTCTCTTTCCACTAAATGCTCACTTGGACATGAAGCAATGCATGGAGAGCCCCAGAGCTCATGGGATGAGGCATCTGAGATGTTGCAGCCAATTGGACTGAGTCACAATCAGAAATGGTGCTATTGCTGGTGCCTTACAGTGTCTGCTCTAGAAGAGGCCGAGACACTCAAGACTGTAGAGATACAGTTTTAGAAACTGTAGGATAATTCATGAGAAATCCCCACTACTTCTGCTTCTTCCTGACCTGAAGAGCTACAGCACCAAGAATTACTTGTGGTATCCTGGTACTTGTGGTATCCTGGTACTTGTACTTTTGTCTGGGGCAGGAATTAAACCAGGTGCTAGATTGACAACAGAAATAAGAGAGTGGTGAAAGATTAGCCAAATCTTTTTTTTTTTTTTTTTTTTTTTTCCTGAGGTTTTAAAAGTTGCCTTGAATTTTAAGAGCCAGCATTCAGAATAGTTTTCATTTTTTCTGGACTGATTCACCCTTCCCCTTCCTTTGACCTGATGGAATGGTGACTAAAGCTCTAGGCTCTGCATCCTGTTCCAGCTGCAGCCAAACTCGGTGTGGAGGTGTCTGTCCACAGCTGCTTTTCATGGCTCTCATCCAGAGGTTGCCACCTCTTCTGGTCTGCCAGCACAACTATTTGTGCTATCAACTATTTGTGTCATTACTTGCCTAGCTCTATCAAAATAGTCCTGCATACAGAAGACTAAAATTAAATGGGCTTTAAATACAGATACCACATAGATCCTCAATGGGATGGGACTAAGGGAAGAACTGCTGTTAAACAGTTCTGGTCAATGCATTGAGCAAGAACTAGTGCAAGCATCCATACAAGATATATAATGTACCAGCATTAAAGAAACAGGATTGGAGGCAGCAGCTCTGCAGCATCCCCAGCCAATCTCTCTGCTGAGCACACTCCTGCTTGTCTCCCTCTTCCCCTCCTTTTCACTTGACCCTGTAAAGAACTGCCTCAATACACTGAGCTGCCATAAAATCTAACGAAACCAGAAAATTATTTTCATTTTGCTGCTCAGCATCCTGAGCAGGCTCAGTGCAGCATCCAGTGAGCCCCAGAGCTGCTGAGAGGAGAGAGGCTGCTCTGCAGCCACATCTCAGATACATTGCTGTAACAAGGTGTGTCTCTCTAGGTCTTAGTCACAAAATCTGCATTTCCAAGCTGATGTGAAATAAAAGATGCTGTGGGCAACAGGGTGTGTGTGTTTGGAGGGAAGGGGGGGCGGGAGCTGAACAGATGTAAATTTGTGTTTTAAATGAGAGAAAGGGGGTGGGATGAAGAATAAAGAGCAGTGAGAAGAAGAATGCATCTTTTGAAAAAAGCACCACTGTTTTATAGGACAGGGTATCTCCTGAGTCACTTGAAGTCTGATAATTTTACATCCACTTCTGGATGGTAGTTCCTTGTCATTTTAGCTCACATCATCAACTGTTCTAAAAAAGCCAACCTTGTAAAATTGCTGCTGTATTTATCAAATTGCAGTCACATTATGTGCATGCATTATGTCTATCAACTGGAAAAAGGAAGTAAAATCCAATACCTTAATCAAATTTTCCATCTGAGGTGCTTTATCTCAGTGTAAGCAGTTCAAAAGTATAAAATCCCCAAATCTCAGGTGATAAGTACAGGGATAGGTGATTGGTTGGCTTGCTGTGATTTACTTCCAGTACCCTCCTGGTCTGAAATACCTGGATGTTCACCTGGAACTGGTTTTCATTTTCACCTGGAAAGGGGTTTTGACAACAGGGATGCTTTCTGCCAAAGGCTCCTTGTTGCTTGTTCATAAATTTGTTGCATGAGTGGAAATACTACTCAGCACTGCACTGGGAGCAAAAAACCAAGCCTGTTCTGGCTGGAACTCTCTGTGTCTGTGCTGTTCTCATCTGACCATCAGAGTGGTGAACTAGCAGCCCTAGTTCATGACATTTGTGCATTTGGCTGGTTTGTCACCACAGCAGAGCATCAAGAGATGGTATTGGCTTAATGTTGCCAGTGCCCAGGGTATCCAGCATGTCTTGCCCAACAAACAGAGTAAACCAAGCAAGCTTTCATTCTGAGCTGCTTACCTTCTCCACTGTATACAATTTCTGGGCATAGTAGGTGGGGGATGCTCCTCTCCCAAACTGTGCTGGTGACATGTGGCTCTGAGGGCCTCTGTGCTGGCACAGTCCCTGTTCTGAGACTCCTCAGGAAAGATTTCAGGGATCTTCCAGCTTCCCTGCTTGAAGGAGAAGGAGAAGTTGACTTTTCTTACTTCCTTAGGCTTCTATTAATAGTCACAGAAGTCGACTGCGCTGCAGCAGCCTGGGGCAAAGCAAAACCCCACTGCACAGGGCCCTGTGACTGCAAGAGCAAGTAGAACAAAAGACAAGCCAAAGATGTGTGTGGGAACAAATGCTCAAATGCACAGCCCTGTATTCCTTTTTCAAACACCTCCAAACACCCAGCCCTGAGTCCCTCTTGTTCCTCTAGCTGTAACAGAAGCCTGGAACTGCTTTGCTGGGGAACACGCAAGGCCAAGCAGCCTCTGATTCTGCCTTGTGCCAAATTATTTTGACATGGAGCTGGAAGGAACAGATCCCTGTAAATGAGGGGGAGCATGGGCTATCAGAGGCATTAGTCAATTAGTGCCAGGTGGGGAGTCAGGGACTTTAAGCCTTGGATGCAATAAGGCTCCCATTATGGACTGCACCAGAGTTCTAAAACTGAAGATGGATTCAGCCAGGTACAAAAAGGATACAATTTCCCTTTTGCTTGCCCTTCTTTAGCCATCTCTGTCACCTCTCAAACACCAAATTTCTTGTGTTACAGAGATGCCTGTAATATTTGGAGGAGAAACACTTCTGGGGTGGGAATCTCAGGTGTGCTGAGCTATACCCTCACGGTCATTTGCACCACAGCCATCAAACTTGGGGGAGGATTGCAGGAACTTGGAGGTGGCATTGATTATCCTTGTGCCAGTGAGGAGACAGATCAAGAAAAATGAAGAGAGATATAAATGGAGATACACAATTTTAGGGTTTTATTCTCCTATACTAACACGGCCTAAAAAGTTAATTACCGTGGCTTTGTCCCATCTCTTGAGCTTTTCTGAAATAAAACTTGTGGTTTTGAGTGCTAAAAAGTGAAATTGATGAAGTGATGAATGAAATGTGATGAGGTAGAGAAGTTGGGGATGCACCAGGACAAGGAGGAGAGCAAGAAAAAAAAGCACACCAGAGAGAAAGGAAGAAAGATTGGTGGAAGGAGAAGGTTGTGATGTGGCAAAGAAACCCCTTCAGCAACAGCACCCCAGGAGCAGCAGTCAGCCAGTGTAGCTTGCTCCCAGCCTCCAGCCTGGTCCAACTGCAACAACATCTGTTACACTTGAGCTCGGCTCAGTTAGTGGCATGTTTGTTTAATTGTGGGCCTGGTTTGTTATTTTGCTTCCCATTAGGAAGCTGAAGAAAGAGGGAGGAGGGTGTTTTCATTCTGGGGAGCATTTTGCCAGGACAATGAGGTTTTTTTCCATGGCACTGGGTAGTCAGAACTAGCTGTACTGCTTCTCCCGACAAGGCAGACGCCTCCAAAGCCCATTGTTCAACCTGATGCATTAAGGGCTCACACTTGTAATTTTGGCGCTGATCCCCTTTGCCCATTGTGTGAGCAGAATGGAGTGAAAAAGGAGAGTCTGTCCTCTTTATCTGGCAGCAAGAAAAGGAAGCAGCAGTGGTGGCAGTGACTCCTTTGCTCGCCAAGGTTTCAGCTCTCCTGTGGCAGTGGTGGGGAAAGGGGGGTTGGTGGCTTTGAAATCTTCTCTGGTCACTCCCAGGAAAGTCACCCAGCTTTCAGTCTGCTGTAATTCCTTGGCCTCCCTCCAATTTTCCCAAATTCATCACTGTCTATTTTGGAAAAATGACTTCTTCCTGCCTGAGCATTCAAGCTTTTTTGTTCTAATAAAACAGAGAATTGTTGAAAGGGGAATTTTCTAGTGTTGAACAGCAGCCCTGAAACCAGTACTCTCTGCTGCTCCATGTACTGCCATCAGAGAACAGCAGGAACAAATTCCCATGCCACTGTTTCCCCTGTGTTTTTTCTCCAGATCTGACCAAGGTAGTGCAAAGGATGTCCATGACATAACATCTCCTTCCTATGCCAGGGATGGTATCCAAGCTCCCTGAGAGATGTTGGTTTGTCAGAGGAGCTGGCATATCCTGCAGGCATATCCTGGTGTGTTTGTCTTGCTCAGAGGCAGGACATCTGACCAGGGTTCTGACTCAGCACCAAACACAGACCTATCTGACAGCAGAAAGCATGTCCAAGCAGCCACTGGGATAAAAGAACATCAGGAATGGTGATGGGACAATATAACTTTGTACAGTACAGTTCTCCTGCTCCTTCATTATTGCTCAAAACTAGAGACACCAGCTCAAATCACTGGACCCACTGCAGCAACATGCTGAACTCGCAAGTGACACTTCAGACATCTGCTTAAAAAGCAAAGCAAGAAACCTCTCTCCTTAAAATTATGAGTGGATTTAAAACAATGAATAGAGCATCAGAAATTTAAATATAAACTTAAATTATTAACTAGGCAATACAAAGAGAGCCCTGACTTTGCCATTATTTGCATATGCAAAAACTCTGGGCACTTGGAGCTCAAGGGCAAGGATCCCATATCTAAATATACTTATGAGGACCAACATCTGCCAGGACATTGTAAAGGCTTTGGGGTGTTATAGCAGGGACCTACTGATGAACCCCAGCAAGAGCCCACATCTGACCAGAACCTCATTAGCAGAAATAAAATGTCTTGGATTTTAAGCAACCTGAACAAAAACATCAGAAAAACAGTGAAGAAAAAACAAAAAAACTCCCAACAAACGAAACCAACCAACCAACCAACCAAACAAACAAACCCCAGTAAAGTCAGGAGAGAGATGCAGATTTTGAAGACAACTACAAAATGCTTCCCACCTTTGTTGTTGCAGACTCAAGAGTGTCCAGCCCTGCTTTGGCAGCACTGTGCTCTCTATGCCCACTCTGCCCTCCGAGGAAGGACCATGCCTGGGTGCATTGTGTGGATCCCAAACATCACCCTTAGCCCTCTTGGCTCCGTGTTACCTTTAGAAAAGCAATTTCCTTGGCTGCATTTGCAGGACTGCAGTTGATCCTGGGCTGAAACCAACACTTCAGTCACACCTGGAGTCTCTCTGTGCCAGCTGCATTTGGAGCTTGGTATTTTGGGTGAGCTGCCCCAGCTGGTGGAGATTTGGGCAAAGGATTGTTCTGGCTGGGCATTATCTGACCTAGGGAGGGAAGGGGGACGCTTTGATGGGCTTCTTCCCCCAGCACCTGAAAGCCAGTTATGTGCTGGCAAACTATGGTAGGAACTTTAAATAACTAGGAGTCTTGCTGCCAACTATTAAGACTCACTTTACTGAGCTAATTCCATCCACATAATTAGATGTCTAACTCCAATTAGATGCCTTCACCATTAGAAACTACAGCTTCCAGCCGCACAGATCAAGAATTGTCCAGGGGCAATGGAGGACTTTTGAGGTTTTCCTTTTTCTAAAGGTTCAGTCTCTGCTGGTTTCAGCTACATTTAACAGCCATGCTGGTAGAGCAGGACTCTCTCTTCCTTCCAAATATGTATCTCTTACATTTTACACCATCTTGCCATGCCTGTCTCAGTGCATGACCTCAAGGAACAGGAGGTACCATCATCCCTGCTACTTTTGCAGAGCAGCATGTCCTCCTCAATTGCATTTGACCTCCACAAGTGTCAGCCAGGTGAAAACAGCAGTGTCTTTTCCTTGCTGGAGCTGCACCTGAACAGACTGACCCAATAAAAACTCCCCTCCATAGAGAAGAAATCCAGCCTTAGCTGCAGCCCTGCCAGCCATGGCTCACTTGACTTTCTGTACAATGTGAGATGTAGTCTGCTAAGCTATTCCAAGGCAGTGGAGACTGTGGGTGCTGCCTGTGTGAATGCTGTAAGCCATGGAAATTAAACATATTTGGTGTCTGGCACTAAAATACACTGCAGTTCCTACGTTCTTGGGCACCAGCCTCAATCTCCTCCAAGAGGCACAACAACCTGTGGTCAGAGGCTCAACAGCCCTGCAGCTTAACTCGATTGTAAGGTCTGCATGGACAAAATAGTGCCAGAGGTCTCCATGCTGCAGGGCTGGGTTACAGAGCCAGCGTCCATTAGTGCAGGAGGCAGTGCAGATGTTATCTGGCTGCAGTATTATCCCTCGCTGGCCTAACTTCGCTGTGGACAGTTAAGATCTTGATGACATTATGAGCAGGGCTAAGGGCAAACTGTGGCCACAGCCCGATTAGTGGCACACACAGGGCCTGGCTGGGGAAGCACAGTTTGCTGCCAGGCGCTTGCTGCTGCTGCTGCTCCTTTCCTGGGCTGTCCCTGCTCTGCAGAGTAGTGCCCCTTGGCTGTGCCAGAGCAATTCCTGGCAAGCCATCACACTGAAATAAGGAGAATTTAAATTAAACCACCAAGGAAAACACATGGCCCAGTTACACGCCCAGCCGCAGTCAGCAACAGGCAGAGAGACATTCCCTGCTTTGCTGGGTGAAAGGTGTGATGGCAGGATAACCTCTCCCATGGGTTCAACCCCGCACCTCCCAGCAAAGCTTTTACCACCCTCAGCCCAGGGGCGGGTGATGTTTGCTTAAGCTCAGGCTGGTTTCACGTTTTCACAGTGATATGATAATTGCGTTTAGATAGCCCTGTCTCTCTCTGCTGGGCTTTCACAGGGCTCTGCTGGCCTCCAGCAGGGCTCATTTAAAAGAGGCTTCTCAATGATATGCCACAGTGTTTTCAAAAAGAAACAACCAACAGTGGCTCTCTAGAAAAATAACAAAGAGACCCAATTACAAGCAAATGTGTTGAAGGGTCCCAGGGCCGTCTGTGGGCAAATTAGGGCCAATTAAAGGTCAAAATGATTTAAGGTGTAAGGACAAGAGAGAGAAGGGAAACAATTGGTCAGATTCCTGCACAGAATAAGTGTATGCTGCTAGGTTTGATTATGTTTTAGCACCCAAACAGTGGATAAACTTCAGAGTTGAAGCTGTGCCTGATTTTTAAAGTGGGTAATTTTTACTTTCCCTTCCGTCCATGCTCGAGAAAGTGCTTGGTGTGCTCCCACTCAGCAGTCCATTCTGATGAACCCGGCCAGGACCTGGCACATGGCTGCCTGCACACCCCCGTGCAATCTCAAACCCTTGGGCAGTGGTGAGCAGAAGAGTTCCATTGTCACCCAAAAGCTGTGTGGAGGATGTGCCCCTGATATCCAGAGGGGCAGAGGGGACTCACAGCAATACTGCAGGGCCTCACTGGCCAAGTTGGAGCTGAGGCTTGGACCGGCTGTTTCATCAAGTTTGTTGAATTCAACGCAAAGCTGAATATTTTCTTGGAGGAGTCAGATGGCTCCCCAAAGGAAACGGTGACAGCCATGCTGGGTGACAGCCCTGTCCCATCCCTTCCCACCACGCCACTGCAGTTCTGACCTCTGCCTGTATTCCTGTTGGCTCCACGATCTCCTGGCACATCCATGGACAAACTGGCCATGGCTGTTTTGGGCAGATGGACTGCTGAGCCTTTACACTCATCTTCCTGCAAAGGTAGCTTGAAATTCAGGACTGGATGTACTCTGAGGAGTAATGCTCAACCACGTAATTTAAAAAAAAAACAAACCAAAACTTTAGCAAATCATCTCTTTGGGCTGATTGTTTGGAAATGTTTAAACAGTCATACTCAAGGGAGGTGCATCACTCTTCTGAATGAAACTGTCTTCTCTCTTGCTACACCAGCATCAAAGCAAAGGGAAAAGAAGCTTTCCCCTCCCTCACTAGGATGTCTATTTCCATGCCTTCATAGATGAGATCATCTTCACCCGCTTGAAAAAGCTGAAATCTCATCCAGAAATGGTCCAGCACACGAATCTGTAAATGGGCTGGGGATCTGACACCAAGTTTCCATACAGAATCTGTTCCTCTGTCTCCAGTCACCACAAATACCCCAGATATGCTGCAACAAATACAACAAGATAAATACTTTCACCAGATCTATTTAAAAACAGAGAACATGCTCAGCCTGTTTTTTGTTGAATTTCAGATTAATCCTATGCAAGAGTTGGTTTTCTCATTGTCAGTTTTACCCAGAGACAAAGAAGCCTGGGTAAGGTTTGAACTGATTGCTTCCCCACATTTCTCCTGGTTCACTGTGAAGATCCACACTCGAAGGAGTTAAGTGGAAAAGCCAGGGGCACTCTGCCTGCTGCAGGGGGAGGGATGGCAGGGGTGGCTGGACCCTGGGCACAGAGAAGTGGGTACTGTATGATACAAACCCTCACAGGGAGATCCAGGTCTGATTGCATGTTCGTTTGCTCATCACTGTCTCATCTTAGTAACGGGCAGAAAAGTAAAGACCTAAATCTCTAATTTAAAAATATTTTAAAAAAATTTTCTTTCTCCCATTCCCTGGCCAAGAACAGAGGGGCCATTTGAAAAAAAGTACCCTGGATTTAGAATTCACACTTTCCTTGATGAAGAAGTGTTGAAACCTGGAGAAAGACTCAGGCTAAAGTAGTCCTGACACAGCATTTTGAATAGCCCATGGTTGGCTTTTTATAAGAAAGCAAATAAAACTATTTAGGAAGAAATCACACCACAAATGGTTTTACCCAATTATTCATTATTCTGTGACATCCTCATCATCTGCTACCTGGACCTGGAAACAGCTTGTTATTGGTGACGTATTTCCATGCACACTTGCTTAAAAACCCCACAAACAAACCTAAAACAGTTAGAAGAACATAGTTTAAACCCATTTTACAAATGGCTTTAAAACATCCAACCCTGTCCCATCTCCTCCTTCCCCCTTCCTACATTCTCCAGCTGGAAAAAAGACCATAAAGCAGTTTTGTGCAGTCACATGTAAATCCCCTGTCTCTGTTAAGGCAAGAGATTAGCCTGTTAACAAAGTCACCTTGTCACCTACTCTACTTAATCCTTGCATTTCAAAGTGTAATTTTATTGAGCGCCTTGGAGCTGAAGTCTGGTATGTGCTATTTATTTATTTTGCTCCCTACTTTTTTTTTTTTTTTTTTTTTTTTTTTTTTTTTTTTTTTTAATTCACCTGGAGCCCAAAATATCTTTTTTTCCCTGCCCTGCTGAAACCTGTGACTTTTGGAAAGACAACACCTGTGCTATCTGTATTAATTTTAATACATTTATTTAACCCTTCAGGGACTGAGGTAGTGCAAAGACCCCCCTCCTTCTCCTCTCCCCACACCTTTCTGAGACGACAGGCAGACAGTCTCCACACGGTGCCGTACGGCTTCTGGTGCAGCGCGTATCCTGGCCATAAATCTGTCAATACAAAGAGAACAACACACACACACAAAACGTGGCTAAAACCAAGAAATGTAGCATAATTACAGGTTCATTATTGCAAACAAAAGCATCCCCCGATCCCACCCCTTTGGCAGGGACGGGAGCAATTCAAACAGGCTCATTATGTAGTTACCTAGCCAGGGTCAGAGCCTCCTGAATAGCTCTTGTGGCTCTGCTTATTATCCGGCTCCGGACGCTGGGAATGTGCCCATTCAAGCTGTGGAGGTACAGGAGAGCTGGGAGCAGCGAGGCTCCAGGTCTGCTCTCCCCCATCCTTCCTACCTATTGTTATCTCCACCCTCAGAAGAAGATCTGCCTTTGTACCTGCTTTAAAGAGTGTTTGGTCGTGGCAAAATGTGCCAGGTTGACAGCCTTGGAGACTGAAGTCTTGTGCTCATCTGTCCAGTGGGTGCAGCAGGAAAAAGGGAGATGGGGTGCAGCAACAGGCATGGGAAGGGAAACATTTTAATCTCCATTGCCTGCTCCATTTCACCTCCAAAACTGCCTTCCTGGATGCTGGATTCTGGCTGGGTGAGGCACATGGTTTCTGCAGACCCTCCAGCAAACATCTCTCTGCTTGGAAACAGCTTGTACTGACCTGGGCTGGAAAAATCGCTGTTTCCCAAATCATCCTCAATTTCCCAGAAGTTTGAGGGCATTCATAACATGCTAAACCAGCACACTGCCTTGGCCTAGCAGTCAAAACTTTTGCCCAAAACATCTACTGCAGCCCTATGCAAGCCTGTGCTCTGTCCCATCACTCCTTCCCCCCAGCCAGGCGCTGGCAGGAGCACGAGCAGCCAGGGATGCAGCTGGTGCTTTTTGAACGTTTCCAGCCTGGGCTCCCTTTCTTGCCAGGCCGGGAAGTGGTGTGAAGTCCCCTTTGACACCACGTGCCCTTCCAGAGCCACAGCTTCCCTCTGCGATGGCCGAAGAATTGAGGAACTCCAAACGGCACCGCTGAATATTCAGGGAACCTGCCAGCCCCCTTCCCCTCTGCCTGCAGCAGCGGTGAGCACCGCTCGCACCCACGCTGAGCCTGCCTCCATCTATAACCCAAATGTCAAAACATTTCCTCTTGCAGCCCCGTTCCTCTCGTGGAAGCCCCGATCCCAGGTCCCAGTCATGCTGCTTTTGGGGTCTGCCTGGCTGAGCCACGACTGCCACTGCCCCACTGTGCGCAGATAAGAATAGGCTGCCTCTTCTGACTCATTTAGCTAAAACAATGGAGCCACCAGAGGCCAAATTAATCCCTGGTGACTTCAGCAGAGTTACACCAGTCTAAATTTGGTCCCAAGCGTACAATTAGCACGGAGGAAAGCACAGTTTCATGACAGTGTCTCGGCTCTCCCTCCAGGCTTCCTTCACCAGGCTCACCCTCTCTGCAGAACAGTGGATGCTCCCTCTCAGCCACCTCATTGGTCATGTCTTCCCATTTCTGGGCACTTGGGAGGGCACCCTGCAGGGGAAAAAGGCAACTCATCACCAGCAGTTTTTGCCTGGGAAGGGCAGATCCTGTTTCCCTCAGTATATAGGAAGAAAAAGCTCATCTTCCTCACCTTGGGCTTGAAAGGAAATGAAACCCATTCCCTGTGAAGATGTGCCTGCAGGTATCCTTCCAGCACTGGGCATCCTCCTGATGCCTTTAGCTGGCTAAAAGTCTCTCTCAGATCTAGTCTCCAGGCCCTTTTACTAGCACAGCACAGATCATTAAATTCAACCCTGAACCAGCCTTTCATCATCATTATCATCACCATCACCAGTTTTGCGCAACCAGATTCCCTCTAGTAATAGTTAAGGCACTGAACTACTCTTTTTCAGCATATATGCATTTCAAATGCTGAGAAAATGTCTCTGAAATCATACTGGAATTTTCTTTGATTGCTCTTGGCTGAACAGGCACTAGCAGAAGTGGAGGCATTGCCTGTGTGCTCCTGCAGCCACACAGAAATGCTACACCCTAAAAATAGAAGAAGCAGAAAAAAAATTAATTGAAAAATATAAAAAAGGCAGCTAACCAGAACTTTTCAACTCCCTAAACACTTCCTCAAAAACTTGGTTTGTGCGTCATGCATGAGCAGAGCCTGGATCACAGAGCCACTTCCACGTGCTGTTCAGCAGCAAGGTGTGGGGAATGCCACACCAGCAATACCACGGTGTAGGATTGGGGCTTTGCTCAATCTGTAAATAAATTCTTGCTGGCCTCAGCGCATGTGAGTGAGAGAGAGAGAGAAAAAAAAAAAGCAATGAAAAAAACAGCTAATAATTTAAGAAAAAAAAGGAAAGGGGAACAAAGAGAGGAGTGTGGGTCTGGAGAAGGTCTGTGCTTGATGCCTCCTTCTCTGTGTCCCCCTACCCCCTCTAGCTCCACAATACGGAGCCTTTTCAAACATTCAGATTTCTCATTCCTTTGACAATTCTTCAAAGGCTCCAGGATTTGAGGGAACTTCCTGTTTCATCGCAAACCCTCGCTTTCTTTTCCTTTTCCAGACTATTAAACCCCGCGCTAACGGAGTGGTGTTAGCCGCATGTCCCACAGCCCTGCCTGCTGTGTGACATTAAAGATACACTGCTCAAGGTGTTTTGGTCCTTACATCCCCCTTCTGACCCCTGAGTTTACTGTAGAACAAAGTCTTGTTAAGCTCGACACTGGAAAATATATTTCCTTCCTTGCATGCCGTAGTGGTAGTTTCAGCGTTGTATAGGGTTGCGTGTATTATTTTGTTATTGTAGGGTTGCTGGTGACAACTGATCTGCACACACTGCTTTGTTATTGTAGGGTTGCTTTAAAATCCTAGACTCCTGGTCTTAGTTTTATTTATTTTAGGGAAAGGTAGTTTTTAAGGGTAAAAAAAATAAACATGCTTAAAAACATACCAAGATATGGCAAAGAGATGGCGCAGAGAGGAAATCCTGTCAAATCCAGGCCCTTGCCTGCCTGAGCTGTGCCCCTCCAGCAGGACCACTGCTCTCCTGTGGCTGTCACGACCCAGCAGCAGTGATCAGCTTCTGATACTCGGCATTTTTAGAGTGCATATTGTCACTGTGAAAACAGCCTAGCATTAACAATTCTCAAAGGCTTGAGTTACTGTAAAAATCTGCACCAGACGTGAAGTTTAAAATTTCAGGTAAAGGAAGAGATGGAAGGGAAGAAAAGAGTGGGGATGAAGAGAGGAGTGAATGATGGCTCTCGGTGTAACAGGCAGGCATCACCCCAGGCACGATGCCCAGTGCTGGCAGGGAGCGCCTGGAAGGGCTGCTGGAATGGCTGCTGGAACTCTCTTCATTGTCTGCTGGTGGGTGACCAGCTGTTGGAAAGGACTTCAGAAATCACAGAAATCCATCCCAGCATCCATCTCACCTACAGCATCCCCGAAATCTCCTAAAGTTGCTCATTTAGACCAGTGTCAGAGTCCAGTCCCTGACACAACTCAGGAGCAGAGCACAGCAGTGATGGTGCAAGGGCCCAGACCCTTACCTTGCTCTGGAATCATGTCTGGGTCTCGTTTTCCTCATCTGCTGAGGGAAGGGGGAAACAGATGAGTTTGGGCAACACAGAGAAGAAGCAGAAACATGTGACAGTGCACCCTTCCCAGCAGAGCATCCACAGCTCTCTTGTGAAACAGGAGACTGAGGAGACAATGAAATTAAGGGGAGAGACTCCTGTCAAGCTAAATAATTAAGTCCCAGGGTACATAATTGATGGGCTCTTGGTGTGGACCCTAAATCATTTACAGAGCTGGTGCATCACCCGACATGTGCAGCTCTGGCATGGCAAGAGCAAGGGATGAGCACCTCCTGCAGCAGAGTGAACTGAGCAGGGCACTTCTGGTGTGGGTCACACTGCCCAGGAACACACTCCCAGGGGCTGGGCTGCCTTGGGGTGCTGCACCTTGGGGTGCTGCAGCTGCCTGCTCCCCACTTCCCCAGCTCTGTAATTGGGTACCTCACCACTGAGCTGTCCCACTTGCCTGGCCTTATGCTCTGGTAGACAAGAGCAGCTCCACCAGCCTGGGAAAGGTTCACATGGCAGGACAGAGAGGTATGAGAGGGAGATGCTGGTGTTTCTCTGCCAAGACTTTTCACCCAGCTTCAACTGAGAACAGCCTCAGCTGAATCTTAAACATCAGCACAAGATACCCAGCACTACTGTACCATGCACAGAGATTTTTTTCACTACTAGGGAGTCAAACTGAAGCTTGCCTGCAGTGCATGCACATGGTCTGGATACAAACATCCCTGCCCAGTGCTGCTTGGGAACAACTCTTTCAAACTGCTCCTTTCCCTGCAGCTATGCTGATCCATGTCCCTAACCCAGAGAGATGGAGTAATCAATACACAAACAAATTGCTGGACTAAACAAGGCCAGGGGGGACAGAGCTGTGCTGTGGATACAGTCCCTGGGGTTTCTCTGCCTGGGCTGAGGAGAAGGATGCAGACCCAGCAGCTGACTGCACTATCCCATAAGAAAGACATCAATCTTGAGGGCTTTTTCCACTGTCAGTTATCTGCAATGCTCCTTCCTGCCCCATCAGTTGTAAAAGTCAAATGGCACCATGCATTCCTATTCTGGTCTGGTTATTTTCTTTTTTCTTTTCTCTTTCTTTTCTCTTTTCATACTCCATCATCAAAAACATCTCTTTCTGCCCTTCTTGTGCTTGCCTGTGACCCTGCCACCTGCCTTGCAGGAGCACCAACATATGTCATGAATCTTCTGGGCATCACCAGCTGCCTGGCCTGGTGGCAAGAGCATGGAGCAGGAGCACAGCCCAGGGCTGTCTGCTGTCACAGAGACTGACCTGGAGAGCAGTATATTGGCTCCATGCTGAAAAATATCACTGTCTCTCATAGTTGCCCCCTGCTCCCAGTGTTTTGACAGTCAGCTTGATGAGCTGAGTGTGTTAACAGTCACCCAGAGCCCCCGCCAGCTCCACTCCACCCTGTGCCACCCCAGGCATGCGCTGTCTGCCTGACACTGCCTACAAACTCTATTAGCTTTGTAATTAAAAACAGCTGTAATCTGATCAGGTGGAGATCACGGTTACAAAATGAAGGAAGCCATTAGCAGGAAATGTTGTGGTTCAGGCAGACATCAAATCAGTTTAAAGAGATTGGATTTCATTGTTTCTATACAGTTACTCCATTACTATAATGCACTGGGTCCATTTAAGTGGCTGGCTCAGAGGAGTGCTCATAAGGCAGTAGTGACATCTATGTGAAATGAACGGCATAAACGGCAAACTGCGAGGAGATAGCTGTGAATTTACACCCCTGGCTCTGTGGTGAATATTAATGCACCAGCAGTGAGCTGCTGGAGTGGGGCTTGTTGGAGGGTTGGTTTTCTCTCTTCTTCCTCCAGCCCTCCTTGGTGTTGCTGGTGCCTCTGGGGGACTGTGAAAGAGCCTTCCCAGCAAGGATGAGATCCAAGGACCATTCCTCTTCCCCCCCAGCCACAAACCAAACCACGGGTCCAGTTTCTCAGTAGCAAGGTGGAGTGAGAACTGAAACCACAGCAGCCACATCGCTTTGCTTCCTCCTGGCCTCTTCACCCCTGTGTAAACACCAGTCAGTCAGGACAAAAGCAGGAGGGTAAAATATTTAAGTTCTCACACGGAAGAACTCTTTTTTCCCCCACAAAAAAAAGGGGAAGCAATCTGTGTTTGAAAGCTTTAGACTGGTCCAAGAGTGGACAGGCCAGTGAGGTGCTTGAGGTGACCCAAAGGCTTTGCCATCAGGAGGGGCTCTCTACAAAAGCTGCTGGCTCCTGCTTTTAGTTTAGTCCTGTCCTGAAGCCCATAGCCAAGATAAAGCTGAGGTACCTGAAGGAAAGCCTACACCGAGAGGCACAGCATGGTCCCTGACTTCTGTAAGGCTGATGGTGGTGACTAGAGGAGTGAGCAGGGTAGAGAGTGGGGGTTTTTACCATATTTTGTGGGTTGCACAGCACCAGTGAGGACAAGGCTAGTGAGTTGAGCTGGACCAGGTTGCCATGAAATAGCACAGACAGGAGCAATATGCGGGATAATAATAATTAAATAATAAGGGCTGTGCTCTCCTGATTTCAGCCCATCCTTGGTGCCTGTAAGCTTTTCATGCTCAGAATATGGTAGACAATTGGTTCCTCTAATGTGTCTCTAGAAAAAAGTCCCTTGTGGTACCTTGTGGGTTCACTTGCCTCTTCCAAGCCTTGCAGCTTCCTTACAGCAGGAAAATGGGCAGAGAAATTCATGATGGAGCTGGTAAAGGGTCTAAGATGAGGAGGGTATAAGGAGATGCAAACATGATGAGAGCTAGCTGCTAGAAGGGAACTCTGACCATCCCATAGTCCTGTCTGAGCAGTAAAAGGACTCTCCAGGCAATACAGAATGCAGACACTCCTCTCCCCTTGCCAATCTACTAATCAGGGAAAGAGATAAAAAGCACCCTGCAGACAAATGCTCAGGCTGCCTCCTGCCCACCATAGCCAATCTGAGCACAGGGAGCCCATGCTCTGGTCAAAATGCTCTTGGTATTGCTAAAATCTTCTTGGCTAGAAAATGGTTCTGTCATTTTCATACTAATCCAGCTCCCACACAAACAGGCAACCTCTTTCCTTCCCTGCCACCACTTATTGCCTTCGTCTCCTATCCTCCCCCTCCCCCTTTTCACCCCAAACTGTATCAAATGAATCAAAGCCCCAGTAAATTATGTTCCCTTTGACCTGCTGGCAACAAGTTCAGCCACAGTACATTAAGAGAGCAGAGGCTGAAGTTTCGTGGTCAGTGAAGACAGAAGCAGAGGGGGAAAGGCCTTTCTGCTGCATTGCTTTTGCCTTCAGAAGTGATGTTTTCAGCTAGGTTCAGTGGGTACTCAATACTAAGGTTTGGGGCTCAGCCTGTATGGGAAAGGGGGTGCAGCTGTGAAGCTGGGAGTTATTTCTGAACAGCCCCCACAGCTGCCTGTCCTGGCTGGGTGGTGTGACCCAGCATGGCAATGGCATTGCTTCCCACCAACCATTTGTGGAGATAAGGGCTGGACAGGGGTTAATGGGAGCCCAGGGGAAGTGGCATGAGCAGGAGACACAACACAGCTGGGCTGGCTGAATCCCTGCAAACCCCTGTGCGGGTGCAGCTCTGCTCACTGGGGTTCACCACGCATGCTGGGCTGATCACAACTTCCTAAAACTCTCCCCATCCTGATGGTTTACGCAGGCATGGTCTGTCTGGCTTTGGAATTCATAATGTTACAGGTGCAATCCAGGCAACTTCACATGGTTTTGGATTTGCTTGCAAATGATGCCCACACCTTTGCTGATGATGATTCCTCAGGCTGTGGCTTGCTGCAGGGAGGACACCTGGGGCTGGTAAGGCCAGCAGGTCATGGATTTCATTTGGGGGAACTTTGTGGGCTCAAACTGGGTAAGACAACTAGTGCCCCAAGTTTCTAGCCAGCTGTCCCTGATGTGTCAAGTCATGATGAAGAGGATGCTGAGCATCACTGTAATCCCTGGCACCCTGTGTGCGACAGCCCGCGCTGAGAAGGGAAATGAAACTGGAGAAAAGTACCTGTGGCATCTCTGTCTCTTACTCACTGGCTCCAACAAGATGGTGGACATAAACCAAGGGTAAATATTCTGTTGCCTGTAGAGAAGCAGAGGTGTAGAGGGACTGGCTGTCATCTCACAGCACCTAGGCAGTTCGTGTTGTGTGTCCTGGCTGTTTCTGCCCTGACTCCAGGCGTCACGCAGAGCCTGGAGTACCCTCCTCTGAAATCTCTGTGGCGGCCATGCCAATCCCCAAAGAAACAGCATCAAATCTGGAGCCTGTGAAGACATTGCCAGCAAAATAAATATTCACTAATATTTTTAGCCTGTTCTTGTTCAGAGAGAATTTCTTTGTGTCCTTCTGAGGAGCTCGCCGGATCTTTCATCAGTTTGTTTTTCTCATTAGCCGGCATAAGCTTTGTTCTTATTTAATAAAGATTAGGATCTGCTGCCTCCAGCCCTCTCTTTTTGCTCCTCCATCAGGCCCGTGAGGGCTCAGGCTGCAGTGACATGTTTGATGTTGGGCCATGGAACTTGAAATGTAGGACTGAAGCTGTCCAGGGTCTCACATTTGCTTCCCCAAAAAGCCCTGTCCCTCATTGCTTCACCCCCACACCACCACCCTCTGCAGAGAGCTGCCCCACAGCAGGAGAAGGGAAGAGGATGGAACTGATTGGGAACTGCCACTTGAATCATCCAGAGGTTTCCAGGCTTAGCTGGCTTGAAGCATTGGTCTTGGTTTGAGCCATCAACAGAATGGGGGAAAAACAGGGAACAACTGATACAGCCTGTTCATGAGTCTAATAAAATAGGAGACATGCCATAAATGGGGGAATGGCTTCTTCCAGCTTCAGAGGTCAGAGAGATGTACCAGATCTCCCATCCCTTTATATATCCTAGTTATCAGTAAAGTAAAGTAGCAGCTTTCTTTCTTGAGCTGAATCATTCCTCAGAAAAGAATGACTGCAGGGGCAGGACCAATGCCACATCCCTGGGACAGGGATGGCAAGGGCATGAGTTGTGCCTGGATGGAGGCAGGAACTATGTCCCAACTCAAGGTCCTCCTTATTGTCTCCAGTGCCAACTGCACAGACGAGCTGAGCTATTGGTCTGCACCTCAGTGTAGCCATCCCTGGAGCTACAGTATGTTTACCTTGTAAGAAATGCTGTGGTTATTTACTTGTGGTAACATATATAATTAGGTTTATACAGACCCAGTGCTATTCATGTTCCTATATGTTAATATGGTTCTTTCTTGGAGATTTTTATTAAAAATAAAAATCTTTAAACACCCACTCTTGGTATGGAGACTCCCATTCCAGCAGGAGAGCCTGTTTTGCATATGCGTAACTTAGAAGGGGATGAATAACTTCATGGCCAATAACATTTATAGCTTTGCCTTGCACAGGGAGATAAGGGCAGAGGAACGCAGGGCTCCAGGGCAGGAGCTGTTTGCCGAGAGGGGCCGGGAAAGAATCCAGTCCCCACCCTGCTGGAGCCTTACCTGCGCCCAGGTGCGCAGCTGTGGCGCCGAGCCCCGCGCCCCGCCAGCCCCGCACCAGCGCTGCTAAGGCTGGATACCAAACCTCCCAGCTCACTCTGGCATAGCTGGGAGGGGAGGAGGAAGGGGGGATGGATGGGGGAGGAACAGCAGGGAAGGCAAATTTTAGAAATACTTTTTGAACAGTCACAGTTGTAAATGTACTCACCCTCACCATGTTTGTGTCACTTGTGTTTGCTGCCTGGGGCTATGTGAGAGCACAACTTTTCCTGGCATGACTGCTCTTGGAAAATCAGCTTCCAATCCATATATGATAGTATTCATGGAAACCACAATTCTAATTTACATGGACTGATTTCCATGCCAGAAATGATGCTGCCGTCCAAGCTGGCCTTGAAATGCCGTCCTGTGACTTCCCTGCCCCATCACAGCCAACCAATGCACTTAGAACTCAAATATTTTCCAGGGACTGTTTGCAACCCACAGCCTAGAAAAAGAAAATTTTCTCCAAATTCATGTGGTGGCTTAGCACTATGAGTGTATTCAGGAGGCTTCCTGATAGGTATTTCCCAAGACACTACAAAGTCAAAACAAACAAACCCTTGAGAACTAAATCTTTCAGACACAAAATTTCTTAAATATTCTTAATTCACATTTTCTCCTTGTTTTCTCAAGCACTTTACACCATGCTATAGAGACATCCTCACAGGTCACCAATGCACAGGGAGAAACCTGGCCCTTTTAGACCCCTTCTGCCCTGGCCAAAGCTGGGGAGAGATTCTCCTTCTTCTCCCTTTGCTGAGCTCAGCCCAGGGATCTGCTTCTTCTGCTCCAGCCACTGCTGTGCTCTGTGCAATGGAGCAAAGGTTGGGGTGGCGGAGACAGAGCCCTTAATAAAGATAAAATCTATTTCTAATGTCTATAAAAACCAAACCCAAATTCCCAGTTACTTCAACGTGAGCTGTGCAGATGGGGTAATGGAGAATGGAGTTATTTATTAATAGAAGGGCATTTCAATAGAGATGGGAGGAGGTGATATGGACCAAATGGAGGCATTTACAGAAATATTGCTCTGGAGGTTTTACCCAGCTTGGCCAGGTGTCTCACCACTCTTTCTTAAGAACAGTTGTCTCGCATTCTCTGAGAAGAGAGTTTTTGGGGAGCTGCATGCTCGTGAAACCCTGTTATCACTCAACCCATTTACCCTAGATCTGGCTTTCTGTTCCATCTGGAAGCAAAACGAGCGTGGAGGGGGGTCCTATTCTCGCTGGATTTTTTGGGAAGCAGTGTGATGTTGATACGCCGCCCCAGCTCAGACCCTCCCAGACCCTCCCAGACGCCTCCCTCCTCAGACCCCACACCCAGCGCAGGGCAGAGCGAGCCGCAGCCCCTCTGGCACACTCCTTGCCTTTACCTGCCTGGGCAAGGAGCCCCAAGGTCAGGAGCCTTAAAAATCGCATGAGACCCCACTCTGATTCCTACCACTGCCTCCCACAAAATGCAAAATTTCTCTCCCTAAATTTTTTGTCGAATCCTTTTCAACGCACGCCTCTGCCCTCGCTTGGCAAGCAAACAGTGCCGAAATTCCCACCTGCCTCTCCCTTGCAGCCCCTTCTGGAGTGGCTCATCAGCCATGCAAATAAAAAGTGCTCTGAGAGCCCGGTGGCCAATGCCCCCTCTGCACTGGCAAGGAATGACAATTCACAGGGGTCTTCAGGGAGCCGGGACGGAGGGAGGGAGGAACGCGGCACAGCGTGGCTGCATGAGGCAATCAAGCTTTCCCACCGCCACCCATCCCCAGGGAGCATCCCCGCTCCTGTCGCGGAGAGCCACCGCGTCCCTCCCCCACCTGCTTCATCCCCTTTCTCTGCTCCCACCCCGACCCCGCAGCCCTGGGAAAGCAGCGCCCAGTCCTGGCTGCCCCTTCTCCCTGAGCATCGGCGGGGGAGGGGGCGAGGGGAAGGGGAAATGTGCGTTTTCTAATTGATTTTGGTCAAAAAGACAGGCAGCCGCGGTACTGTCAGATTAATTAGTTCCAGAGCTGTTTGCAGTTATGAGCCACGTTGAGATCAGTGGCCACTGCGTTTTGGTGCTAGGGAGTGCTAGGGGAAGAAGGTTTGGTAAGTTTTTTCGCTCTGGCGGCCTTCCTTAAAAACAGAGAAGAAAATAAGAGAGAAAAGAGCCCTGGCTGCCAGCGCTGCCCCAGGGCCAACTCCTGTCCTGCTGCCGCACAGAGGATGGGGTTGAAGTGGCCGGTTTGGTCCTTGTGACTTTCTCTGCCCCAGGCTGAACAAAGCCTGTGCTTTGCTGCAGCTCTGGCCACTCTCCCCTCCTTGCAAGGGCTGCCGAGCCCGAAGTGTCACCCCAGTGCCATCCCTGCCCAAAATGTGGTGACAACACCAGCTCCTGCATCCCAGCCAGGCACACCAGGGTCACCTCCGGAGATGCTTGGCCCCTTTTGTCCCCTCTCCCGTCAGAGAGCAGAGCGGGCTGAAGGCTGGAGGAGTCTCCGAAACCCCCGGGTGCGGCTCTGGGGCTCAGATCCCCGATTAGATGCGAACGCCTGCTGCAACCTGATAACACGGCAGCGTCTGACAAACCTAATCACAGCTCACCTCAGAATCAGCTCGACACATTAAGCACTGCTCCAGGAATCTCTCCCCAAGCTTTCTGTTCACAGGGGTCACTCAGCTCCAGGGTAGGGGACACAAGGGGGATAAGTGGAAAACTGGGGCAGGGACTTGTGCATTGAACAAAAGCTCTATCATTCCCACTCTGGCATTCTCCACTGCAGCTCAGAAGTGATGCTGTTTTGACAGATTCCATGTGTGGGACCAAGCTGCCCATGCAACTCCTGCTGCCCACACACAGGGACATGGGCAAGACCATGGAGCTCCTCTGCAAGCACCAAGCAAGGACACTTGGACAGCAGGTAAATGCAAGCAAATGGCTCCTCAGTGAGGATGGGGCTGTCTCTCCTCCCAGGAGCTCATCTTCAAGGACCTCCACTTGTTCCCTCATGGCAGTGACTGCAAATACTGCTCCAGCACTAGTGCTGGTTTTTGGGCTGAAGCAGCGGCAGGGTGTCCATGTCTGTACATGAGCAGCAAACTCCCAGTGTGCACAGGCAGGACGGCATCCCTGGCCAGAGTGTGTTTGTTTCCAAGCATCTGTGCACACACACATGCAGCATTTTGGGAGCCAGGCAGGGCAGAAGGGCTCCCTGCAGGGCGAGGGTTTGAGCAATGGGAGCAAGGGCAGCTGGTGAGCCCAAGGCAGCACGGCTGCACTGCATGCAAGCTCTCTGGAATGGGGCTGTATACTGAATTTATGAGCTCTTAAGTCATCACATTTACAATTTGTATTCTCCAGTCTTTTAATCTCAGCAATAAACTCAGACTAAACCTTTGCAGAGGCAGTGTGGAAATTTCACTGTTCCCCTCAGCCCTATATACAAAATGCCCATGAACAGGACCAGAACATGCTTTCTGATGCCTTCAGTGTTCTTATCCAGCTCCCCACTCCCATTAAAGTAATTAATTGGTCAGTCCCTCACTTGCTACCTGGGTTGCCGAGGCCTCCCTTGTTGGATTTAGGTATGACACATTAGAAAATATGGGGGCACAAACACTTACCATTCCTCCTGCATGTCTATGTGCACATCACCAGGACCCTCAAGTAAGTTTTGTACCACTTAGGACTCCCACCCTTGCCCTGCAAACCAGCACCACTGGTGCATTTTTTACCTGTACAGAGTTGCCTTGCTTCAGAGGTCCATGTCAGTCTCCAGGAGGTTTCCTGCTGGAGAGCTGGCTCTCAACAGGGACTAGTCTTCAAAGTGAGCACCTTCTTCATTAACAGTCCTCAAACTGAGATGAAATAAGCACTGGTAAACCTACTATGGAGTAGTAGTTTACTATGTAAACTATGGTTTACTAATGGAGTCAGGCCTTCCCTGCTTGGATGAACCCCACTCTTTCAGAAGAGGGTGGCATCATTTCTGCAGAATGCTTGAGTGGCCTCAAATAACACACTGAACTGTCAGGCACAAGCCCAAGTGATGGCGTGAGCCAGCACTGAAATAATGAGAAGCTGATCTACAGCTTTTCCCCTCTGGTTTATTAAATGAATGCTCCACATACCACTTCCCACTGACTGGAAACAGGGAGAAAATCCCAGAACAGTAACTCATCATCCTTTCTTTCCCTGCGAAGATTCAAGGCTGTGGCTATGTATGGATGTTGTGAAGTGATAAAGTTGCTGTGGCTTCACGAGTTACCACACATCAGCTGAACTGTGCCATCTGACCGTGCTCCCAGCTCCCTGCAACTGGGTGGTAAAACATGTTTGCTCATGATGGGGCTGGAGCAGGTACACTGGCGGGCTCCAGATAAGCATGCTTTGCTGATAAGCTGTACCTCATTAAGCCCCAGGACTAACGGCTTGCAATGCAATCCTTGCCCCAGAAGCCCCTCCTCTTTTCAACTCGTAGCCCTCAGTCATGGGACAAGCAGCTGGAAACCCCTCTGGGAAAGTGGTCAATACTGGATTGATTCCTGTGCATTACATGGAGAGGATTTAGGGCCAGAGACCATGCCAGAGAGGGGTGGTAGAAGGACCGGCCAACCGTGTTGCTGAGTACAACTTCAGCCCTGTCTGGAGAGGATACTGCAGACGACATGTGGAGATGATCCAGTCAGTGAAACCAAAGTGCTCTGAACTCTGCTGGGGTCAGAGTCCACGGACATGAGTTACAATACCATTTGGGCTTTCCAAGACTGAAGCAAGGTCCAGCTCTGCATATGGGCCATGATCTAACATAAAAAAAATGTCAGGCTCATTCCTGATTTCACTAAGTAGGACCATGCCTCTTTGTCTTCATATCTTAAAAAAGAATGGTTTTTTGAGGTTCCTGCCCTTCCCCACTACCACTCAGAAGAGATGGTTGTCTTCTTGCCTGAACCTTGGTTTAGTCTTAAGCACCAACCCGAGTCCCAGAAAAGCTGGAAACAGAGCCAGCTCTGTGTCCCAGCCTCTGGGGGTGTCTTCCAGTCAGCCCTCCCCAGAGCCACCCCATCTCCCATCCCATATCCAGCCTCCATGCTGAGCCCGACACATGGGATCAATGCACAGCACATGCTGGCCTCCCTCCTGTACAGAGTGGGGAACCCAAGCTGTCTAAGCCTTTTCTGCTCGACATTCACAGCTGCAGAAACAGCAGACAAACTCCAGACCCCCCAAAACTGAGCACCAGGCACCTACCCTTCTCCACTGCTCCACCCAGATGCTCTAGGGATGGGAGCTATACACATTCAAGATGGGTTCTCCTTATCCAGGTGTTGCATTAGTATTTTGAGAGGTGAGGAGACATTTTTCAGGGCAAGTTTTCTATTTATTTTTCCATCTTGTTCTGAAGTCAGGCAGGTTCCTCAGTTCCACCACAGTGGGAGGTTGGCCCAGTGTGCTCATTCCTGACCATCATCCCCAGGAATATTGCTCCAAGGCTGAGCACAGCATCCCCCCAACAGGGCTGACCCATGGGGAGGCATCTAATGACAGTCTGAGTGGTGGAGCAAAGCACGACTCATGTTTGTTTGGATAGTCAAAGGACTTGGAACAAATGTCTCTGACTTGTGTTGGTTTAGATAAAAGGACCCCAGCCTTGTCACAGAATCAACAGGGCTGATGAGAAATCACTTGTGTAGACCTCCTCTGCCCTCAGATGCTTTTAAAACAGAAAAAAACCCCTATGATAACAGCAATAATAATTATTCATTAGGTTGGAAAAGACCTCTAAAATCACCAAATCCAACTGTTAACCCAGTGCTGCCAATCCCACCACTAACCCACCACAACTAGATGGCTTCAAAGTATCTCAAGGGATGGTGACTTGATGGGCAGCCTGATCCAGTTCTTGACAGTCCTTTCCTTGAAGAAACGTTTCCTAATATTAATCTAATCAAAATAATACTAGAAATTTTTTTCACAACTTGGAGGCACTCAATCCTTTTTGGACCAGGGCTCACTGGGTGGCCAGAGCAAGATCAGGGATTGGGGCTGTATTGTTGGGACCACCTGTCATCTGGGTGACAAAAAGTTTGGGACATTTTGCTCTGTGGTGCCTCTGTTTTGCTCCTCATCCTGACCTGGCTGACAATCCCTGCCCTTACAGACCCAATATCTGGCTGAGAGGGAAGAGAAGGCAGAATGGCAGTGCCTGGAGTGGGGAACCAGGGGGGACAGGGACTGCTACTCCACATCCATCTGGCATACTGAAGCAGGGAATGAAGGAAAAGGAAGGAGGGGGCGGGTAGAAAAGAAAATCCCAAAGATCCTCGGATAATAAGCACCATTAAGGTTAGTCTGTCTCATGATTGTTTCTTATTAAAAAGAGACTGTACTTTATCTGTGCAGGATATGCTGTTTGGATGAGGGAATTAGCAGAGTGACTGCCTCCATATCATCTAATTAGCAAAAATGTTGATAAGCAGATACAATCACATATGATTAGGATCCTTTTAAAAAGCCACTCCATTAATTAAATAGACAGAAAGGCTGCCTCCAGCCCTCGCGTGCCACTGATTAGAATACAAATATTTACACTAATCTCACCTCCATCAGCCATGGGACACTTTTGAGTATTTTTAGTGACATCAGATTACTATTGATTTTCATCCCCAATGTCAGGCCATTTTGTTAGTATCTGAAAGTGCTGCCTTCAGTTTCGGATGCTTTAAATCATGTTAAGGGTTTATCTTAATGACGCTGCTGATAACCACTGTTCAGGTCACTCGTACTTTCTCTTCAAAGAACACAGCCTGGGCCGGCTTTTATTGTTTGTACTTGAGATTTAAGATACGAAAAACATTTCTCATTTCAAAGCCTTGGTTTCTAGGGATGGGGCTGCCAGGCCAGTTTGGGTCTAGTTACTTGGTGTGGGCATGTCTCATTTCCCTTTCTCCCTGCCTCTCCTTGACCCTTTCTTTTTTCCTTGCAAACCCTTTTGGCTCACAGCAGTGGCCTGTCTTGAATGGCTGCTAATCACTGACGCCTGCTGCAGGCAGCAGACAGACAGGCAGTGAGCATCCTCTGTTTGAGGATGACAGGAGAAAAACACTCCCTACTTTCCAGCTGGGTAGGATGCACTAAATCCAAGAGAGATAACCCAGTGCGCCAGCCAGTCTGAGATGGACTCTCAGCATCTAAAGCCAGCAGGGAAGAGATGCTTTGCAAAGACACAGCAAAAGGCAATCACCTCCCTTCTGTGCACAGCCCCACTCCCTGAAGTTGGTACTGGCCTGGGACCCTCTTCAACAGACTTTGCTGATGTCCCATTTTCCCTTCTGGGTAACAGAGAGTAGGAACAGCAATCCTTCTTGAAATTTCTGCCAAGCATCTGCAAAAGGACTATGCTGGCAGTGGCCAGGAGCTGTTGGCACCTTTTGAGGACTTGTGGGTGGTAAGCTTGGATCACCCTCAAGTCCAATGGACAATCCTTTAAAAATCTAGTCCCTTTTGTGAAGATTTCAGCATAAGACTATGGTCTGAGCCAGCAATCAAATCTTAGCTCTCTCCTCATTGTAGAAGACCACTTCAGGGTGTTTTGGGAATGCAAAGAGCCCTCTGAACTCAAGTGGGCTGCAGCAGCTTGCTGTTTGGTCCAGGTTATGTTTGCCATTTCTACAGAACAAACAACATCCAGCATAAAAATCATCAGTGTGGCACAACTACCCTGTAATTGAGAATACTTCTGTGCCAAAAGAGGCAAAAGCTGAGATCTCTCCAGTGGGGTGAGCCCATAGGACCATGGACTCATTTGCCCCTTTGCACTTCCTTCAGCTCCAGCCCCCAGACCTGCACTGCCCTGCAGCAACTTTTACTGCCCAAATCTGGCAAGCACCTCCATGCACTGCCCCATCCCTGACCAGCACCAGGTGGAGAGCACCAACAGTACAAATACCTCTCCCAACATGTGTCAGCTCAACTGCCTTCCTCCTTCTGCCATACTGCTGTCTCCAGGCTGACAGGACTGCCCCGTGCTTTCACAGCCCCCCCAGAGGTTGTGTGTTAGGACAGCAGCCAGCTCATACGCTGTGCACATGCTCTTTGGTCTGGCTGGCTCTTGACTTCTTCCCAAATGTGGGATAATGGAAAAGAGGGCAGTGATCTGCAACATATGCTGCTATTAGAAGGTGTTTATGACACTGTGTTACAGACAGATGAATTCTCATTATTGGCACTTCCTTGAGACCTTCTTCATGCAATGTTTCCCCCTGAGGATATTGTATTTCCCACCAGAATGTCAAATCCAAGGAACAGAAACAGATGCAGGGTAACCCTAGATTTGATTGCCTGTGTTGAGCTCCTGGGTCATCCCTGTCAAACATGCACACACACCTTGGGACAGGTATCCAAAATGGCACATAGAAAAGAGGCTAAGGTTGGTAATTCTGGGAATTTAATTTACTACCAACATGAAAATGAGGCCCTTCTGAAAGTGTTAGGCTTGTCTAAAAATTCAGAAAAGATGACAATGTCCATCTAATCATGATTTTTGGAAGAATTCCCACTCATGGTTCTTAAGCGGCCACATGGGGAAGTTCCAGTGATTTGCTACCTTCATAAAGAAGGATGTGCAATGTATTTTGAATTTAAATTTGGCTAATGATACCTTCCAACTGCTTTGTCTGGGAGCCTGAAGATCCCTGTAGCACTGAATTTCTGTTCCCATACAAGTTCTTGCTGACTGTGATGTAGCTGGCATTGAACTTCCTCTTTCCCCAAGTCCCTCACTCCAGAGCGTATTTTCCAATCTCTTAGTCACATTTTATGACCTTTCCCTGGGCTTTCTCTGATTTATCAAGACTCTTCCTGAACTGTGGGTAGCCAAACTGCAGCTTCCCTATAGCTGCTGCCATTGGGAATTACATCCTGACTACGCCACACTTCCCTGGATTGCAGACGAATCCACACTGGGTATCTGAGAATCCCACTGCATGGTAGGTTCAGGCAATAAGTAATCTGACAAAGTCATAAAGGTGGTAAAACAGTGAAAGACATTTCCCAGGGAAGCTGTTCAAGTGTTCAAGGCCAGTTTGATTGGAGCATTAAGCAACCAATTCTAGTGGAAGGAGTCTCTGCCCATGGCAGGGGGCAGGGATTAGATGACCTTCAAAAAAGGTCACATCCCACCCAAACCATGGCAGTCCTACATCACAGCTGTGTCAGCACAGTTACATGTGCATGATCTACATTTAGAGACAGAAAGCCAGTAACAACCAACTCCAGCCCAGAATGTGGTCAGGACAACTGAGGCAGGATTGGCGGAACCCTCTCTGAGGTCACAATCTCACGGTTTGTGAGCAACAGGTTTGAAAAGAATGTCTGTGATCAAACAGCTCTTGGTGGCCCTGCAGTGCAGCAGGACAGAGCAGCTCATGGGGCTCACTGAACAGCTCCCCACGCCCGAGGAGTGCAGTGCCATTGGAGCACCAAGAGTCTCTTCATGCTGAGCAGCCTTGGTGGGAGAGAAACAACCAGGCATCTTCCAAACACTCCCGCCTTTCCTCTGAGATGGTAGATTACTACAAGGTCCTTGGACTGCAAGAAGATGCCTCACAGGATGATATTAAGAAATCCTACCACAAACTGGCTCTAAAATGGCATCCTGATAAGAATCCCAAAAACAAGGAGGAAGCTGAGAAGAAATTCAAAGAAATTGTTGAAGCATACGAGATTTTGTCCAATCCTCAGAAGCGATCGCTCTATGACAAGTCTGTTGAGGAGAGCAGATCCCGCAGAGAAGGAGCTGCAGCGGGTTGTGACTTCTTTTGTTCCCATCATGGATTCCCCCATCAAGAAGAGGTCTTTGGAGGGACGTTTCCATTTACATGCATTTTTTTGAACCCTTTTGACATAAGAATCAATGGTGAAAACTGGCAGAGTGCCTATGGAAGAGGAGTAAGGCTGAGGGAGCCGTTTGTACAGTGGAATTCCTTCTGTCCCAGCGGGCACCCCACCTCCTTCTTTGCTGAAAACACAGCTGGGCCGTATGGTGCCAGAACAGTGATAACCACTACTGAAGTGATCAATGGCAAGACCATCACCACTCGGAAAATCATTGAGGATGGGCAGGAGACAAAAGAAGTGGAAGAAGATGGCCAGCTGAAGTCTGTAATAATTAATGGGAGAGACTACCTGAATTCTTAATGTCACCAATGCAAGCTGTGGGATGTGCTCTCATAGCTCAACTGATGGAATCTACCACAAGCAGTATCAATAAATGCTGAGTTCATGACACAACTGATGCAAACTTCTCAATGGTTGGGAACAAAATATTTCACAGGTAAAGATATAGTTATGCTAAACTAAAGAGTGTGAGTCCACAAAGCCTGAATGAGGTGATAGATAGTGATTATTCAATATCAGAGATGCATGTGAAAGCCAACTTGCTGGTTTGCCAAAGAGACCAAGTTGATTTAATACAGCAGTTGGAGACATGTAAGAGAACCCTATAAAAAACTATAGGTTCCCTTCCCACTCCTTGAGATGCCACTGTTAAAATCTACCAGCTGGGTGAATAAATCCTTTTGTGACTCTCATATACAACCCTGACACTAAGTGAAGAATATCCTTCCTACTTTTGGTGTATGAGAGGATGCATATTCATTGGAAAAAAAGTTTTTATACATGGGCAAGAAGGTTGACAGGGTCAGTGGGACATGGAGAGCCTAGAGGAGAGAGAACAGCATTAAAAAAACAAAGGAAGGAAGAAAATGTCATTCCTCCAAGTGTCAAAAAAAAAAAAAAGGGCTTTCTTGAGAATGCCCTGCAAATTATGATCACAGACCCTGATGGAAGTACTGCATCACTCAGGGACTGAAAGTGAGTAGGGAAAAGGTGAATTTGGCTCTCAGACTGGGACAATCTATATTCCCTCTCTGCCTGGAGTCATTCAAACACAAAGAGCTAAATTCTAACCATGAGCCAACAGATTCCAGGGGGCTGAGTTTAGCTCCCTCTTTGTACAAAGCTGGATGCAAAGACTTAGATGGTGCTTTACCATCCTTATTGTCTTGCTCACAGCTGCAAGAGCCAGTTCACAATGCATTTCTTGCACAGCCTGCCAGCACGCTGCTCTTGTTCTCCACTGAGCTACAGAACATGCTCCCCACATTTCCACCCTCCCCTGGGCTGACATGAACTTCTGAGCCTTGTTTCTTGCTTGGCCGGATCACCTTAAGCATTTAAAATCTTACACACCTCTTATTTTCGGTCCCACGCTACATTCTCTTGAGTTTCCCAGCTTTCCCTGCCCAGTGATGTCTCCCTGGAGGCTAGAAATAGTTTTCAGGGACATTTTCACTCTAATGCAGATTGCAATTACTGCCTGCATTTGGGCAGGTCTTTGCATCTGTTTCCTCGCTGTAAAATGGGAATAACAGACTCCTGTGCTTTGAAGGAGACTGAGGTAGTGTTGCTACTAAAGGACCCTGAGAATTAACCAATAAGTTAAATTAGCCAGAATGCTGCCACCCCTTATTCAAAGCCTTTCTCTCCTATAAAGACAAATGTAGCTTAAATCACCATCCTTAGCGATTGATGCCATGTCCAGCTTGGAAAAACAGACAAAAACTGTATTTGTTATTGCAGGGATAAACCTGCTGTGTCTGCTGCTTCTCCACAGTTTGGAAGCCATCAACAGTCCTGCAGGCATTGGGACTCTGAGAACTGCAAATATTTAAGGGGCTTGATACAGAAAGATTATTTTGATCAGAACAAACACTAGTCAATATTTCTACCAATACTTCTGTGGGCACCATATTCATGAGACATGGTTTCTTGAATTTACGTTATGCTGCCTCAGAGGAAGTCCAAGGTAAAAAAACCCCAACAAACCAAACAATAACAACAACAACAACAAAAACAAATGGCATGTTTTGGATTGGAAACTGAAATGGTCTTTGATCAAAATAACATGTTTGGAAATCTAGATCAGAGTTGAATTCCCAGCTCTTCAACCTTTTCAGCTTCCTAGGGCTAAAACTTTGCTTCAGTCTTGTCTCTAATGGGATATTTATTTATGCACATCAATATTTCTTGATCTGAGATATAAGTATGCAACTCTATCTAAATTTTAGACCTTTCTTGCCTTGGGTCAGTAGTTCCCTCTCCTGTGTTGGTATCTAAAGCAGTACCTAAGAGCAAGTTCTTCCTTTTTCCATCCCTGAGCCAGAGTGTTTCTATTGCTGCTTGCAGTAGCAGGGATCTCCTGGGGCAGCTGCACGTAGCCAAATTGCTGCAAGGAATAAGGGAACACAGACTGAGAAGGGACCCAGCTCACCCAGAAAGTGTTGAGTCCAGGAGGACCTGCAGATCCTCTTCCATTTCTTCCTGTGCACTGCAGTAGAGCACCTTGCAGCACTTTCTGTGAGCTAAATATCTGAAATAAATAAAAAACAAAACAAAACAAAACAAAACAAAACAAAACCAAAACCAAGATCATAAAGGTCTGGTGTGGAGTCTGGTGAGAAGAGAGCAGGTCAATCTGGATTAGCAAAGTTCTGCATTCCTGCAATAACAAGAAATCTGCCAGGTGTGCCCAAACCACCCGTGGAATGGGTTGTCTCTGTTACAGTAACAGAGAACACATTCTGTAAGTTCTGTAAGTGAACCCCAACACACCTTGCCTTGGAAGCAAACCCTTTTCTGTCCCAGGACATTGGATCAGACTAACACTGAGCCTGCCAACAAAACACCAACACCTTTGAGGAGTTTTAAAAACCTTTTTCTTGTGCCATTTAGCAGCCGCAGCACCAGAGGAGGCAGTACCAGATGTCAAACCAGCCACAGCACACATCTCTGAGTCTTTGCCTTGCCCAATTCCAGTTCTCTGTTCCTCTTCCAAAAATGCCTCTTCCCTCAAAAAAACTGTATTTTGAGACCTTGCCTGGCTGGTGGTGATTCTTTCAGGTGTGTTCATGGCTAAAGGTGCTTGCATGCACTTGCACATGCCGCCAATCCCCTATGAGGACCAGGGGTACCAGCTGCACACCCTGGTGCTTAGCTGCTGATGGAAACCAACCCATCATCCTTCCAGTCACTGCTGGACCTAATGGGCTCATTTCCAGCACCAGCCCTGCTTGAAGATGTCACACTTGAGGGCAGCTGGAGGCCTCCCTCCTGGCTGCAGCTCCAGACCCAAGCGTGTGGCCCCGGCTGCCTGGGGCACAGGCTGAGCAGGGAGCGAGGGTGGCTCGAGCTCCATCACTGAGTGTGGCCAGCAGCCTGTGCTGAGAGGCTGAGCCATTATTTTATTAGCAGGGCCCACAACTACTTTAATGTGGGCATAGGCTGCAAAAACAAAAACATACATAAAAGCATTTGGAATTACTTCATAAAATACTAAATCACGATATTAACCGACTGACCTTTGCTCTATGCAGACCTGCTAATTTTAGCAATTACAGCCAACAACTTGAACATATCAAGTGGGCAACTGTTTAACAATAATGACATCTGCTTGGAAAATCAAATTATGTCTAAACATCTTTAAATCCCCACTAGGGGATACCTGCTTTTTTTTTTTTTTGCAACTGTTAGTCCCTGTTTAATAGGATTTTAAACTCACGGCCGGCTGCACACTGTGGTGGCAGCAGCCCCTCTCCCTGGAGTGACAACAACAGGACAGACATCCCATTAAGCAGAGAATGAGAGTCTCCCCTTGGACAGTGATGGAAGTGGTTTGGGTTTTGACAGCTTAATCTGATAGATGGGTGCATTAGCTGGATCCCTTTGCTTGCCTGTGCCCCTGCAGATATTGCTCCCCTCTGCAGCCCCCCAAGCCTACATGAGCTGGACACATCCAGGACTGATCTCCACTGGCTGTTGCTTGGGAAGGATGGAACCTTGCTACCAAGATGGGCTTTGCAGCTTTCAGTGCTGTTTGTGGAGCAACTGACATGAGATTTCCTCCTGCAATGTCCTCAGACACAATCTAATTTTATTTTTGGTGGTGAATTCTGTTTCTTCCCTTTCTTTTCTCTCCTTCTGTATCCCCAGCTACTCTCTGCTGTTCTCTGCTTCATGGGTGAAACTCCAACACTGAGATCTGTTCTTCACTATAATGGCCAAAAATATGGCTACAATAGATCTGCAGTTGCTGTTCTAGCCATATTTCAGGCCTGTATGTTTTTCTTGCCAAGAAGAGTAACATTAGAAGCAAATGGGGCCAGTGAGGAAGGGTGAGCACAAGACCACCCAAATCTCCACTGAAGCACACCAATGCAGTCCAAGACCCTCCACCATAAAATTAAGGTCCTTATTTAGTCCCCAGGTGGGTTGCTGCAATGCCCTGAGCTCTGCTGGTCTGGGAACAGCCTCAGATCCATGGTTCCAGTCCTGATCACGCAGCACCCTGGGCTGCAAGGCTGCTGTCAGATATTTGAATTGAGATACAAGAACAGAATATTTCCGCCCCTTCTCCTCTCTCCCTCTCTCTCCCTCCCCGGCCAGTCTGGCACTCCTCTGATGGAGCGTGCAGCAAAATCACAATCACATGTTTGCAGCAGTAGGAGGCCATTGGCATGGAAGTGGCAGTGATGTCACTACAAACATTTCCACCCTATCCCATTTCTCCAGAACAGTCTCCGTTTTTATGACCCCATCCTGAGATCTGCAGGAAATCAAATTGTCCTGATGCTATTTTGGGCGCTGGTGTCATGGCATCAATCTGTGAGCCGTGGTGTCCCTCCGGAGCGGCTGGGGCGCTGCGCGGAGCTGAGCTGAGCTGGCTCACTGTGTGCGCCTGAGGATGGAGCACAGCCCTCAGCAGCCCGTGCTGGGACCCTCGGGGCGTGTGTGCTGAGCCAGGGGGTGAGCTGAGCAGGGCAGGCCTGGCTTGTGTCCCCCAGCAGCTCCCACACCTGCTGGGGGTTACCAGAGCCCGGGGCACCACCGTACCGGGGGGCAGAGCAAGCGCCAGGCACGCCACGTGTGGCTCCTGCACCCTGGCACGCTGGGTGCCAGCCACCCTGGGGCTGCACGCAAGGGAAGAGCAGGATTACATTCATGAATGGCAAGGGGAGATTTGGGGAAAGACAGGCACTGGCAGGGTGCCTAGGACATGAAACCAAATGACAATGTGACCAAAATGGGGAGAAACAGCACCCAGCAGCTACGAATGCTCGTCTGAATGAGGATCTAAACAGAATGAGCCATGGGTTAGATACCCCTGTCTATCAAACTGAGATTTAAGCAGCGGTTTAGATCCCACTGTGCTCACAAAAACCTCCTCTGATGCTTCCCACCAACGCACAAACTCCTGCAGACTGGAGCTTTCCCTTGTGCCTGTGCCTCGCAGGGAAGATTCAGGACCTGCAATATCTCTTGCCAATTAAGCTCCAGTGGCATCTCTACCTGATTCATCTCCTGCACCCAAATCTTATCTTCTCCTGAAAGAACATCAAATGTAACACATGGCATACACAAAACACTCCTGAACTGAGATCTTGAACAGAAGAAACAACATCTGCAGCAAAATTTTATCTATTGGACAAAGCTTATCCTGGAAGAACTTAAGAACCCACAGAGTCCCCTGCAGCAGAGCAGGAACAAGTACCAGTTTGGCTAAAAATAAGCAGTGGGAGAGAAATGGTTGTGGCCCAGAGCTCTTAGTGAAGAAAATATGAACTGCTTCTCAGAAAGTGTTGTGGGAGCTTCTCTGTTATTTCTTTTAATGTAAGGACAGGACAATCCCATATCTTAAAGTTTTTGCAGAAGGGTACAGGTTTGAATCCTACATTAAGAGCAGCTCCTCCAGGAGAAACATTTTCATCAGACTGTATTATGTAAAGCTAGAGCATCCTTGTGAAGATAGAAGAGCCTAGTGACAGAATATGAGTGTCTCAAGGATGGCAAAATGCATGCCAAGTGCTCATGTGTGTTTGCTCTCCACAGTACCAGAAAACACCATGCTACCAGAGATGAAGGGGTTTTAACCCTTGAGCACTTTGTTTGACTTTGCTTTCAAGCACATGGTATGACAGTTGGGGTGTCCTGTGCAGAGCCAGGAGTTGGACTTGATAAGCCTGAAGGGTCCCTTCTAACTCAGTGTATTCTGAGATTCTATGATAAAACTCGATTATCTCATTATCTCATCTGATAACTCCATTATCTCATCTGAACCTCACCAAGACCGACTGTGACTCTTTGCCTTTAGCTGTAACTGCTAAACTCACTGCATCCACAGGAGTCAGTGCTGAGACCAGACAACCACTTTGTAACCTCCTGTATTGGGAACATTAGTAATTGGAGATAGTGTCCAGCAGCCTTCCAGCCTGAGACAACAATTAAGTTCCCATGAAATTGAACTGACCCATGAATTGGGTCATTAGTCATCTCTTCCAGCTTTCATTTTCAAGCCCTCCTTTATTTTTGGCTACAGTTAGCACTCAGTTGCATTCACCTTTGGTCACCCTCCAAAAAGCACCAGGCAAAGGAGCTCATGGGACTTGAATACCACCCACTTCTCAAGCATTCAAGAATGTTCTTTACTGTTTGACTTCAGTATCTGCTTTCCCATCTTCCATGGGGCTATGCCCTGTAACTCTCTCTTCCTGGCTGGCAGAACTCTGTGCCCTTCCTTCCCCAGGCTCAGACCTCCCTGGTGCCACTATAGACAGCTCCTCACTTTCCCATGCCCTTGATCACTCAGCATCTTGGCTCAGTGATGCCATCCAACCTTTCCAGCTCCTCTGCTTCCTCACTTTACCCTGAATTCCTCTCACCTCCCTCCAAGGCCTTCCAGGAGCTGCCTTCCTCCTGCTGCTTGCAAATTCTTTCCTTCCCACTTTGGATACTGCACTCCAGTAAATAAATAGTTGCTCAGTTAAGAACCTGGCCTCTTCCCACTACCCAAGGCATGAGGAAAACCCTCAATGGTGTTTAAGCAGCTGCAGAATGAGGCCCAGCAGCATCAAGTGACTTGGCAAGGAGTGACATTGGTGTTACAGAGACACGTTCCAGCGTGGGCAAAGTGAGGAGACCATGTAGGGTGATAACATTTTCTTAATCTAATTTTTTTATTTTATTATTCCCTCTCTTGTGGTCCCTTCCGTTCCCACAATGAGCGGGGGTTTTTATTGCTGGGGTTAAAAAACATGAATTTGCATTACATCCTGGCTCCTGCTGTAATACTTTAGTCTTGTTTCTCTCTCGTCCCCTCTCCAGAACAACTGATGCTATCACAGCCTGATTTAATTTCAAAGACGGATTGTGATTTGGCAGTCGGGGGAAAAAAAAAAAGCCAAGTTAATCAAAAGTCACCATCTGCTGTGTTGCCATGGGGATATTCCTCCCCAATAAATGTGCTCTTTGCCAAAATCACAGATAACAGCACTATAAAGGGTGGGAGGTGGAGGGAGGGAATCAAAGAAAGAAGTTCCGACACTAGGGGGGAAAAAATGAAAGAGAGAAACAAGGGAGAAACACGAGGCAGAGAAGAAGTGGGAGAGGAAAGAGCATGGACTACTGAGGAAAAATGACAAATGGACCAACTAGGGACAAGAAGGAAAACAGAGAGACTAACAAGCAGCTGAGGGTGACAAGGTGATGGAGGAAGACAGACAACTGGAAAGGAGGAAAGAAGAGAGACACCTCGAGACACTCTGCCACATAATATACCAAAACAAAACAAGCAGAGATAAGAGAATTGCCCTCAAAGCCTTGTCTCAGGGGAAGGGGAGAAAACTGAAGCATCAGTGAGAATTCTCAGGGATGCTGGTCGGAGCACAGGAAGAGATCTTACCACTATTCACACTGCTGTTACCAAAAATAAATCTCGGGGTGAGAGGATGGTAACACGTGGGGTCAGGTCCCTGATGTTTCAGCAGCCTGGATGCCATCAGGGCCCTGTGGTGAGCTGGAAAGGGTTGTTGTGCTGCAACACAGCACCAGGACCTGGTGGGATAAAATACAAATTATCTGGAAATGAGCATCTTCAAGCATCTTGAGATGGCAGAGAGACCAGGGCTGGTCACTCAACAGCTGCTCTTGCTTTCAATTTCCCCTTTTGATACTGGGTGGCAATTTGGGATATGGAATACAAGGCCAAAGAGTGCATCTGTGCAAGGGGACACTGCAGTCCTCAGTGCTCAGAGGGGACCTGCCAGGCTCCTGCAGCACTGTGCAGCCCAGGCACAGGCACTGGGCAAGGCAGTTGCCCAAAGAGAAAAGGGATCACCTAACATGAAATGAGTAAAAGCTGTCAAATTTTAGGTCACAATGTGTTGGCCGCCCCCTGACCCTGCTCAGAGCGTGCTTGTGTGTGTTGAGTGCCCCTATTAACCCCAGCAGCACACGGAGACAGGGGAGGCACCCCGCCCTCCTCCCCAGCCCCAGCAGGGGCCAAGCAAAGGGGTCACTTAGCACCCAGGCTGGTGGATGGGATGAATTATTCACAACACAGGCACCACCAGCCTTTTTCTTCCTCCTTCCCTGTTGGGGAATAATCCCAGAGTAGATCACAGGTTGTATGAATTCTTCACTCAAAAAATAAGTGAGTGACTTCTGCATGAACTTGGTTTGCAATTCAACACTAGCACTGATAAGAAATGGTTGCTGCATAATGACTGGAGGAGCACAACACCACATTGCCCATATCCAACAGTCAAAAATGTGAATCAGCCCTTCACTTTGCCCCTACCTCCTCCCCCCACAAAGAGGTGCTGTAAAAATCATAAGTCTGAAAACACAGTGTTGGATGACTTTTTCTGTATAATTATTTCAGGGCACTGGAGTCAGTCTTCCATTCTTCTCTGCTCAACTGCATAAATGTTTTGTTTTGAAGGAAAGCTAAAGAGACTCCCATCACACACCTCTGGGAACTGGGGTTTAGCAGTGTGCACTAGGTATGTCCCACAAGAGCATTAATTCCACTTTAACCTGTGCACATGGGAAGAGTGAATTAATTAAAGAATTACAATGGGAGCTATTGAGTAATATTTTTCAGAGCAGCTTTAGTGCAGACTGAAGGCATTGGGACCTCTGTGCTGAAATGGCTCACCTGAGCAAATGGAGCCAGATGGGCTGTCACAGCAGCAGAGTTTCTGTATTCCACATCCCATCTTCCCCCATAACATTAACTCAAGGCTCCCAAAACACTTCTCCCAAGCCAGGCAATGTCTAGGGAAGCAGAAATGGCCATGGAAGTAATGGGGCTCTTCCAGACCCAGCATCTTTCTTTGGCACAGTGGAACTCACCTTTGGCTGGAGCTGAGGAAAGGTCCAACAGGTTGTCTAAAATCCTCTTCATCCTCTGCAGATGCAGGATGGTGCCCTTAGGGAGCCCTGTGGGGCTTCTCTGTTATGCCTCCCCCTTTCCTCTCACTGGACTGTTACATCTTTTTACAGTGCTGGAAGAATGGTAGCTTCAGCAAGACAAAAAAGGGGAACAAAAATATGGAACAATATAGATTTTTTTTTTTAATTAGAGAATTTTGTTAAACAGAACATTTTCCTATGCAGTCACCCTATGCTGCTACCAGTTTTCTCCCCCCTTCCCTCCCCAATTAAACAGCAAATTATCAAAGAAAAGAAGGTAAAGAGAAATCTGGAAGACTGTGAGAAATCTTTAATTACTAGTATAGTGGCATGAAAAGCTGTTGATCCCCTTAGAAACATACATGGCCAATTATCAAAAAATATAAGAGATGCAGAAAGAAAGGTTTGTCTAATAAGTATGAATAGCAGGACCATTTAGAACATCAGTGTTAAAGCATTAGAGTTAAATGGAAAAGTAAAAAGGGGCTGATGGTTTTAAGGACAAGAGGTTGATACTGATAAGACAAGCAGTATAGTGAAGTTAATTATCCGCGGCCCTTGGTGCACAAAGCTTTTTTAGCTGGTGATTAATAGAGATAAACCATTCAAACTTCACATTTCTAAGGTGAATGAAGATGGCAGAGGAGCTGCACAGCCCCAGCATACTAACAGCATACTCAGAGCATACTAACTGCACCCTATCTCCTCTGACAGTGATGGGCTGGCTGCTGCAGGGGGCACTGGGTGAGGTTTATCAAACCTGATCTGCTTCCCCTCCTCTAACGGCAGGGAGGTTTGGGAAGTGTGGAGAAGTGGTGGCCACACATCCCCAAAGCCTCTGGGTGTTGCTTCACTGGAGATGGCTGGGGCAGCTTCCCTTTAACTAATACAAATCATCTTTACAAATACTCCAGCGTTGCCTCTCTGACAGTAGCACAGTCTGGGGATGTTTGTGTGCAAGTATTTAATGCCATGCACTGCATTTGCTCTTTGTACAAGGCCTGCTTGCTGCTGGGTATGTGCTGAGGACCCTTCAGTCTCATCCCACCCTTTAGCTCAGGAGGAAGCATTGCAACCTCCCTGGACCAGTGTCAGTGGAGCAGGCAGGACCTGGAAGCTTGGAGGAAGCACGAGTCCTAGATAGTAGTTCTGCAGGATACCTGCATGGAGGATAGGGATAAATTCAGTGGCCTGGCACTTTGGTGAGAACTGAGAAAAAAAGATGAGAAAGCTGACTCAGCCCTTGGTCTTTCTGAGACAGATAAATCAGGCACCAGGGGATTTATCATGCTTGAGTCTGGCAGATAAGACCCTAAAACTGGAGAGCCTGGGTGGAAAATCAAGAGAGACAGATCTTGAGCTTACAAGATTCCTAGCCACATCTCCAGACCAAAGCAGTTTAGACATGCTCCCAAGACAGTCCTAACCCCTAAACTCTGGGATTTAGGTCAAATATTTCTCCGAATCTCCTGGAACTGAAAAATTCCCAGAAGATTTCGGACACTTTCTGCTGTAACCCCCAGATGCTGCAAGGACTGGTTTTTTTCTTCTGATACTGCAGTGTTTCTATCTAGAGGCCAGTTAGAACAATGAAATTCAGAGACAGCGGCAAAAAGGGATCAGGAAAACTGAACTTCATTTCTAAGCTTCACAAACTACTTGGTGCATAGGTTTCCAGTTCAGTTTGAATTCTAGGATGGCTTTGGGCTTGGCTGTTATTTTCTCCAAAGTGGTTGGTTGGCTGTTATTTTCTCCAAAGTGGTTCCCTTGTCCTTGATAAGTTTGGAAAGGCATCTAAACTTCAGCATCTGCAAACAAAAGAATCTTATATTTTTGGCCAAACTAAATTGAATAAATTTTGTGTTTGTTAATTGCATCCAGGCCAACCTTGTGCTGGGCCAAGTTTCAGCCCAGTGGGATTTGCACATGGCCTGGATACAAGCTATTGTAAATGGGGATCCCTGAAGGAAAAGCTGACAGATGGTGATTCTAAAAATGTTTGCCAGAGCCAGCCTTTGTGACACAGAAAACCCATAGCCAAGGGGGTCCCTGAGTTGGAGAGATGGTTCTGAAATATGTGGAAGGCCAGGGGAGTTTGTTGGTACTGGAGAAATTTGACTGGGCCTCTTCTCATTGCTTGCCAAACCCGTTTCCCTTAGAACCCCTTCTAGGTCTGGTTATTTGGATCAAATGGAAATTGGATCAGCACTGCACCTGGTTTTCCAGCTACATATTCCAAACCCACTCTTATTTCCAAGCTATAAAATAGGACCAAGATGGACATAGTTTATCCAAGCTGTATGGAAACCCTCCTCAGCCAGTACCATGAGCAGAGTTACAGTCTGGCTTGTGCATCAGCTTTTTGGTGATGGGATCAACACCAAAACTCACTGGTCCCTCTCCCTGTTAGTACCACTTTTCTTCTAACTAAATGGAGCATCAAAAGTCTGGATGAGGAAAGATCCCATCCAGCACATATAAGCAATTCACAAGGAAAAATTTCTCCTTGTGATTTCCTTGTCAACACTGCAGATTCAAAAGTTTGCAGGTAAGGAAAAGAAGATCCAAAAATTAATTTCCAAGTTGGCCCCATTCATAACAGCAGAATCCTAAGACACCAACAGCTTTCCCAAAGTGCTGTGCAGCAAACATCAAGGTTTTGCAGTTAAGATGCACTCTCTGAAAAAACAGGTCTCTACCTTCCCTTGCTCATCATCATCAGTGTCAAGTTTCAGTGGCTCCCAAACAAATGGGTTTCAGTAGCTCCAAGCAAAGCAGTGGCAGAGGAGTTAAAGGGTGTAAGGTGCTGTGAGCCATCTCTGCCCCATAACTCCAGGACAGGGATGAGGAGCTGGAGGTGCCCAGGTTCACCCAGAGCCTGGACCCTGGGGAGAGGGGAGCTGCTCCAGGGTGGCAGCACCAGCCCCAGGAGAGGTTACACAGCCCTTGCACTCCAGTTCACATCACATCTCAGACACACGCTCCCACTAACAGGCTCCAGACACCAGCTGTTTGCTCCCAGACTGGAAAAGCCTTTTCTTACCAACACAGGTGGGGGGGCTGGAGCATGCAGAGCACCAGCAGAGCCAGCAGCCCCACGCCCAGCATCCCCACAGGGGCAGTGCCAACAGCCCTCCAAGCACTTTGTCATCTCTTTGCACCTTCACTGAGGAAAAGGATGAGAGATTTTCTGAATTGTGGCAGAGGGGACCACGAGAAGCTCTCCTGACAGCCTTGCACAGGGTGTGCACAGCCCCAGTGTGCCTTGCCTGCTGTGGTGACCAGCCTTGAGCTCTCTGCTGAGCTCATCAGCCCCAATGTTCAGCAACACTCATTCAGAAACTTAAAGAAAACAATATAGCATCTTGGGAATTGCTTCTAAAAACCCCTCAGCTTTTCTGCATTGCATTCCTCATCATTATAGCTGTAACCAAACTAGTTCACAAGTCCTGACATCCTGCTAGCTCCTTCAGCAACTGGACAAATCATTTGGATCAAATTATTTTATTTAATGAATTCTGCTTTCTCCCTGCGAAGAGCAAGCAAATAGTCTGCAATTGTTTTGGAAACATTTTTTTAATTTTCTGCAACTAATTTTCATGACTTGCATCACTCATTGCAGCATTTGTCAGCTGAAAACTGAAATTTAAATCCTTCATCTGGCTCTCTAGCAAACATACCTGTCACATGCTCATTTAGATGGTCAAAAAATTTAGGAAACAGACTAAAAAGAATTTAAAGCTGCCCCTCACCCACGAGCATTCTCTGCCATTAGTCTGTTTTATCTGTTGCCAGTCATATTCATAGACATATATATGTGCATGTGTATGCCAGGATATTAATGGAAAGTCAATACAAATAGGAAACAAGCAGAGCAAATACATTTACTATAACTTCATGTCAAATATGAAAATGTATGTTCTTTCTCTTACATCTCTGCAATTATGGATGGAAAATACAAAAAACAAGAACATACCTAAGAGATGTCCCTTACAGGGATGGGAAAGCAAAGTTCACAAAATATTTCAGACATGAAGGTAAACATTTTCAGAAAAAAAAAAACTAACAAAAAGAGAAATGGGCTATTCAAATCTCTAAGTTTAAACAAGAGACAGCATTAAACAAGAAAACCAATCTTACCATCTCAGGGGAACTCACCTTTTTGAACTCTGATTGCAACACAAGGCTCCACAGAGCCCTTTGGCTCCTGCCATCTTACAAGATCCTACGAAAGTGCATACTTTTCTAAAAATCTGTATGAATTCAGTGGGGGTAAGGAGGTCTTTCCCCACCAGGAAAAAAAAAAAAAAAAAAAAGAAGGCTACTTCTAGAAGCTTACATTTTATTTAATGCTCTTTCTGCACAAGACATTCCTTCTGAAGACTCTGATAAGGAAGGCTCGAGGTGTGTGCAGCCCTGCAGTGATGGTCACTGCTGGGTCCAGGCTGCACATTTGGGGTTTGTATCCACATGGTGAAGCCTCAGCAGGGCATAGGGCTTAGCAGAAGCTCACACATGGCTGGCACAACAAGGACAGGGAACCCTGAAGGAGCCCAGTTTCACTAGGAACAGTCATTTCTGCATGGATATTGAAAAATAATGCCTAAAAATTTGGGAGATGTATCCAGGCCAGAATATGGTTTTTTTCCTTTTAGGCAAGAATAACTCTATGCTAGGATTTTAGCAGTAAGAAGCAAGAGCTAAGTGTCTATCAGAGGTATTCTGCTCCAAATACCAACAAGATTTTTATAGAGAGTAACACAAGCACTCCAGAAAAACCCAGTGTGGCAAGTTTGCTCCCATCGACCTTAATGCCTGGTTATGCCCTTCTGGCAGGACACAGCTCATGAACAAACTCTTACCTCACCTATCATTTTTTGTGGGCTCAACTTGATCACACTATTGCTAAGGTAATTTATTAGCTCTTCTCTCTGTGTTGCACCTCCTGCCCCGAATCTTTGAGCTGTTACAGCCAATGGAACTCCCAAGGCAGCCATAAAAATATCCCAGTGCTGTCCCATTATGGGAAGGTCTTGTTCTTCCATGGCCATACCTGGGGAGGAAATGATAAAACACAGTGGTGACACCTCAGTGAAGATAAAGTGCTGCTCAAGCAGGCTGCTTCACATCTCTGCTTTGTGTCTCTCCTGCCAGCCATTTGTCAGGAATTTATGCATGGTCTTTAGTCACTGTTGACTCACCTTCTCTCCTTTGCTTTTAATCGCTCTTCAAACAGCACAGGAGAGGTGAAGCTCTGCTCACTTCCTTGGTTGGGAAATCAAATGTTTGGAAAACTCTGGGTGCATCTTCCTCCCTCAAGCCACATCTCATGCATCCTCCTAACTGGGATTGCAGAAGAGTCTTCATCCCCCCTCTCTCCCATCTCATTTTTCTTATGACTCATTTATGGTGTGGCAGCAGGGGCTTTCCAGTTTTTCAAAGTAGAATAATCCTGAAGGACTAAGGCAGTCTGGAGAACCCTTTCTCAAGCATGTTTTTGTTACAATAAAAGCCCTTCCCTCAAAGGAAAGACCTGGGCACCCAAAGGGCAGGTTCTGAGCACCCTGACTCAGCCAACACCAATGAGCTGTGTAGTTTCCCAGTATCCTGCAGGATGAAAGGCTTTCAAAAACAATTCATAGATGTTTTTGAAAGTTATGGAAGGCTGTAAATTAGCAACAGGAAGACACGCAAAAGGTCTATTCCATCATGCTATGGAATCTTTTTAGTTGTATTTTAGTACAACTAGTGATGATAACTAGCTATAAAGCCCTAATAAATTTGCTAAATGGCTTTTTTTTTTTCCACCTAGAAACCACATATGCTCAACTCCACTTCTTTTTGCATAAGTTAGGCACGTACTTGGCATCTCCAGACTCTTGGTCTGAATTGAGACATGACAAAATACAAATGTGCATGTAACTGCACAAATGGGTAAGTGCCTGCTGGAAAAAAGGAAGATGGACATCAAACATTATACAGTTACATGGCAAATGCTAGGAGATATTCTGGTGAATTTTTCATATGAAGAAATAGAAATCTTGATCACAACTTACTGGGATATTTTCATAGATAAAGTTTAAGAAAGGGAGAACTTTAAAACAGCAACTCTAACATTTTTCTGACAGAGGTGAGATTGACTAATATTTAAGGCAGGTTGTAAAACACATAGATTGAAAAGATGGGGATCACAGCATGAATGATTTGCATGTTAATGTTGGGTTTCAGATTATAATAGAGATTCACTTAACTACTATTTGGGAGGGATATGATGGGATCACCTCAAACTGCAATGATTAACTGCTTAGTTATTTCTAAAGCATCTAAAAGCAAATTACTTTTTGCTCCAGGTCTTCATTTTTTGAGATGAAATTAGAATGATCAGACTCCTTTTGCTTCACAATGCTGTTTCTGTTGCCAAAACCTAAAGTATATGTCCAGGCTATAATAAAGCCAATTTGGTTCTTGGTATAATACCATGAACTTGCATTGAGTTTTAAAAACAGGATGAATTTTGTTATACTTACTTGGAACAAACAACTACTCTCTCTCACCTGCTCATAATTACTATTTTTACCTATATGTGTGTACATCCATTACATAAACATAAATATGTATACAAATATAATATCATCTTCTTCTTGCCCAAATCAAGTAGGCAGCTCATTGAATTAAAATAGTTTCTGCTTGCAAAGCTCTCCTATAAAATCCAACAATACATTTCAGAATAAAAGTAAAAAGGAGAGACAAAAGAGAGAGAAAGAAACCAGCACTGTTGAATGTATATGGAGCCTGGACTACTTCATTTCTCTGTGTTGAAACTAATTTGTTGCATTATGTTTCTATCTCTTGCATGTCCACATTGCCACAAGCTCTTATTTTCACAAAACAGACCCATCATTCTTTCCCACAGGATGAAAACACAGCTAAATACTTGCTGTAAAAAAACCATTATGTGATGTGCTAGCCAAATGATACACTAATACTCCGACGTAAGTGCTTTTTTGGCAACTACTCAAAGGAGCAAAAATTACATCGTTTTCAACCCCAGTGATGATAAGATTACACAAAAGAAAGCAAAATATACAAAACGGGTTGATGATAAATATTGTACAATAAATGGAGAATAAGCCGGTTTTCTTGCTGTCACACTCTTTGCAGTTTTCTGCAATTTTTCCATCACTTGAGGCAGCCCTACCAATTATTTCCATTGTATTGGGTGTCCCCTGTAAAAAAAACCTGACAAAAATAAGGATTTGAAAGATTCCTTTTCAGGAACTTCCTCCACCAACTATTTCCTTCTTTTCAAATGGGGCTTTCAGAGAGGAAGTGGTGGCCAGCAGTAACATTCCCCACGGGAGGGACCCATCTTCCCTTCACATGTGGAGAAGCGAGAATATCCTCTTATGAGGCAGAGCAGGAAAAGAAATCATCCTTTCATCGGCAGTGTATTCTGCCTGGAAAGGTGTCTGGTGCTGTGTCCATGGTACCTCCTGAGGAGTCTCTGCCAGTTGGCTTCAAGCCCCACATTGCAGCAGGACAAACAAGAGCCCATTGGTTTATCCTCTGCCCAACTTATTTTGGTTGGAAACAAATCAAGACATTAACAACCAAATAAAAGCAACCCTTGATCTTCACGCAGATTCTCCACCATGAAAAGATTTTCTTACATCCTCAGTGAGGTGCTCAAATATTTCTCCTTGTTGCTAGCAGACACTGAGTTGGTGGGAAATGTTTCTTGCAGCCTTTCACCTTTCTTTCCCCCCACAAGTTTGCAAACCCAATTTCCTGTCCTCTGACTATTCCTTTGCTCCTTATGAGTGTTTACTAGGCAAGTGGAAGGAATCAAATGCCAAGACTGCAGAGGTGCTGTGAGCTTTGAAAATACTTTGTAGAATTTAGGTGCATAAATCACAGCCAAGCTGCCTAGGTAAGGTTTGAAACAAAGGGGGGAAGATAAAGGAGCACAGTTTGGATGAGGCATGGGCTCGGTGGATGGTAGAGCGGGAAGCCATCACCTCCCGTGCCATTCTCATTCGATGCAGTGTGCTTATTGCAGTCTCCAAATGTCGGGTATCCCTCAGCAGCAGCAGCAGCAGCAGCCGGAGGAGCCAGCAGCCTCCAGCACCGCAGCATCTGACGGCACACACCCAGCAGGGTCCCCGAGAGCCCCGGATCCCCGGGGAGCCCAGAGCAGCGCTGCTCGCCCGGGCTGGCGATGCAGCCACACAGCCCCACATGCGGCCGGGAGCCGGGGCTGCCCCGCATCCAGCGGAGAGCAGGCGCTCCGGCACAGCATCCCGTGTGCACAGCATCCCGTGTGCACAGCATCCCGTGTGCACAGCATCCCGTGTGCACAGCATCCCCTGTGCACAGCATCCCGTGTGCACAGCATCCCGTGTGCACAGCATCCCGTGTGCACAGCATCCCCTGTGCACAGCATCCCGTGTGCACAGCATCCCCTGTGCACAGCATCCCCTGTGCACAGCATCCCCTGTGCACAGCATCCCCTGTGCACAGCATCCCCTGTGCACAGCATCCCGTGTGCACAGCATCCCGTGTGCACAGCATCCCCTGTGCACAGCATCCCTTGTGCACAGCATCCCGTGTGCACCCGTGTGCTCAGCATCCCCTGTGCATCCCGTGTGCTCAGCATCCCGTGTGCACAGCATCCCCTGTGCACAGCATCCCTTGTGCACAGCATCCCGTGTGCACAGCATCCCGTGTGCACAGCATCCCGTGTGCACAGCATCCCGTGTGCACAGCATCCCCTGTGCACAGCATCCCGTGTGCACAGCATCCCCTGTGCACAGCATCCCTGTGCACAGCATCCCGTGTGCACAGCATCCCGTGTGCATCCCTGTGCATCCCCCTGTGCACAGCATCCCCTGTGCACAGCATCCCCTGCACAGCATCCCGTGTGCACAGCATCCCCTGTGCACAGCATCCCGTGTGCACAGCATCCCGTGTGCACAGCATCCCCTGTGCACAGCATCCCCTGTGCACAGCATCCCGTGTGCACAGCATCCCTTGTGCACAGCATCCCGTGTGCACAGCATCCCCTGTGCACAGCATCCCGTGCACAGCATCCCGTGTGCACAGCATCCCTTGTGCACAGCATCCCTTGTGCACAGCATCCCGTGTGCACAGCATCCCGTGTGCAAAGCATCCCGTGTGCAAAGCATCCCCTGTGCACAGCATCCCGTGTGCACAGCATCCCGTGTGCAAAGCATCCCGTGTGCACAGCATCCTGTGCACAGCATCCTGTGCACAGCATCCCGTGTGCACAGCATCCCCTGTGCACAGCATCCCCTGTGCACAGCATCCCGTGTGCACAGCATCCCTTGTGCACAGCATCCTCGTGTGCACAGCATCCCGTGTGCACAGCATCCCGTGTGCACAGCATCCCTTGTGCACAGCATCCCCTGTGCACAGCATCCTGTGTGCACAGCATCCCTGTGCACAGCATCCCGTGTGCACAGCATCCCGTGTGCACAGCATCCCCTGTGCACAGCATCCCGTGTGCACAGCATCCCCTGTGCACAGCATCCCCTGTGCACAGCATCCCCTGTGCTCAGCATCCCCTGTGCACAGCATCCCTTGTGCACAGCATCCCTTGTGCACAGCATCCCCTGTGCACAGCATCCCGTGTGCACAGCATCCCCTGTGCACAGCATCCCGTGTGCAAAGCATCCCTTGTGCAAAGCATCCCGTGTGCAAAGCATCCCGTGTGCACAGCATCCCCTGTGCATCCCGTGCAAAGCATCCCGTGTGCACATCATCCCTGTGCACAGCATCCCGTGTGCAAAGCATCCCCTGTGCACAGCATCCCCTGCAGCACAGCATCCCCTGTGCTCAGCATCCCCTGTGCACAGCATCCCTTGTGCACAGCATCCCCCTGTGCACAGCATCCCCCTGTGCACAGCATCCCGTGCACAGCATCCCCTGTGCACAGCATCCCGTGTGCACAGCATCCCCTGTGCTCAGCATCCCTGTGCTCAGCATCCCGTGTGCACAGCATCCCCTGTGCACAGCATCCCGTGTGCACAGCATCCCCTGTGCACAGCATCCCCTGTGCACAGCATCCCGTGTGCACAGCATCCCCTGTGCACAGCATCCCGTGTGCACAGCATCCCCTGTGCACAGCATCCCGTGTGCACAGCATCCCCTGTGCACAGCATCCCTTGTGCACAGCATCCCGTGTGCACAGCATCCCGTGTGCACAGCATCCCGTGTGCACAGCATCCCCTGTGCACAGCATCCCGTGTGCACAGCATCCCTTGTGCACAGCATCCCCTGTGCACAGCATCCCGTGTGCACAGCATCCCGTGTGCACAGCATCCCCTGTGCACAGCATCCCCTGTGCACAGCATCCCGTGTGCACAGCATCCCGTGTGCACAGCATCCCCTGTGCACAGCATCCCCTGTGCACAGCATCCCGTGTGCGCAGATGTTTGGAAAGGCAGGCTCGGGGGGCCACGGAGCGGGGCAGGGTCCCCGAGGTGTGACAGCACCAGGAATGCTCGCAAACACCATTTAGCGGAAGTCAGATGCCTACTTATCGCTTTCAAAGGGAGACGAGATCGGCTGTTAGTGCTCGCAGGATCAAATAGGTAAATTAGAGGCAGAAAAGATCGCCGTTCAGGCTAATAGGATTTACACTCTCAAATCAAGTTATGTGGATGCATTATAGGGAGTTCACATTGAGGGGAGCCAATTACCCCATTAGCACTAATAGGAATTGCACTAAGGCATCATGTGAGAGGACACATGCAAAAAGATCGCAGCTTTCCCTCACTTATGCAGGGTTGTTTTGCTGAAACAAGGCAATAACTGATGGATCTCTCTCCCTTAAACACGTGCCAGGGTTTAGATGTTAAGTGTTGGCTTCATCCCGCCCGTTCATTTATAAAGCTGGGAAGAACCTTCTTCCCAGAGAGAAGTTTCAAGTAGGGCTCACCTCTCCTGTACCTGTTGCCACCTCTGTTAATACGCAACAAGGGCATAAACCCAAGTCCTGCTGCTAAGGAAGCTGCGCCCAGGGATGTGCCATTTATCTGTGGTTCCTCCTGGCTCTCTGAAGCTGCTTGCTGGCTTTGTCTCCAGTTGCTGCTGTTTATCTCCATCTCTTCACTGGCGGGTGCCCAGCGGACGCATTTATTCCCTCTGCAGTGCATGGAGGCATCTGAAACACATACCTATAACCCTAATGACAGTTCTGTAATGAAGAAAAGGCAGTAAAATTAAATGCGACTGGCACATTACCACACTTGTTTTAAATTGATATTTAATTAAAAAGTTAATTATTAATTAAGTTTATCAATTGCACATCAGTTGTTCAATAGAAAAGGGCTCATTCATTTAATTATCTGTGTGCAGCCGATAGTATATGCTTTTTAGCCAGGCAAGGTTATCTCTGCATCTGTTCTAATTTAGATCAGTTTAGCTTCTAATCTATCGAGAGTGCTTCCTTTTGCGAGCTTTTGATTTGATCTATAAATGTTTACTCACAGAACTGTTAAATTTTAGAAGCTGATCAAATAAAAGGAAAAGCTACTTGGAGTTGCATTGAGCAAAGGGCTGTGGCGCTTTCTTGCAAAGACCTGCTCGGGCTTTGCTTTAACAATGCGCCTGCTGTAAAGTTTCAAAAAAGATAAACATCCACCCCGAAAGTATGTTAATAGCCCAAACAATGGGGAATCTTCAAAGGGCAAGAGAGGCCTGAGAGCAGAACACAGCGACAGACGGCCACCACTGCCTGAGGAACCTCCTCACGGCTCCTGCTGCAGAGGGGATTGCCAGCTTCAGCCCAGGGCGCCAGGGAAACACCAGCGTTCCTGCAAAGAACGAGGGCTCCAGCTCTCCTTTCTCTTCAAAGTTATTCCTAGGTGCAAATCAAAAGCTTTTTATAGAGGATTTTTGGATGCCACATAGTAAACTTTGTAATAAACTCTTCCAGTACTTGGATAGTGTAACAGAGAAAGATGCCCCGTGGAGGCTGTGACTCCAATAGTGTGTTCTAATAAATTATCTTGTATTTATTTTAATTGTAAATCACAGTCCTGTTCAGTTTCTAATAAAAGTAGCATTCAGTGCATATATTAAAAACATTAAAGAGTCGTGGGACATTAGTACATCATTGGGGACCAGACCTGCCTGGTGCTGAGGATGCTGAACATGAGTAATAATAAGAAACTGAGGGTAACCAGACCTGTGAGCATTGTAGGAAGCAATAGATGGGTGCTGTGTAACTAATTAGAAACAGCCCCTAGCTCAAGCTTTCAGGCTTCATATCCAAAATAGGCTGCAGCTCTTCCATATCCCTAAATGATTCTCATACCCGTGGCAGCATAGATGGCTTTCGGTAGGCAACCACCAGAGCACAGTCCCTGCCCCAGGAGTTCAACTGAAATCATGAATGTGTGGCAAAAAATGTGGCAAACTACAGAGGGTAAGGCAAGGAAAATGTGAGAGAAAAAGATGCTACAGAACAGAGGGCGGATGGACTGCCTTGAGGGGACAATGCTGAAACAGATGTGTCCTTTCAGGGCTTAGTTAATCAAGAAAAGGAAATGTATCACAACAAGTAAATAGCTGCAACACAGAGGTTCATATAATTCAGGTGAATACCCAGAGTCTGCAGCTTGTATTTGATCTGAAGACAACAAGCCCAGGGCTGTCTCCCATCTCCTGAGCAAAAAGCACTAAGGGGAAAGGGCTTTTAAAAAGGGAGGTAATTTACAATGCAATATTGCCGGGGGTGGTGGTGCTGGTTTGTTTGTACAACTGGAAAGATGATAAAAGAAATCTCCATGAATAGTAACTCTATGTTTATAGATGGGTGCCTCTTTGCCAATACTGCATGCAATGTGTATTCATCTTCACCAGATATTCAAGTGGCAGGACTTTTTCAAGCAACAGTGTTTATAGAAAATGACTGTTTTGAAGCTTTACACACTAGAATTTGAGGAAACTTAAAATTTACATTGACAAACATCATCAGTCACCCTATCTGATAAATCAGAACAGAGGAATCTGGCTTAACTACTATAGTTGGGCAGCAAATAGCAGGCAGTTTCTCTAGAGATTTGCTAATATGGGTTAAAATAAGAAATGTAGCATGCATTGGCTCACAGATACTCTGAAAAAAAAAAAAAAAAAAAGCCAAACATATCAAAGCCCTGATTTGTGAGGAATTGTTTACACCAGTGCTTTTTCTTGTCTAGGGGATAAACCTGCAAAATTTCCTTTCTGTGGTATCACCCCATTTGATGTAGCATTGAGCCACATGATGATCCTTTCCCTCCAGTGACAGGACTAAGGTGAAAATAAAGAACTTCCACATTGTCACAAGCCATCAACAAGCCATATATATCAGCAAGCTGCTATATAAGCCAGCAGCTCTGAGAGATGGGGATCAGGGGAAAAAACAAAGCCAGTTTGTTTTTTCTTTAAGGTGCCACGGCACAACAAGATGGTTGATAAAGTGAGAGTGTTTTTGACTGGAGCTTTTCCACAGCTGGAGGACACCAGAGAGTTCTTTGCCTCCCCCTTGGCCCATCCTCTGCTTAGGATCCTCTGCTGTATGATAAGGAGTGAATTAACACTGCAACTGTTTCCTAATTGGGGTGCTAATTCAGTCTGTCGACCAGCTTTTCTCACAAAGCCTGTCAGAATTTCATATGTCTGAGCTCTTCAGGCTTTGTGGCCAAGTGAGTTTGAAGAAGTCACCTGGGGAGAGATTGAGAGATGCTGGCCTGATGTAGGATGTCACAGGATTTGTCTTTGAATTCTTGCATTGAAAAAACCACCTTGGATAATTTAAACAATTTCTGCACCTATTGAGCAGTAGGACTTTTAGGATGAGACCATTTCTTTACAAGTTAGGACAAACCAACAAACACCTTCCTTTCATTACCTGCAGGAATTAGTTAGAAAGAACTAGGTTCTTCTAAACTTATGGCCCAAGAGGGTCAATGCTTGCCTGAGTGTTAACTCTGTCATTCTGCCCCAAAGGGTGAACCTTTCCAGCTGTCAGCAAGCAGTAAGCAAGCCATCAATCAAGGAAGAACCAGATCTTCACACAACACTCTGATTAAACCTTTGGTTTCAAAGCTGAATCTCCTGTGTCCTTCTCTAGTCCTGGGCTCCACTGGCAAACAAATGCAGAAATGCCGCTGGGGAAAGCATGTTTGTGTGAGATTTCCAACCCAATTTTGCAGACTCAGATGTTAGGCAGTTTAGATAAGGGGATGATTAGAGGTCTAAGCCTAAGGTTTGAAATACCCAGACTTCCTGGAACCACTGGTGCAAATCCCAGCAGGGCTGACTCAGCCTGCACCTCTCGATGAAGATAAAGTGAGCTCCATGCACAAGTGTGACTTGGGAGGCTCCACCAGCCAAGACCCCACTGGGGTGGAGATAATGATGGTGTCAAAGTATAGTAGGAGATTCCTTATGTGGCAGAGGTGAAGTGCCCTGGGTCTGTCCCCACCACAGCTCCTGCTGGTGCTCCCATTCCTGGGCTCTGCCACAACTGATTTATGAATCCTAAACTTTTCTAGAATTTCACTCCTGCATGTCTTGGTGTGTATGTTCAGAGTCTTGCAGTGCTCCTGGCAAAACTATGGCCCTTCTTTATCTTTCTGTTGCACTGTATATTGACCCCTCCAGAGGAGCTCTGTATCAGCACAGTTTGTGACTCACTCAGAGAAAAGCCCTACAGAATCATACTACATAATTTTCTATCAATCAGTGCTGTGATCCAGTAATTTTTATTCCAGAAAAAAAACCAAACTCCCAAATCTCTGGTATGGTGTTCACACAAACATACAGTTTGCCAAGTGCAGCTACCCAAAATCATCAGCAAAAACCTTTTAATAAACAATCAGAACTAATCGATTTATCCTTTCTTTTCCTTTCAGATACTGGACAATTAGCAAACATGACAAAAAATTCTAGCATGCATTTCCACTTTGAAGTGATTCATAATATTCTCCTCTAATAATTCACAGAGTACTTGCAATTTATTCTTTTGAGCTGTGTTCTGAAAATTAAGTCATCTGATCAGGGGCTCCTCAGGAAAAAAGATAAAGAAAACGACACAATTTCTGTAACCATCAAACACGGCACTGATGACTGATTTCAAAATGAAGCATATCATTTGAAATGCACTTTAGGAAAGCATTGAAACAGCAGAGCTAATTAAACCTTTGCTTTCCAGTAACATTCACCTCGTTACAGCTCCGACATTCACAGGGCAGCAAATCTGCACAGGACACACATACTTGAATATTCTCAAGTGAAACTGCAAAAATGACAGAACCAGATGCACATTTTGTCATTCCTCTTCCCCTACCAAGACCAACAGATTGATCACGTTGACCAAACCAGGTAACAGGTACTCAGTTCTATTACTCAGCCCACAGCAGTAATAAGATTTTAACCCATCCTCTCTCTAGCTCTTTTCACTCAGGCCAATTGGATGATGACTCATCAGCACCTCCACCCCCAAAATGTTGTCCAAGAGAGGCAGGAGATAATGTGCTCATTCATGGTTCTTTGAGCCACAAGAAGCATCTCCAGATTGCCACCTGTCCAATCATACAAGCCAATTCAAAACAAACAGGTAACTTCAAGGGAGGTGGAAATACAGACCCTGTTTTCCTGAACTCCATGTTCCCATGCTTGAATTATCCTGTGACTTAAAAGGTACAAATCTCATGTGGGTGTTGTGATGGAAACATCTCCAATGCCTGCAGCCAAAATGGCTGCAAGAGAATACCTTACCCTTCTTTTCCTCTTTCTTATATATTTTTATGCTAATTACACTGCTTCTGCATGTGTAAAAGCTTTTCTTTTGGTTGAAATCATGGCTTGGTTGTCTTCTCTCCTCCTAGTGTTTTACAGGAACACAGTATTTTTGTGACCTCTAGCTTCCTGCCATCTTTCACTGAACCTTGCTCATAGGCTCCAGTGTTACTGAGGCAAGGCATGAAATATATTTCTTTTAAGCCAAGGCTAAAAGTTACTGCAGAAGACATGCATGCACACAAGAAAAACTAAATTATTTAGTGGAATCCTTGGCTTTCCAAATAAAAGTGTTCACCTTCTGGTTTTTAATACAATGCAGCCAGCATTTTCACTCTGCCTTGGTCTGGCTTAAATTTGAACTCCCTTGGGGCACTGTCTTCGCCTTTCTATTTGCTTTTAAAATGCCCTATGTGCCCAGCAGCTCCAAATATAAAATAATCTCTAGAGCTGCAAGGAGAAAAGTCTCCACAAAGACGTGTCTGAATTTTGTAATGAAGTTATCTCCATGTTGAGATGTCCCAGTGCAGAAAAATTTCTTCGACAGGGTTTCACTAGCACAAAGACTTGCTTTTTACAATTGCATGTTAGAATACACATGAAGACTGCTTGGGTAAGCATCCACATCAGAGCAGCTTTGTAAGTGAAATTCCCGCTCAGAAAACAGAAAGAGTGATTTTTCTTGACCCATCCCAATTCGGCAATAAAATTCAAATGTGGCAAACCAGACCATCCAGGCTTTTTATTTTTCCTTTCTTTCTTTTCTCAATCCCTCACCCCTCCTTTTTTTTTTTTTTCAAAGCAACAAACATTTTGTTGAATTGTTCTAAATAATGACAACATTTGAAACCACTTCAGTCTGTTTAAGATCTCAAGGGGAAAATTTAGCGAATAAATGACTCAGGATAAATCAAATAATTTTGTTCTAATAACTGTGTCTCTCACTCTTCTTATCTCAATTGCTGTCCCTACTTCTATGTGCTCCCAACTCCTGGGCATCACCCTTTGCTCTGAAGTCTCCACTGCACTTGTCTCCAGCTCTGCAGTCCTCATCCCACCTCCTCTCATGGAGCTCTCAGGTTTTTCCTGTCCCATCTTCCATTGCAGCTCTTTTCTCCATGCTGTTCCCAGCCTCCTTTCACCAGCCCCACTCACTGCCAGTGCCCCCTCTCCCTCTCTGCCCATCAAACCTGCTGCACAGCTCTCTCTGTTGTTGTCTGGCTGCTCTTCTGCCCTAAAAGCAACTTCCACACAGCCACAGCCCCACCTGGACCAGGCTCTGGTTCCGCTCTACATCTCATTGCAAAACTAAGCCAACACCTCGGCTTCTCCCCTCTTGCCCTTGCATCCCCTCCCCATGCTGCTCACGTTTCACACAGGAGCTGCAAAGCTGCCAGCGTCCTTTCCTGCAGCTTCGGGTATGGACTGATGGGAAATGGCCACGGCACTGAGCTGGCTATGGAAATGGCCATGGCACTGACTGCCTGTGGGAATGGCCATGGCACTGACTGCCTGTGGGAATGGCCATGGCACTGACTGCCTGTGGGAATGGCCATGGCACTGACTGCCTGTGGGAATGGCCACGGCACTGACTGCCTGTGGGAATGGCCATGGCACTGAGCTGGCTATGGGAATGGCCATGGCACTGACTGCCTGTGGGAATGGCCATGGCACTGACTGCCTGTGGGGATGGCCATGGCACTGACTGCCTGTGGGAATGGCCACGGCACTGACTGCCTGTGGGAATGGCCATGGCACTGACTGCCTGTGGGAATGGCCATGGCACTGACTGCCTGTGGGAATGGCCATGGCACTGAGCTGGCTTTGGGAATGGCCATGGCACTGACTGCCTGTGGGGATGGCCATGGCACTGACTGCCTGTGGGAATGGCCATGGCACTGAGCTGGCTATGGGAATGGCCATGGCACTGACTGCCTGTGGGAATGGCCATGGCACTGACTGCCTGTGGGAATGCCCATGGCACTGAGCTGGCTTTGGGAATGGCCATGGCACTGACTGCCTGTGGGAATGGCCATGGCACTGAGCTGGCTATGGGAATGGCCATGGCACTGACTGCCTGTGGGGATGGCCATGGCACTGAGCTGGCTATGGAAATGGCCAAGGCATTGACTGCCTGTGGGAATGGCCACGGCACTGAGCTGGCTATGGGAATGGCCATGGCACTGAGCTGGCTATGGAAATGGCCATGGCACTGACTGCCTGTGGGGATGGCCATGGCACTGACTGCCTGTGGGAATGGCCATGGCACTGAGCTGGCTATGGGAATGGCCATGGCACTGACTGCCTGTGGGAATGGCCATGGCACTGACTGCCTGTGGGAATGGCCATGGCACTGACTGCCTGTGGGGATGGCCATGGCACTGAGCTGGCTATGGAAATGGCCAAGGCATTGACTGCCTGTGGGGATGGCCATGGCACTGAGCTGGCTATGGAAATGGCCATGGCACTGACTGCCTGTGGGAATGGCCATGGCACTGACTGCCTGTGGGAATGGCCATGGCACTGAGCTGGCTATGGAAATGGCCAAGGCATTGACTGCCTGTGGGAATGGCCATGGCACTGAGCTGGCTTTGGGAATGGCCATGGCACTGACTGCCTGTGGGAATGGCCATGGCACTGAGCTGGCTATGGAAATGGCCATGGCACTGACTGCCTGTGGGAATGGCCATGGCACTGAGCTGGCTATGGAAATGGCCATGGCACTGACTGCCTGTGGGAATGGCCATGGCACTGACTGCCTGTGGGAATGGCCATGGCACTGAGCTGGCTATGGGAATGGCCATGGCACTGAGCTGGCTATGGAAATGGCCATGGCACTGACTGCCTGTGGGAATGGCCATGGCACTGACTGCCTGTGGGAATGCCCATGGCACTGAGCTGGCTTTGGGAATGGCCATGGCACTGAGCTGGCTTTGGGAATGGCCATGGCACTGAGCTGGCTATGGAAATGGCCATGGCACTGCCGTGCCCGGGTGTGTGGCAGAATCAGGACAGGTCGCGTCGCTGCCTTGACCTCCTGAGAGCATCTGCCTCCGCGCAAGTGAGGACACACGCTTTAAACACGGATTATCTTTTCAGGACATTTGTTTCGGGAGCGAGTTGTGCTAAGCAAAGGTACGTCAATTGATAATAAACCTGCTCCGCACTGTCATTTGTGGGTGATTTGAGGAAAACCAGACCATGTAATCAGGTCTAAGGGGTCCCTAATACCAGAGACGCTGGTGCTGTCAGCTATAGAAAATAATTAGAACGTTATCCCTGTGGCAAGGAGAATGTAAATACATCTAAAATACGACATAATGTCATTCTCCTCTGTAAGCCAGGGGATCTGCTTCAAATAAAAGGGCCATTAACACAACAATTAAAGCCGAGGGGGCCGGTGAAGTAGGGAGCTGGCCTGGTGCAGGGCGAGGCGAGCGAACGCCCGGCGTAAATCTTTCGCCATCGCAGCCAGGAATGTGACTATTAGCCCTCTCATGACCCGAGGGCTTCCCAATAATGCATCTGCTCTCTGTCAGGGCCAGGATTTCGTAACGTCCTGCAGTGCGAGCGCAGGGCTGAGTGCGCGGTGCGGCGCCAGAGCGGGAGCGGGCGGGAGCGGGCGGCTCCGCGCTGGACCCGGGCCCCGCTCAGCAGAGCACTCACAGAGACCTGCAGCACAGCCCTGTACACAGTCCTGCAGCACAGCCCTGCAAACAGCCCTGCACACAGCCCTGCACACAGCCCTGCAAACAGCCCTGCACACACCCCTGCACACAGCCCTGCACACACCCCTGCAGCACAGCCCTGCAGCACAGCCCTGCACACAGCCCTGCACAGCCCTGCAGCACAGCCCTGCACACAGCCCTGCAGCACAGCCCTGCACACAGCCCTGCACACAGCCCTGCAAACAGCCCTGCACACAGCCCTGCACACAGCCCCTGCACACAGCCCTGCACACAGCCCTGCACACAGCCCTGCACACAGCCCTGCAGCACAGCCCTGCACAGCCCTGCAGCACAGCCCTGCACACAGCCCTGCAGCACAGCCCTGCAGCACAGCCCTGCAAACAGCCCTGCACACAGCCCTGCCCCCTGCACACAGCCCTGCACACAGCCCTGCACACACCCCTGCAGCACAGCCCTGCACACACCCCTGCACACAGCCCTGCACACAGCCCTGCACACAGCCCTGCACACAGCCCTGCACACAGCCCTGCAGCACAGCCCTGCAGCACAGCCCTGCACACAGCCCTGCAGCACAGCCCTGCAGCACAGCCCTGCAAACAGCCCTGCACCCCTGCAGCACAGCCCTGCACACAGCCCTGCACACACCCCTGCAGCACAGGCTGCAGCACAGCCCTGCACACAGCCCTGCACACAGCCCTGCAGCACAGCCCTGCACACAGGCCTGCAGCACAGCCCTGCACCTGCGGGCACTCAGAAATGAGCCACGGGTGGGCTTTGCTCGGTCACCTTCCCGGAGCAGAGCTGGACCTGCGCTCGTTTGAGCAGCGCTCTCCATCTCCGCCCTGGGGATGCGCCCGCGGAATGGGGAGCGTCCTCGTACAGCTCCAGCTCAGAACCTGCAGGAACCAAGACACAGAGAGCACCGTGGAAATTAAGGCATTTTTCAAAAGAATAATGTCACTGCTTTCACCATCCAGACAGCAAACACTCTGAACAGGCTCCAGGCAACACAGAGATCTATAAGCTCTTTGGCAAACTTTCGGAAATGATGGACAAGTGCCTGGAGAGGCCAGCAGTTCCCACCTTTCATCCACTCTGAAATAGGTGATGATAAAAGTCCTTAACATATCAGGACCTTATATTCCAAGACAAAATGCATCCAGCACATCCCTGGAGGTTGCTGGCAAAGGAAAAAATATCACTGAACTGGCAAAATAGCTTCCACAATATTATCAGGCTCAGGCATAAGTTTTCCTAAAGCTGACAAGTTAGGTCACAAATAAAGATTTTATTTGCTTCCTTGTAGAGATGAAAGTCTCATCAGATTCAAAAGACTTCTTCATATTTTTTTCTCTGTTTTTGAGTTTTAGTTTCGTGACTTTCTGTGGTAAATCCAAAATTTTATATGTCCGGTGGAAATTTGTAAATTCCAGAAAACAGGAAATGGTTGAGTCTTGCAGGAAGAGAACGGCATCAAATCCAGCTCTTTGGGAAAAAAATCTGTCAAAAGTCAGTTTTATTGCACCTATCCTCTTTTTCAATTCTAATAATGCTTCTAAGAGCATGAATAGCAGGGTCTTCAAAACAAAACAAAATAATCAGAACTGTACTTTTAAGCCCCAGTGTTTCAAAATCCAAAGGTAACATGCTACCCAGGCATATGGACGTTCCCACTTCCCACCCCAAATGAAGATAGTTGCAGGACATACAGAAACTTGTAAAGCTAGTTGAAAATTAATGCTAATTTTTAAAAGGAAGATAATTCATATCCTCTCAACATTTATAAGTAAGGAAGATCTGAAAAGAACAACTACTGAAGTCACGCTTCCCTTACAAAATCATACCAAATGCGCAGAAGACACACAACAATAATTTCTCCCTACATTATGACTTTCACAAAAGAAGCTCTTGTTTAATAACTGAGAAGCAGAACAACTCAAGGTACACTAACTGAAAATCAGAACTTGATATCCAGAAATATTTGCCTCTCATGAAATGAGACTAGGCTCCGGTTGCCAAGAAATTCAGACCTAATTTTGGGGCAAAGTGAAAATGTCTCATACAGTCTGGGCTGTGTGGGCACTCAGTCCATCTACCACTGATGGATACAGGATCAACACCCTCTAGAGGATGCACAGCTGAGCTAAGAGAGAATTATGTATGTCAAGGTAGAGCTCAAAGCACAATAGCATCTCAATATGGAAAAAACTACATAAGCAAAAAATTATCTGCATGTCCAATATAGAATAATCTTTGAAGATTCTCATTACAAGTAAACACAGGATAATAACTAATGGATAAGCTAATTAGTCATGCAAATCTGATGGATTTTCACTGCCTCCTTCCAGCCACTTACTTCTTTAGAAGGCATTTCATTTTCTGAGTAGTGCACATTTTAACATCCAATTCATATTAGTTGGGCAAAAAGACAGTCCTTTAATCTTCGGACACTTGGGTCCTCAGTGTGAAACACAGCGAAACTGTCCAACGGAGAAGCAAAATGAGTCATAATATAAAAGAAAATATTAGCAAAAGCTCCCATGGAACAAAATGAGGTGGTGTTCACTGGCAGATCTCATGCCTGAGCATTGTAGACAGCAGAAACTTATAACCTGCGATTGCAGGGACAGCAGCCGACACATGTGTCCCATTCAATTATGTGAGCTGCCTTATATATAATAAAGCTGGTAAAAACCATCTGAAATAAACCACAGCCAGCCTTTATAGCTAAGGTCACACTGGCCAAAAGGGTTGTGAATGTTCCAGCAAGCTAGGAACAAGTTTCTAGACAGCTGGAGATATTTTGAGCAAACATGGGCCAAATTAAACCGACGTGGGAAGCCAAAGTGAAACCAGTAAAAGCTTGCCTACTCAGATGACTTTTGTTTGAGCTGGAAGCTAAATTCAAACAAAATTCCTGGGATGATACTGCTTTGACTGTGACAGCAGACACCTGAGTCACGTGATAAGCACTTTGCTTTAAAAATTCCACCATGTCACTCCTGAGAACACTAACATATCAGATCCATGAGAAGCGAAAACAAAGGCGAAAAAAAGAAAAATAAAAGCTTTTGTACAAACTCTGTGAACCAAGTCCCCTATGTCTCTTTCCTTCCAGACATTTGTGAAAAAACATCTCACTGGAACCACAAAAAACAACAACTGAGCAGCATTCTAGTATGGGACATCCTGCTGGACCAGCGTGAGCCAAAGGAAAAAAGAAAGCCACAAACGTCAGAACTCAAATTGGACACTCAAACCTAAAGCCCTACATTTTGGTGCATTTTTTTCCATTTAAACTAGTGTAATCAATTGGTCACCATAACAGAGGCTTCAAGCAGCTGGCTCAGTTAGGTCCATCTGTGACGAACCCTGGAACCAAAGCCATGTGTTCAAAAGTACACATGCTTGGAAACACAAATAAATGATCAACTATTGTGTCTTAAAATACAGTTGACTTTGTGCATCATCACTAATAAGCATCATAGTACACTGTGTAGTCCTGATGTTGCTTGTGGAGCTTCCAATCAGTTCCTTAGAAATACAGTTTATACAGCATTAAGTCCTAGGGATGGATTTCCCTTCATATTGACTTAAAATCCATGAGTGAAGTTTTATCAAGGGTCACTGCCTTGTGCTAATAACCCTGTCTTGGGAAAGGCTGTAGTTCAGAGGGCACGAGAAATAGTATGAAGAGATTATCAAGAAAAGAAAGACTATAAAACAGGATAGTAACTTGGGAAAAGTGTTTTTTTGTTCCCCAGGAAGCAGTAAATAACTGGAAAACTAGAAGGTAAAAATCCTCCCTAATTAACTTAAAAGAATTCTTTAAAAGCAGACCCTTAAAAGAAGATCAGTGACAAGGTCCACAAGCAGGTCTTACCCACCTCTGGCTATGAGGTGGTCTCTACTTTGCTTCCTTCCTGCCAGCTGGGCATCAAGACTTCATGGCTCCCCTGAGCAAAGCAAGGCACTGTCCCACGCCCCAGGCACTGGTCCCCCAGTCAGGAGACAAAAGGCTGCAAGGATGAAGCAAAACTGAGCCCAGTCCCAGCACGGTGTCAGACCATGGCTGGACCACGACTCCCAGCCAGAGTCCAGCTTGGACCAAGGAACTGGAAAATGCTCCTTGGACCTTATTCTACCTCTGGGATGTTTTTCAAAACTGAACCAGCTGCAGAGCCAAGGTCTGATAAAATGGAACCTGGAACTCGACCAGGCCTGTTTTTTGGATTTACAACCCCAAAATCCAACAGCCAAGACACCACAAATCCAATAGGATGCCTGACAAGTTGGGCTGCTGCAGGCCCCATGCTTTTACGGTCCACATTTGGGTTTATTGTATGTTCTAGTGTGGTGCAACTCTCCCTTTCATGGCCTTTTATCTCAAATAGGACCCACAAATGCTCAGTTTTGCTGTATCTACCTTCTTCACCTCCACTTTCTCTCTACTCTCCACTACTACTGCGTTTTTCCATGTTTAGCAGCCTCAAAGATAAACTCAGTAAGTAAATGGCCAAGGGATGTTGAGGCTGCTGCAAGAACAAAGCCAACCACTGACTCTCTTTTTATCTATTAAAGCAAAGGCTTAAATTCTCCTAAAAATAAACTGGGTTTTGTTGCAAAAGCAAGAAAAATTCTTAACAACAACAAGAACAGAGATAAATGTCCTAAGAGAATATAATGGAACTGGAGTAAATTACTTTAAAATAAGAAATGGAGGGTGATGGGGAAACTCCCCAAAAGAGAACAAGTGCTTTTCACATCTTAAATACGGAAAAGATTCCTTCCCACCCTCCCATTTTTTTCTTCCTTTCTTTCCAGCAGCTAGAAGTCCCATCTGGTTCCTGTTTCTATTCGTCTGATCTCCCAGAAATTTCTAAAAGCCATAAGCATCAGCCAAAAATTCCCCAGGCATGGACTCCTTTCCAAAATAGCCCACAAAACGGCATTTTTTAGGTGGGTTGGTTTGGAAGGAGCAGAAAGGGGGAATGTTGATTTCTGTAACATTCCTAGTAATTTCTTGCATCTATTCTCCCCTGTAGAATTTCTTCTCTGCCTGAGTTCCCCTTCCACTTTCCACTGTCATGCTGGTCAGCACCAGGACTGCCCACTCCCATGTGGCAGGATTCAGCTCTTCTTGTGGCAGCTCACAAGATGATGAGAGGCTTTTATCCCCAAGGAAAGCAAATGAAGTTGCAATTCCCTTGCAGCTGAGCTCTCCTCTGCTGGGCTGGTCTCTGTGCCATTTAGAGGCTGCATAACTGGACTTTTTCCCTTGCCAAGGTGTTGTCAAGACAGGAATTGTGCAATTATAGTGACTTGATGTAAATAACCAAGATAGACAAGACAAAAAAGCCTGGATCAACCCTACATGCTCTACTTCATGGCCTTAGGGACAGGTGGGGAGGTTTTCTAGGAGATCCCCAGCTCCCATCTGGCCTGGAAGCAGAGGCAGCATTGTTGGCACCATCAGCTCTCCTGGCTAAAGAGAACAGTGGCTCTGAAAAGCAACCAGGGTGTCCCATTTCTGTACACTTAGGATCTGATCCAAACAAGCATTGTAAAGGTGATTAGCTCTCCCTGACCTTGGTGTGTGCTTAAGGGCTTCCCTGGACACTTTACATAACTTATACCAAATAAAAACAGCCCCATTTCATTCTTTATGAGTACACCTCTTGATTGCACCCATGCTTCTTGTAAAGGTGCACAGACCTGTCATGGAGACTCCAAGCTTCTCAGTCTCCTCTGCTTTTGAAGCCTCATGATCCTTCACTGAATCAAACTTTTACAAACTTTTAGAGAGAGATTCAGAAACATGGGGAGAACAGGGCTGCTCCAGAGATGAAAATGAGCTCTAGAGGTCTGTCCCCCACAAAAAATCAGCCCAGGTCACTGATGTATAGGTTGCTATCTTTAGACATCTGAATTAATGAAATAATTTTAACCTCACAAAAACCCTTAGCTGCCTCACTGGACCCATCCAGTATTTATAGAGTAACAGAATAATCTAAAAGGTCACAGCCTTATCTCTACACCCTGCACTTGCTTGTGCTTGCTTATAAAAATAAGCTAGAGGCATAAGAGAGGGCAGGCAGGCTCTAAGGCTCTGTGGCACAGCTCCAGGACAAAATGCCACGCTGTGCAGAGTTCAGCACATTCTCTTGTGCTGTCAAAACACATCCACTCAACAAGTCTTGGGTCATCTTAGCATCTAGTCCTGTTTGAGAAGATATCACTGGAGTTCCCTGGCTCTCCTGGCACAACTGTGGCACGTCACCAAAAACCCCATGGCATCCCTTTGCCCTTCCCAGTCACAAAATATTTAACCTAGCCTGGTTTTTTGTACCAAAGGCCAACTGGCATTTCTAGTCCATGCACATGTGAGATGCTGCTAAGACCATCTCTCAAACCCTCTGTACAATTAAATACTTCATCAATAAAAAGTAAACACACTTCATTTTCTATTATAAAACAATCTCTCCCTCCCCCCCCAATGTTTTATTTTAGCAAGTGCACTCAACCATGTTCTCAATCTGCACTTCATTTCCTCCTATTCAGTTTTCTGTGGTTCACAGACAAAAATACCTGGGGGAAAAAACAAAAAAAGCACAATACCAGATCCCAGGGGGCTCTGATTTACCACAGGAGAAAAATGTGAGGCACTGTACAACAGGAGCCTGCTGCCCAGGATGGGAGCTGGGGACACAGTGGGTGAAACAGAGAGCATTAAACTCAGGGACAGCAGTGCCAAGAGCTTTCAAGTCCTCTTCCAGCCAAGGGTATCACCAGGAGGGTATCCCTGTCTTCTTCATCTATCATTTATCACTGTAAAAGTAGTAAAGAAAGAAAGTGTGACTTTCTGGGCAGGGCATTTCACTAGCCCAAGAAAAAGAGCAAATAAGAGCTTCAGTCCCTGTTCCTGCCAGACCAGGCCCTTTCATCATTATAAATACAGAGAATTGCATTTCTAGGATTCTCTTCCATCCATGAGAATCCTAGGGTGCTGGGTCTTCTGCAGCTGTGGTTGGTATAAGATATGAAAGCAGGCAGAAACCTACAGCAGATTGCCATGGAGTTTATAGAGCAAGATGTACAGCAAGATGACATGGCCATTCTCTTCATGGTTTGGGCAGGACGAGCTTTGGGAAGAGAGATTTGGTGTTCTTGGCAATGAGGTTCTTCCCACCCACTGCAGCACAGACTTTCCTCACCAAACAGATGCTTCTGGTGCTGTTCCCTGTCAGAGAGAAAACAGGGAACACAGGTGAATCATGACCAAAGAATAATCCATCAAAAGAGAGCCAGCAAATCCACTTCCTTCACTGCAGCAAGCCAGGGCAGCCAAGGGATAGCAGGTAAGGCTGGAGATGGAATTGTGTCCATCCCAGCAGGCATGGTCCCATCCCCCCATCCCACGGTGATGGAAACCACAGCAGGGAGTTCACTCACACATTTTATCAAATCACTTCACCCCAAGCAATGTGCAACTAGGCACTGAGTAGGTGACACAGCATTACAAACATCAAGCCTTGTCTCTGCTCCAGCTTCCCCTGCTATCCCAAGAGGAGAATTGGAAATTACAGGGTGTGCTGGAGTTGATGTAGCAAAGAGGAGGGAGAGGGACAGAGCAAGTCCAGAGAAGAAAAAGATGGAGAAAGGAAAGACTGGAGGAAGGAGGGGACTTGGGTGTTAGGGAATAGAGAAGAGTTTGTAAGCACAAGGATGGGAAGGCAGAGAGGAAGAGCCAAGGATAAATTGTTTTGATGAGTGCTTCAATGCTGAAATAAATATAACCACCCAAGGGGGCTGTGTGACTCAGTCTGACATTTTGGCTATTTTTTTTCATGCCACCAGATGCAATCAATTTAGCTGGGGGGGCAAGGGGGGAAGCACACACATATTTTTATTGCGTTCTAATATCCGCAAAAAAGAAAAAGTACGTGTTTTGTTTTGTTTGGGTTTTTTTCTAGTCATAGTATATGGCACTTTGTGCAGAACCAAGCACAAGCAGAACTTTCACCTGCCCTTTACCATCATAGAAACTGGAGTTTTGGGGACTGGGTGCAGATCAACCCCCTCATCTCCAGTGCAGCAGGGAGAAAACCCCCAAGCTGAAGGAGGATGTAAGGGGTAGCTGTGCAGCTTTGCTCCCATTCGCCTCAATACGCACGAGGGAACAAATAAGGCCAATAACATCCTAAGATATTGTCGTGCTGAAATTCTTTGTTTACCAAGAAACGACATGTTGAAAGCCCTTGGCATTTATGAAGCAGATGATTTCTATTTTGAAATTGAAGCATTTTACAGTACTTACCCAGACACTTGGAAGGATTAACTTGCCAGATCTCATGTGGAGGACTGGGGCAGATGGGTGAGCTCCAGAAAAATCTCTTGGTGTCCTGGAGGAAGTGGTGTGGTACTCGGGCGGGTGGTGCTCACCCCTCCATCCAGGACCAAGGTAAGGAAGGGGGCCTGTACTTTCTTCCAGCTGTAGCTTCAATTGGGCATTCAGGAACCTTCAATTCCTGTCCAAAACTTTGGGGAAATGTTTCTGTGCACTGTTAAACAGCTCCTGCATTCCACCCAGGGGCTGATGCTGTTCTGTGGTAGGTGAATAATTCCCATATTTACTCTTTGCAAAATATTTTGGACTCTGGAGTGCTTTTGCTCAGGCAGACTCCTCCTGAATTAATAACAGCTTTGCCTGAGCAACAGTTAAGAAATGAGAGTACTGCAGAAATTAATATTTTTTAATTCATCTTGGTCATGGGCTTTGCAGATTAGCATGCTGGTGGGAAGTACATATTCCTGTCTTTCTGTTATACAGCTGTCCTCCTCTACCTCCTGCCCATGTATCTTTGAAGGAGCTGTAGGAACTTAGCCCAACACAGGACCTGGGATCACATATCCAAGAACTAAGCATAACCAGTCACTGAACTGGTTGCCAAGCCTCCATCCAATGACCAACATAATGTCCATTATATTCAACATCTAACCCATAATCACACCTGCATTTTATTTCAAAATCTGCAAAGGTGCAGCAGCCTTCAGGAGTTACTTCCACCACAACTAGATTTTTGGGTGTCTTCTCCTTGGATGGCTATTGGCACAGAAAAGAAGCCCTAAACTTTCCCTTATAGGGCCTCTGTTTTTCAGCTCTCATTAAATTAATCCCCCTTCCATTTCCTAGGAGCTCTGTGCTGAAGGCCATCAGAAACACAGGAGTTCTGTGAGGCTGCTTAGTTTTTAAGATGGTCTCTAGGATATCTTAATTTTCAACTCTGAGCATGCTTTTTTTTTTCCATCTTTAACACATCCCCAGAATCTGAAACTCTATTTCAAAATCAAATCCACTGCATTTATTTAAAGTGTCACAGTTACTCTTATCTGTAGTGTTAATTATAAAGACTTTTTTCCCTTTAAGTGGGAGTCATTTGAAATATATATAAATGATTCCATAACATGACTCCTTATCACCTATTCTAATGTTTCAAATCAAGTCATCCACAGTGAAGCATCCTGGGTATTTTGCAAATTAGCCATTTTGAATGCATTTTGTGTGCAAGAAATTATGTATCGTGCTCTGTGCACAGTCTACACTGATTCTGTACATGTATGTACATGTCTGAAAGCACCAAATTTATTTCCACTTGTAGGGAGAATCTCTGAACATTCAAGAAGTTACCCCATCACAATAGGGAAGAGAAGGAGATAGAGAAAATTCTACAGCTGCACAATGAGCTTGTCATTAATGTCATAAATGTCATTAGTCCTTGGACTGGAAATTGCTAACTTTTGAAGATTTAATTAGTTAAGGTTAGTATCTGGTTATCCTAGCTTTCTAAGAAAAGGAAGGTTTTCTAAGGAAAACAATCTTTAAGTTTGAAAATCCTAAGGAAAAACATGTATTAAAACCACAAGCCTCCTGTAAATGACAAATTCAACCCTGGAATCATTGTTTCAGAATCACCATGAATGCAGGTCTCCCAGCTCCCTGAGGTAATTTTTACTCCTGCAGTCCTAAACAGATTTTTCAGTATTTCAGCTGTCCTTAAAAAAAACCCAAACAAACAAACAAACAAACAAAAAAACCCACCCAAACAAACCTGAAAAAAACCCAAACAAAAACCTCCACCACAAACCAAAAGCCTCCTACCAGAGATACCCTTAACTAAGTTAAGACCAGGTTTTTAAGTCTGGCATCCTCGACCCAGATAGGAAGAAAGGCGAGCTGCAAATCCAATACTTGCACTAAGATACCAATTTAAAATTTCCACAACTTTATAACTGATAAAATGCTTTTCCTTAAGCTGAATAATTTTTCTAGCCTCCTCGCTAAGGAGATGGAATTGAAGTCAGGATAAAAAAAAAAGTTGATACATTAAACTGTAGAAAGTGGAGATTTTTGCCTTTATGTTTTTGAATCATCCTGAAAAAGTAGAGCAGATGAAAAACTAGTGACCAAAATATTTTTATTTCTTTTTAAATAGAAAGCGTAGTTTTCACAAAATTTGAAAGTTCCACGGAAAAACTTTAATTTTGCCAGAGCTGCTTAGTTTTCCACTGGGGAAGATCTAAACAAGAGATTTCCTTTTAAGTTCTAGTTGACTGAAATATAAGATTTTAAGTAACTTTTTGAAATAATAGGCAAGTAAATAAAGTAGGATCCATCCTCTAAGGATTTTCTACAGCCTGATGTCTCCTGAGACATGAAAGATGGACCTTTACCACAAGGCAGAGATTAGCAAGGAGCTCTACAAAGAGGACTCCAGTGAGCACAGTCCATACCTTCAGCAAAAATGTGTCACTGGGCTAAGATGAAGCATGGAAAATTTCAACACAAAAGGAGTGAGCCTGAGAAAGATATGAGCTCAAGTGATGGAGGACAGGCAGGGATAGCAGTTGGAGCTCTACCTCTGTTCCAGCAGCTCTTGCCAACCATTAATAAATAACAGTTCCCCTGTGCAGACTGTGCACAGCCAAGGACAGACAGACACAGTCACTGGGCTGGTTCACAGCCTGCAGTAGGTACCTGCTGTGCTTGCATGAGCAGAGATCCATCCTCACCACCATGATTATCCCCAGGGACACCATCCCTTGGAATGTGATATGTTAAGGGCAGTATCCTACTTTTCTGAGCTTCCATGCATGGATCCCTCTGGCTGCTGGTAGCTTGGGAGCCTTGCAAGCACCAGAGGCGTGGTTGGGCACCACCACCTCATGAACACCTCCAGCACAGACTCAGGTCCTTCTGCATGTCTTCCTTGAGCACAGGGGCACTACACCACTGCCATGACCTCCAGGTCACCAGCAGGAAGGAAGCCTGTCCTCCTCCACCTCTCTGCCTGCCAGGACTGGTTCTGGCCAGCCAGGATGTCTGTTGCAGAAGATGATGCTCCTACAGGGAGGAAGAGCTTCATGGAGCCTTTCCACTGCACACCTGACCTCTCCTTGTCCTCCTTGAGACCCTGGCATTGCTGAGACCTGAGCACAATCAGAGGCAACTTTAACCTGAGTCCTGTCCCAGCCTGCATCCCCCACTCACCTTCTCCCCACATGTCTCTGCCCTCTCTCAGAGCAGGGCAGCTGTCTCCAGAAGGCAGCTCTTGAGACAATTTTCAGACAATCCAATACAAATGGAATTTGAAAACCTATTTCTTCACAGTTTCTTCTTGCCCTGAAGCACCTTATATTTTTGTTCACACTGCTGGCACTCAGCAAAATGGAGGATGGTTTTCTTTTCCTCTGGAAAACAGAAAGAAAAACAAAAATAATCAGAGTGTTTAAGCGTTGCCAACTCTTGCAATTTTAGTCCCATGGTGCTTGATGTTTTTCTTCACCTCCTCCTCAGCTTCTTGCTTCAATGTGTTATGCAAAAATCTCAGATTTCATTTTTAAAAGAGTAGAGAAAGGAACAAGCAGTTCATAGACTTCCAGGTTCTAGGAAAAAAAAAGCTTAGAAACATTAACTCAGAGCATCCTAACATGCCCCCAGACTAAAAAAGAAAGCATGGAGAAAATATTTATCACCTTTTTTTTTTTTTTAACAGGTGAGTAAAAAAACCCTCATGACATGAAGGACCCAACTGATTGCTGAGCCCTTGGGATGAAGAGTCAGCTAATTCCATAGGTACCACCAGTGGCTTGCACTGGCCAGATTTCAGCTCCCTGTGCAATAACATGGAGATAAGGAGATGTCCCCTTTTCTAGGAGCAGGGCTAAGTTTCTGCCCCACACCTTGGCCTTCTGGAAGAAAAAAGGAATAAATCATGGCTGGAAGATTGCACTTCAGTGGGATTTCAAAGTTGCTCTGTGAGATGGTTCTGTAGTGGTCTGTTGTTCCAGAAAAACAAATGCCCATGTAAGCCATGTTTTTTCCTGGGTAAATCAGAAGATCCAAGGATATTAAAGCACTGCATATAGACATGGACATGCTGAGAGGCACAGGGTGCACACTGAGAGCATGGGCTGCCTTCTCATGCACCCCATCCTGTGCTGGGTCAGCCCCAGGAATGCTCCCTCCTCTGCTTGCTGGGTCTTTGCACTTTTAAGAACCGTGCCAAGAGAGCCCACTTAGTCCCTGTACCAAGAGAGCCCACTTAGTCCCTGTGCCAAGAATCAATTTCAGAGGGAGGAGATGCACTCAGAGTAACTGAACTGCTTGGAGTTCTTCACTTTTCCTCTGTCTTGTTCTGGCATTTAATTTTTAAAAAATCTAAAACACAAGACATCCATTTTTGAATTTTGTGGCTGAAATTTTGTGGCTGCTGTTTATGTATGGAAAATATTTAACAGTTCAAGTCAGAAAGCTCAATATTCAGAACCTTAAGGGCAATCCAAAACTCCTAGGGTCTTCACAATCAGGCTAAAAATACCATTAGAACAGGCTTCCTTGGACCAGATACTGATTTTCTGCAGCAGTGTGAAGGAATTAAAGCTGTCCTTAAGTACCAGCTGGGAACTGCCCTGACATTTTCATGCCATCTGCTCCCTGGTCCTCTTGTGAAGACCATGCAGTGATGGGCTGGAGGCTTTCAGGGCCCTACTACAATCCAGCAAACCTTGGCTGGTAGAACCAGCCCCAGAACAGATTCCAGCTGGCTTAAGTTAAAGCAGCCCTGTGGCTGCTCTAACTTAAACCACCTGCCAGTTCAGTCCTGGGCCAGCTCTAGGATCTGGGAGGTAGAAACGTGGACAAAAGCCAAATTTGCCTGCTGTCTTCCTCATCTGTCCCAATAGGAGGCTAAAGGTCCAAACCCCATTTGGAAATGTCCCTGGTATAAGGCATCAGCAGGACACCTTGGAGCTCCTGGTTGCATCTAAAATGCAAGAATGCCCATTATTGAGTCCCATCTTCCTTCCTTACCTTTTCTCATCACAGTGCCTGCATTCACAACAGCGAAGCCTGAACATGAGGAAATGTGTAAGGACAGGTTATTTCCTGGAACAGTTGATGCTTTCTGCCCTCTTTTGACTTCCCAGGCAGCCTCTCCCCTGCAGCTCTGGTGCCTCCACTCCTGTAGGAACCAAGCGATAGAGACCAGACCAGACAGAGAGGGTCTTTTGCTCTTTAAAGAGTGGAAAATAAGAAAGCAAATTAAAAAAACAAACAAACAAACAAAACTTTCCCCAAATATTTTCAGAGCTGATGATCCTGGTTTGAGTTTTGGCAGTAAGATCACAATGGATTTAAACAGCCCCAATCCACCTTTTTACAGAGACACACATAATTGTGTGCAGTGGTAGGAATTACCCTGATAATACAGCCTGAACTGTCCTGCCCCTGCCCTTCCTCCTTGCCTTTTGCTGTGCAGCTACTAAAGATAATGAGTAACAGTGATATTAAACACGGATTTGGGGTTTTTACCTTTTTTTTTTTTCCCAGAAAGTGGATAACACCCTACTGTAGATAGAAAAATCCATCCGACTTCATTTAACTGTAACATTTATTAAGAGCAGTGAAAAGGTCAGCAAGGAGTGTATGGGCCAAACTCCTTCCCCCAGCCTCGAATGCGACAAGAAAGCAGATCCTTTAAGATGCAACTATCTTAAGCTCCCCTCCGATGGTTAAACTCTTAGTAATTCGAGGTTTTGGAGACAAACGTCAAAGCAGAGGGCTCTTCCCTTCATTATTCAAGAAAAGGCCCCATCAATATTATCTGTAATAAGAATCTGCTGTTGACACGGCTCACCCCGCAGTTCCTGTTCCAGGCAGTAGTCCCTGTCAATAGGATTAAAGTGGAGGAATGCCTTTGACAAGTCCACTGGCTGCTGATTCATTGCTGCCATCAGGCTGCCGGCTGGGAAAGGCAATGGGCACCATGCGCCAGTCCTGCCGTGGCCAGGCAGCGACAAGTGCCCCTGAAGCTTTGATTTCTCCCTGGAGCTTCAGCAGGAAGTGGGGAGAGGGAAAGGTTTGCACTGCTGGTGTCCCACCCTGTTGCTTTTGGCTGAGCAATGGGCACATCAGCTGGGCAGTTTTGAGGTGGTTTGATGAAGAGTGTTGGACCCAGCGGCACAGGGAAGCCATCCAGCACGTACAGGATGGGAAGGAGCGTTCCTCAGCCTCTGTCACCACCACCCCTCCTTGCCAGCCCGGGAGATTGCACACTGAGAGGAAAGACAGATGCTGCTCTCACACTGGAGTGCTCTCAGTGCCAAGCAGCCCAAGGGAGCTGTCACATGAAGTGACACCTGAGCAGTGCTGCCCAGTTGAGAGGTGGCAGCTGACAGACCTGAAGCACAATGGCCCTGGGAACCCACAGCAAGAGGCACAAGAACTTCTTCTGACTCTCTCCTGGAGCTTGGCCTATGCTTCCCCAGTCATAAGGATGTGCTCAAGGGACCAGGAGTAACACCGTGGTAAAAATGAACCACTGTGGGTAAAGCTCTGGAAGGAAAGCTCTGGCCACCAAGGGGTGCAGACTGCTGGTGCACAGCTGGGCACATCCAGCCCTTGACAATACTGACTTGTGTTTTCCTCCTTCTTATTTACCACAGCTCCCTATACAAAAGGCTCTGCCATCACCCCCTGGGCTGCACAGCCCCAGGTTTGCAAAGGCCCTGGCTCACCCGCCCCTGCAGGCTGGTGCCCATGGTGGAGAGCCAGAGCAGGGATTGTGCAGCCCCTGTACAGCCCACCGGTCTGACACTGGCTAAAAACCAGCACCCAACCACAAAAGTAAGGGGAAAAGTCAGCTGCAGGGAAAATCTGAGCCTCCTAACCTTCCACCTCTCAACTCTTTGAGTGGAGCATGCAGGACACATGTGCACACACACATACACATTAACACCCTCATCTTTTCCAGTGACTAAGCTCCTGTCTAATTTGTTCTGTTCCTGTCCCCTCAGGTGCTGAGGCCAGGTCAGGAAGCAGGCAGCCTAGAGTAAATAGATCAGCTCTTTTTAAAATAAAACCTCTATTATTATCCTTAGGAAAAAAAATAACAACCCTCATTTTCAGGAATTGTTACATTTAATTAGGCTGCAGGTTCCACTGGGCTCCACAAACGGAGCCAAGAAAGCATGAATGTCAAAATATTCTGCACACAAGATGAAAAACCCTGAGCTGGGAGATCTGGTGAAAGGGAGCCCTGTCAGCCCGCCTGTCAACTGCGCCGCAGATTTTTCAAACCTAATTAAAATGATCTCTAATTTCTTTTTTCTTCTGCTTTTAAAGAAACACATTTTTCTTTTCTTTTCTTTTTTAAAAATTTTCTTTTCCGCTTTAGTTTTAATCAGTCTGATTTCCTGCATTGAGCCAGCCAGGAAGAAAGTGAAAGGGAGACTCACACAGGCATCCAGGGCTGGAAAACAGGAGGCTGGGTGGCTGTTGAGGCAGCAAAGCCTTTGCTGCAGCTCACCACGCACCCACTGTTTACTCACATGTGAGATCAGCCCTAACAGGAAGAACAAGGTACCAAATACTGTCCCTGCCTGTTTCCTGCCACCTTTGGGGGAATGGGACCTTTTGGGCTCTTTGTAAATAAACAGGAGCACATCAAAGGGACACCTGACCACTGCACCCATTTTTGGAAAAACTAGAACAACTTACAGGCACTTGAATTTTTGGCTGACAGCTCATACCAAAAAGGCCTTTACTGCCCTGGTATTAGCAGCTCTGATGCTTTGGAGCTGATAGAGAAAACTAAGATTTGCAAATCCTGAAACAGGAGCCTTGTAAGAGAGCTTGAGCCACCGATTAATTTTGCTCACATCTATGCCTTGCCCCTGCAGGGCCCTGCCAACCCCCTTTTCCTCACTGGGTTCATTGTTTATATGTGTGAACTTATTTGGATGGGCTGATCTCAGCAAAGTGGTCTGTAGAATTCTGCAGCAAAACGAGAGCTTGCTGAGATGAAGGTGGCAGCACAGGGCAGAGCAAGTCATTAGGACTAATAACCAGCATGATAAAAATGGGTATAAATAGGGATAAAGAGATTTAAACCAAGAAACTAATACTTAAAGGGAGGTTGGGTCAACAGCTATATAAACACACACTTCCCCTCCCACCTCCCCTGCTCTAGTGTCTTCAAGAAAAATATTTGCTTACTTAGACAACCATTTTTTCCAGCCCAGTTTCCTAGAGAAACAACTTGTTTGTGATCATGCTGTGGGTGTGTCTGTCTTTCTCCCTAATAAAACTTGTGAACTCCCTGGGCAATTTCAACCAACTTTACCAGAAGGGCAGAGTCCTCAAAGATACCAACTGCTTTCAAGTCTTGCCAGAGCTGGGTAGACAAGAGAACACTGAACCCATGGTGAGACAAAGGCTGCAGCCTGGGCACTCCTGATGCTGAACACCAGAGCATCCAACCTGGAGTTGCCTCATATGCTTCTCTGCAGGAAGCCACAGCTCACTGAATCACCTGAAGTACACTGTAGGAAATGGCATAATTTGGGCTAAGAATTCAGAATTGTGGTCTCTTTCTGAGAAATGCCACAAGAGTAGTGCCAGCATGGGAAGGAGTCCCAGCCAGGTAAAATGAGGTGCCTGCAGGCACAGCGTAGCACCAGCATTGCTCTCCTAAACTGGTCCTCAGCCCTTCCTGCACCAAAGCCACCTCTTGGGCACCAAGGGAATCCAAGGCCAGGAGCAGGGATGGGGTCACCTTCTGCTCCATGCACCATCCCAGCTGCAGGGTCTTTCCTGCTGCTTGGGCAAGCAGAAGTAGAGGTAGGAGCAGTCTAGCTACTGAGGGAGTCAGTGACTCATAAACTGAGAGCATTTGACCTGGGATCAGCCAGAGGGAAGGACATTCTAACAAGGTCACTCTCCTACAGCATCAGTTTTCAGGCTCAAGTCACACTTTAAAAGCAGATTGGGAAAGGCCTGCTGCAGATGTCTCTCTCTCATAAAGGGCACAGGGATGCTCTTGGTTGAGGTGGGAGCATGGAAGTGAGCTGGAACCTGCCATACTCCAACAGAACTTGGGTGCTACTGGGGAGGAGGTCTTGAAAAGGACAATTGAATAAACTGAGAGTCCCAATCAGGGCTGCTCAGTGCCAGCACAAGAAAATGTCCGGATTAAGAGGGCGTCTTTTCCTCTAGGTTGGGTTTAGGATGGTTTAGTGCAGTCAGATTTAGGATGCACTAAATGAAGGAAAAAAGTCAAGGGGGTTACCAAAGGTTTGGATGCAGCCATGACCTCGTTCTCCAAAATGATGGGGACAACACAGGGGAATGCAAAAAGGACATTTCTTATGGGGAGGATCTTCATTTCAACAATCTTACCCCTGCTCCCCCATAATTTAAATTTGGAAATCTCCTCAGAATACCACAACAATCCATTTTGTTGTGAATGTCCGGGCACTTCTTCCCTCTCATCAACTCCCTATTATCTCACTGGGAACACCCTCTCATCTGCTGAAAAAAATAAAGCATCTCCTGGAGTAAGAAAACCCTTCAGCCAGAGCTAAAGGAAGCCTGGCAGGTTTTACCCTGTGATTGCTCAGGGAAAATTCCCCATGTGATCTTGGTGTCCCAGGGAAGAGATGAAATCAGGCCTTGCGCAAGGCGCTGCAGGGAAGGGACAGACAGGTGGGTTTGCCCTCGTGCTGAACAAGCTGGGATCTTGCGTGCCTGGGAATCATGTCCCTGGGGGAACAGATGGAGCTGGCATTTTTGGGACCCTGTGACTGGCCGTCCAGCTAGTAATTTAGCAAAGGGTGAGCAGGTAATTTCCTGTTGGACTGGTCTGTTGGAAGGGCCTTTCCCCTCCGGGGAGCTGCTGGCTACGCAGCCAAGCCTGAAGACACACGGGAGCAAAGCGTGCTCGCTCCTTTTATAGCGGGGCTGGTTTCCCCGCATTGCCGTCATCCTGGGGGCGAGCAGTGCTCTGAGACATTTGAGGCTCTCCCCCGCAGAGGGTAAAAAGTCAAAAGGGTATTAAGCTGTCACATTGGGGCAATTTATGTGTATAAACAGAGCCCCGTTTTGCTGATTTACACCCTGATAGCACATGGCCCACAGGTAATGAACGCAGCACATCCCCACATCTGCCAGTGGAAGCAGTTTGGATTGACTGACCCATAAAACTGCAAGGCCTGAAGTTATCTGTCTTCACATCTACATATACACACGCAAACAGCCGCAGCCAGCAAGTGCTCATGGAGTAACACGATATAAGCAATAAACGCTTTCCCCCAGCAAAAGTTAGGGGAGAGATTAGATAAGGTGGCTAAAACAAACTTTAACCACCACGGTGGGAGCTTGGCTGGGCTGTCCTTTTACTCAGCTGAATAAGTCACAGCATAGGGAGCCCACAGCACCAGCCACCCTGTAGTGCTGGTTTCCCAAAGGGTGCAGACAGCTCAAATTAGCCAGCACATCTCCACTCTCTGTGCGGACACCCTTATCCCCATCATCATGCGAGAGCTGTGCTCCCTCCCAAGCTCAGGGTCCAGTTAAGTCTTGCCTCCCACTGGAGAAGGGTGCCAAATCCTTTTTCCCGTTTGGGAATGCTCCTATTGTGAGCTAGAGATGTGGCTGGGATGGTGGGCACAGGGGAGAGGGAGGCAGTTCTGGAGCCATTGCTCGCCTCCCAGGTGGTGCAATACAGCTCCCTTTGACTCCATTGCACAACCAAATCCCACTCCCTCCCACCTTTCCAGGGAAAAATCCCATTGCAGCTGAAACTCTATCCTTCCCTCTTCAATGACACCAAGAAAGCAGATTACTCCTGACCACCGACATCTGAAGACAGGACGGATAGACACATAGATGGGTGTGTGCTCCTGACATTCCATGAGCAGTGTTTGCCTCCCATCATTGCAGCCCATGCCCTCATGTCATTGTGCTGCTGTGGGGATGTGAGCAGCCACTACATTCCCCTTCTGCCCAGCAGACTTCAGTGTCAATTGCATGCTTTGGGCAAAAATAACAATTGGAAAAAGTAATTGCATTTATCATGTTGGCGACTCAGCCAGCTACATAAGAATGTTACATAGCAAAACCACAGAATTCAGCCTGTTTTCGCACAGACAGCAGAACAATGACTGGCAGGAGTCCCCTGACATCAGACACTTGCCATTAACTCAAGCAGTTTTTCCACCAGCATCTCGAATCCACCAACCTGGGATGCCACAGCAGTCCAACCTGCAGGTAAAGCTGAAGCTGATGAAGACACCAACAGCCAGAGGACAATTTCCAACAGCAACTAAGCAGGCAGGAATACCACAGCAGACTTATTCTACTATTTTGTCAGTGGAGGCTCAGAAAGATGTAGGATTTAACTTCTCAAGTCACACCATGATTCATAGGAAATTAGACTTCCCATGCTTGAGGCAGTAGTGATGGGTGAGAGTTATGGAAGAGGCAAATGATGGCTCTTCCAGTGTCACCATAGACCCCACAGATATGTGAATTGCAGCTGTGCCTCTTACTGTAGTTTTTCAACCCGCACAGTACTGTGTGTTATTTCAGTCTAGACTTTCCGTCTTTGCATAGCCCACTAACTCTGCCCCTGTGTAACCTGGTCACTGTGCTTGCATACTGCTTTCTTGCACAATTTGTCTCATTAGAATATGCTGCTAACTTGCTTTGCTGTTGTGAAGAGGGATTTAAGATAATGCAATGCCCATCTCAAAGTGTCCAAGTCAGAAAATCAACTGCTATAGAACAGGCTCTATCCCTTCTAATTGAAGCGGGCCACAAAATCCCACCTGCTCTTTTAGACTGCAGTGACTGGGAAGCCACTCTGAAAGTTGCATTTTTTCAAAGTAGATTGGATTCAATTTGAAACCAGCTTACCAAAACAGAGCCTGCACAAGCAGCAAGTAAAGCCAGCTCCCCAAATGGTTGCATGGTTACTTCATCCAACGTAAGAGACAAGGTGAGGTGGGAAGCAGAAGAGCAGTGCTGCCCCTTTTGGATGCAGTGCCCAGCTAGATGAGTTAGTCAAAACATGAATTTGTTCCCCAAAGCTTTGTAAGCAAATGTAAGTTAAAATGGGTTCCTCTTGGATTCAGTGTTCATTGGCTTTCTGACTCTGTGGTGTGTAAATTATGACAGTTGTAGACTTCCTACGACTTCATTGTGTTGGCATAAAACACCAAAATGAATCTGCCCGGGGCATCCTTCAGCTCACAGGATATAAACAGTTGGCAGTGACTGATCTGCCACTTGTCAATGCACTCTCCTAGCCTGATCCTGCAAAATAAACTAAATTAGCCTAAGCTACCTTCAAGCTGCAGTAAAGCCATCCCTGGCATTAGTTTGATGTTCTCAATGAAACTTGAACTGCCTTAGATCTTAACAGGCAAACAACTAAAATACACAGCAACACCAGTGCAACTACACTTAAATTGGTCCTAGATGTTGGTTCATGCTGTGAATATAGGTTGTGATGGACATCCTTGTCCTCCAGGTCTTCCTGTGCTAGCTAATAGTCTGACCACAAGATGTTCATTGGCACCTCCCTACAGAGGCTGCCACCCCACAAACCCACTGATGGATATAATTTTTTCAAGCTCAGGTAGACAAGAACTAGTTGGGTGTGGGTAAGGTAACATTTCATCTATCACAGCTGCTTACATTGTGAACACCTATCTAATGATTTGGAGTTTTATCCAGCACCACCTACAGCAGTTTTAAGTAAATTTTGAGATGTTAATCCAAGAACTTGTATTACATTAGTTTAAAAATACTTCAGCGGTTTTTTCCACATGTGTGCATAGACCAGGATAAAAAGGTACCTAAGGACTCACAAGTTCCACCTCCCGCAAGACATTGGCACTTTTGGTACAGACGTCAACATCAGCAGGGCTTCAGCTTTTACTCATGTGCAGGTGTCAGTCACCAATCTGGCTATGCCAGTGTAGCAGTGCTGGTTTAATCTGGCTGAGATTCTGATGCCCTGCCCTGAGGTATGCCATGAGATGCTGAGCCTGATCAAAGACATCAGACAACACAAATTAATTCCTGATCAAGCTGACTTCTTGAAGTCTTTTTCCCATCTGACTGCCTCCATACTCAGCTTCCAGTTGCTGTGCAATGGACTACTAAAAAAAAAAAAATCCTAGTATTTACTTCACTCCCCACATCTGCAAACTGGGACCAACTCTATCTTCAACTTTGCTCTGGTGGCTTAGCAAATGGGGTCACTCAGGGCTTTGCTATCTTTCCAAAATTTTCCTGTCTGTTTCTTGAACGCTGTCCAACATTTTGATGCTTTTACTCACCACAGCAGCACTGCCATCAGGGGGAAATAAATTAGACATTCTATGCTCTTTCTACCTCCAAGTGTCTTCCCGCTCAGCACCAAGACCACCCAGTTACAGCTCAGCACCAAGACCATCCAAGTCAGCTGATTATGGCTGGTGAGGGAAAAAAAGCTTCCCAAAAGCTTCTTCAGGATCCTTTTTCCTGGAGTTCACTGTCTTATAAGTACAGCTTTTATTCTTTGTTTTTGTGTTCACCTGCATCACTGTATTTGTTGTTTCCTTGAGCCTGGCTCCTCACGCACTCTGTATTCCTCCCTATCAGTGACCTCCCCTCTCCACCATTTACTGTTTCCATCTCATCACACCATCAACAGACTACATCAGTGGTGATTTTACGTTTTCTTCCATGTCATTGATAAAGATATTAAAACCAAGAATACTGGAGGGACTTAGCTACAAACACAGCTGGCAGATGATTTACAGTTACATTTGGAGACTTGTCAAGGAGCCAGGTTTTAATCCATTTAATGCACACCCTCTTGATTTTATACTGCTCTAGATCCTTAATCAAAATGTCATGTGGTACCCAGTCAAATGTCTCACAGAAGTCTTGTATGCTACTATCACTTTTATCAACTAAACTAAAGAGAGGCATCCCATTCTATTTTCCATTAACTCATGCTGATTGGCATTAATTACAATTTCCATCCTTTAATTGCTCATGGACTCCCATGAATAAGGGCTAACTTGCACCACCCAGTGCACTACTAACAGCATCTGTCTGACTCATCCTTGGCACAGCCCATGTCTATTTTGAGAACAGCAATCCTGTAAAACCTGAAGCTGGACCTGGGCACAAGCAAAGCTGGACACTGTCTGAAGTGGCACAATATGGGGACCACAGAAACAATCATGGTCTTGCTGATGGCTTTGCCTCTTCCAGAGGGCTGGAAGGGCAAGTGAGCTGCTCATTCCGGACACTAAAAAAAGGATGTGAAGAATGGCTCTGTCAAGTGAATCAACCACAACCAGTCTTTGAGACAGCACTGATCCACCCTGGAATCACTTCCCCAGGAATGGTCAGGAGACTCTTTTTCATGGTACAGGGGGTGATAGAAAATGTTTCTGTCATTGCAAAGAGACCAAAGCTGTTTATTCAGCATACACATGAGACTGAAGCATACTTCTAACAATAACACAGCACATGTTATCTTATTATCACAACTATTTGGTTTTCTTCCTTGAAGGCTGGACATAATTCATTAGCCTACCACTGAGTCACTGCCTTGGTTTTTTCAACTCTCCAAGTGAAATATAGGAAGAAGTCCCACAGCACCTACCCATGATACTGACACGTCTATGACCCTGAGTTGTTCTCTTTTTATCCTTTAACTCTGCAAGTCATTGTCTAAGTGTCCCAAGTGGAAGTAATTCCTCACCAAGAAACTACAGAGAATAAAAGGAAATAAGAATTTTGTTTCAAACGTCCAAATCATGTTAGTTTTCATTTTTAAAAAATGTGGAGCAGAACAAACGTATTGGTTTAACTTTAAACTTTTTCCTTTTTTTTTAATGAGGGAGGTACTTTTAAAATTGATTTAAATAAATGGAAGCAAATTTCTAGGAATAAATGTCTTATGTTTTGTGGGAGAGGACAGAATATAAAAGCTGAAGTCCTTCCAGCACAATAGCATAAGCACATCAAAGTGAAGTCACTAAACATTTCAGCATCACTAAAACAGCATTTGTTTATTTCCTACAAATGTCTTAGTTGAGGGATTTTTCCAATCACCAGTCTTGGTCAGTTACTACCAGAATTCAGCTGCAGCCTATCTCCATTTTAAGTGTGCAAGCCCTAGCAAAGGGTAGAGATGAAAACCTCACTACTACCACAAAAAGTAATTCCCATAACAAGACCTGCTTGGATGGAACTGAAGTACTTGATGTAACTACCTAGAGAGCCCTTCTGAAACTTGAGTTTGGAGCCCCATAAATTTAAGCACCAGAAGCAGAGGAGGGTGGGGGATGTAAGATTGCAACTCCCCAGGCAGGGCCATTCTCAGTGGCTTTTTTTCCTTTTTCCACTTGTCCAACACTGAAGAAAATGACTGTGCTGGACAGTAGGGATGTTTCCCTGCTCAGTGGTGATTATACACAGGCTCCTCTCTGTCCCAGGGAACAACACAGCAGACAGCAGTTTTCAGCTGTAAGACACTCTAGTTTTCATCTTTTCTCTGCTTAAGGCGAAATCTTGGCAGAACATGCTGGAAAAACACAAAGGATATTGCAGTCTTGGGGTTAATGGCTATGCTGCTGAAAACTTTGCAGAGCCTTTGACTTATCTCATTAGCAAGCCAGAGATCTGCTTTGGCATTAGATGTCACCTATGCATTTGGAACAATCCCCAGCATCAATAAATCTCAGGCAACATCCCCTCACTGCAACCCAAGCGCCTGCAAGGGTGCTAATCCCCAGCCAACATTCACTTGGCTAAATTATTTTTAAAAGATGATGCAGCTAATACTCCTTATTCCAGAGAATCCCGCATTGTTTTCCTTGTAAATTGCTCCTCCAAAAGGACAAAAGCTACAGCTTCTCACTTTCCACTCCAAAATAACCCTTCTCCGCTGGAGCAGCAGCCTGTGAACTTCCCCAGGAAACGTGAGATGCATCTGGTGAGTCTGAGCCCAGTTCCCAGCCACAGTCAGAGCGATGGTCAGGGGCCGTGGCTGTGTTTTATCACCCCTGGCTCTTTGTGCAGTGCCTGGCGTTTGTGTCTGACTCCCTCCTGGATCTGGATGTCCCTCCCGCCGGTGGGGCTGGGGGGCAGCAGCAAGGCCATGCAGGAGTCAGCGGCATTGAAGGGCTCTGCGCTGGCAGAACAATGGGTTTGCTCCAGGCACAGCTACTGACTTTTAACAGCTCTTTGCCAGTAAACCCATAAGGGATTGCATCATGGAAAATCCTAGTGGAAAGCCAGGAACAAAGGAAAGATGTCAGGCTGCTTTTAAAAGGGACTTGTTCTCAGGGCAGAGGAACCCCTTTGGTGGCCAGAGTGGGAGGCTCAACCAGAGCAACCTGAGCTCTGTGAAAGACTGGAGGCAAATCTGGAGACATACACCAGACGGGAGAGATGAGAAAAGGGCAATACTCAGGAGGCGACAGCTTTGCCTCGCTTTGCAGCGTTCCTGCATTGTCTAGGGATGAAGTGTGTGTGTCTGTGTGGAAAAAAATTCCTATGCAGATGTTATGTCCCTTTATTGAATTGTCCCCATGGTCCCTGAAGAGTCCAGAGTGCCGGTCAGGACAGACGATGCAACAATGCCCACAAGCTACTGAGCTCTCATCTCTGATCCAACATCCCCAGAAAGGGAGCCAGGCAAGAGACATGTCCCTGAAAACCAGGCTTGGGACACTGCCTGGACTCTGTCCAGGCTCGGGTAGCTGAAAAGCACCCAGAGCTGATTTTATAATGCATGACAAGAGATTTTGGTTAAGAGAGGCTCTGTTCTTCAATAGAAAAGCACAGTGAAAGGTACAAACAGAATCACCACTCTATTTCTGAAGGGATCACAGCTCTAAGTGGTATCACATTGCAAGTCCAATGAGAAACCTTTTGATGGGAGATTAGAAAAGCAACACTACTTCTGTAAGTATGGAAGAAACTACTCATGAGAAGAAGGAATGCTCCCAAGGAGCACTCAGCAAAGACACTCTACACAGCCCAACCGTGGGCTCACTGAAGTCTGTACACTGTGTGACATTGGCTCTGATGTGGTATCTGCCTTACAAAGATAGACCTTCTTGTCTGCCTTTCTTATTCTAAACTGGTCTTTAACCCTCCAGGGACAGCATGTGGAAGGATAGTGCACAGCAGGTTCTTGAGAGGTTGTGCTTCCTACTTTGTTGTTCTACACTCCATTTCCCACTGGCAACACAAGGACAACCCCACCAGCCAGTGCAATGTACTTAGATCATGTGGCAAAGGACACTTAGGTACCATCCACAGTATGGAAGCAGCAGAGGCTGTAAGCAAGCCTGGAAAATGAGCACATTTGCATTCTCATTAGCTATATGGAAAACAGCTAGGAAGTTTTTTTTTCTTTTTTGGCAATACAGCTAGCCATTGACTTGCTTACTTGGCTGAAAGACTGATGCCAAGAAGCAGCAAAGCAAAGCAAGAGAGTTGGCCTTGAACCAAGGGATTTTGCAGAGCTCTCATTTTGCATTCATTCCCCTTAGTCCAGGGGTCTTAAGTGTTGTCAGTTTTAGGACATGATTTGGAAACTGGATTGCAGAAGGAGCTCTTCCCTATTTGCATACGCTGTCTCTGCCTTTCCTTTTCACTCCATCCTTGGCCAAACAGTCCAGATATTGGACAGAAAATCCCTCCCAAACTCCAATGCTCCTGTGCCTGTGAGTGTACAGGGCTGGCTGACTGGAGCAGGGTGTGGAGCAGGACTGGCCCTGCTCTGGCAGCACGGTCACATCCTGCTGCTGGCTGGGGACAGTTCTGCGGTCACTCCTTGTCACCAGAGACACACTCTCTGCTCAGCCAGTGGTGCTGGACACCGCTCTGGGCTGCCTCAGTCCCAGTAACACTGGCAGTGCTGTGGGTGATAAATAACCAAGGGCACAGCTCCCTTGTTTGAGAGCCCCAGCACAGACTGGATCTCAATCACCTTGTCCCAGTCATCTCCAGAAAGGGCAGCCACAGCAGGAACAGCACACCTCTCTCCTGCCTGTACCAAACACCACGATCAGGACACTATGGCCCCACACAAACACCATGGAGAAGCCTATCCCAGAGTGCCAGAGGACTGGTAACGCTCCTGGTCTTCCATTGCTGTGGCATTATAAGGGATTTTGCTTGGAAAGGTTTGCTGCTCTGGGTTGCCCTGAGAAATCCTGACTAGAAGTTGGAAAAGAGTGAATCAAATATCAGCTGTGAAGAGAAACTCTTCTCCCAGTGACTTCCTTTAAGGTTGGAGGTGATTACATATCTCAAACCTTTTTCCCCATCATAATTTCAAATAACTGGTTTAAACTTGGTCTGCCTGCATTCACACACTTTTATGTCTGTTTACCAATAATATTGTAACAATGGCATTTACTGTCAGGAACATTTATCAAAATGGCAAATAATAGAAACCTCATAAACACAGCAATTCAGACCAGAATCTGGTTCTGAAAGTCACGTACTAGTATTTCAGAGAAGAAACAATGCCGTGTGAACGTTCACCTTAGCCAAAGTCACCAGCACAGCTGAGATTTCAACCATTCACTAGTAAAGGGTTCATTATCAAGATATATTGCCTGAATTATTCTTAGATGTTATTCAGAGAATTATTTCAAATAATTAATATATGTAAGAAAATTACTGGCTCCAAACAGAAGAATTGAACTTGTCATATTAGAGCTGAATAAATGCCCTGCAACTATTCACTTCTCTCTTTTGGATACACTAATTTCATCAGATCAAATCTTTAACCCCATTGGGGCTGAAGGAAAAGCTCTTGTATAGCTCTACTTGCTGTGGTTTGGGACACAATCTCCAGGAACTCCATCCCTCTCTGTAGGGGGACTGTGGCCTTGCCTCACGGGCTCTCCATTGTATTTCAGGAAGGAGAGTTGTAGTTTTACCTTTCACTTACCCCAGGATAATTTCTGTGGTCTTCAGCAGAGCTGTGGTTACACGTCCATGCACAGGACAAGAATTGCACCAGGTTTAATCTTGTCCACAGTTCATTGTTTCAGCATCTCAGAGGAGGTGCAGGAAACACTGTGAGCAGAGGGAGGTAGGTGCTGGCAAGAGCTGGCAGGACCTGGTGGTCCATGGCCAGATGGTGGGGACAGCCAGACCAGGGCAGGCTGGAACCTGTGCTTGGATCTCAGGAAACAAAGGAGTCTTGACGCTGTTTGGGCTGGTCTCAGGAAGAGAAAAGTGAGTGTGACAATTACGTCCAAACATAGATATGAGAGGAATCAGATCCAGAAGCTGAAATTCCTAATTTGTGCTGTCACAGAAAAATGCAGTGGTAAGAACCACAGATTCTCAGCAGACATGCATTTTGATAACACCTTTATCAAGTGTTGTGGGGTTTTTTTCATGGGTTTGTTTGGGTTTTTGTTCCTATGGTACTTTCCAGACACCAGAAACTGCTGTAGCTCTCTGTGCCCACAGAGCAACACAACCCCACCAACCTGCACTTGGGTGACTTGTGTCCCACAGCTTTTGTCTTTCACAGTCACACAAAGAATTCCTGTTACCTGTAAGAGCAGCCTTGTCCCTAGAATCCCTCCAGCATGCATGATGGAGCTTCAGGATTAAGGATGCAGGATCAGCCTTCACGTGGAGAAGAAATAAAAATACAGAGAGACATGTAAGACAAGTGGAATAACTAAGGGCAGAGGCACATTTACATGAAAGTTGCTAAATAGGTGGCTTGTTAACTGCATTGTGGCATTGTTTCTTGTCCTGTTATTCCCAAGGGCTTGATCCCTTCTCATGCAAGCCCAGGACAGGCTTAACTTGACTGAGAACAGGGTCTAGGTTTTACCGGGCAACAGAGGTCAGTGTGAGGAAAGAGTCTGCCTAGCAGGGTTTGAAGAGGGACTTTGGGTGAGGAAGGGGCCCAGGGGTTACAATGGGATCTTTTGCAAGACCTCAATGATGCAGCTCATGACATCCTGGCTACCCAAAAACATATAGAGCCTCAGGACCTAGGAGAACTTTTCTGCATCAACAATCAGCACAAAAAGTAGTAGCAATAACTGGGAGTATCTGAAAGGGGTTCTTTGCTATTCTTTCTCCCCCCAACTCCCCCTTTTTTTATTTGCCTGACTGACAGAGGATTTAAATGCAAAGTGGATCTAATGCACACCCTGAAGTCGGCTGGCAGTATGCAAATGACCTGTCAGATTAAAATCTGAATGAAAGAGATAACAAGCTTATCTTCATAACAAAAGACTCTTACGGGCAAACTATTTGACGCAGTGTTGATGTTTGTTTTAACCCACAGACTTTGGACAGTGCAATATTTCAGGGGCTTCTCTCTCCTCACTCCCCAGTGCTTGCACGCCTGTGTGTGGTGTGTGTGTGTGTATTTGTATTTGCACTGGCAACAAAAGGCAAGTGCTGTGATAATAAAAAAGGGAGGAGCAAAAAAAAAAAAAAAAAAAAAAGAAGCAGCCTAGTGAGGGCTCTAAGAGTTGGTTTTGAAGTCTTTTTTTGGGGGATGGCTCTGCAGAGCCAGTGCCAAACAAACCAGCAATAGGTCAGCTCACACTTGCGACCAGCACTACAGCTGCAGTGAGAATAAGCAAACACAGCAGCAGGGGAAAGAATTAAAGGAGGGGGCTGGGGGCGAGGCGGGCGATTTATTCTTCTGGCACGTGCAGAGGGGCTGGAGATGGATCAGCTGTATTTATTCTGTGAAAAGGGGAAAGAAAAGGTGGCAAAAGAGCAAAGCAAGTTTCACTGCATCAGAGAAAACAAAGATTTTCAATAAACTCCCCATTGCCACCCGCTCCCTGGAAAAAGGGGGAGAGGAAGAAAAAAAAAGAAAAAAAGCTGCAGGTGTTTGCGAAGGGTCTGTATAGAAGCCGTGCGGGGAATTAGCAACTGAGGCAAGTTGCCTTTGGAAAAGGAATCTGCCCTGAATAGATTTGCATTTCTTAATGTAGGGATGATCACCAACCAAGAGCTAGAGAAAGCACCCTGTGCAGCACCGGGGGCTTCAAAGTGAGCGGGGCCAGGCTGAGGGCAGCGGGACCGGGCTGGGCCGGGCCGATCCGGGCTGGGGGCAGCGGGGCCGGCCGGGCTGATCCGGGCCGGGGACAGCGGGGCTGGCTGGCGGGCCGGGGCTGGGGGCAGCGGGACAGCGGGACGCGCTGGGCCGATCCGGGCCGGGGCAGGAGGGCCGGCCGGGCTCCCGCTGGGGCTGCGCTCCTGGGCCGGGCCGGTCGGAGCCGAGCGGGTCCCTGCGGCCTCCCCGCTTTATCCCCCGCACACAATGGCAGCGTGCGAGCATCGAGGCAGTGCCACCAAATCCTCCCCTTTCAGCTCCTTCCCAATCCTCTAAAGCCCCTCAGTTAATGCCCCGCTGCTCTGCTCTCTTCCTGCCGGCCTCAAACCACCAAGCTGTGTTTACAAGGTTTTCCCCCACGTTGAAATTCAGCCTGATGCCGGGCCCTTTGCTGTGCCCATGCCTCAGGGAGCAGAGCCCTGAAACAGAGCCTGGACCTGCACCACCAAACCAACTCCACTCCTTGCAATGACAATGAATCCCAACTGCATCCCACACCCAAACAATTTCCTATTATTCATAGATGTTCTTGTGTAAGGGCAGTCTTTGCACAGGACACCTTTCCATGCACCTGTAGTGCTCCCCAAGCTCTGTCCTGCACTACAGAAATGTACCTGCTCTGAATTGCTCTGTGGGAAACGGGCTGGAAGAGAAATCCCATATGCAGTTGTCTTGGATGAGACTGCAGAGCATGAAACCACAGGCCAGGGAGAGCCCTCCAGGGCAAGTCACTGCACTCCATGCAAGGGCCTTTCAGTTCTGGAAGGGAAAAGCAAAAAGAAATGTTACATAGATGTAAATAAGGAGGGATTTGAGCACTGTGAAACTTAGCCATTATGCCCCTCCCAGCTCTGGCTGAACCTAAGACCTTGCAATCCAAGGTCATTGTTTTGCCCGAATGTTGGGTTGCAACCTCTAAATCTTGGATAGCGCCACAGCAAGAAAATAACAGATTTTTTTGACTCAAACCACGGATTTGCAAAGAAGTGTAGACCACTGTCTTCTGAACAGGAATCCTGGAATATTCACAGCCAAGATTAAGCCTGGAACAAAGTAACACGTAGAAATGTACAGAAAATTTAGGTCCAGGTTGTAGGAGGTTATTTTTGTTGTGGTATTGCAACAGCAGGAAGAGCTAGTGTTTAACCAGCATGTGTGAGTAGTCATAGGTCCATTGGGACATGCCCTCACTAGAGAGAGGCACCCCTGCCAGCACAGCTCTGCAGTGCTTAGTGCTCATGCTCACCATCTGAGACTCCTCCAGGCCAAGACTTTGCCCAGCAGATCCAAATCCTGTTGCCTCCTGAAGCTCTGTTCAAGGCAAGAATGACCCTTAAACCAGGAACTTCTCAGGAAAGGGCAGTCGTGACTCCGCTCAAATCAACAACAAAGCTCCATCTGGCTTAATTATATTCAGCATTTCATGCCATCATGTCTGTTAAATGCCTTAGAGTGCCCTACACAACTTCAGTGCTATATAGGCAGTAAAAAGCCATGAACACAGCATTTCTGCCCTTGTCCTTTGCATCATTTGTCTGTTAGTAATTTTGGTTTTAAGAAATAGCAGTGAACAAAAATCTGTATATTAATTAAGCCTATGGGGCACATAAGGCAAAACCTCCCTTGTGCTGGGCATTCACTTTTGGTCTTTTCTCAGCAATAAATCCAAGCAGCAGGATCCTCAGCTGGCATGACTCAACACAGCTTATTTGAACTCACACAGTGACACGCTGCTCCTCTGCAGCACAGATCCTGGCTCCATCTGCATAAGCAAGAGCCTGTGTTTGCTCCAGAAAGGTAAGATAGGATCTAGAGAGATGACACTACCAAAATGAGGGTGGGAGGGTAAAGCCAGACAGCTGAGACAAGGCAGACAGTCCATGACAAGCTGGAATTAATATATTAATTAAATTATTTTTTTCCTTTTCTTTTTTCTCTTTCCCCTTATTTTCTTTTCTCTTTTTTTTTTCTCTTTTCTTTTTATTTCTCTTTTCTTTTCTTTTTTTCCCCTCCTCTTCTCTTTTCTCTTCTTTTTTCTCTTCTTTTTTTTTTTTTTTTAATCCTTTTCTTTTCCTTTCCTTTTCTTTTCTTTCTTTTCTTTTCTCCTCTCCTCTCCTCTCCTCTCCTCTCCTCTCTCCTCTCTCTCCTCTCCTCTCTCTCTCTCTCTCTCTCCCTCTCCTCTCCTCTCCTCTCTCTCTCTCTCTCCCTCTCCTCTCCTCTCCTCTCCTCTCTCTCCTCTCCTCTCCTCTCCTCTCCTCTCCTCTCCCTCTCCTCCCTCTCCTCTCCTCTCCTCTCCTCTCCTCTCCTCTCCTCTCCTTTCTGAAGAGACTCCATTGATGGGACACTGATGCATAGTTGAGACTGCAGTTCTCTTTGTCAAGAGCCCACCTAGAGAGCCCTTGATGGTTTTGGCTGTGCTCATCCAAAAGGAGTTTTAAAATGAGTTGTTTCCAACCATTTTTTTTTCTGAGAAATGATCCATATCCAGAGCATCCTGCTCCATCGGAGACCAAGCTACAATACCTTAAACTCTCTTCCTGCTGTACCTCCTGTGTGCTGCTGACGTGTGTGTGCAAACTCCATCAAGTGAGTAACTTCTGGGCTGCTCTGCTGTTATCCTTGTGCACAGGGAACATCTGCCAGTGCTGTGATGTGGAAACAGGCTCTCTTTCCAAAAGCTCCACTGCTTCACAGACTTTCTTCATTCACAAACCTCCAGGACCTCTCCGTGCCTCAGTTTCCCTAAGTATAAAGCTGAAAAAAAAGAAGTTCTCACTTCCCCATGCTTTTACTTTAAATTATAATGTCTTCCTTTTGCAATGGCAATGAACAGATGTAGCCAAGATAAAAATCACAAGAGTAAAAATATACAAGAAAAGGCAGTCCTGCTCCAGACATGACTTTGAACACAGACTGCAGTCAATTTGAACTGGCTCTGTTCATGTTTTTTGCCAAAACATCAGCACTTTGTAAATAATACTGTGATTCCCTGCTTCATGGGGTTGTTTTAAACCCTCGGTCATCTTGTGTGGAAGAGCAGTGTGAGCATCTGCTGTTCCCATGTGAGGTAGTTTATACTGTTAAATCAGGGCATGGGGGAATAGACTCACAAGCATTTTACCTGTAGCTTCCATGGATTCCCTATTTCCAGTCAATGCCAGTTTTCCCCCTTTGGTTACATAAGGATAGTGGTCAGGGGGAGGTTGCTGGCAGTGTAGAAACAGCTAATATACAAAGCCAGAGATAAAGAGCTTTATGAAATAAAAAACAATACAGAAAATCCCCTTGCATTCCTGAATCATCAGGAATTGACTGGCTTATACTCTTAGCTGTACAAGTATGAAATAAATAAAGACGATGTTGTTCATTTTGTGTGTGTGTCTAATCCTATATTCTCAATAAAATGCATTTAACCTTGTTCCTTTAAAAGAGCTCTGGACAATCAGAATCATCTTTACAGAAGACTGCGTCTGCTTTTAAATTAGCTTTTTAAAACGCAGCCGTTCTCTCTTTCTCCTTTTCCAATTCCCATTCACACTTGGCACAGATAAACACAGGCAGGCCAGAGCTAGGAGCTCTCTGAATGTTTAAATGGAAACCACACTCCAGAGAGCAGTGCTTTTCCCCCACAGCAAGTACACAGTTTGCTCTCTCCCCAACCCCTAACAGATTCAAAAGTTTTGTTTGTCAGCAGCCCCTCAAATACCAAAAGTTTAGATAAACCAGCTTGCAAAACAACTACACCCGTCCATGTGAGCACTCGTAACACACCTGGGAGATAGTTTTACATTCCAGTAATACCACAGAAAGCACCTCTCTCCCTCAGAAACATTCCTATCAGGTGCAGGTCAAATCTATTTAACCTAATTTTTGCCTATCCTGGCTTTACATTCAAAAGTCAAGCCCAGCTCCCAGTCACATGGGGAGTTGTTCATGACACTGACCTCCATGTCAAGCACAAACTTGTGGAATTTGACCTGTAGCATTTGTTAATAACCTCCTTATTAATCATCTTTGTCACTTCTCCAGTGCCTCCCTTCTGTGGATGCAGGAGCACCTTGCCAGCCACAGTGAACTGAAGTGATGGTGTGGATTAAGAAGGGTATCTCCATTTTCCACCTGGGAACAGAGGAGCACATGGGGCTGTGTAATTAGTGCTCGGGAGTTGCAGGCTGCTGGCATTCCCACAGCTGCAGATAAATCCTGCCAGCTCACAAAACCTGCTCCCACCACGATCCTGAATGCACAGGGATGTCCTCCCATGGGGGCTGCAGTGTGGGAGAGGAGCCACAGCAGTGCAGTGCTGGGTGGCTGGAAATGATACAGGAAAATGAACACATTTGTGATCGAGGATGGCATGTGCTGGGTGGGGGAATCACAACACAGAAACCATCAGGGAAAAATTTTCCATCCTGCAAATGCTGGAATTGAACCACCCTTATCATCACTGGGGCTGCATAACGGTGTGCTTGAATGATCAAATTACTGTTCTGTCTGTGAGCTCAGGTTAAAATCCCAGCAGAGATGATGTCTGGCTTTAGCACAGGGTTCTGCACTACTTACAGGTAGGTCAGCTCAGGCAGGCACTGCTGTGCAGCTCTGCTGCTGGTGACACTGGCACAGCTGATGAGACTGATGTGGAAGGATGTGCCTTGGTGACGTGAGCAGGAGCCAGCAGCCAGGACCCAGTGACCAGGGCCCCTCCTGGGCTCTGTCTCTGAAGCCCTTGAACCAGCAGGTTTGAGTCAGAGCCCTAGACAGATCCAGGTAAAAGGTATTGTTATATCCAAGTCTGTAATCTCAATTTTACCACAGTGAGATCCCATCCTAACCCCTTCCAGTCCCTTAAAGCTTTGAAAAATAAGTGTTATTCACTTGACATATTTCATCCTCACATTCAACAGCAAAGCAAAATCCACAGGGTGAGGTTTTCCCTTTTACGAGACCAGCTGGAAGCACTGGAGGGAAAAGACAGACAAGTTACCAATGTCTAAGCTCCTCTTCAAACAGTGTGTGTAAGAATATTCCAAACTGTGGTCTGCAACAGAAATCTCTGCTGATTTAATAATATCCTAGACAGATTTCTTACATTCTCAGTTGAATATTTGTAGATCAGTACTGTTTTGCATGTCTCAGGAAAGCAGCCCCACAAGTTAGCCATAGGGAAAGTGCAGAAGGAGCCCTGGGTGGTCACACATTACATTGCACAAAACCATACTGAGAATGAGAAAAAAAAGAACTCCGTACATGTTAAAAATCAACTTTTCAAATACAAATGCTTTTTGAACAAAAATTTTTGAGTTATATTTTGCTTCCTTTTCAAACAAAAAAAAAAAAAAATTAAAATTAAATGAAATTGTTTTCTCAGCACCAATTCTGGTTTTTAATCAATAATTGTTTTTTAGTACTAAAAAGTGCTTTGCTTTCTTCTGAAGCACTGAAAAAATAAACATCCCTTCTAACTTTTAGGGAAATGCAATATTTCACCCCCACCCCCGGCCAGCAGTTTTCAGTACAACGCATTTTTTAAATGCAGGAGGGGAAGCATCAGCATACTTCAGCAATGTGTATTTTCAGTAACAATGCTTTATAGTTCACCTTGGAAGCCTCAAATTGCTGCTCAGGGCAGCTCAGATGGCAGAGCACCAACAGCAGAGGTGCCACTTGGTACAGACAGGCTGGATCATATATCGATCAAATTGGTCTGAGTGTTCAGATTGAAACACTTGCATTGTAAGACATGGCAGGGAGGAAAAAAGCTTCTCATAGCCCTCAGTATTTAAGAAAGAGCAGATGATCTTGCAGAGAAGACGAGGCAGAGTACGGGCAGGGCTCTCTGACTCAAACTGGGCTCTTGCACTGTTTACTCAGTGAGCTCCTGCTTAGCGCTGCTTTAAGGTGGAATCAGCCACAAGTTTTTCCACCCTGAAAGGTACTTTTAGTACAGCAGGGTTTGCAAAAACCCGTGCTTTGGAAAATGGGAACAGCTGTCTGTTTTTAAGGGATGTTAGGGTAAGACTTGGGCAGCTGGATGGGTTTGATGAGCAGGGTGCCAGGGAGGTGTTGGGAGACCTGGATTTCAGGGCTGACTGAACGTGCAGTGGGGGGATCCCAGTCAAGTGCACGCACTATCTCTGCATCTCTCTTTCTGCAGCTGTAAAACCAGAACATTTCTCAAGACCATTAGGAGGCTAAATTCACAAATATTTGAAATTTGCATTGAAATCTCTGAGGGACAGGACTGTGGCATGCCAAACCACGGCAGCACTGTGCATGTTGGCAGCATAGTGAATGTTAGCCAATTAACTGCAGATAGTTATGTTTAGAGAAATTAAAATAAACTCCTGATTCTGAGTTGGTACAGCCAGGAGGGTCTGCTGTGTCAATATCATCCCCAGGTCCATTAGTGTGGGTCTCTGTGGTGCAGAAAAGCTGAGCCCACACCAACCCCATTCAACAATTGGTCATGGACAAAAACTGTCCCCACTAGAAGCTGTCTGGGGACAGCTGGGGGCATTTGCCTTTTATCTGACCTGATTCTGAGCCTCTTATTTCTTCTCACCCCCACTGTTTCCCTTCAACATTCCCTTCAGTATTTTGGGAGAGGTGAACATAGTAAACAGCACATCTGATCAAGAACTCTGTCACCCCTAAGAATTTGCATTCCAGCCTGCCTGGCCACAGTGGGAGCAGTGGTCAGTTCCCGAAGGACTGGATATCTCTGACTCCGGGAGGAGGAATCAGAGCCATGCAGATAAGGCTGTCATCAGAGATAACAGCAGTCAACAACCCTCAGCGTCATTATCTCAGCAAAGGGAAAAAGCAGGCAGCCCCCCTTAATATACAAAGTGCGGTGGTTATATATGTCTCCTTTACAATGATAGATGGAAAGGGATAAAGGGAGAAATCTAACAGAAAGCCTTCAAAGCCAGCCTGCTTCACATCCTCACTCTTCCAAACTGGAGCATGTTTCCATAAAAGCAGTAAACAGCCTTCCCCCAGCCTGCACCCACGCTCGCCCAGCAAAGTGGCTCCAGCAAAACAATTTCACCGACATGGATCTGAGCGAGGGCTGTTCTCCCCTCCTTGGGTTAGTGGAATTTCTTAAGAAGGAATAATGAAGCAGTGATTGTCAAACAAGCCTTACTGGAAGGCAAACAAATTGGCTGGATCAGGCCTTTTTAATTCGAAAAAATAAATAGAATAAACCTGAATTTATTTGCAATGGTTTGATTGCAATCCGAAGCCATTACGCTGCTAAGCTCCTTTTCACCTTATAATCAAACTCCAGGAGCATAACACACTCCAGTGTGTCACTGTGCTGTGTGAGCTGCCCCAGGATTTACCCAGCTGCATCCTCCCCACGGCACACACAGACATGTGCAGTACACGACCCAGCACTTCCCTGCCTCAGCTGGCTGCTCCCAGACAGGGACCTGTGTGTCACCGTCACCAAAACCCCAACACCAGCATGACACGCAGCAACTGCCCCTTTCAAACATGCAGGCCAGTTTGCAAAGCCCCAGACAAGCTGATCCTCAAAGAAACACCTTAATCAAAGCAGAAGAGGAAGCAGGGCAAATTAATAAGCAGAGACATAAGGAAAAGGAAAAGTGGCAAAATCCTAAATAAAATGTCTGGGTCTGATTTCTTTATGAGCATTTCTGAAGTGAGAAGAAGCACACAGAAGGGCATTTAATTAAATCAAAGGGTAAAGGAAGGGGTTGCCATGCAGCTTGCTATTATGTTACAGTTCACTAAAATGAAAACTTATTTTTAAACCTCTGGTATTAATTTGAGATTATTCAGATACTTAATTAAAAGTGCAGCATGTGTTAAATATTATTTCAACAAAGATTATCATCAAAACCCTATGTAATAAGATCCTTCAATGCTTAGAGCGATATTTTATGCAAATTTTCTATGCCACCAAATGAAGGTCTCTTCAATTTCCCCCCCCCTTTCTTCATTTGCTGCAGCAAAATGTTCCAGGCAGACGAAAAGAAAAAAAAAAAGGTTTCGAGAATAACAAGGATACTACAGATAATGCAGTGCAACAAATAGCAGCTCGGTGGTAGTCACGTTTCTGTGCTCAGCTCCCTTCCTGATGCCACTCGGCAATAAAGGACGAGATCAAACAGGCTCCCATTAGAGCTAAAGGGCTGAATTTTGCTCCCACTGAGGTTACAGATGGTGTAAGCCAGGAGAAAATTTGCCCTGGCAAAACCCTGTCAGAGTAAAAAAGGCAGGAATTCACTCTTCATGCATCAGGAATGAACCAACAGTTCATACCTGGAACATATAAGGTAACAAGGTTTCCAGGGCAAAGAATACGTTTTCCTGGGTGGGATTTCTCCTGTGGCCCTTACTCCTGTGAATTAAGTAGTGAAGTTGATGGGAACTAGTCCTGTAAGACCAAGGTTCAGTGCTAAGTTTTCAGTGTCATTTGCAGTTTGATTTTTTTTTAGAGAAAAACAGATTAAATACTTGCTCTAAGTGACACTATCCCGCCTGAAAACCAGCAAATTAAACCCTTAGGAAAATAATCAAATACTTACATGGACTTCCCTCTTACATAATGGCTGAGTCAGTCCTACCACAAGCAAACTTCATTTATTGATTAGGGCCAGCATTGCACTGGTTCCCTAACAAACCCAGGACTATTCCTGAGCAAAGACCTCATTGTTTAAAGTGAATGTAACAGTCACGAGGAATTGCACACACTGGTTTGAACATATAAAACACTGATGATACTCCACAATGCAAAACAACTTCAAAAATAGTTTGTTCTTGCTATTCAGCCTGCACTCAATACACTGATTTTCTAAAGACTGGGAAAGACTTCCATTTATTAGAGACTGCTGTCAAAATATAGGAAAAGCAACTACTTTCAGTTTGGGGAATAGTTCAAGTCATCATCAAAAAAACAGAATAAAAATCTTCCAGAGAAGCAAAAATTAAAAAAACCTCAAAACATTTGTATTAATGTGTATTAAAGAGTCTACCCATATCCTACACCCCCAGAACCACACACACACAGCCTCTCTCATGGATTCTTCACTTCCACGGCTGTCACGCAGTTTGAAAGCCCCCACTGAAACGACAAACCATGTATTCTGCTGAAATCACAGCCCTAAAAATCTAGGTATGGGAAATGCTGAAGCTATGTTCTAGCGACTGTTAGCCAGCCTCAGATTGTGGCTGGAGGTAAACTGCACCAGCAACACGAGTAAGAGATAATGTGGAAGAATAATTTAAAAATATCCGAGTCAACAAATCAGAGCAGCAGAATGCCAGCTGCGGCTTCAGACTGAGAGCCAGGACGGGGATTCCTCTGCGCTGGATAAGGATTATCAGTGTGGCTGTCCTCAGAACAAACTGCGGGAAAGGTGCAATAAAGTGCATTTAAGGCGAAGAGAAAATTGTGGAGCCGAGGAGTAGTGCTCGTTTGTAACCATTTGCTCAGTCCTTCCTGCGGCTCGCTCGGTGCTTCGGCAGCAGCAGCGGCTTTGCCTGCAAACTCAAGCGGGAAAGCAGCTCGCCCTTGTACTCGCCAGAAAAGTTCAGAACTGGCCACTGGTGCTACCAACATCGGAGTAACAAATCCACGTGGGATGTGAAAGGATTTTGGTTTAGTTTTGTTTTTAAAGGATCTTGTTAATAGGCAAAGAGAGAGTTAGAAAAAGTAGCAATCACGGGATTTTAATATTGAGTGTGCATGTGCTGAAAACAGTAAAGTTAGAAGTCATGAAATAAGAGTTAAAAGATGTTCCATCATGAAATCTACCCACAGCTATATCTTGAAACAAAAATCTGAGCATAACACGATACATCATCTTGAGTTTCATATGGACCCACACGCAAACAAAAAGCTGCTTTTACAGGAACTTACATATTCTGTATACGTGTTAACCCAGATGTTCTTGTGTATTTTTGCACAAGCAAGGCAATATTATTTCTAGGTATTTAGGTGGTTGCATTTTTTGTTTTGTTTTTAATAGGTCTTGGTTTTTGGTTTTTTTCATTATTTTTTTCATTATGGGGAAAGTTACCAAGGACCAGAGAGCCTCCTCACTCACAGTGCGATTATACATACACACACAAACAGAGAAAAAGCGAAAAACCGGAAAAAAAAAAAAAAAAAAAAAAAAGAAAACCAAAAACACAGCAAAGTAAACCCTCGTTTCAGGGGCTGTTGCGGGGGTCGGTGTGGCCGTGCGGGCAGTTGTCGCCGTGCGGGGCAGCTGTCGCGGTGCGGGTTTTGCGCGGCGCGGGCGGAGCGCGGCCCCAGCGCGGGCGGCTGCTGCCCCCTATGGGCCGCGCCGCGCACTGCCCGCGCACGGTGCCGCGGTCCGGGCTCGGCTCGGCTCGGCTCGGCTCGGCTCGGCTCGGCTCGGCTCGGCTCGGCACGGCACGGCACGGTTTGAGCCCGCCCTTGGGCCCGGCAGGCCACACAAAGCCAGGCTTTGCTCTTTGCAGGAGAGCAGCCTCAGCTCAGCTCTGCTCAGGGCATCGCTGTCCCAGCGCCGCTCCCTCCAACTTTCACTATCGGAACTGTTAAACACAACTGCGGGCTTTACCGCGGGCTCTCCGTGCTTTAGCTCACCGCTTTGTGGCTTCAGAAAGGGATCGACACACTGCGGGAAAGGAAGAGGGTGCACAACATTCCCACAAGAGTTGCTCATTAGATATAAATGAAAATTAATTTTTTTAAAATGAATGGGACTTTTCACCTCCAAAATAGCGGGGGAAAAAAAGAACATAGCAATGCACAAATATTGACGTGCGAAGCCCCACACTTTGGTGCAGCCGTTTCTCAGACGGGCTGAAAGCAGCGCCCTTACCCAATCCCTTACACAGTGTGTCCGTGCGAGCGCTCACCTCCAAGGAGCACAAGTGTTCCTGTCAATCCTGTCCTCACTTCCTCTGGTTTTGAAAATCTGGAGAAAAGCCACAAAATTAAGTTAAACCAGCAAGAGTTTAGAATCAGATTTCCAAATATAGTCATTTTAAAGAGTGAACTTGCTCCTCCTAATAATGCATAAAATGTTGGTGTCAGTCCTGTTTCCATTTAAGCCCTTATAAATACGCATATACAAATTGTGTATAATATGATGTCTAAGTAGAAAGAGAATCACGTATGTGTGTCTATCCAGACTGTATTAAAGATAATAAATATGCATGTTCTCTCTGGCCAAAATGCATATTGGGGTAAATACTGAAGCATACAAGAAAGTATATATATTTTTTTTTTCAGGCACTTAAAGTAGCTAGTGAGGCCAGACAATGAAAACTTACAGAGAAAAAATTAAGATAACTTAAAGCAACTAAGATTAGATCAATCTTTAAAAAAAAGTCAGACATCAGGTCCCAGATGTTGACATATTCTGTCGCTCAGGTAATAGCTGAGAAAAAGAAAACATACTATGGGGTTTGTATTAATCTGAATGTGTGAGGGTGCTTCTCTGATGGGGGCACATAACTGCCTCAGTCCCAGAACAGAGGCAGTGCAGGATGAGCTGTGAGGCCAGGCAGAGCTGAACACCCATCCTCTACCCAACACTGTATTTCATATAAACCAAACCAAATGTATTCCTTTCCTTAAGGTCTTTCAGCCTTACCTGCATCAATCATTTAGTTCATAACCACTGGAAGCATAAAGGCTGCTCTTAATTCCTGTGTCTGGTGTGAGGCAGAGGACTGGTTTTAAAAAGCAAGTCATGGTGAGAGCATCAGTGCGATGAAAACTGAACAGGGCCAGTAACACTTTGTGATATGCTTTGCAAATTTTATCCTGTCTTTTTATTCTGTTGCAATTAGAAATAATTAGCTCACAGAGAAGGCAGGCAGTGATCTGCAGCTGGCCTAGGTGGCATGGTGAAATCTATTATGAAGTCACACAAGTCAAGATTTCCGTCACATGGAGGTCAGTGTGCAGTGCACAGACACTCTGTGAATGTGTTCTGTGGATCACGGTTTTATCTTCCAAACGAATGCGTCTCTGCAGTAACCGAATGTTTGCTTGTATGGAGCTCATTACAGCTCGGTCATACTTGAAATCCCAGAGTTTATGGCATGTGCAGGGGAAATTATTTTTCATATGATCTCTGGTCCTGCTCTCTGCAGACATTTAGAGCCACCCACACAGCCCACATCACACTGCCAGCCAAGCTGCCTAACACCAATCAGTGTTTTAAAACTCCCCGAGTCCATAAGCAGCTTCTCATGGACCAAAATGATGGCTGTTAGTCTTCACCTGACTTAAAGGGATACCAACACATCTAAAATACATTTGTCATTTCTTTTTGTCTGAAACAAAGCAAGGAAGAACCATAACTCTGTTCAGAAAAAAATCTCTGAAAGAGCAGCTTGTTTGTTATTAACTGACTACGCAGTGTGACACCAGGTACCTGAACCTGCTCTCCAAAACCTTGTGTTCCTACTATGTTATTAATTGCACTGAAAACTCCTTCAGTTATTTGAAGCCCTCCGTTATCCAAAATTCTCCCCTTCTCCACCATTATGTTCAGATAATTGAGGCTGTGTGGAGCACACTTGCAGCCAGTTAGAAGAGCGAGCATTATCTTTCAGCTGATACAACTATCAATAGCAAGTGTACAGCATATACTACAAAGGCTTTATTGTGCATATGTAGAGAGATAGAGATGAGATACGGTTCTGGGAGGCAGTTTGTCTAGTGGTTACAGTACAGAGTTGGGTGTCATGAGACCAAAGTTTTAATTACTACCTCTGCTACCGACTCTGTTACTCAGATAAACCACTCGCTGTCTCTGCATGCCAGCATCTCACCCTGCAAAAAAAGGGCACTGTGAGAATTACCCACCTTTGTCAAGCATTTTGATACCCTTAGATAAACAGCTTTTTATGTATAACTGCTGAGTATTACTGTCCATTTAATTGCATTTCTAAAACTCTTTGGAAAGAAAGGACTGAAAAAAATAGCTGAAAACATTTGAGAAGTATAACTTTAGTTGTCAGAGACTGGCACAAAGTTCAGCAGAGCTGTCTGACTTAAGGCAGAGCTGGCCCTTGGAACACAGCTTGCTGAATGTGACGTGACCAGTGTGAACAGGCTGTACCTGTGCTAGGTACAAACTACCAAATACAGATTCATACGTATTGCTGCAAAAACATTTATGTCTTACCACAAACTAGTACTAGTACTTGGTATTTGAACAAGAATTATTCAGCGTTCATTAAAGCAATAATCTTTGTGTTCAGCATGCTCTGAACAAAGTCATTTTGTTTGGAGAGTCCCAAAACTTTCCGCACAGAAGGATCGGCACCAGCGTGTGTCCTCCCCTTGAGCAGAGCCAAGCGATGCGCAGCACATTACACCAGGAAAGGTGCCAGCCTCAAAGAACACATCTTAAACCGTGGTGCCATTAGTGCTTCTAGCACACAAAATGCACAGAGATAACAGAAAACAAAGGTCTTTGAATAGTGATAAACCTCCTGATTGCAGGTGAGGGACTGCACAAGCTCCTTGTACAAAGCTGTAACTGCATGTTCAGTACACCCGGATACGGTGCAGACATATTTGTAATCATCATCCACCAAACTCCTTAAGAACAGGCAGAACACAACCCTGTGAGGTAAGGAGAAGGCACCTGCCGCTCTGCTATCTTTCTGCTTTGTCTTATAAGCATCTGAAATTCTGTTTTAAGGCTTTTCCATGTGGCGATTTCTATAAATCACCCTTATCGGCTGGAGTGCTGAGGTGAGGGGAAAAAATCCTGCACTCACTTAAAGCCTTTTATTTCTCTTGTGACATGGACATCTTGGAGAGCAGATTAGCCAAAGGAGAGAGAGAAAAAAAGCAAACAGAATACCGTGACCTAATCCTTCCTCTCAGAAAAAGAAAGGGGAAGAAAGCCTCTTGTGATCTCCAAGGAGTAACTTGCCTTGTAAACTAGTCTCCTGTTTGAAACGGAAACAAGAATGTGAATCCTGATACAGAGAGGCTACCAAAGGCAGGGAACAGCTTAACAGACCAGAGATTTTCCCTTTCAGCGCAACGCAGGGTATTACACTGGTCCTGCCTACATTAGAAATAAGGCAGTGAAAACTTAACAGGTTTCAAGATCCTTTGGCCACAAAGACCATCCAAATGCAGTTATTTTTATACACTAGGCAGGAGCATAATCTGTGTCCAACTTTATAAACTGTGGGCTTGTAGTTTATTAAAAGAATTCTATTACTGGCTCCCCTCTCTTCAGTTATTGCATCCAACTCCCATGACATGCAGTTACAGCCCTCTCAAGCCTGCCCCTCTATAAACCCAGGAATGCTGCCCCTGCCCCCTACTCCCCTTAGGGAATGGGGGCAATCAGCATTAGAGTAACTAAATATTTGAAGAAGAGATCCATTTTTACTGGTAAACATTGTTTGGAATAAAAGTTTGTACTTCCTCAAGTGCTTAGATAAAAGGGCACCAAGGCAGGCACGCTGGCTTGCCATTGTCCTTTTCTATCAGGTAAGAAAGCTGAGATCTGGGGTAAGCTCATGGCAAAATTGAGAAGAACTCCTCAAAACTCCCCAGTCCTGTTTGCAGCACCAGAGTGGACAACTGGCCCACTGATCCTAGTCTCTTCTCCAGCTTCAGCCAGCTAGATCATTCCTAACAGCCAATTCTTTAGACAAATTTAATTTCCCCTCCTGCATGCACATGCCCATGACTAGGCTACTTAAACCCTCCATTTTTCATTGTCCAGAAATACTTGGAGTGGTAAGGTTTTTTGTAGCTTCTTTGAACATCTCACTCCATTCCCAAGAAGCACTGTAGTGACATCACTTCTGTTCCCTCCAAGCAGAGGATTTGAGCACCACTGGCTCTGACACACAAACACAACTGGCATGAAAAGCTTCCAGGAATACTCACATGTTTATGCGCTTGTTTTACTCTGCAGGAGCACAAACACCAGTGAAAACCTGAACGGCGAGGAACACATGCAAACAGAACTTCATTGTGGCAACAGCTAATACATCTTTTAAATTCCAGGTATTATCTTCAGACTTCTTTTTTGGCATCCTTCCCCAGTTCCTATGCAAGTATCCAATGTCCACGGCTTCCTAAAACATGGTGGCAGATGCCATTCTGATAGGAAACCAGAAATTCCTTCCTGATCCAGCAGATTACGTCATGCCTCTGAAATGCAAGATCAAATCCAATCCAGCTACCTGTCCATCTCCAGAGCGCCTATCAATTAGCATTAGACACTAATTTGATTAAATCGATATGTGGAAATTTTATTTGATTCCACCTAAGGAGTGTAATTCCCCTTGTGCGTTCTCTGTAACCCACTAATTTTCCAATGGAATGGGAAACACAGGTTGGGATTTGGAGGCTGGTTCTTCTACTTGTTAACATGTGAGCTTAAAACCGCAGTAAAAAATAAATCCATGCGACTTGGTAGAATGAGACTTGCCAGTTTTAGAGAAAACGGCTTTCTACAGAATGACCCAGATGGGGGAAAATAGTATACTTTTAACTCTGAAACCTGAAGTGTTCTTTGAGGGAAAACGAATACATTTTAGCCTTAAAGGGATCACAGACTGCAATTATATAATTCTTGTCAACTGATGTTAAAGATAGGCTGGAAAGAATGTATGCTGAGGCCCTGCAATAAAACGAGCTCCTTTACTCCTTTCAAATGTTTGCAAGTCTTGGAGGTTATCCAAAGGTCGAATACAGGAAAAGTCTTGGTGAACAGAAAACATAATCATGAGCTTTTTTAATACGGGCTCTTTTTGTAATAAAATAAAATTATGGTAAGGGAAGGGAGGGCGGGCTCTGTCTCCTCAGATCTAAGGCCAGGGGGGCTGAGTTTTAATCAGAGGCTGCTGTTCTCCCCTCCCCTCTCCTCCCCAGCCTGTCACTGCACACAGAGAAGCCAGCAGAGGTGCACAGGCACTGGGTGCACTGCAGAGGGGCAAAGGCACAAGCCTGCACTGAAACCCCTTGGCTTTGCTGCAATGCAAGGACTTATTTCCCAAGAGGGAGATGGATCTTCATGGCCAGCCAGCTTGCACAGGGAAGCAATAGATCCTCCTCACCTGGGGTCTGTTGGAGAGTAGCTCTGTACAATGCTGGAATCATGTGCTGTCCCTTCTGGGGTGCACCAGAACAAATGGCATGTTTCCCACAGAAACACCCCTGGAAGCTGGAAGTAGGGTATATGGAGAATATCACATCCAGCTGAAACTGCACAGGAGTTTAAAGATGGGTTGTCAGTAACTCATGGATTTTGGGGTGGAATCCTGGGCTGCAGTCTTCACTCTTTCCAAAAGTGATATGGCTTTAGTTGTGACCACCTACAGTCAGGGAGCTGCTTTCTGTTTTATGTGGAGTGTCTGGAGACACTGCCTGGTTACCCCACCTGGGTAACACTCACAAATCACACACAAGCACTTGCACCATTCTGCATTTGGTTCAGAGATTTTCTATCCAAGTACAGGTTTGACCCCATCCCCTCAGTCTGCTAACACAAACCTGGGACAGCAAACCATGAAGTATCTGGAGGGAATTAATGAAGTGGACATTTGCTGAAGGCATCAGGCGCTTCTGAGTTGTGATCATCCTCCATCAGAAAACCTGTGAGACACTCACCAAAAGTGGGTTTGTTCTAACCCCACACTCTGTAACACTTTATCACTATTTATCTCTTGTGGTGACTGCTCCATCATCCAGCTGTTGCCACAAACCTTTCTAACCTGTACCTCACAGGCTGAGAAAACAATCTTACAACAAACAATATTTTTTTCCTCTCAAAAATTAGAAATCTGTTTTAATGATCCATCTGTACTGCCTGGGGAATGTCATTCATGCTGACAAGTCCAACACTGTTTTGAAGTTATATTTTTCTGTTTCTTGAATTTCTTCTGGACTTCTTCTAGTATTGCATCATTATCAGCCTGGATAGAGACACCTTTCCTATTCCATGCTTCATATGAATAAATAGAATTAGAAAAAAAAAGAAAAAAATAGCATACCTACCATTCCCATCTAGGCAAGAAGCCCACCTGAGAGCTGGAAAGAGTTGGAGCAATGTGGATTGACTGGTAAATGCACCTGTTCTGTTAGGTTTTGAAACTATTTCACATTAGATGGTCCATGGGAGAACCATCTCTCAGCCTATAGACATGAAAACTTGACTGCATATTTAATGGAAATTTAAGCCTTGGGGGTCGGTGTCCTGTTCAGGGTCAGGAGGTGACTCTGATGATCTTGGTGGGTCACTTGCAACTCAGGATATTCTAAGATTCTATGAAAGTATTTCTTTTTTATGCCATTTCATGCCTGTAGTATGTTTTCTGTTATGAACAGCACATTTTGTTCTCCCTCATCTTTGAGGAATAGATGCAGAGTTGCCTTTCACAAAACCAGGAGACAAAGACCTCTGACAGACCCTCAACACTATTGCATGCAGAATATGCCATATATTTATTTTCAATAGTATAGTGAGTCACAAAAGAGGTGTGATTGGCAGCCCTATTGCATTCCAGGAGTGATGGTACAAGGCCCCGTTAGGAGGTATGACCCAGAACATCACCTCTCCATTTCATTTCACCTCTCCCTCTTTCATCCAATCCTCTTCCTGCTGAGTGGTGTTCCTTGGCTTTATCCACATGTTCTTCCTCTTCCCTTTGAGCTGAAAAGTCAAGAGAAGAAATACATGAGCACTGGAAAAGCAACTATAAAGCAAACTGCTGATTTTAAAAATAAAGGTACCTATTCACAAGCTGATTTAGAGAATTGTTTTGGCATGTACCTAAATGCAGCTGATCCACAAGATGTAAAAATGCACTAAAACTCAGACACCAAAACTCAGACAGATATTGAGAAGCCCTTCCTGAATGAAGCCACTTGTCCAAGCTGAGGGGTAAGTTAAGACATCCTACAGAAATTCCATGTGCTCAGGACAGCTCTTGAGCCCAAGAAACAGTGATAGCAGTAAGCTGACCCTGCACACCAAGATGAAATCAGAGCCCAGGGAGATGAGATCCAGATTTTCCTGAGAGCAGAAGGAGGATGCTCGGTGGTGCTGCAGGCAGGCAGCTCCTCAAACGAGCTCCACACATGGGAACAAAAATGTCCAAAGGCCTCACACCGAAGAGGAAGCTGCTGGGTGCCGAGCGCAGCTGAAAATCTGGTGCTCAGAGTGGGCACTGAGCCCTGGCAAATCCAGCTCCCATCCCTGCTGAAAATCTGTCACCACATCGTCAATGTTAAAAGACAGGTTTTTCAAATGGGAAAAGTGCGTTTATCACCCTCAGCAAACTCACGAACAACACAAGGCATAATTGCCCAAATGTCATATAAAAATTCTCGGCTGAGCAAACACCACTCGTGGACCTTTTTTGATCCCCAAATATGAATGCTTTAGAACAGGATGAGCATGTGGCCAGCGGGGCTGGAATGGAGAATGCTTTGTAACCTTAACTATACCAGGCGTGATAAAGTGCCCGCTATCATGAAAAAAAGCTCATCTAAAAGACAGAGGGAAACCAGATGGGAAAAGAACACAAACTCTCAGCAGGAATTTCAGAGATTTTTGTTGGTTTTTTTTTTTTTTTTTTTTTTTTTTTTACGTTGCTTTCAGTTTTTCCAAAATAAAAATCTCTTCCCTTTGCTCGATGCTAAGTAGAAATATGGTCTGATCCACCTGAGGCATTCTGAGGGCAAGGCTGAAAGGTCAGGGTTAGCTCTGGTCTGGAGCTGCAGCCTCCTATGTCTTTGGGATGTGTGAGCCCAGCCCAGCGAGCACTGCCAGCCCCCCCACCCCATCAAGCACCTGGGGCTGCAGGAGTGCCTACCTCAGCTATTGCTGACTGCAACACCTTGGCTACTTCTGATACTGCAATTCTTTCTGCTGCCCTGGCAAATGCCTCAGCAACTCTTTGTGCCGCTGGGTTTTCCGATGCTCCCACCACAATCGCCGCTGCTCCTTCAGGAGTCACCACCTTCCCACCCAGACCTGCTCCCACCAGGCTTTCTGCCTCTGGCACTGCAGCTGCTTTTTCTGCTCCTTCCACCTCAGCTTGTGGTGCTGTTGCATCCTTCCCTGCTTTCTCTGGTGCTGTGGCAGCCAGCAGCTCCATGTGCCCTGCCAGGTCACCAGCAGCCAGTGCAGCAGGAGGACCCTTCCTTCCCTGGGGACAGCACAGTCCTGGAGCTGGCCTGGAACCTGTTGGCAGAAACAGAGAGTGTGAAGCAGCACAACTGTAGAGAAATGTGTTTTCTGGTGTCACCACAAGTGGACTAGTGAGAGGTCCTGGACTCAGCGAGGACTGCTTTCCACAGCCTGTCTTTTCCAGAGCAAGGGACTAGGACTCACAGCACTGGTGCAGTAGTACACCTTTGACTGTCATGTCCCAGCCCCATGTTCTCCTGTGGGTAGCAGCCACTTTTGCAGTCTTGAACTGAGGCCAAGCTCCCACTGTATCCCAAAACATCTCAATGCCTCATATCAAGTGGCTTTTATAGCAAAAAGGAGATAAAAGGAAGGCTGACTCTTTTGGGAGATACATTTTTGCTTAATATTCCAGGAAAAAAACCCCAACATTTTATACAGAGAAAGCAGCATTAAATCCATTGGACATGCAAGTCAAAGTGTTTTTTCAAATTGTCATATTCTCCTACCAAACGAATCTGGGGGTCATGCCCACAGGTTGGGAACAGCAGGCTTGGGGCAGACAGACATGGTGTGTCTTGTCCCAGAGTTTCTGCTAATGCATCTCACTTCTGACCTGTACCATACCTTGGCTGTTGGGATTAAAAATCTCTGCAGTCTCACTAAGTTTTCAATTGACACATTTGTCCCAGTTCCTTGGGAGGTTTGGGTAAAATTTTGACAATCCAGTTATCTCTTCTGGTAAGTACACAAGGGACACTGGTAGAAGAGATCCATAGCTGTCTAATATGCAGGTATTAATCACCTTTTGTATTAGAAAGATCCTCTACCAAGTGTAGTTGCTATGAAGTCAAAATATAGCTTGCAGTGAAGTAAATTAGTAATTCCCATAACAAACTGAGAGAAGTGTTGTACAGTAGATGCTGTTACTCCTATATAGTGATACCTGCTCCAGTCTAGAAGTCAGGACAAGTCTGAGAGGTGATCCTGGATGGACTAAATTGTATGAATTCAGAATACAAGTTTAGGACTCAGAAAGAGCCATTGAATCTGCTCACACCCACTGACTTGGGCAGAAAAAAACAAACCACCATTTGATTAATTCCTGCATGTTTCGTCCCATCTCTCTTACAGAGACCAACACAGGCACTGGATTAACACACGAGTCACTTTTTGGCTTTGGCTACACAGCAATACAAAGAGATTCCTGCAGCATGGAGGCATCCTCATGCTGGCTGTAACCCTGCCAGCACAACATCAGGGTTTGGCAGAGCTCACAGCCTCCTGCACACCTCCATGGGCAGTCCCAAGAAAAGGACAAGTAACACTTGACAGATGTGCAGAGAAGCTGAGATCAGTGGGGGACCTGATGCAAGCACATGGAGGATACTGGCCCTTCCCAGCTCACACAGTGCTCCATAAACCACTGGCAGCAGCTTGGGCAGGCCTGATGAAATTGTGATGACACCACTGTTCAATGCTGCTTAGCATCCATAATTAAAAAAAGAGGAGGAAAAGTAAGGTGGAGAGCTATGAAAGGACAGGATGAAATACACAAGAAATGCTAGGGTTGAAAGAAAAGGCAATAGTAGAGAAAAAAGGTAAAATGAGAGCAGAGAAGGTAGAGGGGGGAAACTGGAGAAGAGGGGAAATGGGGATACAGATTGTCATAGCTGAGAGTTGTGCCCAGCTGCACTTAGAGAGAAGACAGTGGCCAAAAGCCACCTGAAGTGTCCTGTCACACACACCTACATCCTTGTGGACACAAGTCAGTCACTTGCTCACTGAACAGGTTACCTGCTTCATTAAATAGTAACCCTGTAGGTCTGCTGACAAGAACATGCTTCTCTCTCCCTTGGTAATTAGCCCTGAAGGCTGGTCATGCTCACTGGCCATGAAACGCTGCAACAAGCAGCCTTTTCATGCCTGGAGCTTACCTTTGTCCCTGTCTGTTCCCGTCAGGCTGGTGAAGGCAGGCACGATGCCCACCTGACACTGGTGCTCTGGTTGTGCTCATGCTCTCACCCTGCCCAGAGGTTCCTGTGTCTCTCAACAGGGCAGATATGAGCTCGCTGGGACAGCTGTGACTGCAGAAACTGGGAACTTTCAGCCTTTTCCTTCTGCTTGGAAAAAACCCAAGGGCAGACTCAGGAGCAGCAATTTGCTGCCAGTCAGCTTGAGACAGCTGCAATTCGATATGCTGGGAAGAGGAAGGGTCCTACAAGGCTCCAGAGATACTGCACAGGAAGCACAGGGTTTTGTGTCAGGAGCTGGACAGGAACTGGGGCTCAGCCCTTCTGCAGAGGCTGGGCACACTGTTTGCTCAGCAAACCTGAAACTGGGGCTGAGCAGCTTTCTCTCACTTTTGCCACCGAGGGCAGGACTTTGCTGGCACAGCTCTGGCCCCAGTCAGTGACATAGTCATAAGAGCAGTAAGAGACCTAAACCTATTATAACAAACATAAATTGCCTCCTAAGGTTCCTGCAATGTGGGTTGAGTTAAGCTAAAGCTGACATGAACTCAGTGTAAGGGATTAAAATGGTTTTGCTTTTTTTTGGTTTTTGTTTTTCTAAATTACTTTTCTTGTCAAAAAACAAAGGAGGCAGGTTACTAACACTTACCCCTTTCAAACCTGTTAGGAGCCTGAAAAGAAGCATGCATAGCCCAAAGCTTTAGCTTTATGATCACATTTCCCCTCCAAAATATTTTGGAGATAAATTCCAGGCGCTTCAGCCTGGAGAACTTCACTGGAGAACAGTGCAAAGATTAAAACCAAACACATTGCCAGTAATTCCTGGCAGCCTGTTCCAGCAGTGAGACCATGGAGCTGGGAATGAACCTTCAGCTGTGCTCTGACTCAGGATAAGACCTTGAGTAAGACCCACCTGCCTCTCTGGCCTGAAATACTCTGCAGGGGCAATGACTGAGAATTAGCAAAGGTTGTTCCTTATTTTATGGGGTCTGAGGTCTGGTCACTGCAAGCCTGTTTTTTCAATAAGCTTGCTGCCTGCATGGTTTTTGCATATGTACATATTAGCATTATGACCCACTTGCATGGGGGCCAATTTCACCTCCTAACCTCCATTTTAACCTCATAAATTGCCTCTAAGCCACCAGAGCTCCCCCAGGAGAGCAGGCTGGCAGGATTTGGGATGAAGCCACCACTCAGCTGCACCATGCTGTCCAAGTCCACACCCTCTGCCCAGCTCACTCTGATGCCAGCCCTGCATCAGTCCCAGCCTGACCTCCTTTTCCCAAGCACTGGCATACCTGGCTCAAGGCTGCTCTGTAGATAAACTCCCTTGTGCTTTACAAGCCCTGCTCCTTCCACCAGAGACCACTTCAAGGTCTGTTTTCTGCTCTGCAACAATTCTGTTCATGCAGGGACACAGTCTGCAAAGCCCCTTTTCAAGAACCTCTCCCACCATTTGCCAGTTGTCTAATCTGCCCCCAGCCCAATTGTTTATGTCTGACTAATGTTCATTGCTTCAAAATGAGTTTGGAGCTAATGCTGTGTCTACCAATTAAATATTTGATGGAATGACATCAAAATCAAAACAGACAGAAAAAGAGTATTTTTCTTTGATATGCTGACCACATTTTACAAAACTCACTTTTGTATTATAAGACTCAGGTTGCCTAGAATTTTGCCAGACTTTTCAATTAAAGTTTTTGATGCTGGTTGTCTGCCCTGCTGGAATTCAGGGTGAAAATTTCAGCTAATGCAGTTCATCCACTATGGGAAAAATTTTTACCCCAGTTAAAAAAAAGAGAAAAAAACCAAACAACTGATATCTCGTGCAAGCTTTTGCTTATAGTCTCACTGCTATCATTTGGAGCTCTGCTTTAAATTTTGGCAGGAAGGTCACAATGGTGCCAGGGAATACTTTTTTACAGGAAGAGTAATGCACCTTTGGCCAAGCTATGAAAAATCAGTTTGCATATGCTCTGTAGTGATTTGTGATAGGCAGCAAAAATATTTTTCAAAGTCCTGATTTCACAATCTAAATATTCTTTTTGTGCAGTTTTGGTTTTCTTTAATGTAATCTATAAAAATAGCCAGTGACCTTTAGTGACATCTAAACAGGCTCCCGGTTTCCTTCCATGGTTTGAAGCCTTAAACAATAGCCCCAAAGAAATGACTCAATACCACACACACATGTACTTGATGCCTGGGAAATTGCTGGTTGCTGCTCAGCAAGAACAAGGAGACTCACACAGCTCCAGTGCATGGCAGGTTCAGGGAATTTGGGGAACTTAAGGCATCAAAGGCCTGAGATGCAGGGAGCCAACATCCCCCAGCCTCACTCTGCACTCCAAGCAGTGAGAGGATGCCCACGAGTTTTGAGTGAAAGATATTGAGGGTAAAAAACTTTTGGGATTCCATGGAATGTTATGGCTCCACTCACTGAGCTGCTGGCACAACACTTTCCATGTGCTGAGCTCCCAGCTTCCTAGCACACACTGCTGAAGTCTTTCAGTGTGGAGGATTTGTGCTCCCAAATCAGTATATTCCTATATTAGGGCAGGAGCATTAAATTACCCTCGTTCTTAAAGGAGGAGGAAATTTCAGGATCCTATTAGGCAAAATTCACCTGACACCAGCTTTTAACATGTGTGTGTATAAACTCAGACAGAAAGAAACCTTTGACAGTTCAGCTGGTGGAACTGTTGCCTTTAGACCACAAGCAACGTGTGTGAAACCCGAGAGAGGAAAGCTGCAGGTTTCTGAATAAATCAGGATTCTGGAAGTGGGGTCAGCCTTCTGACTGACAGTCACAATATGACAACCACCAGTGCCCAAGGACAGTGGATAGTTTGCAATGAATTACATCGTTGCTCTGAACCCCCTGTGTCCTAAGGACTTATTTTCTATATACCTGCCAAAGCTGCTATTTACCCAACACAGCCATAGCATTGGGTCATTAAACAATACTGATGGCAATGCCCGGAGAATTCCAAGCACCTATTGTACTATCACTGAATTCCTCCTTTGATCACCATGGTCAGAAATATCTGATTTTTATCACTCTTTAATAGCTCCCAATCAACTTTAAGAAGTTACCACAATGCTCATGGTGGAACCTTTGTCAGACCAGGCTAATAATTGACAAACCCAGAAGAGCAGATCTCACCAGCTCCCCATTGTCAGTCATATATGACCTTCTCCATGGGCTTGAAACCCCAAGGACAGGGTTTGAGCTTCCATGTTGAAGATTACTCTGCCTGTGCCAGACCAAAAAGAGCTGTAAATGTAGAAGCCTTTTTTCCAGCTTCCTTCAAAAGACCACAGAGATTAATAGGGAAGAAAATTTGAAGTGGGCTTGAGCAATCTCAGAAGGACACACACTTCTAAGCATGAAATAGGAATTTTGGTGTCTGTGTTGTTGCTGGACCACTCAAGAGAAACACATCTTTCCCATACTCAAGGCACAACAAGATTGTTCCTTGTACAGTTCTGCCACCCTTCACCTGTGTACCAGACCATGCTTACAAATAATCTGGCAACATTCCCCAGTCACTGTTATGACCTAGAGACAGCTTCTCTCACCACCTTCCCCTCTCTAATAGTCTCATTCACACATTTACAACCCCAAGCAGCTGCCTAATCAGCATATGCTTAGCACTGACAGCTTCTGATTCAGGCTTGGAGGGCTCGTGCACCTCAAAGTTTGCCTGAGCTCTCCAACCATGCTGCTCCAACTAATAAAAGACACTATCTCTAAGCCTTGTCCCACAGTAATCAGAGAAATGTATCTTGTCCGATTCCAAAATTTGTCAGTTAAAAGGAAATTAAAACCCAGTGCTCTGATGAATGCTTCTGAAAACAAAATGGTCAAAAGAAAGTAATCTGAAATCAAGTTTATAAATTATAGAAGTTATTATTATTTTACAAATACCTGTTTTTTCTATGCTGCAAATGTTGCTCTTGAGAGGTTTATTCTTGAAACCTAGGAAACCCTCAAGAATCAGAAGCAGTGGAAGTGACCAGACCTCTCTTGGTGAAAGAGACATATATCAACACCCACGACTGCTTGTTTCAATGAAAACAAAAGGCTTATCCTTGGTTTTGGATTTATTCTTTGAAACTAATGAAGATTATAACCCAGTTGCTACATATTTAATGAATCACAATAAGCAGATGACAAATTTGCAACAGCCATTTGAAGAGGGAGCATTTTTGGTAATCATAAGTTATGTAATTACATGATTAATGCTCTATTTTGTAGTCAAAACATGGCAATAATACATATAACAACATGTTCAATCGAGCTCCATAATGTGCAGTTGTAACTCCATGTTCAGATGAGAATTTCTCTCTTTTTTTACCCACCTGGGGATGTACAACCTGGAAATTCCTGGATTGACACCAGGCATTATCTAGAGGCAATTCAGTGGCTTCAAGAGACAGCTGTACAGTGTACTGGCTAATTTGGGTGACTTTCTAAGGGCTAAACAAAAATGGGAGTTTACAAGACTTGTATGTTCCTGAGGAGTAAGAAAAAAAAAAAGGAAAAATCACGTGTGTTTAAATGAAACTTTTAGAGTAGGCATGTTGGTATAAGCTACCTGGGGAAAATGAAATAAAATTGTATTGCATTCACCTCACCCAAGAAGCAGCTGTGTATTCTGGTGGAAGTGTTGGTTTCCTGCCTCTAACGTGCACACATTCATGTCCTTCAGCCACAGATCACAAACCTATCAGTCCAGTTACTTGATTTGTATAGTTTATGAAGTCATAAGGATTTTCACTCTGGTGTATTTTGGGAATTCTGCAGACTTTCAGTGCTTCTACTCAAGTCAGCCACACAACCAGATGATTAAGCTAAATTCAGTTAAAAGAAAATCTTTATTCAACACTTAAACAAAACCACTGAGCTCTAAAACACTGAAGTGTTATTTAATGACCACCATGGCAGTGTGACAGCCAGATGCAAGCTGCTCTGTGCTGTCCAAACTCAGCTTCCCAGGGGTGATGCTCTGCATGACACAAACCCTCCTAGCAATGAGTCTGACAGCACAGAGGAGCTCCACATCATTGGAGTCCTTGACCCAACACCCAGCCAGGGAGAACATCCATCTCCTCTTGCTCTGGTGGGACAGAGGGGCCAAATCCCCACCCCAGCAGCCTCGTGTTACATTATCCACTCAGCTGCAGGCACTGCTCTCTGCAGTGGCTCACAGAGCTGCTCCTGGGCTCTGTCTCTTCCTGCTGAAGCCACTGGGCATCTTGAAAGGAGCAAATGGGAAAAGGCCTTGGACTATGCTTGTGCTATATGGCAACACAGTCCATACAGAGCATGCATACAGAATTATTGAACCTTTTCCACAAAGCAGCTTTCTCAGGGTTTTTCTTAGGCTTAGAAACCAATGTCTCTTTACTAGTTAGCCAATAAAAGGATTTAGGGTTACTAAAGAATAAACACTCATTCTCTCAGGGAAACCTTTATAGAATATATGGATGGACCAAGCTTTTCATTTGGTGAGCTCTAATTACTGAAAACCCCACAGATGCAAGTAGCCAGACCATGCTCAGACTCTCAGGGACACCTGAAAAGTCTCCTCTAATCACCACACTGCATCAGAGAAGCAGAGTTGGAAAAATTCAAGCAAATCCCTTCTGGATTCTCAAAGGAAGCTCTTATCCAAACCTACAGTCTACTGAGAAATTCTGGTTTTGAAGGAAAAGGACCTGTCTCCCATCATGAAAATTTCCTCCAGCATCTGAGCTGAGCCAAGTGCAAATGAAACCTTGAACCTATGCCCAGAATGATCATCAAGAACTGAAACTTTTGAATTAAGACAATATAAAATATGCCAATAAAAATTTCTTTATTGCAAGTTCTGTTCTGCTGTATAAATCTTGCCTCACATCCCTCCCAGCCCAGCTAAAACCTGGGCTGTGCAAAAACCCCAGGGCGACCCCACTCACAGGATCTCTGACACAAGCCAGGGAGCAGTTGAAATTACAAAAGACAGCTCTCAGATCAAAGAAACCCACCTCAATTTGCATGAACTTTTAGATAAACACACACAAAAAAGTTAAAAGTTCACTGAGGGACTGACTCCTTCCTGCAATCACCCTCACACAAATCCTATATTTGCCGTTTGTCTTGATGGGTGGTAAGGTCTTAGGGCAGGCACCATGACTTCCTCTGCATTAGTAAAATACCAACACCATCAACCTCTGGCTCTAAATAGAGCCTGTGAGTCCTGCCACAGTATAAATAAAATTTGTAACCTATCCAAACCCCAACACGATTTCATGAGGACCCTCCCCTCCTCTATCCATGCTGCTCTAAGTTCCTGAGGTCAAATTTAGTAAGGTTGGACATCTGAAAATGACTCCTGCATGGTATATCCAAATGATCAGAGACTGGAAACAAGACATGTGATCAGGTCATATCAGAGCAAAACTGAAAAATTTATAACACAATTCATCTCTCTCTCATTCCTCCTTTGCTTTAATAACCAGATGTTCTCCATTCAGCTACCTGCTGCTCTCTCTGAGATTTAAATTAGGCACATAGTACTGCCAGGGACACGACCACAGCACAGGAAGGTTATAGGAGAAATACATTTTTGCCTTGGCATCCTACAACTGGTAAGAGATATGAAAAGAACTAAAAATCCTGTGATGACAAGCTAGCTTCGGGCACCCTAACTAAGAGCTCAAATCTCACTTTTTCCCTTGTATTAGAGCAAGCAGCTTCACAAAGACTCAAACCCTAGATTATCTTCAGGGTTATTGTGAGGTGACTGTGAAGCTTTCTCATCAGGCTGCCAGTGGGGGGGACAAAAAAAAAAAGCTTTCTGAATCAGGCCCTTATCATTTATACCACATTACAATCCCAAATGAAAAATTACTTGCTCCAGATTTGATAGAATAAAGCATCTTGAGATGCCACAGAAGTACCCAATTTTCAATAAAGACACTAAACCTCAGCTTCAAAAAAAGGAAATAATTACATCGCTTTTGCTTTGAGTTCTAATGTTAAAAGTGTCAATTTATAAAACTAGGTAAACAACCACAATTCCTAAGCAGACTGCAGTTAATTAGACCCCCTTTGATCTTTTATTTTGCCTAGAAGCTTATTTAACAACTTTACACAAAACTCAAGGTTTTGACACACTAGTGGACTGGGGAGGGAGAAGACCACAGAAAAGGAAATTTTTCTCTGCTGCTTGCTGAGGTGGGAGGCTGGTCTCTTCCTGAAGCACACTCATTAACAGCAAGCCTGGGAAACTTTCTAGCCATGAAAACAATTGCCTCTTATTTGAGCTGTCTTGATGGAGACATGATGCAGAACAAAATATTAAAAAGGAAATCAAAGCACAAACCAAGTTGTTACAAATGCTCCATGCACTATTTGTGTGAGTAACTGGTTTAGATGAAGGATCCCAACACAGGAGACCAAACAGCATGACTCCAGAGCACTGGGAGGGGTTGCCTTTACCTGCTGCTGCAAATAACCTGGGCTCTGGCATTGCAGTGCTCCCCAAAAAGGCTGTGCAGTGCAGAGAGGAGGGAGCTGCAGTTTCCTGCCTGAGCACAGTGATTACACTGCAGAGGAGGGCTCCAACAGGGTCTGCAGAGGGTAGGACAGGCAGTGCTGGCCAGAGCAGCAGAGCCCATCCTGTGCTGTGCTGCACCAAAACAAATCTTTGAGCAACTTGACTCCATCTTGGGGCAGCAGAAAGCACTAAACAATATCTCCATGTCCCTTCCAGCCCTCCTTCCCATGAGGAACTAATATGAAAATAACCATGAGGGCTGGGTGACACAGAAGCCACTGAGACTTGGGCACTTGTCACTTCTGTGACCTCATCACATCCCCCTCCTTTCTCTAACAGGAGAGACAGACATCCCTATCTCCCAGGAACTCACCACAGCAAAGTCAGGAGTGTGAAGGGCAAAAAGCTCCTTGTCCTGTCCTGAAATTAAAGAGCATCATTAGATTTGAAGGACTCAGGTCGCTGGGCTCATGCACACAGACAAAAGCAAAAGACACAAACATCCTTCCCCCTCAATACAACTGGGAGACCATGCCCCTGTGGGTAATCCCCACCCTGCCTGGGCATACCAGTGGGGTCTCTGCAATATTCCCCTGAGGATGAGTTTCACAGCACCCACCTATATTGCAGCATCCTTCCCACCCCCCTGAGGTGAGGCCAGCCTTAAAGCAGGAAACTGGGCATGGAGAGGAGAGAGGAGCAGAGGGGAGGGAGAGCAGCAATAGCTGTGTCTGCAGTGTCTGCTCCTGTCTGCAAGCAGATCCCATCAAACAAGTATCTGGATAAATCTGAAACAACCACAACCAGCCTGATTTACAGATTCAGCTGTGTTAATCCTCTAACAAGCAAACCTGGGGCCAGTGCAAACCTCAGCCTGATGTTAGTAACAGACCTCCAATGTTTCCCTGTCACCACTTAACTAGTTGTCTTCAGTCTTGAGGTGGGAAAATCTGAGCTTACCTGATAGCTGAATTTACCTAAGATTGTTTGTTCAAGCAGGAATAAACATGCTGATGGCAGCTCTCAGCCCCCCCTGAGCTGTGACAGCCTCCCCACACCCACAGCCAGGTTCCACCCAGAGGATTCAGCCCTTGGCTGTGCTCCAATTCTCCCACCCCAGGCTCACAACCACTAAGAATGCTTAAAACATTGCTAATTTTATTTTTCTCACCAAGTCCCAAGGCTGTCCTGGCTTGCAACTTCACTTCATTTTCTCCTCACTCTCCTGCAGGTGCATCAGCTGAATGATAGTTCAACAGAGCAAAGGAAGAAGGAAGTGATCAGAGCTGGTACCTGCACAGCAGCAGAGATATTTCACCCTTATGCTGCACATTGCAATGTTAATGATTTCAAAGAAAACCATTTGCAAAGCTAAAAGCTTAATGTAGGAACAAAAATCAATACTGTGCTCACTGAAGTCCCCTGGTACTGGAGACTCTAAAGCATCATTCAGGTAGACAGCACTGGGCATTCCCTCCTTAACAACTGCCTGCAGACCATTAGAGACAGGACACTGCTTTAATTTATTCTCTTTGTCATTCTAATATAGATCTTCCCTTTTTAAATGATGTTTGTACTTTATACTGCAATCTGGGTTCAGAAATAGAACAAGTTCTAAAAGCTGGGATCAATACATCCCACATTTCTTTTCAGGAGGGAGGCAGAGAGCACAGAAAAGAAGAGAGGGCCAAACACCCTGCTGGCAGAAATAGTGAATTCCTTGATGCTGCTGTTTAAAATATGAGTCAAAGTATGGACTCCAACTTAGCTAACTGAATGGAAAAAAAAAAAAGAGAATTAAAAAAAAAAGCCAAAATCACCAAACCAAAACCAATAAAAAACACAAACAAAAAAATTATTAATCCTTCTTTTTGCCCAGAACAGCTCTCTGCAAGTAAATCCAAGCCTTTTCCAAATGTTAATAATTTATAATGCATCACTACTAATAACACTGGCAAACAGTAGTGTTGGGATGCAGAAACTGAGCAGGAAGTCTGACCCACCCAAGACAACAAGCCAAAGAGATGAGCCAGCTCACCTGGCTGCTGCCCATGCTGCTTCTGGCACAGAAGAATCTCTTCTCCTTTCCCAATATTCCATGCTATTCAGGCACCCGAGAATTTTAAGTAATTTATCTGGAACTATCTACAAGTGAAACAGTAAACATAAAGGCTCCTTTTGCTTGCACGGGTAAATGCTGTTTTAAGGTATAAAACATTAAGATTCTGTGAATCCACAGAAATTATGATCCCTGAATCCAGAAAACTTCAAATGCTGTGAGTCTGGTCTGTCTCTTTTTAAGAAAGGATTATTCCCAAGGTTTTCTTGTTTGTTTTTGTACACTAGACTCTTGCCCTCTCAGCAGAGGTGGAGCATAAGAAGGCATTTCCCTGTGTTGGCCACAGTGGGCTTGAAAATCTTCCTAAAGGAAGCAAGATTAATAAACAACAGCAATCAGTCCAACAAGCCTCCTCCTTGGCTCCCAATAAACAAGGAGCAGAAGGAAGTAGATTGAAAAAAACCACGCCCCGCCCGAAAAATAGTGAAGATTTTGAAAATGTGGCCTGTTAATATTTAATTTTGCTCTGTACATCAATGAAATTTCTAAGAATTTACATGTTGTGGGGTAATTCAGAATGAAAACTGATCCATGCGTGCAAGTCTCATGCAGCTGTAACAGTTAAATGAGATCTAGCTCTAGGCAGTTTATGGACACTGAAATGATGATCAGGTATGGAAGATGATCTCCAGAAGTTGAAGGGTTAGTACAAAACTAGTGCCTCTCTCCAAAAGAGACAGGTTAGTACACAGTGTTTTGATGCACACAGGTTACCCTGGGTGCTCTGTCCCTGTAATCCAAAATCATTCATGCATCCTTAGAGGAGAGTGTGCAACAGGCACAGAAACTTACTGAAGTTTGTTTTTTTCTGATCTAATTGATATAGGTTTCTCAATCTGACATTGCCCTAAGGGTCAGAGATACTCTCTACTTTTATTACATACAGATGCCAGATCCATATAGCTCTGTTCCACAAGAAAGAATTCCCCAATGATTCCAATTGTTTTAAATAAAAAACCCAAGCAAATGAAAAACAAACCCTCTCCTACCACCTACTCAACAAGCACATGCAACCCTACCCAAACACTGCTGCTTTGCAGTAACACTTGCTCAACACCAAACAAAAGCACCTATAAGTCACCAAGTCAGTTGGTAAAATCAGACCTAATATGTCAAAATATTTCAGTTTCACCCAAACACTCTTGGTTAGTTAGTGCTAAATATTCATTCCATCTCTTAATCCTTCTGCTAGGCAAGCCAGATTTCCTGCTAGCAAACGAAGTCAAGCAGCATGTCTAAGATCACAGAGGAATGTTGCCTGGACCAAAATAATAACAAACATCTTATCCCTCAGTCTGCCTCCTCCAAAGAACAAGGGTCCACTCCTTCCACTTCAGTTCATTTCACCTTGGCTTTTATCCACTGCTTATTCATCTTATTTCCTCTCTCCTAGAATCCAAATAAATCTGCATGGTGCTAACTGAGCTCCTACAAAACAAAGGGTGGAAGAAAGGCATCTCAACCCCCTAATTCACTGAACAGCCCAGGAGAACGAGCTGCCACGAGTCCCCTGGAGCCATGCACAGACCTCGAGGTGACTTCTTGGGGGAAGCACCCACCATTTCCTCAAGGAACCCACTGCACTCACTGTTCCTGCTGGAGCCCTCAGTTCTGGCTTGCTGCACTGTCTCCTGGGTTTGACCCAGTCCCTGAATCCTTCCACCCATTCTTGGGAGCTGAGGTTCACCAGGAAGCACCAGGACTCGTTCAAAAATCAATGGCTGAAGAGTGCCCAGAAAGCTCTATGAGTACAAGTGCTTTTGTTTCCACCGGAGAAAAGTCTACATTTAGGGCTGCATTTAGGGAAAGGGCAAAGAAACATCTGTGTGCTCACAGCAGCAGCAGCACAGGCACAAGCTGCAGCTGCAAAGCCCCTCCAGCTTGGCTGGTGCTCTCTGCTAACTGCTGGCATAAATGTAGTAACAGGGTTGCACATATGGCAGGCTGTTTAATTTTAGAAATCAAAACTATAGAGTGATTAAGTTAGTCATCCTTCCTCAATTTGGGACCAATACAACACTACCAGAGGCAGTGGTCATAACCACTGTGGTTTGCCAGAGAGAAGGAGAGTGCACGTGCTCCTGCGGCAGCAGGGAACGCCAGAAACCCCGTCCTGCTCTGCCCAGCCTGGCTTCTCAAAGCAGGATCAGACAAAAGGAAAAACTCCAACTTCAACCAGCCTTCAGATGAAAACTGAGAGCCTGCAGATTTGCACACATGAACATGCACAGCCTGCAACATGTTCTGGGTGGGGTGTGGCAGAACCGCTGACCTGAACACGGTGCTTTTAAAAAGTGAGGTGAAAATCACACTGTGCCAATTGGCTTCTGGAAGGGACATCCATTCAAATCCCAGTCAGGGATTTGGAATTTCCCAAAGGAAACTAATGAAGGGGGAAATGGGAGCCCAGTTCAGCCAGCATGGCTGTCTGGGTGCAAACATGCAGAAGTAAGAGAAAGCTGTGTGCTGGGACGCTGCACTGCCCCTTGTCACCACCACTGAGCCCTACCGTGCCCAGCAGCCCAGCCTGCCAAAATGAACCCACCCATGGCCAGGATGATGCACCCCAAAACCAGCTGCTCCCTCTGCAGAGCTGTGGCTTATCCTCAGCTGCAGCATCGGTGGCAGCAGGAGGATGCAGCCCTGCAAAGCCAGCCAGTATCTTTCCCTTCCAGTGAAAACCAACGAATGGAGAAAGCAAACAAGCCATGGAGGGATTTTCTGTTTCTCTAGACAAACACTCTGAGAGCAGTTCAAAAGAGGCTAATTAAATTCCAAAATCCCTGTGCAAATACATTAATAATGATTTTGAAATTAGCAGCTAACCAAGGAAGTTTTCAAGGTGGGAAGTGTTTGATACAGAAAGAGCTGCCCAGCCTCCATTAGAGACAATCTCTCTGGCTAGCACACGGGGAGTGGGCACAGCAAATGCTGCTGGGTCCAGGAACAGCAGTGTCCCCAGGCTGCAGGGGGACAGAGAAGCCAATCCCCTTTCATTCCAAATCACCAGGAAGCCAAGCAAACACTAAATGACATGGCCATGAGTCTGAACTGTTGCTGCACAGCCTCACCAATGAGCTCCTCTTACCCATTTCCAGGATGAAGGAAAAGCAAAAGACCTTTTTTTCTCTCTTGCTGTCATTACAGGAAATTTCCAAATACCAGATAAATCTTTTTTATCTTCCCACTCAATCCTAGGCAAATCATGCACCCTGTGCATGAGATGATGAAAAATGGATAACTTGTTATAATTGCTCATACAGCAGTGGAAAAATCCGATATTGTTGCATGGTCTGCACTCCCACGGTTCATGGAACCTCTCAATGTTAAATGCCATCATTCTCACAAGCAGGAAGGACAACAGTACAGTTTTTCATTTAATGATGGCAAACCAAGAAAAGAAGTGATGTGAAAAAAACACAGAAGGGAAGTAATGTGCCCTTGTAATATCCATGACATAGCAAGGACTTAAACCCACTGGCTGGGACCCTGAGCACCAGGTCACCCCATCTTAGTCAAATCTCCAACCATAGTCACAGGATTCTCTCTCCTATTCTTCTCCTTTTATTCTCTACATCTCATTTCCCAGCAAAATACAATGTTGTTTCTTTCAGGTAAGATCTCATGAGATGCTGATTCATATGCTTGTTAAAACCCAGATCCATTATACCTCTTTTTGCTTTCATTCACTAATTTTATTGTCCTATAAAGTAGAAGATTTTCTGGTGAGATACATTTACTGTGCCGCCACTACTGCTAAAGGCAAAGAGCTGCCATCATCTTCCGGAAACAGGTTTGCTTATTTCATAAATCCTGCTCTCAGGATTTTGCTAAATACAGAAATTACGCATAGGATAATAAATTCCAGGATCATTTTTCCTTTGCATTTGACAAATAGAACTGCAGTTGTTTCCCCAGCCCTGAAGTACCTCTTTAAAAGAGCAGTCAGCAGTCTGATAACTTTAGATAAACCATTTAATTTCCAGAAGGAGCCTTGTTTGTATACACATAGTCTACTGGGTGTTCTCCTTTCTCCCTGACTGCTCCCTGTTGGGAAGCAGAAGCTTTGGTTGAGTAACTGGCAGTCTCAGCTTTCTGCATCACAAAGCTGTCTCATTCAAAATTTAAAAATCACTTTAGTGAGCCATAAGACACTGTGTTATTTACCTCAGCAGCAATCGAAGTACTCTGTTCTACAGTTTCACAGCCTAGGAGAAGAGGCTTGACAATTTTTTTTTTCTTCTTTATTTGTGTGAAACTAGGAGGGAAAGTAGGAAGTAAAGACAGAATAAAAAATGATCAAGAATTGTGAGGGATTGGTTTAGGAGGGAAAACAATGGAAGAGTGGGAAAGCTACGCAGCTTTGATTCCTATTTAAATGCCCCAAGAAAGGAGAAAACTTAGAGGTAAATCCAGTTGGTAGAACTAGAAGAAAAGGAAGAAAGTTAACTGCCAAATTCAACTAGATCACCAGAAAAAGCCTCCAAGCAGTTTGATTCATTATGCCATGGTTAATCCTCCTTAGGGAGATATTTCACATTTAAAAGCAGCTCAGATAAGAGAAACCAGAAGTGTGCTTGCCATACATGAACACACATCAGCTCTCTTTAGCTAAAACTTACACATTGATAACAGCAAAAGCAGGACAGGGTAGCTCAGTGCAAACTGGTCATCAACATCTCCACAACTTCAGACAGAAGCAGCTCTTCCAATATAAACATTTCTATGAGATCTCTAACAAAATGCATGGAAGAGTCAAGATGGTAGAAGACCTCCAGGATGTTAAAATTTATTTCCCTGTGACCATCTAATTCTCTTTCAAGCTTGCCCTTGAGCTGAGGCAGCTGAGCACAAGGAGCTCTGCCCAAGGTGCTCAGGACAGTCATTCCCACTGACACCACTTGTGCCCCCTCTTGAAATTTCACGAGTGAATCAACCTTTTACACAACTGCTGCAGCACACGCCTGTCCTGCTAATGTGGAGCTGCTGTTCATCCAAGCAGGAGAGCCAGTCACCTGGAGAAGGGCTTGCACCCTTTAGGTTTGCACTGGGGCCCTTTGCAGGGCACACAGAGGTCCTCTATAGGGAGTAGCTCACTGCCAGTGAGGGAAAGTGGGCAGCAGAATTTCTGTGTGGTAATCTCTTATAATGGCAAAAGCATGTTTTGCCCATGCTAATGCTTCTTTTTTGAAAATCTCTAGGAACTGCCAGTGTTAAAGTGCATAATAAAAGCCCCATAAAACCTCCTGTCTGGAATCTGAGGACTATTAATCAAGAACATCAGTGCTTTTGCATAAAAACATTGTTAGATTTTGTTGGCTGTACTTTCTCATGCATCCTTGGGTAAGGATTTCCCCCCACTGTTCTCACAGCAGTTATCAGTACTGAACCCCTGAGAAGGTATGGTCACACAGTGCAGATCCTCACTGCAGAGATTTTACAGTCTTTTCCAAATCAATGACTGCAGACACACCAGGTTAATCCTGATCAGTAACAAACACCTTTGCTGTGATTATATTGGTAATAACCACTTCAAGCTTCTTATGTCAGGTGGACCTCATTTCATTCTCACAGCTATGCCTGGTATTTTAGCCACTTCTCCACCCTTTTTTTCACTTATCCATTATTCCACATACTGCTCTAATTGAGGAAAAGAAAAATGGAAAGAGCTAGGAGTGATTATCAGAATAGAAGACTATCACTACTTCTCCCCACAGCCGAGGATTGCATTCCTGTTGGCTCTCCCTTTCCCTAGCTGAGCTTGGGAGTGTAAGTCATCCTTAAAATCTTCCTTGTTAGAACAGGTCCATCACATTGTCTGGGATATAATAGAGTGAAAAAAATAAATCACAAACCAGCAAGGCTGAGTTGCTGGGAGAATCACGCTATGCAAACATTTCAGTGCCTGCACTACACAGGTATTTATACACCTTGTGGGCTGCTCCCAGAGGCAACAACCCCAGGCTAACTACACAAGGATGATCTAGGAGTGTGGTGAGTGTGCAAGCACTCAGCTAGAGCCTGGGATAGCAGTGGAAAGAGCTGGCACATGCAGAGCATCAGTTATTTGGGAGCAGAGACAGCTCCTTGGCTGTGCTAAAGGCTGCCATACCATTTGCAGGGTAGCTTCCATCATATGCAATACAGCACTGTTAAATCCCAAGAAACACTCCACTTGTCTGCAACACACTGTAATGTGAAAGAACACAGAGGTTACTTGCAACAGACACTGAGCACAAAGAAGCATCTGCTTTAACCAGCTGTCCTTTTTGTCAGAAGAGCTCTGATGTCAGAGCTGAGGTGCCTGAGGGTCAGCAGCATGGGTCAGTGGGCCAGAGCAGGGCATCCTGGCTCCTGCTCTCTGCTTGGAAGGCTGCTTTGTCTCACAGTCAAAAGCAGGTGAACCAAGATCAAGATTTTTTTCCTTTTTCAACACTGACTCTGTAACCTTGAACAAGATCCTACACCACACCTTAGCCACGTGGAAATGGTACAATTTATCCATTTCCCTGTGAAGTAACATGAGGTACTTTCAGGTCACTGGCTCAAGGGTGCCAGGCAAGAGCAGAACCTGGCTGTTTAAATACATCCTGGGCTAATTCCACACAATGTTAGAGCCTGGGTCAATGTATGTGAATTTTTTCCAGCACTCCATGAGTTCTTCTGTATAGCAAAGTTAAAGCAAGCAAGAGAGAGAGAGAGGTTCCCATTTGATTGGCTGTGACTAGCTGCAATTAAAAACTATAATTTATTACCCTGGATTATGAGTATAATTTCAATGCAGAGAATTAAGGTTTTCTTCTGAGATGGAAATAAAGATTAATTTTTAATTTCCTTTCTCACTGCACATTTAAGAGCAATGGACTCCATAGAAAACTACAGGTCAAAGTAGTTTTATGGAGGAATGACAATGTTCCATTGCCGAATAATTTAATGCTCTTGCTGCCTTTTTAATATTTGACTGCAGCTCCCTCATGCGAAACAGCGGCAGCAGATGCTGTACACGTTTGCTGCAGCACTCAGGTCAAAGTGACTTTGAAACAACAAAGTTTCACTGCTCAGGATGTGGACAGCTTTTGGAGTTCCCTGATGCAGCTGCCTTCCACAAGAAGGGCACAGGCAGGCAGCTGGTCTGGGGATGAGGAGAGCAAATGTGGAATTAAAGGTGAGGAAAGAGGAGGACAGTGAAGCCTTAATGGACTATGTACACAGCAGGTGCATCCCAGCTCAGACATGGACAGATAAAGCAAGAGAAGTATTTCCCCCCTGGAAATGCTGCTGTAGGACAGCAGGACTCTGTGGGTTTGCCTGCACACAGACTTGGTTATTCCAGTCTGCACAGCACATCAGCAGAACACAGGGGAAAACTGGGAACCGTGAGAGCATGAATTCACTTGGTCATGGACCATGACTAGGTCACTGCTTTCCAAAACTGCTCCCAGCCCCTGGAGAAAACAGCCTGGGAAAAGCTGGGAAATCCACAAAATCACACAGTGCTGCTGGGTGACCTGTAAAGGAAAATCCAATGCAAAACAAGAAAAGAGAGGGGGGCTGTGTTCATCCATCCCTCCAGGAACAAGCACCTCTCAGGACAGGATTTGCTGTTGCTGCTCACAGCAGGCTGATATCAGCATATGCCATAGGCCTAATATTTCACTTTGGGCAACTGGCAGTGAACAAAAGCATCACTGAAATTCAGGAGCACTTTAAATCCTTGCTCTGGTAGTATAAATTAACAAAAAACAAAAACAGAAAACCAAACACAAACAAACAAACAAACCCAAAAACCCCACCCAAACTAAACAATAAAACCCTACCATACTAATTGCTTGGATCTCAGTTAATTGAATAATCCTGTGCTCACAGAACTGCATCCTCAATTTTAAAAATTTATTGGCATCTTATACCTGGCATCTTGGGTTATAAATGCAGTTAGATGCATAAGTGATGATGTTGAGCACTGTGCAGGGTCACCAGGAGGAACATCCCCCATGGACACGGTGGTGCCAGTGCTTTCAGTGTGGACCAGATCCTCTGAGTGCCAAAGATCCCCAGCTCTCTTGGTGGCCTTCAGATGAAATCTGCTTAAGGAGGGGAAGACTTTTTGTGAAAATCTTTTCCCTATGTGAAATCTGTTCGCATAGAGATCTTAGGGGAGATTTGGACAGAACAATGAAACAAGTTCTCAAAGTTTTGGCAACCCCTCTCCGTCCAGGACCTCCAGGAAGCATGTAAAGTGGATTCATTTTCAGTGCAGACAACAGCAGAGCTAGGAGCCCAGTTTAGGACAAGTCAACACCTGTCTGCTACTCACATCTCAGCTTATAAACTGATCCTGTGTAAAATGGCAGTTTCATGAGGTGTGTCCTCAAAAGAAAGGATAAAAAAATCAAATGGTACTGTCATTCACCCAGAAGTCTCTACATAAACTATTTCTTAATCTTTTCATGTTAAGTCTCAAAACAGAAGATCTAACACCCACAGACACAGCTTCCCATAACCCTCACTGCCCAGGCAGCAGGACTGCTCTGAGTCTGCTGCTCCTGCAGGGACAGCTCCAGCCATTTGATGAACTTCTGCTCATCAGTCCAGGGAAAGACTCCTCTGAGCTCTCAGGAAAAATCAAGATGAGCAGTTATTTGGAAGCACTCTAGAGAAAGCATAGAAGCTGAAAAAAATAAGCTAACTGAATGGGGAGCTCTTCTTCCTTCTAGTTAGGACTGCTTCCCAAACAAACCTCTTGCTTTGTGTGAGAGTTTGGAAAATAACTTCAGCCAACTGCAGGGACTGGAGCTGCCCCAGGACTTCTTGCAGCAAGGATGCTGAGTAACACCTTGACTGATTTCTGCCTTGGGCATCTATCACATCCTGACACTTTACAGAATTCCCTGCAGATTTCCAGTTGTCTATGTTATTTTCTTGCACTGTCTGTCCTAAACAATTGTGTCTAGACATTGCTCTCTTGAATCAATCATGTTTCTATTCTTTCAGTGGCAACTGAAGCACTCACTAACTACGACAAGTTTTCTTCTGATGGCTGATGACTCTCAAATCCTGCAAAGAGGATACATAGAGTCTGGATGTGACCAGCTTTATTCAGCCAAAAGCACATAGAATCTTGGTGAGTTTTTCAGAAGTGCTTCCCCCTCCACTGCAGGGATGCTTATGGCCACCTATGCCAAGCACCCCAGATATTGGACTATTTGGGACTCCAGTTTTGGAGCTCTGGGGAAGCAAAGGAGAGACAGAACCAACAGATAGAATGGAGCATCTTGCTCACGAGCATTCATCATCAGCCCTGTCTCCAGCAGCCCACTCTGGTATAACCATTGCCTGCGTGCAAAGACTGGTGTGTCTCCGGAAATGGAGTTCAGATGTTTGTCTTATCTGAACAAATTCAGTGACTGAACATGCTGCACAAAGAGAGTGAGTAACCCTGACAAAGCAACTGCCACCTCCTTATCACGGTCTCCAAAAGGACTGAAAAGAATCAAGCATCAAAGCCTTATCTCTCGAGAGATGTTCAGTGCCCATGCCTGGCTTACCAATCAGCCCAACTCCCTTTTTCACCAGGGTTCTTTTGCCCTGTTTTTGGTCACACAGGGCAGCCTTGCCACATCCTGAGTGTGGAGGAGTCGTGAGGGGAAGCGGGCTGTGGAGGATGGGCCCCTTTGCCCATGCTGTTTTCTTGTATTTCTGGACAATGGGATGTCTGACACATTTACCATTGTGGTAGCCATACCCAACGGCCACCCTGGTAGCACAGAAGGTTTGTGTGATGACACAGAAACAGAAGCTGAGGACAGGTTTTCTTGAAGCCACATGAATCTGGGGTCCTTCTGACATCCTACCCATGCTCCCAGAGCTCAGTTTGGGGTCCTGCTGCCAGCTATCTGAAGGAGAAGTGCTCACCCTGAGATGGGAGAGGGCTCCTGGTTGTGGCTTACTCCCAGCTCTGTATGAGCCTTTTGGGTTATGGTGTTACTCAGTAAAAACAGAGCCATCACAAGGGTCACTCCATGATAGTGGGACATGTCTGCCACCTGGCATTTCTATATTTTTGATGCCTGGATCTAATGGCTCAACTCCTTAGGTCAGAACCTGCCTGCAAGAAACAGACTGGGGTTGGTCCCACACCAGCCCCTTGGGTAATACTGTTACGATGGTCATAACCTTCAACTGATCTCCTACATTCACAATGTTCAAGATGGTAGAAATTGAAATGCAGAAAATATCAGCTGTAGAGGAGGAGGATTCTGATTTTCACTCACATCCAGATCTCAACCAAATTGTGCTAAACCACGTCAGAACAGCCTACATCTTCACTTAAAATTTTATTTGATCTCCTTTCACTGCCTCATCCCAAGTTCTCAAATTTCTACAAGCAAATGTGTTGATTTGTTTAGACCTAATATACACTCTTGAGACCACTTAGAGTTTTGATATTTCTTAAACATGATCATTTTTCTTCTTGTCTCTTCATTCTGAATGCAGTAAAGGTATAAAACTAACATCATGCTTTACCCTTAAGATCACCAGCATCTCTCTCTTCAAAAATTCAGGGTGTAAGGCAGGCATGAGAAGGATGGTGAAAACACCACAGAGAGAGATACAGCAATATTATCACTAATTTACAGGGCTATTCTTATTTGTCATTTGCCCCCATAGGGGGCACAGCAGTGTTTGAGGGCTGGGCAGAGCTGTAAGAGCTGCAGCCTGGCCCAGTTTTGTTCCTTCGTTCTTGCACGCAGCCCTGAGCAGGTCACCTTACCCCTCTTGCTCTGCCTCCCTCTGCCCAGCTGTCTGCCCTGGCTGGGACTGTCACAAACTACTTGTAGCAAGGTGTATCTCCTCAGGCATATTCTGTACCTTGTTCAGTGGAGCCCTACTCTGACCTAAGGTCTCTAAGCACTTCTCTGAGACATATATTCAATAATAGCATGAAACGGATGCTAACCGGTTGTGCAAATACCTCCACTCATTTCCATATTTAAAAACCTTTCCTCCAGAAAACCCACATGATCAACACAGATGTTTGCCTGTAATCATGCAAGACTGAATTCATAACAGATGATGTTTATGGAGAAGTCTCATTGAAGGAGCTTTGCACAGCTAAAGTTCTTTTATCAGGCACTCCCCAAGCAGCCCCCTCTCATGCTGTGCTCAGCTGAACAGATACAACAGGGGTTGGAGGGGAATTTTCAGCTGGCAGATAATAACCAACACTTGAACCCTTTTTTTCCAAATCTGCAGATTTCAGAGGTTTGGCACACTGGTCATCATGAGCTCAGCTCAGCTCATACAGGACACAGTGGAGCTCTGCAAGAGTTGCTCAAACCTCTCCAGCAGCTGTACCAGATCCTGAACTATAATAAAAACTTCTCAGCTATTTCTCATTAGGCTTCTCCAGGAGGATATGGACCAGGCAAGACAGTGCTCCTCTCCATCTCCAAACCCATTAGGGCTGCCCATTTCAATCACAGTCTGCCACTTCTCACTTTTGCCAGAAACAGAGTCACTTAAGGAATGAGTCCAGGCCCATGGGACACCCATGTTCCTTGGAAAACAACAAGAGAAAAACTTCATCACAGCTCAGACCTACCAAACAGAGCTCTGAAGAAAAATATATCTTGTTTTCAAATATTTTCCTCTAACAGGCATTGGATGAAGAAAGGAAAAAACCCAACAAAAACCCCAAGCCCTGATGAGAAAGATAAATTCTCAAAAACAGTGACAGACGCACAGAGCAGATACCAGAGGAAAAATGCCACCAAGATCCGATTAGCCCAGTGAATCAGCACTGTGGACAGTATCTCTAAAACAAGCTACTCTTCCCTTTTCCCCTCCCACACTCTCCTTCCCATCATTGCAAAGTCCTCCCAGCCCACAGCTCACAGCCTGCTGGGGTCTGGCTCACACAAGCCCCTCTGTTGAGGCCAATGGAGTCTGGTCCAGGCACTGAGCCCTTGGCTTGGGATAGCTTCCCTCTCCACACAGCTGCTGGTGCCTGCTTCCATCTTACTTTTAGACTGCATTTGGGACAATTTCTGAACTCTTGTAATTGGAAGGGATTGGGTTGGCACATAGGAAAAATATTTTTATGTGAAAGATGAAAAAGGTCTTCTTTTTATCAAAGGAAGACACACAGTTGAGACAGGTGATGTTCTGATACATTTTCACCCAGGGTGCACCACCTATACCAACACAGGTTTCCTCCAGGGACTCTTGGAAGTGTCTTAACAAGAAGGAAATAAACTTTCTAGAAGGTTTGTTGACTTCATGACCTTAGGGTCTGGAGGCTTGAGTGAAGAAGTGTCCTATTCCCTACTCCAGTGATCTGGCCCTGTGCACTGGTCAGTGATGGCAGCTGAAGACACCACCAAGGTGTCTCTAAGCCATCTAGACTGCCATGGGCTGTGGCTGTTGGCTGGATGAGGAACCTGCACCAGGCTCTGTGAAGCCATAAGTACACAGGCAGATTAGCTCAGAAAAGTTATGTGATTCAGCCAAAGTCAAGGCAGATCTGCCTCAAGTGCTTTCCATCAGCTGAAGCAAGAGAGGACAGCAGCATCCAAGTCCAGCAGCACTGGACAGGCTGTGCCTGCTCTCAGCCTTTCCCTGGGAAAGGGAGAAACTACAAAGGGTGTGAAGGGGACTGAGAGAATACTGTTCTTCCACAGCACTGAGATTCTTCTTTTCCTAGAGGGAACAAATAACAGCCACAGTGAGCCATAGTAGTGACTGGAGCAGAAGCTGTGAGAGGAAAAATTATCTCCAGAATAACCAATTGTGATTAAAGAGCGAAGAAACAGGAAGAGGAGTGGCAGGAGGATCCTGTCCTGAGCTGACAGAGGAATTCAGTCAGGTTTTAGCTATTTACAATCCCCCTGCTAATTAACTAGCAGACCTTTCAGTGACTTTTCCCAGCAGTAGACAGTTCCCATACTGTAAGCTGCGTCACATCGCTCCCGTGCCGGCCAGATCAAGTCATAGTTTCCAGACCAAAGGGGTGCCATTTTGGTCTCTCCAAACTCAAGAGACAAACCCAGGAACAAAGCCTGCAGCAGAAAAACACTGCAGCCTTGCCAAACCACTGGCAGCAGCTCTACCAGGCAAACATAAAGCTGGCCTCTCTCTGCTGAACTGCAAGGGGCCACAGAGCGAGCCCAGGGCCACTGGGCACAGCAGCTCTCCCAGGCCTCCCTCTGCTCTGTTCTGGGGCCAGGATCAGCAACAGCTCTATGGAAATAAGCCCTAATGGTTGCTCTGGGTCCAGCAGGAGGAGCTGGCTAAATGCACAGTTTTGTCTTAATGTAGGGCCTAAATAAACAGTCAAATAAGACCTCAATTTAAAAACTCCTATAGTTTAAAGGATTCCCTCAATTCTCAGTATTTCTTTTATTCCCATGGCAACTGATATGAGTCTGATCTGCAGCCCAAATATTTTCTCCTGCCTCCTTTTCTAGCGTAACTGGAAACATACACAAATTTAATGCTGGCTTGCACAGTTTTTGCAAATACCATAACACATTTATTCTAAGTAATTGGTGGAAGCACATTGCATTCTTTAAAAATACACATCATCTGCACTGATGTACAAGCAGAACGTGTACGTAACTGAGAGACCCAGAACTACTCAAAGGCTTCCTATCCATAATCTGAAGGCTGCAGAGCAGGGACTCAGTTAACTCTTACTTCAGGCCATGACAGAGCCCCTTTGGGCAGGCAGGGGTGCACAGCCCAGCCCCTTGGTTGCCCATACCAACCCAGCTGTAGTCCTGTTACTTCTGCACACTGACTGCAGAGCCAGCAGAGTTCAGCCAAATGTCATCAACCCCAGGTTTCCTAATAATCATCCTCCTTTCAGGCCCTGCTTCTACTGCAGTGTCATCTGGCACTTAATGCCATGGTCTGGTTGACAAGGTGGTGATTGGCCAAAGGCTGGACTCAAAGATATTTGAGGTTGTTTCCAACTTAAACGATTCAGTGATTTGGCAGGAACAGCAGTTTCTGATTCCTCTGGCTAATGAAGGCCAAGTTCAACTACAATTCACTTGCCATGCAGGAGCTGGAATCAAATGGAAAGACCCTCACTTTAATCATGTGGTTTAAACAGAGATGTAGAAAACCACCATCTCAGTCTTAGTCATCCCTTTAGATTTTGTCATCTGCTGGCCAAACTGCCATGCTGAATCCTCTTAAATTCCTACCCCATGCTAATAAGGAGCTTACAGGACTAGCTTTTTATTTGGCACACCTACCAATTTGTTTGGCAGCGTTTGGATTATTTTTCAAAGGGTCCATGCTCCTGTCACCGAAATATACATTTCCTGAGACCCTTTAAAAGCTTTGTAAAATATCTTGCTCAGCACCTCCACCCCTTCCACGAGTTCCACATCCCTTAAATAACAATGAAGCAGCTTGTTCCCAAGCTGGGAGCAGGCTCTTCCAAGGACTAGGAGGGAAGTAGTAAGGACTTTGCAAAATTGTCAGATATGTGCACCTGCTTATAAGTGGATATTTTGTCCCATATTTTTGTAGAAGAAAAAGAAACCAGAGGTTTTACCTGACAGCTTCTTACAATCCGGCCAGTGTAAGGTATAATACAGTCTTTTTTTCCCTTGCTTCTCAGATCTCAGGAGCGTGTGCCAAAAGACTGTCAACTTGTTAAAAGTACATTAATGCAAATTCCAGAGCTTTCAGTTATGTTTATGCTAATAGAAAGCCTCCCCCTCTGTGACAGGCCCAAGTGAAGAGTCAGTAACAGGAAAATTAATTCCAGCTGTTGAAATTGATTTAAAACTAGCTTATTCATAATAATAATAATAAGGGGGAAGAAAAAGAATTCCTGAAATAAAAATAAAAAAGGGAAATACAGAAAGCACAAAATCATGTTTACTGCATGAAAGCAGAAAGGGTTCTCCTGTTGGGAAGAAATCTTCCAAATTTAATCAAGCCTGGTTAGAAGAAAGCTCTAGCTTGTTATCGGGTTGTAAGTGTAGATTAACATGAAAAGAATTAGCTATGTGCACAGCCTGATTTTGCAAAGGAAACACAAGGGTTTTGTGCATGTATTTTGTTTTATATTCCTTCTGTCTAATCCACAGGCAAGGAGACCAAATCCAGGCTGCAACAGGACAGGTAATATTTTAGATGATAATGGTTGCACACTGAGAACTCCAGAGCTCTGGGAGGGGAGATTAGCTCCCCAGGACTGCTGCATTTATTCAGTGCCTTTCCATACATTTCTGCTGACTTGAGTTCTGAGTGATTTCCATGTTTAGACAACCCCAGTCTTGGGATCACATACCCCAACTTTGCTGGGGTTTCAGAGTTCAAACCAAGATCTGGTGGTGAAACTGCTGGCTGACCTGCCATTTCTAAAATGCTCTCAAATGTCCATATCCTTGATCTAAGTATCCACACCATTTTTATCTGAATTTTTCTTTTAAATTTCCCGTCAGTGATCCTCCTTAGTCCTTGACTGTGTGTATGTGTACCCTGAACAGCTGAAAGAACATAACACCTTGCAAAATTCAGTTTTGATGTCAAAGGGGAGGCAGTCTTTAAAAATTTGTTCAGAAATAGACTTTTACTCATTCAACACCTACAACTGGAACCAGATTTGAAAATCCAAGGAATTCTCATTTAGCCAAGAGAAGAGAGTTTCCAAAGCACTGGTCTCAGACTACTACAATCCTCCCTGAGTATAGGATCTGCCCTTTCCTAAGGAGCACTTCTGAAAGACCTGAGGACTTATTTAGGGTCCTGCATGCATGCTAAGCCATATCTTTTGCCACAGGGACATAATCTGGTTAGGTCCATATTTCTTGCTGCTTTTTAAGGGGCTGATCCAGAGTTCACTGAAATCAATGCAAACCTCTCTATTGGCTCAGCAGTTTTCACATCCAGCTTTAAGGGACAGTCCTGCACATCATTATTGAAAGGGCCTATAAACTCCACAGACTCTGTCCTCACTGCCCTCCTCTCTTAATTCCATATCCACACCTTGTATCTATTTGCATTTGGCTCCATTTTAAATGCCACACATTTTTCACAGGGATGGATGAAGCGGCAAAGACGAAGAGATGCCATGACTTACATGGATCCTGACCAACTTATGGCACTGAGACATTTCCATGCGTGAGGAGATGTGAGGATGAAGTGTTGGACCACTTTCAGCAAGAATGTTTAGAGAAGCCAAGTCAAACCCATAGTTATGCAGGAAGTTAACAAAGGATGCCAGCCCTAACCCTATAAGGAAAGAAATGGGCTGATGGGTTTGCAGGAGGTTGCTTCATTTCAAGGGGAAGAGGGAAGGAAGTTTCTCTAGAAATTCTCCTAGAATTTCAGAAATTTGCCTCTTTATTGTCAACTACAGAGAATTAAGACAAACCTTAGAGCATGCCACAGCTCAGTGAAACAATGAAACAGGCAGAATAATTGCTGAAAAGGAGACACCTTTGGTTCAGAGACTGACAGTGCCCCTGACTCATGCCACCAGAGGAAGGAACAAACAACAATAAAGAGAGCAGGGGTGATTTCTCAGAGTGTACCCCATGACTTCTGCTGGCTCATGCCAGGAAAGGAGGACACTGCACATTTTCAACTGAAGTGTGGGCAGCTAGAACCATCATTTGAACTTAAATTCAATACTTTATTTACCAAATGCATTTAATCATGTGGGGAAACAAAGCATTGCAGTTTAAATGAAAACCTGATTAATAAAGGAGAAGGAGGGGATATCATACTTGACTGGACTGAAAAATGAGGGAAGTGTGCGGAAGCAGGAAGGATTTTCTCTAAGGGCTGGTATTTCCTTCCATGGCACTCACTTGTTCCTTGCTCACACCATTTTGCAGCCACTTGCACACCAGGCTTAACATGCTCAGGCCATTTGTAAGCAAACCACCAGGTTTCTTGCTTCTCTGTTCTAATGCAAGTCAGGCTTCTACCTGCCTTCAGTTCCTTTGGCCCAAAACCAGCAATGCAAACCCAGGAATTCAAATACCATCAGACTGGGGAGGGGATGGTGGTGGTGTTTTTAATAACAATCAGCTTTGGGTTGTTTGTCTCTGCCTTCTGGATCCTGAGTCTTTCAAGCATAACCAAATCACACTTTCAAATTACAAGGGGAGGTGCGTGGGGGGGTGGAGTTCACACAAACATAAGGACTAGAAACATGCCTTTGAAGTGAAGTTAAAATTCTCAAGCAGTTATTTTATTCCCAAAGACCAGACACTAAACAATAAAAATATCCTCACTGGAGCGCCTGGTGCTGCAAATCCCCTCCTCCTACATATTTCTTATTCACATAAAGGGAGTTTGACTTGACACCTGAGGAAAGACAATCAGGATTTAGCCCTATGACTTAAAGAAACTATACAATCCAAAATCTATAATGGAGAGCAGAACCACAGGTCTCTTTTCCCCAAATAAATGGGGTTTGCTTGAAGCAGGCAAGAATCCTGTGCTGTAAAAATTCAGGTGAAAGTGTGGATAAAAGCCCAGAAGGAATACACACACAAGTAATGTTAGGAGGATTCTCTGCCTTGCTTTTGCATGGCTTTTGAGCCCACTGCTCTAGTCAGGATGACGATGATGGAACACAGGGATTTGAAAACAGAGGAGAAAGTAACCATCACCTCAGCAGTGTCCTGGCTGGACCAGCCTGAAGTGATTCCTGCACCTGCTGGGAAGACAGAACACTCTGGATCCCACATGCACAGGGTCAGAATCAAATTCCCTGTGTGCTGCCCTGTTCCATGTCCTCCTGCACAAGGCCAAAGAAGCTGGAGCATTTCAAACAGGCCCAGGGCTGCTCAGCTGCTTCCCCAAAGCCTCCCAAGGCTGTGCAGCACAAATACACCTCCTGCTGGACCCATTCAAAAAGCTGCAGCTACAGGAGAAAGGAGCTGAGCTCTTTTACAAGGCATTAAGTTTCATTTGCAATTACTGGGGATTTTATTGCACTACTGAATATAACAGGTTCCTTAACTGGGCCAGCAGCATTGTACCCATATGCCTTTTTAACAGAGCTTTTCTGTTATTGTTTCCTTATTGGTCTTTTCCCTTTTGCTGCACACAACTGGATTTTACTGGCGTCCAGCTAGTGCAATAGGCCCCAGGTGGCTCCTCCAAGAGCCTTATTTGTTAATTTGATGGCTGAACCAGTGCATGAGGAATGAAAAATACTGAAATGCAATGCCCAAGATGCTACTTCACAGCAGCAGCAACAACCCAGGAAGTGTTCCCCAGAGTAAAGCTGAGTGAAACAGCTCCTTGTCCAGTTCATCCTTGAAAGCAAGACACTCCTTGACAAAACACCTACTTTTTCCTGCAACTGACTGTGACTCCAGCAGGACAGAAAAGAGCTGTAACAAATCACCCTACAAGAGCCACAATGTGCTGCACAGGGATGGAGCCACATGGAGAGATGGCAGGGCTCCTGCTCCTGCAAATACAAGCTTCAGAACACCTACAAGAGTTAAGTGTACCTTGGAGACAGACAAGTAAGAAAATGCAAAAAGCATTTCCATAGAGAACATCATTTTTTGGACAAAGATTCAGGAAAAAAATGCTGGCTCAGTCCAAACAACTTTCATTCAGAATGTAATGACCAGGTTTACAAAGGAACTCAGCACCCACTAGCATCAAGTGCTAAGTGAATTCAAGAACTCCAGCTCCTTTGAAAACCTGGTTCCTTCAACAAGATACCAGCAGCTGGTGGTAGAACACAAAGGGTTTTACCATCAGGGTTCACTGTGCTCTTGCTCTTGCCTTTTTAAAGAATGCATTTCTTTCTACTGAAACTGGAAAGGAATACAGCTGAAGGAGGGATTAGAACAGAGATAAGCCAACGGTGGAGAAGGAGTTCTACTTGCAGAATTCCATATCAAGATTTTTTTTTTTTTTTTTAAGAACATCCCATCCTTCATCAGAAATTTCAAATTATCACAAAGAAAATGTGTGTAAGAAAGGACTGATTATATTTCTGACCTAGGGGAAAATGGGGGAAAGGTTTCTGGGGTTTTTTTGCCATGACTCTTAATTTGAATGTCCTAATTTACACTTGGAGAAGACTTGAAATAAAAAATAGCAAGAACTGAAATTAGATGTTTCAGTTTTTCAGGTCATATGTCACCTGTGCCTTTAGGTTTTATGGTGGGGAGGGCAATTTTGTTGTAAGATTTTTGAGTAGAGACATCACTACCCTGATTTAAGAGATTACTTGCTTTTGGCTATTTTTCTTGTGCTGAAAAAATCTCCTAAGATGGGAAATCATGGTGAGCTCCGTTCTAGACCCAAGCACAAGGAACAATATCAAAAGGCATCACCACCCAAGAGTACTTCCTTTTCTGCAACAGAATCCCAAAACATTTGCTTTGCCAAGAATAAGAGAAAGAATAGAAACAGGATGCTCTTGCTGAGGTTACAAGCCACCATTAACAAATGCAACCTCACACCCCAAAAGAGAGCATCTGGTGCAGCTTTACTGACTCAGGGTTGCTTGAGCTGAGCAGAAGATGCATTCCTATAAACCACAGCAGAGACGAGAAAACTTGACTTCTCAACACTTCCCCCTGCCTTAGCTCCTCAAGTTTTCCCTCATATTATGTCATAGATGACAGTGAAACACAGAAAAGGCTTGATCCAGGGAAAAGCTGCCCTGATGCATCCCTTCAGCCCTCCCCACAAACCCCTTGATGTAACTCCTCACTTCCCCCCATTCCCAGAACCCAGTGAAGCCCTGCCAGCATCTTCTCCTCTGGTACCCTGGACACTTGAGGCAGTGAAAGGTATCCCCACGTGCAACTCCACACCAAATCTGAACCCTTCAGTGCTTTCTGGAACACCCAGAGCTATCTTCAGAATCCCTAACAAATACATTAATTGCTTCCAATTTATCAGCCTCAAATCATTCCGTCTAATTACCATTCATCTAGAGTTTGTGTTTTTAATGGTTTATGGGTATTGTTGGTAATCTTCTAATTTCTCATTAAAAACAATATCTTGTACCCACTATGTGTGAAAAGCCCTAATCCGATAAATCAAGCAAGAGTAACACAGTTAAAAGGAAATCAGTGGAACAATATTTGGGTTTATATATTTCTGCCAGTCAATTTGTAATTAAAAGTTGCTACTTTAAAAAACACAGTTGTTGCTGTGAAAGCCATTATCAGTCGGCATTTTCATATGAATACTGCTTTAATTAATTAGCAAAAGTAAATACATTATATATCAAAAACCGCTTTCCCACTGAACCCATGCGTTCCAGAACAAAAGGCTTAATAAACCATACAAAAGAGGGACAAATTAGCTGATCCCACCCTCCCTTTTCAGGTTTAGAGTCTTTTAAAGTTCTCCAAGGTTTTTTTTTTACCCCACACTTGCTTTTTTAAATACATTGTTTGTTTTTCTTTAGAAGTGGGGAAGAAGATGCTACACAAACACAAAACATGCCATTCAAACTAAATTATTTGGAAATCAGTTTAGCTGGTTCTTAGAAAACAGGAGTGTTTATGATTATTAAAACCCAAATGCAATTACGATCACATACAACACAGTTTCTTTGCAACACATTATTTGCTGAACATTAAGGGGTTGGAGTTTGATTCACAAAAGGAAAATATGTGTCTGAAAAATTCTTTTGTCTAGGGGCATTTCAGAGACTGGAAACAGCAGAAGAAAATTCTCCATTTTCACCAACAAGCTGGAGAGAAAGTGTGGATGAGTAGTGTTGTTTCAGACTAAGGGCTATGATAAGAACACCTCGAAACATCAGTGGCATCTCTTATCTCACAGGCCTTTAACAAGAAACAAGGGTCCTGCCATCCAACTAGCAAACAAATCATTCACCTCATCCTGTCCCTGTCCTGCTGAAGTGTTGCCAGCAGGCTCCATCTGTGGGGAAGCAGCACAGAGGAACAAGTGTCTCAGTTGGGGCAGACTGTGGCAAGGGCTGGGCTCCCTCGAGACAGCAGACTGGGCAAAGGCAACCTGGTGGTGGGAACACTCACACAGGTGTAGAACCTGACCTAAACAAAGAACTCAGCAGGGCTCTGTCTGATGGATAAGACAGAAAAAAATTAATTACACTTACCTACAGAGCTGGAGTTCACAGCACATTGATGAACAGCAATCTCAGTAGGCTGAACCTCACCCCTTTTTAACAGCATAAACAAATACTGGTGAACAGGTGAGGCCAAGCAGTGCAATTACCAGACTGAAAGTGTTCAAGGTCAGGTTGGTTGGGGCTCTGAGCAACTCAGTCTAGTGCAAGGTGTCCCTGCCTATTGCAGGGGCTTGGAACTAGATGACCTGTAAGGTCCCTTTCAACCCAAACTATTCTATGATTCCATGAAGTACAAAAGGACTCAGTGGAAAAAGGAATTACTCAAGGGACAATTTTTCCATGAGAATACTGGAGGTTTCCCACCAAAGCATACATCCAAAAATAAAAACCAGCATTAAGAAGATGAGAATATTGGACTGGCTAATGGTATGGCTGTGTAACAGCCCATGCAAACATCTAAAATTTCACTAACACAGAAAACCAGGGGTGCACTCATGCAAAAGCAGCTTGCAGTTACCAAGTCCAACTCCCTTTCCCAAATTTCCTCTCATTAGATATTTCAACACTCCATTTAGTCCCGACTCCAAGTTATCTTCTCACTTGCTGAGATGCTCAGCATGCTTCCTTGCAAAGTAGATTGCAAGCACTCTTCCTTCTTGAAGGAATCACTGAATCCTCCTCCTCTAATCTTGGATGCATGAAAGATCTAACAGCCAGTTTCAATCCCATATGTCCTGCTTTCTTAGGCTTTCTCTCACCTTGTATGCTTAGACTTCAGTTCTTTGGAGAAGGGACAGTTTTTCACTCCAACCCACAGCTTTACAGTGACACACACCCCAACAGGACTCAGAATTAATGCTTCAGGATGCCTTAAGTACCCACATGATTTTGAAGATTGTCCTCCTGCTCATTCAGCTCCTTTACACCATCACATTGCAACAGCAAACTTCTTCAGCCTTTTCTGACAGGAAATCATCCTCTTTACACCTTGCTGCTCATCCAAGGGCTTCTGTGAAACCCTGTGTCCCAACCTCATCCCTCATGCTCTGAGGCACAGTTTGGTGAGACACACACCTGCTTCTTGGGAGTCCCAGCATGACCTCATCAGGACACTGCCACCTTCCCAGGGAGATGAAAGCTACTCCTAATCCATTGTTGGCTTCTCCAAGGGCTGACAGACCAGCCCTGCTCTAATCCCACTGCAGTGGGATGGCTTCTTACTGCATTTGGGTGATTGCTCACCTGGAAGAGTTTCTAGCAGGATTTGAGCCTCAGTCAGTGTGAAGTCTCATTAGTAAGGCACCATTAAATCAAGCCAGAATTCCCCCAGCAAAGAGCACATTTGGGCAGACCCGGGGATGAGGCAGCATGGGGTGCAGTGCCCAGAGCAGCACTGTGCTGGGGGTTGTTTCAGCACAGAGAAGTGTGTGCTTCATGCACAAGCATTCTTTTCCCTGCACATAACTTCATTGATTTTTATCATTGTTTTATTTGGTTTAGCCGCCCATCTGGAGAGTTCTTGCCTCCCCCAGCCCCCATAAATAACCAAACCCGGTTCTAACCAAAGGCAGTTGACAGAATCAGCCCCATTGCCCTTTGGCAGTTCTTCCAGGAATTTTTAGGGTTTTTACCAGTCAGGAAAAGGCTTTGATGCTTTGGAATCAGGATTTTATGAAGATCACTTTGTAGGGTTCAGCCAACTCATGAAGTGTCAAATGTGGGGCACTCTTTCATCTCATTGCTGGATGGGGAAAAGATCCTCCCTCTTACCAGAATGAGGACTGGAGAGGGGGGAGACAGAGAGATGAAGGTTCATCCATGGAGGGGAGGGTTTCTTTTCTCTTGATAGAGTCCACCCACCGCATTCCCATCATACTGATTGCTGCAGTCCTATCTGTCTGCTCTCCAGGCTACATCAGATAAGAGGAGAACTGCTTGTTCGCTGTGGTTCTGATCCTGTGCTCAGGGGCCTCCCAGCTGCAAGGCCAGGCTCTTCCTCACCCTCCTTCTCCAGCTGCTGCTTCCAATGGCTGCTGCACTGGGAGGGATGCTGCCAGGAAACCTGCCACATGCAAAGAATGAGACAGTAATTGAGACCAGCCTAAGGAAATTTCATCTTCCACTTCACACTCATAAACACCCACCTACAAAATAGAGCAAGAAAATCCCTGTTCTCTCTCAAAATTTATGTGCAAATTCCTATCTGGCCATGCCTGGGCTGTTGAGGGCTTGGCTGCCACTTCCCCCTGAACCAGTCCCACTGTGGATGGCATTCACACACTGATGGGCTGTTTCTGAAGCTTGCAGCTCCACTGCCTCAATAATTGTTCAGAAGCTGCAGACACCAACTAATGTCTATTTGGCAGAACTTAAGGCATCTGTGATGCTGTGAGCTACACAGCCCATCTTCATCCAGCAGCTGATATCATTCCATCTGGATCAGAGCAGCTCAGTTGCACAATTACTTGCGTCCTCTCCCATGGATGGGCATGGCTGCATTGTCCCAGGTCACCTCAGTGCAAATACAGCTGCTTTGTTTGGGTACTCTGCTCAGGTCAGACCACTCAGAAAGTGTTCCTTTGCTGGCTGTCAGGCAAACACACAGATCCATGGACTAGGAGAAGAGTGAAAACAGCAAGGGGGGACGTCCTACACCCAGAGCTTCCACTCCTTTTCTGCAAAATAGAAGCCAAAGGCAATGTCAGCAACACTCCCAAGAGAAATGACAGCAGAAACAGCCCTGATGATCTCCTTCATCTTGCTTCATTCATGTTCACAACCAAACACGAACAGAGGCCAGTCCAGGGTTCAGAAAACTCATGATCCAATGCAAGGCACACAGACAGTATCAACACTGCCAGCCAGGGGGCCTGCTCTATCTGCACAGTGTTGTTGAGGTTTAACTGGGGAGACCTGGCAGAAAATGTTTTATAATGATCACATGCCTCCAACATACTGCTTTCCAGGGGCACAACCTCCACCACACCAGAGAACATGAAAGAGCTACTGAAAACAGCCAAGCAGTCTCACAGCCCTTTCCCAGCTAACAAGAAACCAGTGAGGATCAGTGTGAAATTGCCCTTTGGTGCTATTGCACAAAATAGGCTTCCATACATTATGTCTTTTGGGTCTGTTACTAAAGGTAGAAGACTCAGGTACTTACAGTGCTGGAGTAGATCTGCCCCCAGTTCCCAGCTCTGTATATATGACCTTGAAAAAGTCATTCAACTTTCCAATGGCTGAGCTGTTCAACTGCAAAACAAGGCTTTTGCAGCTTTTGGCTGTCTTGTCTGTTTAGACTGTAAGCTCTTCAGGGCAGGGACTGTCTCCTATTAAACAATCGTAACTCTCAATTAGGGTCTTCTACACATCCAGGGCCCTCACAAAAATGTCATAAAACAAAAGCTTTCTAATAAATTCTGGGGGATTCCAGATTGGGATCCAAAACTGCTCAGTGGTTTTCCCTGCTGAATATGATGCTGAATCCCTTGTTAGTTTCTGTGTGTGAGGGGGGAGGAGGGAGACTATAATTTAAAGAGATTGCATAAAAGACCATTTAAGTCCTTGTGGCTGTATATTTCTTTTAATTAGTTTATGCACAGTGCATTTGCATGGGAAGCTGCACAGCGTGTGGACAGACTTAATTAGGAGAACAATACATTCCCTCTTAAGATAATGACTTGAGGATTATGAAAATTATTATTCCAGATCCATCCATGGGTCATTCGAGGTTCAGTATCCAACGAACTTTTAAAATGCATTGAGGTCAGCAGTTTGGATACTGTCAGTAAAGTCACTTGATTTTACTGTTGCTTAAATGATTAATTATAAGCAGTGGCTGCAGGCATCCCCCAAGTTACACAATAGCCCAAGGACTCACTGCATTTCACACGTGCCATCAGCTTCTCTGGAGAGACAGAAGTGCTGAATGGGGCTGTAAGATCCACTGCAGGCATCTGCTAGCAAAGTCTTCTTGTGAGCCCTCCCCATCCCTTTCATCCACCCCTTTATATTCCTTTATATTCCCCCTTTATATTCCTGGCAGGGGAGGTAAGCAATTTCCATCTCCTCTAATGAATCTTTGCAGCTGGAGAACCAAGACAATTAGGTGAGAGTTTTAGGACCCAGGTCAGTAGCCCCCATGAGATGCCACATGTCCCATTTTAGAGCAGAGCACTCTAGGCAACTGAGCTGAAGACATCACCTGGGTGCTCCTCACCTTTAGCCCATAGAATGGTGGGTCTTAAAAAAGGCTTTTTTTTTTTTTCTGCCTCCCTCCAAAGTCCAATCATTTTTCCTTACTCTTAGGAAAATATGATCATCATGACAAAGCATAAGAACAGTCCATTTTGAAAGAGTTCCACATGGACAGTATTTCAGAGCCAACTCAGTTCAAATAATCTGAGCACCCATCCTGCTCCCCCTCTTCAGGAATGGTTGCTGTTGGGTGAACAGACTCCCCAGTGCAGCAGGGCACTCTAGAGAGGGGCAGCCCCCTATCCCAAATCTCCAGCTCTAACCATAAAGGTTATGGAAACTACTATCCTTAAACATGAACCACCAGCTGCAGAGCAGACAGCAATTCCATCTTTCACCTCAAAACTCAAAGTCACAAATGCAGTCAAGGAGGACAAGGTCAGCTCTTTCCACATCAAAATCCATGACTCATTTAGGAATCATGGCAATCACACCTTGAGTATCCTTTCCTTCCTCTTGCCCTATAATGATAATACAAGTTTTCCACTCAAAGGCAATGGCTGTGAATTAAGTCAGGCACTTTAATAGCAGTGACAGCAAAAACCTGGTGAAACCATTAAAGTGTGTTTTAGAGCTAAGGAAACAGCAGTTCTGGAAGCAGAGAGGACATCTTCAGCTATACCTCCCACACTGAAAAACTTTGATTAGGTGGATCAAAAATTGACATTTCACATCTGGAGGTGAGAGAAAAGTAGGTTTGAAGGAAAAAAAAGAAAGAGACAGTTAAGGAAAAGAAATTTCAAATGATCATTCTGTGGATTTAGAACAACTCAGCCCAGTGATTAAATCCCTCACAGTCTTTGTACATCTTCTCCAAAACTTCAAATCAAAAGAAAAACTAAATGGCATGTCTACGCTCACATTGGCAAAGGAGAAAATCTGTGACTGGGCCCAGCAGCTGCAAATATCCCTGTGCTTCTCCTTGCTCCTTTCACTATTTGAAGGCTTCCTGAAGCCATAGTAGGTGCTTAAGGGCAACTGTGGGGAGTGAATACCACAGAAAAACCACAGTTTGTACAGCAGGACACGGCTCAGCAGCAGCTCCATCCCACCACATCAATGGCCAGAGGGCCCTGCAAGGTCCAGTTACTATAGAGCAGGGGGAAGAAAACAAAAACACTGTTAACAATAGCAGGAGGAGAGAACAGCTCCCCAACTCTTCAGGGTCAATAGACACGATTTGAGAGCATCACCCATTACTCAACCTCTGCTGTTGATAGCATGGCACCCAAAGCCTGCCAGGCACTGTGCAGGGCACACAGAGATGTCCCTGCCCCAAAGAGATTGCCATCTAATTCTGATTTTACAGTCATATTTCAAAAGCACAGTGAGATCAAAGCCCTTCTCTCCTCCCCCAGGCACTCATTCTCTCTGGTGGAACATATCTCAATTCATAAATCAGAGAAGCAGCCATCTCAGTGAGTACTGCCATTCAGGACACAAAAGGAAACACAGAGATGCCAAAGGTAGTCCTGACATCATGCTAGTGCTCAGGAGAGTAATCTGGGGTGCAAAAGGAGGGGAAACACAGCAATTATTATTTTTTCCATTACCAGAGCAGATTCTTTGTCTGTCTGCAGCACAAACAACAGTAACAGCACAAGACAATGATCCATGGCACTCTAGAACAAAAAAAATAATTTTAAAAAGAGCTCATTCTAGAAATTAAATGAAACTTCAGGAACAATCAGGTGAGATGGTCAGAAAATACCTTTAGAATGAAAACAAACATCGGAACAGGGTAACATTCATTTGGGAAAGGACACTGAATTAGACAAGCAGTCCCAAAGGCAAATCCCAATGTCCACAGATAGCACCAGGGCACACCTAAGCACACAGGAGCAAAGCCAGCTGTCTCCCAAGAACTATCCCCACTGCAATATCTAAGGTGTCCCCCCCTTCCCTGAAAAATCTGCAATTCAAAAAGTAAATTTGCCCCTGAACTGTTTAATCTGCAAGCTCCAGCGATCTCCCTGCAATGGGTGCACAGGCAACAGATGTTCAGAAAGCAAGCTAGCACTTTGCACACCTGAGTGTGTGACTGGGAGCAAGACAGAAGGGATGCACCTTGCCTGGGAACATCTGATAAGGCTGTGCCCTTCAGAGCCTGCACAGCAGAGAAGGGGCAAAGAGAGGCTTAGAAATAACCAGAAGCTTTCTTCTTCTTCCATGAGTCACTCCTGCTTCAAGGAGCTGCAGCTTTGATTATTAACTGGGCTAGTCAGCTAGATATTTAAATGATTCCCAAAAGTCATTAAGAGCCCAATCAGATATGCAGTGCTTGACTCTAGCACAGGAATGCAGAGAGGGAATTATTAGCATAAACTATGCTTTAGAGAAAACCTCAATGTATTTTATATTTCAGGGTACAGGGGAATCTGATTTAACCGAGTTCAAGAGAAGAAAAAGAAGCTTAAGCAATTTAAAGGAGCACATTAAACATAGAAGGGAGTAAAAAATATTAAATAAAAACATCAGCTACCTCAGGGATTAGGAATAAGAAAATATAATGTCAAAGCACTCTTCCTCTCTATTCTCTAAGCAACAGGCAGCTCCTTGAGATTTCCCCTGACTTTTCAGAGAGAAAATTTACACTCAAAGTCAAAGCACTGCTGAAAGTTGCATGCCTGATCAGGAGATCTCATAACCCTGCTGTGCTCTGTCCCAGACTGAGACCAGAGATGTGAGTTGATGCAAGAAGTGAGGGGGTGGGCAGACACAGACAGCTTACCTTTATACTTACCTGGCCTCCACCCCAGAGTCATGACACAGACTCTCCCTCAACAAAATCTCAATCCAATGTTCTGTAGAATGGTTTTTATGGGAGATATGGTGTGGCAAGCAACCCACTGGATTTGGTAAGAGAAGACAACACCAGAGCAGAAGCAATCCCAGAGTAGGGACCATTGCAGAGACAGGCAGAGGGTCACACAAATTGCCTGTAGCTTTTCTGTGGTTTGTAACTCACCTCACATCTCTGTACACCCAACCTAGCAGGCAGTTCTGCCACATCCTGCTTGGAATCCAGCTCCTGGGATGGTGAAGTAGCACAGGACCCTGTGCAGGGGCTCATTCAGAGGAATCATACCCAGTGTGCTGCATTCTTGCTTCAGGTTAAAATCGACAAGCAAAGCTGCAAGACAAAACCTGGTTCAGAGTGATTGGAAAGATGGGCTAAGTTTGTAACAAAAGAAGGGGGCAGGAAAAAGTGGTGCTTGCAGAATTCTGTGGGGGATCATCTCTTTAGAACCAAAGAGCAATCAGCAACTCACTTCCTAGCCCTGCTTTTCAGCAGAAAACTCAATAGTTTCTCACAAGAAGTCAGTAAACAGCATAACCTGAGGCTGGTCACTGAAACTCTTTATCCATCAGTTCTCCCATCCATACACTGGGGCTTAAAGTATTTTGCTTTCTTCTTTCCATCAAGGAATGGGAGCTGCAGATTGAATGTGCTCATGCCTATGATACCTTTCTCAGAAAGAGACTGCCATAAAGAGGGCAAAACTGTATTGTGACTGCAATTAGAAACCAAAGTCCTCCTTTGCAGTTATTTAATTAAACCATAAATACAAATGGATAAATGTCTAATGACCCAGCTCTACACAGAGTATTTATATTCCTCTGAAAAAGAACAATGCTTTAACTGGTTGCAAATAATAGTCCTCTCTCCCAGCCTGGTTTTCCCTGCAATCAGGAATCAGGCTGCACAGTAGTTTGCTGACAAATTGGTTCATGTTATGAAGATAATGAAGGCATCAAATTACTCTGCACTCCTTCCCCCTGGAAGCAGTGAGGCTCTTGCAGGCAGTGATTGCCAGGGTTTTATTTGTGCCTGCATGTGTGTGTCATTTGTGAGCACACAAGCCCCAGAGCCCTGTCAGCCAAGGCAGGATGGCTCCAGCCATCCCTTCCTGGCAAGCTCCTGGTGCTGCACTGACCTGGCTGTGCACTTGTCAGGCTGCCAGGGAGGTGACCATGGCAAAGAGCCACCACAGCCCCTGAAAGGATTTTTCTTCCTCCAGCACCCACAGAGATGCTCCAGGTTGTTCTGAGAGCTTGCATGAGTACCAGAACCATTCAGTGATGCTAGGGCAGCATTTCTCTAGCTCTGGGACACTCAGCTTTCCAGGAACAAAGCCTAAAGCAACAGATCCAGCAAAGCATTTAACCAAGGAGCTGAGCAAAGTCATCTCCAGAAGAAATAAAATACTTTGGCTGGATCACACTCCTTTTGGACACTGGCTCTGGAATTTTTTCTAATTCTCTTTCCCTTTCTACCTGCTAAAAGGAGGTTTTAACTCCTTCTTTGTTGAGGTTCCTGGAACTCAAGTGGAGAAGGATAGCAGAGACAAAAATATTTCCATCCTGAGCTGTTATTACTAAATATATAAATAGATTCTGAACAGGTAAGATTTCACTGAATCGGATCCTAACAGCCTTTTGAAACCCCTCCAGCCACTCTGAGCACCAACAAGCCAAGAAAAGCGTTTTAGTGATCATAACAAATTGTCAGGCTTTACCTTGCAATTGATTCCATTTTGCTAACATAAGTTAAGCTTTAAATCAATATTTCATATATAATCAAGCAGCCAAATCAGTCTTTTAATACAGAACCCAGACCAGCTGCTGTGTCTTTATCTCAGAAAGCAGGAGGGCCAACAAAGCTACAGCCAGGGAAGTGACAGTTCTTCATTATTATCCTCCCTGATCGTACCCATCTTCTCATCTCCCCTATCAAATTTCTGGGCCTTTTTGATAAAAAATAATTTAAGAGTGCGCTCCACAGGAAGCACACAAAGGTTACAGATTGAGCAATGCCTGGGAACCCCTCTTTAAAAGGTGCAAAACCAGAAAAAGGGCCTGAGAACAGGGCTGCACACAGGGATGCCAGGGTCAGGCACTCTGGGAGAACTCTCCATTCTGCTGCTGGAACCCAAACGAGGGAGGGCTTTGGGGTCTCACTCTGGGCACTCATTGGTGCTGCTTGTTTTCCTCACTCTCTCCCCCTCCTGCATTGCAAAGCTTCCCAAAACAGCCCACTCCACACTGTTGAGTCAAGCTGAAGAATAATGTTCTTCAACTCTTCCTTATGAAAAAGGACTTGGGTTAGGGTTCATTTGGAGGGTTTTGGGGGGTTCTTTTCCTCCAAATACTTTCTTCAATAAAACAGTTTTCCCTGGTAGTTGCCTTTTGTTTGTTTTTTTGTTAAACTGCTTACAGAATTTTTCTCTTCTGCTTTGCCAGGGCTGCACTTTCATGCCAGAAAATTGGTGGCAATTCCAGTTTTGGGGATTCCTTTCTGAGTGCCTCTGCCTTGCAATGTGTGATCCCCTCCATGTGCTGCTGGTCCATGACATCAGCCTGGCTGGAGAACTGATCCACTGTAACAAGAAACACACAGGACACACATAAAAGCAGGATTTTTCTTTTTTTCTTCTGCAGTTGGATCAGTTCCCTGAGATATTTCACATGGTCACCACCATGGGATGGCTGCTGCAGGCTGGGAATGCCCCAGACTGTGATGCCAGTGAGTTCTGCAGATGAAAGCAGGGCTGGCCTTGGCTGGCTCATGCCTTCATACTTCTGCAAGTGAATCAGAGCTGTGTCTCTGGATCAGCAATTATACCTAATAATAAAACATAGCCATTTTGGTGTATCTAGGTTTTTCTTTCAGCTGTCTCTTCTGGGACATCTCAGATTGAAGCTTCCCACAAGGATCAAGGAAATTTGAGGGTTTGGTTTAGATGCAATTCATAGCCAGCTACAGAAGTGACAAAGGATTCCACCCACCTATGAAAGATAAGATGGATTTATGTCCAAATTCACTGTTTAGCCCTCTGTGACTGTTCCACAAATCAATGTGTTTTTCACTTGCACAAATAACCCACAAATCAACGTGCAACAGGAAATTTAGTGTTCAGGCTGGCACCTCCATCCATAATTTGTGCTGTCAAGGGAAAGAATAGGAGGAAAAGACCTAAAGGGCATATTTTGTGTATGTGGAAAAAAATGGACAGAAGGTTCTGCCAGTCATTCACAAGCTTATTCCACATGGACCACGTCTCTGTTACAGACCAGCAAACTACAGCACTCATATTCAATGGGTTGCATTCACAAATGCCAGTCCCTGAAAGCCAGATCAGCAGAAAGGCAAGGATTTCTGAGCTTATCTCTTACCTCTTGTGCCAATTTCCCACCACTGCAATTTGCTTCCTGGCCAGTACTTAAAATTGGGTTACTTTACAAACTTTCTGCCTTAGAATAATGCTGTAGTGCTGAAGTTAACACTTGGAGATACCAGATGGCAACACTATAATGCCCTTTTTCTCTGTGCTGCAGGGTCCCACCACAAATGTATGAGAAAAAGGTATTTTTCCCTCTAATGAGAAAAAGGGGTTTAATTCCAGATTATTATGTTACAGAGGAACTTCATTACAGTTTGAGCTTTGCCAGATTCAGCCTGGACTCTTTAGGAAAGTAATTTCACAAGATGTGACAATTTCAGCACTTCCTATGCCCCAAGCAAGACCTCCTAACCTGATATTCACAGAGGAGAGGAGTTTGCTGGGCTGTTGAAGGTTTTCACAGGTTTTTGTTTTGGTTTGGTTTTTTTCAGCATATTTTTAAGCTTTGCCTTGAAGTACCTTGGAAATGGGTTGACTGGCTGATGGCTAACACCTGCAAGTTAGGGTGATGGCTCAGAGTTTTCTAGTTCAAGCCAAATAATTTTCTAAAGGATATAAGCCATGATGATCAGAAATGTATGGAGTCAATTAGCAACGTACAATTTTCTCAAGTGAACTTGGATTTGGGAAACCTCAATTTTTAGGTTGCTAATTTCAAACACTTTAAAATAACCTAGTTGCTTCAAAAGAATTATTTTATGCCACTCTCTGAAAGGCATCCCATGCCAAGAGCCCAAAAATTGAGTACCCAAAATCCCTAAGCGTTTTTTCAGAATCTTAGAACAAATACTGAGAAGATTTTTATTTTTGTTTTTTTAGTAAATAGTACTTATGGCCCATATATTTGTATTTCCTATGATTCTCCTCAATGCACCTCCATCCTGTCCCTGCAGAGCATTTTGCTTTCCCAGCTCCAGCAGCTTCCCCACACTGCACCAGGGCTGTTTCAGGCCAGGTATATTCATGAAAAGGTCTGTCAAGTTCTTGGGAGCAACATATGGAGGGGTTTTTGCAATGTGCCTAATAGGATTTATTACATAAAAAGAATGAAATTAATTTCAGCTGAATAAGAAAATAAAATAAGAAGAGCTTAACCCTGAGGCTTCAACACCAAAACAGGTGGGGGGGTGGGAAGAGGAGGAAGGTGGGAAACAAAAACACAAAAGAAAACCCAAAACCAAACAACAGAAACTAAAGCAAAAATTACTTTCTTGGTCTTGCTGTTTACATGTAACTAGCACAAGACTGGTCACACTCTATCTGAGACTTTCTGAGAGAGCTGGGCACTGAATCATCATATATTGCATATAGTCTAGCATTAATTCCTCTCCTAGGTGGATGATTAAAACATACAAAGGCCATTTAATTAGCACCTCGTGTCATGCCTTATAACTTGCAGTCATCATCTGGTAGCTACCAGGCAGAGCCACGAACGTGCACACACATCCACCCACACACTGTCACCCCTCAGGAGCAGCAGTTCCTCCTAAGCAATTATATCTGTGTGCCCCCTAATTCTGATCTCTTGAGCATTTAATGCGTTTGCTCTGGGGTCTACACAATCCTGCTCTAATTTTGCCAGGGGCCTTTGTATCAAAGGCCTGAGCTGTGTGAAAGGTGATTTAGCAGAGATGGTGTCAGTGATTATTTTCAAAGAACTGCTTCAGCCCCACCACGAGGGACACTGCAGCCTTCAGATAGGGGGCCCTTATCATATTTTCTATTCTCAGATAAGATTATGTTTCCTTTTTTCATCCTCCTTCCTGAATGTTCTTGATAACAATTGGGGGCCAGTTTAATCACGGAGGTTGAAATAACCAAAAGGGTTCCTGGGGTAGTGGTGGGGAGGGCAGGGAACAGGGCCAGGTGTGTGGGGAGCAGGGAGAAGCCTCACTGGACAGAAAAGTTGGGTAAGAGCAGCTAAGAAATAAAGCCAGCAGAAATGGGGTTATTAGAAAGGGAACAGCTGTTAAACTGCAACCAAACAAAAAGCACATGCAGCCAATGTTCTTGTGGTCGCCCGTCAAAAACAAAACAAGTTGTTCACGCGCCCATTCTGTGGTCTAAACAAATTAGAGTGAAAACGGGACCAGGACAGGGAGATGGATGACCCCAAAACAATGGGGACAGGCCCTTTGTGAAACAGCCCTTTCTGCTGCTGGTAGGGGGTTTCTAAACACTAATAACATCTTTAAGATAAGGTGAATCACTTGGGCATGATGTGAATTGGTTCCAGGAACCAACTCTGACCCCTGGGGTTTGATTCTGCTTGGACTGAGCATCAGAAACCAAAGAGAGCAGTGAGTGCCCTGTGTTACTGCCCCAAAAAAAGGATTCAGACCTAGAGTCAGAGGGGTGCAAGGAGCTCTTGTAGCTCTGGCCAAGACTGTCCATTCCAGGACAGCACAGTAATGTTACAGCATGGCCAATCCCCTGGCTATGTCCAGAAGGGTTAAAAGCCTGGTCAGTATTTGAATGAGACTTTCTAAGAAACACTCATCTGAACTCCTCCACAATGACACCATGTCCTCCAAGTCTGGTCTGAATCAGCACCCAAATATTGCATCAGAAGGTGCCAGGCTCAGACAGCGGCAGTTGAGGGGCAGAAGGTGGGGTGGGGAGATAACACATTTCAGATGGGTTATAAATCAGAGCTGTTCATCGCCTGTTGCTGTTTAGCATCCCCCCTCCCATCTTTCTCCATTGCAAAAAACTGAAAAATCCCATTGTGCCTTGGCAGCATTACTCCCAAACACCCCCTCAATCACCAGTGTGTGCTGTGTCAGTGCCATCATCCCCACATGCCAAACCACAGGGGACTGTTGGCCCATCCCTGTGCAAAAGGAAACCATTCTGTCCTTATGGACTGCTTGCAGTGAGAGGCAAAGTGTATCTGAGGCACCAAGGAACCTCTCAAGGCATTTCCTGAACCTGGAACCATTCCCTAGGGGCAGCCTGGGCAAGAAGAAACCATTGAGACAGTGCCACCACAATATGACACTGGTAGGGGCAGGGCCAGCAAGAGCCTTTCTGGCCATTGTCCCTGCTCAGACCAAACAAAAAGTTTCCAGCTGAAACATTGGAGGCACCTAGAGCTGCCCAGGGACCAGGTCACACATGAGATTCCCAAACACAGCTGGGCTGCAGGAGCCCATTGCCCAGCTTTTGGCCAGAGCTCTGTTCTCTCCTGAGGCTGGAACCAAGCCTTGGACCTGCCTTCCTGCAGTGACAACCAGCTCCAGCTGAGCTGCCCGAGCAGAGCACTTGTCCTGGAAGACACTGCCATGCAGAGTTCAAAGCCAGGCCTCTGTGACTATGAGGCAGTGGATGGCAGCTTACCACAGAGTTCCTGGTAATAAACTCTATTTGAAGACTCTCAGTGAAAAGTGTGTTCCTAATAGAGGATAACATTTCATGGTCATTATGCGATACACTTAACTTTAAAAGGAACAAAAATGCTGAGAAAGTAATTTTCTGAAAAGGACTCTCGGATTTCATTACTGTGGGTCAAGTGCCTGGGGAGAAGAATTAAAGAAAAACACGAACTTGTGCACAAATTAATTAAAGATATTTCCACTAATAAATTGTCCCCATATCCCAAGGCAGAGCCTTCAGTTTGCAAAATGTGGTAATATTCAAGTTGTGGTTTTCTCCACCAGGAAAGTGGTTCAGCAACATTTAAAATCAAATGGACAGAATTGGGGATGTGGAGTTTGGGAATGGGAGGGAGTTTGCTTTCTACTTCAGCCCATATAAAATTTAAGGTATTTTAATGCATTTCTAAGAAAAAAAAATGCATTGTTATCCCCCAAGACCATGATGACCATTTAAATTCTTATTTTTCCTTGATGCAGCCAGCTTCTCCAAACAAGATCCCCGCCTCCACATTCTTCCACCAAAATTGTAAAGGACTGTTCCTTTCGATGCAAAGGCAGTGCCAGTTGCTGTAACGTGAGGAAATTGCAGCACAAGGAGAAAGAAAACAAAACAAAATCCCAGAAGGAAAAACAGAATTCACTGTCAGCAGCTTTGAGGAACAGGGCCAATACAGCCCAGTGTTAGTGACCCCCTTGCAGCTGCAGGAGCAGCCACACAAGAGAGGCTGGATTTAGGCAGCTCAGAGCACCAGTGGGATGGCAGCTGAGCACCCTGGGTCTAAGCTATTTTCAATACATGGCCAATGCTTCTTGGTTGTCTTGAGAGGCTTAGTAACGTTCAGATCCACTGTCTGGGCTGGGCACCCCCAGCTGAAGGTCCTGGGCTGTGCTGAAGCCAGAATGCATCACTGCATGGAAATTTTTGGTTTATGAGGTGGCTGGCAAAAGGGTAACAGCTGAGGGCTCAGACCTGTCTTCTCATTTTTCCCTGTAACCACCAAAGAAATTGAAGCTGAACTTGATTTTCTTTTATTCCTATGACACTCTTACATTTTGTGGTGTTTTTCACTTGGAGGAAAGGGAGGTGGAAAGATTTAGAACCCTTTAGCAGCACATTTTCTACAAAGACCACCACTGTCTTATCCACTACTGGTCTGGTGACAGATGGGTAGAATTTGGTATCCAAAGTAGGTAACCAACAAATCAAAAGAATGAGTGTCTCAGATACACAAACATAGCTAAATACTCCTGTCCTGTAAGCTGGGACAGTTTATTTGGTTTGTATTGACCTGATCCCATTTGAACATCCCCGTTCTCACACTGATGAGGGGCTGAAATGGAAGGAAACAGCTACAAGCTTCTCTTTTCCTTTATTTTTTTCCCCTTCTCCCCCCCACCACTTAAATTTCACAGGCACCTGAATCTGATCACAACTTCCTCTGTCCAGTGTAAAGTTTAGTCTGAGAGAGTGCACATACCACAATACGTTGGGATAATATTAATGTATAGTATTTGAAGCCCCAGGGCCTGTATGTTTCATTAATTTCCTCCCCATTAAAGTAAAATGAGGATATCCTGTAGAGAATTGCAGTGAACCATTTGGACTGTGAAACTCGTCCTGACCCTGCTAAGAAAAACAGACAGAAGAGGAAAGAGCAGCTGATCGCAATATCGAGCCACCCAAACGAAACACAGGGGCTCCTTGCTCAGCCCTCTCTGCACCACCACCATGCAAATATTTAGCTTAACAGGATGTGAAGAGCTGGTCAGCAAGCGTTAAAAAAATACGCACTGATTTTTATTTGTTTAAAATGCAAAACATTTCCCCTACATTCTTTGCAGTGCATTAACCTCAGGCGCAATTTCCACTCTGGGATTGAGCAAGCCAGGGACCTGGGTTGCACACAAATAATTCAGATTACTGCATCTGTTTGTGTGTGGTAGGAGCATGCATACCGATCCCTGCTCATTAACCCAGCACATCCAGGCTCTGCCAAACCCTCGGGGGCTGCCATGCTCAAGGAGGAATCTCTTCCAGGACAACTGGCCATTGTGTGGTGATTCCAGCCCGTGAATGGCTGTCAGCTTTGGGACAAATCCAGCAGAGCCCAAGGCCTTCAAAATCACAATGATACATCCACTCTACTCTCTCACCATCCTGGTTCTGGTGTTATTCCTCACCTAAACCCCCTGACTGCCTCTATCCAGTAACTTTGGTCCTCACACCCTACACCACAGCTTACCTATGCCCCAACTCACTTTACATTGAATAAAGGAGAAAAGCTCCCCCTTTGGACTTGAAAACCCAGGTGTAAGCACATGGATTTTGTAAACAGGAATGGTTTCTTTGCAGATGACAAGGGCAGCCATTCAGCCAAGGTTCAAGTTCTACCTGTTCCTTTTTTTCAGCTTTTCCAACCAGCTCTGCTGAAATGCCTGAGCTCCACTGCTCCGTGGCAGCTGGCGAGACAGGCGAGGTGGGAGGCAGAGCTGTGGCCTCTCTGAAAATCACTGAACAAGTGAAGAGACCCAAACAGAGCTTGCTGCCTTCATTTTTATCAGGCACCCACCTTGCTCTGCAGGTTTTCCTATTTGCCCAGCAACCTTCATGTCATGCCTGAAGTGATCCCTGGGAAGGAGCAGGGTGAAGCCCTGCTCAGGGTACAGCCAAGGAGCTTGCACATAAACTTTCAGTTGTTCTGGGAAACCAAGCACCCAGACTGGTCTAAATTACCTCCCACTGACACGAGACATGCTTCAAAAACACATCTGGGAAATGAATTTCCTCTTTGTAGCCCCTTCCAACACCAACCCCTTGAAGACCTAATTTCAGTCCCAAGTAATGGCACTGCCCTGGTCGCAAGGCTGCAGGTTAAAAAGCGTATTTTGGAGGCAGTGTGTGCCCTGCCCTGGGGGAAGGAGGCAGTTTTGAGTTACCCTGAACCAGCCTGGATTGCTTGCAGACCTGCATGGCCAGGCTGCAGAGGATGCCCTGCCTGTGTCTGAGAAAGCACAAGGGGTTTGTGATGTGTGGTGTGGAAGGGGCAAATCTCAAAGGACTAGGAAAGTGTCCTTGCCCTCCCTACAAAAATAAAACCATAAAAAGCAAAACAAAAAAACCCCACAACTAAAAACCAAACAAACTCACTCAGCCTCCCCCCCCAAAAACCAACCACAGAACAAAAAAAACCCCATCCAAACAAACAAACAAACAAATAATATCCAAACAACAACGACCCAACAAAAAAAACCCACCGAAAACCAAACCTATAACAACAACAAAAGAAAGAAGAAAAATTCCTCTCCATGCTCCTGCCTGTGCATCAGGGTACAAGTCCCAGAGAACCTGACCTCTGTGTGACTTCTGCAAGTGGTGCTGAGACTCAGGGGCACAGAGGTGACAGTACTGCAGGGTAACATGTCCCTCCAAGGCAACAGCCAGTTAAAATCATCCCCAGCATGCAACCCCCTGAGATAAGAGTTAAGGCTCACAGAATGATTAGGGAATTTGGTTGAATACCCCCAAAAATCTTAGTCCAGCACCTCACTTGTTCCTTACAAAGCTCCACCTGATGGTCTTGACTTGCAAACCCATTGCCAATGCACCTTCCATGCCAGAGGCTCATAAGAATTATCCACTTGTACTTGCTTGAACTTTAAAAATAAAATCCTATTCCAGATAAACTCTCATTCCCTTATTTCCCAGCTCCAGTTGCCAATTACTTCTCTTCAGCTTTCTACCAGCTCCTTCCAACAAATCCCAGCATATTCTTCTCCCATTTCACATCTGCTCTTTGCCAGCAACTTTCTTCCTCCTTCTACCCCAGAAGCATCCTACTCTTACTCATTGCCCTGCATACAATTCAAATGCTTCCCTAAATTGGAGTTGGCTCAAAAGAGTGAAGGTCAAATCCAGATGTTGTGATGTTTCTGTGGCATTTGGCTCCCAGGCAGCCACTTGGGCCCATTTCTGCTTCCAGGGCCCTAAACTGCATGAAGAATTTGACCTCTGGGCATTACAGGAATGCACATAATAATTAATCACAAAAGTCTCCAAGCACCATATACATGCCAGCAATCCCATTTGCATCATTTAAGATCTGAAACAAGGACTTTTATGCTCATGTTGGCTTGTACAATGCCAAGCTCCCATTTGAGACTGTGAATGTATCATTTTCCCATTCTGCACAGACCCAAGCCTTCAGCCAGCTCTCATCAGGGTGGGGGGGCATAGTCATGATATAATATGCAATAGTCTGATGATTAGTAGTATTTCTTAATAAAAAAGCAAATATTAAAAAAAACCCAGCACTAAAAAAACACAGCCCCCAGCTCATCATTTGAATAAGGAGGAGGGAAGAAGGTGTGGGGGGAAATTGTCTTAATTAAAATTCTCCCTTTCATCCTGGTAATTACATTCAAACAGGCGACAGCAGCAGCATCGCTGTTTGTCACTGTGCCAAAAAAAGAAATTGATTTGATCACCGGGACATCGTGTTGCATAAAATAAAATTCTTAAAAATTTGCCAGCCTTTTTTTTTTTTTTTTTTTTAACTGTAATTACTTCTAGAACACTGCAGAGAAGGGTGAAAACAGAGAAAAAAAGGAGGAGGAGGAGGAGGAAGAAGGAGACCCCTTGGCAGATAAAGTGCCAGTAATGATGGAAACACCTGTAAGCCAGGGAGATCTAGCAGCTATCAGCTCTGGCTGCATTCCATATCCATTAGCTACAAGAGGCTGCTTGGGCTCCAGGAAAGGAGGGTGTTAGCTCTGACAACTGGTGAAAAGCTGATGAAAACGTACCAAAGGGGCAGTCACGGCGCTGCCATTTGATAAAGAGGGGGAAAAAAAAGAGAGAGAGAGGAAAGGGAGAAGGAAAAAAAAAAAAAAAAAGCCAGGAGTAAATCAGTCTAATTAATGGCTTTGCTCATTTATCAGGGGCAAATGCTAATTATTCTTTTTAATCAGTTTTCTGCCACAGTTGCTCATTCTCTCTGATTCTTTTTTTTTCCCTGCCAGCTCCGCTTAGTGAGAGAGTCTGGAGAAAAGCAATCCAAACCTCTGGCTTATAAATAAGGAAAGCACAAGAGAAAATGTAAGAATGGATGAAATTGTTCCATGAAATCCTACCAAACTTGTCTCCATGTAGAAACTCCCAGCACCCTTGCTGGTCTCCTACCTCCTTTCATGACTGACTGGCTAAAAACCAAAATGCAAGAGCAGTCCTTGACAGAGGCTAAAGATCCTGCAGACAACTTTTAAAGCCAACCCTCCAAACTCTGAACTGCTGCTCTCATAAAGCACATTGCTGTCCCTTTTTATTCACCAACACCCGCATGGACAGCTTTAGTTCATGCCAAAACACGTGTGCTTTGGCATGAACACGTTTTGTGTTCTCTGTGGCAAACCCAAGAGTTTCTGTGTATGAGTCCAGTGTTTAACTTTCCCTTCTGTTGTTTTATCCACGATGTACAGGGCAGGGCTCTCAAAAGCAGTGAGCAATGATGGTTGCACATCTCCAGGCACCTCAAGAGCTTGGCTTTGAGAAGGCAGTGAACACACCACCTTCTCAAGCCTTTTCCAGCTGGTTACCCAAAAAAGCCACTAATTGCCACCATAAATCTTGATCCTATTCATCAAGTGGTGAGCAGAAACTTGGGGTTTTGGTGACCAAATAGTCCATAAACATAGGGACTGAATCTGAAACAAACCCACAGACTTAAAAAAAACCAACAAAACTACCCAGCAAATTGTCAAAAGAAGCAACCCAAAAGCCTACATGCAGGAGCAAAAGCCAAATCCCAACAGAACAAGACACAATTCATGGCTGGCTGATGTGATGAGCATCCACAAAGAGACAGAGGTAAGCCATGACTGCCAGACATGACAGACTGTATTTGGGAATGTGTGAGCAGCACTGCTTAACCAACACAGCCAGCACCTGAGATCCTCGTTTTCCTTGCCTTTATTTTGCAGAAGGACACAAGTTGCTCACCCCAGTGAGTCAGGTGTATCAGGCAAAGCTCCCCTCCCATGAACAGCAGCACTACCCCTGGCAGCAGGACCTGGACGATCTGTGTGAGCTGCAAAAGGAAACTCTGTCAGCAGAGCAGCTTTCTTCACTCACAGTTTAAAGGTCTCCAATAAGAATTTAATTCAACAATCCAGTTACTGCATAGTAAATCCCCTGAGTACTAGATGTGTGTCTTGATAGCTGCTAAACCTCAGTAAACAAGTCTTTAATCATCCATTGGTAATTAATTAGCAAACAAGAACTAATTGCAACTAGATAGCTTCTTAGATTCAAGACGGTTGTTTTACGTTAATTAAATATAGAGGTCTGTGAGCTACACAAATACATTCTAACCAACATACATGCAGGTTTCTAAAATGCATTTGGTTCCTAATGAACCAGACCCCACGAGAATTGTTCAAAGGAAGGAAACTTCAGGGTGGTGCAAAGGCTGGCACCTGTGACAGGTGCCCACAAGCACAGATACACTCACCCAGCTGAAAACAGGGACACCACAAACAGGGATAAGCAAGCTCAGGAACTCAGAGCCCACCACTCAGTGAAAGGCTGAAAAAGCAAGAAATGATAAATGAATGAGGAATTTGGACTCTACTACACTTGTAGTCTGTTCTATGCAAAATGACTCCTGGAAAAATTGTTTGCCTGGATTTGATGCCAATCCTAATGGCATTAAGTCAGACTTCTGTCACCAGTTTTGAAAAGAACCAAAGATTTTACTCTGTGTTTCCAGACCTCACTTTTATAACCCCTTAAAACAAGCAAAACCCTGGACCAAGCTAAAGAGGTCATATTAAAACAAGAGAAATCAAAGCTCCAATTCAGCATTACCACACCAAGGATTTCATGCAATCAAATGAAAATTTGTGTCTCTTGCCCACCCCAGGTTGATCAGAATTACAGGTTTTATAGACCCCTTTGTCTGTCTTTGAAGACTTTGGGACCTTCTTCTCCCAGCTTTGCCTCTCACTTGCCAGGCAATATTTACCAGCAATTCCATGTGATGCCCTAGCAGCCATTTATAAGATGCTGGGGTTATGTCAGCATATCCTAAGAGGGGGAGATCATTTTGAGCCCAGGCAGGTTACAGAGAAGATGAACTTGCATGGCTCAGATGTCTGGGGCTGCAGTGCAGAGGTTCACGGGCAGGGAGAGACAAGGAAGGACACACAGCTCCTCACTGAAGAGGAATAAAATAAAGGGATGAAGCCAGGCAGATGAAATTCAACAGTTGTGATGTAAACAGACAATGGAAAAGCACCAACCAAGAGGTCTGGGATGCAAGTCCCAGCTGCTGCAGCTCTTTGCTGAAGGGGCTCTGTCCCATGGCCTTCCCAGATACTGCACCCTGTACACACATTGAGAGATCATTTCATCCAAATGGGCAAATATGCAAAACAGTCTGTCCAAAGGGCTTGAGCTGAAATGCATTAATGACTACAGCATCCCAAACTCCCCCTGCACAGCTCAAACAACAGAACATTACTGCCCAAACTCCTCAAAGGGGCTGGCATGCACCTCTTTTTTCATATCAGAGCATGGGGGAGGCAAAATCCCTACACTGCAAACTCTTATCTGTTCACATTTACCCACCCAGCAAGAGCTGGACTTGAATGGAAGTGCAGGGACAGAAGATTTCATCTCACTCAGCAGCCCCTTAGCCCAGTGACACCCGTTTAGCCCCTGTACCCCTCTGAAACACATGCACTGAGCCTGTGTTTACAAACACACCATTGGTATGTGAGTGCCACATGCTACCAGACAGCTTGCCAGGAGAGAGAGTTAAACAAAAAATACATCTTTCTCTAAATACTGCGTGTTCCCCTGGTCTATTCATTTTGTTCCGCTTTATCTATCAAAAATATATTAACCCAAAAGCCTGTTTCCATCAAAGTCTCGATTCCATGAACATTTAAAGATAAGCCTTATCTTATTACTGGTGCATTAACAACAGAAATCTAAAGGGCTACTGTCAATCATCTCCTTTTCTCTGTTTCTTTTTCCTCTCCCCTCAAAACAGCTTTGCAGAGCACAACTGGGACCTCAGGGGGGTTCTGGCAGCCACAAACACACAGACACCAACAAGCACAACCCACCCCTGCTCCAGTGGGAAGTACCATGGAAAAAATGGATGGTTTGACCAGGGCCAAGCATGCACACATGGATAAGGAAACTGAGCAGCATCAGGCAGCACCCACCCATCCAAACTGGGAAGGAACTCACACGAATTTCTGCAGACACATCATTTCATGCAGAGCCTCATGGCAGATATCTCAAAGCAGTTTTCAAGAGGTTTGCGCAGGAGAAATGAATCACTTGAAAAATCCAAAGTCATAGAGGTTATCTGCACTTCTAACTCCATTGTATCTCTTGTTTTATTACAACAATCTTTTTCCCTTACCATCCCTAATTCACTACTTTTTCCCTCTTCTCCGTGTTGTCTCCCCAACATCATGTGTGTAAATTTTAAGTTATCCTTATTAGAATATTTGCATCAAACTCAGGCAGCGTCCAAGTATCTTGGCAGAGATGTTTGAGCTTTTAAAATTAAAAGGTTGTAGATTATTTATGGAAAACAGTAATCATTTTCTACAGTGATCTTCTGGGGCAGAGCAAACTCTGCAGTGGACTGCAATTCCATGCCTCTGGGGCAATTAAAATATCCACCTTAATTTTGCAGCAACGTGTTTTCCTTCCCTTGTAATTTTTTTTTGCTTTCTAATTAGAAGTTTTAATTCTGCAATGAGTGTCACTAGGAGACTGAGCCAAAAATAACACAGCCTGTTCCAAAGGCCCTTTGAAAAGCTTTTATTTTTAAAAGCCAGAACAAGACAGACAATCCAAGAGTGATAAATCTAAGGTTTCTGAAAAGAGCTGAGGATAGCAGGAGGGCAAACAGACAGCTAGGGATGAACAGCACGCACAATGCAGCTCCTAGTAAAAACAAACTTCTTCTCTTAGGCAAAACTCAACTGCACAAGTAAGTTTCTACCAGAGCCTTGTTACAGACCAAAACAGTCATCATTGAGGACTTTCAGACTCAAAGCCTGAGCCCCTCTAACATCAGCAGCCCCTGGACTGGGTTTGCCATCTTCTTCCCCAGATGTCAGAAAGAGCTCAAACTTTGAAGGTCTTTGCTTGAGGTCTGAGCCCTGAGCAGTAGGGGAGAACATCTGTCCTCCTGCCATGAAAAGGAATTTTCTTCTGGAAACACCACTCTGGGACTCTCTATCATGCCCCTCCAGCCAGATGAGTGCAGTGAAAGCACTGCACATGGTCAGTCACCTCCCAGCCATTTATTTGGGGTCAGTTTTATCTTCACAGGCCCAGCACAGAGAATCCACCACAGCCAGAGCAGCACCACAGATGTTCAGGACTGTCCCACCCTGTGCACAGCTGAAAGCTGGAATCAGACTACAATTGCTACAAATTATGCCCCTAGAAGAATTTTACTGCACCTTCTGTTCACACCTTTTCCAGCAATTTATCTGTTGTATGTCCCCAGTTCCAGGAAACATCTGGGTCAAAAATCCCACTATCAAGCAGCACCCTGGAATTTCAGGGTGAACAAACCTGATTTTAACTATGGCTGCACACAGTCTAACACAGATTCATAGAAACACTCAGATATTGGGAAACCATCTAGCACCAACAGAAAGCAAAGTTACTTCAGATCTGGTGACTTTATCCAGGTTGGTGCTAAAAAATGTGCAAAAATGGAGATTCCAGAATTTGAAATGACAGCCTGGTCCTACCTATATAGCTTTCTAGACAGAAGCACTGTCCTTTCCATCAAGTGTACTGAAGGGGAGAGACAAGGTTAAATTGTGTGAAATAGTTTAACAGGTCACTGCTGGAAACAGAAAAGCATTTAAGTGTTTCTTTGGGGTACTGTTTGTTATATTACATAAACTTGCATTCAGATAAACTTGTCTACAGCATCAATCAAGTCACAGCCAGTAGCTCAAGGCAGAATTAAAATCAGGTTGTATCTTAAGGATTCTGAGAAAACAGAAGAATGAACTGTAGGTCTTCCAAAAACACTGCACAGGGACACAAGATTTCAAGCAGGAAAACACATCAGATATTTATGCATGTTAGGTGTTTATTTTTCAATCAGGTACATGTGCCTAGACCATGACAGGATGTTTGAATTGTGCACATCAGGTCTTTCACCCACTGTTTATATGAATGTCATTCACTATCAGGCCTCTGCACAAGATAAACAGATTGAAGAGAGATGTGGACATATCAGAGTTTTGCATTGCTTCCCCTCTAACTCTGCTCCTGGTGCTGTAAGAAACAAAACCTTTTGACCAGAAGCATCTCAGAAAAAAAAAGGGAAGGGAGAAAAAGCATTGGTCACAAAGGAGGCAGAAAACAGTGCATTAAAGACAAGTATTTTTGAGACCATGAGACACCCAGGGCAATTTTTCAGGAGTCTGAAGATGACACACAAAGTAGCTGAAACTAAGACCAAAAAAGACACATGATCCACTTACCTGGCAGAAAATATTCCACTTGCATGCCACAGAGAGTTGCTAAAAGGAAATACAGGATGGCCAAATCCTTGCTGACATTTGGATCACTGGGTTTTATCCTCAGTCCAACACTTGTGAAGTCTCAGAACCCACAGAGTCAAGCAAGTAGGCTTGGACCTATGCATGGTGCAGGGAGAAGGGTTTAAAGGCTAATCACAAACTATATTATTCTTTGATATAGTGCAACACCATGGCCAAATTGACAAAAACCATGGGCACAAGCTCTAAGCCAGAAGTATTTTTTGGTAGAGCCACCCTTGCCCTCTTTTGCAGTGATTATCCTGAGGTTTCACACACTGTTATAACCAAAAGACAATATCCAAATATATTCAGTAGTCTGTGCTCATGTTCTACCTTCCCCAGATATTTTCCTTTCATTTTTCCCCTCCTCTGCAGGAAGACCAGACTTTACTGTGTATGTGAGGAGAGGTTTAGATACTATTGAACAGACATCAGAGTATGCCCTAACAATGAGAGGTTAAATCCCTGTAATTTGGGGGAAAATGCCCTAGTTCTGTTGGAGATCAAACAAGGTCACTCCTGCAGCCATACCAAACTAGGAATAGCAGCTTGGTTTGGGCTGTCAGCTGCATGTGGGCACACTCCTACCCCTAAAGTTAGCCATGAAACTGACTCTGACTATGATAGGAGTAGGTTTAGGGTCACTGATTCTGAAAAATCCCATTCATGGGATGCCTCCTTTACCTTCAAAAGGTAATTAGAATAATGATTCAACCTACGTACCCAACACAGGGTGGACAGCTAAGAGCAAAAGGGATATTTGCAGCACTCATTTCTATGTTCAAGATTTTAGAGCATGAAATGCTATCTTGGCTGTTATCTAAAGGTCACTTACTAGACTAGAGATTAAGATCAACAAAAGGCAGATGATATGGGGAACTCTCCCTTCACACGTTTTATAACATTGCCTGATAGAATTAACAAGTAAAGGGATAGCAAGACCATGTGCAATTCCCCAACAGCCCCAAAACTCCAGTGTTACTGTTGGGTAGCTCATAGAGCCAGACTGGAAAAGAGAAGAGCAAGTACCAAAATAACAGCATTTAGTGACAAAACAAGGCCTTAAGCCTATGACAAACACCAACTTGCTGGTTGTGCCAAAATGCCTACTGATAAAAATTGTTGGTGGAACAAAGGGACAGAGAAGCAGCAAGGATGGGGTAAAGATAACTTCTTCTTCATGGGAGAACCAATGAATTCACCACTCAAATATCTGCAAACTCAGAGTGGAAAGACCACTTCCCTTGCATTCAGAGTACTATCATGCATTTCCCTTCAGACTATGATACCATCAAAGCCCAGTGTACTTCCTGTGTGGCATACTGTCCCCTGGCTGAAGGGCTGTCTTTTGAAAAGATGAAAACATAAAATTCTGGGTATTTCCCATGAATCATCCCTAACCCCAGGTGTTTGAGATGCAATCTAATTCTGCTGCACCATGGGGACAAAAGTACATATAACCCCTACTTTCTGTTGTGAGAGCAATCAGAACATCAAGGCATCATTTGAGCAGTCACATTTACTGGAAGAAAATGCTACAGGAGAGCGTAGGCTCCTTGGGGTGGGTGAGAGGACAGTGTGCTGCTGGCCATGGTTAAAAGGGTACACCCTATAACAGATTATTGTCCTTATCAGCTCACAGTGGTAACTTCCCCACGCCATCCCCAAGGTTTGGAATGAAGATTTCCAGATGCACACCCCCATGTCCCTACCTGGGGCCCACACCAGCACCATGCATTATTTCCATTCCTACAGATGAGCCCCAATCCTCACTTAATTCACTCAGTGAATTTACCACATGGGTATTGAAGGTAACCTTGTGTCTCTGCTCCTCCTTGGAATGACAGCTGCAGGGTCAGAACTCCAAGTCCCAGTTTCAAGCTTTTTGTTTCAGTCTCATCATTCCCCATCCCGAGCTGGGTGGGGAGATAAAGGCCATCAGTCTGTCTGCAGAACAGGCTGGCTCTGTTTGCCCCATGCCCCGGCCAACAGAGATTGTCGACTTTTAATGGAGCACTCAGGTTTCCATTGATGCCAGCTGCAGATAGAACAGCCCAGCAGCAAACAAATGCAGTCCCAGGGGGCTGCTCAGATTCTCCTCTTATTTGTTAGTTTACCTGTAAAATACAGTTGGGCTAATTCTTCCTAGTGTGGTTGTAAAGATATGTTTCCCTCCTCTTTGGAGCAAGCAGGGGGAAAAACCAAGCAAGTGCAGCAAGGCTAATGGAGTAAGAGAGCATTTCCCATGGCTTAGGAAACAGCAGGCATTTTCTGCTGGGGATTGCTTGCTGAGCACCCTGTGCAGAGGTGAAGTTGTGCAGCACTTTATAATAACTATATTCATATATTGTAGGAAGCATCCTAATATCTCCATGTTCAGATGGGCTGAAATCCAATAGCTCCTCATGACATCAGCTGTTGAATTTATTATATGCTTATTACAAGGCCAAGAAAGGAGAAGGAATTATCAGAAAATGTCTTACCTGATTTTTAAATGTTAATGAAAACATTTTAATCCCACCTGAAAGCATCATGAAACTGAAATGGACCACAATACTAACCTGCAATTCAAATCCCCACTTATTCCATACATGAAAATGACCCTGAATGTCTCCTCAGACTCCTGTAAGGATTCACCCTTGTCACCAAAGTCTTGTTTAATTCAACTGCAAATTTTGCAGCTTGTTACCCCTGACAGCCTTACAGGCTGTGATTTAGACAGGAGCCATAAGAGAGAAAAGCTGCAGGGCTGAAACTGGGTCCAGGCTGTGTTTGGATGCTTGGCACCTGAGAGTGTGATGACACCTCTGATTTAGGGCTGCAAGTGCAGAATAATTAAACCAGGCTGTGAATACAGTCTTGCATTGTTAAATTGATTTTAAATTGATTAAAATGCACCTACAGAACAAAGATCACTTGCATATTACCTGTGTACATAGTATTTTGCACCAAAGTAGTCCACATTCCCAAACATCCTCTTACACATTAAAAATTTAATTTTTTTCTAAGAAAAATGGATTCTAGTAAAACCCAGAAATAAACACATGCCTTGGGGCAGCAGGCTCCACACAGGTCCAGTTTTGCAGCTGAAGCCAAATAAAAGCAGAGTAACTCTGAAAATATCACCTAGAATATAGGTGTAGGTAGCTTGATTTAGAAAAAAACTTTTGACATCTTTTCCACAAGATATTTGCATAAGCAAGATAGGGAGAAGTCACCTAGAGAAATTCATTATAGGCTGAGCATAAGACTCTTTGGAGAATATTAAGAGAATAGTTATTGATGGTATGCTGTTTGGGAGGGTGTATTAAACATGGTTCACAGAAGCCTTGAGCTAATTCTATTCAGTATTTTCATTAATGATCTCAACAACTGGATAGATCAGTTAGGAATGAATATGCTGGAAAAAGGACTAGAATTTGAACCCAGCAAACTGGGACAGTAGTCTGAAAAAATAAGAAGCTATTTAAGATGGGATGTTGAAATGTGTAAGTACAGAATGAGAAATGGAAACCTCTATTAAGAAACCCACTGGGCTCACACATTAAACTTGAGACAATAAACTCCTAATTGTGCAAAACCTGCAGACAGGGAAGCATAAACAGGAAGATGTCTTGAGACACCCTCAAAGTTAAAATCCTACTTGAATTAGTCAGCACTTGTGAGGTCTTAACTAGAGAACTGTCTGGCTGAAAGAAATGTACTTAAGAAAAGACACTGAGCATTTGGAGAAACTCAGGAAGACTGAAACAAGCCCAGGTCCAGGAAACACAGCCCCCAAGGGGAGAGACTGTACCAACAAAGAACATTCAGTCCAGAGGAAAGAAGATTGATCACATCCATGCTCAGTCTTTAAGTATATAAAGAATGCTGCAAAGTGAAAAAGAATAATGTTCTCTGTATCACAATGGATAGGGATAAATAGATAAATAAATAAATAAATAAATAAATAAATAAATAAATAAATAGGCTTACACTGCAACAAGGAAGATACCTTGGGGAAAAAATCTGTTCCCTTGCTCTCCAAAACAACCCTAATGATACTGAAGTCCTGTGACAGCTATTAACAAAAATCTCTAAAACCCAGTTAACTGGACACCAGAAAGGAACATATATACAACTGATCCTTCCTCTGGGTAGGGAGGGGGACAAGGTGACTTTAGGATTTCCTTCAAAACATAATAGTTCCTGCCATTCTGTATACATCTAACAGATGACAGCTCCTTACTGGAAAGGGTGCAGAGAGATGCTTGTCAATCACAGATTCTGAAGAGATCTTGCTAATGGAATGGAAAAATCTTTGCTCTCTCAATATTTTTATATTGATAACAAAGCAAGCAACAGGATTCCAAGACAAAAAAGGAGATGTCAGAAATAGAGTGGAAGCTCAGTACACAGCACTTGCAATGGGATTTGGTGCTGTCTTAGACAATATTGTATTGATATCTAACTCAGACATGTAACAGAGCTCCTCCTCTTCACACACAAATGCCACAAGCTGGGATGGATGTGGCACTGCTGCTCTGTAACTCACTGTGCTGCTGCTGACCACCCCTCCAGGAAAGGCTGCACACCTGTGCTTAGTAAAGGGATTCTTCTATTCCATAATGTGCAAGTCACTCACCTGGATTTGGTATTTTGAGCTCAGAGTGACAGACACTCCAGTACCACAAGCACAAACCAGTGAGATTGGCCACAAACAGAAAGACACCTAATTTGCAAGCCAGGAGCCACAGGCTGTTTACACCAGAATGTCTCAGCCATAAACATTTAATTAAATCAGCTTCTGTTTTAATCATGGCATATTTTCTACATCACTGCTCATTTTCAACTTGTTGCAAAGCCTCTCCTGGTGTTCCCTTTTCAAGACACTGAAATGCTGGACTCAAAGTTGCTGCAACAGGCAAGAGCCAGGAGCAGCCAAATGCAGAACAGTTACACTGGATTTACTCAACCACTGCCCACCTCAACATCCACGATACCTGCAAAAGTCCTTCAAGCAAAAAACTCATTACATGGTGCTGACAGTGCTAACTTAAAGTGCAGGTGAAAACAGAAATCTCATCTTTACAAACTTAAAACAGAATCTGCTTTTGCTATCAGGTGACAAACTCTAGAATTTGTGTTTGTGATCAACTTTGATCTAGAATCGCTCAGCAAAAAGTGGAGATGCTCAATAACATTCATTAATTATCAACTTGGTCACATCTATTGATTGGTATAAAAATGACAAGTTCACTAAATAAGTGCACAATCAGCAGAAAATGACTGATAAAATGCTTCACTGATTATTGACAGCATTTTAAAATGCTGACAGACATACATCTCTTAACTACAGTCAATTACCAGAGTTACCACTTTCCTATGAAACAGAATTTACAAGGAATTACAGACCAGTGTCAGCTTACTTCAGTCCCAGATAAAACCATGAGGCATCAACCAAAGCCAGGCTGGCCAATCACCCTGATCAATGTCATTCACTAAGCACCAAAAAAAGCCAAGGAAAACTGGATACCTCTACTATACTGGAATTATACACACACATTCATAAACCATCTAGTTACCAAAGACTTTCTGAAAGAAAAGCAAAGAAAGAAAAGGATAGAAGTAAGAATCTGGCTTTAATCAAACAAAAGAGCAAACAAATGCTAAAAAAGTCCACACTAAGTCAGTGTTGCTTAACTAGGGACCCTCCAGAAAGGGAAGAACTGTAACTGGACAAGACTTGCAAATAGCAGAAGGTTAATACAGCTGGCAGGAAGAGAAGGAAGAACTTAAGTACCACCAAAGCTAGGCTGAAATTGAGTATTGACAACTGAAAGTTAACCATCAATAACATATAAATTGAACTATGTGGATACATTAACAGAAGAACCCATGATGAAAGATTTGGGCATCAATGTGAACACTCAATAGAACAGGGACCCTGCACAGCAGAACTCTCTGGGATGATGCTTAAAAGGGACAGATAATAGTGAAATTATTCAAATGCTACTTATCCATCTTCATTTGGAAGAGCATACTGATTGACTAAAACCATTGGAAAGCATGGATAGTTTTCTATACCAACAGAGGTTGCAAAGATTTGCACTTCTGAAGACAGATGACATCTGATAAACACTGAGAAATAAGGGAAATCACGACTTCTGCTCCGGCAGAACATGAAATCAACTCAAAATAGCAAATTATAATTGCAGCACCATAATTAGCTTGTGAGTTAGAGTGCCACAAGATGTCTTGGAAAATGCATTTCAGCAGTTTTTAAAATGATTGTGTATTTGTCTGGCTGACAGAAAAACCCACACTTACTCTAGACAGAATAAAAATACGAATTTTCAGGCTCAAAGGACACAAGATATCCACCAGTTGTGAGGAGACTGGGGAAGCAGTTCCCTTATATAAGTTATTCCATAATTATCCATGGCAGAAGTTTTTGTACTTTCCAGGAGTGTGATGCTGGAAACATTAAATGTTAATGTTTAAAAATCTATCCTATCTCCCCTTGAATCTGCTTTAAAACAAGAGAGAAGAAAAATGAGGTAAGGGAGCTTGAGCAACTCCAAATACATCAGCCCACAAGGATCCCTCACACCCAGCAACTCACTTTGCATGGTGTGCCACAGACTCCCCAGATCAGGGATGAGGAAATCTCTTCAGGCAGCCCTTCTTCGTTACAGGACTGAAAACTGGAGCTGCAGAAGGGCCAGAATAGCAACTGATCTCCAAAGACAAGGAACCTTCCTGCACTGGCAGCAGCACAACTGGAGTGAAGTGGACAAAGGTGCTGTGCTGAAACACTCCAACAACTGACCTGTCATGCAGGTTTGAGACTTTGTCCTTACACTCTGTCTATGATCTGTGAATCTGCAGCTCTTCCCTAAGCTCAGGCCCCTTGGAACAGACAGGTCTGATCAGGAAGATGAATGTTCCTACCTAGAGGAACAATCCTGATGATTCGACTCAAGAAGCAAAACACACCTGCAGGCAGGAGGGTGCGAGCTAATCCCTGTTGTACTGCAGCCCTACAGAGAGAGCTGATCCTTCTGCAATTCCAAACTGCCAGTCAAAGCTTTAACATCTTAATACACAGCATGCTCTAATTAAAATTTCTAATTAAGGGGGAAAAAACACCCCACACTAACTAGCAAAACTAATGTTGCAAATTAGCAAGCCTTATGTACAAATTCAAGGTTGTCTTTGCTGCTCTTTCATAGATGACTTTAATGCTCATATTTTAAGCAAACAATTGCAGACAAAGTTACCACAAGTTCACTTCTGCCTGTTTTAGCAGTGGGACACAAGCACCAATTCCTACATGGACCTTCTATGTTAGGGTGGATAGCAATCCACAATCCATTTAAGCACCTTCCTTTGCAGGATGGATGAAACCAAATATGGACCACATGGACAAACTCTGTCTGCATTGCCTCAAGGAAAGACAAAGTTATGACAGATTTTCTCTTACTTTTGCTGCAGGAAAAAAAAATCTCTGAGGAGTCCTGACTACCCACCCTCAAGGCTGGCAACAGCAGAGTCATCAGTGCCCTTCACATGGCAGCAAAGGAGGAGAAGCAGCAGGAGCCACAGTCTCAAGATTCAGGTCCAGCCCTGAATCTCCACGTGGCAGTGGAGAACTGACCAAATTCATTCTCCCACTTTTGTATCCATCACTTGGGCATCAACTCACTGCACAAACACATAAGTGAGGGCAAGTTGTACATAATGATGTTGTTTTGAAATACATCATTTATCAAAGGCAAAAATTGTCAAATACTGTCAGCACTTGGTACTGAGAAATCAAAATACTGTTTGAGCTTTTCTCAATTGAATGCATAAAAGAAATTGTGTATGTTAAGCTGTGATGCTTAAACATTTATGTACCTGTTATAACAACAGAATTACTAAATAAGTGTGCTCACATACCATTATTGCAGCAGTTTAAAGTCTCTACAAATACATTTCAGCCTAAACCCATGCCTCTCATTGAGTTTTGTGTTCCTGACAGTTCTGTTTTCATTCCACTCTGGCAAACCTCTGTGTTCTTCCACTGTTCTAAATCCAGACCTCTGTCTGAAACTGCCCAGTCATGCCATGCTTTGCCAGATGCTCAATGAGATTTACAGCTCAATTTAGAACTGGATGGAGACCAAACTGTCCACTCACCCTGTGGGGTTCTAAGAACAGATCAATGATCACAGTTAAAAACAACACAAAATCCCCTCCCAACACTGAGGTATAAAGTGATTTGCATTTCTCTCTGAATAAAATGCTTGTTTTTCCAGAGCTCCCTGACAATAAGCTTAAAAGACGAGATGACACAAAATCACCCCCTCCTTTTCCCTTCCACATTCATCAGCAATTGAAACCTACCTTGGTTCACCTAAAGATGAAAACAAGATGTACAGAAGAAAACACACTTTTCAGATGCCTGATGTTTTGGGGGGGAATAATTTTAGTTATTCCTGGACAATAAGTAACTAAGTACCCCATCTGCATTTCTACTATCTTCACAGACAGCATGACCAAACACTCTGCAGAAAAAAACTTCCCATATCTATTTAACTGAGCTGGGCACCAATGTAGATAGTATTTCAGTAACTTAAGTGTCTAGAAGAGCTTCTGAAAGACCTTGACCTTTCCAGGTAACAAAACTGTGTTCTCAGAGAGTGCAGAGTTCAAGTCAGCTTTGGTTGAAGGGAGGCTTAAGAAAGAAAACTAGATGATGGATCGCTTACTTTAGCAAAAACGAAGAAATTTAGGCAAAACCTCTGTGTGGGGTCTAAGTTTCAGCTTGTCCTTATGGAATGCTGAATTCACCATGAGGGCATGGATCACTCCTAACTGTCAGACTGAAGTTATAGGCACTAAAATATCAGTTTTCACAGAAAATAGTATAAAAGAACTGGCTCCTGCACATCTGAATGGGGGCCATATACAACCTAATAAAACCAATTTTGTGGTCCAAAAAGGATGGAGTCTCTGTGATTGACATGAATGAGGCCCTTGGGAAATCTCAGAATGATCAACCAAAACACAAGAAAACTGCACGACTTCCACTCAAAGGAGGAGAAATTGATCTAAACAGAACATGCTAGAGCTAATGAACAGCCTAGCTTTCTTAAAGGATCAAAAGTAATCAGATCAGTGTAGCCAAAATGCCTGTGCAAGGGTGTTAGCAGGCACCTCATTCACTGCTGGGGTTGTCAGTTTAGCAGCACTTGATCCAGACCTCAAATTACCTTTTGGTTAAGAAATATGAACTAGAACAGGCAGGACTGGCAAGGACTCAATAGTCAAAAAGACAGTCTCATTTTTAAGAATATGCCTTGTAAAGCAGTACAGAGTTGAGATTTACCAAAGATCTCACAGTATTTTCTGATTCTGTTCAATGAGTTCCTTTCACAGGTGACTGTGAAATACAAAAAGATAAGAATTTGACAGATTCTCTCCTTTTCTCTTCCTAGAAAAAGTATACAAATGCATATCAGAAATGTATGGCTTAGATGGCCTTAGAGGACTCACCTTTGCCATGGAAGTTACCTTGAGGGGAAGTGGATGATTTGAGTCTTGCAGACTGATTTCACCATCTTGGAAAAGCACCTGTATCTGATATACACTCAAAAATAAAGAACTGTAACACTTACTGAGAAATGGAACCCAGCAACTGGAACTGCAGCTAGTACAGCATGCACTGCAGGAAATGTGAGAAAGACTCCATATTCTGGCATTGACATAAGCAGATCCACTGTACTCTTTTTCCTCATATATTGTATACAGGGTAAACTGATGTTTTTAACCCCATTTGCACAGAACAGCAGGAGAATTTGTGGGGAATCCCAGAAGACTGCCTCACTAACTTAAACTCAGTTTCCCCAAGGCCCTCGATTCCTTCTGGGTGCCCATCATGTAGCAAAACTGGCCTTACCACAGACTGCAGTCATACAGTCCTTCCCTTCTTGCCAGGCTTGGCAGGTTAGCTCCCAGTGCTAGACTCTATCTTAAAATAATTCTATTTATATCCTCATCAAGTTTGTTTAAAACTCATGTGTTTGTAAATGAAGAGCTTTATAGCTCACTGTGAATATTAAACTATAAGGGAAACATGAAGGGGTTTTGAAACTGCTAATAAGGTAGCATTCCTCTGCTGCCTTTCATCCTTCATTTCACAAGATCCCAGAGCACTTTGCAGATGTAAACAGAACTGCTCTCCCAGCAGTGAGAGGCAAACAGTGGACTGTGCCTTCACCACTGCAACTCCCCATGAGCTCTGGTGGGCTCTCATTTTGCTTTTCCACCCCCTGGTTGTCCAACTGCAGAGTCCAGCAGGCAAGGAAGGTGCTACTGTCCAGAAAGAGATGCCTTGTACACATCAAGAACTCCCCTGGTGCAGATGGCTCACTTTTCCACAGACAATTACTTGCAACCAACTAATACAGGATTTAAGAGACAGAGCTGTTTCAGCTGAGACAGAAACATACACAGAAAGGACACCAGTGTCTCAGGCTTTGGTCAACAGATTGGAGTCGATGGCTCTGTCCCACACATTAAATGCATTGTCGTTTTTAACAGAAGCTGCTCTTTAAGAGCTGGGTTGCAAGCCTGCTGCAAACTCTTCAGTCTCAGTTCCAGTGAAAACCCCCTTTTTAGGTGGGGAGACTCAGCTTTGATTCCAAGCAAAGGATGCCACCTACTGAATCCTTGCTACCATGAGCACAGCTTTGACCCTCCTGGCTCCAGACCTCTGGCACGATCACAAGCCAGACTACAGTCCCAAAATAAATTCCAAGGAAAAGCAGAAAACAGGCTTGTAAAAACAAATCTTTTCTCCCTGCTACTCTCCCCACAACCCGAAGATGTATTACTCACCAAACATCTGCACAGCCGTAATAATTTCTAGTTTTGCAACACTGACAACCTTAGCAGTATTAAAAAACTCCTTACATCTTTATTCTATTTTGGATTCATTATAATATAGTCTGACAATATATGCTAGTACAGTACATTCTGCAACATTTAACCCATGTTCCCAGTTGCTGTTCTTAACTTCACGGCTTAATGACACAGAGTCAGTAGATCACAATATGACCCTGTTAATATTTTTTTAATGCCATTTTTACAAATTACAGCATAATGCACTGATTATGAGGATGAAAGGAAAGTCTCTACGTCTGTCTGGAAACCAAATAAAAGAATGTTTGAACATCTGTTCATCCTGCAAATGTCTTTAAAAGCTTTGATTTTCCCATAATCATTTTGTTCCACCATTTCACCCTTTTTCGAATGTGTATCCAACAGCCTCAGGACAGCAGCCAGAGATCTGCAGTAATAGCACATTATAATCAAAGTTCTTGGGCACACTTAGGTTCTCCCTGTGGAATTCTACATTGGGAGCTCTGCAAGAGGAGCAAAATGAGAAGATGAGGCTCTGTGACAGGGGCTTTCTGCAAAGGATTGCAGGGCACAAGGACAGGGTGGGGTGGCAGGTGAAGGCACAGCCTGCCCCTGTGGGTCCATCAGAGCTGCCCAGGGTCAGAGCCTGAACAGAGGCAGCTCCTCAGCACACACAGGAGCTGGGATGAGCTGCAGGCCAAGAGCCTTCCCCACCTCACTGGGCTCCCAGCAGCTGTCGTGGGAGCCCTGCCATGGATCTCCAGGACAAGAGCAGAGCCAGAGCATGGAGAAGCAATGAGCAAAGAAGAAAGTGGGAGCACTGAGGAGATCATCAGCTCTTAGACTGAGAAGATGGAAGAAAAATGCCAAGTTAGTATGCTAGTCTGGAAATTAAATGGAAGATTGGAGGAAGATTTCAAAAATATGTTTACAAGTGACTGCATGAGAAAAGGATGTGGGTCCAACTCTGGAATTATTGCTGCTCACTCCCCTGGACTACCCCAAGCAAATAAACCATGGGACTCCCTGCACTAGGAGTCCTTTCAGCCAAGCAGAGGGCTGCAAATCTAAGTGTTCAGGGTTAATGAGTTTTCAAAGGGATCAAGTTCCATAACAACAGACTCACTGATCCTGTTAAGGGCAATCCACGGTGTGGGGGAGAAAACATTCATCAGATAGGCTTTTGTAAAAATACATACCCCCATTTACACTGACAATCTCCTCTCCAGAACTACTCAAAAGTGCCTTAGAAATGAGAAAGACAAAACTCTGTAAGTGAAAGGATAAGAATTCTGGAAGCACCTTTCCTGATCACTCCCCTTTTCTTTCCAATACTCCAAATTAGCAAGCAATTTAAAATTTGGCAAGGACACTAGAACTACACAGATACAAGTTCCTTTATAACTAAGAGTATTTAATTAGGTTTTTTTCATACCCATAATTTCTAGACTAACCTGAGATGACAGTAACACTGTTCCTTCAGTGTCATCTGTTCCTCTATGTTCCATCACTGCAGTATCTTAGGCAGAGATAACAGTGCAGAATACAAAACAGGATTTGATTAAGGCTTAAAAGAAAGATAACATTAAAATATTCTTTCCAAAGACTGCTTCTGGGGGTGTTTGGGAAGAAGAGAGAAATGGGGAAGGAGAGGTGACAGGGGTGTGAAATGCATTTTTTCCATTACAGAAGGATACATTTTCCAGCAAGGCTGGCAGCACAAGTTACGTTAAGCCAATAGCTGAAGTTGCCTGCCTAATTCCTCTGGGATCACACTGAAAGCATACCCCATAATCTTAAGGGATGTGCTAAAGCTTTGCTGGGACTCACTCAGCAGAAACTGTTTGGGATTATTACACAAAGCACTAATTCTGTTCTGATTTAAGGGGGGACCATCAGCCTAGATTAGACACCAGGCTTGCTCTGTCTCACAACTGTCCAGCTGTAAATATCCTCCAAATAGCTAATTTGCCATTTGTAGCCACTTTGGCAACCAAGAAATTAAAAGAAAAAAGAGTGGAAAAAAAATCAAGATCATGTTAACATGATGGACTCATGCCCATCAAGGGATATAATGACTGATTAATAAGAATGAATGCAGCAATTATTTACCTCTATGTGCAACTAAGGCACTTGCATCATACATATGGTCACCATCTATAGCTGACAGGCTGCTATTCAGCATCAATAAGCAGGTACTCTTTTTGTTCAAAAGGCAGGAACTAACATTTGCCATGCTGCCAAGGCTGAGTCCAATTTCTGTTCCAGACTGCAGCTTTTGTACCTGTGGAATTCCTGTTAGTTTTCATGTTAAGGTGTCCTATACTTTGTATGCAACAAGGAAGGGATATTACCAGTGCTCTCCTTTTTATGAGCCTAGGACATGAAATTGAGAGAAAGAGCTAAAGCAGCCATGAAATCCCTATTAAAAACTAATGGTTTCTAAAGCATCTTGGAGACACTCATTTTACAAGGCTTATGCAGCAATCTTCTATCATTATTTTAATGAAATAAAGCCCTTGACTATTTCCAGAGGCAACATTTTCTTTCACATACAAAAGGCATTTTGGTTACAAAAAAAAAAAAAAAAAAAAAAAAAAAAAAAAAAAAGGGAAAAAGAAAAAGTGTTGGAATAGGGTTCATTCCAGAACAGGCAGGAAAATCAGAAAAGTCACATAAAATATCACTGAAGATAAATTCTGAACCTTTGGAACAGTAAACAGAAAAATTAAGACTCTCAGCTACACAGATCATTATGTTTAATACGAAAAACATTTCTAGATATAAATCATATTTATAAAAAACATCCACACCATCTCTCAGATAGCATCTTACATAGTTGTAACTGAAGGAATGTGAAATATCCAGTTTAGGTTTCACCTATTAAATAGTGTGCCTTCTGCATCCCACTTTGCTCAAGGAAGTAAGCCTAGAATAATCAACTTCACTTTGTGGGTCACATGAAATTCACACCTTGACTTAATTTAGATTAATATTGGTGGCAAACTCCTAAATCAAGAGAAACTTCAACACAGTTATCCCCAAAAACAGTGCAATTAGAATGTACATCCAAGTGTGCTCACCTGGCAGGTGAGATTCTCTGACATGCCATAAAGATGCACATCACAGAGATGACAAAGTAAGCAAATTTTAACAGAACAATATGAGATTGCAGACATTGTGGAAGGGGGCACAGTCAGCATGAGCTTCCAGGCTCTGTCTGTGAGGAAGGAACAGATTTAATGTGTTTGGACAAGAAACACATTCCACCTCAATGCATTTCAGGGTCTGGACTTTGAGGTGTAATCAGAGGCCTCTCTTGCTTCCTCAGGATTGAATAATTTTCTTCTGTGTGTCAAAAACATATCTTTTAAAGATAAGAGAGATAGTAACAGGTTGGGCTGAATCATTCTTGCTGCTTTCATCCTCTTTGGTCATATCCCCCTTCCCTCCCTTAGATTTCTTCTTGGAGGCAGCAGTTAACAGCATCTTGGTATCTGGCTTCAGCCCATCTGTAAAAGAACAGGAACACAAATGACTAACATACTCAACATCACATTTCAGAGAGCTAGAAAAAATGAGCAGGCATATTTTCATCTGAAATCAACCAAAGAAAATAAGAAAGTAAATCAAATGCATTAGGGAAGTGCATTTCTGCACAAGACTCCTGCAATATGGCAATTTACATAGAAAATAAGAGAAGTCTTTAAACATAACAAAGTTCACAACAGTAATACCACAAATCCAGTGCAGTATCCTGAATCCTTCAGTGTCCATCTATAGCTTTTGAAGTATTATAAACAGGCAAGAATTTAAACAAGCCAGACCAGCTTTCCTGGTCTAACTCTTTACTTGCCAGGCCTTTCCTATTATTTAGACACATACTCAAAGTTTCTTGTCATAATCAAGAATATTTATAAAAATATAAGTCATGAATAAAAAACAACCTGTAAAACACTAAAATTATAGAGAGTCACAAGACTCAGAAGATTCTTGAATTTCTTTAAGTCTATTTTCTGGATTTACCAGAAGAACACTGCTTTTTTGTAACTTGCACATTGTATATTATACAGGTTTTGTGTTTGTTTTTGGTTGCTAGGTTTTTGTTTTGTTTTTATTTTGTTAAGACAAAATATTTGCTAGGGGTTTCAACTTGCACTGCTTATTGCTTAGGGGCACTAGAATTAAGCTGCATAGCATTTTGGGGATCTGTTTCTCCAGACATTTGTGCCAAACAAAAATATTTATCCTTTTCTTCCTAAATGGCCCGGGCTTATGACACCTTTATTTTTTCTTAGAAGTCAACACACTGGTAACATTTTATATAAGAAATGCAAGATAGCAAAGTCCAAAGAAATGCTGTAAAACAAGAGAGATGCAACTCCTAAAAGATCACTGCTGGAGAAGTGCCTGCATAAAGCAGAAGGCAACAAACTCCTCAGAAGCTTTTTCAGTGCCACCTGAATGCGCTGCAATGTGGTGTTCAGGCACTGGGCCAAAATCAGTTCAGGTATTTTTAACCTGTGGTGTCACATAACCTTATCTCAAACACTTAATCAGCCTCTCTCTCTCCATACTGAAATTCAGATGTGGATTCTCGTATCACAGCCTGACAAAAAGACTGAGATGCTTATGATTTACTGGAGACAGGAGGTCTACGGGCACAGGTGAACTGCTCCAGCTCAGACACATCCAGGGGCACTCACAGCTGATGGACACAGCCCCAGAGCCCAGCTTCTCACCTTGCTGTGTCACAGAGCAAACTGCTGCAACAGCATTCCCAGCACATGGCCAAGGGAAGGGAGGAAATGAGGAAGTGTTGGAGAAAAACCAGGAAACTGCCCATTTACCATTTCACAACCAGAGGCTGTAAACCATCCCTAAGGTAATCTCTCCCTGCACTGGGGAGACTTTCACAGAGAGCGGGATCTTATTTTTGAAAAAAAAAAAAAACCAAAAAACAACAACAACCCCACAACAAAAAATCCCAACAGCAACAACAAACCATGCACAACCCCCTCAAAAAAAAACCAAACAAAAAACCAAACCAAACAAAAACCCAAAACAAATAAAACAAAAATAAAAGCCCAAACAAACAAAAACCTAAAAAAGAAAAAGAAAGGGAAAAAAGTGCAAGGGTTCAAAAGAGGAGAAAAGCAACATGTTTTGTATAGAAGTAAATAAATTACAGCCCACGCCAAGGCTGCAGGAATCCAGCATCAAGCAGAATCAACTTTGTACAGTTCTGCAAGATCATGCATTTCACAGTCATGGCAGCTACTGTTTTCTCTTTCCAGATGGCAGGACACAAAAAAAGCAATGATTATTTCATTGTGAAAATAATTGAGACTGTTCTTCCTTGATGGCTGAGAAGTCTGATAATGACTATCTTTGCACATGTAAGGTTCAATTAATCAAACTAGGTAATATGGTGTGGCGGGACCACATATTTATTATATGATTTTATTACATTGTAGAGTCATGTTTGATGCAGCTGTTTCGATTTTTTAATTGGATGCTTTCATATAAATCCCGTTAATAGCATTACCCTTACAATCACTCCATCTTCACCACAAAAAATAATTTATCACTACATGAAAAGCAACTTATTTCCTATTTGGAAAGCTCTGAGAGCATCATGGGTGCTGCTAGAAAAAAAAATAGCAACAGTCAAAAGAGGGGAAAACAAAAGAAAAACAGCAGAAAGAGTGACCCCACGTAGCCAAACTCGCTACCTTTGCAGAATTTGTTTAATACTTTGCTTTCTACTGTTTTGATCAACCTAATTGTAATTGTCCCTGCACTGGGTTTCCTCCACTTTCCTGAAACAACCATTTATTTTTTGGACAAAGAAACATTTCATTTTGCTTTCTAGTTGGTTTCCCTTTCTGGGTCTTATCACTATTACAAATGTTGCTGTTACTGGCACAGCACTGTTTAAGAAAGATGTTTAACTAAATCCTTTCAGAAAGACACATTTTAATTAAAGCAAACAAATTCTAAAACACTTTTATTTATGTTAGCAGGCTTTGCGAGACTCTAATTTCCAAAAAATGCTAATTGGCGGAAAGGAGAGAGGAAGGGAGGAGATGTGGCATTAAAATTGCAGCCAAAATTTTCCCTTATGGGTATCTGAAGAGCCCAGGCTGCCTCTGCAAGCCCTTGCCCACAGGGACACAGCAGTGGTTGGACTCTCACCCTGCAGAGACCCTCAGCAGGTCAGGGAAGTTTCAGCCATGAAGGTGAAATAACCACTGTGGATAAACTGAGCTTCAAACCCATCAGTGACATCAGCTCAGATGGCCCAACACAACTGAAGCCTGGCACAGCATCTGTGGTGTACAAACAAAGCATCTCATGTCTGAAAAATTTTGGTTTTGAGAAAAAAAAGACATGGTGCATGTGGAACTCTGCTGGGGAAAATGCATTTAAAACTGAGCCATCTCACCTTCTCCACCCTATCACTAACTCCCACATAGAAGCAAAGGTATACCTCACCTGAAGCACTTAACACCTATTTGCAGTAAGGTATTCCAGGTAAAGTTTACAGAAAAAATGGCAGAACGTGGTAGTTCTTACCGGTGAAGTGACAGGCTGACAGCCAAAGGCAGCTCAGGTATTATTAAACTCACACGGTATCTAAATTACCTAATCAGATCCCATGGCCCTCATTCTGCAAACAGATTAGGTGGCTGGCATCATAGCCTGACAAATGGCATTTTCTGTTTTTCTGCTCTGGTGCCAGCAGGTCTCAGGGCTGAGGAGGCTCTGAGACAGGGAGCAGCACAAAGGAGCAGGCAGAGAGAGACAGGCACAATCGGGGTTTCATCTACCTCCGTGGATTTCTCACATTACACACAATGCATACTTTACATTTTACAAAACCAAGGAAATGAAGGGAAATATATCTGTCACTGAAGAAGACATCAGAGCTTTAATAGCTGAAATGACAGATATTTTTAGATGAAGGTCTAGTTTAACTTACTTACATTAAGGGTCTAATCTCTGTTGAACAATAGCTATGTTAGCTTGAACACAGAGTGAGAAATCTGTTCCATTAATTAAGTGCTGCCTGTACTACTCGGATTTGTAGCAAATGTTAATAGATTTTTTTTTCTTCCTCTGCTGGACAATTACTTTATTTTGCCAAGTTGCTAATGGATTAAATTTAAAAGGTCCGTATATTAAAAAAAAATACTTTAGCTTTAGAGTTCTAAAAAATGCCTTGCATACCACAATGGAAAATACCTATGTATTAATATTATTAATGGGCCATCCTCAAAGGCACGTGAGATACATGAAAGCTTAGTAAATTCATTCCTACCCATCAAAACCATGTCTGACAGAAGTGCCCAGACAAGGCCTTATGCAAAATGTACTTTCAGCATCCACTAACTCAGGTTAGATATGAAAATCTAGTTGTAAAACAGTGTAATCTACTTCATTCTTTTCCACTACTGTCAATAACTAAATAAAAATACAGACTCTTTAATATCCTTTGTCTCAGAATGGCCTGAAGGATTTAGTCCAAACGGATCAATTTATAAATGATAATAATAAAAAATGATTTTTCCAAATTCAAATGAAAAGCAGTACTGTATCAGGTACAATCAGTTTAAAAACAATTTCACATGCACAAAATGAAGGAAAAACATAGTATTTTATACAATTTTCACAAATAAAAAGTTAACAGCTTAATGATTTGCAGTATCTTACACAGTTAAATGAATGGCAGCGCTGAGTTTACAATTGCTCACACAAGCAATGTAGAAACACGCAGATTTTAACCACTTCAGATGGAAATTCCACAGTGTAGAACTCTGGATAGATAGATTCTCATGTATAGATTCAAACTCAATTTATCTATACACAATCAATTCAGCTCCCCTCTCTCCCCCAGTGAAGTCTCTCCTAGGGACACAAGTTTTGCCCTGGGGTTGAGCAGGCTGTGGCACAGGCAGTGATGAACACCCTGCTGCAGATCCCACAGATCCCAGGACAGGCTCCCTATCAGCCAGCCTGGAATGCCAGCCCCAACACAAATCACAACACCCACACACAGCAACACAATCAGCTTTGCTTTTGCTTTGTTTTTACTACTGCTTCAGCTGGAAGGAGGATGAAAGCTGACACAGTATCTGCTCCCCTAATTCCTTCTGCTCACCCAACAGCAGGGTGAAGGAGCACCTCTGTGCTTTTGCCCCATATAAATATTTATTTCATCTATTACCTGTAACCTTGGACTCTACTTTGCCTTTTACACTTTTAACTTCTTCACTACACATCCTCCTTCACTTAATACTGTCATTCCTTATCAACATCCCTTGTCAGATTTGTTGACTTTTTTTCTTATTAGCCTTCTGCTTCCCTGCTCCTTCAAAAGGTCTCCAAGGGTGGTCTCTGTTCCTTCTTTCTCAAGTCCAACTCCTCCTTCCTTGACTCACAACTGTACTTGCTAGTCAGCCCTTCAGGAGTTTTATCTCTCTCTCCCCCTTTCCCAACTTAATTTTTCAGATTTCCCATCTCTGTATTTCTATATCCTATTTTCACAGTTCTTTTCAATATTTAGAAATAGTCCTGTCTCCTTCAAAGCTAATGAAACATTGTGTTTGAATGCAAGATTTTAAAGCCTGAATGCCAGACACACTTTAGATGAGAAGCAAGATAATACAGTATCTCCTTGTAGCCCAGCCAGAGACAGGAGCAATTTTTAAGCAACTGATAAACCCATCATTGAAAACAGGTGTAATAATATAGGTGCAGGGCATGCTTTCCAGCACAGCCAGGAGAATAATTTATTTTGCTGAACTTCAACAACTCCCTCCTCTTGTGCACACTTGTAAAAAAAGCCTTTTGCAAACTATGCTGGTGAATGTAGTATTTACATGGATGATTACAGTTTTCTTACAGCACAAGAACTGTAATGGAAAAAAAAAATCATGTTAAAATATTTCAGTGCTCCCAATTAATGAGAACTTTGCTTTCAGGACAAAATTAAAAATTCATCCTATGCTGCACTGGTACTTGCCATGGTTTGCTGGATAAGCACTGGCTGAGGATCCTCACTATGCTGTTAGGAAAAAAAGCACATTGAGGCTATACCAGCAGCTATCCTAGGAATAGAAAATAATCCTTTTTTCTTACATATTAAGAAATTGCTAGACTATTCTTGACCTGCCAATACTATTGCCAAACCTCCTATTCCATTCAGGAATTTGTGAGCAGAATTTCAGTGTGAAACTGAACTTCTTTCTCCCTTCTGTAAACAAAACCTTCGATTCACTTCCTTCAAAAGCTGCAGGTAGAAGACTCAGCTACATGCAATTTCTTGTTTCCTGTCAACATTCAAATGTTAAAAATTGACTGAATAGCAGAGAACAAGTTAACGTAGCATATTTGATGTTGGAAATAATTTTTATCCGAGGCAAATTTAACCTTTTAATATGACAGGCAGACATTTTTCTTCCCTCCCGAGGGAAGGAAAAAAAAGAGCAAAACTTGAAAGAGGTGAAGTGTTGGGGATAATCCTCACTCACAATGGATTATTCGGAACAGCTGGTTTGCACAATTTCAGGATTTCCTTAAACTGAACTCTCAGAACCTGAACCCTAATTACACAGTTAGAGAGTGTGTGCCTGCATCAACTCTTGCTAACAGAGAGTACAAAAGCTGTTTGACCTGAAAATCAGAAATAATTAGAGGCCCAGATGGAGACATCCACGCCACAGACTGATGCAGAGGGCCTCACCAGAGAGCATACAAAGGGAGCCTCTCCCTCAGCTTACTGCAATGACGGACCACTGAAAGGAAATAGACACTTTCTGCAAGTACTGCAGGACTCAAGAAACCTGTATTTCAGCCCAACATGATTAAAAAATAATTCATTTTTCTTGTCTTGCAGCACTATATATTTATTCATCCTTAAAAAACATCCATTCTTAGAAAAACATAGCTACCTATTTCCAAAGAAGGGCATAAGGTTCAAATAGAGCAGTACTCCCATTTGTTTCACATTCTGATCAACTTTAAAATAATAGTAATAAATTTATCATTGTTTCCAGCAAAATTAATAGAAATACCAGTGTTTTAAGAACTGATTCTCAGAGTATCACAATACACTAGAAAGCACACACTTGTCTTCCAACTAGTCCCAAAACACATCAGCAGCTCTACAAAACTATTTCTATGCATCCTAAGAATTTGAAAAGCTCATGTAATATCCCTAAAGTTACACTCTGGAGTTTTGATTTAAACAAGAATCAGAAGCATTCCAAAATGAGAAGAGCTGTTTGCCCAGCCTCTCCTGTTGCAGTTATCTCTGCAGTCAGGCAGAAAGGACAAGAACAACAAAATATAACATCCTGCTGCTTCAATTCCTTACGTCAGTTAGCAACTCTGCTTCTCTTCTCCTCTGCTAAAGATATCCCAAATCTTACCATTTGACTTTATTAATGCAATTGTGCATCTTCAATATCCCCGCAAAAAAAACCCCAAAAACCAAACCAACCAAACAAAAACCCAAACAAAAACAAAATGCCAACAAACCAAAAACCCAAACAAACAAACCAACCCAACCCAAACTGATCAAGAAAAACAAGATCTTTGTGAACCGTCCAAGGACTAAAATAACTATGTTACTGTACCCATAAGCTCTATAATAGGGACCTCAAATGCACTACACCTCATCTAGTGGGCTGGATGATGGGTCATCTAGAGCCAGCTGATCCCATCTAGCTTGGCATCCCATCTGCCTATCATGAATATATTGTGCTTTAGAAAGAGCAGGGGTGAAACTGTGTCCTGAGCTAACTGGAGCCCAGGATCAGACAGGGATTCTCTACCTGACATCAGGTCAACACCTATAAACCTCTGCAAGGCAGAAGATTTAAGTTCTCTCACAGGAGCAAATCTACTCTGTTCCTAGGGGTTCATCACGACGATAACAAATATAAGATGATTACCAAGACAATTTCAGTGTAATAGTTGACCAGAGATTCACTCCAGAAACAAGGGATACTCCTTTCCTTGCTACCCTCAGGAGCTCAGGATTTGTGCTTCAATTACTTTCACAGATCAGGCAATGAATTTTACTTATGTAAATCCCTTCACAATTCTCCAGTAATTCTATTTTGAATTCACAACACCTTTCCCACATCTCTTGTCAGCTCTCTCAAATATTCTGCTAGAGTTTCAAACTCCAGACAAAAGCAATTTTTCTTTTCTGGCCAGTACAAGATCAGTTATTATCACCTTGCCTGACTTGTGAATATTAATAGGGCTATAGCAAGAAGTTGGCCAGGGAGCAACCAGCCTCCAAAAAGACAAGCAAGGAGACTCCTTCCTTCCAAATGTGCTTAAGTCCTCAGCATGGTATTTGGGAACTACACAAACCATCCATAATTCTTTATTTGATGACAGAGACAAGAAAAAAAAATAAATCTTACAGCCACTTTGAGCACAAGTAGACTGCCCCATGTCCCAACCAAACAGTGTTGTGACAGCCAGCCTGCATCAGCAGCACTGTTCCTGCAGCCTCAGCATGGCAGACTGCTTGGAAATCCTTAACAAATAAAACATCTTCCCATAAAGTGGGGAACAGCTGCCCTGTACCACATCAGAGAAGGTTGCAGCTCAGTGGTGAGCAGGATTGAATCTTGTGTATCAATTTAAGTTTATACAGGCTTTTGGACTGAAAGGCATTATTGTAAGAAGTAGTACTACTGGAAATAACATGGATTTCATTATGGGCTCTTTACTTTGCAGGGAAAGAGCCAATCTTCCCTGATGAGGAAGACAGAAGCTGTTTTAATTTAAGAAGCTGACCTGGGTGAAGTTCAGGCCGAAGCTGTATTTGGAAAACTCTCCCATCAAGCCGGACACAACCCTTTCAAGCTCAGTGCCAATTCCACACAATGGCTTGAACTGCGCTCTCCGGCAGTCCTTAAAGGCACATTTTGTATCTTGGCTTTTGCTGCAAGCAATCAAGAAAGAATGCAAGAAAACAAAACTGTTTCCCAAGCACTGTTTGCTGGTGCCATAATTAATATAATCAAACAATTCCACAAATTGCTTCCAATTGCTGGCGTCACTTTCATGTGCAGAGCCAGACTTTCAAAGAAGGGCCCTTCTTGTCCTACATCCTTACACTGGTAACCCTTGCTTCACACAATAGTAAACAAGACCTCACTAAATAGTAGAGGGTAATTTGTACTGTAATAGGTCCCCAAGGCACCATGGACACAATTTGAAATGCCATCTAATTTTTCTTTTTAATTAAAAAAGCAGTTACTATATTTAAACAACAACACAAAAAAGTTCAGAGGGGACAGACTGGAGTTTCCCACAGCTCTCTGGGAGTTTTCTCAAGGTCAGGAAGAGTTTTATAGGCTCAATTGGTACACATTTTTTTCTTTAATTAGTCTGCCATACCTTCTACATGAAGTCAGTGTCTTGATTTTTCAGTCTGATATTTTTCATATTGCTAAATGGAGCACAGACTCCAGCACCACACCATAGCTGCTGGCTGCTGAGTGGGTATTAGTGGTGCATTTCCCTGTGCTTGCCTTGCCTGCCCCTTCCCTCTCCTCATCCTAAACCTGTCATCCCCACAGAGAAGACCCAGCATAACATAGGGCATTGAGTATGCCATTCATTCAGCTTTATATTTCTCAATTTCCAGTAAGATGACTATGTTATATTATCTGTTTTCCCAAATTTACATTATATGACCACATTTTTAACCTTGCTTTTCAAAAATAAAATGCAAATATTAAACAGCAGGTACACATGGACCACTGTCATCTGAAGCCACATAGCAGGACATATTTCTGAACTTGACAAATTCCCATCATGTATCACACCACTGCTTTGCATCCATCTCATTACCGAAGTCAACCCACACAGTGGGTTTTCCAAAATACACCCACATCCAACATACCCTTCAGCCCTATATGACAGCACTGACACTTAAGGTCTTCATTTCTTGGCCAGCTGGCTGTCCTTCAGCAGAAATCAAATAGAGAATACCAAACCTGAGCCCATTTTATAGGCCAATACAACTGATGTTGCACAGTGCACCAAATCCATTTGCTGGCTAAGTCTTCCTAGAGCAACTTCCCTAAGAGCAGAGGACTTTCTACCTTGCACTCTTGGAACACAAGAGTGTTTCTGTGCACACACGTGTTTCTGTGCAACAGGGACTAACCTTTATACACTTACAGGGATACTCCAGTGCACCATGCACTAGGTCTAGACTACACAAATTAAGTGTACACACAATACAGCAGATCAACTGTCAGAGGTAAAAGACAACATTATGATCATATTTCTGGCCTCAAATCCAACACTGTTCCACTAGCCTATATAGGAAATTTTCAAATTAATTTCTGCATGGGCTTTCAGTGCAGTAACAAGGTTGCAATTATGCCAGCTGATGTATCACACCAACAATTAGTAAAACTATTCTCATTTGATGGCCACTCAAGGTCCCCAGAGCCATTGAGATCATGCCTTAGTGCTGTACTTGCTGTCCCAGCACACCTGCAGGGAGAGGGACCACTCAACACTGGTGCTGGGATTTCAGTCCACATATTCTTCAAGCTCCCTGAAACAAAAACTGAATGCATGGAAAATGCCCAGTGCATAACAGGAGCAACTATGAAAAAATAATGGAACTAATAAGGAATCAAATTATTAATACATATAAACATAATGTTGGAAGCTTGGGATTATTGACAAGCTCTTCTTACAATTCAACAGTAGAAAAATTACAGGCAGGTCAGCATTAAATATCCAAGACCATTCAAAACACTCAAAGTCAGAACAGTGTCTTGAAATCATAATTACTGTCACTGGATCTCCCAAGTTCTCTCTTTCCTGGCAAAGTACTAAGAAACATGCAGATATAAACACAGAGTAGAATATGGGAGAAACTATGACAACTGTTACACAGGACAGATTTTCACAAGTTTTGTTGTTGAGGTAGTCCTTGCTGATTAAATTCTCAGATCAAAAGGAACAATATCACAAACATTTCCCCAGAGAGTACAGTAAGGTATGTAAAAATAGATCAAGGAACCACTAAGCACAAGAGCTTTCATAATTTTAAAAACCATAGAATATCCCTTTGGCATTAAATTTCTATCCAGTGAGGGAGTTTCTCAGCCCAGAGCCACTCAGCAGTGGGCCAGAAGGCACTTTCAACTGTGTTTTTGTCAGCATTCCAGTACCTATTAAACAGTAAATAAACAAAACCAACAATGCTCATGTTGTGTGCACCAAGGTGAGCAGAGACAACTAAAAACAGGTTCTGCATTCAACATATGGGACTAAAACTTCAGCATCCCAGTGAAACGGGAACAACAACAACAAAACCTGCACCAGTGCCCAATATCTCCTAGAGCAGCCTCTCAGAAATGTATACAATGAGGAAGAAGTTCAGGTTGGCAGACCTGACACAGAATCAAAGGCAATTCATTACAAAGCAGCTCCAAATCAAAGTGCTCAATCCACAGGCCTGTCTGTAATCCTCCCACCTCGCCTGGCCCCGCAGCAGCCAGCTAAGCTGGACCAACTCTGCTGACACATCCCAGGCATCTGCTGCTCAGCACTGGTCCACAGTTTAAGTTTGGTGATATTCATCTTCCCCCAGGCTGCCTTTTTAAAGCAATCCTGAACAATGGGACTTCAGAATAAAGACTAAAACATTTAAATTTTTTTTTTTTTTTAACTTCTAGGCAAGGGCCTTTAAGGCGATTAGAAGGGGAGGGGGATTGGATGGCAGCTTTTGCTTTTTCATGTTATGTATATTGTGTGTAAACAAATATGCAATTTGCTTTAAAAAGATAAGGTGATTAAATTTTTATCGGGCTTGTACTCTGTTGTCACCACAACAAAGAGAATTAGGAGAAGGAAAGAAAGGCCTTTTTATTTGAATTATGCTCTTACCAGAGGTTCTCTACAGCACAGCTGTAAAGCCACTCAATGTTCTCCAAACAGGCCCTTTGATTGCATTTTATTCAACTTGTTTGCATTTGGAGCAATCGAAAGGAAAAGAACGCTCCACATTTTGATGTCTTAATGTTCCTTAATACCTTCTTTAATTTATATTAAGCTTCTTAACTAGGGTGATGAATTCTTCAAAAACAATAAAGACCTAGCGCAGAAATCTTTCACACACCACGAAAATTGAAATTATAATGTATTCATGGCTTTTTTTTTGTTATAGAAAACATTATTTAGAAGAAAGATTTAAAGCATATGAAAAAAAAAATCCCAAAGTTGTATGAAAATTACTTGATCCAGAGAAATAGAGGAAAGTTCAAACTAATTATTACAAGGGAAATAAAATGTTGTAGGAGGTGGAGGAGAATAAACAGCATGAGAGTTTTGGGTTATTATGAAGTTTCCAGTCTTTAATAAACTATACATTTCTCCTCTATGGCTTTCTACCAAAGAAACAAAAACCAAAACACCAAAACAAACACTAAAGTTTTTTGTAATTTTGTTTTACCAAGACAAAATCAAGTGTTTGCCAGTCCTTTCTCCTTTATTATTCATATTCTTCTTCCCTAAAATGACTGTTCACAGTTCCACAGCGTGTTCCCCTCCCAGTGTCTTTCACAGTCTGCCAAGACCAACAGCCAGCACTGAAACTGGTGACAATGATGAAGGGGTGTTCAAACACCCTGAGATGCAGCAGCTCCATGGGGCACACACGTGCTCCTGGGTGAGGTTCCCAGAGCCAAACCCCATCCACAGGTGGATGTCAGGCAAATAGGGGGAAGGCTGCCTGAGAAAAGCAAGGGTCACTCAATAAGCAGAGGCTACTTGAGGGACAAAACTGGACAGGTTTGCTCTCACAGCCACTGTGTTTTCCAGTTACAGTGGATGGTCAAACACTAATTACCTGGCTCATGTATCAAAATTCACTCTCAACAATTCCAATGGTCTTTAAAAAAATCCCTTCTGAAGAAAATGAACACAGCTTTCAGTGAAAGCCCATTATGGACTTGTACGTACAAATTATGGACTTTACATACAAAGCAGCCTTGGTAACGAGCATCCAAAAGGGTGCACTCTGTCTTTGCGTCCCAATTTGTCTACTATTTAACCTTTTTTACTTAAAAATTGTACATTCTAATTCAACTGCTTCAAATTTTCAGCAATATGCATCTACACATGTATAGGCACAAACCCCTCACTTTGCTCTCCCCTGTCCTCTGCAAAAAAAGTCCAGAGGAATAAAAAACAAGCTGTGGCTGGTACTTCTCTGAGCACCAACACAGTGCCCAGAGCTGTGCTGCAGTGACTGGGTGTTTGAGCACCACAGCAGCAGAGAAATGAGCTTCCTTAGTGAATACTGAACTACATAAAATCCTCAAAATATTCTTGAAATAATAGATTTGAAAGAAAACAAACATTTTGATCTGGAACCATGGTCATTTTCTGTCAACATTTACTGACTGCTCACCTACATTCTCAGAGTCATGTTTTTAAGTAAATTCTAGGAAAGCAGTTTAAAACCTCACAGTAAAGCCTGCCACGTTTACAAAAGGTTTGTGGAAAAGTTCACTCAGTTGTACCAGCAATCAACTGGCCACAATAATAAAAAAATAAACAATTATAATAATTTAAAATCATTTAAAATAATTATAATAATTGAAAAAAAAAATTCACATGCTGCATTTATCACAGAATAAAACAATGCTGATCCTAATCTAACACTCATAGTACCCAGGCTGAAGTGACACCTTCCCCTCTTGAACAAGTCACACCAGCACAGAGCAGCAAAACCTGAGTTCAAGAGTGAATATGGATCAACAGATCAAAACTGAAAAACCTGAGTACCAAGAAATTGCATTCTGCAACTGAGGCAGCACAAAACAGCTATACAAACCATGCTGTTGCCTTCTGCCATGGTGGAATGTTTTCTTCACAGCTTTTCTGCAAAGCAGTCACTGCTTTTGTAGGAAGCAAGAGAGAAAGACAATACAACACTAATATAAACAGTTATTCAAGCACAATAATTATTGTATAACAGGTAATCACAGCTGTATCCCAGCTATTTAAACTTTAATCTGCATTTTTTAAGGGAGCAAGTACAAAATTTACATATCCAAAACAGTATTTATGTATGTAACCAGTTAAGTCTTAACTGCTGTATCTAAAAAAGTTTGTGCCTTTAAGCACAAATGATTCATGAATTTTAATTTGTTTTAAATGTTGAAAAATTCCATCCAAGTAAATTGAGTCAACAAGCCAAACGATGAAGACATGTATCTGGCTTTTATTTAAAAAATAAAAAACTCAAGTCTATAAATTTCTTAGTCACCCACAAATCCTCTAGCAGTAAAAAATACTTTCCAATAACTAAGTTTCCTACATTTCTTTTAATTAAGACACTATGCTTTTCACATGCTGGTAGAACACTACTAAGCCTTAACTTGATTTTCTTTGTATTATTTAACTACAGTATTTTTAAATGTTCTTGTAGAAATAAATTAGCCAATAATTATCAGAAAGGAGGGGGGAAGATGTGCAGATTGGGACTCTGTAAGCTGCTTCAATTCCATTAATTTCAAAAATGCAAAGTCATCAGTCCACTCTACAAATAAAAACGCTTAAAATTGATATAAGCATTATTCTAAAAGTAATAATTTATTTATATTTCCCTCCTAAATATCAAGACTTAGTTCAATCTTTTCATGCTTTTTCTCAGTAAATATAAAGACCAGAAATGAAACTTTGAATATAAAAGTCAATGTTTTCTAATAATTACTTTATAGTACTCAGGCTCCAAATAAACAGCAATGCCAGCCAAGTTGAACATAAGCAATGATATTTATAAAGGGACAGGCACAGTAAGTCAGACTTTAAATGAGATAGCATAAGCTGCAAAGATACAGTGACACAGACTTAGCACATATTAATAACTTAATACCTCTATCCATGCCACTTCCATTTTTCTAGGCAAGCACCCAAGGGCTGGGTTTCCTTCCTCATTACACTCTTCCTGGGGCACAGACTGTTCTAAAACCCAGTCAAGTAAAGTATCAGAAAACAGGTACAGCCTCTGTCCAAGTCCAGGGAAGCAGATCATATTTAGGCTGAAGGAGATTAGCTTTCCTGAACCACTACCCCAAAAGACTCTCTTCATCTTTCTGACATTTCCAGGTGCGGATCACACTGTTTAGAAATGAGATGTAGGCAATTCACAGGGCTCTATGCAGAAATTATGAACAAGTCCTGATACAGGTGGCTGGCTGGAACAGAACAAATTACAGCAACCTAATGGACAAGATTCCCAGTGCAAATCTGTTTGAGTGTCTGGGTCCAAATTCAGCTGTGAAAGGGAAAAGGTTCACAACTTATTTTGCAGGGTATTACAACAGCCCACCCAGATCTCTGGAGCAACAACCTGGATTGAAGAGCCACTGCACATTTCCAACACACCAACTCGCTCTGACTTGCACTGCAAAAAAATCCAACTCCCACAAATAAATACAGTGTTTCTAGGGAGTGCAGTAAAAGGCAGCATTGAAGGAGAGGAAAATTAAATTACAGAAGATGTAATATGACCAGCCAAAGCACACAAACAAGAATAAATCAGCCCCATTACCAAAACCACAAAGGCAGCATCTTGTGTGATGACTATTGATTTCATTAAGTTTAGGTTCTAATACAGTCCATTTCAGGAGCAGGGGCTGTCAGATCTGAAGAATTATTTGTCTTGACAAATAATTGTTCAACGTTTGCCATGTATTAACATATCAATGTTTATGGTATCTTAAGTTACTCAAAGACAACACAGGAACTTACTTAGCCTATCATTAAAAATAACTTGTAGACCCAACAAAAGCATGGAGTATCTTTTGCCCACTGAGTATTCCTAGAATACTGGATTTTTGAAAGAGGGCAATTTAAGAAATATTCCTATTCAAATTACATTTTCTCTGGTAGCTCCCATTATGACACTGCTCCAGTCAACTCTGCACTTCACAGCATCTGAAAAGTCATCCAGTAAAAGGCAACTCTGTCCCTTCCCATACCCATCTGTGTTCTCTGTTTAGAGATCTGATGTCTCCAGTTATTGCTCAGGGCCAAGTTGATCAACTGCAAGTTCTGTGATGGCAACCAAGAAGCCATTTACAATTCCAACAGCTGTTACTGATTTGCAGCAGAATTATGGCAAATCTAGTTCAAACCATTCCTCCTTATGAGGAGGAGGAAAAAAAAAACACCCAAACCAACCAAAAAAACAAAACAAAAAAAGAAAGCCAAGAAAAGGGAAGGACTAGGGAAGTGTCATGGGAAAAGGGCACAGCCCTGGCCCATAACAGCTTTGCCTGTGCAAATCTAGGAACACAGAGACAATTACACCATGTTAAGTCAAGCCCAAGCTCCTATCTTATCCAGGTTCCTTCCTTACAGGCAGAAAGCAGAGGGGGAAGGCTGCAGCACACCATGATTTTCTCCTCCTAAAGCTCTCCATGCCCTGCAGACTGAGGAGCTGCAAAAGGGAATGGTCCAGCCAGGAATCACATCTCCATGCAGGTTAATGTGCCAGCACCAGCTCTGGCTTTATTAGGCTATTGCAGCTTTCAGGGATCAAAATGAAGAAGCAGCATTCCCTCATCCTGCATGCTGATGAGGGAATTCATCACAGTGTTCATAAAAGTTTATGTTTTACATGCAGCTCATCAAGGCTATGGATCTACAGGAAGTTTACATTAATACTTATGCTGCTAAAATTCTCTAGTAAAAATTCTCTAGCTCTAAAAACTCTAAGGAGAAAGAAAAATCTAAGTGTTTAAAAAACCTACACGATGCACTCCCTTCCAAATAGGTTTAATCAATAAGTCTTCAAGATTTTCCTGAGGACAGCTATCCTTGAATTCTTGGAAGAAATATGGGATACTGTGAGGAAGACAGAAGCCTCTCTTTTGGAGATATCTAGGTACTTTGCCCAAGAGACAAAGGTGGGTTAGAATGCAGCAGCCTCTTCAAATCCCTCCCCCTGAAACAAAAGCAGCCTCCATGTCTTGAATGCCAATGTTTTAGACAACCAAGGCTGCTCAAGATGCAAGAGAAATTATCAGTCTGCAGACAGAAATGAACTGGTCGTATTTCCTGTAGTAGGCAAAAAGGAGCTCACCAAGGTCATTTTAGCAGAAGTCAAAAGCATAAAACAATTATTTTTAGCATTTTGTTTCATGCTTGCATGCATCAGCTTTGGCCCAACAACTTACTAAAAAAAGGCAGCAGGAATAAAACAAAAATTCCAGGTAAGACCTGCTTAACTTGCAACTCCAAAGTATACTTCTAGAAAACTTCATCAGAACAACAACAACAACAAAAAAGTAAAATAGTCTCAATGTTAGAAGAGTCTCTCAGTCAGCAGTGCTGACTTCAAATGAAGGTTAGTTTGTGCTCTGCAATCTAAAATTATAATGGACAGGCCACTCTATTCCCAGCTTTTATTCAGTCCTATTTTACTACTTCAAATATATACTACCTAAATTTGTATACTCTTTAACAGTAGTTAATCTTCAATTAAAATACCTAGAGCAGAAACTAAGATAACTGGTTTAAAAGGTAAAAGCTTATTGACAAAAATGTATTCTTCATATTGCCTTTTTTTTTTTTTTAATTCTGCATATTAAAAATGTCATTTTTATGACTTGGAAAAAATCTTCAGGAATAATGAAGGCTAACAAAAGACTGAAGAGCAGTAATTTAAAAAGCTCCATATGTAGCATCCTGATTACTGTATCAGTCCCATTTCCATAACGAAGGGAGAAGTCACCAAACTGCTGCCTGTCCTTTCTGGTGACAAGGAAAGGGCAAAGAGGATGGCGTGTTTCCAAGGCATCATCCTTCAGGCTCTAAGGGAAGAACAAGAAGTCTCCTGCAGTACAAGATGTGGGTGTCAGTGTCCAGCACTCTTCTGGAATACGGTAACCCCAGCTTTGGTGGTCCCTGCACATGTAGTTAATTTGGCAGCAGCTGAGTTCAAAAGTTTATCCTCCCTTTTTGACCTGCAAAGGTTTAGTGTGTGGGCGTGCACGAGTGTGTACATCATACCACACAGGCTGAAGATGTGCAGCCACAATATACAGGGTGTGTGAGTGTCTGTGTGTCAGGGTTTGCACACAGAACATGCTGCATCTTCCTAAATACCAAAACATCATCCACTATACACTGGAGTGATGTGCACTGGATGCAGCATTCAGCCATCCCAAGCCAAACATAGCCAGTCTGCACTTCAAAAAGCTTCTGGAATTTTTAAATGTAATTTCAAAAGGACAAACTGTTGAAAAAAATTTAATTGCAATACTACCTCCTTAGATAAATAGATTGAACATGCTCCAGATAAAGTACACTGACCAGTTCTGCAAGCCTGACTAGATCTATACACTAACATGCCCACCATAGGTACACCCAGGTAATGGATTCAACAGACCAGGAATTCTTTTCATATTTACATCTTTCCATCACAGACACTGCAGGATAAAAGTGTAAATGAAGCTGGGGGTTAAGAAAGATAGGCAGGAAGACTAGAAAGCATGAGGAGGCAGGGACTGCTGAGCTCAGTAAGTTCATGAGTAAGTGGCAGAAGTAGAGTCACAGACTGGTGGAATATTCACAACTTGGAAGACTGAATGTATTCTCCAGCCAACATGTGAATATCTTCTTGAATTGCTCTAAAGCACTCTACAATTGCAGACAGAAATCTCTGATCTTGGCACGAAGGATATATTTTTCAACCATTTGTCATTTTACAGCTCAGACACAGAAGCAAGTCAGTGCCTATCAGCTGAGCTTCAGTAACTGCAAAGTGCTCCTCAGCACATTGTATTCGCTACAAAACATCTTCACTGGCATTTAAAGAGAGATCTGAGGTTATGAATTTATAGCACTTTTGTGATGGGGTTTGAGCACTCAGACAGTCACTATCACTGAGATAACAAACAGTAACTCATTAATCCATGGAAATGTGACAGTATAGTTGAGTGCAGCAGTTTTCTCAGCACTTGTGTTATTTTGAAATCTTGAATCAATTGTTTACAGAAGCTCTTCACTTGTGTTCACAGCAGTAAGTGCTCTACATACCAGTGAATCTTTAATACTTCCTAAATTGCAGCATGTATGGAATAGTGGTTTCTTTTATTTAAACGGTAAAAACCAGCACAAAATGGATAAATAGTTCATGATGTGTGCAAGACAAATTTTCAAACAGAACAAGCATTTTCTGTTTGTTGATGAAGTTGTAACTTTCAGTCAGAATTACATAACAATAACCCTATTACAAACCAGTTCCAAACACAACAAGGGGAAAACACTCTGTATGCAACACAAATCAAGTGAAGTACATAGGCATAATGGCATAGAAAATAAAAGTTATTTAACAGAAGAGCCCATACATCAGCAACAAACTGGGAATTAAAACATAAGATGGAGCCCCAGGGGGAACACTTAATACAAAGACACTACAGACAGCAAGTCTATCAAGACCAGACTACTTGACCAATGCCAAAAAGTGCAAGTCTCTCTTCAAAAGTTCCAGGGACAAAGTGAAAAGTTAATGTTAAGAGCTATTATGCATTTCAAACTTTCTTATGACCTAAAAAAAAACAAAAACAAAACAACTATCCAGCTTTACAGGGAAATTTCCAATTTTCAACAAAGATGTTTTATACAGTGCTTTAGCATCAGATGTAAAGCCTAATACATGAAAAACAAAGGTAAAAGCTCTCCAAGGAAACAAAAACTGTATTTTCATTGTTACACAGTAATCCTAACATCTAGTCAAAGAAAACACTTCTTAGTTTTGTTTCAACACAGTAATACCCAACTACTTAAAAAAAAAAAAATCACCAAATAAGTGAAATAAATAATAATTTCAATTAGATTAAAGCAGATAAATAAAACTCATGAAGCAATAAAAGAGAGAAGAATAGGCTCCCAATGCCATTGGCTTTGGGCTGACATGTCTATGGAAGGAATACCAGCCTGTGTGTGAGCAGGGGCAGCACATTCAGTCTCTCATAAGTAAAATCTCTTTTATAAGTATAAACTGGGAGTAACTACACATTTGATGGTGGAAATGAGAGACAATTGAACCAGTAACGCTGCTCACAGCAAGGAGAACAGAGGGACAGATACTGCCTTACAGAATCCTCCAACTGTCACACAACTCACCCTCAAATTTTTGCCGCCCTAATGGGCAGATATTTAGATTGGAAATTAAGAAACCTTGGCCTAGGCAGTTTTGCTTCTTTGGCTTCCATCAGTTCACAACATTATTTCATCTCTGTCTCAGGTTCCTCTCTTAGAAAACAGGGTTCCTAATTCTACAGTTCTTTGTACAATACCTTGGAATACAGACTCATTTTTCAACCTGAAGAAAAGCTACCCATGCTGTGTGTAAGTTTACAAAGTGTCATTGTTGATGAAACAGCCTGTTCCTTTTAATACCATATTTAAACAACTCTGCTGAGGTCTAAAGATATTGATTTATTTCTGATTTTACAAATTTTAAAAAAGGCTTTCCATGGAGATGTAATTCATGAGTTTAACATTTCATCAAATATGCTTTTGTTAAGTGTGGTTGAGCAGGCATATTACTCAAGGTCATAAACTTTAAGTAAAATCACAGGCAACTGAGCAGCTCCTGTGCTTTTTCTATGGTCTCTGCACCTCCACAGAAGGCTAATTATTTTACAACAAAACTTGAGAAGTGTATTTTTTACCCTGAAGCCATATTTGTTCCTTGTTCCACTATTTCTATTTCCACAGCAGGAACTCTTGTCTGCAGTTCACACTCTCCCATCAGAGCCACAGTGCTGGAACCATCCATACACCAGCAAGAAGAATCATGTTGAAGGTAAATTACATCCTTAAGAAGCATTAACTTCTGAGGGATGTGAAATTTAAACCACAACAAAAGAAAACATAGACACAGTTCAAAAGCCAAATAAGAATCCGAAGTATCTCTCAGCCTGCCTAGCTGTGGGTCTTTCAGTGCTGCTGGCAAAAACCCCAAACCAACAAACCAAAAACTACTGTCCTCTCTTAACACAATCAGAAGGTACCAGGAAGAAAGAGTGAAAAACTCCCAAAACTATTAAGTTGTATTTGCTAAAAACTTTTCTATTTGTGTCCTTACAACTATAAGATGCATATATAATTACAGAAAATTATTAGATCACCCAGAGAACATCTCAATTTAAGATAGGATATTTCCTGAAAGTACACCTTTGTACCTTTCCAGATGCATTTACAACTCCTATGAATTAGACAACATCCAGTTTTCTCAAGATTAATCCCCAACAGAGAATTAATACAGTGGATCAAAACACATTATTATGCCAAGTGATTAAAAAAAAAAAAAAAATTACCAACAGTCAAAGCCAACAGGCTTCTGGCTGACCCAGTAACTAACCTGAAAGACAACACACTGCAAAAGCTCCAGGAGATGGACTTATAGGTGCTAAACCAAAACTCCAGAGTCTTCTTCACTGTACTGCCATAAATTTGCTGGCAACTTATCTAATATCTCTACATCTCTGCTCCACAGCTTTCTAAAGGAAAAAAAGAATAAACTCCATCTGAAATGAGACAGGCACTAGCTGGGGGCTACCACTACCAAATGTCAGGGAAAGGACTTGAAATAGTTACAGTCCATTATACTCATATTTACAGTATGGATACAGCAATAAAATTCACATGTGAATATACAAAAATTCAAACTGTCCAGCTTCACCCAGAATTCTCCAAGACAAGAACTCCACATATAATGTGCACATTGCCAGAACTCAGCAGTCTTCTGAAAAAAAAAAGTCTTAACCTCTTTGCGTCTACTGAGGTAGGCACATGGTGCTGAGTTATTTGAGCAAATAACCTCTTTGAATACATTTTTACATGGAATAAAACTTTCTTGACACCTAATTTTTTTTTCTTCATCAGTATAAAACTTACAGAAAAATAGTCCTGCAAAAGTAAACAGTTTCATATTCTAAGCAACAAATCAGATGGCTACAACGAAAACCATTATTATTACATCAGCTCCATTCTTAGGACAAGCCCCAAGACATGCTGACATGAAAAACAGAAGTCATGGAAATACAGAAACAAAAGTCTCAGGGCATTGTTTTGTACAAAAATAGATATTCCTATTTTTAGAAGGAAAAAAAAAAAACCCAAACCAGCAAATGTATTGCTGAACTGTGACTGGTCTGGAAAAGGGAGTTCCCTGACTATATAAATTGTCAACCTCACCCAAAATAAAGCAAGTGGGTTGTTTGGGTTTGGAATTTTTTTTATGTCTGTTATGACCAAATGACCCTCTTAAGGGAGGTAAAGCCTATTTTAATCTCTTCAGTTTTCCTGAAGTTGCTATTTTATCTTTGTCAGTTCTACAGACTAGTCTTTCCCAAGTACCCCTGAATCCAACCTTTAAGCTGTTTCCTACTCGTTGCACTTTTCTGAGGGACCAAAATCACATATGCTGGAAAAGGGCTTCCTGCACAGAAAAAGACTCACACCCCCAAAAAACTTGGGACAAGACAAAAAAATGCCATGATACAATACCATGATACCATGTGCCAGTGGTTTGCTGTTCAGGAAATCAGTCATTGGAAATAGTGTCACAGAACATAGCTGAGCAAATGAAAAAAAAGTCACACACTTTGCTTCTAGGTATTACAACTGTTTATGGTAAGAAAAGAAGGAAGATCAGCGACTGTATTGGGATACAAATAAACCACAACATGTAGTAGTGCTCCAGGTGCTAAAAACATTCCCCTTTCAGGAGCTGGAATACATGAGAATCACACACTGCTCTCCCAGGGCAGTCAAAATGCACACCCTGTCTTGAGTCAGTGCTGAGCAAAAGCCCATTCTGAAACCCATGAAACCTCTTTGGACACAACACAGTGAAATCAAATGGCAGGGATGCTCAAACTGCAGCTCCATCTTCCTCCAAGCACTACATACAGAATTCCTTTGTACAGCCTTGGCTGCAAGCCCACTGGTTTCCCCACTTAATGCTGAGATGAGTTGCAAAGCTTTTATATTTGTAGAAGCACATTGAGAAAGTGCCTGAAAGTGCCAGTACATGTTTGAAATGCCACCAGCCTGTACCATCTTAAAATCACATGCAGCAGTAGGAAAAGACTGGTAAGTAAGACTCATATAAAACAGGTCTAACAAACCAAATTTAACAAAATAAATTAATTTATAACTACTGCAATCTTTCTCCTTTCATGATGACCAAATATGGCTACACAGCATCAGCTTTCAGCAAGGCTGGGGGAAGGGGAAAGACTTGTTTAGCAGTTGGTCACATTTAGTCAGACAAAGCTGGAGGGAGGCAAAAGGGCAATAATTTAGTGATGAAGAAACTCCAAAGACCTAGAACACCATGGCAGCCTCCAAAAATGGGGCTTGCCAAAAGGCTATTTTGGGGACAGATATGGCTACAAAGCTGCAATTAAGCTCCGATCCTTAAAATAAGGCCATAAACTCAGAAAATATTTATCTGTAAGGGTGGCAGCCCAATAAAAGTTTTATGAATGTTTTAAAACTGCCCTGTCAAGGGGCTAGCTGCTCAGTCACCTCCCTCCCTCCTAAAAAAATAACACAAGCAAGAAAGTTAGGCCCATGTGTCAGGTTCCCAAGCAGGAATGACAGGACAGCCTGAAAAATGGCTCTGCACCTCCTGCACCCTCTCATGGAGGCAGCAAAGCACACACCTCCCTGCTGGGAACACATCACCCAGCCCTACACACCTTCCCCCAGAGCTCTCCTCCTTCCTGTCACTCACTGCATGCTGAGGAAGGGGGGAAAGAAACCAGTATATATGAACAAGGAACAACATGGATAATGGGAAAATACAAACTCAATCTTGTTCTAAAGTTTAATTTCTAAAATCTGCTTGGATCCAGAGATGGTAATAACATTTGCTTTGTGCTGCCCAAATGAACCAGTCACTGTTAATTTGACAATGACTTAAAGATGGACAGTGAGCCAAGTGTAAAGGATCAAGAAAAGTCCACTCTGGACTTCCCATGTGTCCCATTTTTGTTAACACCTAAAGGCTTTAGAGGGAAATCAGGCAGGAGTAATGCAGACAAAAAGAGTGAATTTAAGTAAAACAATATAAAATTCATTTACAAAACTGCATGAAGCCTGGAAACACCAGATAGAAGAGTGGTGCTGCTTCTCCCTCTTGTCACATACTTTTTCCTCTCCTGCTCCCCACCATCACCAAATCTAAAACTTCACACAAAGCTTAGCCAGAGGAAGCTTGGCACATTCCTCGAAATCCAGGGAAGGAATAATCACTGGCAGCAAAGTCAAAATGGGATGAAAGACAAGAAAGGGCAATGAAAAATTGTTTGCAGCCAACCAGACTCTCACTGCTCATATGTAGAATTTGCCATGACAGTAGTTAGGTCCAGTTCAAAACAGCTTTTAAATAAAATGAACTACAGTTTGTTCACACTTAGTCCACTCTTCCTAAGCAGCACTATCCTACATGTATTCTTCAATTTCATTTTCAAGTAAAATGCTTATAGACTTAAAACCAATACAAACTGCCCAAAGAAAATAACCCAAACTTCTGTGGCAGAACAGGGGGCCTGATGTGCACTCACACAATGGAGTGCTCACAGCTCCCAGGCTGGTGGTGCAGATGTGAGGCTGTGGCCAGCCCAGGGATGGTTGGCAATGCAGATGTTTCCTGTCACCAGTGTCATGTTTGTGCTGTTACAGATTTATTTTTTTAAATGTATTGTGTTACTCCATCTATCTTAGTGAATTGTCCACCTTGTAAAATTCTAATTATATTATTTTCTTCTTGTTATCTGCATTATCTGAAATTATTTATACTATTATAACCTAGGTTTCAAACACTGGTTATAAACATTGTTACAACAGTTATGAGATCAGGGTTCCTATACATACACACAGAGAGATGAATAATTAACTTTACAACTGCTCTGAAATGCTGGAACATGATTTTGTTTCCCCAACACGCTTCTCTAGCAAAAACCCAAAAAAAAATCCCCAACAAACTAGAGGGACAAGATCCAATCTGTCTTCCCCTGGGATCTCAAAGTAGCAGCTTTCCTGAAGATGGCACAACACTGTCCTGTATTTGAAGCTTTGTCAGCCACTTCTTTCTGGGGGGCGTGGAGCAGTTGCTGAGCCAGAGTTTGGCAGGAGTAAGTGCTCTGTTAGATTAAATTTCAGCATAATGTTCTTGATAGGAATCGGAGCACCATCCTGAAAGTGCAACGGGAGGGTAAAACGCCAGCCATCAAGATGGATGGTTTGTTTTTATTTTTATAGAGATTTTCTAAACCTCAACTTTCACCTCTTATCCCCCTCCCCCTCCTGTTCTCAGTCACCTCCAATACTCCATCTGTCCGCTTCATTTAATAGAAACCTATATTTCCTAGCTAATGGATGCATTTGGCTAAGAAGATAATCTCTTTGTGTTCGCTTCAGTTGCCACATTCCTGTTATCATATTAATACTGATTAAATACGAAACCCAACATTGAAGTCAGACCCCACACATTATTTAAAAGCGACAAGATGTTCATATTTTGGCACTTTGAAACCTCAGCCAGCATGGAAGTGACCTCTCCCCCCACTCTGAACACCTTTCAGCTGGGATGCCGTCCATATGGATTTGTACAGGACAGGATACTTCAAGAGCATTGTCCTACTTGAGAACACCAGACAAAGTTCAGGTTTCCTGAGAAGCTCTAGGAGTGAACAAACTTATCTCAAGGAAACAAAGACTGCAGGTTAAGCAGCACAACACTGGGGGCTACAAGACAGGAAGGGTCCGTATAGGTCTCTGCTCCCTCAAAAAGTCCAATGGCCATTAACAGCCCATATTTGTGCCTTGGTTTCCCCATCTGTACAGAGGATATTTCACAAGCTGTGCTGTAGGTGTGCAGCCAATTTATTAGTATCTGTTTGGATCTGCATGGTTATAGACTGAAGGTGCTGCAGAAAAATGAAGTATGAATAACCAGACATCAAATCAGCAAAAACTAGTTCAACAAATTCTGGGATTTAAGCCAATGTTTTAATATGTCACAATTTAAAATCAGCCAGTCTCACATGTGATAAAACACACTTTTACCCCTGAGAAAAGTCATCCTCAAATTCCAGAACAACTCTACTCATCAGGACAGCACTGCAATAAGACCCAGATGAATTTACACCATTCCTTTCTCATTTCTCATGTGACCATCATCATCCTCTGTGGAGAGGAAAACTGGGACAGAACAGCTATGGAAATGAGACTAATAAGATGCATGCTTTAACTCTGTATTGTTCAACATGTAACCACCACTAATTTTTTTAACAAAAAAATTATTAACATAGCTACTTATTTATTTGGTGTTTATCCTATTCAATTTAATAGGCTCCCACTGTCAAGCCAACAGAAGCAGAAATTAGTAAGACAACCTCAAAGTTCTGGTGAAATTAGTCATGTATGTCACTAATTTCTCAGTACTGCAATGAGCAAGGGCCTGAGTTGCACATTGTAAGCATCTCTGTGTGCAAACATCAAGTCTCAGAATGAAAGCACCATGGTTACATACACTACACATGCAAATTATTTACGAGTTCCTGAAGACAGACCCAGTGTTCCAACCACTCTGATTACATCCACCTTTCTTTGAGACCAGGTCCGAGCCGCACACCCCACTCAGCCAGTTGGTTTCCTAGAAGGCGATGCGACACCTCCTGAGCAGCTTTGGAGCAGACGAGGTTATGGCATGGTCAGGAAAGCTCCCTGGGGATGTCAAGAAGGCTAAGCTAACCTTCTGAGATCCGTATAAACAAACAACTGAACATGGAGAGCCTTGAACCGAGGGACTGCTGTTTATCTAACCCCTGAACTGCAAAAGACATCAATCCCTGCCTTATTAAAGAAATGCATACGCTAGCCAGGCATGCCTGCTTGATCAGCTCTCTCCCATTCACAGCTTCTCCAGGGTCGGAGGAAGTTTCAACAGGCCCTGTTCCATAAATAAAATCCTTCTGGCTGGCAATATCTAAATTGTATTAAGACTGGCTCAGACAGCTTCAATTAGAAATAATCGGCAGGGCTGGACTGAAATACCCTCCATCAATTTGCTTACAGATGGTCTTTTCCTCCTTCTCCTCCCCAAGCCAATTCTACCTGGTTCAATGAAAGTAGCAGGGAATCTACAACATGCTTCCACTTATTCTATGTGTAATCCATATGTATGTGTGTCATAAAATCAAAACCTAGTATCTAATATAAAAGCTTTAAATACAGAGGCAATCAACAGGTCTTTAACAGAAGATTCCCAACCATCAGCAAGCAAACCCAGGAAACTTCAGAGTCTGAATAGCACAGATACTCCCCCACGTTTACAAGATTTCTCTCATTTCTTAGCCACCCAAAAAGCAATCATTTGTGTATACTACAAATCCATCCTTTCTTTATCACAATTACAAAAAATAAGGTTATTCAACCAAACTCATTTGCAAAACTCTACATAGTCTTCTTACAAGAATCAGTATTTATTAAAGCTCAAAATTTTACAGAGAAACGACATTTAAAATCTGTTGTTAACCTACCTATAATTTTTTCCAAATGCCAAATAAAACTTCTTTTTCCTGTGCTTCTAAGAAATAAGTTCTAAAAGCAACTCACTCCTGCTTTTGCTCCAGCATACATTTACTCTGAAATCTAATCACATATTTAAGATTAAACACTAGTGAATTGCACAATGATCAACTGAACAGAAATAGTCAAGCTGTATTATTTTCACAGACGTGAGAAATTAATTTGATTTTTCACAGGAATAAATTGTCAAATATTAAATTATATACATAACTTGGTATTTTCCCAAAAAGCTTTCTATTTGGCCTTGGTCAAGGGAAAAATATTCTTTAAAATATTCAACTTCTGTTAAAAGGAAGAGCAGCTCAACAGAGAGCCTGGGTCAATAAGCCCAAGCTTAAATTTCGCTTCAAGTAAAAAATAAAAACACTAATAATTTACTGAATAAGTCAATCTTGCTCTGAATGTGCACAATTTCAAGACAGAAAAATAAAACCCACAACTAAATCCAATTACATTATGTTCTCAAATTACTCACTTCAGAGCATAACAAGGAAAATACGAAGAAAAACTAGGGGGAAAAAAAGTCCAGGATTGGGGAAGCAGGCATCAATTTCCACATGAACTCCAAAGGGACTATAATCTTTGAACATCTTCTGAGGAGGTACTTGTGAGAACAATCAATTGTAATGAGCCATGAAAAGAAAATCCCCAGTTCATGATATACAGCCTGCTCTCCTGTCAGCAGGAACTTGCATTCTTTAGCACATTTTCAGTCCTCAAAAAACATCTTCTTTCTCTTTTGCTTGGCACATGCTGCTTGGCACAGCCTGTGTTACCATTGTGGGAGCTTGAAAAGATAATTCATTGCAATCATAAAGAAAACAAATGCATATTCTTCAGGCTGCATTCATGTTGCAATACCAACATATTACATACCTGATGAGCTGATACTTCAGCAGGCAAACAGTCCCTTGCCTAACACATCCATACATCAACTGTCTATATTAGGGAGAGAGAATGTTGTTTTTCCACAGACAGAAAACCCAGAAGTGAACAAATGCACTGAGGAGTAAATACATACCTGGCAGCAAACTTGTACTGAATTAAAAACCCTCAGGTGCACAGCAAAAGCCTGCACCACACAAACAGTGTTCTTCATTTACATACAATGACACAGTTCAGCATGGAACAACAAAGTAATCAATGGGATGGCACAGTAATCAAAGGGGTGGCATCTTCTTGGTTCATGGTTCTGCATATATATATATATACACACACACACATACCACATACATATACACATGCATATATATCCCTCTAAGAAAACGCTTAAAAAGCAGCAGAGGCTGCTCTGGGTTGTGTGGGAAAGATCAGGGGAAGGGACTGCAGAAGTAAGAAAATGGACAAACAGAGTGGGAGAGTAAAAATGGATAAGGGTAAAACATCAGAAAAATCAAACTGTATACCTCATCAGTTGTAACAAGAAAGAACAGGTTCTCTGAATCACCTAAATGTCTTGATTTACTAATTTGGAATTGTTGAGGGGGCTGAGGGGAAAGCAGTGAGGGGAATTTTGGGCTCAGAGGTTTGAAAAAATATTGTCATAAAACACATAGTACAAAAGCATGCAATACAGAGCTCTTGGGATTGAAGTTACAACTTCAGATATTATACGAAAGACTTTTCTAAGCAGGATGATGGTCTTCTCTACTTTTCCTATAACTTTTATTCCATGTACTAAGTACTTTTTGAGGATTTTTTTAATGCAGTAATATTGTAGCTACAGGCAGGAAATGCTTTTGTTGCCTATGTATAACATTATACAAAATCATGTTACAGCAGAGCCCTCCCTGTGAAAACAGGTCTATTGAAGCTCCAGTTATTTCCTATCCTTTATTAAACACTCAAATCCCTTTGTGAAAACACAAACCAAAGACTGTTTTACAGAGACTTCCTTGAAATCAATGCACACTATGAAGAACAACTATTTTTTTTGTCCCCAAACTCAAAACATGGATCAGGCTCTCAAGGTTAACGTCCTGTCACACAACAGTTCTCATACACTGCGCACTGGCCACTGTTGTGAGTCAATACTTCAAATACTGCACAATTTGCAAACCACAAAGCTCTATGCCTCCAGGAAGCCCCTGTGGTGTATGTTTTTACTCAGACTTCAAAAAGCTATCAGAACAAACACTGGTGGAAAGGGAAGGTGAAAGGCCCAGGGGATGAATGATCAAAATCAAGTAAACGAGCACAAACAGTTTACAGAAAGGGAGAGAAATTTCATGGTGAGGGGGCAACCTGAATGCATGAGTGACCCTTGTGGAGACTCAAGAAGATCAAAGTTATGTAAAGACTTGTAACCTAAGTATTTTCCACCCAAATACTGGAAAGCTGTGAGTGAGAACTGTAACATCCAAAAATGTAGCATCCCATTTTGCACACGAGAAAGCAGAAATAAAGATGAAGGAAATAATTCCTTCTTTGGTATTGCATAAATAAACTACAGACCTGGGAACACAAAAGTTGGATTCATGGCTTCCACTTCCTTTCTCTATGTAAACAAGAGGGGTCTTGGAGAAAGCTGCCCACTACAAATAGGACAGAGCAAGTTCCTCCTGATCAGCTCATCCTGAAACCCTCAGTACACCTGTCTGGAGAGTATTTCAGTCATCTCCCACCAAAAAACCCTTCAGAGTAAACTTCCACCTTAAACATCCAAAGAAGCAATTATAAGTTGTGTATATCTCCTGCATATTTTTTGAAGAATTTAAGGATCAGTTTAAAAAGTCCCATATTTGGGCAGTTTGGTCATGTACCTGAATTCCTCACATTTAGCTCTACTGACATCAGCTAAGCTCCTCAGAAAGAAAAAGGGCCAGCCCTTCCTCCCCACAAGGACAATGCTTAACTGAGCAGCAGCAAACCAACAGAATTTTTATGACATTGTCTAACTCTTCAGAAGAAACTGTATTTTGTTCCTTTCATACATTTTACCAAGGCACTCATGGAAGCATCCCAAATTTGCAAAGGGTTAAGTATATGAGAACTTAAAAAAGCCAACAAGAAACCCCAAAACAAAACATATTCCCATTAGTTCTAGGAGACACAAGATGTTACCAAATTATTACTTTCTTGATGCTCTAAGGTTGCTTAGCCAAACTGTGTAGACACATAATAAAACCCACTGTTAGTTATATTCTTTTTCAAGAAAAAAAAAAGTTTTCACATTTGAAATTATACCAAGCGTGTAGGGAATTTACAAAATGAAACATCTAAAAAGGACAACAACAAAAAACAGAAGGTAGCACATGCATCCTGCTCTTGTTTGCAGGATGTGTGGTACACAAACTTCTGTACTATTTCATGAAAGTAAGAGAAATCATGTTATTCCATGCTGTGTTCTAATCCAAATTGTTTGCAACTTCAGCAGCATAAACCCAGTGAAGCCAAAATTAGATGAAGAATTTGGTCTGTAAGGAACAGGTTATTTGGGTTATAGTGACTGTGTAAGGCATCTCCACTTAAAATAAAAATATCCAAAATAAAAATGCAGCAGAAATTTTAAAACCTGACCATGGTTCTATTCAGCAGTTGCATGTTTATGGAACCATCACATGTGTGAAAGAGGGTAGGATTGCTTTTACAGGAAAAATAAACTCATTCAGTTCCTCATTTTGAATATTTAATTTTGTCTCCCCCCACGCTGGATTTTTTTCCTCCAAAAAGGCAATCTTCAGTAAAGGAGCCCCATTGAACCAAGGATTTCCTAAGCACGTGAAGCAAGAGTTACAACAGTCCAATGGGCAGTTTACCTAACAGCAGCATGGAGCCAAAAGGTATTAGATAATTTGGAAATGGTGCCCAAGCAAGTTAATGGTGATGTGATGGCAAATACAAGCACAGAACAAATACAGGCAACTGGAGCAGCCTGTTTGGCCACATGCACTGCAGACATGCCCTGCCAGAGAGCTGGACTGGGCAAGAGGCTCCAAGAGCTTACAGCTGCTGTTTTAATTATTCAAAATTCAGCAAAGTAACAGGCCTAAATGTGCAAGATGCCTATTTTCTCCCAGGGAATGCAACTTTCCACAATAACTACATTCCTCCAAAATAACAAAGCCTGGATTAACTGGAAAGACTTAGGACCACAAGAGACTCTACACAGAAGTAAGGTTATTATATAAAGCAGCATTTCCAGCTCTCAGTTTTACCACAAATCTCAAGATAAGTGCACCTCTTTTGAAATCCCAGATCCTAAAAACATGCAAGTGAGTGCAAATCTCAGTTTGTTTAATTTATGTATCTAGCTCTTGTGGCTTAGGAGAATCTTATATATGACCTAAGTTTATCTAAGAAAAGAAACAATCTACAGATTTTTTTTATTTCTTTTCATAAAAAAAAAAATTCTTTGGGGGCTTACTATCTTGAGTACTTTGGACAGCTGACTACCAATGTTACTGCCAACTGAAACAACAACTGTTCAGTTTAAAAATACTTGTAAAAACCCACAGTCGTCTCCCAAGCTCTTCCCACACTATCAGATCCCGATTTTATCCTCAAATTAAGATAAATAAATTCTATTATAGCATCTTTCTATTTTGCAAAAGGGATTTGAAACTTAACTTCAGGATAACTAGTACAGCAACTGCTGTTCTTGGAGGCAAAATAGGAAACTTAATTAGAATGCACTTGGAGCAGACTATTTTGGCAGCTCAATTCCCAACAGCCTCCATCTGCAGAGGGCAATCTCAGGCACAGAGCTAGACTGGATTTTCCCTTCAGCCCTTCCTTTCAGGAGCTTACAATATTGCAGCACTAGAACATCCACAGGCCAGAAAAAAATCATCATCTCTACCTTGCACATCCCCACAGAAGCCTGAAAATGCTGGTAGAAATATTTGAGGGCAAACCAAGCTGTCACTGGCATCCAACTTCAGGGACCAAGAAAGATGGGCAGGGGATGGGGTAGCAGATGAATAAAGAACAGAAGCAAAGAGGAGAGAGGTCAGAGCATCAGCAAAAACTTAGTCAAAGTGAAGGGAAGCTCAATGGAGACTGGAAGCAAGTATTAAGAAAAGAAAATGCATGCAAGTGATTAGTAAGTGGGGCTTCTTTTGGTTGTGTTTTTTTTTTTTTCCAAGTGGTAGAATCTGTAGAAGTCAGGATACCCTATGGTCAAACAAATCCCATCTGCTGGAATTCTTTTTATTTTCTTAATAGGATTTTTTTTTCCACAAATAGTCCAAATAATTAATTTCATATTTACAGCAGGACTTCAGTGAAATGGAAAAAATAAAGGAGTTGATTACTCACTGAGGAGGACAAAATCCCTCAGTACAGGACAACAGGTCAATTACAATCACAAAGCATCACCAAAACCAGCAAAGTTTTCCTCGCATGTGTCAGTGTGGGGAATGCAATCACTCAATTAGACCTGGTATCATAATGCATCTCACAATGGAGAGCTAATAAAGATACTCTTTTTTTTTTTTTTTTTTAATATATTTGAAGTTCTAAATGCTTAACTTCACTATCTTGTCTTTTCAAGATAATTGTCTATAGATTGAGGCAGCACCTGCATCCTTACTGCTTTCCACGTACAAACAGCTCAGACAAACATGCTCTACTGAGCTGTGTAGAAGTAAACTAAACATGAACCCAACAGGCAGCAAAGCCCAGAGTGAAAGCTCAGGTTGCTTTGGGGCTGAGCTCACACTTGTGCAAGTGTGAGGTGCTTTGCTACTCAGGGGAGCAAAAAAAAAAAAAAACCCACATCTGCTCTTTACTGCCACAGCAGGACTGGTCAGAGAGCAATAGGAAAACTTCCTGAAGGCCACTCAACAGCCCTGCCCCTTGAAGGCAGTGTGATGTGGTCTGTAGCAAACAAACACTGCAGTTACATCATGTGGTGCAGAACCACCACTGCTCCTTCTGTTGCAACTCCATTAAACTCCTCTCACACAGGAATAGAAAGGGTGGGTGGCAGGAAAAGAAATAAATAGCTCCTCTCACTCTTTTCAGTGACCCAGAGGATAACAGTACAGTAACACCCAACACAAGGGCTTACACAGGAGCTGGACTCTTCTCTTTCAGACACGCTCAAATGCTGCTACATCACCTGATGCCTGATAATTCTCGAGTCCATGGCTGCTTGATCCCAGAAAAATAACCTGCTGAACAGACAGTCCAATGGAAACTTCAAATCCATAGAAGAGTCATAACCTCCCCTGGGAACAGCATCTGCTCCAGTGTGCAATGCTGCCTGTGAAATCAATCTCACTATCAACACATTCCTCCTTCAGAGCTCCCAGTTCAGAGATTCCATCCTGCAATTCTGTCTCTGCAGACAAGACCAGGATCTCCCAATCCTATAATGAATGAGGCACACAGGCAGTTAGTAAGTTAACATTTCCTCTACTTCTGTTGTTCATTCAGAAGGAATGTACGCAAATTTTGACTTTGATTCCACAAGAACACTCTAAGGTTGATAAATCTGGTTATTCAGCTTCAAAGGTCAGTATGGGATCACACGATGTCACCACTCAAAATGTAGGCTCAATTCCTTCAGGCCAACCTTTTTGTGCAAATGCAGTACAAATTCCTAGTTCCTATGTGGTCACAGTACTTCCACATCACTAAAGTTTAATCTGCTCAAGAGGGGATCAAAAAAGGAAGTGATGCCTCTCTGGCAACAATCCCCTCCCTGCCTCTGTCCATACTACACCAGCCAACTTCCACAAAAAGGAGAGAAGGAGATTTATGCCTGAAGTACCCCTTAAGGATTTTAGGTTTTGTTTGGTTTTAGAGGGTAGGGGAAAAGAGACTGTGAAAGAACAAGCAGAGCTAATCTCCAGCTTTTAAATAAAACACAGCTACACAGATTTCTTTGCCCTTGGGCTTTTGTTTTTCCTCTTGACTGAAATCCTGCTCAGCTTCACCTGATACTGACAGGGATGGCAACCCACCAGACCCTTGCAGCCAACAATTTTTTATTTTCCTTTATTAAAACAGAAGCCAGGCTGGGAAAACAAGGACATTAAATGTGCCTAAATTCCATTTGGCCTAAGAAAAGATTATCCTATTCTAATGCAACACAAGCAAAGAATTCCAAATGTCAAGATCTCCCACAAAAAAAGGTATGCTGCTTAATGACAGCATGTTTAATTATTCTCAGTGCAATGAAAAGGTTCAGGCTGCCCCTTTCCTACTGATGTCAGTAAGTAGTGCCCTCCAAATTACAGAATTGGGAATATGACATTAACTACAGTCAACTATTTAAAGCTTGTCTCCTGCAGTTGTTAAGAAAAACCCAAACCCCTGAAAGTAATATTCCACAAATGTCAGCTCCGTTGGTGCGTTGAGACCTACCTGAACAAAGTGACATATGCCTTGAATAGTAATGCTAAAAAAAAATAAAAATCAAATATCAAAAAGAATACAATTAAGATAGGTCTTAAGGAGGAGGTCACAGAAGTCAATGTGATACACACATTATGTTACTGTTGTATTTTTCAATCTTCAGGTAACTTTCATTTCCCTCATGCTACTTAACCTCTAGTCAGCTTCCCTGTTTAAGTGGAATGCTAAAAAATACTGAAAAAAACCTGAATTCCACTTTTAAACTCTCAGCTTTAAACTGGAATTGAAATCAGAGTAGTGTTGTTCATGTACAGCTCTTACATCAAGGGTCTCCCACTATGTCATTAAGTATTTTGCAAGCCAGTGTGGATCTCATCCAATGAAAAAAGTGGCAAAATATAAAAACACCAAAGATGCATCAAATCCACAGTATGCTAAGGGGGATACATATTCTGCATTTCTACCCTTAACTTCACATGTAAAAATATAAGGAATTCTCAACATTAAGACACTTAGCCGAATTCTGACCACTTTATGTCATGTTATGCCAACACTGCAGGATCCCAGAGGTACTGTGTCCTGGGTTAGGGAGAAGATGTGTGCTGTTACTTCAGAACAGACTTTTATGGCACATTCAATCCCTCTTACCATGACAAACAGTGAAATGGTTCTCTCAAGCACAAGGCAAAAAGTTACTGGCAACAAAAGAAAGTCATAAACCAGTTTGTTTTCACCTATTTTAAGAAACTTAAAACTCCTGTTATCCTGTATGGCTAAAAAGAACAGAGAAGCTACAATTCTTGTACTCAAATATTCTCATTTTTATCTCTTTTTATGAAAAGTGCCTTTTATTACATTGAAATTTGCTCAACCCAGAAATGTGTTCAGCTCTTAGGAGTGTTAGATATGCACTGCTTCTTTCACATTAAGAAATAAGGTAACTCTTTTAGTCATATACAGCAATTTTTAGTCAAAAAGAGGAGAATGGCAGTCAAACACATTGCAATGCCTCAGAAAGGATGAACACTTCACTAGAAATTAGACAGAAAGTGAACCATGCCTCAGATATCACATATGCTCTAATTAGATTTTAAAAGTTGCTACATTTTACAATAATCAAGCACAAAACAAATGCAATGAGCCCAAACCAAAGAAATGGGCATTTCTAAAGTTAGTATTTTAGAAGATGTCAAGACACAGTAACAGATCACAATTTTGCAAACCAAGCACAGTTTTACAGAGTCAGTTCTTGGATGAGAGACAGTTAAATAATATCCACGATTAGCACTATTCAAATGATTTGCTGAACTCTCCTCTAAATGTCTTATCAACTGGCACAACATTCTTAGTGCAAGGTATGTGGAAATGAGCATTTTCCAAAGACTGTCATTGTCAGCTTTTATCTTCTTTAGAACAAGACACAAACATACAGTTCCTGCCTCCCCAAACTTGTTCCTGAACAATACTTTTCACTCATTTACCCTATACAGTGTTCCATTTACAACTAAAACAGCTGCCACATATCACCCACCTCAGCAAGCAGTGCCCCATCAGCAGCTCGCTCTCTCATCCACACAAAGCATAACTTTAAAAGCAATATAGTTTAAATTGCCTTTCAAATCCCATTTGCTTTTTAAGCAGCTTGCTATACTATGTAAAACTCTTAGGAGTTTAGAGATTATGTCCCCCTTTTTATGCATTTGATCATGCAACTAGTCTGGAAAGGAAGTGCCATCCTGTCAATTAACAGGCCTTGAAACTTTGCCTTCAGTTAAAGTACAAGCAGTTCCACAACTGAGCCTACAGAACAGCAGATCTGCCAGCAAATACTTCTTTTTTCTTTTAGATGCTGCTGCAAACATTCTAGAAAGTAGGTTATACCTTGTCATTCAACCAATAAAAGCATGCCTGGACACAAAACCAGAAATGAAATGAAAAATTGTACTTCCACCCACCATCCCACTGCCTGCCTGTTTTACCCTTCACTAGCAAACATCCAGGCAAACTACACATGAATATTGTCAAACTGGAATATATCATCTTCCTCTGCAAAGATGATCTGGCAGTGAAAGACATCTCTGCTGAATAACATCTCTCAATAGTCAAGATACACTTTACTTTATTTCATGTTATTAAGCTTTGCTTTCAACCTCCTTGGACCACCCTAAGGGGCTCTTCTCCGTTATGTTCTTCAAACACTTGTGGATAATAATATCTCCCACTTAGACATCATTTAGCCAAGTTTCATGCATTTCTTTTCATCTTCTTTCCCTCATAAATCAATCCCTTCAGCCTCTCCAGCAGTTTTTGCTGCTATTCCCTGAATTTCTTCCAAAATACTGACATCTTTCAGCAACTGAGGAACTTCCAATTGCATGCTGTACTCTAGATGTGCTTTTTGTACTCTAAAGAAAGATAATTATGTCTTTTCAAGAAAAATTAATGCACTAAGCCTGGAATAAATCTAAATCAGGAATTTCATTATTTTGGGTTTTTTTCCAGAGTGGATAGCAATTATCCCCATTTCACAAGGCAGAAGTGCAGAGAGAAGTATCTGAGTTATTGCTGCACACAAGCAGTGCCAGAGTAAGAAACAAATCCACACTCTGCCATTCCCAGTCATGGTCTGCCAAGTTTCAGCCCACAAATGACATAAGACAATGTTCTCAGGCTGATCTATAGCAGGCACAAGACATTTCCAAGTGAGTACAGAAATACACTTGGGGAGCCCAACACTTGCTCATGTGAGTGGGTGCTGTGGGTCCCAGTGGGACCATGCAGCACCCTAAGATGTGCCATGGTCTATCATTACCTTTAGTAGTCAGGACACAAATCTCTGATTCATCTCCTTGAATTTTACTGCCATGGAGAGGTTTGTTTCTAAAACCATCCACCAGCTATCATCAGGTCAACTAGCTGAACAAGCTAACTCAGTTCTAGAGGTTGACTGGTTTTAAATATGAGAGGGCTGATGGACTGCCAGGCTGAGGCAGTACAAGGCAGTTTTCAACCTGGACATTTCCTTCCCTTTCCTCCCACTCCCTGATACATTTCTGAAGGAATCACAGAAAAATAACTTTAGAAAAATTTAAAGAAAGGTCTACCCAGAGATACATAGGAGACTGTATGAGAGGAGGCAAGGATGAAGAATGGGGTGGGGGTAAGGGAGAGAGAAGTCTGACCAGCTAAATTAAAAAAAACCCCAACCCACAAACAGGATGCAGACATTAAAAAAGCAACACTGATCTAACAAAGGAATGTGAACTGCAGTTGACTCAAGCAGTATCACAGCAATGGCCCTCCCCCTACATACAAATCTCTGGAACTCTTAAAGAGACAGGTTTTTTGGCTCTTTCAAATTCTGTGCTTCTTTTCCATTCCTTGATACCCTCCACCTGACTTAATTTAAATTAGTGCCTTTTCTTTCCAGACAACAAGAGCACCCAAGTTTGACCCAGACTAAAGCAAAGCAAACTAAGTTGTATTATTCTGCCTACCTTAGAGAGGTATTGAATTCTGCATTCTGCTACATATTCTTCTCATTGAAAGAACAAACCATAAAGGGTTCTCTGTTTCCAGGTCTGCTGTTAAACATCTGATGAGTGTAACCAAGATTAGATAATGGTGAAAGGTATCATTTCTTCCCACTAACTCAATAGATAGCAAAATGCCATTATCTAAATCTATACACAATTTTCTAAATGTAACTGCTGGTTAACAATTACAGTTCCTGCTTAAATCCACAAGGGTGCCAGGGACTCCTTATAAGGCTTCTCTCTGTCCCAGGAAGAACCATTTCCTCCATCCAAAAAAGTAGAAACAGCAATGTAAATGCCATCCTCCTGTTCTTTTTGTTCATCAGATTTTTGCCTCCAGGAGAGAAATGTTACTAAGAGCATTACATAATTACATTTTTAAGCAAGACACCATCTTGATTTTCAGCTTTTCAGCTCCAAGGTCATCTATGCATCATTTCATTGTCTACCTAAAGGTATCTCAGTGAATCCCTACAATCTTTTCTATACCAGAAAACTAAAAGCAAACACATATCTGGTACAAATTTACTCTTTAAAAAATGTGAGGTGTGCTTATTAATTAGGCTCTTAGACCTAGTTGCAAAATCTAGCATTTGGTGACCACATTAGAAGTATAGCTAGGATAGAACACATGAGATATTTTATATAGTCAGAAATTTTTATCCTGTAATAAGAGAAAGAAAGAAAACTTGCAGAGGGAAAAATCAGAGCAGTTGCATCACACTCTAAATGGAAAGATAGTCCATCCTCTGCAAAGAATCTGGAAACTTCACCTTTCTCTGAAGATCAATTGCTATGTTGACTGTTTGCTGCCATAGAACATTGTAATTTCTTTTCTCCACTTGTTTAACAGAAGTAATCTTGCTCATCTCCCTAAGAGGATGGGGGATTAACTAGTGACAAATGGGCTGAAGAAAAAACAGAAATACAAAAGTACTGCCTGGTATCCTTAAAATCTTATCCTGCAATCTGAGTTAAATGCAACACCTATTACTGCCTTTTGAAAAGGCTCAGAACTACTCTCCTGCCTCAAAAGGAGGAAAAACCCCAGTAAATGACACTTATAAACTCTAGCACCCATCATTTCCCATGCTTTAACCTAAGGAGGCATAAATCCTTCCTGTAATTCACCAAGGATGAAAAATACAGTCATATATAATATTATAAAACCAGGAGACACAAGCAATAAAAAAACTCTCAAGATGTCCAAAACCCCATTTATCACACAGTTTTTGCTTGAAGGCAAGTCAGGTAATAACATACAGAACACAGCCAATTTAAGAAACTGGCATCCAATATACTGTATTTAATAAGCAGCTACAGGTAAAAATGATTACAGGTTTGCTTTCTTTTATTTGTTCAGAAGGGCTCTGATGCAAATCATACATACATTAAGAGGAGAGATTACCACAAACCTCTCCAGGCACAGCATGATTTCTGTGTTACTGCCACTTAGCAAGAAGTCATTTTGAGACCAGAGTTTGTTGACACAGGGGATGTGGCTTCAAACCATTCAGTCTCACACTAAGTCAAAGCCACCATCATGTAATTAGAAGAGGTACAGTCCTCACCAGATCACTGCTCCAACTGGGCATGAGCTGATTTCAAAACTTCAGGAGATTCCTGGTAGCACTTCACCTTGCAATATGTAAATATGAAGTGTAGAGGTGCACTGACATAGATTAGTATTTGTTAACTGCTAAGCACCTACCTGGAATTCGGATTTTAAATTTACCGCTTTGTCCAAAACCACCATCTATTATTCCATCTTCTCCTGTAGACAGTTTCACTTTCAGACCGACAAAAATCTGGATGTTTGTTTCCTTTTTAAACAATGAACGACCAATCACACTGTAATCATCCATCACCTGCAAAAAAAAAAAAAAGGATTCATAACTCTACAAGCTAAAGTGACAAGAAATTATCCATGTTACGAGCTAAGCTTGGCAGCTTCTACCACTCCACTTCTGACAAACCATTTACCCCTAAATGAGCAAAACTCTGGGTGAGTCATCTAAACTGCTGAGTTTAAGGCAGTTTGTGTCTAAAACCATAGAAGACTTTATGAACTAACACATTTCTGCCTCTACCTCCCGTATCAAAATATAAGAAGAATAAAACCTACATTGGAACATGCTGTAAAGATCAGTTAATTAAAATCTTTTCTCTGCTTTGAAACATTTCCATGAAAGTCACTGAAGTACCTATGCTGATTAAAAGTTTATTCCATTATTTATTCTACAGCTAAGTACATTATCACCTCCATAAATACTCTCTTAGCTCCAGACCTGCACTCCAACAGCTACACTTCCAAAGAAATGACAGTTTCTAAAGAGAGCCTTTTAAATACTCACCTTTACATACATATTGATTTGTAAAACCAAGAGCCTTATGACCACTGTATCCAATTTTAATTTCAAGGTTTGTAACCCAGTGGGAAGAACCATTCCAAGCTGAATTCTTAATTAAGATATCAGGAACAAGAGGCAGTGAGGTTGGTGGGTAAGGCAAGATAAACAACCCTCCCTGAGGCATTCCAAAGTATAAGGTGCAGTCAAGTGAGCCTAATCTTGTAGGTGTGAATATCCTTGTACAGCCAATGCCTGCAGTTACTCTACCTTGTAGATGTGGAAAGAACATTTATTTATCAGAATAAATATGGGGATATTACTTAAATCTTTCCAAGATTATTTTTGGTGGTAAAAAAGTTGCAGCTCTTCTTCATGTCTCAGGAGCCACTTTTAGCTATACCTAAGGGTTGCAAAGACCAAAGTGACTTGGAACAGTAAAGAATTGCAGTCAGCTCTGAACACTCTTCTTTATTCAGTTTAAATGAACTCAAAATATTGATGACTCAAAATATTGCCAGTTTATTAAGCAACTGAAGCCTCCTCCATAAACTGTAATGCATATACAGACTCAAATCCCTAGGATTGTTATTATTTTGTACATATATATCCCTCCATTTTAATGCCAATCTCAGTATGGTAGTAAATCCAGCATTTCATTTTTGTTTTATTTTAAACAGAGCTTACTTGCTCAGCTATAAACAGTCTTGAAAGGGCTGTGCAGTATTAGAGAGCACTGGCAGGACCTCTCCCTGTCCCAGATGAGATGCAGGATGAGAAATATCTACAGCCCTTCTTGCTTCTGTCCCATAGAAACGACAACAGGACAGGCAGCTCTGCCATGGGCTGGGAACAGCCAAGGCAGAAACACTGAGATGCCTCAACAACATTCAGTGTCCAAACTCCTCATCTTTCCCCAAAAGGACACTTCTTTTGTTGTTGTGTTTGTCCTCTCCCACTGCTTCAAAACAGCTTGTGAACCATTGATGGCAGAATCACTGCTCAGCAATATTCCGGCCTAAATATAAAACTGAATAATGTCTTTTCCTAGAGCCCCTGCTAATAGGTGGAGGTAGAGGGGACAGATAAGCTTTCAGACACACTTGCCTTTCTCTGGGTCTGAAACAGAAGACTAGAAGAAAAAGAAGCTGTTAATTCCAACCTGAATAAGCACTTACATTCTCAAAACCTATTTTTTTTTCCAGTTGCAGTGGCTAGAGAAATTAAAATGTTACTTCATCCTATAAATCTTGAACTCCTAAAACAAGAATTGTTCATCCCTCTTGTCCACTGCTGGCTGGTGTTTCTTTCTCTTGTGTTTAAAATACAGATGGTACAATGTGCTCCAGGGAGGATCTCTAATATATCTATTATTTTTGCAGTTATCCCTCAAATGGCACAGGAAGCCAACTTTAAAGGCAAACATCTTTGGAAACATCTTTTATTTTTCCAAGAGCACTTCAAAGTTATCTTTAACTTAATTAAAAACGGAATTACAGGATGAGCAATCATACTAGGCTAGCATGGTTTAGTTTAGAGCCTCCCCAGCAAGGCTGTCAGAAAAAAACTCCAGTGATTTCTGTGAAAATATGAGAGTAAACCATCAACGATAACCTTTAATTGAGTATTAGAACAGAAACAAAATCTATCAGCATTTAGTTATGCCACACTCAGTTAAAACCTTTGAATTAAAAAACCCTTATCTTTTATAAAGAAAGTTGCTTTTTAGGGTCTTGCTTTTGTACCTTCAGTATAGGAGAGTAACCAAGGACTCTAGCTGCACTGTTCCTTTCACTCTAATGGTCACAGAATCACCAAGCTGGAAGAGACCTCTAAGATGGAGTCCAACCCATGCCCTAACACCTCAACTAAACCATGGCACTGAGTGCCACATCCAGTCTTTTTTTAAACACACCCAGGGATGGTGACTCCAACACCTCCCCAGGCAGACCATTCCTGTACTTTATCACTCTTTCAGTTAAAAACTTTTTCCTGACATCCAACCTAAACTTCCCTTGGTGCAGCTTAAGACTGTGACCTCTGGTTCTGTCAGTCCTGCCTGGAGAAAGAGACCAAACTCACCTGCTATAACCACCTTTCAGGGAGCTGTAGAGAGTGATAAGGTCACCCCTGAGTCTCCTTTTCTCCAGGATAAACAACCCCAGCTCCCTCAGCCCCTCACCAGCCTTGTTGCCTCCTCTGGGTGTGCTCAATGTCTCAATGTCCTTCCTGAACTGAGGGGACAGAACTGGACACAGCACTCAAGGTGTGACCTCACCAGGGCTGAGTACAAGGGAAGAATGACCTCCCTGCTCCTGCTGGCCACACCATTCCTGATCCAGGCCAGGGGCCATTGGCCTTCTTGGCCACCTGGGCACACTGCTGGCTCATGTCCAGCTGCTGTCCATCAGTGCCCCCAGGTCCCTTTCTGCCTGGGCACTGTCCCCAGACTATAACATTGCAGGGGGTTATTGTGGCCAAAATGCTGGACTCTGCATTTGGACTTATTAAATCTCATCCCACTGGACTCTGCCCATGCATCCAACAGTTCCAGGTCTCTCTGCAGAGCCCTCCTGCCTTCCAGCAGATCGACACTTGCTCCCAACTTAGTGTTGTATGCAAATTTACTAATGAAGGACTCAATATCCTCATCCATGTCATCAATAAAAATATTGATCAGAACTAGCCCCAGCACAGACCCCTGGGGGACACCAGTAGTGACCGGCTGCCAGGTGGATGGAGCACCATTCACCACCAGTCTCTGGGCCTGGCCATCCAGTCACTTCTTAACCCAAATGTTAAAAAAAAAAAAAAAAAAAAAAAAAAAAATCCCCCTTTAAACAATTAATATGTTCTGTAGGTATCACCATGATTCCTTGGGCATCTCTACAAGCCATTAGAAACAAAATCACTTGAGTGGTGCTGAGATAATAAGTGATCAGTGACTTGCCTGACTGGCTGTTTGGAATAAAACCTCTATGACCTGAAGTCTCTGTATCACACACTAAATACTACACACCCCATCCTGTGCCATCCATGCCCTATGGTGAGCCGATCATCAATTTATCCCTGACAAAGACAAAATAACCAGAGAATGCCTGTCCTAACAGGAACTAAGATAACTGGATCAGTCTTTGCATTAAAATAAATGAATGTAGCAGAGAATTGCTATGAAGGAAAGCTCATTTTCTCAACTTTAAGACTACATTAGAAAAAAGAAAAAGAAAAATTATATTTTTGGTTTAGCTTTGCTTTGTAAAAGGCAAAGAAATGCATGTTGTTCTCTCTAACTGAAACTCAACACTTCCAATTACTTTACCAGCAATTTACCTCCAATCGTGGGATTTTAAGTTAATCCCCTTTGAGTTCTCAGAACATCTACAATGGCAATCACTTTGCCTATTAGCTGAACAGCCTTTCGGGAGAGCTTCCTGCTTTTCTCTCAAACACTCTTTTTCAGTATAAAATATTATGAACTTACAAAGCCAAATGCCACAAAGACAGTAAGGGATATGCAGTCTGCTCTGAAGCAGCAGCAAGGGGCCTAGCAATGAGGGCAGACTAATTTTATTAACTTCAGGGAAACTTCAAAAAGCTTTAGGGCTTTAATGCCAGACAGAGACGACCCCAAAAGTCAGTTTAAGTGCTGCATAAACAAAGGATTAGGGCAAGAAAAAGCTGAAGGCTCCTTGCATTTCTTGTTTATATTGTCATATGACCTAGTAGGAGTGGGAGAGGGCTGCCTCTCTGACTTTAATCCCCCATGGTGTACAGTGGCGTTTCAGTTCACTGACCTACATAACGATAATATTTTTTTAAATTTATGGGCAGAGGTGCAGCATCAAACTCACTTAAGGACATTTTAAAAAGAAAAGGGGCAGGATGGGAAAAATACCCAGAAGAGAAATTTTCTGGCTGGTATAGTCTCCCTCTCTCACTTAGGTTAGATCAGCAGCTTAGAAAAGGATTTCAAGTTCAAAGGGAACGTCTCTGTTACTCTTGTTTTATGGCTTAGACCAGAGGACACAATAGCACTGAGTTTATGAAATATCCCTTCCCACTTGCCTTTTGTGTTTGCACAAAAAAAGTAAACAGTGCTTTATAACCGTAGGTGAAGTATGTGCATCTCTGGCACATAAACCTTGTGCTAAAACCAAGAAATTCACATAAAAAAATAACCAACTCACACTCCTCATCTCTTCAGTACTTACCCTGCCTTAGACTGTTTGCAAAACCATAGTTCATGTTATGTGTTGGAATTCAGTGCAAACCACAGTATTAGTTCCAAGGAAAAACAACTCCAGGATGCCCCTTTGAGCAGGGTAGCAAGTTATACTGTCCAGCCTGTTAAACAACCCTGCCTTTTAGGATAATTCAGAAATTACTGTCACCTGAACACCCTCTCAAACAATCCATCACACACATTTTGAGAGCAAATAACTCATCTCTTATTGCATTGGTAGGAAAAAAAAAAAAAGTGGATCAGAACAGAAACACACAAGAAGAAACAAAGTGGTGTCAGTATGAGAGGGAAATAAGGAAAGGTTTAAGACCAAGAAAGTAAAAGCACTGAATATTAAATACTAGAAAAGATACAGAGAAAGAGAAAGAATAAACTTCTCTGATTTAATAAAAAATTACATGAGTTTAAAAAGAAATTTTTAAAGGCCTAAGGATTATTCTCAGAAAACTGATAAAAAGTTCATTCAAACTAAAGCACAAAAACAACAGAAGAGAAAAAAGAACAAAGAGAACTTGTGACTAACACTGAAAATACAAAGCATTTTTATTACTTTTTTGTACTGCAGAAAAAGTACACTTGAGGCATCTTCATCATGGCCAGTGACAGCTCATTTATTTCTAGAAACAGTTTCAAGCACTTTCCATTTCTGTGTCAGAAATGGGAGTATTTTTGAGGCTGCAAATTCCTGTTCTTTTTTAAAACAAGGTTTCACACATTGACAAAATAATGGCACATGAGGCCACAGAAAGGGTAAAGGAGAAAGGAACTCAGAGGGTTGCACCCATGATCAAGTTTCCAGCTTTTTTGGCTCTACAAAGACTTCTAGCTTATAGCTGGCTACTGAGAACTAGCTGAACAACTTAGTAAAAAAAAAAAAAAAAATTATTTGGTCAGTCACAGCTTTTCCTCAAGAGCTTACTTAGAGCAGCATCAAGACCTTTCTTTCTGCAACTCCCTCCAGCACTAGAAGACTTCAGCTTCATGTCTCATTACTCCTGTTTTAATGGAAGTCATCACCTTAACATCTCCACATATCCATTAACTTGGTTTTCAGATGTTCATCCCATCTCTCACCAGCCTATGTTTCTTATATCCAAAAAACATTTTCTTTTCTCTGCCTTTTTGAGTAAAGGGACAATTGAGTTTGGGAATATTTAACAAGCAGCCATGAAATGCCCTTCTCTTTGCTGAGCACTGTGTCACCACTAGAGCCTGGTAAAACCTTGCTTGGCAGAAAAAAAAAAAAAAAAAAAAGGGGGGGGGAAAGAAAAAAGAAAAAAAAAAAAGTACTGAATCAGGACAATGAGTGAAGTGCACAACCAGACTGCTTTAGATTCTAAAAGCTCAACACTCCCCAACAGCATCCTCCAGGCACATACAGGGTTTCAACATGGCACTATTCATTCATTATGCACCTTTATAGTGCAAGTTTCCTTCATCCCTGTTTAAAACTCAGAAGTGTTGAATCCCAAAACAAACCCAGGCAGTGAATTCCTGACATGGTCTGAATGAAAACATTAGTTTTACCAAGTGAGAAGAAACTGGTTCATGTCATGATTTCCTTTTTTTATTAATCTATGCTGCATTCCCATCATGTGGGAAAAGCAACATCAACAGATATGGGAAAGAAGAGGCTCAAGACTGTTATTATATCCTACACCATCTATCTCCAGACCAGCCAGCCCTGGGTTGCTACATAGATTAAAAACCCTGTGATCCTTACTATCCAAGAAAAAGAAACAAGACACAGGCTGCTCTGTAGACAAACTGGTATGTACAGGTCTTGACCTGGCTTTGTAAGCATGACACAGGGAGGACTGCCAAGCTGAAGACTGCTCCTCTTCCTGGAAAAGGTTCTGAGCAGCCAGAAGGATGCTGGTGGTACTTCCAGACTTAAAAACACACAGGCAATTTCTTAACTATTTTAAAGTATTTTTAACTGTGGTGATCTCAGATTCTTAAATCCTAAACATCAGTGGGACATGGCAAGTTTCATTTGGAACATCACAGAGACCTGGCACATAGCAGGAGGCCAGCTACACTGACCTATAGTTAAATTTCTTTCTAAAGGAAACTGCCCACAAATAGTTTGAGGAGGGCAGGGGGAAACAAAGCAGAGACTTATAAAATGCTCACTGGAAGGAGGCAACAAGGACAGGACAGGCCTGGAAACAGCTGCCTGAAGCAACTGATGCTCAGGGAAAGGAGAGAGCTGCCTCTGACAGACTTGCATTCCCCTCTCAGACATAGCACAGACATACAAATACCCTGAGTCTGTCCCTCCCCTGAGGATCTCCAACTCCAGTGTGTGGATCTGCTGCCCAAAGCCACCTCCTCTATGGAATAACAGCTTCCTTCTATCATTTGGCTAACAAGGTTTGTGCTATCAAGCATGTTTGTAACTGCAGCCCCAGGAAGGTGTACAGTAAAGGGATGGCTATGCTTCAGCATTATGGAGGTTTAGTTTTACTTCATCTTTCAACCTGAAAAATACCTAGGAAATTAAATAACTTAGGTTTTATATAAATATAAGTTGCAGAATTGGGCACTTAAGAAGTTAAGAAATGCCAGATGTCCATGCAGCCTTATCCCTGTTCCTCTTTGATATGCCCCATGATATACTCTTAACATGACCACATCCAGAAACATTTCAGAGGAACCTTGCCTTATTAAGTGCACAGGGGAACAGAATTAATGTTGCATAAGAAACTGTAAATCTGGTATTTCCTAACTTTCAAGTTCTTGATTTTGCAACCTAAGCAACATTCTTAATTTATTTTTGTATCCAATAAATAAAATGGTGTATTGGTTGCCTTGCTGACAAACTGATTCCCCCACAGGTGAATGTTACACAACCTCAGAAAAATCAAGACCAGCTGTCCACACACTTGCAAGACTCAAAAGCGTGTCTGCATTTTAAATTTAATAATATAAATAATAACTATAGGTGTTACTCAAACCTTGCAAAATTCTACTACCCAGTCATGTGGAGTAAGCCATTCTTTTGCTGGTGAGTGAAAAAAACTTTTTTCCTATGAATAAGAAGGCAGATTCTGCAACTTACCCGGTATACTTTTATGACGAATTTATTGTACTGTGTTAATCCATATGCTGAATTGGGAAGTGTCAGGAAATATCACCATCCTTTTCTCAGCACTGTTTAGCAGAAATGGTATTTCTGTTTAATGGGCAGTAAACCCTCCCTTCCCCCACTAAGCTTCTCAAACTCTTACTCAAAAACTAAACAAGAGCCCATAAGTAAATCCATCTTTTATATTCCTATTTAACAGTGCATTTTAACTACTGAATGTGCTGTGCACTTTTATGCACCTGATTGCCTTCATCTCTGTATTATTACTGTATTTAGCATACCATCAGCAGCCAAGCAGAACCAAACAAACTCATGTTCAGACTTCAAAGCAGGAAAAACAATAATTGTGGCGTCTGCATGTTTGCAGTAGATGATGGAGTGACATCCACCACTTCTCCCAGCTAGAGTCACAGAGGGTTCTGCAGACAGCCCAGGCCACTGCTTGTGTGTGCAGGCAGCACTCCATCAGATTTCACAGTTTAGCCTTGTTACTCAGTTGGTGCCCCATCAGTCTGCACACCTCACCTCAGGCACCCAGAAAGCACCTTTACCTGCCTGATGCAGGGTTTTACTTGCTATGCCTCTGGCATTGCACTGTCACTCTAAGAAAATGACAGATGCAGCATCAGCTCTAGTAAGACAGTGAAACATCCTGTACCTAGAAGTAAGTTAGATGGAAGAGGCTAACTATCCAAGATGATAAAATTTAATTATTTTCATTCATAGCAGCACCATGCAACCACTCCACAGAAATTTAAGCAACAGTATTTCTCCCACACATATTTTGAAAACAGCCTATAGGCACAACTCTGAAACAAATTCTGGTATTACAGATACCTGGAAAGGATTAAGTGAAAAAAGTACCAGTGTTGTTTATAAATGATCCACTACCCAGGAATCCTTCCAGACAGAAATACTCTGATACTCCTATACTAACCTCCCCAAGCAAAGGTAACCACCACAGAACTGGTCTCATCCCCTAAATTAATTACATCAGGTGTTCCTATTCACTCATGGGCAAGCCCATTTTTCCTACTTTGCCCACTCCTTTAGCAGTCTGGTTCAGTGCATGGCAGAGCTAATACAAACTTGGTATGTGCTCAGTAACTAAATGTGCTGCTTCCACTCAAATACTGCTGCTCACTGTTTTTAAAAACCCACCATTTTCAAAACTTCTGCTTTTTAAAAATGTCTAGTTCCCCAAGGGACAGTCTGGGTGACTGCTGGTCATCAACAAATTTAATACCATTTTCTCACAGTTCCTGTAGTTGCTTACTGGCATCATCTCCACAACAATCCTATCCTTCTTCTGAAAGGCCAGAAAGATCCATGAAACGATGGTGACAAAGACCTTCCCTTTGACCACTCAGGTAATGTACTTGCTCTGACAAAGCTCTTCCTATCCTGCTGGAAGAGAGGAAAGAACCCAACACTTACACAGATGCTGAGAGATAAGCCTTCTCTCTTCCATGCTGGCTTCAGAAGAGATGCACTGATAAAGATCTTGATAACTTACCCTGCCTTCACTTCTTGTTCTTGCAACAATGCATTTCTCCTTGGGGACACTTTGATCACACCAATACTCAAACAATTAGTAATGTGCTGTTATTAAGCAATAGGCATCCCTAGAAACATGCTGGCTACATGATGGCCTCAGCCCTCAGGAGAATGAGTACAACATGAAAACTCACTACTGACCAACCCACAAAACCTGTGAACTAAGTGGCTATGAACAAAAACAGGACATCATGCACCATGATTACCATCAAGCCTCAACAGCCAGGCAAATAATGAGAAAGATACATTAAAAACTTTGAAATAGAGATAATTAATTATTCTAATTGACAGAAGAACACAGATAAAATATCTTTATAAAGGATTATCCCATTGTGATTCTGCTACACTTAAAATGGGAAACCATTCCAGCCAACATGTGTGTATTTTTCACTACACAAGCCTGAAAGTGCAGAAGATGCAGCTCACATTGTGCAAGGCAGAGTTTTCCTTCTCCTTTAGTTTCTGCCACAGAGCTATGGATTTATGAGTGCCTGTGACAACAGGACTCTGTGGCAACCATCCTAAGATAAATTCTGCTCTTGCAAACGTTTTCAAAACAGGCAGAATATCTGAGTCATGCAGGAAAGCGTGATGCAGTCCTATGGTTCACCTTTCAGTTGACACACTCTGCACTCAACCTGTATGCTCATAGAAGCCAAAGAGCAAATAATGTGACAAAGGATTTATTCCAGGAACTGAGTAACTGCTTCATGAGTCAGACTGGAATTAACCTGCAAGGCTGCTTAGAGGTTAAATTCAAAGAAGGTATTTCAGAGATGAGGTTAGGATTAAGACAAGTTTCTCTGCCCACAGAACTGTGAAGAGCTGAACACTGAGCAGCCTGTCTCCAGAAGCACAAGACCAAGGACAACAGTTGCTGGTTATCTTTGTAATTTGTCTCCAACTCCAGGAACTGCTGACCTGCTGCAGTTCAGCAAGCCCATGTCCACTGCCAGCACTGAATGCCAAATCAGAGGGACAAGACCTCCTTCACACTCATTTGCCCTTTTTTCACCAAGATTCCCACAACACGCTCCTTAGAGCTGCACTGGTGTTCACAATAGCACTCTCTTTTACCTTTTTATCAGTACAAGCCACTTGTTGCCAGCCTAGCTTTTTCCTATTGAAAGCACATTTGTCAGGCAGCCAAGGGTTTGCAAAAATAAGATGTCCAGAGGGCGACAGTCTGTGCCTCCACATAACCTTACCAGAAAGATGCTCTTGACAGGAACTCCCTCCCACTGAAGTTCTCCCCTCTCTCAAGTCCTCTTTGCAAGAGAAAGCTGGACTAGTATTTTACACTGTTTTTGAAACCATCAAGTTAAGCAAATACAAACCTCTACCACTGTCCTCTTAGCTTTCATGAAATAGCGTATTTTGATTTTCCTTCAAACTAACCATACTTAAACATAAAAACCCTTGTGATATAAAGCAAAACAGAGCATTCACACATTTTCATAACAGCTCAAAAATATCAAATGTTATAATACCAGACAAAAACCATTACTGCAGTAGAATCATGCAACTTTTTCATAACCAAGATGCAATCCCAGCACCTCAGATAACACTAACTTCTCATAATCTAATTTGTCATAGATCATAGTAATACATATTCCCCTTGACTCTCCTTCCCCCCAAAAAATCAGTAGATGAATAAACAAGGATGCACTGCAGACAGGTAAATACAAAGATTTTGATGAGCAACAGTAATCAAGTTTGGTTCTTTCTCTCCCAGTTCTCCACTCACTGGCATTACAGAAGATACCAAAAGGGAAAAGCAAGCAGTAAAAAATGCAATGACAGGGTATTTGAATTTTTGTAGAACTTTCCATCCCTTCGGCAGATGAGAAAAAACAGGAAGCTTAGGCATGAAATTTCAGTAAAATGCACTACTTGAAGACTGTTTTCTGGCTTAAGTATGATTTTTAAAAAATATTGTGTAGCAAATGCCATATTTTCCATGGATTTGATTTCTATCTGAAACAGGAAAAATGTCACACTTTCATGCAGAGAGACAAAAAATGTTGGAGAATAAATATTCTTGTTTTATCTAAAAAAAAAATAACCTCACAGTTCAGAAGGGTGCCATGCACAAGGGGCACACAAGAAAAATACTGTGATGCTGAAACTTAATGAATTTACAGTTCTTACTATTCCATCAGTGCTCTGAAAGTAATCAGACTAGGAACAAAAAGCCAAACCATAAATGCCTGATTTCTCCAGGGTAAACTGGTAGTTAAACTGAAGGGAATTTATTTTAATTCCAGCAGCAAGCAGGGAGGCTTGGGAGACCCCACATCAGATCAGCAGCACTGTTTTGCAAATGGGCACTATTGAATTGCACTGCACCCCAGCTATGGAAGCATGTTTCTATCTGCAAGGCAGGCATTACTTGCCCCTGCCTCCCTCTCTCCCAGCCTTTCAGGAAGTTATGAAGCTAATTTTCCCCAGCAGTATTCTCTGAAGGAAAAGTTCACTTCTTGTGAAGGTAACATGTATTTTTTAATTATTATTATTATTTTATGCCTCCCCAGGGAAGGTGGGGAGGGGGGAGCTTCCTTGATCAACAGAGAAAGAAATTTTCCTGTATCAGTGCCAAGATTAGACACCCTAAATTCAGCGATCCTAATCTCCAGCCATCCATCAGCAGCAGGGTGGGACCAACTGATTCAAATTTTCTATTAGCTGGTGACTTTGTGTACTAAAATAAGTCTCTGTACCACCCAATTGTTCCTGCTGCTGTGCTCTGCAAAGCACAGACTCAGCCAGCAGCTACCTCGCTCTAAGTACTTCCCCAGCAGGCTCTTTATACCTGGCACAATCCTCTTCCCACCAACTCTTCCAAGTCCCTGAGTGCTCCTGGGACTTTACACCATGAGCCTTTCCTACAGTATTTGCTCCATCATCCCTTCAGCATGCATCAGGGAAAATGCCAGCTCCAAGTATCTGCAGCACCACGGGAGGCAGAATCTGGGTACAAACAAAGCTGCAGAAACTACTCCATGGCAATTGTCCCTTTACAGGACCTATTAGTACCCAAACACACAGTGGTCAAGGCACATATACCAGGCACCTTATATATGTGGTACAAAGGCAGGATAAGATAATAAACTCCCTGATCTACATTTTAGAAGATAAAACAGTTCACTAACATAGCCTAATAAATTATTCTGTTGGTCAAATATTAAATAAAGCATGTTCATTGGTTATTGTTTGGGCCAGAAAATAAAGTATGTGTAATTGATTAATGTTATTCCATTATTTACACAGCAAAATCAAGAGCAGAATATATAAACTGGCAAACAGTTTGAAAATAACACTAAATAAGACCAATTAAAATTGTATGACCAGGTCTGACAGCAAACTGTTAACCCCATCACACAGATCACACAGTTGGTACTCTGCAAGTTTTTAAGTGCCATAGATTAGTGTCATGTTTTGAGAACAAAAATAAAGAATGTGAGAGCAGTTCACCTCAGTTAGAGAAAAGCATCTCTCCACATCTCACACAAACTTCTGTTCCCATTGTTATTGTAAGCCAGGTCTCACTGGTCCTGGCAGCATGGGCCCTGCACAAGTGTGTCAGTCTTTAGCCAAGATAAAGGCAAATGTTTCATGAGTTCAGAAAGCTCCTGAGTGCCAGAAGAATGACAGACATACACTTTTGGTCCAGAGTTTCTCTGCAGCTCAGAGCCCAGAACACTTTGGACTCCTGGTTCTAATTCAGTATCTCCATCAGCCAGAGAGAAAGGCAGCTGGACATGTCTAACAAAGGAGACAACACACCTGCTACCAAAACTGTGAAGAGTGACTCCAGATTTTGGGTGTTTCAGATAACTCATATAAAAAACGATAAAAATTCAGAAAGTTACAGACATCCCCCTCCTCCCTACCTCCCTTTCTAGTGACAAAACTGGCATTCAAAAAACCAACACAATGCCATAGATCTGTCATTCATTTGAAATAAAAGTCCTCCAAAATCAATAGTGAAAATTCAAGGGAAAAACTTTTTTTTTTTTTTTTTTTTTTTTTTTTTTTTTTTTTTAAAGAGCTAAAAATTCAGCAGAAACCTCAGGAAAAAAGGAAGAAATATGAATTAAGTATTTGATCAATTAATTAAGTGAGGCATTTTGAAGAGCCTCACTAATCATGCCCTAGCAGGGATCTTCCTACTATTAAATCAGTAAAGCAAACAAACAATATTCAAGGAGTCTGCATTATACATAGCAAACACAGTATCATATGCCAAGTGTTTCATCTCCTATAGCAAATTATGCAATCCTCAACTCACCTTTATGGAATTTTGAAAAGAAGGCTAAACATTTTGTTCAAACAATGAAGTTTTGAGTTAGGAAAATTAAAATTAAAATTAGTTCTTTACCCAATATTTAATAGCTCACTTATCATACCAATTCATCAAGTAAACAAATACTGAAGTTTGCATCAATTCTGTTCACTAAGGGGCAAACAAGTTATTTATACATTGTGCATCTCCACCTAAACCATTCATCATGAAAAATTCCACTATGCAATGTATAAACAAGTGAATCTCCACTGTTGACTGAAGGATAACCACCACCAAGGCCAAACCTATGTCAGCAATGTAACACCAACCACTACAGACAGTGCATCTCTCCAATTCTGATGGCAGAGTACAAACAAACCCCCTTTCAGTTGCACTGTAGCTGCTAACTCCTCCAGAAAGCACCTCTTTTTTCTGCTACACTAAGATGGGTCAAAACAAGCACTATAGCAGATGATGATGATGATGATGATGATGATTTACCTGTGTGACACAGAAATAACATGCCTTAGGCATGGCTTAAGTTCTCCATGTCATGAACCTAATTTCAACTTCAACATGCTATCACTTGTAAGGTGTCCTGTAGGAAATTTCCTTTTGCCTACCAAAATAAATGCTTTTATTTATTAAAATGCAAAGACAGAAAAAAATAATTACTTGTGTTCTTTGTATTATTTAACCAAACCCTACTTTGGTTTCCACCATGTTGTCTTTACATTTTCCATGTACTGCAGACTGTGTAAAACACATCAGTGGAAACCTGGAAGTTTTGTCACTTAGGAAGGTGCACAAAACCAGTCTCTGGGAGGAACACGCTGATCAGACTCCAAAAGGATTGGTGAAAAGACAGCACCAAATTACTCAACTGGATTGCACTGAATAAACCAGTCACTTTAAACAGTGATTTCTGTTTGCAACCAGACCACATACAATATACTAGGTAACACAAACATTAGAAAAACCTGTGTAAGGCTCTGGAACACAGCAGTGACAATTCTGTAGCCCATCAATATATGTACAGGACAAATATTTCCAGCTCCTATGCATAGCATAGAGAGACAGCTTACCCTTTCCACTTGTCCTTCTTTGTGCTTCTGTTTGTACACTTTCAGCTTTGGAAGGAAAGTCTCTGTGTAGTTCTTGTCTTCCATGCCTTGGAGCAGTACCCCATGGAAGGCCAGCCTGCAGGTATTGGCATGAATATCTGTATCCAGCTTAGAGCCAATCACAAGGCACAGTTTAGGACAAGTGACTGGTTTTTCAAACTCCAGCAAAGCCCATTGTTGTTTTGGGAGCTGGACTTCTCCTGCTTGGTCATTTTCTTTATTCTCCTCTGAAGAAACTGAGTCCTTGGACAAATATTCCTCTTGATAAAGATAATCTTTTTCAAAATCAAAAACATTTTCTTGAATTTCTTCATTGAAGTTAGCAGGGGCTGGACCGAAAAACATCACTCTTCCCATAACTGTTTCATGACCAACTGTGATGTGGAACTTGGCCTTAGTCTGAAGAGCTCCTCGAAAATACTGAATTTTCTTCAAGGAAATTATGGCAGCATGGATGGTGTGAAGTGAATCTGGGGTGCAAATCAGGCCTCGTTCCAGCAGTTTGGGATCAAACTGGGTCACGCAGACACCTACTCTGTCACCCTGCATTGCATAAGTCACAGGAGTATGGAACATCTGCATGGACTTGACCCTCTTTGTCACCTGTGAATGAAAGAACAAAAAGAATGAAACAATTAATTGCACAAGTGCATCATAAGCACTCATATATGCTTATGTCACATGATATCTGCTTATATTGTGATATGTCAGCCACACATGACACCCTGCTGTCTTGTAAGACAACTGACCTTCTAGAAGAGTCCAAAACTCAAAAAGTAGAAAGCCCATAGTGTGAGAACTCCATCACTTAAAATTACCACAGATTTGAGCCCCCTAGCTGCTTCTTCTTCTGTTCATGAAACTGAAGATTATCATGTTAATATTTACATCATCTGTGCTGCAGTACCCACAATACTATCTGCAAATAATCAGATATACCCACACCATGGAATAGCTTAAATATACTCCCTCAAGCATCTGCAGCATCAAAAGTATACCACTACAATACCCATCCATACACCTATGTGCCTGCTTTCCCACACCTTCCATGAAAATCCTTTCACACACTTCTTTGGCATGGTTGAACCAACTGTAAAATGTGCAGAGCAAAAAAACCTTGTAATGTATTTGCACAGCACCAAGCACAATGAACTCTCATGAACCATCATCACTACAAATTAATCAGTAATACAAAAGCCCACACTTTCCTAGTCTATATATACTATAAAAGAAAATCCTCAAAGCTTTCTTACAAAGATTTGAATGTTCATGAACATATAGCTAGCATTGCTGTCACTAAAGTGTGGAGGCTCCATATCTCAGGAATATTGTAGGAAAAGTCAAACACCAATCACTACTTAAACTGAAATTTTCCAAATGCTATCAAATTTTGGCTTTAATGAGCTTGCTATTGTATTACTTGTTTCAAGGATAGGAGAAGATTGAAATAAGCTTTTAAAGATCAGTCTAGGCTCAGCTTGATTAGACTAAACCGGTTTAGTTTAACAAGGATTAATTTTTGGCTTTTTTCTTTTTCAGTTCAGCAAACCATCACCCTTATGTACCCTCATCCCCTCAAGTTGTATGTAAACAAAAGTTTTTTCTGGTAATATGTTTATGGTGTCACCTGTTGCATTTGTACTGATGCTGGATGTTGGATAGGTAACCACTCTGCTTCAAGTCCGTACACTAGATAGCTTTTAATACTGAAATTGTATCTTTGGCAATAAAAAAATCTCCTAAATAAATATTATGTACTTGGACAAGAGTCCTTAGTACAGAAAAGTTATACATAGCATTTTGGAAGGGCTGAAATGTCAACATTCAGATCCAAGAACTGAAGTCTTCATGAGAATGCTCAATTCCAGAGATATTTTGTTTTACTATGCTTTAATCTATATGCAATAGATTATCCTGTGAAAGTGTACAGCACAACAACATTGCAAGGACAGATCTCAACTCTCAGTATAATTTCTTCTTCCATCTTCCTTTACTTATCATCATTTCTACAGCTATCAAAAAGGTTCATGCCAAATGCTACTGTGCAACTCTCAGCATTCAAACCTTTACTTTCTTACTCAGCTAGGACTATTCTCAAATCAATCTCCAACCACTGCATGTCCCTTAGTAGTCCAGCTTCTAATCCCAGCCCACCCATTTATCTTCTAACTCCTGAAAATAAAAAAACAAAATATGCAAGCACCAATGAAGAGAATTTCAAGCCAAAGGACTGGACTCAGCAGAGCTTCATCCTCAGATGTGACACACTTCAGAGCACAGCATTTAGGCTGAAGAATTCAGAACAGTACAAGGAACTTAATTATTGCAATCACAAAACTTTTTACTCAGTAATTCTTAATACTGAAAATATCAGCTTTTTTTCCTGCATCTTAGCTGCAATGCATAAGTGGAAATAAAATTATATTTTTCACATTCTCCTTTCCCACAAAGCTTGCTGCCCTGTATGGAGGACATCTCACTTGGCTCCAGTTAATCTGTCTATGCCTATTCCCAACATCACCTGACTCAGAGGGGAACAAATTGCAGAAACTTAGATCAAAATAGAAGAGCAGATGAAAAGTCTATTGGCTGAACTAAAACCTTCAGTAACTGAAATATAAAGAGGTTTCCAAATAAGTCAGCAGAAAATGGTCACAGGCAATATACAGAAAGCTGTTTCAAAACAACAAAAATCTTGTATTCCTTTTGGAAATCATACTTATACAAATAACAATACCCATGAGCTTCACCACTACAAATATTGTTTGGGTTCCCTGAGCCTCTGGCTGCTAACCAAAACCAAAAGAAACACCCTGTTACAGATTATAATGTTATTATTACAACATTTTTCAAATCAAATGCCACATCAATGCCTGTGAATTCTTGAAGAATCCACAAAATATTATGAGAAAGGAGATCAAGAGGTATGTTCATGTAAGAGAAAAAACCATTACTGAAAAGTTTGTCAAGATATTAACTAATGTCAAAACAGACTTATAAAAGGCCATTGCAAATCCTTGGTAGTTCAGTTTCAAGCATTTTTGTACTCAAATATACATTTATTACCACTTTAGATAAACCTCCTCAACAATACTAATCACATAGATAAACTGGAGAGAAACAATTTAGCATTTATCTCCTGCTTTCTACTGATTTCCAAGATTGTATTTTTAAAGGCTGGAAGTAGACAGGCTTGAATCAAGCCTTTCCCAAACCTTTCCTTCTTTCATCCACTACCCCTCCCTCTCCAGTTTCAATTATTCTTATAGCTACAACAATGGTTATACAAGTAATGTTTAAGGACTTCAAGAAGAAAAATAAAACATAAAAAACCCAAAGGTTTTTTTAAACAGAACTGTTTCAAAGACATTACAAGCACTACAAGAATGAAACTGCCATATGAAAAGTAGCAGCTCAAACCATTTTGAGAGACTTCTGTGACTTCATATGTGATAATACTGGCAGTAAATCTTTCCTCTTATACAACCATGGACGGGGTCAATAAATTGGCAAGAACTAAGGAATCTTCCAGCATTGTCCCTCTTCAAAACCAAATTTGAACCAGAAGATGCACAAGAGATCTGTCCAGTTTTCTATTTTAAATGAAGTAACAAAGACTTCATTATTAGTATTTCAGTTAATCATATTTTTGAGAAATTACCCACCTAAACAGATGAATGAAAGTATTACAGAAACAGTCTATGTATATTAATCTGAAATATCTTTAACAGGATTTAGGCAACATTTAAGAATAAAAAGTGCAATTAGAAAACACAATTGTGTGCATATACTCAGAACACATATTAGCTTTTAATTAGGCATCCATGGAACTTTCCTCAGTGTTATGCCTACTGTCTCCTCTTAAATTAACTCAAATGATTAGGCACATCTGACATGCAGCCCATGAACAGTGATCAGAAAGAGACTGAACAAGTACTTTAGAAATATTCACTTCACATGATTAACCTTTTTTCATTGGGATTTACAGCTCTCACCCATAGCAAGCAGAGCTGGCTTGTATCAGAATATAAGCTGTATTCTGCCACATTCCTCAGTGTTCAACTACATTAAACAATACACAATCATAAAGCATCACTTCTTATACAAAAAGTCTGCTGTAATTCCTATGTGTAAGATGAACCTTGCAGTGGAGTATGGACACAAAAGTATCTTCCAGAGTTGAATGAGACTCCTGTTAATACATTTGCTCATGGTCTTCACAGTTTCAAATGCCACTTCAAGAATTTGGATCCTAACTAGCTCTTTTTAAGAAAACTTTATTCTAATTGAAAACACATTGAGAATTTGCAGGATCATGTAAAGATCCACCCATCCCACTCCCCTCAGCCAAAGCAGGTTATCTGTGCTGCTCCCAGCTCTCTCAGGAGGGAAGCCCTGCACATTGTGGCTGTGCTCACCCAGAGCTCTAAGAATCATCTCTTTCCTTTCAGCTGGGTCTGGCTTTCAGACAGGTCTGCTTGTCCTCAGGCACGAGTAGGAAATAACATTGCATCACTCAACCTACTGAGAATCACCACTTCATGCTGATCTATCCAGTACCCTGCAGATTATTTAATCAGCCCATCTGTATGGGCTCTAATTAGTATCTATTATTGTACCTGAAGTTTCCATAAACCTATCAGAAAAAGAACACATTCAAGCCCATTCCTTTTTCCTCTACTGCTCACAGTGCCAGAACTGTCAAAAGAGCACAGAGAACAGTATCTTAACTGACCATGACCTCTGTTCCAAGAGCAGAATGTTTGTAGGAATTAGAATCTGACCAGAACACAGAGTGTGACTGGGGGGTGGATTAGATCACCCAAAGTGAGTTGGAGTTGCATCTCCTTCAAAAGGTCAGACATGGAACCAGCAGAGAAGTGATTCAGGGAGTTGGTCTGCACCCACTGTATCAAATAACAAGAGCCAGAGTAGCTTTAAATCACTGATTTCCTGTTTTCTGAGCAGACCATGAACATCAGTACAGTATTTCATTCCATTTCACTCTGATCCTGACTGACAGAGACATTTGCCCATGGTTTAAAATACTCCAAATGTAAGGTTTTTCTTCAAGAGGCTCAAGTACATAAGCAAAATTCATCTTTATTTTGTCTGGCCTTTAAAATACAAACCCAGAAGCACTGAAAAGGGTGCAACTGACCCCCAGTATTAGATTTGTTTCTCTTATGCATATCTAGTTTCCCTATGTAAGGGATCCCTACAAGCTATAACAGAGTTCTAAGCTTTCACATATTTTCTTTAGCTTTACAGCAATGGACTTTTCAAGCAGGGAGTTGGGGCTGGATCACTCAGTCCACCCCTCTAGCACCAGAATGAGGTAAAATACTTCTGAGCACTGTCCTGAGCAACAGGAATTTGTAACTGAGACCAACTATGACAAATATCCCTGGCATTTCTTTGCATTTATTTCAAGCACTCCATTTTAGATCTCAAAATGCTGTCTGGAAAACAACTTCTATCTTCTATAGTCCTTGAAAATTACACAAAGTCCATTTTAGCAATCCACTCAAAGTGGGAAGATTAGGTCTTCAGACACAGAAAGTGAACAATATTGAGTGCAAGTTTCCAATGAAGGCTTTACTGCATGTGGACCATGTAGGTAAACATGGAGAACTTGGATACCATTACAAAACTTGCCACAAACTTGGCTAAGAAATTCACTCACATTTTGTTTTCTTGTGGCACAGGGGAATTGATTATATGTCAACAAATAAATCAAGAGCCACATGTTGAAATCTTACAACATTTGCAAGGATTTGCTTCCTGTTTTAAATTTTAGTTCGTATAATCGCATTAATGTTCCTAAAGCATCATGTAAAAAGTCATAAAAAGGGTGAGAAAGAAGTTTGTATTCAAATGCAGACTTAAAAACACAAAACAGAAATCAAAAGCACCCAAACAGTTCAGCCCTTGAGATAAACAAATGTATCCAATATATCAGAACTTGTTATTTTAAGACCAAAGGAAAAACCCACTAAGATTTTCAAAGCAGTTTACTACAGACTAATAGAAAACAGGATACAGAAAAAGTCCACTAATTACTTTTTGCACTGACATGTCAGACCTTTTTTTCCTTTATTTATCCAACTTCCATTAAGTTATCAGCCATATGCCATTGCTCATCGCTTATTCAGATAAAAACCTAGCCATGCTGCTGCCTCCCAATGCTGTGAGTGCATCTTTCTGATATGAGATACTGCAGCCATGCTTCCCAGTGATGCTGATGAGAAACTGCAAAGTTAAAATAATTAGTCTCAATAATATGTTAGAGAATTATGAGTCCAGTATTTATAAAAGGACCATTGCATATGCATTATAAAAAATGACCCCATTTCCAATAGTGAGGACTTCAACAAGTTTAAAAATAAAAATCACACTTCAGAGCCCAGTAACTAAGAGCTGCATCTTTAAACTTCTATTGATAAAGGAACTGAAATTAAGAAAGCACCATTTCAGCCCTGAGGTTTAAAAATACATCAAGTACAAGCCTGCCTGAATTCAGTACCCAGCAAGAAAAAACACTCTCTGCAAGTATAAACTGGCCATACATTGTAGCAAAGAGCCAAATACATGAACCACCACCTCAGTATCATCCAGAAGTGCATCTTTATAAGCAGAAGGGGAGCAGCAAACTCCCAACTGCGTGACCAATATGCATCCCATACCTGCTGCTTTGGCAAGCAAGAACTTCCTTCCTCCCTACTGATCTACTACAAATTCAACTAAAGAATAAGGCATGTCATCTTCTCTCTTCCAGTATCCTCTCTTGATGGTCAGAAGATACCAAACTAACTGGCCTCTTGTCACAAAGGCTGAAAATTTTTAGTCAGCCTGTGTTTAAATGAACCAAAGCTCCAATTCAGACATAAAACTACTCCCTACATGTAAGAAGATCTTTCTATAAATTCTCTTCTAAACATGAAGAACGTTGAATTCTTTGCTTTATGACGGATGGCAAAGTCAAATCCCAAAGATGAGCAAGCACCCATGTATTCAGTGAAGCTGGCAAACAACTCCTGCTCAAAAGCATTAAAAGGACATATGGGCTGTGAAGAGAGCAACAATGAGCCATCAGAAATAAAAAGTCACATCCTCTAATGAAATTTAAAAAAAAAAAAAAATCTTTTCTTTTAAGAAACAATATACCAAGCATTTTCTAGTTCTCTGAGATGCCTTTGTGGTTCATGTAGTAACTAGTTACTTCCAAAATTTTACTCAGGATTTCAAAACAGCATAAAATGGAGATAAACCAGGAGGTGTCAATAATACAAGAGATGTCAGTAACACATCACTGAACAGCAAATCACACAATGCAAACTCTGTCCACTGCTCAGGTTGTAGAGAGCCTTCTCTTCTGAGTCAACATTAGAAGAGCAGCTAGGACCAGCTACAAAGAGTAGAAACCTCAGAGTCAGAAATAATTCCAAGTTTGTGGGCTCCAGCAAGATCAGGCATCTTAGCAGCAATTTGCTACAAGACCTTGAATATTTCTAGAATCTATTATTTCTGTATGGCCTCACCTCCATGTGGGAAAGGAGTATAGCATCTGGAGAAAAAAAAAAAGTTATTTCATATTGAATGATTCTTTTAACTTAATTTTTTTTAAGTGAGTTTTATAAGGGCATTCACCATATGACCACTGTGGTGCTTATGTAACACCACACACATGCTATCAGATTTAATATATTTCTCCTTCTGGATAAAAAAAAACCACCAGAGCCTGAAGAGCTTGCACTGCAACATTGGAATAAAGCAATATAAAAGGGGATACTAAAATCCATTTGTGGTATTTCCTTTCCCAGCATCTAAAATATGACTATGCAACCAGTAAATATAGAAGCAGGTCAATGACCTTACTCATACTACTCCACTTCAATACCATAATTTTCATTTATATTACATGTATGCTATATTCATGCAGACAGTCCCAAATAAAAAGATTAAGATTTTGCAGGTAAACTGCAAAGTGACCTTTGTGCTTAAGCAGTCTCCTCTAGCCTTTAAATACATAAACCTATATTTTTTTCAACAAAACCTAATCTATCCCATGTACAGGCTGGACAAATCTCACTTAATAAAAAAAACAGTCCTCTTCTTCTTATGGCTGAACTGCTCACAATTCATTATTTACTGTAAACCATCAAATTCCCACTGTATTACACATAGGCTATCTTACTGGAGTATTTATTTGGTAAACTCCAGTAATCTTGTCACCCTTGTGATATAACATGGCATTACGCCTCACTGCAGATAAACTCAACTGCATCATTTGTCACAATCCAAATTCTCAAAAAAAAAAAAAAAATTTAAAAAAACAAACAAACAAACCCAATGTCCACTTTTTAAGAGGAAAAGGCTAATTTTTTAGAATTATAATTTTATAGGAATTTTCCTCATCCACAGAAAAGTTTCCAATAGACTTAACCATCTCAGGCAACTTTTAACTCACACCAACCCCCCCTGAATCCATCCCATCCCACTCCAGCTGCCACATGAGAATGCTGTGAGAGATGTTGCCCAAATCTCACTCATGTCATGACTCCTCCTGTCTCCGTGTTCTGCCCCAGAAGACAATCAGGCTGCTCAAGCACCCTGCAGCATTTCCCAATAACACAAGTTCTTAACACACTCCTTGGCTCCCACCCCTCCCTTCTGCCAAGCCCCACTGCACTTTTATTTTCTGTCTGCTTTGCCTCTTCCAGATTTGGGTGATTTTTTTTTCACACAGCAGAGGACCACTCTCCATTTTAGTCCTCTGGCCAAAAAAGTCTAACAGCCATGCACATCAAATGTCTGGTAGGTAGGGAATAGGTCCCTGCACTCCCTGGATCTGTGGAAGGATGCAGAAGGCAGACATCTACCATAATCCTTTCATCTCAAAAATGACTAAAATATCTCAGGGTTTGAGTTTTTCTTTGTAACAAGAAAGGAATATTAAGATGTCAAGTATCCTAAATTAAGTGGTACTGCTTGTGCCACCTATCACTACAGATGACAAAGCATGCATTTTAAAAACATAGTATAATGCCAGTGAGTTGAGGTAGCAAGTATCTATGCAGAGAATGTCAGACCTATAGTAAAACTATGACACAGAAGCAGTTTAACATTTACATTCCAATTAAAATTTCTACAACTTATCAAAAATATTTCAATAAAACATTTTTCAAAGAAAAAAAAGAAGTCAAAACCAATGCAAAATTATAGGTTAAAGAAAGGCTGTCTGGAATTTTCTTCTTCCAACAGAAAAAACCGAATAATTTTTTCCAAATAGATTTAGGTTTAGAACAATAATTTTAGAACAATAATAATACTTTTATCTGAAGACTTCAAAGTCACATGCAAAAAAATATATCACAGTAAACATAGGGTTGAAGGTTTTATAGAATTTCTACTTGCTTTTTTTCACCCTTCTTCTTTAAAAGAAATTTGTTTACTACCACTTTTTGAAAAGCATAAAAGGGAGGAAACTATAGGGAAAAGAAGTAAAACTTTTACGTGTAAGGAACATTTGGAGCTTTGTGAGAAGGCTGGTTTTGACAGAATATGCGACATGTAGCCCAATGTGAGTAATATTATATCTCAAATAAAAATCAGCCCATGAATATACATAATCCAAAAGGTAATTCTCCCAATCTCTGAAATGTAATGGAGCCACTCTAGATCACTGAGGCATGAATATTTACTGTATTCAGGCTTTACTGCTCTCGATCTGGGTTCAATTTTGCAAATTAAAATGAAGGCTCTGTGGATAGAGAGATTAAAGAAGAGCATCCTAAAGCCTGCCTGTTTCCTTGGTGTGGTAGCAGTGATCTGGTTACCCTTCTGTTGGGTTATTTCTTTTTACTTATTGGAGTAGTTCAAAAGCAATTGAGAGTGGAAAAGGAGGTCATTTTTGGGTCACAACCTTAGAGTTAAAGGCTCACTAAGGAAAACAAACAGAGAGAACATAAAGTTGCATTTAAAAATAAAACTTGTAATGAAAAATAATATTTTCAACTCTTTTCACTTCTATTTTGAATAGCCAAGGGGAGAAATAAGAAAGAAGATGTTTTTCTCATTTCTTTCTCATGAACAAAGTTCTCCTGTCCTTTCTCTAAAAGAAGCTTGTTAATAGAAGCCATGATTTATACAAAATGAAACAAAGGTGATGAATAATTACTGAGAGATCTGGTAGGCTTCATTAACTATAGCAAACATTAACATTAATCGTGATGATTTGTACATTTCTAGGAAACACTTGGAATATAAAGACAGCAGCACTCGGGTGCAGTACAGCAAACAAGCAAACACAACATGCACAACAGTACAAATCAAATGATACGGTGCTACTCCTGCTGAATTCCTTCTACTAATTACAATCAAAACAAAGGCTACCTCTGCTAGGAGAAGAAAAGAAAAAGGAATTAATTATGATCAGACAAGTATTTTTCAAAATACTTCTTAGTTTACGAAATAAAAAACAATTGGCATACAAAATCTTTATAGCTTTCCCTCGAGGCAGGATTTTTTTAGTGGCAAATTTTAGAGAGTTCAACTGGTAAGCAATTTTCTATTACAAGTCAGTAACAGTGATTAAGATTAGAAGAGTAAATTTATATCCTCTACACTTTTGCAAGTCCTAAGGATATTTGCAAAATCTAAGCAGCTAAGTCTAAAGAGAAGAACAAATGAATTTATCCCTATCACCTTGGCAAAATATAGTAAGCTATTAAAGGAACAAGGCAGTACAGTGAAAAGTTTCATGCAGCAAAAAAAAATTCTAATGCAAAGATATCTGGTAAAAAAATGTCAGGTTTACAGTAACAATTCTGATTACTTCATTCAAATGCAACCAAGGGAAAAATGCAGGTTAAAGGTCAGAAAAATGAATGAAAAAAATGGGAAAAGAATTAAGATACTCCCTCTTCTGAACCTGGAAAAAGGCAAAATGTAGTCATCATCAGGTAACAAAAACTGCATTTGCTATATAGAGGTGCCATGTGATTGCTTATGAAACAAGAAATTCACACTTTTTTGCTTCTGAGCTACGTCATGGTACCAAAGGGTTACTGTGCTTTGAAACCTTCACCAACAGCCTTACTAAACATTTAATATTTTTCTTTCTGCTTTCTTAAAGGCCCCAGATGTGTTCTTGCAGATCAAAAGAGACCAACTTATAAAGTTAAACGAAATCAAGGGCTTTTGTTCCGAGGCATCATTGCTGAACTAATTATTCCTGGATGTTGTTTAATGAAATAGTGGTGCCATATATTAAAACAGTTAACAGGATGAGTTGCATGAGTTATAGGAAAGGTCTGATCTGGGATTATAAATTTTAGGTTTTCTTCAAAGGAGATGAAACAAACTACTCACAACTCCCCAGTCCCTTCTGTCACTGAAAGACTGAAATAAAAGAACCCAAAAACGTATGAAAGTTGAAATATCATTCTACATATTTACCCTTCTATGAATGATAGAGAACTAAAGATGGGGGAGTTAAAAAACCTCCTGAGATTCTCTGAGATGGGGAAATGAAGATCTAAGTTATCCCGTCCATTCCTGAATGCTACAAAGCACAAGTTAAAATAAATATTGGTAAGTCTTAGAAAAAACTTCATTTTAGACATACACGTGCAAAACAAGAAAGGACTCCCATCTTAAAGCAACTCAACACAAATAGTTACAAGAACAATTAATTATATTTATTATCAAGGAAAAATGCAGGAGAGTAGGTAGACAAAGAGGTATTCCAGCATCAAATTATTAGCAGAACTATATCTTTTACATTATTCTGCAGACTCTAACTGCACTACTATTTTTGGTTAAATGCATATTTAACTATACAGTTACCTTACTGAAAGGAACAAAAGATCCTTAAGATCCCTAAGGACATCTCAGACTAGGAAGGCAACTTTTCACTCTTATGCATTCAGACAATAAACACTTTACTTCCCTACTGATAGTCTCTTCTGTGTTTGTATTTTACAGCCTGACACAGGCCAACCCAACACTTGACACCCAATTAACAGACCTAGGAGCTGGAGGTCCGTATATTGATCACACTAAATGGGATTAGTGTGAAATAAAAAGTTCAAAGGGTCTTGACCAAACTTCAGCACAGCCCAGCTGTGACAGCTGCTATGAATTTGTGTTTGCAGTGCCTCACGTTTTTATTAAGAGGGTTCTGGTGCACAAGAGTCTGCAGTAGCCTATGAGATCACGAAGGTTCACTAACAATGTCAGGCTCTGTAACTGTAGTGACTGACCAAAGAAAAAATCCTCTTGCTTGTTTGCATAGGTCTTTTTGATTAACTCATGAAAAGGGCCCTCACCTCTGATACAACAAGCATTTTACAACAGACGAAGAGTTGTGACTTGTCTGCCTCTCAAGGATTTGTTAACTGCAATGGAAGAGCTGTCCAATGTGAAAAACCCTATGTTTGACTATCAAAGAAGTAATTCCCGATACATGCTGCAAGCACACCTACTCTATTCTGACAATGACAGACAGGAGCTGCATTCAAATGATAGAAGTACAAACTATTATCTTCTAAACACTTCTGATCTTCTATTATCTTTATTTGCCTAAGCCTTTCAACTGTCATCAGGTGAAAAAATATTTCTACATTTTGCACACAGGCATTTCTTACTGCCAGTCTTACAGATGTGATTTTTAAAACCTGCACCAAGATCCAAAGAAATTACAACTATCATCAGCATATTTTAGTATTTCTGAGTACCTATGTAAATCCATTTCTTATTTAAAACAAGCAGCCTCATTTTCCAGTATCAAGTATCACAGACACCTGCAACAAACATGGGAAATTCACTGCAACTCAGGGAAGGGAACAAGCCAATTGGGCAGAGATGTGCAAGTTCCACTGAGGTTCAGTGAATGATCAACAGGATTCTTTTGGCTAATAAAATGTTCACCAAAATATTAATGATAAACTATGAACAAAATGCTGGTTTGCTTTTGTGGATGTTTTTATTGATTGATTTGTTTTAAAACATACTCTATCAGAATATTTTCTGAGAAATACCGTTTTGGGCATTTATATATCAATGATAAGGAACAAACAGTCATCAGTCAGGAGAAAGCAGTGATAAACATCTGCCAATTTATAAACAATTTTAATCTATTATGGGTCTTTTAAAAAGAAGCTAGATGTGGTCCATGAGGGAAGCTTAAAAATAGGCTCATTGGGGTTGCAGTATGCACGTTTAACAGAGGAGACAGCTTCAGAGCCATCTGCAAGAACACCTGACAGCAAATCAACAAGGACAGAAGCCTGGTAAAAGTAACAGGGGCAACTAGCCTGTTGACACATAAAGGTATTTCACAGAGTAAAGAACAATTCTTTAAGTGGTATTGCAGCACACCAAAAATCTTTTTTCCTTTTTTTTTTTTTTTTTTTTTCTGTGTATCTCTCTTCTGCTCAATTTCTTTCTTCACAGAATCTGTCACTTCCTGTCCTTTTGGGTCTCAGGACTGCAGCTGCCCAATCACACCTGCTAAGACAGCCTTCACTAAAATGGCCAATGACATTTCAAAGTACCACAATTAGGCTTTAAAATTAACATTCCAGGACTGCAAGAAGATTTCACATATGACTGCTCTGCCTGCAGTCAAGACTGGAAAACTGCAACTGTCACTCCCTCTCAAGTCCTGAAAGCTAGAACCTTTTCTTTTTAAATTAAAGTTGAAATTATTGTAATCCAAAGTGTCCAGGCCACAAAAATTCTATGAGATGACTGAATCCAGTCCAAAGAAGGTTATCTAGCCTATCCAGGAATGCAAACATTTTTCATTATTAGAAACTAGATAGTTAGGGTTGGCTGTTTGAATTTTTTTTTTTTTTTTTTTTTTTTTGGGGGTGGGTTGGCAGGGCAATGTATTTTTACAAGTTTCATCAGATTTTTTATAAGTACTTCTTCATGATCAGGCTTTTTTATCTGCAGATTTTTTTCATCATAGTCACTAGCTCTCATAGCTTCAATATAGCAAAAAACACAGTGCCTTCCAATGTTATCAGTTTATTTTCTCTGTGTTAAAAGTCGCATTAATGTTCATCTACAGTAAATAGAAACACAGAAGATACTCACATCACAGTGAGACTGCAACATTCAGTTACCTGCAGGCTGCACAAAGATATCATTTGGGATGCACAGTCCCAGTCCTGTATGACTTTTCTAACACAAGGCAAGGGGCTTGAAAATATAATTTAATTGGAAGCGACTGAGCACATTCTGGAAGTAAAATGCCTACTAGAAAAGCCTATGACTAAGTCCAGAGTGAATCTGAAACTAAAAACCAACTGCATCACTTGAAAGAAAAATGTCAGTGTTAGAAACTCTTGCTGCTACAGCCAATGTTCATTAGAGGAAATTAAGTCAGCAAGTTGGTACAACTGGTGGAAGTTTTATCACTGTCTTTCAACAGCAGGTATGCAGGAGAGATAATTTAAGCAGAGATGAGGCCAAAGATAAACAGAAAAATAAGAAAAGCTTTTAACTTGGCCACTAAGCCAAGTTTCTCAAGTCCCTCTAAAGAGATCCTTACTTCAAACTGAAGAGACCGAGCTTCAAGAATCAGTAAAACAAAAATGAGAAAAAAATATACATGCAATATTTAAGCATACATTTATATCCCACTGGCTCTAGATTATATATGTAACACATATACATTTCATATTCCTTCAGAAAATTAGATTTAGAGGGGAAAAGTTTTTACATGGAGTTCAACAAAACAGCTGCCATTAGTCACTTAACAATTTCATTTTTCTGTCTTTCTTAGAAGGCAAAACATCACTGTATCACTGTCAGTCTCTGTTGAGCCATCATAATTTTTTGCATCCCCTTTGGATATCATATTTTAAAACTATGATAGTTTTTTCTCCCTTTTCGTACAAAAGGTAGGTACCACATTGCCTTTCGCTTTTTTTTTAATTTATAAAAATGGGATAAATTGCACACATTGTTTAGAAAACATCCCATCCCCTTATTTTTACTAAAATATTATTTAAATCCCAAAAGAATGCTAATATTTAACAAAAAGCAAAGGGTTAGCTTGTTAGGATACGAAATCTGACAAGTTATCTATGGCAAAGTCTTATTTCAGTCGTTTCAGAAGAAAAACATGAAACCCCAGCACCTTACCAACCATGCAACAATAAAAACAAGATTGCAATGAATTCCAGTCTAACCCTCAATAGTGGATTCCAGTTACCACGCTCACAGGAGAAAGAAAAATATTGACAAAATATAACACAATTTTTCAGGTGAAGTAATGAATGCCGCCGCAGAAAACATTGTACAGATGTAAATCTACAAAGAAAATCAGCTTCCCACTCAAACTTCACTGTTTTTAGTCTTGTTAGACCCCTGGTACATGAAGGGATGAGCTCTCACTCTGCACAAACACAAGGGAATAAAAAAGGAATGCTAATGTGAGGTTTAGCAGCAAATAAATAGCTTTGCTGTTATAAATTTTAGTAGAAACATTATTAGTTAAACTTAGTGGGCTTTGTGGTTGAATATACATTCAGCACAAGTCATTTTTCTACAAGCCTTTGGCTCCATCTGCTGACTTTTAATATTAAAAATAATTGACGAGGTTGAAAAATGTTCATGTTTTTGGAACATGTAAATCACCTACATTTTTTAAAGTGTGGTTCAAAAGGGACAACTAAATACCCCAACTGTGTGGTCTTGTAAATTTGTCAGTTAAAATTACCTTGCAGCAACAGCATTCCAGCTCTGAGGAGAAGGTACCTGAGTGAGCCTTGGACACACAAGGGGTAAACAAGTCTTGCTTGGGAGACTGGCTGGAATCAGATTTAAACAACAGGTAGACATCTGGATGTTTATGCCACAGAATCACCAGCAATTAAGCACAAACCTGAGAAGAGATTCTGAGCAGACCAATAAAAAGACTCAAAAATCTATAACACAACCCTTGTGAGAGCTCATTGGAGACATTTGTTCAACACCTGCCTGTGCTGGTTTCAGCTTCTCCCCTTTGCAGAGGGATGTCTGCTTCAAAGAAGCTAAAGCTTGTTTTATTTATGAACAAATAGAAAAAGATAAAATATAACCCTGCAGGTTCAAAAGCACATATATTTGCCTGTTCCAACTCTGATTTATTTTTCATTATTGCAGAATTCTGATCATTATCAGTGCACTACAAACTCAATCTAGGTAGAAATGCCACATGAGAAATTGCATATGAGAAATGCATCTAATATGCTCTTTAAATGTAACAGGTGGAAAGTCTTAGTCCCGAAATAAAACACATTTATGATACTTCATTGGCCTATTTCACAATTAAACAACTAAATCCATCATTAAATCACAGCAGTCTGCTTTATATTAACACTGAGCTCTTCTGGCTGCAAATTATTTGAGTGGTAACTGGGATAATCAGCATCTCTGGGAATTTGTTTTCCTTTCTCATTTGAACTTTCAGTATCTGTATCAGAAGAAACTAACAACCACACTCGTATGACCACCCCCCACAAAAAACAAAAAACCCCAACACACTCAACTTTCAAGCCTTGCTGTGACACCTCTGTGCACTCTGAAACTCTCCTGTTACTATCAGTTTAAGAGATACATTCAGCCTCTCAAATCTAATCCCATTTGTTGCAATTGCTACATATGGAGATGATTTTTTCTTTTCACCTGCTGTTCCTAGTTTCTATATCAACCTATTGGAGACTTAGTAGCTGACTTAAAAACACAGGTAAAAAACAATAGATGGAATAAATTATGTTGGTAAGGGGATTTAAACATGGAATGAAATCTTAACTTTGCTAAAGCTAAGATTAAACAGAATCTAAAACAGACCCTAAAGTTCAATCTTTATCACAAAAAAAAGGCTCATTTTCATAGCTTTTTAGGAAAAAAAAAACTCCTCTGAAATGAAAACATAAAAACACCTCTTAGATACAGCACATGCCACAGGTACTGTAGTTTCTAACAAGTTTCTTTTGAAACTATTAAATGTTTATAATGTCTCCTTCAGATCCAAGACTGAATCTAATTAATCCACTATTTAAAAAACTTAGAACACAGGAATCCAAATTCTGAACAAAGATTACCAATAAAGGTTAATGGCCTACAAAACATTAGGAAGATGCAAGACTCATTTCTACGTGGCCATGCTCAGATATAGGTATGGCTCCAATAGATTTAAAACTATATTTATGCAAATACACTGGGGAAAATTATCACCACACAACTAAGATTGAGGGAGACATCAACAAAAACTTAAAATATAATAATATTTAAACATAAATCTAACCTGAAAATTTGATTCTTCCTATGTAGGAAAACAGCAAGAAATTCAGCATGTACTTTCAAGCACTTCACATAAATATAAAAATTTAAATCACATCAATGAGTTCTCTGTCGAAGTGTATCTAAATCCTGACACAAATAAAAAGCCCTGGTGTCAGCATCACTAGATGACATGGAAAAAATGAAAGGCAGGATTAAAACTTCATTTCTGAGCTGATCAGAAGGGTCGTTGTCCATCAGGAACAACAAAGTAACGTAAAAGAAAAAGCAGTAATACAATGTTTGACTTGCAGCATTACACTCACTGTGCCAGAAAACGTGAACGTTATGGATTCAGAATAACATGAACTCAGTCCACTCCTCATTCTGGATATCTAACGGCATGTTTTTACAACTGTTTGTAATGTATGTGTCAGATGGACTAAGTCTTTCTTGTGAGTCACATTATAACCAGAAAACTATGCCTGAGCTTTTATTTCTCTCCTGCTCCATTTAAATCTGATGTAAAAACTTCTTTGCCTCTCTCTCCATAATATGCACCTTCAAAGCATCATGCCAATACTGAACATATGAAACACTCAGACAAGAATTAGAACCACTCTTATTTAAATAAACAAAACAAACAAAAACCCCAAAACCCCCATCCTCCTGCAAATTAAAAAAAAATAAAAATCCACAAACAAAAAAGAAAACCAAACACCACAAAACCCCACAAACCAAGTGAACAGAACCCTTACCTTTACATTATTTGTGTTTTTACTAGAGAATTACCACCATTTTCCAAAAATACTGCTTAATTGCCTGCCAAAAAACATCCCTTTAAAAATTAAGAAAGAGCACCTCAATGTTTCCAGTAATGCCCCAAATCAGTTCAGCATATACATTTTACAGAGGTAGAGGCTACTGAAGCCAAAATTGCTATCCCTAATCCTTACTCTTATTAACCCCATTCTCTCTATTCCCAACAGTAAACCACTAATTGAGAAAAAATTCCCCCTGCCACAAAGACTTTTAAATCTCCAAGGTCCTTTCCAGAAGCGCAGTCAGAGCCTCTGATCTCAGCTCTGACAACCAGGGATGTGCTACCTACACAGATCACACCTCTGGAAAGTGGGTTTAAAAATGGAAGTGCAAAACTCCACAGAAAGAATGAGTGGGGAGGAAAAATGATGAAAACAAAGCACAGACAAGTAAAAGACCTGAAAAAAAAATCTGTACTACAAAAAAGTGTTTGACCATAATTATATTTTAGAACTTTTGACTAATCTGCTAGTGCCTTCTGCAAGAAAGAAAAGCAGAAACTGAGATTTCTACTAACTCAGATATTCTCCACCATTTTCCTACTATTTAGGGAAATACATGCCCTAAAAAATCTTAACACAGCAGAATAAATTATGTCGAGCTTCAATCTTGTGTAACATCTCAGACTCACCAGAGGGCTCAGAACAAGCTGGGGCCTCGCTCTGTATCCCTGTGTTGGAGAACTTTCTCTACCTCCACCCATAAGAGATTAAAAAAAACTACCCTGGGGTGAAGATATCTAATAACCTGCTCTAGAGCCCAAACAACAGAGCAGCCCTTGACAAGACTGGAAAGAAGCATTAATATGAAGGTCCTTGCCACCTTAATACACTTTGTACACACTACTGCTTTTCCCCAAGCAAGAACATCATGTCAACAACAGAAAAGGAGCATTTGAAACAGAAACACATGTTGAACAAAACATTATTCCTGTTCAATCACTGCTTGACTCCAACCCTCTCCTAAAACCAAATGCAAAATAGTTCACAATAGGATTTACTGTTGTATTTTACTTTATTTTACAAAGATTTGCATTTAGACAAAACCAACTGGTGTCACTCTGTGCTGACTCAAGGTCAAACTGGACATTTATTTTAGATGCATTGAGCATTTATTCCAATCCTTTAGTAAAAATACATACTTTGAAGCTTCCCTTTTTTCTGTGGTTTCATTTGGCGTGTTTATGGTATACCTGCATATTCCTCACTCCCTCAAGACTTTAAACTGTTGTCAGCTAATCTCCACAAGCAGAATTGATATCTTCAGCTAGGCAAGAAAATATCTGTGAATAATTTCATATTTCAAAAATGAACTGATTCATAACAGTACATATTTATTTCCTTAAGCTGCCATTTAACTTTTTGCAGTCCTATGTACTAGGTATTGCACGTCAGACAAAAACCTCCTCAAGGCATGCTTAGCATAGCAGTCTATTTAAATTCATTATATGATTAAGAAAAACCAACTACAACACAGTAATTGAAATTAAGAAAACAAAAGTAAATAATGAATACCAAGAAAGAGCAGAAAAAATTCAGAAGACATTTTGAAATCCCACACAAAACTTACACAACAAACAAATTTCTGACTTGTTCTCAATACTTCTATTCCCTTTTGGTTGAGGAAAAAACCTTGACAGCTGTATACATACACCAGGGTTATTTATTTCCATGAGTTAATCTGTTCTCATGGCTGATTTCTGCCACCTAAACTGCAGAAGGATTAAGGCCACGTCTGCCATTCTCCTGCAGAACCTAGTACATACCCTATACATATATATTGAGAGAATATATCTTAAATACAGGTTGCCTAGAAAGGAACACCTCAACTACTAAATCTTTCACAATGACCTGACAGTTTTTAACTCTACAATTTAAAAATGTATTAGCAACAGAGACTCTTTAAAAGGCTATTTGAGATTTCCTTGTTATTTCTAATAAGTGTGAAATGTTTATTCTTGATTATTTATTCATTAGAGAAGAAAGAAAGAGAAACCAATTCTATGTCATATGTTTTGAAGCTAATCTTTACTCCCATGAAGAGACTGGGAGTTTGTCGCCTTCATTTCAGACAGTTGCAAATGGAAATCTGTATCTAGGCACTGGTATCATGTTCATCACGGTACTATCTGGGCAGCTAAACTAATTATATCATTCCAGCTGATACTGCAAATATTGGCTCTCTCTAGTATTAACTTTTTCAATTCAAGCTGCAGCAGTTATTATAACATGAAGTGATGGGAATATTTTAGTGAAAAGGTGCATTTCACATTTAGTTCCAACGATACATGCTATTGTCACAGGCATGTGATGACAGCTACAGGTGATTAGCCAAATAAGCATTTAAAGAGTGAAGTAAATTCTCACATAATTTTCATGGTAGTAGCAAAGAATGAAATGTAGAGAGTTCCTGAAGTGAAGCCCTCTCAGAAACACACAGTACAAGGCATGAAATCCAGATGACTTCCTATGGTGTTATAGCAATACTTCAAGAAAGTAACAGAGTAAATACAGATTTCTGAGCACTTATGTACTAATCCATTTTCTTCTGTCTCTGGGTCAGATTTGTTTTCAGCATTGGTTAAGCAATGCTTTCAATATTCAGATCCTTTCTTTGCCAGTGGCCAGAACTGAGCAGAACTTTACAATATATGGACCATAGCATCATTAATGTGACATTGCTGAGCTGCTCTGCTTCCAAGAGCTTCATCAAATGAGGAATTGTACTCTGTATGGATGACCAAGGAAGAAGAGTGACATTCTCTTCCTTCATTCTTGTTACTTGAAATTTAGCCAAAGCCTCCAGCACTTGAATTTGAATAATTAAAACATGAGAAGTCCTCTCTGCCCTAACTAAGCCTTCTAAAAAGGTTACATTCCCAGCAGCAGTGCCATGTGAAGGCTGTGTGTACCATACAGGAGGTTACCTTCCCAATTACTAGTCAAGCATCCCACTAAGATTCCTGCTCAAACAGTTTGTGTACATGCATGTGGGTCTGCTTTCAATTAAACTGCACTGAGAATAATTCTACCTGATAAATTAAAAGAAATAAAAATAAAGTTAATGACCTGGCAGCAGTAATGCTTAAGCAAACAAGTTATTTAAACACAATCCAGCCTCCTTTGCTTTAAGGAGTTACCATAAAGTTAAACAAAAACGTATTTGGATTAAACTTGTGATTTTACAGCAATGTCCATTAACTTAGTTTCAAACTGATCTTGAACACCAGGGTACACAAAGCCAAGAACACAACACTTGATCCCTGGAGCTGCAATGGTTCAACAGGAAAGATGTTACCTACTGAGTCCCATGGTAACACCTACCTTTTTGTTCAGCTGCATCCCAGTCACAGCACAAAATTACAAGAGCAGACGAGAAAATGCAAGAAGAAAAGAAAAGCCCGATCACTTTGAAGAGCAAACTCTAAGGATGGAAAGGAAGCTAGAACTGGACAAAAAAGGACAGGCAGGAGAAAAAGCAGAGTGAGCAGAAAAGGAAGTTGAGACAACATAAAATCTAGATGTGAGAAGTAATCTCAACAGGTCATTAAATGTTTAGTTTTCTTTTCAACCTCATTTTGGAGCAACAAACCTGCATATTTGTTTATCCTCATGTGGTGCTATACTAGAGCTCTAAACTGCTCACTCATGTAGAGTACAAGAAAGTAATCCATTTCTCCATTTGTGGCACACTTGTGCACTGGGATTACCATCAGATCCTACAACATATGCGGGTTATTCCAACAGAGCTACAGAATACTGAGTACAAGAGACTACCCATGGACATCACAGCAGCCAGCAGTCTCCAGGAATCCAAAGAGGACACTAACGTGGCAAATTAGTGGGGAGAACACCTACATACATGGGGCAGCACATGCAGTCACCAGTGGAACTATTACACTTCAGTGCCACCACCAACCTCTGAACAACTGCCTATCATGTTCCTGTCAGTAAAATGGTTCCTTCCTCTTCAGCTCAGTTTCTTTCCCACCTCGTAATTCTATCACAACTTTCTTTAGCTTTTCTAACAGTTCTCATAGGACAAAAATGTTTACTGAAATCTTGACAGAAAAAATGTATCTTATCTAAGAAAACTTGTCATCATATCAAATAAAAGTATGACATTTATATCACACAGTATTTTCTTCTACTTAGAGTTGAGATCATCTTGCATTATTTTTTCACTTTAAACCCCACTGAAGAGTGTAATCCCACTTCCTAGATAGTAACAGCTCTCTGCACTAGCTAACTATTAAGGAAAAATTACCTGCATGGCAATGGCACAAAATACACACTCCAAATTAATCTCATGCATTAACCACTACCAGTCAGCATTGCAGATAAACCTGCACAAGCAAACAGTGCCATGGAAATGCTACAGAAGTCTACCTTGGGGAGCAATACTTTCCAGCAATGCTGCATGTCCAGGCAGAGCCTTGATCCCAACAGTCATTTCAAGATTATTTAAACAGAAGCAACACAGAAGGTACAAATCTCTTCCTTTTCAGATTCACTGTAGGAAGAAACTCATGCTTTGCCTTCTAATGGATGAGAAGAACGACCCAATCTTGAACCCCAATGGTCTTTGTCTGCAAGGAGCACAGGGTACACCTAGACCTCCAAGAAAGGCTGCAGATGAATTCCAGTATTTGAAGAGTTAATTGGCCAGCACTGACTAGGTCACTTTTCTGCCTACAGAGATCACATTAGACACACAAGCTCCAAAAATACAGTGTATGGTTTGGATTAGCACTGTTCAGGTTGGCTGCTCTCCCCTGGCTTCCTTCCCTTCGCTCGGACCAAGTAGAAAAAATTAAAAGCCCCAGAATGTACATCAAAGCCCCTTTTATTATAAATTATCCCTGGTTCTGAATAAAACAAACCTTAATGCACAAAGTCCTTTATCTTGTTCCTTCACTTCACTGTACCTACATGATACTCAATAAAAAATTGCAAGTGATTTGAACTAAACATTGTACTTCAGGAACAGGTAGTGAATGAATAGCAACATACAAATCTCTTGCTGAACATTTTCATTCCTGAGGGTTTTTTGGTAAGTTTAAAGGTCTAAAGTTGACCACAATTTTGTTTGGTTTTTTTAATACAAACTTAAAATGGATTTTGCGCTTCGCAGTCTTCAGATTTTGTTGCCTTTTTTTTTTTTTTTTTTTTTGAGGCTTGGTGTTGGTTTGGGGTTTTTTAAAATGTGAACTAAAACAGAAATAAAAAAAAACCAAAACTAAAAAAACCACACAGTAAAAAGTTACAAAACCATACTTGAAAATGAGGGAACTGATCTTCAGAAGGAACTCAGCATCTGCTACTCTTATTCTCTTTAAGAGATCAAGCCAAAAAGACTTGAGAAGTTTTATTGCCAGATCTAAATTTCATTCCACAGGCACAGGATCAGATCTTTCATCCTTTACTTAACCACAAAGAACTGTGCAGAGCAGTTTTGTTCTTCCAAAACAACTGATAATATCCTAAATGCTCAAAGCAGAGTACTTTCCAGTATAAGCCAAATCCTGCATATTTTGCTTTTAAGTAATGCCACAGCAGATGCAAAACCAGTAGGATTCATGCTGATGTTTTCTAGGAAAGAAAAAAATCTCCAAAAAACCAAAACCCATGCTTTAGAAGCAGCAGGCAAATAAAGTTTAATTCTTGTACTGAATTAAACTGCATGTATAACATTATGTTTATACATTTAATTTATTGCTTTAGGATTTAAGACTCTTGCATTTTTGCACCCACATCTTTTAATATGCACCATAAACTTCTTTTCACAATTTTACAGTTACATTTAGGTGATTCTCCCCAACCCAATTCTCCGAACTGTCCTTCTTCACAGCATTGCAATGAAAAGAAAATGTTCAAGGCAAGCAAAACTCCCTTCCCAGCAGAGGACCTGTTGCATTTGAAAGGTTGTTTGTATCAGTATTGGGCAAGAAAAACCCAAGCAGCACTGGAAGAAACAGATGTAGAAACAGTATTCAGACACACTCTCAGAATACACAGCAAGGGCTCTCTGTACTCACAGTGCTAGAAGCAGTCAACACTGCAATTTGAAAGGGGCATATGAGGAGGCCCAAAATGCTCAAAATGGTAAAAAAAAAATCTTCTCCAAGATTGAACCATGAAAGTCCACATGCAAATGTCTTTGTGGTCCAATTCACTGGGGTTTGATCCAAGTTCATTTTTTGAGATTTAAACATCCTCTGACAAGGCTTAACCATGCAACTCTGATTGTACAGAAGTCCTTAAATAAACTACAATTAGCTCTTACTATATGTATGTACATACTAAAGCTCACTAATCAGAGGTCCTGGGACATCAAATAGACTGAAGTACTTGCATGGACAAAAGTAGATCTCTCTGTTACAATTTTCGTAGCTGCAATGGTTTGAAGGAAATAATCTTGCAAATACTATTTGAGTTGTTCTATCAGACAGTGGAGAATTTTTTTGTTGTACTAGCCATAAAAGCTACAGAATGTTTGCCAAAACACAAATCAAGGTTATCTAGCCTACAAAAAAAAGCTTAGAAGAAAACATATCTTTTCATATGGTGAAAGTATATGAAGCCACGAAGCATCTCAGTATCATGTAAAACAATGCTTCTTTGAAGTTCATAAAGTCAGTATAATTTGACAGTCAATAGGCTTTTGCCAAGACAGAATCACTACTGGTTCAAACCAACACTCTCATTGCTCACAAGCAAGTCCCTCCCATGATTTATACCTAAGTCTCACATGACCTTTTGAAAGTTCACCTGAGTACTGAAACAATCTATATGATTACTCTCCAATACAAGGGGAGCATTTCATAAATGTGCTTGCAACTTTTGAGGCTGAGATGCTCCCCACTAATAAAGAGTACTAATAATTGGCTACCAGCAACCTCCAGGATGGTCAAGGTTGGAGCTGGTAAGAATATTTCTCTTTCCTTTTAATGAGATTTATTACACAAGAAACAACTTTTTACCATACAACACTAGATATGTTATTCAGATTCAGCACAGAGCAAGAATCCCCATATGATCCCCTAGAGAAAAACATGAATGTAACCACACAGCAGGAACACAGATACTCAGCATTCAAGATACTCACAACTTCTGACACATGCACAGTACAAATGGCAGCACTGGACTTTACAGAGGCTCCAAGTCAGTTATTAACCTCCACCAGTCACTCAGCTTGCATCAATCTGCTCCAACATTTGTCAGCAATTCATTAAACAGGACAGACAGGAACGTGACTATAAGACAAAGACAAAAGCTTCTACTTCTTGCAATTCCTGAAATAGAGCCCCAGCAAAGGTCTTCACACTTGGTTGCCACATCCATGCTCTGGGTCTTGTATACCTGCAGCTCTGATCACAGGTAAGGCAATGCCAAGTGGACACTTTCAGGATAACCAGATCCATGAGCTGTGTACATCTCTCTCTGCCTCCTCACCCAATTCAGATTTTGACCTTTTCTATGATTTTTCTCATCTGGATAAGGAAGGCAAAAATACCTTCCCCCACTGAAAAGAAAATACTTTCATTTTTCAGTTAAAGTGTGCTATAAAAAGATCCCGCAGCACTGGAGTTTGGCATTCATCCTCATTTAAACTAAAATATCTAAACAACATATACTTTAGATATCAGTAAAATAAAAACCTATCAGTAAAAAAAAGTGAAATGAAATTGCAAAAAATCCTTATTATTCAAACTCCAGTAACTTTTATACAGCAGAAATACAAGTGTCACAAGTTGTTGCAGTTTATAAACTCAAAGACTATAGAGATTGAAAGACCACTGAATTAATCTGAAATGACATTCAGAATCCTGCCAACACTATGTTTTTGCTGCAGAAATCCTAGGTTCATGCTCTTCAAGGTGGATTTCAAGTGCTAAGGAGCAAATAGTACTAACTCAATCGGATAGTGAACTGTTTGCTGTGTCAAAGCTTTTTGCCAAACACATATATGTAATTTTTCTTTTTGCTATATGGATAATCAACCCCAGATGGCAATTTACATAGGCAAAGCATAAAGGAATCCATGCACTGCTGGTGCTCTCAGCCTCAATCAGAGCAAGCATGGGCATTTGAGAATGTCACTGTTTATTTTTAATTGCTATGTCCCTCCTTTGTGCAGGTTCAAGCGGTCAAAGATGTCGAAGTCCATTAGTAGAACTGGAAGGTGATGCCACTTCATTTGGTGAGAGGGTTCTTCAAATTTAAAAAAAAGCACCTAGTTTGTAATGTCCCTAAATGTACCAGCTGTCAATCTCAGTTACCATTGGGTCAGGGCAAAAAAAGGTCAGAGAGAGTCATAAACCACAATGTGTTGTGAAATGTGCTTCCTCCGTTACCTTGTATGCCTGAGAAAGGTTTGACCTTTTATAGGTATCCTAACCCAGCTCTGCATGATGCTGGCAGGGGTAAGTACAACACACAGCTCAAACCTACAAACATTGCTTCCTTTTACTGTGCCTTGGTTACTGTACCTGTGCAACATGAAGGTGAATGTCCCCAAGTTGCTAGTGCCAAAATACAAAACTCTGCCCACTGCTTTTATCATTCAGAGGCATGGACACATCTATTTCACACACAGCAGTGGAAGGTTTAATTCATTAACAGCAACTGGAAAAGTAACTAAAACTTTGAGGGAAGTTGTTTATGACATAAGAGCCAAGTGATCTGGCTTTTCTTTGCAAATGACCTGTTTATTTGCTAAGTTGTCTGTCACTTCAGTGACTACTCTCCTAGTCATCTGGGAAGAAAGCCCACAAAAAAAAGTCACACTTAGAATCTTTTTCACTGTCCTTTTAAACACCAATTTACAAGTTATTTACTATATTTTTTGTAATTTCCTCCTCCGTATGGATTCTCAAAAAGCAGATTTATTCCTAAACATATTTCCTCAAAACATTCTTGGACTACAGATGAAAAGCAGAATAGTCATTTCCAGATATAATCTAGCGATGCATTCTTTCTTTGCAAAAAATAATTATTCTGCCCTGTCTCCCCCATCTCCTGAAGCACAAAATGACAGGAAGTATGGCAAATGCTATGCCAAAAAGAAAGCAGTGAACATGCTGTGCAAGGTCCTGTTTGGGCAGGAGCCATCTCTCACTCCTTGCACTCCTAACTACTTGTCCCTCTTTGGATCCCAAGCACAGACAGGCCCAGGACTGAGAACAGGACACAACAGCAAAGAAAGAACACCTCCAAGTGGAAACCAGGAGAGGTTGAAGCTAGAGCTACAATCCCAGCAAGCATTTTCTGAGCAGGAATTGAAAGCATGGCTCCCAAATAGCCTGCATGCTGTAAATAAGAATATGGGCAGTGAGGAACTCAGCTGGGGAAGCAGAAATGTCAGAGTACATATGGTACAAATCACTTCCATGCAAAGGACAATAGGACATAAACTAGATGACCACAAGTATCACTGAAGAGGTTGGCCAGAAATGAATTGTCTGCTATCAGCCAAATACTTCAGGTGAAATCAGAATGCCTCATGTAGTCCTTCACTTGTCCAAACAGTACAGTCAAAAATGAGAAAACAGCATGTTAACTCAATGAAATAGTAAGGTCCTTATAGTAAAATGACTTGAAGATAATACTGACAGCATCAAAAGAGTCCCATCCAGGCTTGTTAGGTCAAAACTTGCCTGCCTACAGAATGTAATCAGCTGAGCCCACTTTTAAGTGGTGGCTGCAAAATACTCCAAGTCTTTATTTTGGGCAATTAATAGCAAGGGAAAATCAAAGCAGTGATAATCAGCACCTGTGAAATAGATTTCACATGTTCCAAGCATAAAGTCAATTTGTATTCATCCTTTAAATGAAAACATTTTAAGGAAATTAATAGTAACAACAGTTGAGCAGTTCAAAGGCCATTGGAAGGTCTCTTTGACTTTCTATGGGCTCTCTAAAGAGCCAATAAGCAGCAAGCCACCTATTGCCTCCCAGCAGTTCTCTCAGAACATGCTGACACAAATTAAAGCTTCAGCAAACAAAGAGAATGTGCATCAAGCATTTCAATGCCCTCTTCTTGTCATTTCCTTTGCTTTCAGACATTTCTGGAAGCCTACCTACAGGGATTCTTTTGCAAACCTTCTCACTGCAGTGTATCTCAAACAAAAGTAACCTCCCTCAAACCTTGCTCAGTCCTTGGGTGCATCCCATCTTGGAAATGTGCCCACTTTGCTTCTCTGAATTTGAAAGCCTAACATGCTAATCCAGATCAGTCATCTCTTCATCCAACTAAATTACTGAGCAGGTAACTTTACTGACTGCCTTATTTAAAAATCACTATGCCTCTTACTGTTATAAACTGTGTTATGATAGAATACAAAAATAAAAATTTAAAATAATTGAATAACTTCAGATTGGTTGAGAACACTCTCTTTCTTTGTTGAGTGTCTCTTTCTATCAGGAAAACCAGGGGGAATGAAAATGAGAGACTCACCTTCAGGGCAGGAATCTCCACATTGTCACCAAGGCTAACAGAGCCAGAAAGAATAGTCCCTGTCATCACTGTGCCTTGACCCTTGATAGAGAAACAGTGGTCGACTGCCATAAGGAAGTGTCCTGAGGGGTCTCTTGATGGCAGGTAAGCCTGAGACTTCAAGACCTGAAAAAAAAAAAAAAAAAAAAGATAAAAGCAGCACCATGCCTGGGTGAAAAGTCATGACAGCAACACAGCAGAAGGCAGGCAAGCGGATGACTGATTGAACAAGCTTGCAATTTTACTGATTTCAGGCATCTCCCAATGAGCTTAGAACTCACCAATGTCAAATTAACTGTGCGTGCCATAGAGGGGCTGCACACTTAGCAGCAGGAACAGTTCGATTTTCTGCCTTAGAAAGATTTGGTGCTGCACATTTAGCTTGGTTAGCAAAACCTCACTGGCGATAAAGTTGCTGCCAAACTCAATATAAACACTGCAGCAAAGCAAAGAGAAAAAAAACTGTACGTGTGTCATCTCCCCCTTCTTCATCCCTCTCTCAAAAGTACAATTTTACAGTGTGTTTTGCTACTTCAGCTTTTTTGGAAAATGAACTTATATACAGATATTAGTGCCCCATAAAGCCCATCTCTGAATCCCTCCCAGAAAAACTAATACTGGGTTATGTTTTCAAATTCAACTTCCCCTTCAGATTTTTTTAGCGTTTCTTGAAGGATCAATCCATTAAGAAAAACCACATTATTTTCTAGAGAAATTCTCCGAGTTTAGCATTTTTCTTTTGTTGACAAATACTACATTTCTTAAAATATATCATCAGACAAAATATTTTAATTATATAAAGGAAGTCATGTACTCAACAGTGCTTCAAAGGAACTGGTTCACTCCTGTCTCATTCACTTTTGTTCTCTGCTATATCACCTGCATATACACTTGGTATTGCCTTTAACATCTGTTTTTAAGGTCAAAAACTGCAGCCCAAGCCCAGTTTGTAGTGGCAGAACAATGGAGCGTCTCTTAGGAAGGACAGAAGGGATAAAAGCTCCAAGTTCAATGGCAGGGCTCACACAGCATTTGCCAGCTTGTCTAATATTAGGTTTCAGTTGACAGAACAGCTGCAGTGAGCATTTCCTTCAAAGGTTTTAACCCTGGAGAACATCCCAGTAAATCTAACAGGAACCAGATCAAGGCAGAAGTAAGCACTTGCATATCTCCTCATCTCTAGAAACTGCTGGGGCAGACTGGTCCTGGCTAAGTCTAGTCTAAGGCCATAGCACATCCTATCCCATGCCCATCCTGACTCACAGGAGCCTGGAAGGGGATACAGCATCCAGTGCTCTGCAGCCCTGTGGAATATCCTTCCAGGTTGTCCAGGGCCAGGCATCCCTAGATATTTTGATGACTGATGCTGCACCTTAACTTCTTTAAACCTGGCAGAATCCAAATCAGGATTTGACAAGTCTTCAAAGAATAACGCCTTTGTTTTGGGACTCTTTTCTGCTGTCTGAAGCTACAGTGGCATCTCTCCAGAGCAAAGATGCTCCTGTCTCTAAGATAATTACAGAAAGGGTCACAGGTCTTATTGCAAGCTACAAACTGCTCTCAGTTATTTTAGGTGTCCTGCCCTTCACAGTATAAACATCATGCCACATAACTAAGGGATTTGAACATCTGAGAATGGATGCTTTCATGTTGTTATTACATTCTTCAGCAAGTACCTCAATTAATTCAGAAATACCCAGTGGATTTTCAGACTCTGGGGCTTCTGGTCCACCAGGTTTTGCTGCAACAGCAACAATAGGACACCCAGAGAATCTGAAAGACAAAGACATTCACCATTAGACCACAGATCTCCTACACTTGTCAATATAAAGAACTTCCAGGCTCACCTGAAGACTAGGAAATGCCCTAAGATTGCAATTTATCTGCTCTTCCCCCATTTGGACTGACAATTTCTTCCTGAATTACCAGCAGATCAACACTACTGGACTTCACTATGAAAGCTTCAGTCTTGTTCCACATTAGCTACTGATTCAGTGCTGTGACAGTCAGGTGCAAGATTCAGTTTATTTCAGAAGCAAAAGGTCTGTTGTAACTCAGTCTTAATGCAGTGGTTTGCATCCAAAGTCATTTTACCTGGAGACTAGCACATTTTAAACTTTCATTAAACAATTAAAATTCTAACTGTGAAGTCATAACCTTCAAAACAGGAGCCAAATGCAAGATGCCTCATGATACCTACCTGAGTCTGCAAGATCTGTAGACAACAAAGATCTAAATCTACTGAAATCAAAGTCTGCAAAACTCGCAAAGGTTCAGAGAGAAGTACAGCCAGCTGACCTCAGTTTACCTTTTATCCTACAATCAGATTTATTATTCAAGTCCTTAACTTACAGCAGCTTTTTTTTTTTCCTACAAATTCAGTCAGCAGACTTAACTTTACTTCCTAAAATATAACCTAGTGTTTTTTGCTGCAGTTTTTCAAAAATCAGAATTAACCACATAAAGCATATATTAAAGGAATGGAATAATAATCAGTAATTACATCAAAATGTGACTGGTTCTCATAAATACTTAATTCTTATGCAACAGATTCAGACAAAAGTTAATTATTTTGGCCATCCTCTTGACACGCACCCTCCACTGGTTTTCTCACAAAACAGAACTGGAGGGAAGAGATGGTGCTTTGCTAAAGAAGAAATGTTAAGTTCTATACAGGGAGTTCCCTCAGTGACCCAGCTGTAATCAGGCACATGAGGTATTTTCTTTGTTTACATGCCATAAGCCTGAGGCATTTAAGGACAAAGGGTAATAAAAATGTGCACTGAAAATTGCTGTAATGAACCATAAAACTTCTGGAAATTTATTTTCATACAAGTATTTCAGAGCACTGTATTGCCATAAACCAAAATTTATGCTGAACCAGATGCTTTACTCCTCTTCCCATACACCAGAACAAACTGGAGTAATTGTATAGTGCATTTGGAGGCACTTCTAAACATGATCCAGCCCTACTGAAACTCTTACTCTATCACACCAAATTTCTCTCAGCAGCATTTAGATCCTGCTGGACAAAGAGAGAAGCTGATGTGCAAACAATTTTTTTAAAAAATAGAAATTACATTCATAGAGACAGTTTGCTTTTAGTTTTGGTATCAATTCACAGAAAACCAAATTTTCACTAGATAAATTCACAAGTATCAAACTATTAAAATATACAACAGTTACTTTTCTCTTTTTTTTTTTTTTTTTCCTTCCATACAATCTCCTGACAACACCACAATAATTTCCTCAGCATTGGTGGCAACATCTACTCTACAACTGCAACAGCCTTCAGCTTTGCTTACTGCTATGGAACTCCACATGCACACCTATGTGTGTAGTGAAAATATTTCAACAATTAAACTATTTGAAAGAAAAAAAAAACCAACTAAAAACCACAATTGCCATTAGAGGCAATTGTCAAATGGCACCAGAATATATCCTGCTAATAAGAATAGTTTAGGAATAGAAAAGCATTTTAAAACCACACATTTGGAGATTCAAAGTGAAGTGGGAAAAAGGCTGTTGAGAAACTCCACATCCTTGATACAACAGAACACACGCTTTGCAATCACACCCAGATCAGCAGTGCTTTCAAAGCACCATCAAGCACAGACTGCACATGCAAAAACTGAATTTTAGTTTTCCCTCCTCTGTACTCTGAATCCTGTTCCTTGGATTCTTCAACTCAAAACAGGACCCAATAATTATATCCCCTTATATCCCTGAGCAAAGCAAAGATGTGCTGCAGTTTCTGTAACCACATTCAACAGTTCTTCACCTGGATATTCTGGCTTTGTATTATCCTCTCCAAACTCCAAGCAGCTCTTTAAATCAAAAAGCTTAATTATAGGAAAATATTTCTCTTCACATGATATTTGCAGATGTGATTTTGGAATTGCACCTGTGTTTCTGTAAATCTTTTTACTCTCTTCTCATCATTTTCGCTAGATGTGCCAGTATGGTTAGAAGCACGTAAAGAGAAATGTTGGTGATTTTGCCAACCCAAATTTTGTGACAAGTTACCTGTAAGTATTACTGTTCACTTACTTGGTATTTTCCAAGGTCTTCTGCATTTTCTTAGTCATCTTCTCAATGGCACTCTGTCTCTTCCCCTCTGGAAGGAGATCTATTTTGTTCAGAACTACCACCATCTTCTGGCAGGCAATTTGCCCAATTACCAAGCACTCTGCTGACTGTGTCTGCATCCCTTTTGTCACATCTATCACAAGCATCATTAAATCGATAATCTGGGCACCTGGAGGAGAACACACAGTCAGTATTGCCACAGCATAAAAAGATTAAGGATCATTTTCTCAAATAATTTCCATTTAAAATTGTCAGCATATGTACAAATGCCCAGAAAGACAAACAAAACACCAAAGTAAAAGTCAAAGTAAGCACTGAATTCCACAGCTCTTTTGAAATTAAGACCTTGGGAATTTAAGCTATTATAGGCTATCATCCAGTCATAAGAACCAGGAAAGAATGTGATAGTTCAAGTCTAAGGCTGTTATCACTGCATTAAAAAAATACTAAGAAAATTAAGCTTGTAGCATCACAGGCATGACACTTGCCTCAATTAAAAATTATAATCTAAGCAGCCAAGCAAGAATCTAATACAGCCAAAGAAACACACAGCAACACTGCAGGGAGTTGCACACTCAGAGCAATCCCAGCAAGAGGCAACCAGGTACCCCATAAAAACATCCACAAGCCTCAGTCCCTACCTGCTTCCCACCATTTTTCTTTTGAAGTCCAAAATTTCATTAAAAAAAAAAGTGATGGCCCCCAGAGACAGGTTTACCCCAAGTCTAAAGAAATTCTTGAATATATTAGGAAGGGGCAATTTAAAACCTGCAAGATGTCACACTGTTCACTCCCAATTCAGATCCACATAACTTGAACAAGTAATTTCAAACAGGAACAGAGATCTGATTCCTTCAGATCCTTCATGGGAAGGCTCCTAAATTTTAGGCTGACATTACTTATCACACTTATGGGTTATTTTTATTTTTCAAAGTGTTGTTGTCATGAACCTTTAATCTTTTGATTGAAACAACCTGAATTTCATGGATTTAAATAAGTTTTCAAGGAAGCTTTTGATGAATATTGGTCCTTCCACTAATTACATTCCAAATTTTCTTGTTTCATTTGAGGTAACTGAAATACTTTGAATACCAAAAGAGAAAAGTGCAACAGACTCAAGTGTTGAGAAAGTTTAACATAAAGAAGTAAAAACAAAAATTAAAGCTGAAGTACTAGAAAGTCAAATACATATGCCAAAAAAAGCTCATTTTGAAAGATGATAAAAGCTAGAAATCATGTAAAATTCCAGCTAACTTAAGTACTTTTAACATTGGCCTTAAGATCAGAAGAACAAGAAATCAATACAACTGTTCCTTGTTCCTCTGCCCTCTCCAGTTTTCCCCTTGCCTTTTTTTTTGCTTTTAAGGCTTTTACAATGACTACGACAACAGCTACTCTTGTTCCTAATTCCCATGAACTCAGGATAGGAAATCATTCTGAGGTTGAAGTGCATGGGTGAATGAGCGGGTGGGAACTACAAGAAAAAAAAATTATGGCTACAAATGACTATTTCAACCTACCAGAGCTTTCATCTTGTAATAATGAATGTTAAGCCCTTTAGAACACTAGATGGGTAATTATGGTATTTCCAGTGCCCCTGAAGAATTTTTACCAATCATTTCAAATATCTCCCCCTGACAACCCAAGGATGGACTTTATATCATCAAAAGTAGTTTGCATTTTTATTGTTTTGGGAAATGTATTGATTTAGAGCTTGCTTAAACTTCAACACAAACATCATGGAGACTGTACAAAATGCTCAGACTTTATACACCAGCCAAGTGCAGACCTAAAGGTCAGAAACCAAAGGAAACAAGTGGCATGAAAACAGTTTGAGTGAAACAAAGCACTTAACAATCAGAATCTGAATACATACAACAGGGCTGTTTTAAACTCAATACAGATATGTTGTACTACACTATTCTACACAGCTGACATCCTTAAAAGGAATGGGGAATAAACAATAAAAACCAAATCATTGAGTCCAATCCTTTATTAATGCTATAAAAAGGACTTTCTGGTAACACAACAATGATGCAGGTTGAGCTTTACCAAACATTACAGTGACTACTAAAGCACAGCAATCCCCATGCTTCAGAACTAAGCCAAAGCAACCAGACCCAAGCCTGGCCTTGAAAAGGGCAGCTGATAAGATGCATTATGTACAGTGTAGTATTTTTCCCTCCAAAAGAATACAAAATCTGCACTGAACTGTAATATGTATTTTTAGTAAAAGGGGTCACTTTACCTTGAAACTCTAAATCAACTGCTTCAAATTCATTTGTTATAAAGCAAATGCTTGAAATTGCTGTATTTACAAGTCTATTAGCAACACTTCAAAAGAGCCATAAAAATCATCAACCCAATTGCTAGAAGGATAAAAATGTCTGCCACAGGGCATTGCACAGCAACAAGAAGATGAATAAAGAGAAATAACTGTACATTCATGGAAAAACAAGGCAAAAAAATAATGCTAAAACTTAATTCCTCAACTTTCCGTTCTGAGCTGTTTAATAAATCATCTTTGTCAAGTCACCTTCTTCCCAATCCCATATCTTTTCCTACATAGTTTTACATTTTGGTTTATTCTAGAACCCATTTCCTTCACTGCCCATCAGCCATGCATAAAGTTCATTAAATACTAAAACAAAATCATCTAGAGAAGAGTACAAGGATTCACCAATGTCACATTTAAAATCAGGAAAGCTGACAAGATTACAAAACTGTAACCCTCTTCCATCTACCACAGAACACCTTATTCAATACATTTTCTCCTCACAACATATAATAGCAGACTTAGAATGTGTTTAACTTCAAATTCACTACTTAAAAAATCTCTAGTAAACAACCAGCTTATTATCATATCAGAGTTCAGTCAACAAAAGGAACAATATTTCTGAATAATTTTCTGCAGCAGAGTAAGATTTAACAAGTAACAGTGAAGCAAGGATGGATTATATCAATATTCTCACAAATACAACCTCACTTGGAAAAATTTTCAATTGGGACATAAAAATATTGCAGATACACTATGTGGAGACTCAAAAAACAGTAAAAAGAATTCAAAAAGGTGAAAATTTTACTCACAACTGCACTACCTGGCAACAAAAAGTCAACCATGGGGTCTTCTGCAAAACAGAACAGAAGAACTGAAAGACCAGAGAATTGAACTCCTCAAAAAAAAGAGAGAGAAGAATATGGGCCTACACAGTTAAGAAGAGTAATAGGGAAGAGATTATGGATGATTTGGATATTCCTCAAGCCTTCAGAGCAAGAAAATGGTTTGAAATTACTTTGAACAAGACAGAGACACATGCAAAGGACAGGTCTGCATATAAGGACAAACAGCAATCAAAAATATTTTATCTGCACTGAAGCAGGTCACATAGAATCAATGAAAAAGTTAAACTAAGATACTCAAATTATTTCTTCTGCAGAAAAAACAGGGGTGAAACCTTTTATGTGCCACTTCATCTATGAAAGACATGTTCAAGAATACTGAGAAAGATAAATCCTGATGTGATTTCTCACTTTGCTTGAAAATGAAAGATCAATTATTGGAGTACCCTTTGTGTGATGACACACAGCTCAGATGAAGCCCTGTAAAAAGCAAATGAAATAAACAAGTTGTCATCAGAAAACACAAGGGGGTGGAGAAAGATGGGAATTATACTTCAAAGATAAGCAGCTAAACCACAGCAAAAATAGATAGTCTGAGTGAAGAAAAACAAACAAGAAAGATAAAACATGAACTGAGAGATTCTGGATGACAGCCAGATACAGGAAAAACACAAGACCAGCAGCACAGCATCACAAAGACTGCTAGTGCCAGCTAAACCTGGAAGCAGCAGCACTCATTTGTATCACAAAAGTGACAGGGAACACAAAACTCAGAAAATAAGAAAAATACCTTCACAGACAAGATAAAGAAAAGGTCTAGCTACTGCTTTGAACACACAACCCATGCTAGCTCCTGAATTTTGAGGAGTATCTGATAACAAAAAGTCATCAAGAAAGTAATTTATTACTCTTTACTCAGGAGATTAGTTGAATCACAGATGTCAGAGATCATGACAAGTTTCCAAAGAGCAGAAGGCAGCAACTCAAGCTTCCTTGAAGTGGCCATCAGCTCAATTTTTTTCACAGGAAGAGCAAAAAGATACCACTTGCAACATCATTCCTAGCTAGCTCTCATTTGTGGATGCTGAAAGAACTCACCATATGCTGCCTGAGTACACTGAAAAAGAACAGAAGGTATTTTAAAAGTATGCATCGATGAACTTTTAATCTTCAGGAGAAAATTCAATGCATTCTTTGTATTTGCATTATTTACTATATCTTCAAAACTTCTCTGAAATAGAAAAAAACACCAACCTAACCTGAGTTCTAGGCAACAAGGCTGCAGACCTCCATCCCATCTAATTCACTCCTCATAAATGTGCTTGGTGTCACACCATTAGTAAAAAGCAGCTCTTATACCAGTGTTCACAGGGAATTGCCATGGGAGTACCCAAGACATCAGATGCCTTTTCAAAAACAGTAAAGCACTGTAATTGCTATGTTTTATCCTGGAACAGAATATTACATCTTAAATAACAAACCTCCTTCAACCTCAACCACAGAGGCTGCTGCAGTTCTGCATGTACATAAACTCAAAACAGCTTCCATTTATGCCTTTTGCATATTTGTAAATTTTGTACCTGAACTCCCAGACTGAGCTGTGTCCCTACAGCAAAATATAACATTAACACTAATTTAGAAAAATATTACCTTAGAGCTAGGAAGACAAAAGAAATCCAACACTTCATTAATTAGTTTATCAGTTCCAAAAATGTATTACTATTTTATTATACATGCACTGAGCACACTTTCAGAACCATCCAGTTATAATATCCAAGCACTAAATTAGCTACTAATTCCTTACTGAAAAGCTCACCCAAAAGGCATTTTTCAAAAAATAAGTATCATCTCAATTGGTTTGTCTTTACCAAATGTAGATCAAGAATATGAGAGCATTTTTAAGTTTAGTTATGCTTGCCAAAATAATACAAGTAAGGCATTAGATTCCAAATAATACATTAATATAAAGTTGACTTGGCTTCAAAAGGTAAAACCTGATGAGGGAGGGAAGAGGGGATCAGGTCCCTGTGTGAACAAAGGGGAGGTTTTGCATGCCACACAAACATGGAACATAGGCACAGATTCTGAGTGGTGGCTTCTTTAAGCTACTGTGTCCTGTCCTGTTTGTGGTAATCTTTTTAGCTGACTTTGCACAAACAGTACAACTCTTGTTCATAGGCTCCAAAAGGAAGCAGAAAATGGAATTTGAAATGTAAAAATAAAATAATTGTGGGCCATGGGCTATAATTTGATTTCATGCTCTACAAGGAAATGAAAGAGGACTTCCTTAAACATACTTCTTTTTTTTTAAATATGCTTTTTACCATGTTAGGATTTCCTCTAGTGTAGAAGAGAAAATAGGATTGTAGAAAATGTACTGTTCTCAAGTAACATTGCTACTCAAGGGCAAAGCTCTGTTTTAATGTGCACTTCCCATTCTGGGGAAGAGGAAATTCTTCAATTAATAAACCGGGTGGACTGAGGCGAGTTTTTAAGGTTTAATCAATTTCATCTGCACACAGGATAAAAAGACCAACTATTCTACCATTTTTACCTCCGCTATTCCACTCTCAAAAAAAAAAACAGAAAAAAATTAAATCAATGTTTTATTTTAAATTCTTTGAGGTTAGTATCTCCTGTCTCAGGAAATATTGTCTATATCATGCAGCGAGTATCCAACTTCCCTTTCACAGTCCCCTCCCCTTTTTTTTTTTTTTTTGTTAAGAGACTTTATTCAGAAACAACTAAATTATTCCCCGTTTTCATATACAGTTGCACCCTGGGAGATGTTACAAGTCCCACAGGATTTAGCTAGTTACCTTAGGGGAGGCACTGTGATGAATAAGGAAGATGTTTTACAGGATATGGAATCCCCCAAAATTCAAACAGAAATGGTAGGTGTGAGGCATGCACTCAACTGGAGAACATGAATTACACATGATGAAACCTTCTGTAAAGCAATGCAAATCATGGATCAAAACTGATACAACTCCTGTTAGGAAACACTTTGAAAAGAAAAGGAACTCATGGAGTTCAAGCACCCCACCATCATTTCCCAACAGGCTATCAGCAGCTCAGAGCACAAACAGGGAGCTGTGCAGCTTCAAACTCATTTGTAACATTAGATAGAAATCATCAGACTGGCAACCCACAACATTTCTGAGTGCACAGTAAAGCTTAAAATTAGAAGCATTATGTCATTGATGAATTCTCTTCAGATGAAAACCAGCCACTGTGGTTGGTCTGTAACTGAGAGCTAGAAAGGGAAAGCAGTGTGGCCATAAGGGCATAATCAGAAGAAGTCCATTTCTTCTATGTCAAAGAACACATTTATTACAGTTATTTATTTATAAATGTGAGTTCAACTCAACTACAAGTAGTAGGTGATAACTCCTTATAAGAAATAAAAGGGATCTTTTGCAAAGGATGTCACACAAAAAGCCCCTTGAATATACTTTATACTTCATCTGCCAGAAGAAACAGTTTGCCATGTTGTTCTGGAGAGGATAAAGGCACAAACACTTCTACCATCTTCTTTGTCAAGTCATCCAAGGACTTATCTTGTTTGAGTAAGCTCTAACTACATGTCAGAAACAAGTCTGTGTTCTTCAAAGGGAGGAAATGCCTGTAATGATTAGAATATGTCAATAAGCTTGATCAGCCATGCTGAAGTAGCACAAACAAAGCTGATAGAGCCTCTATGAAGGTCATGCTAAGAAAGACTGAGGAGTATCTTCCAACAATTTATCACACGCTGGTCTAGCTATTGCAATATTGTACACAGGATTAAACTTATATGAAATGGATGAGTTAGTGAAAAAAAAAAAATCACAAACAAACCTTAAAGTGAAAACACACTCAAAAAACACAGAACAACACAGGAAGAATGAAGGTTATCAAGAGATCCTTTGCAAGGATTTACAGAATGTAAGGAGTTCCATGTTGTCTTCAGCCTCTCCAGAGGAAGGCCAAAAGCACTTTGGTAGTTTCCACCACTTAAGGAAGAGAGACTATTCTTAAACAAGGCAAATATAGGATGCCATCATTGCAATCTGACTAAATTCACTGGTTAAACATACATTAAAATTACATGTAGTTTTGTAAAAAAATATGTAAAATTATAGAGAAACCTTTCTCCAACACTTCCAGAGAGAAATTCACTACTAATGAGAGATTGCTATGAGCCTCTTTAATTTAGGCACCAAATAATTTCCTATACTTGTCCTGCCCTTTCCCCAACACAAACAGAACCTAAGTACACCTCACCTCCTCCCAACCTGAGCATAAGCCAGAGCAGCACAAGTCATGGCCACTGCTAAGGACACATCCTTCTCCAGACAAGGAAAGGCCACAACCAATATCCTTCACTTCCATTGTAAGGGAAAAAGGCAATTTTACCCATAGCATTAAAAGCCAGGGCAACCACACACTTTACTTTGTTACTGCACTGATCCACATCACTACCTGGACACGGGCAGTGATCTGAAGCAGTTGTCAGTGAAGTACAGCAGTGACAAGGCTCTGGCACCTGGGCATGGAGGCTGCAGCTCCATCAGCTGGGAATTCCTGCTCCCAGTTACACTTCCACAACACTGTGTTTATTCAGGGCTCCCACAGCTGATGGAGGTTCTAATGAAGGGCAAAGCTGAAGCTCAGCCAGTTCAACCCAGCCACAGCAGAGAGCTCTCACTGAGACTGGCGAGGTGACCCAGCTCCTGCAGCACCCCAGGGACAGCCAGAGCAAGGCAGCAGGACCAAGAGCTGCAAAGGGAAAAAGGGAAAGAGCAAAGCAAACCTCCTGCTTCTAGGGGGTTCATTGAACAGCAGCCTGAGGAACTACAGAGAAACTTAAAGCTGAATAAACAGTCCACATATTGTTAGGGAGAACTGAAAGAAACTTAAGTACACGTGCATATACACAAAACTAGTGCAATTATTCCAGAAAATTCTGAAAAGGCACAGTCATTATATGCTGTTCAATGCAAAATTGTTTTAAAGTTTAGAAGCAGCAAGCAAATGTAAAGTATTAGACTTTGTCTATATACAATGTAATACTGAAAAAAAATACTGCATTTTGATCTGGTCACTTTCTGGAAAAAGAATCTTAAAGTAGCTTCAAAAAGGAAACAAGACAAATGCAGTTAGGTCCTTCACAAAGAAAAATCCACGTTAACAGCACACAGTGACAAAAGCAAATGGAGTTGAGTGAAAGAAGAGAAATAAAACACCTCTAATAAAAGAGCACAATCAATTATATAATTTTAAGCAGCACAATTCAAATTCAGTGCTGCTAAATACTATTTGTCTTCAAACAAATAAGAATACAGCTTTGATATGTACATCATTAAGATTTTAAAGCTACATCCAGCTAGATGAAGCTTCATTTTTTTAATAAAACATTCATGATTTCATCCTGTGTAAGTGGTATTAAGATGAAACTTAAAAGGATACTTTATTCCATCACTAACTTTCTTGTTTGTCCCTCAAAAACAATCATTTCTGTTATTTCCAAAGAAAATGTAGCAAACCAGATGAGTGACTACTAGGGTCTGGCATTTAAATTCCTGTTCTTTAAATAAATATTTCTGTCAAAAAACAGAAAATCACCCCAAATGAAAATCCTATAGACAATGAGGGGAGAGCAAAGCAAACAATCCTTGCCTTGTAACATGAAATGCCATGTAATACATAGCATGTGTATACAAATGGAGGTAAAGCACCATATGAGAGAAGACGTCATCCTCCATATGTACCAAAGTCCTTTTCTGTAATATTACCTATTACTAGATCTGAATTTCTATATTGACAGGGCACAAGCTGGACAGAGTCCAAAACAGACCTCTACTTATTTTAATGCTGAAAACACAAACTATGGTACGGTTTTTAAAAGCCTACATATCTTGGAAGAGCAACAATCATTCTGAGTAGATACAGATGACTGCTACAAAAAAAGGTAGCATTTGCTGAATTACTCAACACCGTGGTATTTCAGCTGCATTAATTTCTTTCTTGGCTTGAAGTCAAAAGTGCATAAATTGAGAATTAGTTAGCAAACATTAACTTTTTAAAGTGTCATTCATATATATATGTGTATGCAAATACAGACACCAGTAAAAGCTGAGAAGTTAAATATTTAGGATACTGCACAAATCTACACTGAAGTTACTTAGCATTTTAGAGTGAACACCATTATACAGCTCATTAGCCATGGAGTATGATCTGTGGCATATAGGAAAAAAACCTATTATTTCATAGACTTGAAAGAAAGCATAGAAGAAACCAATTGTGTTACTACTATCCAAGTAGTAAACCTGGTTTATCTCTGAGTGTGTGGTGGGATTTTTGTCTGTTTTTCACACTACCTGCCTATATTACACCTAGCAGAAAAAAGTTCAGTTTCATATTTTTGGAATTCAGGCTATTAAACATTTCAGCCTATTTCAATATTGTAAGTTCCCAAATGTCATATAAAAATGGCACCTGTAATTCCACCAATTAATATCAAACCCAAACTTGGCAATGAAGGTCCTGCTCCTTTTGCCTGGAGTTGTTTAGTTCATAAAATAAGATTTGTGAAACAATGTGACAGTAAGTTGTGCAAGAAATCAACACTTTAGGTTCATGCTTCAGGAAAAAAGCTGCAAAGTAAAAAAAAAAAAAAAAAAAAAAAGGAAAATGGATGCTTGTAAAACCCTGCTTTGACCTCCTCAGATGTTATTGTGTGCTCAGGGTTCTAGTAAGCTTTCCTAGTGCCTAATAAGTGATTAGTTCAAGTTTCACACTTGTTATTCAGAAGTATTTTGTTTTGGTATCAAGGCCACGTGTGTTTTTGCACTGCTCTGAAGAGTTAAATGTAAGGTAACATTACACTTGGGCCTTACATAGTGACCATAAATGGTCCCTGATGGTCCATAAAGTCTTTACTGTAAACACTGAAAAGCAAACAGGTCAGAGGACCAAGAAGGAAAAAAATAAAATCCTTTTTATAGTCTTGACCTATATCCGCTTTACATTTGCTCTCTACAAGATCTCCTGCCAAGTTTCAAGTAAAAAAAAATATATTTGCATGTGATAATGTTAAATATGTTGCAAAAAATATAACTGCAAGGATGACCATTCTGTCCTTTGCATCTTTCAAAGATTACAGACAGAGACCATCTTTGAAGCTATTTCCAAGACCTGAAAGAGGAAACAGTAGCTTAGCAGTATAAAAACAGTCAAACATCTGGAGGAACTGCAAAGGCACTGAACATGCACCAAGGACATGAGTCCATCTCTAGTTCTGACCGACTTCCACGTGTCTGGGATCTTCTGCTCCACCTCCAATGGCTCAGTTCACACCACACAGAAACACAGTATTCCCAGCTCCAAGGATGTTGCACCTGGGGTTTCTTCACTAACTGGAGTGTGGAGACAAATACTGAGTGAATGCCTCTCTGGTACCTCCCTGAGACTGCAGGATGCTCAGGACAGAGCTGACAGCAGCCTATACCAGCACCTTCACTACAAATGATAAGCCATGCAAAACCAGCCTTATACTGGAAAGAGAAAAGCAGTACAAAAATTACTGGAATAACTCAATCTATTTTCCAATACTGTTTCAGGGAGAGAAGCACATAAACAGCTACCAGTGCACACATTTTCCCTCAAAGCAGCAAGCTGTTTCAGTAAGTAAACTCCTGTATTAGCTTTCCAGACTATTTAACACACTGATTTCCAAGAACAGACCACCTGAAATGTTTCCTAACCAATGTCTTCCTATTTCTGTCCATATTTGAATCTACTATTACAAACTGGTACTCAGAGAAGGGGCAAAACCAGAGCCATGAACAGTAACTATAGTTACAAGTTTCTATAAACTCTGTTCTCTATCAGTACTACTTCACACTCAGCTCTTCAACTTTTCAAGCTCTTGTAACATTTGTACAAGATGGTATCTTGCCATTAGCATATCTAGGATTCGATCACACCCATGCCCCCATGCTGTAACACAGAGAGAGCCAGCACACCTCAGATATCCTTACACAAGCAATACACAACTTTAGTACTTGATTATCTCAGGATAAAAAGAATGTGCCATGCTTAATGACCAACTAGTTGGTTTTCTCCTTCCCAGAAGACTGGAGAACTTAACTACAGTGCATCTGTTGCCTCCCTCGGAGTGCTTTGGAGAACTACTGAATTATAAACATCTTGGAACATGTTAGAATTTCTTTAAGCATATTTTTATCAGTTTAATATTAGATGAAAAGGAGACTTTTTTTGCTATCTTTTGTGTTAACTTCTTCAAGTTCTGCCTAGCCAAAGGATATCTCACTGTAAATTCTTGTTCACTCTTCTGCCATATCTGTGAAAGATCAGTCTAAAGAAAAGTTCCATGCAGCAGTCATTGGAGATAAGGACCATCACACAGGTAGACAGACCTGAATATACATTTAGATATGCAACTCCAAACTTCCAAACCCTATAAACAGTTTGCATGCAGTCAAAAACAGGTATAGATATGAAGTTGTACCTGAGAGATACTGCTGAACCACCTTGAAATACTTGACTCCAACTAACTTTTCTCTACTTGAATTCAGTGTTTTAGGCCAACTACTCTGAAAATCATGGAATGCACTGGAGTCCCTAAGAAACACACAAATCACCACCTTGATCACAGAGATTTGCTACAGGATTCTCTTCTCTCCACCCCTCTGTAAATTCAAGAACACTAATCTTATAGTGCACCTGCTGCTTTAGATAGCTCAACCACCACCAGTAAGAAAATGATTTAAATCCTTGTACAGATCAAGAGCATATTTCTACAAGACTACCAAAAATAAATTTTCTTTAACAATTCTGTCACCAAGCCCAAAAGTAAAACTCCAACTCATCAGATTCTAAATCATTCTTCTACAAAAAAGAAGTGCTCTGTACAAAGCTGAAAAAAAAAAAAAAAAAAATGTGATTCTGCTCTTAAATTGTAATAACCCCTAAGCTACCTTCTCCCTGTCTTTGAAATAAAGTAAGCAAAAGTCTAGCCCCCTGCATTAAGGAGCTTCTTTTGTATTAAAATCCAGTCCTATTATGTTTTTGCAACACACTGTCCTAACAAAAGAGTTATAGTAGAGTATGGGAAGATATTCCTGAACAGCTCTCAGATGTGCTTCATCTGAGAACATAAAACAAGATTTTAGTTAAAAAAAAAAAAAAAATAAAGAGTCTACATTTTTCTTTTTCTCTCCTGTCCTCAAAAAAAAATTTAAAGATTGCTAGGGGCAATGAAAAATGCATTCTTTAATTTTCTGTTCTCCCTCCACAATGCTGAAATAACATCAGTCAGGGTTATAAACATCTGTAATTGCCAGGGGAATGTACAATACATTCAGAAACTCCAGGCCCACATATCCTGTAGCTCTACACTTCACAAACAAAAGGTTGGGGAAAGAAAGAGGGGGTGGGGTACAGGGAATAAAGGCTTAAAGATTAAAGTCACAGGCAGAGACAGACGGCTCCGTTTTTTAATAACTGAAAACACTAGTTGTGCCTGAATGTGCTCATTGTTTTATGGCAGGGGGGAGAGTCTCTGCATGCTGGACTGGCTGGCGACAGCCTTTGCATCAAAAATAAGATTTGGGGAAAAAAAAAAAAAGACACCAAACCCACACCCTAATTTCCCCTCTTGTGATGGTTAATGATGCTTTTAGGTAGCAGTCAACAAATTAGCCCACCTTACCTTTATTAAATTGGGGACAACTTCATGACTGGAAGTATTACCTGATGGGAACAGTGTAAGACAGCAGCAGAGATGGCTGAAGGTTTTATGCTGTGAAGGAACACAGACTATGAACAAGAAAAGTTGTACATAAACAGGCATGTCTAGGGAACAACAAGCTTATAAATCAATTTCTGATAGGTCCTTCACACAATAAAACTAGTGCTGCAAGAGTGAATTATGGCATAAGCAGATTTTTATATAGTTTCAAGAAGTTTAGCTATCATGAGAAAGTTCTTAAGTCCTTTTTGCAATCATCAGCTATACTTTTAGTGAATGAAAAGTTTCACGAGTTGGGCTCACTTCAGTAAGTAAAAAATACCATTACCTTAAAATATTGCACTAGAGCATTAAAAAATTGAAAATGTTTCTTTTAGGCTCTAAAGTAATTTTTCTCTCAAAAATTTAGGAGTACAAGCATTTGCACACTACATAGCTACTCAATATCCATGATTACAAACATGTATTATTTTTAAATTCCATAATATTAATTTTTCTATTTTAAATAATCTAACACTTCTCATGATCTATTTCAGTGGAAAAATTTTTGTGAGTTAGATCCCACCAGGGCCCAGGAACTCATCTTAAGGTCAATGCAATAAGGTCAGTTCCACTGCTGGGTGCCAATGAACTTACTTTCAGGTAAGCAAGCAGCCTCAACAAACAAAGGTAAATAAAAAATATTAAATAATTCTTTCACTTTTATTCTAATCCAGCCTCAGCTATTACCATAAGAGAGCTTTTGTTTTACTGTATTTTTTTTTTTTTTTACCTGCCAACTTTGCTTTACATATAGACAGAAAGGAGATAATTCAGTAAGACAACAGGCTCTTTCATCTAAAACCATGAAACTCCCAGTCATAACTTCGTGGGGAAGCCTAAAATAAGGAGCAGGGAGCCACACAACAGGAGTCAATGAAAAGTAGTCTCCTGCCCAAAGCAAGCATGCTGTGCCGGGAGGAATCAGTGGCCACAATTTTTGGCTCCTCAGCCAAAAACGTCAGACCTGGAATGCTCCAGCTATCATCCCCTCTTTGTTGATGCAACACTTTTGCATCATCAGCCACTGGACATCTTGTTGAGATTAAAAATATTGTGGAGAGTTACTGTCTGCTTAGCAAGGAAAAAAAAAGACAAGAGCCCATGTCAGAAAGGGAGGGGAAAGGAAAAGCCGAAACATGAGCTCATGAGCCTGATGTGGAGAATAAAGCCAGGCTTTGTTTCACCTCATTCATACCAAGTACAAACAAGAGACTCATCACTGTTTTGAGTTTGAACTGCAAAATTTGTTTTGTATGCTGCACTGCCAATTTTTTTCCTCCCATAACTCAACTACCTGTTTTTCTCAAAAACAGCTCCGGTGATGCTCCGATCAAGCATTTAAGCCAAGATGAAACTTGTATAGTAACAGACTTTCCCTCTGCCCACACTACACATTCTGACACTTCAGAAACACCTACAAAGGCATTCTTACATAGTAAATACCATCCTTGGTTATATCACTGATGTTGTCCTGAAGTTCTCATGCACTCAGAGTAACTAAAACTAAAATATAGGAATATTTAAAATTTAAAAAAAAAATCACTTGGACACACTGGCTATCTAGCTATACTAAGAGCTAGGCAACAGTTACTAAACTGGAGATACTTATTTCAGCAGGAAGTATTAATTCTTTTTAAACTTTCAAATGCAGAAGTCAGTTCAAAAATACAGCACAATGTTTAAAAGGTACACTCTTTGGAAGATTAGAAGTAAAAAAAAAAAAAAAAAAAAAAAAAAAAAAACAGTAGAAAAAAGGTCTGTCCTCTGACAGAAACACTACCCACCAGAGCTGTCCCTACAAGAGCTCGAGTACCTAAAAGCAGCACGGGAAGCAGAGTCTGGATTCTACTTTCGTGCTCTTAGGAAAAGGCGAAGAGGGTGGTAATTTACCGTGTACAACCAAATTGTACATGAAAGTTTAAAAAGAGCCAATTAAAGCTAACATTATGGAATGGAACCGAGGTCCGAGTGGAACGCGTTAGACACGCATTCCAGACAATGGCTCCAGAGCGCGCCTGCGAGGCGGGCACTGTACAAAGTACAAAGGGTCAAGAAGCTCCTCTTGGAGAGCCCCAGCTCTGACCAGGAGTCAGGACAGCTTGCCCAAAACAACCAAATGTGGTGCACAGCTGCAAAGCAACACCAAGACTGCAAAGCCAAGTCACTGCCTGCATCGACAGAATGCTATGGAAAGAGTTTGAAAATTTGTCAACTGAGCAAGGGCAAATCTCGCTACAACTGAGAATCAAATGGAGGGGGATAACAAGGAATAAAGAACACCCCTAAAACTAACAGCAATAAACACAGCTATATCAGTTAAAAATCTCTTACCTATATCCCTTTCATACACTCAACTATAGCTTTGCTTCTCTTAAGCAGGTCAACATGGAATGAGTAGAGGAGTTACTAATACCTAGTGGCAGGTTGGAAGACAACTACCTCAAGTTACCAGGACTATGTTACATTTTGCCTTAGAGTCTTCTGTACATTGGAGCATGTTGGACCCCAGCTTTGATGCAAGTTTCTAGATTTCTATGACAGTAATGCAAAAAACTGTCATGTTGGTATCCTAGCTGCAGAACATAACCAAATGGAAACACAAAGAGAACAACTAGGTTACTTCTTGTGTCTTATATTTCAACATAGAACTCCACACACATGCAAACTGGGAAATTTATTCAATGTCATGTTACAAAATTCTGTGAGACTTCTGTAACACTACCACTCTAACTTCCAAACCTTCACAATCTCCAAACACCAACAAGAATTACGATCTTTATATGAACAGTAGTTGGATCAAGAAAGAAAAGTAGTCTCATGTCAAAAAAGGAGGCTGTTCTCAAGAAAGAGACCCTACAAACAAACTCAGTTTTCATGTCAAGCTTTATTTTAAGCATCCACATTACTACACAGCTAGAGCAGAGCAGTATGCAGAAGGCAATCTCAAACAAATCAGTCCCAAACACATTAAGTATGCCAGTTCTGAGAAACAGAATACTTTCATTCTCTGCAGTGTGCACAGATAATTAGAGCCAAAGTAAACAAGTAATACTTTGGAAAAATTTTTCCTGGACACATTCTAGGCAGCATTCTACCCTGACTTGCTGCCATGCTAAATATTAGGTGCTTTGCTAACTTGCACGTTTCAGCAGAAGTGTAGTTGAAGAGTTAATATTGCCATTAAATTGTTCAGGCCAAGGTTTTAAGACTTCATACTGAACTACTAAGGGAAGTTTTTATATGCAAAAATCACCACAAACTTATCACTTGAAAACCACAGTCAAAGCGGTGATCTATTAGTTTATTCTCAGTTCACTTTAATAGAGATTCCATGTTTGTACACAAAGGCTGTAACCTGTGTTTGTCTTGAAAGGTAAACTGGACCTACCACTGAAATTTCATTAAAGATTTATTTTGTATTAAGTTCTCTGGCCTTCAGTCCATGGCAGACATCAGGACCTGCCCAACAATTCACTATCCAATCATGACAATAGCAAGCATTTTGCTTAGTTTGTCATTCTACGAAGTCACATCACATTGTGCTAGAGACCTGTGAGGAGGCCATTATCAAGCACAGGGCACTATTTCATACCTCCTGCCAGGCCAGCACAAGGCCTTCTGACAGGGTATTTATTTTTATTTAAATTTTTGCTGACTAGGATTGCACAAGATACACACCTCATTTCAGAGCAGTCCCAAGGGGTCAACAGTCATGTAAATTTCCCATCCCAGTACTTCAGGACAAAACAAACTGTATCACATGGACATACTATCTAAACTGCCAACTCCAGAAATTGCAGGGTGTATGGCATTTGTGTTTCACATTATTACATTTTCCATATAATTATTAAAAATCCACTAAAATATAAAAGGTGATGCTCACTGTAAAGGAGGAAAGCTGTGCAAAGTTTAATTACTAAATAAAACTAGGCATAATACTTGCCAAGATTAGAATTTATATTGTGTTCAGAGGGGCTGGAATGTAATGATCTATAACCACACCAAGATAAGAGACAGCAGCAATGCCTGAGTAAATGTTTCCCATAGTACTTACAGAAGGCAAGGTGAAAAATCTAAGTCATCATTATTTATAGCTAGATTACTTCTTTTAAAAAAATTTTACAGCAGAGTGAGTGCCATAAAGATATTCCAAATTTCATTGGTAGAATATTAGTTTACACATAAATACTTCAAATGCTTTCAATTATATAGTTTCTTATTTAAACTGGATATTCATGTGAATGAACCTGTACAGCCAAGAAGTGAAACAGAGACCTGGTCTGACTTTATACTGGTTTGGACCTTCATCCTGCAGTCTCCCTCACCAAGTTCATTCCTACAAGGCTTCATGGAACACCCAGCTGGGCACTGAACTGGAACTTCTATAAAGCTGCAAATGTGCACAGCACCTCACAGATAAACACAAAACAAGGCCCTGGGTTTACCAAGCTCACACACGAAATTTAGACCCCTTGCTCCCTAAAATAATGCAAGTATTTTAATATGACACAACCACGTTATTTTATTGTTTCAAGTTTTATACTTAGAAAAGCATAGATCTTTGTGAGGTGAACATATAGAAATCATCATACAAAACCAGGCCCTTTATTTCTAAAAGCCCTCATAAATATAGGAAAAAAGTTTTCAATTACGTATTTTGAAGAATTTCCAAAAGTGAAGTTGTTCAACATAACCCAACACAGAAATTTCATGTAGGATGAGCGAACAACTTTGTGTTGACACAAAGGAACAAGCATTTTACAAGCAGTAGTGGCAGTTTCTGTAAGCTGAGTTTGTAAGCAGTAGCACCTGTGGGTTAAGCAAAACATCACACAAGCTCAAAACCTTCAACAAGAACAGAACTGTGACAAAGGAGGATCATCATAAGCTAAGTACAACAGGTCTCCCAGTCTGGCATCCTACACTCAGCCTCCTGTTTCATTCAATCATTAAAAACCACACAAATCAAAATGTACATTTCCAAGTTAAAACAAAGGCTGACAGCATCCCCAGAGAAGTGGGAAGAAATCCCACAGAAAACAAAAGTCTGCTCAGCATACACATTGCTCTGCCAGGCTCATGTGACCAGCTCTCAGGAATGCTGGCACTGCTCAAATTATTCACTCAAAATAAGCAACAAGAATCCCGGATAAACAAGAAAATAACATGGAGTGCAAGGCACTAATGCTGCTACTCCAAAGCTGTAACAATAAATTTGTATTTAACTGCACATTGCAAGAGAACATCAGTCCAAGCAAAAATTCAAAGAGTAGCAAGTGCAGGCACTGAGCCATCACTCTTTAACTTGGAGGGGGTTCTGGAAAAGAAGTACCCAGATATCCAGTAAAGTCATCTGTCCTTACTAATCCAACTTCTGTGACTAAGAGAGAAATCTGTAAGCATGAATACAAAATAGGATCGAAAGTATATAAAGAATGCTTAAAGATTACACACTTCACTCTTTCACAAAGCTCCTTCTTGGATGTTCTTGCCTTTTACGAGCCTTTTTTATATTTTTAATTATTGCTTTTCACGTTTTTTTAGGTCTTCTTTCTCATTCATATCTTGTAGACTCAGAGAGCACAATGGAGTCTAAATTGAACTTCCTGACAGCAAGAACTAGAATTACAGAACAAGGGATGGAAAACTCAGAATGAGAATTTAATTTCAAATGAACTTAAGTAAATATACTTGTTATCTAACCACTTCGGCCTTCGCATCAAACGATGGAGCCAACTGCTGTTGAAGAATCGTATAATAATAACGGAAGAGAAATACAATGGAACTTTATTAAGTATATTCTTACTGACAATTTACTGTAGATTTAAATTAAATTTTGTTAGAAGATTTCCTTAAAGTACTTCCAATAAATTATTTTTATTAATTATGTTTAAAATGTCATAGTTAATTTGCTCTAGAGGGAAAAAATTATCTTGCCATTTTGTAAAAATAAAACATTGAAATAAAGCTTATAAAGAGGAAGAAAGGTATGTAGGTATATAAAATGAAATTGTCTAATGACTGATGTACGCAGAGGAAAAAAATAAAATAATCACAGAAACGGATATTTAAATTTTTCCTCCCTTAATAAAGTAATAATAGCATCTGTTTATATACTTTTTACTTCTAGTGTCCTGTTAAAAGCAAGGTACTCGTTGGGGCTGGAAAGAGACCTGAGACACCACAAGAGGGGAAAAAAGGTTTTAAAACAGTTTTCTCATTTCCATAGTCACCATGTTTTAAATACACCTCATGTTTTCTATTACTCAGACAAACAAGAATTCAGTGTACAATGAGAAGATTTGCCTCTCTCCAGGATCTAGATTCTGTTGGTCCATGGAAAATTGAATCACAACATCTCAAAGTACACAAGTTGTAAGAAGGGCTTTACCAGCAAAAGGAAAGGTTTGAAGTTTTCAGTCCCAAGAGAGCAGCATCAATGGGCAGGCAGAGAAGCCTATTTCTCTGCAGCTGTGTTAAACTGGAACTCGGGGTTGGATACTGTTAAATCTGGAAGCTAACTGATCAGATAATTCTAAAACATGTAAACAGAAAACATGAAACAAACAGAAGTGAAGCAATGTGGGTTATCAGCAATCCAACTCCTCCTGCCACAAACCACTAACTCCCAGTCCAGCAGCACCCACTTAAATTTAACCCCAGTTATGATACAAAACAAACAAGGGCAGTTTTTCAAGTATCAAGATCCTTTTCTTCTCCCTCTTATTCATACAGGCAAGGACATCATATAAAATGAAATCAAGAAATTGTTTTTTAATCCTATTTCACACTATATTGTTCCTCCTCTTTTCCTTCTTTCTTGACATCCCTTTAGGTAAATAAGATCTTTTAATTCATTTCTGGAACTGCCAGCTTATGAACACAGAGAAAAATCTATTCCAAGTACTAGATTCCACATCAGCCTGCTACAGAGTTTATTCCCCTGTAGCTGAAAAAGGCACACCATGAACCATTGATGTTCTGCAGACAAAGCCGATGGAGATGGACTTCAGAAAGGAAACCTAAAAGTCCAAAGCAGTGGGAAAAAGAAAACAACAACAAACCAGGCCTTACTTTTTCCTTTTTTTTTCCTCCCATAAAAATCAGTTAAGATTATCATTTAAAATTATGCCAAGGCTATAATTGCCTCTGTGCTGCTTTCTTCTGTGTTCCACTATGGCAAGAAAAAAATCTACTCAAACTGCTAACCATCATTCAAATTCAATAAACCAACATGATCTCTAAGTGTAAATGCATCACTAAGGTAAAGAATACATAATTGAAGAGTACTAATCACTGCTTAATGAAATGCTGAAAACACCAAGAAAGAATACAGCCTTGGTGATTAAAGCTCAATTTTTTTGGGTGCTCAGAGCTAACAGAAATAGAAAGAAGAGATTACAACTCATGCATTTAAAATATTTTACAATGATCATTACCACTTAGCAGAAAAATGTATTTTCCAAAAGATACTGAATTTTGAAAAATTGGCTTGATATCTTGCTAACCTATTACAAAATCACACTTGCCACCTACAGATTATGCCTAAACATCCCATATTTCCATTATGACTTAACCACACAACTCTACCCTTATGGTAAGTTCTCATACATGGTTTCTTGCAGCTGAGCTCACCTTGGCTGCTTTTACTGCATCTCTACTGTACAATGCTTCTGACCCAGAAATTAATTTGTTATTGTTAGAGAACATCAGACTCCACTTCAGCATCCTCTTAGCAGAAGCAGGTTTTGCATTCACAGAACTTATTTATTCTACTTCTGAACAAACAGTGCATAAAGAGGAACTGGGACAAAAGTACAACTCTTTTACATAAAGCTTCTAAATAGAATAACAACATCTCCAAAATGAGCACATTTTGATAATTTTGTCATGTCATCCTGAAAATTTTCAGGATCCAATAACAGCACAGGTGCACTTGAGATGCTACAAAACTGTTAGCTCTTCAACAGAAAGGGAAACTATCAAGCTACTATAATAAAAATTAGACAGCTTCATCACAAACATTTTTCTAACTATTTTGTCCCAACTGTTCTTACAAGACCTCATAAGTTACTGCAAAAAAAAAAAAAATTAAAACAGTACACAAGTCTTGAAAGGGTACTGTCAACTAATTTAAATTTCACATTAGTAATTTCTGGTTTTACCTAGGATTGACTCAATATTTAAGAACATAACAAGAAATTCCATAAACCTGACATCACTTTCTATGTGATCTATTCTCTTCCTAGCTACACACCACCATTTTCTTAATGGGACAAAAATAAATATCTTTACAATGCAAAGGAAAAAGAAACAACTACAGTGACCAAAATAACTTTCATCCATTGCATCAATTTGACAGCAAGTCTTAAAAAAAACAGCATTCTTTTACACAGTAAGTTTGGGACTCACTGGTTTCTTGGTGCACAGTAAGTAAAGAAACAGACAGCTAAATTTATTTTCACTATGATTTGTTTGGCTTTAAATTACAACAAATAACATTAAACTGCGCGAAAGCAGCGCTGGCTATTAGTAGAATAATCAATTATAAAGTTTAAGGAAAAAAAAGAAAAAGAAAGTACATTTAGAGGCATGCAATGAAAGAACTCTCAAACACCTGCCTCCATATAATTTGTTAGTGAACACAACTCAGTAATGAAAATATCTCTGAGACAAACTTTCTGTAAAGACTGAATTTTCAGGCACTGGTTTTGCTCTTTTTTGGGTTTCTTTAAACAGAATTTAGCTTGAGCTCAAAACTCTTTTGCTCCCTTAACCAGCAAAGTATTTTCTCTGCACAGGTTTGCTACAGTTCAATTTAACCAAATACACTTTTTAAAAAATTACCCCTAAAAGCACTGTGCAGCACCACAGACAGGTGAATCTCTTCCCACAACAGATTTCAGTTCAACACCAGTTTTAGACAGAAAAAGCCCCCATTGCTGGGTGTGGCAATACACATCAGAGAGTAAATGGAGAGCTCAACTACAAACATGGGCAAACACCACCAGCATCACAATTTTATCACAGCACCTGAAATAATGGGAGAATCTCCATTGTTAGTCAGGTGAAATATCCACTCAGAGAAAAAATACTCAGGATGGTCCCTCCCACAGGGTGAAAACCTATCAAACAGCAAGCAAATCCAAAGAACAAAATTACTTCCTTTAAAAAAAAAAAAATTATCAGAGGTGCCTGAATTGTGACTTTTGAGTTTTTAGCCATAAGAATAAATAATAACTATTATTTCAATGGTTTTATTAGTTCCTTCATTTATACATACATAAACAAACATGTAATTTCAGTGTAAAAACTTGCTTTTCAGGCTTTAAGGAATTTTTTAATTAGGCATATTGTCAAATGATTTGAAGCTATAACTGTGGGTTTCTTTGTGTCAGGGAACAGCGTCCAGGACAAACTCAGGAGCCCTGTATAAGCTAGTTACTATGCTGCAGTTTAGGCCAGTTTCAGTGCCAAATGCCCAAAGCTAGTCCCTTAAGTGAACGGTACTGCTGACACTTGGTGGCTTTTTGTTGATAAACATTTTAATATTCTAAACTGAATAATGGTAATTTCAGAGATCAGGGAAAGATTATAATGCTGAATGCTTTTAAGAATAATGATGTTTTGGGATTTCTTTAGTCTTTAAATGCAACTTAGACACCTAAAATTGGGTACCATTTAAACCATTTTCCTTATTCTCTGATGAAATGTGTATTGGTCAGTTCTTTTGATATCTTTAAAGGATACCTCCTAAATTAGAGTTATACTCAAAATGTTTGCTACTTAACACACAGCTCATCTTTTTTTTCATAAGTCTTCAGAGTTAGGGGACAGTACAGTCCCAAAACTGAGTACATACAGAACTGCACACTAAAGCCAAATAACACAAAATACTTCTGTGAATCTTTCCATCACCCAGCACTCATACATTCCAATTTTTAGAGGATGGGGCAATCTACCTCACCAAGTTGTCTGCAATTCTTTGCATATCCACATTGACACAATATGTTGGGTTCCTCCACAACCAGCACCATGGCACTGGTGTTGTCCTTCATGATGCTGAACACCTCCATAATAGGCACTGTGAGGGTTAACAGTAACACTTGGTGATGAGCCCCAAGCCCTTTACATGGGATCATTCACAGAAACCTCCCTCAGCCCACATTTACTACTTCTTCCCTGCAGTTCCAGCAGGTGACCAACACACAAGAGTGCTCACCTGACAGTGACAGCACAGAGCCAGGCAGGACTGAGCTGTGCCACATCAGTACTTTGCACGTGCACTCTAAGCCACTCTTTAAACCATTTCACACGCTGCAATGTCAGCGTGGGTAACCACTGCCAGAACACGACACAGAATCCCCCAAGTCAACCACAGGTTCAGGTAATCGTGACCTCTCTTTTTACAGCACAAATGCATAATTTCCGTACCACTCTTTGATGAAGGGACCACAGACTTAAAAAGAGGAAACAATTACAGTCATTAGAATTTCACCCAAGCGTGAGATTTAATCTCAGGCCATGGTCTTGCCAATGGCTGTGGGGGTCTCAATGGAGACAAAATTGCTCTGTGGGAGAAAAAAATGCCTTGATGATGACATTAGTCAGCAAGAGAGACTGAGCTTTGTCTCCCATCCAACAGCACGGTCAAATACAAGGAAACCATTTTCCCTCCCCCTCTTCTTGATCCTAAAAAAGAAAGCTACAATTTTCTTTTCTCTCTGAAATGCAGTTCTTGCATACTTTGGAAAACTTTCTTCCCAAAAGCAATACTGCTGAAAGGCTAGTTTTTAATGTAAGTGAAGTAGAGTTAAGCATGAATAAACATCTATGACAAAAGAAACATCTCCTATGCCTATCCTTATTAATAAGGTAGGATAGTTATATCAATAACTCTCAAATACTTCTGTAGCTTTTTTTTAACTAACAGGTTCTTCAAGTCCATTTCAAATTTTACATATACAGGAGAATCATATCTGAAGTATGTTCACTTGCTCTACACTGTATTTAATGGAAACAATACAGGTAGGACTTGGCCAAAAAAAGATTAAGGCTAAGTTTAAAAACTGAAAAGAGCTCCTGAGATCCAAGAATACCAGCTTACTCTCACATGCCAATTGTATGTTGCATCCCAAATAAGACAGAAAACAAAGGAAAGCACAAAAGACAAGAAAGTACTACAGGCAACTGTATTAAATTCACTTTTCCAGTACTGCAGGAGAAACAGATCTGCAGTGGACAAGAGTCATCATCATCATCCCTTCTATAACATGAAGTAAAAAAGGAGTTCCACAACAAATCCATAAGCACAAATGAATCATCTCTTCTCTAGAGCCTGAGGTGAGGGAGCCTGGATTCTTACCCAGATCAATATAAATCTCAAAATTCAAAACTCAACTTTCATTCCCCCTTATTACCCATTACCTCCATGATGCTCCTGAATACAATTTCTTCGTTTTTATTTAAATTACCATTTCTACTCTATTTCCTCTCCTTCTACTATCCACTGATTCCTCCTGCATTTACATTAAACATAAATATATATTTATTATTGTTTGTCTAGTCTCAACTACCCCTAGTGCTGGTAATGCTGATAATTACAATCTAACATAGGATTAATCAGCCCAAATTTGAAACCAAGATTGTAATTCAGTTTGAAAGCCAACACTAACCATTTAATGTTCACTTGAAGAGATTAGATAAACTGCGTAAGAACATTTTGGTAAAATAATTGATAAGGAGATGGGAAATAAGAATTATTGGTATTTACTTAGCCTGCAAGACTTTCTGGAAGCAAATAGTTTAAAGGAAGCACTTCAGAACAGCTTCCTAATCTGAATTTTACAGATAGCACAAGGAATATTTTCTCACAGAATGCACAGTATCTCTGCAATCCCAGCTATCGTACGAGCTGTTCACATCTCTTTGCTGAAGCTCGCACTCAGTTTTACCTCACTATGAGCTGTGATCCACAGAATATAACATGTTCAAGAATCCAGCTGCAAATTACCACTGCAAAACATCTGTCCTTGCTCTTCAGTTTGCCAGGCCAACCTTAGGGTTCCCAGACAGTAAACAACTCACTGCCACAGGGAAAAACAACTTTTTATTACACTTAACAGACTTTAGCAATGACTGTGCAGGTTTGGTTTGCTCACTTAGTGAGATCTGGTGCTTTACAATTATAACCTCAATTCTTCTATCCACATTTTGTTTTTCTAGAGGTTTTCATAAATAGTACTTTATAACAGCCACGTAAAAACACCAATTATTTTAAGTAAAAAGCCCCAAAACAAATATATTAAGGAAATTCAGTTAATGGTTCCATCAAGCTAACTAGCTATTAAAAATGGGTTTATAAAGAAGCAACATAGCATTCTGCTTATATCTAGCATCCAATAATTGAAGACAACTTCTAAATCAAGATGCAGAATAAATACAGTAGAATCTTATACAGTTGGTTTGTCGATTAGCAGACCACTCAGCTGCTAAACTGGACTATTTAGCAAGCAAGCATATCCATCATCAGTAAAAATGTTACTTTGAAAAATGTGCTTTAAATTTACTTTGACAAGGGTGATTTTAACTATAAATATGCTTCATATTTTACAGTAAATTGTTCTAGATTTTATGCAGTTATTTATAATATTTACTACATTAGCTGATATTGTAAAGCATCCAAAAATTGATTAACAAAGCTTCCGCACTCTTCCAAACAGCTTACAAAATAATTTAAGGCAAGAATAAACATGAAGCAAAAGTGAAAAGTGGATATTTCATGAATGACTGCACACAGTGTGCTAGACCAGAGAAATTCTGTTTTTAAAACAATAGGAAAAATTATAAAACTACTCGAACAGCACCATTAAAGTACTTGGTTATTAAGTTTTCCAGAGGAGTTGTCATGGTTTCGTCTCAAATAACAAAGTGTCAAATAGCATAGTTTTGCTGTATACAAGCAAATAAACACAACTACTCAGAAGCTTTGTGGAAAAATTGTCACATATTAGCAAGGGACAACTTCACATTCAAACAAGTTTCAATAAAACCACTCCTGGTTAAAATCTACACTTAAGATTGATAATTCCGTTATAAATCACATCTTCCAAACAAGAAATGCAAAATTGTTTTTATTTTTTAAACCGCACACAGAAATCAGAACCTTTCTGACAGGATTCTAAGAGGAAGACGAGAATGTGATTATTCATCATAACTTTTGACATCAGGAGACAATGGGTCTCTTGCTCCTTGTAAACTACTTGACCCAGAAAACAGAAGACTCCTCCTGCTTCAGTCTCTAATATTACCTAAGAGTTGTCGTGTAAGTTCAGGAAGTTGTTGAACGTGTAACTTTTAGAGGGAAATCAGCTTAAAGTCAAAATTGCAGAAAAGGGCATAGAACAGAAATAACAGCAGTAGTCCCACTGCCACATCGCTCACAAAACCCACAGCAACAATAAGCAATCCATAGAAAGTTAGAGCCATTAAGCATGATATAGACAGATAACAACTCCACAGACATATATTTTAAAGTACTCTGATACAGCCCCCAGGTTTCATTCTACCCAATATCACCCAACAAATCCTATTTCACACAGTAGTGGTTCAGATTTAGTACAACTAGCTTCCTTTTACCCAGTTATTAAAAGACATGGGGAAATGGGGAAGGAAATAAAAGACTTGTGCACACTAAATTCCACGGTTGCACATCAAACCAGTTGTTTTTTCTCACCTGTTACCTGTGTCTCATGTCATGTGTAAGACAACACCCATACATTTTTACTGCTTAAGGTGTTATAGATGAAATAAGACTAGCCTTCCTCAAAACACAGAGGATGTTTTCTTTAAGAACAAGAAAATTAACCCAGAGCTGTGTTCCAAATCGTCTTCTTAATTCTGTTCAATTCTCAGTGAGGTCACTCCCCACACGCTGACCTGTTACCCTGAGTACTGATCCCTAAGATCCTACATTGTAAGCAAACACTGCCCTCTTGTGCACTGCAACATCCAGGAGACAAAGTTCCACTTCGGGGGTTGTGGACACCATGTAACAAAATTTTTGTACTGGTTGCCTTTCTTCATGCATAGCTTCTTAATTATAAAAAAAAGTGGCTTTCACATTAAAATGTCAATAAAAACACTCCTTCATGTTGTCAGACAAGTATCTGACACCAGCCAAATTACAGTGACCAAAAAAACCCGAGAAACTGTCTCAATTTCATTTACAGATATAAAATTTATTTGAAATTTTAATACAAAACAGTATCAGCAATTCACAGGCACCATGAACCCACAGAGTTTAACAGGTTTTAGAAAACATTCCCACTAGTGCTAGCTGAAGTACCCTAACCCATTGAGTACTTCCATAACATCAACCACTACATCAAGGTTTGTGGATAGGAATTACACTACACAAGAGTTGTATGTTAATTTTGGTTTTTTCCCACCAGAACAGGGTTCATTATGTTACTCTCACTTCAAGCTGGCAGCCAAAGATCTCAAGACTCTCTAGTGACTTCTCTCTGACTAGAATGATACTCACTAAATACAAGGCACTCTCTCCCTCCAGAGGTTTCCCTTCATTCAACATCTGTACTCAACAGCAAGTCATCCACATATACATCTCCAACTATAAAACTCTACTTGCTCATTCATCTAGAATAGGAAAAAAACAAAAACAAAAACCCAAGAACTGTCACATCTTCACAAAGGTCTCAACAAACAAAAGCTCACATCAACAGAAGTGTGTTTTCACTGCAGTAATGCAAAGGTAACCCCAAGCTAATAAATCCTCCTAAAAGCTTATAAAAAAAACTCAGCAAAACAACTAATCTGTGATAAAAGATGGGGGTTTTCTGTGATATGTTAATCTTACAAATAATCTGCATCTGACTGAATTTGAATGCTGGTAGCAAGACCACATTTCCCTTGATCTCCCAAGCCTGTTTTCATTGTACTCATTTGCATCAGCAAGACATGCCTTTGCTATGCTCATTTCCCCCTCTCCAAGCTCTAGTGCAAGTTCAAAAGTCTTGGCCCCTCCAATGTATCAGGTATGAATTAATACCCTTCCTTAGCCGAACACAGCAGCAAAGTGGAAACAGACACTTGCAAGGCAGTCTTCTTTGAAAGGAACTGCAGGGACAAATGGTGACAATGAAGTTCTAGTTATAAAGTATAAAGGTCAAAGGTTCAGACAGGCATAAAGGATTACAAAACTACAAGTTTGTCAGAGTTCTCCCCTGCCCAGGTTTCAACAACCAGGGTCATGCAGTAGCTTTCCAATTAAAACCCTATAAGGATATGCTGTTCTTTGAACTTCATAGGGGAAAAAAAAAAAAAAGACAATTTTCTGATTTAGAAGTTCTTTTGAGGACCCATCTCAAAATCAAACAGATAAAGGGCATCTGACAACAGCTCACTTAAAGCAAACACCCAGTATCCCTTGGCTGCCTGTGTGGGGGAAGTTGGGATGAGGTAATCATGTTCTCCTGTATTAGTGTGCTGACCCTTTGTATGGCATGAAATTAACCATCAGCAAGGAAAAAATCTGCTACTGCTTAAACTACTTTGCTACGCAAAGTGGTCTTAAAATGAAATATGGGGATTGAATTTCGTCTGGCAGATTAACTTGTCTAACCTCTCTGCAGGCATCCCTTCCTGCTGAACTCACTTGAGAAACTATTCCAGACCCTACTGGTGCACTGTCACAGGCACTGTCACAGGCCTGCGACAAACAAATATAAAAGCAAGTCTTATTTTATTTCAATGACATGAACATCAGCTTTGTGGAAGATGAGGATCTGAATATTCACAAAAGAAGAGAAGGTTAAAAATCCCCATAGTGCTGTGAAAGAAATGACCCCATCTCAGTGTGAAATTTTACCAAAAATACCACCCTTAATCTCTACAGCAACAGAAGAATGCAGTAATGACAAAAACATCAGTCCTGCATCTTGGAGTCATTCTTTAACAAACCAAGTGTAAGGCTAATGTAGGTGCTTCTTACTGCTTGGGACAAGCTAAGAATTGGCCCTTAAGGTTCAGTTACTCAGGTTTGTTTGCTCTCCTTAGCAAGTCAGACACGAAAGGCTGTAAATGCTGATTTTGTTGCCTTGCTTGAGACAAGATCCTGCTAAAGCACAGAAAACGTCTAAAAATTGTATTTTGAAATAAAGACTTCTTATTGTTTGAAAGAGTAAGACAGAAATACATAGCACAGTTCAAGCCATACAGCTACCCACAATAACTTAATGCCTTCCTGCCACAGACACACAAGAGCCTTAGAAGAATATAAACCAGTATGGTTTGAATACAAGTGAAAGGCATGATGAAGTACACCAAGTGACTATTACTTATTCCATTCCAACCTTGACTATCACCTTTCATCTAAAACTTAAACAAACCATCTTGGGTGAAACTGTCTGCAACATTTCCAATTCCCAGCATGCAGGTAAAAAAAACAAACACACACACAAAAAAAAAAAACCCACCCAAAACAAAACACTTTTGATTTAACATTTGATATGTTTTGTTTTCAAGGACAAGCTTTGCAAGAAAAATGTAGCCACACAGAATGAAATATGACTTCTATTTTTCATTCCATTTGGTTACTGCTCAAATATTCTGCATTCATTTAATCCGAAGGTATTGTGTCTGAACAAGCATCTTGTGAGTGACTGTGAAAAGTATTCACAAGGTCAAGCACCACCTGGCACAGCATGACAAAAAATGCAGTACTAGATTTTGATATGAAAAATTCACTTAAGGAATTAGCTACAGAAATATGTTAAAGAGTGGTAAATAGTAACACTTAATCTATGAGCAGATTTATCAGCTTTGTACAGCAAAGGAATTAACCCTTAGAGCACACTGGGAACACAGAAAATATGACAGTTACAAGAGATAACCTGGGACACCACTGGTGAAAATGGCACTTTGGAAGAGAAGAGCCAGAAAGTGACTCCTCAGAAGGCAACCCTTGAGCTCCTCACCTCATGGGAGACCTGAGTGAACAATGCTGGTGCTACCCAGCCACAGCAGATGGTGTTTCCATGAGCTGGGAACACTCAAGGGGAAGCCAACTAGTTTATCCCATTTCCAGTGAAAAAAGAGAACTGCGAATAACAAGAAGATGCAGTAATATTTTCACAGCAGTAGTATCTCCTGCAAACCCTGCATGCACATGACTAACACAGAGTTCGGAAGCAGCTCTCTCATCTCTTGTTGTCATTCCACCTTCCAAATCCTCACATCCCTCTCTTGCCCACAGGCATCCTACCTCTAGTTTTTCTGCAAATCAACTTCCACCTATAGCTACCCCAAGATCTGAATACAGAACAGTAATATTTTAAAGAGGTATGGGACATCTGAGGTGCAGAATAAACACGGGAAGATAAAGTACTTTGCATTCATGTCTTATTGAAAAACCACATATAGAGAAAACATGTTATAACACACAAATCACAGATTCCATCAAAAAGAAAAGGGTAGTGGCATTCCTGGTTGCAGAGAAAATGTTTGGAATGGTGAACCCTTCATGCTTAGTAACAAGGAAGTAGATGAAAATAACCTAAATTTTTCAAGTATCATTATCTGGGAGGACTCACTTTTCATTCCTGAAGTGGTAAAAAAGTTGGCATTATTGAAAAACACATGAACAGCAAAGAATGTATCCTGTTACACAAGACATGCTACACTTCAGTTTGAGTTTCACTAAACCACACCAAACCTGTAAGCACCTTAACAGTCCCAGAGGCACAGATCAGGTTTTAGCATCAAGATTTCACCTTTCAAATCTGATAGCAAAAAAAAAAATCAAAAAAGCATCCACTATCAAGATACATCTATGTTATCAAGCAGAAAACTGAAGTTGCTAATTCTTTAAAATATTAGCACAATACTGCATTTTCTCTCCAACCTTTTCCTAAAACACAGAATTACAGTAAGTCACACTAATCAACTGTTTTACTTCAGTAAGATACATAACCTGGTATAACTGGAACTAAGCGAGTTTGATGTGCTTATGTGTCTGAATTACCATCTGTAAAGAATTATTTTTCCCGGGAGAAAACTCTATCATCATCTCATCCAATCCTTGCCTTCCTTCATCCTGAATGGCCTATCAATAAGCAAATCTGATGTGGATAGCTGTGGCTAAATACTTTGAGGCTCTTCATAAAAATAACAGAAAGCAATGAGAAGCCTGTGTATCAAACAGCCACCCCAAATAAGTGTTAAAGTTATTGAAAAACAAAATTGGTTAAAGCTGATTTCTAAATTTTCCCACGGCCCCTTCATGAGAAAGTTTACACCATTCAGATTAGTTGCTTCTGGCAGAGAGGAATGTCTGACTACGAATGACTCTTCAGCACATCCAAAAAACATCTGCCAAAGTCAACTTCACTCTTCACGTGCTTACAATTACTAAAGAATGGTAAGGGATTGTCAAGTACAAGAGATGAACACAAGACCGCAGGTTTCTGGGATTAAGCACACGGCCACTCCTCCCTCGCAGCTGTGGAGCACCCACTGATGATACAGAGCCGTTTGTACTGCTGGTGAAACTGACAAATAAGTAAATACTTATTATCCTACCCACAGGAAGTGCAAACAATACAGCACAGTTACCGCTACCGCAATTTACAAAAAACACAATCGTTCAAAAGGGGGTTAAATTCATGACAAGTAACTCAGCCTGAACCTTAGTCTAGCCAAGAAACATTGTCCTACAAAACAACTCCTGCAGCTGTGACTCCATCACATCCTTAGTCAAGCACCGATCGATCACCTCTTAGCACTTTAGAAGAAATGGAAAGGGGAGATAGAACAAGGTGAGCTAACTTAAAATGAGTCCTAACGCAAACCAAATCAACCTTCTGATATCACCCATGAAGACTAAAATGAAGAGTCACCAAAATCCACGAAATTATTTCTAAGCCTAAAATTCTCATGTTACAACTCCCTAGTCCTCCAAACCAACATGGGCATACCCAGCAATTATATCTTATTTCTCAACCACAGGCAACATCAAACTCTGACAGCTTTAACAGGCAAGAAAAGAGATTTACAGGGCTGTTTAATGCCATTAATAAGGTCTCCATACACAAAAAATGCAAATAAATTTTCTAGTAAGTGTAAGAAACCTGAGCACACCTGACCATGCAAATGGCACCCCAAGAACTCACATGTACAAAGTGCTTTTCTACAAGCACTGGCTTTTTTATTTGAAGAGCAACTGCGAGCAAGTGCAACAAAGTCACAGGTCTGTGACAACCCTGACACCCGCCAGTCCCCTGGGTTTGGGCACAGCCGGAGACCCCGGCTCCCGGCGGCCCCGCTCCCAGCACGGACACGGGCGGGCGCAGCCCCGCGGGGCGCGGACCCAGCGCGGGCTGGAGCGCCCCGGGAGGCACGACAGCCACCGGGGCGGGCCCCCTGCGCCCCCCTTACCGCCGATGATGGTGCGGATGAGGGAGGCGTGCCCCGGGCAGTCAACCAGCGTGAACTGCAGCTCGCCGGGCCCCGGGCCCAGCTGCGGCGGCAGCGCGGTGCGCAGGCACGAGAAGCCCAGGTCCAGCGTGATGCCCCGCGCGCGGCTCTGCGGCGCCCGGTCGAAGGCGGCGGTAGAGCCGGTGGTGCTGAGCGCCCGCGCCAGCGCCGTCTTCCCGCTGTCGATGTGGCCCAGCACTCCCACGTTCACGTTGAGGACGCGGGCGGCCATGGCGGTGCTGCGCTCGCCCGGTCCGTCCCCACAGCGCCCCTGCGGCAACGCGGGCCCCGCCGCCGCCGTTCCGGCCGGCAGCGCTGGGCTGGGCAAAGCCCGCGCGGCTCGCCCGCTCCGCGGCCGCAGCTGAGAGCCGCCGGCCCGGCACACACAGCACAGCCCAGCCCAGCCCAGCTCACCTCTCTGCCCTGCGCTGCCCCGACCAGGCAAGGAGAGGCGATTTCTGCCGGTCACTTTAATGGCCACATGGCCACCAGCTGGCCCCCTCCCCGGCGTGAGCCCCGGCGAAGGGGCTCTGTGTTTGCCCTGAGCATCCGCACCTGCGCTCGCATCTCGCCCACGCTGATTAAACACGGCGGGGCTGCTTAAACACGCTCACTGTCACATCTCTCCCTCCGCTCTGCCCACGAGCAAACCCCGGTGCCGCTGGAACTGCGGTGACCAGGTTTGATTTCAAAGTCACATGGACGTTGCAAATGCACGTGGAAAAGCAGGTCACGTTCGGATCATTTACTCTCCTTACACGTAATAAATTCTAGGCTTCGTAATTCATTTTCCTGTAAAAGGGATATTTAAGTTAGGTAAGATGCTGCTTTGAAAATCATATCCTTAATGAATTAAGAATCCAAGCAGTGATGAACAGATCTCCTGGTAACCACTGCTACCACCACCAAAACAACCAACCAGCAGATGAACATTGGCCATGCCTGATGGCGTTTCAGAGGCTGAGGGCATGATTCCTTCACTGATTTAGGTCACAGGCGATAAATGCTCTACAGGATAAAGCTTAACACGTGTGATTGGCATTTCAATAGTGACCAATAAGCCCAAAGTACCTCTTGAAATGATTACAGCTCTTTACAAACTAAGAAACCAAGACTGTGTCATGGACTTCCCACAGGTGTCAAAGTAGACTAGATTTGTTCTATATTCTGTTTTCTCTCTTTGAGAGCAGTGCAGTTGCTTTTCTGCTCACTATGTGCAGTAATGCATACTGAATGCATATTCACATCTGAATAACTAATGAATGAGCCAAAAGTGTAAAATGACTTGCCTAAGGCTACTGTCAACATTTGGTTTTTAGGCTTTGACTCCAAACTCCAGGCTTTTTCTTACAAAGAAATCTGCTTTATATACCAATACTTTCAATACAAAAAAGTTTAGTTCAAAGCTGGATGCAAAATTACTCCTCCTTCCCAAACACATGGAAGTCAAGATGACAGAATCAATGACTGAAATGAAAAAGGGGAAAAAAAGTGCATTTCTTCCTAGCACTCAGTGCTATTTGAGAGACAACTGACTCCCTAAAGGAAAGATGTGAACTCACAAGGAATAGTGAGCTAGCCTAGCTAATCAGTTCCTTGAGCAGAATAGTTCAGTCTGATGGAATCTCTGTCATGGGAGCCAAATTAAGCATAATGTCACTTTTCAGCCCAAGTTCCCAGGCTTTGAATAGTTTCCTGTTAAATCATAAGGCTCATATACACTTCCTTGTGCTGAATCTGTTACATCAATATGCACTTGCAAAGGCAAGGGAAAGTTTACATCAATTCCCATAAAGCCCTAAACAGTTAGAATCCACACAGATATTCCTGTATCATGTAACCTGCCCTTTACTTCTTTTCTTTTAGCATTATCAGGTGAGTTCAGAAGGAAGAAGGGGGAAAAGGTCTGATTCTCAACAAGAAAACATAGTATCCGAAGTCCTTCCAAAAACATCTAAAATACCAGCTATTTTTCAACAAGCCTTGACAATGTAGAAAGGTCTAAAACTTTCTACAACTCTTGAGAAAACTGGCAATGAAGTCCTATTTCAATACTTACAGTGTAAGAGGCCACAGCAGGGCTCACGTGAGATCTGTTTTGGTCTGCCAGCTTAACAAAGAGATGCATTTTGCTCAGACAGAATTTAGAGAGATACTGGATAGAACTTATGGGATGAAAAAAATACAATTCTTTCTGTTAAGGATAGCTAAGGAAGGAAGATTAAAATCCGCAGGAAAATGGATTTCATTCCACTCCTCACATAACAGCAGTGGCCCTTCTTTTACTCCTCCTGCAAGAAGGAGGAGTATCAGGTAGAAATGGAGGTTTGGTTTTCTCCTTTCAGGCACAGAGAAGATTTGCAACTTTCTAGATAGGGAAGCAGCTGTTCTTCTGTAGAGGGAAGGAAAAAAACTCAATGTCTACAGGTTTGTTGTTACCTCTGAGATCATACTTCTGTCTCCAGAGTTTTAAAGCCTGTGGATCTGATTTTGCCACATATCACTTAAGGAAATATTAGACTGCACATAGTACCTTTGAAATTAATAACTTCAATCACCAATATTAAAGAAGAAATCTGATAAAGACAAACATAAGCACTTTCATTCAGCATTTAGAAAGGTCCATTCTGTTAGCTTACAAAGTTTTAGAATTAATTCCAAATTTGGAAATTAAGGTGTGGCATTTGGCAGGACACATCACTCCTATTGCTTTGAAGAGTAAAAAAATAATCAGCTTCTTCTGCAGGGAACAAAACAAGACATGACCGCAATCCCCCCACCACTCCCTAGACCTACACAAAGGTAAGAGGGAGAAGGGAACCTGGCAAAATTAGAGAATCCCAACTTCTTCAGATTTTTCTATATCCCTCATAAAATTTGTAGCATTTAGCTGTTTTCCTGTTTTTCCCTAAATAAACCATTCTCCATCCCAGTTGTTCTCTACTTACGGAATTTCTCCCTTAAAACATGTTCACTTTAATGCTAAAGTTTATGGACTCATGGGAGAAAGGGCAGGAAGTCAGACTTTTGGGATAGGGTAAAAATGTAAAGGTCATTCACACACTCACACACACATACTCTCTCTCATTCCAAAAATAATACACTATTTGACAGTTTCAGGATTCAGCATGTCCCACTGAAATTTGAAAGCTTATGTGAAACTAGGCTACGTCCTGTAACCTCAAACATTTAGTCTAGGAAAACAGCTCTCAAATCTCCAGCTCCCACATCGGGTATCGCATGACGTCTGTGCCAAATAGAAGACCTCAAACCAGGGGGCAAAAGAAACGTTGGTAAAATGAGTTGATTAAACCTGGGGAATAACAGTTCAGACTCTTAGTGACAGGTATTATTTTTTCTGGTTAGCTGGCTAGCAAAATATTAAATTATACTCAAAGCATCCATAGAACGAGCTGGGCAGAATGGTCACACAACCTACTTACGTTCCATCTGGTGGCCTGGACAAAGGAGGAAGCAGACTCATGCTTTGCAATTGAATTATTTTATCCTCCCTCTCTAATAAAAAAGCTAAAAAAAAATCACAGAAAATCATATAAAAGTTGAGGTTTTATAGTTCCTCATACTGATGCATCACAACACAAGACACCAGCTATAAAAGATGATATACAATATGGAAGTTTAGTTCTAAACTTCCCAGTACTTCCACTTGTACTCTGCTCTTTCTGGGGAATAAACAATTAATCCTGTGTGGTCTAAAGGATTATTGTTTATTTTCCCTCATCTGAATATCCTCTTTTGCCCCTCTTTAACTGCATCCTCAGGACAATACTCAAAGAACATATGGAATGAATAAAACAATACAATGAGCAATGCCAAACCTGGCACTTTTAAGTAATACCTGTGAGCAGATAAGAAGGAGAAGCCAGCCTTACATTTATGCAGCAAACTATTTTTTTACTTTTATTTCTCTTAAGGTATCCTCTTCTACTACAAACACAAACTCAAATAGTTTTAATCACATTTTCTGCAGGTCAGTATTAAAATTGTACCTTCCTTATGGCAGCAGATTTCATTTACTGAGCAACAATGGTGACTAGCAGACAGAAGTTTTAGGCTCTAAATTCTAAGTTTGAGACATCTTATTGCTGTTGACAAATAACACACTGTTTTTTATCCACTTCAAGCAAGAAAAATCCCTAATTAGTTGTTCCAAAGTTAAAGAACCTTATGTACCATCTAATTTTTATAGACATAGAATATTTCTATACTTCCTGCAAGTTAGAGTGAAGATCAACAATTCTCTATTCCTACCATCTACATTCCTGCATATTGAATTTCACCAAAAATAAATAAGCAAATATTATTAAATAGACTTTGAAATGCCATAATCTCAAAAACAGGTCTTGTTGCAACATCAAACAAGATAACATGGACCATATGGACAGGTTTCAGTCTAAATTAGCAAATTATTATGTATTTCACCCTTTGGAAAAGAAGGGTCATATCTAACCTGAACTCCTTGATAGCAACATCACTGCCTTCAGAGCTCTAACCAGACTTGCTAATTATTCTTCCAGAACTGGCAGAAACTTGAACTCTGACCAGACTTACCCACAGCACTTGCGGCAGTTTAATGCACTGGAGAAATCAAAGTTGTATATTTGCTCTTTTACAAGGGAAGAAGTCTGCAGCTCAGTACCTATTAGGTGTTTGTATTCTGCGACTAATATGACCCTGAGAGGATGTAGAGTCTAATGGCATACACACTTTTCTAATTATTTAAAGAATAGCTCATATTTGTTAGTCAAAAATTCTTAGCTGAGCAGTTGTATAGCAGGATATCCTTACAAAGGTGTGGAACCACACATGTGTGCAATTATATTGTAATTACAATTTTAAACTAGAGTATGTAAATATAAACTGACAGAACAATTAACAGAAAAAGAAAGCAACAATAAGCAAAGTCTTTTCTTTGCCAAATTACATTTATAACAAAACTAATGGAAGCTCTTGAACAAAGAAGGAATGAATAGCATGTATATAGTTCATGGGCTTTTGCAAATTGTACCATAACTCCCATCCTCCCTAAAACTGCTCTCCAAGTTTGTGCTGGCTCAGGACTGTTTTTGCAATTCCCCTGGCAGTGCACAGGAAAGCCAAGATGGTACCAGACACCAGTCCTGCCTCATACCACATTAATCCACTGGCTTTAAACATTGCAGGCACAGCCATGGTTTTATAATCATTTATTTCCATAGGAAGAGTCCCCTGTCTTTTTTTTTTTTTTTTTTTTTTTTTTTTTTTTTTGGAGAGATCACAATACCTACAAACAAAGAGAACTCATAGGAACTGCAGGTTCCCAGATCCCATCTAAATTTCACTGTGAGTGATCTCCATATTAAGCTTTTAAACCTCTCACAGAAGGTGCAGCAGAATCAGCACAAAAGCAGAGTTAGGAGCTGTAAGAGCCTAGAAGCTGTAGCAGCACAGACATGATGAAACATGGATGTTTCTGCAAGGCCATGGAACCTCCTGCTGAGAAGCTGGAGCGTTTTTACCCATTTTGATTGTTCAAAGCTCATAAGGAATACGTACTGCAGGTGTGTAACAGGTGCAGCACATGTCACAGCCTCAAATGCTCACAGGAAGGCTTCAAGATGCGGGATAGAATTACTCTGTAGTTTCATTCAACACTGAAAACTAGTGAGCAACACCGAGCAGGGAAGAGATCACCCCTACTTTCCTTGGCAGGGGAGTTGGACTAGGTGGTCTCCAGTGATCCCTTCCAACCTTAACGATTCTGTGAATCTTTGACAAAGCTTTAGAAAACACCCTCAGAAAGCCTCAGCTGATTTTTGTGAGCTAAAGCCAGCGGAGGTTTTGATAAGGCTCAGGGGTCCTGGCGCAATGTCAGCGGCTGTGGGCAGGCAAGCGACATGACACCGGGCCAGGGACAGCCAGGATATCCCAGCCCCGGCAGGGACAAACGCTGGCTCCAGCGCCAAATCGGACTGCAGAAAGAAAGCAAGAAAGTGCTTATGGTGCAGCAGGGCCAAAAAACCTGCGAGCAAGAGCGAGCTGGTACCCGCTGCCGGAGGGCTCCGCTCGCCTCTCCCCAAACCGCCCTTGCCGATTCAGAGAATCGCGGAACCACTTAGGTTGGGAAAAGACCTCCGAGACCGCAGAGTGCAGCCCGTGACGAGTCACCACCTTCTGAACTAGGCGCTGGCACCGGTTGCCACGTCCAGTGTTTCCCTGAGCAACTCCACGGACGGTGACTCCGCCACCACCTGCCTCCTCCCGCCCGCCCGGCCCTACTCCTCCGCAGCGCCCGCGCCCGCCCGGACCGGCCGCGCACGCCGCACGCGGAAACGGGCGGGCGGACCCTAAAAGCCTGCGCCCCTGCGGCTGACGGGCAGCCCCGGCGGCCAATGAGCGCCGAGAGAGCCGCGGTGCGGGCCAATGGCGGGGCGGGGCGGCGCGCCGGCGCGCGCTGGGAGCCCCGGTAACGCGCGGGCCGCGTGCGAGGAGCGCGGGGCCGCCGGGCCGGAGCTGCCCTGTCCCGTCCCGCCATGAAGATCGAGGAGGTGAAGAGCACCTCGAAGACCCAGCGTATCGCCGCTCACAGCCATGTCAAGGGGCTGGGGCTGGACGAGAGCGGCGCCGCCAAGCCGGCGGGGGCCGGGCTCGTGGGGCAGGAGAACGCGCGGGAGGTGAGCGCGGGGCCGGGCCGGGGTGTCTGACAAGTCCCCGGCAGCGAGCGGGAGCTGTGCCTGGGTTCCTCCGGGTCGCTGCTGTGGTGTGAGACGCGGTGGGAGCGGGCGGGGCTGGACCGGCTCTGCTCCTGCTTCGCACATGGATGGTGATGGTCTCCCGGGTGTCACGGGCAGTGGAACCGACCAAAAGTCAACAGATTTATACAAATATGGATTAGAGCATCCCTTTCAATGCGGTGGCCGGATAAACCTTCATAGAATCACAGATTGGTTTGGTTTGGAGGGGACCTTCAAGATCATTCTCGTTCCAAGCCCCGTGCCGTGGGCAGGGACGCCTTCCCCTGGACCAGGTTGCTCAGTCCCATCCAGCCGGGCCGTGAAAGATCTGGAGAAAATCTGCGGCTCAGGCAGCGAAGATTAATGTCGTGCTTTACTTTCAGACCTCTCTCTGTGCGTGGGACTGCGGGAGCCAAAAGGAGTCGGAGCTCACAGATTGAGTTTTGTTGTCTCTGGTTTTTAATGTCTGTGTCAGATAAAATGATTGTAGAAAGTACGTTTTTCTGATTTTGTCTTTATTTTTCTGTGCATGAAATTGAAATTTTTACTTTTTGTAAAACCTGTTATTTCTAAACACTTGAAGTAATAATGGAACAAAAGATACTACAGCAATACTTCTGTTAACAGTCTAAATACTTATTTGACTTATAGGCATGTGGTGTTATAGTGGAGCTAATCAAAAGCAAAAAAATGGCTGGCAGAGCAGTGCTGTTGGCAGGACCTCCTGGGACTGGCAAGGTATTCTTTTTCTGAAATTAAGTATTTCCAAATCTATTTTATTTTGTTATCAAAAGCGTTTTAGGATAGTGGTTACAATATGTTTTATATACTATGTTGTGTTTTTTTAATCAATGTATTGCGGTAGTTTTCTACTTTTTATTTTTACTCTTGCTATGTCATCAACACTGGCAATACCCAGTGCTGTGTTCAGCATCTTTAATGTGAAACCACCTCTTGTAGATTACTAAACAAATAGGTAACAAGGGGTGTGAAGAAGTTTTAGAAGTTACTTTTATATTAAAAGCCAGAAGAGTTTTTCTTGGTTTACTTTTTTTTTCCCCCATGCTATGTAAGGCTTTTTGCATCTGTATCAACTGTCAAATTCAAATACCCAGTATTCTGTTTTCAGGGTTTTTAAAAAGTCTTTGGCCAAGTAACCTGTGTTGGAGGAGGATTGTTTTGTGTAAGAAATATATGTCAGACAGAATAGTCTTACCATTAAACTGATAATTGTTGTATAGAAGGTGATATAATTAGGAAAGTTAATTTTGTGTAAAAATAATAATTTCTGAATTCTTTCAAAAATTAATGTCTGGGTTTTGTGTTTGTTTTTGTTTTGTTTTGTTTTGTTTTGTTTTGTTTTGTTTTCATTTAAAGACTGCTTTGGCTTTAGCTATTGCTCAGGAACTGGGAAGCAAAGTTCCCTTTTGTCCTATGGTTGGAAGTGAGGTCTATTCCACTGAGATCAAGAAAACAGAAGTTCTAATGGAAAACTTCCGACGTGCAATTGGTAAGTTTCAGAAAAAGAAGAATTATGTGTTTGCATGATACTTACTTTGCTTTTTCCTAGTTGTCTAAAAAGGAAAAATTTTTCAGCGGTCAAGATGTTTTCAGATTTTTGTATGCTTATTTTCTTCTGTGCTGATCCTGATTTAGTGAATCTCTTTCACACTTAGTGGACTCAGGTTTCCTGTTTACAAGCTGTAATTTAATTATTGTATTTTCATTTATACTTACCAAATTCTTCTCTCATCCTCAACCTTCACCTCTCCCTTTAACCTGTGACTAAAAAAAGCTGAAGAAAGAAATAATTTTTACTTTCTTACATTAGCAGAAATACTTGTAGACAGAAAAATGCTCCTCCTGTTTTTTGTTTTAGTGATTTCACCCTACTAAACAAACAGTCTTAATCAGGGGCTCCCAAACTGACAGCTTTAGCCTGACTTAGTGTTCCAGTGAGCACAGGGAAAGATTCATGCCAACTAAGTAAACACTTCAACTTAATGTCTTTCTCAATTCTACAGTGCATGTACAAGTTTGATGTAAATTGGCTTAATTTGCAGCACAGCCTCAGTGACTATCTAAAATCTCTTACGCAACTGCTGCTGACAGCTGATAAATGCAGAAAGAAGTGCCCTTGTTTGTGTGAGGATTGGCTAAAGAGAGCCCAGTTTGATTTTAGTCCTGAACACATTAACAGTAATTTTCCTGTTTCAGTACCATGTTTCCTCTTGGACTTCATGTGACAGCAACAGGGTGAAGAAGTCTTTCAGTTCTTCAGTGAAACAAAAGTACTCCGTTGACTTTTATAAGAAAGCAACTGTCAGTAGTTTCTGGTATTCTGGTTACCACAAAACTGGCAGGGCCTGGGGGAGGGAGCCTCAGTAGTCTGCAAAATTTCCTTTATGTGATGAAGTCCCCTGTCAGAGATTTGGAAACCTGAACCAACAGGTGAAACTTGTGCCATCCATGTTGTCAGTTCTAGAGACAGCAGAGGTTTAACAGCCAGCTACATTGTTAGTTCCCTGCATTCCCTGCATGTCAATAGAGAGACACTTCTAAACAAATATTAGTGTTAATGAAAGATGGAACTTCTCTTGTTCCTTTCTGTTGAATTCCTTGTCACATTTTCATAACACAGCCTTTATTGAATATTTTTGTGGATACAAAAAAATAATCTCTGAATCATTTTAAAGGACTACTAAACCACAATTTCTTGTAATATAACACTTTCCAATTGGGTTTTAATCTGAGGTAGGTTCTAGCTTCCCTTCTTGGTAAAGAAATATTTTACAAGGGTGCATTTAAAAAAAAAATTATTCTGGGCAGTGTGGTTGGGTCTGGGTGCCAGGAAAGCATTCATTCAGGTTTTATTGAGTTTTATTTGCTTGTGTGTCTCCTTGGTAGCAGGTTCTGTGTACATCATCATTGCTCATATCGTGCATTTTGCTTTCAAGGGGTTTAGCCAGCTGAATTTTTAAAAATTATTAGAGATGTTAACATTACATTTTTAACTTAATGGTTGGGGTTTTTTTCTTGGAAACTGCAGAGTCTGACTGGTTTGGACCCATCACTTTATAAGAAAGTAGGAGTTACTCTGAGTTTACAGAACTCTCATTGTTGAGAGTCTTCTAATAACAGACTTGATATTGTCTCATGGCCGAGTAGGGATGCAGTAGAGAGGTTATAGTATGTAAGAAACATTGAAGGACAGAGTGGGAAATGAGAAGATCAAATTGTTGTATGGGTTAAAAGAAATTTAACCTGAGAGAGATTAATCCAGTATAGAGCTCATTAGTAGCTGGTGAGGATGATGATAGCAGCTAATTTTAAGAGCTCAGTTGCACTAAAAAATAACTGCTGCATTAGCCACTTCAGTGGCATAACTGTTCCTTATGTTGCCAAATTGTACCTGCCAGTGAGTCAAGCAAACACCATTTAGCTCCATGGAGTGCTGTTCAACCAAAATATCAAATAGCCCACAATTGCTTCCTTGGATTTGTGTCTGATTTGGAAATAGATCTCTTTAAGAGCTCTTCTGTGAATGAAGTTCATAGCTGACATGTACATATTCATTTGAAATCAAAGGAAAATCAGCTGCAATTACCTTTGTTGAGATCATGTTTATCTGTAGATATTTTCTGCAGACACGTCTCTAAGAGCATATTAGTCTGGATTAGAGGAAGGCTTCTAAAGCAAATCCCTGGGTTTGCCCTCACTGACTTGGCTTTGACTTGTGTTGTAGAACAGAATGAGCACATGAACTGGATTCTTTCCAGTGAAACAGAACTGGAAGATTCATTGCATGCTTCAGCAGCATACAAATCATACCCCAAACACAAACAGGTTGCCATGTTTTCAGAGCAGAGTAGAGCTTGTGCTGGAAGTTTAAAAGCAAAACAAAGAGAGCAAGCAAACCTGGTCCTGTTTTTAGCAAAGGAGTTTCAATGTGCAGATTCCCATATTGCTTCACACTCACTGCATATGAGCCAGTGTGATGCAGCCTTGTCTAGGTCAGTTTTATAACTCAGAGATTCATTAATTTCTGTCTGGTGTTTTAGCATACCTAAAAAACATTTTAAAAATTATTGAAATTAACTTTCTACATAACTTTTTATGTCGTCTTAAGTAAGAGAAAGCAAATACTTCTTACCAAGAATTTGTCATGTTATCCATCCACAGTGATGCTGTTTCTTGCGTTTCAGATCCTGGTCTGAATTTGGGCCCAGTAGAGGGAGACAGACTCGTATTTGTCAGTTCTTTATAGCCCCTATCAGCAGCTCAGAATTACTGGTGAAGTGTCTGATCTATTTCAAAGCAAAATGAAAAGTTACGGAACAAGGAAAGGTTTATAAAGTCACAATACCCTCAGACTGGGCGGGATGACTTCCTTGTATCTTGTTACAGCCCATTCATTATTTTTGGTATGGCATGTGTGTCTCATAAAATATTTTATGGAGTTTCTTCAGATGTGGATTCTTTGAACTTCTATGTAGTTAGAACATACATAAATGTAGCGGTGGTGGTGATGATAGTGGGCTTGCTTTGAAATGGTCTGCCTGTAAATCTCTTCAGCTCTGTATTATTTATCAATTTAAAATAACCTAGAATAGAAGCTAGCGAGATATTATGATGATTGCTTGGCTGTCTGAAAAATAACAAAGTGAGGACATAATTTTCAGCTGTTTTGGAATAGTTTTAAATTTGCATTGTAGCAGTTTCTGCTAAATTTTATCTAGCTCACCTTTTGCTATTAACTTGAAAAATATTTGAAATTATACACTAAACCTTTAGTAATTTGATGATGTTCTAGCACAATATCTGTTTATCAATTTATGTTGCATTTTAAACTAAAACAGAAAGTTGCTAAAATGTGGAGTTTTTTATGAAGTTAGATTTTTCCTTCTTTTTGTTAACTTTGCAGGGTTTTTTGATGGTTCAAAAATTGTGTGAAACTCATTGTTATATTAATGCCACTAGTTTCAGAAGCTGGTCTGTGTTTCTGGCTTTAGCATAGGGAACAAATCAAGCAAATTCCCTCTTTGTGGGAGGGAAAAGAGAGAGCATCCTAACATTTGCTTCAAGAATTAATAATAATGCATAGAAGAAAGTAATTTCTAAAATTTTAATAAACTTCTTAACAGGTCAGAACTTGGGCTGAGCTTTCATTCTGATGCACGGGATGATTATTCTCACTTAATATTGAAGTAGAGAACAATAATTGATCTTTCTGCCTTTAAAAGTGAAACATTACCATGAAGTGTAATGCACCCTAACAATATGTTATGTTTTGTTGACAGTAAAGCAGCAGACTCCTAAGTGTTTATTGAAACTATTTTAAACAATTCCTTGCAGGATTGAGGATTAAAGAGACCAAGGAAGTTTATGAAGGAGAAGTCACAGAACTAACTCCTTGTGAGACTGAGAATCCTATGGGGGGATATGGCAAAACCATCAGCCATGTAATTATAGGACTCAAAACTGCAAAGGGAACCAAACAGTTGAAGGTATGTGTGGTAGAGTCTCAGAGATTTCCTTTAGCATTTTGGGCTTGTATCTTCTATTTTTAGCACTTCTTACTTCTATTTCAAGCTCTTGATCCCCATCTCTGTCAAGTGGGGCTGCCAGGAGGCTGCTTTCTTTGGCTAGACAACTTTATCCTGACTCTTTATCTGCTTGATGTAGAATATTTAGGTCTTGTGTCCTACTAATTGAAATAGGAGATAAACCCGTCATCACTTGGTTAGCAGCTGCTGTTATTTCTCTGTTTGGCAGCACACACCTGTCTTCAAGGAGTTAAAAGTGAGTTTTAGTAGGAAGAGATCCTGATGCAGTTTTGTATATCACAAGTACCATAAAAATGGGCTGAGTTGGCAATCTGAACTTTGTTCTCAGTCTGTGATACACTCTGACCCTGGCTATAAATTAATGTTTATGGTAATAAACATATGAGAAGGGCCTTGTTTGGTTTTGCTTTTTGATTGTCAGGAACCAAATTTTTGAGGTGTGGCTGGGAAATATTGCCTGTTTAAATATAAATTTTTCTTTCTGTCACATCTTTTCTTTCTATATGGGGTGTCATGCTCTAGTGAGTATTTGATAGAGAACTGGAAATTGAGCTGGTGTGTTGCCAGCTCAGGCCCACTTTCCTTTTGTTTTCTTGTCTCCGTTCAATTTCCCTGTCAGACTTGGAGAGAGCTAAAAGCTGTCTCTGTTGTTAAGTATCATCTTTCATTTGTTCACTCTGAAAACAAGGAAATGAAGAGCAAAAGTGAATAAACATGTACCAGGAGAAACAAAGGCATCAAATATATTCCATACCCACTCTCCCTCACAGAGCCCCACAGAGAACAAATCAAGGAACATAATTCAATGCTATAGCCAGATTTTTTATAAAAGTTTTCCTAGAAAGCTAGAGAACTACTGTTTCTTAGGTATAAATACATTGTCACAGTACTCAGAGGTATGTTTTGTAGCTGGTACCATTATGTTTCTGGCACTGTCACTTCTTCTGGATAGCAGATTTTTTTGTAAGACAGTAAATTCTGTGCATCTTCCAGATTTATTTGCTCTCCCTACTCCAAATGTTACAGCTTTATAAAATCCTAGAGGCATTGTCAGGGTGAGTTGCAGTTTAATTTCCTCTGATGGGAGTGAGCTTCAAATTGAATTTCTTTACCTTGATTACCATAACAATATGGAGCTGTTTTGGTCAACTGTGCTGTTTGCTTGTCTCCAGCTGGACCCGAGCATTTTTGAAAGCTTGCAGAAGGAGCGAGTGGAAACTGGTGACGTTATTTATATTGAAGCAAACAGTGGAGCTGTCAAGGTAAGAGAAAAGTTCTTTACTTTTATGCAGGTGTATGTTTTTTGCAGACCTTTCTCTGCCTTTGTCAGAAGGCTCTCTGATTTATTAACCTTAGCTGACATGATATGGTTACATGGAAGTTTTAAAAAGAGCCCAGTGCTTTCCTTATCTGGAGAGAAAAGTGTCTTTTGCACCCAAGGAATGTGGTGATCTGGTTCACAATTAAGGTCATCTGGCAAGGAAGCTATCCCTGATGCTGTCTGGATGAGTTTTCTTTTCTGTAAGATCAAGGCATCTCTAAGGGAAGAGTGGAAGAACCAAACAACTTTAGTCATTTTCAGGCTGACATGTGCAGCGTATTTAATCTTTCTTTTATCGCTCTAATATTTTCTCCACAAGATATATACATGTAGAGGGAATACTGCATTAGTTAGCATTCTTTTCATATCTGATTTAGAAAGTAGTGTATAGTGATGCTTGCTGTTTAATGGATGAGCATAATATTTTCTATCATATAATAAATCACCCACCTACAAAGGAGGTTCTCCCAATCTCTGATTAATCTGCTGGATTTGTCCTTTAGGAAGAATTGCATAGGGTAAAAGAAGGGGAGAGAGGAATGGAATGTTCTTGCCACTGAAAATATCAGGTGCTTTCTAACAGAGTTTTTGAGCTTTGATCAGTAGATAGGATATGCCTGTTGCTAAGCAGGGAGTGGGATGTCTGAATTGTCAGCTGAAGCTTGTCAGAAGTGGAATTGTGAACTAACCCTGTTATCAAATTCATGTCATTCAAGGTTTTGGCACTGAAATTAATTCTATACCTGGGTTTCTCTTTGCTGTTCCTCAGAGGCAAGGCAGGTGTGATATCTATGCTACGGAATTTGACCTTGAAGCTGAAGAGTATGTTCCCTTACCAAAAGGTGATGTGCACAAGAAAAAGGAAATTATTCAGGATGTCACCCTGCATGACTTGGATGTGGCCAATGCTCGACCTCAGGTATCTGACTTCACAGATGAAGTCTTGACAAAAAATTATTTGAAATAGATGTGGTGTTACCAGAATAATTGAGATGTAGAAAGTTGAGCTAACTCACCCTCTAAGATGCCACTGTAGGAAAAGCAGGTATTACACCTTGAAGGCCAGTCTAGCTCTCCTCAGGAGGTCCTGCTGCAGCTGGCTGCCTCAGGACCCTGCCATGGAGGTTAAAGAGACAGTTGTTTCCTTAGGATTCATGCACCTGGTCATGGAATACTGGACAGCATAACCCTCCTAGCACTACAGTGAACAATCTTGGAGTTGTAGAACAGCTTCCACCCAGGTATTTAGAATCCACCACCTTCACAGTTAATGCATAATCTAGACCCTGCTCTCTTTCCCTCCACCACTGTGCCCCGTCACTTGCAGAAGAGCATTGTGGGCTGTTGCTTCTGACCAGAAAAAGACATTGTTGCTTTCTCTCCAGAAAGAAAGCTGCCTGCAGGTGTGAGGTAGCAGCAGCCAGACCTGCATTGTTTCATTTACTGGAAGTTCTGGATGCAGATTAATATATTCTGCTCTCCATTTCCTAACCATGAAATGGAAACTGCAAGGATTGTGATAAAAGGTGTCTAAGTATTTTTGACTGCTGTGGATTCTGTTGATGTTCTTGCTTATTTCAGAAATGTTTCATAGCCACTCATTAAACTTTCTTGAGAATTTCAGTAGAGCTCTGCATATACTGCAGCAAAAAACCCCAGGAAATAGGAGAATTACTCCTGGCCATGACTTAATGTAAATCCACTCTTTAGGAAGTTCTATCTGTGTCAAAAGCAGAAGTCACTAAGAATCCTAAAGGCTGGAATCCCTACAGTAAAACAGTACAACTCTTTGACTTACTCAATTTTAAGATAAACCTATTTACAAAAAAAAGAAAAAAATATTTGATAAAAATCAAGGAATTAAAAAATAAAATTTAGAATAATTCTTTCTGTGTTGATAGGTTGAACACCTACTGTGCATGCAGGCAATCCAAGTCTCTGTGTTCCCTGACCATTTCATTCCTTAAGAGTTCCTCTGTGACAGTTTTTTCTAGAGAGGATATCTCATTTTGGTTTATTGTGCTCTCCAGATGAGCAAGGATGAGAGGGTAGCTAGGTGATTATATTTAGAATATTCCTGTGGTGAGGTGACCTAAACTTAGACAGATTATCCGAGACTGCTGATATAAAGTATCAAGTTAACTGTAAGAAACAACTTCTTTAACCAATTCCCGATCTAAAAAATTCCCAAGGTGTGTGCTTACTACATGACCTCAAAGCTGATCTGTCACTTTCTTTTCCTAGGGAGGACAAGACATCCTTTCTATGATGGGACAGTTGATGAAACCTAAGAAAACTGAAATTACCGGTACGAAACCTGTATGGTATTTTGAGATTATATAATCAATGTGTTCTCTAGTTAGGAAAGGATTAAAAGTAGAGTTACTATATTTAAATGAATGCCTCCATAATACATATTCATAAGTACTTAGATTTCAAAAAGCAGTGATACAATTGCTATAATTGCAGTGGCTGGAGACAATACAAATTACTGGTTCATGCATGTAGTGGTAAAACATACACAGTGCTCTGCACCCATCTTCCTGGGGAGAGCTCAGAATGCCAGCACCCATCCCACAACACTCCTGCCACAGTGTGAGGTCAGGCTTTCAACAAAGACCCAAACTGAACAGCAGTAATACACAAATTGTAAAAAATGATGCAGTAATCATACTGAATTTTGGTGGAGTAGAGGAATGGCTCCTCTGTAATAGCTCTCTAAGGACCTGATGCTCCACGAGCACTGCTGCTCTTCCTACCTACAGGTCTTTGGAGAAAACAATATCCACAGACAGATCTGCTCTCCTTTTTGCTTTGAAAGAAATGGTGCTTCACTAAGTTACTATGTAAATTTGAACCAAAATCTGTTTCAATACCTAACTGGTCATCTTCTGAAGTATTTTGTCTATCCCAGAGGTTGTTTTGCTTAATTTAATACCAGATATATTTATGTAACACCTGGCATAGCTTTGAGAGGAGCAGGTTCACAGAAACTTATATAGCCTTTTTTTTTTTCTTTGTTGGTTGAACCCAACTTCTTTGCTGAAATAGAGTAGCAAGATTTCATTCTTTCAGTGGTGTTCTTTTCAGCCATGCTTTGAAACTTCAGTAAGTTTTGTGTTTAAAATGAAGTTTGACTTGACTTCTCCACCCCCTGTCAAACTCCACAAACCTACAACAATCAATTTTTCATGTGTATGAGTATTTCAGATAGAAATATTTTGTTGCACAGATATCTCCCCAACACAGTATGAAATGCCAAAAAAAATCTTAATGTCACAGATAATTTTCCTTGTGGCAGTAAGATACCAAACCATGGAAAAGTTCAAGGAGAATTTTGCTTGCAAGCCTTACCCTCTGACCTACAGTTCACTAGCAGAACAACCAACCAGTTTCTTTTTGTTCTCAGACAAACTTCGAGGAGAGATAAATAAGGTGGTGAACAAATACATCGATCAGGGCATTGCAGAGCTGGTGCCAGGTGTGCTGTTTGTAGATGAGGTTCACATGCTGGATATTGAGTGTTTTACATACCTGCATCGAGCACTGGAATCTTCTATTTCCCCCATTGTCATCTTTGCTTCCAACCGAGGAAACTGCATTATCAGGTATGATGTCTAAACTTGAATTTTCCAGTTTGCATTGGTCCATAAACCTTGGAATTAGCTGTGTCAGTAGAGTTACAGCCTTTGAATGCTTTTGTCTTTGACACCTTTGATAATCCTCTGCATGAGTTGCAAGCTGCATTGGTGCACAAGAACTGCTCATGAACTTCATGATGGGACAAGCATTTAATACGAGGCTGACTGGAATTCTTCCTTTGCCCTAACATCCCTCCACCTCTAACAGTTTCTGAATTGTTTCACTTCCTGGGTGATTTTTTACGGTTACCATTCTCATTGTATGCCCCAAGACATCTGTTGCCTGCACCTTAGGAACATCAGAAGCACCAAATCTACAGACTTCTAGTACCATTGTTTCCTGCTTCTGAGTTAATTTCCTGCTTGCTATCCTAATTCCATCCGACTTCAGCTTTTGTTCTTACTGGTAAAGTGTGTCAAAGTTCAGCCTCTCCCTTCTCCTGTTATGTTGGTCAGGCTTTTTGTGATTCTTCAGTCTTGCTTACCAACTTGTTTTTCATCTCCAATTCGTTTTGTGCATTCACTTTGATATTTTGCACCCACAAAATGCATTCTTAGCATGTTCAGTAAAAGTGCACTCCTCTTTCAGAGTCTTCTGGATGTTCTACTACTAGTTTGTGGTCTAGGTCTAATTATGTCTAAACAAGCTGTCATTAGCAATGATTGCTACTCTTTGAATTGATTTAATACAGCTGTATAACCAGCTTTTCCTTTCCCTTATAGTGGCTCATCTGGTATTAATCTTTCTCTGATTGCATTACTTAGAAGTGAGAATGATAAGCCCTTCAGAAATATTTAAGATGGACATTACCACACTCTCTTTGCAAAGATATAAGAAGGCTGTCTTGTAAAAGTAAAGGAAATAGAGATCCTTCAGCATGGATTCACTGCAGATCTTGTTATGAAAAAGCTGTGATTTAAGAAAGGAAATTTTCCATGTAATAGTGCCATGTAATATTGGAGAACCATTGCCAGAGTTGCAGTACCTAAATACTAGCACTGAACTTAAAAGTGTAGTTCTTTACCAGCACTTCACTGTTTTAACTGCAATCTGTGTAATCTCATAAATTAAATCAGGGTATCTTTTGACTTCACAGCAAGTTACAGTGGTGCTGGGAAACCAAGAGTACATGTGTCTGCAGGCTTTACTGTTGGGTGTTGTATGTCAAACAATTAAAATTATTGGGGATCTAGATCCTGCCCTCTTCTTCATACAGAGACATAAACTCCATTTGCTGGATTGCAAACATGGAATGTAAACCACTGAAGTATTCACTGGAGGGAAGAGGAAAGAATGGCTTGCTCAGCAGCAGGGGATGTTCTCCAAATGAACGATAGTATATATCATTTCTGCTGACACTGCTAAACATCTTAGAATGATTTGTTCCTTGCTGGAAGATACCTTGGAACATTAGATATGGCTGTATTGTGAGATACAGTGCAAGAAAGCACCTCTCACTATTTTTGAGAGGCAAGTTAAGAGCTCCAGCAATAGTGTTTGTTTCCCTGGGGCTGTCTAGAATGAACCTTAGACCAGAATGTTTCCTGTCTCTGACCCAGGGGGTATGTGTCTCTGTGGGCACACCATTGTAAACTAGTGTAGTCACTTGTCACTGATTTTAACCAAACCAATGTACTGGACTCACAGTAGTGTCTGATTTCTTTCTGTTTGGTTTCTCCTCTAGAGGCACAGAGGATATTGTGTCTCCTCATGGAATACCACTGGACCTGCTGGATCGAGTAATGATTATCCGAACCATGCTCTACACACCCCAAGAAATGAAGCAGGTATGCACAGGATTTTAAAGAACTTGTAACAAGTCCCCAGAGTTGTGCACAGCTTCTGCCTGTTCTGTTACTGTAGAGTTGTTTGCCTCTGTGGTCACCAGGGCTTGTGTCAGAAAGCTCCCTGCTTGTTAAAAGCCTGCTTCTCTAGGAGTCAATACAATGAGCTGGTTAAAACTGCACAGAACTTCTCTGACTCCCAGCCACTGAGGAGTTGCTAAGCACTTGTGGAGCTGGAAGTGGCACCTCACTTGCAGGAGGGCATGAATTGTTAGCTGAAGCAATTTCTTGCACAGATGTGCTTTCCACATTTTGTGGATTTCAGCAGGTAGTGGTTTTTTAGTTGGTATAAGATGAAGTGTCACATCCTGGGATCTTTAGTCCCAGGCCTGAGGCTTTTTCCACACATCAGAGAGACTGAGGAATACAACCTCATGTGCTGCATTTTTGCCTTTATGCCCTTTACTGCAACCTTAACCTACAGGGGCTGTCTCCTGAAACAGGGCAGAATTTCCATGCTCCTAGTCAAGTTTGGAAATGTAAGCACAGAAAGTGTTGCAGATACCTTTCCAAATGCCTGGAAGTTTTCCTGTGGGGCTATCACAATGTATTGTGTATTGATTATAATGGTTGGTGTCATTATGATGCATTGTGTCAAAGGTCCTCCCTCATTAGTGTCTCAATGCTGGGAAGTGGCACATGCAGAAGGCTTTAGGGTTTACCATGTCAATTCTTTGTATTATTTAAGAGATAGTGTCAGTGGAAGAGAGCATTGTCACCAGATAATGGTCTCCTGTTGCTGGATAAGTGCCAAGATGGACACGTTTATCGAATGTAAACATAGAGGCAAAGCTTCTATGTTTAGAACAATTAGAGGCAATTTCACTTTGTTTGAGGAGCCTTCTCATTGATGCTGTCCTGAGCTGTTCTCAGGATGAATTTTTTTTGCACCTAAAGGACACTTTGTGGTGTAGATTGCAGTAGAAGCAGCCCAGTGATTTAGCAATACAATTAGGTTTAGTCTCTATACAAAACAAATTTTCATGTGACTTTTACTCAGCCTGGGGGTATTAAAGACAGTCTGAGTTTCCCTGTAGTCTAAGTGAGTTCTGTGTAGTTATTGCTGTCTTACCATCCAGGTAAGACATTTCCTGAATACTGATGTTCAGAAGAGCTGAGTAAGTGCTGTGATTTCCACCCTCCCCAGGCCTGAAAGAAGGGAAGTGTTCACACTGCATGTAGCAGTAGCATTTCCTAAAGCTAAAAATAGAGTCCAGACATTCAGCCCCATAAATCATGTTCCCATAGTCAGATAATCTCATTTTCCCTTAAATTAAGGCTTTTGAATGACAGCTTCTCATGGGAGAAGTAGAGGAGCTATTACACTTAATTTTGGCTTCTAAGTACAGTTGGGGTGGGGGTAAAAACAAGGCATACCTAAGTTCTCTGTTTTTGCTCTCATTTGTCTTTCATGTTAGGAGGAGGTTTCTGCTGATGTTTCTGTGTGAGACTCTTTGCCTTCACAGTTGATTCCTTTATCAGCACAAAATCTGGTTATGTATCTACTGAAAGGTTGTTCATAACCTGTTCAAAATATTTTTTTTGGTGCATGTTGATAAAGTAGAAATCCCATTGTGAAGTGCTGCTCTGAGACAAGACATACAGTACCTTAGTGCAACCACAATAGGAAAAAAAAATCACTTTTATGCTTATTCTAGTCAGGTGGTGTTATAATCAGACTTTTTTGCATATGTGCCTCCTCTTGGATAGTAGAGGTTATAACTGAGATGTATGTTCCTAATGTATTTCCCCTGATAAACACTTGTTTTCCTATTCCATAGTAAATGCATATGTAAACAAGTGGTGGATTAATGGCTTGGGCCCTAGTGCTTCAGTAATGTTCTCCCAGGTTGCTAGATAAAAAGTTACTTTAAAAAACATTGTTAAGGATGAGGCATTCAATAGCTTGTTTGTAGCAGAAGAACAAAATAGCAGTGTTTGAATGAAGGGAAGGGGGTGTCGAGGTGATCCACAGGTAAAAAAATCTTGCAATTGGCAGTAGCACTGCCAATATTCAGTGCACATATCTTAGCACCAACTTTCTGCCATTTCAAGCCCCTCTCTTACTCTGCTCCCTACCCTGGCTCCCCGAGCGCATTTTTATGGCTTTAATTTAAACGAGTGCTTCTTGATATCTTGTTTACAAAGCTGCCAAAGTGAAAAATACCTGTATTATATGAGGCTTGCAGTTCCAGAGTTATCTCTGCACTACAACACAACATCATTATCCAGTCTGCCCCTTATCACTCAGCTGGTAATACAGACTACCGAGAGACTTGTGCCACTTTTGTTACAGCTTTATATGCTCAGGCTTATTGGTGATATCTTCCTCTCCAACTCTGTGAAGATCTTCAAACTGGTACAAGCCTGAGACTGTTCTGGGAAGATTAGATTCTTCTTAGTGATTTTTTTTTTTTTTTCTTGAAGGAATAGGTGAATCATAGAAAGTAACTTTTTGATTTATTTTACCATCTTCTTGTCAGTTGAATGAAAAGTGTGTTGTGAGCTGCTAAGGAAAGGGTGTATGTTTCTGTAGGGCTTTTTGGAGGGCTGTGCTGTACAGCATCAGTGATACACTGCAGAATTCAGTAAGTGGTGTGGCTGTTCAGAAGCCTCCAGCTGCCACTAACTTCTAACATACATTTGCCATTTTCTTGTAGAAGTTGTCATATTCTGCTCCTTATTAGCAGGAAGGCTTTGCTAACCATGCAGAGTTACCATGAAGGGCTAGCAGTCCAGATGTGTTACTCTACCTTCCTTTTGTGATAATAGATTTTTTTAACATTATGTTTGCCTATTCAAGGACTTAGAATTCTACGAATTCTGGTTTAGTGATAGGCTATAGCAGGGTAACTCTCCACACCATCTTGTTTTGTAGCATGTCTCATCTCTAAGCTGGCAGTTTACAGATACAAAGTTAAGTAATTTAGCACGTTAATTGTTTGCGTACTTATCTCACCTACTATTCCCAACAGATCACAAAACTTCGTGCTCAGACAGAAGGGATTAATATCAGTGAAGAAGCTCTAAATCACTTAGGGGAAATTGGTACCAAGACAACCCTAAGGTAAGTTGGGCACAGTTTTTATTCAGCATGACTGGGTCTAAAGCCACTCTCTGTAGGATAAGTAAGTCGCTATTGGAAGTGAGACAAACCTCTCCTTTACAATGACATGGTCTGTTAACAATCATTAAAAAGAGATTGTAATGCTCCTCTTTTCTTCTTTAAAGAATGTGTGTGCTGGAGTGCTTGCTGACTTTTTCATACTGCTGGTAAAGCTGGTTTCCTAGCAAATATCCCACTTCTCTGTATCATCAGTTTGCTGGGATGCACTGAATTGTAATTACTCATCTGCCTCTGTTTGATCACAGGTATGCTGTGCAGTTGCTGACCCCAGCTAACCTGCTTGCCAAGATTAATGGGAAAGACAGCATTGAGAAAGAGCATATTGAAGAAATAAATGAACTTTTCTATGATGCTAAATCCTCAGCAAAAATCTTGGCTGATCAACAGGAGAAGTACATGAAATGAAAAGCTTATCATGTTAGATGCTTTGAAGTAGCTTTAACCCTTAGCCAGGGCTGGCTTAGTTATTGAATGAGAAATGTTAATGGTTTGTCTCTTCTGGGACTGAAGAATATTTAAATGTTGGACTGCTTTGTCAGGCCAGAATTAACTGTCGAGTGTTCCTATTTCATTATCAACAATAAGATGCTCCATGGTTTGTGTGTAACATCTTAGTCTCCCTTTTATCAGTATATGTGAAATTAGTAGCTCTTGACCCATCAATTTTGTCTTTAGATTTCATTACAGAAGAGCTCCAACTGAAGTTGATACTTATGAGCAGTCTATTTTCTTTATGAATCTTGTTTTAAAATAGTTTCCTTTTACAGATGAGAACTTTTTGGTTTTGAATTGAAGTTTGTCTGAATTGCTTTATAATAAAACATGTCAAGAATATTGGAAGTGTGCATGTGTTCACTCTGGGTGTTGACCTAAGAAACAGTCAATAAAAATTTGAAGTGACAAATCCAAATATGAGTGAAGTGGATATGCAACAGAAAAACAGATTGCAGCAAAGAGAAAGATAGAATAGGACTTTTAAAAAGTGTTTACTTTTTTGTAGGGTTTGGGTTTTATTTTCTGAAAACTTCCTTGGAGAATGCAGAAATATGTAATAGTTATCTTAGCCCTATTTAAAGCCTTCTCCCCAGAGTAACCTCAATTTTTCATGAGCTTTCCTAAAGCAGATTAAATAAAAATTCGTTTCCATCGTGATTAGCTTTTTTTTTTTTTTGCACTATCTCCACTTTCCTGATCACTCAGAATCAGCAAAAATTTTCAAACTAGAACTGAAATCCCACTCTACACAGACTTTAGATGAACTTCAGCTTAGTCTTATGTTCACAGTGTGCTTCCTTGTTTTGTGAGGCATGGATACCTGAGTGCTTCACAGCACTTCGAGGTTAAATGATTAACAATTTGATCCTTGTAACACTGAAATACAAATCCCTGTAAACCATGTAAATTAATGTATTGGAGAAAAAATGCCTTATCAAGTGATTAACATCACATTCCTTATTAGAACCTTTAGGGATTTAAAACTCTCTATGTACACTACTTAAATAAGCATTTATTGGGGTAGGATGGGAAAAAAACAGTAACTTACCACAGGAGGCCTGGTTTAAATGTTCTTTTTAGCACCTGCAAAGTGAAGAGGATGAGTTTTCAATTAATACTTTTAAGTCATCAAAAATTTTAATCTGTGTTCCTGAATGAGAGTGCCTCACAATACCAAACATACTCAGCCTTCCATAAATCTTTCACAGGAATTCAGTGGTTCCTCTTGTGGGGAGAATCTCAGTAATGGCAAATTAGGCAGACACAAGCAATTGCCTTTTGGTGGGGGGGGGGTTGTTGTGTTGTTTTGTTTTGTTCTTAAAGGTGAAATCTAGCTCTGTTACTTATTTTGCTTTCCTAAGAGGTTTTCTTCTGGACTTTGGTAGTTAAAGAAGCTAAAATTTTCACAAAGCCATAGTATATACATTTGTATAAAATAATTTACACGGGTTAATTGATACATACCAAATGTAACAAAGCTCCCTTGTTAAATCAGGGAATTCTGCCTTCAAAAACATGCAGGAGCTCAGTCATCATCTCCTAGGGGAAGGAGTCCTACTGCTAAAAATCTCTGTCCTCACCCCTTTATGCTCTAGAGGCTTGTCTCTTCCTTGTGCTGAAGTGCTGTTAGTGGAAATTGCTAATGATTTTTCAGCTCCAGTAACTGTGGAGTGGACAGCAGAGACTGCTGGGGAGAAAAAAAATAGAGCTGGAAGGAAGCTGGGTGGTTTGGATTAAATAATGTTTTGATCATATTCTACCATCTCAGTCATGTAAAAACCTGTCCCATTCTTCAAAGTAAAATTCAGTACTGTTGTCAGCCAGCCCTAATTAGCTTTTGTACTTTAAATAATCTATCTACTCCTTTCTCTACATCTGCAAATAAACAATAGTGACAGATAGATTTAATGAATGATTTTTGGTTTATCTGTGAATATTTTTGGCCAAGGAGCATTCTTGCTTTCAAACCTAAAAATCCACTCTCTTACTAACTCCAAATGAATAAGGATTGCAATTATACCATAAGAATAATTTTCACAGTGCTTCCAAAATCTCTTTTTACTGTGGCTGGATGGCACGTTCTATTTTAGTGCTATGGCAGCATAGAAAGAGACACAGTGAATTAAGCTGCTGCATGCTCAAAACTGAACCTTTTTTTTTTTTCCTGTTGCAGTTTGAAAGTCCTTTCTGGCAATGATGAATGTAGTTATTTAAGACTGTAAGTGCCATTTTTCTTTGAGATTTCTGAAATATCTAACTGATCAATTTTGAAAGAAGTTTGAATAAGCCCTAAATAATTCTGAATGCCAGAGCAGTTCAAAGGCCCAATCAACCTTTGATGGCATTGGCTTTTTAGTGATAAATTTGTCTCTGTTCACTCAGCAGTAAAAGACCTACTGGGGCAGTAAAGGGTGGTACCTCCTGGAATACTGAAATCTTAAGACCACTGTTCCCACTTACCATCAGCAGGAAGGGGCAGAAACCCTTGTTTCTGCTTTAGCAAGCCAGTTGTTTCTTTGCTTACAAAATGTTCTTTATAAAAATTCAAGCTCTATAAAACTGAGGAGAAATATCTGTTCTCACAGCAGTAAAACAAGTGATTCTCTGTAAAACTCAAGCTGGGTAGCCTGCCAGACCTCAGATGCAAGCAAAGACCTGGGAAGAAGTGCACTGTGTGCCACACACTGCAAATAAGCAGCTCCATCCGACCCTGGTTTCACAGCAGACTTCATGACTGATGGTACCTGTCACTTGAGACTGACTGCAGGTACGAGTGTGCTTTAGGAGGAAAACAAGATCTCAAAATACACATGGGGGGAAAGCACCAGCAATCAAACTAAATCAGTTTTCCCAAACTTTAAGCAATTAAAAAAAAAAAAAAAATCATGACATCATCGTGTAAGATGACTATACTTACATCTGCCAAGTCTGTGGCAGAGCAGTGGCTGTCCCAAAGAATCCCCAGAAAGGAGCAAGGACCCTTCTAATGGGCAGAACTTGGTGCAGAGTGTGCTCAGGAGGGGCTGCTGTTACCTACAGGTTTGGCTTCTACAAGGGCCCCACTTTTCCCTTCTGCACCTTCATGTTTTTACAGCAAACAAGCCCCTGCCCCAGCCCTGTGGGACCTGTCCCCATGGTGCCAGCTCTCTGATGGCCATTAAGTGCCTAGGGAAGATGAAGAGCTGTGCTACAGAGGGAAAATCCTTCCACTCTAAATGGTGAGCCAATGTTTATCTAGCCTATTAAGTGACACCCAGGTGACTTACTGGTGTCAAAGCTTTGCCCATGGAAAAAAAGTCTTTCATATTACTGATAAAAATAGTTCTGTTGAAAGAATCACTGCACTATATACAATAGGTGCTGCTGAAAGATCTTCAGAAAAAGTAGAAATACTTCTGACACAAAGCTGCCCCTTGAAGAAGGAAGGCACAGGCAGCAAGGAACATTCTCACCGAATAAGTTTGGTTATTAATATTAAACATGAAAGAAAAAACTATTATTTTAATTCTTTTATTCCTATTTTCCACAAAGGTTGCACTTGATGCATTAATCTTCCCAGCGAAGTTTTTACGACCGATTGCCTACACACTATGAGAAGTTTCTCCATCCATTACTTGCAGAGAAACGGGTCCTGCTGTATAGGAAAATATTTGTTACATCTTATCAGGGTGACACATAATCTAACAACAATTACAGCAAGCCCATATTTTGTACTATTTCGTTTTCAACGTGAAAAATAGTTCTAATATTAAACCTGGGGTGGGTGGGGGGGTTATAGTAACCAGTTGAATATTATAAGCTGTGATTTCCTTTCGACGTGGAGCAATTCCACGCTTGGAGCCTGCTCTGAGACTGTGGGTACACATAAATCCAGTGTACATCCCTCCTATGCAGATGCCATTGTCTGGTAGTACCTGAAAGTTGATTCTTCCTGGTTATACACACTGAGGGCAGAAATTGCTATGTCTTTAGTTTTCATGTGGCCAAAAGCATTTAAAACATAATTAACCTTTATGAGAAAAATGGGAGATAGTGTAAAAGCTGACCCCTCCAGGGAACCACCACTGTCAAGAAAACTCAAGGCTATACACATCCTGAAAACTTCCTATCTCAAAAATTGGTCTATACGCCCTCAGTGGAAAAAACTTTGATTCCCTTCTTGTATTGGCTTTTGCCATTTGAAGTTGGAGTACCCACAAACAGCACCAGGGTGAGTGCAGCAGCTCAAAGCATGGTAAGAGTTTTGCTGTGGGTCAGCAGGCACAAGACACAGGTACAACCTTACCTGAGGCTGCAGATGGCCAGAGGATGTGCTGGTGTTTCACTAGTGACCTGTTTTGCACGCTGCAGGGCCACCAAAACATTAATTTGGGAAACCCTCCCTCTGTACCCATGCCTGCACACACAGCTGTGGTGTGAGATACATCAGTGTTCCTCAGGGTGGGAAACACTTCACAGAGGTGAAGATGATGATGCTTTTTATTTCTTTTGACAGAAGATACCTGGTATTCAAGAGTCATTACCAGCAGGAGTTTAAAATAAACTCCACTGTTCTCATGCAGCCTCACAATGCCCTGAAGCAAACAGGAGCTTTTCCTGCCTGACATTTTGGTGCTTTTAAAAGGAATGATCCAGTCTCATGCTCTGCACCAGCTCTGGGAGCTGGGTATAAACACACTTTGGGCTCTCAGTTCACAATTTGTATCTCTTCTGCCAATTAATAGCTTTGGAGCCTGTGCATCCACATACATTTTTAATTGTACATGTCCAAGTGAGTCATTGACACCAGCAAAGCAACAGCACTGGTATCCTGGGAATTACAGCCATAAAATCTATTTAGTGGCAACATTTTGATAAAGTGAGCAGGCCAGGGGAAGAACAGACTTTTTTCCCCTTTAAACAACAAAATTAAGAATGAATTTATTTTTATTACAACCAACCCAACCTTCACTTGGGATTTTATTTTGGGTAGCAATTAAGGATTTCCAAGGAGAAGAGGACAAAACACTCACTTGTAACTGAGCAGCCTGCACAGCCCTGATCTCCAAACCTGGCACCCAGAGCCTCCCAGCCCTGCCACTGCCCATCTCCACTGGCTGACAGACCCATGCCTCTGCCAGTAGCCAGGGGAGCTTGTGATGGTTTTCTGTGTAAAACCAGGCAAACAAGGGTAAAGAGGAGAGATTTAAGCACGTTTCAGATTGGAAACCAGACATGGGAAGAGGCACAGGGACAACAAAGAACACGCTCACATCTGCAGCTGATACTTGCTTTCTTTGCCAAATAAAGTTCAAATTCCTGAGTCTGCAATGAAAAGTGGGGAAATGGCACAGCTTGAGGTTTTACTGCCAGCTCAACATGGCCTCTGATCTCACAGCCTCGTGCAGGTCCTGTGGGAAGGTGGAATCCACAGGGACTGTTGAAGGCAGCTGCCATGAAACCACCCAGGCTGAGTTCAAGCAGCACAGCAGAGGCCAGCTAAGGGCTCCTGGGCTTTGGGAGCACAGTGGTGCCAAGACCATCAGGTCTGCCCTCATGCAGCCTTGGGCAGAGCCCCTGGCAGAGGCTGCTGCCATGCAGGCAGGGAGAGGGGGGCACTGGGCTCCTCACTGCAAAAGTCATCTGCCCATTCAGGACATTTGTTAAGCAAGTGTCAGCATGTTCAGCATGCTGGACAAAGGACAAAAGTGTCAGCATGGACAGCAAGGACAAAAGCAGCATACCCAGCACATGCCTGATCCCCTGGAACTGGGGCACTGTCCCTGCAATTGTCACTCCCCCAGTGCACTGAACTCTCCTGGCCACAACAGGCTCTGCCTTACAGGATGCTCAGCACACTTGATGAGTTCTGGGTCAACAGTTCATCCTCTTGATGCCTGCTTTGCTGTTTTCTGCCATGGGCTATCATTCCCCCTCAAAAGCAATGCTGGTAACCTTGGGGGATCAAGCACTTGTGCAAGGGACAAAACAGATTTTGCTTTCAGACAAATCTATGGCTTCCAGGGAGCCCTGGTGCAAGCCACTACTGCAGTGCAGAACAGTGAGACCAGCACTGTCAGATCACACAGACCACAAACCACTCTGGATTCACTTGTGGGAGTGGAGACATTGCCCAGGGACAGCAGCAACTGTCCACAAAACCCCAACACTCAATCACAGGGCCCCCATGGACACCCACTGGGCCCCTGCAGAAGCTGCCAGCCCCCAGAGTTGCTGTGGGGTCCTGTGACACACACCTCACACCCAAGTGTGTCCAGGTAACTGCACTGAGCCCCACAGCACTGCAACAAAGATGAAGCAAAGCAGAAAAGTTTTTTAAAACTGTTCTAGTAACCTTGTATGTATCCTGAATGAGACATCTGCTGTTCAGTTTTCAAAATCATCTTGATGATTGAGTTAGAGGTCCCTTGAGTTAGAGGTCACTGCTCTTACAGCTCCAGGCCACGGACAGCAGAAAATGTTACCAAACAAAAGCATGATTTACTCATTTTAGCATCAGCAAAATATATCTGAATCATCTCTGTGTATCTCAGAGTGTATATGAAGGGTTCATCCTTTTAAGCATCTTCTGAAAGCTCCTGCATGGACAGAGCAAATCAACTGTGCAGGTCCAGTGCCCCTTCTGTGAGTCCTTCATAAGATCTGCATGGAGACCAGAGCTCTGCTTCCCTGCATGAGCTGTGCTTATCCATTCTGGGCCCAGCACTTCCATTGTGCATGAGGGAAACATTCCTCAAGGACCGTTTCCACCACCCATCATTACAGCATTTATCCCAGCCATATGGTTCACACACCCACCAACCACTGTCTGCAGAAGTTATCTGCTTCCATGGAGAAGGCAGGAAGTCATCACCACTGAAGTTTTGGAGACCATATAGAACAAACTACTTCTTTTGGAGATGCTGCCTAACCCTCCCTGCTTTCCTGCTGATCCTATGGGATTTGGGACTGTGGACCACAGAGACCAGCACCCCTGATTTTACAGACAACCTGTTTGATACAGATCTTCATATAATCCCCACTTTTATTAGGATAAAAACAAAACCAGATGCAGATTAGCAAATCATTTGTAGGGACAAGAGAGCACAGAATGAGAGAACTGACTGCCAAATGCTAATGCTAAAGAATTCAAGCCCAGGGGCTTCATACCAGGGAGGGACTGACAACTGCAGAGCAGATCTGGGCAGCCTGGAGAGCTGCTAAAAACCACAGGAGATAACTGTGTTTGAGGACATTGCTGCTTATCCCTTGAATTAAAATGGACATTTTCCCTAAACACAACAAAATGAGGACCCTCAATGCCTCTCGCAGATTTGGGCACCTGCTGCTCTCCCAGCCCCCCAGAACAGGGCTGACAGTGTCTGTTTTACATTTGGGATGGAATACACTCCTCTAAAGTTCCCCAGCTCTCCTCCCCACACATGATTGCTTGGAGGGGCTGAAGGGTGTGCAGTGCTGGGCACCTGCAGGGGGATCCCTGGGCACAGAACATGGGCAGTGGCTCCAGGCAGCACAACACTGCAGCTTGGTCTAATCAGGGCTTCAGGAGGCTTTGGGCTATTGCACAAGGAGCCCCAAGAGCAGGTGAGCCAGGGGCAGCCACACAGCAGCCTGGGGACAAGGGCATCCTGCCCTGCCAGGCAGAACTCCTCTGGGGAAATAAGGCAGTTTCTGCACAGTGCTGCTGCTGATGGCACTGGGGATTGGGTCTGGCTGAAACCAAAGTATGGACCAGAGTGGGCTGAGAACAGGGTCCAGCTGCAAGGAAAGTCTCAATAGCCACACATTTCTTCCCCCCAGGCTGCAGGGGTGAAGAGAGAACCCTGCCCAGCATAAATATACACACAATGGAGTCATTCCAGTTTATCCCAAGGAGTCCCAGCACATGGGGCTACTTGCCAGTCCTCAGTATGACCAGCTGTGCCATGCAGGAGGACAGTGGCTTTCAAAGCTGCTCCTGTTCAAGGATTCCTCTCCCTTTGGAGATGAAGCCTTGAAGCACTGGAGGCCAGGAAACACAACAACAGCTTCAAAACCACAGCTGGCTCCCTGCTGGAGGCACAGGCACCTCGAGCAGCCAGCATCACCTCCAACTTCACTTTTAGATTAATGTTCCTCCAAACTTTCCTTGGCTCCCCGCGCTCCCACTTTCTGTCACCCTTCTCATTACAGATGTATCTTTGCATCAAGGAAAGCGGGAGGAAAAATTGTTCTTTCAGGGTGACAGCTGAGCGAGGGCTATATTATTAAAGGTACCAATCACAGGTGCCGAGCTATCATCGCACAATGAATGCACTTGTCAGGAGCCCGGGGAGAGGGGGAGAGGGAGGGAGGGAGGGAGGGAAGGAGAGAGGTGCTGGGACAGAGGCTCTCGCTTCCCTGCTCCTCTCCTCTCCTCTCCCCCCGCTCCCCTTCTCTTTTCATGTTGGCCACCTCCGCTCGCCTGAACTTGGACCTTCAGCAGCGACAATTTCTCTGGCCTCGACAGCAGGATTAATTTCTCCTGCCCTCGGTGGGGCCTCCGAGTGCGGTGGAAGTCCAGCTGGCCTGCTGCTGATAAGATGTACCTTTTGATTTGTTTTGTCTTTGATTGCCTTTTCTGTCACCTACAATGGCTGGCCGCCTGGAGACCTCCACATGGGCTGACTGACGGATCTATTTATCTATAGGCTGCTCCCGGCTTCCCTCCCCCTCGCTCCCTCCTCCCCAAACCACCACCTTGTACCACTGAAGTCCCAGTCTAATAGAAGCCGTGAAGGCTCATCCACCATAAAATACATCTGCCATCCTCCTTCTCTCCAAGATAAAAGCCTGTCAGTGTTACTTTCCAATTCCAGGCAGCTTGATTAATGGTGAAAAGCCACTGCAAGATCGACTCCTGGTTTTTACAAGCGCTGTCAGCCAGCCCAGGGTTATGCGAAACACACTCATAGAAAACAAAACAAAATGAGAAAAGGTTGGGTGGGGAGGGAGAGGAGGGATGGGAAGGAGGGGGCGAGGGTAACCAAATCATATTAGGCTCAAGACTAAATAAAATAGGAACCTGGAGCCATCAAATACCTGTCAGTTGGGTGCAGAAATACACTCTGCAGCTCATTGTACCAAGGCAAATTATGGCAATAATAAATCATTGTTGAAGGAAGATTGTTGATAATTTTTTTTTGGATGGTGGCATTCAATAGGGGCTCTGGGACACCTGCCACTGGGCTTGGAGTGAGAGCCAGAGCAGGTTATTAGCCTGTCACTCAGCCCTCCTCCTCACACCCCGCAGGAATCACAGGCAGTGGGACTGGAATAAAAAGTCTGGAAAGAGAGATATTAAAAAAAAAAATTAATTACATAGCTGAAATACTCCTACAGGAAAAAATAAAAAAGGGAGAGGGTCAAAAGAATTACAACCCTCTTTGCAAGGCTCATTTTTGATAAAGAATATTTTACAGTGGCCCAACCTAGTAGTGCTTCAATCACTCCACTTCATCTGCTATCAAGAGACAACCATCTCTAGGGTGAGAGATGACTGATGGAGCAAGGAAATGCCACACTGGAAAAGTCTGGGAAAATATACAGCCTGGAAAAGAAAGCATGGAATATTCCTGAACCACCGAGACTGGGCTTGAATGGTCAGGAGTGGGGATTCTTTGGGCTCAGTCCTATGACAAGCAACACCATGAAGTGTGGAGGTGTCAGTGCTGGGTGGGTGGATCTCAATGGACCCACAGGACCTTTCACAGCACAGGACCTCCTCTGCTGCATGGGATTATCATCCACATCCAACAGGAACCAAGACCATCCCCAGATAAATCATTCACTGCAACCTCTCTGCATCTGAGGTGAGTTTCCCCTCTGAGTTGATTAATTCCAGTATTTCTTGGGTGATGAAGTTTGGCTGGATCATGGGACAAGGGGCACATTGCTTAACAAAATAATCCCATGTCCCTGCTTTCACCAAGCATGGGCAGGGCTCAACATCACTTTTTCCAAACTGGAAGGTCAGGCTGATCAGCAGACACCACCTATCCTCTGATTTCCAATGGCCTCACACAGATAAACTCCTCTGCTCATTTGTAGGATCCTATTTGCCCATCACACTGGACAGAACCTCTGGTCTGGCCATGGGACTTCAGTTTATTGTCTGTTGAGATACACAGGAGAAGAAAGAACAGACTGAAGGAAAGGGTTGATAAACAAGAAGCAGCCACTGCAAGGTAGGATGGCAAACCTAAGAGATACAAGGCAGAAGAGAATGGAAAATAAAATTCCCTGAAACAGGTGAAGAAAGTGTGAGGAAAAAGAAAGAAAATCTAGAGAATGAGGAAAGAAAAAGAGAAAGGTGGAAATATGCTAAGAAAGGCAAGAGAAAGCACAACCAGAGGGGAGGAATAAAACCACTGTATAGCAGATGCAATCCCAGAGAAAGCAAGAGAAGAAGCATAAGTGAGATGGGATGTTTGAAAGAAGGTTGTCCATCACAAGAGAAGGGAAAGAGAGAGAAAGAGTAGAAAGGTGAAATGGAGAAAGCAAGAGAAAGAGGAATCCCCTGGAAATGCAGCAGGCTCTCTGGCAACCTTTTTCCCAAGAAGCTAATGCCAGTAAACAAACAGAGGGGGAAAAAAAAGCATTGAGTAAAGAAGCAAATCCACCAAAACTGCAGGCAGAAGTTTTACTTCAAGTTCTGAATCAAATAATGTATTCAATTTGTGTTACAGACACCTTCTTGGCCACATGCTTTCTAAATTTGTGTGCATGGGGGACCTCAAATCAGGCACCCCTTTTATCATACTGCTCAAAACATTCTGTTCCCCTCAATTATCTCACCAGCCAAAAGGTGACACAATTCACTCCCACCAAGCCTCTCTCTGCACATCTGCAGCACCAGGGGACAGGAGGGACAGGGGAGCAGCCAGGGCTGCCTTTGGAGGGGAGCACAGGGCAGCTTCTCCATCGGGTGAGGTTGATGACTGCACACTTGAGCTCTGCTCATCAGGCAATGGGCACAGCAGAGCCTGCAGGGATCCCGGGGCTCAGGGGCTCCTGTGCCCTAATGGACACCAGCCCTGGGGGCTGGCTCTGCCTCAGCATCACCCATTGCTCCTGCTCCTCCTGCCTGTGCTCTGCACACACTGCTTCCAAAATTCCACCCCCACTCCCAAAATCTGCCTCACCAGCACAGCCAGAACTTCTGCACTGTGCTGAGCCCCTGGATCCAGGCAGGTGACACAGGAGGTGTCAGAAACAAAGAAGGCTCAACTGAGCAAAACTAAAATAATTAGGAACACATGGTAACATGTATAAAAATATATTCATTTTTGAAATGATAATGTTATTTCTGAGCTCCACTGCTTGGAAAGAAAGCCTCCTATAAAAAAAATGAATAAATACTTCAGTGTGAGTTATTATATGATAAACAGGTAACTACAACTCCCATTTATTGTTGGCCAGCTTTACTGTCAGTCCTTAATATTGTACTCTCCTAACTACATTAAAAAGAATCTATATTGAAATCTCCCATTGTTTTTTTTCCCCAGCTAGTTCTTTGAAACAGAAGTTTTTATGTATCTGCATTATTATGTCTGGATGTAGGTTCCACTTCAGAGCCATGAGGTATAACCTTCTTTTCTGTATATACATTAGCAATATTGATCCCTTTAAATTTCAATATCCTATTCTCTCCTATTTTAGGAATAGAAGTATATAATTTCTCTGCCAGTGCAAGAATCTTTGCATGAGATGCAATTTCATTTCTAACATGGCCTGTGTTTTGACCATGACACAGTAAAAGAAACAACACGTATTCCAGAAATATGACTATTTTCTCTGTGTTATCTAATTGCACCATTTTTCATCATTAGACAAGCAGACAAAGTTTAGCTCAAACAATAACTACAGGAAATATTTCACTTCTCCTAAGAAACCATAGGGTTTTCCTCCCATCACAAGATTTTCTCCACTCAATAGTTGACTTCATTTTTTAAAAAAAAGAACTTTTTTGTGATAATCTCTCTGCTCTGCAAGGCTTGAGTGTCATGAGCATTCAAACCTGGCAGACTGTTCCTTACCAAGCCAGACCATGGGAGCAAGATCATCATGAGCTTTGAGCCTGGCTCAGAGCCCATCACATCACTGTATTCACACAGTGATTTTCCTGTGCCTGTGGGGAGAAAGGCAGAGGGATCTGTGTCCATCACACCTTTTCCCTCCCATGGAGCACAGCCCTGTGCCAGCCTGTGCAGAGCAGTGGCTCAGCAGCACCACTGCCACCACAGCCCAGCTGCCTTGAGAGGCAGACAGAGATGGATGGCCAGGACTGCCTGATCAATAGACCTTTGTCCAAGCCTTTATCACAAACACTAGGAGTTTAACAATCCAAAATATATTTAGGTAAATACTGGGAACTAGCAAACCAAGTGATGCCACAGAGACCAAAAAAATTCTCCAGCATCACCTTTGTTTGTCCCAAGTGGGGACTGTCAGGACCCTCAGCCCTGCTTCAGCCTGTCTATTCTTTTATTATCCCCAATGCTGTCCAGGTCTGAGAGCTGCACGTGGTTTTCCAGAGCAGTGACCACAGGAGTGATGTGCCCAAACTCAGTATTAATGTAAAGAACTATTGCAGCAGCTTTATTGAATGGCTCCAGCCCCTCTGGACATCTGTATTGTACAACTTGGATACAGGTGATGGGCACCTAAGATTACAGAGACTGATAACTACATAATCCTAAAGGGTCTATCCCTCTGGATAGATTTTTTTAGAGGATGAATTTGCTTTGTCCAATCCAGAAGGCAGGATCTTGCCAGAACAATCCACACATATCATCACTTGTCTTCAGAAAAACCAGCCACCTTCTCTCACACAGAGCAGGCAACCTCACCCAACCAGTGCTAGGGCAGCAGGAAAGCACTCATCAAATGGCATTTAAAGAGCAATGGAACACACACATAGGAACAAGTGAGAAAAATAAAAAATATTACATCCAGAAATTGTTAACCTTTAAGGCAGAAATACAGCAAAATAATTTTACATGGTCAAGTGCTCTTGCTATTGTAAGACAAAAACAAATTGTGTGAAGCTCATCTCACACCCTTTGAAAGGCCATATTGGACAAGGTCACAAAGCTCCTGTGCCCCATCTGATTTAGCAGCCAATGGTGTGAGGCCTGGTGCCTTCCAGCAGACAGATGTGTGTGCACAAAACCCTGATGCACAGGGAAGAAAGACCACCTCTGACCTCTGCTGCCCACCTCTCTGGGCTTTCATCCTGCTCCTCAAACCCCTTGGTTCTCCTTAGCCCTGACAGAGGTATTTGGCAAGAGCCACATCATTCTCCTGCCAGAGGATTTACAAGAGAAAGGCAAAGCTGCACTTTATTGCTGCAGTAATGGCTCTGCAGGGTAATGGAGCAAACCAGCATCTATTCAGATGACAGAGGTACCTGCTGAGGGGGCTCCAGGCAGGGGAACAGAGTACTGCCCAACATGTTTACATTTGCAGCAGCACATAATTATGGGAAATGAGAGGTTTGGACCATGTAAGGGTCAGTTCCACAGAAGGACTGAAGCTCTGACATTAGAAATACCTGTTTTGTGCAAGAACCTCCCAGCACAGATCCACCTGTGGAACACAAGGAAATAAAATGGAGGATTTTGCTCAGGTCTTTCAAGCTGTGGGCTGGAGCCTGGGCTAAATGAAGATGTTTTTTCCTGATGATTAGAGGGTGCAGCTTCATTATGCTCACACAGAGTTCCCTGAGCTGAAGCAATGTAACAGCCTAAAAACTTCATTATGTCTCCAATAACACCTTCTAAAACCCCAGTCTGTCACTTCTGCTTAGGTAAAAGATCTAGATTGAGTTGATTTTACAGCCATTACATTTAACAACCAAAACCATAGAGAAATGGTTTTGTCTTCTCTTATAGTAAAGTGTTAAACTTGATGAATTGCAGGCACTCAAAGCTCTGATCATCATTTAATGGATTATGCATAAAGGAAACACTCTCAGGAGAAGTAGAAATATTCTGCAAGGGTAAAATAATATCAAGACCTGATGTATCAGCAATTCTGCATGAACAAAGGAAAACATGACCATGATGACACGTGGACCACTCAGTTCTCTGACCCCCATTCTCCTACAGGTATGAGCTCACTGCTCACTGATTTGGGGATTAAGGATAGAATTAAGGCTATTATCTCATTAATTAACTGTTGATAGTTATATTTTAAAGACAGATTATTTATATACATACTTGTATGCAGTTTGGGTCTGCATTTCACACTTCTTCTGGTGCTCTAAGAAGAGGCAACATTGGTGGAAGAGGCAAATAAAGAGGTGGCAGACATTGTTTGAACCAGGACTCTAGTAATGAGGCTGTAGGACTGGGGACAGGTCCTGTCCTGCTCTGCAGCATTTTTATTCTTTTTTTTTTTCCTTTTTAAAAGTGGGAGGTTGCTTTTCAGAATGTACAGTTTTTATTATACTGTAATTACACTGTAATTACAGCCAGTACCCAAAAAATGAGAGCTCACATGCAAAAGAAACAACTCCTGCAACACAAATAACAGATGAGAACCCACTTCATAAAAATAGAAACACTTTGAGTCTATTTCCTCTGCAACTAGAACCCTTCTCTTTTCACATGCAATATCCTTGTCACCAGTTTGATGGATCCTGTGAGCTTCCAGCTATCCTCTACACAAAGGTGGATATCTCTTTCAACCTAAATAAAAATGACTTTGATGTACCCCAGTTGCAGAAAGTAGTGTCAGACTCCCTGGCTTGTGCTACTGTGTTCCATCACTAAATTAGATAAATCTTATCCCAAATGTTGGCTTGTTTCTGCCAGCCTGCACTGCTTAACAAATGGGAAGCACTGAGATACAAGGCAGCTCTTTTCTACTTAACTTGAGGAAATTAACATGTCCCCCCCAATAAATCTCTCCTCTTTTCAAGAATCACTCAAAGCAAGGGGGATAGGTTAAAAAATGCTCTTCTAATAACTTAAAATCAACAGTTTAAGCTTTATCCTCAAACATCCAAGATAAAAGTGCTTAGAAAAGGAATTATTTTAACAAACACACTTCACTATCTTACAAGTTTCTACATCTGCAGAACACAAAGAAAACTTTGGACAGTGCAAAGGAAACGTGAGGTCAGTCTGGGATGCCAAGGTTAAACAAATCATTGATTTCCATAGGACACAGGTATTCTGGGCTTGTCTGGCAGGGGAGATCCAGCAGGCAGCTGCCCCTCTGCATTTTAATCACCATCCACAGCCACACAAGGCACTCACCATTTGTTGTCAGCAGTCTTCGGAATCCTGGAGCTCAAGAGCATTTCCACATACACTGATTTTGGGTATAGACACATCAAACCACCCCATCCCAGCTTCACCAGGGTACATCCCCTCCCTGCCTTGGCTCCTGCACTGCTCCTTCCCACAGCTCCTTCATGGCCTCTCACCACACACCCACCAGTTACTTCCTGCAGCTGAGCTCTGTAATCCCAAATCCTTGGGTAAGTGACCACATTTGTGGTCACAGGAAGCCCTTGCTCTACCTGCATTAGGCACAGGGAATCCCTGCAGCCCTAGGGAATCCAGCAGCAACAACAATTTCATGTTCTTGCACTGCCAAAACACAAAGCCTTTTAAACAGAAATAAAAATCACACTCATAGCAAAGTTAATCAGGCAGAATGTTCTGCTCACTGTTCCCTGTTCCTGCATGTCTGGAGCTGAATTTTTATTTCATAAATCTTCACAGCACAGGTATAAAGAAGAGACACATTAGAGCTGTAAGAACATCAGAGAGCTTCTTAGAAATGCTGAAGATTAAAGTGGATAACACTCATCTGAGATTTCAGATAGCTAATATTCCCCAGCAGTGCTCAAACCATTTTTGGAACCATCCACTTTAGCCTTAATATCCAAGAAGGGGAATCTGGGATTTTATATAGATGCCATGTATCCTGATTTTCTTCAAAGCAACATAAAAATATGTGAAACAGCTTCTTAAAAATATGTATCCTGGCTGTTCTATTTTCCCCTCTGTTTTAAGCTCCTAGGTATTACTATCCTGAGAAATTGGCTCAGTCTTCTTGTTCTTCAGCAAGAAATATCTCAGAGGCAGCATCCCATCTCTGACCTTGACAGCCCCCTCTGTGATGACAAAGTGTATCATGTCTGTGCTCATTCAGTCTCCAGCCCCTGTGATACAGCTGCCAAAGGAGGTGCCAATTGTCAGGGTATTTCCTTTCTGCCAAACGCTGCCAGCTTGGCTGGAACCATGCTGGCAATGGCCAGAGGAATGCTAGAACCTGGCCCGCAGAAGAGTTTCAATTCTAGCAGATCCATCCAGGAGCATATTATAAACCAGCAGCTTAAAGTCTAGCTGACTAATTAGGTCCCCAGCTTAGAATATTGATTTTGGTTTTTAATGCTCTTTTCTTGCTTTCTTTCCAATCCCACAGATTGTCTCAGTCTAGGCTTAAGTGGCAGAAGAAGACAACTGCCCCTTGGCATCCAGCATGCTTGAAATATGTTAGAAAATATTATAAACATTATTAACGATTATTTTCAGCGTTTCATCTTAAAACGACCTCAATCCCGCCTGCAGCTCCAGGAGCACAAATAAACATTGGCAAAATCTGCTCCGAACTTTTTATACTGTACGACTGTAAAAAGCATACAACGAAGGTAAGGAGAGAACCCACGTTGGGAACAGATGTGATCCGCCTTTCCCCGATGCCGAGTGCCGGACTCGCAGGGTAACATCGCCACCCGGCGGGCAGAGGCTTTGGGAGGCTCGGAGCAGCCGCAGCCCCGAGCCCGGCGCTGTCCCAGCACCTGCACGCCCGAACCCGAACCCGAACCCGGCCGGGCTCAGCCCCGCCTTTGGGGCAGGGGCCGCCGAGGGCTGCGGGCCAGCGCTTCCTCCTTTACCAAAAGCTGGCTGAGAAGCCTGCTCCACAAATCATCAGTTTACACTTCGGGACTATGCCATCCTGTTATGGGATATCGCCCGAAAAAAATCAAGGGAGCACAGTCATGAAAAACTTAAAGCAACAACCTTTATAGTTGCAGCCAAAAGGAATTAATTTATTTTTAAATATAAAAGCCCAACAACAGAATGTTTGTCAAATTAGGAAAGAAAGTCCATTTGTTTGCCATCTCAAAATTACATGGAAATAGGCCCTAGGAATAAATGAACGAGAATAAACCAGATGGTTTTTAATGCTTCATGAATAATGAAAAGAGGGACAAAAGTCAAATGCCCAGCATTTAAATGCTAAAGAAACTTTCACATGAAACCTGCAGTGCAGAAGAAAAGGACACGTCAAGAATTCTGCACAAAACAACCCCAGCAGAAAGATGTCAGATGTTGTCCTGGTGCTGGTTCTCATCCAGCTCTCTTGCACAAAACTCATCAGATCTACAGTGACCTCAATTATTTCTGTGATCATATGTGTGATGACATAATATTCCCATGGCAACCACAGTCACCAATGCAAGTTTCCTGGTGAAAAATAAAACAGCAAGGGAGAACTCAAGCTGCTGTTTGGAGTGACTTCAAACACAACCCAAATTATGACTGAACCTCCTGCATCCAGTAACAGTACCTCAAGTAAATTTGCTTTCAAGTACTAGGATATTTCTATTCAGGAGGAAGGCAAAATTTTCCCTAAGTTTAAAGATTCAAAGGCCAAAACAATATTGGGAATATCATCAGTTTTGAGTTTTGTTGTCTCAATTATCACACTGCAAAAAGACTGGCACTGTATCTCTAATGGAAAGTTTTTGTTAGTCATGCATCATTACCCCACTCACCCTCTATTTACTTGTCAGCGCCTTTAGAATTGCAACTCAGAAAAGAAAAGCCCAAAGGAATGGTCAAGGTTCAGTTATTTTGGCAACCCACTACTGAGGAACCCTGGAGCAAATACAAATTGTCTTTATTTCACACTGACACTCTGATCAGGCGTTTTGAGGGCACCACTTTCTCAGTCTCATAGGTGGGTAACCTTATTCTACAAGTGTTAGAATTGTGACAGTATCCAAGCACCAAAAGCCAAGCTCCAAAGATGTACTTTATTTCATTATAAAGCAGATTTTTTTAGGCATTATTTCTTTTTGTGAACATCCACTGTATGGCCAGCAGATCCTGCTTTAAGGAAACAGCTGTTTGATAACAAAGATTTACCACTAGACCACAAAAATACAGATGCATGGAGTAAGTGCTGCTTAGACACTGAAGAGCAAATGCTCTAAACTGCAACCAGTTCAAACAGATATGACCAAAAATACAAGTACAGCTCCAGCCCAGCCAGAGCAGCATGCACAGAAGTGGAGTCTTTTATATCAAAACAAAGTTTGTTTTGGGCTTCCTGGAAAAACAACCAAAAAAAAAAAAAAATTCTCAAAGCAGAATTATATCAGAACCCTTTCCCTCTCCTTTTAATGCCACTTTTTAACTGTCCCCATTTCACATCACAGTTGTGCTGCAGTGCACTAGTACTTTATGAAAAACAGAAAAATGACTGAATGTAGTGTGACATCAAAGTGAATGGCTGACAGTGATCATTCCATGGATACTTCATCCCAGTTCTTTTATTCCTTTTCCAACCGTGATTCTCTTCCTGGGCATTTGACTTTCATTGATAGGTGTGCATCTCATTCCACATTTGCAGATTTCCCACGTGTTTGGTACCTGAGCTCAGGATATTAACAAGGGTTTCTGGATGTCATCTGTGCTCCTTGGGTGTGTAACAGAGTCCCACCACTCCAGCAGGAACAGTGACTCACATACTGTCTGCCCAACATGCAAAAATGCACAGAAGCATAAAGATGCAGTGTAATGAAAAGTTCCAGCATTACAACTCCTCCTCCTGGTTTCCATGTTGTCCAATACTGATTGAGGAAAAGTGTATTTACAAGACTCATACACAAATATTTGCATTTGGTCCTAGGCACCTGATTAGTACTGACAACCTAAATTACAATGGAAAATTAAGTTTTATTCTGGTCCATTACAGCCTTAACTATAAACTCTCCAATGTGAAGGTGTGATCTTCAAAAAGGAATCCCAATACATTCTGAAAGAGTATTTTCCTATGTACCACTCAAATCCATGAGATTATAGGATGGAAAAGCCTTGTACATAAGCCCCTTAGTGGAGTTATCTGACAAGGGTCTCGTATCTAGATCTACAAAACCAGACAAGCAACATCCATTCTTTCCACTCTTTTGTGGTAATGAGACTCAAAATTCACCAGATATGAGTAATGAGATAACATCCTGATTGCTACGAGACCAGAATTCATTATCAAGGAGAGAAACTTCACTCTAGCAAAGAGCACAAGCAGGTTTATATCTAAGCAGCTATAACACTCATTCCTTTCAGCCAGCATCAGAACTAGAAGTACAGCCACTAAAGGCTATAAAGACTAATTAGAAGGCTTTACAAAGTCGGTTTAACTAAGTTTCAAAGTAGCAACTCTTAGGCACAGGTTCTGGCGGAATCTAGATTTACCTGAGTTTTCTGCTTGTGGAGGAGAGGAGGTGGGAAAGGACACATTCCTTTCTTACACAGAAACTTGAAAACAGTCTCAAGCCAATACTCAACAGCTGACAAGGTCTAGTGTAGTAATTACAAGACAAAACACCAGAAAATAAAGATATCATTTAGTAAAAAGAAACAACTGCCTTTTAAATCTGCCATACTGAAACAAAACCCCAAACACATGAACACTTTTTGTGCTTGCAACCATAATTATGGAACTTGAGCATCAGATGGAGAGGTTTTTTTCACCATTACTGCAAAGGAGCTGCAAAAACAAGTTAAATGGAAAAAAATTCCTTCCAAGTATTCATTTAACAAACATTAATTAAAACCTTTAAAGGCTTCAGGTTACGAAATGTGAAAGGGGCTCAAAAATTTTTCAGGAGTCATTGAACTAAATCCAAGTCAGAAAGCTGACTCTCCTAACACATAATTAAAAAAAAATTTTCTTAAAAAATTTTTTGCACATCTTCCTCATCAATTTATAAAATGCAAACAGTATGCTAGAAAAGTTTGAACATAAGGGAATGTGCTTTGGAAACATTATTAAAATATGTGTTTCTATAGAATGACACTATCAAGTTTATGATACTTCTTTTCCCCTGACTGGCTACACTTTGACAATGTCCCTCCTCTCTTTCCTGGGTCCATGAGAAGCTAGGTTTAGAAAAGAAGAGCTCCCATACTGCCAACTTCACTCTGTTCCTTTACAAAAATTTCAAAGTATTGATAAATGATGGTGACAGCAAGCAGAATTCCAGTTCCAGAGCCAATTGCCCCAAGGAAGTCTGCCAGCACAGAGAGGGCACCGATACAGAGCCCACCAAAGGCAGCAGCTGTGGGGATGTACCTGGAAAACATGAGATGAGAATACAAAAGGGGCCATTAGAGTTTGCTCAGAGAGTAACAAAAAAGTCAATGGCAGAATACTCTTCTCTTGCAGGTCTGCAATCAAAAGTAAGGAACATGCAATAATGCCAGTACACTGGGTAACAAAATAAAATGCTCAACCTGTCTGGAGAAGAAAAACATGGTATACTAAGAGAAGTTATTACAGTCCACCATGCAATTATGCACAAATATTAAACTTATGGCTACTGGCTCTTCAAATCGTTAGTTACAATCCAAATCCAAAGTTACAATAACATTAACACAAAGGGTACATAGGCCCTATCCTGAAATCTGAAAACCTAAAGACATCAACCCCTGCCCACTTCTGCACCTAGGAGATTTAAGTAACTACTTGTTTTAGAAGCAAGGTCTGCATAAAAATGGTACTCAAGACTAATAACACATGAAAAATTACAGTATACTTCTGGGTAAGCTTGAAGTAGTAAAGTACATTGAAATGCTCATTATTAGCTACTCTGAGTATATAAATGAACAAATAGAACAGGAACATAAAAGGTCCAGAATTTAAGGCCAATTCTTTAAATGCAAAGCAAAAATCAGCTGTACTCTACGAGACTTAATGAGATAATGTTCTATGTATCATGCATGTAACATCAAATCTGAAATGATATCTGTGTTCTAGGATCTAGGAAATGGAAGTCAGAGCAAACTTTGCCATGTGTTTGCCCATAACACTTTGCATGAAGAGCCAGTGACTATGTAGCTCACCTGTTGAGTTCATGTACCATTGAAGTTTCTCTGTGGCCTCGCATTACCATTTGCTGCTCTTTCAATTGCTTGGCAACCTGTATTGAATCAAGAAATGCAGCAAGTTTAGTGTCATTTACCAAGGCCATGGAATGCAGTACTGTGGGAAAACAGAAGCAAGACATTGCAATAAATGGTGTTGGGGTTGGGTGTTTTTTGTATTGTTCTGGGTTTTGGATTGTGTTTCACATCATTCATCTGAGTTAAAAATATCCAGTATTTTAACTTCTGATAAATTACAGTCCCAGGCACTTTTCTACCTGCCAATTACACAAAGCATTTTGGATAATTCTAGTCCTACTGAGCAAAGGAAAACTTGGATAGACTGGCAGGCTCACAGACAATTCAATCCACGTTTTGCCATCTACCCATCTCCTGATGAGGGTTTTGTAGATGTTGCAAAACCATTCCCTGAAGTGCTCATTCTGTTTCAGTTTCCTGCATTCAGCTGAGTCAACTATTTATTTGTGGAGCCACACTAGAAACTAGACTTAGAATCCCTTCTTGGAACATTATTCTTAAACTGGATTTCTGGTTGCACAGGGTTACAGTAGAGCCCTGCAAATACTACTAACAACTGTGGTATCAAACTCTAGCAGCAGAACATGAAGGTGTTCATCACTGACTCCTGCACTGAGAAAACACACTTTCAGATGAGTAAGCTGCCAGTTTTCCACTACACTGAAAATTTACTCTGAAATAAAAACCTGACTGTACATAGCTGTGAGTGGCTCCCTGCATGCCTGAGAAGCAGCAAGATGCAAGTCCAAAACAAGAGAGGGCTCACACTGTTACAGTAACTGTGCAATTACTTATTTGTTAAAGAATAAATTAAACCATTCCATACAGCTGCCAAACAGCACCTCCTATCCAAAACCACACATTACAAATATACCACAATGACAGCTATTTTCCATTTTTTTTTTTCCAACTCAAATTTCAGGATGATATAGTACCTGAATGTTAAATATCCTGTAGCAAATGGAATATTTGAGAAACAGCCTCAGGTACATTAATGCACTGCACTTTATTCTCCATTGTCAGTGCTCTCAAGTTAAAAATAACAACTTCTAGTTAATTCTCCCACAAAGGAAGCTCAGAACTCTGTGTCAGGAATGGCTGTCTGAGCTTTAGCTGCAAGTTTTGAAGTGGCAACTGCCTTGCACACAGTGCACCTGTCATGTGGCACTGAAAGAGTTTCTACCTCTCGTGTTACCTTTCCTGCTCTCACACGTTTCTATGTTCTAAATTTCCTAATTCCAATGAAAACAATTTAAGTTTTGATGTTGTTTTGAAAAGACAGTAAACAGGGAAAAAATACCCCCATTCTGTCTTAATCTTTCTGAATTATAAAAAGACATAGTCCCTGTTTACACAAACAATGAATATTACCAACAAGATTACCAGCAGAACAGCTTTTTCAGAAGAAAGTCAGTCTTATTCTTACAACAATCCATCTGTTTTCAACATGTAAGCTTGCATAATTTGTCATTTTAAACTTACATCTTTGGCAGAGGAGCCAGAGACTTCAATCCATGTCTTAGAGAAGAAAGCACAGGAGCCCAACATAAATACAATATAAACAACTGCATGTACAGGGTCTTCCAATACTGAAGAAAAGGACTCTGGAGGTGACAGGTAATAACAGAGTCCACCAACTGGATAAGCACGAGCAGGGCCTCCAGATGATGTGTCCTGGAAGAAGAAAGGAAGCAGTCACCAATCTTCTCAATATTTCTTAGCCATTAAGCCAAGCCTTAGAAAAGTTTGTATCACCTTTGTGTCACTTTGCATCATTAATACTGCAGCAGCACATATGTTAACATTCATCACATAAAGCCTCAATTGCATTAATTCAAACAAATTACTACTTTAGGAGTCTCAGTGTGTATGACCACCTATCAAAATGTGTCTTAATATTCAGAGACCATCTCTTCAACCTCACATTTCAATGGTGCCCTTGTCAAGATGTATACAAGATGAAAGGAATACTCACAGACCAGGTGCCCAGCAGGCTGACCAGCAAGTTGCCACTGAAGCGGGCAGAAAGCATCTGGGAGATGACATACAAGTTTGACACCAGGGCAGACTGGAGAATAATGGGAATGTTGGAAGTGTAGAACAGCTTGATAGGGTAGGTGTTGTACTGGCCCCGGTAGCGAGCAGATTTGATAGGAAGATCCACTCTGAAGCCCTGAAAAGTTTTCAAAAGAAAGTCTCCCATTATATGTAGACATGAACCCATACCAGAGATCATAAATTGCAAGTGCAAGGCCTTGACAGCAACAGAAGAAGCCTGCAATCATTTTGTGCAAGTACAAATACTCTGCCCAGAGGGCTCTCCTCCCCATGAGAACCCTTCTGCAAAGGGTATACAAGCCTGCATGGTTGTCTAAACACACACCCACACACAAGAAGGAATGAAAGATTTAGACATCAGAAGAAATCTAAAGTTTCAAGAAGACTGACCAAGGATCCAGGAAAAGAAACATTGTAACTTCCTATATTCTTTAGCAACAAACAGTAAGAGGCACACAGGCCTAAAAATTTCAAAGTGGTTCCCAGTATAAAGCAATAGCACTTGGGTTAGACAATATCACATGCACACATGCATTTGGGGTATTTTTATCTGTTTTTTTCAGAGATCAAAGTAAGTCCCAAGTCTTCTGTGTGACTACACTAAGTGTGGAAACTGATTAAGAGACAGCAGTGTATAATGAACATCCAGATGCTGCAGGTACAAAAATGAGCCTTGTGAATATATAATTTCCTGTAGAAGGAAGCTTGAAATTTCTTTAAGAAATTTCAGACCTACTTCCATATAGTTTTACAACCATCATTATTCCAACTGACCTGGAAGTAAATGACTATTGCAAAGACAAAGATGGTGGCAATCAGGTTCATGAGGTTGGGCAGATTCTGACGGTAAAAGGCCTCACGAAGAGCTCGGACTTTGTCTGTGCGAGTAGCCAGAAGATGGAACAGAGCAATGATGGCTCCCTCAAATTCCATGCCTTGGAAAGGAAAAGAAAAAGTTAGGTGAGCTGTGATTATCTCCAAGCTTCAGTGTTTTGGCCCATTAAGCATACTTCTGAACTACAGGATTCAGAGTGGGATTTCTCTCAGTCTTTTGCATCTCAGCATGTTCTCAGGCTTTATACTGTCACCCTTCATATCAGCTATATTATTTCCAAGATTTTTTTAAAAACTCCCTTTATAGTGGCTAAGAAACTAAACCATAACCCAGAATGGGATAACTTTATTGGTCTCTCGAAACATTGACAAGCACCAAGTTCTTTCTTTCCTTCTGATCAAAAAGAAAAAGAAGTAAACTTAGAGGGCAGCATCAGGCTTTCTATTGTCAGTTGTGGTGAGACACAAGTTATTGTCTGGATTACAGCAAATGGCATAACCTCATATTTGGTCAGTAAGTTGGACAGCAACTATAATACAATGGCAGTCTACTACTGCTGACTTTTAATGAAGGTACTGTAAGAAATTCAAGTTCAGTAAATATCTTATGACATACTACAAATTGAGAAAAAATGCATTTGTGCTTGTACTTTGCACAGCAGCACCTGCTGCATTAGCAAGATTCACTACATAGCCAAGATGACAGTAAAAGCATTTGGCATTAAGTTAACAGTGAAAAAAAACAGCTGCCTTTTTGTACATACTATTGGTAAAGAAAACAGACTGTGCCATATTACCTCTCCCAGTATTCACTGTGGTGGGGCTGAATGCTTTCCACACAATGGTCTCACAGATATTGGTAGCAATGAAGAGAGAGATGCCAGAACCAAGACCATATCCTTTTTGGAGAAGTTCATCCAAAAGCAGAACTATCAAACCAGCAACAAAAAGCTACAGAAAAAAAAAAAAAAAAAAAAAAAAAAAAAAAAAAAAAGCGCAAAAAAGCATAGTTCCACTTCTTTTTCATTTTGTTAAAAAAATTGTATTAAAACATTAGACTATATGTGAAGAAGCAGGTACACTTGGGCCTTTTTGCTCTGCATGTGAAACAGCCTGTCCATAAGGCTGATTTTTGACCCTTTCAGGGGAAGAGTAAGTAGAGAAGACTAGAATTTACCTGGATTGTGATAAGCAAGCAGATACCAGCACCCATCTCAGATGGGTCTCCGTACATTCCAGTCATTACATACACAATAGACTGTCCAATGGTAATGATCATTCCAAACACTACAGAATAAAAAGAAAAAGTATGTATTTGTCCTGGATATTTATGTCAATGAGCAATTAGAGAAACAGAAATCACTTCTTTGCAGAGAATCTTGGTTTCAGCTGAGACAGAGTTAATTTTCTTTGTAGTAGCTGGTAGAGTGCTGTGGTTTGGATTTTCCATGAGAATAATGCTGATAACAGGCTGATGTGCTGTTGTTTTAGTTGTTGCTCAGCAGTGCTTACCCCAAGTCAAGGACTTCTCAGTGCCCCTGCTCTGCCAGCCAGCAGGTGCATGAGAAGCTGGGAGGAACCAGGACAGCTGACCCTAAGTGGCCACAGGGATATTCCATACTATGGAATGCCAGACTCAGCACCAGCTGGGGGGAATGATCACTGCTCAGGAACTGGCTGGGCATCCCTCAGCACGTGGTGAGCATTATATTGTGCCTCACTTGTGAGGTTTTATTTCTCTCTCTCCTTTTTTTACAGTTGTTATTATTATATTTTATCAGTTATTGAACTGTTTTTATTTCAACCCACAAGTTTTATTACTTTTCTTTCTGATTCTCCTCCCCACAGGAGAGAGCCAGCAAGTGTCCCAAGTGGTACTTAGTTGCCAGATGGGGTTAAACCACAACATTTGGGAAGAAATACATAAACCATGGGATGTTTAAATTCAAGAGCAAGTTAACTTTGCTGTCTGAAATCTGGCACTGAAAATAGAAATACACACAGATAGTTCAGAAACAAATGCACTTTGAAGCAAGTGGGTTTGGTTACCAAAGACTGCTTTAGATACTAGAAACTCTGAGAGTGTTAAGATATTGCTGTAGGAATTTATTTTTTTTTCCAGTATACTGTACACCATGAAATAGCTACAAAACACCCAGGTTTTTTTCTGGAAGTCATTATCAACTGACCACAGAGACTCCTTATTGATGAGAAAGACCCATGCCTGGAGCTGCAAGGTATAAAAGCTACAATCAACACCTTAACCACTACGAAACACTCAGATTAACACTGACCATCACAGTTCAAAAGTTGAGTCTCCACAGTCTCTAAACTGATTCACTTATCTGGGGAGATTACAGCAGCAATGCCAATTGCACCAACACTTTTCCTTTTCACACCTTTCTGAAGCTTAACAGCCAACAAGGCAGAGAACTGTCAGTAGAAGACCAGTGAAATACAGGTATCTGCAGCACACATGACAGAAATCCACAGGTCCAACTGCACCATTCACCCCATGGTAAATTCACACTTTCCACTGTTAGGGTGAGATACTCTAAACCACCAGTGTTCAAAAGGAGCTGTTACTCACATTTCTGGGCTCCATTGAAGAGAGCTCTGTCCTTTGGGGTGTCACCAACCTCAATTATCTTAGCACCTGCCAAGAGCTGCATGATGAGCCCTGAAGTGACAATGGGTGAAATGCCCAGCTCCATCAATGTTCCTGCCAGACACAAGAAGAACAGTGAAGTTCAAAGTTAGTTTTTATTAACCTTTACATCAAAATGAAGAAGATCTAAAACTCCAAATCTCCACAAATGTAAAATTCTCAACTATAAGAAAAGTTTGTTAGAAGTCAGTTTGATACATAGTACTCCTCAGTATCTCAAAAATACTGTGTTCACTCACTGAAAAACACTTTTGCTGTCAAGAATAGATTTACTCTGCATAAAACAAGGTATGTATAAACTGATAGCTCAAATTATACAGAATGATAAATGAACTCAGAAAACAGTCACTGTTCTTAATTCATAGCTGCATTAGAAACAGAAATTTATATAAACTATCATGAATTTTAACCTTCATACCTGCATTAGAAAGCCTCTACAAGAAACTGAAATTTACATAAACTACTATGCATTTCAATCTCAAAGAAGTCACCCAGGAAACCACAGCACTCAAGGAATACGATTTTGAAACACAAATCACAAATCTTGAAGGTTGCAACAGCAGCAATGCAGGTAATTGGGAAATGTCTCTTCCCTAACCATTTCCCAAAAAAAAAAAAAAAAAACAAACAAAAAAAAACCCTCAATTTTTGTGCATATAATAGATTGCACACAGTCAACCATAAACTCATTTTGCCCAGAAAGTTGTGCTTTTCCCAATGCCACAATGGTTTATGACTTTAAATAATATAGAAAAATTACTTTTCACTCTCCAGCTTTTATATTCATTACAATGAAGTAGAATGCAAGCCCAAGACGATTTTGATTCAAGCTAAAAAAAAAAAAAAAAAGCCCATCTGAAAGTCTGGCCATACCTCTATTTGATGCCAAAATCACTCTCATCCAGTAGAAAGGATCTGCAGAGTCTGATGACATAATTCCAAACAAGGGAATCTGCATTTCCAACCAAAAGATTAAATTAGAGACTTCATAGCATGCTTTAACCATTTCAGCTCTTCCTTAAAAAGGGAAGGAAACATACCTGGCAGCATACTAAGAAGATGAAGAGTGTGATAGCTGTCCATAGTACCTTTTCCTTAAACTGAATCTAAAGGGAAAAAACACAAAACCAAAAATGAACAACAGATGACAAAGCTGTCATGATAACAAGACCTAGTCCATCAAGCAAACTTTCATAGTAGCACACTTGATTTTCTTGTGGAGGGAACGAGAACACCCTAAAGAAAATAATGTTCTGTTCATCCTTTTCATCCCACAAAAGAGCAAGAAAAGCTACAAAGCTTTATTCAAAATTTAATCCAAATAAACAAGCTTACGTCAATGCAAGGTAATTCTAGTACTTCCACAGAAATGAGTCTTACATTTCCATGAGTAAGAGCTTATGATGAGGAAAAAAAGTAACGGGGAGCAGCTTATCTCAGCAAATAATCTTAGATTAGAATTTATGAAGCAAAATCTGAACTGCCTTCAACATCTCACCATGCACTGCAGTGACATAAACAAATCTGCCCAACTGCATTTATTCTTGTACAACCACATCCACATGAGATCCATCACACATGCACTCCACTAAAAACAACTGTACCTAAAAGTGCCACTCTCCCATCAGGGAAGAAACCCCAAATCCCACAAATGCAAACTCAGAACATTTTACATCACAAAAATACAAACCTAGGAAGAAAATTTTATTAACCTACCTTCCGCTCTGGCTTTTGAATTTCAGGCAAGATAACACAGAATGGCTTGATCACTTCAAGAAATTTTACTGTAGAGAAACAAGTTAAATGACAAAGTGAACACACAGATACAATGAACACTGGAAAAAGCCCAAGCTGAATTGAACTTGGACATGTACTCTACATAATAAAAGTCCCAGTTCTGGGGAAATTTTGGTTGGTTAGTTTGGAGGTTGGGGTGTGTTTTGCATTATTGAATTCTTATCTGTTCTCATCACACAGAGATTCAAAGTACAATAAGGAATGGGAACAGAATTAAAGAAAGCCAAGCATTTTCCCATTTCACTGAGTAGGTTGACAGCATCAAAAAGCCTTTGTCATTGCTTTACGTGAGTTTATCAACACTCTTGAACTTCTAGTTTATCCTCAGCTGGAAATGAGAGAAAAAAGTGCCTTGAGTATTGTAAATATATTCCTTTTGAGCCATACAGCTTAAGAATTCCTCTACACTTTTGGGCCATACAGCTTAACAGTTCCTACCCACGAAATTCAAAAGCATCAATTCAAGTTAGTCTACAGAACACCTCATGTCATGATCCCTTCCTAGCCAAAAAGACACAGCCTCAAATCATAAGTCTTAAAATAAGCATGTAATGAAGAGGGGATTTGCAAAGTCACAAGTTGCCCCATAAGCAGAGAGCTCTGAATTTGAAGAAGAGTTAATTCTAAATCTGCTCCGACAAAGCTAAGGTTGCACCCGCATTTTGGACTGATTTGAACAAGGACTACAGCAGTGCAGAACTGGGATTACTGGTGTCTTTCCAGCTTTTTATGGAAGGCTGCAACTTCAGCGGCAACTTAGTAAAGCTTTAAGACCAGCCCACAAAAGATATCTTCTTAATTTCAAAAGATTATGTCTGAAAAGTTACAGACCGCGATATTCAATTTAATGCAAATCAACGCTCTCTCCAACATCTACAGTAACTCAGCAATGGACCAAGACGTTTTCCAAGCAGCTATTTCTGGAGGGATCCTGCAGATTCCCATTGATCGGACCGCTCCGGGGTGCACACACACTTTGTTACTCCCTCGGACAGTGTCCCTGGAAGGGTCATGCCCGAGCTGACACCCCGCCGCCCCCACCCCGACACCGCGCCCGGCTCCCTCAGCCTGCCGGGGCCGGGCGGAGAGCCCGGCACGGGGCACACGGCGCCGGTTCCTTCGCCGGGATGAGCTGCCACCCGCGGGAACGGCGCTTTCCCAGCCAGAGGGGAGAAGCAAGAGCCCAATGGGAGCCGCTAAAGCGGGGGGTCCCCGGTACTCACTGCCCATGGCGGCGCCGGCCGAGCAGCAGCGAGCGGCGGCGGCGGAGGAGGGACACGTCAGGCTCCGAGCGCGGCCGCCCCCTTCCGCTTCCTGCCACGCGCCGCGTCCGCCGCAGCCGCTGCGCATGCGCCGGGGCCTCGCCGCATCGCCCTCCGCCTACAACTCCCATCGTGCTCTGCGGGCAGAGAGGAAGATTACTTCCTGGCGGTGCGTGGCTTGCTGGGAGTTGTAGTCCTGCGCCTCCCGCCATCTTGATGTGGTGTGGGACTGGCTGCTGCGTCAGGATGCGTCGAGGAACGCGTGTTTTAGCTACCAGAAAGCGTAGCGCTGGTTTAATAGATTTCAACAGATAAATACATAAACAAAAACTTAAAATTAATTTCCTGGTTATGTGTTTTTGTAGCGGGACATAGCAGGCCTTGCTCTGCAGGGAGAACCTCCTTGCAGCCGCCACACACCAGTGTGTCAGCCGGTAGAAGGAGGCTTTGGCTAAAGGCCTCAGCTGCCTGTGGCCATTCAGAAGTGCCATGTGTAGGTGGTTCTCTGGACTCGGGTCAATGCAGATACAAGTGGAGAAATACTCCGCATACCTTACATCTCTGGAGAAATTACTCTGCTTATCTCACACAAGTTTTCAGATGAGACAAATCATCCTCCAGAGGTGTTTATTTTTTTTATAGAGGGAGCTAAGGTGATAACTTTGGCCTAGACACCTGTATTTTAGGTGTCTGATGTCTGACAGTGTCCCACAGTCCCTTCCTGCCCTAGGCCTCGTGTAGCACACCCAAATCCAGCTGGGCTTTAATAAAATATGAAACATTGGTGAAAATGTTCGAAACCAAGAAAAATGAAAGCTTTGGGCTGCGTGTCAAGGAAGTCAGGGGACAGCCACACGTCACTGTCACCCGGCAGCGCCGGCCAGGGAAACGTGCTGACAGTGTGTGATTGTTTGAGGTGTTTCTTTCCCAGAACCTCTCCATGTTCTGGGTGTTTTCCAGGCCTCTGCAGGGGGAGTTATCAGCGGTCTGAAAAGGGAAGGTAAACAGAAGTCATGGGAAAGATTAAAGCAAACAGAGGTGCCAATACAAAGCAATTAAAGTCAGTGTATACACTCTATAAAACGCATGACAGCTTCACAAAATCTCCCTGATAATTTCTGGGCACTTAGGTATGCTTTGATTATTTCATCTGCACTTTTCTGAGATTAATTTAAAAGACCAGCCCTAATTTTTTTCTCTTTTACTATTTTTTTATTGTTGGACTCTATATTTGCCCTTCTCCAGGCTTCTGAAACCATACATCTCATCTGTGAGTTACTGAAGACATCTGCCAATGGGTGTGAGAATGTTTTGTTCTTGTCCAGAGTTGCTAATTTCAAAACATCCAGTTTATTGAAACTGGTTTTAATCCACACATTTCTAATTAGAGATAAAACAACTGCTTTCCAACTGACATGTTGTCTTGCAGAGTTAATTCAATAATGTTTTGACTTAATAATGTGGACACTGTGCTGGTTTATCAGAGCTGGCAAGTGGAAAAGGGAGAACCAGCAGTGGATCTGTGGAAGTCTGGATAGGGAAGATCACATAGGAGTGATCAGGGGATTGATGGTAGAAACACGCCATGGGATGCCAGAATTTGCACAGTCACACGTGCTTTTTGTGCTAGTAAACTTTGGGCCATAAGAATAGAGAAAAATATTTGATAGGCTGTTACTTGCATGGTTCACCTGTCAGACTTCTTGTGTTCCTGGTTTTATTTTTTAAAAATATTTTTAGATAATAAGATAATTTGGTTTTCTACTGTAAAAATATATATATAATTACAAAGAATTGTCTACTTAGGGAGGATGATAACTCATTAGATTTTGCCTGCCTCTCTATATTGTCCATCCTGGGCCTGAACAACTTCAGATTTTGGGTGAGGAGGGTACAGTCCTACAAGTGAAATGTGCGGTTGAAGTTCAGTTCTAGTTAGAAAAAATCATTGCTGAAGGCAAGCTTTTCTTGGATCTTTCAGTGAAAAAAAAAACAACTGTTTTGCCAACTGCAGTAAAAAATTACACAGAGGGGAGACAAGTTCAGCTCCTTTGTATGACCAAGTGTCACTCTGCAGAAATGAAGAGCAAAAGAAACTGAAGATACAGTTCTCGGGGCATTATTACAGTAATGTCATGTGAGAAACTGAGTCAAATTTTGGCCTGGTATGACTCCCTAACCTTGACAGTTTTTTCCTGGGGAACTATTTTGGCAGACAATTGCAGACAGTGTGACAAAAATGGAATTTTATACACTAAGGCTGTGTTTTGGAAGCACTTTCTACTGCAGGAGGACTCAGTGTGTAGTAGTGCCAGCTGGTGCAACTGGAATGATGATGATGAAGAGGAAGAGGATAGCATGTAATTAATAAACTGCTCTTTAGAGAACAGCAACATCTGAGAAGCAGACGTAGATTTAAAACAGTTTGTTCTTTTCATGTTTAGATATTCTTTTTCAAACCAAATCAGTCTCTCTTATATAACCAAGCTAATCCTGGTTGACAAATAATGTTATTTAGGACCATTAAAAACATTAGTATTCACTTACTGGCACTGAAGTTTGTTAGCCAGTGTGTTCCACTGTTTCACACAGTGCAAATCTTCAGCTTTTACTGCAAAATTATACATCTCGATATACCTCTATTGCATTAGTGCAAAGCTGACATTTAATTACTGCTTTTTAAATCAAGCTTTGCTCTGTGGTGACTGACTACAGATGCTAGACTTAATTGTGCTGAATTGTACACTGATGCAAACAGCAAAGACTACATGATTGCTTCAATAGCCAGAGGTAAAAAGCAGAAAATGGGGGCAGAGAGTAGAAATGAGGAGACCAGCATAAATTAATTTGTGTCTGCCTTTATATGGTTCCTTTATGTTCTAGTCATTGCTTGCAGAAACCAACTACAACATCTCATTGAAGAAATCACATTTTTCACATCTGTGACTTGCTCAGTCCCTGTTCCCACACCAGTACAATTCATCAGTGTGTCAGGGATTGCCTGTTGCACTTTCCTTCGCAGGGAGGATGGAGGAGTCCTTCCAGCTGGTGGGATCCTGGTCTCAGAGCACCTGTGGGCTGGAATGGCCAGAGGGCATTACAGAGCTATTGTTTGTACACATGTGTGAGTGCACACACACACACATGGATGTTCACCTTGCCAAACAAGGCTAGCTCGTATTTGTAGCATCAGTCTGCTAGAGGGGTCCTGACCAGCAATAGCCCAGCATGGGCTGGCTCTGTTTAGCTGCAGTGTTTGTATTCAGTTCTCTCCCAGTAGTTGTCTGTGTAACCACAAGGTGGAAGAGCTGCTTTATTTATGGTGCCTTCTCAGCTTGCATGAAATGCACACAACTGTGCAGGCAAGTTTTATTACTGTCATTATTTAATTGTTATAGTACATCAATGCCCAAGGGCCACTTTCAGGACCAGAAGTCCTTGTGTTAACTGTAATATGATGCAGTCCACAGTTCTGCATGGAGCTTCCTGCAGACAGATCCCTGGGCCCCACATGGTGCTTCAGGAGATTGCTGTGACCTCTCTGCAGAGTACAGCTATACTGTGAGTTCCCCTAAAAGATCATCACGTGGGTAGCTCCATGAGATCCTGCTCAGATGGAGCAGCTGCATCTCCAGTGCTCTGGTGGAGTGTTCCAGGGACCAACCACAAATGTGACATACTTGACATCCCCTTTGCCTGCCACCCCCACTCTGTCTCTCAGGCTGTTTGACAGGTGCTTGTTAGATGTCCCTAAAGATTTATTTTTGCAGGTAGATGAGCTCTAGAGGTGGTAGCACGTGTGAAACAGGTCACTAAGTGGAAGCTCATGATCTGAATGACAACTGAGCACAGACATAAGGATGACCTTCAGGAAACCCTGAGCAGACAACATTCCTAAAGTAAATTGTTTGCCACTAACCTAAAATAGACTTAGCTGGTGGCTCCTTTAAGTCAACAGCCAGACTCCACTGATTTCCACAGAGCTAAAATTTCTCTTGTAGTCTGTAATCAGGAGACAACCTCCCACCTTGACTGAGGAGCCCCAAGCAGCTGCCAGTTACAAGTGGTGTTCCCCAGGGCTCCACACTGGGGCCAGTTCTGTTAAATACCTTCATCAAAGATATCATCTGGTCAAGGGGGTGGAGGGCCCCCTCAGGAAGCTGCAGACAACACAAAGTTTGGTGGGAATGTTGATTGCCAGAGAAGACACTACAGAGGGATCTGAGCAGGCTGGACTGATGGGCCAAGGCCAATTGCATGAGGTTCAACAATTGTGAAATGCTGGGCCCTGCACTTCGTTGTTTCATACCTGTGCCTGTTTGGAGAAAAAATTCCAATTTCAATATCTAAAATGAGATATCCATACCACTGATTAAATAGAACATATCAAAAGAAGTAAGCATAACTTCACCACCAGATATAAGTCCAAAATTGCAATGCACTAGAGCATTTCCAGTATCATTATCAGGACATGAGAGGTTAACTGAGTATCTTGCTACTGCTTTGCATGAAACATTTTGGGTCCTGAACTCCTGTTATGACTCACACCCCTATTTCTCAAATTTGTTCACCCAGGTGCTCCTAGAATATAATTTTATTCAATGTATTTATGGCAATACAATTCAATGTATTTATGCTTAATAAGGTATCTAAAGTACTGTATAACACTGTACCTTTAACGAGCCATGCTCCCTGCTGGCAGCATTACAGCAGTGCTTTCTCAATAATGAGGATCCTGATTTCTGGCTCTGATAAAAAAGACCTTCTATATAGCACACATTTTGTGTATCATGAAGAGTCAGTGGCTAAACCCCGATCTTCTCAAAGAACAACAACAAAACTGCAATAGCAGTACTCTTTCATCCTGCATCTTCACATGAAACCTCAATATTTCAAGTAGAAACAAAAGATAATGTGTAGTTTTGCAATGAGAACAGCTCTGTTGATTAAAAAAAACCCTATAATAAAACTATCTTCTGTTTGCTAAACCATGCCATGAAGGGGACAAATTATGGTAAAATTATGCAGATCAGCCAACAAGGTCAGACAGATACTTACCACCATCAGTTCGTGCAATATGGGCAGTTGAAATATATGCAAGAAGAATGAAGTGGTTTTACACCCTTCCTTGAGGGATGCAGTGTTGGTGACTGCTGGCCACAGCACTCCAGACTGGATTGATAATGGCTGCAAATTGTACCTGCTCATGGTGAGCCAATGGGTGAGTACTTCAGCAAGACTGAATGGCCTAAAGCTAATACAAGGTTAAAGTCTCAGTACCATCTGAATGCCTCCCATGTGTTCTCTTCCAGCTTCTTTAAGGTTTCAGAAGTCTTCAGCATGGTTTTTTTATGTTAAACCCCTCCTCCCCCCATAGATTGGTTGTTTTTCATGCCCTACTTGTTTTTCTGTGGCTTATCTAATTAGATTCTGTAAAAAAAAATTATAATAGAGCTAACTAAACCAAATGTTTTCATCTTTCTAGGAATTAATAACTAGCTTTTACTTTTATGATCTGTTTTTCAGTCATCAAACTATTGACCTGGAACTATTGTTTTAAAAAACCCAAAAAACCCAACAAACAACAGTGTTTGGAACATTAAGAAAAAAAGTGCGTGTCTTGCAGATACTGATGCCAATTTCCCTTAAGGGCCTATAGACTAGTAACCAGATACATATAGCTCTGATAATGGACTAATTTACATAAAAATCACTGCCAGCTTGATTTTAACATTCCCCTTGTGGAAATTGGCCAGGGCTGGAAATCACAGCTATTAACCTGAAAGGCTTTACACCTTTGCAGAAACAGCTTTTGGCACAGAGCCTTTATTTCATTTAGAATTTTTTCTTTTAATGCTTGATATTTTTATGAAACATTAGCAAAACTACCTTTCATGCTGCAACCACGTTGGACATGTATTTGGGAATGGGAACATACCAACAGAGGAGGCTCTTTGGTTTTCAAGTCAGCAAATCTTACCTGACACTGGGCCCCTCTAGTCCAGCTGGAAAGTTTTGACAGTAGCCAAATAACGTGAACATTGGACTTCTGGATCAGCAGTTGTTTTTCAAATCAGTATTTGGACATTGAATTTGAATAACCTCATGCACACAGGGCTATGGGGTTCCATTCCCCTCTTGCACACAAAACTGTACTGGTGGGGTGCACACAGAGTGAGGCTGAGCTCTGCCTGTAGCTGCACAGCTTTTTCATGCAAATTAAACCTGTAATACACTGACATTTCTACATAATTATCATGTGCATGCTTGAAAAGAAAATGCTGTACATGTAAAATTCTGCTTTTGATCCTGGAATAGAACTGATTTTTGTTTATTTTATGGATTTTTGAAGCTTTTGCTGAATAATTCTGTGATTCTTTCAATTTTAGTCTCTTGATAGCATCAGCTTTTAAATCCAAACTCTTTGTAAACTACCTTTTGAGCGACTGTCTTTTTCTTCCTTCTGGAATTCTGAGCAGCAGCAGAAATTCATCAAGTAAATTTTCTTCCTGGCTTTAAAACCAAAGCTGAAACCTGAGCTGTTCTGTTTGGTACGTTGTGAATGGGCTTTGATTTGATTTTTATTGTATTTCATTCAAACTTTATTATAAAACATCTCCCAGGGACGCTTGCATGAGAAACACTTTGCAAGTAAAACAGCATTGTATTTCCAGTCTCCCATTTTTAAAGGTTATTGTAACATTTTTGTCATGCTTGCTTACCTCCATAATAATCCTTCTGTATGGCAGACAGCTGCAGCAGTTAGGTCATAGAGCTAGATGTCTCTGTAGGTTTTTCTAATGGATATTTTTCCCCCTACTACAAAAGGGTTTCAATGTGTCATTAACCCAGTGACCAGCACTTCTGCAGGCAGACTGTGGGCTGTCCCCAGGCAGCTATATTTCCAGTGTTCTCTGACTCCAGTTTTGTCTCAGCTGATTTACTGATGTGGAATTTGGTGTAGATTTGAGATCCATCAAAAAACTATTATGGTTTGAATTGACCAGATGATCTTTATAGATGGTTCAACAGTGAGTTTTATGTTGGTCCTAGTACTTGGTTCCTTTAGAATTTATCCACCCATATTTTTCAGTGGAACTACAGTGACTTTCAGCAGATGGATAATTTCATGTTTGGATTCAGGTTGGGCATACAAAATGTTTTCTAGAGATATCTTTCTTTGTAAAAATTGTAGTTTAAATCCAAACTAGATATAAATTATAATATATCACTTCTTTTTATTGACTTTTGATTACTATTTATCTCTCAATCTCAGAGAAGGCTTTTTAAAATGCTAACATTTAACAGGTTTGGTTTGATCCTGCTTCTATTTCCATCATTGGTCAAAAGTCCTGCTGGGTCACATCCTCTGAGTAGACATCCCTGTGGATCTCCTAATGCACTTTATAAAATGCATCCAGTAAATCCAATAACAACAGAAATGTGATTAAATACACAGTGAACACATGGCTCCAAAAAAAAGCAATTTATAGCTTCGCTTTGAATTTTTACTTACAAAGATTTACTTTCCTTGTGAAAGTAGGCTATATAAATCTTTATCAATATTTACTCAGCTCAGCTAGGGAAATAAACCAGTAACTACACCCTGATCTGTGGAATATCAGAGTAGTACAAACACATTAAAGTCCTCCTTAAATACAAGTGGGCAGGATGCTGGCCAACTAGGAAGAGCAAGAGAATTGCTAACACGCCTGAGTTTTACAGACATGCCAAGAGGCTTAGCAGCCTTTAGTGAACATTGCTGTTACAGCAGCTTGCCTGAAATAAGAAACAAAGAAATCAGATTAAAGACTGAGCTGCTTAGGGCAGCAGCATTAGTATGGCAAATTTCCTGGGAAGAGAGCTGTGATTTTGGGCATCAGATGGCTGCTTTATGCTGCAGTGCTTGGTAGCAGTGAATTCCTCATCCCTCCTAAAAAACACAGAACAATAACTGTCAGGAAGTTTTTATCATCTGTGAATACTGGAACGAGGGTAAATTTCCTGTCCTGTGGTTTTGTTCATCTGCTATTTGGCATCTTTGTGTAAGAGCCCAAGAAGCCATCAAGCAGCAAGCTATTAATGCACCAGCTATGACAAGGCTTTGGAGCAATTTCTGTCTTTGTGTAGCCTTTGACTGTGTGTCCCCTCTGAGCACTCCAAAGAGCTGGCTTTACAGTGGGCTGGCTCCAGAGCTGAGGTGAATGCTGGTGCATCAGGGCACGCTTTGATGAGTGAATTTTCAAGTGGCAGTGCTGGCACAAGCAGCTGCTGTGCCACACACCCCTTAGTGAGCACTTGTTCTCAGTGCCTCTCTCTGTGCTGTGCTGGTATAAGCAATTTGTAGCTTCATGGCAACATGGACTACAAAATGATCTGGCTGCAAAATGCTTTTTCAAATCCTGCAGATGATCTACAGATTCAGTCTTTTTTATACTCATTTAGGAGTTCTGACTGCAGCATGAGTGAATACCTTAGCTTCAGCTAAGCTTGATAATTAATGAGAGCAGTGAGCATGTAACAGCTTGGGCTTCAGCTTGGGCTGTCCAAGCCAGCTAGATATCACACTGAATTGCTCCAACAGCTGGCACCTGCACTATTGAGTCTTCACTGCTAATCATTACATCTGCCCTGGGTACATCTATTCAGCTTAAAATCACATCTCACAGCAGCAAGATGGCCATAGCTTTGCCTAAATGGAGGGGTGTTCCTGCTGACAGAAGAAGGAAGGTGGAATCAGACACCTTTAAAAGTAATTTTTCTTCTTACTTTTTTATCTTCTTACCTTTTACTATACACTCTGTAGTGTACATGTGGACTATTCAAGTAGTTAAGTGCATAACACAACCTTAAAATGAGTCATTACTGAAGGATGCTCAAGGAATAAGCAAATTAAGAACCCCTTAATTTTTACTGAGTTTTATTTAATTTAGTAGCTGAGCAAGTAGATACCACATTGATTCATCAATATTGTAGGACCCTTTTATGCATTTTCTGTAGGTGACTCCTTGGTGCAGCAGGGCCTTTTAGTGGCCAGTTAAATCAGTCACAGATTTGTTACAGAGCTCCCCAGAGAGCTGAAGCTTTCCTATAAAACATGTGGTAGGTCATCAAAATTCAGGCCCCAGTTACCCAGTAAATCTACTACAGTTCTGCAAGGCACCTTCTCCTTTTTTTTTTTTTTTTGCTCCACTGCAACTAAGTGGCATGTTTTATTAAATCAGATCTGCTTTGAGAAAAAATGCAGTTCATTCATCCTTCTAATTACTACTGTTCAAATTTAGCCTCAATTAGTGACCTCTCAATTTGCTGAGATTGGTTCTGCCTGTGTACAAGTGAGACTGGCTATGAAGGTACATGTAATAAGTCCTGCATTCCTTCTTCTACTTAACACATCAATGTGTGGTGTTGCTTTTCTATGAAGGAGTAAACAAAATGTCCTTGTTGGCTGCAAACACGCAATCTCTCCTTTCCCAGAAAGGTTCTGTTTCTGAATGCTACAGACAGATATGCTACCAAAAATCAAGATGAGAGCAGTGCAACAGTGTTGTTGTTCTACCAGTGTATAACACTTTCTGATATGTGGATCTCAATATAACATTACAGATGTGAGCCACTCCCTCTAAACACACCAGGCACACCCACAAAATAAGTGGGGATGTGTTGTTAGAACAGTTTCACATGGGTGAACCTGGGTAGAGAGACCCAATGCCCAAGAGTAGTAAATGGAGTAATGGAACTGAAAACACACCCCAGAGGTTCAAACTTCTGATCAGTGCTCTAGATACAAGACATGTCTCTGTGATCCTCCTCCTCATACTGGGAAGCCTCCAAAAGCCTATTGAATGGGTATTATAGCTTTTTATGTTTGGATTCAGCAGTTGTTTCAGCCACATTTGAAAGGAATGAGTCAGGAATTTGTGTATGTGGGAAGTGGTTTCCTCTCACATTACTGCATGTATGGATGAAATACATTTCCTCTACTATGAAGCTGCTGAATGGGAAAATAAAGTAGTGCAGCTGACTGGCACTTTAGTGGCTGTACTTGGACACTGATAATGAAAAGCCAGCAGCCTTGGGAGGCTGGTTTGGATAATGCATTCCATAGAAAAGCTGGTGAAATCACTTGTATTATTATAAAGTATGACTAAAAAAGGGCAAAGTGGAGAAAAAAATACCAATATTAAAACCTGATAAATTAGAGACCCAGTTCTTTAGTGAAAACTGGCCTAGCTGAAAATGCAGGAGGAAATCTGGCTTTAAGACATGAGCTATAATGCAATAATGAAGGCGCCTCCCTCTGTGCTTCAGGCAGTTTTTGTAGCAAGCAGTGTTCAGGAATCAGAGATAATGATAATGGCTTGTGCCTGCAGTCACTGCAGCCGTGGCACACACAGTATGGGAGGCATTTACTGTCAAACTCCCCAGCACCATGCAGTGAGATGGCAGCAGGGCTGAGAGGAATGCAGGTCACCTCCCAGCCCCTGCCATAGCCTGCAGCATTGCAGAGCAGGCAGGTTTCTTCTGGTATGAGAATGAGCAGCAGAATCTGGGCTAGATTTTTGGGCTAGAGTGTGCCCAAAAATGAGTGTCCACAAATCCAGGGAGCTGCTGTGATCTTCCTTTTATCTTTCAAAGCTGGTTTGATGCTGGAGCAATAGGCTTCTGTAAGGTCTGGGGCTGGGCAACACCCCGAGTGGCTGCTCCCAACTTCTGGGGAACTGAAGGAGAAACAAAGGAGTTTAAGTACTGGTCAGATAAGTGGGCTGAGGAAGAAATGGGATTATGGGAAGAGAAACAGAAAAAAATTGCATAAAGCTTTTGAGAAAACTCTGAGGAGAAAATTTCCGAGAAGAGCCCTATAGCCAGCAAAAAAACTGAGAAGGAAGAAGACATAAGGGAGCCTTAGTCCCCATTTGTACCTTAGCTCAGCAAGGAATTTAAGGATCTTTTTGACTTGAAGCCCAGAATAGTTCCTATTATTTAAAGACCAACACTTTTTTTGAGTACTTTGATGAGCTAGGCAGAAGACAGAGTTGCCAGGTATGTTTTATAAAAATAATCTTACTGCTGTCAGTGAAGAACTTCTAAAAATAATGTTATACATATGTATATAAAATACATAGGACATTGTGGAACACCTAAAGATAAGGTTTAAGGTAATTCCTTAGGCAGGGTAGGGCAGCCTGTCAGGAGGCGCAGCTCCACACCATGCTGGGTACCTCTGCTCCAGCAATACAAACACAGACTGGCCAGTGCCGCGGGTGCAGCCAGGGGGGATGAGTGAATCACTCCATCAAACACCAGGCAGGGCAGTACACACTGAGACATTCACTGAGAGAGAGGGAAAGTGTATTTCTGCCTGCTTTCCATGTATATTTTTGCCATTTCCAAATATTTCCTTTGCTTTCAACCTCTATATGTCAAATGATAGTAAATTGCAAATGTACTAGTTCCAGCTGAGCACAACTGGGGGTGAAATAGCTTTTCTTTGAAGCTGGAGCTAGAGTCCACTTGAAAAGCTGTAGGGAGAGCTACAGACATTTGCAAATGAGAACTGAATTTCTGACCAGGTGATTCAAAGTGATTCATGAAACTTATTTTCAGAGGAGCTACATAATCCATTAAGAGAGCAGCCAGTGAAAGGGACCACCCCTGTAGCTAAGACAGCAATCACTAGGTAAACAGCCTATTAAAAGGATGTCATTATCTTCCAAATCAGCAGAAAAGCAACATAGATCTTTATGAATATATCTTAACATTAAAAAAATTAAATTCTAGCTTTTTAAATTTTTTTCACTGATTGACATGATTGTGGATCTGAGTACATATCTCAAGTAGAGGGAAAAAAAAACCAGGATCCAAGGCCAAATCCTGTTACTTCTGAATAGTCCCTAGGAAGAGATGGCGAGGATCATTCATCCCACCTTGGCTCCACCACATCTTGTAACACTCTGGGAGCACTTCCCATCTCTGCTGTTAGCCTCTTGTTTTGTTGCTCCCTCAGCCTCTTACCTGGAGCATATTTAGGAGTGCTGGTAGAAGAGCTGATGGTTCTGTATGCATCAAGGCAATTTTTTGGCAAATCAAGGCTTTCTGAGTGACAATGTGTGTCTGCTGGAACACAATACAGACACTGCCCCATAAATTTCAATACTGCACACATGCAAAATATGTGTGTATGTTTGCCTGTTGTGGGCAGGGACTGAGACACAGGCAACCAACCCCAGCAGTGCTGTGTGAGGATGAGTAGTCTGATGCCTGATGGTTTCCTGTTTGACCACATGTATGAAAACAGGCATGAGAAATCTGCAGGGATCTTTATGAAGTCAGTTATCTATGGACAATTTCAAAATAAAATATTAGCTGGGGTTAAAAATTGAGAGCTTCAATTAGCTTTTTGTAGCATTTAAATTTTTTGGCCTTATTCCCTGTGTGCCATGTGACCAGCTACCATTCCAACATTCTTCTTCATGTGTGGGAACTAATGAAGTACTTCAGCACTTCAAGTGAAACTGCTTTTGCTTCATAAACCCCCCACTCATTTAAACAGTTGGTAGTTTCCAGCACTGCTTGCATTTTAGAGTTATGGATGGTGTAAATTCAGTCTTGATGAGACACCAAGCTAACTGCTGCTCTGATGGAAAGGGGCTGCAGTCAAATATTATTTCAGTGAAAGCCACCTTCAGTGGAGGTTGGAGAATGCATACTCTGTAATAATTTTTTTTTTTTTTTTTTGCATCAGGTTTTGTCATAGAAGAAATTAAGACTCTTAAGGACTTTCACTGCAGTGTGAGATTACCTGTGGACATAGCAGACCTGCAGATTCTTATACTCTCAGAGGGATGTTGGCTGAGATCTATGCCTCTCAATAAGAATTTGCCCTCCTCAGACAAGCTACACTTTCAAATACTGGTTTGGAAATTGTAGTCGTCCCAGGGGCAACCCAGGAACTATGGGGCCCACATAAAATTAAGAAGTTACTGCCCCCATCCTAGATATTTAATCAAGAATAAAAACACTCCCCTGTTTGATAAATAGTGCTAGACATTCTGACTTGGGCAGAAACAGAGGCAGACACATGAGGGTCCCCACTGGCAGTCAGACCCTGTGGGCAGCAGGAAACGTGCTGCTCAGTGCATGTCAGGGAAGGTCACTTGGCTGTGCTGCATGAAAAAAACCCTATTAACTGCCCAGTGCAGCTCAAGCTCACTGATTGCAAGGCCAGTATATTTAATATATGTCATTACTCTCCTTAGTTATCAAGACAGACCTTCTCAGAGTATATACTTTCCTTCCATCCAGCTCATTAAATATCAGTCTTAAAAGCAAAACATATGAGAAATGAGAAACAATGAGAGAAACAGCCAGCTCACTACAGCTCACTAATTGAAGAGTGCCAGCTGAGTTTCACATACATGGTCAAATATTACTAATGAAAGGTTGCAAATATCTCCCTTCTTCCCCTGAAATATTCCAAATAGACTGTCTTTTGGAGAGTGAAATCCAGTAACTAGCCCAGGCTTTAAACCACAAGAACTGTAAGAATAGAGCAGATCAGAGACTAAAGATCAAAAAATCTCTTTAAAAATATCTTCCTTAAAACAACAACAAAAAAAATCAGTAGGTACAGTTGCAGAATTTGGAGTTTGACAAGGAAATCCTTAATCAGTGCTCAAGAGCATTGCTTCCAGCTGCCTTAAGAGCCTTGTAGAGAAATTAAAACAAAATTACCTTTATTTCACAGTAACAACAAAAGTAAAAGAGTTTCAGTTTTGGGTGGTTATTGCTTGGAAGAACTTTCTACTGATTTTGTTTAAAAACTTATTAAAACAGAGTTTGCCTCCTTGATCTTACAACTACATCTGCACTTGATGAACAGAGGGGTTGAGATTTTAGGAACTGGTTGCTGATTTGTATTGCTGAAGTTCATGGTTGTCACAACTTTGTTCTAGGCAGATGATAACCTACATATGAGCAATGGAAAGAAAAAAGGATGGCTGAATAAAACAGAAATTATGCAAACACAAGTGTACATGATTAGGCTGTCACACACATTCTGCTTGGGAAATGTAAAGGGAGACAAGCAATTAACTGTAAGGCTCATGGATTTACTCTTTTTCTATGTGTTTTCCTTAATTTCTTCCCCCCAAATCCCTTCTTGTCTGAGCAATCCTCATTCTAGTGTCCTACTAGAGTTATCAGGAAAACTTAGTGGTCTTCCTTCTAACAGTTTTTACATGATAGCTTAATATTCCCACTGAATGTTTATAGAATAATTAATGAATAACAAAGTTAGAATTGGGAAAGGGCTTTTGGATCATCCTCTCCATCTCTCTCTGCCATAAGCACTGCAGTCAAAAAAGCAACAATAAAGCTGGCATTTTTGCAGCCTAAAACATGATTGAAAAAGAAGATCAAGATGCTTTAAAATACAAAACCTGGAAGTAACTATGGATAAACTGCCTGATGGACTCACTCATTTCTTTGCCTTTTTTGGTTCCACTTTTGTTGCTGCTTTTGTAGTTATCAAAAGCCACTTCTTGCTGACAGTGATTATTCTCATACAATGTAATAGTTTAGTCTTATGTTTGCCTCTGACATTCAGCATTGCAGCATGCTGTCATTTACAACTGTGGCCCAAGAGCACAATGAGATTTCCAGTTCTCTTTTCTGTACTGTTCAGGCAGTGACAGATACACTGCAAGGTAGACACCAGAGGAATAGTTATTGATAATTCTAATGGGATAACAATTTTCACTCCAACCTACTGTCTACAAGCCCTACAAAGGCTAACACTGCCTTCAGAAGCACTGCTCAAATTGTTCCTCTTGTGATTATAGCCAATTCTGTTGGTAGAGAATTAGCCTTATGCTACTCCATTAAAGCTATTCCTATTATATTAATGTTTATTGTTTAGCACATCTCTCCTTTCCCTGTAGCTGCAGTGCTGATATGCAGATAATACTGGTTCATTTATTACTTTTTAGTTTGCATCCCCTAATTCATCGCCCAAGGGAGGTTTCCTAACTGAACTCTAAGATCCTGATCATACCAGACTTTGTAATAAATAGAATTTATGTGAAAATTTAAGATTTTTCTTGTTTTTGGCAGAGACTGCCTACCAACCCTACTGAAAGACTCATTTGTAACTTGCTTCCAAAGGATTAGTTTCCTACTAACACAGGTTCAGGTCTATTAGCAAAGACTGGATGTCTTGACTGTTATGTCTGTGCTTTAGATAATGTTTGCATGAGCTGGTGTTCTTGGCTAATGGACCTTGGCTAATGGGATTTTGTTTCAAACAAAGGCTTTTCTACATTTTACCTTATCAGTCAGTTACAGTCTGGCACTTGTTTTTCGTCAGCTGACTTAATCTATTTTTTAGCTTCCTGGGTAGCTTAGTAGATCCAAGTGGGATGAACAGCAAAGGAGGGATTTCCCTGTCTGTATGTGTCTATATGAAATACTATGGGTTTCTGTCAGTCTGCTGTGAGCTGAGCCTGGGCTGCCACTGTGCCTGCGAGGGAGGCAAAGAGTCCCAGGAGCCCAGGCTTCACCCAGCCCTGGAGCTTGCACAGTCAGATTGAAGTTGAAAAGCCACACACAAAGGCTGGACAGCCTTGGCTTTCAACCACAGAAGTCCAGAGCACCAGTACTATCAAATTAAGCATCATCAGAGGAGCACAGCTCAAAGGCTATTATGTCCTCAAGCACATGTTGCCCTTTCCTCTCTGTGGGACTCTGCTGTGATCCAGAGCCAATGCAGCATTTGTCTCCCCAAATTCTTCAGTCTCTGCAGAATCTGGAAGCACTGAGAGTCACTGAACATCTATTGGTCCACTAAATCTGGAGGAGGAGGGATAAGATCCCGCGGGTTCAGTCGAGCAACCAGGCAAACATCGTAACTGTCGTGCATGAGGACATCAGTGGCCACCACGTTCCACTGGTTCTCCCACGTATCCAGCTCCAGGATCTCTTTGGTGATGACTTCATGGCGAGCTGAAAAACAAAGGCAACAGCAGCAGGCATCAGGGGCAAGTCAAACAGGATCAAAGAGGTTTGGGCAGTTGTCATTATGAACCTTCTGAAAGGGGAAATAAAAAGGTAATTTGTGTGGTACTAACTGTGCAAAAAGCATGTGAGTTGTCAACATACAGCAGATTAAATGGTGCAGATGGAGATCTCCACAGAGCATTCAGTCCTCACACTCTGGGTGCCAGGTGCAGCTGCAGAGACAAAAGCATCAAGTGCTCCAGCTTTGTACAAGTATGCAGGTGGCATTTTATCCTGCAGTCAATTGTCAGATGCTCATCTTTTAGAGACAGAGTATTGCCTCTTGTTCACAAGTATGCCTGCATGCAGTGTGTTCTTTTCTTTGCCCTGACCAAGATGCAATTCTCAGGCTGCAGGAAGCACTCCAGTACTGTGGCTGTTCTTGGGTGCCCAGTCTGGACATCCTGTGATTTAGGGAGGAATAAAGACAGAAAGAAACCCCCAAGGCTCTGAATGTACTTTAGATGTTCTGAAATGCTGAGGAATTTGTCATGGACAGGCAGGTTAGAAAAATGCCATTAAATCACAGCCAATCTCCAGACAAGAAGCTTTTTACAAAGACAAAAAAAAATGAAAGAATCACCATGAAGCAGAGAACCAGCAGTGCTATATTAAAGTTCTTACAAGACCACAAACCCTTTCTTTGCTAACAACAGTTAGAACTCTGCAACAATTACTCAAAGCCTAACTTTCCTAAAAATAAAACCATCTTTCATTTCTGCTCACTTTTTCTTTTAATCTTAAAGTTGCTTTCCTTACAGCAAGTAACCTTAGCCTAAACTTTCCTTACTTTTAGGTGAGGACATGCATGTGCTTTGCAGTCAGATGAGCCTTGGGAGAGATGTACTAAAAGCCAGGTCTCAGACTTCCAAGAACAGGCACTTCACAGGTACTGGGATAAGAAGCATCATAGCAAGAAACACTGAAGCTGTTTTATTGAGTCTTAAGAGACTGGTCACAGAATAAAATTTACAGGCTGCAGAGTGAGATTCCCATTCAGCTATCCCTTATGGGAAGTTTCTTTATACAAACAAACCCCCAGCAGCAGCCCTATCTCACATCTATCAATTGCACCTCGTGGTTTGGGCACTGCCCTTATGCATAAGTGACACCAAAGAATTGAAGAAGGGACACCCAGAGACACAAATTGTTTCTCATGTTGGAAACAGACCACATATTTCTCCAGGGGACAGCACCTCTGGGGGTTTAGCACCCCCAAGACATAGTTTAGGTTCCATGCAATATTGGAATTGATGTTATAATGATGTAGTGTGGTGGGATTTAAAATACCCCTAAAAGGAGGAGCTTTGGGATGTGGGGAGGTCAGATGGAAACAAGACTTCTTCTCCCAGGAACTGGTTTCCTTGCTGAGTGGATACAGGACAGTTCTGTTTTCTTCAGATCTCCACAAACTTACTGTCCAGGAGCTTCGAGTAAGATTACAGGATATAGTCTCATCTGAATAGTCTTTGTTCTATTGCTTTCTGTGAAACAAGTTATGATGATTTGCTTATTAAACCTGGACTTTATAGGAGGATAATAATACATTGGAACACTTCACCCATTCAAGAGAAGACAGCAAACTGCTAAAAAAGCCATTTACATGTGAAGAGAGAAGACATGACTGAAAAAGAGCAAACAAATAACACGTGCCAGTACCAGCAAACTCCTGTATGACCCTGCAAGAGTGAAGAGTTTTTTCCTGAGGCAAATACAGGAACACAAACAGACCAAAGCTGTGACATAGGAGGCTCCTGTCTCTGTGGTTTTTTTATTAGATCATCTCTTCTATGCAATAAATTTTTATGCCTGGATTTTCTTTGGCATGGATGATGACAAAAATGAGACAAAGGGAGGAAAAATAATCAAATGCTGGAACCAAGACATTCTGTGAGTGATTGCAACATTTCAGAAAAAATATTCATCATTAAAACATCAAAGGCAGATTCAGCAGCCCTTCCTTACAAGCCTTGCTGTGTTTTTTCCTGACCCGGGTGACTCTCAACCTTTATGTCCCTTGTTTCCCTTTTCTATGGGATATTCTAACTGGTTTTGTTCTACTCCAAAAATTCTGCTTTCCAGCACATGGAGTGTTAGTTAACTCTTAACCCTTGGGAGATAAAAAGAGTGTTTTTTTAAAACAAGGGAAGCAATAATTTCTCTAGTCTTATCTTGTTTAAAGATAAAAGCATCCTTTAGATGAGAAAGTTCATGTGAGGCAAAGCACTGCTCAAAATAGTCATACTTCAGAAAAAAAAAATTAACTTTGTCTTTTTAAAAGAGAAATTAGTTGAAAAAGTTCAGTTCTCAAGCCTTATTTTTAAATTTATTTTTTCTCTTCATTTTTCTTGGTAAGAAAAACAGAAAAGGTGGTGCTTTTCAAAGAGAATAGCACCTTTGATTCCAGGCTATATTGCTGGATTTGGGCTTTAATCCCCATAAACAGCTTGAAGGTACAAATAATTCCTGATTCTTCTTCATTGGTTTGCCTTATTTAATTGCAATTTTTGAAAGGCAATATCCTAGCAGCCAATTTTGTTCACAGGAGAATCATGTGACACCTACAAAAATAAATTGGCTGGTTTACAGAAATTACCTTCTTAAAAAGCCACCCCACACAACTCTCTGTCCTCATGGCATTATTCTGCCTCACCAGACAAACACCCTACCTAGTGAAAGGATTTCACTCATTTTATTTCTACAAAATGAGGCAGTGTTTTTCTGCACATTCTTGTTTAATCATGAGAGGTTTTAAGAAACTTTCTTATACTGTGTTTTTCTGCACAGAATTGAAACCACTTTATATTAGAATTATTCCAATGGTACAAACCTAACCCCAATGCAGATCCTTTTCTAGAAGTAAAACAGTGATTTATTCATTCCCAGGAAAGAATAATGAATAAACCAGCAAAGGGATCATTAATCCCAGTGTAACTTAATCCCCACCAGAATGTGGTATGTTAAAAACAGTCAGAACTCTTTTGGTACAGTTTTGCCTTCTTGATGTACAGTGCAGACTGAAGGTTAACAATGAGCCTACAAATGCATCTCTTCCAGTGACAAGACTTAAATTACACCTAAAAATGTTTAATTTATAGCTGTTAAAATTGCATTTTATACATGCAAATACAGTAGTCAAAGCCAAATTAGTCTAATCTTTAAATTAACTTTTATATTCTGGTCTTCAAACAAAACACTTTCCCACAATTTTTCATATTATTTTTTTTTCTTGGAATGTGCAGAAAGGAAAAGAACACAAATATTAATTTTCAGTAAGTGATTGCCTGCACTCCTTATACACAATCATGTTTTTTCTAGGAAAGGTTTGTGATTCACTCCCCAAATATGGCCAGACTTCATTTTATGCCATAAGTTTTCTCGTGCCATTTGAATCAGGATTGAACGTAAATCAGGATGAATGATTCTTGGAAAGACTCACAGTATGACTGCAGGCAACATAAATATTTGATCTGCTTTTTTGTCAGTTTTTTAATTTTTTTTTTTTTAACCACATTCCAATTCTGATTTGTAGTCTGGGAAGGAAGGAACAGCTATCCATATGACAATAGTATTTATTATCACTTTTGGTCTTTTTTTTTTTGACCTTTCTTTATCATTTGTAACTGAAAATTCAGGTACAATTATAAGGTTTTGAGTAAAGGGGGGCAGATGTAGAAGAATTAAGCAATATGCTTAACAGGTAGAAAATCCATACTTCATCTGGGACTGCTAACTATGCAGCTATTATGTTTGTAAGCCAAGATAAATAAATTCACTCTGCTATAGCCTGTTCATTGTCCAGAAGATTGAACTAAAAAAAAAATAATTAATCATTCTGAATTTCCATTCACTGGAGTTAAATCTGTGGCAGGTTACTGAAAAGTGGTTGATATTTTATTGTTTCTCCCAGAGGCATCAGCTGGGAGGTTTGCTCCAGTGTAGGAATGAGGAAGCAGAGTTGTGGAGACAATGGGAGCAGGTGCCAAGTCACCAGTCATGATGCCTCTGCATCAGTGCAGGGCAGAGATATCCAAAGTATTCTGGGACAAGTTCACCTGCCTTCTAGCAGGGACAGAGCCACACTGACATGCTGTTAGATGGCCAGCATCACCTCAGCAACTTTGTCCAGAGCAGGGCCACTGTGTGCTGGGGAAAGCCTCAGTGGCACACCTGCTCTTGAGCTCTGTGCCCTGGGACATTGTAGGAGAATAGTTTGTAGGAATACTGCAGAAGGCAATATTTCCCAATGAATTACAGCTCTACTGACTACTGAGGAGTAGAAACAGCCTTGCCTGCCCAGTGAGGATGGGGGTTATAAAGGAGTGGGCTAGCTGGCCACTGGTGGCAGTTTCAATTACAGTTAGTTACAGTTTGGGATGGAGTGTGCTGGCTGTGCTGTGAGCAGGTAAGGGACATGTGGTCATGAAAGGGACAGACAAGGTAAGATGTTGTGTGAGGCACAGACAGGGTTAGGTAAGGGACAGGTTTGGATTTAGCCAGTCATGCAGAAGGAAGAAGGAAATTTGCAGAGAGGAGAGAAGGAGTCAGTGCTGTATGGAGCTTCCTATGAGGAAAGGAGGCAGAGTTGCCTGAAAGAAGTCCACAGAGAGAAGGCATGAAAAGTTTTTAATAAAGGACTGGTGATGGTGCCAGTGTCGTCTGTCTTGACATAGTTGCTACAGGACATCTTCACACAGGCCACTTGTCTGAGCTCCTCGTGATTTTGGTTCTCAGGCTGATACAATATTTTTTCCTTTCCAGTTTGATGGTTCCTGATATGCTCTGTCTTCTTTTGCCATGAATCAATTTACGTAAATGAAAACAAAAAGACACAAAACCAGTAACAGTTGAATTGCTGTCTGCTCTGCTCTTGTCATGGAAAAAAGCACCTGAATATCACAAGGGGCTTGTTGAATATCAACGGTCCTTGAAATATTTACTCAGGTGTTTCTTTCACTTGTTTGCCCAGTTCCTGACACCAAACAGCCACCCAGAGCTGCCTTGAAGCAGTTCAGCCTCCACTGCTGGTTTGTACCTGTTTTTTCACGCCATTCCAGAGAATGATTTCAAACATATGGGACTAGCCTCTGCTACTTATCTTCCTCACCACTAATATTTGCTTTCATAATTACATGAGGCGGAGTTAGGTGACCTGGGAATTCATATTTGTGTTGCAATGGGATAGAAGTGCACTTAGATCATTATTACCAGATGTCCTGGCTCCTCATTTGCAGTAGGAAAAATAATAAGTTTATCAAGGCCGTGGCCTTCAATCCCATTTGTGTGTGTGAGCTGCTACCTAACTCCACCAGCCTGGCTAGAGAGACACAGCCAGCACCCTCGTGGGGTCAAGGACATCCATCATCTGAATTTACCACTGTGACAGCTTACTGCTTTCCCAGCACCTGCATGGAGTAAGGTAAGATACTCATTCTCGTAGACAGGTCCTCTCTCCTTATCTGCTGTGCAATTCGTCAGGATCATAGTTTGATGATCCACCCATTCACTCAAAAATCAATGAAAACTAAAATTTAAAAAAAAAATTATATATATATATTATATATATATATATATATATATGGAATGGGCTGATATATGGGAACTTCTACTTCAGTTGCTTCAACTGTTATCTTTGAGATTGACCCAGCTGCTTAAACTTTTAAAATCTTTCCAGATTTTCCTGCTCTTCATGGCCAAGGCCTCTTTCAGGCACAATCTTACAAGCAGGTGATAGCAGGATCACAGGTTACAGAGGCAGTGAGTCAATGCAATATGAACTCATATGGGTAGAAACAGCAAATCAGAGTAAGAGCTATTTGGCTAAGCCCATCCTGAAATGCTGTTTCTAAATGCCTTACAATAGGTTCATATATAATTTATAGAAGATATAAAACATGTTTAGACTGTGCATGCAGGCAGTTTTGAGCACAATAGAAGATGTCATACATTGCTACAAGCCATGTTTCTAAACAACCTATTGACCTCTTCAGCAATTAATTAAAATGCATTAAAATACCTATTAATCATTCATTAACCCTTTATAAACAATAAATGAGCCTCAGTAAGAAGCAGGACTGAATAGCTAATACCACACTTCCAGAGAGTGAGAAGATCAAATTTAGATGTGAAATGAGCAGGTGCTGCTGCCCAGTAATTCCCCTGACCTGATTTGGCCTCATTTATGGCAGCACATTTCCAGCTAATGAGCAGGGTAGATGAGCAGCCCTCCCTGGGCAGGCAGCATTTGCAGAGGTCTCTCCCAGTGCCAGCAGCTCATGCTGGTGCTGGGGGAGAATTTGGTGAAAGGTCAAGCTGCATTTTTTGGGGTGGATGTGGCTTGTGAGCTGCAGAGCTGTGGCAGTGCCTGCAGCCCTGAGCAGAGCCCTGTGCTGAGCAAAATACAAGGGCCCTGAATCCCTTCCATTGGTGGGAATATTTATTCTAATGGCAACAACTGTGGGCAGGAGAACTTTAATTATTCATCTGTGCACACTAAATTTTAACAGAGGGAAACAAACAGTGTTGCAGATAAGCGGCCCGGGGTTTGAACCTCTGCTTTATTTAGCTGGGAACATGGGAAGGTGCTGGAGAACCAGGTTTTGTTCCAATCTCTCAACCCCCAAGCTTCACAAGTGCAGTATTTACTGTGCCAGACTCCTTAATATGTCTATATTTAATTCCAGTAATGTTCCATAACCACTATAATAAAAAACAAGCACTAGAATGATTCTCCATCTAAAACACATAATGGAGGAGACTAACGGGAACAACTTTTATGGGAGATTAGTCAAAATAAATAACTATTAAGCTAGTCCACTGTTAGGCGTGGGCAGTGTTGAGATAAAAACTCATTAGCTCAGCTGGAATATAGTAATTACTATACAGTTCTGCACTGCTGCAAACAGAGCAGCTTTTATTCCAATGCATGGATTGCAGATTATGTAAATGAGGAAGAATAGACTAGAAAATTAATCCATGGTAAATTTTTGTTTTGGTTTGTTCTTTTTTTTAAGAATAAAATTAACACAGGTAATAGGACTCTGTATCACTGTCACCTATCCTGGGTAACAGTTGCAAGCACAGAATAATTTAGATTCTTACATGCCCATTTTATAGGCATATTTCTTCCCTTTTCCCTTCCTTTGGCTGTAACACTATTCAATTGAAAAATTAATTTCTACTTGATATCAGTAAGGAAATAACAAAACTGGATTAGGCAGCTCTGATCCCACACGAGACTAAACACACCACAGAAATTTTCAACATACGTGGTGGGAAGCAGGACATTCACCTCCTCTGCTCTAAGCTACATAGGAGGGAGAGGGCAAAACAGCCAGTTCAGAGACAGATAGTTCCACAACAAACCCCATTACCTGCTGAAATTATAATAGAGCAGATCTATTAAACATTTTATAATTTGCATTGAGGTGGTTGTACACATCCTTTGCACATCATCTGATGTCACATGGGTGATAACATCACAGTAAAGGTAGCATTTTTAATTAGCATCATAGAATCATTTAGGTTGGAAAAGGCCTCTAGGAACACCAAGTCCAACCATTAGCCCAGCACTGTGCCAAGCTACCCATAACTCATGTCCCTCAGTGCCACAACTGCACGGCTTTTAAACACCTCCAGGGATGGCAATTCCATCACCACACTGGGCAGCCCATTCTGGTGCTTGACAGTGCCTTTAGTGAAGAAATTCTCCTTAATATCCAACCTAAACCTCCCTGGCATAACTTGGGGCTCTTTCCTCATCTTGTCATTTGTTACCTGGGAGAAGAGCCCAATCCCCACCTTGCTGTATCTTCATTTCAGGTGTTGTGGAGCCATAAGTTCCCCCTTAGCCTCCTTTTCTCCAGGCTAAACACCCCCAGCCACTCCCAAGGAGCCTTGTGCTCCAGCCCCTTCCCCAGCTCCATTTCCCTTCTCTGGACACACTGCAGCCCCTCAATGTCTTTTGTGTAATGAGGGGCCCAAAATTGAACCCAGGGTTTGAGCTGTGGTCTCTACAGTGCCCAGCACAGGGGGACAATCACTGCCCTGGTCCTGCTGGCCACACCATTGCTGACACAGCCAGGATGCTTTGAGTTAAAAAAAAAAAAATCAACTCTGGATTTCAGTTGATTTCAGTTTCTTTCTTTCAAATCTATGAAAAAGCCAGCTGGACCAACTTCTATAGCCTGAAACTAAAGCTACAATCCCCAGCCACCAGATATAAGCTATAAGTGACAGTGACAGCAGATGACACCGTCCCAGCAAGCAGGCACACACCCTTTCTTTCATTGCTTTCACCAGAAAAACATTTATAATGCTCAGAAGCAGTAAAAAAGAAAGGGAAGCCTATGTGGCAGGCATTTTATAAGGGTTAATCCTGCATACCTGAAGAGCTGCTCCCCCCTCCATCAGGGAGCCACACTAATGAGGCTGCTTCTGCTGGGCACAGGCTGATGTCAGTAGCTGTCAGCCTGTGCAGGTTGACAGGTTTTTGTTCAATGAAAAGAAAATAAAACATGTCAACGAGAATACTGTACAGTCAGGGTGCAAAGGCTGGTTTAAAATCCACAGTTAGAGCAGGAAATGTGGCAGTATTTTAGCAGAAATCTGGCTGGCTGTTACACACTGAGCCCCACTGAGTATTCATACTAGGGGTAATGTTTTCACTCTGTACTGAATTATAAACTAATGGAAAAAAATTAAAACATGTCTGATTATCTTGATGAATGCTACAACAGTGCTAGAAAATGACAACATTCACGACACAAGCTTCTTGAGGTGGAGCTGAGACAAGCAGGTTAATGGCTCCTTTTTACCATAGTAGTTTTAGCAGAAAATGAGCTAATTTGTATAAACAACTGGCCAATAGATGAAGTTTTGCAAGTCTTGCTAAGGAGGAAACAGATTCAAAACAAGAAGTGGATTTTTTGGGTACTTAGGACTGTAAAAACATCCAACATTCATCAGCTAGTGAAAACAATACAGAGTTCTCTCAGGAGTTTGCACCATCACAACAGACACCAAGTTCCTGATATGTTTGCCCTAGGTAAGCCAAGTTAGAGTCCCTCACATTCTGATTTAAACATGAAGTTTTAAGGGAAGGAGAGCTCCTCAGGGTTCTGAATTTCTTTCTGCTCCTTCAGATCAGATATAAAGCACCAAGGATCTGAATCTCCCCCTGAGGTGTCTGTGGTTCTCCATCTGCTGCAGGGAGCCTGGTGTTACCAAGGTCTCAGTGTAGGCACTGCACAGAAGTGTCTAAGCTTCAGCTGAATTAATCCTCTTTCCTCTTCCATGGCCAGATTTGAACAAGCTTCTAACTTGAGCAAGCCTCAGCAGGGGAAGCCTTAAAAGTTTTGCCAACCTATCTCAACACTGAAAAATATTCTTTGCAGTTCAGAGGAAGCTTGAACACATTTTGTAGTTCACTCATCTTTTAGGAGGACTCCTATTGCTGCTGTCAGCTGGCCAAGCTGACTTCCCTCTCCAGTCGTTGCAGTTTTTCTTCCTTTCCTCCCAGGAATGATGTTAAGGCTGCACCATTTGTCCTCCCTTCAGGCAGACAAGGACTGTGACAGGCAGTGCATATGGAATGGGAATCCTGCCATTACAAAACTTCAGTTGTCACATGGGACTCAGAAAAGATGGTAGCTGGGCAGTACTCATCCTTTCTTCCAAATTTAGGGCCCTTTAAGCAGTAATAGCTGCTTTTCAGCTTTGGCTACAGCTTCTCTGGTCTCCACTTAACCAATTCACTTATGTCTATAAGCATGCAGGAAGGATATAGAGCATGACATACACCAGTAAAAAATTAACATGCAACAATGTTTTTACTAGGTCAATTTCCTGCTGGGTGAAGTGTGGGTTTTAGCAAATGCAAAGGCAAGTGAAGGCTGAAGAGACTGGGACACATCTATACTATACAAGGGGTTAGTTTCAGCCCCATAGGCTAAGACTTTCATTGCAGCTGTGATTTTAGCTTATTTTCCTTTTTTTTTTCTCTGCTGGGCTTATTCTTGAATGATCACAGCAGTCCTTTGACATTAGCAGGCAGAAAACCCAAAGACTACAGCTGTGCTTCCAGTTCATTCCAAGAAGTCCAATTGGATGAAAATAAATTACAATGTTTTATAAAATTGGAATATCCTCTTTCGGTCACATCCCTCACAAAAACCATAGTGACATGCCAGGAAGCCCAAAGACCAAAACCAAACAAACATTCTAAAATAATACTATCTTATACTAAAGCAGCAGCACATGCTGTTCTGTACCTTGAGGCTGCTGAGCAGCTGTAATTGTGAAAGTGCAAGTCAAGTCACCCTCTCCAAGCTGCCATGTGACACTAATAACCCTCTCCCACTCCAAAGGCTACATCAGGCAGGAGCCCTTCCCAGCATGCAGGGAACATGGAGCCAGGGAGAGAGGCCAGCCCAGTGACATCTTCATGTTCAGCTTGTGGCCTCTGCCCATCCTTGTCTTGATGCTGGTAGCTAGAAGCTGTTATTGTTGTGACCCTTTAGAAAGCCCTTTTCCTATAATAACTTGAAAGTCACATTATGAAGCCTGTCTTTAAGGCACAGGTTCCCCTCAACTCCTAAACTATGTGGTTACACTTGATTTGACAGTGAGACTCTTATTTTGGCTGCCTTGTTAATAGACACCATAGCAATGTTTACAGCACAACTACACACTATTGCTTTACTGGTGTACAGAATGCACATGTAGGGGGTCAGAATTCAGGTGGCACAGGTAACTGCAAAACTGGCATTTTCTAACTTTGACTTCTTGTTTTCCAATCTAAATAACACTATTAGTGCAGAGGAATTCTATACATAATGATATAGATTGCAATAGTAGAGGGAGGAATCAGGACGCCATAGAGCTGGCATTATAGAAATACACAAAAGATGGCCTTCTTGAAATCCACAGGAGGACTTTCAACCTCTCCCAGAACAGCCACTCTTTATACATGACTCAGTGACAGAATGTGGTGGTATTGTACAAAAGGTTTTTATGGCTCTGAAGTTACCCTAGTCAGAAAATCTCATATTAATCTGTTAGTCATCTGGAACAAAATTGCTTCATTTTTCAGTGCTAATGATCACAGAGTCATCAAATTGTTTAGGGTGGAAAATACTTTTAAGATCATCCAGTCCAACCATTAACCCAGCACTGCTAAGCCCACCACTAAACCATGTACCCAAATTCCTCATCTACACATCTTTTATATCCCTCCAGGGATGGTGACTCAACCACTTCCCATGATTAGCCTTTTGAAATTGTTACCCACTAACTTTAGGCTCTTTCATAATGTTGCTGAGAAAAAGACAACTAGAATGGCACAGGGTTTACTATGGAAACACAGTGATTTGTCATCAGCATAATTTCTCTGACGTCACAGAACTTCCATCAGAGATGAAATGAGAACATACCTGCTAGGGAGCTGCCAAACAATTGTTTTCAGGAAGCAGCTTCCTCAAACAGTACCACATGAAAGCAGAAGGCAAGTTGTGAACTTGAATGATGAAAATCATCATTCTAAAATAACAGCAGCTTTAAGATTAGAGGTTGTTATAAAAGTAGAAGTGTAATGAGAAGGACATATCTCTGTGTAATATCATGTGACCTGGTCAACAATGAGGCTGTCATGACATTTATTAGCAGTGGATAACTGCCATTGCTCTCTGTACTATTCCTTTCTCCTAGAAAAAAATTTGGAGTGGCAGCTGTATGTAACAAAATAATTTAAGTGCCCTTGTTTTGCAATCATTTGCATTTATAATGAAAAAAAAATAGGTTATATGCACTGGAGATATAGATACAGCAAAGCAAAGTTGGAAGGAGGAAGACTTAAAAAAGAAAGGTGTCCATGGGGCTAGGATTATTTAAAATCACCAGATCTGGAACTTTAGTGTCTTTGTATCTCAGTTCCCTACCTAGGGTACTCATTAAGTACACAAGCTTTTTCAACATTGATTACAAAAAGCATGTAAGTAAATAGGCAGAGTAAGATAACATGACTAAGGACTGATGGACTGAGCTTTAATCTTCAACAAATATGCCCAGGTTCTCTATGTCCATAAAACACTACGTTCCTCATATCTGTGACTCTAAATCTAAATACTGAATAATTCTGCTGATGTTTTAGATTTGGACAGGTTTAGTGCAGATCAGAAATATCCTTAAGTTTTTGTGTTTTGTTAAGGGAAAGAGCAAAAGTCAAAGAGAACCCAATTCATATTGACATTAAGGGCTGGCAGTCCAAAGGGCAGAATCAGGTTTGTAGCTCCAGGGCCTGCCAGTGCCACCTGATAGGGCTGATCACTCATCAGGTCAGTCCATGTCCAGTGACACTGATTTTAACTACACAGAGGATGTTGGACTCATTTTAGTACCTGCTCCATGAAATCCTCCACAGAGGTACAGCTTCCCTTCCACGGAGCCTGCGCTGGTGGAGTTTGTCCGTAAGGAGAGGAGGGGAGAAGGCATAGGGGGTCCATCCCTCCAAAAGTCTCCATCAGGGTTATAAATCTCCACTGCATCGAGACATTTCCGTGTCTGTCCTCTGTCATAACCAAGGCACCCAATTCCTCCTGCAAAAGACACGTAGGTAAAATGTACCAGTCCCACATTCTACTGTAATGCATTGCTGGCTCCATTTTCTGTTTACCTCTTCTCATCTCCCACTCTTTCCTCTTTGAAGCTTCAGAAGTTTGTGAGAACACAAAGCAGAAGCTACAGCACGTCATCCACAGACACCAAAGCAAGATCCTTTCTGAAGTCTCATATCGAAGGAAGAACAAGCAGAATGTCTTCAAAACACAAAGGTATTTTGTTTTGTTTTCTTCCCATATGGTAGAACTTGTTATAATTATTTGTTCTATTTGCTGGACAAATTGCAGTGGATCAAAACCTATTTTTTCAAATACTGTTGGTGGATTTGACCCTCACACATTACCAACAATTATTTGAATTTGTTGGTTAGTTTTCTTCAATAAAAGAAAAACATTATGCCTGTCTCTTACAGGAAATTATACTCATTTCTTAAGGCAAATCAAATTCCAGGAACAAACCCATCCAACACACAGGAGGGCCAGCTGAGTTATTAGCAACAAGCCCTACTGTGGAGCAGTTAATTAGGGTGCTTGAAGTCAGTACTCAGGATTGAAACACATCCCATTTTCTTTCTGCTGGACAGGCTGCAGATGTACCTGAGATCCCTGTGCACACTGGAAATTCTGTGCCCTGGTAGTACTTTGCAAACTCTGCCTTTCCAAATCCCTTCCAGTGATCAAATCCACATTTTGAATTTACAGCCTTTGGTTCTCAGAATTATTGTGCAGGTTTTCCATCTGTGCCAGTGGACACAATACTCTGTAATGAGCACTGATGGCGTTCTTTTGTGCATGTGTGTGTTTGTGACTGCTTTTAAACATAAAATGAATGCAATAGGCAGGCCATTTCCACATGGAGGCTGGCATTCCAGATACACGTGTAGGGCTGCTCAATTGTGCAAATCCAAAATGCCTTGTAAGCATGTAATTATGCCCTTGCATATGCAAAGAGAAAGGACTGCAAGTGCAACCTGTACTGGTTCAGCTGCTTTTAAAATATATTGCCCCAGTGCTGTTAAGCTGGGCTGTGAGAGAAATGAGCCCCTAGTGCTCCATGTTTTATTTGCATATGATTTTCCACCTACCTCTGGAAATGGACTGTGTTATTTCTTAAATCTTTTGTTCATTCTCCAAAAGTGTTTGCAAGAAGAAGCTCCCTATAAATGGGCATTGCAACACTCCAAATTTCCTAGCACTGTATTCCTGATCTGTATTTTAGAGTCAGGCAAAAATAAAATCAGTTAAACCTGCATTAGAGCAGCAAAATTAGAATAAAATTCAGTGTTCATCATCATCAGGAAGTTTACCTCTGGCTGAAATTAACAGTATTTTATAATATTTGAAATTGAAAAACCTTCACCAAGTTTGGTTTCCATCTCCTTTTCCAGCACAGCGAATCTTTACTTGCCTCAGTACCCACCAGCAAAGTCCTTGCAGTTTGTACTAGATACCCCTTAGTGTGTGCTTACATAAGGCTGGCATCCAAATGTGTTCACTATTATCACCCTCAATTAAAGCAGCATTTGCTCTGATGGGCTCCTCCTCTGAGGCTTGATTCACCTAAGAGAGCTGAGGTAGAGATTAATGTGGTCATGGAATTTTGCTAATCATTTCCATGTCAAAAAGGGAAGCATCATCCTGCTGAGCCTTTCTTATGATGGAGTCTCACTGAGCTATTCCTTGGGGTATTTCAGAATTCTGACATTTATTTCTTATATTGTTCTTTACGCCAGAAGCATTATCCTCTCCTGTGCAAACTTTCCCACTACTCCTTAATGCCTCATTAAAGAGGTGCCACTCTTAGGACAAGACAATGTTGCCTTAAATTTATCAAGAAAAATTTTAAGAGCTAATCAAGTTTTTTTAACTGCTAGGGCTATTTAATTGATTGGCTGTCTCATGGGGTTTCTGATTGTACAGCTTCCATTTTCAGATTCATGGACTGCAGCATGCAAGACAATTTGCCACCAGTTTATGTACAGTCCACAGACTGCAGTGGAACACAGAGAGAGATTCTCAAGCCAGTTTTAACTGGGAACCAATAATATTAGAACTCCCCACAGACTAAATTGACCCTTTCAAAATACAGCTTTGTGGTGCCAAAGATACTTGGCTGCTGGTTGTCAAGCTAAGTATTTTTAAATTAGCCCAGTTGTTACTGTACCCCACTGAAGAATATGCACTCATCCAAAAGAAAAGTCTTCATGTGAAAAATGAAAGAGGTTCTTGTTCAATCAGAGAAATAAATGGTACCAGTTAAGGAATGCATGCAGCATGTCAGAAAACAATAACTTTGCTGATTGCCTTATTATTTCAAGCAGGGAGGGGGAGGTGGACAAAATGGCCCTGAACTTTTCTAGCTGCATAATAGCTGTTTATTTCTTACTGTGTTTTTATTGTCGTTTTCTAAATAAAGTAACTGTGGGGCAAGGTAACTTCAGAAAGAACACAAATAATCAGGTACAAAACTGACAAAGAAGTCAGTGACTTTCTGAAAAAAAACCTCCCAACCATTACCTGTTAATGAAGACATTCAGCTGCCACTTCAGGGGATCTACCACCAAGTATTTTTCCTCTGTATTTATTAGAAAAGTAGTTTTCCAGGATCTATTGGTGCATCTTTTCAACAATTTCAGAAGTGCTACATGTTTTCAAGCATTTATGAAACCTTCATGTAGTGGTTTAAGCAACTTATATTTAACCTCTTTTAATTCAGTCTTTATCACAGACAGTCCTGATGGTACAAAATATCTACATTTTATTTAAACCCTGCACAGCTATTTCAGCTAAATCTAATTTCATATTCAATTTACAATAGCAAAACGAAGTTCTCAGCAAATAGAAAGGAAGAAGGAAATATCAAAGGGGGGTAAAATTTAATTTTCAAGCTTAGAAGAAGAGCATTCTGGAAAACAAGAAATGAACTTCAACCTCTTCTCTTAAAGCAATATTAATGCTGAAGGGTTGCTAACAAAGGATCTGAGGATATCAGACTCTCTGAGCACTTTTTTTTCTGTGTTCCCAGATGCAGTAGTTGAGAATTACTCCTGTGAAAAAGTATTTTTTTTCCTCTATGAAAATGGATGTCTCAGGACTGTTTCCAAATAACTGAATACAAAAATCAACAACATGAAAAGAAGTCTCAAATTTAAATCAATTTGCTTCCACAAGCAACTGGAGGAATCTCACATTAACCAGGGTATTCATCACCTACAATGTATATACCATATGAGATTTCAAATTGGCAGAAAAAACCCTTTTTCTGTGTCAGACAACTCTGGCCACTTTCTGCTCCATCACTCAAGAATCCAGATCATCCTGTCTCACTGGCTTCTTCATCTTTATGAAACCATCAGGAATGCAAGTGGAGACATAGGGAACCATAGTTTGGACCACAAAGATTGTCTTTATCTCAGGTTCTCTGGATAGAGCAGCTGAAAATCTGAGCCCTGCTCCTACATAAAATGGGGGTGACATTTAGGGAGTGAAGGCAGGGTGCAGAAGAGGGCTTAGGGGTTTAGGTTATTTGAGGGACACTCTTGTGCCAAGTGATCCATCAGCAGTGCATGACATACCCGAGATTGTGTCTTAAACCACCCCAAACTATATCTGGGGTCAGTAAAACACCCCTGGTCACAGCCTCCTGGGAGTCCCTGCACGTGTGCCAAGGGCAGCAATGCCTATTTACATGCCCATGACATGGGGAGGGTCCTTTGTTAAGCCACACTCATGAACAGAGCAGGTGAATTCAACCCCACCTTAGTTCTCTGCCTAAAGCTCAGTTTCCTGTGTTTTGTGCAGGGAAGATGGATTTCTCACAGGCAGTTTTAAACATTTCTGTCACTATCATATTGATCATATGAGAAGATTAAATCCCAGAACTCAGTCTTCCCATCCCTTACAAAAACACCCTTTCAACCCTTTAGGCTTTTTACAATTGCAGTTTTCCTAGGAGATATTTCAGAGGCCACTGAAGGACTGAAAAAATAACAGTGAAGCCACCTTTGTGTTCCCCAACCCATTAATGTTTGAGAGCTTTCCAGATCACACTTGGATTAGTCTGCAATTAAACATACTTTCAAGGGCACTTTATAAGCAGTGGTACTAATGGACTTTAAATCTAATATGAAGCTCTCTTAGTAAAATAAATATATAAATAAAATTCATGATCTTTATTAAGAAGTCAGGATAAAGAAGACAAGCCTTTGATGCAGGAAGGCAAGGCAGAGCAGGTGATGTGATTAGCACATCCTCAGCATTTCAATGAGGCACAGTTCTGTGCCAGCTCTACACACTGCTTGTAGCTGGCTGAAGGCAAAGCACCAGCCTGGCCTGGGGTCAGCTGCCTCTCCCTTACCCCGTGCTCTGTGCTCGTTGGAGAAAACCTAATGCAATTTAGAGCCACATCAGCCTTAATAACAGCACAGCCTCGCAGCACTTGGGGAGGAAGGTCTGTAAATGGTGGTGAAGTGGTAAAGAGTCACTGTCAATAATTAGCTCAGCAGCTGCAAGGGCAATAACTGCTTTAAATACCTCTGAATATTTCTATAGCAGTGAGCCTGACATGCAGTTGAGTTACAAGAGATAGGGAACATTCCAGGACCCACTGACTTCACCCATGTCTCTGATACAAAGTGGGCACTGGCACAGGGCAATTGCATTTCTAAGTCTCATCCACACTGAGCTCTTATGGAATTAAATTGGCCAGGCAGGCAAGTCCAACAGTGACAATCTCTTTTCCTCCAGGAAAACCACACAGACATGAGTCTAGATTGCTCATTGCATAGACAGGATGGTTGAACATAATAACACCTACAAGGTGGCAGGGGATCCACACAGGACTGTGCTCCTTTGAGATTCACTACCAGATTCACACCACACAATTTGGTTCCCCCACCAACAGACATCTGAAATTAGACATGCATTACTGTCTCTCAGACAGGGTGGTGTACCAGGGGACAGCAAGGGCAGAGCTGCTTCCAAAGGGAAGTGGAGCCAGGTGATGTACCATGAGGGCACAGCTCCAGAGAATCAGGGATGGACAATTGTGGGAGACAAAATATTGCAAACAATTGCAGGAGGCCCTACCAGCAGGTGTCAGGCAAAGGCACAGGAGGAATTGACCCCTCAGACCTGTGTTTAACTGATGCTCCTGGACCTATGGGCAAAAGAGGTGGGTGGAGGCCCCAAATGATGCTGCTCTGGATGATCAAGACTTGTTAGCACCCTCAGGGTACTGACAGTGTAATTCTTTATCCTATAACTGAGTCCTCAGATCATAACACCAAGCAACGTGTTCTCTTAGTAATGCCTCTTTGAATTTTATCAAAGGAACCTGGGAAATATGGAAAAAAAAAAAAAAAAAAGAGTAACTCATCAACAAGCAAATGAAATCCAAGATTTGTCTCCGGTAAAGTAATTCATTATTAAATTGATCTCTGGAATGCACAATGGATTTAATAGTGCTAATCTCTTATGTAACGTTTCCCTTCATTATCAGCACTCAAGCTGAGTCTCAGCAGTTCCATTTCTCTCATTCTCTGCTAAGCAGGGCTGCATAGCTGGGGTCTCAGAGAAATGAGGGAGCCATAAACCAGCCCTGGCAGGCACTTCCAAAGATGAAACCAAAGAGCACTGTCATCCTTTGCTAACCCAGAGCCCAGCAGATGAGGTAATGCAGCTTGTAGAAGATATGAGGGCATAAGATTGATTAGAAGCAGGGCTGAAAAAAACAGATTCTTGTCTTCCTAAGCATGGTCAATGTTTCAGATTCAGCTCCTTCTCTTCTCACAATGTGTCTTTTCTCACTTCCTTTGAAAATACTTAAGTGTGTACAAAGTGGTTTCAATCTCATCTATCAGACCAATTTATTTGCCTATTTTTGTTCCTCCCTGCACATGGACACATTGGAGGCTGTTGCACAGGTATAAAAGCTCAGAATTAGACCCATAAGCAGCTACTTGTCAGAAGTCCAAAGCATATTTATAAATAGACATGTTTATTTTAAAAGGAAGAGTTATTCAAATGCACAGTTAATACTCAAGCATGAAAGCTAAAATGTCTCCTTTCAGCTCCTCCTACACACACTTTCTTTTCCAGAGAGACCCCAAAGTACATATTCAAATAAGTATTCTATGATCAAGGCATTCAGTATTTAATTGAACCTCATTTAACTGTTTAAAACTTTAAAAAGAAGCTTTCAGCAAGAGCCCAGGGGGAAAAAACCGCCAAGTTGTAAGAGGTAGGATGCCAGTCTGAGGTGGATAAACAAAAATTCTTTTGTTCCTAAATCTTCCCTAACAAGATTTCTCATTTAAGTCCTTCAATACATTATTATTTATAAAGCAGGAATTATACAGCATAAAAGCAACACATGGTTAAAGCTGTCATAGTGATATAAATTATTTTTTTTTACCAGTGACCTGTATTTCAGAGACACTGGCTCTACTGTGTGTGTTTTAACATAAATAATGAATATGGCACTCAAATGGATTCATTTGGATGAATTTTCCTAATTTGTATGTTGGCTGTGATAAGTTTTCAGAGAAGTAGCTGGAAAGGATATTTTTTTAAGTGAAATTAAAATGCATGACCTTAAATAGAGCCCTCCCATCTGGTTTTCTTCCCAATGTGTCTCAATTGCCTCTGTCATTAAGAACACAATACTGCTCTTTCTTGGGCTTTCCAACGAATATAGTTATGTTCCTGGGAAAATATGGAGAGAAAGAGCTGAGACCAGTAAAAAGAGATGAATAGGAAAAAGGATTTTGAGCCTTAGGAATTGCTGTTCATTTACTTATGAGGATTATGTATGGTATATGAATAGCTTAAGATTCTCTAGGAACATTACACAACAAACAGATAATTATGTTGCAGGATTGCTGATTAAGACACATGGTACAGGTTCTTGAATAATGCTATTACTCAGACCAAAAACTCTGATCTATTTCTCATTTTCCTTCCACCAGTGTGACTCTAGAATAATTCCATTTAAGTCATGAGGGTTTTACATGCTGGAGCTGGCAATTAGTCCCGGGAAGGTTTTTGGACAGTGATTACATACTCTGTGCTGTGCCAATAGGACTTTTCAGAAATTAACACTTCAAAGGCTAAGCATCAGATTCTGATCTGGGTGAGAATAAAATGATCTTGACACAACACAACTGCCATCAGCAGACTACTTACTACAGATTTACACCTACATGGATGAGAACCAAAATTAGACTTGTCTATCAAAGAGTCTGCTACTTCACCTTATTCAAAGCTAGCATTGCATCAATTCTTTCTGCTTCATATTTATGATAGAAATTGAATTTATACATCACAGACATTAGAGAGGATCAACTTTCTCTGCAGTGATTTTTCATCTCTACTCAAGAGTCCCTCAATGTGCTGACACCTGTGTAAGAAATCCTGCTGGAAAGAGCTGACAATCTCACTTCATTTAAGGACTTTGTTTTCAAGACTTGTTGAAAGAAATCTTATCTCTCTGCATCACAATGTGCCCATCTAGAACTATCTCTTTATTTCATGTTTTTATTTCTGGGAAGCAGGGTGTGGTCCTCCAGGCATACAGAAGATGCCTTGCATTTACCTGTTTCCACATTGCCTCCCATCCTTTCCTTCCTCTGCCTCCAGCAGCCCCCAGTGGATCTCCTTAGCAGGCTGCAGACTGCAGGATGCCCGTGGAGATGATGCACCCCAAAAGGAACAAGAATGGTAGGAGAAGTGGGGGATACCTGTGGGAATCCAAGCAGTGCCATTCCATGGAATTCTCCTTCACTGAGTGTTCCCTGGGGCTGCACAGGAGCCTGTTAGATGTCCAAGTTCTGTGCCCACACACTTCACCAGGACAAACTCCCGTTAGGATTGGGGAGGGTATCAATAGCAATAGCAGAGACCCTCAAAAGTCTCCCTCTCATCTATAGCACAAAAGCTTGGTCATTATGGCTGAGCTATCTCTGAGCCACTACATGAGAACAACCCATGAGCTATGATCCTCTTCAGAATGTGTCTTTTTGCACAAATCACCCTTGACAGTGTCTTTCTAGACTCCCAGAGTGCCTGACACTCCTTGTGAAGCAGGGTGATGTCCAAGGGATCCACAGCTTTGGGGAGCCTGCAGTGGTTTTACTACCCTCATGACAGTTGCTATTCTTTGCTCTGTCACTATCAACCTCTATTCTTTCCATTCCCATTCTCTCCTGAACATCATGATCAAGTACCACATCAGCCAGATTAGGAACACTTTCACTGCTTTGCTCTCAATGCCATGAATTACCTGTTCCCCTACCCAGGGCTACCATCACAATTGTGTCTGACAGGGAACTGGACCCACCTCACAGCCCAGCAGCCTGAGACCTCACAAGGTAACAAGAACCTGTCCCCACAGATGAACTGTGGAATGTAGCTTTTCTGTGTGAGGTTTAATTACAGGTGTGAGTTTACAGCTGGAGATGAGGCCACATGTGGTATCTGCGGAGTAAGATGCCAATATCTTTATCACTGTTTCCAGCCAGAGTTCATTTGGAAGTTGCTTCATCACTTTGAGAGGTCTTGGAAAATGCTTTAATCTGTCCACAGAGTTTTCAGACTGTGATAGTTAACATTTAATAACCACGTTGTCATCTTAATTTTAACAGATAAATCTCCATTTCCACCCATACTCTTACAGGTGGATTTAAACCATCATATTCAAAGGCAGAATTTGTTGACCAATCATTTTTGGCTCAGACTTGTCTTTCAATTTAAAAATTAGTTGTAATATTATTCTACTTCCCAAGAAAATGAGACCCATGCAATTTCTCTGACTATATGTGTGTTCTCTATCTGCATTTACATTCTTTTCTCTACCTTACGCAGCTTTTGTGCCTGTTGACAAGGTTCAACTAAACTGCAGATTTATGGATGTTAAAGTTCTTACAAGGTTTGTGAAAACTGACAATGAGGAGTTTGTGAAAGCAGCCCAGATCTAGGTCAAAATGTCTTTTCTGCAGCTGATATTCCTGCTACCTGATGGTAATTCATCCATGTCTGCACTTGCTGCAGCTACACCTTGAGTGGGCAGAGCATCAGAAGGGAGGCAGGCTCAGAAATGTAATGGTAAAAATAGCCCAATCTTTCCCAAAAATCTGCTGCTTGGAGCAGCGTGTGAGCTCAGTTACCCTTGCTATAAATCACAAGCAAGTTTGTCCATTACAGTGAAATTACCCCAGATTTACACTGCTAAAGCTGAGGACAAGCACTGCCTTTATGAATGTTTAGTTGGACTTAGTGACAAGAGTGAATGGTCCAATGCAGCAAACTGATAACCTAAGCATAAAGTGCACTGGTTCCCTTAGGAATAGACTCAAATCAAGATTGCCATGGGAAGGTGTATATGAACCAGAAAATGATGGAGACAGAGAAAAAGCCTGTTACCACCCATGTGTAGATCAGATTGCAGCAAAGATTTTCTCTCCCACATACACAGAATTATTGGCATTGGCCAGCAGGTAAGAAAGTATTCAAGTTAGTGTTCAGCTCCCTGAACACTGCAGCTACACATATAAAACCAAGGCTCTTTATTTTTTTAATTGGCAAAATGCTTCTGGAAGTCTGTGAGACCATGAACTTTCCTCAATGCCATTTAAACAGGCATTTTTCGGATTTTAGGCTGTGTTTTGTGTTCAATCTGTACATTTCATTACTGCAATCGCTCACAGGTGCTTCTTGCTCTGTGAGATTTTGGGGGAAGAAAATGGATGCAGTTTTCCCCATTAGCCACTCCTTTTCCTTGTGCCAGTGTCAGGCTTGCTGTGAAGAAGACTGACAATTTGTTTTATCACATGCATCCCAAGGTGGCTGCTTTTTTTTGCTCCCTGACTCCCTGTGTCATCCCAGCCTTCGAGGTCTTGATCTCAGAGCATTTCTTACTGAAACACATGAATGCTGCTGTTCTCTTCCCAGCTATTCCAGCTGCTTATGCTGCCCCATTAGAGCATCAGTGTCAGTATAAATAATTATATGTATTTTACCTTTTACAAAGCACCAAGTCTCCATGTTTTCAAAGCACCTTTGAACTTGGGCAGCCAACACTCTCATTATTTAACAGCACACTGACATTTTCTGTCACTAAGCTTTGACAATAATGACACAACTTCCTGTTTGCAAAACTCACTTTTCCATATGGGCTTCTTTCACCCTTCCTCCTGGTTGTGCCTAAGGCCTCTCTCAAACCACTTAAGAGAAAGAAGTTTCTCTTAAAGAAGACAAATGCAGCATTAAAGCCACTTTCCTCTTCTGCTTCAAAGACACCTTTCCTGCATATCCCTGTGCAAAGCAGTTTCTGTATTATGAGCCAGGAACAAACTATGCTTTATCCCTGGTATGTAACAACCCAAATAAAGCCAGAACACCCTGAGACAGAAGGTGTAATAAGCTGATAAGACTGTATTTTTGTGTTCACTTTGATAAGCTTGTAGGAGTAGTTTGAAGCAGAGGGGTTTGAAATATCCTGAGGTCCTGATAGAATTGCTGCTTTCTTCTTACCTAAAGCTGCCCATGAGACCACAGGTGCATGGAAGGGCATGAATCACTCACAGCCCACCTGTGGATTGACTGGATGAACTTTTTTCCCCACTTGTCCAAGAACTTTCCAGTCATATATCTATCTACAATAAGATTTTGAGACAAAAGATTTTAGGGTAGGTAGGAGATTATTGAACTCATTTGCACAAATTGTAAAATTTTTGGTCAAAGTACTGTTTTGAAACAAAAAACATGAAAGGATTCAATCAAAAATTGACAAAAGGAAATATTTCAATTTTTTAAAAAATGTGTTGAGATAGGTGGAGGAGAAGAATTCACTGACTTTTGTCAGGAGACACTCATGATGTTGGTTTTGGGAAATCAAAATTTTCTTTATCCTTATGCCTTTTCTTCTCGATGCTGCATAAATTCCTTAGTGTTTCACTGCTCACCTATGAAATGGTGCTTTGAGGCTTCTCTACTCACCTCTTAAAATTCATTATTATTTATGGCACACACTGATACCCCAAAGAAAAGTATCTTAAAAAATGAATTATCTTTGTTGCACTAATCCAGAGCACTACTCTTTCATATAATTTAATCCACATAAATTACAGAAGGAAGAAATAACGTGGGGAACAAATAACTTTAGAAAAATACTCTCTATTTAGTACGAGGTACTTTGTCCTACAGTACGTAACAGAGGGTGAGATATTTCACTTCACAAAGGCAAATTGCTGGAAAGAAGAAAAAGCCATGGTGCTATCTGTTAAAAATCTGTTTCCCCTTACCCAAGACATAAATCTCCCCGTTGACCACGGCTGTGCTGAAGCGGTACTTGGAGAACTTCATTGGAGCTCTCTCTGTCCATTTGTCTTGTCCTGGGTCGTACCGAAACGTTCTGTTACTTAATCGATCCGGCTCCTCGTCAGGCAGATCCATCTGCATGAAATATGACAGCCATATAATAATACAGCATTTGGAGCCCTCCACACACGCCTGCAGGCAGTTAATCACAGCAGACAGCTCGGCAGATAAATAGCATAAACACATCAATTACAGCTGCAGGGGATTGCACTCCCCAGGGTTTAACAGCACCCATGGCTGGTGGCTGGGATCTGCTGTAGAAGGCAGAGAAATAAGTGGGTATCTATATCCTGCAGCAATAGAGCCAAGGATTTGGGTACTTACAATACATTCAGGGTCAGGGTTAGGGTTAAGGTTCCCAGCTCTGGAAGAACATACCCCCTTCCACAAGGCTGCTGTACAGTCCTGGTAATAATGAGGGAAAACCAGTTTGTGGGGTTTTTCCCTGCTAAATGTTGAAATCTCTTTCCACTATTACTCAGACTGTACCATGAGTCTCAGTCAGGTACTTTGCTGACCTTTCTCAGTCCTCTATACACACACACACACACACACACATACATACATACATATATATATATACATATAAACATATTTATATGTATATATTTATATGTCTTATCCTAATAAACATTTGCATGTTTATTTAGTCAGCCTAACCACAGTAATGTTGTTGTTCAACAGCTGTAACTTCAATAGTTTTCATAATAAGCTCCTAACCCCCTTGCTGTATCTTTGCTGCCATAACACTTTTTATTCTCACTCCTACTCCTCTTGTTCTCTCTAATCTTCTTCCCCCTTCTCTGCCTGTCTTATACAATGCAGGGAATTCAGATGCTGTTTTCTGGGTACGACACCCTTGAATGTTAGCAGTGGGATGTGGAGGGAGGATTCTGAAATATTTTGGGATGAAAGTTTTCACATAGAGAGAGTGAGAAGGAGAGAAATACTTTGCTTGCTTGTGATGGTGTCACATGTGTCCTTGTTTTCTTGTTATTTTTCTTTTCCAAAAGACATCTCCAAGACTAATGTCATGGACAAGATAGTAGGAGGCAAAGTAGAGAGTAAATATAAAGCCCCATGGTTATTCCCTGTAAGTGCCCGGGGCATGTTCTTTCTCCGTGGTAAGTGTGAACCACTAATTTATTCACTGAAAGAGGAGTATTTGAAAGCTGTGTATTTTCAGCACAGACTAAACATGTACTTAGGAGAAGACACCACTTGACATGCTGTAAATTCACATCCAACCTCATTTTTGTGGTAACATTCTCCTTGGAGTGCACCCTGTTCTCTCTGTGTACAGAAAACATAACTTCCAGCAGCCCTTCTCTGTGTCTCAGGGGTCTGAAATCTTCCTCTCAGCCTCACCAAATACCTTCTTCTGTTTTAGCAGCCCCCAGTTACCAAGGCTGGAGTTACTTTGGGTTTTAACTGCGCTGGCATCAGGGGTCAGATCTGAGCAGAGCAGAGCAGCACTGCTGTGAGTGAGCCCTTGCCCTCCTAAGCTGTCATTTTATGTCCTGGCTTGACTTTGTCTTGTCTTATTTCAATTACAAAGCCTGGGTGGGAAGGGTATTTATCTCTGTCCTGTAATGGACACATGCATTTAGGGCACTCTGTCAATGCTGTTGTTAGTGTTCAGGATTGACAGAACATTCAGTGCTGCTCCAGCACAGGGACAGCCCTTGGCTTGGCCAGCTCATTTGCTTTCCCAGTGCAGCTGTGGTAACCTCACATACACAATCACTGCATCTGACAGGGGGAAGATAGATGGTACCAGAAGAATCCAGCACTGTAGTGCTGGTCTTAAAGCACTTTTTTCAGTACTTTAGCTAATTTATTCTGATCTGTGCAGGTACGCCAAAATCTTACAGAGCTGTGGGTTTTGATCAATTGCTGTTAATCTGCTCATCTCAAACCTATTTCTATATAAACTCAGACACCCATGCATTGTTACTGATAGTACTTGTAGGCAGATATCCACTTTAGGTGGGTTTTACAAAAATTATTGTTGGCTCAATATTCCTGACTTGTGCTTCTAATCCACTTTCCCCTCTCACAATCTGTTCTGGAAAAAACAGCTTAACAAAGCTGGTTGTCTGACTTCAACATCTATCTTTGTTATATGACATATCTTTCAGTTCAAGTTTTTTTTACAGACAGATGGTTTCTACATCAAGTGTTTTCATAGTTTTATTCTTTACAACGAGATACTCTTGCACAGTTGTTTCTGTATCAGAAATACTCTCTGATCTTTCTGTTGCCTCCTTGGGGACTCACACACTCAAAATATTCAAAGAGGTGGAGGTCTTGTTAGCTGAATGCATCTCACTTTTAAATACTTTAAACAGTAATTTATTTCAAGAGGACAGAAACCATTGAGTTGTGATGACAGTCTGAACATATTGCAACGAGGATTACAGATGCTCCACTTCATTGTCAAGTGAATGTGGGGCTTTTTCCTGAGCACTCAAATTTAAAATTCACCAAGCAATAAATGAAAATAGGCTAGACTCTTAGAAGATATTTTGCACTGGGAACAACTGGAGAGAGTGACCACTGCCCTTGACATTCATCTTCCTTGTAGCATAGCTCTGTATAATCTCTGTACTACTGAACATGTATCTGTGGTCCTGCTGAAAATCCTTGTTAAAACTTTACATGGCCAAGCAATGCAACAGAAATAAATAAATTGATTGGTTAAAGGACTCTGTTTCCCAGAGAATGCTTTGACTTTTCATTTAAAATATAATGTAATGAAAATCAAATAAATTAACTTGAGTTAACCAAGAAAGCTTCCTGAGAAATCAAGGTGAACTTTAAATGTCATATATAAATCTGTTCCTGAAATGTACCTGTGTACACGCTTTTTGAAAGCAGGGCACAGTTAAGTGTACTTGTATGATTAAATGACATTATTTATTATATCCAGAAAAATTAAGAGGATGGTAAATAAGGAATAGAAAGGCTGTAACCTATAATGATAAAGAAAATGTATTTAAACTGTTGCTCACTGTCCATATCTCTGTGAATAAAGACTGCCCTTCCTGCAGTTGGTATTTACAGTGAGGATGGCATAGATGGATATTATTCTTCACCCTCTTTGGTTTTCCTACAGAACACATTTAATCAGAGCAACTTATTCTTCTGTTATCACTGCTGTATTTCCCCAAGCAAGAAGCACTGTAAAACTACACAGCAGCTCTTGTTAGTGCACAAAGCAAAGGAAGTAAATGGGCACAATTCTCAACCTGTGGTGTCCATCCACCCAGCACGTACAGCTTGTCCTTCACTGTCACCACCACGTGGCAGGCCAGTGGCACTGGCAGAGGTGCTGTGCTTCTCCAGGTGCCCTGCTCCATGGAATACTTCTCCACACAGTTTGTGACCAGATACTGATTTTTCACTTTCATTTGCCCTCCTATTACGTAGAGGTCGTTGTGGGCAGTGCCCAGGGCGTAGAGCTCACGGAGCTGGGTGGTGCACAGGCTGTGCCAAAAGTGGTTTCCTCGCTGGTGGTATCTGTAGGAAAATCCAGAGTTGTAAGTGCCCTGCTTCACCCAGGTCCCATCAGCCTTTAATTGTCAGTGTTTACTCAGTACAATGACAAGAGGAGCTTTCTCCTTCACAGAGAAGTTATGAAATCGAGCCCAGTGCTTGCAAGATCAAGCATTTTTAGTATGAGTATTCAAAATATTTGACCCTAATTAAGGTCAGAAGTCACTTGTTTCTGCATGTGCTGCTCAATCACAGTTTCTGCTGAAATTAGCAGGAGCAGTGAGAACTCAACACTGCTGAAAAGAAAGTCACTTCACCTGCCTCACTATGAATTTATTTCCTCAGATTTAGGCATTTGCATTTGAAAATGCTGTCACCATTTTAAAATTTTATCTTTAATCCAGAAAATGTCTGTTTTTCTTTAAAATGTGTGCATCTGAAAAAGATAAGAGTAAAACAGAATGAGGTTTTTGAGCTATCAATCATTATCTTTAATCTATGAAGCACTATCATCAACATTAACAGAGAAGCATGTTTTCTCTGAGTTACTGGGCTCATTGGATCATTCACTTGGCTCATTTCCCCCTGCTAATGACCTAGAAAAGGAGTATCCAAGGAAAATACTGAGATTTGGGTAAGGAGAGTATAACATCTACATGCATTGATCTAACTGAGCTCATTTACTCAGAGATACCACAAGAGTAACTCCTCATTCTTTCAGGAGAAGAAGTATCAAGATTTGGTTGCATGTATATAACAGAGAGCTATGAAAATAAGTTGTGACAAATTGACTAAAGGAGTCAAAATCTCTAAGAAAAATAATAATGTAAAAAATGCTTTGTGTGATGGGTTTTTTTCTTTTTTGTCCCCAGGGACATTACTTCAATTTAAAATTTTTAGATAATTAGGGGATTTCTGACAGAGGGTACACACCTATAAATTTCAATGTTCCTGGTCCTTTGTCTAGACATTTTGACGGCGCTTGCCTCGCCTGCCACAATGATATCGTTTTTCTCAGTGACAACACCAGTGCAAACACATCCTAAGCCCTCTCCATACTTGGGGGAGGAAATGAAGTAAGTCTTTCGTGTTGCAGGAGCGAAACAAAAGCTGGCATCGGCGTAGCTGCCGTGCCTGGACCTGATGCCCAGGGAGTTGTTGCCGATGCAGAGCAGGAGATCTGTGGTCTCCATGCCGTACCGCAGGCTGAGCGGGGGGGGCCTGGACTGCTGGATGGTTTTCAGGGCTTCCTCGAACAGCTCATTGCATTCTGAATTGCACAGGATCATTGTGTTCCTTTTCCGGGCTTCCATAAGGAAAGAGGGGCTGATAAGCACCAGCCTCACTTGCTTGAGGAGCTCAATGAGGTGTTCTGAACGTGACTCTCTGCTGTGCTTGACCCATCTAATGACGAGGTCCAGAATGCTCTCCTCCCTGGAGATATTCAGATCATCTGATTTGATGAGAGTCATCAGCTGCTGGAATTCAACCTCTAGTATTTCTTCCTGCAAGCACACCTCAGCAAAATGCTGATACATGTATTTCCTTGCTTGGTCACACAAATCTTCTGCCCCAATGTGGTTTGCAAAGTAGTAGATGCCCACACAGTTGGAAGCGTCCATGTGGTCCATCATGTACTTCTGGCACATGGTGCAGACCTCTTCCACCTGCATGAAGTAGGCAGTGAGGGCCACAGCCTGCACGTTGTGGCTGGAGAGGCGCAGCTCGGCGCTGTACATGTAGTGCAGCAGCACGGCCACGCTCTCGGCACAGGTGTCCTGCAGCACCACTTCCCTCTGAGCACACTCTGCCAGCCCACACCTGAACATGGCTCTGAAATAGGCACTGAAGGCAGCCAGCACCACCTTATGGCAGGGGAATTTCTCTCCTTCTGCAACCAGCACCACATCGATGATCTCTGCGGACTCTTTCATTCTCTTCACTTGCTCCAGTAAAGTCAAGCTGTGGCGCTGCTTTCTCCTCTCCTCAACCTTGTGATCCATGGTTGATCTCCGAGCTTCCTCTCTTTAAATACCCTCAGAACTCAAGGTGTTCATTGGAAATGTTTCTAGAGATAGAAGCATAATATTGTCCAATAAGAACGAACTCATGGGCAAATGAATATTGCTGTAATTATCTGAAGTCAATCATCTGTGTGGTGTGATATGAATCAGTGATGTATAAAAATAGTGCAAAATTATGGTGAGGTCTCAAGTTCAAGGTTTCCAAGACAAAATATAAGAAAAATCAACACTTCAAATGACCTTCAGTATTCAATACCTACCCCCAAGTTCTGTGATTATTTAAAGGCAATTACAGACTTCCCTTCAGAGCAGCCTTTTTCAACTGCCTTCTCCTTCTTTTCCCTGATTCAGAGCCTATAAAAATTGAGCTGAGAGAGTCAACACAGTCCTGTGGGTAGAGGCAGCTTTTACCCCCAAAGACTGGTAGTGAAGTGGCAGGAAGAAACCTGGTCCAACTGGCCAGATTCTTTTTTCTCTCACACCATAGCATAGGTCACTGGTTTCTACAGAGGTGCTACCAGTTTCCTTTGGAATAAGTAAAGGATCAGTAAATAGAGGTCAGCCTTCAAGCTGTCCTCCTTCTCCTCAGCAGGATGTTTATGTGCTGCAGAGTCACAGTTTAGGTTCCACTCACTGCAAGCTCAAGGGACATTTTAAATTAAATTGTAATTATTAACATACTCCCTCCTGTTTTATTTATGGGCAAACAAGGAAATTTGTGGTCTCATCTGTTTGGTTTTTGGTTTGTTTTTTTTTTGTTTAGAAGGCAGATCCTTTAGTGAATCTCTGTCTTTCTGCAGAATGTGAGGTACAGGTGTAGAATTTCAGTGGGAGAATGACATTTACCATCACTTGAAGGATACCAGTCCTTATCACAGTTTTTTGGCTGTAATATGGTAATGAGACAGTTCTGTTTTAGAAATGCATTAAGGACTCATGCCATGAATCACCAGTACACGAACAAGTCCTAAAGCTGTGGTATAACCCTGTTTGAAACACATTGTAAACATGCTACAAAGTGCTTAATGAGACTGTTGAAATGAGTAACATTCCTTAGCAGCTTAAATATTTGTGGGATCAAGGGCTTGTATCACAGGTTGAATTGGTTTTCTCAAATCCTGGCAGTATGAAGAGAAGATTTAGTTTCATTAAAGAAACATGTATCAACATAAAAAAATGAGTATATGAAATTCTTTGAAATTCCTCTAAAGGTATTTTTACAACCAGCCCAGATTTTTCTACAGATTTAGGTGGATAGATTTAAAATATTTTAAAATATTACAGTTATTTCCCAGGTGGAAAGGAAATCTACAGATGTATCACCAAACTCAAACCTACTCTTTTAGCTGTTCAGCTGTTTTTGGAACTAGACATCATTCTACAAGTTAGGTAGATTCCTCACTTTGAGTGCTAATTTAAAAGCCAAGCATGCTTGAAGATTGGCATTTCCTTGATTTGATCAAGTCTTTCCATATTCCAAATATGGAACCAGAAGCAACAAATCTACGAAATGAAACTGGGTTATTACCAATTTAAAAAATGGATTTGGAAGACTAAACATTGACATCTGGATGTGGGCCAAGCTCTGAGCTCTTCTTATGATACTTTTAAAATTCAATCAAAACAGTAAGTTTAGTATAAAAAAGACAGACGATATTTCAAAATCTAGATTTTTTTTCTCCCTCCTTTGAAATTTAATACTGCATTTGAGAACATGGGGGTCTTAATCCTGTACTGACTGCCTCTGGAGCAGTCTTAACAGTCAGTAGAAGCTTTCATGAGATAGGAAATGTTCTTTTTTTATCCTACATGATAATTAGTTTATTGTTTTCCCCTTGTGCTATTTAATCACTTCGTAATATTTGATCTTCATTTAGATAAAGGAACCTCCCTATATCTCACAAATTGTGCTTACCATCTCAAAGACCATAAGCACAGACATGTTCAAGTTGAGCTGCAGTGTCTTGAACCAGGTTGTTCATCTTCAGCTGTATGAAAGTGTTAGTAAGCACTAACAAGCCCCAATCCTGTTTCACAGTCTGACTAATCATGACTTTTTCTCCAAAATGATCAACTTCTCTCCTTTCTCTTTTATGATGTCCTCATGCATCCTCCAGCTTTTCTATAATGGTCAAAATGTGTATTTTTAATGTAAAGAACAAGTGAGATAATTAATCACCGTCATTTCCCCCAGAATTTTGTACAGATCAGGAAGAAGCTCTGTAGAACTGAGCTATGATTTCATTTCCTTTGCTAGTCACCTTTAAGTTTTCTTTCATTGTTGAGTTAGCTTTCTTAAGAGCAGCACTTTGTGAGTGTTATCACTGTTCATTGGATTTGTGAATTTTAAAGTGCTCATACCAGTGATTGGCACATCTGGCACCACGCTCTGGCAGCCTTCTCTGCTCTTTCATCAGCAAGGCCTCAGCAATAGAAATGTTGAGGCAAAACATAGCTCATGCCATTTATGTGCTACTTGAGGTGTCAATAACCTGATGGACAAGTCCCACACCCACTGCCCAGGCAATGAAGGGCAGTGTCCCTCTGCAGCCAGGGCAGGAGGTCTCCTCTGCCACCTCAGAGCTGCTCTGGTGCCTCCCCAGGAGCAGCAGCAGGACTGCCCACAGCCTGGCAGCAGGAGATGGGGTGCTCCCCTCCTCCTGGACCTGTCCATGCCCAACATCCCCTCACCTGGGCAGAGTCTGCACCTTCCAGCCAGGATCACTCCAAGCTCTGCAGAGCAGTGCTGCTTCCCCAGGCAGAGCTGCAGGAAGGGTGTGGTTACCTCACACCTGCAAGAAGACAATATTCACTTTTCCTTGTCAGAGCACACCTTCTTTAGCTCTGTGCTTTGACAGCACAGCCAGCTCCTGACTGAATTGTACTCAACAAAATCATGGTGTTGACTTGCATGTGAGTCTACTTTCTTCATCCTACAGCTGAGGAAACTGAAGCTAAAAGGTTAAAAAGAAAACAGGATCAAAACCCAGGGGTGAAATCCTTTCATTAACTTCAGAAATTCATCCCCTGTGCTTTAGCTGCAAACTTGTCACTTCTCTCCTGGCTTTTAACAGCGTTTAGGTGAGGTCATTGGAAGGATATTAATATTCTCCTTTATATGACTGGAAAGACTATTAAAGGGTAATAATGAAACAGTGCTGCTTTGCTTTCCCTCTGGGTAACAGAGAGAGAAGGATGGTACATTGATAGGGAAAGAGAGGATAAGTGTGATACAAATATAATTTGCAGCAAGACACTGCTCTGAGATTGTGTCAGAGGCTGGATTGTCATTATAAAACTTTCAGTACAAGGTTCAAATCCTTTATAATGTCACCAGGAGCTGAAATCAGAGTTAATGCCTCACTCAGAATTTTGGGATACTTTTTTCTTCTACTGTGAGAAATAGATTCAGGTGCAAACCTCCATTGGATGATACTTTATTTTAGTGCTGGGCTATTAATTTTTCTCCAGTTCTCTTTGCTATTTTAAATTTTATATCAACCATTTAGTCATTCTAATTTTGCCTTTTCTTTTTTGCCTTTGTGCCATGAACCTTATGAAGAGCCATATATACTGGTAAGCAGGAGCTCCTGCATACACTTTGCAAGGCAGTAGCATGCATGAGCAGTTTAAAACATAAATAAGCACACTGCTGTGAGCTCAGCTCACCAGCTTTTATGAGCTATCAAACTATAAATAAATGCTGTCCTCAATTCTCAGTTACATTGCAGGCTCTTTGAATCACCTAATGCAAAGGGATGTAAACCAGATGGAAGTAGCTCATCAGGAATTTCCCCCAACCTCTGGGGAAAAAAAAAAAAGCTACCCTGTAATAAGAGACATTATTTTGTCTGTATTTTTTGTCTGGGACATAGATTTTTTTTTGTCTTTTCCCGAGGAATCTCCTGTTTCCATGTCATGGTGGGAGGGTGGGAGCTGCAGGACCTGGCCCAGCAGAGGTCACAGCAGCCAGCGTGGGGGGCACCTCCTGCATCCTCCTCTTCCCCCTCTGCTTTTTTTTTTTCTTTTTCTTTGCCTTAATGAGGCTACCCTGCCTTCAGCCAGCCTCCCTTCAGGTGCTGAAAGGATCAGAGTTCAATCACATCAAAGAACCAGTGCCTCTGCCTATGAATTATTTGTGCTTCCTTTGTTATCAGTAAGCTGAGAAGCAAATCTGTTAATTGTATGCATTATGACATTTGGCTGACAGCCACAGTGAGGCAGAAATCAGCACCCAGAAGATAATAATGTTATAATCTCAGAGTTCAATTATGAAGGCTGTGCTGGCATTTAAGATCAAGATTTTAAACCATGCAAAAGATCCCAGAGTGCTCAAAAAGGGCAAATAATAATGCTAATCTTAATGCAAGGAAAAGGTATAATAAGATATATAAAAGCAGCTTCCAATGAATTATAGATGTTCCTATAGCTATAGGATAATAGGAATCATTCTCTTAATTCTGACACCTGGAAAGATGCCAGAAGAAATTATTATGTGATTGAATTATAAGGATTTAGAGGGTAACAAGGTGATAAAAGCAGTTATGGCACCTATTTATCTAGAACAAATTGTGTCAATCCAATCTAATTTTCTTCATTTCTTTCAGGGATAATAGGGGATAAATTAGATACTTTGTCTTAAGACTACTGATATGGTCATATGTGACAAATTGTGATGAAATCCACAGACCAAATCAACATCAGTTAGGTGCCCAACTGGTTGTAAAAGCAGATTCAAATGATAGTTATTGGTGGTCAGACTGGGAAGCATCTCTATTCTGTGGCTGGAGATCTGTGCTGAAAAGGTCACTCATAGTTTCAGGGAATACTTACTTTCTTGTTTTGACTCAGATATGATTTCTTGAATTATTTTCATCCATTCTGTCCAGATAAAATATACAGACTTGTGGCAGAACAATAAGTGGGAGGGCAGAACAATACGTGGGAGAACAACCAATTCTTTTTAGGAAATTTATGTTCAAATGGGCATACAGGTGAGTGTCATTAAAAGATGACTCTCTGTAACAATTATACATTTAGTGCATGGATGTGTTTCAAGTATCACTGTAGCCAGGGTACCTTTCTGCAAGTTTTCCATATTCAGTCAGTTGACAGTTACTGAAAATTAGGTTTTCAGGCTTTCATAGGCATCTAATTAAGTTAAAAGCCCAGCTCCGGCTTCAGCTTACTGGGCAATGTAGGAACTGAAGTGTCTGCATCACTTTTAAAGGTAAAACATCAGCCTTAAACAGCTTAGGAAATTCTAAAAGATTTGCCAGATGATGAGATCACCTTCAATCAAAGTCATAGAAAGAATCCTCCCTGCTCAGCCCTCTGGTTCTCCCAGGATCAGCCCCACAGCAGGTACAGTTCAGGTGAACTGAACTGATTTATTCTTGGCAGAGAAGGAGGAATATAAGATAAAGTCTAACAATCCTTCTGAGGGAAATTTTAACTCTTTTTCTCCCTCCACCCCTGTGGCACCTTGTTTCTGTTAATGAGAAGTCTGAGTCAAGGCACCCTGAGGTCTCACTATATCCAAGCACAGGCCAGTTCTTGCTGGGATGTGGTGCTAGGCAGGCTCCTGGGAGCTTTCTTAGCTTGTTACAGCCTGCAGGTTGTGCAAAAGGAGGCTCTCAGTGCAGGGAGACAGGCTGCTGACCTACAAGCTGCCTCTGTAGATGCAGGCAGCTGTGGCAGTGTTGTGTTCCCCTGTGTGCATCCCTGCTGCTCCAAGCATCCCACTCCAGCACAGCCTGCAGTCATCTCCACTCAGACTGCAGCTCACACAGCCTGGCCTTTCTGCAGAAACTTCATTTTCCTTCTCATTGCATTGCTCTTAATTTAAAATAAAAATAAAATGGGAATCAACAAGGTTCTCTGAGCTAGGGGAAACTTGGTACCTACCAGTGAGATTCTTTAAGCAGACTGCAAAGCTTCAAAAACTGTGTTTGGGAACATGATTGACCATTGGAGACCTGAAGATGCTTTGATCAGTTTTCAAAGCCTTTGGGTAGTTTATGATTCTGGGAAGATTTGACAGTTTGAGCTCCATTTACTGCCAACTCAGAGGCCTAGATGTGGGATTGGATTAATATTGATCCTATCTCAGCAAATACCAGGCATATTTTTTTTCTTTAAACTGTTATAGATTCATGAAAAAAAAAAAATCAAAGCAGCTGGAAATGAAAGACTCTATGGGCCATCTTTTTGAATGTGCCTTCACCTGACTTAATCTGGTTCAAAGCTCAGTGAAGTCAGTGAAAAGAATCCCACAATTTAAGAAGAAAATTGATGTGGCTCTGTTAACAAACAAATGCCTATGAACAAACCCCAGTCTGAGCCAATTATGTGCATTAATTGTATGAGAAGAATAGAAGCTAAAGATATACATACCAAGCCCATTTATTTTACAGTTCACATATGCAGATTATTTTTCTTGCATATAAAAACTAACTGAAATGGCAAAGTGCTCATTCACAGAAGGAGGATGCACAAGTTTTTTTACAATGACAGATGCTAGCAGAAGGAAAATGTATTTCCAAAATGCATTTCAGTAGTTCTTTAGGCAGCCTCACAAGGGCCTTAGGGGTTTCTCTTTTTGCATTTCTCTAAATGTACTGGCTAGTATAGGAAAGTTCACTTTCAGGAACAGTTACATCATATAATGTAAACAGGACTGTATCGCATTTAAAAGAAACACAATTTAATAACTGTGCAAACTAGGCTCTCTTTTCATTTTTACAAAAGATTGTTGACTCTAATTGCTAATATTTACATAACTCTGGAGCATGCATCCCTCTGGTGAGCAAATGCTAGTACGTAAAAACTTTAATAACCCATCATTCAGCAGTGAGATTTGAATAAAGTGCAAATTGTAAACCCTTGTAACTCAATGGCAGGATGCCATTAGTTACTGTTTGAATCAAACTTACCACTGAATTTCTCCAGTTCCAATTTCAATCACTACCTAGCAAATATGTGGGTATGTACATATTCACAGAAAGGGAAATTCAGAGCAACCCATGGCAGCCACCACCACCTCCAAAACAGCCCCTGCACAGACACACACATTCAATATCTCCTAAATCTGCAATCCCCACTGAACCTTCATATTGAAAATGTTCATGCCTTTGGCAGGGATCAGTCCCAGGCACATCTAGATACCCCAATAGAAGAGGCAAGAGTTTGTCTGAGCTTCCTATCTGGAAGCAAATCCAGATGTTTGCAGGTTTGTGGAGTATTCAGATCTCCCCACTGAGCACAGACCTCAGGCACTGAAATTTCTGCATCTGCTGGCTGATCCTGTTTCCACACTGCTGACAAACCCCATATAGCTGCAAACAGACCCTAAGTTTGATGTCAACCAATGGTTTTTGTCCTAACTTTGTAACGAACTTCTTAAAATTCCTTTATGAACTGGACAGCAAGCTCTGTAAGAAACTGAGAGGGTTCAGTTTTGGCACCACCAGCAGGTCCTACAGCCTCCTGCCCCTGCTGCTGCCTTGCAGCTGGCCCTGTGTTTATGCTCCTCTGCAGCACCTTTTAGGGCTCCCCAAGACAAACATTCAGGTCTCCCTGCCACAAGTTCCCCATGCACCCAGAGACCCAAAGCAAGCTTGGCCCTGGTGATTGCACACTGCCCATCTGTCCAAACACCCTTCCCTTCCCTTCCCTGTTCCAAGTGGGGATGGGGTTTAAATGTACCTTGTCGAGGCTGGGAGCAGCAGGGAGAGGGAAGCAGAGCTGTCCCACCGCAGCACAGAGCTCCTGGTGACACTGAGTGCCAGGGCTATAAATAGCCTGCACTGGGCTCCTAGCTGGGCTGAGGAGCTGCTGTAATGTCAGGCACAGGGGCACATTAGGACACAGCCAGCAGGCACCAGTGCTGCTCTCCTTAGCCCTGTGCTAGGGAGCATCAGGCTCTTCTTTGGGTTGGTGCAGCTGCAGGGGATGTTGGTGGCCACTTCAGGAATTATGTACCCCACAGATCTTACACAGAACCAGGCATATCTCTGGTTGGCAGCTGTTTCTGGGTGGCTGGAGCAGTTCCAGCCCAGGAACAGCCCCCTACCTCTGAGGCATGGGTACCCAACCACAGCAGATGCTTTGCTTGCTTACCCTATCCAAGTCATTCCCAAAACCAAGGCCACTGCCTCCATAACTCTCAGAAATTTTCACAAACTGATCCTCCTGCCCTTCTATGGGATTGCCAAGAGCTGAAGCTGTACACTGAAGAAGGATTGCTGTCCAAATTGCAGTGTTATCTGTATATTTTATGGCTATCTTCTTATTTGTGCTGGTGTAGATCAGAAACAGATCCACTAAATTGGTCCAGAATAGTGGGGCTGCACTGATGCACATCTTGTACTCTGAAAATTAAAGAGGAACAGAGAGGGCCATAATACACTATTTTTATTTCCATATGTTTAAACAAATATGGCAAAAAGATTAAAGCAGAATTTAGGGTTACAAAATTGACTAATGTTGAGCCAATACTTTTAGTTGAGAAAGACATTAAGGCGTTTTCAGAATGTTCTTTTTTAAATGGCAATAATTTATTTATTCACCATGCTAATTGGTTGATTGATGGTAATAGCTCCTGAGAAATTGAAATGTATTTCCTTATCTAGATTTTTAGTCTGATGATTTTATTACAGAGTTTTTCTAAAAGCCATGGAGGAAATGTGCAAAAATGTTGAACTGCTAACAGCAGTATGTTTGGTTTAGAAGGAAAATTAAAGTACATTATTTTAAAAGCATACTTCATAGCATTTGTGAACAAAACAGGAAAAAATCCCAGTGATTAAAGTTTATTCTTGTCAGAGAATTCGATAGACCAGATTACTAAGAGATATATTGTCTAAACTCCCAGATTGTTTTTATTAAAAGTTCAGATTTATCTTAGAAATAAAAATACCTAATCTGATAGCACAGCTCTCACAGAAGCCAAGATAGAACTGTGTGCTGATGAAATGCCACAGCTGTGATAAAAATGAACCATATCCTGTAAATTGCCTTGTTCTCCTCTAACTTGGAACAATTTATGGCATGGTGCTGGTTAACAATGGAGTATTTATACTGTTAATTTTATTTATATTAAACCAGTCTACTACCATAATAATAATCATGTTTCCTTTATGGGTGCATTTCTTCCGATAATTTCTATAATGAGCTTGTTTCACAAAAACACTAACACTTTTAAGGCAAATTTCTCTTTATTGCTCATGAAATCATGAGTATTTCTCTTGCACTTTGCTGAATTAACTGGGACACCCCATCATGCAGTGGGACAACCCCTGGGCAGCTCTCAGTATGTCACAAATGGAGTGTGTGCTCCCCATATTTTTGCTGGAATTAAAAGCATTTTCTGCTGTAAGCCAAGCCTGTTTTCACCTTCTTCATGCAATTAAGTCATAATCCTTTCATTCTGATATCATTATCTGTTGTCATGGTAATTTTTATTATAAAAATGAATGGCTGAGATGTGGGCGAAGACAAGTTTTTCCTGAACTTCATTAAGCTAATACCAAAGGGAAGAGTTTCTGTGATAATTCAACAAATGGGTGATCTTTTAGCACTGTGTATTTTAAAACAACAAGAAGAACTAGGCATCAGAGACAGAAAAGGCACATTTAATGCATATATATCAGTGTTAAGGAAATGTGGGTTGAATTCAATGTTTTAGAACAGTGTCTGCATAACACCAGCCATACAGTACATGCTGGTGCTGCATGAGCAAAGACATTCCTTTCTAAATCTCAAATCTTAGTGATCCACTTATTGGAAAAATAGCCCTTTCTTCAGGAGAAAGTCTCACTAGTTTCCAAGTGTGTGTTTATCACAGTTCAGACTTTGAGAACAGCTACACAACATTCACATTCCTCCCAAAAGCAGGACATCTGTCCTGGTGGGTGGGTGTACACAAAGTGTCCATGGGTGAAGCTCTGCTCTGGTTTGCCATGAGCAGGATAATGAGTCACAGTCAGTTCTAGCTGAACTTCAGAGGAGACCTACATCAGCTCAGTTGAACTCTGGCAGGCATCAGGACTGTTGTTGGATACTGCTGGGAACCAGGGGAAAAGCAGCCTTGAAACCTTGGGTTTCTCAGGCTGCACAAGGACAAGAAATTGTAACAATAATTATACACCTGCAGGGTACGTGAGTGTCTCATGATGTTTTGCAGAAAGCATGTTTTCAAAGAGGTGTTGCCTTCTTGGACCAATGAGTCTTTTCTGTTCTGTACTGCGCGAACTACCCTATATATAAGTGTAGTGTCTCTTTAAATAAATCTTTCTTTTGCTTCTCCATTACATGAAGAACTATGTTGCATTATTCTCTTCACTGCTCTCCAATAGCTCAAATGCAACACAGGACATGGCTTTTCTTTTCTGTCCCTGGAACATCACAACCAAGGTTCTGAGCTGAACTCATCTCCTCTGTCACTCTTGCCATGGTTCAGAGAAGAAACACCTCCTCTGCTGCAAAATACACACTTGTGTCATTAAATGGTGGCACATCATCATGGCTGGGAGAGGAGCCCCTCATGCTTGGTGACTCCATGCCCATGGGTGACTCCCCAGCATGGCCACTGCTCTGCTCATCTCCCATCTCAGCAGTTTCTTGGGGCTCCTCAGCCTCTGTTTCTGGAGAGTGAGGCAGCCTCTGGCTAGGCAGCTGGTACCTCACGTTTCTTTACTTCCCACATGAGTAATTCTGGTGTGCTCATCCACCCACGTGCATCAGCTGAGGGTGGAGGTGCCTCCAGGCTCAGCCGATTCAGCGGCCATGGCACTGGCACTGTTCATGGCACAGCTGCTCCCTGCTCCCAGCACGTCCTGCAGGGGCAGCTTTGGCATCTCCTGGCTGGGCACAGAGCCCGGTGCCTTCAGCCCTCAGGGGGGGTCTGCACTGCATTGCAATGCTTGCTCTACAAACCATTTGTTGTCAGAGCCAGTAATGATGTTTTGGTTATCATGTCTGTCTAAACAGCGCCAATTTGGGTACAGAGGGACAAATCCCAGAAATACAGATTTCAAGTTTAATTGTATTATCTATTCTCTCATGGCAGTCCAGATACAATTGATTTTTTTTGTTGTTGTTGTTGTTGTTGTTGTTTTTGGTTTTTTTTTTCCTTGGGGTTAGTGTTGACCTTTAGAGCAGGCCAAGGGCAATCTGGAGCTTGTCTGTGACCACAGGTCTGGGAGGCAGCACCCTGCAGCCCCTCTGAATTGAAATCTCTTTCTGGCTCTGTCAAATGATTCCCAGGTTGCCTGACAGATAATGTGGCATGCCAGCAACCCGCTGCTTTTCCATTTAAGTAAATGATAAAGTTGTGGTTAAATTAACACTCCAGCAGAGGTAATAAGGACCAACTCAGCAGCTGCCATGATGTATGCAAATTGCAGTTTCACACATTAGGAGCTAGATGTTGCTTAATTTGTAGGTCTTTCTGTCTTTTAAATGAAAGAGCCTCCATCAAGTTTAGGCAATCTTAAAACACAAGGAAAAAGAAACCCCCAAAAGTCAACCACTCACCACTGCTTCAAAGTGCACTCACAGTTCTTCTGGGGTTTCCCTCCTGAGCCCCAATAAACAGTTATTACTGAGTTACACTGCACTGCTGGGTGCTTTTAGGCAAAGTACCTGCTGATTTCCAAAGAACAGACAGCCAGATTAAGGAGGTATTGCCAGTCCTTTGGTATAAACAGAAACCTCATTTAATTTGCAGTGGTGCCACAATCCAGAGGCTCAATATCCATCAGGGCTTTTTCCTCTGGAAATGAAACTGTAACAGAGCAAAAAAGAACTGTGGCTGTGATAGCTGCCAGTTAATCAGACAGCAGGAACAGGCTGATAAGGGAGTCCTTTTTCTCCTTTTAGATCAGTAGAGATGGGAATGGAGATGCAAAGAAGCATGTAACTGGATGGGGTTTTTTTGGAAAGATTGGTCTGTACATTAGTTTTAATGCTCTTTAATCTCTCTAAGAAAATTATGGATGTAACTGTGTTAGAGTCAAAGGATTTCCTAGTGGACACCCAAACTGAAACTCAGTAAGGGAAGTGCATCCTCAGAACAGCAGAATTATTTGGGTTATTATGGCCACAGAAAATAGGACTAACTAATGTCCATCAAGGTGTGCTCTGTGAGAAGAAAAAAAATACTAAAACATTCTGAATCAAATTTTAGCTGGCTCAGAAATGTGCAGCATCTGTATATATGGTTAAAAAGATGCTTGAAGCTCAATAATCTTTTCCAGGTTTTATTCAGAAAGGCAGAGATCTCATTCTAAAACAAATCCCATCCACATGATTTAGGGATTTGCCTATCTTTCTTACTCTTCTGACTTACGTAGTCAGTTCTCAAAAACTATTGCTCTTTGAACACCTTTGGAGAAGATTCTCCTTCTTCTGCTCTTGTCACCAACCTCTCCATGCTCTTTTCCTGATCCTGGATGTCACTTTGTTAGCCTCCACCTCACCTAGAGATACCTTAGTGACCCTTGGCATCCCATTAGCAAAGAAATAACAGGAACTTGCTCTGTCTAGTCATTATTTGGCTGCAAGTGTTGAAACAAACTCTCACAGGAAAATGCAAGATGAAAAGCTGCAATGAATTTGTGGACAATAAACACTCAGACTATGACCAAAACACGGTGTCTGAGAGTGATTCCCAGTTCCCAGAAGTGAATGTATAGTCAGGCTGGTTTCCAGCTCCCTGCTGCAGTCAGAGCTGGCAGGTTCCTCTTCTCCATTGCTCTTCCTTCTCAAAGAAAGGAAATCTGAGCAGTCAGGTGGGATGAGAGCTGCAGCTGCCCTGAGCTGAGCTACTGGAGACAGGGACTGAGGGAAAAGCCCCAGGTGCTTCCATTCTGCCCTTCAGATGCAGTCCTGCCAAACTTGGGTGGTTTACTGCTCAGAACACCAAAAAAGATTGCAATTCAGTCTGCTCTGACTCTGTCACTCAGTGCAAGCCCCTGCCACTCTCTTTGGTCTTTGCCTCTCATTGCTGATGATTTCCCAGCAATCTAAGAGATTAATTAACATTTACTAAGCTGCAGGGTCTGTTTGCCATTGTGCAAATATGTGTTTGTGTATTCCAATAAATTCTGTGTTTGCTGCAACTTGGGACACAACAGAACCACAAAAAAAAAATTTAAAAATTAGAAAAAAGAGCATTGTTCTTCTGACAAGCAGAAGAAATAACTCTGAGAGACACAGAGTACTCCCATCATGGGCATGAGGTATTTGTTCCTAAACTGGTATGAAGATGATGTTGGTCCATGCATGTCCAGTCCTGAGTGCTGAGCTGGAGGAGGTTCCTCTCTCCCATTCCCATGCTGCCTCAAAGGTGACTGGCATTTGTGATGTAGTGCTGAAGCTCCAAGCCACATGATAAATCTCTGTGAGACACACAGAGACACACAGAGAGCCTGGAGGGTGTGTCCAGCCTGGGTGTCAAGGTGACTGGCAGACAGATGGAAGCATGAAGGAAGGACCAGCAGGGCTTTACCCTCCCAGCCCTCAGTAAATGGTGACATCCTGACAGGCTGGGCACCAGATATCCTCCTTCACCCCATGGTCTGAGTCACCAGGCTGCAGCTCTGTGGGCTTCTGAGGGTTCTCAGGAATTTGGAGGTAAAAACTTGGAAAGATCTTCAATTTTAATTGCCCACCTACAGTTGCCATAAACATGCAGCTGATTTTGCTCAAACCTTGCAACTAACCATAGTGGTTTATCCAGAGCAGCATAGAAAATAAACAGGAATTAGGATCCTTCAAAAAAAGTAAAATTTCTTCTATTTCTGTTCAGAAAGGAAAAAAGAAAAAAAAAAAAAAAAGGATGAAGAAATGTAGCATCTTCCAAGCTACATCCCATGTGGCAATCCTCCAAACCTCTTCCCATATGCTCCTAAGTGTTGAAAGCCCAAATGTTCCCTATCTTGCTGCCAAATTCTCTGCATCAATCCAAATGGCTCTTACAATACAGTTGAATATTGTTTAGTGAAAAAAAAAATCCCCATAGATAGATTGATAATTAAAAATATATTTGATCATCAGATAGATATGAATGGATAGGGGTGCTGTGCTGAATGAATCATTCATGCTCACATATTTCAAAGCAGAAGGATATCTTTCTGATCTTAATGGAGTTGCCCTAGAAATCCTTAATTGTTACAGAACATATTGCTGAAGAGATTTGAAACTGGGCACAGAGGAGGAGGCAGATGAGCCACAGCAGAGATTGCACTGCTGGGTGCAGTCTGGGGAACGTGTCTGGCTGGCTGCAGAGGGGGCTTTGGGCTCCAACAGGCATCAGGGCATTGGTCTCAACCCTGTGTCATTTCAGACTCAGCCCCACAAAACTCAAGGCTAGGAATTTACCCTTGTTTTAAACCAAAGCACAGCTGCTGCTGTGATCCCATCCCTGCAAGTGCTAGGCAGAGGTCTTGGGATGGGGCTGAGGCTTCATGTGTTGGTCCATGCTTTTTGTACACGTTTCAAAGCATGGGAGGGAAAAAGTCTCTCCAGCTTAGGAGCTGAATGTTGCAGCCTCCCATCTGCTGTCTTCTTCCTCAAAAAAGGTCTAGGAATGATAGAGCTTCATGTAGATATCTCCATCCAGGAGCTCTCCTCCCTCTTGTGTCTGAAAGTGTAGCATCTCCAAACCTTAGTTTCCATTTTAAAACTTACTGTAACTTCAGAAAAGGCTCAGTAATGTAACCGAAAAAGTAAACAAATGAAAATAAACACGTGTTGGTGTCAGAGCATGGTACTGTGGGCTGGAAGGTTCCCATCTGCAGGAGGTCAGGAATCCCCTCCGTGGGTCTGCAACAGGAATATGAACTGATGTTATGAGTCCACAGCAGCTGCAGATGCCACGGACTCCACAGCACAAACAAAACCACAGATACCTTTGTGACATCAGAGTCACTACTGCAGCCAGGATGCAATGGATAACTTGTGTTGGAGAAAACAGGATGAGGTTTGGGGGGTGAACTCTCAGATACTGTAACTTTTGATGCTATTAACAGTACATGCTACTAATTTACAATAAGATCAGATGACAGCCTTGGGGATTGAGAACACATCTCTAAAGCACATGAGGCTCTGGTAACCATCCTGTTGTGTCCTGAGCTTGTCCAAGAAGCATTGCCATCTTATATAGGAGCTAATTTGGGATGCTTTGTCCCATTTTTCACTGCAATGCTTCTCATCTGACTTCTTTCCATGTACCCCTGGATCAATTACCACAGCATTAATTCAGCCTAGGAGAAAAACCAGTGAGTGCATTTTCCTGTGCTAGAAGGTATAAAGTAATTGTAGCAGACACTGTAAAAATTAAATAACTGAGAGGGAACAATTATGAACCAGATGCAAACAGTAATGAGTCTGGTGCTTAGGATAGAATAGGTCACATGTGATTTCATGGTATTAGGGCACAACGCTGAGCACAACTGGGCCTTAGTTCTGTTGGTCACCTGCTGCTACCACAGTAAAAGAACCCTCCCAGGAGCTAGCAGTGGATTTGGGATAAGGTTTCTGCAAGACATTAAGGTCCTGCCTAACACCTGTATGGGATGGCAGAGTATCTCCTACAGTTCTTTTGTTGTTTCATAGCACAATGCATAATTTTTTTTCCAGCAATATGTATTTCAGACTAAGGATATTTTTTATTTCCTCTGGTACTATTCCTGCTTTGCATCACTGTGAGCAAGAGCAGGATCAGGCCTCCAGTTAAATAACTAATGCAGCTGTTTTGCTGAACCAGCTTCCTGGCTGGGAAATTAATCCAGTCAGCTGTGGATCACAAACCCCAGTAATAGAGATTTCAAAGTTTTCATACATTAAATTTTTTTTCTTAATATTTGAAGAGTTACTTTTCTTACAAAATCTGTTAGGCAGATGTTAGGAAGTAATTACTGTACATGAATCAGAAAGAGAATGCACATCTTACATTGAACATGAGTGGACTGATTAAAGAAACTGATGATAGATGAAAAAAAGCAAAAATATATCTGACTGAAATACACCAGAATTTGCCTCAGGATTATAAGGAAGAAGGAGCACAAGGCAAGCTCCTCTCATGAGCCATGTGTTCATTGTCTGTCTAAAGCAAGCAGCCCACTGCTTTTTTTATCCTCAGCAGAACCATTGAGAGAAATTGGTCCTGAATGGGCAGGAGAGTCCCCATCAACACCTAACATCAAATTGCTTTCCAGGCAATTGCATCAGTGTCCACGTGGTGGACAGAACTCAAACATCACAAAACTAAAATACTCTCAAGAAACCCAAGAAATCCTTAGATCATGGAGAACACAGATACTGCTGATAGAACTGATGATATCAGTCAAACTCTTCTCTCCATGTACAGATTTATTTTAATTTTTATGTATAAATACAAACAATCTTCCAGTTATGATGTCAGGAGTAATAACAACAGAACAATAGGATAGAAAGCAAAACTGGAGGGAAAATGTTGCCCTGAAGAATGCAATTGTCCAGGCTGTGGTTTTGTCCAGGCCACAATATCCCATCTATTTACAAACCTGGGCAATCTTCAGTGGCTGAAAAAGTTGCTGCTTCCACTGTACCCAGTGCTCTGCTGGATAGATTTTGAGATGAGGTGGGAGGTAGTAATGGCATAATTGGGTAAACAAAATCAGAATCCATTAAGAATGGATTCTGCCTTCAGCTTGCCTCCAGCATTGAGCCCTACTTTTCTCTGCCCTGGTTTCTCCTATGTAAAATAAAAAAATCATTCTTCCTTTCTGAAGTACTTTAAAATCCCAAGTTCAAAGTACTACATTAGAATTAAATAAAATATCTCCACAACTGATAATAAAAATACTGTGTATCTTTTTCCATCACTAGCAGTTAATGCCCTTCAGAGATGGGGTTTCTGTAATTACCTTCATGTCACTGTGTGGCTGGAGCAACTGAGGCTGTAATCAAAGAAATTATTCACCTGTATTGTGAAAGCTGCCTTAAAATGCTTTTTAGAGACATATAACAGACCTTCAGACTGTGCTTATTGTCACACATAATTTCATTCAAAATACAAATTTCACACCAGTAACTACAGCCTTCTAAATTCCACCCCAGAGTCTATAACCTATAAACACCATAAACAGAAATGTTACAAAGGAAGCCTTTAAAATTACAAAGCAGACAGAATGTTTAATATTTGAAGTCTAATTTACAATATAAAACCCAATTTTGAGAAATTCTATGAAAGCATTGGGGTTGGGTGCATTTTAGAACAGCATTTGTCAAAAAAAAAAGAGCTTGAACATTTGGGTTGCCAAGGCAGAAACAAGAACCACAGATTCATTTTACCCTTATGGGGATTCATCAAGGTTGTGCAGTGCAGCTGTTGTCTCAGTAAAAGAAAGTATCAGCCCCTGGCTGAAGGAAACAGAAACATAATTATGTTATGATGAGCTGAAAAACGTGCAAAGAAAAATTGGAATGCAAAGCGTGATAAATGATGCTTTGTCAATTGCAAAGCAGCAAGAAAAGCATGTGGCACAATAACAACCCTTCCCCAGTCAATGCTTCCAGTTCAGCTACCAAAATAATGCACCACTCTAACCATGGCAGGGTACTGCTGCCTTTTGCTGTAGCATTTAGCCCTGCTGTAACAATGCTGGGTTTGTAGAGTGGATTATGAAGTGAACCTCAGGAATAAAAATGAGAAAAAAAATAGTCAGGTACTCCTCAAAATTGAACCATATCCCTCTAGAGAAAATTCATGGTGTCAGCTTACTCTGATTTTTATGCATATTAAAATGCAAAGGTTTGGACCTTCTCCTTCAGGTTCCTTTTGATTATGTTTTCTGCCCCCAAAACCAAAGTGACCAACATTTTATGAACATTACTATGGCCATATGCAAGGAAATACCATTCTGTAAAAAAAATTCTTTAAGCTGTCTGTGCTCACCTTGACAAGGATCTCCCTTCAGGTAAACCACTGAAGTTCATTCTAGGGATGTGAATAAATCCAGAGGGAAAATTGGACTAATTATATACCAGCACAGGAAACTTCTATTTAGAAATTGCAAAGATAAAAAGGGACAAATGCCTAAAGAAAACCTCTAGATAAAGGGTAGAATGAATAAAAACAATCCAAACCAAGCCAGCTGTGGGGCTTTTGGTAGCAGCCCTGGTCCAGCAGAGCTGAGGCTGTGCCCTCTAGTGCTGGCCACCCGCAGAACTGAGCTGAGACACCACTGCTGAGCCTGTGCACTTCCAGACCTCTGTGAAAACCTATTCATTCCCAAGGCACAGCTACTCTCACACAAAAAGGCTGCTAGAATAACTCCATCAACCTCCCTCTTATGGAAAAAAGCTCCAGGGCAGAATTTCCACTCTCATTTTGAATTTCCTGCCTTTGGAAGATGTTTTCCTTTTCATATTAAGAATGTCTCAGAATCTGGTATTAATAACTTTGTGGGGTTTTAATAATAATAATTAAAAAAAAAAAAAAACCAAACAAAAAACCGGATAAACCACCCAACAAAATATGTATTGTTTCTGTAATTAAAAACAACCAATTTCTCAAATTAGCATCTATGTAGGATAGGCAATCTTCTGTACACCAGTTTAAAAGGCTGAAATTGATATCCAATTACTCTATTTTTAAGTGTGTATTTTTTCCCTGTTAAATAAGGAGCACAGGCAAGATACTAATCACTCCACTTATACAGCTATTGTTTGCAAGTTTGTTTGGGTTTTTTTTGCAAGATTTGTGACTTTTCATGATAGCATGATTAGCAAGTTTTTATTACCTACACAAAAAATAGGACTATTTTTGCCACTAATTATTTTTATTTACATGGTAAAATCACTTTATTATTTGACTTAGTTTACACCTAAGGGTATTAAACCACTTGTAGCTTAATCTAATCATTTTATTCCTACTGATTGGAGAAGGTGAGATTAGTGAGGGACAACAAATCAGTGGAAGCCTGCAAACAATTTCTGTAACACTCATGTATTCCCTATGCTTACCCTTCAACCTTTCTCCATTTCACACTAATTTGTGAGGAGGTCCATGGAGCTGTAGAATTTTGCAGAACAATCTTGAGCTACTTATAATTCCTCCTGACATTGTTAAGATTAACCTGACCAATAAAATAGTTTCCTCTAGTATTTTCTTCCTCAATCTGGTTTGCCTGACATCAAGCTTCTTTTTTGGCTTCAAGACATTAAAATAGATATTTTACAGGAAAATGAGAACAGTCCAACCCAGCCCCCACTCCTGCCTCATCCCCATGCATGTCTTATTCAGGAATACCAACAGAAAAGCAAAGGCAGATTACAGAAATAAGTAAAAGTGAATGACTGGACTCTGTCTAGGGATAAATAGTTTTTTTAAAAAATCAAAAATAAAGAAAACAAAGAGAAGGGCAAATCCAAATTAATTACTGTAAACTGACAGCTTTAGCAACATTAGCTTCTTTGCTTTTCACTTGATTTCAATTCTTCCTCTTCATGCTTCATTTCCCATCATTTCCCACATGTTCTCTTGCTAGTGTTGTCTGTTGCTCTCTCCAGCTGCTCCTTGACTACTATATCTTCCAGCATTTTTCTGGTTTTGCAGCAGATTCTTCCATAACCACATACTCCTAATATATTTTATTATTGTCTTCCTCTTCTAACATTATTTTCCTCCTTCTTGTCAGCAAAAGTTCACTTTGTGGTCCTGATGAGCAGAATCCCAAATGGTTTAGCACACACAGCCTATCAAATCTACTCAAACGAAACCACTGCTTTAAAATTTAGGAACATGGTGCTGTTAACAAGAGCAGAAGGATCTCATACACTCTATTTACCTTTGCATGCCAAGAGGATGGGATCCATTAGAAATTCATTTTGGGAACAAAAGCCTAGCTGCAAAGAAAGTCCTTGTTCCCTTACCCTACTATCAGATCTACACACCAGCCTGCTGTGCTCTCTCCCTTCATCCTTCTCCTCTCTTCTCTTCTCTTCTCTTCTCTTCTCTTCTCTTCTCTTCTCTTCTCTTCTCTTCTCTTCTCTTCTCTTCTCTTCTCTTCTCTTCTCTTCTCTTCTCTTCTCTTCTCTTCTCTTCTCTTCTCTTCTCTTCTCTTCTCTTCTCTTCTCTTCTCTTCTCTCTCCACTTTTCGTGATATTGATTTTCATTACATGTATTTACCCTGTCATCCCAGCAATTGATCATTTTCCTAAAATTTGCCTCATCTGAAAGTGTACCCCTTTTCTCTATATTCCTGTGCATACCTTCAGGGGTCAATGGAGACACTTAATTTAAGCAGGACTCAGTCTTTAATAAACCAAACATCCTTTCCTACAAGGATTGAGCAATTGCTGAGTTAGTGTAAAGATTCACCAAGTGTGAATCTATTTTTCATTAGAAGTTGATTTAGCTTAAACTCTATTTCTGAAATGCATTTCACTCTACCAAGACAAGAGAAGATGTTGCAGCCTCATAAATACTGCATGCTCAGGCATCCCTTTGATTTCTCACAGGGAGCCAGTATGCAGTAATTGCTCTGCTGAAGCCTGGTGTATAGTCTGGGTATCAGGTACACGAATTCCCCAGACCAAATCCAGTTTTCTCTGGTGTCCTTTCATTCACAGCTTAAACTCTGCAAAATAATAAGGCAACAAGTCAGCAGTTGCTCCTCATTCATTTTTATGTTATTAACATTGAGATGGGGAAGTGTGTATTACCCACGGGAAGAAATGTCCTCAAATTCCTGGGGTCTTAGGGAAGCTGGTGAGAAGGGAAGGAGCTGTTGGTAGATTCTTCATTCCAGTGCTGTGGTGAGGATCTGGGCCTGCAGAGAGGGCAGGCTGCACCACAGTAATGCTGTCTCCAATTTTAGCTACACCAAGGTTAACAGGGTATCAAGGGAATCATATATCTGCACTGACCAGAGCAGGCTCTCAAAGCCAGGATCTCGCCCTTGTTTTCCTTGAGATGCTATTTTTATCCAGAAGTTTAAAATGAGCTTTTTTCCTAAACTCCCTCCACCCCTCTGTGGCCCTGGGAACTCTGATATTCCCAGCAGGAGAGGAGCATGTTCCTGGCATCAGATTTCATGGATGGCTGTAGGGAAACAGTGAAGTGTTCCTGGCAGATAAACCCTGAGCAGGGGAAGAGGCTTCTTTCCTTATTTCTTTTCTTCTTAATCCAGTTATTATCTGATCTGTATAATTTAAATAATTATATATGTCCTTGCTTCTACCAACTCTGGAGCTGGCTTATGATAGCTCTTTAATTCCACCCATTCATACTTAGATAGCAACTGGCCTAGCAAATGGTACAGCTCCAGGTACAGCTCTCAGGGCTCTGCTTAAGAGCCATCTGACCTAAATCTCACTCATTATAAACAATCATAAATGTTGGTTTTGTTTATTTTTTCCCAAACAACAGCAGTTACAAGAACATGTAATTTTGCTTTTGCCATGTATAACTAACATTCCCCCTAGGCATTTAATATAAATGACACTGAAAGATTAATAAAATAAAATGTGATTTTGATTTCCTTTTATTTTTATATGGCTCATCTCTGAGGTTTTGCATTTATTGTTATTAGTGTTAGCATGTATTTCTTTCTTCAGCCTTTGTTCACAGACTTGCACTTGATGAGCATGCTGCCTCACTTTAAAAATAAGGTTAAAGCTGCCTCTTCTTAGAAAGGCTTGAGACCTCTAAGCATGCCTACATTTCAAGGCATTTGTAGGCATGTAGAAATGAAAGGAGCTGATGAAATGTAAAAGGCATGAATCTGTGCTCAATAAATCCTAAGCACTTAGCAGTATTAAATGACAAAATTCTGTATTGAGATGCCTTAAAGCTGGGGAGCTATTTTGGCTTCAGAGAACCTTGCTGTGATAATTTTTATAAGCAAGTATTATATACCACCAAATAGATCTCACATTACAGAGTAGCAGCACATGTATTGCATATAATCTATAGTGATACAATGATTTATGTGAGTATAAATCATATGCTGTGTTTATAAATGGCCTTTACCCTGAATGAGGGTGCAAAGCTTGGGCACTTCTCTGAAGCAGCATCTGAGCCGGTATGGCTTCAAAGCCTGAAGAGAACACGAACGGCGAAGTTCGGTGTTGGTATCCCAAGGAGCTGTCCGGACCGGGATGCCCAGGAGGCAGCACGGCTGCACGGGGTCCTCTGTCTGAAATTTCCTCTGAAATTCGGAGCGAGCCGCCGCCCCCGGGCTGTCTGCGCTGTGCCCCAGCCCGCAGCAGCTGAGCGGCCGCTCCCGGTGCCGGTGCCGGTGCCGCTCCTGGTGCCGGTGCCGGTGCCGGTGCCCGGGACTGCCGGAGCGCTGCGGGATCTGCCCCGGCGCGGCGGGGCCGGTGCGGAGCCCCCGCGGGCGAGCACCGGCAAGGGGCGGCCGTGCCCCGGCCCTGGCAGCGGCCCGGGGGCACCGCGGGGCTCCCCCGCTGCCCAGCCCAGCCCAGCCCAGCCCAGGGTGCGGCAGCACCGCCCGCCCCTCCATCCATCTTTTCATCCATCCCTGCGTGCATGCATCCTCCATCCCCCCAGCCACCCGCCGCTGTCTCGCCGCTCTCCCGGAGCAGCCCGTGCGCACCGTGCGGTGGAGCCACCGCGCTTCGGCTCCGCGCCCGCCCGCGGCTGCAGGATGCGTGTGCGGGGCTGGCGACCTGGCATCGCGTCCGTGCTTGGATCCTCCCTCCTCCTCCTCCTCCTCCCCCTCCCCTCTCTCGCGCTCCCCGCCTGGCAGCGCGGGGCTGGGGAAGTTGCGCTCACACGAGAGATGGCTTCGCAGCGGGGATCGCTTTGAGAAAAGGTCTCCCCCTCCCTCGCCTCCCCCCATCGCCGCGGCCTCCGAACTGTAAGTGGCAGGAAGGAAGTAAAGTTGCAAACAACCTGCCGCGGCAGGAACTTTGTGAGCTGCTCCAGCTGCATGTGTTCAAGGTGCCTTTGATGTACGTGCAGCAGCTTCTGGAAAGTGGACTGCAGCTTTCCCACCCGCCAGCCCTCCCTCTCCCCAACCCTCCCCAGCCTCCCCTCCCACCACCGCCACTTCAGCCCGCACACGCAATTTGTTTGAGAAGAAAAAAAAAAAGTGATGAAGGAGAAGTGGTGAATTACCCAAGCGACTTTCCTCAAAGAGCGAGCGAGCCGGGCAGAGGAGCCGGGAGGGACCCGCCGGGAGCCGCGGGGCTGCCGGGCTCGGAACGCGGCTCCGCAGCGAGATGCAAAAAGCCTCATCTGCTTGCGTTTGACTTGCGATGCCGGCTCCTCACTAGAATGCAAACCCTTGCACAGGATGAAAACAGGTTTGTGGCAAAATTCTCCAGGAAATGTTTCGCTCCCCGCCGCCGCCACCTTGCTGTCTGTCAGAGAAGATCTTAATGATGACACGGTGGCAGATACCTCTGCTGTGTACCCTCCACTGCTCTTTGGAGATGTTCCGCCAGAGATAAATCTTTTATGCAGCTGTCTTTTCATATCTGTAGCGGTTGCTGCATAATTTGCTCTTGATTGTAGTTAAAATATTCTCTTTAGGATCCGTTTCACATAATGATGCAAAATAAACTCAGATGGGAGAAGTATGGAATAGAAAGCTGTAAATGAAGTACTGATGGTGGATTGATCTTTCCTTCTTCTTGCTCCCCCCTTCTCCCCCCAGTGCTCTACCTCTGAATGTGAGTCTTTTCTAAACAACAAAAATTGCTACATTTATCTTTTAAAGCAGTGATTTTGGGGGCTCTTTGGCTGGGGTTTTGGAAGCAGCCTCCCATCAGTGGTGCTTGCCTTACTGATTGACTTTCTTGAGCGTCTGTGGCTTCCAAGCCCATCAGCTTTTATCTTGTCTTCACCCGTTTTAAAGTATGTCTTGTTTCTTCTAACACCTTGCAGGTCATTCTTCCAGAATGCCAGAGGAAAGTTCACCAAAGCGGAGTCCTCAAAACATCCCATACAAGGATCTGCCCCATATCATCAATGCTGATGGGCAGTATCTCTTCTGCAGGTATTGGAAGCCAGCAGCACCTCCCAGGTGAGCACTATCACTAAATATGACTCTGTTAATGCAATTATTATTTACAGCTTGACTGGCATTACAGGGCTGTGTACATGGGGCTTTATAGAGCCCCTAAGAGAGCTTTCTCTCAACTGAGAAAGTCCCTACTGTAAAGATTGCATTCTCCAAACTTTAACTTGCTCGAGTCAGCCTTGCAGATATAAAATGTGGAGTTACTGTCATTCCATGCACTGCTGGCTTGGTTGGCAGTTCAATATTCACCAAGTGGCTCTGGCAGGTGGCTGGTGTCTATCAGCAGTAAAGAACTTTCCCCAAACTAATAGCACAGGCAGTCAGGGAGGACAGGGATACAGGCTTTGGGATGGCCACTCTTTCTGATTTTCTCAGTGTCAACAAACTTCACATCAGCATATGAGTTTAGTTTAAATAGTAATAGTAGGGCAACAGGCACAATGTTTGACTGTATTGCTTTTTGACTGGTTTTAAATTATTTATACTTAGTAAATGATTCAGGGAGCTCTCTTACTGGCTGGAAATTGCAATTTCAAAACTGACCTGTGTAATAAACACAGACAAAGAATCAGAGAATTTTTTCTAACATTCTTGTCATAATTTGAATAATCTCTTTAATAGCTTTCTGTGCTAATTATGATCCCCTGTGGCTCCCATAGTTATGATCTTTCTTCTTCCAGTATCTTCTGGCTTGGCTTGTATTTGTGCTGCCACTAGTTATGTAGGTACCCACTTCATAAAAATCTGGATATTGTTTAATTGTTTTCCTTTTCTGCAAGCCAACAGGAAGAGCTGTGCTGATTTTATATAGCTAGAAAAACAGTCACAGGAAAAAGTTGTTTGATCTGTTGTAGGGAGTTAAACTTTATCCTGACGACCCAACAGGTTAGACACCATCCTCTGCCCAAACCAGCCTGCAACTGCGCCGAGAGGGGCGCGGGTCCAGCTTAGCTGCCCTTGGGGTTTATGCCTACAAAACTAAGGGACAATGGGAACAGCATGGGGCTGGCTTAGCCCTCAGGTAATTGGGAGGGTGGGAAAGCACCAAATATACTGTCCCCAGAGGGGAGGACAGTGCAGCCACCCCACCACAGCTCCATTGCACAGGTCAGGCTGTAGGACAGGGGTCTGGTTCAAGATCTCCTGGTCTACAGAGCATTTTATAGTTGCTTCTACTCGCTGCCTTTCAGAAACAAAGAAAAATAATGCTATGAAATCAAGGTTCTACAGTGAAACCAGGCTGTTTTGTATTATAATGGTAATTAATCATTAACTCCCTATAACATTCATCACCCAGTTGGAACTGCTTTTTTTCCTACATTTAATTTCTTACCAAATTAGTAGTGGGTGGATGAGTCTTTGTTCCAGAAATGATAAGGAGCTGAGAGTGAAAACTTGGTGTCTAAGTCATCTGGGTAGTTAATTTTTTTTTGGGGGTCTGTGCCCCAAGCAGTTAATTAAGACTGAACTTGTCCTAGTTTTGTGACAAGAAAAGTGGATGGTATCAGTGTTGCTCATTTACAAAGAGCTCCTGAGTGTGTGTTTGCCTGTTTGTGTGTAAGGAGGGGGTGTAATGTTTATTATTAGCTCCTCATGAATTGTTATATATGAGAGAGATGGTAAGTGACAATATAACAAGTCAGTGCCTGGATCCTGTGATCAAGATAGGCAAACAAAAAATACATTCTTTTGCCCCCTTTCACTTTACATAAGAAGCTCTGCTTTTCCTTCTTCCTCTATAGAAGCTCAGCAACTTTCATCTAATTTTAAACGTTCAGCCAAACTGATCTCTGTATATGTATAGGGAGAGAAAGAGAGACACCTCAGGCGACTTTTACAGGCCTGTTACAATTTATTTCAAATACTGAAAGCAACTCTTTCAATCTTCTAACTCAATTGTTGTTTCAGGTTCAAATCTTAAGGCTAATGAATGATGCCATAACCGTCAAAAGGTGGGATCTTTCATTGATCCATTATGTGCCTAATCCCAGCTAGAGCTGCAGAAATACCTCTTCACTGCAGATGCCCAAAGATTATCACTGACTTGTCTTCTATTAGAATAGAACTTATCACCCTTGATCCCTCCCCCAGGGAGGGGGAAAACCCAGGATGTCTGCCAAAGGAAATATTCAAGAGTAGCCTTTGCGTGGGCTTGAAGAGCAGACAATGGCCAGGCAGTCTCTGAAAGTGGTGATGACTGACAGACATCACCCCTTGGAGCTGGTGCTTCTTTTTTATCTCCTTAAACAGACTCATAAATCTGGATAAAAGTCTGTGGCAGATTAATATGCTATCACATATCTTAAAAAATAAAACCACCAAAACCTACTTTTTCAGGAAGATGGAGAAATTTTTGTGAGGCTTTATTGCTTCATGCTCACAAATACCCAGCTCTGATCCTGTGTGGTGTTGATCTGACTGATCAGCCCATACTGGTGCACATATGGAAGCTTTGTTACAAGTGCCACTGAGGCCAAGGTTGTCCTGCCAGTGAAAGGCACCTATTGTGAGTTCCTCAGCAGGGTCTGCTTTGTTTCAGAAGGGGATTTAGGTGATTACTTCATAGGAAGCTGACACACAAAGGCACTCAGATGTCATAATGATTAGATGGGGTAGATGGAGTAAGGAGTAATGGGACTAAGGAAGAAGAAAGACAGTGTTTTCCGCTTGTTTTTCACGTGGGAAGTCACTCCCAAGAGCAGAGCTGGGGTCTGGGTGTTGTCTTCTCTTGCTGCCTGCTGGCAGCAGTGCAGGTGCAGCTTCCCTGGCCAGCAGCCCTGCAAGCTGCCCAACTTGTTGAGCCAGTTCCATCTTAAAGTGTAATTAAGTGGTCTTGCTGAATGCAGCAGGGAAGAAAAAGCAGGATGTTCTGGTGTGGTTTTCATGTCTTGTGCCAGCAGCAGAATTTGTGGACCATGAAAATGGGTAACTCTTTGGCACCAAGTGCTCACTGCTGAATGCAACGCTTAAGATTTGGGCAAGGCATGGAATTTTCAGGACTGTGTAATGTTGTTTGGAGGAATTAAATAATTTGAACCAAACAGGACTGATCTCATGCCTCTAGCATGTCCCAGTACCCAAAGAAACCCTACTTAATGGGAAACCAGTCATTGTATAAACATAAACAACACCTCCATGCAAGGCTTAAACCTCTGCCACCACCCTGAGTGCTCCGAGACAAAATATGAGGTAACAGGAGGTGAGGAATTAAGAAACCATGTTCTATTCCCAGCTCTCAGACAAAGCTGCTAAGAATAGAGGCTGATGAGGAAGGGGAAGGAAAGTTGGGAGGAGAAGTCAAGACATTTCCTTTGAGGCCCCTAAAGGGCCTGGGGAACTTCAGAGGTGACCTTCTTCCCCCGTGGTCTGTATCTCCATAGCCTTTTCTGGATGCTTCCTCCATTCTTGTCTCTGCCTAAATAAGCACAAGTAGTTTTTTCTGGGGCACTTTTAGCCCCTCTTCTTGACCTCAAGTAAACCCTGTGAGATTTTTTGACTCAGAGTAATTTTTTCAGAGGTGCTCATAGCTGCAGCTGCCACTGACTTCAGACAGAGTGATGCCCAGAGACACTTGAAGCTAGAGGGTGCACTTGAAAATGGGATTTCCAGACATCTACGAACCTGAGCTTCCTCAACCACCAAAGACAAACCACCACCTGGCCAGTGAGCATGGTGCTTGAGTGTCTGTCACAGAGTGGTCTCTAGGTGGACTTAGAGGGTTGCCAGAACCCACTGTGGTTCTCTGCCTGTGGGTCACAGAGGCATTCCTGGGCCATTGTTAATGTACACTGGAATGAACTGGCTCAACTTCAGACATCCTGACCACAGTTTAGGTAAACAGTTGCAATTGTCTGAGTAAATAGTGCCTTTGTAAGAGTCCTTTCAGTTCTACACCTGAGATGTGTTTAAAAATACAAGATTAAACAAACAAAAAGCACTCACTTCTCTATTTACTTTTTACATTTCTTTTACTCTTTGAAGAACCTGCCATTCTTTCTGACTTGTTAGTAATGAAAGGCCAAGCCAATAAGGAGAAAACAGATTTCTCTGTTCCCCAAAGACTTTGCAGATGTGCCTGTGGTGCAGAAATACAAACTGCTTTTCTATTTGAACTGGCCCTTATATTGTAAATATTGCTTGATGGTTTTGGCATCTCATTACCAGCACTTCCATGCCATTTCCAGAAAAACTGTGCAGATCCAAGCATGAGCAAATGACAGAATTTAATTTGACTTTCAGACCTTTCCAAAGTGAATGAATAAATAAATAAATAAGCCAAGGTGAAGTCAAAGCAAAAGAAATCAAGTCAGTGATTATAATGTCTTTAATTATAGTGTATTGTGTTAGTCCCTAGAAATACTTAAAGCAGTTTCTAATCAGTGTCATTCTTGAAGAAGACCTTGTTTGTACTAATGAGATCAACTTGAAATTAAAGCCAAATCTGTAGGATGCAAAGTGACTTATGTCAGCACAGTTTGCCATAGGATGAATTCAGCTCCCTCTGTTTTTCTGATCCCATTGCACACACTGCAAAGGGAAATAACAATGATCATTGTCAAATCAACATTCCAGGCTTTGCCTGCTGTATTGCTATTGCCTGAGTTTCTAAAGCAACCCTTCTTTTCATCAGCTGTGTATGTGTTCCTTTAATGCCTCTGTTATCTCTGCTCCATGTGACTGTATTATTCACTGTGAATGGGGGTATCCTTTTATGATTCCTTATGTGGTTCCAGAGGATGGGCAAATTAGCAAACCAGCTTCGTGTGAGAGGGTCTCTGACAGGCAGGGGAGCAGCTTTGGTTCTCACTGCAGATATTTCCAGCAGGCTTCTTCAGTAGCAATTTTTTTTTTTTCCCATAGAACCCAAGGAAAAAGGTGAATAGCAAATGAAATAACTACTGTAATTAAATTGTCCCTTTTGCTCATTGCCCTGTTAGGATCTGTTTCTGAGCACAGGTGTACAATTTTGTGACATCAGTGTCTGGAAAAAAAGTGACTTTTGGAGTTCCCTGTTGTGAGTCTCAAAGCAGTAATATTTCATCCTGATCCTGAGAGCAGCATAAAAAGCAAAATTAGTGTTGGTCCTGTGTGCCACCTGATGAATTGGAAACAATGCTGTCCAGCATGGTGAATATAAGAAGCAGAAGTAGAAACAGGAGAAAATGAAAGTCTAGAGATAGTGTTGTAAAGATCATTTTTCTGCTTATTATTCTGCCTGAGACTGAAGGATAAACAAACCTGGCATCTGTAAAACAAAAAGATCATTTGCCTTTAATTGGAACACAAGTGTGATGATCAGTACTGGCTTTGTGCCATCACTCTGATGGGTGCCCAAGTTGGTCACTCAGCATTTAGAGATCTACTGGCCCCTCCAAGTGTCTTTATCCTGGGCAGACCCTCCACTGACCTCTCCTTCAGCTCATCAAACTGGGAATGCTCTGAACCAGCTGTTTGTTGGTAGTGACATAGTAGCTGAAGCAGACAACTCAGTGATCATAGCAGGGCTCCAGATGCAAGAGCAATTTACTTCACTGCTATTAGGAATATATGGGTTTAGTGAAAATAATAAAAGAGCTGCACACAGTTCCTTGCTTCAATTTCTCCAGCACTCTTAGAACATCCCTTGGGAACTCACAGCAGCTCTTTTAGATCTTGTGAATACACCTACAAGAGCTGGCTGGTACAGCTGTTCTGGCTGGAAGAGGGTGTTTTTTCCAGATGTCTGTAGCAGAGGAGTTGGCCTTGCAAGTTCCCTTCAGACTGCTGTGACTTTGTCCTTTTTTGAGCCAGGGTGAACATCTGATCTCTTTGTTCTTCTAGGGAAATTGCATTGTTCTAAGAGCTGTCCCTGCAGACATATTTGGCTGAGCTGCTTTCCCTAGGTCCAGGCGTGTCATTGTCCTAATGTGTTCCCACTTGAATGGAAGCCATCAGTGTTTGAAACCTCCTATTGTCCCTCATCCAAGAGATGTGACACAGCCCTGATAGCAAATGGCTGATTGCTCCAGGTATCCAAATGTTGCATTTTGCCCATGAGATTCTCTAAGATATGCTTAGGCAGGTCCCTTACCTCATCCCACCCCAGTTGTGTCCTTAGCTACACCCAGCAATCCCTGTCCTGTACTCTACAGACATTCTGACTCTGTGTCAGTGTGACTTATTATCCATGACAGGAAGGAAGGAAATTAGCAAACATCAGGGTAAGTAAAGTTTTTAAACATCATTAAAATTATATCTCCTCTAGGGTTTCCTCTTGCAGACCAATACAAATTCACTTATGTTAACTGAAAGAAAAATACTGGTACATCAATCCCAAATACCAACCTTGGGCTACTCCCAAATATCTTCTAAAGCAACCAGACTTGGGGGAGTTACTGGGTGGTGATGGCAGGAAGGCATCCCCAAGCTGACCAGACTCACTGCCCAGACAGTGGTTACCAGGGTGTGCCCTTGGAGCCAGGGAGGGAACAGCTGCTGGAAGCTGTCCTGGTGGCCACAGGCAGATTTACCTGTTTCCAGGCATGCTCCTATGGGATATCCCCATCAGCAGGGGAGGGGATAAATCCTGGTCTTGTTCCTCCTCTGTTTGAGAATGTGTTTGTTCCTCTTAGTCAGATGCAGTATGTTTGTCTGAAGGGATTCTCTCTTTTTGTAGCAGTTTTCAGCATCCCAGGATCTTGACTAACACCAAACTTCATGAGTATTTCCCCTGGCATGAGAGAGTTCCCCCTTCTCTGTCAGACACTGGCTCTCCAGCCAGGAACTATCTTTGTTTCTGTTTGGCAGACACTCATTTGATGATGGAAGCCTCTGAATCCTCCCACTCTAAGTGATGGCAAAGGCAACTAGCTAGACCTAGAGCACTTAGTGTCAGAAAACAGAAAAAAGAAGCCAATCAGGAGCAGAGATCAGGCAAAACACGGTCAAGACAGTCATTAGACACAATGACCAGCAACATACAGAATCAGACTTACATTTTATCCTTACTTTTGTTTCCTTGTCTACAGTCACGTGTAGGCATCCAGTAAAGTGATACAAACTGGGGATGAAGTCTCTAGATGAAAGTTGCCAGACAAAGAAAGTTATTCCTTGAGCATCTGGTGGTTGAACAAGGGTTGATGTTTGAAGAGAGATTTTAAATAAAATTTGCTAAGTGACGAATTAGTTGTTCTCTGCTGTTCTGCTACAAGTAAATTGTCTCAGCAGCAATGGTTGAAAAGAAAGAACGGGGGAAAAAGAGGGAACAAAATATTGATGACTGAGCTAAAGCCAAACATTCAGCAGTAACAGGGTAGTTATCATTTGCTCTGGTGCTGTGTACAGATAGGTAAAGAGGAAATGTACAAACCACTGTAGATCTGGTATGCAAGAAAGTTGCTGATCTTTTTCAGATGTCTGTTTGACCTGTGATAAATGTCTTGCTCTGTATGTTTTCCTCCTTCTTTGCTCAAGCTTGAAGCTTGCAGAGTGAAGGAATAAGACCTAAATCATTGGCCCTTCTTTAGAACAGAACAGAATTTGGTTTAATTTGCTATAGATGTCAGCAGGTTAGTTGGTTCACCAACAGACAAGATGAGCTTATTTTTATAGTTTTTCAATATACTTTTAACTTTTATTTTCAAAACTATCTCAGTGGGCTTTCAAATTTGACTGTCAATTCCAGAAATCTGCAGTGGTTTAATTTGCTGGGTGAAAGGCATGAGGAGTCACAAGGAAGCAATAATTAAATTTCTGTAAGATAACATCTAGCTGACTTAATGGTTAAGCTTTTTCTTCATTTTTTTCAATTTTATGTGGGAGCTAGTCTACAATATTTGGAGCATTAAAATCTGTATTCTGAGAAGCATTCATAATCTCATGTCATCAAAAAGACATTCAAGCAATCAGCATTTAGTTACCCTCTGTCCCTCCCCAAACAAGGGGTGTGGAGCATCTCAACCCAGGTTGTCCTGAAAATGCACAGAGCATCTCTCTGACATTATTAGATGCCCACAAATTGATTAGGACAGAAAGATGTTTTTTTAATTGACTTTGTTCTTTCCAGGCTCACTGTGGCCCCATGCATGTAGCACAGGGAAGCCATGGTGATATCCTAACTCTTCTGTTAAGCTCCTGCTGGCTGCTTTAGAGTCAGGTTTTTACTCATGCTGTGTGTCCATCCTTGCCTCTGGCATGCTGTGCTGCCACAGGAAAGGCTTTTTACCTCTGTGCTTCAGTTTATGTGGCAGTGGGAAGAAGGGTTGATTCTTGCTTGGGATGGGGTGATGGATCAGAGAACCTTTTGAGATGCCACTCATCTCTGCCTTGTGTGACCTCTGCAAGCGGCCTGGTTGCACCATTTGTAAAGCATTTTGGGTTTTCTGTATGAGGAGTGTTGTACAAAAGCCAGCTGCTGTTATTATTTATCCTATTTATTTACTGGTCACATTTCTCAGAGCTGGGGGATGGAAAAAAACAAGCAATCAGCAGATTCACTTTGTTTACATTTCATTTCACTTTCGGTGTTTGGGGAATGCTGATTTGTTAAACACTATTCCTTCCTTTGAAGCCTGTAATTTTGCATAGTGGCAACATTGCCTCATTTTTATACCCAGGTGTACATTTCTCTTTTGAAGCATTATTTTAGGGCTCTGCCCATGAGAGGTTTGCTCCCTGCTGAGCACATTCTCCTCCACACCAGCTCTCACCCTTTCTCTGCCAGGAATCAAAGGAGTCAAAGCTGGCCAGCTGGTGGGGTTAATAACTCTGGTATTGAAAGTATTTGCTCTGGATATTGTTAAGGCATTTTAAAAATGGTCAGAAATACGTGGTACAGTCTCTGGTGAAGTGTTCCACTGAAACACAGCATTCCTGCAGCAGAATAACAGCTTGTGGTTTAAATAAATGTTGTTATTTCTGCTCAGCTGTAGGTGTACATGTATGTTTTGGTTCAGTGACTGCCAGATACTGTAAATGAGTATTGATTTCCTTTTCTATTTTAAGCTTTTCTGCAGAAAAGACATCCCACATGCCTTTGGCTTTCTTTGCCTGTACCTAAAATGATTGCAGCCAAGGACTCATCTAACTAAATACCCTTTTTTTTTTTTTTTTTTTTTTTTTGTACCACCCATCTTTATTCTAGTAGTTGCACCTCAAGTAGGACAGGTCCCCATTCACATTTTGAAGCTTAAAGCTATTACATCTGGCCCTTTTTGAGAGCAAATCAACAAGGCAGTGACTAAAACTCATGGCAGGTGGTTTCCTTATTTATATTAGATGGCATCCCTCCCTGTGAGAGGTGAAGCTGTCTTGGTGTTAGAAGTGAAATAACATTTTAGGAACCAAGCCTGCAGTAGCTAAAGCCTTTGGACACCCAGATTAGCTCAGTGCAGCCAAGAAATAACACATATTGATTTGGCAGCCATAGGCTGAAGTCTGAATCCAACTCTGAGGTCATCTGTAGATGACTTAATGGTTTAAACCATTGCACCTCACCTGCGACTAAAATTCGTTTTTGTTCAAAATGTGAATAAACATTCCAGCCTTTAAAGCTCCTGTTGCAGTGATCATTGCCTTAGCAGCACTCCACATCTCATGTTTAACTGCTTACATTCAACTTCCCTTCCTACCTCAGGTCTACAGCAAACATGGAATAGTAAATTAATTGGAACATGCTGAAAGCCTTGGCAAACGCTTTGCCTGTGACATTCCTAATTTCCCAGAGGAGTAGCTGCTGATATTGATTTTGACAGAGCCTGCAAAGCCTCTTGCTGCAAAGATTCCTCTTGTAGCTGGGCAAGGCTGAAGTGCAGCACTGGGATGTGCCAAGATTCCATTGGAAATTAATGTGTTTAATCTCAAAATATGTTAAAATATACATAAGCCCTTTATGATTAAGAAATAAATCCTTGAGTTTCTGTCTCTAAGTTTATGGAGTAATTCCACCCTAGATTTTGGAAAATCTTGCAGAAAAACTTGGCAATTTAGAGACCATGCTACCTCTGACATCTGAACTTATAACGAGTTTGTCAGTTAGTTAAGAATAACCAATTAAGATCTCTGCCAACACAGAGGACTGCTGACAAAATTGGATCAGGAAGATAAAAGTGAGGACAGGCAATTGACTCTGCAGGAAGTAATCAAGAGTTCCACATTAGGAGTGAAATTGCCTGGCCACAAACAGTATTATTGTGTCTAAGTATCTCAGGGAATTAAGTCTTTCTTTCAACCATCGGCATACAGCTAGGAATTGCACAGTCACTGCTTTATTAAAAAGTTGCAATAACAGTATCTTGACTCCACAGAAAAGGTGAAGTGTCATCTCTTTTCTTGCTCCTTCTTTATTCACAGCTCTCTTCCTGGAAGGTGTCCCCTGACCACGACAGGGGGGTGGAAATAGGTGGAAATAATACCCTTGTACTTTTCAACCCAAACCATTCTATGATTCCAAGCTAGTGAAGATTTGCCCACATAAGCCCCAAGTGCTTGATCAAAGTACTTCAGTCATGCAGGAATAGCTCAGAAATGTTCTGACCCTCTTGTGCCAGGTGTGTGCTTTTCTCCCTCTTCTCTGGACAGCTGCTGGGGTGCTGAGCTGAATTCTTCCTGTAACAACTCTTTCAGTGCTGCTGGTCATGAGTTGTCTGTACCATCCACTCCCTGAAACAGCAGCTTGGGACTGGAGGTGATCAGAGTCTGAGCATGGTTAGAGTCTGAACCATGGAAAAGCCCATTTTTAAGAACCATTGGTCTGAGGGGGAAGATTGACTATGAAGAACCTTTGGTGCACCTGGGTTCAGACTAGAAGTGATGTCCTGCATGAAAAATACCTTGAAAAAGAATTGAGGTCAGGAGAAGCCTGCAGACTTGTCTTAGGGGACTTCAGCAAATGCCACTTAACATTTAGATGTGGTGTTCTCTGGAGCACTCAATTATTTGTCTCAAACCACAAGCCCTCCTCAACAAATATTTGAAAATAACCAAGTAAGCAGCATGTTCCTAAGGACTAAAACATTACCATGTACTTGGATCTAACCAGGGGGAGGCTTTTACTAAATAAAATAATTTCCATCATTTAGAAGCTACAGAGGCGTATCTAAAACTCCTCACCTCAATACATGAATACTGCTGTCTATTTCCATCTTCTGTGCTATGCCAAAAAAGGGAGATTAAATTGTCAAAATGTGGCTGAGATGCCATGTAACAAGCATTCTTGCATAGCTTGAGCTCACCCCTTAATGAAGCACACCTTGTTCCTTTCTAGGAAGCTTCCCTTCCTTCAGGGTTGAGTTGGATTTGTCAGGCTATGAACTTCCAGCAGCAATAATGACTTGTCTGACTTGTCACTGGAACAGCTTCCAATGCTCTGCATATGCCAAGACTTCAAGGGAGTTCAGTAAAAAGGAAGTGGAACAGAGACATACTTCTACATTTAAAAAAATCTTTTTTTGTTCAGAGAGCAGATGTAGTACTGAACTAGTGAGTAATGCTGAGTTTAAGTGATAGTGATGGTGCAGAAGAAGCTTCTTGCCCTTCAACTGTAGCTTTCTCATGCTTGGAAAGGACAGTCCATCTCATTACACAAGCCTTTCTATTTCCAAAGCTTTGGCTCACTAAGCAGTATCTGCATTTTGATTTCAAGAAGAAACTGCTACACGACTGGCTAAACAGTCATTTTTGTCCCTTTGGAAATCATTAAACATTCAGTGCAAGTGAAGAGGAGGGAGAGTCTGTGAAAAGTGTTCTTGCTCTTACTCCCTGTCTGTTGGTGCTCCATTGAGAGTGGTGGCCCTGCAGCCATCACCCATCTGCAGTGGCTTTGCTTCCAAGTCAAAATGAATTTTTAATAAAACTAACAAGAAGTATTTTATTTTTCCTGATTTCCAAGGGGATCTGTGCCAGAAACTCTCATTTCTTGGCATATTCTCCCTCCACACCCTAAAGCTAATCTGAAAAAATTGAGGGTAATTTCAGGTTGACTTGAATTTTGCAGCTGATGTCTTCTATTTAAGCAATATTTGCACAGTTTTTTTAGAGAGACACTGACTACTTTGTGCATCTATCCCTGTAGCTCCCCTTGGGAGATATGACCTCCATTTTATCTCCCTTGTAACCCTTGTACTGAGCAAAGGCTGAAGCAGAGCAAAGCACAGGGCTAGGATATCCAGTTCCAGCATTCCTCCCAGTCATGTCCTGGGGCAGTTCTGTCCCCCCACATCATCCCTTCCTTGGTCCTGTGTTTTTGGCAATCCATCCCCTTGTCTTGTTGGAAACAGAAGGCATAATCCTCCTTCAAGGCTTCTTGTGCTCTGTAGAAGGGCAGCAGCCACAGGAAAGCTCAGATCCAGCCCTGGGTTGCCCAAGTCTCCAGGGATCTTGTCTGTCTTGCAGGTTTAGAGCTGCAGGTCTGGCAGTCAGTTCTGCCAAGGCAAATCCCATCTCTGATATCAGAGTGGAGGAGTGTCTCCCTGGGGCAGTCCACATAACCCTAGAATCCCTTCTCCCAAGTTTTATCCAAGAAAGGGGTGGGAAGATCCAACACATGAATTTTAAGCTACAAACCAGGCATTTCACCTCTGATCTCAGCTTCATGTCCCCTAAAACATTACTTCAAAGCCTCCTTGAAACTAAATGCAGCTGATCTTAGATGCTAACTTTGGAGAGATTTACTTGGAGCTATGCAGTTGCAAGGACCCAATAATTCTTTCTCTCCCGCCCCCATCTGAAATTTCCTTCCTCTCTTCTCCCTGTATTAGACTGCTCATGAGTTATTCTCAGTGAGGCTTGCTTTTTGAAAAAACTGCAATAAATCAGCTTAAACTATTTCTGCACATTGTTTTGTGCTGGCTCTAGTTGGATCCTGTTGAACCTTTTGTTATGAAATATATTTGTACTAACCCGTTCTGTCTCTGCTCTGCTGATTTATGATGTCTGCACTTTCTGAGGTGGCTGGAAAACTTAGCCATGTTACTCCTTCTGGACATCTTGGCAGTTCTGGATTGTCCTCCTAACTCTGTTCTTGTGAGGAGTTGTGATTTTGGGATGTAGGATGAGACCAGGCTTGCAGACACGTTCAAGAGGGCTGCTTACAGGAGCAGGCACAGATTTTAAGACTGACCCCTGAATCTCTATGGTGCAAGACTGCAAGATGCTGCTTAAATTAACAGCAGCCCCTTTGGAGGGGCTTGCATGGGAACCAAGCCTGAGGAAATGAGGAAATGAGGAAAGAAAGCAGGAAGCAGAGCTTGCTGAAGAGACCTATTTTTAATTGCCAATGTAGGATCTGAACAGGAATAAAGCTACTGATTGTACTAGTCTAGATCAAACCACATCAAACACAAATGTACAGAACCCTCAACCCCCACAAGCTCTGTATAGTCAAGCAGAAATTATGTATTTTGAGTGTAGTGCAGGTTCCTTTGACATGTTCTTTCATGCATAAAGGTTTTGCAAAGTTAAACCCCAGAGATAAACTCCTCCACATTCAGAGCTCTGTGAGGTATCCATGCTAATGCAGTATGGTCTGTGATTTTGAGAGAAGGTTGAGAGAGACTCAGCTCCAGGCTATTGACATTCTGATTTGTTTTTCCACCTGTTTTAGGAAAAAGAGTGATAGATCTGCTAGAAAGAGGTGGCTCCCCAGAGCCTGAGCATACATGGCAAAGCTGTGGGGCAGTAGGGCAAAGGCTAAGAATGCAAAAACCTGAGCAAGAGAGCAAGAAAAGCTCCTGGGTGTAATGCTTCCTTGAAATATGGGCTGGAATTGGGAGAAAAGTCACTCCCAATTGCACCCTCAGGGGGACATAACTCAGATGTTTCCTAGAGGCAGAAGGATGGCATGAGGGGACACACCTGACTCCATAAATATTCCTGTCTAACTGGAGTCACTGGGCTGAACTCATGGCTAGCTGGGTAGGTCACAAGCATGCATAACATGAGCCAAATTGCTATAGTTTTTGTAACCCCTACACATGGCCCAAGTTTTTTCAGGGTTGCCTTGGGGCACAAATCACCTCCAGAAAAAAGAATGCAAAAGCTGACTCAAAAAGCAGATACAGAGACAACCCCCTTCCCAACTTCAGGTCTTACACCCAAAGCAAGGGCCTGAGGAACCCTCCAGAGAAAAGGGAAAGATCACAAATTGTGGACAAAAAATTTAATCTTCACTATGTGCTCTTCTAAATTATTAGCTGGACTATTTTTTTTTTTTTTTTTTTTTGTAATCTTTAAGCAAATACCAAGGGTAGAAAATTAGATTGACCCTTAAACCTCAACAAATCTTATTATATGATAGATAGCTAATTCTCACAGTGAGGCCCATTCACCCAGCTGACACAAGAATGAACACCTTTCCATTATAATATACTTGAGAAGCAAAATATGCACAAAACATTTTTAACTCACTAAAAGATCTGTGAGCAATTATCCAGTTGCTTGTCCAAAAACATCACCAGTTTTTGGTAAATAAAAGTTAATTGTTCAGCTACAAAGGAACTGATAAATCAGCTCAAACAAGACAACAAAACGTAGTACTTAAGCCAGTCATTTTTCTGGCAGCTTAGCTGGCTCAGAGCTTTCCTGTCAGTTAGTTTTTAAAAATTACTTTAGGAATTTAGTGTCTGGAATTCAAAACTGTGCAAGTCAGATGTTCTTTGTTAAAGTTAATCTGGTTCTGGTAACAACATCCATAAGACCAAATGAAAAGCACAGTTGCCTAACCTAGAATAACATGGTATTATCTTAAGTTGTGAGGGCTTGATTCAGGAAATCACTTCTGGGTGTGATTAAATCAGTCCTTATTCCGGACAGCATATACAAATCCCTCTTTAACTTTCATCCTGTACTTTGAGAGCCCTGTTGACTTTCATGTGTTGAAGAAAGTTTCCTGAGGTTAAGGCAAGTACTTATATATTATTCTGAAGAGGGATGCTTTTGAATGGGGTGGAAAAGATTGCATTTTTCATAAATGTAGTCATAGGAAGCTTGTCTTCCGTTCTTTACCTCAGTCCTAATGTTTTGGGTTACTTTCTGGCAATAGAAGGACATGCACGGGGTCCCAGAGAAGTGGCTCTGCCCTCAGAAGACACAAGATGTTAAAGTCACACCATCCTGCTTGCAAACTTCCTTGTCTAGTTTAGTTTCACCATGAATTTTGTTGAAAGCAAAGGAAGAGCATGGGGTTTATGCCCAGCAGGACCCAAGCCCTGAGTGGTGTTTCAGGCCTGCAAAGTGCCTCAGCACAGAAGATTTCTGGGTGTGCTTTCAGTGGATTTTTCTTCTAACAGCCTTGGTTTAAGAGGGCTCTTGCTCATGTGTGTAAGTCCAACACTGCAGTTTATTTTCTCTAGAATTGTTCTCCTCCAGTTGACTGTGCAATTGCATCTATGCACAATTGTCTTGGCCCTTGACAAAAAAACCCAAAAAATATACCAATAAAGAAAGTGAAAACCTTTAAACCTGGTACTGCCTTTCCACCTAGAGCTGTAACCCAAAGCATGACCCTGCCCTGCAAAGCTGCTGCCCACACAAGAAATGAAATGTCAGTGGATGTGAAGCTACAGTGAGAAATAGGGAAGGGTTGGGCACAGCCAAAGCTTGGATCAGCTGGTGGCCTCTCCAAGAGGCAGGACAGAAAAACAACACACTGACTGTGTTCAGCCTGACCTCCACAGCTCCCACTCTCCCTAAATAAAGGACAGGGTGCTTGCAGGTGCTTTGTATGAGCTGTGGGTGTGGCACTGCTGTTTCACAAAGCTGAACAGGCTGTAGCTGCAGTACAGGAGGGACTGATGCCAATCAGGGGTCACCAGCTCAGTGGGGATGTGAGGCTGTGGGTGCCTATCAGGCAAAAGAGAACTAAACACAGCCAGGAGTTGATTTGGACAGTAAAGACAAATGTTATTCTGTAAAGACAAATGTTGTTCTGCCTTCTTGTTGTAATAATCAGCTGCATCTGTTTGCCAGGCTGAGCAGTACCAGGAGGCAGAAACCTGCAGTGGGGAGGGGCAGGAGGAGGAGGTGATAAAGGTTATGGGAAGGGCAGGAATCTGCAAAAACCATCTGTTGCTTTTGCAAACAGCAGTCCATAAAGTGGTTTCCTTTAATAGCCTGTAATTGTTGTTGCAGTTAGGTGAGATCAGGAGTGGGCTGTGACCCTGCCCAGCCCACACCTTGGCTTTGTGTGCAGGCACAGCCCTGAGCAGGGAGCCCATCCTGAGCACCAAAGCCCAGCTACTCCCACACCTTCAGCAAGCACTGCTCCACCAGCCAGAGCCAGCTGAAGCATCCAAAGATACACGAGCTTTCTCTGCCTGTGGTCAGAGGCATTAGAACTAGCAGGGATTCACACACAGGTCACTTTCCACAGAGCTTTGCAAGCTGTGCACAATGTGTTCTGATACGTGCAAACTTCCACGGATTTCAGCAGCACAATTGCAAAATCTGGAGGTGAAGAAATTTCTCCCCATTACCACTTTGATACATGGCCAATTCACAAACCTTTTATGAGCAAAATTCTCATTGAGACTGCACAGAAAGGCACTGCAGTCCTGCAAAATCTCAAACACTGCAGGATCTGTATTAATTTTAAATGACTCTGTTGAAAGCAATCTCTGAATATTCTGTTATTCCAGCCATCGTGGTAAGGAAGGAGAAGACTGTGACTTAAGAGAGGGGATATCTACAAAAATGTTTACATACAGGAGAGAACTGCTGTCAGTCACTCTAATAGTTTATTGTATTTTCCTGGCAGCTTGTTAGTGAAGATATGTTAAATCATGTTTTTGTTACACTGCCTTCAGGTATTATTTGCCAAATCTATACTTACTTTGTAGTGGAAAATTGGAGATTAAGTGAGAGAGCCAAATCCTTGTTCAGATGATACTCTTACTAATTTCAGTTTTTGAAGGTTCTGTTCAATATATGGCCCTTGTGCTTAGACCTGAAAGCTGGAGCTAAAGAGCTGTGTAGATGTGACCTAGTTTTTAGTAAGTAAAGCCACTCTCGCTTTGTATTGAACAACAGGACATCCTGATTTTGTTTCAGTGTAACAAATTGGAAATTTTATGCTTTGTTTATGATTATTGATAGGACAAAACTTTCAAAAGTAAGTCTTTTCAGCACTACTGTAATTAGGCACAAACAGAATCAGGGGTCTTATTCAGTATTTTGCAGACAGATAATAACCCAGCTCTGTTCCCTGTGGTGTGCAAAGGCTCAGTTCTGTGACACCTGGCAATTGTGCTCCAGGTGGAAGGAAAGGTCACAGGAACACCTTGCCTGTCTGAAGTTTTGGGGTTTTGTATTTTCTTACTTGGTTTCACATAAAATGAGGGCTCTTACATCTAGAAGGATGCTGATAGGCAAAGTCATGGTTCTGCATCAGTATGAATTAAAGAAAAACAAGAACTTTGCTGTCACAGGGATGAAGAACCAAGAATTTCCTGGAAGAGATCTCTTTGCCAGCTTCCCATTAGGTTGCATTCCCTTAGTGCCATTTAGTGCATAAATTCAAATAATATTTCTCTGAGAAATGAAGGGCTATATTCAGTCAGCCAAGTTCCACCTTAGTCTCTGTGCATAGTCAGCAGAAACAAATATAGGTCTCCTAAAGAACTTAAGTAAGGCATTGAGCAAGGAAGCTGTCAAGCTTGAAGGTAGTAGGAGGTATGGGGCAGAGAGACTTAGCCTGACTGAGGCTGTTGCATATCAGGGTGATGGGCCCACAGGAATAAAGTTAATTCTCCACTGAATAAGCAATGTCTCAATTTCTTCAGCATTTGGAGGAATAATAATAGATCCTGCACTCCTAAAATCAGTCTGTCTGCCAGGTGCATTGATAATTTGACAAATCAATTGATCAGGGATAATGACAAAGGAATGATTGCTACACATGGATTGTTTTGCAACCGTTAGTGACACTTAAGAGGATTTGTAAGGCACAGCAAGTTAAATATGGTACATGACCTAACATCACCCTTGCTAATTGGTGTTAGACAGATACCAGAGCATCTTTGCCTTGTTGCTTTTGTGTTTGCAGTGGACTCTGTACAATCCTTGTGGTCTGGATGGATGCTCTTTTAAATTGTGCAGCTGAGCATATGCTTTGAAGCAGGTGCTAATAAAGAGCTAGGACAGGAGCTTCTACATCATCCAACATGTTTTTTAAGTTTAAATATATTAAAACCTAAGCAGTTTATTGCTGTGAATACACTGTCTAAAGAGGTGTTCAAAACCTTAATCAAGATAAAGTTGAGGAATTCCCTAGCTGTTAACTGCTGTCATTGTTTTATGTTGTCAGTTCTTGTAATATTTCGCTGTTCATGTACTGAAAATGTCAAACTTGTAGCCTTCAAATGGTTTTGTGGTTGCTGATGTTGCAATGACAAATGGTCCTTTTATACAAACAAGTTATGTTTAGGCTGCTAAAGCTGAATTTTAAATAGTCACTAGTCAAATCCTGCAGCACTTCTGTAATCTCCTTGCTACTTCTGCTATAGTTCTAGCCCAAGTCTATAAAAATTTTATCTAGCAGAAACACTGGGGGTTCAAGTTCCACCACTTTCATTTGATGACATTCCAGTAAAAGTAAGGTATTTTTCATAAAAATCGAATATTCAAAGATAAGTATTTGCAAAAATAAGTGTCTATTGGACTAATTGTTTGTTATCTCTGCACAGTGGTTATCTAAGAATCACTTTAATCATAGAAGTGATGAAACTGTTTTGGAGCAGAAACTGGAATGGTACAATTACCATAATTGGGTCAAAAGATAAAATTCCAAGCTCCAAGCAAAATGCTGGAGACTCATTCTTTGTCTGAAATTCCACCTTTGAGTGTTCTGGAGCATCAGACAGTTTTTCAAGTTCTAAAGTTAAGGGCAGTGTTGGTACTTGGATCACAGAGAGATACCAGTCCCAAAAGAAGCAATGGCATCACTTATGCTGGAAAAGCCCCAAGCCCCCATGGAGTTATCCAGCTCAGGGACTGATGCTGATGCATCTTGAACTTGCATCAGACCATGGTGGCTCTGTCCCAAGAGCAGTTACCTTCCCTTAATCCATCCCACAACAACCTGCTGAGGGCCATGTCGATGGCAGGTCAGGGTGACAGTGGTTTCCCCTGTATTCCATCTGCAAATTCTGCACCTGCCTGCTATTTGCTGATGCCTGCAATGCTGTTGCTGAATTGAATGCTCTGGTTTCCCTCGCAGCTCGGAAGCTTTTGTGGGTTTTTTGCCATGTTAATGATTTATCCACTGCTGCTCCATTTAGGGCCCTGGTGTTTATTGCCCATGGTGCTGGGGAGCACTGCGGCCGCTACGATGACTTGGCCCAGAAGCTGACAGGACTCAACTTGTTTGTGTTTGCCCATGACCATGGTGAGTAGCCTAAAACTGTACTTGATTTACAAGCCTGTGCTGAAGTAAATGCCATTACAGCTACTCAGCGATGAAAGAAGAGCCAATAAAATATTTACAACTAGACATAAATGAGAAAGGGATTATCTGTTGCTTTGTCAAGATCTGCATATTGAATCAGTAAAAGCTATCCCTTTTTGCTCTGAGTTTTCCTTAGCCTTGCCCTTAACATTACTGCTGGTGGTATTTTGACCTCACTCCAAAGGATTATTTCTCTTTCACCTGTCTCTTGGGGCTGAAGTGGTATTGCCCACTGTGGAACAGTGCCATTTCTGGAGCCATTTCTGCTGGGTCACAGTCAATGTCCTAAGTGGTCCCAGATGGGAGGCTGAAATGTCAGCACAGCTTTTATATATTCATACAATATGACAGCAGCACCCTTGAAACTGGAGAGACAAGAAAGCATCACAGACACCTCTGAGCACATCCACAGTCCAGCAGAGAGACTGGAGCTGGCTGTGCACACCTCAGCTCTGAGGAGAAACCAGCCTGAGTGGGTGCAAGGCTGTGACAGCACAGCAAGGCCCCTTTGGCCCTCAGCCAGCAGGGTGGGCAGTGCAGGGCCAGGTACACTGAACTGTCCCTGCCTCTTCTTGCTTGAAGATCTCTGCTCTGTGCCCCTTGCTGTGGTGGAGATGTGCTGGCTGTCACCAGTTCTCCTCCAGTGCGTGCATCAGGACATCCCAGTGACATATTTGAACTATCTGGTTCTCTGGTAGCCTCCTGTCACACATCACACTTGCAACTTCATAACTTGTGCTTGGAGATTTCTGCTTTGATTTTATCATTGCAGGCTACTGCTCCCTGTGACAGGCACTCTGTCAGTATCAGGAGCAGCAAAATGAATCAGTGGGATTGATGGTGCAGCAGACAAAATGCAAGACCAAATTCTGAGCTGACAGGTTGAAATGGGATGAATCCTGGTGTAAGTCTGGCATCCTTTGGGCAGATTATCCACTGATGTAGGGAAGTATACTGCAATTTCCTTGGCTGAAGCCAAGACTCAAACCTGCCCCTAGGTCTCCTCAAAGACAGAAGTGTTTAGAGTTTGAAGATCCTGAATGTATGTGAGTCATTGCACCATTTATCTGTGAAAGGCAAAACATTATTTAATCTGGGTATCAAGGCTTTCCCTTGCTCTTGCTCTTGTGACTCACTTTCAGTCACAGCACTGCACTTGAGGTACAGAAATGACCCCTATATTTTCTCAGAAAAAGATAATATCTAGTCCTCAATACAGCTTGCAAGGAAAAAAAATAAAACTCATGTGACTTTTTTTTTTTTTTTTCAACAATTGATCACATGCCATGTTTGAGACTGGGTTTGCAAAGAGAGTTGACCTGTGCAGAAATATCTTTACTCACCACCTAAATCTCTTTCTCCCTGTGTAGGCAGAGTGTTTCTAAGTGCTGATTCATTCATTTTGATACACTTCCTTCTGAGGTGGAGGTGGGTTAGCAGGAGCCTGCAGTAATGCCAGTAGGGAGTGTCCCCATTCCCCTCTGTTGATCTGCATGGAATAAAGTTCATGGGAAGGGGATGGAACAGGCCACATGCTGCTCGCCCTGTGGCTGCTGTTAGCAGACCACAGCCAGTCCATACAAAAGTTACTGAACTCCAGGACACACAAGCAACTTACTCAGTCTCCATGAGCCTGTGAGGGATTGCAGTTGCTCTCTGTGCACGCTTAACATCGTGCCTTAGCTCCTCATTCCCATAAAGCTTGATAAAGGTTTTGAGAAGTAGAGTTAAAATAGCAATAATTGAAACAACAAATCTAGAAGAAATGATAAAACGTATTTATCACATAGATTTGATACAGAGAATGTCTCCTCTGCCGATGGAGAAGGGTCTTTGAGGTGCGTGTCAGGCAAGTTTTGTGCTGTGTGATTATTTGCTCTCTTTTTCCTTGATTATATTTTTCACTAGAGAAATATTTCTTGGTGTTCTGGGTGTTGGTTTTTGGGTTTTTTTAATACATTAGTATTGCTGAATTAAACAGTGCAATTAGTACAAATCTGGTTTCTCAGGTCAGTGAACGACTTTGCTCTCCCTGTCAGACCTACAGTTTTGTTTGTAAATTCTGTTTTCCTGATCAGAAAAGAGGGTGAAAAGGAACCTGAAAGCAGAACAATGGAAACACAGTTGTGTTACACAAAGAGCTGATGTAACTGAGCCTTGATTCACTGTAAGTTAGAAAGACAATTAACATCTTGTATGCTCTGTATAATAATCTTTGCACTTCAAGAGGCAACCACCAAGGATAAACTTTGATGAAATACAAATAACAGCCTGAGCTAAATGCCAGTGAGACCTGAAGGACGTAAACGCCTCCATTGCTAAAACTGTTTTGGTCAGACTGGGAGATTCAATTTTTTTCCCCCCCTATTTTGTCTATTCTGAATCACTTCAGCAGTGTGTTCCCCTTTGTGTCCTTTCCTTTGGGTATCTTTGGGTAATATCAATTATTCAATTGTGCTAGCACTACAATAGCTGTCTGTTCCCTACCTCATACCGTGGCTCTCAGTCCTATGAGCTCAGTGTAGACCTCCTGACCTGGATATTTGTTCTGGTTCTGGTATTCTCATATCTCATTCTCTGGATAAAATTCCCAATACAGGTGCATTATCCATGAGATCATTAGTGCAGTTCCACAGAGTGGCAAGTGTGATTTCCCAAATGGCTCGGGGAGTTACCAGGGCTGTAGTATGCGTGACTTGACTGATTTATGTTGTGTCTACCCTTCAGTCAAAAGAAGGAAAAATAATTTCCATTTTTATTGCTGACTCTGTAGGAGCTCACACATGGGCTCTAAATCTTGCCAAAGGCTGCTCTGCATCAGTGTTTCCTCTTATGCAAGGCTTCACCAAAAAGGTGCTTCACAGAGTGACAAACACTCTGCACTCCAATTTGTGTCTTAGTATTGCCCTGTGTAGGATATCTCTGGCTCACTCCTCTCAGAATATATTCAAAATTTGAACACTTACTCTTTGGGATATTTCATTGTAATCACAAGACTGCTGGACCTCATAGATATGTATTAGAAATTTTCTGTGGTGATGGTGGAAATTGAATTCCAGAAGACCTCTTAACCTTACCTTACATCTAATATTATTAAATGGCTTTGGTTTACATTAACCCTGTGAAAGAGGAAAATGGAATTTCTGTGTAATACAGCATTTTTTTCCTGTGGTCTCTTATAAGGTGTTTTTAACAGGCATCTAAGTGTTTCCCATGATTTCTGGGTTTGCTTGGCATGCAGCTTCATGAAGGCAGAATTAAGGCTGCTGGGATGACCCTGCTATTTCTGCAAGTTTAGGTATTTTGAAACAACATCTCACCTTTTCAACTTTATTTCTGCATTACTATTATTTTATTAGGGCAAGATTCTGATGACAGAAGAAAGAGACAAACATAATAGTTTATTGGCAATCAGTTTAGGAAAGCTCTCTTAGAAAGAATACCTGAGGGGGATTCATCATAGTGGAGTGATTTTGCAACTCTTCAGTCAGCTGCAGATTGCAGCTTCTTCAGTTTTAACACAGTAATTTTAGGAATCTGTAAAGCTGAGAGCCAAGGAAAACAAGAATAAAGGCTAGAGAATGTGGCTTTGTTTTCTCATACCAACCATTTTGAGTTGGTAAGGCACATGATGTTCCAGCCATCCTTGTCTCTCTGCCTATAACATCTCATTTGCTGAGATCTAATGCACTATGGTAGCATTACATGGCCAGAGCCCAGAAAAACCACAATTTCACCTTCAAAAGTACACGCCAACTAATAGCAGTCAGAAACACATTTCCAAGATACAGGGACCACAAAAATGTGTTCATTTTTTCCTTACACTTTTTAATCATAGTTGAAATTAGCTCTCTTTCTCACTTGGACTTGCTCATGCTACTTACGGGTATTGTGTCTGTCTTACAGGAAGATGAGGAGGATGAAATACTCAGCCCTAACCTGGTGGTAGTTCCTAGCCACCAGATTCACTTCCATCCTGCTTTCTCCAGGAGGAATAAACCCCCTACCTGCCCTGATACTTGAAAACCTTCAACTGTTTCACCCTTTTTGAAGCTTTTGAATTTCTCACTCTTGAGTTATGTTTAATGTCAGATCAAAGCAGAGGGAAAGGTTGCAGCTCTAACAGCTTATTCACATTCCTTAGATGTTTCTAACTGAAGTTCAGCTTGCTTTGGCAGCCCTGCTGCTGCTGCTGCTGCTTTGTGTGTGGTGAGCATTTCTGATGGGTTAGCAAGTCCCTCTCAGACACCCACTGGTGCTTCTTCTCTCCATTAATTTTCTCACTGCTTTCTCTGTTTAATGAAGGATTTATTTCTAAAATGTAGAAAATAGCTGGAGAAGATATTTTTAAATGCATCAAATATTGGCTGCTTTTGTTTTGGTTTTTTTTTTTTTTCCCAAGTGATTGCTATGTTGTTCTTGCAACTGTTAAAAGACCATTTTGTTGATGAGAACAGAAGGCTTTTATTTATTCATAGCACTGGGAAGGATTGGTCTACATAGAATGATTAAAAAGAACTAAACATGGTCAAACTGGGAGGGGAAAATTACCAAGAAGGATGTCATAATTAATAAGAACAAGAGTTAGGATAGCACTGCAAGTGTGAAGTAACAGCTCACGTACATTAGCATGCAGGAATGTTCTGGACAGCAGCATTCCCTGACACTGTGATTGGGCAGGCTTCAGGGCAGCCTCCAGGAATGGAGTCAGGAAAGCCTTGGCAAATGTTATTTGGAGCTGTTTTGCCCATGGAGCAGCAGCACTGCCCCTCGGTGCTGGGTGTGGGCCATTGACCCACTGCAGTCTGCTCTCTGCTCCCTCTGGGTGAGCCCTTTGCACTGCAGCAGGGAAGGTTTGAGGTGCTTTTCTGCAGAGCTCTGGGAAAGAATGGCACTCACTGTTTGCTTTTCTTTGACAGGAAGCTTACAAGGGGTTGTGGGCACTTTCACTTTTTTCCACCTGAGAGCTATAGGTTGCTCTTAGCAGGGGACTCCAGGGGAGATGGCTTTTTGCCCTGGCTGGCAGGGCACTGCCAGTGCTGGTTTATCCCTGTTTTGACTCCCTACTCAGTACAATCCCAAACCTTTCCCTGCCTTTCCTTCTGCAGATATGAAGGTAGCAGTGAGGGTCATCTGCCTTCCAGGCAGTGGTGAGGAATGCTACCCCTGTGTGTGGCACACAGGAGCTGAAACCACAGCATGTAATTGCAGGGTGAGAGTTCAGCTACTGTAGTACACCATAGAATTCCTTAGGCAGTGAGAACACAGTGAGAACCTGGAGAAAACTCACCCTGTAAAACAAATAGCTAATGAGTAAACTACTTGATCTGCCTTACTTCTCTAATTCTGTTTTGGCTGTGGGGATTCTCATGGAAAGAGATGATCTGGGAGACATCCCTGCAGCCCCCAAGGAGCCCCAGGCAGAGCTAACCAGTTGTTTCTGACCTCCAGCTTTCTGGAATCACTGATCTTGTAACTCTGGATCTCAGAGTAGCAGTGACAGCTTGCTGAGGAAACCACGTCATGCAGTTTTAGCCTCTTTGAAATTATAGGCAAAATTATTGCTACAGCTAAGACACAACTTTTCCCATGCACTGAACAAGCTCTTGGACACAATCTTATAACTGGACAGTCGATTTCCCCTCACTTCCTCCCAGGTTGCTGCGTGAGCCTGGGTTCTTTTAGTAGTTGTGAGATGGTTCCTCCCAGAGGGACCACAGCTCCTGCAGGAAAAAGTCCTCTGGATACACCTCCTATAACATAATGATGCTGAAATGTGCCCATAATTGTATTAGAACAGTGTAGCCCAAGGAGAGTATCCCATGGCACAATAGGCAGCTGTAAGCACTTTAGATGGGCTTTATTAAATGGAGGTTTCCACATTATTCTTGTTATTTTTGAGGAGGTCATTACAGATTTCTGCAGCCTGGCCTTGCCCTGGTGAAGTGATCTCTGCAATCACTCTGCTGCTTCATTCACACTGGGATCACACAGTCCCAAATCTCTGCATGCACCACATGGCATCTTTCAGGGCAGTCAGGGCTGTTTCCATTTGAGAGGAGCAGCTCTGGGTGAGTTGTGGAAGCACATACCTGCAGTGCCTCTTACTCCAGAGGAAGCCACAAGCCGGGACTTGGAAAGGCAAGTGCAGCCTTTGGTTTGTCACATGAAGGCAGATGAAACACTGTCAGAACAGGAAGCAGCTAGACCACAGCAAACAAAAATAAAGAAACAGTAAGGCTCCACACAGCTGATGTGTCTGATGGAGCACACAATGCAGCAGTGCAGTATTTTACTTTAAATTTTGGGGTTAGGAAAGATGCAGGGGATACTCAGATGTGTTTCCACTCTACTCCACTCAGGGGGATGAGACTTTATTTGTTTCATGGACTTCCCTACTGATATAAAAGTGGGGAAAACATAGTCTTGCACCTGTCTTTTAGGCAAGGGAGTTTGGAAATTGTGAGGACTGGATACACCTTTAGCACAGATGGAACAGAAGAAAAGGCACTTGAAATCAGACACGTGCTGTCATCGACTGTGAGCTATGAAAACTTGCCAACCACACCCAGGCTGCTCAAAGCAATCTATTTGTTTATCTGACCCTAACCAATTATTATTTTTTAAGACATATTTAATTGTGGTACTGTCAGTGAGGTAAGACAGACCCAGAGCTGGATGCAGGCACTGTTGGGATGGGGGAAAGACAATGCAGATGTTTCTTCATCACTGCCCCTGCATGTGGATATCACAGATGATAATGCTGGCCTGCAGCAAAGTTTGCAAAAGAATGGTTGTGGTTTCCTCAGTTTACTCTGGTCCTCCCAAGTGCTCAACCATTTCCTCACTGCTTTGTATCCACCCTAGAACAAAAGGTTATTGAATAAACAACATGTCATCCAGTTGAACAGGATCTTTGGCTCAGGCCCTGGCTGGGCTGAGCTCACTTGTCATCCAGCAGAGCTGGGGTGTGAGCTCTGAGGGAAGCAGAGCTGGGACACATTTTACTCCAGTCATCCCCATCCACCTTCTAGCATGAGCCATTCTCTTTCCTCACTCCATCAGGTGCTGAGAAGAAGGTGCTGGAGGCCCAGCTCCCCTGGATTTTTGCGAGCCCACTTCATGATGGAATCCCTTTTGGGGCACACTGGCTTTTCACTCCAAACAAAATGGGCCAGGCAACCCAACCCAGTTCTCCTAATTATTCACTGCTTACTAATGAGCAGGGGGAGAAAAGTCAGTGGGTCATTCCATGAGACAAGACATCTTCTGAGCAGCTGCTTCTTGAACAAAGCCTGGCTGTTGGCCTTCACACAGGGAGGCGTGGGGCTGGGACAGCAGTCCCAGAGCGCTGGCACGGCAGCAGGAGGAACAGAGAGCTCCCTTTGCAGCACAGTGCTGAGCCTGGGGCTCAGCTCTGCCCACTGCCCCCTGCTCCCCAGCCTGTCACTGCTACCTCCTGGCTGCTGACAGACAGACAGCATGGCACAAGAAAGATAGCTCATTCACCCAGGAAACTTAAAAGGCTTTTTCTTCCCATGAGGGTTGAGTCCTTCTGTTTTCCCTTCCACAGTTCTGCCTCTCAGAGGAGATATACATTCCATGATAAAGAGGAGTGGACCTTTGAATTCATGTGTGGTGCTGATAATGTTGGGCCTAACTGATAGGCATTTTGAATAAGTGGTCCCAATTATCAGGAATAAAACATCCTCTTTTTGGACAAAGGGTTCACTTTGGTGAAGTTGAGAAACTAAAGGGGAAATAGCCCTGACTGAACTCATCTCATTTCATCTTACAATCTGTTGTTTCACTCTTGTTATTTCAAGATTCTGTGCAGTTGTCATCTGTACTCAGTCTTTACCTGTATAAATTAATCCCCAAATCAAGGGTCAAATTCTGCTTTCACAGCTGCTCACAGAAATCCAGGATAACTCTTGTCACTGTGTCAGAAAGCAGGTTCAAGCTGCAACTTGTAATTACATTTAGCATTAGTGCAGAAGGGTTGGCAACCTCATGTAATGTTTTCAACAGCTTGCTTGCTCTCCCACAACCAGCTCTGCAGGCTGTAGGCGTATGTCTGCATGCAAGATGCTGGAGGGTGGAAGGACAAGGACCAGATGGTTATTAGAGCTAAGACTGAGAGAACAGATCCTTTCATGTTGCCAGCTATGTCTGTTATCTGGGGCTACTGGACTGACATCAAGCTTGCTTCAAACTTTGTTCCTTTACTGGCTTCTGTGACAGGACATTAGTTCATATCGTCAGGGACTTTGACCTCGAGAAGCATCAGAGGAATCTGTATTCTTTAAGGGAAAGAATAACAAATTCCTGTTGCATATAATGTCTGTGGACCTTTTTCATTACTGGTGTGGATGATGGGGTGGGGAGCACTTTCAGCCAGGTTTTAGGGTGAAAATTGAGCATGTGCTGGAAGGCTGCTATTCTCAGGGACCTTGACATGTGGAAGAAAGGGACTGGCAGGGACCTCGTGAAGTTTCAACAAAGGTGCTTGGGGAGTTCTGCATCTGTGCTGGAGTAACCCCATTCAGCATTAAAGGCTGGGCACTGAATGAATGGAAAGCAGCTTTGCAGGAAAAGACCTGGGGATCCTCACAGACAAACTGAACATAGGTCAACAGTGTGACCTTGTGGTGGAGAAGGCCACCCCATACTGAGCTGTATTGAAAGATTATACCAGCAACCAGAGAGAAGTGATTATTCTCTTCCATTCAGCGTTTTTGAGACCACATCTGGAACGCTGGTTCCAATTTGCTCCCCAGAAAAATGAAAACATTGACCTACTGGACCAAGGCCAGAGGAGGGCTGTCAAAACAATTAGGGTACTGGAGAACAAGATGTGCAAGGAGAGGCTGATAAAACAGGGATTATTTCACTTCAGAAGAGAAGGAAGCTTTAAGAAGCCTTATTTAGGCTTAGAAGAGGGGATCTTGTTGCTGTCTACAGGTCTCCAGTGGGAGCATGTGGTGACAGCAGAGCCAGACTCTTGGAGGTGCCCAGTGATGGAATGAGAGAGCAATGACACAACTTACAGCAAGAAATCCAAGTTATGTACAAGGAAAAATGTTTTCACCATTATTATATGAGAGCAGTCAAATGTTGGAGCAGGACCCAGGGAGGTGGGAACATCTCTAGCTTTGGAGATATTTAAAACCCAGCTCAATAAGGCCCTGAAAAACCTGGCTGAATGGGAAACCCTTTGAGTAGGGGCTTAAACTAGATAATCACCAGTATCCCAGCATCAAATATTTTTTATGAACTAAAAATAGTCCTAGCTGTTAGTATTTGAGATGTTGCTTCCAAAAATAAAATGGGGGGTTTTGAAATGGGTGGAAAAAATTACCTTCTTAAAAGCAGACTTAAATAGTACCTGCAGTTAAAAACAGTTTCATCTTCAAGGCAATGCTTTTGGACATTTTTGCACTATGAGAAAAAGAAAGTGTTTATTTCCAGCTTTACAGGGACAATTTTTCCATAGCAACAGCATTTCATTAATGTGCCTAGCTTTCCTATTGTTTGTCAGATATCTAATTTGGATGAAGTTGTTTCAGAAGCTAATTACTGATGATTCCTCACCTACAAAAGTATCTTTATACAAGTGTGGACTTTGTAATCCTATTGAGTTACACAAATGACTGTTCCAAGTTACTGAACACCCTTTGAAAAGTGAAGGAAAAAACATTATTTTTTTATATAACTCCATTTGGATTAAAACATTATTTGGGTTCCTTCAGTACCTTTTTAGATAGATAACAGGAGTCAAAGGAGCACAGTCCAGCTCAAATTAGTGTCTATTTCTGCACTAACCTGGAGAAGAGCCTTATTAAGGAGTGTGGTGTGCAAAGACAGCTCTTATTTGCACGAGCAAAGGCAAAGGACAGGCAGATTTACAAAGAGAAGTAAAACATATATCCAGTTAATAAACGGCCTGAACCCGCCATTTCATCTTCATTTTTCATGCTCTTTGTGCCTTGCCTACGTTGGAAACTGAGAATAAAATTGTTCTTGCTGAACTGAACAGTCACAGTACCAGGGGAAATGATTCACTAAAGCAGCAAAACTTCCGATAAGAGAACGGTTTTTTTCTTATAACCTCCTTCTGAAGTCGTGGGAAGGCTCACTTAAGCTGCATGCATTTGTGTGTTTTGAACTGTGGCACTCAGCCTATTTCTTCACCAAAACTTGCTACTAACAGACTCCCTGGGCCAGGCAAACCTACCCCACTGTGTGTGCTGGCACGGTGGGAAATGCCAGGAGCTGGTGCAGGGTCTGAGGCATCAGCCTCCCACAGCTCCCTGTTCCTTCATGGCCAAAGCTCTTGAGTTCCAGAGCTCCACTTGACAGAACAAAGATGCAGAAGCAGCCTGTATACTGCTTTTCATAATTTGTAGTTCTAGTGCTCATTGTTTGTTTATTTGCTCATTGATAAAATGTGGCATGTTGTCCCAGAGCTGGAATATCTGATTCCAGCTGGTGGATTTTCTCCCTGCTGATTTTCCTGGGAATAGCTCTATTTGTTACAGACCTTTTAAGGGACTCTCAGAAGTCCTAAAACTAATAGATATTTTTTAAATAACAAAAAATGTAGAGACTTTTTTAAAAAACAGAATGTTCTCTATCAGTGCCTTCAAACAAGTGTATATTGCAGCAACAAGCCCCAGAAGGAAAACAGTCAGTGCACAATAGGAAAATTATTCCTTTGTTGATTCACATATTCAGGTTCTTCCCCTTCAATAACTCCAAGTGTTGGAGAGAAACAGGTTTGGTTATTCAGCGTCTAGTGGATTTAATTTAATAGTGCTTCTCCTATTGCACTTTCATTTTGAATGCAAAAGAAGGCATTTATTTGATTAAGACCTACTCCTGCTAGCAGCACAGGCAGGAAGATACTCCCTGTGTTATCTAGGCACCCCTTCCTCCAAACAGCATAGTTCTGTCTTCTTCACAAGTGGTCAAAGATCAGCTTTTAACTGAGTTTGGTGGCCAGCAAACACTGTTGCTGCTGAGCAGGCTGTTCCAGGCTCTTGTTCCTCTGACTCTTTGAAGGTCCTCACACTTTGTCCCAGTGTATTCCTGCCCACATTAGGGCTGTATGCCAATGTTTTTCTCTTCTCCATCTATTAGTTACCCACAACATGTTAGTTCAGAGCATTTCACTTTTGGTTGTCTGTGGAGCCTGGCAGAGCATTAACATAAATTGCTGTCATTAACTGATGTCTTTCACTTCTGCACCACACATCCCATGGGCCTTTCCTGGTTCTGCCTCTCCCTTCCTCTCTGAGACATCAGCTGATCCCTACTGAGGGGTCAGGTGCCACCAGCTCTGCCTCTCTCTCCTGTGGGGATGGCACCAGTCCATGAATGCCCAGCTCAGCACTGCAGCCCCTCATTTCTTTCACAATGCCTCTAACTTAAAGTCATGTTTATAATGTCATTCTTATGTGGTTTGGGGATTTATTTCTTAATTATTTGAGCCTTAATTGCTTCTGTGCCGCTACACACAGAATACATGCTTGCATCCTTTGAAGGCAGTAGCTAAATGCCACTAACTTCAGTAGGACTAGGATTTGACTCATAGGTTTTAAGGTAGTTTTTCCTATTTTAGTTTGAAAAATTAGCATATCTTGGACTTTTATTTTAGAGAATGAAATATCATTTTAGCATTTAAAGTGTACAGGAGACTATAAAATCATAGTTGGTGCTTTGGGAAAATGATTTCAGAATTTTAGGATATTAACCTTGATAATTGAAAGCCTCTGGCAGTGTGATCCTCTTCACTTCTGAGGCCATTGGTAAAGTAAAGCAAAATGTCTGGTTAACCTCTGGTTCATTCTCCAACCCAGATGAGATTCTCCAGCATCCCAGTAACACTCTTTTTAGCCTTGAGCCTTCTTTAGAATGACAAACTGAGGATTGCAAAAGGTGTCACAAAACCTAAGGCCATCTGGAAGAAGTCTTACCTGAAGATGTGTGTGGAACTCACTTTGAAGTCTTCTGTGCATTCTGGCAGTGAGGGAGCCATGGGGGGATTTTGGTTTCATAATGCACTAAGACATCAAATATGAACCCATCAACCCATTTCTGTGAGTAACAGCCAGTCCTCAGATGGGAGCATGTCCTGCTCTGTGCCAGCTGTGGCCAAATTTCAGTGACCTGCACTAGAAAAGCTCTTTTGCTTATATTTTTGAAGGCTTCCCTGGATTTCACCTCACTTTAATCTGGCCTGTGTTCTGTTGTGTTCCAGCAGTGCTGCAGTTTTGGCTGTGGGTATCTCCTGCATTAGTGCTCTGATCAATCCTGTGTGACTCAGATCAGCATGTGCCTCATTCTGTATCACAGTAGTAGACTGTGCAAGAAGGTGTTGGGAAACTGCCACTTGGCTCTGCCACAGGTTTGTCTTGGCTCTCAGGAATAACACTTCACCTCACTATATCTCAGGTTATTCATGAAAACATCTGAATGTGATGTTGACCCACTTCCAGAGAGCTCACAGCTCCAAAGCCCTGAGCTCCAAGAATGCAAAACCATTACTGTGGATGGTTCTTCACAGGCTGAGAGAAAGCTTCAGCCAGTGAATAGAGCAGCTTATAATGAAACATCTCACCCACACTGAAAGGGATGAGGCAGAAGAATAAGAGGTTAAATTGCTCCTATGTAGCTTTTCCTTATATCCAAATTCTAAGCACATGCTTTCAGAAGTGCTAAGGAGTGGGCTGTGGATGGAAAACAAACAGTCAGATGTCAGGAAATTACAAGCTGCTTGACTAGTTTGGCAGTTACATGTCCTTTGGTTGAATTTATCTTCAGGACTGCACCTGGAAACTTGACCACTTCACCAACAACCCAGAAAAGTTACAGTGTCAGCCCTTCTAAGTTATTCTCAGTATTGCTCCATGAATAGGAGAAACCTGTTCTAACCACAAGGTGAGATTTCCCAGAGCGTTGAAACTGATGCTACAGAGCTTGTCCTGTGGCACTCAAGGGTTAATTTCTCTGAAGATACTGTCTGCAGACTCAGTTCATGGGGAGAGCTGTTATACCCACAGCATCTCTAATGCTGGGATTTATTCAGGGCTTGGCAGTACTCTCTAATCTGAGAATTCTTGTTTAGCTACAAAAATAAAATCTAAAAAAAAAGTGCTGAATTGTAGATGGTACAAAGACTAATGCTCTCAACCCAGATCTCTTAAAATTGACATTCTGCCTGCTACATTTATTTTCTGGTTCTGAATTTATCCAAGACAAAGCCTGCTGACAGATCCTGGCAGTTTCTCTAATGCTACAGAGTGGGCAGCCTGACCCACCGTGGTGCCAAGTTCATGCTCAGCTCAGCAGAGGGCTGGGGGAAGGGAGAGGAGGCAGAGACACTTCTGAACTGAGCCTGCCCTGATACCACCTGCTCTTTTGACTACACTCCTGTGCCCTTTTGTGAACCCTGCACCTCTCCTGCCCAGATTTTGTAGAGAGCTCTCCCTGAGCTGCAAATACACCCTTGCTGGCTGATTGTGAAGTAGCTCTCATAGCCCAAAAACAGCATATGAGTCCATAACCTTCAACAGCTCAACACTTGTATCTGTGCATTGTTTACTGAACTGTAGACCTGCCAGCCAGGATTCATTGTCTGCTGTCACCCAGCCATGGTTTGAGATGAGTAATAGACCACAGAAAACAATAACCCGCCTGTTTGATCCTGGCTTTTTTGGTAAATATATATATAGTGAGGAGAATTTCAGAGCTGCAGTGGGAAAAGTTACAGAGAAAAGGGTATGAAGTGGTAAAAAGCAACCAAAACAATAACTCTGAAATCAACCTCTACCAAGAAAGGACAACAGCTTTGCTGCAAGATGAATTTAGGAGAGCTATTTTCTGCCCTGCCACTTCCCCGTGACTTCCCCCGTTCACCATCTAAATGCCACTCAGCCATGAGCCAGCTGGCAGCATCTCTGCTCTGGCACTCTGGGCAGGACTGACCCACCCAGGAATGCTCCCTGCCAGACCTGCTCCATCAGGAGGGTTTTTTCCTTAATTGCATTGCTCCCAGTCAGATCTGTTAGGGTTTGAGTGAGCTACAGCTCTGTGCCGATGTACCCTGCTAAAAAAAAATAAATAAAAAAATCAGATTTAAAAAGCCTGCCCTTATTTCAAATAATCCACCTGCTGTTCACCCATTGAGCTTGTGCAAAGTGGGTATAAAAAGCTATAGGCTCTGGGAGAGTGGTATTTCCTTCGTGCCTTGTCAGGAACAGGGACAAATCCCATCTAATGAGGGTGGCACTGCCATGTGGCAATACGAAGGAGTGAAGCAAAAAGGGAAAATCTTTTTAAGTCTGTGGGAAAGCTCCCTTTGGACAGGCTGATTGAGAACTGGAAGTGCAACCCATGGAGAGAGCTGACCCTGAATGAAGGGCCTTGAGATCTCAGGTTTCTTAATGACCTTCTGGCAGATTAATTGGTAAAACACCTTACTGGTATCCTAGAACACGAGTCACTCTTTTTAGAAACATTATTATTCATTTGCCAGTTGCTTAAAAATTATATAACCAACAATTCAGTGCCAAGATTGCTTTGGAATAGAGAAATGCTGTATTCTGGTGCCAAGAATCTCACAGACTAAACAGAACCCACTGGGAGCCCTTGCTCTAGATGAGAACTTGTGTTTATTTTAACATGTAAATAAATCTTATGAAAAACGGGTCTTTTAAATTCTTTTTGTTGTTGTTGTTATTGATGTGGTCCCCAATGGGTGGTCTGCATGGAGAGGAGCCTTTTGAAGAGAGCTTGAAGGGAAGTTGTGTCCATCTCCCAGGACATTTTGTCAGCAGCATGGAGGGAGCTCTTACATGATCCAGCTTTCATCTTCTTTCCTTTGTGAGGCCTAAACTACTGTAGGCAGGGAAGAATTCGGTCTGACTTTGTTAACAATCAAGATTAATTGATTTGATTGTTTACTCAGGCTGAGGCACACATCTGGATTTTGCAGTGGAAGTAGCTGGTGGATGCTGCAGGGGAAGGCTCTGCTCAGCCACCCAGGGCAGGGTCACTCCCTTGGAGCACTCTTGGGAGGGAACAGCCAGGAGGGCTGTGCACACTCAGGCAGGGTGAACAGAGCCATCTTTAAGCAAACAGAAGAGCAAGAAATGAATGGCCTTTGTTAAGGGAAGAAATGGAAATGTTTTCTAGTTAAACAAGCTGTCATTTAGGACTTAATAGCATGTGCGTGTTGGAGAGCCAGCCCACATGCCAGACACACTTTGGAATAAATGGGCAGGGAAGGGGAAGGGGAGGGTGCAGCTCCACTCCAGCACTGGCTTTTTCACTGAAAATCCTGACATTTTGAATTGGTGCCCCAGCTGTTTTCATACTGCAACTTGGATCAGAAAGTTAATGCAAGTGGATTTTCATCCTTGTTTTCAGCTAGGGAAAAGTACAGTTTGCACCCTTGTTTTTTTAATTTATGGGATTAAAACAAAGAAGTAAATTACATGTGTTTTTAAAGGTAAAATAAAATACCAAGGGAGATATCCCTTGGCTGCTTGCCTCTTCCACTGAAGGTGAAAGTCCAGCCACCATTTAGGGTATCTCAAGTCATATGTGGAGAGCAGAAAAAAAGCTCTTCTCTGCTCTTAGATCAGCAGCATATAGGTCAAATGAACTTGTGAGACCCAGGATTAACTCCAGCAAAGTCCATGCCTTTTTTTCCTGCAATATCTGGGCAGTGATACTGGTTCTATGTTGTGTCAGAATAAGTCTTTGAAGACAACTCCCTTACTAAATAAAGTCAGCTCATTAATACTTCAGGAAATTATGTGCTTCTCATGAAAGAGAGCAAAACCTCAGTGCAAAACTGCAAGAATGACTGTTAAAAATTATAGTGTCTTATAAAAATTATTATAGGCCCTAAATGAAATCCCTTGGTACTTGATTAGTTAGAGTCTGACTCCTTAGAGTCACTGTAAATTGTGCTTCCCTGATTATATATCTTACATTGTGTTGTGATCTTCATCCCATAGGAGAAGAGATTAGACAGGAATCATTTCATTCATCAGAAAAGAAACTCTTTTGCAAAGGAACTCAACAGCTGCTCAGCCATCTACACTAGCTTTGTGCAACATTTTCAAACCATTCATCCCAGTAGCCTGGTAGAAAAGGATTTTTCTGTCAGCTGTCTTCTGCTTTTATGTTCTTAAGGGCTGGCTCAGGAGGTGGCACTGCAGAAGGGCCTGAGGAAGAAAGTGGAATCCTGTTGTGAATGTGCTTTGTGGAAGTGGCTCCATATTCCTCTTTCATGGGCCTGAGCTTCACCAGCCACACCACAGCAGCTTCCTGATTTTGGGACAGGGATGACAAAGCTGCCCCACTCCAGGCAGTGTGGGAAGTGGCTGTGGCATGTGCAGTTTTCATCCTCTCTTGGCTCCTTCATCTCACAGCATCCCAGGAGACCCTTAGGTTTCTAGCCTGGCCACAGTGACTGCTGTTTGTAAATGCAGCTCCTTATTTTGCAACACAAACACTCTGATGGGTTTTTCAGCATGTTTTCATGAGCAACATAATGTTCCAGGAAGACTTTTAAGGAACTGCAGTTCAGAGCCAAATTCAGCAACTGCATTAGAAATGGACAAGTCTTCTAAAGCCAAAAGAACCATGTTTGTATCCATTAGAGAAGAATTGGCTCTTAACATTGACAGAAATAGTTTGCTTTGTTGGCCAGAATTAACAACTGCTCTGATATGTACCAGGTCATATTGTTTGTCATCTCTGGAGTACAGAAAAGATTTCAAATGGTTTTAGCAAGATGATTGGTTCTCTGCTCCCTAGCAATGAGGCATAAATAATTTTAGTAGAGAAAACTGACTGTTGTTAGTTTTTTTTTTTTTTTTCCTAAGCAAGACAACAAACAATATATCTCTATGTACACTATTCTAAAAATATCTCATCTCTGCAAATGTGTCTCTGATGTGGGAGGAGAATGCTTTCACTTTGCTGCACTCTTTGTGTGAGGCAAGTGAATAAAAACTACCCAGCAAATGCTGAAAGAGAAATTATTTTCCTAACCCTGGAAGGGAAGAGGGAAGCTGATGGACTTGTGCCTTCAGGACAAGGCTCTCTTTTGGTCAGAGAAAGGCAGAATCCACCTGTAGCTCTTAGTTACATGCTTCATACATAAAACACCCAGGGGAAGAGGTAAATCTGTTGGTTCCATATCTAGTGGTTGTATAATGTGCCTGTGTGGGAAAACCCAGTGTGTTCCCTGCATCTCTACTGGTGGTGCTAAAGAAGGGATGCCCAGGACTACCCAGAAGTTGGTAAGGATATGCTGAGCTGTATTTCAGGTTCTCAAAGAACATGAAAGTGGAAGCAGTGGTGAGAGAGGATCTTCTCCTTTTGGTTCCTAATAGTTCCCATCTGATGTGAAAGTAATCTTCCTGGAAAAGACCATAGGCTTGTGTCAAACTGGATTTTCCTTCCAGTGGAAACCAGAGGTGTGGGGGAGGATGAGAGTGCATAGCTGAGGCTCAGTCAGGTGGACACTGAGACACCTGCAGGGTTTAGATACAAAATAAGCACAGCAGCTGACCTAGATCAGCTTGATCAGAGTCAAGGGACCATGACCTATGTCCTAAATCCCAGGACAGCTCACCCTGCTTTCTCCTGCCTCATGTGTCTCTGTCCTGGTGCCAATGCTCTCCACATGCAGCAAAATGAAGAGCAGGTACAGACAGAGGGCAGAAATTTCATAGAGCCCTCTGTGCATCAGCCTTGATTTGGTGGGAGAATGGAAAGAAATTGGGGAAATCAAACCAGAACAAGCTCCTTTACTATGATAAGTCTGTTCTGAGGGCAAGAAAGATGCTTTGTTGAGCAGGAATCTGCAGGATGATCTCTGAGATGCTTCCTCTGTGTATTTGTTCTGCCAGTGGAACATTTGCTTTACATGTTACTGACAATACAGGCACAATCTGTTGACTTTTCCAGATGTTGATTGTCCTGCTTTGAAGCTTCTTCCTGTTGTTTTAGTTGTTTGTGTGTCTGAATGGTGGGTTAGATGTTCTGCTTGTTAAACAAATAATTAAACACTGAGAGCTTTGAAATCCAGTATGTTTAATTAATGAGCTTTGCTCACTTGATGAAAAAGATGTGTACTTAAATCATTACAAAACAAGTATAGTTTTTTCATTATTGAACTCTTATGACAATTTGAAGTGTTTACTAGTTCATTAATAATTTTTTCATTAAACCTTAAAAAGTCACTGAGCAGAAAATCAAGGCTTCACGGAACATTTGCTGTGTTGCCTTGTGTATTGTCTCCCCCAAATTCTCCATCTATGTGCTTTCTCCAAACTCCTCCTCTGCAAATCCACACTGCCTTATAGCCTGGGATTAGAGTTAATTATTATTTTTAGATCTTGCTGTACCTCGGACCAAGGTCTGTGGTGGTGCTGTACAAGTGCCAAAAAAAAGAAAAAAAAAAAGAAGCAGTCCTCCTCAGAGGAGTTTCAGTAGAGCTCATAAATACAGGCATCAGCTGCAATGCCTTGTGACACACTTCATTAACTGCTGCACTGGCTGCTAGAGCTGAAACACTCTGGAAAACTGTATCTGCTGCTTCTTGTGCTGTAAGTTTTATCCCCAAATCTGAGTGCATTTTGTAAAGGGCAGAGGGGAAAGCAGAGGCAGGCAAGGGTCACTGTCTCCCAGTCTGTGGGGTTTGGATATTCCAATGAGCTGCTGAAGTGGCTCTTTCCCATCTCACTGGCACCTCAGGATAGGTTGGATCCACTGTAGTGAGGTGCCCACCTGAGCCACTGCCACAAGCTCAGGAGGATCGTGGGAGGGGGTTTAGGCTGGCACATTACACCTTGTGCACCAGAAGAACCATCCCCATTTCTGTCACTGGCATCTCCCTCCTGTGGGCTCCAGACCCAGCATCATTCCTGTGTTTGGGCCACCTGCAGAGGGAAAACATCTCCAAGAATTTTTGATTTTGTTGTTTTTTTCCCTAAACCAGGCAGCTGAACAGCAAGCAGGACACAACTATTCTCATGTCTCTTACCAGCAGCATGACCTGTGGTGTGGTGAGATCAAAACCAGGGTGAGATAAGCTCAGCTTCCCCCATGTCACAGTGTCCAACACCAGTGAGAGGTGCATTCCATCTGTAATTTCAGGCAGGAATAAAACAAATCTTTCCAAATGCTAATAAACACATAACTTCTTTTCTAGCAGCCTTTTGGGCATTTGCTTCAAATGGAGCTGTCAGATTCCAACAAGCTCACTGATGAGCAAGGCAGTGAAAGAAGAAGGTCTTCAGCCTGAGCTTGGCTGTGGGCTCTAACAAAAATCCTTCTTCTGCATACCACTGTCTGTGTGTAATGAGCTGCTGCTCACTGCTGCTGCAGTGCCAGTGCTAAAACAGCAAAATCACCTTTTCTGGCCTACAACAGCTCTTTGGCAATTGAATCACATCATGCTCCAGCTTATTAAATCAAACACTCCAGCACCCAGCCTTGCCAATGGCCCCTCTGCCATCATTAGGACATTTCTTTCCAGTGTGGGACTCTGTGGGAGCTGCTTCTCAGATTTGTCTGGGAATTATTGACTTCACAGTGGTGGCACTTCTCACCTTTAACCACTGAAAACTCCTGACACTCCTCTGTTACTACCATTGCAATTCAAAATGTGTCTGTGCTGAGGGAGTGGAAAGCCTGGAATTCCTGACCTAAGCCCTGGCTCTTCCTGTTCCTGATTCTCCCTCTCTAAAATCTTGGAGTTTCACCTCTAGAGAGGAAAACAGAGAGTGTTGATGAGTCCTGAGGCAGGAGTCAAGCCCTGCATTCCTCCTGGTTGTTTCTACCATCAGTTGGCAAGGGACAACATCTCATCCTGTGAGATGATCCATCACCAGTGGTGGTGTTCTCACTGCAATAAAAATGGATTCAAACCATCCCCTTTCCCCCCAAAACATCAAAATATGTGAAAAGCCAAGATACAAATTCTTCCTGAAAAATTACTGTTCCCTAGGCAGATTTCTCCTGTCCTCTCTGTTTTATGGCTTTTCCATAATTAATAGGGGGCAAAGGCTGGAAAAACAACATGGTGCATAATTTCTGCTTTCCCATGACTGTAAGCTTTAAGGAACAGCACTGAAATTGGTGAATTTACAGCAGCATAGCTGAACTCAACATTTGACCTGCATTCCCATCACCTCCTTTTCCGTAGCAAAATGTTCCTGCAGAAGGTCAGAGGGTCAATTCAGTCCTCACCTGAGCAAACAGGGTCAGGCTCTGCTTTTGTCAGGAGGGTTGGAAAGAGAAAGAAATACGTGTGGTGTGTGGCTTTGGTAAAAGTGCTCAGAACAAAGCCAGTGCAGGTGTCTGAGAGTGGACAGGGTGTGCTGCCACACCCACCCAGCCCCCACAGTCTGCAGGGACAGGCACTGCCACACTCTCCTCTCTGCAGAATATTGTGCTCATCTCCTTTACTGCATTTAAGGACAGGTTTCTTCAGCTCTGATGTGGCCCCACAGCCCCAGCAAAAAAGCATCCTGCTGGTGGAGATCCAGCCCAGGTCCCCTCATCAGACTGAGTCTGCCCAACAAGCCCAGAGCTGGGCTGTTTATTTCTTCAGGCAGTTCCCATTTGGCTTTTAATGAAGGGAAAGGAGTGTCAAGTTGGACTGTGCTTTTTATTTACCTGTTTTTCAGCATATCTCCAATCTGATCAGGATGTGACCTTCTTTGAGGCATGTGAGCCAATGTCAGCTGAAGAGCCTGGCTGCTTTGGAGTGGTTTTCAAAAGCAAGCCCCACAGCATGAGAGAGTATGGGATATGAGGAATGAAGGGACTTGCATGCATTTCCAGGGTTACAGGATCTGTTATGCAGGCAGAGCTGTTACCTACATGGTTATAACAGACTCCCCAGAGACCTCACACCCTCAAATACTCCACCCCTGAACTCTCAGCTTTGTCTTCCTGTGCAGCCAGTCATTATTACTTCATCCAGAGAGATGTGTAGCTTTGGAGGATCTATAATCATAGGTGGAATCACGTTCTGAAGTCATGCTTTGTGACAGGACTGACTGAGTTGTTGTTCTTGACTCCAGTGGCAGAGCTGCAGTCTGAGCATGCTCATGCCAAAAATAGAGGGAAGAATTTAATAACTGTGACTTATTGGGCCAGATCATCACAGCCTTTATTCAGATTTTGTTTGAGCAAAATATGTTGTTTTGCAGTGGTGTGTTTGGTGAGAAATGGATGCTTAAACCTCCTAAAGCTAGATTTGCAACTTGAAAATATATGGTTTGGATTCTCACTTTTAAAGACTCACAGAAAGGGTGCCTGCAATTAGGTCAGAACACACAGGCTGACATGATCACTGAGCCACTGCACAAAGTGCAAGCAACGAACCACAATGACCCACAGGAGCTGGGTGTGAAGCCAGTTAGACAGGAAACAGTTTAAAAGCTTTTGGATGCTGAGTGTGCTGTGGGGATGTGCACTGCAGCTCACACTGCCCTGCTGGAACCAGGGCCCCTCTGGGAATGCTGTGATGAGCAGCTCATGCAGCTGTTGGGACACTTCTCTGCTGTCACCTGTGGTGTTGTGTCACTTGGATGTGGAGCAGTCTGTGACTGGTTCCAGTTCCAGGGGAAGGTGGCTCCCCTCCTCTTGCACCCACTGTTCTGCCACTGGCACAGTGGAACCACTGCTGCAGATTCATTCCCAGCAGAAGCCAAAGCTAATAGCTTTACATCAAGGGTGAACCTGACCTGTCATCCTTAATAGCTCTAAAGGCAAAAGATCAGAGAAAAACACGTCAATATTCCTGACTCTATTGATGTTTGGTTGTGCAAATATGTTTCATCTAATAGAAGGGGTCTTAGTTCCTCACCCTGAAGCTTTGTCAGCTGGGGAATTCAAACTTGCAATATACTCATTCACTGGGGGAACAAGTCTGCTTTCTTGGAGGGGAAGAATGGAAAATATTAAAATAAAAGATCATGACCTAGCAATGCCCCCTGGCTAACACTGTGCAAGGGGCAGGGATAGTATCAGAGCAAAGACTTGCATGGCTTTCCTGTCCCACATGTGCAGACAAACTGCTGCTCAGGCTTTGCTCTGTGCCATCCAAGTGGGGAACAGGAGTTTAGTATTTAAAACCAAGGTTATAAGGGGGGTTCATTTAGTTACTAATAAAAAAAAACAAACCCTGGAAAAATTCAGAGGAACTTGTCACAGCATTGCACAGGTATTACTTGCATTCCACAATAATTACTTTGTGTCACTGTTATGTGGTGGGAGCAGGGGAAATTCTCCACACTGAGCCAGGGAGGCTTTCCAGACCTGCCTCTCTCTCATCCAAAAATAGACCAAAAACTCACAGTTCCAGAGCAAGGAGTCATGGCCCATTTACAGACCTGGGCCACGGGGGTTTCTGTCTCTGCTTGCTCAGCTGTCTGAGCCCTGGAGAGAAGGAGAGACTAGAAGCAAGTGAGGCAGCACTGGAGAAAAAAGCCTGAAGCACAGAACTTTGTTAGGGAAAATGTTCCTCTCTCTGGACTGTTCAACTCATATCAACCTGCTACATTTGGAGTTGAATAGCAGGCAGATAACACATTGGAGGACCATAAAGTGAGCGGACTGGATGTGTATAAAAGTTGTAAAAAGCTCACTTTCCATCTGTAACAAAAAAAAAACAGTTTAAAGTTAATAGTTCCTCTAGCCACACACATGGTTTCACTTCTGGAGATTATCATGACTTGTATTTTAATTTGCTCTTCAATTTGTTTCTGGTCACTGATCCATGGAGGATGCTTGCTGCACCGTATTTTGGCAGGAATTGGAGTGTGTGCATGGAAAGCAGAACTGGTAAAACGTTATTTAAAATTGATCAGGATGACGTGTATGAGTTTTTTTGGCAGCCGGTGTGGATGATTGCAGCCTCACTGCCAAAAGAGCCAGCCACAGAGACCACCTGACAGGACAAAAAAGCAAGTTTGGGGTTCAGTTTTTCCTAGATGGAGTGAATTTAGTCCAGCTTTTTTATTAGAAGTTCTGCCTAATTTGCATGGTGATTTTTTTGGGTGGCTTACAAGAAAATTGAGACCTATTGATTTCCACTGGCATGACCACTGCCAGCAGATGTAAATACCTCTGTGGCTGTGTCAGCAGTGCTTTTTTTTGCTGATCACTGGAATGGGAACCATCCAGCATGTCAACAATTACCAGCTTCACCTTGATGCCTTAAGTTTTAGTTTTCATGTTTTTCAGATTCTGTGCTGCTAGGTGTGTAGCTCTGAGCTTCATATTAAGTGTTAGGAAGTTCTCTTCACAGGGTAGTTAGACAAAACAATGCTTGAGACCAAGGACAACCATTACAAGCTTCAGGTCCAAAAAGATAAAGAGGGAACTGAAGAGAGCAAACAAAGAGGATCTGACTTCATGACCTGAAACTGTAATTGGACAATTAACCCAAATATGTAAATGGATCAAAATTTATAAAAGTGTGAAAACTCATGACCAGGATCCATCTTGGGTCCATCCTGGATGTAGCCCTGGCTGGGCTCTTGTACTGCCCAAGGTGTATCCTTTTGAGGCCTTTTAATAAATACCTACTTTATTCTTTTAGCTCTGTCTAGTCTCTGTTCTAGGTCAGCCTCTTTAGGCATCAGCCTCCCTTAACAAGTCATTGTCCCTTTGTGTCTGTGAATGTGCCAGTGCCCACTGGAGCAGGCACCCAGCAGGAGGGAGATATTTAAGACCCCCTGTACCCTAACCCATAAGGGTGGGATGCATTTTCCCCTTCACAATTTTCCTTAACAACCTGCATGGAACAGAAACAAGCAAAGGGGCTGTTTCTAAGAGCAAATCCTGTGATAGACAGTAACATGCATGTGTGGTCAGGTAAGCATGCAAACTGCTTCCCAGAGGTGGGATTAATTTCAAGCCTTTGCAAGCTCGAAATTGCCTGGGGCTGTGTTGGTGGTGATGCTGGCTCCACCTCTGCCAGGGATGCCACTGTTCCCATGGCAACTCACCATCTCCCATTTTAATCCTCCCCTTCCCTTCCATTAGGCAAGATAATCCCCAGAAACAGTGTCCAGGTGTGGTACAGTTTGCAGTAACACTTGTTTAGGAGGAGGATGCCACTGGACACTTGCCCACTGCAGGCTGTTGCAACCTCTATCACTTGACCCCTTACCTCAGGTTTCCAGCCCACCCAGAGCTGCAGGGTATCATGAGAAAAAGCAGGACTGTGAAGCTTATGCACATTCAGGCCCTGGAAAAGGCAGTGTCCATGGTCCATTAAATTTATAGCAACTGTATCTAGTCTTCAGAATCTTTCTGTTTCTTGCCAAGATGCTACACAGCAGTTACAGCTGTACAGTGAGCCACCAGACCAAAATGTTTTCATTTCCCATTTCCCAGGATGCAGTGACCCAAGGCAAGACAGCCCTTTCTCACCCTGATGTTGGAGGCTGCAAGAAGTAAATTGGTACCCTTAGTTTTAAAGAGCAGATAAAAACATGAATAGAAGTTCAAATTTAGAGGTCCTTTGTAACCTCTTAACATAGGTCATGGACAGTATGGCACTTGACAGCTCTGTGCAGTTTCCTTTGCATTTCTGCAACACTTTTTCAGTTGAGAGATGACTGCAGGAGAAGCTCAAGTTAGGACAGAAACAGCCCAACAGGCTTATTGTTGCCAGGTCCTTTCTTGTCTATAACCAGTGCTTCAAATGACTGAGCTGTGTGCTCTCCTTTCCCCTGCAGTTGGCCATGGGCAGAGCGAGGGGGATCGTATGGTTGTCTCAGATTTCCACGTCTTCATCAGGGACAGCTTGCAGCACATTGATCTCATGAAGAAAGAGCACCCAGAACTGCCTATTCTCATCCTGGGGCACTCCATGGTAAGCACCACCCCCTACCCCTGCCAGCAGCACCAGGACATGTGTCACAGTCTGCTGGCACTCATGTGGATGGCAGGAAATATCTCATTGCACAGCAGGAAAACAAAACTACAAGGAACCTTCCCTTCTGCTTCATTCACTGGCTGATTTGCCAGCATGCTATAACCCCAAGATCTGCCTTGAGTAAAGACAGTCCTTAACTTTTCTACCCCCACCATGGCCCTAATTAGTGTCATTTGCAACAAGAAGCCTGCTTTTTAACACGACCATTCATTCCCCTGGCTATGTGGTAAATCTCACCAGCTCCCTGCAGCATCAGGCTTCCCCTTTCATTTTAGCCAGTAACCAGGAGGTTAAGCCCTCCAAGGCTTTGTGAGCAGCATGAGGATGAAGCATGAAAATACCCTCTAGCCTCATTCTGTTAAACAACCTAACAGGAAAATGTACCAGGGATTAAGGCTGCAAAAACAAAGGCACTGATTTGGTGAACAGATCTGAAGCCTGATTCTGACAGCACGGGCCAAATCCCTTTATTCAAGCTAACAGTATTCTCACTGATGTCATTGATCTGCTCTCCCTGCCTTCCTGGAGGAGAGGAAAATGAATAAGTACTTTGGGATTCAGCCCATGCTCAGTTAACTAAGTGTTCTTGCATAAGGAGGCATGGCATGCTCTGAAGGGCTCCCGTGCTCCAAAGCCTCTGTAACAAGGAGCAATTTCCCAGTGAGGTCTTTGAGATGCTTCTCCCTGCTTCTCCATTTAACAGCCCCTGGTTCTCCAGAAGGGTGGAAGGTCACCAAATATTTCCCTTGGCAACTAATCCTCTGCAAACTTTCCCAAGCAAGCCCACCAGATCCTTTCCATCTGCAGCCCCTGTCCCCATGCCTGGCTGTCCTTCAGCTCTGGACCATGGGCTGGGTGTTTGCTGCCAGGCCCTTGGCACAGCACTGTGGGGCTGGAGGGGCTGGGGACACTGAGGAGGAGAATATTTAATTCCCATTAATTAGTGAAGATGTTCTCATGCCAGTGGCAGCATTGCAGTTGCCCAGGTTACAATGGGCACAGCATGGAGCAAGCCCATCTTCAGGGCATCCTCCCCATGCTGCACAGTCTGCCCAGCTGATAAACCCCAACCTATTTTTCAAGTCCCACCTGAACTACCACTTCAGATATTTTCTTGTTACTTCTCAGTCCTTTTAAGTGAGGAGGGCACAAGGCATCCCAGGGAGCTGATGGACATTGCATGGAGAGTTGAGTTCAGGGTGACATGAGGGTTTAGAGCACGAGAACAGAAACCAGATCTCTTCTCCCCCACAAAAACCAAACACTTCCAGTGCTTCTACTCCTCTAGCCTTCCTTGCTGACCACACTGCACAGAAGTAATGGCTTGCTTGGACTCAAACCCTTCCAGTAACAGGATTACTGTACAAACAAGATGTTGGCACGTGTATTAAGCTGTGGGCTGTTATTTTGCTTTGCAGGGGGGAGCCATCTCCATTCTGACAGCTAGTGAGCGACCCAGTGAGTTCTCAGGCATGGTGCTAATCTCTCCTTTAGTGGTGGCCAGCCCAGAAGTCGCCACTCCCATCAAGGTAAGAGCAAACCTGCGTTGCACATGGTCACCTTGCTCTTCTGCAGCAGGAAAAGTGTTCAGAGCCCTGGCCCTGAAATGCAAAACCTGCTGGGATCTGTGCCACCCAGATGCCAGCCAATACTTTTCTTCTAACTGCCTCCCCCACAGTTCCACCTACTTTTCAGAGGGGAAGTGAATCCTGAACCTGTCCAGAAAAACCTATTTAAGCAAGAGCTGGGTATTGGTGGTAGCAGACTGTGCTTTCTTCACCTCACCCCATGGCAGCCCACACAATGCTGTCCTTTCCCTTCCTCTCCTACAGCTTTCTTCCTGACTCATGCAGAGTCTGGTACAGTTGCAACACAGGCTGCTGGCTAAGTCAGGCCAGGGTTATTTTTGGCATTTGGGGGATGACCAAATTCTGAACAGAACTAGAACTCCTGAGTCGCAGAAATCCTTTAGGAGCCTCAAAAGAGACTTCCTGCACCCCATTTGGCTTGGTACCATAACTGGTTCTTGTCCAGACCATCTCTTTTGGTTTGCATTTAGGCTTTATCCCTCTCCCATTCACATTTGCCATCCAGAACTGTTTCTGATCCACAATTGCATTGCCCAGTTTGCCCTTCCCCAGGGAAGTTCTGCAAAACAAGTGAGCCTCAGCTCTCTCCTCCTTTTTACATTTTTAAAAGAATAAACAAAATCCTAGAAGAAGCTGGAAGCAAAGGGAAGGAGCAGCTAAACCAGCAGGAAGGACAGAGCCTCTCATTCCCACAGGACTCCATCCTTTATCCTTTCTCCTTAGACACTTCTCCTAGGGCTAGCTTCTTGTTTTAATTTACTTCTAAGCTATTCCTCCTTTTTTTTTTTTCTTCTGTGAGGAAGGAGACAGATTGCCTCAGCTTTCAGTATAATCCTGTCCCACTTTCTGCTGTAGCCAAAGCCATCTATGGAACTCACAAATCATTACAAGCACCAAAGGGTGCTTTCTAATCACCTCTTTTCCACTGAAGAAAATGCAGGAAGACCTCTAGCTCTAAGATGCAAGACCCTGCTGAGATCTGAACCACCTGGATGCCAGTCAATATTTTCCTTCTCAGTGCTTTCTCATAGTCCTACCTAATTTTAAGAGGAGAAGTGAATCCTGAAGTCATCCAGCCAAAGTAAACTTATTTAAATAGGAATCAGAGTACCAAAGTCTGGTTTTAGGAGGCTGATTACTGATTCTTCATGAATGAGGCTACATTTGGCATAAGTGTCCCATGAGCACCAGTACTCCTGCTTTTTCTTACTTGGGAAAGCAAAAAATAATAACTATTAAGAAAAAAATAATAAACAGTCTAAACATGAGAGAGACTGTTAGCCTTTTCTCTCTAATCAAGGAGAATAAAGATTGCTATAGCTTTACCTTTTGCTAGATGCTAAACCCTTTCTGAAACAAGGACTCACCAGTTCTGTGGAAACTAGCATTACTGTGGTCTGGTTTGTTGCAGATCTGTACTACATGTTGCTTTATTTCTGTGTAAGAAATAAATGCCATGATGCATCATTTAGGTAAGAAATCCTATTCTCTAACTGAAGTATTTTGGAGGTGTTTATATGGTCTCTTTCCTAGAAAGTCTCTCACATGCAGTATTACAAGAGCACAGTCAGTTTCTTTCTCTTTCAAATCTATTTTTACATCTCAAAACTAATAAAAATTTAATTATTCCTGAAATAACTCTGCTCTGTCACACTCAATTGAAATCATTTCAGGAGTTGAAAAGGTATTTGCAAGAGGAAGGATTGAAAACAAGCAGGGCATTCCTGCACAAGCCACATTTTCCCATAAAGCTGTGTGGTTTTCTTCCTCTGAGAGTCACAAAATATTTCATGGTGATTGTGCTTCTGAGGAACAAAGCCTTAGTTTTCCCTTGGAACTGGTAGGACTTCTCAGTCCTGGGCCATTTCCCAAGGACTATTGCATTCATCCCTTTGCTGTGGAGGTTTCCAGCTGAGCAAGAATTTACCTTGACCTGAACAAACCAGGGCTCCAGACAACAATAACAGCGAGCCAGATGACACATGGGTCCTTCAGACCCTCTCAGAAATACCTTCCCTGGCTGCTGAGCCAGCCCTGGCAGCAGCAGCAGCACAGCACGTTTGCAGGCTCTGTGAAGGAAGAACAAATGCTGCTCTCTGCAGAAACACAATTTCACCACTGCCCTATAAATCCTGTGTCCTGGGCTTCTGATGGAAGCATCCAGTTGCAAATCCAGTATAGTGAGAGGGATCTTGCTGCCTTCTCCCTTTTCTTCTCAACTGACCTGGACAAAATTCAGCTCTGAATCTTTGCAGTTTCAAAGGCTGCAGAGACAGGAGTCACATACACTGGCAGAGGGCAGAGCAGGGGTGAAAGAGCATCTCCCACTACATTTCTGCTATTGAATGCCTTGAAATCAGGTGGGCAGGACAGCCCCTTAGGAAATATTCCCTGGTGTTTAATCCTGTACTGACCCTCAGCCCATTGTTTAAGGATTCACTACACGATATTCTCTCTTTACCTTTTGTGTTTTCCATTTCACCCCTTGCTGATCTATTGCTTTCTAGCCTGACTGGGCATCTTGTTGCTCACTGTCTTTCAGCCTGAATCTGCACCCAGTAACACTGCAAAGGACTTTTCCTAAGGTGCAATCAAACTGGAAGAAAGTACTACATTAAAACTTTTTTTTATTTTTTATTCCTTTATTCTGTCCAGTTTGGCAGAGATGTTAGTCATCATGTTCAGGGTCCATAATCCTGCCTAGGATACGTGAAGGTGCATAGCTCATAACTGCCTGGACTTAACATGAAATGAGGAAAACCCCATTCCTTCTTGGATCATCATAAGCTCATACCTGCATTGTTGTGTAGTAAAAATTAATTTTGCTGGCACAATGTCGTAGCCAGTGAGGGCTCAGTGTACTGGCACAGTGACACTGGTTCCTACTCATATCTTCCCCAGGTACACAGATGTTCCCAAACCTGCTGTGAGTCTTTACTGCTTTTCACTCCCCTATGACTTTGACTTCAACCTTGCTTTATTCCTCTAATATCATAATTAATCTATCGTGTGTCGTCTGTGATCTGAAGTGCCAGGATGTGATTCAGAAATTATTAGGTGTCTGCAGAAACAGAGGGCACAGAGGACAGCCTGCTCCAAGTGTTAGCTGTGAACACCACAGGGCATAAACCAGACCAATGAACACTAACTGTGTATTTTCTGACTTAAGCGGTGATCACTTAATTAAAGGCAGCTATCAAAGCTATCAAAGATCAGAGCAGAGCTCTGGTATCAACGTGCTTGCAGTGCTATTGAAATGAAAGATGTTACCCTTTCTTCTACCAGCAGTTTCCAGCCTGGGCTCCTCAATGCTTTTGTGTGTTGCTCTCAGGAGATGTGTGAGCAATGGATTCCCTTAGTCAATGCATGCACACTTGGCTGTTGTTTATTTAGAGGTTCCCTGGAGAATACACTTATCAAAATGAGTGCAGCCTAGGCAACTGCTGCAAATGGCACCCATCATCACTTATGCACTGCAGCCTGAAATCAGAGCTGTGGCAGTGAGGAAAGGGCAGTACAGCACCAAAACCCAGCCCTCTAAGAGGTGGAAATGACCTTTTCCTAGGAAAGTACTGAACTGAGGCCTTTCAGAAATTAGCTTAAGAATGAGGAAAAGGCTCAGCACAATGAAGTTGTGCTGCTGCATGTGGACAGACAGCTGACGGCATTTCAGTCTAGCACACCCACTCCCTGCTCCCAGGAGCAGTTCAAACACTTTCCTCGTTAAGAGAAATGTTTTAAATATAGGACAGATCCTTCTCCAGAGTTAGCTGACAATTCTCAACTATTTAACTCCTGTGCTGATTTCTATCAGCTCAGCATTTGTGTTCCCTCTCTTCCTGTAACTGGCTCCTTGACTTCTTCCTTTGATCTCCCACAGGTTTTTGCAGCGAAAGTGCTCAACTTTGTGCTCCCAAACCTTTCACTGGGATCAATAGATCCAAATGCAATTTCCCGGAACAAGAAAGAGGTGAGAACCTGAATGCCACTTTAAGCCACTGTATAGTTGGTATCTTGTCCCAGCCGTGCCATTTTTCTTTTAGAAAAACCCATGAGTGTTTTGCTAAATCAGGAGGGCAAAATCTGTGCTGGTGCAGAAAGGTGATGTCTCTGAAGCCAGTGGGACTGACTGCTCACAGAAAGGTGTGGGAAACCACTGCTGCTCCTGGGGTGTGCCTTGCACCTGGAGCTGCTCTGGGTACCAGACGTGGCAGAGAGCTGCAGGTGCAGAGGGAAGCAGGTGGGAGCCATGTCTGTCTCTGCTGCACCACCACCACTCATCACAGCAGCAAAACCCAGCTCAGGTAGCAAACACACTGCTAAAGTCAACTTTTCCACTTCTGCTCTTTGTGGTGAAATCGTGCAAAACCCCACAGTCCTGGAGATTTGCTTGCAAAGCAGGATCACATTGTGCCAGATGCATTCAAGCAGAGGAGAAGAGCATGCTTGAACCAAAGAACTTGTCACAAGTTCTCCTGGATCACACTCTGACTCTGCTACAGCCTTTCCAAACAAATGATGAATGCATGCTACACCCAAGAATAATGCTTTAAGGAGCTGCAATCAAAACAGCTGTTGTAACAACACAGCTCCAGCCTCACCACTGTGAATGTGCATGGAACTGTCCAGGGCTGAGTTTTTACAGAGCCACAATAGCCTGGGACTTGTCTCCCATTCATATTCACTCCTGGTAATAACTGTGTCAGCCCTGCAGAAACAGGTGTAATTGCAGCTGCTGCAACACCACCTAAGGAGGGTTTTTCCTTCTCACTGCTGTGGGAGGAGTGAAAGGAGGGAGTCACGAGCAGTAAGGGAATGAAGGTGCTTAGGCTAGACCCAGAACTTGGTGCATTTCAGAAAGCACCATTTTTTCTTGAATTATAGAAAATGGCAAGGGTGTTTCAAGAACTTTGCTGGTGCAAAATGGTCACTTGTTCCTGTGCTCCCATGCCAGCTCACATCTCACTGACAGATGCTGTCATTTTCCCTGCATTTTCATGCAATGGTTCATACCTTAACTAGGAATTAATAAATTGCCTTTCTCAGGGGAGGCAGCTCGACGAGCATTAGAATTGAAGCTGAAAGGATCAGGGGCAAAGACAGTGCCAACATCTGTGTGAGTGCAGTGCATTTGGCCTTGGCATATCCCCCATCTTTGGCTCACCTATTCAGAAAATGGAAAGCAAAGAGTTTCCCAGAATAGCCTCAAGGCCCAGGGTTGTTTCTTGGCACTGCCAGAGGGGTTTTTGTTCCAATGACTTTTAGTTCACTTATCCTTGAACAGAGCATAAGATTTCACTGTGTTGGAGGTGGAAAGATCCAAGGAGCTGAGAAAAAGAAGACAGGACTGGAGTGGAGTGAGATCATGTACATCCGCTGCTGCACTGTGTGACATATGCTCCAAAGTACCATATGAGGCTGCACAGAATAAATGCCTGGGAAGAGGGCTGACTCCAATCTAGCTGTGGAAACCTGTTCTTAATTACATTCAGCTGCCATAACTTGTTGCATATAATTCAGAGAAAGGGTTTAAATTAGACAATTAATTCACTAAAATGACACAGAGGGAAGTTTTCACATCCACATTTGTATGTAGAGGATAAAAGCAATCAGGGCTCTGGAGGAGGAGAGGAATTGGGGAGCTGTATTCCCTACCTGAAGAGTGAGTGTGTCTGTGATGTGTGGGTCTTTGCCTGCTTCTGATTTATTATGTGACGCCTGAACTCTGCTGCAGCTGCATTTAAAGGGTGTTTTAAATTTAAAACATTTAAGGATGTTCTAAATACATCTCCAAGAGCTGGATCCTCTGCTGGAAGATGCTACTGCTGCACTCAATAGCTTTGTAGGAGAAAAGTGATGATGTAGGGATATCCTGAATAATAATACATTTAGGGAAGTGTCAGAGAGCTCCTGAAATTGGCACACAGTATTGACTGAACACTTCCGTGTTGTGGTGATGTTAGGAATCACCACAGCAACCACTGGACATACTTTATAATAATTGCTATTGTGTTGTCTTTCTAACCACGTATTTGCTGCTGCTTCATCTGCTCTGTGATGCTTCAAGTCTCTAAAGTTTCCTTGGAGTGTTGCTTTACCTCTGCCCCTTTCCTTTCCATGGAGCAAGGGAGAGCCTTCTGCAGTGGATAAAGGTGTAGCTGTGCTTCATTAGAGCCTGCCTAGAGTGGAAATATCTTCCAAAGAGATGCCCTGTGTGCTCTGCTGCCTTCTCACCTATACCTGAGCACACAGCTGACACAGTAGGTGTGGGGAGTGATGTAAAGCACATTCCTGACCCCCTTCAAACACCAGGTTTTGAGGCTCCAGGCACTTACTGAAGACAAGACAGCATTTTGGTCCTCTGGTGCCTCCAAGCACACTCCACCCTCCTTTGGATTCAAGACACTCATATTTAAAGCACACTATGCGCTCGAAACATCCATTATTTATATGTTACACATACACTCCTGCCAGACCAGCTTTCTATTCACTAGAAATATTTTTGGGACAACATCCAAGAATTTCCTAATGAGTTTGTGCTCCCAGAAGGCTGTCTTCAGGGTGTGGGGACCAAAATACAGAATGATACAGAGATGCTTGTTTGATGTTTGCTGTATCAAACACAAGAGAGAAAAACAGAGAGCAAGAAACAGCCTTGAAAAGCAGTGCTGTTATTCCAAGGAGGAATGACATCACAGTGGCAGGAGCCTCTTTACCCCACCAGTCTTTGTTAGCTGCTGTTGACTTAGTGGAATGGCCCCCCTGACTCAAGCCTTGTTCCTGCCAAGCCCACATAGGCTGAGGCTGCAAGAGGAGATACAGACCTCTAAACAGGTCGATGCCATGCAGCAACCTGGTGGTTGCTTCTGTCTCAGAATTACATAAAGATAAAAAGAGCTGTTGTGAGAGACCCTGGAGAGCCTTTGCCTGACAGTGTCTGGAAGCATTTGCTGGCTCTCCTGGGATCACCTTCTGTTCTTGCCCCCTGTCTCAGAGCTTGGTGCAGCAACAACAGTTTTTGGCTTGCAGGGTTTGCAGATTGTAGCCTGAAAAATATAAAGCTTGTTCCTTGTCTTTCCTGCTTCCCCAAAGAACTGCTGCTTGGCACTCACCCCATGCACTGAGCATTAATTCTGACAAGGATTCCTGTTCATTGACTAGGAACAGGAATGCTGCCCCTGCAGTCCTGATCATTTTGGGGTGGGACTGGGTTTGGGTTGGTTTTTTTTCTCCTGCCATCATCTGCACAAAAATATTTGTTGGCTGCTCAATAGCTAAAAAATCTCCATTCCTTCAGACAAGAGAATGAAAGAAACCCTTTAGGTAATCCTTCTAGTATTTATGGGGCTGGGGACTGTTTTACTCCATGGGAAGGGACCTTCTGTCAATCCATCCACTCATCCCTCCTGAATTCCCCTTGCAAAGTCTCTTATTTACTACATTCAATTAAAAAAACAAACAAACCCACCCATCCCAAAACTGTGTTGCACTGCACTGTGACATAGGTTCAGATTAGGCTGAAGCCAGTTGCTAAGTAGCCAATGCAACACAGTGGTTTTGCTCAAAAAGCTGATGAAAAGTCAGCCTCTTTGGCTGAGCATATCAGGGTAGACCCAGCTGCCAACAGGAGAGTGAGCTGCCCCACACCAGGTGCTTCGTGTTCTGAAGGCCAAAGCTGAACTTTTTCCACGAGCACATTCACAAGGGAACAATTTCTTCTAAACACAGGCTGCTTCTTGCCCTGTAGGAAGGACTTTGGAGAGCAGGGAGGTACAGCTGAAGAGTGTAGGGGATGAAAGATGCAGATGGAGGTTTCTGCACCAACAAGCTGGTTGGGCTCTGGGATGGTCCATGCAGAGCCAAAAGGACTGTGAGCTGCTCAGTCTCTGCTTCCCAAGGCCATTAGCAGAAGCAGAGGATGTTTACCACATCTCAGTGTCTTAACCACAGTCTCATCTTTGCACTTGCCTCTTACAAGCAGTTTTCCAGACCCTCAGCAAGCACATACTTCTTTGAAAGGGAGATATTATGTAATATCCTAATATTATGAACTGTGATGATTATCTTTGTCTCCCTGCCAAAAATTACCCCTCACTTCAGAGCAGACATAATCTTGCACAGAGACCAAAATACAACAATGGCTTTAATCAAATCCTAGAAACATCCACCACTTCCAAGGATCTGTAAGTGAGCTGTATGACAACCTGAATTTTTTCAGTCCAACTCCAATACAGAGTGGAGTGGTTGTACAGCTGTCCCTCCCTGGACCATCCTCAGTACTATGGGCTGGGACTGAATGGTGTCAGCCACTGATAGTCCCAGATTTCCCCCCACATCTTTCTCTTGCTGCACATAGGGATAAGAACCATGGATTCAAGCAGTGGGAGATGGTGGGGACTGGAAGGGAGTGATGGGGAAAGACTTGTGAGCACCAGGGTGCCTCACTGCCACCTCCATCTCCAGTGCTTTGTGCTCCAGCACATTTGAGATGACAACAGGGCAAACTGGCTTCAAACCCTCTGGCAAGTGAATCCATCCAGGTGGGAAAGCCCCACCACAAACTGTTCTGCCACCCTGAGAATCTCATCTCATGGGGAATTGAAGGCAGATCCACCCCAAAACCTTTCTGTCCATACTGTCCTCCTGAGCCTGCCTGTGCCTACACCTACACATGGCTGCCTGTCCTTGGGTAGATCACCCAAGGTTGGATCACCTTGGTTGGATCACCTCCTAGCCATGGTCCCCTCAGGGCAGGCACAGGAAGAAGCAAAAGGACCTCAAGTTAATGCCCTCAAGGTAGAATTTGAGCAGACCCCATTGCCTGTGAGGAGAGGAGGAGACTGTTTTCAGCTAACCTATAAATAGCCATCATTTCTATAAACATCTGCCAGGGTTGGGAGAAACGGGAGGCTGTGCCAGAGACCAGCCCATAGTCAAAGCATTCTGGCAAATATTGCCAGAGTGGGGTCTGTGTGGGCCGGCTCCACATGCAGTATACAAATATTTACTGTAGATTTGCCTGCTGCAGTAACTACTCCTTCCTAGCGACTTTCTGCACCAGCTCTTGAGCATTTTTATTCCCTCACAATCTGGCGGAGCAAGTTGTCGGCTACTTTTTTTTGCCTACCACCTAACACCATCATTTGCTGCCTTGTCTCTCATGCTTTGCAGCCAGAGATGAGCCCTTGGCTTTGCAGTCACCCCTGTCACTTGTCTGTAGGTGTAGGGCATGGTCACCACCCCCAGAGAGAGAAAGAGAACATTTGAGCCTTCAGCAGAGAGGATAATGGCCTGGAGAACATCAGCTTTCAAATAACACACTCTGAAGAACCCTCTGTAGAGAAGATATCACATTGGAATAACAGAAGGGCACAGCAGAGAAGAAAAATGCAGGCAGATGCCCCTGTGGGAATGGTCTTTGTCCAACGCTGGTTGTTTCCCTGCAGGAGCTCCTTTCAAAGAGCTCTGGCTTGAATATTTTCCAGTGGTGTAAGAGAGAAACATGTAGCAAAGAGCATGTCAGGCAGTGTGAGCAGTGCTAGTAAGCCACAGGAGCTCGACCTTGACTCTGATGGCCAGATGTCCTGAGAGAGCAGGGAATGGCTGTGTGAGCCAAGGGAAGCCTCTTGTTTCACTGCCAGGCTGAACTGCTTTTTCTCACATGCATGAAATATTGCTAATCTTAAATTACCTCTTTCTCCCTGCCAGATTGAGTCCTACACATCTGACCCCTTGGTGTACCACGGTGGCATGAAGGTGTCCTTTGTCATCCAGCTGATGAATGCCATTGCCAGAATCGAGCGAGCCCTGCCCAAGCTGACTTTGCCCATCCTGGTGCTCCACGGCTCTTCTGACAAGCTCTGTGATATCAGGGGCTCCTATTTACTGATGGACACAGTGCAGAGTCAGGACAAAACACTCAAGGTCACCTTGCTTTCTTGATTGTTAGGAGATGATGCTGTCAGTGTTGGCCTGAGCGTGGGTGACACTGAGGGTGGGGATCCTGCTGCCCTCCAGAGAGCTGGAGGCCAGGAGAGCTGGTGGATTGGTGAGGCTGGGCAGGTGGAACCCCCTTGACAGGAGGCAGCCCAAGCCCAGCCCTGCCTGGGCTCAGTGTGCTGTCCTTTCACCAGCTACAGCCAGGCTGGGGCAGGGCATGGTGGGCGATGCCCCAGTGCCTCTGTGTGCCCAGAGGGTGTCTGGGACAGGGGGCAGCTCGGTGTACAAGTAGAGCAGGGCTCAGAAGCAGGTAAAGTGTTGACCCAGAAAGCCCCTCTGAACAATGCCAGCAGCCTTACCTCATGTCCCAGCATGTAAAGGTGCAGGAAGGTCTTTCCAAAATGCTGGACAACAAAAGCCACTTCACATCTGCTCATTTCAAGAGAACCACAGCTGATTAACCAATTGTTAGCACATGAATAAACCTGAAAGAGAAACTGGGAGACCAAGGGAAAGCTTTTGTCATCAGAAAAATAACTGGATAGTCTGAGCATAAAAGGAGTAAAATTGCACAAGGCATGATGGGAACATCCCCCATTGTCCTTTACATTCCAAGGGCATGATAAGTATTTCCTCCTCCTTAGTGGGATAAGAAGCAAGAAATGTATGGGGCTGGGACATGTATTATATTCCTAAAGGGCAGCAGGGTGCTCTGGTAGCCACAGATGTCAGGCAGCAATGCCAACACCTTCCTGCTTGTTCAGGGCCAGCACCACCAGTGGCATCTTCTTGATTTCATAACCTGGTATATCTCAGAAAAAAACTGACAAGTTGTGGGCAGGACGTGTTGGACCTGTGGGTGTTGACAAGAGGGGACTGAAGGCTGTTTTGTTCATGCAGATTTATTTTTTTCTGTGCTAATCTCTACTTCTCCCTGGTTGCAGGTGTATGAGGAAGCCTACCATGCCCTCCACAAAGAGCTGCCTGAGGTCTCTACTTCTGTCTTCACAGAAATACTGACATGGATTGGCCAGAAGGTCTCAGCAGCTGGGGAAACCAGCCATACTTAAGAGCAATTGCATTTGCAGCCCTTACTGGGGTTTTCTGGGAATAGATGCTTTTACTAGAAATCTCTTGGGAAAAGATCTAACATGGAGGAATATTTTACCACACACAGCATAAGGGAGGGTGGGGGGAGAGGCACAGGGTGGGGCATTATTTGTTGATGTAACTGGCCACTGCCCTAATTTGAAGAAGAATTGAGCTGTGGGATGCCCCTCACCCACCCAACTTTCTCCACAGCTTTCCCTTCTCTGCTTTCACTGTGGTGACTGGGGTGTGTTTATACTGCAATAACTATTGGTATGTAAAAGAAATCAGTATCTTCCACTTCATGGTTTTGATGCCAGGTGCATCCCTTGTCCCCACCACCCAGTACCTTAAAAACCCTGGTCCTTGAGAGGAGAGCACTAACAAAGGTGCTGGGTGATGAGGAGAGGCTAAAGATGGAGTTGACAGCTCCCTGAAGGTGAAAGGCTGATTTTCAAGATCAGACCCCTTGGATACAACCTTTGTAAGCAGACCAGGCCAGGGGAGAGCACAGAGATGCCTCCCCCACCACCCTGCACATCCTCTGCGAGTTTGCACTCGGGGAAAGCATGTTGAACAGTGCTTTGATTTTCATCATCTGAGCAGGATCCCAGAGGGGAGAGAAGGAATGTGGAATTAAACCCACTTAGCACATTCAATTCCCCTGCTTTTCCCCATGTCAAACCCTATCTCCTCTGCAAGATGAACTATTCTGTAAATATTCCTAGGGACAGGGTTTTTTCCTTCCTTTTTCCTTTTGTTTTGTTTTGTTTTTTTTTTAATCTCCTTATTTTTTCTTTTGGAATTAATCACTTGTGCTACTGAAACTGAAAAAGCAAAGTCAAAGTTATAAGAGAATATAGTAATATAATATATTATATATATATAGAGGTGGCTGGAAGCTGGGAAAGAAATGGGAGAAGAGTAAAGAAGGAGTTAATCATTCCTTCTCTTGGCAAGGAACAATGTTGTCCTACCAGGATCCGGTCCTCTCACCATAACTTTACAGTCATAATCTGTTGTTTTCCTTCATCAGTTGGAAAATGTCCTGAAAATAATGCTAGAGAGAAGTGCAGAGCATCTGGTGGGTGGGGAGTAGCAGTGGGTGTCCTCATGGTCCACTGCTTTAGCAGGAGACCCTGCTCATCCCAGTCTCCTCATCAGCCCTGGGGTAGATCACTGGGCTGAGCTCAGCCCTTTAGGACATGGGGAGCTGGAGGCAGAGTGTAGAGTGTGACCACCCATCCAGCCTCTCCCTTGCTGTGCTGGGCATCCCCAGACCCTGCTGTACAAGGGCTGTGGAGGAGCCTGTGGACAGGTAAGCCAAATTCTAGAGCTGCCTGAGTCTCTGCTAGCAGCAGGGTGAGAGGAAAGAGTTTAGAGCCTGGATGAGAGCAGAGACATTAAACTGACACAGTAAAATCTGCATAGTGATGACAGAGTGGCTGTGTGGGCCAGTTTATCCAGCGTGGTGGCCCTCAGCATGAATATACTTCCTGGCACTGTCCAAAGGGAAGGGGTTTAACCTGCACCTCTCCCTCTGGTTTTGCAAGAAGAGAATGCAAATGTTGCACTATGAGAGAGTGGGGCATTTCCCCAGTGACAGAGCAGCCCTCCCTGCCTTCCCTGGCAGCAGCAAGAAGCACAGCTGTGTCCTGAGCTGCTGCCCCAGGGCTGGAACCCTGCTCTGACAGCCAGGGCTGTCACCCACCTCTCCTCCCTCTGGGAGCAGTTCTAGCAAGGTTCAGGAAAGGGACCTCTGTGCAATAACAGACCCAGGGCTCAGTCCCATTCAGTCCCAGCAGCATGGATGAATGAAAGATGTGTGGATGCAGGTTGTGTCCTTGTAGTTGCCCCAAGGGGCCCAAGTCAGGGAAGCTCTTTTATACAGGTTGATCCAGGCACTTTGGCATTTGTATTTTCTTGCCTCTAAAGAGAGGAATGAGCTGTAGCTCTCCCAGCAAAGCCAGCTTTTTATTGAAATATTATTCCAGTGCAATTGGCTGTTCTCAGCAGCCCCTGCTGAACCTCTGGTGACACTTACTCTGGGAAGGAGCAATGAGCAGGTCACCTGCTTTCCATCTTCCAGCAGCCTGTCTTCAGGCAACTTCTGCTGCCTGAGCAAGCTTCCTCCTGGCCAGATGCTGCTAGAGAAAGACAGCAAGAAGATAAACATTACAGCAGTGATAAATCTCACCTGCTTCTTCAGCTGGAAGGAGAAACAAGTGGGTGTGATCCAGAGGTGACAGACATTGCGGGGGTAGTAGCAAGATGATGACTTAAGGATAGGATTTTTGAAAGCACTTTTCTTGAGGAAGTCAGGAGGAGTAAATCGATGCCCACATTCTTTACATCCTTTCCAAAGTGACAAGCACTTTGCAGGAGGGGAGAGGGAAGTGACCCTTCAGCAGAAAGGTCAGAGCCCATTCGCTCCCTCCAACCTGGCTTCAGGCAGAGGAAAGTCCCTTGTCAGTGCCTTTGCTAAAATGTGTCCTTTCACCCAAGAAACATCTGCAGCTGAACAGAACGAAAGGGAAACAAATTACATTGATCTGGGGAAGACTTGTCCTTCTGTCTACAGCTAAGCTCAGCAGTGGCACATGGCCTGGGGAGGCTGTGTTTGAAAAAAAAAGGCTAATAAACAAAACCTACAATGAACAATTCCAAAAAAAAAAAAAAAAAAAAAAAAAAAAAAAAAAGCCAAATGACCCCAAAGCCATGGCACAGCAGCAGGTATTGCCACCCTCAGCCAGTTTTCTGAAGAGTTACCTTCTGAGGCAATTAACACAGGGAAACCAATCCAAAAGAAGCTGGGCACTGCCTGCACTGACCCAACAGACCCCTGGGCTGGCTGCTGGGCAGAGAGGGGCCACAGCTCCTTGGCAGGTGGGGAAATGAGTGCAGAGGGAAGGAGCCAGGAACAAACCAGCCTGGGCCAGGGGAGATCTGCACATTTCAGCTCTCTGCTGTTGCTGATCCCCTTCCCTGCCTGTAAGCTCTTTTATACTGACCCAGTTTGGTTTCACCAAGCCCCGGAGGAATTCTTCCTTGGCTGACCAGATTAGCAATGAGCAGAGCAGCTGCTGAGGGAAATGTAATTACACTCTGTTTCCAACTGGCAGGTACCACTTGCAGGGAGCACAGCCAGCCTTACGAATGTTGCTGTGCAGAGCCACACGAGAGGCTGCTCTGCCTTGGAGAACAGGTGGCACTCGTGACTGAGCAATAGCAACGTGTAACTACTGTATATATCACCACCTGTAGCACTGAGAGGCCATTTCCCACTGCCTAACCCATCATGTTTTCTATTTAGCCTGTCCTTTTTATACCACTCACCTTAGCACACTGCCAGCACAAACCCGTTGGGATCATGTTTCCTTTTACAAGTTATTCCTGAGGTTGTCTCTCTTGTTCTGTTGTGTTCCAGTTCAATAAAATACATTATATATATATATATATATACATATATAAAAACATATATACATACACATGTATTTTCAGTGGAAAAATCATATACAAGTTTAGGATTCTTAAAGGAATACAATGTATATTGCAACTAATAATAAAGTTATGTTTTCTGAACAAAGCGTGTCTGATGGCATCATTGGTGACCATTCCAAAGTGCTTCTCACACCCCAGAGCTGGTGGAGAATACTCAGTAACAGGCAAACTCAGCCTGCTCCAACATCTGCTTCCCATGCTTTTAGAAGCCCATTAAAACATGATGTTGGTCCTGAACAAAACCCAATTCCAACAGGAATTACACTGTGACCAGGAGCAACTGCTGATTAAATCCTACAATTTGTCCCCAGCTGTGAGTGCAGATCAGGCTGGGGAGTGGCTTTGATGCTCTCAGCTCCCAGGCAGTGCCCAGATGCTGTAAGAGCTCCTGGTCCATCCAGAGCTAGGGCTGGTGCTGTCAGAGCATCCCACACTGCAGAAATGTCCCCCCTGCCCAGAGAGTGGGGCTGAGCCAAAGAGCAGCCACAAGGTCCTCCCTGCTCTCCTCTCCATGCACATTTCAGGACAAGTCACTTGTTTGTAAGGGCTCCCCAGCCACTCACACTCCAAAACACGTGAGGAGTGCTGCAGCAGGGGACAGACAGGACCCTGCTCTCGTGCCAGCCCTCTGGCCAGAGTCATTAGCAGCACCAGACCCAACCTGCAACCTTCATCAACTCATTTCATCTTCCTTATACCTCAAATAAATCAAGAGAATAGTATTTTCCTTCTGCAGCCCTGGGCAGGCTCTGTGTCTGATCACACCCCAGCTCACCAGGTCAGAAGCTCTGGCAGAGGGCTTTGATGTCTATCAACACAGATAACAGAGCTGGGGCTTTTCACCAAGCCAGCAGGCACACCATGCTCATAAGGAACATCATTAGCATCAATATTTGCTTTAATTCTGGCAAGTCCACAGCTCTTTCTTCTGATGTTTTGGTGGTTTATTAAGCTCATCAGTTTTGAGGGTCACTGGAAATGCACACCATGGTGCTGGGACAGAGACTGAGCACAGAGGGATGGAACAGTCCTTCACAAGGCTGGGAGCAGCACTAGCACAAAGGAGATCTTTTGGAAGTGCACCTTTCTCCTGATGGCTGGCAAGCTGTCACAGCCATAGGTGGCCTTTCTGTTTTTAGCCTGTGCTCCTACTCTGATCCTGTGAGTCTGCAGGAACCCTTTTTGCCTTTTTCTCTTCCTTCAGCCTGTGCTCAGTCTTGTGTTATTCAAGGCTGTCTCTGGGGGCAGCTACAAGGTGGGGATCAGCCAATGGATGGTAAAGCAGGAGCCAGAGCAGTGTCAGGGTGAGAGAGGAGCTCCTTTGGAGCGTTTTGCAGTCACCCTGGCAAGCACAGCCAGCCTGCATCACCACTGGGACAAGAGGTGTCACACCCAGTCAGTGCAGCAGGGACAATGCCTCTGTCCAACTTCTGGCACCACACAGCCCAGCACCCAGGCCAGGCTCAGGCACTGGGAGCAGGCAAGGGCTGCAGCTTCAGGGAGTGGTGAAGAATTTTAATTCAGATCAGCTCAGCATGTAACCCACAGTGCTTCACTTCCATTTGCTGCTGGTAAAGCATCAGAGGAGGGAGAAGTGGGGCTGCAACCCACTGCAGAGCTGCTGCTGGGGGTGAGCAGGACTCACACCTCTGCACTGCCACTGTCCCTGCCCAGCTTTGGGCAGAATTTCATCACAGGAAAAGGGAGATGGAGCTGAAGGGTTGTGCAGGTGCCACCACCCCACCAGAGACCACACACATGCTGCAGCCTGACCACTTGCCAAAACCACTCCTGCCCACCCAGCCTCTCAGAAGGAAGGGGGGGTTGATCAGTCATTTGCTCTTCTCTCCACATGAGCATGTCTCCTTTGCACACAGAAACAGGGTCATGCTCTCCCAGTTTATCCACCTGGGGTGCTCTCTTTCTCCCTTAGATGGGGAAGCTGCTGATGTGGAGCTGCCACTTGCCTTCCTACTGCTCTCCAAACAGCTGCTTTATTAAGCAAAACTGCCACGACTGTGGGCAAACTCTGCAGAACCCACACCTCCCAACAGGCACAAGCCAAACAACAGCCTTCCCATGGCCACCACTCCTCAGGAGGGAGTGACACAGGATTAATTTCCCTTCTCTCGGGAGGAAACTCTTCAGTGTATGGAAACATTCCAGGAATTTAGATGAAAAACAATTCCTAAGAGATCAATTAGGAGTTTGGATAGATTGCATGATATGTGCTATCCAAAGGAAACTTGGCAAAGAAAGCTACTTGGCCTGGGGGGGAGCTGATGGGAGGGCAAGATGTCAAGCATGGAAAACACTTGTCTTCTAAGAAAACACACAGAGACAAGAATGGCAGAGGGGAAGGAATGGCAGTTTAGGGCCAAAGAACAAGTGGTACCTTAGGAAGGTTCATGACCAAAGGCAAAGAAACCTCTGCCAGAGCACAGTAAACCCTGGCATGAGACAGAGCCCCAGGAAAAGCTGGGCTTCCTAGACCTCCCTTCCAGCCTTTGTGTCAGCATCTTGTCTTCATCTACATAAAAAAACATGCAATGACAACACCATCAAAGCTCTCTGCAGGCTGACACAGTGAACCCTGGAGCAGATTTTTTTAGCAAATAAACAACTCAGGCTCCCTATACAGAGGAAAATTTAGCTTTCCCCTCTGGCTGGACTGCAGGGTCAGCCTCATGACAGCAGTGAGCCATCCTCCCTGAAGGCTGCACAGGGCAGCCCTTGTCTTTGTCACATCAAAAGCTTCCAGGGTTCACCCCGTGCACTTTTAACAGCAAATCCTCTCCTCCCATGCTGAGCTTATGTACATCCCATGCTGAGGCTGGTCTGGGCCAAAAACCAGCCCTGAGGCACTCGTGTGACTGGCAAGTCCTGGATCCCCAGTAAAGGCCAGACTTTGCCCAGGAGCCTGATGTGCCTCTCACTGCAGTAGCACGAGCACTGTGGTCAGCAGAGCAAGTACTGGGCCCTTGTGTGCTTCCAGACTCAATTGATTCAATTGAAAAATTGAATTCAAATTCAAATTCCAGACTCGATTGTTCAATTGATTGGAAAAGGTCACAAAATCAGGAAACAAGAAATAGCATCTCCCCTGCCCCCAGCAAGAGAAGGAGCAGTCACCCCAGGAGCAGCATGGCTACAGCCAGCGCCTTGAGCAGCTTTGCCTGACTGGCACTCAGACCAGAGAAGCAGCACAGCAGAAAACAACTCGTCTGAAGCATTTTCAGCTTCTCAAGAAGAGCCTTTGGAAAAGGAAGGAGATTGAATTTGCCACCAGCAAACTTCTTTTGAAACTCCTGGATAATTTTTAGTTCTAGATCCATGGAGAAAGGGGATGGAAGGAGCTCTGGAGAGCAGACTGCTGGCTCCTGATACAGAAGCAAGCTTATAATAAAATTAATAGAAATATTGGCAGTTCTGCTATTCTGTGCCAAGAATGTGTTAGAATAAAACCTGAGCAGACAGGAGAGATACAATGTCAACTTAGCCTTGATATGAAAGATCAGCCTTCATCCCAAGGATGTGCTAACACACCAGCTTGCCTTCCCCTCAGAGCAGGTCTCTGCACAGCCTGCCTCATACAGTTCATCACTGCCACACTCTTGTACAAATAGTACTGGGATGGCCCTGGCTCACAAAGAAGTTATAAAATAAAGAGGGAGGCATTTTTCCTTACTGGAATTTTAATGACATCACCGTGCAACACAGACCAGCTTGGTTTCCTCCATGGGAAAGCTACATCAAGTTCTTTTGGACCAAATCTACCCTTCCTCAAGCCCATGAACAGGAGCATCTGGCCACACCACAGCAATCCCTCTACCTCCTTTTCCTAATCCAACATGCCAAAGCAACAGCCTTGCCTTCTGCCATACCAGCATAGAGAGCAGGCAGACTGCTGCTGTCATGAATGAGCAAATCTCACTTTCTAATCCTGTTCTCTTTCCCCTTGAGCTTGCTCTGCTGGTAACAGGAGGAGGGAGAGGAAAGCTCTCACATTCATTTTCAGAGCTTATTTTGGAAACTGACAGCCAGACCCTTGGGACCAGAGCTAGTTGTTTGCATGGTACTGATTCTCTTCCAAGGTCTTCTTTAATCTGCTGAAATGCCCTTCAAAGCTTGCCCTGCACTTTTATGCTTACAAAGTTAACCCAACCAGGAAAAGCAAAGGCCATGTGCATGCTTGTGCCCTCTTCCCCACATGCTGATCACATGTAAGCTTAAGTTCATAGCTTGACTTTGGCTTAATGATCTGCATATCCATAGCTGCACCCAAATGTGGCTGCTGTTCCCTCATTAACTGCCCCTCTGCAGCCCTTGCCTTGGTTACTGCCAATAACCCACCCCCAATTTCAAACCTAAAACCCTTGAAACCATTTGCAACCTAAAAAAGGGTTCTCTGTCCTTCTCCCTCAGCACTTCCTCAAGGCAGGCAGCAACCCCAGCAGAGCCAGCACCTTTATTCAAAACAGGCCCAGACTATAATAAATGGTTTGACGGTGTGGCCTCTCAATAAATTTGTTCAGTCAAATCTATTTTTGATTAGAAGATAAAACACAAACCTGCTCCTCAGCACATCCACCTCCTGTGAGCAGAGAACCAAGCCAAGCCATGGTTTCCTGTCACCAGCTCTAGCCAGGACCACTCATCCCTGGCAGCTGAGTACAGCCACATTCCAGCTCCCAAACCTGTGATGGGCTTTGCCAGGCTGCCACAGCTAGAGGAAAAAATGTCATCCTGAGCAGACGAGTCTGTCAATGCACACTGACTGTGAACTGCTACGTGGGAAGTGCCATCTCCAGTTTGACCATGACTGTACAACATGAACAGCTCAAGCCTCTTGCAGAGGCTCATCCTTTACTCTCACAAAACAATGCTGCTCCTTGTGTGCACTGTTTGTTGAGGCCCAAGTATCTGATTAAGCCTTGAACTTTTCCTAGCCCTCCCTTCAACAGCATTAGTCATTCAGATGTCATTAGTATCTCCTCTCTGAAAATTCCATGTTGCTCCACAGAGCATCAGAGACGAGATGGATGCTCGTTCCCTGAATGCCAGTCATGCTCTGAAGTCAACAGACAGCTCAGCTACTGCCTTTACCCACAAAACTCTAGCCACCCAGGTATACAAGAAAGCAGACAAGAAAACTGGTGCCTGTGTCCTCAGAGAGGAAGGACTGCCCAGACACTTCAGCAGAGTCACTGATTCAGAGAAACTGTCACTGTTTCAGGCTTCTGACTGGAGTGCACTGAACAGGTCAGAGTAGTTAAGTACAAAGGCTGAAAAATCTCCATCCTTGGATATAATGGACAGTCATCAATGACAGGAGCACAAGATGACAAGAAGAAAGGGAAAGACAACTTACCCTAAGCAACAGCCCACAGCAATTTTCCAAGACCAGCATCCCTCCCCTGACAAACCACCATGGCGGTAATCAATCTGTGCCGTGGTGCTGCTAAAGAAAGGGAATATCTTGGAGGAAGGAGACAGTAAAAACAAGTTAGTGCTTTACTCACCTGTTCTGTCAGGACTGTACTGGAAACCACACAGTGCAGAGCCAGTCCTTGGCCTGGGTAAGGAAAATGAAGGAGCCCACAGAGCCCTTTCAAAATTAAAGCCATGCTGATGTTGTGTCAGTAACAGAGACCACAGCCAGAGCAGATATAGTGAAATAGACTATTTTATTGCTGCACACATGCTTACACATTTCTTATTAAATATAATGTCGCTCTAGTAAATTTTACAATCTTCTTGATTCAGCAAGTGGGTAGTAGTAAATAAAAAGGACAGAGGCAACAAAACACAGAAAAGACACTGGCAACAGAAGAAAAATCAGAAGATTTTTATTTTGTGAAAAATTATTTGCAGCAAGAATATTTTCAAATCTAAGTTTTGTCTTGGGCTCATCTTAATTAGAGAGCTTGCCTGCATGCTGACCATCTGCTTCTGTATGCTTTTGGATAGCCCTATTTTGCCAAAAGGGATGGGGGGAGCTAAAGCATCCCAAGTAATTGGACAATCTGACAGGCCTTACAGATGTGACCACTAAGTGCAGGCAGACAGATGAGGCATTTGCTTGGAAGCCCACGTGGACTTGCACTGCTGAGGAGGCAGATCAAAAGGCCACGCTGACCTTTTCTCCCATATGTACAACTGCAGCCTCACTTGCTCCACACTTAAGGACACAGGAATGGAATTATTCAAGAGCAGCCATATGGAAAATGCTTCCCAGCACTACTGCTCCTCCTCTGCCTTCCTCCTGCTTTGCCCACTGCCAGTGTCCATTTGCTTTAGCAGCTGAGGCATCTGCAGAGAAAAGCATTAGCACATTCCTTGATAATCCTGCTTCTGCATCTCGCTCAGTACAAGCAGAAGGCAAAGGCCATGTCCTGTTCTCTGGTGGCTCTGTGCAAGCCTCAAGGGCTGTCACAACCACTGCTGTGGAAAGTCAGCTCCTAAGATGCCAGAAGCAGAGGACGAAAAGAGATGTGATAAACTAAACATCCTGCTAATGTTCAGTGTTATCTTCAGACATATACAGAGGAGAAATATAGGGGAACTGAGCCAGCTGAGTTAAGCTGCTGGTTTCTGTAGCAGATTTTCATGAGCCTGAACACTCCACTCAGCAAGAAAACAAGCAGTTCTCCTTCCACTCTTCTTTCTCCAAAATATATGGGACTTCATATTAAAGCTTCCTCAATAGCCCTTCACCCTCTTCAAGTTCATGGAGATACCTTAATCAGTTGTGCTGGGCTCTTTGGTGGTCCTGTCAAAGACACACTAAGCTTAGAGATGGACATGGAGGTACATTCCACAAATCACACAAGAAATGCACAGTTGCTCTCCATGTCGCTGTCCCAAACAGCAGCACACTCCTGCTGCTTCCTGCTTCCATGCAGCAACACTCCTATGGAGGGACACATCCCCCACCCCCACCCTAATATGACTGCAGAAAAAACTACTACTCCTTGCACTTCTTCACAAGGGGTTTTCAAACAGAACTGAAGCACAGGCTGCTTGAATAGCCCTGCCACAACCATCCCCTGCCCGAGAGACCTGATCTGCAAGAGACACCACTTAAACCCAGAGGACAAAGAACACAAGCATCTAGGGTTCAATTATATCATGAACCTCATCCCTTCTCCCCCACCCCCACCCCAGCTTCTGTTAAGTGCAACTCAATCCTGACACATGATTTTGCCAAAGTCTGGCTTTCCCCAAGCACAGTGGCCAAAGCCCAGAGTCCCCTCCTCACAACAGAGTACAGCCTGCTTAGTGCAGGTGGTGCCCAGAGCCTGCCCATGTACCTGCCAACAGCTTCAGTGCAGGAGGGGCACAGGTGGTGAGGCTGCAGCTCCCACTTGCTCTGGGCTATCAGTCCCTCACCTGGTGAGATTAGCAAAGAAGAAAAACCCATCCTCCCAATACATCCACACCTGAAGCAAGGCCCTACCAAACACTAGATCTCCAAACCACCACTATTACAGAAAACAACACCCTGAAGCTGCAGGGGATCCTTGCCCAGTTCTCACATCACATAATAAAAGCACACCTGGCACAGTGTATTTCCATCTCTTGCCTCAGCAAGTAACCAATATGATTGTATGAGGTGGTCACATCCCAGTGCCTGTGCAGGATCACCATGTGCTTCACTCAATGCCTCTTCTCCCTCCCAAAGCACAGCATGGGAAAGCATGGCCTGCACCCTGGGGACCTGATGCTCTCTCAATTCCAGAGATGTACAGCTCCAAGGGCAGCCAGTTTGGCAAGGCAAGCTTTATGCAGGGTTATCACCTGCTGATTAGTGCCAAGGAGAAGGAACACCATTACCCTCATTAAGAATCCAGGCAGACAATATGAGATAACCTGACCTACTACAGAATACAGATTCAAAAACATTCATTAGTACAAACAGTGAATTTCCTGGAGAACAATGAAGCTGAAAGGCTCAAGGCTGAGCAAAGCCAGAAGGTCATAGAGTGGGACAGCAGCCCTGTGAGGGACCCAAAAGGCCCCCTTTCCTTTTAAAAAAGATTTCCAATAACACCTCTTCCCAGACCCACCAGCAAGACAGTCTTGCCCTACCACAATGGCCAAAAATAAAGGGAAAAGTGCTGTTTCCAAAAAGATGTTTCTGTCCCTTTTTAAAAAGGGCTGCTCTCACTTGTTTTGTGTATTGAAAGCTACTGCTTTCTAAGAATGGAAGGATTCTGGTCTCTACTGTGTTCTAAAAGATGCTTGTTCAGAAAGCAAAGCTTTTAAATTCTGAGTACATCAAAACAATGAAAAGCTAGGGAAGACCTGGAAATCACTTTTTTTTGTTTTTTCCATCTAAGTACTAAAACAGCAGGTGAAGACAGTGCCTTCCACATAGCCAAGTACTTCCCATTAGGGAAGCACTGGCCAGTTCTGCCAGCCTTTTAACACTGAGTGACAGTGCTGACCTTCTTTCCCATATACTCATTAAGACTTTAATCCAGTTTCCTTCCTCTGCTGCTGGTAATTTAACAAATATTCTGGCATGAGCCTGTTTCAGAAGTGTGTGATTGAACCACAGAATGGGATGGGTTCTAACCCCAGGCAGCAGGAAGTCCCCAGAACAGCTCCCTCACCATTCCCAACAGCTCACAGTCTCCTCTCCACAGTGTATTGTACAAAGGAGCACCTACTGGCTTAGGCTGAGCTTTGGGAGCTATTTCTGAAAGAAACAAAAAAAACAAAGTAAAACCAAACACAAACCAGAAATGTAAATGTCCAGACATAAATAAATTAAAAAGAAACCATGCCTGAAGGTGAATGGGAAGGAGGACAAAGAATGGGAAGTGGGATGTTCAGACTCAGATGTTCTTGCACCCTGAGCCAATGCAGTGAGGGCTGTGCAGGCTGCACATGACAGGCAGGGTTTGCACACATCAGCACTCGAGCCCTATACTGGCCAGGAGGTTTTCTAGAGCTTCAAGTTTCTGGTTGGCCTCCTCAATGGCACTGTAAGTCTGCACGTTGCTGGTGATGTGGAAGCGGATGTCATCGACCAGAGGGATGGAGTCAGTCTCCTGCCGCTCCTCCACGGCCTCTGCGTTCTCCTTCACAGCAGCTGCAAACTCCTCCAACTCCACCAGCTGCACCAGAAGGACAAGACAACCATTAGGAAGACAACATGACAGGAAAAGAGATGCAAAGCATTGGGATAATGGTCTCAGACACTGTTAAAGGATCCCACAGAAAAGAAAGGAAAGCTAGAGTACATGGAGACCCAAATTGTCCCACAGACACCACTCGGAGATGCATCCTGCCATCCATCCAAAGGAGACAGCAGTACTCCAACCATAAACAGTCCCAACTGAAGGCAATCTGCACCTCCAACACTGCCCTGTAACACCCTCTAACTAAGCATCCCTGGTTCTGGTATTGGGGCATAGGCACATACATTCCCCCCAAAAAGGCTCCCCGGCAGGAGCCAGGGGATGTTGTACCAGACACTTTTGGGCAATGTCATCCAGCAGAGAAGCCAATGGGTGCTTGTGCCCATTTCAGAACTGGCAGCCACAAATGACTGTCCTCCCTTGACTCAGCCCCACCACCAGCAAGGCAGCTGCTCTGCTCTGCACTCAGCCTGACAGAATTAGGTCACCCATGAATGATTCTGCATCAGGTTCCCCAGGAACGTGTGGTGAGCTGAGGGGTGAGAGGCAGCTTCCATCTGTCTACACTACTGAACTGTGCCTGGGCACAGCAGGTTGCTGAGCCCTGCTCTGCTACCACACTGCCAAAATCTCTCCCTGCTGCCATCAGTGCATCTCCACAGGATGCTGGCAACCACTGATGTCTGAACATCAGCTGGGGTGGCTCTGTCTGTACCAACACCCTTAGGAAGACATACTGCCAATGCTGGGTTCAAGGACTCCCACTCAAGCTAGAAAATGGGGAACATGCAAGCAAAGCCCTATTCTGGTCATTACTTGGGATACTCACCATCTTTTAAATACTTTTTCAGAAGCCAGAATCTGGGTACATGCTGATGTGTCTGTCATTCCCATGCTATACACTGAACAAAGTAACAGCCCCAGAACCATTTCCTTAGTTGTTTTCTCATGCCAAAAATAATTTCACACCTTTCAAGCTGCAGGTGAAAATGTTACATTCCCATGTGAACTGCACAAGCCATTTATAAAGATCTGTCTCAGCATAAAAACCCTTCATAGGCTCTAGTTTATTCTTCCATATGGCAACTTTCTCCAAGAGTCCTGAGAATAAGCTATAATCACTCAGGATAACACTTAAATTGAGACCCATAAGGAAAACTTCAGTGTTAAATTCATTATTTCTTGCTGTTCGACAGCAAATTATCCACTGAGCAAACCCCCACTATTTGATTTGTCATCCTGGAGGAGATTAGAGGTGACAGTGATTTCTCCTGTCTTGAGCACTATGCCAGGAAGAATTTCCCCCAGCAAACACCAAAAAACATTTCCCACACAGAGCTCCCCTACACCCCCCTTTGGCTCTCCAGGCTGCAGCTGGTGTATTCTGGCAACATCATGGCTACTTGGGCACAGTAGCTGAAAGTTCAGTGAAAATCACCTGCCCCTGGTACTTGTAAAGCTTTTTGGGCAACATTTTCACCCCACATTCAAGAGGGATGTGCTAGCCAGGGACCAAAATCTGGCTTAATGTGGTGAATCAGGTACTGCCACACTCCTCCTCCTCTGTCCTAACTCACCATGTGCTTTGCTACTTAACTGCTGCTCATTTTCCAGAAGCACATTAATCCAGAGAGGACGACCATTAACTACAGACCAAAGTACAGCCATTCAGTCTGCTGTCTCTAGGGCTCAGATACACGGGCACACGTGGTAAGTGCCATGGGGAGTGTTCCAGTACCTTCTCAATGATCTTGGCCATGTACTCTGTGCACTGGTCCTCCAGTCGGGTCAGCTGGAACAGCTTTGCAATCCTCCAGATGTTGATGATGTTGTCCTCGTCGAGGATCTGTGCCAGGGTCCTGCCACAGAGGCGCTTGAGCCCGGGCAGCAGGTACATGTCTGCCACACACAGCACGTCATAGGCGTTCTCTGGAGACAGCTGGCAGGGCAGAGGGGAGTTACTGCCCACTCCTAAGCACCCTGCTTGTCCCTGGCAAACTAATGTGCTGTTTGGCCCATTGCTGGACAAGTGCTGACCATGGAGAAACAGGAGCTCTGTCTTTCAGGCTGCATCTCCCACTCAGTTACCACAGAGGAATTTGAAGGGCAGCAGGGAGTTTCCTATGCTGCAGGTTACCCCTCTAGCTAAGCACAGGACAGTGCTGAAACACCCAAGTGCACCTGCCTGCTAAAAAATGATCAGTGAGACAGTAGCAGGTCATTTTTACCAGACATAAGCCAAGAGACAAACAAAGAGACCAGCAGGGCTGAGAACCTTGTCTCCATATTTTTCCTCCCATTTTATACTGCTGGACTCACATTTTGTGAAAAATATGCAAAATTCTCTTAGGAGCCAGCACAACCTCCGGCACAGGGTACATTCAAGGACAGAAAACTCAACACAAAATAAACTGTAGGTAAGGCACAGCTGGGTAAGAACATATTCTGCACATCAAATACTAGTGGAGTTCTAACATGCATTAAGAATGGACTGAATTAATGGACCAGATGCTCAAACTTAAACTGTTGTGGATGGCCTTTAACATTTTAAGGCTCTTGAGCAAGAGAACAACCTTCCATTGCCTCTTCCCCCTGGCCAGGCAAATCCTATTTTTGTCAGCCAGCTGCATCACTAACCTGGAACCAGAGTCTCTTTCTGTTCCTGCTAATGTAAATTGCTAAGAGCTCAGTTACCCAGATCCATTGTAACAGTGGATTTGCACAACACTGCATGCCCTGGCTGTGGAGGAGGGAAGGGCTCTTGCATTTAGAGACAAAGCCACACTGGCCTGGATGGAGGAATGATAACTGTTGCAGCCTGGCCCACTCTCCTGGTAATCAGTGAGCAGCAAACACACTGCTGTGCACATCTATATGTGTGGTTGCTCACTGACAACTGCAAAGAGCTCATTATTTCCTCCCCACAGCTGTCTGCACCTGTGCTTGGAGACAGCTACCAGCAAGTGACCCAGCTGTGTAACACCCTGCAGCAGCTGGGCAGAAGAATGCAAGATGTAGGAGAGCCATACCATGAGAGCTATGTATGCACATGGGGTAGCAAAGCCCTTGGGATTATTAATCAAGTGCTGCTTTATCCCCTCATAAGCTGCAAAAACCTCAGGAGCTGGAGGTGTTTGAGCCAGTAGTACTGATGGCTGCAGCTCCCAACTGCTTCATCAAGGACAAATCTGACAAATGTTCCTCCAAGAACTGCCCTCGAGCCTACACAAGAATTCTGATCAGCAACTTGTCTTTGTGCCTGGAACCCTTTATGTCCTCTGTATACACCCTTCCCCATAACTGCAAACATTGTCACTGCTGCATAGCAGAGAGACACCATAAATCCTTTGCAAAGAAAAACATGGATTTTAGAGTGCTGATACTTGGCTGGAGAAACACAGGACAGGGAGAACACCCCATGTGTAAATGTGGAACTTGAGCTACATTCCTGTCTTCCTGACCATTTTTTTTAGTGTCTCATGATGGGTGAACCCTCTGAAGAAGCTCACATCTTGGCTGCTCAGTTTGAAACCCAAGCACCATTCTGCATATGAAACATATGAGTAAGATCCTTTTAATTCCTACACATTGTTGTTGGTCTGTCCTCCTGACCTAAGCCCAGACAGAGCAGCTGAGGCACCCCTTGGAAAGGAATAACTGCTTGGGAAACATCCTTCCTGTGTGTCATCATGAGGAGGGCAGGCAGACTGGAGACGTGCAAAGAAAAAGGTCAGGCTGCAGTGCAAGGGAACAAGGTCAGGAGGATCTTCAGGCAGCTTCTTTCCCCCCCTGCCTGCCCTTTCAGCAAGTGGCTGAGGGAGGAGTGCAGGCAAGTGAAGGATCAGCTCTCTGGCATACCAGTAGCAATCCTGCTTTTGCTGCCTGCCAAACACATCTCTCCTCACTGCTACCCAGAGGTGAACAGATCAGCAGAAACAAGGTCACAGCTGTGTGCACTCTCTGTACGTGGCACCTCACACAAAGCACAAACACTGCTTGGGGGAAGTGACACCAGCAGGTGCAGCAGCATCTCCAGTCACTGCCTTAATGCTAGAATGTGTTCTGGGATCTTGCAGTGAGACCTGCTGAAAGCATTTGCCATAAAACCAAAGCAGGAAGTGAATTAAACACTGGGATTTGCTGCATCTTCCACTAGGCTGAAAACTAAGTGGGTTAGGGCTATTTTGTTACTGCCTGTGATACTGAGCACAGCAAGGCACTGGTCTCCCAGTGGAACCTTTGCCCATCCCAGTAATAAATAACAGTGGAAATAATGACTTGCTACACATGGAAAAGTAGGCTATGATGTCAAGAGTAAATAAGCAGAATCTCTCAACCTATCCAAATTTCCAAATGTGTTCAATCTGCCATCTACTGGCAGATGCTTCCCTTATCTTTCCACAAAGCCCAAGAGAGAAAGCTGCAAAGCCCTGCATTTATCATGTCAATAAATAGCATGCAACCTCATTTCCAGATTCTTATGGTGGGATAAAAGACTAGGGATTTGCTTCCTGAACATCATGCACATGAACTACAACCCTGCCTGGCTAACAGCACATCCCAGTATGTGGATTCCTGAGACAAAAGTGAAGTAGCAGAGTAGGTCAGTGAAAATCAAGAATATACACACATATCCTGCTCCAGATTTAGAAAACTACTGCTGAGAACACCTCAGAGCTCACAAGCACTGAAGGAAGGACCAGTGGCTGGCCTCACCTCTGTATCATCACTGTAGATGTAGTAGAGGACCCGGATGAAGATGTCTTCTGAGATGTTGTGTAGAGTCACCACAGGGATGCTGGGCTGTGTCTGTAGCTCCTCACTCTCACTGAAATGATCTTCAAGGAGGGCTTTGAAATAATCACTGCGACCACAGAAAAATGCCTGGAGAGGGATGAAAAATCAAAACACTGACACCTTGCTCACTGCACCAAACCAAAGGCACTACCAACTAGCTGTCAGAATAGCTCAAAGATATTTCAAAAGTTCAGACTCTGTAACTTTGATTTTCCCTATATTTTGAAGCTGCATCTCCAATGTTTTTCCAAACCTTATTCTATCCATGCCTACCCTCAGAACCATAAACACAAATGGTAAACCCAAGAGATTTGAAATTAGTATGGCAGTAGGGCAGGACCTTGAGTTGAGGCTGGATCTCAAAATTCATTCTTACTGCTGATTAAACATTCCTCTCTCCATACTGAACTCATAAGCCAGCAGCATCAGATTTTGCAGCTGTGAATGCTGTAGCTGAATGTATAAATTTATCTCCACACCTCTGCAAGAAAGGCAGGCTTTGCTGCTTTGTTAAATGCTTTAAATGCAGTGTTCCAGCTGAATCAAATATGCTTCTGCAGAGTGTATCCAGTACAGGAGGAGTGGAGGACACAAGTAGACTAGATTCATGGCAGAAAAGGAGAAGAAGGAAGTATAGCACAAGCACACACCTTATGGCACAAGAAGTTGTAATCTTCCACCCGGAAACACACATCAGGACAGCTGTTGAAGTTGTCAGTGCTGTCAAACGGCAACTCCCCAAATCCAACCTAGGAAGAGACACCAGAAAACCCCTCCTTTAACATTCCTGATTTAAACATGCTCAGGGTCCCAAGTTCAGACTCCTGTTTTCCCAGAAAATGCCATCCTTCTACTCCCTCAGCACAGCACAAAGCACCAGAGATGCTCTGAACACAGATTCCAGTATCAGGAAATAAAGAACTTGCACTGCTTATAAGAGATATTCCTAGTACAAGTTACAGCTGCCTCCTCTATCCATGGTAATTTCCTGACTTTCCATACACCTTTGGAAAGTGTTTCTCTGCCATCTGAGAAGGCAGATAACCAGGTGGAAGTAAAGTTTACTTCAGCTTAGGACCAGCCTTTTACTGGGTACATGTAATAACATATAGATTACACCCATGTAGTCACCAGTTTGAAATGGTTTGGCTACAATTATTGCCTCACTTGAATAATCCAAAATTGCTAGAGCACATTTTAGATTTTTGATTTGATTTGCAGCCAAAGCTAGTGTTGTTGCAGTATTAATACTCAAGTGAATTATTTTAACAACACACCTCCACCCAATCCCACATGCCAACAATGACAGCACACACCAAAAAAAAAACCCTGTTTGCCTTATGTTATTTTAAAGTGACACTTCCAAATATTTTCCCTTTCACCTTATTCTATATACAGTGTAATTCAATTGCCAAAAAAAAAAGTTTATATTCACAGTCATGCAGCCAAGATAATCTTTGGAAACAAAAGTTTCCCCTGGTTCTTGCTTTCCATATACATGTCCCTGAGGTACTTAGGATAAGCAGTTTATTCCTGTTGTCTTTCATCCAGGAAAATGACATCCCAAATTTGCACCCAGGAAAACCCTGGGCAGACGATAAAGATCAGACTCACAATAGCAGACTGTCCATTTCCAACCCACCTGCCTCCAACCAAACTTCCAGCTCTACTGAGGAGCCAGATGACTCCTCCCTGCCAAGCTAAACAAAGACAGACTGGAACGCACTGGGTGGGAGCTCTCAGGCAGTGAGGTTTCTCACAAAACACGTTCTTGGATGTGGCAAGGCACCAAACTGGCAAAAGCTCACACCATCACTGACCATGGCAATCTGGACCCATCTACCACACTCTTTGTCCACAGCAACACTGGGCAGCTTATGATTCCTAATCACAGGAGATGCCCAGTGATGCAAGTCATGCACACGGCTGTTGCAGTAATGCTGGCTCTTCACAGCCCCTCTCTCCTGCAGTCCCGCTCCACTGGGCAACTCCTGTTCCAGAAGAGGTTTCCCACCTGATTTATCACCTGCTTTTCGTATAGCTGCAACACAAAGGGCACCACTTTATAAAGAAGAGATGAAACTGTCCCATTTGTAGGTTCCTCAGGCTGCTCTTTTACTGTTATCCATGTCTCATATTTCAAGGCTTTGGTTCTTGGTCCACGGTCTGTGGATCTGCAGCCTCACTCTATGGCAATGTGTTACAAACACCAGTATCATTATGAAACTGCCTGCTCTGTTTGCCTTGCTGTTCTCCCCACCTCTATGCCCACAGCTTCCATGGCCTCTTCTACAAATTCTGACGTAAATCTGAAGGCTGCAGATTTGCAGGCACATCACAGGTAAAACAAACCTAGAAACAAATGTTGCCAAGATGCCACTCTGTGGCACAGGAATTTTAACTGAGATAAACACCACATCTCCTATGTGCATCTCTTCTTTGCTCTCTTTTTATTGTCCAAAGGTAAATCTCTAAATTAAGTCCATCCCTCTGGAATAGATATTTTATTTGTTTTATTTGTCTCAGAGTTTGTCTACTGAATTATAAATTCCTCTGGGCTCAATTTCCTGCTTGTAGCCTTGCCTGGTCCCCACTCTGCTGCTCAGGTTTACAAGGTTATTTTCAATTCCTACTACAAGAGCAGGTTTGTGTCTTTGTTTCTCCTATTCAGCATGAAGTGGCTTGGCAGAATTTTCCCTTTTACCCCCCTTTCAAGTCTCTACTACTTCTACTTTCCTCCCTTGTCACGCTTGAGGAATCTAATCACCCTTCCAGGATCTTCTTGCAGAAAACTGGCTTATTCCTCCCACCACCCCTATTCATACAACCTCCTTCATGGGCCTCTGTCCAGGCAAAGCACAGCTGCCAAAGTCAAGTATTCTGCCCAGGGAGCACATCACAGTCCAGCCTACAAGGTGCAAATACATTCACAATAACTCAATCACCATATAGAAATACTCTGAACACTTTCACTCTCCACCATCACATGTGGAACACCAAGTCTTTGCTGCTACAAATTTTCTATTAGAGCTTAAATAGAAATGTTGCTGGAGGCAAAAACATACAAAACAAATAAGTAGCAGCAATTTGTACTTTGGCCAGATTATCTCAGCGAGAAAATTGTAAATAAATTACAACACAAAATACAGGGGTTGGTGATCCAAGAGAAGATTGGCAGCTCACAACCAGATGTAAGTGGATTGGATACAAAAAAAAACCTAAACTGGAAACAAGTTGCAAATATTTCAGTTAATCTGGCTCTGCCAAAGGGGCAAAGCAAAGCATAGGAGTCACAGCCATGGACAAGCACAGTACACAGGTGCAGACAGACAAGATGGAACCCATCTGCTTATTTCAAACTGTTCTTCCTCTGAATTACAAGATCTAGTTTTACCCCTGAAATGGTCTCTTTTTTTGCAGCCACACCACATATCAATATGGATGGAAACAACAGTATTTATTTCATGTCAAACTCTGATTTCATCTTGTTTTGGAAGGCAAGATCTCAGTTAAAAGGTAACTGAAAAACACTTACAAGGAAACCATGTGCCTACAATGTCATACACTGGAAGCCCTCGAGTCTATAATTCAGAGGTCACCCAGCAGACATGAAATGAAAAACCAGGCAGACAGTGGGAAGCCACATGGTTTTTTGCAGTTGCCTTGCCTTTCATGGTACTTCACTAAAATCTGTCACTGCTAAATTTTATTGCAACAAACTGAGGAAGCAGCAGTTGTGGACAGAAAAATCCTGGCCATTAGTACTTTAAAACAAAACAGAGACAACAACCACACTTGTAAAAGAAAACATTAGGAGGGGGGAAAAAAGGGCTTTCAAGCACAAACAGGAAGGAGAAACAAGGTACCAGAATTATAAATGTGTTTGAGATTTCAAAGAATAGATAGTTCTCAGTCTAGAAAATAATAATGAGCTGTAATTGGATATCAAACATTCATTATTGTTCTAGGTCATGTAAGATACCTCTAACCATGAAATTGGAATGCACAAAGTTTTGTACATCACTCAAGTATCAAAGACATTACATGCAAATTGTTTGTTTGTACTGAAACAGCTGAATACACCCCCATTTCATATAATATGGCATTACATGATGTGCAGCAGCTCAAACTGTTTCTAGCCAAATTCTGGAAATGCTGGCTTTTATCCAGAAGCCAAATACCTATTTTGTTCTGCATAGGCTGGAAAAAAATAATGTATGTTTCTCTTCAGAACACGGATGTCTGTGCATGACTACTCAGTTGTTCCTGATATTTTAGGTTACATAGTTTGTATCCTATTCCTTGTATGGCAGCAAACCCTGCAAGAATGAGGATGTGCAATGCCTCTGTCCCAGAACAAAGATGCCTAATTAATGGAATTTAACAATTTGAGAACATTAGAATAAGAGATAAATGGCAAACAAACAAAAATGAACAAACAAAAAGTACCTAGAGAGATAAAAATGGGAATATTTTAGAATTTATCAGGCTTAAACAAAGTACCCACACTTGTGCATGGCACACAAATTCCCTAGTAGGCAGGTGTGTGTGCCCATGCCCTCCTCACTTGTACAGCTGTAATAACTCTAATGCTGCCTTCATTCCAACCTATGAACACAGCAAGAACACCACAGCTCACAATTCACAGCACTGTCAGATGATTACACTATTCCAAGTTTCCTTTCCTTCCAGCTCTTATTCTATATGAAAGAATTAAGAAGGAAAGTGTTTCTAACTCTAGAACAGGAGTATGCCATCAAGGTCTGGAAACAAGCAAACAGGAAGCATTCTTTTTATTTGTGAAGTGACTTAAAATATATGTAAATCTCATTATTTTGGGGTCCATGATCCTTTTTTTAATTCCCGGGAAGGTAATCTGAAGCTTACTTATAGTATCACCTCCCTTTAAAGCCTGCAAACATACAGAAAAGCATATTCAAAGTCACAAAAAAAATGTACAGTTACGTGCAGGTTACACAGGAAAGATTTCTGAACTGGTAATTGTAAACTTGATGGAGAAAAAAACTCCCTCAATAGTGAAATATATCTGAAAACCATGTTGACTTACTAAGGTTAGAAACCTTATCCATGTACACATACACACACTCTGCACCAGGCAGGTCTATTTGGCAGGGCACAGAAAGAGAAAAGGCAATAAAACTTCGCTATATCACTCAGTCATACAACCTCTGGGCATAGCAGCCACCTAAAATGAGCCCAGATTATTAAATACAGTGGTTGGTATAAGAAAGAGGACAAAAAAAGGACATACATAAGACCAAAATGAATCTGCTGATATTACAGAAAGCACCAGATGCAGAACAATGAAGACAACTAATAGTTATCCAGTTCTGCAAATGGGAGAGAGGATCTGAGGGACAAGACATAGTTGGGAAAAACAGATTTATTGCCAGTCAAGTTAAATTCTCTTCAGAGGGACTCACATTTCTGCTGGAAATATTTTCAGGGTTTGGAAGCATCTCTCCATTGCAGTGTGTCAGCTCCCAGCAAGCCACCTTTCACCTAGATATCCCTTTGGGTACCAATGCCTGCTGCTACAACATTCCTAATTCTCAAGAAGGATGGCAAAGAAGAGCTCGTGGCCTTGTCCCATTGTATTGAATGGGGAAATCCCCACCAACAACATGGAAAGGGTTTTATTTACCAAGATCCCTACTGGGAGGAATACCCAAGGGGAAAGAGCAGCACTTACAGCCTCCTTAGACAATTCTACAGCATTTCCAAGCAATAAAAGCCTTTCAGCATTTGGAGGAAACAAGCAAGCACTGAAGTCTATACAGCAATGATGTGAGTGGACACAGGTGAGCAGACATCCCACCCCAGAGAGCCCAGGAGGAGTAGAAGTGCTCCCTACCCGCAGTTCAGCCGGCAGGGCGCAGTCTGCCAGGAGAGCCAGATCTTCCTGCAGCCGGCAGTTACCTGCAGGCTCAATCGTCAGCACTTTCACACAGGTCCCTGGCTTGGAAGAGACTGGAAGAAGCAAAAAAACAAAAGAGCAGAGATGCCTGAATTCCTCTGCAAACATTCTCTCCCATTTAAATAAAAGACACGCCAGGAAAACTAGTGTTACTGCTGTTCAGCTCTTACTGCAAAACTCACACAATTCTTCTATGCACACACACATCCAAAACCCCTCAGCGCAGCCAGTGAGCAGGGCTAGAAGGGGATGCATGTATTGCTGTCTCTCCTCAACCTCCACCTAATTTCTTATGCTGGAATACCAACTGTGGGAAACAAAGTTGTCACAAGCATATTTCAAGCCCAATTTGCTCTTTGGAATCCATGTCATTAATTACAGTTAAGGACCATGGATCAGGCTGCCCTGATCCCTGTAGAAGCCACTCACACACTGCCTTCCCCAACCACCCCTACAGCTGACAGTGTCACCTAAGGTAAAGCCCATGCCAGGGAGTTTTTAAAATTAATCTGCTTCCATGCCTCTCTGCTCTGTCACATGCTTTCACTGGCTCCCATTTCAGCTGCACCATCCTGATTTCACTGCAGGGAACAAAGGGATTTATTCTTGTTTAGCCAGTAAGTTCAGCAGGTATGAGTCTGCCCCCTGCTCTCCATCTATAGTTCACTAAAGCTCAAAGATCCTAAAGTATCCAGGCTCCTGAATGTGCCTGAATTAAGCATCACTACCATCAGAGCTCAAACAGACCATTCAGAGACAGCAATTTCATTTGCCTTTTTCAGACCTAGTGTCTTATCAGCCTACACAATAAAACAGCCCATTAAAGGGAAAGCAAAACACATGATCATATTTTAGTGGTCTTGATATGACCAAAGCTGCTGTGGAGCTCATAGAAGCCAACCCTAACTTCAAACGAGTGGCAGCCCAAAGCAGACCCACTATGATATGATGCCACTGCCAGCACAGCCTTTCCTGTTTCTGGTTACCTTGCTCCACCATCTCAGCTGACCACCTGAGGTTTGTTCCCAGGTCAGCATGGTTTGGGGGAAGAACTGGAACATGTAAGACATTCAAGAGTCCCTGGCATACAAGGAAGCATGTGAAAAAAGATAGAGCACCACTGGAAAATTGTGGTGAGGAAGCCTTAAGATACTGCTGGGATCCAGAAAGACACAGAGTTAACTCCAAAGCATTCAGAAGAATTTCTGACAGGTATGATTCACCACATTAAAACCCCTCACAGGTGAATCACGCCACCTTGAGACCTCATTTCTCCTGACATTTTGCACAGCATACATGAGCTCCATCAGATGACTCCACTGGGTCGTGGGCGAAACAAGACCATGATGTGCCACAAAACAAGATCTTCATCCACTCCTCCACATCACTGCTGCACCCTTCAAACATGCCACCACTGTACCTCTCTCTGGCTGCATCCCAGAAAGATTTCTGGACAGGGAAGGATAATCTACCAGTACAAAATAGTCAGGTACCATGATTGCTACACACAAAGCTCACCAGCAAGGAGACAGGCTGCCCTATCAGCACAAAATGCTACCCTCAGATAGATGACTTCCAGGGTAAATAAGCTAAGAGGAGGCCAGCACCAACCAAACCAAAGTGAGTGCATTTTCTCAAAAAGCCCTGGTCACTTATACATCAGCATGAGAGAAGGAAATTTCTTACTTTGCAATTATAAATCCTTCTTGGCAGAGAGAAACATTAATATTTCTGTAGTACTTATTGTAACAGTCACCAGGCTCTGTAAGTGCTAATGGACTCAGCAATTTTTAATAACAGTCAAGGCAAGGAGTTCTTCTCTTGGGATCCATAGAGCATCTTTCCCAGTGATATAAAAGAGCAGTGACTTTTCTGAGAAGCAAATCTATTTAGACACTGCATCTCTCAAATCCAAGGGCATTGAAAATCTTTCCTAACAAAGACAATAAAAATCAAAGTTGTGAAACAGGAATAAACTGCTGGCTGCCAGTAAGCAGCACAAACCATGAAAGAGGAATGCAAGATGAATGGAAGGGTTTCTGAAAAAAACAACATAAACAATGCAATGAGCTGAAGGACTGTGATTGAGGTTGAAGACTGAGTTTCTTCCCAGTCTAGCACAGCTGTATAGCACTAAACATCACCTACCCATGTATCACTGCCTTAGTTTTCCTGCTCAATACTTCTTTGTAGTCTTCTGGTTAAATTGAGCCAATGTAACACAAAACATAAGAGCCACAAATAAACCACACTAAACTCCCAAAATCTTCAAAATGATGCCACACTCAGATGCATCTTCTTCTCAATGACATAATTAGCTATAACCACAGATTCTGTACATCCAGTGTGTTTGCTACAAAGGTAAGCATCTCAAACCTTGCTCTCACCCTTTTTGCCCTAAAACTTGCTGAAGTAACTGCAGAAATTTATTTTCTAATACACACAAGCCAAAGGATTTTGGCTTAATCTGGACAAATTGTTCAAGCTCTTCCAAACACTGCAATATTTTTTTCTTGTTATAGCCACAGTATACACACAGGAGAAAACAGGCAAACATTCACACCCAAATATATCTCAAGTGCAACAGAAGGCACTGGGTCATCCTCTTCCTGTACTACTGTCTGTGCATGCCAAGATACTAAGTGCTTTTGAAATACTGATTAACTCTAGATAATGAGATTGAAGACACTGCAATCATCCAGTGGGGCTGCAGAGGCTCAAGTTCATCTTGTTTTCTTCTTTCAACTTCATAATACAGATGCAATACATGACCCTGCTCTGCAGACCTGAATCAGATGTCTGTTCCACAGCATGCACTTGAACAGGCAGAGGTTCCTAAAACACTCAAAGAAACAGACATGCTTTGTCAAGTGCCAGACATGATGTGATCTAAGACCTTTCCAATTTTCTAACTTTTATAACTCTTACATATTACATTACATCTTACTCTTTCTGCAGAATCAAGTTTTCCTGGCTTCCACATGAGATTCAAGAAACAAACTTTTAACAGTTGTTCTATTTGTTTGAATCCAATCTGCATAAATAAAAACCAAGACCAGCACTTCCAGTGCTTTAAATCACCCATTGATAATCTTCTGTCAGACCTCAAAATTGAAGAGCTATTCCCTCCCCAAAGAACACAGAAATTTAATTATTTGTCCAGAGCCATTATATTTCCAAGCGGTGCTTTTGTCTAAAACCTCCAACTAACATGAAACTTTACTTCATTCTTTTCCATATGAAAACCCACCAAGAAGTCAGCTCTTTTTGCAGTTCCCAAATTTAAGCACCTTCTTTTCCTTCAACAACATAATATGAGATTTTAACTAAATTAATTAAGGTGGAATGCCTCAGCTAGATCCTGGGAGAAGAAGATGAAAAGGAAAAAATGGATCTCTGGCATCTCACTGAATTACTCTGATATCAAAAGATGAACAAAATAATTTTGTTATATGATTCTGAGTAGCTTTTGTTTTATATTCATTTACTCCCCTTTTCTGCCACTTATTTAATACAAACTGATACCTTAAAGTTTTTGTAGATACCAAAAATGCATTTCTAATCTCTTCAGGTCCATGTTTACATGTGACACAGCTTCCATATGGACTCTCTGGTCTACATGAGAACAGCTGTATGGTAATCTTGTACCCCACCACCACCAAACAACAGCACACGTGCAAAGGGAGACCTGCACATGGTAACAGCTTCCATGTGATCTGCAGATGAGGAATTTCTTGAGCCAGAAGTATCCTATCAATTATGTTCTGCAACTTCAGGAGGCTGAATAATCACAACTCGTATTAAAAATGAGAAGGTGAACAGCTACACCCCTGCCTCTTAGATCAGGGAAGAAGATGCTATTGACTTTAAACCATAGACTGGAGTCTCTTCTCAAATCAAAATTAGCTTGATTAAAGTAAAGGATTTAGCTCAGTGCACAGAATGAGAATCAGAAGCTTTCAGCTTGAAGGTTTTGTTATCTGGTAATTTTTTCTGCTTCGTGACTAACACCACTTGAGCTGTTCTGATTGCTCTTCACGTGTCCCTTAGCCTGAGCTAAGGAGATGAATGATAAACTCCAACTGCTGATCTTCATGCAATAAACTCTGGATAACAAAAAGTCCTTAAATAGAGGATTGTTTCATTTAAAGTTTGGCACATCCATGTGTTACTAATATATACATGCTTTCAGAAATACTTCTCTGCTTTTAAAAAAAGGGTTATATCTCCCTCTACACCCATTTTGAGCCAATTATCAAACATTTTACTTTGGTTAAGGGTCAGATAAATGCAGAAAATTACTTCTAACTGTAGATATTTTATCTTTCTGGGGATTTAAACAAGCTCCCTGCTGGAAGGCACTTCCCAATATATACTCCACCATGCTTAGTTGAATGTCTGGCAACCACAGCAAAGTCCTACTGCCATGGTTGCTCTACTATAAAGAAAGCATTCAACATAAATTAGAAATATGCATGTGTCAGAAACTACTACAGCTGCCCTACAGAAAGGCCATGACTGAAAACTATAACGCAAACATGGAAATTCCATTCTGGAAGCTCCAAGGACACCATGAAAGATCCACCATCACACTTTCCTGCCTCTCCCTGAAAGGGCACACAGGCATAGCTGAGACAAAAGCAAGTCAAATGCTTACCAAATTCATAGACTTTTTTACATTTGGTCTCCAAATCATCGATGAGATCCTGCAGCCGACACTGCTTGGCCAACCTCTTGCAATCACTGACATATTCTACGTCAATATCCAGACGACCTGTCAAGAAGAAATGCAGTCAGATCTCTTAATCCACATGATTTAGGCATAAAAATGGCAAAAAATAAAGTCTCAAGACTTAATAGCACAGAAATGTAATAATCAGATACACTTGCTCACTTTTCAGCATCCACTTACAACTCAGTCCCAGAAGCTAAGACTTGGTATTCTACCACCACCCACCACTTAAATCAATAACAGTTTGGCATTTAAGTCACATTGTTACTTTCCAGGATTTACCCTAATAGTTTCATTCAAGAGTCCAAATACCAAACAGGCTATACAAAACATGTCTAATTCCCTCAGAAAATCAAAAAACAGCAGCACAACAGCAGCAGGCATGACTGCCACCATTGACTATCTGGCTTTGGGTAAGAACAGACCTTAGGCTCACAAGTTTTCTTCCCAGGATCTTTTACAATCACTGAAAATGTGGCAAGAGACATTTCTGAACTCACTGGATTGGAAAAGCAGAGCCTTGAAGACAATGTTAATTTCTGGCACCACCTCCTGGCCTGAGATAGTTCAGCATTTAGCACACCTACAGCACTTGGCATTTTCATAGAAGGTTTAAGATCAACTTCTGTCCAGAAAAAATACTAGAAAGCAGTCAAAGCATTCAGCACACATGCTCAGGTCTGCCAAACTGGAAATGTCCTACATAGGGAAACCGGCTTTTCAGCACCTTAGGAGGCTGTTACACCAGATGACAGATTTTCCTTCCTTAAGTTAAAAATACAGTCTCCAAATCCATCCAATCAACCAACCTAAGCTGATTTTGGTTTTAATTGACTGTATAATTACTAGCAGGACAACAACTTGCAAACAGTAAAACATCTTGGAAGAGCTAATGATTGTTCACATTCTCCCTTTCTGCCAGCAGAGAGAATTTCTTGGCGACTCAAGCACCCAAACACTGCTGTGTGCAAGCCTGTGCCACTCAGTGCAGAGGCACAGACAGCTGCCCACCAGCCATGCAAACAAACACCACAGGGTAAGGTCATTTACCTGTATATAGATACTGCAGAAGAGCACCAAAAGCTGCTGGGTTAATCTAAAATAAAAGATGAGAAAGTTACATTTGGAATCATCATGAATTTAACGGTAACATGAATGAAAAATGATCATGAACAAGTAATAAGAAAACTCCTTAAGTAAGAACTCGCACACTGCCCATGATTTTCCTTGTTCCTCACATAACTAATGCTGCCACTCCACCTGGCTTACACAGCTCCTTACTGTTTCAACTGATACTAATCCCTCAGGTACCTCAGGGGATAGGACCTGACTAATGGAGGAACTCAAGAGACATGGTTGTAATACAGACTGCAAAATCCAGTTTTTACTGATCATAAACATTTCCACATCTTCCTAACTACAGAGGAAAGCCGTTCTTGTACAAAGAGAGAGCAGAAGAGTGTTTTGAGAAATTGGAATTATGTTTGTCACAAGAGGATTTGCACTGCCAGAGTCAAGTTACAGAAATGTGTGCAGAGTATTGATGGTTAATGGATGGAATGCAAAGGCAACAAAAGGGACTCAATTAGTGCCAATTATGGAGGATGTCTTCACCACAGACCACCTGTCCACCAGGAATTAGACAGACTCAATTCATCCCAAAGAGGGGTCATGATGCAGCCAGCAGATGGTAACAGCTACATGCTACTGCAACTAATTATGTTTGAGTCCATGACAGAGGAAACAAAGGGAAGATATGCATTCTGCAGCCTTTTGTTATGTGAGAAAGATGCAATTTTACTGCATAAAGTGCCTCCACACGCCCTTCTCCTCAACTAGGGTCATTCTGAGCCTCAGGAGATAATCACTCACCCAGCTGGAACAGCAAAAGAAAGGAAAGAACTTGAAGCACAGCCTTGCTCACCAGTGGGTGCTTCAACACTATCATGTTTTTCCCCTTCCATTTGGTCTCAAACATCTCTGCAAAGTAGGCGCTGCGAGCGCTGAGGATGCAGCGGTGGGCACAGAAGGATTTGCCATGAACGATGAAAACAATGTCACTCTGGTACCCCTGCTCCAGCAACCTGTGAGGAACACAGAGCAAGGAAACTCACTGCAGGATGAAAAAGGGAAGAATGGAGTAATGCTAGTGGGGAACATGGCACAATTAGGTCTAAGTGAACAAATACCCCCAGGCATTGCAGTCTTTTCTGCCCAGTGGGAAAGCCAGCATGGGGGCTGGTACTTCACATACTGCAGTGGGATTTCTGACTCCCTTCCATAACTCAAAGAAGTTCTGTTGGTAAAACAGGGAGGTTGGAGAATGAAATCTTCCTGCCTTAGGTGAACACCTGAACACCGGGAACAGATTTTAAAGTGGAACTAGCTGCCCCCAAGCACATCTTCAAAAGTGAAAGCAAATATTGCTTTTAAATTGCCAGACGTTAAAAAAAAAAAAAAAAAAACCAAAAAAACCCAACAAACCTGTAAAATGACACTTTCAAAAAGAACTACCCCGCTTCAAAGTAAGATGCAACCTTCCTGCTCTTTGGACACTGCCAGTGTGCACACTTTAATCATGTAACAAAAGGAAACAAGTTGATGCCACCCCCCTAAGAAGAAGGAAGGATGTGACAGGCATGAAATGCAGGCAATTACCACATCAGAGGTGAAACCTTGTTTATGCCTGCATGCCCATAAATTTATTCTTCAAAAGCAAAAAACCAAAACTGCTATTTCTAGAGTTTACAGCAACCATCACCAGTGTTTTCTAATGCCCATCACTCCTTGCATATATAACCTCACAAACATCCTCATGAGGTCAAATCAGGTGGACATCAAACATCATACTCCTTCTAGAGAGCTGAACCAGTGCATAGAAAGGTGTGGAGTTGCACACAGAGATGTTTTCAGTCTTGAATGCTTATCTCAATCTCCTGCCACTAGCACATCCTTCCTTCTAACTGCCTTGCCCCAAACCAAACAGAAGCATTGGGTTTTTACTTTTTGCCCCTCTACTGTTACCCTTTGATTCAATTTTAACAGAAGGTCTGCTTGAATGAGAAGCACATTTTAGCTATCATGTATGCTCAGCCCTGCACCATCTGAGCCACAGTCACCAGGGCAGTAATAAATCACCCTGCAAAATTCTACTTCCCTGGAAGAATCTGTTTTTTCACAGATAAATGTGTTTCCTTCCTCCCCTCTTTTACTACAGCTTCAGAAATTAGGACACTGTAGTACCGGGAAGATTGTCAGATTTTTCTAGGACTTATTAACACTCTAGTTTCAAAGATAAAAAAAAAAACACAACAAGGTTTTAACATTTGTAAGTCAGACCAATGGGAAGTAAAAATGAAAAAAACCCAAACCAAACAGAGCAAGTCTGTAGTAACATCAGAATTACCAAGGTAGAGACAGCAAGAAGAAAAGCTTGAAATTATTCCTTTACTCCTGAGCGAGTTAGGTTGTCACTCAAGCTCTAGTACAATGTAGGACAGGCAACTTTCAGAAGTGTCTTAACAAACTTTAATAATGAAAAAGAAAGAATTGGGCAATGTCATTTTGAGTGACATTGTGAGTCAGTTTGAGGCTTCCTAAAGTGCTCTATTTCACAAATGAGAAACATTTTATCAGTGTTAAAAATTTCAGCTTGCAAGCTATAGTACCTTCAGGCCTAAAATTTAATTTCAGTTGACATACTATCCTAGCTTGTTGATGTGGTTTTAGTGATCTGATTTTGGTTCAACAGTCAAGGATGATGGCTTAGTGCTTCTGCATTATAAAAACCAGCTTTCTGTTGACTCCAGAGTCTGTACCCAACTCACTGGAGGCTGTGCACACACACACACACCTGGAGACCATCCCTCAGGCTACAGAGGAACATCCCTTAGGAAGCTCTACATGCCCAGGAATGAGAGAGGGTACTCATCAGCTGCCTTTCAGAGCTGCCCTGAACAGAGAGCTGGAAGATGCAGAAGAGCTCAGGCAGGATTTTGGGGTGCTCTGCACATACCGCTGCAGGAAGACATCGTAGTAATCCCTCTTCATGCACTTGGCTGTGATCTGCTTGTACTCCTTCAGCAGCCGGCGGATGGCATCGCTCAGGGCTCCATACAAACAACGCTCTCCATCAAAAGTGTTTGCCTCACACTTTGCTCCTGTGAAACAACCACAGGCACAGGCCAGCAGGCAGAGTTAGATCTTCCTCCAGTGTCCCCAAATGGTCACTAAACAAGTATGACTTCTGTCTGCTGACATGTTCCACTGTGGTCCCCTCTGCTGATGACCATATTGACAAAAACTGAGCTTCCCTCACATGTGTACAATCTAAAGCTGCTTTCCCACAGATAAATCCCTCTCTGAGGCAGTCATGACTTGTTTGAACTGACTTGTGTAAAAAGCCTCTCAAGCATGGCTCCAGCAGTGTTTTGGGAAGACAAATCTCACTGTACAGAGTGCAATCATTTCTTGGACTGTTAAGAGCTCCTCCTAAAACATATTTCCACTTTGTATAAGACTGGAGATGCCTCTTTAGGTAAGAATCTGCTAGAAATTTGGAGGGCATTTGCATTTGCCTATTTAGAATTACACAAGTGGTTGATTAAGATGCTGGGAATGCAGTAGAAAACCAAACCTTTTGAGATGTGATTCTGCACTCCGGTTCCTCTGGCAAAATACTACCAGTATCTAGGGGAATTTGGGTGCTGAGAACAAAATGGGCAGGCACAAGGCCTGAAGAATTAGTCTTGCTTTGTTTGAGATTAGCAAAATGCCTTGCATTTCACCTTGAAGTCCTGCTTACAAAGCCAGGCTATCAGTAGAGTACAAGAGAGTTTTACACAGACAATTCTTCCTAAGAAGTACAACTCTTAGATCAGCACATTCCCAACACCACTGCACCCTCACAAAACACCAGCTGTGATTTCAGAGTCATGCTGCCTTAAGCCATCACAGACAGCTTCCCTTTCTGTGCATTTTCAAGCTTTCAAGCAAATCATGAAATTTCAAGCAATTTCAAGAAGCAAATTCAAGCAGTAAATGGCCTGCAAAAGAGACCATGAAAGTGTGTGGAGGGCTCCCTCTGTAGCCTGAGATCACTGATCAGATGGTTGGTTGTAACAGAAGAAGTTTCCACAAGGGACAGCTAGAAGGACACACAATCCCAATAGACCAGAGAAAGACACTGCACCCACTTCTGCTCACCATTGGCTAGAAGATAACGTACAAGCTCCTCATGTCCACACAGACAGGCATAATACCTGACAATAACGAGAGAAACAAAATTAGAGATGCAGTAGGAAGCAAATTCCAGTGTTTTGGCACATCACACACAGATCACAGCACTGAGCATCCCTGAGAAGCTTAGGAGACAACTTCTCCATAGGAGTGAGGAATCACTACCAAATAGCACAGAAGCCTGATCCCAGCAACAGACTAAGCAGGATCTGTTCCCAGCAATCCTAGGCACTGCAAGGAGATCTCAAGGTCTCAGTCTGGGTTCAGCATCTTCTGCTGCACCACCAGCTGCCAAATCCATCCTCATTTTAATGGAGATCATTTCATGGCCACTCAGCAGTCCACTGAATTCTCAAAAGCACTCCTTGCTCCTTCTGTTGTCAGTCTGACTGCCACACACTATGCCAAGGAAGGAACAGCACCCACACTGGATGTACAGCAAATCCAATCCCCAAAGTTCTACTTCATTGAGTTTTGTTTTCTCTTTCACAGTCTAAGCCTTTCATGATTCTCTTTCGCAAGGACCTCAAATTGTCCTACAAACCATGAGAATCCTGTAACATGCATTGCAGCAGCCAAATGTTAGTCTACCTTACTCTGGGAAGTTATTCTGTACTCTAAATATATTGTAGATGTCTAAGTGTACTTTGGAATTGTGGGGAAGCAACAAGCTCACATCCCTCAACACCTCCAGGGGGATTCTTCACTACCTACTGCCAGACAGACTGTGATCCCACAGTACCTTGGCATTTTACCAGACCAAGCTTTCACCTGAAAAAACATGCTAGAATGCCATAAACTTTGGTGGGGGAAAGCCTAATCTAGTCAAGAGCAGATGCTTAATCCAGGTATTTTGGTCAACAAAACCCCACTTATCAGCATTACCACAGCAAGCCCCAGCCACATGGGGAGACAAAGAGACATTTAGCACAGTACCCACAGGGAAGAGAAGCAGAACTATGTAGCCAAAGCTCCAAAAAAGCAGAACCTGAGACATTTTGTAACAGTGCTCATGGCTGCTGATGCAGAGAGAGTAAAGGAGCTCTGCAGGCCCTACCCCCGCCCAGCCAGTGCTCCAGGCTGCAGCACTCACAGGGGTGTACTGTCCCACTTATCACGGACATTAATTTCCACATCTCGCTGTTCAAGAAGGTATCTGGAAGAAAAGGGAGAGAGCAAAGTTATAACCTCATGCAGCTACTCACTCAGCCACATTCTCCTCTTCCAGAAGACATAACTTCAAGTTCACAGAGTAACTTCCAAAGGTGTGACAGGATCTTGCACTGGACTTGGGGAACTGACAGCTGCAGCTGAAGGGGCATCAGCCAAATCTTCAACCCAAAGAATGGTGCTCTACAGCATGGCCTGGCAGCTCCCTTCAATTTTAAATGGTGCACATGGGGAAAGAGAGCAATCACACACATCTCTAACAGGGCAGCAATCTCAAAAGAAGCCTGAGTACTTCTGAGACTAGCTGTCTCAAACGTCAGGTTCTCCTGATCAAATTCAACACACCAAACAACTCAGCTCCTTTTTACTCAGTCCCATGTGGTCAATTTGTTCCCCCTGCTATGACAGGACTCTCATTTCTCCACCATTACCTCTGTAAGGCCATCCCTCAGACCCCTTTCTACAGAAAACCTACAACTTACTGCTTGCAAGGATTTAGTCTAACACAATCACAACAGATAACAATGTTCTCCAGACCTTAACTATCTGCACACTTACCCTTCATTAGCAAGCACCTTGAAACAGAAATTGCTTTGATTATCTAGCATATTACACATTAAGAGATGGAAGAATCAAGTAAGATAAAAAGGTGAAGAACAGTTTTAGACTCACACCATGAGATGCAGGAAAAAAGCCTGCTGTAAACCCTGGACCTTGCATTCACCCTGCAGACAACTAGCCTGTCTGCCTCCTGATCCAAAATCACGGCAGTTAAGCTGTGCAGCTCCGAGATGAGCAAGGAAACTTGACCTGAAATTTTAGTATCCCCGTATTTCCCAGAGATACTCCCACAGTCTCCAGCTCAAGGTGTCTATAAACATTTCCATGACGATGGCGTCCCAGGGATCAAGCTTCCTACCAACACAAATACCGTTTCAGACGGTGAAGAAACAGCAGCTGGAGAGGAGCCTTGTGCAAGGCCCTTTGGCACAGGTAGCACCCACACCCAAGAGCACAGAGTGACTGTCCGACACCCGGACACACCTGCGGGACCGGGCACACCCCACCCGAACCTGGGCACCCGGCACGGACCCAGCTCCTCGGGGCGCTGACAAGCCGCGTTTATATACAGAAACAAACGGGTGAGGAAGCACCCCGGGAGCTGGTGCCCTGGGGAGCCCCAAGGCTGCGACAGCCGCCCTGGGGAGGCCGGGACGAGCTCCAGGTGAACACGGCCCGGCGAGGCCCGGTGACCAGGGCGTTAAAGGCAGCGGCCAGCGCGAGGGACCCGCTCCCCGGCCCACAGCCCAGCTCACCGCACACGGCTCACGTCGCCCTTCTTGCAGCTGGTGAACAGGTCGCTGGTGTCCATGGCCGGGCCAGGCCGCGGGGCGGCGGCGCCGCATTGACGCGGAGAGAGGAGCAGCGGGCGCAGACCGGGCCGGGCCGAGGGGCAGCGGCGGCGGGGCGGGAGCGGCGGGCGCTGTAAACACGGCGGAGGCACCGCCCGCCCGGCCCGGCACCGGCCCGCAGCGCCCCCTGCGGCCCGGAGGAACAACTGCGGCAGCGCCGGGCGGGGACACGCGGGCCGGGCTCGGGGAAAGGGGAGTGATCTGGGACGGGGGCTCGGGAAAAGGGGAACTGCTCTGGAACAAACGGGGCATTATCTGGAACGGGGGCTCGGGAAAGGGGGAACTGCTCTGGGATAAAACGGGGGGAATTATCTGGAACGGGGCTCGGGAAAAGGGGAACTGCTCTGGGATAAAACGGGGGGAATTTTCTGGAACTAGGGCTTGGGAAGAGGGGAACGGCTTAGGACAAACCTGGGGCAATGATCTGGAACCAAGGCTCAGGAAAAAGGGAACTGCCCTGGGATAAATAGTGGGGAGTGGTCTGGAAACGAGGCTCAGGAAAAGGGAACTGCTCTGGGATAAACCAGGGCTTGGGAAAAGGGGAACTGTCCTGGGATAATCTGGAACAAACCGGGGGAGTTATCTGGAATCGGGGCTCGGGAAAAGAGGAACTGCTCTGGGATAAACAAACGGTGTGGAACTGGGGCTCGGGAAAAGGGGACCTGCTCTGGAACAAACCGGGGAAAATTATCTGGAACGGGACCCAGGAAAAGGGGACCTGCTCTGGAACAAACCGAGGGGATTGCTCTGGAACTGGGGCTTGGGAAAAGGGGACTTGCTCTGGAACAAACCAGGGGAGGGATGTTCTGGAACACACCTGAGGAGGGGAGCTGGCCCAGCATGGTTGGGATGGGGTTTGGAATGTGTGGCACGACTCACTCTGGATTGAGTGCACTTGCAATGAAAGGGGGTCTCGTTAATCCATTCAAAGGCAGGTGCCAAGAGGATGGTGCCAGACTCTTTTTGGTGGTGCCCAGTGACAGGACAAGGAGCAAAGGCCATAAACCAAAACACAAGAAGTTCCACCTCAACATGGGGAAGAATTTCTTTTCCTTGAGGGTGGCAGAGCCCTGGAACAGCTGCCCAGGGAAGGTGTGGAGTCTCAGGAGACATTCAAATCCCACCTGGATGTGTTCCTGTGTCACCTGCTCTGGGTGACCCTGCCTTGGCAGGGGCTGGGCTGGATGGCCTCCAGAGATCCCTTCCCACCCTAATAATTCTGTGATTCTGTGTGGTTCCAGGTCTGGAGCAGGTGTGGAGAGCTGCGTGGGACACACGGCACAGGGCACACAGGCAGGGACTCTGCTGTGGAAAAGAGACTTGGGCTCTAGCAGGAAAGGTGTCCTGGGCTGGTCCTGCAGGTACTAGAGGGATAGAGTATTCCATGGAGGAAGCCTGTTTCCACAGCCTGGGCGCCTGGCATGCTCAGGGCTTCCACAGAAACCTGTGATGGGAGAATTAAGGAGTGCACTGTAAGGAAGGGGGGCCAGGCTGACAACCCCCATCCTGGCAGAGAAACCCTGGCCAGCACTGCATTACAAGATGCAGCAGATATGAATTCAGGGAGATCTAACCAAGCAAAGCACTGCACTCAAATCAGTGTTCAGACACCCAGGAGGTGTGTTTTATTGCAAAGAAAACAAAACCACAACCCTGTTATTTCCAGGGCCAGACACAAGTGTTTCTAAGTGTTCTCCGGCAGCAATCCTGAGCAGTGGCCAGGGCTTGCAGTTTGTGTCCAGCAGGAATGAAGGTGTTGAGAATGGCCCAAGCCTGGCTGTCAGCATAGATGAGTGCATGAGGCTCCCATGAGCCAGCACAGATGAAGGTGCTTGTTGTGTCTGACTGTTGGAGCTGTCCCAAACCTGCTGTGAAGGACAGATGTGCTCCTGCATGGCTGCAAAGGCAGACGGGAACAGATGAGTTGCTGATGGCAGTGGCTGCAGTGGGACGCTGCTGCAATGCTCTAAGGTCATGCTGCAATAGTTCTTAGAATAATGTACCTTCATTTCACACCATATCCTCTGCCAGAGGGATCCTCAAAGTGTCTCTTGAACTGTATTTTCAAGCTGCATTACATCCTTCACAGCGCAATTACTGGGTCACTCCTCATTGCTTCTTTCCACCCTACATACCCCAAAGAGGTGTGCGGGATTCATAGTCCTGGGACATGTTAGACTCCACATTACAGGCACAGTTCCAGATATCTGGTGACACCTCGGAGTAATCTGCAGCGTGCCCATCCCAGATCACATCTGGCAGGATCCCACAGAGATGGAGAGCCACTCTGACCTTGGCCATGCATCCAGACGATGCTATTGCCGCTGTTCCCGAGGCACTGCACTCCTCACAACAGCACCTGATGCTCTCTCTGAAGAACCACCTCCATTTCAAGGCAGAATCCCTGCATTCCAGCTGTGGTCCCAAGGAGCAGAGGGAGCAAGTGGCAGACGAGGCAGGAAGATGGAGCTGAGACCGTGTTGCTACCCAGGTGACTCCAGAGAATGTCCCATCTCACCACTTTGCAGACCAGGACATCCTCACACAAACCATCCTTGACATGCCTGGTACAAGCCCCTCTGCTCACAGTCGAGTCCTGCAGCCCCTCACGCATAAAGCAGATTATCCTAGGCAAGTCACAGGAAACAAATACCCAAAGTTAAGAGAAAAGTTCTCTTTTTTTTTTTTTTCCATTTCCGACTCCCAACCGCCACCAGGTGTCAGTACGACCAAACATTTGGCAGATGGAATTATGGTGATGTCCGAGTAGGTGGCAAAGTTTCCCAGGAACTGCTTTGTCTCCTGCATCTGCTCTGTTGCCTGGCACACTGCTCTGAGAAGTCCAGCTTTTACAGTTTTTATTAAAAAGAAGTTTAACTACATTAGGGTGATAGAAAAGCTTCCTGTTACAAATGCTAAGACAAAGGTTTTCTTCCTCTTTACATCCTCCCTGTGCAGAGCTGGAAATGCAAGCACTGGACAGAGTAAAGTGGGCAACCAACAGCCTCTCTACAGTGCTTCCCAGCCCGCAGGGCCCCGGAGATGTTTCTGCAGGGCTGGCAGGAGAGGGACAACAGTGCAATTGACTTGACAAGATCAGCCTAGTGCAAAAAAATGATACAGAGAAAAAACGAGCTGTAAAAGGATAAAAAGTATCACCAGACTAAAGTGAAATTCTATCAACCAGTAGATTTCTGAAGCTAAACTGGGATCATACAGCCAGGTGCACCCTGTCAGAGACAGCAGAAAAGTGTCCTCAGCCTCACAACAGCCACCCTTCAAGTGTCTCTCAGATCACCTGGATGCTCCAGACAGAAAAAAGCATCTCTGGAAAATCCTCCAGGCCACGAGAGGCCAGAAGAGCAAATTGGAAGAATTTGCTTGCTAGCAACTTGCTAGCTGACTATTGAGCCCACATAGCCCCCTTGGTTTCTTTAAAGTTTGAAGACTCTACACAAGACTGGGGGTACAAAGCCCAGCCAGAAGCATTGCTTTATCAGTGCCTTGTTGTTTCTCTGAATTAGGACAGTGGAGAGAAAACAGGGCAGCAAAGCAGCTCTTAGCAGGGATATGCACCAAGGAAGCAACTTGTGGGTGAAATTATTCACATCTGATTGGTAGTATTATCTTTTCAACAGCCACTAGGCATTAAAAAAATATTTGATGAGGATTATTGGACTTGGAAAGATTGACATGGTGCAGCTGACTAAAGGCCACGGGCATGCTAGGCCCATTATGCTAAGTGCTATAAAAACTCAAATTTTAACTCCATGCTTTGATTTACTCACCATAACAACAATTTGCATTTAATCCTGCGAGCCCCGAAGTGCCCTCAACACAGCCAATGGGCTTGTGCAGTTTTACTGCACAGACCCATCAGAATCAGGAGGAGCCATCAGTGAGGGGTGGTCAGAGAGGGCCATGTATGGCTGTCCATGTACATGGATGGCTCCCCACTACCAGCTGCTGGGGCAGGAGAAGGAACTCTGAGCACCTCTGCAACCCTACCAAGGTACAAAAGGAGCTGATGATCACTGTCTCCTACATAACACCAGGAAAGATATCGAGGCAGGCTAAAAACACTGAGAATTGGAATCTGGATAGGAAACCAAAGGTTACCACCTTTCTTGAATCCCTAATAAACTGGTATCAGAGTGGTCCTTCATCGAGGTGATCTGTGATTCAGTTTGTATGCAAAGCGCTACACAAACTGCAACAACAGACTCTTGCACCTTGACTTTAGGCACACACACCAGGGAGGAACATGCTACAGGTCTCTATACACACAGTGATAGATTTACAGGCTCAGCATCAGGCTGCACATCTGGGGCCTCTGTATACAAAGGTCCCCTTCAAGACCAAGCGTGAAGCTGCATATTGCAAGAAGCAAGCATGCAGATCACCACTAGGGAAAGAAGTACTGGTGCCTCTGACTGAAGCAAGTCCCTCAATCCCTCAATAACAGAAGAAACAAATGTTCTGGGATTTCAGGCTTGACAGTAGTTTAGGCAGGGCTCAGAGAACAATTACACATATTCAGGTGCCTTTAGCACACATCTTCAGGGGGCTGGAGCCTCAAAGTTGCCTTAGGCATGCCTGAGAAAGATTCATTGGGGAGTTCTTACATCCGATTCTCATCTCATCAGAACTGGCTCTTACATTGTTGAAATGCAGTGATTTTGAAGATGTTACCCTGATTTATACTTGTGGGATATTAAACACTTCCACCCTTCTTTCAGGGCAGGATGCTGAAATTGACACAAAAGGATAAGAACATCACTTGTTTCCCTATTTTAAAAAGTTTCACATAGTTTTTATATTTACTGCAAAATGACCAACTGAAACCAAACTATCCTGAAAAATAGAACTGGAGTGGAAAAGGCCAGCCAGTTTAAAACTTACGCTTAGACAAGGGATATTTTCCTGCTGATTTCCTAGGCCATTGTGAAAGAGGCATGTAAACATAATTTTTGAGCAATGCTCCAACCTAAAGCACATTTCCATCTAAAATGCTGCACCATGGCACTGAATTCTCAGTCAAGCAAGGGTAAAGTGCTCAAACTTTGCAAGCTCAGCTTGGAGTTGTGGAGCTGAAAAAAGGAGTGGGGCTGTTTGTGGTGAAATGAGATGACAGCAGGGAGTGGGTGGGAAGGGTATTTTCCCCAAATGTAAACATCAGCTCTCATACAATTAGTAGCTGAATGCTAGAGCACTAGAAAACCTGTATTTACATGGGGAATGCAAACTCTGCCCAGGACATCGACGGAATCTTGGCTCCCCTCCATCCAGAATGCACAGGTTTTACTGCACCTGCATGGACTGAATGTCTCAAGGTCAGGATCTGGAAAGTGAATTACTCCCCAAATCTGGACTCTTGGTGGCAGGCAGCCCCACCATCTTGTTTCTCCAGTCTCAGCCACTACCACAGCCACTACCACTATAGAGTAAGTGCATTTAAAGGTGATGAAAGCATTGGTGCTACTGATAGGAACACACACACGGAGATCTATAAACCCACCCCTCCCGCTTCCCTCTGTTCCGTGATCCTCCTGGCTCTAAGCCTCAGATGCAGGCTCAGGACTTCCACGGGGAAAAACTTGCCCAAAGACCTGTTCAAAGGTTTTAAGAAGTTCCTGAGAAGCCTGATCCCATGGTCCATTAGTCAAGATAGGAGAGCAACAAGTGTGTTTAAGAGGGTGGTTCCCTCCTTTCTTTCTCTAAAGATGCGTGTCTTCCTCAAACACATCCACATCGTCGCTCGCCTGCTTGTTGATCAGGACATCCCAGCTGTCAGGGCCATTGATGGTGTTTCCACCGTTGACACTTGGCTTCTTCTCCTGCATTTCCGACTGGCTGTCACTGGCCACGTCCAAGGTGGGGTTGTCATGGCAGCCGTTCTCAACAAAGCGCAGCTCCTCGCCGTGTGACTGCCAGGGACAAGAGGACACAAACGGAGACAAAGGGGACAGGTCTTAATGCTACTGAGAAGCACAATCACACCAGGCTGTGAGGGTCACCAAGAACTTTGTGGAGTCGGTGGGAAGAGGTAGATTTATTCCCAGCCCAACCCTCACACTGGAAATGAGCTATTCTAAGCACATCTGCATCTCTCTTACACCTGAATGAACTCCACTGCTGCTCCAGCAGTGTATCCAGCTATGTCCCATAATTGGGCAGGGGAAAACAATTGCCCTCTTAACTTTCCAATCTCCTCCAACCCAAGGGCTAAGAGTCTGGCTACCTTCTCCAACCACCCAGTGCTCACCATGTTCTTCATCTTGGGCAGGCGTCTCTGCCAGCAGTTGTAGATGAGCCCCAGCACGATGATGATGGCGCAGATGGAGCCGATGATCACCAGCACCACAAAGAGCTTCCCATAATCGCTGCGCGTCTGGTTTGAGTGTGACTGGCAGCTTGTGGTGGTCGAGTAGTTCTGGATACCAATCTGGAAGGAAGGAAGCAGTACACTAAAAGTCCTGACCTGCAGGCAGATATGAGTCCTGTTCAGACTTTCCAGGGTCCAAGTACAGGACCACGAATGTGGGCAGAGGAACTAAAAGCTAGGGCTGGAAACTGAGGTTGTACACTGTCTTACATTACTAGAAAGCTTATAACTATACATAACAACATTTTCCATGAAAGCTTGACACATCAGCAAATGACAGCAGGCACAATTTTGTATTGCTCACCTGCGCAAGGATATCACACCTTTGTGTAAGACAAGGAGGCTTTCATGGGAGAAATTGTCCAAGACTGAGAGTTCCCAAGACAAACTATGGACCACTGACAGGTGCTGAGGCTTTGGTAATTGGTTGGCAGAGAATGTAACCCTAATAAATAGGTTAAAAGCTCAGGTCCTAAGAGGGCATAGTGGTCTTTACAAGGTCTTGAAAGCAGACAGCTGCCCGCTGAGCCTAAAAGCTTAGGAATAGCTGCCCTAGAAACTGGCCCCCTGGGGCTGTCAGCAAACAGCCCAGCCTTGGTCTCAGTGACTTGGCAGATTTGAAACAGGTTATGTATGAATTCAATAGTAGGTGTGACAGGTCTAAGAGAATATTCTCCCTCCTCCTTGCAATCCCATGCTTGTGCAAGGGCAGCACTGTGAGCAGAGTTTCATTCCTGACAGAGGCATGGGGCAAGGAGACTCTGGTAGGACTCACGTTAACAAGGGGCCACACTTGCAAAGTCAAACCTTGCATCCACACAAATCCTGCTTTCTTGACGGTTCTAGGTGCTGATCCTTCGGTCACACAATTTCTACAGGGTTGGCTTTTTGCACTTTCTCTGGTGTAAGCCAATCAATACACCACTGAGCACTTAATTTGCTTTGTCTAACCGCACCAGTTTGTTAGGTCAGGGAAAAACCTGAGAGCAGACAGCCAGCAAGGCAGTGGCCCAACCCTGTTGCTAAAATCAGCAAAATTACTCCAGTGGTTGGTGCAAAAAACTCAAGCAGAATCAGGTCCTAGTGCCTACATACCCTGTAGGACAAAGGGGCAAAGCCAGAGATCATGGGACTGATTTGTCCTCATCTCTATCCTCTTCCAAGCTGCCCAGGGTTAGAAGGGAATATGTGAGGTCTAGAGGCAGCTGGGAGAGGAGTCTGGCATCCATTGACCCAGGTCCTATGCCTGCCCTTGTGGAGGGAGTTGTTTAAGGAGTGAAATGCAGACCCTGGAATAGTAGAAGGTGTGTGAATGTGGCAAGAGAAGCCAAAGTATGTAAAACAGCCACAGGGTGAGCAGGGCCAAATGTGGGGGTCTGCAGCATCCACACTCCTTTCGACAATAGTATGGAAGGGGTGACACTGAGAATCCCAACAAAATGAATGTGTGAAAAGCAGTCTCACAACCAAGCCAGACAAGCAGGGAGGAAATAACCCATAGTTACTCTCTTAAAAGGAGCAGACATTTGATGGCCTGGCTACCAGTGAGGGGAGAAGGAGTTTGCCAAGTGTCTGACTCATCTGTTTGCCTGCTGTGGGTTCAGCACTTGGTTAGACTGAGATATGCTCGCAGTTTTCAAGTTGCTTATTTTAATTGCATAACTGGTCTTAACAAATGGATGCAGGCAGACAGGCTCTTACCTCAGCTAAGCTCCTCTTAACATCCCCCAGTGCCATGAGAACATCTTTTGTAGGGATAACACCTGTAAAGTAGAGGAAGGGATCAGTGCTGCTCTCAGCTCAGGTTAGTCAGATGTAATCATCAGCCTAAAATCCCCAACAGGATGGAGGCAGGGAAACACACATTTTTGTTCATTGGTGTTTTATGTCAGGAGGCTAAAGGAACACAGGATCACAGACAAGGGTACCTCCAAATACTCTTTAAAGGAGCAAAAAAATCCAGGGATGAACTGATATCAGAGCAACCTAGACACTCTCCCCACCACCACAGAAGCTCTCAGGATCTGTGTCTGCTCTGGGAGCAAGCAGCAGCACTCAGAAAGTCATGAAGACAGGTTCATCAAGGTCACAGAGACCATAATGTCAATATTAGAAACCTCTGTCACTAAGCAGGCAGCAGAAGCAGTACAGGAAAAGGACCCCAGTACCAAAACAGGAATAAAGAGGGTAAAATGTTCCAGTGCAGCCCATGTTACTGTCAGCTTTTGTTTGTTTGGGGATGAAGGAGGGCACTTTGAACCATCCTAGTTCAGACAGGACTTAAAAACTGATAGGTTAGGAAGAGAACCAAGAGCAGGCTGTCATAGCCTACCATGGAGAGGGGTACATAAGCATCAGGACAAAGGTGACAGATGCTCAGGGAAAGGCAATCCAGGGAGGCAGCAAAGCTGAAGGCAAAGTGCAGAAGATGGAGCTTTGTGCAAGCAGTGAGGGACAATACAGAAGGCAGAGGTAAAGAGATGTCCTCAGTCCCTCTCCATCCCTCAAGTCCAGTGAACAACAAGAACTGGTGGGATTGAAATGGATTGGAAAGCAAAAACGCCTTCCAACATGGCTGTGTACCTCCATTTGGGAGCCCCTTAAACCCACTCCCCATCACAAGAAGGCTCCTTCTGGCAGCACTTACCCTGTTCCCCTGCCAGTGTCATTAGCAGGTGCTTGTCATTCTCGTTGGGTTTGCTCAGAGAGATGAGCCAGCGGTCCTGCAGCCCCTCTGCCTGCCTGGAGAAGGCATCCTCCACCAGGGCCAGCAGCTGGGGACCCCTCTCCAACCGAAATTCCTCCTGCCACAGGAAAGGAACCTTGGTGAGTGCATGGCAGGGACAGGGCAGCTGTGGCCCTGCAGGGCTGGTACAGCTGAGACCTGACAAGAGCCAGCAGTGCTAAACCTGGCACGACACTCTGCTGCACAGTGCCCTGGGCTGGACCCACAAACACCTACAGATGCACCTGCCTTCCTCCTCAGCCCCTGTGCTGCCGTATGCCCCACACCAAGCCCAGCTCCCTGGCACTCAGGGATTTACTCAGAAGCAGCACTATGGTGTAAGGTGAGAAGGAAGCAGGCAGGCCCTTCCCCACAGCCAGGGCTGGGTCAGCAGGTGCTGCTCAGGCTGCCGTGCTCCAGCCAGCCCTCAGCAGCCTCCTTTGCTGCTTTCTCACTCCTGTGTTTCTATTCTCATCTCCAGTTGCCATGCCAACCTGAAGGCCACACAGATGATTAATAAAATGGAGAGTTCTTGTTGCCATGGCAATTTGAAGCGCTCAGGGCAGGCACAGGCTTGTGCCAAAAATGGCCTAATTGGAGAAGACATTGATGACTGGAGCCTGAATCACAAGAGCCTGGCAGTGCCTCCTCTCATCAAATTATGGGTTTTGGGATGGGGAGGCAGGAGGAGCTGAGTGGGGAAGCAGCACTGTGATGCAGCACCATGATGCTCAGCTCCAGCTGCAGCTCACAATCTCACTGCCAGCCTGAGGCTCTGTTTTGGGAGAGGAAAGGGGAGCAGCTGAGCCAGGAGCAGGAGGACAGAAGTGAGATGTTTCTGGTGATGGGGAAAGCAGAGGTTGCAGAGCACTGATCAATTCTCCATGGTGGAGAGGAGGGAGCAGTGAAGGAGCCTGAAGGCACCTGTGCCAAGGTAGAGGTCTCCTGCCAGTGCATAGCCAGGTACCACTGCTGGGTCAGGGCCTGCAGTCCTCACTTGGGCAAACTTTCCAGGTATGCTGAGTGGGAGATTTGCCCAGAGAGAGACTGAAGTGATTCCCTTGCCTGGAGCCCATTGGGAAGACAAATGGGCTTTTCCAGCTTAACCCAGGAATACAGAGTGGTCCCTGCAGCAGGTAAAAGTCTGGTACCATGAAGTGTATTGAAGGCCAAAGTGCACACCCTCGTCACTCAGCTTTTCAGTGGGACTCAATACACACCAGATCATGGCACCAAAACATTGACATATGTGAGGAATACCCATTCACACTAATTTAAACTACAGCACTTAAAACACAGGTTCTCCCTCAAAGCCCTGGAAACTCAAACACCACAGAGCTCAGATACAGAAACCAAAAAACAAAAGGGACAGGCAGACAGTAGGTGAGGTGCCCAAACTGCGAAAATTACCAAAGGTAGGAAACAAACTGCATCAACATCAGCAGAAAGAAGAAGAGCTTGATTCCAGCTTCACTCATGCAAAGTGGTAATGGGAGGCAGGGAACGATGAGATGCTCATGTTAAATATGTATGTCAACAAATGTCCCTTTGAATAAGGCGTAGTACAGCACAAATCATTCACTGGGAAATATGTTTTGAAACATGAAATCAAGTAGAAAAACAGTTCAGTCCTGCCTATCCCAGGGCACCATCTTCCTCCAGCAAGGCAGAACTGAGGATTTAACAGCAAAGACATAATTTGATCAAGAGACATCTGCACATCTGCTTTTCAGTTCTTCCCCTTACAGAGGTTTAAACAACAGAAATACAAGTGACCACAGAAAGAAAATTACGACATATTACAAAATTAACCAGTACTTAAAGTCCACAGAGATGGGAAAGAGAGTTATGGGAACATGAAGGAAACAGAGCAGAAGGACACTGGTTTTCAAGGACTCCTTTTCTGCATTACAATTGTGAACTGTAGCAAAGATACTTAAAACCCTCCACACTGGTGGAAGGAAAAAGGAGGAAAAAAACTGACTTTTCATCTATTCTTAGAACATTTGGCATGCTTTACTGTGTATAGGAATTTCCCCATTATCACTGTCCCCTAAAAGGTCACCTTTACAAAAATGAAAAAAACAAAACAACAACCAAGAACTCACCAGTACTGGCAAGAGGTCAGTGCCACAGAGCAACCCTGCAGTAACAGAACCACTGCCCACAGCAGGAGCCCCACAAAGCAGGAGTGCAGATGCATGAGGCCAGAACACAATTCCTCAGTGAAATATTTTGGTCTCAGGTTGTCAAGCTCATAACAATTTCTTAGAATTATGAAAGGCACCTTAACCCCAGGCCTTTCACAACTGGTTTTCAAGTTTTTGATAAAAAGCCCAGCAGAAGTGAACAAGCCCTTTTATGAGGGATCCACAAAAGACTCTGGGCTCATGAATTAACTGCAGCTTTATGAGGATGGATGGACAGACATTGGATTAGTAGAGCATGGTTGGTTAACAGACACAGATAACACAAAAGATAATTGGGTGGGGAGAAGAACCCTTAAGGAAGATTTAGTGATAGCTGCTTGATACTTAACCATGCACAGTGCAAATGAGAGTCCCTATTCCTCTGAGCCACCAGAGGATTGTTACTATATGCTGGAAGGAATGGAAGGAAAAGGAAGAGAAGGAAGGAGAACTGCATTCAATCCCATAAGAGGTGCAATGTTAAAAGCTCTCATGTCTCATGACAATCCAGGTACTGACTGGCACAGACTAGCAGCCAGAAGTTAGTAAAAAATCCAATATGGAAGTGACATGTGCTAGACTTGGAGCAAAATCATCTCTCTCCACCCACTCTTCTTCCTTTTTGGAGAACAGGAATATTTCTGTCCTCCTCCCCTTCTCTTCACAACCTCTATAGGTTGAGATTTAGTGCTTTTAAAATGTTTTGTGATGAAAGCAGACAGCAAGAACTGTGCCTGCCTTCGCTTTTCTAAACACCATTGCCCCCGTGCCATCACATCTCTTTGGACTGACTTACACAGTCAATGTTATCTGACATATTCAGGATGATATAGTTCTTTCCCGCAAGGTTGCTCCAGTCTTTGCAGATCACCTGGAGAGACAAGACAAAGACAGCTGGGTTCAGGTGTGAATGTAACTCTGCTGCTGAAAGCACAGGGTACACAGGGGACAGGAGCAAGGCATTTTACCACACTCCCAGAAGCACTTCTCAAAGGATGTGACTGTCCTTTACCTCCGTTCTAAGGAGGAATCATCATTTCAGTGCTAACACAGAACAGGCACAAAGTTACTCTGCCAGCTTGCCACAGCTCAGCTCGACCTTCCACCTCTATCTAGACTCAAGGAGGACACAGATTCTCAGTGGAAAGCTCTCTAGCCTGCAGCCTTATCAGCACTTAACACAAAAACTAACCAGGAGCCTCTGTGGTCCTTAAACAAACTGGTGAAACAGGACAGCACTTTGCAGGCAAGACAGGATGCACATAGTGACTTAAGTCACTTGTTCAGGCTCCTGAGTACCATAGGCAGAAAGCAAAATTAAAAGCTTTGCTTGGTACTTTCTCACCAGTCAGCTCCTGCTACATATCTTCTCTTAAGCAGCTGTCAGTTTGCTGGATTCAGGAACTGCAGTTCAGCCCTCCTCTCCCACAAGCTCTCCTAGACCAACATCCTCACACATAACTGTACTCTGCTCCACCTGCTCTGCATCTGGTCCCTGCAGGCAGCAGCAGCAAAAACAGCACTTTCTTCTCACTCCCCTTCCAGAAATCCTTGGGGCCATGTTTTTCCTGACACTTCTAATAATGCAGGCTGAGGAAACAAGGAGCTGTTTTCTCTGCTGTGCATGCCCCAGAGGAAAGGTGTTCAGCTTCTGTTTATCAGAAGCAGGATTTTGCTCAGCTAGGAAGATGTGAAGGGCCAGTGCTTTCACCAAGGATGATGGATACCCTTAACAACTGCTGTGAATAACTCCCTAAAAATGCAGTTTTGTCTGGGTGAACAGAAAAAACTACTTCCAGCAGTCAGACTTAGGGGTTAAACACTGCCCAGGAGTGAAGTACCCAAATAGCCCCACTGCAACCTCCCAGCCCAGCCCCTGCTGCAGTGCAACCTGTGCTGAGTCCCAGGGCAGCTCAGTTGGCAGCAGGGCCATGCGGGCATCCCCAGGCTGTGGTGACGAGCTCCTCTCTGCTGCCCCAGCCCCAGTGGCTGACTCAGTGTCATTCCAAACAGGATCCAGTGCAGGCTCCTCAGCTCTGTCCCATGGAGACACGGAAGGGGGGTGCTGCTCACTGCCAGGAAGAGCCTGGGTGCCTGGGGAGCTGCTTGCAGGAGAGGGTGTCCCCACAGGCATTTCCACTGTCTGCTCCATTTCAGTCAGCACCGTGGGCTCCAGCATCTCCCAGCCCACCGTGGGCTCTGAGACCTCCTCCCTGGCTGAATGCTCTTCCCCATCAGCCTCCACTGTGGTCTCTGCCAGCTCTGCTCCTGCTGTAGCCACAGTCAGCTCCAAATCTGCTCCCCCAACAGCCCAAGTGTCTCCAGTTGTCACCTCAAAGAGTTCTTCTGAATCACTGGGAGATCTTGCAGCAACAGTAGTAGAAAAAGTAGAGGGCACAGGTAGAAGACCTGGTCCCATGCTGCTCCCAAGGTCTAAGCCTGGAGAAATAGAGTCCTCTTCTTGCCCTCCTATGGCTGCCTCAGTTACAACACCTGACCTGGCAGAGGCTGTGGAAAACAGAAGGGAGAAGGAGTCCTCTTGATCCCCTGGTTCAGAAGATGTAACCTCTGGTCCAGAGGTCTGGAGGCTCTCCATTCCTCCTCTTGAATGGTCTATAGGGAGCAGCCCCTCCTCTTCCTCTAGTGTGGAGAAAGGCGTGTGTAAGTCAGGCTCCACAAACTCTGCTGGTGGCTGGACAGTGCCCATTTCCCAGTTGTCTACTTGTGTCCCATTTCGTTTCAGCAATGCCTTCTGGGATGAAGCAGGAAAGGTATAATCTAAAAAGAGATTCAAAAGATTTCATGTTACAACTGAACTAAGAATTCTGAGAGGCAGAGAATACCCCATTATATGTGTCCAGCCACAGGTGGGGGTCAAATGGCAGAGACCCTCCAAGGGCAGGTAGCCTGCCACAGCAAGAACCATCCCATTCAGTTATGTGCACTTCTCCATGTACCCATCCCATCCCAGTGAACCTGTATTCTCAAGGGGTAATTTCCATATTTGTTCTCTCCACACCTGTTCTGCCCATAGGCACTTTCACAGACAATAATAATAATAACAGTTTTGATACCTGGCATCTTTAAGTTGAGGTTATGAGTGCTAGGAATCAGCTAGAACCTGGAGATTTATTTCAGATGGGATTGAGAAAGATATGGGGTGGTAGCAGCAGTCAGTCACAAGCTAAATGGGAAATACTACAGAAGAGAAACTAAAGCACAGAAAATCAAATCCTCCTTCCTGGCACACCCAAGTAATACCACCAAACCCTGAATCGACCTGGGCATATTTGAAATGCAGAATTTTAGTTTGTACAGCACTTCAGAGCAGAAAAGTCATCCCACAAACATCTGCATTAGTCTAGCTTTGCTACAGCAGCTGAATCTAACTCCCCTCCCTCCAACTACAGCCCCTGTTGTTCTGTGGCTCTGACTATGAATGGAAATGTTGTTGCTAGACAAACATAAATGCTGAAGGAGATGCAGCTCACAAATGTAAGGTCAGAGCAGGCTGGGGCTTCTTCTGGATGCTAACAAGGAGCTGGGGACCCAGGAAAAGGAAAGTATCTGTAAGATCAGATATGTTTAGCTCAGGGTGGCAGGCACAAATCCAGCAAGCATAAATCAACCTTCATCTTTCTTGAGAAACTGCTCATACCCACGGAGTTCTGTTTCAGGAGTCTGCTTCCCAATTAACTCCCTTTCTCCCCAAGCCAAGCACAGCACATTCTCAGTGAGAAGGGAAGGAAGACGATCCCTTCACAGCCAGAAATCAGCCCCCTGCTCTGTCTATGGTTATTAAGCAAATGACTGTCTGAAATTCCCAAGGCTCCCATCTCCTCTCCTGCCTGCCAAAGCAGATGCTCCACTGAGCACAGTGGGCAGCAGCTGTCTGGATGCCTTACAGAGATCTGCACAAAAAAACTCCATGCATCCCTGACTCCAATCCATGGCTCGCTGCTGCCACAGTGGGTGCAGGCTCCCAGGCAGGGAGAGCCATCTCAGCAAACACACCCCTTGCCCTGGGTATTCCCTGGCAATCAGGACTGCCCATGCTGCTCCTGCCCAATCCTCCTGACTGGAAAACACACTGCTCCATCCACCCCAAGCAGGAGGTGGAACGATCCTCCTGTTCAGCTGGTGAGTGGCTCTCCTATCCCACAGCTCATTCCCTGAACGGTGTCAGCAGCTCCTCCCACATGTTGCCCACAGATGAGTGTTATTCGGCTGCTGACCTTCAGAGCCCTGCTGTGGACACTAGCTCCCAGTTCTGTCTGCAAAGAGGCCACTGGGATTCACTGTCCAGGACAGGCAGAAGTCATGCTGCTTTGCTGCTGTGTCTCACTAGAGAGCACCCTCCAACTGACACCCCATCCAAAGACCCTGGGGATTACAAGATTTTTGCTTCCCAACAGCCAGCAGCTGGTGATGCACCCTCATAGGCCAAGGAGGCTGGTAAGAGCAATCAGCAGCAGCACAGACCAAAAAAAAAAACCCATCTCTCCTCCACTGCCTGGCACTGGTCTTCCCAAAGGCCCACACCAACAGGTAACATCCCAGTGTCTGCAGACATGGTCACTGCCTTGCTGGATGGATGGCAGGAACAGCCACAGGCCATGGGGCTGAGTGCCCAGGGGTGGGACTGTTTTCAGACAGATAGTAAAGCTTAGTGCATCTCTCAGAGCTCTGCTACTCCTCCTGTTGCAGGGATAACTCAGGGTTTGTACCAAGAATCCCCCTGCCCTGACAGGCTGTGGGTGAAAAGTGAGGGTTTCACCCATTAAAACAAGGCCCTGTCAGATGAGATGTTATTTCAAGGACCAGTGATCCAATCTGCCATCTCCTTTGCCTAAAGACATTCTAAGATATTCTCAACTCCTTTCCACCTTCCCCTCCTCCGTGCTCTTCTTTCCACCTGGAGCAGAGCACGAACTGGCAGGCAGATGGGCACAGCCAAAAAACAAACCACGAAAAAGCAGCGTGAGGTTTGTCCCATGGGACCAGTAATGCTCCCAGCCTGTCAGCTCTCCTTTGAAGTCACACACTCAACCTTTCCTTAAAGTGCTCTGTCACAGATTAGTTGGCTCCTGTGGGAGAAAACCCTGCGTGGTGCAGCTCTGCTGCCTTTCCACCAACAAGATCTAAAGATCTCGGAGGAACTGCTGCCTCTGCCATCTCTCCCAGGCAAAGAAAGTTTGGGACCCATCCCACTCTCTCCCAGCAGACTTCTATCAGCCAAAGATTGAAACCTGAGCTGCTTCTCTAGGCAAACAAATCAACAGGGTAGAAGCAGACACAGGAATCCTCACACTTGCTACTAACTGGGTTAACATTCTCACTTGTCATCAGTTTCCCCACTAGCCTGCATGTTAAGCTGGGAGCATCCTTCTGTCTGGTTCACAAGACCCCACTGATTAGAAACTCAGCTCCTCTCAAATCCTGAGAGGGCTATTACTCAGATTCAAGTAGGGAACAGTGAAATTTGAGGCACAGGGTGCTAGATCGTGCTCCTGAAAACATGGTAACCCAGTTACCAAAGGGGTTCAACCCCTTCCCAGGTTCACAGAATGATCAAGGTTGGAAGAGACCTTCAAGATCCAGTCCAACCATCAACCCAGCAGCACTATAATCATCCCTAAACCATATCCCCAAGTAGCACATCCAGATGCCAACTATGATGAGTCAATCCTTCTTTCCAGACTCCTCAGCTAGACAGCTCCCATCTGGAATCAGCTCCTCCCGTCTCACCAACAAGGATATCTGCCAGCTCCTCAAGATCAGGTGTCTTTAAAGCACTCCAATTTTCTTTTAGTTTACATCCCTCTTCTAGGATTTGAAGGAATTTTTGCACCCTGTCCATCACCCCGGAATGATCTCAGCCCCTAAACTGGTCCCAGCATATTCTTCCCAAGCCTCCATCCAGACAAGCTGGCCTGCCACCCATCTGTGTGATGCAGAGCTAGCAGCCTGCCCATTTGAAGAGTCTTCTCAGCATTTCCCTTGATTCCTCTTCCCTTTGACCCTAAGGGAACTCAAAGGGATCTCCCATTTTTAGCATCTCTCCCAGCATTCAGGTGGCAGCTCCCCTTCAGCAAGTTCCCCTTGGCCCACCTGGTCATCCCCTACCTTCAGCAGACCCAATACACCTGGTTCCCTCCTCTGGGCTTATGGCAGTGCACCCACAGACCTTCCCACCTCCCAGTGCCAGTGCCCTCCACTGCCCTTCTCACCACTGCTGTGGGGAGAAACAGCAACCACGGAACAGAGAGACACAGCAGCCTGTGCTCCTGCTGCAGACATGGGCAGAGTCTCCTGCTAAAGCAGACAGGTATTATGGAGCTGCCTGCAAAGCCAGAGTTGCCTGGCTCGTTTATCAGCTCATCTAATTTCAGGGAGGAAGCAGAGCTCTGCCAAGCCCAGGGATGCCCAAGGAGGGAGGAGACAGTAACTGCACACACCATCAGCTCTGTCCCTGACAGGGTCTGCTGTCTCCCACCAAGATCAGCAGTAGGCTGGATCACAAGAGGAGCTCATGGCCACACACAGACATGGCACATGCCCCTTTCCCACCACAAACAAGAGCAGCCAAGCCACAGTGGAGCCAGGCTGATGACAGGGGGGACAGCTCAGGAGAACCAAGCACTGGAATGATGAAATGCTCCCAGCACCTCTGGCAAAGTCTAGCAGAGATGGACCAGAGGCAGACACAGCTCCACGTCATGTACCCTCCCAGAGCTTCTCAGCCACACCATCCCCTTGGGAGTCTGGTTCACAGATATGAAATTACACACCTCTATCTCACCTCTTTGCCATCACATCCTTAGCTTCACCCCTTAATGCTTTCCATCAGTGGTGATATTATGTATATTGCAGCATCCAGCTGCATCCCACAATCCCCCAGCTTTTCCCTTCCAAGCTCTCTTACAAAAACCCTCAGGCAGTATTTTTTAAAGAAACCATCTTTCACAGCCTTTTCAAGTCTTGCCCTTTGCACCTCCCAGCAGACCCAGGTCTGGGTCACACAGATCCATTTTCTTTGCCTGGGGAGATGATTTTCCCCGGGAGAGGTGAACATGAGCTTCAAACCTCTGTAAAAACCACCATTCAGGCAACGTCCTGCTCCCTCCAAAATCAATACCAAAACTTCCCTGACACCAGATGGGCCAAGACATGGCACTGTGCCAAAGCACAATTCCCCAGCCAGACATTTAATTCATTACATTTCTGCTTCTCCATCATTCAGAAGGTCTCAGTAACTGCCCTACAAGGTTTCCTACCCTGTATTTGCTATTAACTGTCTAAAACAACTGTGACAACTCAGGAAGAGGGTGATCCTCATTGTTTTTAGTACACATAACCTGACCATAAGGTGTTTATTGGATTAAACTGGAAGATCATGTTAACCAGTGATTGAATTACTGATGACTAGAATGTACTGTAATAAAGACAAGACTATTCCTGGGCTCTAATCACAACACATAGCATCATCTGCACTAAAACATCTGCCAATTTTGGGAATCACAAGGTGCACTCTACTGAAAATGCAGCCAGGTCTGAAACTGTATCTGCTCTCTTTTTTGCAGCACAGAACAGTAAGGCTTACTGCAAAAAAGTCATACTCCAGCTGATTGAAACCACAGGGGGATTTCAAAGAGGCAAAATACAATTACTGGTGCTGGAACTGAGCCAGCTGGGGCTAATAAACTAATCTTCCAGAAGAGCTAGAAGAGGTTATTATCTGTGACTCCAAGACAAGTCCACACACACAAAAGAGATCACAGTAAAAAGAGACCCAAAGTAGCAAAGTGATTAGGCCTCATTATGGTTGAGTTTGTTTGAGGTACAGACCTGGCACCATGGACTACAGCTGCTCCCAAATAGCCTCACACCTTATTCCAGCTCAGCACACAGACTGCAGCAAAGGCAGAATAAGCCATCCTCACCCAAACACAGTCAGGCAGGGATAACTGCAGCAGAATGACACCTTGTCCAGAGAAATCCTCTGTCACAGGTCAGCCCTTGGCAGCAGTGTCTTGTCCCAAGATAGATCACCCATGTCCCTGCACACTAAACCAGGGCACAAACAAGAGGCACCCCGGGAGCTGAGCTAGGGCAGGCGGCTGCTCAGCACTAAGCTGCTTATGGAGACAGTCCTTACCAGGTGCTTCATTTCATTAATGCTTGGCCTGAAGATGGTATTAAGAACTGCAGATCTGCTGTCAGTCTGGATGAAGAGACAGTAGATTTCAGTAAGGCTGAGAGATACCAGGATCTCTCTGGCCAGAGGCAAGTAATTCATCATGGAAGGAACTGAATCTCACCATTGGAGAAGATGGAAGGTATTTTATTCCATTAGTTGGTCAGAAAACTTACTTTTTTTTTTAATATAGTCTTTCTAACTTGTCTGTCCCACTATCCCTTATCCTAACTCTTCTGGGAATCCCTTCTGCTAATTACTATGAATAATTAAAAGATTACAATTTCCTCCCCCATTCCACAAAGCACCACATGCTGTCCTAGGAAATCACCAATCTATAAACTAGATTTGATAGCTCCCAGCACAGTCATCCCTTGGTCTTCAACCACCTTGGAGCTAAAAGAGCAGTCCCTGGCTGTAAAGTGAGCTTCATGCCAGCCCACTGTAACACTGGAAAATGGGATGATGCACTCCAATCCTTGAGTACTCAGCTGTTGGGGAGGGGAGGAGAGGGACTAAGTGCCCTCATGCACTAGACATTCACAAGTCTTGTGTCCATTTTCAGGAGCCCAAACTTCCCAGCAATTAACAATTAGGCTGCCTCAGACTGGAGCCTTCACTGGAGGAGAGGAACATGTGAAGCAGTGCATCCTCATCAAGCCAAAGAACACTGAGACCTGCCAACAGGGAGCACTCCAGGGTGGATATACCACCAGGTAACTTCTTCACCAAAACCAAGGGATTCAAAGAGACCTACAACCCTACTGACTCCCATCTTCTAGCCCTAAAGCTGGATGAGATGTTCTATCTCTTGCCAAGGACATCTGTGTAATAGCAGGAAACACAGGAGACTGGAAGTCTCCAGGAAAAATAAGATGGAGAAATGGGAAGAAAGGAAAGGAGGATAGGAAGGGCCAGATGCAAGACCCTGCAGGTCCAACTCTCTCTTCAGAGTCCATCTGTGGCTCAGGCCAATGTGCTACCAACCAAAGGTGAAGCAAAGCAGCCAAACCCAAACTACAACCAGAAGCTTCTGGGTTCCCTGGAAGCCTGAAGGCATGGAGAAGCAACAGGTCCACTGCTCCACAGACTTGCCTTTTGGCTGCAGTACAAATCACACACTGCTTCTTTCCATAAGGATATAACACCCAAATTCCCACCAGACATAATCCATCTCCTCCACATGAGGCTCCACTGGGTAGCAGCTGTGCATGGGGTGACACCCATGCAAGTGCACACTTCTGTGCACCCTCAGACAGAATGAGACAAATGTCAGGGCCCTTCCAAAGGCTGGTGCTCACTGATGTCAATACAGAATCACTGTTCCGTAGCGTAAATCAGCAAAAGGACATTATTCAGGAAAACCAGAGCCCCAGGCTGAGCTCTGCTCTGCCACTGGGAGTTCGTTCTCACTTTCTAATGGACTAACAGGTGGCCCTAGAAATGTTTTCTAGAAATATTTTTAAAGGATGTTTTTGTGCACTTAACAAAAATGAGAGAAAAAAAAAAAAAAAGCAGCAGCTGCAAACTGTTATTGCTTTTTAGTTCTTGCAGCCTTGAAGTCACACAAAGGCAGGGCAATCTACCCAGTTCAGATGGACATAAAAAAAGAAGAGGTGGAGATAGCCAATACAGCTTTGAATAGCAGGAGATTTGGCTATCTGCAAGACCCCTACCAGTTCAGGCCCAATATCTTTATATAAAGACAAAAGGACGCCAGCACAGGTCTCCTTTCATAGCAAGTCATTTTCTCTCTCTAGGAGTACAATCCTGTTCTGTGCAATTGATGTAGTGTTTCCAGTGTGTGCCTGGGACAGAATTACCAACTATGCTAGGCTACACTTCACTGAATGAAATCTCACATAAGGAAAACTTACACCATAAACTTTTCTTCCTTAAACAGCAGCTGTTTAAAACTGTTTAATGGGTTTATACATTGAAAATAGCCTAACAGATGTCATCACACAGTTCCACAACGTATCACATGGCATCTGTCACACATGCAGCATGTAAGTTCCATTGGTTGGGTGCATCTCTCATACAGACAGGAGAAGACTGCCCAATTTAGGGATGCTATTACAATATCCTTTATTGTAAAATGACACACGGCAGGTTTCTAATTAAATTTTAAGTAGAAATGTGCTCCCAGCTCTTGAATAATTCAAACTGTTCTATTAACCAAGGTTCTGAAATGCCATTGAGACATGAGCTCTGGACACAGCAACTGTCAGGGGAAGAAACAGCACTTGGAAGCAGAGCAGTGGTTAGCTGGGCAGCGGATAGGGCAGGGTATGCATAAAGGACAGCTGAAAGAGCACATCTGCTCCTGGAGGAAAGGACTGCAGGCGGGAACGGAAGGAGGGAGCAGCGTGTTCCGCATGCAAATGGGGCGAGGCACGTGCAGGAGGCAAGGCTGGGTTCAGTACCCAGTCATCCTGCTCTCAATGCACAAGCACATGCTGCTCTCCAAGTCACGTCCAGATCTGTGAGGACACGCAGGTGCCTGCTGGCACACCAAGAAAAGCGGCGCTGAGCGCTGCCAGCGCGTGAGAGCGCCCGAGCCAGAGCGCGTCCAGGGATGGGACAGGGACAGCCACATCCCACCTGCCCCCAGCACCACTGCAGGCACAGCCAGTGCCCCAGGGCAGCCAGAGCATGTCCAGGGATGGGGCAGGGACAGCCACATCCCACCTGCCCCCAGCACCACTGCAGGCACAGCCAGTGCCCCAGGGCAGCCAGAGCGTGTCCAGGGATGGGGCAGGGACAGTCCCATCCCACCTGCCCCCAGCACCACTGCAGGCACAGCCAGTGCCCCAGGGCAGCCAGAGCATGTCCGGGGATGGGACAGGGACAGCCACATCCCACCTGCCCCCAGCACCACTGCAGGCACAGCCAGTGCCCCAGGGCAGCCAGAGCGTGTCCAGGGATGGGACAGGGACAGCCACACCCCACCTGCCCCCAGCACCACTGCAGGCACAGCCAGTGCCCCAGGGCAGCCAGAGCGTGTCCAGGGATGGGACAGGGACAGTCCCATCCCACCTGCCCCCAGCACCACTGCAGGCACAGCCAGTGCCCCAGGGCAGCCAGAGCATGTCCAGGGATGGGACAGGGACAGCCCTGTCCCAGGGATCGGACAGGAACAGTCCCGTCCCATCCACCCCCAGCACCCTTGCACAGCACAGCTGCCCCTCAGCCAGTGCCCCAGGGCAGCCAGAGCACAGCCACACAGCTTTAGCAGCACTGCCAGCAAGCAAAGGGCTTGGAGACCTAAGCTGGGATGGCCCCTGCCCCACAGAGCGTGCACTGTGCCCAAGGCACAGCTCTGCAGCAGCTCTCAGCCCTGTGTGAGCACAGGTGCTTTTTAAGGTCACAGAAATAGGAGTGGAGATAAAACAAGACTCGTGCTTTCTAACTGCAGACTCAGTCAGATCTGCTGAGAGCGATACTGCATAAGGGAAGAGGGATGAGGCTGAAGCCTGGCCCTTGGGTAACACTTAATACATGCCCCACATGACACTTAAGAGCAGGAGCATGTGAAATAATCTCCTAAGCTACTGGAAACCTTGCAGTGCACCTCCTCCTTCCATCTCTCTCCCTGAGAGCATCTCAAAGCCAATGAGGGGCTTGGGGAGAGACTACTGAGGGGACTCGGTGGTCTCAAAAAAACACCCCACAGAGGAAAGTGAACTCAAATGCCAATGAAACTCATTTTGGTCATGACCTCTCAGGAAGTAGTAGGACAGGTCAGGCAACAGGACAGCTGCTCAAGAGACAAAACCTGCTGCTTTCTCTTGGACCAAATTCCCACTGAAATCCCAGAGTAAGGAATCCAGAATTTGATCCAGGGAACTCAGCTCTGACTCAAATGCTAAGATGGCCTTGATCTCAGTTGGGCTCTTGAGACTTTAAAGTTGTGCTTAATAGACAGTAACAGAAAAAAGCAAGAGAGAAGAGAGCATAAAGGGGAGAAAGTGAAAGGAGGGCGTGAGGCAATGGGAAACTAGATGCAGGCAATGCTTTTCCCAGCTCATAGCAGCTCAGGAATAAAAGCTCAGCTGTAACTCGGTTTCTAAAGCCTATGCTTGCTCAGGGTTCACTGGGGACACATCAGGCACTGAGGTGAGAAAAGAGAGCTGACATTTAATCTCAGGCCCTCTTAGCAAGAGTTGTGTCAAGGCAGGAAGATAGATCCCTGCATCCTTCCACTTCCCCAGAGTCCCTGCAGAGTGGGAGGAAGAATGGGGTAAAAATAACTCACCTGTTGCTGGTCCCAAGTCCAGGCTGGAGTCATTGAGCTCTCCCCCATCTTCCCAGAAGTACTGTGGGGGCTGCAAGATCTTGGACTCCTCATTCTCCTCACTGGCAAAGCCTGACCCTGGAGCAGCATGCAGAGAGCCACGGGCAAGGTCGGGCTCTGCAGCCTCTGGGCTGGGCTGCTCCTGGGAATTCATGGCCTCCAGGTGGGACATCACAGCAAATTCCAGCAGGGAAGTTGATGTGAGGCCATCGGCAGTTGGGTCCTCGGAGGAGGCAAGGCAGAGGCACAAGGTCCCTGGATAATGACAGCAAACACACATCAGAGAGGAATGACACCCACTGGGCTTGTCTTCCCCTTGAAGCCCATTCCTGCCAAACCAACCTGCCCTGAACACGGCCTGTGCTCTCAGCTGATGAGGAAAATTAGAGTATTTTGGGAAACATCCACAAGCATGCATTTACATCCAGGACGAGTCAGTGCCAAGCAATCACCCTGCCTGGGGCACCTCCTTCTGGGGTGATGATTCACCCTCTCTGAGGTGTTTTTCCTCTGTTAATCACCCATCCTGGAGAGGATGTGGAATGTCTTGTACTCCAGCCATGAAACTCTGGCCTTGTGAAAACAATGACAGTTTCTATCAGACTGTTCTATCTACAGCTATATTATATGCAGGGAGACAGATTCAAACCAATACTACTTACAACCAGTATTAATCACGTTTCAAATCTGTAGGGTGAAAACCTATTTTTTGGTTTGAAATTTAATGCGCTCACATTGTTGGTTTTCATAAGGAAGGGCTGACCATTACAGATAACAATTATATTGTGACAACAGCACACATCTACCTAACACTAACCAGGGAAGCAAGCTGCATTTTGCACTTTTCTTTCAACATTATACTCTTATTATTTCCATTTTAACTATTACAAGGATTGACTGACGCTTCTTGATTCCTAGATGAGACTTTAATTGTGATTTGTGTCAAGGTACATTCACATGCATATTGAACTTCAATCAAAATGCAAGAAAACGGCACCTGGGACTTGGCTTTATTCAGCTGCTAAATACCATTATAAATATGGAAGCATAAGGAAAAAATAAAATTACCAAAAGCTGTTTTACATTTAAAACAGTTTTGTTAAGCAAGCAAAGTAACTAATTTGGGTGAACTGTACCATTTGCTTTGCAGCCCTCTATTATTCAGCACATCAAAACTAGAAGATCTCATCCTCTCACAGCTGATTTTTATTCATAGATTAGAAGGAAAAAAGGACAAGTTTTCTTGCTTTCTCAGCTCAGACTCAGTTTGTCAATTGTTAATGAACTAGTCACTGAACTGAACTAATTGAATAAGCTGAAATGAAGACTAATTTGGTATTTTTCTTTGATAACTGATTTTTTAGACAACAGAAATGCAGCAGCTCTAATCCATCTGGACTTCAGTCAAATATCTGATACAGTGCCTCATGCAGAATTACAAGAGACACAAGAAAAGACACTTATTAGCAGGAAAACTGTAATGCATTGGCTATACAGAAGAATGACAGAGGCTTGTGCTGGAGGGAGGCTACTAGTGGAATACCTCAATGTTTGTCCTTGGATCTGCTGTTCTATCACATTTTCCTAAGTGACCTTGGAACAAAAAGTAGGAACGTGATAATTAAATTAGCCAGGGACACAAAGCGAGGAGACATCCTCGCTGCACAGAAAAAACACAGGTACAGCTAGGTGATCTGGAGAATAGGAATAACAGAAATATTATGAAAAGAAATAGCATCAAATGATAAACCACCCTCTTGAGAACTAGCATAAAACATTTCTGATACAAGATGGGAAAACATCCATTAGAAATGTCTTAAGAGGAGAAACTCCCGTATTAGGAACAGCTCTGAGATATCACTGGAATGCAGATATGAAAATCCTTGCAGAGTTGTGAAGTATTAGAAACAGAGATTTTACAAAGCACTGCTGAGACATCACCTGGGTGCTGCACACAGATCTGGATACCCGTGGCCTGGAATGATTTAAGCAGAGCTGAACTGCCTTCAGGCAAGGGCACAGACGAGGCAACCTCCTGATGTTGCTACCCACCACTGTGCCCTGCAACTCCACATCCCAGACACACAAATCCCAATCAGGGCAAGTGCTAAGATGAGCTGTGGGGCAATGGCAGATGGGTAGGTCCTGGTGTTTTTTTGAAAACATTAGCAAGCTGGCACAGAAGTTTGGCAGTCGCTGCTCACCTGACAAACTGATTACCAAACCTGTCCTGGGAATACTAGAAGACAGAAATGCATTTCTTAAGTCTTCTGCCTGCTCTGACCCTCTCCACCTTCCTCCACTATTCTCTGAACTCAGCAAAATCCAATATTAGTTACCCTTTCCCATACACACTTGGGCCAGGCTTCAGCACTTCTCAATCTTGTTTATTCTGCCCTATTGATCCAAGGCAAGATCAGCTGAGGCCTGAGCAGCAGCAAAAAGGGAATGGCAAAAGAAGCAGTGTGTCAAAGGGGAAAGAAGCTACTGCAGCATCACAGAGCAAACCAACACACCTCTGGGCATCTCTAGGGATGTGCCAGCTCCTGAGACATGCATGAACAGTGAAGTCCATAGCTGGAATCAAGAGCTCACACATCCCTTGTGTATGAGCATGGTCCCAGGAAGATCTGGCCAGGACAGCCCTGTCCTGGTTCAGGGGGGCCCAGCAGGCTCCACTGTGAGCTTGCCCAGCTGACAGATGACATCTGCATCACTGGAGGAGCAGCCCCAGAGAGAACACTTGTCTTGAGGAGCTTACAGCTTAAGCAAACATGACAGAGAGCAGCACAAAGGAGAAAAGAAACATTATTCTCAAAGTTATCCAACAAAGGAGAGCAGAAGGATAGGAAGAGACCATGGCAGGTCGAAGGCCATATGGAATATTTGGTTTATATGTGACTGCAACTGACTGTCTGGATCCTGAGCAAGCTCTTTATCCACCCCAATGCCTCAGTTTCCCCTGATTTCCATTAGCAGAGACATGGCTGATGCAGCAGCTTTCCAACACTGCAAAGCACATCCTGGGTCTCCCCAGCAGCAAGGCAAAGCCTCAAAACATACCTCTGTGCCAGCATCTACAGTGCCTCAAACCTCTTTTCCATCAGCTACCCTGAGTTTGGGCTGCCTACAGAGCTCAGCCAGAGCCCATCCCACCCCTTCTACAACACACATCCCATGGCAAGTGAACCTGGTAATCCAGAGAGCTATTTCCATCCATGTGGGAAGCTCAGATGCTGAGAGTTTGTTTGCCCTTCTTTAACTCTGAAGTGTTTACCCAGTTAAAAACCCCTAAGCTGCATTATCTGGTTTACTGGGAATGCTGTGCTTTCTGCAGCCCAAGATAAAACGACACCACCTCATCCCTAAGAATGAGTCATGCACAGCCTGAGCAAGACAGGTGTCTCCTGGGGTGGATGTTACCCTTGGGGTCTGACCTACAGGCACAGGATGCAAAGACTGGCCTGGGGGAACCCTCTGTGCCAGCACCAGCCTGAAAGCCCCAGGGCTTAGAGAATCACCACACCAGGGTACAAATCAGTACCTCTCCAGACACCATCCTGACACCACTTCATTCACGCCTTCTGCACCAGCAGCAAAAACCCAAAGGCTTGGGATGCCAAAAAGCAGCCCAAAGATTTGTCATCTTCCCCCTCTCTTTCAAGCCTCTCATAAAGGAGCTCCACGCAGCTGTCAACTCCAAGGCAAAGAAAGAATCAAAGCATGAGCTGAGCTGGGAGGCAGGGGAGCACAGCTGAGAGAGGAAATCTAATGCCCAAGACCTCAGTTGCAAGCCATTTTCCTCCTAGGACGGGTAACAGGGATTAGACAACTTCTACCAGCCATCAGTCTCCCGATTTTGTACTCTGAAACGCAGATCAAGTGATAGGAATAAAGAAACAAATGAATAAAGACCTGCAACTGTAGATGGGAGGGAGGGAAGCAGGGAATGGAGCCAGGGCTCACCAGCTGCTTCAATGGGGCGTTTGTCTCTCATTTCTATTTTTGCGGCACCTCTGCGTAACCTGCAGGAGACGAGGCTCTGCATGCTAAAAAGGGCAGCCAGCCTTCGGGGAAACAGCAGGGCTTCGAGCACGGGAGGAAAACCCTCCCAGAGCAGACAGAGGAGGGGCAAGAAAGGAGAGAAAGTGGGAGAGGTAGATGGAGAGGGAACAAAGGCAGAGAGAACCAAAAACAGGATGGGAGCTCCGGCGCTGGCTGCACGCTGTCCTGCTGCCAGCATCCACAGAGGAGACGTGGGCACAATGCAAAAGGTGTTTCACCTCTATAGGGAGCAGAATGGGGCAATTCCAACAGCAGGGAATAATGCTGCAGTGTTACCTTCCTGAGGCCAATGATAAAAAGCCAGCCAGGAGGATACAGATGAAATGAGTTCGCTAGTGCTGACCCCACTGACCCCTCAAAAAACAGTTCTAAGTCAAAGTGGAGAAGCTTGCTCTGCTCAGCTCAGCAGAGGATTCTACACAACAGTCCCAGACAACCAGACAAGGAGATGAGGGAGTTTCGCTCAACAACAGAAAAAAAAAAATCTGAAGAAAGACTATCTGCCATCTTTCTCACAGTGCTGTGAATAAGAGCAGTTCACAATTCTAAATAATTCTAAAAGAACCCCAAAGTGTCTTCTACATCAGCTGACCAAGAATCATTTCTTCCCTTTGCCACAAAGCAAATCACCTCTCCATGGGACAGGGCAGCTATTTAAAAGCTCCCAACTGGCCTATTGAACAGGACTAGAAATAAAAGAGGAAATAAGTCATTTTTGTGTCCAGCTGAAATGAGAAGAGGGAGTTTGGGGAGATGAAATGGAATCCGTCTGTGACTGTGTCAAACAGCCTTTAATATTTTTTTGCTTTTTAATTAGTAACAAGCAAACCTCAATTTCTCTCCAAGGAAACACAATCATCCCTTAAGATGTCATCACATCAGTTTGATCTGTAGAGGGGCTGGAGTGCTCTTCAACTTTACCCAACAGAAGGTTGGTTTTACCTCTCCTTTCTGAATGCTGTGGCTACACCACAGTGCCATGGAGGCAGGATCAGTCTGCTGAGGAGAAGAACATTTGCCTGGGATACGCTCTGACTTACCTGTCTGTACCACCAACCAGCAGAGCTGCACACCCCACCCAGGCACACTTGCACAATGGGTCCCAAGGAGGGAGGTCAGAGCATGGTGGCATTGCAAAGAAGCAGCCACAGGAATGTCCATCTGGCCCTGCTACCACTGACCTCCCTTTCAAGCCCACCCCATACCCAGGAGCTACCCAACAATTATTTCCTAGGAGAGCTGGGTCAGGAATGGGTCATTTACTGATAATCAGTTAGGACAGAAACACAATGACCAGATGAGGGAAGCATCTGCCAGGGATATTCCCTCCCCCAGACCACTGTGTCTTTCCAGGCTGGGGAGCAGGGCCCAAAGGCAGAGAGGAGAGAGGCCCCAGGGCAGAATGGCACAAACCACTTCCAGAACATAACAAAATGCAGGGAAATTTAAACAACAAAAAAAGATCCCAACCATGGCCAGTGGAGGAAGAGACTGAAACATTTTTTGACTGAGAGATGTCCAAGCTGATTCCCACAGTCACCTGGAGCCTCTGCACTCCAAACCTTCAACAGCTTGCATAGGGAAGCACATGGGATGACTGTGTATCAAACCAAGTTCTTCTGGCACTCATTCAGAGTTACACACCATACCTGTTCTGGGATACACCACCTAAGGGAACTCTCCCACTCCAGCTCCCACACAGCCTTATTGCTTCTCTCCCACACTGCATTAGACTACTTACACATCCAGCCATGGCCCTAATCTCAGAGATCATTTCCAATTAGGGCTTCAGAAAACAAGATCAGACTGCCATCCTCCTCTGGTACTGCCAGCAGCCTTACTGAGTGTCCCTCTAAAACCATCCACCTTCCTGTGTCTCCAGCATATTTTAGAAACCAACAGGAAAAGCACTGGTCTGCAGGGAGCACATACTCACCAACCTACACCAACAAGAGTGACAAGGGACAATGGAAGAAGCTCTTGCAATGGGGCAGCTCTTTAGAGGGATGTTGTGCCAGCATCTTTAAGCTTTTACAGCTCCTTACAGCAAGCATAATGAGAACTCCAACACCCAGCTGCAGGGAGTGCGTGTCTGCACGCACTGGGTGGGCACTGCCTCACAAAGAGCTGCCAACATCTGCTCCCCTGGCATTTCAGCAGAGAGCATCCCCAGCACGCAGGCCCAGGTATATCCATGGGAAACAGCAAGGCACTGCCAGGGGATGCACCTGCTTTTGCAGATAATTGCAGATGTGCCCTTTGTCAGCACTGGAGCCTGGTGTCCAGGGGTGCTGGGTATCCTCATCCCAGCACCAAGACGTGTCAGGTGTCCTTTCTTAGGACCTGCAACATCTGGACTGCTCTAAACACCTCCATCCATTTGCACACAGGAAACTCCACGCAAGCAGGTCACAGACACTTCAACATGCCTGCCTGTCCTCCCCCCTCTGCTCAACCATTCATGCCAGGAGTCACAATCTCACTTGGTTTCAGTCTCCCAGACTGTTTGCCTTCACTCCCTCCCCAGATTGTCTCGTAGCCTTCACACCTCCCTCCTCTGCTGCTGCAGCGTCTGCTCTCCTCCACGGCTCCTGCTATCGACAATGGCAGCTCCAGCTCGGGGCCAGGGGAGATGCAGCCCCTGGGAAAACAGCATTGGGCAGACAGTTCTATACAGCAGAAGTGATTTTTCTTTCCTCAGTTATCTTCCATAGGCCTCTTCAAACAACCCACAGTCCCCAGGGGTTAACAGATCACAGGATGAAAGCCACTGATCTAAGAGCAAAACCACAGCCCACAGACTCCTTTGCCCTCTCACCAGCCCAAAGCATTTCATCTGTCTCTCCAGGCCTGTGCTTTCTCTTCTCACTCTGTCCCAGCCTGTACCCCACAATGCTCACTCTGATTTCCAGCACACCAAATAAAGGTTCATGCCTGCTTCTTCTGCAAAGCCTCCCTGCCCAGGCAGAGCAGCAATACCTCAGGTGCCTGAGGTACTTCCCTTGAGAGTGGTCACCTGTCAAAATGTAAATGAAACCTTCTACACCCCAAAAGGTCTTTAAATCCCATGGCACAACACTGAGCACAAAATGGTTACACACCACTCCAGACCCTGATGTAGAGTAATGACAATCACCCTGCCACACATCACATCCCCAAGAGGTGCCACTATCCAAACAACCTCATGTATCCCTGGCAAAAAAAAAAGCTCATGCAAAGGTTTGGTAGCCCCAGGGCACATGCACAGGTTCTGACTACCTTCACAATACCAAGCAGGACAACAAGAGCCATGGCTGCAGTTGGCATGTAGAGAGAGGGCTGCAAAGCTGGTTTCCCAGCACTAACAAATTGATCCCAACCAAGAATGTACATCCAAAGCCTGGTAAGCACAACAGGACTTCACCAGGCACAGGGACAGTCAGGGACCAATCTGAGCCCCAGCAGGGTGTACCTTTCTTGCCAGCATCCCTAGCCCTCTGAACAAACCCACACAGGTGTTTCCTTGGCCTCGGTGCAGGCTGTGCTCGTGTGGCTGACAAACAGGCTCTCCCCATTCTTTTGGGATTACATGTTTCAGTAGTGCCCTGGTTTCAACAAACAGCCAGCAAGAATGAGGAGCCAGCTTACCCAAGCACCAGCGGAGAGCCCTGATGCACCTCCATCCAGCCCCTCAGTCAGAGCTGCTGCTCACCCAGGTACCCACAAAACACCACAGCTTCTTCCCATGCAGAGTGAGTGGAAAAACTTCTGTGCACTCTGATCTGCAGCTCGTCGCTGGCAGCTTCCCCTTGAGGGCTTAATGTGGTTATTTCTACCCCTGATGCCTGTAATTAAATGAACATTTCCTTATGGCAGTGAGGCGCCAAGGAAAAACTGACTAAAGGGAATTTTCATTCATCCTGATCTATACTCCCTCATCTCTGGCTTGTTCACACAATGCTAACGAGACATATTCTAAGCAGGCAGAAAGGGAAAAAAAAGCCCTTAAACAGCCCACATGCAGACAACCACCTGGGGAGACAAAAAGAGGAAGGAGACCAATTCCCTCCTTCTCCCTCTGCATCATTTTTCTACTTGCAAATTCAAAGGGGCCAGTTACCCCTCAGATACCCTAGAGCCTGGAGAGATGTTTCCACACTCTGCCAACACACTCGTGCTGCCCAGCAGTCAGCTGGGACCCTGCTGAGGCACATGTCCCATTTCAGCACATCCTGCAGGTCTACGGAGGATCCCAGCCCAGGGAAACATGTGGGGAGCTGCACACAGTCAGTCCAGCTCTCCCTCAGCTATTAACTGTTCCTGTCCTGTGGGATTGGAAAAGTGAGGCCAGAGTGCACTGAATTATTTCAGACTGGAACTGATCCTGAACCATTGAGCAAAGCTACTACCCAGAATCCCAGAACGGAGCTTGATGTGCAAATTCCCAACAGTCTGCATCTCCACTTCTGACTTCCTATCCAGGTAGGAGCCCAGTTGTCTGAGGACACCTGGCCAACCAAGTCCAGCCCCACAGTGCTGTCACAGCCCACCAGGATTACAAATTTCACTAGATTAGGAATTGAGCTGTCCCTGAGAGCTGCTCCTCACCTCCCACCCCTATGCCTCTTCCCTGCTAGGACAGCAGAGAGGATCACAGGGAAAGCCAAGGACCCAAATCCTCCATACCACCACCAGCTGGACAACAGTACTAGAAAGTTTCTAGCAGCCTCAGCAGAATAGCAATAGGAAGAATATCCTCCTCTCAGCACAGCAGTGCCACTGGTGGTCCTTTTGGCTGCCATACTTTAAAACCACCGTGAAGTCCATCTCCTTCCTATGCAGGGCAAACACAGCTTTCAAGCTATGGGGACCCCTTGCAGGCAGATTGGCAGGGTGGGATTGTGGCAGCTCCTCTCCTCACAACTTACACTCTTCTCTGGAGGAGGCAGAGGTTTGGCTGAACTTGGGGACAGGGGTTTCCTGCTGAGACGCAGCTGAAGAACCTTTGCCAGATGTGCCCAAGGTTTTCCCTTAGTGTGGACAACCTACCTGGAGGAAGCAACAGAAATGGCTCCCTCCTCAGCTCTGGAAAGACTTATTGCTTCTGTGCCACAGAGTATTGGCACAAAACCCCAACAGGTTTTCAGATCCATTTTGCCCTTTCAGCTCACTATTGTTTGCAAACCCAAAAGGCTTTATCTCTTCTCTTTGCGGAGCTCCAGACAAGAGAGACTCACAGCCCATGGACAGAGCGGCTCTACAGATTAAACATTCCCCCATGAACATTTTCAGGAGATTGGGGTAATAAGAGAGATGTGCCAGGGGACTGGATGTCACTGTATCACAGCTTGGTCGTGCTGGAAGACAGTGACTGGTTGGTAAATCAGCCCTTCCCTCCCTGTCAGAATGACTCAAGACAAAGACTCCCCCACACTTCAAATGTCCCCGTTCACAATTCCTGTTCCACACTAACCAGATTTCTGTACAAAGGGATGGATTAGGGAGGAAGAGGACAATCTCAGCCTCATGGGTCTTTGGGGCATCCCTTTGTCGGGAAATTTCCCCAGACTATTTAAAAATAGAAACAGAGCCTTCATAACTATTCCGAGTATAATTATTCCTGCACTTAATTGCCTTTCCCTGGCACCCTACCTCTCCTCCAAATTTCAAGACAAGGCTCTCGGGGAATCGTGGAGCAATTTGCGGTGGCCCGTTCTTTGTATCAGTTTCGCGGTAGTTCGCAAAACCACCGCGACGCCAGACGAAGGCACCGCTGGCCGAGCGGGCGGCGTGGGGCAGCGCTGCCCCATCTCCGGGCCAGGAGAGCCGCGAGAGCGACCCACGTGCATGCAGCCCGCCGTGCCGGGAACGGGGGCCCTGACAACCCCCGGGGGTCCCGGGGCACACACCGGCTGCCCCAGAGCGCTCCGATGCCCGGGCGGGCGGCAGTGCCCGGCGCACACGGAGAGCTGCGGGGCGGGACACGCGAGTCCCAGTACGCGGGGTCAGCGGTGCCCGCGGGGAGCAGCGGGGTGATGGAGACCTGCCCGCTGCAGAGGTCCCGGCGCCCCGGGCATTGGAGCCACGGCGCACCGCAGTTCCCCGGGACGGGGGGGGGGGAGTGAGCAGACCCGCCTCCCGCCGGGGGTCCCGGTGCCCGCGGAGGGGATCCACACCCACCCGCCGCCCAGCCCGCAGGGATGGCAGCGCTCCCGCCGCGCCAGCCTCACTCACCGGCGGCCAGAAGCAGCAGCAGCAGCGCCGGGGCCCGGTGCAAGGGCTGCATGGCGGCGGCCGCTGCCCTGCCGCACCGCCTCTTCACGGGGAGCGGGGCCGCCCCGCCGCCCGCCGGGCTCTGCCCCTCGCCGCCGCGCCCGCCCGCCGCCCGGCCCCGCTCCGCATCCCGCCGCCCGGCGCCGCCTCCTCCGCCGCCGCCGCCGCTCCGGGGCGGGGAGCCGGCAGGGGGTCCGCACTGCCCGGCTGCGCGGACCGAGCGGCGGGGCGGGGGCGGAGCGCAGCCCGTGCTTCGCTCCGAATTTCTGCCTGCGGAGCCGCCGCTCCCCACCCCCGGGCCGGCGCCCCCGGCCGCAGGTCCCCACGCCCGCCCCCGGTGCCACAACGAGCGCCGGCGGCGCGGCTGCTTGCGCCGGGCCCGGGTGATCAGCCCCCGGCGCGGGCAGGGCAGAGCCCGGGAGAGCCGCTCCCTGTGAGCCGCAGGAGCGCCGGCCCCCAGCCCGCAGACCCTCCGCATCTGCCTGCTGACCTTTCTTTAGCTGTCCGCTGCTAACGGAGCCACCGCTCCTCCTTCACCCCTCAGCTCCCACTCATCACCTGGAAAAACTTCTCCCGCTGGGCAAATTAATTTCCCCACCTTTGGAGGCAATCTGGTCCAAGTCCCTGCACAGGTGGGTCACCTACAGCCAGTTTCCTAGGACCGTGGCCAGATGGTTTTGAGTATCCCTGAGGCTGGAAACCCGTCACCTTCTCTGGGCAACCTGCGCCACTGCTCATCCTCACAGTAAAAATGTGTTTCCTGAGGTTCAGGAGGAACCTCCAGTGTTTTGGTTTGTGCCCATTGCCTCACTGGGCACCACTGGAAGGAAATGTGGCAGTGGATACCATCAGTACCTTTGTGGTAAAGGCACATCACTGGCTCACATTTTATTTGGTGTTGCCACGACCTCCAGGTCCTTTCCTGCCAAGCTGGTTCCCAGCTGGGTGACCCCAGCAAACGCTGGTGCATGAGATTGTTCCTCCCCAGGTGCAGCCCTTAGAAAGCCTTGCTGAACTGCAGAAGGCTCCTGCCAGCCCACTTCTCCAGCCTGTCGAGGTCCCTCTGCATGGAAGCTTGACTCTGGTTTACCAGCCAGAAAAAGATATGCAGATATGCAGCTCTTCCCAGTTTTGTGTTGGGATCCTGAACTCCACCGTCTCATGGTCACTGCAGCCAAGGCTGCGTTTGACCTTCACAGACCCAATGAGCCTCTCATTGCTGCTTAGTGTGAGATTCAGCAGAGCATCTCTTCTTGTTGGTTCCTTTATCACTCACTGCATCCTGAGGCTTGGGGTGTTGCATCTGTTTTCTGAAGCTGGGTCCGTGTTGGAGCCTCTGCCCTAGCAGGGACAGCTGCTTCAACACCTGCTGAGAAAACCATTCCATGGTGTGTCACCACCATACCCCAGACTGTCACATTGATGCTAATTCAGCTGATGTCCCCTTTCTCATGCCCTTCTGTGCAAACTGCTGTGTCTATTAAAAACATAAAATCTGTATTGCAGCAGCTTTTGAATTTGTAGCTCTTGGAGCAGGTGGATAGCACAGCAGAGGAACACGCTGAATATCCTGGCAAAAATCATTATTACAGCAACCAGACCAACTGCTCCAATTACACTAAATTTCAAATTAAACACATCTTTAGTGGCCTCGGGGCACAACTCTACAATAAATGACACAAGCACTGGTTTTGTCAGACAGGTGCCCAAGAAATAAGGCTCAAGAGGTCCTGTAACACCACAGCAGTTGTGAGGGAACATGTGCCAGCTCCCTGTACTTCAACCCCTCTTGCCAGCTGGATGGGCTACAGCTGCCCACTCCCCTCCTGCAGCCCTACAGGGTGTGGCCCCTCAGAAGAGCCTCATAGCTCTTGGTTCAAGGCTGCAAATATGATATGACTCCAAACCAAAGGGCCCAAAGCATATTGGTCCCTTCTCACCAGGCACTCAGCTCATGTTTTCAAGCTTTCCTCAGCAGTGGCCAGGAACATTTCTCTTTGGTTTCAAAACAACTTTCTCATCACATGTTCTAGAAGGGCAGGGGATGCTAAAATCCAACACTGCAAGTTCTGGCTGAGGAAACAGCTGTACTGTCACAGCCTCACCTAATGTCTTTGTGCTTGCAGTGCTTGTACCATGTGCCCAGCACTCTGCCTCTCCCACACAGCATGTCACTGAGACAGCAGGACATAGGTCTGAAGGTGATCAGGATTTTAAATTCAAGCATTCTTATTCCTCAAGTAAATATTCATTAAAAACACTCCAGAGTCTTTTTTCCCTGTAATAAATTGATTTTTTTGTTGTTGTTTGAAGAGTGAGTCTCCTGAAAGAAAAATTGATGATATTTTTTTTTCGGGCATGAAATTGCTGTTTTTCAACAACTAGAGAAAGGTGTCAATGTGCCATAACCTGCTGAACTCTGTAATGGATCAAACAGCCACCTGAGGGTACTTATTGATACTGACCTTTACAGCTCCTGCCAGGCTGGCACTGGCACATATCCCCTGTTTGTGCAATTGCCAGCCTCTTTTTGCCAGATCTTTCTTTCCATCATCTGCTCCAGTGCTGCAACTTTTCCCAGCATGACCAGGGCAGGTAACAGCCTGGCTTCACCCCTTCCCTAGCATGGCAAGGCAAAGCTCACAGGCTTGGACCAAAGTACTTGTTTTTGGCTTCTTTTAGATCACATCCACCCAGGGCTCTGAAAGTCCTTTTTATCCCAGAATCAATGCACCCCCAGCCCCCACCAAGCAGGAAATGCAGCAGGAACTCCCAAGCTGTCGCTTACCCACTAGATGAGATAAAAACACTTTAGTGCACTCAGATTCTAGCCCAGGCATGGCATTTAATGAATGCTCTTGTCATTTTTCACTTTGTTGCTGGTAATTTGGCTGTCTTTGCATGCAGGTGGCTTACTACAAGTGGGTAACTAAAAGCCTTTCAGATCTCCTGACCCTGCCACATCCAGCTCCCCAGTCTCAGAAGCTCATGGCGCTCCCTGGATTTATTTTGACATTATACATCAATCTCAGACTGAGCAACAAAGGGAGAGTATGAAAGGAGAAGATACATCTTAGGCAAGAAAATTAAATAAAATTAGTGGCAACATCGATCAGCCAGGTCAGCGCTGCCAGCGGAGCAGAAAACAGCCAGCAGAGATGGGCAGCACCAGCTCTCTTTAAAAAAGCAGCACCAACTTCAAGCCAGCACAGCCCCTGCATCTCCATTTCACACTCCCTGGAAGAGGTGCAGCTGGCTTGGCTCTCTTCTGAGGCACTGACAGCTTTAAAGTCAAAGGCTTGTCATTTCTCATTGGATCTCCCTCCAGCCTCCCTACCTGGTGTACATTCTCATATGATGTTCAGAGCACTGGTAAAAGAGGCTTTACAATTGCATTAAATGCTTTTTTTATAGCTGCTTCAAAGCTGTTCAGAAATTTTCCTTGGTATTACCATTATCTGTGCTTTTCTGTTCTTCCCCAAAATTGTTCAATTTCACAGTTACGTCTGTTAGGCAGAATCAGAAAGCAAGTGTGTATTTTAGGCTGGCAAAACTGAAAATCCTTCTGTCTCCCCGTGAGTTACTGTAACAGCTTTTGCCTTCAGGAAATTCAGCCAGCTTTCCCATTTCAGTGTAAGGGTCACATTTTGTTCCAAGATGCCTGCAAACAAATACTACTGAGGTAGAGGAATGAGGTGATAGCTAAGGGAAAGAATTTGGTGCCTAAGACTTGTCAATTAAAAAGAGACTAACCATAAGGTCTAATCTCAAAAGAAATTTGACTTATTTTGAAACTCCATTAAAAAAAAAAAAAAAGGAAAAAAAGTAGCAACTCATTAACTTGAAATATGCTGGTGAGATGTTTTATTCTCCTAAATACAGCAAAACTGAGTTCACCTACAGGAATGAAGGTGATCAATTGCCTGTGCTCAGCAGAGCAAGAAAGTAAACAATAAGCAAAACAAATAAACAGTCAGATGTTAGGTTCTGGCAGTGTTAGAAAGCAAGATGTCACCAGTTAACCCCTTCTTTCTTTGCCCACTGACATTGGCAGGGCAACAAAATGTGATGTGTCCATTCTTAGGTCAGAAGGAAAAAATGATCCCATCACCTTGACTGCCTGCTCTTTGGGGCAGAGGCTGGGTGACACAGCAGGCTTGTGGCACACCATGCAATTTAACACAATCTTCTGTCAAGCTATACAGCCTATGGGCATCTCATCCCTCTAGAAGAAGAAAACTCCCTGCCCTGTCCAGCCCCTCCTTCCTTAGGCACAAGGAAAGATTTAACCTCTCCGTTTTTCCAGAATATGTGAATTTACTTCAGAGCCTCTGACAAGCTTTGTATAAGCTCATTTGCTGACTTAGCCTTTTTAATTCTGGGACACCATGAAACATTTTGACTGTACCAAGCAGGGGCGGGTACCCACTCTACTCCTGCATAGCCCAGGCATGCAGCCATTCTCTGGGCAAAGCACACAGTTCCTGCTCTCATCCAAAATCCTGCTGGGGAAGGTCTATAATAAACACTTCAAGAGGAGTGACCTGGAGTAACTAACACCTTCCAGAGTAGGCTGTAATTAGAAGGGAAGAGATTCTGCTCTATTTAGAGCCCCAGAACGATTTTCAGTATCAATTTGAGCCTTTCTTCATCTCTGCATCAGCTTGTTCCCCTTAAGGGACAGCACACTGCCCACCTGGGACACAGTGCTGCTACCAGCCCTGCTTCTTTCCCATGCCCTGTTATGAATTGCAAGGGAAGAACAAGCACACGTTGTGCTTTACTTTGCCCATTTCCACATGCTCCTGCTGCCTCCCATCCCTAAAGGTTCGTGTTTCTCTCCTCACCAAAGCAGAGCTGATTGCTGCACTAACAGCCACTCTGACAGCACAGCTCAGCGGATTCCTAGAGGGCAGAGCAAAACAGAGCTATATTGAATTTGATTAAGGGGCCAGAATAACCTTTAACAGAGTCACCTGGGGCAGGGAGGCAGACAGCTCTCCAGCTGAAATCTCACACAGGTTTCCTCACAGCCCAGGGGACAGAGCTCCTCACTTGAAGGGAATGGCAACCAGGTCACATTGCTCTGTCACAGCTGGCATGCAGAGGGATGGTCACAGCCCTCCCTCTACACAACTGGTGACTACTGAGCCTCCAGCCAGGAAGGAGAAAGGAGTATATCTGTTTGGGGCCATTCACATCATTTCATCTGGGCCTCTGTACAGTTTAGAGAACCCCTTTATCTCTGTGTTGAGCTTATCAACTCAGACAGTAAGCAAATTGCTTTCTGGAAGGGATGAAAAATCTGCAGAAGTGAAGATGTCATGAGGGCAGCAAGCCTCAGATCTTCTAAAGCTTTTGACTGGGGCAGAAGGACAAGCAAGATAAAGCCCAGTAAAGCCAAGGGGTTGATGACATGGCACAGGAGATTTAGTCTTAGGTCTGCCTGTTTTAGAGATATGACCAGAGCCTGAAGAAGTCACTGTCAAACCCTCATTGTAGTAGGTTTGAGGAGCACACATCAGGGAGCTGAGCACAGCAGGCAGCAGGACAGGGCCCCCAGAACCCAAGACAGATGAGCAGCTCAGAGGTGACACCCAGATTCAACCAGAAGTCCAGATCCTCAGAGAAGGTCACAGTGATGAAGCCAGACCAACATCAAACTAGTCAGTCCCTAGGTCAGAGTCAAGGTCTGTTTATGGCAGCCATCCTCCAGGAATCACTTGGCAGTTCCATAGCTGTAGAAGGTGAGGGGGAGTTCCTATCTTTTAGTGGGCAAAGTATTTTCACTGGGTAGAGCCCAGTGGTGGTCTATAGCTTTTCTTTCTAAACTGAAAAGGCTAATGTCATCTTCAGAAAAACTCCTGCTATTTTAATAGCTGACTAAGCTGGCAAGTGGGTATGTATTTTCAGAGGAATCAGCCTGTACCTGAAGAGGGCTGGTAACTCTTGACTCTGAGAAGAGCCAGTCACTGACTCATAGGCTTTATTGGTACTCCTACATATGAGTTTCTATGAGATTTGGTGGGACTGAAGCTCTTCAGGATCTTTTAGACAGGACAGTTATTGTCAGATCTCCCTGAGCACTAGATCACCCAAAGAAGCTTGGCACTTCCTCTGGGCTCCCCCAACAGCCTTACCTCTCCTTTAGAGAGAACTGACTTGCAAAATGAGCACAAGCCCTTCCAAGGTGCTTTTGCTGTAAAAATGCAGAGCTCAGCAGCCCCTTAAGGCTGCTCAGAAATGTTTAGTAGAGGCTGAGGGGGGTGCTGTATGGCTGGAATCCTTGGCAGACCAGTGCTCCATGATAATGGAGACATTAAATCAGTGATGGCAGCAAGAACTGCATAATAGATGCAAAATACAGCCGAAGCCTGATCCAATTTTGGCTCTGCTTTGTTAAGTAGAAAAGTATTTTAGGAGATGGAAAAATACTAGGAAGTTCAGAGTGCACCCTTGCTGCAGCACAGTAGGAGATGTAGCTGTTTGCAGTGACTCACCTGTATCTGTGGATACACATCTGCTGTAAACATATTCCTTTACTGTCTTGCCATGCTGGAATTCAGGTGAGTTGAGATCAACAAGGGCAGAGCTGTAAGCACCTGAAACAGCCCTCCTGGCTGAACTGCAGCTGGCTGGACTGCACTAGGATGGGAAGTTGCCACTATCCAACACCACTGCTGCATCCTGAGCACTGTTACACTGGGAAAGTTCTTGTCAACCAGCTTCCAGACAGCTCCTTAGTAAACACAGTGGAGATGGACAGAGAAGATTCCAGCCGAGATCTGGTGTGGGAGAAAGTAAAACACTGTGGGTCCAGAAATGCTGAATATGCTTGTTTTTTCAAGAGGCTTTGGCATTAATTTGGGGAAAAACACACATTACTGAATGTGGAACTTCACCTGTTCAAGAGGCATCTGCCATTTGACACACAAACTCAGAAACAACTGCTGGCACACTGGATAAGCCCATGACTTGCAGATGTAGTGTGTTGGTTCATGATCACAATAAAGGCATAAGCTAAACTCTGCTAGCACAAATGAAAAGCCCTTTCTTATAAGCTCTAACTCTCCCTTTTTCCCAGCTCACACATGCTGATTGATTAGCTGGTATCTGCAGGCACTTGCTCATACCCCCCAAGCAGGTGCAGTGTTTGCGTGCATTGTGAGTGTTTTCATTCCATGCTGAGCTAAAGTCAAACAGCTTATTAGGAGATGCAGAGAGCCCTGCTGCTCTCTCAGGAGTTTGCAGGCAGCATGTTCAGATTAAATTGGATCAGGATCTGGCCTATCATGCCCTTTTCAAATCCAGATGATCTTTGAAGCCAGACTGACCCAGCCTTTGCCAATAACCAAAGTCCCAAGGGAAATATGACCACAAGAAGGGTCACCACTTATCTCCATAAAGCCCTGTCTCCTTTACAAGGAGCACCTTTATTTTCTTCCATGTGAGCCCAGGCATAGCCTGCTGTGAACAGACCTCTCCTCCCTGACTCTTGCCTTTGCCCCTGGCTGCCAGGGGCACTGTGCAATTTGAATCACAGCAGAAAGAAGCCAAGTGCATAAGCTTGGCTAAACTCAAGGTTGTCAGGGGAGCAACTCCTCACCCTCAAGAGGGTGGCTTGGCTTGCTGAGCTCCAGAGCCCTGCAGCAAAATCCTGGCTCTGTTCAGCAGGAGCATGGCTCCTGGCAAGGCAGTCCCTGCTCAGAGCAGCATGTTTTCACCCGGCTGCACCCCTGTCCAGACCAGACACCTGATGCTGTCAACAGCCAAAGCTTGCTGCAGGGAACCTGAAAAGCTCAGTGGCCGTGAGAGGGGGAACATGCCTTCAGACTGGCATTAACACTCCAGTGAGCAGCTGATGCCAGCATTAGTGAGGGCGCAGCTGCAAGAATTCATTGCGCTGCTGGATGCTGGCAGCACAATGGTGGGAGGGCACAACTGCCTTTGTGTTGAAGATTTGGGAGGCAGAGTGAGCAAAATGACAAACTAACTCCAACAAGGATATCTCTCTGTTGCCACTGCTCACTGCATGTGCCAAGTGAGGTGGGACCAGAGCACAAGAGGCAGGAGAAAGCTGTAGGACAAAATTGAATGGTGCCTATCAACAGCCCTGTTCAGCAGCAGGGCAAGGAGGTGAGAAAATCAGGAGTCCTACCCCATTCCTGTGTATCTCTCATAGTTTGCAGTGACATGTTTGGCCACCTACTTAATTGCAGGTCACTACAGGCATAGCACTGGCTTCACAAGGTTGCAAGGGTTTAGGAAGCATTTCCTATTGCTCCAGTATGACACAAAGCCTCTTCCTCCTCCTACACCCAACATTGACACAAACACACCAGCTTGCTTGACAAGCTTGTTTCATCCCTTGTTATTCCTGGTTTTGCTCTCTCAGGGCCAGGACCTTCCCCAGCAAGGTATGTGGGTTCCACAGAGCTGGGCACAGTGTGCAAGCACTTGCAGTTGCTGTCCCCTGGGACAGTCTCTGTGGCCTCTGGCATCAGGAGGTAAGGTGTTAACAGCTGTGTAACTGAGGAACCACACTGGACCTCCCAAGGCAGTTGCAGCCACACAGCAGCTTAGCCATCCCCAACACAGACCTGATCCAGGCCCACATTCAGGGGCAAAGCTCAGGCAGGGAAGGAATACCAGAAAGTGTCTCTATGGGCTGCCTGCACAAAGTCCTGGTAGACAGAGACCCAGTAGGAAGGGAAAAAACAGCCCAAACAGTTAAACAAATACACAGGAGGGAGCTGGCAGACAGAGGAGGCAACACGCAGAGCCAGTTTCAGGCTGAGCATCATGTGCTCAGCCCCCAGCAGGGCTCAGGCACCGCGGGCTCCAGGCTGGGAGGACACACACACACATCCCTGTGACAAACCCCATGGTGCCAGTGCCCACAGCCAGGGACACCTCTGCTTGGACAGCACACAACTGCAGCAGCCAGCTCACAAATTCTCCTGAGCTCAGGCAGGAGATGCTGTAAGGGCCCGCAGCTCCAGCCAGGAAAAAGCACATCCACTGCAGAGCTCAGCTGCATCCTGGAGAGGGGTTACTGCTTCTCCCAGCCTGGAATCCAAGTGGCAGCCAAGGCATGAGAGCAAGGCTGGCTAACCCAAGTGTGTGTAAGGAAGGGAGGTGGGAAATACTGCAATGGGACACTCACAATGGGATACAAACATGAACAGGCAGGACAGGGAAGGAATCAGTGCAGGCACGTCCTTGGTGGGAAAGGCAGCACTCATGGCATGGTCCAGGGCAACTGTGTCCTGCTATCAGTCCACAGGTATCACAGCTAGAACTGAGAGCCAGCACTGGCCATTCCTACTAAGGTGAAGAGCAAATATGAGATGTGATTATACCCAAACCTAAGCCCACAAACTGCTGAGCAGCATCCAGGTTGCTCACTTAAGCTCTCACTTTCACTCTTGGTGGCAGGAGTTACCAAAAGAGGAAACACCAAAGTATTGAAAAACAAATGTATTTAAAACACACATACTAAGAAAATTGCATGTGAACACTGAGCCCATCCTGTCCTCACTGAACACATCCAGCTTAGGCCTCCTCACTGCCATGCCCAAAACCAGCACCATGGGTACTTCACCCTCAACAAACTGGTGTGAGAGGGTGCTTAGGTGTCAAAGGTAGCACTTGGATGCAGCTGTGAATTCACACACTGAAGGAGTTTTCAGTGCCCATACAGATGATCATTAAGATCAGAAAGAGCTATGTTTTGTTTCAGCTCTTATTTTCTTCTGCCTCCCCCCTCCTCCCCTGCAGAAACCAAGCACAAGGTCAACCCATGTGGGGACCTGGGGAAATGTCAAGTGTCAGGCACAAAGGCCTGGAGCAGAGAGGCTGGCTGGTTCATGGAGAGCTGAAAGCAGTTTCAATTATCACCCATCAGGCTGTAGAGTCACCAGAGATGGGAACAGAGAATCCCTGAGGGTGCTTGCAATCCAAGGGGGATGGATAATGCTTTCCAAATGCTCCCACTTGGTCCCTCCTGCAGAGGAGCCTGTAACAACTAGTGACAAACAAACAGAAAACATGCCATGTATATGGCCAGTAATTCTCTCCCTGCCGTGCTTAGCTACAAGGCAAAGCAGTGAACAAAGTTGCTAAACAGACTTGACAGGGCATTTAACTACTTAATTCTGTTCTATTTACAAGGTCTTCAGCAGCTCAGCACTCCCTTAATCCATAAGGCACAAAGCAAGCAGAAGGATGTGCAGCCTAGTCCCTCCAGCTCAGGATCTCTGTAGCATTCCTGGAGGGCTGGAAGATGGAGGTTTCATCTCACAGAAGCATGTGGCAGGCTCTGCTGGCAGCCTCAGAACTGCTGGACAATCAGCTTCCGCTTCACGTCCCGGCTGAACCTGTTCATCTTGAACACCTCACTGTCATAGAAGGCTGAGAGGTTGTGGATGTTGATCTGCCGAGCCTGCGAGGAGGAAGAAGGGAGAGGTAAATGTTTATTTAATCTCAGTAAGAAGCACGTGGTTTTCCACAGCAGAGGCTGCATAAAATTTGACAGTCAGCAATCTCTGCTTTGCTCAGCAGGAACCAGAACTGCAGCAGCAGGGGAGACTTCAGGTCAGGAGGAAGGAGCATTGGCAGTGCTGAGCTGAGCCAAGAGAGGATGCTGGCTCAGCATCCGCCTGCTCTCAGCTTGTCCTTTTACTTCCACCAGAGCTAGAATGTAAATCCTATCCCAAAGCCTCCAGAACCTCATCCAGCAGGAGAGTTTTGCAAGGGAGACACCTGACTGAGGGTGCTCACCCTGGCAACACCACACTGTGGCTTTGGAAGTAATTGTTACTTTGCACATCTGATGTAAAGAGCAGAAAAGCACTAATCCAGGAATCAAGCCCTGCTTTAGTGCCAAGCAAGGTCAATATTTTGCACAGAAAGGCCAAGTCAGAAGTGCAACCAGGGCTGGGATGAAGATGCATTAAGGAGGAGGCAAGTGAGCCTCAGGGGGATTGGAAAAGTTCATACACATAGATTTTTCTGCTTTTTGCTTCTTCAAATGCAGATGCCAGGGAATTTGAGTTCTCATTCACCTGCATAAAGCACCATACTGCAGGATTTACCATTCCAGCCCCGAAGTTTTATGGGGGTGTATGAGAACAGAGCGGGAAGAATACAGAACTTCCAAACAAGTGGAACAGATACAGAAGAGACAATCCTGATGCTGGGTTATACCAACACCAGTCTTTTCCATAGTATCATAAGACAGGAAGGGAAGTTAGAAGTCTCATAATGCCTCTGGCTCTGAGGCTGCAAGACAGCATGAACCAGTCCCAGAGGCAGCTGGTAATAAGCCCATACCTTGTCCACCAGGTCCTTCTCTGGGACTTCGATGGTGTCCTGCTGGGCTCCGTAGCGGTTCCTCTGGTACATCACCTGCTCTGCCACCAGCTGCTTCAGGATGAACAGCAGCAGCTCGTTGTTGTCCCGCTTGAATGAAAGGTAGCGGGAGAAGGTCTGGAGGGAGGATGAGACAAGCCATGAGGATCAGAGGAGTGACACACTGCAGTGCCCACCATCAACCAACCCCTCCTCCCACAGAGCACACAGGGAACCAAATGACACTGCTGTCACCTGTGCCCTTTGTGTATCTCGAGTGATATGGCCTTGCCAAGGTGCTGCCTGCACACGGAGTGGCAGACCTCTGACAGCCACAACTCCTCTGCTGACTGCTTTTATTCCCATCTGGAATCCCTGCAGGAATGCTGGTGCCTCTTGGGGCTAGCAGTGTACTGCTGTTGAGTTGTGCTGCCCAGAGGGACACAGCCAGGAGAGGGCTGGCCCTGGGCAAGGCACAGAGCAGTTTCCCTTAAGCCAGACTGCCCTGTGCCCCTCCAGCAGACGCTCCTACTTGGCTGGCTGTTAGAGGCCAAAGAGAGAGGCCACGAGTCGTCCAGACAGAGGGCAGACACTCAACAGTGGATAAATGCCAGCCTGTGGCCAGCCAAGAGCTGTTTGGAGCCAGCCCCTGCTACTCAGAGAACAGGGCAGACTGCACACTAACACAGAGTGAGTGCTACCCTGTGGTTAATTGTACCCTGAGAGCCCAATAAAAACGTGAAGAAATAAACTGCCTGCTTAGCTTGATCACCTGGCAGCAGTAGCAAGAGCCCAGTGCCAAAATAGCAGGGAAAGTGTCAAGAAAGAATAGACATGGCAGTGCTTTCAACTCAGAGGCTCAGGGTACTCTTCCTTCTCAGACCCAACAAAGACATTGCCTCACCACAGACTAACGAGGGGCAGTCACAAAATAATGCCTTGTTTGCGGTCCCTCCTCAAAGGCACCCAGCTTGAGCTGTTGTTATTGCACAATGATTAAGTTATTTCAAGTATCCAGATGTTTGACACTCTGCTATGGGAAAACTTGGGGTCAAGCTGGTAGGGAAACCTTGTCTGACTGTGAGTGTGGTGTGTGTAGCTGTGAAGTGGCCTTGATCCCAGCTCAGGTGGCTGGAAGCACCCTTAGTGTGACTGTCTGAGAGTGGCTCCTGCGCGGTCAGACAAGGAACTTCCTTGACACTTCAGACCCACAGTACTGCAGCTAGACAGGCTCAGCCTGGACAGGACAGAGCCCTGCAGAGCACCGAGTCTCCTCCCACAGCCAGGGCAGTGCAAGGAGGCTGCACTGAGCCCAGGGCTCCGCCGGCCCACCTTGCGCATGCTCCGCATGACGCTGAACTTCTGGGTGTCGATGAAGCTCTCCAGCATGACCCTGATGGCCATGTTGACGTCGTCCTCCACCACGTAGTCGCGCAGGTGCATGCGGGCGTGCGCCTCGGCCATGCGGATCATGGACTCGATGTGCCGCACCGTGATGGGGATGCTGCCCGTCGCCTAGGGGAGCCACCAGTTACTGAGGGGTACAGCACAGCTGATCCTGGCCCAGGATCCGCTCCTGCCACACTGCACAGCACTCTGCACCTCGGAGGGTGACTCAGGATGAGAAGGCTCTGCCACCTGCTGGCACAGCCACACAGCCTGGCACAGCTTCCCTGCTCATCTGAGCTCAGCACAGTGCAAGGGGATGTTGTAGGGTCACTCTAACACTCTTTAGGGCCTTTCCAAGATTAGCAATCCAGTTTCCTCCAGCAGATTTTAGGAGTTAAAAGAAACAAAAAGCCAATCAAAAAATTTCCCAAGCTCCAAAAATCTGCCTCACACCTCAACAAATTCCTCTTTCACTTGGAAAGCATGAAATGAGCCTGAGACATCTCACGGACAAGAGAGAATACAGATAATGGCTCCCTGTAATGTACCAGGAGCAAGTGGATCTGAGTGAATGCAAACTCTCCTGTGGGCCTGCCAGACTGGGTGATAACAAAAGGACTTTGCCATGGCAGGCACTGTACACGTGTCCAGTCCATCAGTCCACTCATCACTAACAGGCGAGACTCTGCACTTAGATGAAGAATCATCTGTTCAGCAGACACTGCAGGATCTGCCCGTCTCTCACAAAACAGTGGCACAGACTTTTGTGATGGGAATGGCAAGAATGTGTCAACAAATGCTGGAGCAGTCTCAGGCTGATTTGCAGCCTAGATACATACAGTTCCTCCCTCCTTTCCTCAGTATTCTCACCATAGACTCCTTCCTGAGGTCACTGTACATCCTGGCCACCTTGTCCTGGTCCATCTGGTTGAGTTTGGGGTGGACCTTCTCTTTGGCGTAGATGATGTATTTCCTCAGGATCTCTTGAGGAATAGGTTCAACCCCATAGGTGTTGGGAAGGATGACCTCATTAGTGTCCCCATTCACTGCCTCCTTGCTGCCTGGGTGGTGCTTGACATGGCTGCCAACAACGAACCGGGCAAGCATTTCATCCTACAAGAGAGCAGTGCACCAACAGGCACTGAGCACACCCACTGGACAGAAAAAACCCCGTGGGCAGCTGCAGCTGAGCATCCCAAGAGCAGCACTGCAGCCCAGCACACGCTCAGATCCCAGCACAGCCCCTACCTGCACTGAGTCCACCGTGTCTCTCACCACGCACAGGATATCGAACCGAGAGATGATGGGCTCCGTCAGGTCCACGTTCTCCGAGAACGTCAGCGACGGGTCATACCGCCCACCTGGGTCACAGACACACCCCAGGTCAAACAGGCTCCAAGCTGGAGCTCTGGAGGAAGGACACACCTCCAGTATGCTGCTGAAGACTTTTCTGCTCTCTTGATCTCTGCCCCAGAGTTGAAGGAACCAGGCAGAGGGAGGGGAAGCTGTGCCACAGCTCGTAAGAGCTGTGACCATGCACTTACACTGAGAGCCTGAGATGGTCCTGTAGTCTCTCAGCACTCACCTATGGGATTGGCAGCAGCAACAATGGTGCAGCGAGCTTGCAAGGATGTGACAATGCCTGCTTTGGAGATGGAAATGCTCTGCTGCTCCATGGCTTCGTGGATGCTGGTCCTATCTTGATCATTCATCTACAGGAAAGCAAGAATGATTTAGAGTGAAACTATGTCTATACCCCACTACCAAACACAGCAAGGGCAATCAGCTCCAGATGCTCTGAAAAGGCAGCAAACTGCACTATGGCAAGGGCCTAGCAAACTGCAGGCACTTTGGTCATCTGGGAGATGTCACCATGAGCTACAGTGTGTCCTCAGAGGACAGAGGTTATAGCTGGTCACTTCACAGCTAATCCTTCCCAGGGAGATGAAGCTGGGCTCACCTTGTCAAATTCATCAATCAGGCAGACACCTCTGTCAGCCAGCACGAGGGCTCCTGCCTCCAAAGTCCACTCCTTGCTGACTGGGTGCCTCTGCACATAGGCTGTGAGACCCACAGCAGAAGCACCCTGGCCAGTGGTGAAAATTGCTCTGCTTGATGCCTTCTCTACGTATTTAAGAAACTGTGATTTTGCAGTACCAGGGTCTCCACAAAGAAGCACATTGATGTCACCACGAACTTTGTGTTTGCCACCTACAAAAGCAATGGGAAAACCATATGGTATGGCACCTGAGTGCATGGCTTGGTAGGAAACCTGCCCTGAGCACCACAAATTCGAAGAGAGGGCAACCAGCCGGCATGGCAACCAGTTTATAGGAAAGTTGAGGAGGAAAGAAAGTCAGTTTTGGACACAGTCATCTTTGTAAAACACTTTCTAACCTTGCTGACACATCCTAACACGTCCTTCTAAGGAGATGGTAACAAATCAGGGTGCCAGAAGGTCAAACCTCTAAAGGAGCACTAAATGCGACCTCCTCAAGGAGGGATAAAAACTTTCCTGGGTTTGCAGCAGGACCTGTTTTCAATGGTAGCATTTCTACTACCACACCAGTTTTCAGTGTGATAAAATAGCCAGTTCAATCACAGATATCCCTCAGTCTGCTAAACCTTGTCTGTTACCAAGCCACACAGACAATTCCAACCACTCTTGTTGCAATGGCACAGACAAATCCCAGTCTCTTTGCCCTCCCTTGAGTAAGGCAGGACCAAAGGACACAAGTGACACTCACCTGGGTTTTTGGGCTCTCCACCAAAGAGAGCTAAAGCCAAGCCTCTCTTGATATCTTCATGTCCATAAATAGATGGGGCAATGCTGGCAAAAATCTGAAAGGGAAACCAGAGGAGTTGTCAAGGGAATACCAGTTCCCATTCTGAACAGAATCTTGCATGACCATCAGCAAGGTGCCATATCTAAATCTACTCTTAAGATACTGCTGTCTCCAAAGAGTATTTTATTATCCAGGGTGTGAGGGCTTTTTCAATGGTAATGACCCACTCACTGCTGCCTAAAGGAGCTTCACAAAAATTCTGCTGTTGGGGCACAGCAGATTATTTAGTCTGGTGCTGGAAAATGCTGCCACTGCCTCCACAACCCTATTGTACACAAGGCACATCACAGTGACTGTTATCAGCTCCTGTAAATTTGGAGACCTTGAACAGAGGCTTACTCACTGCACAGGACAGTACCTGAATGGGCCATGCTGCACATGAATTGTTGTCATAGTCAAATATTACAAACAACTGGCTTATTTTCTCAAGGGTATTCTGAAAATAACCTGATCCTAGAGGCTACTCATGTTAAAACACTCCTGGCCCAACTGAAGCTGCTACATCCACTGCAACAGCAGTCACTGTAACAACAGCACAGCCAAGGCAATGGAGTAAAGTTCCTCTATTACAGAAATTAAATCTGTCTCAGGTCACGTTGAACATGCACCAATTCAGAAGCTTTGCTCTTTCAAGTATTGGATTCAGGTCTTAGCACACAGAGGAAGCAAAGCTAAAATCTCTACCACAACTTAAGCTAAGCAATAATATCCCCTTTAGGGGACTGGAGATGCAGTCACTGGCCTCACAGAACACTTCCCTACCTGGCTTTCAAGATACAGGGAGAGAAAACTCATATAAGCAGTGTCTGAGTGTCTCTCACCTGTCTTCTAGCCCTGTTGAGATGTGGAAGGCTCAGAGAAGGAAGGCGAGAAACAGAAAATTTGACCTCCAAAAGTACAAGGGAGGTTCCTTATTTACTTCCCTCCTATAACCGACTCTCATCAACAGCTGTCTGAAAGTTACAGACCACTGAGAGAGAAATGGGATTCCCAGGTTCCTTTAACCACTGTTTGGCCAGCTGACCCATTTCATCACTTTCTGATCCAGCTGCCAGGTGATGGCAAGCTATCAACAGGAAAAGAAGGGATGTCTGAGAATGACCCACCTTCTCCCCAATTTGCTCATCCTTGGACAGACCCACAATCACTTTCACATCTTCATCAGTCAGTTCCCCAACAGCCAGCTTGTTGTCCTTCTTGGAGATGTGGTTGGCCAGGATCACAGTGGCAAACACTGGGAACCCATTGGCAGTGTTCAAGGAGCCATCATAGTTGTTGTGGTAGATCCCTGTCAGCTCCTGGGAAGCAGGAAATGTTGTGTCAGTGCCTGCACAGTACAAAACAGCCCCCTCTCCATTCTAAGGTAAGGCTCTGAGGACAACCCCTCCCCACATCCCCAGAGATGGTCCCGTGATGTCAGAATTTAAAAATACCTGTGCTCTCCCAATACTTGAACAATGTACTCACAATCTCATCTCCTGGCTTGCAGCTGTCCACCAGATCAGCAAGCAGGATGGCATCCTTGGAGCGGGGCAGCCTGCCTGCAGCCACCTTCCCAGGGCTCTCCTGGATCTTGATGCGCTGGTAGTTCTGATACACTGTCTGCAGCAACAAGACCAAAGTCACCCAGCAGGCACCAGCACAGCTTTTCACAGGCACCTCAGAGTGAAGGGCCATTCCAAGACTTACTGTGCTTCAGTTAGAAGACTATGGCCATGAGAGGATGGAGGTTGTGAGGAGAAATTCCAGGGTGTGATAGAAAATAGTGGGGACAGGAAAGCACTTTGCTGCATCTCACAACTGTGTTTCAGCCTCACAGTTTGTCCACCCAAATACCAGACCAGCTCCTGGGAGAAGAATGCTCCACTTGTGATGGTTAGAGGTATTAAAGCAAAGAATGCAAGTCAGGAGCTCCATGTCAATGATTTTGCTCTCTGGTTTCCTTAGCTGACAGGCCAGGACAGACTGACCTAACCTGGGAAGGACATCTGAGCAGCATGTGCCTGCATTTCTAAAATAGGAATAAATAACTGTGCCACAAAGATGATTGTGGCAAAAGATTCAATCCAAACACCTACAGTGTGGCAATAAATTACTTTTGGTTGATAAACTGTGCCATTCAGGTCAAGAGCTTGAAGAGACCTCAAACAGACCTATCTCCACAACCTCCTGGATACAGCAGAAGGCGCCTCTCCCCACAGAAGCTGTTCAAAGGGTGGCAGTCAAAGCAGGGCTGTGAGGGACAGGCAGTGGAGCAGGATGAGCAGCCACTCCCACCCAGGCAAGCACACAATTTTACCTCTTCCATGTTGATTTCAAATGGGCCAAGAGACTGACACTCCGGGCAGGAACCGGGTTTCACCTCCTGGTTCTGCGACTGGAAAAAGGGTCCTAGGATGAAGTTGCACTTGCTGCAGTTGTATTTGACCATGCTGAGCTGAGGCAGGACCCCTGTGCAGCTTGTCACCACTCCACTGGTCCGGATCAACTGATTCAAGTGCAGTTGCCTGAAGAAAGACAGAGATATGCTGGATGCCTGCAGGGCAGAGAAGGCAAAACACCCTCCAGAAATACTCTTGCTGCAAGGCACAAGTTTACCTCAGGGATGTTGAAAGTTCATCCTTAGTATGATTTATTCCTGTGCTAAGCTCAGCTATCCTGTTAGACTTAGCCAGAGGTTTATCTCACAGGTGAGTCCTGAGCACCCCAAAGCCTAATGCAAGCCCCACAGCCACTGCTGGTAGTTCTGCTCTTACCTGAGTGAGCGCAGCTCTTCCACCAGAGGGAGGTGGGAGATCCGGACATGGATCTCCTGAGCAATGCGATCATATTTGGGGTACATGGCCAGCACCACCTCCTTGGCTGCTTCATCAAAGATCTTCAGCATCTCTGCTGGGGCCTCAGGCAGAAAGTAGGCAAGGACATGCTCCTGGGCTGCCAGATCCTCGTAGTTCACCACCAGACTCTCTCTGTTCTCTTAAGAAAAAGATGGGGTGAACTGTAATTTCAGCCTGTTCACTCCCCAAGGAATGTGGAAAGGATAGCCAGAACAGACAAGCCTGTATCCTGCAGGCTGCAGTTAGTAGATCTCTGCACCTTTCCTGCAGTTTAGAGCTTAACAATTTGAAAATGGGTGGAAAACCCTTTTAAGTTTATTTCTCTCACAAACTCTTCATCAGTACCAAGCTTGTGATTGCTCCTCTCCAGTTCTGCACAGATACTTCCCAGGCTCAGTGCTCCTGAAATTCAAAAGCCTCAGCCCAATACACAACACTCTCAGAGACCTCCAAGAAACAGAAGTTAATAGGAGAGACATTATGTGTGCTGAATGGCTGGCAAAAACCTCCTTTGTCTTATGTTTGTGGAAACGGATGAGACAAATGCCTTTTATTCCTAGCTTTATAAAACTGATCCTGTTCCACTGCTCAAGCTTCTGCCTAATATAAAGAAGAAATACAACATGAGCTGTTTCTAGATGTGACAATTTCTGCTTTTAAAACTCATCAATGACAGCCTTAATGACCATTTCTCTGGCAGTGCCTAGTCAGAATATACAAGGCTGCAACACTGACACAGTTTCCAAAGTCACAAGGTCTATTTGTGTCCCCTTGCTGGATAATCCAGTTTCCAGTGTGAGAAAGTAACTGGTGCAGACAGCAAGCAATTGTTGTCTCTTTCAGATCACAAACTTGCAGACCACTGTCTGCTGCCCCACATATTCTTCTGCTAGCATTTATACGAAATGAATATTAATGAGGAGCAGACGCCAGGGGCCTTCTAATTAGTCAGCCAGAATCAAAGAAGACAGTAGACATGTTTCCATTATTCATTTATCTCCATCAGCATCAGGCTGTTTTAAAGTGCTGATTCAATGTCTTGAACAAAGAGGGCAGGCAGCAGAATGTCCACCTCTGTACTGGATCATCACAAGTACCATGACCCACATAAAATAAGGGAGAGCCTCCAACGACCCAGCCCTACCTTTGCACATGTCACTGATCCTCTCCTTGAAGACATTGTGCCCGTGGTCATCCACATGGGTCTTCAGGAAGTTCTTGAAGCGGTGATAGATCTCAAGCCGGGGAGCTGCCATGGACACCCACTCCCTCACTGAGTGCCCCTTCATGTCTTCCAGATTCTCAATGCTCTCAATCATGTCTTCATCCTCCTCTTCCATGCCCTCAGCAGCTCGCTCTGCCAGCCGCCTCTTCCGTGCAGGGCGGTCTTCATCCTCATCATCACTGTCTAAGGGGTGGGAGGAAAGAAAACTGCTCAAGATCTGGGATTCCCATTCCCACTCTATGGATTAGTCACAGTGGGACTGCATAGGCTGTGGAAGTAAAGAGGTCACAGTCTGGGATACAAACCAAGGGACATCCCAGGCCCAGCCTAAATCCAGTTCTAGACTTGCTGCTACATCTTCCACAACATACCTAAGACTTTAAGGGTGTGAATTTGAAGAGTTTTATACAGTAGCACACATTCAAGTCCATTGATGCACTGACCAAGGAACAAGCTTAAAGCGCATCAAAGGCCCTTCCATCCAGCCCACAAAAGTCTGTACAGGAGCACCAACACCAACAAACTCTACAGCATACACTTGGTAGAATCCCAAGCCTTTGATACAGGCCAGGATCCTAACTTTGTCACAGCAGTAACCAGAAGGACACCAAAGGACAGCGATCCTGCACTGAAGAATCCAGCCAAGCTCACAGCCAGTGATTTCATTAAGAGTCCAAACACACTGGAGCTCTACAGACCTCCCTACTGGCCTGAGAGTGAATATCCAGCTCCCCCCACAGGGCTAGGTTATTTCCAAGCACACAGGGTGGCTGAGCTGGTACAGCTCACTGCACCTACCGTAGAGCAGCCCCCTCCTCATGCGGCCCATGCCCTGCTCCAGCTCACGGTCCCGCTGCCGCATCACTCGCTCGGCAGCTTCCCGCTGGCTGGCAGTCAGCTCCTCCACATCTTCATCATCCAGGGCCAGGCCCTCTGCTTCGTACACATCCAGCTCTGGGATGGGCCGGTAGTCCCTAGCACACACACAGAACAGGCAGTCAGGCCAGGAAGGCAATCCTGCAGCCCTGCTCCTGCCAGGCAGGTGTCAGGACAGCTGTTCTGCAGCAGGACAGAATGGTATTGAGCAGAAGGCACTTCCCAGAGGAAGCTGCCCTGCAGCAAAGGGCTCCAGCAGCATGGTTAGGAATGCAAAGGGCTCCAGAACCACGGTTAGGAATGCCAACATTCAAGCCTTTGTGCTGTAAAGTTCATCTTGCTGGCAGGCCTTGCTAACTAAAACAACATCAAAATTCATACCTGCAGAAGTAAAGAATGCATATCACACATCCAGGCAGATCCTGGTTTACCCACCCTGGGCCATGATGGCACTTTGCTCAGTTCTCCCAGGACTCAAATGACACCACACTCTGACCTTTCTCATTGCCCAGCAGTTCTCCATCCCCCTCACCCCAGCTACCAGCACAGCAGAGGGATCCCACACGGCCCGAGAGCTCCCTCCAGGTGGCTGCACTGACATCCCCCAGCCGGACACAAGGCCCCGAACGATTTCCTTACCTTTCCATCCCTTCCCCAATGAGCTCTTCCCCTTCTTCCTCCTCTTCGGGGAGCCCCTCGGTGCCCAGGAGCCCTTCGGACTCATCCTCGAAGGGGGGCAGATCCCGCCCGGGGCTGGATGTGAAGGCATCGCCGCGGCGGGAGCTGCGCACGGGGCTGGTCACCGCTGCCTGCGACTCGGATGAGTCCTGCCGGGACAGGAGGGAGCCTGAGGATGGGGACTGCAGGGACAGAGCGGGCCCGTGCCTCCAGGGGCCCCTGGATGCGGGCCGTGGTCACAAGGGGGGTGTATGGATCACCGATGAGTTATAATAATTAGCCCTCTCACAAATGACAATGGAAACAGATTGGGGGGCCGGGGGTCGGGGGGGGGGGTGGAGATGGGGGTTAATCTATCCTCTGAGCCCAGCCGGAGCGCAGGGACAGGGTCTGATCCTGCCAAGCCCTGCTCTCTCCTCTGCGGCGCCGGGGACGCGGGAAAATTCCCTCGGCGTTTCGGGAGCACCCCCGATATCCCCCGCACCCCGAAATCCTCTCTGCACCCCGCACGGCCGCAGCGCCAAGTGCCCCGCAGCGGGGAGCACCCGGGGCCCGCAGCCGCTGGGGTAGAAACCCCAAATGAGCAGCTCCCCCGGCCCGGCCCCGGCACGGCCCGGCACGGCCACTCACCGCCATCACCGCCGCTTCCTGCCCGCCGGATTCCGCGCGAAAACCACCCACGTGAGCAGAAAAGCGCGCGAAACGTCATGAATAATGAATGAGGGGCGGGCCCCGCAACCATGTGAATATGCATGAAGGGGGCGGGGCCTGGAGCGGGCGGGACCCAGGGCCGCCCCCGGCCAAGGGGCTCCGGCCCTGGTGGGCGCCGCTGTCAAACTTTGGCAAACGTTTCCCTGTGGGCTCGAGGGCTCTCCTCGTCCCGGAACGCGAGTCACGGGAGAGATCCCACTGTGAATTCCCGTGCTCACGGCTGCCTCTTTGGCAGCTAAAATCAAGCCTGGCTTGACCGAGTTTGCCACTGATCCAGTTCAATTATCTTTGTTCTGATTCTCGCTGAAATGACAAGAGGTTGAAAGGAGTTCTGGCAGTTTGTGGTTGTTGTGTTTTTTTTTTTTTTTTTGCGTGTGTGGGTTTTTTTGTTTTGTTTGTTTGTTTGTTTGTTTGTTGGATTTTTTGTTTTGTTTCTCTTTTTTTAATCTTTAATGTTTTAAAAAATATTTTAATCTTTAATGTAGGTGCTGAAAGTAACAGGGTGCTGATCAGAGCCATTCTGGAGAACAGATATATCTGTCTCTCCAGCTGTTCAGTGCAGCAAGCAAATGCCATTTGTGAGAGGAACTGAAGAAGAGCACCTGTCCCATAGAGACTGGAAGAGGAATTTAGAGAGACAAATAATCAATGGGCTGATGTTTGGCAAGGAGGTGGAACGCTTCCTTCCAGGCCACAGGGTCTTGCCTAACAGCAGGTGGTTTGGATTTTGGAGATCTGCATTCTCTGAAGGGTTTCTGACCACTATTTAGTATCAGGCTATTTCTGCTCTTGGCTGGACTCAGGTGTGAGATAATGACCCTGAAACAAGAGATACCAGAAGCAAAAGTGACTGAAAAGGCAGCTGACAATCTGAAATGGATCTTCCAGGAGCCCAGCTGGATGATTCAGGCTGGTACTAATATAGCAAAGCAGGAGCATCATGATATAAATAGGAGAGTGGCTCAGCCTCTTCTCTGTGACACATGACAGGGAGCTGGCTGGTGCTCAGAGTGAAACAGAGACAGGGACACCCCCAAGATGCCGCACTTGTAGGTTTCTAGAGACCACCATGGGCTTGATGAACTTAGAGGTCACAGAATCACAGAACCATGAAGGTTGGAAAAGATCCTCAAGGTCATGGAGTCCAACTGTTAATCCAGCCCTGAAAAGTCCACCACTTAAAACTGTCTCTAAGCACCACATCTCCATGGTTTTGGAACACTTCCAGGGATGGTGAATCCACCACCTCCTTGGGAAGACTGCTCAATGCTTGAGCACCCTGCCAATGAAGAATTCTTTCCTAATGTCCAGTCTTTTCCAACCCAAATGATTCTATGGCTTAAGGGAAGGCAGCCCAGGATCTGGCTAAGGTGGTGTGTCTGACAAGGCCCAGATGACACACTGTGATGAGCCAGTGTCACCACAGGGTGCCACTGTCTCTCCAGGCACTGGACAGCTGGATGAACAGACAGATTTTCTGTTTGTCCTTCCTAGAAGACTCCACACCATGTCCATTTTTCACTGCTAACTTTGGGTACAAACTACAAGTGGTCCTATGGTTGAGCTGGAGTGCTCTGTCTCTTTGACAAGAGCTGAGCTTGGGTAGCTAAAACCACCCCTAAATTCAGGCTGCTGCAATTCATAGAACAGAGCTCCTCCTACCACTCTAGAGACATGGACTGGGTATGTGAGAGGACTGAGATGCAGACAGGACTCAGGCTGCTCCCTGGGGTGACCTCACCTGAGCACCAAACTCCTGAATATCCAACCATACCACTAGGATTTTGTAGACTCTTGGCTTCTTGCAGCACAGGAAGAGCCCTAGGGACTGAATTTCCCTTGAAAAAAAAAAGGGCAGAGACACAGAAGTGCAGTCCAAGTGGTATCCTGTGATGCAAATTTATGCCCAATACTAGAAATCAGTAGGTTGGTAGAACAGCTCTGAAACAAGACAGGCACAACTGTCCCTGCAGTTGCTCAGCACCTGAACAGCAAAGCAGTTTCAGATGAGAAGTAATATCCTGTACAGTAGACTGATCTAATAAAAGCTGAAAGAGTATTTGAGAGAGATAAAATGTCACAGAGGAGTGGGATTTGGTGATGATATGAAGGTGTAATGCTGTCCTGGACACCATGTCTGCATCTTCCACTTCTGACACCTGCAAGGCAGGTGAGATTGGCACAGCACAGCAGGCTGCAGCAGGTACAGCAACAAGTGCCAGCTTTCCTCAGGGCCCTCAAGGTTGTATCAAGGATGCTGAACATCACCTCTTGTCCTGCTTCAGCCCAGCAACACCAAGTGACACAGCAAGGACAAAGGGAGTGAGCCCTGCACTCTTTAAGCACTGGCTGGAGGAGATGGCACACGGAGCAGCAGGGCTCAGCTGAAGGATGCTTGCAGTTAAGGACATGCAGCAGGCCTTGGAGTGGGAAGAGGAGAGTTATGTTTGTGGACACCATGTGGGGGCTGACAGGCAAGGCTGGTTAATTCAAAGGAACATTAAGTGTGGATGCCCCACCTCTTGTTTCACACAAGCAGCGAGGATGGCAGGAGCTAAAATGACACTGTCCTTGCAGTGGCACCCAGCAGTCTCCTGACCATGAAACAGCTTCTGGATATGGTGTCCCAAATACTGAGATCTAGCCTCAAACAAAATCACATGGCAAGAGCAGGTGGATTGGAAAGCAAAATCTCGCCTTCTGACACAGTTATGTGGGAGGTAACACATTCAACTGGTTAGTGCCTGAGGCTACAAGTGAGAAGACATGGATTTCACTTGTCTGTTACCACGGCACTTTTTAGGCAGAAACACTCCACCTCTCTTTAAACAGAAGTGTCCCTTCTGTAACTCAGAGATCTTGGTGTCAGCCAAGCCTTTGAGCTTAGATCATAAATGGAACATGTCAAAATATTGCAACATATCATTAACCTGAAGCACAGGGTGAAATGAGACAAGCTAAGGACTGGCTCCTCCAGATGTCATTCCAGAGGCATGACAGCAGCACGAAAACCTGTTTCAACCCAGTGGAAAATCAGAGGAATAGGGCTGAGTCTACAGGTACAACCCTTTTGTGAGGCTTGCTGAGGTGTAGCTGGAAAATTTGACCTGAGAAGAAGATCAAGGAGATTTAAGCCAAGGAAGATCTGTCTATGTGTGAGGAGGGCCTGGAACCCTCTGGGTATGGTGTTTGCTAGAGCAGAATGTGCACACCTGACCAATGTAGGATCTCCTAAAGAGGTGTAGGCTCTGTACAGCAAACTTCAGCATAGCAAAATCCTTGCATTCCTACAGAAACACACCCTGCAGCCACAGGTGAACCACTGGTAGAAAACGATGCCGGAATATATCCTCCAGTCCTTGCAATGACTCAGATAACAAACATTCTCCTTGAAACTTCCCTGTCAGTCAGCTCTTACTGCTCAGAATAACGTGCTGGTTATTTCCTTTAATTTCCTAAATAAATCTTGGCTCATTTGTCACAGTTACTTCCTTGTTTACTATACTAAGCGTCTCTTTTGCCCGTCTGGTATTTGCACCTCGGAATCCTGCTAATTATTGATCGCGTTTCCCTTTAGCAGCTGTTGTGCAAGCTCCACCGAGTTTCTTCAGTCAGCTTCCAACTCTCCTTAAAAGCCAAACTTATAGGTTGTTAATCATTATCCCATGCAGGAACTTATTAAGGGATCTCCCTCAATTATTAACTGCCCTGCATCCACAGGCTGTACGGAATTCTTGGGAGGTGTATCCTGTTAGCCCACCGGAGCTGTGTGACGGTGGGTGCAGGATGGCACAGTGCTCCTTGCTGGGTGGGAGGGATGTCGGGCTGTGCGGGCTGGCCCGGCGGGTGGGACCGGGCTGTAGAGGACAGAGCCTGCCCTGCTCTGCGCGGGCAGAGCCCAGACCGCCGGACCGCGCCCGTCCCAGCCGCGCCCCACCGCCCCGGCGACCCACAGGTGGGTGGGGATAAGGCGCCTTTAAAGAGCGGCGGACCCACCCCCTTAGTCCCGCCTCCCGCGCCTTTCTATTGGCTCGCTCCGCTACTTCTTTTGGGCCCTTTGAAAGAACCGGCTCTCTGATTGGCCCAGCCGCGGGCCTCTCGGGGACCGTCTCTCAATAACGCCTCTGGGGTCCGCCGACAAGTCCCGGCTTTGGCGGCCGCGTCTCCGCTTGGGCTGCGCGGTGCGGCGCTCGGGCCTCTCTTCAGCGACGCTCCCCGGCTGAGGGGAGCGGCAGGGCCGGGGCCGGGATGGCGGGGCCGGGAGGCCGGGACTGAGCGGCGGCGGCGGCGGGAGCGGGGCTGGGTACGAGCAGGGCCCGGCGGGTACGAGCGGAGTGGGGCCGGCGGGAGGGGGTAATGGGGAGGGGGGGACGCTGCGGCGCCTCAGAGCGGGGCGGCGGGGCCGTGCTGCGCGGGGGCCGCGGGCCTCCGAGGGCCTCCGAGTGCAGCCCGGGGCCCCCATGGCCAGAGCCCACGGGGACCTCTGGGCAGCTGCAGGCTGGGGTGGAGCTGCAGCGGGGCTCCAGCTGTGCTGCTCCAGCACAGTGAAACGGGCGGCGCGTCCTCGCCAGCCTAGAGCCAAGTGACCGCACTCTGCCACTTCTCTTGCGTGTTTTGAACCCGCCTTCCCCAGGAATCAAAACTAAAACAGAAAAACCCCGGGATATGCATTTCCGAAATCCACCTCTGCGCCATGGTTCTCTGTCTCTGAGGGTTTGGGCTTATTATTGATGCTTCTGCTTTCGGTATTTTTCATTGTTTGGTATTTTTTCCTCGTTGCAGTTCCTTTCTTTTTAAGCTTAGTTCAGAACGAGATGGGAGAGTGAAACTGGAAGGGACCACCTCAGTCACTGAGGGAAAATCCCTGTCTTAAATTCTAAGAGTGAAATGAGGACTGCAACTGTTGTGACCAAAAGAGAGGGTTGAAGAGGCTTCTTAAAAAGGAAGAGAGGAAAAAAAAAAAAACAAAGGCTTTTTTTTTTCTTTTTTATATTGGTGGGAAATTTTTTGTTTGTTTTAATTCTGGGTACTGAGGTGTTTTTAAGCATTTAAGCTACTGAAGTAACAGTTATATTTGATCAGGGATCTGGTCAGTGCAGTTTTTATTGCATAAATAGAGTACTGTAAGCAGTCTTAATCCTATCATGATCTGTACTTAAGAGACTTTGTGATGCTGTTTGCAGGAAGACAGAAAGCTTTCCATTTTTTATTACAGCTGCAACTTGTAATTCACCTTTCTGTAGATGGGTTATGAAAGAACAGAGAATTGCCAGTGATTGCTCTGAATTTCACTGAGCTCTGATATTGTGACAGTGCCATGATTCAAGGACCAGTATGCATTGGTGAGATAGCATTTCCCTGAAGGTGTAGCAGATCCTTTCCCAGTGCTCTGTCACTGCAGCCCAGGAGTCATGCCATGTTCTTAGTCCAAATGCACCTTGTCCAGGGCCTGGTCTGAGAAATTTGCCTTGACCAAGTCAGCCTGACTTCATCTGGAGTATAGAAAAACATGTTATTTTGTTTTCTGGTGTACAGAGCTGCCTGCTGCATGAAAAGGGGAGACCAGGACAGCAGCACTGTTCTTTTCATGTGGCTCCGGGGTGATTTTACCCCACCATGGCCACTTCAGCCAGTGGGCAGTCCCATGGAGGCAGGGTGTGGTAAGTGAGCTCTTGGATAGGTTCAGCTGACTGGACTTATTTAGGACTAGACAGGGCAAGGGCAGTGTGCTGAAAGGAGCACTGGGATGACAACCTCTAGTTGGAACCTTTCCATCAATTCCTGGTCCTGTTGCTGTGGGATTTTTGCTGTTGATTTGGACAGGAGTGGGCCAGTTCTCCCCATCCTTACTGTAGGCCTTAGCTATTAGAAAAGTATGACAGCAGTGCTGTCTGATGGCCTTGGCTGCCCTGTTATCAGGTTCATATTGGATGTTCTGTTGCTTTGTGTACACTTTATCTGGGGAGCAAGAATGCAAGTACCAGGCTGTAGCCTGGCTGAGAGGTGAGCTTGATTCTGCTTTGCCCTTTGAAACCTCGTGACTGGAGTTCTGTTACGTGTAGCCAACTCCTCTCCTTATCAGCAGCTGCTGTTGCATGATAGTGGTGGCTTCTGGGGAAAATAATGGAGCCTGTTTGCTCTTTCCATAAGAAGTTGTTTTTCTTATGTAAATCTCTCACAGCTTTATACTTGAGCTCTTTTCAGTGTGACAGGCAGATGGAATGTATTGTCCCAGAAGAGTTACTGGGAGGTTGTGATGGTTCACAGTTGATAATGTTATTCTGCCTGTGGTCTCTGAGGTTCCTGTCTACTTTTACCCAGCTTTTAAAAAAATCATGTAGAAGTTTTTCTGTGTTGGCAAATGTGTCCGTTCTTGGCCTCACTTCTACTAATGTAGTGGTGTTATAGAGGAAGAGAATGGAGCAAAATTGTTTGAAGAAAATCCTGCTCTTAACAATTCAGAGAAGTGAGTAGCTGGAGGGAAGAAAGGACAGCTCCAGAGATCAATTTGGAATGTGAAAGTTGTTTGCTGGAACCTCTACTTAGAAGTAGAATTTTTTGGCCCAGGCTTTGCCATCTTGGCACAAAGCTGCTCCGTCCAGGTCTGTGTGTTTATTTACTGCGATGCCTCTCCTGCAGCACAGCATACGGCTGTCATGGTAGAAAATCCCAGCTCAGGGAGTATCTGTCAGCAAGGATGAATCAAAAGGAGGCTTTGTTGGCTGAGGGTGGGATCATTCCCTTGCCCCTTAGAGAATCTGGGAAGAATATCAGCCTCTGAAGAGAAAGAAGAGCCTGTGACTGACAGTCTCAAGCAATTTGTGAAGAGAGTGCTACTGAACTCTGAAAGCTCAGCAGATGTCACAGGGCTATGCTGATGCTTTCCAGCTTGTGACTCACCCAGAACCTCTAAGGGAAAATACCTCTGAGCCCTGTCATGGGGGCTGTCAGTTTTCACCATGCAAGTTAGGGCTGGAGTCAAACAGGGAGAAATTTTTTTTGAGATAAATCCTGGATTAACTGTAACACAGAGACTGCTCAAGTGCTGTCCCTGGCAATGTGCTTCTTTAAGATGTTGGTTGTCAGAGATTTATCATTTTTGCATCTGTGGGTTGTCTATGATCTTTCCTTTGGAGATTGTCAGGAGGGATGATTGGACCCTGTGTTTGTATGCAGCTTGTAGCTACTGAAGTGCCTTAACAGTCAGGGTTCTCTATTAGGGTGGGAAGAGACTTTCTCAAAAATAAAATTGTTCTGGTGTCTTGCAGAGGGTTAGAAAAAGAATGCTGAATCTTGGTTTTTGCCAGTGTTGGGTTTGAAAGGTAGAGACTGTAGAATCTCTTCAGGTGAAGAGGTGTATGTAAGGCACTCCCTGCTCTGAGACTTCAGAGTTGCTAACAACAATGGGTTTTTGGGAGGGACCTTCATCTTTTCTTTGCAGCAGCTGAAATCAAATTATTCACTGTCACTTCATGATCTTGGGACCAAGAATGAGTATCCTAGTAAAGTAAGTTTTTGTCTCAATCTGATGATGACATGTATTGCTGTTGAGTCTTGATTTCTTCTAGGAATCTGCCAATGCTCAAAGAATCACAAAATTTAATCCCACACAGCACCATTTGAGGGTGCTTGTTAATCTGATATCAGTGTGGTTTTGTACTGACCACCCTAATGGCTGTGTGCAGACTTAGGGCAAGGTGGCATTTCATTGTGTAATACAGTCTTTGACATGATGATAATTGGCTGTACCAAGCAGGAAGCAATTGTGCAGGGGCTTAATGTCAAGGATGTGTTTTTTTTAGCTGTGACTCACAACTGATTTAATATTGCTTTTTTCTCTGCTGTGGTTGTCTTGCTCTGTTTGACCTGGACCAGAAGGAGGACAGGATGTTCCAGTCCATGATGTCTGTGATGACATTGTCCATGTCTGACAACATCACACATTCGACTGCCCTGGTGACAGCGCTGGATAACGTGACAACTCTCTCCCCAATGACAACGCACGTGATCAACGACACGAACATCACGGTGCCGCACAAGTGCCTGCTGCTGCTCTATGAAGACATTGGGAAGTCCCGGTGAGTTGGAGGAGATGGGACTGCAGTCTGACCCTGGACCAAGGGAAAGAGCTTTGCTTGTTTCTCAGTTTAGTTGAGAAGGGACTGGGGCTGGTGCTTTTCTTTCTAGAGCCTGAAGATCAGGGATAAAACCTGTTTTGTTTACTTTTTGCAGAGTCCGCTACTGGGATCTTCTGCTCCTGGTTCCCAATGTGCTTTTCTTTATGTTTCTTCTCTGGAAGCTGCCCTCTGCCAGGGCCAAAATCCGGGTCACTTCCAGCCCCATCTTCACTACATTCTACATCCTAGTGAGTACCACTCTGTGCCTTTGAACTGCTGAGTGTCATTTTTATTACCACTCATGAACAATATCACTGAACTAGTGGAGAGAGCCTAGACCAGCTCTTGCAGGGATAAAATCTGTTTTCTGTTGAAGGTGTTCTACAAGAAAGAGGCATTTTCATTGTTTGAATCCAGCTTTTAATAGGTTCTGGGGCCAGATCAGCTGTATTTTTTTCTCCTGTGGTGATTTCATTTTCTCCTTTTCCTTTTTTATTCTGTTGTTGCTTTGATATCTTGGAATCTAGAATCTTAGGCTTTCTCTGCTCCTTGCAGTAAGTAGCATGGGATACAAACCAGGCATTTCATTGAGGTAGTGAAAGGAGAATAATTTGTGTGAAGCTGTTGAAAAGCTTGGTCATCTGCTGAAGAAAATGATGTGACAGGGTTCTGGTTAGTCTGGGAATGTAGAAACCCAACCTTGTTAGTTTCTTTCACATCATGTCAAAGTGGCCCTGACTTAATGATGTTCTTGATAGTTCTTAAGGTGGAAACAGAATATTCAGTACAGTTACAGTTCATAAACATTTAAGATCTTGCTGTTCTCCTCTCACCAATCCTGTGATGCCCTGTGATATTGCTTACAGGACATCATAAATGCAGCTAAGAACCTACCTGAATTTGTTTAAAAATTCAGAAGTTTTTTGATATCCTAGCTTGCCTCAATATGTAACATAATATGATTGCTCTTCCTCAGTGGGATTAGTACAGGTTGTGAAAGGGAATGTTTGTTTGAATTGAGTTAGATGGACACCTCTTTCCCTGGTGTGTGTACAGGTACTGGCATGGCAAAACCCAAGAAGCTCAAAACCAAATCTGGCCTAGTAGCCTCACCTGAATCTTTGCTAGGAAGCCTTGTTAGCTCTTTCAGGCCAAGAGTTGGGGTTCTGGGCTTCTGCACAGTTTTGGATAATCAGGTATACACAGAAATGTTTCAACCTTTTAAAAATATTACCATCCCTTTCCAGTTTGGGTTTAAGCCTTCCTACATGTTTTTAGTAATGCACATGGTCAGTAGAGGTTTGTGCTAAAGGCTTTGAAAAACAAAACTCTTGATAAAGCAAAGGGTGAAAAGTGAACTGACTTTATGCTCTGGATGGCAACTCAGCCCCACAGAGCTGCTCTGTCACTCCCCCTCACTGTAGCAGGGGAGAGAATCAGAAGAGTAAAAGTGAGAAAACTTGTGGGTTGAGATAAAGACAGTTTAATAAGCCAAAGCAAAAGCTGTGCACACAGAAAGTAGAGCAAGGCCTTCATTTACCACTTTCCATGGGCAGGCACGTTCAGCTGTTTCCAGGAAAGCAGGGCTCCATCACATGTAATGGTTACTGGGGAAGACAAATACCATTAATCTGAAAGTCTTTTCCTTCCTCCTTCTTCCTGTCTTTATGTGCTGAGCATGATGCCATATGGGATATTCTTTAGGCCAGCTGGAGTCAACTATCCCAGCTGTCTCCTCTTGTGCACCTCCAGCCAACTTGTGCTGGAGTGAGGCGAGAAGCAAAAAATGCCTTACATTCTGTGTAAATGCAGTGCAGCAGTAATGAAAGCATTTGTGTTATCAACACAGTTTTCAGCACAAAAATCCTAAACACAGCCCCATTCCAGCTACTGCAAAGGAAATTTCCTCTCTCCCAGCCAAATCCAGCATACAATCTTAGTGGAAAATGTGTTAACTCAGTTTTATACTCATTTATTGAGTATGTTATTGGGAAATGAGGATGGAAGTGTATTCTGTGAGGACTTCCTTTAAATTGCCTATTTGTCATGTCCTAAAGGAATGCTTTCCTGTGTAGTTGGTATTAATGTGGAGTTAACGGATTGGGAAGACTCTCTACCTGCTTAGAGAGAAACAAAAAGTTGTGTGTTCCTCTCCAGTGAGTTGTTGCAGATCTAGAACACCATTATATTCAGGGACCCTTCTTTTTTGTCAGTGTTTTGTCATGAAGTTTTCCACCCTAGGAGGGATTATTGTATTCTTTCTTGCCATTGCTGTCCCTTTTTCTTCTAAGAAAGAGATACTCATCTGGGAGTCACTTATTGGTCATTTCCATTCTGCAACCACCTTAGAATCAGCTTGGTCTCTTGGTTCTCTGATAGGTTTAGCTGTCTCCTACCTTCATCATTAGGATCAGCCTGACATTTAGAGAATTTTATCTGGAAAAATTCACTTTCTTAGAGTGTAAGTCTGCACAGTGGAGTGTAGATACACCCAGCTGAGCTCTTAATTGCATGGTATGCCTGTGGCAGCACAGAGTAACTGAGCCTCACTGAGCTGTCATGCCTTTAATGGTATATGAAGTGAGTTGGGGACCTCTCTGCTGCCCTGTGCAGCAGGGTAAATGTTTAAAGCTGGTGGCTGCAGGTGACTTTTCCTCTGCTTTCCTGAGCATTGTCATTATGCAGTGAGAGAACTGCAGGTTTAGTTTTGTCGCAGTTGTGTAGTGTGGTAGTTGGTATTGAGTGGTTTCCGTTATCTGATGTGATTGGTTTATCAAGACATACCAACCATTTGGTTTTGTAACTCAGAGAGATTTGTTTTCTGTCCATTTCTTCTCCTCTGCCCCGATAGAATAAAGGGTGGGAAGACTGTAAAGATACTGTTGTAAAGACTGGGTGAAGAACTCTTCAGAGCTTAATCTGACAGCTGAGGCAATTATTCCTTCCTAAATTTTAAAGCACTGCTCCTATCTAATGGGTCTAAGGAATCTTTTTCAGGAAATTAACTTTAGTTTGCTGCAGGAAATTCTTAGTTCATGTTATCAGGCTTGAAAGCTGACCTGAAAATGGTATTCCAGAAGGGTTTCTGATCACTACTGCATATGTGCTTTTTGACATGAGCTCACTTGTGCTGTTTTTTTTTTTTTTTTGCAGGTATTTGTGGTGGCTTTAGTTGGCATTGCCCGAGCTGTTGTCTCCATGACTGTGAGCGCCTCTGATGCTGCCATGGTTGCTGACAAGGTAGGTGCAACACTGACATTGGAGGCTGTGCTTTGTGTACTTCTGACCATAGCAATCTGCTCTGACTTTCCTCTTACGTATGTACAAGAAAAATGTGCTTTTTTTTGCAGGACTCTTAGCTCTATGTACTATGGAATTCTGTTTTGATAGCTGGATCTAAATCATCACAATGTCCAGGATGGAAAAACAATGGATTTCCTAAAATAGACGCGCAAATAGTGGCAGCAAAAGTTTCCTGTTACAGGGATGAAATGATTCTCTTTTGCAAGAGATAAACATTCAGATACCTTTAGTGGATAGGCAAGACCTGGCCTTTGTTACTCTTGCAGTATTCCAGTGGCTGTTTGAAAGTGTTGAAGTTTTTGTATTGAATGCAATTAAATTTCCCTTTTGAGACTGACACCTGGATGTCCTTGCAACCACTCTGGGCGAAGGGTGAACCTTTAGCAAACAGGAAATATCTTTGTATGTGCTGTTCCTTTGCAGTAATTTGACTTGTAGCAAAATATTACTTAAAACAAAAAGCTCTGCAGTTCTTGAGCTGTTAGAGAAAGAGGAGGCACCTACACAGTACAGGTTTTTGGGCTTTATTCTCTGGGATCAGTGTGATTTCCTTGCTTTTCCCTTTAATGTTACTATCAAAGAATTGTGATGAGCTGCAGTTGTGAGTGGCTGGATGTTTGCAGCATTTTTCATTCACCTCTGTCCAACAGATGTAGGTCCAGGACTTGAATAATGAAGAAGAGGTGGAAAGGTGTTTTTCTTCAGCTCTGGTGTTGCTGTTCAGTGCTGCTACTAGGAAATCATGTAACAAGACAGATACTCTGACAGTTTTTTCTGTAAATATGTCCTATCCTGTCTATTATGTTTCCTTTTGTTCTTTTATGTATATATATGCACACACACTGTGTGTTTGCTGGGATTAGAAGTCTTATCCAATGCCTTTTAAAATATTACTTATCTTCAAGAGAGTATCATTCAGTATTTGGAGGTAAAGGGTTAATAAGCCAGAATCTGGGTGCTTTTTCTAGGTTTGGCACTGATTTATTGCATGACTCCCTGAAAAATTGCCTCACCTGCTTTTTATTGTTCTTGTTTCACCAAATAAAACATGAGATTACAAATGACAGGCTGGAGCAGGGGTGCTTTTCACTTGAATATGCTTTAGATTTATGTACCAGTAGCTTTGGAAGAGGCAGAACACTGAGTTTGTTCAGGAATATCTACTGCTTTAAAAACTGGTGTTGTTTAACATTTTACTTTTGAGGTCTTCATGGGCTTGTGCTCTTTGGGAGCACAGCAGCAAGAACACATCTAAAACGAGTGACAGATCTTCAAGTAGGGCAAACCATGGCCACTTCCTCTCTGTAGAGCTACTATTTGCTCATTCCCACACAGCTGTTCTGTTCCATAGGCACAAACAAGGCTTGGAACAAGCTTGTGGTCAGTATTCCTACAAAGCATGAGAAGGGTTTGTGGGAATGACCAGCCATTCAGAGGCTGCCATCCCCTGGAGTTTTGCTTTAATAACTTCAAACTGGTTCCTGGCTCCATCTAATCTGTTTGTCTGGTTTCTGTTATCCCTCAGATCCTGTGGGAGATCACAAGGTTCTTCCTTCTGGCAATTGAACTGAGTGTGGTGATTCTAGGCCTTGCCTTTGGTATGTGTCAGGAGGTTTTTGAGTTTTTTGCATGTTTCCTGTTGCCTTGACTTCCACAGAGGTTGCATTTGTAAATTTATGGTGATGCTGATTCTATAAAGTGAAGAGGTGAAGTGAATAAATGCAAGGGGCAAATTGTGGAGATTTAGTTAGAAGTGGCTGAAAGACTCATTATTCTTACAGATCTATGGTTCGTCTGATTTAAGGGTTTATATTGTTTGGTTTGTCCTTCACTCATATGATGGAGTGTACAGCTTAGGTAAGATTTTTATGCCAAGATCAACAGTCTGATCTTTGCTTGAAGCCCATTTTATTTAAGATGGTCCCTTTGGGGGCCCTTCTATCCCCTTCGTCCCATCCTTAATTGGTTTGATCCATCCTGGCTGCATTCAAATGCTTTATCTGTAACTGCAATTGTAATTCTTCTTTTTTCAGTTATGCAAGTGAAAATGCCTATCCCTGTGGGTCAGAGGTAGAGGAGAATGTGGGTGTTTCTGTCACACATGTCAGTGGGACATGTGAGCAGTATATTTTTCATCCTTTGAGAGCTCATAGAATAATTTAGCTTGGAAGGAGCTTCTGGAAATTGCCTGCTTCAGTATATTCAGTACAGATTTCTCTACCCCGGCCTCCCATCTCCCAGAGAAGCAGCTTTATAACATCTCGGTGTACTTGATGCTGGAGTAATTAGTTTTGTTTTTTTTTCTTTCCTGTAACCCCAGCAGTTAGTTGTTTTCTCTTAGTATGGACAGGAGGAAAGCACTTTAAAATCTGTTGTTTTGTAAGTAGGATTTTTGCCTGTGAAAGGCTCAACTCTCCAAACAGGGTTTAGTGAGCTTTAACCTTCCCTTGAAGACCTCTGGAAATACAAGTATTTTCCTTTATTTGTTCTGAAAAGAACTGTTTTTAACCAGTGCTGGGATTACATCCTGAGTCACTTCCATACCCCATAATTACAGGTCACCTGGAGAGCAAGTCGAGTGTGAAACGTGTGCTGGCAATCACCACTGTGCTGTCTCTGGCATATTCTGTCACCCAGGTGAGTATACTGAAGCAGAAGAATTTGCAGAAGAGGGAACTTTGCATGAAGTTAAGCAGTTAAGTGTGTGACTCCTATCTGAAAGTAGCAGCTTTGCTCTTTAGATGAGGTTTTGGAGGAGACAGAATGGTTGTGTCAGTGTATTAAGCAGATAGTATCTACTTGTCCTCTTTACTGCATGAATAGCTCAGATAAGGTGAAGAAATGAGGTTTGGATGGATTGCATTGTTTATGAATCTGGGAACAAGAGTGAGGTTTTCCACACCTGAGCCACAAGTTCTGGATCTGGCCTCAAGGGTCATGAAAACCATGTGCTTGCCAAGTAAGGGTACTGCAGTGCCCTTGTCTGCTGAGTCTTTGAGAGCTGAGAGCTCTTGCTTCTCTTCAGACTAGCAGCTGGCTTGCTGGCTCAGTTTATAAGGCATGTCTTGATGTCCCTGAACAATGCAATCTGTGTCTGGGTTTATTCTCCTCCTCGGCATGTCAGTGGTCAGCTCATGTCTATACTCAGGACAGCGCCAGAATAACACACAGAGCTTTGTTCTGGGACCAGGCTCTTGGCTACAGAGGCAGTGAGCTGAACATTACCACATGATAAAGCTGGAGGAGCCTCATAAAATATCAAGTGTTGGAGCTATATCTGGGTTCAGTAGTGCTTTCAAGCCCTTTTCTCTCCCCTGTCTGTATGGGTAGCTCCTAAACAAGACAATGTCCTTTCCCAAACTGACTATATTCTGGATATTTCAGCAGAAAGGTATGCTGTAAAGATGGAAATGGAGCTCTTGGTCTATTTTAGACAGATAAGTGCTTGCATCCCCTGTCCACCTTAATCTCTCTTCTGTAATTTTGCTGATGCCAGCTTCCTTCAGATGCAGATTCCTGCCACTCTCTTTCTCCTCACTTCTTGGTTTCAGTTTCTTCATCTTCCATTTTTTAGCTCTAACTTGGTCTAAGCAGGGCAGGGCTTGGTTGGGTTGGAGTAAGGTGGCAGGCCAGCTGTTTTCTGAATTTCTTTAAGCATAGTATCCCTTGTCCAAATATGCATTTTGGTGAGGATATTATATTGCTTGTAACAGAATCATGTTTGTGCCACTTCTCTCCTAGGGCACCCTGGAAATCCTGTACCCTGATGCCCACCTCTCAGCAGAAGACTTCAATATCTATGGCCATGGAGGGAGACACTTTTGGCTTGCCAGCTCCTGTTTCTTCTTCCTGGTAAGTACTGGAATATGTTCCGCACTCTGATAGCTTTTTTGTATTTTCTAAATGGAGCAAGGAGGATGATTTGAGTATAATAATGCCCTAATCCCCCTCCTGCCTCCTACAGCATGGCATTGATGCTTCTTATGTGGTGGGGAAGCTGAAGTGATAAAGGTGCAGTGGGACTGGTGTAAACTGGGGCAGCTGTATTCCAGCTGAGCTCAGATGTTCTTCCCTCCCATGTTTCTCAGCTGTTTTATGCTGATGGGAGTGTGTTGTGGGGCCTCCACATCTGTACTGTGTTTAATGTTAAGGGTTTGTGCCTCTCCCCTGAGACTGGGAGTGCATAATACCACACACCATCCTTGCAAAGGTTGTTGAGTTCAGTTGCCAAGCAGCATTGGAACTGTTAGTTCTTTGTCTCAACAGGTCTATTCCTTGGTGGTGATTCTCCCAAAAACTCCTCTGAAAGACCGGATTTCTTTGCCCTGTAGGTAACTGTAGTGTTTTCCTTAGTGTAGATGGGTACAGCATCAGGATAAAGCATAGGTGGGAATAAAAGGTTCTTGTATGTGTTTGTGCTGCAGATGCATTCCATGTCTCAGAGTTTAGATGACAGGGCAAAGGACTGGTAACTTATCCCTAGAAAAGTTAGTATGTTGTGTCTTTTGGTGAGCAGAGTAAGAGCAGTTACACTGCTACTTTAGTAGCAAACAATTAAGAAAACAAGACCACCTGCTCTGTTAATGATACAGGTGTAACATAAATATATAATCTTCTGAGAGCCTTAAGAAATGGCTTCTTAATAACAGCTTCCTTTGAAATGCACACATGTTAAAGTGTGCATGCTAGTCATCCCCTGGGAAAGGAAGGCTGAAATGGGAGCTGTTCAAAAATTTTTATCTGGGCTTTTACATTATCAAGATACTTCTGTTGGATTTGGCATCTCCATTGAACAGATTTTCACGGGCCTGGTGTTCAAGGTTGATCTTCATGTGTGTCCATGTCTTTCCCACAGCCAGGAAGAGTTTTTATATTTATGCTGGCATTCTGGCACTACTGAACCTGGTGCAGGGCCTGGGCAGTGCCCTTCTCTGTGTGGATATCATAGAAGGACTGTGGTATGTACACTGTGGGAGAAGGTCTGCAGCCCTGGGTCTTGTGTTTTGTTGTATTTGAGTGTCCTTCAGCATTGCCTTTCCCAAGAAAACAAATCTATGCTGTGTTCCTAAGAAGGAATAAACCTATTGGTTCTGTTTTGTGCCAAAAGACCTATAAACAATCAGGAAACTCCCCAGTGGAGAGGTTGTGGAGCTTCATGTGCTGCAGTTGTCTTGAGGTGGTGAGTGAGAGTAATAGTGTGAATCCACTGATGTCTGGTCATTAGCAGGTAATAAGAGAGGAAATAGTCAGTTTGCTGGAAGTACCTTGTACCTGGAGTCTCATTCTCCAGGGATCAGTGTCACATCTGTGAGTCAAAATTGAGAGTACTGACTGCTCTTGGTCAGACCTTGGGTTTTGGCATGGTTCCCCTGAGTGTCTAGAAACAGTGACACATGATGATGACAATGGCTGTTACTTTGCATCAGTTTAAATTTCTTTGGCGTGGTTTTTTTCTTCATCTTTGGAGGGAAATTGGATCATTTGGGAGGATGTGAGTGGTGTTATGCAGCTGTATTGTGCTTGAATGCTAAATCCCTTTATGTTCCCTTTTGCTGTTGACAGCTGTGTTGATGCTACCACGTTCCTTTACTTCAGCTTCTTTGCACCTCTCATCTACGTGGCATTCCTGAAAGGTTTCTTTGGGTGAGTAGTCAGGAACAGGAGTTTAGATGAGTATATATTGTCATTTAAGTATTTTTCACTTAGGTTCTCTCAATCTGTACAATAAAGACAGCAACTAGAATGCGAGTCTTAGTTTCTGCTCTTGAAGAATTTCTGTGACCCGGGGCTGCTCACTTTTATGCAGGGCTGCTTTGTATGTAGAGCAGAGCTGATGGCTGTATTCCTCACACATTTCAGAGCACTTCTTCAGCATCAGCACCCTGTGTAGTACAAAGTTTTTCTGCTGAAGTTGATAGCTAAATGCTTAATGAGGAGTTGAGTCCTGTGGGGAGCTTAAACGGTCTTCTGGGTGGGTTTTAGGGTAAATTTGTAAAAAGGATGTCGGGGTTTAGTAACTCTTGGGCCGAGATCTCTAGCATGGACCCAAAAATCACCGAGGGAAGGTCGATTCTCTGGCCGGGGTCGCCGCCGTGTGGCCACTCACAGGAAATGCACCGTGGTGGGAAAATGAGTGGTTTAGTGTAGGCTTTAGTATTTGTTGGTCATTAGCGAGAAACAGCAGGCTTTAAAATAACTAAGAAGATAAAGTGCTTTTAAAATCTAAAAATGCACCTCTGCATCCCTTTGAAATTAGAAGAGAATTCTCTCTGGAGTTAAAGATGAAAACTGCTGATCCACAAGTGTTTGTATTTTGGTTTTCATGATGTGCACAGGTAGAACTTGGTGTACTCCTGTTCTGACTCATTCTGGTGTCAGTAGCCAGGCTGCTGTGGAGTTCAGTAGTGTTTGGGTGCTGTTGCCCTCAGTAATTCAAAACTTCTGAGATGAGAACTCTTTTCCTACAGCAGAGTCAGGATTCTGCCATTTATATTTGTATAATTTGCCATTTGTATAAGCTTCATTCAAAGCTTAGTTTAGCATTGCTTTATGGCAGTTACTCTGCCACAGATTTCTAAACCAAAAGACACTAATTTAAAGAGTGTTTAAGGTCTGAATGCACAATTTCTTAACACTGGTGAGTTTCAATTAAGGGTAGTTGGCTGGGATACCACATTGGTTAAACAAGCATTTTAAATCTTTCATCACTCCAGGTCGGAACCAAAGATCCTTTTCTCCTACAAGTGTCAGGTGGATGAACCTGAGGATGTGGATGTGCACCTACCCCACCCTTATGCTGTTGCCAAGAAGGAAGGAATGGATTCTGGGTTCTACTCAAGCACTCAGATTGACACCACAGCCTACCTGGATGACGTGGCCTCTATGCCGTACCATGTGGGCAGCATCAACAGCATAGACAGTGACCGCTGGAAATCCATCAATGCCTGAGGCAGGGCACCTCAGTCACATGATGCTTCATTCCTGTCCTTCCAAACTCCCTGATACCACAGCTGTTAGGATGTCCACTGGAAATCTGCCCTTGGCTACCTGCCATGGCTTTCCTCGTGTCCATAGGATTTCCAAAACCTGTCGTGGAACTAAGTTGGCAGCCCAAACCCTTTTTGAAAGAACACTTTCTGTTTCTACCTGAGAACAATGTAGAGCAGTTTTGTTCATAAACCTTTAAACACTGAAGTTTCCTGATTCTCCACGTTCCAGATGTGAATATGACCCAGAAGATAGCCCTGGCTGGCACATCTTCATTTTCAGTGACTGAAAGCACTTAGAGGAATGGTGTTGAGGGATGAGGGTGCTGATTTGACTGCTGTATTGTACATACATAGAAAGATTTAGGTGGTTGAAACCAAAGATGGTCTTCCTGGGCTTTTTCAAGCAGCATTGCTGCCTGCATCTTGCCATAATGCAACAGCACAGGTGGTGATGGTGTCTGACAAGGGAAGCTGCTCACTGGGACTCACTCCTGGTTTCAGCTAACACTAATGAAAATTGTGATTTGGAGTTGCTAGTGGTTAAAACAAATCTTCTCAGTGTATGGGGAAAAAGAGATTTGAAGAGGAATGAACTGTTCTCTGTGCCCAGGGAACATTTGGGGAAGGCTGTTAGCTCACAGCATGGGAATGAAGTGACTGAACAGTAGGGAGACAGAAGGACAGACAGTGCTGCTGTCTAGCTGAGCTGAAGGAGCTGTGAACAGTGTGTGGAGGCTGTAGTGCTGTGCATTTGAGCTCACAGGAAAATCGAAGTAACAGCACTGAATCAGGGCTGCATTTCAAGAGTAAAACCTGTGAGGCAGGTGTGTTTTCCATCTGCACCCTGCTTCATGGCTTTGGCAGGGGCTCGGAGAGTGCTGTGAAGGAAGAAGTGACTCTGCAGATGAAGGCTCCAGAGGCATTCAGGTGCTTGAGGCAGAGCAGAGCCCTATGATGAGTCTGAGCTGTCAGAGTTTAGTGACTGGAAACTCAAACACCTAAGGTGTACTAGAATCAAGTTTTGGCTAGTGTGCTGCAGTAGGAGAAGAGTGGGAGGTGGATGTGTATCTCGGGCAGTGTCCTTCCCTTACATTGCAGCTCAGATCCCCAGACTGCTGCTGGTCTGAGGAAGTTTTTTGGCTCAATATGTTGAAAATACTTATGTGCATGTGGGGAGTGGTCCTTTTAAAGACTTTCTACAATTTCTTACTAACATCTTCCATGCTGGAAGGGAGAATCCTGTTCTCTGAGCTGTCTGGTGTGCAGTTTCAGGACACAGTGTTCTAATCCAGCGACTGTTCTTATAAAGGCTGCATCAGTCTGGTTTCTGGGATATCCTGTGCTTTCCAAGGATGAAAATGTGCATTCTTCTAGATTTTGGGGTGCTTTCCTACCTGAGTCCTCCAGGTAGGTGGAGATCTGCTATAAGCAACTTTCCACCAGGGATGATAGACAGTGGGAATGTGCAATGTTTGGGGGCTGTGTGAACCTCTTGCCCCAGCTTACTGCTGTTCCTGAAGAATACTGAAGAAAGAGTTAACCAGGTGCAGTGAGGAGGTGTTGGTGTGGATTATTAGCAGGTAGAAGATGGTGTTTGCTACCAGGTGTTCCCACCACAGAGAAGGAAAACATGGTAAGAACATGAAGTTCATATTGGTTGCCAAAACTATGCAGGCCTTTGCTTATCTTTTTCTGTTAATGAGCAATGCAGCTTCTCTGTCTGCCTGGGCACTTTGCCCTGCAGGTCTCTAAATAGCACTGGCACCTTGAAAACAAACAGTGCCCCTACTCAACCACAACCCCCCTTCTTTTATTTTTATTTACTTTTGATGGGAAAAGGCTTTCATCTGTCTATGTGCTAGAAATGAGTAGTTTCTTGTAGGTCACAGCCTTTCACATTTCCATTTCACGCAATGGCTCCAAAGGCTGGACAAGGAGCTGGCCAAGTCAGCCCTTGCCAGGTTAGGAAAGTGTTCCATGCTCCTCTGTCACTGCTGTCAGTCAGCCTGAGCCACGCTGGGCTGCTTGCTGTAAAAGGGGTGGATGATGTGATGCCTGAATTGCTGTGCTGCTGCTTCTTATGCTGCTTACAACACTCATCCAGAGCTGCTGTTGAGGGATGGGGGAGCCTGCAAAACTTCCCTGGGCCTTGGACAGAGTCAAGAGAGATGAAGATTTCAAAGCAGTTGAGAACTAAAGGAGCAAATGGTTTTCCATCCCAAGGAGTATTTGGCCTTCAGCACCCTGACTGAAAGGACTTACCTGTGAAGAGCCTGTTATGAATTTGCCTTTTTTACCACCTGAATTCAGTGCTGAAGGATCACCTGTGCAGGTTGTCAACACATCAAACCTGTCCTTTGCTGGCAGGACTCCAGTATTTCTGGAATGTCCCATGTTCTGCTGCTGAAGAGCTTCTGCACTAGGTCATGGACTGACCTTCCTCCTGTTGTGTATTTATGTATATATAATGCTTTGGGCCATCTTTAAAGTGGTTCTTGAGCAAAGTGTGTTATGTGGGGGGGGGTGGTAAAGAGAGAAAATATAGAATAAATGTATATTTTTGTTTGTAAAATAAATAAAATTAAGTTTGGCATAAATGGTCATGCTTTATTTCTCAAATGAGACACTGTGGGGAAAAATAACTTGAAGATTTAAAAAAAAAATAAAACGAAGCTGCAGGAAGGCATGGGCACAGGTGTGATGTTGTTTTGTTTGCCTTTGCTAGCTCTCCTTCCTGGATCTTTGCAGATGCTGTTTGCCACCTGGCTGGGAGTGTACAAACAACCCAACAAAGTTGGTTCCCAGAGCACTAAAAATTTAACCCCACAGTGTACGCCTGGAAAAGACCAAGGGAAGGATGACAGGAATGATCACAGTTATGGAAAGACTCGTGGAGAAGTAATTGCATGGTTGAGCACTTGCCAGCCTGGAAGAGCAAGGGTGCAGGCCTGTGAAACCCTCAGAGGGTAGAAAAGGTGAATAAGGAATATCTGTTCATGGATTTTTTTCAATACAAGAATTGATTGCTGTCAAATGAAGTGAGCAGGTGACAGGTAAGAAACAAGCAGGAGGCAAGTGAGTGTGTTCTGGGAGGGAGTTTCAGCCCCCCCTCTGCTCTTGCCTGGCTGGGTGCAGTGTTCCTGGGCTGCAGACAGCTCATGGTGTGCAGTGCCATTGTCTTGAGAAGACAAGCAATGGGCCAGCTCTCCAGCATACAAGGTTAAAAATATTCCCTGCTGCCAGGAATGTGCTCTAGAAGAGGCCTGGATATCCAGGGGGCTTTGGGGGTGCTGAGTCCTGGATACTCCCTTAATGCTGGCCCAAATCTCTGAGACAAAGCTCTGGGTTACCACATTAACTGTAGTAGAGGAATAGCATTAAACGGTTAAAACTGTTCCTGTGCACTAACAGTTAAAACTGCTCCCGTGCACTAGTGAGGAGTAGTGTGCTGAGGAGATAAGAAGGGCATTGATACCAACTGGCCGGTGTTTCTGGGAATACAGAAAGCTTGTTGGAAAAAGATTCTCCAAAGCTGTTATTTCTTGATCCAGCTGCCTCTGTGCTGCATTATCTCATTCCTTTGGTTTAGGCTGTGGCTCAGCCGTGCCTGGCAGTGGGGGCTGTATCAGCCGTGTGTGTCAGGGCAGGAGCAGAGTGGCCGGAAGGAGCGCAGGTGAATTCTCAGTTCTGCCCCTAGCGCAGCTGCTCTGTCTGACGGGACATCATCCTTCCCCAGCTTGGGAAAACCCCGTGAGCTGGACGTGTAGCAGTGGAAGATGCACGGGCAGTTTTGATGCCGCATTCACTGACAAGGGCGGTGTAGAGGGCGGGCTCACCGGGACAGGAGCGGGACTCTCCTCTCTCCCGGAGGCGTTTCCCCGGCGCCGGGCGGGCCGCGCGCTGCCGGCACAGACTACAGCTCCCAGCGTGCACCGCGCCCGGCCGCCAGCACCGCGCCGCGCTATTGGCCGCGCCGCGACCGCCGCCAATGGGGAGCGGGTATATTGGCAGGTGCTGCGAAGGGCAGAGGCGCTGCGGGCAGCCGGTACGGGAGAGGGGCGCAGCGGGTATAGGCGACCCCGGCCGGTATGGGCAGCTGCTCGAGCAGCCACGGCGGCAGGAAGGTGTCCTTCGGGCTGGACGAGCGGGAGCAAGTCCGGGTGCTGCAGGGCATCAGGGTGAGGCGGCCGGGGGTGCCGAGGGGCCGGGCGTTGGAGGCGGGGAGGGCTGGGGGCGCAGGGAGCTGGGCTGGGGAAGGGTCTGGCCGGGAGGTCAGGGGAATGAGGTGCAGTGGGAGAAGCAAGGAGGGGAGAGAAACCTGGAAAGCTGAAGGAATAGGGGGTTGGAGAAGTGATGGGGCGACTGGTGAGTGGTGGGAAAGGGGGCTGGGGGCCTGGGCATGGCTGTTGTCGAGTGGGAGCACACCTGCTTTTATTTTCACTTCCAAACTCTGCTGTCAACCCTCTTTCTCTCCTGGCTGCTTAATGACCTCGGTTTGCCCCTGCCTTGTGCTCTGCAAGCAGTTGGTGCTGAGGGCATCCAGGAGGAGACAGCTGTGCCCTTGTTGGCGGTGTCGGGAGCCCGGGCCGAGCAGCGCGGTGCGGGCGGGCGGGCGGGGAGGTCGCGGCGTGTGGAAACAGACGGGGCTTGTGGGAGGGACACCGGGAAACTGCTGCTTCACCTTCGCTCCGAAATTGACAAGAGCGCGTGGTGGAAACAAACCCTGGAGAGTGGTGGTGCTAACACTGACGAGTGTTGTTTTCCCTATTTATATATATATATATAATGTTAGTTTTGCGGTTTTTTATTACTACCATTGCTCTTGCTTCTTGATACTTTGATGTGATTTCCCCCTAGAATCTGACAGAAATGAACTTAGAGTGTGTGCTTTGCTGTGGCTACTTATTTTTCAGCCCATTTTGGTGAATTATTTGACAAAAGTTAGCTAAGATTCTGCCTATCTCCTTGTTAAAGTATTTGATGGAGGTAAAATTGTCTTTGCCTAATTTCTCTTTACAGGATATAGACAAGGATTTGTGTCTTTAAAATCAGAGGTTGAGCATGGAAAAAATGTAAAATGAAGGTATTTAAAATGCTGTTAAGTTGGGTAGCAGTGGTATATCTGAAAATATGTCTTCTACTGTGGTAAGTCTAGGTGATAGAACAGCCTCATTTTGTTTTGTTCTGCAGCCAGACTCTCTGACCTTGGCAGGAGGAAGGGGTAATTTTTAACCCTGTGAGAAGCCTTTTGGACTGAATTGCCAGAAAACTTCAAGTTAACTTTTCTTTCTTTTCCGTGGGTTTGAACCCATGTCAGGGAGTGAGAATTAAGTTGAGATTGCAGAAATGTTTGCAGCCCTATGTGAGTGGGAGGTCTGCGTGGCTGTTCTCTGTCATATGGCTTGTAACACATCTGCCATGCTGAGCTGGGTTAGCTAGCATGGAGCAAGAAGAGGAAAAGATGGACTTAAAACCTGCTTAATTGCTTTCCTTCCACTTCTGGTAAATTTGTCCCTATACAAGGGGTTGACTTGTTTAGGGCTGCTCTCCACCTTTGTTTGTGGAAGATTGTCTAGTGAAGTTTTTAGGGTCAGGCAGTAGATTGGAGATGGTGTTACTTACTGATAGTGTATGAGTTTTAAAAATGTCAAGTCAACAAACAAGTTCTGACCTCCTGGATTCAAGTGCCATTGCAGTGAGTTACCGGCAATACTTCTGTAGTATCATGGAAAGTGACAAACAGTGAGGTTCACAGTGAAATACACACCAGAAACTGACTTGGTTCATGTCTTCCCTGGTTCTGTGTTTCAGCTCACTGAAGATGTAGTGAACAGAATGAGAGGGTGCTCTGTGAGGAAAAGGGACATCCAGGGATCTCCCCGTGCATCCGATGGCACAGCTCCATCTTCACTGGCTGCAGGAGTGAAACCCAAACCTACAGGTATTGCGGGGTGGTGCTGCCACTGCATGTTACAGAGGATGCTGGTATTTTTCAGTGCTACCTCATTGTGAGAGGAGCTCTTTGGTTAGCCTGTATCACTCTGAACATTTCTAGCATTTCAGATACGCAATAAACAAGGCAGAAATATTTTGGTTTTGTTTCTGCTTTACATATACAGAGTGGTATATTGTGGATGGGTGAGGGAACTACTGCTTTTAATTTTTTGCAAAGAAGTCATAGGGAAGGATAACTTGTCTAAGCACAGCTAGCTAAGTGGATAAAAAAAAAATTTGTTTTCTCAAATTGTCTTTCTTTTCAGGTCAGAAAATGATTTGATTTCTGTTGGTTCTCAAATCAGCTTTGTTGATATATATTAGCAGCATGGATTTGTTTAAGGCATCCATACTAAAATGAAGTTGAGGAACTAGGCCTTTGCTTTTAGGGATTTGTTTGCTGTCAGCCTATGTCTTTCCTGAATGTAGATTTAGCTTTATGGATGGCCTCAACTCCATTAAATAATTTCATCTTTACTTGTGGAATCCCTTGTAATTACAAGGAGAGAAGGAAGTCAAGAGGAAGACTTACTGGAACTAGAGGAAAGAAATGGAAAGTAGGTCTACAACCATGCTCATGTTTCAGTACATTATAAGCGTTTGAGGAGTTTATATCCTCACATTGGAGTTTTCTGTAGCATGGTTTAGTCAGTGTGTCTGGTTGAAAATGATGCTGTTGGTGTCTCTGTTTCATAAATTCAAACTCTGTCCATCAAACTTAAATTTTCTTGACTTTTTTTCTTTTGATTAAAAATATGAAATTCTCCTAAAATAATTTATGTTGTGATGAAGGATTACATTTATTGAACTATTAGTTGTCACAAGTTTCTCTTCTCTTTCCTAGGAATTCAGCCACCAAAGGCAAGTGGCTCTGCTGCAGAGCATGAACTCTATAGGAGGTGAGGTGAAGCTCTTGAAAAAGACAATAGTTCAGCTTATTTGGGAATATATCTATGTATGCATATGTCTGAGTTTTACTTCAGTCTGAGCATGATGAGTGTGTGTTTGACAGTGTCTGAACATGAGCCAGCACAGGTGGCCAAGAAGGCCAGTGGCATCCTGGCTGTGTCAGCAGTGGTGTGGCCAGCAGGACCAGGGCAGTGATTGTCCCCCTGTGCTGGGCACTGTAGAGACCACAGCTCAAACCCTGGGTTCAATTTTGGGCCCCTCATTACACAAAAGACATTGAGGGACTGCAGTGTGTCCAGAGAAGGGAAATGGAGCTGGGGAAGGGGCTGGAGCACAAGGCTCCTTGGGAGTGGCTGGGGGTGTTTAGCCTGGAGAAAAGGAGGCTCAAGGGGGACCTTATGGCTCCACAACACCTGAAAGGAGATTGTAACCAGGTGAGGATCAGTCTCTCCTCCCAGGTAATGAGTGACAGGACAAGAGGAAGCAGCCTCAAGTTGTGCCAGGGGAGGTTTAGGCTGGGTATGAGGGAAAATGTCTTCACTGAAAAAAAGGTGGTCAGGCATTGGAACAGGCTGCCCAGGGAAGTGGTGGAATCACCATTCCTGCAAGTATTCAAAAGGCTTGTGGATATGGCACCTGGAGACATGGTTTAGTGGTGAACATGGTGGCGTTGGGTAAATGGTTGGACTTGATCTTTTCCAACCTTAACAGTTCTGTGATTCTGTTCTGTTCTATGATTATGTTTTAATGCCTGAAAATCCCCTTTGAAGCCTTTTTCAGTTAAGAGCTGCTTCTCTTAGTGCTGTTGCTGCATGCATTTAGTGTGATTTTTCTTTCCTGTGTAAGAGACAAAGAGCAGCATTGTCAGCCAGGCTGACTCCTTTTATTGTTGTGTGTCCCTTGATCTTTTCCAAAGCAGTGTCTATTTGTCTGGCTAACTGCTTCCAATTTTCAGTGTTTTCAGGTGATAATTAAGTACTTAATGGAGCTAAATATAACTGAAATATGTATTTATGTGGTGCTATGTCTGCTGTTGTTGCCAAAGTTGTACCTCACTGAAATTGTAGGTCATATTTAAGGTTTTTTGGGCATTTGAATTCCTGCTGATAATGGGATTGTGAGCAGATTTTGTGTCAAATAGATTCTGGATTTGTGTTTTGGCTCTAAGCAGGGGTACTCCGTGAAAAGCCATGACCCTGTTGCCAGAAGTCTGCTGATGACCTTCTCTCTGCTTTTGATGCTCCTACAGGTATGTGGAAGAGCAGGCACTGGTCCAAGAGGAGTTGCTCTGGCTAGCCAAAAAAGAAAGGGAAGCAGCCTGTGAGGCCAAGGAAAGAAACTGCATTATTGAGGAGAGGCAGAAAACAGCCCAGCTGGTGAGTAACAAACCCCCCACTATGTTTCCAACCTGAACAGGCTAAAATGGCTCTGCTTGGGAGGATTAATTTAATGTCACTTGTGTGATGAATTTAGAAACTTGGGTTTAGGCTGAAACACTCCTCACCATCACTTTACATTTGGCTCACAGTGCACAGTGCAGCTGCCAAGGCATGAGCAATGGCTGTGCTGGGGACAGCTTTACCATGGCAGGGAGTATGGTATGTGTATATGTGGCCCTTGTCTAGCTACAGAGGGCTCTTTTGAACTGTCAAGTGTATGAAATAAATGTTTCATATATACAGGATCACATTCTGCTGACCTAATGTATCCTGAGACTTTGCCCTGTTTTTTTTTCTAGGGTATAATTGTGCATGTACACAAATTAATAAAAAATAATAATATCCTCATTTGTTTGAGTCTTTTATAAATCTGGTAACAGAAGAACTGTTATAAAACTGTCAAGTATTGTAACATTTTGAAGAAGGTCTGGGATTGATTTTTAGGGCCCAGGAGGCATAAACCCTCTTTTGGACACACCACTGACTCCCAAACCAACTTGTTCTGGCCCAGCAGGCAGACTTACTTTTGGGGACTTCTTGCTGCAGCTTTTACTATTAGTCGGGCACATTGGTGTTGTTGAGATGACCCACTGGGTTGATGTCATACTAGTGCTGAGAAGAGCAGTGCTGGAGGCAGAAGTACAACGAGATGAGGCTGAGTAGAGCTAAAGGCTTCTATCACTGCAGTACACTGGGATTGTCATTGCTGTTTAATATTCACATGATACTGTTTTATATTGTTTTATTTTACATACTGCCATTCCTGTGGCAATGATGTACTATCTGTAATCAGTGCAGGGTCTTACTGGAACTGCCACTTTTTCCTGAGCTGCAGTGATGTCAGGGTGTGACAGTGAGGTGGGGCTGTGCTTGCCACAGTGAGATCAAACTGCCCTTATTTAGACTGTGCTGTTAAAACTTTATTGAGGGAACTAGACCAAGAGAACTCTCCCTGCCTGGTGCGTACTGAAAGGATGGTTTAGGGAAAGGACAGACAGGAATATGGATAGTCTTTATTGTGGTTCTTTCATCCTACTGATATGTAGCTTAACCAATGTCTGCTTGATTTAAGTGAAGAATCCTATGAGGTTTGGGTTTTTTTTTTCTATATGTTGAATGCTCTTTAACTGTATCTTGATCAGTCATAAATTTAGGATACTTAAAAAATGAGGTAGTCTAGTCTGTCCTTGCAAAGATGAGGGCAGAGCTATTGTTTGTCAGCTTCTAGATATCACCCTAAACAGGAATTGTTTTGGCCAGACTTAAATTATTTGGATCCCTATCAGACTTGCTTTATCTCAGCTACAGTTTCCTTTTGGGCATGGTTACCTTATTGTATTGACTCAATCCTACTCAAACCATGTCTGTCCTTTGTCTTCTAGTATTATTCTCCTTTATTATGAATAGGGGTTGAGTGTTTCTTGCTCTTCTGTTTTTTTGCCCTAGTAAATGGGGAAAATACTGGATATGAGCTGCTCATCCATGTCTTGTGTCAGTCTTCTCTTTCAGGTAGAAGATAGTAGTGGAACTCAAGGTACCTAGTGGTAATCCAGGTGCAGACAGCAATGGAAGTTATCTGCTTGCATTTATAAGAGAGAAACTTCCAGGCTTCTTGTTGTGACCTATAAGGGAACTGAGATTAAAAACGGGGCAACTCCCATGAAAGAAACAACAAATGCATAATTTGCTTCTTAAGCAGCACTTAATTTGGTAAAGATTGAAAACCATGCCACATATAATTAGAAAGCTTTATTCATTTTTTTTTTAGTGTTTGCATTAAGATCTTGAGCTGCCTTGTACCCTTAACATATCAATAGTTCAGTGATTAGTAGCCCTTTCTTGTACTGTTGTCTGCAGCAGTGCTGGAACATTCTCCTGTAACCATACCACTTGTATAAATCCAAGTACCATAGCTGTATTTTGAAGTGATTTCATTGTGATTGTGCTGAACGTTACTTTCATTTAATCTGTTCTTTATGGCTTTCACTCACTGACTTTTATTATTGGAAATATTGCTATAAGCACTTCAGTGTCATTATATAGTGCAGACAAAGACAGAGAGGACTAGAATTAACCTTTGATATGGAACTTGCTGTCAGCTTCTGGGGCCAGTTACTTGATTGTTTATGGGGCAGGGTGCATAATAAAACTTGTCATTATTTTATAGTGGTTTGTATGTTTTGTTTTGCTAATTTTTTCTCCTTGAAGTGTTCTGGTTTCAAGAGGGATTTAGAATTAAGTACCTGGGTTCTGTTCTACATTTTAATCTTGATCTTTCTTTTTCTTTTAATGACTTTGAAGAAGGTACTTAGCTTCTAGATACCTTAGGTTTTGAGTAAAACTCCTTACAGCTTTAGTTCAAGAAGCAAAAGAGCTCTGTAAGTTATAGTGCAGCATTCACTTTCCTCTTTGAGTGAATATGGCTTTTTGATTAACCTTAGGGACTGGCTCAAATAGAAGTAGTCTGCTAAGCTGCTGTAGAAGAATTCTGCTCAATTTGTAGTAGAGATAAAATGTTTGTTTGTTTGTGCAGCACTGCAGGATCATGGTGCTGAGTGGACTCTTTGAATAATTTAATGCTGTGGGTACTTACAACGCAACAAGGATTATATATACAGTATTTCAGAGCAAGGCCTAGGATGTTTAACTAATGCTGGTGCCATGCCTTAAGTCTCATGTGAAATACCCAAGAATTAACACAGCTATCTTTAAATCCTTTTCTATTTCTAGCATGAGGAACTTGCAAAGTTGTCAGTCAAGTTATTTAATTGCTTGACTATGCTGACAATAGTCTCACTATTCCCCTATGCGAGAAGTCTTTCCTTTTTCATTTCCAATTAATCACAATGTCTTCTCTTAACTTCTCAGTTCTTTTGGGTTTCTTTTTTTTTCCCCCTCCTTCCTGCCAATAAAGGAAACTTTGCAAACAAAGCTGCTCTTTTTCCTCCTTTTTGCTTTTGTAATCTCTGAAGGTTGAGCAGCATGTGCAGCATGCATCAGGAGCCTCTTGGAGCCAGTGACTCTCTGCCTGATGGTTTCCACTGAAACCTTTAGGACAAATCAATGTGGGATGGGAATGGATAAAAGCAGAAGCTGGGGGGAAATAAACGCGATTAAGGGAAGACATCTCATTACTACTCTAGAAAGGGAGGATTATAACTTATAAAATAGGAGGATCTCATTTAGAGGCCATGTGCACTTGTGTTATCAGAAACACAGGGAGAGCAAATAGAATAAATGAAATTAATACTTTGAAAAGAAGCATTACCCGGATTTGAGTATTGAACTAATATGATTTGTGCAAAGCCCTGAAGTTCTTATCTCCCCGTTTAATACCCCAAGGAAAATGGCTTTGTGAGAGTTATTGACCAAAAGTCCTCGTCTTCCTTCTAACTTTGAAAGAATGAGTTCAGAAATGGGGTGATGGTAGGACAGACTTTGAACTATGACCAGCTATTTTAGGCAAGACTGATGGGCACTGGTTGCTGCGTGAAAACAGACTGGGCAGAGAATTTGTAATTGCTGGAAAGTTTATCCAGCTGTCCATGATGGATGACTTGCTATTCCCAGTGTTTCTGATCATGCCTGCTCCCTGGCTTGCTGGATGGCAACCTTTGCTTTCTGGTGGTTCCAGCATTGGACTGTTGTGACTAGCATGGCTGAAATGGGCATGAAAGGAAATACAAGGATATGGGTTTGTTTCAGGGTGCTCCAGTTGCTGATTATAACTGGCCATAGGTTGTTGAATTCTTTCAGATGATTTCTTGCCCAGATATAATCTCTTTGTTTTTCAGAGCCTCTCATCTCCTCTTCTTGATTCAGGAAAGATGGTATGAAGGAAGAATGCATGACTGGGAATGCCTTTGATCAAGCAGTGGGTTTTGATAACAGTGTCACCTTATGAATGTGGGTGGCATTCTGGACTCTTGGGCTCTGTTGTGGCGTACTTTGGACACTTCCACCCTTGGTTTAGTGTATATTGAGCTGCTGACATTTTAACTTGTGTGTTTTCTTCTCCATTTCAAAGAATGGGGAGGTAAAACTGCTTGAAATTGCTGAAAACAGGATAAACAGCCAGGTCATAGATTTGTGCAATGGAGGAGAATTTTGGTGTTAGGGAATGATCAGTTATCTTCTTTTTCACTTTGTAGAGATGGAGGAATGATCCAATCAACCTATTTGTGCAAAGTTTCCTTTATTTTTCTGGCAATTGATGAAGCTTTAAGTGAATCTTGTGGGGTTTTTTTTGCTGTGAATTGTCCACTGTTTTTGATCTGTGTCAGCTGTAGATGCAGCTGAGCTGGCACTGAAGATTGTTTGAGAAACTGTGCTGAACATGATTTAGTTTGTTAAGGCTTTCATTTACTTTGTGATAAGCTGGGGATCAGCTTCATCCTGGCTGATTAGCCATAGGTAAGCATTCCTAGATTAACTGGGGTTTTGCTGTGTGTAATCTCCTACCATTGTGACAAGCTGTAGTGGCCGGATGAGGCCCAGCAGTGGCGTGGTGATTGTTGGAACTGTGACAGCATGGAGCCATCAGTGAAGTGACACTGCTGGTTTTGAGGTCAGGTTTCTATTGTCAAAACTTGTCCTTTTTTTCCTCCCTGTTTATTTGAGTTGATGTAATGAAAGTTATTGTCTCCGTGGGCTTTGCATTATGGTTTGGAAACTGCTCACCTCAGGGACAGTTTATTTGGTCCTGCTGGCTCTACAGCTGAAACACAGCACTCTGTGCTGAACCCTTCCCTTTCTAAAGTTGTAAACCTGTGTGGAGAAAATAGGTTGGTTATAGGAGGAGACATGACTAACACATGAGGTTTGGTGTTTCCTGGCTTTTTATTTTCTGTAAATACTTCTTGATTGAGGTATTTTATATGTGAGGCAGAAAACATTGATTGAAATCTGAAAGTATGGAGGCTTTAAATAATAGTGGAAAACAAGGGAGAAGCCCATTCAGTTTGATTTTCATTGATGTTGCAGTTGTTAGCAGCAGGTATCTATATGTGTTTATGAAATACACCTTTTTTAGTATTATTTTTTATGTTTTCTTTAGAAGATAAGTGGTGCATTCAGTTATTAAAATCTTCATTCCTACCTATAGTGTGGGTGACACCAGTTGTAGGGCAGCACCCTACAGTTGTGGTTGCTGTGGTTTGGCTTCTTGCAGAACATTCACTGTATGAATGTAAGGTTGTATGTGAACCCAAACTTGCCCTGAGTGCCTGCAAAGCCAGGTAGGGTCCTAACTAGGTTAGCAAGAATGGCAGTGTCTTGGGCTGGAAGCTGCAATGCAGTTGTTTTTGATTGCTCTCACTAATTGACAGCTAATTCTTTCGCTAATTGAATAAAGCTGCCTTTTAAATATGTTGATACAAATGGAAAGATGTATTTTTAGGTTTGAGACTTAATGATTTATTACCAAATGTTGCAAACTATTGACAGGGGGATTTAAATAGCTTCAGTCCTTGTGCCTTGTATCCCACTTGTTCTTGCTGTGTGAGCTTGACACACTCTTCCAGACTTTCTCCTGAAGAAAATATATTAGTATTGGAGACTTTAAATTTAGTGGTCTGTTATTCTATAGTCTCAGGCCAGAACATCCCTCCTTTTCCCTACAATTGGGCTCCTCTTTGTCTCTTACCCTCTACTATAAAACTAGGTATATTTCTCCAGTGAGAGAATTACTTAGTGAAACCATTAAAATATTAAACATTTAAGGGATCCCTATAGAAAGTAATATTGAAGTGTTAAGTGATGGACTTTGGAAAGGTTTGCATTAAATTTAAGCTTGGCATGGTGAGGATCTATCTACATGTCTTCTACCTCCAGCAAGCTAATAACTTCTGTTCTCTGGAGCATCAGTGAGGTCTAAATTTAACTAAAGCAATTTTGGAGAATGTGCACTGCAATAAAGGCAGAAAATGGAAACACAGACGATGCAAAAGAGAACCTCCTATTCTCTGGAGGGAAGGAGAAGGTGTTACCTGGCTAAGAGTAAGATTCTGCCTATGTACTACTTATTTTTCTGCTACTGCTGCTCTGATTTTTCAGACATTTATAGCATTTTTTAACAACTTTCAATTTCTGCAGCTACTCTTTTATCTCCTGACTGAAGGTTAATTTGTGTTTGCAGAGTTTTTGCAAATTTCAGCAGCTGATGGTCGTTTGAGCTTCTCATTTTTGTAGTCTCTTGAGCTAAGAGACCTTATCACAAGGTTGGCCTTTTTTAAAATCCAACAGCTGCAACAAATTGATGTTGTCTGTGGTGCTGCCCACTTTCCCTGTCTTGCCTTCAATTTTCCATGCTCCTATTTCACACTTTTTTTTTTTTTTTTTTTTTTTTTTCCGTCTACCAAGTTTCCATGCTCCACAGAAATTTCATCAAGATTCATTTGTTCTGACTTTTAGGGTTACTGTAAAGCCATTTCATCATTTAGGAAGTAAAAGATAAGATTAGCCTTTATTTTCCCCTATGTAGAGCTACAAAATATTCAATTCATAAAGAAATAGGAGAATAATATCTTGCTATTTTTCTGTGACTGGTCTAGCAAAACTAGTACTGAGTCTTATTCTGCTGTCAGACTGCTGTGGAGTAGTAGAATTCTGCTCTAATTTACAGCTCATTGAGGAAGGCATAAGAAGCACAAGACACGCCCAAATGTTGTTCTGTATCCTAACTGTGGATCACCACCTCCTCCATGCACTGTGGTGTCCCAGTTGGAATCCCTACATTCCAGCCCTTCATCCACATACAGTTTACCTTTCTCAGGCATAGGTGAGTTACAGATTAAATTAGCAAACCGTTCAGCTAATAGGAAGATTCCTGATGGGCTGGAATGTATTTGTGTGATAGCACCTGTCAGTGCTCAGCACAAATGGCATGGGTATTGCAGTGGGTTCCCATACACCAGCTGCTCATGGTAACACATGGGCTTCTCAAGCCACAGGAACCAGACCCAGCAGGGCAGGTATGTCCTGGTCAAGATCATGTTTCCTCAAATACAGTGTTTTTCACAAGTCCCAGTGCAAATGGCTTTGTTGGATGATACTAGGAGATCAAACTGAGTCTAAATGGTATGGTCTGAGTAATCAAAATAAATACTGATGTAACTTTTTATTTCTCACCTTAAAGAGCAGTGAAAGTGAGCTGATACAGACTTAAGTTTCACTGAGGTTTTTTTCCTGTTTATTCCCTCTGCTACAGTTGGACATCCTCTAACCTGCCCCAATTTGCTGATGTTTATTTCCATTCTTGCTTGCTTCCTTCTTTCTCTCTCCATCTTTTTACTTTCCCAGAGCTGCAGGATGGTTTGCTCCTGCTGCCTCTCCTTGTTGTTGGTGTTATCAGGCACGTGTGCAGCGGGTGAGATTGCAAACGCCGCTGTTCTCCGGGATTCTGAGCATCAGACAATGTTTTACACGGCGTCCCATTCTCTAGCTGGCTGGTTGGACATGATGTTGGTACCTTATCTTCACGCTGACACACACTGGACATTAATAGAAATACATTGCTGAGGCACATGTGTGGAATTTCAAGCAGCCTTTCTAGCTGTGCTTTAGATAGTCTATTGTGTGCTTAACCTCTTGGAAGAGGTTTTGATGAGAAATGCCTGATGTTAACTCTTGGGTGGCTGGGTGGACTGTCTCCCAGTTCCTTACTATAGTCAGCATAATATCCTCCTAATTGAACACTGCTTATCTATTTTGGAGTTTCAGCAGGTTTAAACCAATCTTTCTATGACCAGTATTCCTCCTTCTTAATGCAGATTTTAGGGAAGAAATAGCTGTGGTTTGCACATGAGGATGAGGTAGGAAATGTGTTGCTGCAGAGGGAACTGAGTTGCCAGCACCCTCATGTAGCTTTGTTTAAAGTCTGTCCCTGTATTATTTTTGGCTCTCTGATTGCTGTACATCAACTAAAAAAATGACCTGGATGCAGCTGCTTCTATTTGCCAGGAATTCTTTCTGCTTTTGGAGCACATCAGAATTTTTATTGTTTCCTTTGTACTGTATCTGTATACTTTCTCTGCTTGTTTGCTATGACCATCTGCAATTATCTATATAATTTATGAGTGCTGAGTAAAACATGACGGAAAGTAGCTTCTTAAAAGGGACTGTACTAAGGGAAAGGAAATGAGCTGATGACTTTGATTTTTAGACAATGAAAATAGAACACCTGCAAGCTTGTGAGAAAGGGAAGGAATTAGAGCAAGCTGTATTTCTTTTTCCTGTCTGTGCATTACCTAGGGGGTTTAGAGCTCTTTTAGCCTTGAAGACTTTGTGATAATGGGCAAGCTTGAAGGATGATACAGTAGGAATCGAGTAAAAATTGATCAAACAAACTGAGCAGGGCTATGTATAATTACTGTCCAAAAGAAAAAAGCTTAAAAAAAGTTTAATATTTACTTGAATAGAACATTAGACTAAGGATACATTTGTTAAATAACTGGTGCTCTTCCAATTAGGACTGAGAGTTTGCCATTTACATTCACCACATCTTCAGCCTAATGCTTTTGCCGTGGAGAAAGTGGTTCACTGTCTGGTAGATGATTTCAAGGCCCTTTATTTTTTTCAAAGATACAGGTTCATGTCTCTTCTTTTCTCTCCATCCTCTGAGCAGAATGGATTTGTTCCTTGGTTCATCTTGCTGTAGCTGTAATTGGCACTGTCAAGCTGAGACTCTGGCTGGCCCCCCCCGGCTTCCAAACCTCCAATACACAAAAGGTTCCTTACAAAAGCGGTTCCCTTACCAGCTGAAGACCTGAGTAATCACTCATTTTTGTATTTTTGTATGATATTCTCTCCTAGTTTAACAACTAAACATGGGAAAAGGGAGATTGGAAATAAAGATTTGTTAAAAAATGCCAAACCAAAACAACCAAACCCTCAAAAACAACAAACCACACAAAGCAGCATCCTGAAAAAAATCCCAAATCAGAAAAACTCCCCCCAAAGCAACAGCAATAACAACAATCACAATATCAGCTGAAAATAAGCTTGCATGTTTCTTAAACCCTTTTTCCTAATTTTTCAGTGTAAAAGAATTTTAAGTACAGAAGTTGAAAAAGCATGAGAGCTTTAAACTGCAAAGCCAGCTACAGTTTTAAAGATAATGAACATCAGTCCAGGCTGTAGTTTTGTATCATTTAAGAAGTTGTCTTCCCAGCTGCTGTGCTGTTTCCTGTTCAAGACTCAGCATTTTGCAGTGTAATTTTTCAAAGCTTTGTGTTACTGAAGGTTATCATAGAGTTCTGTTAAAAAGCTGCTTGCCTGTGATTTCCCCTTAAACAGTGATCTGCAAAAAGAGGTGGTTCCATGGTCAAATAAGATTTTGATACTGTTCCTGTCTTGGGAACAGAAGTGGGATGCATCAACATCCTTTCCCATCTGATGGCTGTTCAGAAGCTGCTTTCAGGTCACTGCCCTTGTTCCAAATCATGCTGAATGTCTAAATACAGCCTTGAAGCTGTTGCCAACCTCTTGCATTTTCTTTTTTTTAAGACTAGTTTGGAAGTAGTCCATCAAATTTCATGCATCTAGTGTAAAAATAAGGGTTTTCATTGTAATTAATCTGGTGGAGTGTCAGTTTGTGCCCAGATTAAGTGGGGACCATTACCTGTGCTTATGCTCCAATGTCATCCTGCCATAGCAGGCTTTTTTTCTGAGCTTAATAAGGAGTATGGTAAAGTACCTGGAGGGAGAGGAGCACTAATGGTCTTAGCTGCCATTCTCCTCTGTGTGGATAGGACTAATGTGGTTGATAAATACTTCCCTGCCTCAGGCCTTGCAAGTGCAGGCTGCTCCCTTAGGAAAGAGAGTAGCTCAAGGCATACCGTGGGTGTTTTCAGGTTCAATTGAACCAGCTAGACAGAAGAGATTTTCTCCAGCATAGAGGAATTTTAATCCCACTTAATTTCAGTGTTTTATTCTGAAGTATCTTGGTGAGCAGGTCATGGTAGATGATAGGTTTTTTTCCTGACCACGTGCACACTCAAGCTTAGGAAAAAATTTACCTGTTGTTTTTATATCTGTTTAGAAGTTACATCTGCTTTTTTTTAACCAGAAATGTATCTTACTGGGCATTCTAAAACTGTAGCAAAAATTCACACATTTATATGAAGGAATAAAAAACTTTCCTGTAATCAGATTAATTTCCTCTAGTTGCTTGTTGCCCAGCAGATGCTGCTGTTGAGCTTGGTTAGGCCTGGCTGTGCAGGTCATCGAGTCATCTGCCTATTGTAAGTGCTGTGATGCAGAGTGGTTGGGAGCTAAGTTTCCTCCTTGAAAACTCATATCATCTACTGCTAAGTCAATACACTGTCCAGAAGCTTAAGGTACATCTTATGTAGGTGTGTGTATAAATAAATAAATCATATTAGAATGTCTTTTTTGACCTATGCTTGTGTTTTTCACTTAATTACTGACTCTGAATTCTTATGAAACTTTCTGCTTTCATTACCAAAGCAGTTTTGATAGCTTGGTTTTTATAATTATTTTTGAGGGAGAGTTTTTTTTGGCTTTTCAAGTGAGCCTCTAAGGTGTGGTGGTGCAAAGGGAGTCTGATAAACAATCCATAAACAGCATATCCTCATCAATATCCCTTTGAATGTAGGATCTGGGAAAAATCTATCACCTGCCTCATGCAGAGTCTGGGAGATGAATTACGTTTCTTATTTAGGGTCAAACCCACTGCTCAGTGCAGCAGCTGCTCTGTGTATTGATCTTGCAACAAGCACATCTGTGCTGTGCTCCACATTTCTTTGGGATGTGATTCTCGTTCTAATACCCTTATTTTGAGCTGAAATGTTTTTAATGTTCATCTCAGTTTTCTGCCAGTGAGGATGCCTTTGCTGAGTTCATACACTTTTCCCGCAGTGTTGAGAGCACTGGCAAAGTAGCAGTGAGTATTTCCTGAAGGTGGCACTGAAGGGACACCCATGAAGTCTGCTTTCCAGGGGTGGAGCAGGAATTGCTGAGCCTTCAAATTACTTGCATACCAATGAAATGTCTCAAAGTTTTTGTTTATTTGTTTTCATTCTGACTCTAAGTTCTCCAGGAGTTACCATAATATTTTTCAGGATTAGTTTACACTAAATTTTTTGCTTCCTACAGAAATTGTAGAATCACAGAATGGTTTGGACTGGAAAGGACTCTAAGGATGATCTAATTCCCACTGTCCTGCCATGAACAGGAATGTCATTCTCTAGATTAGGTTGCTCAGGGCCCCATCCAGCCTGGATGAATGCTTGAATGCTGCCAAGGATGGGGCATTCACAGCTTCTCTGGACAACCTGTTGCAGTGCTTCATCACCCTTTGAGTAGTGAATTTCTCCCTAATATCTACTCTAAACCTGCTGTCTTTCAATTTAGAAACATTGCTCCTTGTCTGTCATAATTTGGAGTTTTGAGGCCACTGTATACTGACATAATTTGCAAACTGCATCTGTCTTTTATTTTCTTACCATGTTGTCTGGAGTTCTCTTTCCTGCTTAATGCACAGATCTAGAACTTGTGACATTGCATGTTCAGGCTGCAGAGGGGAGGGTGAAGTTGTTGTGAAGACAGTGCAGGTTTTCACACAAATGGTGTGGTATGTTCTCATACCTCTGATTTTTCTTTATTCTTCATCTCTCCAGTTGGTTTCTAGTAGTGTTTCTTGGAGGGGTGGATAACAGCTATTGAGAGCAAGTTTGGTTTTGGAAGAGAGTGGCAGGTGCTGTCCTAATGGCATCTCATGTTTGCTATCCAAATGGAGATTGCTGCCTCCATTCCTCAGATCCTCTTTAGGATTCCCTGATTTGACCTACCTGCTGGCCTTCTAATGAGATACTCTCCAAAGCCTGCTTGATAAAAATTTCCTATTACATCTGTGTCTCTTTGGCTCTGACTATCTGCAGTCAGACTCTGTTGACTGAGAAGGCCAATAGTGAAGAAAAATGGAGTTTCTTTCAGCAGAAGTTTGAAATGAATCTGCAGTGCTTTTGTAAAGGTAGTATTTCAGGTCGGTCTTCACTGATATGTAAGTTTCTGACTGATTTGAGTAATTTGGAGCTTAAAAACATAATGATGATCTAGCTGGCCTTAGCTGAAATGAATTATTACTTTTAGCACAGAATCTTCTTTTGAGAGAGAAGCTGGTGGTTGACTGGAATTCCTGCAGATTCTTAGGCAGGAGATTTGTGTCTTTTCATCTGTTTTCAAGAAGGAGAAACAAGTTATAAAAACCACTTAAAGGTTCAGTTAAGATTTATTCTGCCTGCATAACTGCCTCCCATAATAACTTTAATATGCATCATCCTGAAATTCCTAATTGGCCCTGGTGTTGGCAGGGCTTTCAGACCCAGCAGAATCTCCAGTGTTCAGCATCTTTTAGGAAGGACTGTAGCCAGAGAAGCACAAAAGATGAAATGGCTGCCTTATAAATTCTGACTGACTTTGAGAGTCCTTGTTCTAACAAGCAGGAGGATGCTGTTGAAGGCATCTAGATGAGACCAGTGGTGGGATTTGAGTAGGTGAGCAATTGGTGAGGCAAGAGGAGAGGATGGGGAAAGGCCTCGTTGGTTTGGTGGGAGGAGATGGTTTCATTGTGGGTCATGTACATATTTATCCTGTTGTTTCTGTTGTTGGTTGGAGTCTTGTCTGTACTGACACTGATTAATTTTTTTTTTTCTTATGGGTGTTTGTGGGGTTGGGCTGTGGTTTGAACTACTGGTTCAAAGAGCTGGTTTATTTTTTTAGGAGATTACCCCAATCAGTTGTTCCTCTCTGCTTGGTGACTGCCTGGTCCCTGTGTGGGTGCTCATCAGACAGATCAGAGCCTGACTGACTGAGAAGGTTGAAATTTTCCTTAGCTTCTCCTCTGCTCTCCTTTTACCTGGGTGGAGGTGGAAGCCTGCCAGGCTGTGCTGGGGTTCTGTGGTTTCTGTGAATGATGGAGGACTGTTGTTCTTGCTCTCCTGGGCTGTCAGTTGGACACCTTTTGCAGACCCTAAATTCTCTTTAAAACAAAGCATTTGGCTTAGATTATTTAATTCCATTAAGTAATTTCACTGCTAATGCATAATTATCTACAGCAGTGACACTCGTCTATGCTTTAATTATCACAAAGCTGCACAACTCCCCCTCCCCCCTGCCTGGAAGTTGTCACTTGTGCAGGGTGGTTTTGCAGAGATAAGTGTGTAATACATGGCAGTGCTTTGGGTCTCACAATACTCAGACAGTTGCTGATTGCTAAATGTAGGCAATAGAAGAGGCAAGGATTTTGGTCTCAGTGTTCTATTAGTGGTTTTTATCCATGTGGAGTGAGAGATGTTGGGAAGAAAAAAGCTTACCAAAACTTCATAATACTGGCCTGAAGATAAAGATGTGAGCAAGTGCTGATTGGAGGCATTAAGCTTACAGGAATTGGGAAAATTTGGAAGCATAAGTATTTGCTTTTCTTTTGACGAAATGCAAGAAGTGAAGCATTAGTGATCCTGGACAGCAGCCCATGAACCCTGTTTGTGTCTAAGGAAGATTCTTTGTATTTCTTTTTTTTTTTTTTTTTTTCTCCACCCCCCTGCTTTGTTGCTGACTCTCTTTGGTAAACACCCTCTCAGAGTGCAGAGGAGCCCAGTAAAAATTATTGATCCAGGCAGTCATTGTGAGGAAACAGAGATTCAAGGTATTTACTCCTGATTTGAGAGAAGATGCATACTTGAGTGAAATACCTGCTGTTTCTTAACACCACACACTTGTTTGTTAAGGAGTGATTTTGTTAAAGGAGAGGACAAGGTCAGCCTGATCTGAGTAGAGGTTATGTGGGCAATATGATACTTGTGTCATTGAAAGGTAAAGGTCTGTTTGGGAATAAAGTGATCTGTAAAAGATTTCTAAACCTTTGCAAAATGAAGGCAGAAAATCCGGAGGGGGCTCATAATTGTACTGCTCTAATTTCACAAAGCTGAGAGGACTGGGTTGGAGGCACCTCATTTAACTTGCAGTGATGCGCTGAGGTTTGTGGATGAAGAGCACCTGGAGCCTGTGGCAAAAAGAGAGCAAATTTTGAGAGGGACCTGATAGAAATGAGGATGGTATGAAGAAGCAAAACCTAGGTATTATCTTATAATAGATGGAAATGAGGCCATTTGTTGGTGTTATCTGCTGGCAGAGATGTTCTGCCAACTACCTTTGTTTGGAACTCTGGCCAAGAAGTGCAGTATGTAATTGTTCTCCTGCTTCTATCCTGACTGAATTCTCAGGATTGAAATTACATTTTTTCACATACAAAAGCACTGAATTCCTTTCTATTGTTATGATGAAGGCAATTTTTTATTACTGACTGTCAGGAATGAGGAAGGGAGGACTATACAGCTTGTGTTACAACATACATTCTCAGTCTCTACTGGCACCTGTTTGAGCAAGATTCCTTTGGCCTAGAAGTATGTCATGTATTTTCTTTGGCCTAAGGACATAGTGTTAAGTGTGTTACTTGAAGACCTCACAGCTTGCTAAGCTCTAAATCTTAGCATGAATCTCATGCTTGTTTTCTATGGTGCTTGCCACTGTAGTGGTTTATGTACTTCCCAGATTAGCTGACTGGCATAATATGGTGGTCAGTTTGGCTTTTTTCCTCTCAGGAAGAACTGTACTTCCTGAAGAGGTTATAAACTCACCCTACAGTAATTTATTCTTGGACCTTTCTCTCTGAGAACCTGAACATGATGGACAAATTTTCAAATGTCTCTTCTCTAAATGTTGTTGGTTGGAACACCTATCATACCAGGCAATGGATGTTCCCATAGAAAGAATTTAAAGTGACAGAACTGATACTCGGAACAGTTGCTGGGTTTTTGGTTTTGTTTACAACTTGCTTGAAAAACTTCCCATAGGAGCACGGAAGTAAACACTGACTCAGTGGCTTTTCTGACTCATCTGATAAAATCTGCTTGCCAGGTTTGATGTTTCCATCATCTGCCTATGTTATCTGATTCTCTGGAGCTGTGCTCTCACCTTTGTGATTCACTTTTCAAATAAGACTAGGATTGAGATGTCACTCTTAAAAAATAAATTTAGTTTATGCAAAGATACAGAAGAAAACAGGGAGATGAGAACTTCACGGTGGATGTGATGGAGTTCCATTGCCGCACTCTTGGCTGACATGAGTGAGATGCAGTGTGGAAAAAGCTTTCCTTATCCATGTAAGGATAGATTGGTTGGTCATTGTAAGGGGACTGCTGCAGAGATGGATGGGTGACTTATCCCAGTGGGGCAGGCATGGTGAAAAGAAATAGTAACAAACCCCATAAGCTTGGGGTTGGGGTAAGAGGGAGAATGGCACTTCCTGGCTTTGTGCACATGTGATGCTTTTGCCTCTTGTGAGTTTGTTGGCAGGTGTGGAGAGGAAAGATCCCAGCCTGGCAAGTCAGCCACCAGTGTGGCTGATGATTAATTGCCCTTTTTAAATTGCAATTATGTCAGTCACAGAACCTGTGAATATTAATTCCGGATTTGCTGCTTGAAGAAGTGAGCGCTGATGAGACAGGTCCATTTTACTGTGTCTCAAAAGTGAGATAAGTGCTGCAGCCAGTAGTTATTACTGAAAAGAAGGGCTGCTGTGACTCTTAGCTTTGCTTTGTGTGTGTCTTGTATCTTCTTTTCCAGTGTTTCTGTTCCCTTCTTCAGAATCCTCCCAGTGCTTACACTGGATTTTCCACACCGACAGTAGAAGGTGGCAGGCTGACACGCAGAGTGAGTTAATCACTGCAGGCAGTATGAGTTACCTGGGTTTGGTGGATGGCTCTCCACCATTCCTGCTGCTTCCTGAATCCCTTAGAGACTTCAGAATGAAATAGGGATTGCTTTTTTGCTGCTCCAGCTCTTTCCCCTCATCTCAAATGAGTGTAACCCTTCATTCCATTATACTTGGATCTTTTGAGATAATTTTCTGATTGTGCCCTGTTGGAAGGATATTAGCAAGCAAGCATCAGTACACCATGTCTGTTTTCCTTTCAGTAATCTGCTTGAATACTTGGATGATGAAAATCTTGGTTGCTTCTGTGGTTTGGGTCTCTCTTATCAGTCCTGATCCTGTCTAGTATTTTCTGCATGAATCAGGACAAATTGTTATATCTTGCTTGTGCTTTAGTTTTCATGGAATAGTAGTTATCTCAAAAAGTCTTGTCATTTGTTGATTTTCTGAGGTCTTTGAAGGTGAATAGCATGGTATGCTTTTAGTAAACAAAAACAAAGCCCCTCAGAACCCTCTGGTGTTTTTTATGCTTTTTGTATTTTAAAGATTTGTCTTTCATTTAAAGCTTTTCCAAGTTTTCAGTTATAAGTGACTTTAAACACCTAGTTATCTCAGCTTGTGGGGCTAGTTTATGCTGAGTTATCAAAATGACTAATGATTTGTAAGAAACATAGTTAGTGCAAGTTGCACAAGTTAGCTCCCCTGTTTGTTCTTCTTTTACTTCTACATTTTGTGTGGTTTGTATAAGTTGATTGTTTTCTGAAAATTTTTCAGAATGGAGGCATTAAAGAAAGATCTGAAAGTGTTGGGCATGTGAATGTCAACTAATTACTTTAGTTGATGACTGTAGTTACTATCCTACTGAACTAAAAGCACTGTGTGATAGCCCCTTCACATGCAAGAGGTGTGACTTGCAGGCAACAGGAAAGCTCTTGTGTCAGGCTGCCAGTGAAAGGCTACAGAAGAATTAGATGAAGCAGAGAACAGAAAAAATTATTTTCCATTTTTGCTTGGTGTGGTCCTTTCCTGGAAGGTCTCTAGCAGGCAGTTAAGTATATTTTGGTAAAGACATTTTACCAGCCTGGGTCAGCATCAAGAGCTGGCCTAGGACAGTAGGTTCAGTGCATTATTCTGGCCTTTCTGTTTTCCCCATTTTTCAGCTTTTATAATTAAATGGTAAATTGCTTGTTTTCCTCTGACCCCTTAATTTTGAAAGGCTCCAAGCAGTCTTGTATGGCTACTGTTGCGCTTTGAGGTGAAAATGAAGCATTTTGTTTTATGAAACAAGGATGTCTAATAGTGCTTTAACAATCAAGTTAGCTTTTGGTCACTACTTCTTGTGGGTGTAATTTTCATCCTCCTTCTCCTTGCTGTTTCCTTGGTGCACTTTGTCTTTACCCTGGTGTAGTAACTGCTTTGTTCAGTGCTTGGTTGATGGCATGTAAGCATGGTTGGCACATGAGGAAGTGGTCATTTTCATGACTGCTCTGAAAAGGTGTCAGAGCTTCCTGCACCTCTGGCTTCCCAAACTGCTATTTATTGATATGGAGTCTGCACTTAGAAACCTGTTGGCAAAATGCAGAGTTTTCAGTAATGTCTGGCTGATACAGAAATTTCCATTGCAGTGTAGGACTAGAGAAATCAAAAGCTTCAGCCTCCATTTCTGTTTGGGTAGTGTCTGTTTTCCTCAAGATGCTTTGAAAGCTTTGTTTTGTTATCAGAAACTGAGCTTTAATTTTGTGTCGCTTGTCCTTAGGATAATATTCCCTAGCTAAATGGAGACTCTGAACACTGATTTTAATTAATTGAAGTAGTTTTGAAATACGTATTTTTTGTTCTTAGATTGTTTCAGTAGGATTTGTTTCTGCAGGGCTGTAGCAGCACACATTGCAAACCCTCCTTACAAGACACTGCCAAGACCCTCCCTGTTTTAGGTGGTACCCGACAGACAAGTCCACAGCCTGCTGCTCAATGGTGTGAGGTGTGTACACTCCTTCTGTTGACACAAGGTGCAAATATCAACTCTTCATCAAGAAATGCCAAAGAAAAGTCATGTTTACAGACTGTGCAGTATTAGAGGTGATTTCTGTCTTTAACAGCATGTCTAATTATCTCTTGCAGGGGAATGATATGATACTCCAGTGATTTATCTTGAAAAAGAGTGTAAGAGTATCAAGTCAGCAACTAGAGGTTTGCATTCAGAAAGTTGAGGTGTTTTGGAACAGAATATGCTGATCCTCACCGTCATGACAGTAGTTTTGATTTTTGGGGACTGAGAATGGAAGCTAAAACTTGCAACGGCTCTTTGTTTTGTTGTAAGAAATTGGCTGTAAGTCGTAATGTGACTTGAGAGAACAATCAGTGTTGTGGGAATCTTGGAAGGAGAAAGGAGTCTGCTTTTGTGTGTTGGTACCCTATTTGGTGTGTGCATGTTTCTTCCCCAACATCATGTTAGTAGATGTTGTCCTTTTTACATGGCAATTCCAAAGCTTGTGAGTTCAAGACAGGCTTTTCTTCCTTGGGGGCAGTGGTCTAAAAAGAATCCTGCATTTACAGCTTGAGCTCTGTGACCAGCGTGAGGAGGAAGGTGGGGATGGAGGAATGTCAGTTCATCTGCTGCTTGTCTCCTTTCTGTCAATGTAAAGAGCTTTACGGAGACAAGTAATATTTTGCAATTGAGTTTCTCTTTTAAAGACACTCTGATGCTAATGTTGATTTAATAAGGTTCCCTCGTTCTCTCTCCTTGCTTAATTTGAAACGTCTAATTTTGTGCTTCACAGTTCTGAACACAGAATTAGTGAGGGAAGAGGAGCCGGAGGCAGGAGGAACAGAGTGCCACACCAGAAGTTGCCAGGGGAGATTGATTCAATAGAGTGAAAAGGTGCAAAAGGTTATATGTCCACAGTTCAGAGCAACGTGATGGTGGTACTAATGAGAAGGAGAGCTTGATCCTTTAAAATGTTTTAAGATCTCTGTGGGTGTATAACAAACATTAAATGAAAAAGGGAGCATTAGAGTGTTGGTTTCTTTGAGTGAATTTTTCTTTTGATTTTATATGGATGTAATATATAATATATGACAGGCAGGAAGGATAATATTCTGAGATAAATAGACATTTTAAGGTTTTTATTTTAAAGGTTGTTTTGTGAAGTGTGGCATTTATTTTCAGAAATGTTGAGAGGTTATGAGAGATTGTGAATTTGATCTGGCTAATTTATTTTGGCTGAACTTGAATGTGTGTTTTTCCTGCTAGTGTTTTATTCTAGTGCAAGAACCTTTTGACATCCATGGACATTTAATTCCTTTGTTCTGGGGATAGATGTAAACTCTCCGAAACCACAGTGCCAAAAGATTGTCTGAAATATTGTACAAATAATAATGGCAGTGAAAGCTTTTTCTTTGCCTCCTGCTTTGTTAGTGTGCCTTTCCTCTTCCTCATAGGAAACCACTCCTATGCAATGAAGTTAAAGCCTAATTTGCCTCTTGCTTGAGTTGGATGACAGTTCTTCACACAACTGAGCGGACAGTGTAAAAGGAGTACAAGATGTGTTCAGCTTAGTTTTATGATAAGCTGCCAACATGTTTCTTTGAAAACCTCATTATATTGCAATTAAATCCACAGGAAAAAAAATAGGCCATCTCAGTGAATACTTGATAGATAAGTTTGTGGTTTTCAGTGCTGGCCAGGGGCATGATCTGCTTCTTGCAGTTGGAACTCAGTGAAAGCTTTGGTAAAGTCTGACCACAAAATCACCAAAAGACAGCTGCCAGCACTGGAAGCTGTGAAAGATTGTGAAAGATGGGTTTCTTTCATGCCCTTGGTCAGAGAAGCATCTGCTTCCTGATTAAAACTATGTGTAAGACCCTCACCCCCCTTTCTCCTCACATTGTTTCTGGTAACATGACCTGCACTTTAACCAATTGCTTCTGCTGAATTTGATAGCTAACACTGGATTCTGCAGAGATATCTCAAACATTTGGCTGAGGAGCGCGCTTGACCAAGCAGGCCTGCATAAGGAATGAAGCTTTAGTCCAACTGTTAATATAGATTCTAAAAGAAGCCTCAACCTGCCTTTGAGGGTTTCATTTCTGCTGACCTTCAGTGCCTATAGTGACTAGTCTCCAGGAATATTTATCAGATCACTTGCCTGTCTGGTTATTTCCAGTCTATTGCACTGGCCAAGTTATTTGATCAATAAGTCTATCAATCAACAGGTTCTTAAAATTACTTTCATTGACTTTGGAGGTGTAACATACAAAAGGAGTCTACAGAAAATAAATGATTGTATGTGTCCCAACTATAATTACAGAGCAAACAGAGTGGAGATATGTTTGTAAGTAGTATCTACTACAATAAGTATAGCAATCTGTCTTTAGGGTTCTGTGATGCTATGTTGTATTGACTCTTTAAATTTGCAAACTCATGGAGCATGAATCTCAGCTCTCTCAGGTTGTCTGACTGCTGTATTTACAGCATACCCTGTTTTAAAGCTAAATTTCAAGCTTCTTGCTTTTGATTAAAAGGTCCAGAAATAAATACTTAGCATGTGACGTAATTTTTGAGCCTCAATCTACACTCTTCTTTTTGCAGATGATTTCATTATGATATACTTGGACTTCATTAAAAGATGCAACCTTGCAGCGTTTTCTCTTATCACAGCTTTGAGAGGAGCTGAGAGTATGTGTATTTGAGATCCACTTTATTCCCTTCCTAAAACACAAAGTGGGTTGCAAGTGCTTTGGAAGCAAGAATCAAAGTCTCTAGTGGACATTTTGTCTGTAGCTCAAAACCACAACTTAATTCACAGCCTTTTCATAAACACTGACTGTGGCCTAGGATATAGGGGAATGCTGAGGTGAATATGGAGGTACCTTTTCAGAATTGGTTGTAGGGAAATTTACTGCTGACTGTCTTAAGTGATCAGATAAATAAGGGAGGTTGAGATCAAGTTCCTCACTTCTATGCTTTTAATTTCCTGGGTAGTCTCTGATTATACTTCCCATATGTTTTTATTTCATAGGTAACATCTTACTATAAGCGTGATTATGTATGTGGACTACCCTAGACCATTTATTTTGAGTCTCCTATGCTTTATGTCATCCTTCCAGTAAGGCTTTGGAATCCACATGATTTATACTGAATGTTAATTACTGTATATCTTTATCATGTGCACCTTGGCAGGTTGGTAGCTTGGAGTCTGCTCCCAGAATGATACTGGCCCTGTAAGGCTGTGTAAAGTATGCTTTGTGTATGTCTAGAATGAAAGAGCAGGGCAAAGAGGATAATTTACAAGGCTGTCAAAGGGGTAAAAACAAGCTGTATTGTTCAGAAGTGCACCTGATTCTCCACCTGCCACAAAGAATTCATAGATTCTCCACAAAGAATTCATAGACAGAGGATGCATGACCATGGCTGAAGGCTTTCAAGAATTTTCTTACTCAAGTATATAATTACAAAAATCTCTCTGTATTAAAAAGCAGTTCCAAAGTCAACTGCATTGCTTTTAAACTGTATAGTGTTTGAGATAATAACTTTTAAATTTAAAAAAATTAGGTTTCTAATCTGGTGGCAGGAAATTTGTGTTCATTTTACTGTGCTAGCCTGTATCCATTGGCTGATGCCTATAAATATCTGTTTTGTTCAGAGGCAGGTAAAAATTGTATATAGTGTCTGGGAGCAAATGTGGGAAGGGAATTCCTTCTGAACACGCAGGGTGCATAATTTTTACTGCTTGGAGGCACATGGGTTGATTATGAATGCCATCTTGATTTTTTTTTTTCAAAACAGTGGTTGTGTGTGAGGTACTGTGTTTGACTCGAAAGCTAATATATTTGGTATTTAGGAATCTGGCAAGAGAGTCTGTGTCCCCATATGCAGGCACAGCAATGAGATTGGGATGTAGGCATGCATAACTGTTATTTCCCCCGTCTGTCCTATCCCTAGAAAGCCATATGCCACCCTTAGGCTAGTGTAATGGGAGTCTGCATTAATGATTATGAGCTAGAAATAATCCAAGAAGAGTTGAGTGGCCTTCGTTTCTAGCTTTATGAGAAATACCTCGTTGACTGAGTCTGAAATATATTCTGGGATAGAAGGTCATAATTAATACAGAATTTCATTATGCCCTTTCTTGAAGTTTTGGTTGTTGTTTGTTTTTCTTGTTCTAAATTGGTCAGGGACTTGGAGATTCTTAAGCCTCATAGGCAGAGTAGGAATTTAAGCAAGAAGGTAAAAATTTAGAGCAAGTTGTTGACTCACCTACTATCAGAAATAAGCATCTTGAGCATACATCTCTAGAGAACCATGCTCTGCAAGATTTCTAAAACCTCTGAATGCCTTGTCTGTTGGCAGCCTACAAAATGAAAACTATGTATGCATATATAGAAGTGGTGATGGGAAAAGGAGAATGTGGAAATGGGCTGGAGTATTAAAGCAAGCAATGAAAGCAGATGGTTTACTTTGGATTTTATAAAATAAGTCTCTCTTAATTTTGTTTTAAATGAAAATCATGAATGGTCACCATTGCAAACCTATTTGTAGCTGTGCCATAAGTATTAGGATGCAGTTGTCCCTGAATTGCAAAAGGACCAGGGTTTTTTTGGCTGCTTCCCATCTTCATGTTTATAGAATTGTGTATGGTCTGTATGCACTAGAGTTAAGCAATTTCATCACAGCCTTTCCTCAAAATTGATTGCTGTTCAGTGACTCTTCCTTCTCTCTCTCTTTTGTCAGTTAGTTACATCTCAGACTCATTATATTTAATATTGATACTGCTTCAATTTTTCACTAAACTGGAAGAGTTGAAGAGTCTGGAGTGGCTACTGAATGTCTAGATATATTCTTTAAGTACTTATCATTATTCTTTAAATTCTTATCATTGTGGACCATGATAAATTTAGAGCTGGATTATGCTTTAGGAAGAAATGGCTGTTTGCTCATTCAGTGATGAAGTCTGGCCATCAAGATGTTGGAATATGTGCTGCAGAGTTCTTCAGATACTGACATGAGTGCAAAAGTTGTTGCCAACAGCTGTCTTGGGTTTTGGGCACCTGCTGCCTCTCATTTCTCGCATCTCCCACTCTATCTTCCGCTCCCAAAGCTGGCAGTTCCCCTAAAAATACTTTGTGTTGAGTTCTTAAGTAGGAGATCTCTACCAAGCTGGTAGTCTGGATTCCTGAGTCATTGGTCACACTGCAGTGAAATCTGTTCTGTGACAGAGTTATTGACTATGGCAAGGAAATGGACTTTGGGGAGAGGCTGGTTCCAGTCAGGTAACAAAGGCATTGTCCTTTCAAAGGCTGCTGCCCTGTGCTGATCCTTCCTCTCTCCCTGCCAATCACAGAACTGTGTTTTGATTACTCACAGCCATTTTTACATTTCCCCAGAGTGTGACAGACTTGAGTGGTGTGCACCGTGTGTAAGGGTGTAGTGAATCTGGGAAAAGTTGCTGGGAATTGCCCTTATGAGTGAAATAAGATTTTTGCACTGTTTTCTTGATTCCATTGAAAGCTGGACTGTTGATATGTATGTGGGAAGGCATCCCCTGCCTGAATAATCAGTGCTCAAATGTGAAATTTTCAGAAGCACAGATGTGTTAGTCATGTAGTTCCCATATCCAGCCAGAGTATTCCCCAAGTGCCTGTATGAATCCCTAGGACAGAGGCTGCTGATTTGGCCCAAGATCCTGTTTCAGTAACCTTTTGCTTGTGATACAGTTAGGACTAATATCTTGACTGGGTTTTTGACCTCAAACAGTTAAGTCCAGTATTTATTCTGGTTCCTGCTGTCCAGTGGGTTACCTGAAAAAGAAAAAAAACCTTTTCAGCAGAAGAGTTCAGAAGTATTGACCAATGGTGTTGAAAGATGACTTGTATCCCAGGGCTGGAATTATAAAACTTATAAGCTGCCATCTGGGAGCTGAAAGTGAAGCTCACTTAGGGAGCAAGGAAACCAGATATTGCTCGTTTCTTAAATGGATTGCTTCAGAAATATTGATGGAATGGCTGTGTCTCTTGTTATCAAAACTGGTAAATGCAGGTCTGCAAAGAGATCTTGGCACATGCTAAGGAGTTAGCAAAACTTAAACCAGTAGCCCTCTTGAATTTTCCTTTTTGCGTTATTTTATTAGTTTTATTTTGTTATTTAATCAGGGCTTTTTTTTTTTTTTCCAGTGCAGCAATATGTACTACTACACATTCTAATTTTCCTGTTTCCATTCAGTGGAGTGAATCTATTCCTATCCTTGGAGTAATAATTTTTCCCTCTGCTGAAGGTCGACAGAATTAGAGGCCTTGGCAGTACCTGTAGAAGAGATGCTCTGTGATTAGTAACAGTGTTATATTCTCTAAAACCCTAATTTGCTGCTGTGCATTGTGTCTTATGGGGCACATACCTCATAGGGGTGGTTCCTTCTCCTGAGAAGCTCTTGCTTCTCAGCTCCTGTCCAGTGCCACTGAGTTTTGTTTCTTTTGTCATGCGAGTGTTTGTCCACCAGGAATGAGTCATTTCATGGCTCAGGCACCTAGGGATGACAGATGTACCTCCAGTAAAGAGTTAGTGGTGTGCATGACCTACCTGCTGAAATAACAGCAAGCACCATGAAGAGTGTTCCTCCTGTCCATCTGCTGAGGATGGACAAACTTGCAATTGCTGAAATGTAAAAACAAAATTAAGCGTATCTATCCTGACTGTAAAAATCATCAGGAAGAAAAATGTTATTCAAACCAGGCTTCTGTCAAAATTGGTCAGTGATTACCAGTAAACACCTGTTGTGTATTGGTTTGTTTGGCCAAGGACTTGGTGCTGTTATATCAAACCTGTCTGCAGAAAGGGGGGAATTGGCTTCCCTCAGTTGAGATGTAGATGTTCAGTTCCAACCCTCTGAGCTGGTGCAAAGGATGAGGATGGACGACACGCATATCTGATAACACATCATCCCTCAGATACCTGAAGCAGTCACTCTGTGCCATTAAAATGATGACAGATCCCATAAAAATATTACCTTCCACCGTCTGCTCCCTCTGGCAGTGAACTATGACCGAGAGGAAAGTTCTTTGTGCCCTGTCAACTCCCCTCAAATAAATAATCATAATGAAAAAAGGCCAGCCATTCCAAAAGTTCCTGCTTAGCCAATGTGCTGCTGATTGAAGGTAGCCCTGAGAGGCAGGGAAGGCTTGCAGTCCTTTACAGCAAATGAGAGTTGTGCCTGTCTCATGAATGTCTTGGCTTCAAAAGGAGGTGGTTATGGGCATGAAATGTTTATCATCTTGTACTTGCTTTGCTGCTGCTGCATTACTGTGTAAGTAAAAAGTAGTAACAAGTAAAGAAGAGGCAATGCTGCAGCCTGCTTTATCTGCTTGTCTGCACACTTAAGTAGGCTCACAGACAAAAGAAGGAGCAGGTGGAGGCATCTTGTCTTTGACAGAGGTTTGGACTGTGCACTCAAGAGGTTTTCAGTTGCCTATGAAGGGCAATCTGGTTGGGAACCTGATCAGTCAACTGACTTTGTGTTAGGAATCACTCTTTGAAATTGTCCATTGAAGATGACTTGCTGCATAGGTCAGCCTGTGCATTCAAAAATGCCCTTTAAAAGATTACTTGACATGTGATTGGAAGCAGCAGAGTTGTTGACCACCTCCTTTTGAGTGTGCCCAGCACTGCCACATTCTCTGGTGCGTGTTGTGTATCAGCATCTCTGACACTGTGTGGCACCTTGCATGGCTCCCTGGAACTGGCTGTTTCCTAGCTGCCTTTGCTTAGCTCCCACCCTCAATGGGGGTCCTGCAGCAGGCTGTGGGGACTTTGCTCTGGTTTTGGTTTAGGGGGTGCATGTGCTTTTGTTTTGCTTTAACAGCATAGTTCCCAACAGAGGACAGCACTGCATTGCTTAAGATGCTTGTCATTTTAAAGGAACTTTTCTAAACTTATCATCCTAAAACCTATATTGCACAGCAGCAGGCAGCCTTCAAAAATCACTGATTTCTCTTTTTCTTCTCTTTCCCTTTCTATCTTGTGCTCTCTTTATTCCAAGCCTGTGGATTTGGACGCCTGGGTAAGCTCTCTTTTTTTTTTTTTCTGGATCTCTCTTATTCCAAGTGTCATATTGTTACTGCATGTGTACAGATTGTTATTGCTGAGCACAGATGCAGGATTTTATTTTCTGTCATTACATTTTAAAAGGTGTTCAGCTAGAAAATTGCATATTATTTCCTCCATAAAGATTTTCACTGGTTCCTTTTGTGTAGGTTACAGCTGCTGAAACCAAACTTGATCTGGTGATGTGTATTGTTGGCTGAGAGAGTAGCAGAAACAGGAGGAAATGAAGGTTATACCAGTATTGCTTTTTAAGGCAATGATTTGCATCTGGTTTCTAAAACAGAACCTGGTCACCTGCCTTCAATAGAATGAAAGGTAGGACAAAAAGCCAGTGATTTTGTAGGCCTCTTGTCTGGAATAGTGATTGCAGACAGCTCCATGATAATGGTGATATTTCTGCTGATGCCAGTGGAGGTTGAGTCAAGGCTCCCTTGTGGTTGCTTGTTTGGTACAAGCCTTCCTGTAAAGTTCTGCTATTCAGTCTTGGGCATGAAGTACACAAATTGCCTCTTACTATTTCAGTGTTGCCCTTTCAGCTCTGCCATTCCCTTTAGACTTGGCTGGGAACATGCCAGCTAGCTAATTTTACAGTTAGCTCTATTCTTTAGTGAGGTGCTGTCAATTCCTCCTTCTCATCTTGGAGTCCTTAATAGCGTTTGTTTTTCTCCCCTGCCACCTGGACTGCTACCAGGACTGGAAGACACTTGGGAAAGCACGAGGTATTAGAATTTGCAGTTGTGAAGTGTGGCAAGCTGAGGTGCCCAGCGAAAACATCTCTGCTGTGCTGCTGCAGAGATGTAATTGTGTACCTTTGGGGGAAGCTGATAACTGCTCTGAGCAAAGACAGGATGATGTAGAAACTAGGCATTTGATAGACTTGAGATCCTTTCCTTTATCCTTGTAGCTTATTTCCCTGCATTACTTTTGACTGATTATCTAGGCATCGTCTTGCTAGTTTGTCTGTGAGTGGTGGAAGTGCTTTGCCAAGAAGATAAATATTTTTGCAGTAAACTTGCCAAGTGCTGTGACTTGCCTTTTAGGAAGTACTTTATAGGCTGAGGTTTGGACCTTTCCTTCTAGCCTGAGTAGCCCTTTGCAGAGAGTGAGTTTTTAGGTTTTTTGTCCTCCAGTAGAGTCTTCTTGACATCCTCTTCCCAAATCTCAGAACCCAAACAGTACTGGGGAGAGGTGGTAGCTGTGGGCTGTGCTAACACTGCACTTTATTGCTGGGTGCCACATTCCTTACTATCATCTGACCCTGCCAATAAACCCTTTTTTTTTTTTTTTTTTTTCCCCAAACAGATTTCTGCTCTAGTTTTCATGTTTAACAAGGTGATAAGGTGGGACTGTGATTAAAAATAGTAAAAATCTGATGATTTTTGGAGTGTGACAGAGCCAAAGCTAATCTGGGAATGGTTAGAGCTAGAGTGAAGCCCAGCTCTATATCAGTTCCACAGTCTGATGTGTGGCATGTTGGTGTCAGTTCAGGACAAGGCTAAGAGTGTCTGGTTTTGTTCATAGAGAATGAACCAATAATATTTCATTACCTCAATTAGGAACTTGTAAAATATTTCTTTTGGCCTGTCTTTCAGCTAGCAGGCCAGTGCTTGAGTCCTTTAGTTGAGCCAGTATATAATGTATAGCTTTTGAAATGTGCTTGCACTGTTTGTTTCTAAATGGGTTACTTGATAAAGGGAGAGAAGGAGGCAGAGAATCACATAACTCTGCCCTGGCTCTTTGTCACTGTTCAAGGCAGCGCTGAGATAACCTGAAAAACCTTGGGCTGCAGAAAAAAATGTGAAGATAAAGCAAAGGAAAAATCTCCAAGAACACCCAACCAGTCCACGGATCCATGCCCATGGAAGCTGTAGCAGTGTGTTAGTAGTATGCCTTCATTGAAGGAATGTATGTGTCTTTTGTAAGAATGCAATCCTTGTAAATTCTGGGGATTCTTGAATATTTCTTGAATACATCTTATATCTAGCTTTTGTACAGAGAGCAATGGCCAATTGCATACATCTTCTTTTATAAATACATCATCTTGTCTAAGTTTTGAGTGCATTCCTGTGTTCTATAGCTGAGTATGCTCTTTCTTCCCTGTCTGTTTTGTTTCTGTGTTCATACTTCTTGGACATCACACTGTCTGTGTTCTACACATATTAGGTGTCATCTCTGGCCTTTGGTCACCTCTTGCACAATATGTTCAAACTCCAGTGTAGTTGTAGCTTAAAAGTGAAATGCAGCTTTCCGATATCTGATTTTCAAATCAGTGTGTTATCATGTGCATGTTTTCCCTTCTCCTTCCTTTTTTAATTCTAAAGGCCTTTTTTCAAAAAGTGTATTGATGCTTTGTTTGGCACTTGGAATCTCAATCCCCTGTGAAATTGTAATCATCTCCATCTCTTCTGTCTGGGACATCACAAGCTTCTGACTTCAGGTAGGGAATAAGCAGCAGGACGAGAGAAACTCTTAATAAATATCCTGTATTCGTTGAAAATGTCCCTAGTTGCCTAACCCAGTTTGGAACAGTGGATATTTCAGATGACACATGCCTCTACTATACCCTTTTTACTTCAAACATCATCATAAAGTGTACTAAAGTTTTCAGTAATAACAGCTGGGGATAGAGGGAAACAGAAAGCAACTTTGAAGCAGATCTGTCACAAATAGAGTGTTTCTCTGCATACTTCAATGCACTGAAACAGCAGCAGCCCTTGAAAACAAGCAAGGCATTGAAAATATGTTTATGTTGCAAGTACAAGGTTTCTCTAACCCCTAGTTCATCATACATTATGAGTGATAAGTGGGACAATGGAGAATAATATAGGAGAAGTTACTTAGGGGGAAGAATGGGAAGTACTTTGAGTTGTAGTCTGCAGTTGGGAGATGGAGTTTTGGTTCTTTGACCTCAATTTTGCAGGATCCTGGGGAAGTGACTAGCAGAATGTCTGTGTGCTGCAGACAGGGTGCAGGGTGCATGGGTGTGGAGGCATTACTCACTGCCACCTCCAGTGAGGTCAGCTTGGCAGTCCAGGGGTCATCATTGTGCAGAGCAGCACACTCCTAATGTGTCTGCATCTCAGCACCCTACTTGAGAGATTGGGTGTTGGGTTTGTGTTCCCTTCCAGAGGGGTTGTAAGCATCAGTGTGCTGGATTTCTTGGTGAATGATGTCACACAAACTCACAGGTTGAAAAGTTAAGTGAGTGTGTGGGTTTGTGATCCATGTCTTGGCAGAAACAGAATAAAGCCTCTTGCACACTGGTATTGTTACATGTATTGATTTTGAATATCCACTATCCCAGGAGACTAGCACTGATATGTAATTTTTTAGATTAAACAGAAGCTTTCTTGAGTTTATAAGAATTTATTATTTGGCTCTTTTTTTTCTTTTTTTCTTCCATCACATGATGCACCTTCCATCTGAATCATGCGGAGGGATCAGTACTGTCTTACTCTTATTTCTTTTCCTTACTTATTTTCCCCTTAAGGTAATGCAGGTCACTTGTGCAGTATTCTGATTTTATGGGTGTTATGCAGAAAACCTGCAGGAGAATTGGGGTCCTTTGGTCATGCACCAGACCACCCTACCTTCTTACATCTTGTTTCATTTTATTTGAGATTTCCTTTACTGTGTAGAAGATTGGTTCAGAGGAACAGCTATGTTTCTCTTACCAGAAAATGGTTATAGTTCTGGCACTTACAAAGTACCCATTGGTGCTCCTATTGTTGCTCTGATGCTTCTTTTGTCAGGCTGCATGTATGTGGTAGCTTATTCTCATCTTTCTCCCTGTCCTATTCCAGCTGGTTTGCAGGTGGGAAGTAGTATGGCAGCTATAGGTTAAAACAAATCCAGAGATTTTGCTTTTTATCAAGTGCCTTTGAGAGAGAGAAGATTTAGATATGAGTCTCCACTGCCTGTGCCTATCCTGGTCCTGTTTTCTGGGATAGCAAACATGGAAACAATAATATTTATTTTTCTTTAAAAACAAACCCACTTCACCACCACACCCCTGCAATCTTCCTATTTCATATAATCCTTTTCTTGCTTGCTTATCAACCACCCTCACTGCCTAGATTGAAATCTCCTCTAAGCCCTATTATACCACTGTATTTCCATCAGCAGGGGAGCAGAAAGAAGGACATGCACAGCAACTTGCTTTCAGATGTAATTTTTCTCGTTAGCAATGGCTTTTGGCCGTAAAATGACAGGTCTGAGCCCACGGGGATATTACTGTCCCAGCTGCTTAATCATGTTGGACCACCATTTTCTGTGGTCATAGCATCATTAGAAGTTAAGAGAATGTTGCTGGGATGCTATGGACTGGCAGGGTTTGTGTCCATGTTAAGCAGGTTTTGGAAGGTGTTCTGCCTGCTGTTAACTTCCATGGCCCCAGAGATTTTGAGGTGGGATGGGGGATGAAGAACAGCTGCCATCTTTTCTTGCTATTGTTTCTTGTTATTTTTAAACTTGAAAAGTTTGATTCAGTTCCATCAATGTCATGTTTTCTTAATGCTGGTTCAGTTTAGGGGTGGGAATATAATGAAGTGGTGCTGGCTGTAAGGAGCTAGAAGGCTACAGCTGTTGCTGTGCCCACACAGACTTTTTAATTGAGCATTGTTTAGCTGATAAATACCAGATATACTGTTTTGAAAGTGTTATGCTTATAATTTGGAAGATAGAAGAGAAATTCTCTGACAGCCATTCCCCTCTGAGTCTACAGCACCAGCCAGAGGAACTCTGAGGGTGCTGATGGGGAATGCATAGAGATCATGTGGAGAGAGCACTTAATTATCTTCATAGTCCTATGTATGTCTGTAGTGGAGAAGTATTTAATCCTTAGAAGCTTTTGGACACTCCAAGGGGCAAGGGTTTATAAAGAGGAGGATTTGAGGGGATTTGGTAGGTTTTTTTTAAGGTAAGGTGAAGAACATTTGAGTAATGACTTTCATGATTCATGGAAAAGCAGACGTGGATTAGATGGAGTTCTGAAAAAAGGAATGGGAAAAGTTCACCTTTCTATGATGATCTGTTTTCATTTAATAAGAGGTGTAAACCCAAGGCTTTGAGTTCGAGTATGATGCTAATGAGAGCATTTCAAACGTCAGGGGATAACACAAAATTAGCTGCAATTCTTAAGGTTTGTAGTTTCACTAAGGGGGATCCCATGCAGGAGTCCTGAGCAGTGATTTATTTTTTTTTATTAATTTTTTTATTTAGTTTCTTCCAGTCTGCATTGCACGTGCTTTTCTTGCACTAAATTGTTTATTTTTAATTTCTTCTTCTACTGATGCTGTTTTGTTGTCCTTCCCAGGCTGTGCAGCTGCAAGGCAGGGAGGCAGAGTTGAAGCTACAAGAGGACTTCTATAAAGAGCAGTTGGCCCGCATTGAGAAGAAGGTAAGGCTGAGTTGTCTTTATTTCTGGCCCCTGCAGGGGTAGGACACACATCTGTGGGGATCCAAAAGATAGAGAACCAAGATGTGTTGTGCTGCAACCTGGAACTGTCAGCTGACAGTATCTTTTCTGCCCCCTACCCCTTACATAAGTGATGAAAAAGCTGTACAAATCTTTTGAGCAATTTACCTTTGAAAGATAAAGGTTTTTGTAACTGGATGATTTTTTAAAAATGATTTCTGGTGGTTCGAACTATTATCTTTTTCACCATGGGATTTAGATGAAAGCTAAATTGAAAAAAACAAACAAGTACTCTGTTTTTTATTCTTTTTGTTAAATATCCTTTCCTTAATAAAAAAAATAATCAACCACCACAGCATAAATTTTGCTATAAATATGAATTAAAGTTGTATTATTAATTTTTCTCTGGGGAGCCAAACAGTTCAAAGAGTGGTGCTGCAGTACACTGGCTGCTTCTTGCTGGATAAGCCTTTGAAATGAACATGATTTAAAGAGACACTGTCAAGCATCTTTTAAGCCTGAAATGACCTTTGAAAATCCATTTAGGGATTTGAATCTTTCCCCTAAACGTGGGATTTGCTTCTCTGTTTAATTGTTTACCATGATGAGTTTTTAAAAATTGATGCCATAAAAATAGGAGCAGCCATGCTGTTCTTTATGAACTAATGTGTTCTTCACTTCCTGGCAAAATGAAATAATGTTATAAGTAGTCTTTATTTTTTAATAAATGTGGAGAATAATCTTCTCCAATTTGAAGCAATTAGACCTCCTGACAGGGAGCTGCATACATTCGACTTGTAGTTGTGTTATGTGACTAAAAAGAAGTGCAAACAATGAAAAGGGTGGGTTGTAAAGAGACAGAGAAATCAATCAGTTTTACTACCAACGTGTAGCAGGATGGTGAGGATGGAACATAGGAAAATTGTAGATTATAGAAATGGTAGGAAGCTGTTGGCATATTTATTCCTGTTTTCATTCCCTCCTACTGTATGAGTGTCCATGCTGCATTTTTTTGAGCCATCAGTGGTAAAACATGCCTGTGAGCAAATTCTGCAACGGTTTAATCCGTACAATTCATTAAAAATAAACTATTAAAACTACCACTCGGTGTTGCATTCGTATTTTAAATTCTATTTCTAGATAATGGGGATTGTTCAGTGAAATTGCAAACAATCTAGCAGCTATCACTCTAATTATCACAGTTGTCCATATGTTCATACGCAAAGGGAATTTTTGCAATTTCTTGGTCCCATGCTGTTTGCTTCTATTATGTTCTTCTGTCTGGATCTGGTTTCATGAAGCGGAAATTGCAGGGAAAACCTGTGTGTCTGTCCTTTATGGACAGGGAAGTGGGGAGAAGTTTGTGTCCAGGCTTCATTGTCCTCTTTTTGAAATCTTTTGTTGTCGTTTGTGTTTTGCAGTCCATGTCCCTTGCTACAGGGACAGCTTTATAAACAATGTGATGGATATTTTAGTGCAGGGTCTTCTTGGGGGAGTGAGGTGGGCTGCCCATAGTCCTATTCAAACTGCAGAGCTACAGAGAAACTGCCTGCTAGTTGTTATGTGTACAAAAGCAAACAGATAAAAAGAACAGGTTTTCTTTCGTCTCTTAAAAAGCTGCATAGTTTCTGACCCTTAAAGACTAGCATTTTGCTGGTAATAAAATAGAAGAATGCCTCCAACCGTTACTCTGGATGGGAGTGGGAGGTGGTGGGGGCTAGAAGGGAAAGGAGAGAAATGTACTTGAAACAGTGTAATAAAGCTTAATTGTATTAGTTTTGAAAAAGGTTTTTGATCTTCTCTGAGGATAATTTTATTCCTATAATGGTTGGAAAGATGGAAAATGCAGCACGGAACAATCTTTTTTATTAGCTGTTGCTTTTATATAATTCTGCTTTTATTTGTTGAATACACGCAGACCTTGACATTTATTTATTTATTTTTCCTTCCACTGTGCTAAAGCTTTCCAACTCAGGCTTAGATATATTTTTATTTATCTGTGTACGTGTGTGTCAATATTAGGAAAAAAACTGTCAGTAAGGGATGGTGGGGGAGAGCTCTGAAATATAATTTTGCTTTCTCTGCTGTTTTAAGAGGGGATGGTCACTTGAAGTGTGGTCACTGGTAGTTCAGAGCTGTTTGGCTGTGTGTGAATATGGTTCAGTGTGGAGTTAGCAAACTGAAATTTCTCCTTCTAAGGATCAGGCTATCAGGAATTCCCCTCTCTCCTCCCCTGCTGTGCCCAGGTTGGTTTTGTCCCCAGTTCTGCATAATAACAGAATTCAACAGTAGGAGACTTAGAGATTTGTTTTTGAACGATATTTTGAGCTATTGATGTTAAAAATCCAGTACCTTCCCAGTAGGATGCCAAGAATAATTGTGTTACGTACTCCTTACAACATAAGAGCTGCTTGGTGAATCAAACACACAGACTATCTTGTTTCCTCTGACAGTGGTCAGTTTGCAAAGACTTTGAAGGAAGAAGAAAAAAAACCATCACCAAAACAAAGCCATAAAGAAAACTTTTGGAGAGCAGCTTTGAGAAGAGTCTTCCTAAATGTTGTCAGTTGGAGGCAGGCACATGCCCTGCTGCACAAGAGTTTATTTTCATTCAATATTTTCATTTATTGAAAGTTGGATTGGTGCCATTGTTCTTCTATGCATCTCAGGCGTTTTTCCTGTAGCCCTGTTTAGCTCTGTGCCTCCAACATCATGTGGCAGTGTGTGCCACAGGTTAACATATGTACTCTATAAATTCTCTGTTATCAGCTTCAAATATTTTTTTTTGCATTTAATATCCTTCATGTGAAAGAGATAAAATAAATTCTCCTCATTATTCATTATCATTAGACTTCTGTTCCCTCTTTTACCTTCCCATTAAACTGAGCAGTCCATGCCTTTTCAGCCTCTGCTTGTGAGAATGATTTTTTTCCAGGTTTCTCATTCTACTTGTTTGTCTTTTGGCACTTTCCCCCTGGCAGCTCTGTCTTTGAGATGTATTGACCAGAATTGAACTCAGTAGTTCCCTTGAATGTAGCAGATTGTGTGAATACATTATCCTTTTATTTTGTAATCTCTGAAAGAGTACTGTAATCTACTGGACAGAGCACAGAATTGGAAGGAAAAACCTGCTCATTTTCTAATAGCCGTTTCTCTTTTGGGAGTTTGAAACAATTATTTAGTCCATCTATCTCAGTTATTCCATCTATATGATGGAATAGCTTATAATGGGAGGGCAAAGTGTTGTGAAACAGTAAAGCTATAAAAATGCTAAAAAGGCTTTACCTTTAGTTTTGCATGAGGTGAACTAGGGGTGTACCTTATTTCAAACAGATCTTGAGAAACTCAGCTTTTCCAGACAGTCTTATTACAATTTTCACGGGAAAAGGCATGTATCAAAAAATAATTGCAGTATTTCAGCTTTTGGGGTTTTCCCTGCATCTTCAGCTAAAGCACTGGAAGAAATGAGACAGTGAGTGCAGCAGTTCTGTGTCACAGTAAGGATTCATCTAGTTCAGTATTCTGGTCCTGGCTGTGACTGAATGTCCAGGGATAACTGTAGGAACTGAACTGATCGGAAAAGAGGTTGTGGTGTCTCCTTTACTGGAGACAGTCAGGGAGCATCTGGACACAATCCTGTGCCATGTGCTCTGGGATGACCTTGCTTGAACAGGGAAGTGGGACCAGATGACCCGCTGGGATCCCTTCCAACCTGACCCATTCTGTGATCAGAGCAAGTTATGGGGTATTTGCTCCAAATACTTTGACCATCCTGGCTAGTAATTTTTGGAAATTCTTCTCATGTATTTAATCCTCGGGGGGTTGTGAACCAGGACTGTGTGCACAGTGCTCAGGATACAGGGGGACTGTGAACATGTGTGGCAGCTGTGTCAGAATCACTGTTTGGTTCTCTGTTTCTTTGTAGCACCTGACACTTGATTTGCACTTCTGACTTGTGTTGAGCAAATGCCACACACTGCTGCTACTGGCAGCATTCCACTGTTTTGAGTGCAGACTTAAATATATACAGTGGGTGTACTGGGATTAAACCAATGCTGGGATTAGTTGCTGGGAATATTCTTCCCACTGCACCCTTCTGTCGCTGTCTGATTAGGAACAACAAATAATGCAGCAGCACAGGCTTTATGCAGAAATCAGAGGAAGAAGCGATTTATTGACAAGCCATGGCATTTATGTAAGATAGATTGCGCAAAGCAAATTAGAAAAGACTCATTGGTCCAAGAAGGCAACACCTCTTTGAAATAATGCTTTCTGCACAACATCACGAGACACTCACATGGCTCGGTGGTCAGCACTGGGTATCTATCTGTGTTGTTCTTTCTTCCTTCTCTTGTTTTGTCTCTGAGAAAAATCCCCAGCCTGGGAAAGATCCGAGCTGGAGCTGAGAAAGCTAACAGCCTGGGAAAAATCCAGGTTGGATTTTTCCACGAGCCTTCAGCAGTGTCCACATCCTTCATTGTCAGTTTGTCAGGGGTTGTGTGTGTGGGAAGGAGTGGTGGGCTTTGTTCTGCCTGCAGTGTGGTGCATGCATCTTAGAGATTTTTTTTAAATCAAATTTTATTGAGCAAATTCCTTGCAGAGGATGATTACACTGGTAAAACCCTTAATCTTCCTCACTTTAACTCTGATAGTTTGTTGTAGTTGTGTGTTTCTGTCTCTTGGGTCACTTGTATGTTTTTGTTTTGGAGTGTCTGAAATATTTTGGTAATTAGGAAAATGAGAGGGAAAAGCTCCTTTGAACTGACTGTTTCGAATATGACTCTGTGTGATTGCAGGGTTGGAGCTGGTGATATAGGCATTCCATTCCACACCTATGTTTCCAATGTGACTGTCTAAACTCCAATAAGTAATCCAGTAATGAGACCTGACTAATTCATTATAAGTGGTTAAACTTCTAACTCTGACTTGTTTCTTGCAATTTTACATCTCATCCATGTAATTTGAATTATTTTGTAAAATGTGTATCTTCTCTCAACTGTTTTGAATGAGGTTTTGTACTGTTGTGTTCCTCTGGGTAGAAAGAATGAGTTAGACTAATAACCTGTAGGGAGAACCTTAGACACACTCAACTTGAGAAGCTCAAGATGATGTTTTTTATGCATTTGTTTGTTACTGAGAAGCAGGGAGGGAGATGGAGGAGCTTGTTAATACTAAACATATATACTGCTCAGAGCTGGGATTTTTATTAGGGATTCTGTGTATGCTTTGTCCTGCTTTCTCCAAGTAGTAGAAACATCCTTTAAAAAGTATAATAAGGAAGAAGTGCAGTCTCTCCTGGAACCCTTCAGATGCCAGCAGATTTCACTTAGCATATTAGTTGTGTACTTTCTCCCAAGTAAATATTTATTTGGCTCCTTTTGCTATTTGGCCTCTTGCTGAGTTTAACCTGACAAAAGCTAAGGGCAGTGCTATAGTACAACAAAAACATGGGCAGCACTTCAGAGTAGTGTAAAACAGCAGAGCAAGGCTGAAGGTAATCTTGGAAGATAAAGTTAAACTCCTTGCTGTAGATGATGCCTCTTCTTTGTTTGGATTTTCCTAAGCTCTGGCTCCCACCTTATCTCTTGTTAGGCGGCTGTGGACTACTGTGAGCAGTGGGTGCATTAATATGCAACGTTTTTCTGCTTGTACTTTTTCAGAGCAGTAAGTAGCACAAGAGGTATTCATAAGCTGTAGAGTATTTGTGCAAGTAGGAAAGGAATGCATTGAATATACATACCTTTTTTATTAATAAGGTTGACTGCACCTTTTTCTCTGCTTGACTTCACAAATCTTGTAATTTTGTGTGTGGCATTCATCTTGTTTGGTTTGTTTAAATTAATCTCTTTTTGCCCTTGTACTTCCCGTTTAATTCATGTTTGTAAAGCATTTAGGATGTGTAAAGAATGGGAGGCAAAGTTATTTTTGTTTGTTACTCTTATTGGCCTTGATCGTTCTTCTTGGACCTGTCTCCCACTTTGGTGTGCCAAGGTCACCCCTACATGTAAGCCCACTGTAATTTCTGGTTTATGGCTGGTAACTTGTCTTGATAAAAAATTCTGCAGAAAAAAAAGTGATAGAAGCCTGAAAAAAAGCCTTCCAGAACAATATGTTCATGTTGGATCTTCATCACTGATTTAAAGCAGATTCTGTGGGGCTGTGCAAACTGATGTCACCTGGAAAAGGTGGGAAGGGATTTCTGTTGAAGGGGATGAGAAATCCATTCCTTGACTTGGGATGTCAGACTTTGTGTCCATGAGACTTAGGGATCACTTGTCCACCTTTGAAAAAACAAACTGTGTTCAGGTGTTATCTCCAACCCAACCCTCTGCCCTCTCAGTGGGAGTTTAAGATTCAGTGCCCTTTGATAAATGAGTTGATGTGTCCTGGCAGGTGTCACTGACACCATTTGCTTTCTCCTGTAGTGTCTTGGGGCTGTGTGGGAGCTATTGCCATGTGTTTAAGGGCTGCTTTGTTTGCCCCCAGCTTACTGCTCTAGCCAGTGCTGTGGGAACCTGGAGGAAGAACAGCTAGTGAGAAATGAACTTCTGGTCTCAAAAAATGCATTTTCCTTTCAGAAGAATTTCTTGTCCCCACCTCCATAATGGAACCTTAAACTATTCTTTACAATTTCGTTTTCATTTCTTATCTAATTTGTTCAGTTCTCTATTCATCCCCAGCCCTTCCTGCAAACCCTTCCTCTTACAAACCCACCAATGCTTTCTTTAAACTTAAAACATCTATGGTCCAAAAAAGCAGTTTACCTTTCAAGCCAGTAGAGCAGTACAGCTAAGCACCCAGTTCATCAAACTGTTCATTTAATCTTCTGAACACAAGAATAATCCCCAGTGTAGTTTTCTGAAATAGGTTGACAAGATCCATCCTAATCATTCAGATCACTTCCAGTTGCTCAGGTTGCCTGTCTGGATGCTGCTCTCAGGTGGCAGTGGCTCTATCAGTCTCCCAGGGCACAGCCTTTGATGTTTAGAGAATGAAAGATCCTGTCCTGTGCGTGAATTAAATTTCTGAATGGAAACAATCTAAAAAGGGATTGAACCTGAAATCATCATCATCTGAACTGATTCCAACCTTCTATCCTCTTCTCCTTTTCAGTTCTTCTTAGGCATTAAATGTCATGCTGGGGTAAGAGTATGACAGAGAGGGCAGCATCCCTGATTTCTGTGGGCATCCACAGAAAGGGCTGAACAGCATCTTTAGAGCAGGCTAATGCTCCTGGTAGCCTCCGTGTATGCAGGGAGAGGTTCTTTCCTTGTTGCTGGTGGCCAACACACAAACTGACATCCAGTACCTTGTGCTCAATTCCCTCATTTAATGGCTTTTTTGTGGCAAGCTTGTGAAGTTTAGTAGTTAATATACCTCAGTACACAGCTTTTAGAGATCAGATAAATTGATTGGTAATTTGATGAACTCAAAGAACATCTATAATAGGGTAACTAAAACGTGTTAGATGTCAGCACAGTCTCTCTGCCTTCTCTGCAGTGTGTATGTTCTCTCTTCAATATGTGTTGACTGCTGTACAGTACATTACATCAAATTACAAGCAGCCTCTATGCAAACAGCAGCTAAGTGTTTGCTTCCTCTTCAGCCTGCATGATTAGTGCAGAGATGCGTTTGCAGTCTGTGTGCTGAAGGGTGAACTGTCAGAGCCTTACGTGATTTTGTTTCCCTGGCATTTAGAGTATCTTTGCAGAGGGAGAGAATGATGCTTATGGGCTGCTTCATCTTGGAGGAATCCATCCTCAGGCTCGACTTGTGAAATAAATGTGGCAACGTGTGGTTTGAACTTAGTGTCTTAACACTGAATTTAGCAGCTGAATTTAGATAACAATCTGGTATCTGGTCTCATCAGTGTATCACTATGAAGACTTGTTAAAGGCAGAACAAAAAGACCTAGAATGTGATCTTGTCTCTTTGTTAGAACTCAACACTGGAGCATTTGTCAAGTCTAGTCCAAAAAGAGCAAAACAAGAGGTTCTTTTGTCTTACTTCTGAGAGCTTTCCCCTTTATCTAATATTTCTGATGCCATTCCTTGGCATTTTTTATTCAACCCAATTTTCCCTTAATTTCATTCATTTTCTCATTGCCTAATAGTTTAAATTTCTGATTCCTCTCTCTTTGTTTTTACAAGCTTGTTTATAAGCAGGATTGGTATTTATAAATGTGTCTATGTATATTTATATAGATAACACTGTTACCAGCAAAACCAGTGTTACTTTTCTAATGGAAAGCAGCACTGCACACACCCCTCCCAGGTGTGAACACACACACTCTGTCTCTCACCTGTTTTTACTGAGGTGCAGTTGTACCTCAACAGCAACTATATCATCCTGCTGCAATAAATACCAGTGCTGGCTGTTATTTCCCTGTAATTCACCAACCAGTGTACAATTAATTTCTGGCCCTGTTATTGCACTATTGGCTATTTTATGAAGCTGTAGAGAGTTAGCACAGTGAATTGATTAAATATGTTCCAGACCTTAGGCTGGATTCTGTGTGTCTGCTGGGATTTCAATGATTGAAGCTTGTGCTTCTCTTGGGATATTCCAGATTTAGACTTAGTCTTGGAAATTGGTTCGGGTAGACAAAACTTCACTATGTATGGAATTCACTTGCATAAGACCCTGACTTTGGGGAATCTGAGATTTCTATTTTAGCTCACAGTGGTCCTTCCACATACGGCATGAAAAAGGCATTGCTATCAGGACTTAAAAATAAAGGAAACACCGGGATTCATTTTGAAAAGGTCTTGGAATTATGGCTCTGCCCTTACAGAATATGCTGTCATCATGTTAATGGAAAATATGGCTAATAATTACTCTATAAATTGACTCCCCAGAACATCTCAAATTTGTGCTGAATTAAGTAGTCCAAAGATCAGACTTTAAAAAGGAACTACTCCATATTTACAGCGGCTGTACCTTCTGAAGTGTTTAGTAGTTTACTGTGGGTGTGTTAAATACATGTTTCATGACAGCCTGGGGCCACTTCTCTGAAGGTTTTTTCCCCATCTGCCAGTCATTTTAAAGAAACATAAATAAAAGAGCTACTCCAATTTCTTGAACATATAATGCACATTCCCCAGAGACCAGGGTGACTCAGAAGTAGCTTGTAAATAACATGTTCAATGTTTTTAAATAGATGTGTACCATCAGGCTTGCAGTGAGGTCTTCAGCCACTGCAGACTTGCTTTGCCTGTCGCAAAATCTCCTGATTCCATGATGATGAGGGGTGGATTTCTGGTTGGTTGGTTGGTTTTGGGGTTAATTGGTGGTTTGCCCATACATTCTGCTGTTCTGGGGTTAATTGGTGGTTTGCCCATACATTCTGCTGTCCCAAGGATGTCACAGTTTGCCATTAAACACCTTGGCTCAAATGAAGATTTCCTGGCTCACCCATTTGCATTTTAGCCCCATTGTAAATAAATATGAAATAATGGGTAATTTTGTTTTGTTTCAGTTTAAAATAGTAAATATACATCTCACATGCAGTAGAACCATCTGGGAGTTGAACCCTGACAAGTGTGCAGAGGAGGTTGCCCTGGTAGGTGTTCAGCAGTGGAGTGGCCAGCAGGTAAAAGATGTTGCCCTGCACAGGGGACAGCAACAGTGAGGAATGGCCACAGAGCCAGGACATGCTGAGAGGCTGCTGAATCTGTGCCCATCTCCAAGAGGCCAGAGAGGAGCAAGAGATGGGAGAAGAAAATGTGGGAGCTGAGATAAAGCTCTTAGCCTCTGGTTTGAGAAGACTTGTAATTAATAGGTCATTTTATGAGAAGAGCCAGCTTTTATTTTCCTTCCCAATTACTGCATTTCAGGTCTTTTAATAAGAAAACCAGCTTAATTCCTTCTCCTTTCTTCTCCCTCCCCATTCTTCTGAACAGAAGCCAAATTTTTCTTTCATAATTTCAAGCTGCAAGGTTGCTTTGAGCTTGCATGCCTAGGTCAATTGAGGAGTGCCTGGGTTGTGGATTTTTTTTTCCCCCTAGAGATGTCTCATGATGTACTGGACGGTACACAGAAATGATCTAATTTGCCCTGACATGCAGCAAGCTTTGAACTGGCTGGACTGTGGTTCTTGATCAGAGAAGTTGACTCATATGGGCGTGTTGTATTGTGCTGCCTGTCTGAGCATGTATATGCATTTTTTTAACCTCATTTTTCATAGTAGTTATGTATACCACAGAATTTCCTTTGGCTGTTGAGGGAATTAAATGTAGTGTATGAGACCTTTGACCTTTAGGTCATTTGTTGAGATGCAGCTTCCATTCGCAGCAGCAAGAAGCCATTACTGCCTGATGGCTAATCACCCATTCGTGTGGCACTGAGATAGCTCTTCCTTCAGTTAGAGACAAGGGTTTGTTGCAGGAAGAACAAAAAAAATCCCTCATAATGGTGTCCTAACTGTCGATTTCTGGGATAGGCACAGGGCGTCCCAGGGAGGAGCACAGCATTAGTCCTTGCCGGCTGAAAACAGAACAATGCTGGGTTTTAAGGTTGTGTGCTCATTTATTCTGTGGAGAGAGGATTTACCACCAGGTCTGAAGTGTTTGTGGTGGTTGCTGTTATTCTCTCCTGTTGTTCCCCAGCAAAAGCATAGTTCTGTCCCTTCTTTGAATTCCTGTTGTCGGAGCTCAAGCTGTCTCCAGTTGAAGAGCTTGAACTTTTTGCTTGGTCTTGTCCAGATATAGGTGAAATACTGATACTTTTTTTTCCATGAGCCTGAAAAAAAAATCCATTTATAAAAAACACTGTTTCCCAAGCCTCTTTTTTAACAAAGTTTATCAGCTACAGCCACAAACCCCTGATAATTAGGATGCTTATACCAAAATATTTCTTCTAGAACTTTAAGCCTACATATATTTCCTTTTCATTTAATGCCAAGTTCAAGGTCTGTTGTTGCTTGTATGCAATAATCCTTACTGTCAGACTGTGTTTAGAGATTAAATTCTGAGTAGATTTAGCTTGCATCTATGGATGTGTGGTACACCGTGCATGTGACATTCTTCCATTTATGTTTCTGAGAAGCCTTGGCAGCAAGACATTGTGAGATTTTTCAGGCTTAATGTTAATTAGTAATTATTCCTATTATTGTTTAATGGGCTACAAGTGAGACCTGCCTTGTTTCCTTTCCTCTACCTGGATGCTGTAATGAAAGTACCATAACTGAGCTGGGGGTGCCCAAAAGCTGTGTAGGGCCACAGGTGACATCCTGCCCCAGGGGTGTGTCCAGAAAGGTCTCTGTGGAGTACAGGAATGAAGGAGTTATGTGGCTGCTCCTGCTCTCTGTGGGTGTTTGATTTTCATGTTAATATTTACAGCTTAGTAGCCCTGCTGTGAAAATGCCTCTCCATTGCTTGGAGGTCTGTGGTTTGCCAGATGCAGAGGTGGCTCTTCAATGCCCTTATAGAGGAGGCAAAACAGCTGCATTAAAAAGCAGGTGAAAGAGAAGATTGCTAAAAGCAGAGAGAATGAGACTGTCAAAGGATGGAAAGGAAATTGCTTACAAATATTTTCTATTTCTTTCTTATCCCTTCTGCCATCCTTTCTCCTTTGTCCTCCTTGTGGTTTATTTTTATCTTAGGATAAACATCGTATTTATTATCTGTTTGCTGTGTGGTGAATTTCAATCTTCTGAATACAAAATACATATAAAATACAAGAATATAATACATATAAATACATATAAAAAGATACTAGTATTCCTTTCTCTGGAATAACTGATGCCTTGCAGGGTGAACTAGAGGTTATGTGACAGTGGTATTGTAAAGGTAGGCCAAAGGAATCTGTGTTAATCCATTTTCTTTTTCATGTTATCAATGTTTTGTTTTATATAGTAATTGTAAATAGTAATCAGTATTTCTTTGTAGAAATAACTTACTAACTTTTTGCCACCTGTAAAATACATTGTTGCTTTATCATGTTTGTCCAACTATCACTAATAAGGGAGAATGACATAAAGTTATCCTTTATAGTACTATTTTTGAACTGTGGAGCTGAGAACATTTTCCAGATATTCATTAACTGAGATTTCTAGCTCACTGGAAGATAAGTGAACATTGTCCCCATTGTAGAAGTGAGACCTTAATGCTTAAGGTTAGTATTTTCTATAACAGCTTTTGTCTCTTCACTTTTTGGTTATCTGGGTATGGTGTATTTCTTCAGATGTGCTGATTACCCATAAGTTGAGCTTGAAGTTTTGAATAATGAGCTCCTGAGCATCTCCAGACGGAGCTGTGAGCCAGCAGGCACTTGTGAAAGTGTGGATTTGTCTGTGTCATTAACCGTGTACAGTGACCTGTGAAGTCCTAGCGGTCTTTTGGGCTGTAATCATTAAACCAGTCTCTCCTACTGGATAAAATGGGAAGAGAGCCTGCAAGCACAGTGAGAGAACCTTGACTGAAAATACAAATATCTTCAGAAAATGCTCTGGGAGTAGTAGTAATAAAGAAAAAGTACAGTGAGAAAATAAATTGCTGCTGATACAATTTTTCTTCCTCTCTCAAGTTTGCCTCTAGTATGGCAGTTTTTCTCCCTTCAATAAATAAATGCAAAGATGGGAATTGCTGCCAAAAACTGTCACATTTCTGGAACTTTCAGCCCCTGATTATTCACATTAAGCCTCCCCCCCCCCCAGCAGTACAGTATTCTGAATATGTACACCCACCATTCTGTCAGATCTGTGCAGTCTGTGTCTGGTTCATCTTCTGTGTCTTTGATGTGCTCCATAACGTAGGCAAAGAGAGGTCTGATAGTCTCTCTAAAAACCTGACAGTTTGTGTGACAATCTGTCCACGAATCCACAGGCTCCTTGTCAACCAAATGAGCCTTTGAATATCAGAGGTTTCAGAACAGCGCTTGCAGCATTGCATATGCACCAAGGGGAGAGTACAACAGGCTTCCTTGTAACCTGAGAGATGTCTGCGTTTTCCTTAATCATTCCAGGGACATCTCATCATTGCTTCTTGGCTGGTTCTCAGCCCTGCACATGTCGGGGTTATTTAGCAAAGCTTGATTTACTAGAAACTGCACATGGAGAATAATTTGTAGTTGGGGGTAGAGGAAAAACCCTGGGAGGGGGTGGAACTTCCAGGCTTTGGCTTACTTCTGTTTTTCAGTGGTTTTTTTGTTTGTTTCTTATAGTGACTCCCTTCCCTGCAGTTCCTTTACGCATGCAAGTGTATGGATGTGATGCATTATTCTCCAGTTCTCTTGCACATCCTGCTGCCTTGGGTTCCTCTATTCTGCCTTCCTCTGGGAACCCAGTGTATTGCATTCCATAGCTACCTGTTGTGTAAAAGGATGGGGTCATGAATTTAACTTAGCGTTTTTGGTTTTTTTTTCAGTTGGGACAGGAACTGTTAACTGGGCCAGCTGCTGCAGTTTATAAATGGGACTTATGGATATTCTCAGCAGAGAAAGATGGAAATTTTAGCTGCAGCATGACTGTCCGAGGTGGTGGGAGTATTTTTGGAGGCTCTGTCAAATACCAGCTTTGGCATGACAGCATTAAACCTTAGTTAAAATGTTCCTTCCTTCCTTCCCAAAATAAGCTCCTGTGACAGGCCTGACAAGGAAATGTGCTTTGTATCTTTTTTATTGTATGACAAGTATTTGATGGCTGCCAATTTTGTTTGATGGGATTTTTTTCCCTCTATTCCCCCTTGAAAGTGCTGGTCAGCCTTTGAGTGAAACTTCCACCTGCATTTCTTAGCGCTCTTGATATTCTAGCAATTTCCTTCTTTCTTCTCCATTTCCCTTAGCATCGATTTTCTGCATTCCTGTCACTCTCTCATGGACAATGCCCAGTTGTTTGAGGCAGCATCCTGTGATCTCAGAGTTCATCCTGATTGTGTGGTGGATGTGCTGGTAGGACCCAAGTAGCCCTGCAGGATGAGCTGTGCAGCTGCCCAGCACAGGTGCTGGGATTTGGCAGGTGCTGTGCCCTTAGTGCCATGGGCACCATGTTATCTGCACAGGTCAGCCATGTGCAGGGCTTCTCTGAAGCAGATGCTGAAAACTCTTGATGTTTAATCAATGCCTGGGAAGCCAGTTTACCTGCACTTGTCAGGTGTAATTGATTTGAGCATTTACTGTGAATTCCTCACCTTAGCTAAGATTCCAGCTCTTGCTGTCCTTTTCAGAAAGCCTGAGTTACCTGTTGGAATTTTATGGCCTTTCTTTTTGAAGCTGCTTTTACTTTCCAGAGTTTGTTTAATGAATTGGCAATGCTTTGTTTGTAGTCTTTCAGAAAGGTGTGCTTTAAAGCAACCTTGTATAAACACAGCGTTTCTTTCTCTTTTCTCCTTCTTCCCCTTTTAATTGCTTCTGTAGTAATAATTTCTTTTTGCTGGTTGCCTTTCTGACTTGAAGATAACATGAGGCTTTTCTGCATGTTTCCAGTGAGGCACTTGCTTCTGGAAGTTCCTAATACCATTTTGCTGTGGGGTACCTATTTTTAATTAGACTTTTCCCAGGGTACCTTCATAGACAATCTGACTCCATGTGCTTTAGGGACCATAGCTTAACCTTTTTGTACCTAGTTTGTTATCCACAGGATAAACCCAGCCATGTTCCTTTTTTCCAGCTCTACCTCCCTCAAGCTTTGTGGAGATAGTTGTTCTGTGGGATTTTATCTTTGAGAAACTTTCTAGATATGCTACAGAATTAATATTTTGCTTTCAACTCAGGATAATATTGCAGACATGAGAAGATCTGTTCAAAGAGGAATGTACTTCTGCTCCTGACTAGTTTAACTTGCCTGTGTTCTTACTGTGGACACTACTCTCTTTATGCTTTCTCTGAATCTTAATCCAAAATTTATGATCTCACAGCTTATTGCCGAAGGAAAGAATAGAATGGAACAAATTCAATGCTCTCATTTCATTATTGGTCTCAGCGGGAGGAGTGGATGAACCCACACATGAACAGCAAACAACAGAGCTGTGTTTAGAAGTTGGCTTTGGCTGAAAAAAATCTTTTTTTTTCCATATCAGCAAGCTGTTTGTAGTTCCTTGCATCTTTTCTCTGTTACCTTTTAAGAAAAAAAGCTTATAAATTTTCAAAAAAAGCAGTTTAACCCTTAACTTCTGTGCTCTAGTGATATACTCTATAGGCATGCTTCTCTTCCTTGTTAATTGGCTTTTATTTTTATGTGCATTTGATGGGAAGGAGGAAATGTGAATGAGCTAACTGCTTGCTGATACCAGCAAATGGGCTGAGCAGAAACGCCAGAGGAGTGAGCTCAGGAGGTGAAGAGATTGTTTCTTGCAGCATATTCTGAAATTCCCAAACTCCCTGTTTTGGACCAAAGCTGATAGCAGTGATTGATTGTGTGGGTTGATTTTAACACATCCATAGGGTCATCCAGTGAACAGATTGGTTCAGCTCATCTGCCTCTGTACCTGTGGGAGGGATGCAGGTACGTGGGGTAATTTTTCAAATCTGTTAGGAGCTGTTTGCGTGAGACTTCTGAGTGGTGAGAATGAACAGCCTGATCTGTAGTGCGTGTGAACCAGCAACCTGCTGAGGTGTAGGGAGCCTGGGTGTACCTTTGCTTCCCTGAGGCACTGCTGGGAGCAAAGGGGGCTCCCAAAGCTGGCACTGACTGATGTTTCTAAGCTGGCACTGACTTGATGTTTCTCTGCAGCTTCCTGGAGTTCCTCATGGCAGCAGCTGCATCCAGGGCATGTGTGTGTTTGCTGTCCCCAGGAGTGTGCAGGCAGGCCACAGTTGTGCTGCTTCTGAGGGTCTGAGAATGTGAGGTCTTATTTCTAGCTTCAGAAGCAGCTGGAAGCAGGAATTTTGCCGTGATTCTCCCCCCACTCTCCAACCTGCCTCGGCTAGCTCTGGGTCAGAGATGGAGGGAGTTCAGCATGGACAAAGCAAAAGATCAAGGAAGCTCTTCTTGCCAGGATAATCCAAGCGTTTATTTTTTAAGGCTTCCAGGGGAAAAAGAGAGAGAACAAAGGAGTAGCAAGGAATTTCAAACCTAGGGTGAAGGAGGGGAAACCAAGCTGCAGCCAATAGAGTTGCACTGGAGGGGAAGAGCTAAAGGAAAGCTAAACCAACTTCACAAAACTTCAGAAAAGTACAGTACAAACCATTTTTCTTAGTACAATATAAAACAATATCAATACAGAGTTATAACAATACAACAGAATTTGAATGTCTTCCAGCTGACATTTGATATGCAAGAAGTAATCTTTGCTTTCCTTACCTGTTTCTCCTAGAAATTTGCGGTGCCCTTGTGGTGCACAGCGTGTATTGCCCCACTCACAGCACTGCCTCTTGTGCTCTTTTGGGTTTGAGAGGGGCTTGCAAAGGGCATTTTGCTGCAAGCTGGTGACATGGATGTCAGGAGAAGGGATCGAAGCAACACGTCTGTCAGGTGCGAGGCAGATTGCACCATCTAATCTCCCGGCTGTCGGCTGCAGCATTTGTCAAGGCCTCCGCTGCCCTGCTCCGTTTCATCAGAGCTATCACTGGCATTCATCTAGGCTGGCAGCATTTCAACAGCTGTTAATCCTCTTTGTATCTCTAAACACTGTGACCGCTGACAAGTTTCTATACTCTGAGGTGTCAAAATATCTCAAGATATCTGTGGTGATGGTGGTTGGGTTTGTTGGTTTTAAATCAAGACGCCTTCCAATCTATTGACCCGAACTGAACCTGATGGAGAAATCTTTGTCCCAGTGTCAGGTTTCTAATGCTGCTGCTTGATGTTCACAAATAATTTCACCTGAAACCTGATTGATTTTGATTTCCTCATGCTTGTTTTGCTCAGTTTTCTGTTTTACATGTTACTGCAAGTAGCACGTTACACTGAAGTTGTAAGGAATGTGGTTTAATGTCAGTGTGAGAATGAGCTGGCAGGGTTTTCTCTTTGTGTTTCAATTACTTTCCCTCCTGAAATAACCCTGAGAACTGAGTCTTCTGCTATTATGTTTTTTTGCTTTCTTTGCTATATGTTCTGGAAAGTGTCTGGGCAGTATAGTGAGGTGTAGTAGTGAGTGTCAGAGTTTCTCTGCATGTTTGCAGCCAAGGAGAAATGCTGAATTAAAATTACTCCAAATTTAGCTCTAAGTTTTAAAATTGATTCCCTTTGGAAGGGAATTTTTAGCACAAGGGTGTTTTGGAAGAGTGGAGAGCAAGGGTATAGCAGCAAATCTGTTGTAGAAAAACAGCAGGGTAAAGGAAAGTGGTTCTGTTGCACTTTAGGCTCTGGTTATGTATTTTTACAACTTCTTGGTGTTTTTATTATTTGCTATGAACCATCATTTAATAGCAGGGAAAAAACTTTCAAACTAACATTTCTTTGCTTTGTTTGTTTGTCCTCTCTGGAGAGCTCTCTCCCCACATGACAAAGCTCTAATGTTCTGAAGTTGACTCCCCTAAGGCTCAGCTTTATTGAGAGAAGTGAAACATTTTAGGTGGTTCATTCATTCTTTCTGTGTCTTTTGTTATTTGAGCCCTTATGGTGTCCTTTGGTCATGTTTTTAAACTTATTTCTGCAACTAAGACTGCCAGGAGCTTTATTTAATAATAGTTGAGGTCTCATGTTCAACTTTTTCTTTGTGAGCTGCCATTTTATCTCAAGCATCAAATATTGTGAAAGTAAATTAAAAGCAGTGTTCATGTCTTGTAATTTTGTGTGGAATGTTCTCTCTTTTACTGTACCCACTGAATATCGTTTTATGAAGATAAAGGACTTTACTAAGACTACAGGCAGCTCAGACTTTGTTTCAAGTGCAAATACCACACCTTGATCCTGCTGAATAGCCCTTGTGTGGAGGCGACCCTGCTGAAGTTGGGGGAAGTGCTCAGATGGTTCTTGGCTTAACTCCTTGTTTGCAACTATATTATAAAGCCCTTGAAAGTTCTAGGCCACTGGAATGTTCTCTTCTGCCACAGCGTGGTGGTAAACTGCTGAACATGAAGCAGGTCTTGTGTCTGAAGTAGTACAGATCGGAATACTTGGAAAATTATTCTCTGTTAGTAGAAGCCCCAGATCACAGAACCTGCTGTGTCTGTGTCCATGCTGAAAGACCCTTCTCTTGCCCATTTAGCCCATTTGTTGCTTATTTAATGTTTAGGACAAAAGGGAATGTGATTTTCCCAAGGTTGGAAAGGGTCTAAAGGCCAAGGAAAATGTATTTTAAAAATCTGCTTGTTGAACAAACTCAGATTTAAATGGTGTCCCCCTTTTTTTTTATTACTTGAGGAAGGATTTAGAGGTACTGATGCATAGCATCAGAAATATTGTTTTATTGGGGAAAGGGAAAGGTCTGAACCAACAGCAAGAGATCCAGTTGGATCACAGGGAAAGATGTTTCCTTTTCATTTTTAAAACTCAGCAGCCTTATCTGCAGGTTGAAGGTGTTCTATGCCCTTCCTCAATCTGTGCATGATGCCTGGTGGTTGCTTTGAGACCAAGTTTTTCCTCCTTCCCCTCACTGAGATTCTTGCCTCTGTTCAGGCTCTCATCTGCCTGCTTTTAGCAGTTGCATAGTTCAGAACCAAAGCCCAGGTTCCTTTCCCAGCTGTTTTTGTCCATGTCTGTAGTTGATATTGTTGAAGATGAGCCTGACCGAAGTGCTGGGCAGTTGAACCCTCTCTAATAAACTAGGTAAGGTTGTGCCATAAGCACTTCAATCAGCAGTGAATCCAGCCAATGATTCTGTTGGCTATTGTTACTTTCCTTAGGTGAGTTAAACGTGACCTCATGCTGGGTCTCACGTACAAATTTGTTCCTGTTTTCCTCTCCTGCTGCTGTTTCACTGCAGTGCTGCAGGCTAATATAGTATCTGACGGGACTACTTCCTATTGCCTGAAAAATGTTTAAATTTGCTACCTTGCTTTCTCTTTTTCCCAGTTTCTCATTCTGATCTCTCAGATCCAATCCCTTTGAGAAATCAGACAGTGTGAAATATGGAAATTGCTTGGGTAGTAATTGGAGAAACGGTGAGACCTTTGAAGCCCAATGGAGATAACGCTTACATCTACTTATTCACATTATTTAATTTTTAATGGCAAATTTAATTAATGAAGCACAGGTCTTGAGGTTTCATGTGTGAATAAGTAACAGCAGGGAGCTGTAAGTCATGAGGTCTGTTTACAGGCCAGAGAAAAAGGCACCATTAAAAGCTGAACTTTTCAATATAGGAAGGAGAAAAAGGGATTTAATAGCATTGAAGTTTGACCACTCTGTAACAAGTAAGTAAACAAAAACATTAACGATAATTTGCTGGTAAAATGCATTTTGAAGTGGTTAGTCCTCCATGATTTCTCAGTTTAAATTTGTCTCCTAGGTCAAAGTTTGAAAAAGCAAAATCTGTTCTGTGTTTCTTTTGGTGTGTAACATAAATTCAGGCATCAGAGATAAAACGCTTAAATATTGTACCTTGAAGCCCAGGTTCTGAAAACCTTTATAAACCTTCCAATTAGCAGAGCTTCACACAACTTCAGAGGTACTGGCAGCTGTTATCCCTCACTTGCAGATGGAAAATGGTGACTTGCCCAAGATTGCACAAGTGGCAGAACCACTAATAGAACTTGAGTTATATCTGTCCTTTCCTTTTTCCAGCCACTGAACAGTATGTGTCAGCTCATCATGCGCAGGAGCACGGCTGCATTTATGGGAAAATAAATGAAGAAAGGCAAGAATAGTATTCTGTATAAAATGACCAAATTTGGGGAGAGGCGAGAGAGCAGCTCGAACTGGCCCTAAATGAATAGCTGTCCTCGCTTTCAATACCATTTTGTCGCTCTTTTTGATTGATTATTGCATATTTTCTGCTGGTGCCTTTTCAGAGTAAGAGCCTTGCAGATGAGCTCCGGGCGCGGCAGTTGCCAGCGGAGTCCAGCGGCTTTGCCTAAAGCAGCTTCATCAGCGCTTTAGTGACACGAGACTTGTAGTGCAGTCACTGGGGGAGTGCAGCCATTCCCTCCTGCTGACTGTGCCTGGGAGGCTCCTTGGTGCAGCCCACAGGAAGAATTCATCCTCCACATTTAGTGGCTGAGCAGCTGTGAGCTAAAACTCTTTCTGTGCAAGTTCAGGAGAATTTAATGCAAACCTCTTAAGCCCTGCAGCAAGACACTCAAGACTCTGTTTGGCAGTGCCTTAACTGAGACCTGATACGCCTCCTATGTTGTTAGAAGGGAAACAGGCTGCATAATTTTCTTTTAAAGAGTAAGTAACATAAGTAGAAGCACTGAAATGTAAAATGGATTTTCCAGTGCTAGCAGCCAGTTTTGGTACTTGCATGTCAGTAACTTACAAGATTCTTCACAGCAATTAATGAAAGAAGAGAACAAAACATGACCGAACTCAAAATAACTCTGTGTTGGAAACACCTTGTATTTGTGGTTACATGGAATAACCAAAGCTCATGGTTGGTTGGTAGCAACCTTTTCCCCCTCTTTCCCATCCTTGGAATGAAGGATGTGTTGTGGCCTTGATGCATTTTGCTGAAAATAAAATCGCCTCTAAAGTATTTCTGGTATTCTTTGAACTGAATATTCTGTTTGTTGTTGAAAATTGTCATTAATTATAGAAGATGACTTTGTTTCAAGATAAGATCTGAGATGCCTTTAATTTTTAGAGCTGAGCATTCTATTCTTTGTTTCAGAATGCAGAGATCTACAAGATGACAACCGAGCAGTATCAGGAGGCAGCCACCAAGGCAGAGGAACGGATAAAGTGAGGAGCCATTTTTGTTCTTTTCAGCAATTCCAGTTGCATTTCATAACATTTTGTGTGTAGCTTCTGGATGTTCCTGTAAGCAGAGTGTGAAGTTACCTTCTGTCAGGTACTGAGGGGGCTGAGGAGGTGCAAGCTGGCTTCCTCTCTGTGTCAAGCTTGACAGAGTTTAGTATAAAGTTGATAGATCTTGCAAAGAAGGACGAGGGAGAAGAAAGGGACTTTAAAAATTAATATTAAATAGGAATATTTACTAGGGTTTTCAAAATACTAATGGAACTTGTTTAATCTGTTCCAACTTTGACCCACTGTATTTAACCTACACACTGCAGCACTGGGTTGGTGCATGGGGGTAGAAAGAATGGCACCACTTCTAAAGTTTTCATTGTCCAGGGAAAAAACCAGACAAACAGTCTAAACCTCATCCCTGTTAGTAAAATTAGAGTTGTAATTTTTGTGAATGCTTTCGTAGAATGATTGCAATGATTTTTCTGGTGATATTATTGGCCTGAGCACAATAAGTGGACCTTTAATGTTGCCTTTTTAACGTCAGCATGTATAGTGTTTAAATTATATTTGTATTTGCCAGTAGAGTTATATAACTTATTGTTCCACATGCACTAACAGCTGCCCAAGAAAAAATATTTTCTATAATTCTTTAATATTAATGAGGCTAAAGCAATTACGCTGTCAAGAGCAGCACTCGGATCTCAGTTGGGTAAACATTTGGCCAACATGCAATAAACTGGAGTAGCAGCATATGTAGTCCAGTTGGGTCCAATCCAGATTCTACAATGCTTAATTGCATAAATAGATAATATAGTAATGATGAATATGTTAGTGGGGTGTGCAGTATATTGTGTTGTCTTTATTTAAAATTATGTTTGACTGCCAAAGCGTCACATAACCTGTTGTAATTTCACAATTTTGTTTGGACAATCAGGCAATAAATTGATAAAGAAGCCAAAACAAGGCAGCTAACACATTGCTTGCATTTCCATCCCATTTTCCACAGCAGAATTCTAAATTCTCTTTTAAAATAAAATTTAAAAAATTAATGGGACATAGTGTTCTTATAGTCTTTGATCAATGGAATCTTTTCTTGGATTTACTTCTGCAAATGTGTGATTAATTGTCAAGAACTTGTGTAGTGGCGATTTATCCTTGTGACTTGGTAAAGGAAGCGACTGGGACCTGGTATTATGTTCTTCACTTACTATTACAGACTGTAACTACCTTATTTTTTATAGGTAGTCTGAAGGTTGGTTCCTGATGTTTCCGTTTCCTTTGGTCTGTTCTGTTTCTTGTGGAAACGAAGACTGGTAATGTAGGAAACTCAGGAATGCAACCATTTCTTGCAAAGGTTAGTGGCAGAGACCAACACAAATGCGAATGAATTATTTCTTTCAAGACTCAGAGAGTGTGTGGTCTCTTAAGGGTTTCTTCCCCTTTTCTTTGAGCCTTTATCATTTAACAGTCCCTAGCTTCTGACCTTATTGTACAGTGCTCTTCTATTTGATGGCAATATGAACTTGAGCCATTATAAAGGGAAAAATTCCTTGGGCTGTCTTCTTTACAACAAAAAGAGGCACATGCCCTAATGTGAATTTTGTGTGAAAAAATAACGTGGCTGGGGCTGTCTTGAAAAAGGACAAGATGAGTGGCATGAGGGAAACTGAGGGTGAAGTTGAATATCATGTGTTCTAGTACTTTACAGTGGGAATTGCCAGCAGTAGCCAGGATTGCACTGAGCTGAGCATTGGAGTTCATGATCTGGGACTGGTAATGGCCTTTGATAATTGTACATGCAGGAAGAATCATTGGTTTCCCCCATCAGCCTGCAGTATGTCACTTCCATCAGCATGCAGAGACCCTTTTCAGATTGTTGCTTTGTGTGCAACACACAGTACAAACACTCCTAAAGTGTTTTTGTGCCTCACACCTGGGTTATGATTCAACTGGACAGGGTCAGGGGAAGGTTCTTTCCTACACTGGCATCCATGCTCAATTGGTAGGACTTGAAGTCTGTATGTTGTGAGGTTCTCTTGTTAGGCATCCTTCATTCAAGTCTTTCTGCACCTTGTTTATGGTAATAACCTACAAGATCCTGTGACTTCAGTGGAAGGAATAGTTTGCTCATCTTGTTTACCACTTTCATATTAGACATACAAGCACAGTCGGTGCTAATATAGGTTAGACTGATTTATGCAGATCTAGTTCTTTGTTTTGCAGGAATAAACTGACACTCCTGCAAAATTATGTGAAATGGAATTATTAGCCAAAGTATGAATGAAGTACAGGCCTGCCTGTTTCCAGTGCTAGACTATGATATCTCCTTAAGGAAAGGAAACCAGGAGTGGTACTTTCTTCACCTGCAGAGAGTCCATGTCCTTCACCATAGTGTCTCTTTTGAGCTTCTGTTATCCCTGTTACACTGTGAAGACCTGCCCTTGGCACTTGAGCCTTGTGAGACCAATGTACCTTATATATGTTCTCCTCTGCCACTGTGTATCAGCAGAGCTGATGGAGGAAAAGGGAAATAGGGCTGGGTCTCTTTCCACAGTGAGTACCCTGTTTTTCAGAGTCCGTGTTGAAGCAGAGAAGAAATGTCTGAAACAGAACTCCAGTTTTCTTGGCATTTAATGACTTTTGTAATTCTTTTATCAACACTTACAGCTCTGCACAAGTGGTTGAGCATTCCATGAACTGTTTCCATTCCTTAGTGATTTTCAAGCATTGCAGGATTTAGGAATATTGTACACCTTTCCACCAGTGACCCTTCACAGCATGCCTGCGAGGTAGGCAAGTAAACCTTCCTATCTCCCTTTGTATATATACAGAAGTGAAGTACTTAGTGCTGAGCTTCATATTAAATCACTGACATAGTGATTAGCTCTTGCTTTCCACTTCAAGATTTGATGCCTGCATGGTCTGACTTATGCAATGGACTTTTTCCTCATCTCTTCACCTGAAGCCAGCCTGTTCTCATCTGCACATACCTCCTATCAGAGTGTCTGTTTCTCCTTTGTTCTGGGCTCTATCCAACCTGTTTTATTTCCTCCCAGAAAAAAATCCTAGCAACAAGATACCACTGAGCACAGCTTTCAGCACCTTAAGCAACTTGCCCTTGTTGCTTGCATGCTGTGGTGAATTGGACAGTTGCCACGGACATATTGTCTCAACTATGTTGTTATAATTGGTGCATTATTATTTTTCTCATTTGTTAACCAACGGAATTAAAGTCAGGGGACCTAGAACTTCCCCACCTTCTTTCCCTGTTTAGCAAACTGTGCACATCAGTAACCACCCACAAAGGAGGCAGCGTGTAAATAAAAAGCCAGTGCTCCCCACCCTTCCCTTCGTTCCACATCCTTTTCTCAGTGCTCATAGAGCCATGACTCAGACTGGGTTTAGAGAAGACAACTTGCTAATCCCCTCCCTGCTACAGAGAATAAAATGGCATTTCATTCCAAGCTCTATTAATGCACTCGCTCCAGGGATAAAGCAGCACTCCCAAAAGGCAGTGGCCAAATTTTCTTTCTGTTGCGTTGTCTTTGTCTTCTTTTGAGTGTTACATTTAGATTAGCTTCTGAGGATTAAATGTTATTACAGTCCCTGAATCTGTTAAGGGGAAAGAAAAAAGCATCAGTAAAGAGGTTATGGCTTAGTGCAGCACTCTAGATTTATCCTCAAAATACTGGTTTGCTTTTTTTTTGTTGGGTGGGGGTTTTTTGTGATTTATTTTCTTTTGTGAAGGTTGACTTATCACTTTAAAAAAAAAAAAATTATTTTTGTAGTTGTTACTTTTGGATGCAAGAACTGGCCTGGGTTGGGGTGTGACTCCAAAAGGTAAAGCTGCAGGAGCTGGGTGAGGGGATTAGGAAGCTGTTAAAAGATAAAATTGCTCTGAAGCTGAGTCTCCCTCTGAGATCTCCCTATAGTTTTCAGAACTGTTTCTGAAGTTGCTTACAGATGACTCTGTTGCTTTGCATTTTGTGCTGAGAGGACTGCGTATACTTTGTGCTGTTATCAAGGAGTGCATAAAGGATGGCAGTATCTTATCCTGGTGGAGATCAGCTGTGAATCCAAGGCAGCTTTTTAATGGAGAAACTGCCAAAGAGATTTACTCCATATAGGATTTACTATGTAAGAGTTTCATTTAATGATCCTCAGATCTTTGAGCTTTATGGACATGAGTATTTAAGGTGGTTATGTTAGAAAAACCAGCAAGCAGTCAGTATCCTCCTGGCTGAATGTGGAGTGGGAAACACACTGACTCAGTGAGGGTAGGGGAAGAAAGTTCATAGATGGATTGTCTGCTGGCAACAGGGAATGCATGGTTTGCTTTTGGTACTCATGGAAAAGAAAGTTTTATTGAATTGCACAAGATTTTACGAGGCTGATGGCCCCTCAGTTTGAATGGCAAGATTAACTGGAACCTAGAGAAACCACCTTTTTTGTTTCTTTACGTAGATCTGGACAGTTTATTAAATGGTTATGTGGTGATACTTGAGTTTGTTAATCTTGAAGTCTACTATGAGGCCTTGGGTATATCAGCAGAGGACTGTGCCCAGGAGACGAGGTGTATGGACAGTTGTGAAGCCAAAGGAGAAGGGTAAAGACATAATAGTTTTCAAACAAAATTGCTGTGGGATTTCTCCTATCATTAGATTAGATAAATGATTAATTTAGTGTTGAAATTAAGAGCCTCTCCAACAGGGATTTAAGAGTTTCCAGGAATAAGCAATTGATTATTGCTGGAAGCTCATCCATAGCCTTACCTCAACATAGTGCTTTTGTGCCCTGCAATGATGATACCTTTACCAAAATTATTTGACTTCCTCCCAGTCCTGTTCTTCCCTTGGTGCTTGGTTTGTGCTACTTGTTCCTTCTTCTGTCTACACTGAGTCTGCTTCATAATCTTTAAATAAAGAGATGAGTTATTAGTCAAAGCTTTTCTGTTTCTCCCTTTTATAAAGTTGCTCTTAGTAGGAAATTAAAATATTCTCTAAGAGATTATAATGCATGAGTTTCCTCAAAGTTATTTCAGAAGAGGGTGGAAGTACATGGGTGAATTTTGACTTTGTGTCATTTTACATGGTGTGCATTTTATTGAAAGAAAAAGTTTCTGATCGTTTTCAATTCTGCTTCACAAATTATTCACTCATTACCTTAGCATGTAAATGTTTTCCTTCTGAATTCTGAAAGGGCTATTGTTAAGCAACTACTTGTACCAGTGCATTGATTTCCTAGCAACATATATTCCCTTGCTGCTTTAGGAATATGGTATGTAGAAACAGAAGTTGAATATGTGCAGTGAATTTGCATAAATTTTCCAATTGGGCCAGATTATTCTATTTCTGAACCAAATTTTAAATCTTGAAAATTTATTATATTGTATGCTTTGAATCTTCTTTCTGAAGTTCAGTTCTTGGGGATTACTAAGATGCTGCTTCTATATAAGATTTTTGTTTTGGCCAGTTAGTAAAATGAGTAACATTCAATCTAATGTTCACAGTATTGTTTCCTCTCATGCGTGATGAGAGATGAGTCCAATGAACCGAGATTGCAGTTCTGTTAGCACTGAAAAACTGGTGTCTCTTCAAAATTGCAGGAGCTTTTCTTCACTGCTACGTTGGTAGAACTTGGACATTTATAAAATAAGATCTGAATAGCAAGGACTCGACTAGAAAAGGAAGAGGTGCCAAAAACTCCATGTAGTCTGTTAGGGATGTTTCTGTTGCTATCGATTTTTACACGAAAAGCACTTGTTTTCTGTAGTAATGTTGCCTTTATAAAGCCCTTAGATCAGGGTTTGTTGGCAGGCCAAATCCAGATTGTTTTCAAAAGCATGGATATTTGTGCAGCTGTTAAAACAAACCTCAGTCATACTCTGTGCATCAGAAGATGTGAAAAATTTCAGTTCACAGCTCTTTATTGTGGAGAATACAGTGAAAATAAAAGCAGATCTCTGCCCTCACATTGGGAATTGCATATTCCAGGATGTACCGTGGTAAGAGCAAGGTTTTTCCAGGTTTCATAGTATCTTATTATGCATTTACAAATAATGGCAGATCCACACCAAAATCCAGAACTTTTTGTGCCTTTGGCCTTCCCCTCCCCTTGGCTTGAGTTGGGAAAGGTGTCATGAATATAAATTAATGACCCAGCTTAGCCTATTCCTGCTGTGTTTTTCTGCCTCTGTCTTCAATGTGTGTGTGGTGTAGTGTGCTGGTGGTGATGGCATGGGGCTGTTCTGTAAAGGACTGAGGTTAAAGTTGTCTGGGGAAGCTTTCCAGAAAGAGTGGTGAATTAAAGATGTCAGAAGCAATAATGCCTGGGAAACCACTTGTTACCAGCAAATTAATGACTTGTTTGGTAATTAGCAGCCTGAGGCAAAGTTGAGGTAACACTCTAACAATCTGGTCATTAATTCAGTTGCAGCTGATTTCAAGGGCAGTGTTGCTATTTTGAACAGTAATTGTATTCCTGATTCTGGATTATACACGCTGTGTCCTTACTGTTGAGTCAGTCTGTCCCTGAAGTCTTAGAGGGATGGTAGAAGACACCAAAGGCAAGGACCAGTGGGGGAAATTTGAGGAAATAGTTTGTCATGTAGGTCAGAGCTTCTATATTTTTGTCTTCTGAAGAAATAATGGTGCATCATGGTGATGCATCTGCACAGAGGACGTTGGTGTTTAATGCTGAGCTGATGAGTGTTTGAAGTCCTTTTCTCTCTTATAGAAGATAAAAATCATCTCTGCCATCAAATCGGGCTTCAATAACTGTAATTTATTATTTATTTGTTTGTGTGATTTTGCTCATCCATGAAGTTACTCTGATAAAATGGGTGTCTAGGCTATGGGATACTCAGACTATTGTGAGAGGATCCTGCTGGGTTTGATTCTTTCTATACTCGTACTTTTCTTGTTAGTCCTGGCAGTGTCTCTTGCTTGCATGTCTGGGACATATGCATACCATACCAACTACAATTTAAACTAATTTGACTCTGAAACCTGGCATTTGGAAGGCAGGAGCACTTGTTCAGGGATGAATATTGTTTCCTTGGAGAGAGCTGGTCAGTGTTGTGCTGACTGCAAGGGCCACCAGCAGCACCCTGGAGCAGCATCAGTAGAACAGGCTCACACCACCTGAGAGACTTCATGTGCTCTTCTCCAGACTTAGTACCATGTTATCTAAATTGTTTTCTATAAAGTTTTTTTCTGAGGACTTCTTGAGTTTACAATATTTACGTAAAAATAAAAATGAACAAAGAAAAAACCCCAACCTCCCCCCAAAAACAGACTTTTAAGACTTTTTTTTTTGTGTTCTTGCTTTGAAAGCACCATTATTGATGTTCTCTGAAGGATGAGTAGCTGCTTAATGGGGATCTTTGCTGAGTCAGTATTCAGAATTGCACAGCTTGGTAAAAGTGGTTTTGAGGGTTAGAGAACATGGGCAGAAGCAAGGGGATTTTCTAAAAAATGTGTATGTTTAGTTTCAGACCCCACCTGAACTTTAACACCAGCAGCTTCAATCTCCTCTCTAAGTTTGTTTTGGCATCTTTAGCAGGATATGCCACTCTGTCAGTGCAGAATATACCAATGGACTCATATTTTTGTCCATCCCTTTGTATAGCATGAAGTGAACTATAGGAACTTAGTGCAGTGCTTGATGGCATTTTGGAAAAGTAACTTCTGATCAAATGGGTAGTCAGGGTTTTCTTTTTAAAAAACAACATTTAGTTTGCAGTGTCACTATTATAAGATCATCTCGCATAGGAGAAATTTACTGAGCCTGCTGTCCCTCATTTAGAAAACTTTCTGGGAAGGTATTTAATAGACCAACAGTTCCCCAGCTAATTCCCAGACATTATAGCACTGTCACAATCCATATATTCTTAGAGCTTGTGCTGTGTATCTTCTACAGACTGCATGCCTTCCCTTCCTGACCTGAGATCTTAACCAGTTTTTAGATGATGGTTTTATCTGGAGAAAGAAAATCCCTATTCGGGTCACTTGTTGGGCTGTGTGTTGTTCTCAGATTCAGTTATTGCTTGCTATATTGCTTTTCTGCCTTGTGGGAGCTGAGCCAGCTTCCTTTCTGATTCAGAGAACTCCTTCCAGCAACAAGATTCTGACTCATTCCTGCTTGGCTTCCAGAGACTGTTTTGCTGCTAACTTTAGGCTCTTCATCTTTGCTAGTCAACTTTTAGTAGTTTGGCATCTTTGGGAAAAAATGGTGCATGGCTTTGTGGGCAGGAGATCCAGTTCTGTTAACTTCTGTATCTCTTGGCAAGTGAAGGAAGAGGCAGTAGTTTTCCTTTTATCTTCCAAACTGGCAGTTTCTCATAGCTCAGTATTCTACCATCATAATCAGTAAAGAGTTTATATCCAAATGTACGTTGGAATTATCCACTTGTGGGGAAAAGTCTCTCATTATTCTAAACCACTTGCCATCTGCCATGCAGAATGCTAATAGGGGTGATTAGTTATTGCATTTGCAGGTTCAGTAGGATAAGAAAAATTTTATTTTATATGGTTTTAGTACAGTTTTTGTTTATTGCTACCCTTCTGCTCCCCCAGAGACCCACAGCCCACCACCATAACCCCAGTGCCTGCAGCTTATGGGGTCTAAGGAAGTCAGTTAAATCTGGTTGAAACTGCACTTGGCAAAACACAATGAAATATAAGTCCAAGTCTTTCAGGATGACCCAAGATTGAATGGGAAATGATCACTTGTGTGTGAGGTTAAACTATGTAGGAGGACAGGGGAGTTTGTGGTACACAAACAAGTCAGATGGAGAACTGGGACCAGCATTTCATGGGTCACACAATCTCTTTGCATCAATTTCATGAAAATGAAATGAAGAAGTTGTCGATTTCCAAAATTAGAGGTTGTTACAGAAAACTGCCAGATTTTAGTCACTTTCAACATCAATCTATATGTTTTAGAGTTTGGTTTTTTTGGGTTTTTTTCATTCGGTGAATGAAATGTGGTTGGGGCAGGCTATTTCTACCAAATACAGTACAGTGACACAGCAAGTGGCTGACACAATCTTGGAATTTTGTGGTAAGTTTTGTTCTCAGTGATAGAATCTAATTACTTACACAGAAGAAGATTTCAGAACAGCTTCTGTGTATCTTTGATCAGAAGGAAAGGAGGTGTCTGTTCTTGGAATAGCAAGGGTGCAGTGAGTGCATGAACTCCAGTGGGGAATTTGGTGGCAGTTTCAAACTAGCTGTCAAAACAGGAATTGAGATTGGGAAGTTCTTGAGTGACAAATTTTGTAGGATCACAGAGTCACCCAGAAACTCACAGTACTTTAAAATATTAATTCATTTGATACTCCATGAACAATGTATAGAAAAATAGAGTCAGGTGACCTGTTGTTGAAATGCAGCTGTCAGAGGGGAGAGAGGGGAAATACTGTAGGTGTGCAGGAGTGTGCTGCTGACAGTGTGACAAGGTGTGTGAGAAGGATTTAGACAGGAATACAGCAGCTTCAGCTGAAATTTGGAGGTAGTACCCCTGTTCTTCTGAAAATTATTATGAGGTTTCACCTTTTCTTTTAGTCTATCCCATCTTGCTCTAAACAGTATGTTACTTCTGCAAGCTTTCTATTCCACCTAGATCAGTGGCAAAGCCTGATGAATAGTGTTTTGAATACTTGAGGCTGATCAGAAATACTTCCTTCCTGATCACATTCATTTAGCCTCGTGAGACATACAGTTTGTTTACACTGTGCTAGGTTATGTAGCTTAAACATTACTGATTTTTTAGTAGACTTTTGGATAATTTATTAAGCTTATTCCATCTCTTATTTCCCTTGCCACGAAGATGCAACACAGCTCTTACCTCTTCCATTCAAACCTCGTTATCAGGCTGACGTGCCGGATCAGGGAATTCCATGGCTTGTAGTGAGGGCACAGTGTTTGCTTTGTGATAGTGCAGCATCCTGCAGCCTATGCTGGAAGTTAGCTTGCCTGGCTGTTTGTTCAGTGCTGATGAGTTTGTTATATGTGAATGAAATGCTTCAATTGTGTTTAATTTTCTGCTGTAAATGTCAAGGATGCAATAATGAGATAGAATGAAACCTTTCTATGTGCTGTGTGTTGCATCTGTCTGGAGTCATTTTTCTGACATGTTAGAGAAACCATCAGAGCCAATTGCTACCCAAGGGAGGATGCAGTTTTACAGGTCAGTTAACCACCTATTGGGTTTTATATGTGTACAGTGCAGCTTGGCAGCACACCACATTTATGTGACCAGAGCATCACTGAGCTTAGTCTGAAACGTGTGTAATTGACCCTGGATATAGAAACATACTAAGCAGCTATACCTTGTGTCTGATTCCTTCCCAACATGCAGAAACTGCTGCAGTGTGCCCTGGGATTTACTGGCAGTGCTGCCCATGCATCTCATTGCTGGTGTCTGGGGCTGTCTGTGCTGTAGTGACAGTGGTGACTAATGTGGTTTGCTCAAGTTGGTTCAGACACTGGTCTTAGTCAAATAATGCAGCAGAAAGCAGCTAACCCAGTCGTTGGATTTTGTAGCCCACAAGAAATTCCACGCTGCTGGCCCATTTAGGCTCCTGCTTTCAGCTGTGTGCTGGAGCCAGCTACTTTTAAGTTGACTTATATGAGGGACCCTGTGTGTCTTTGTTTAGCAGTTTCTGAGCAGAGGTCTCCAAGTGCCTGAGTTTAGAAACCATCAGCCTCTGTCTTGAATTTTTTGTTCAGCTTGAATAGTTTCCCAGAGTAAAATGTAAAAAGAAGATCTTGCTCTTAACTCCATCTGGACTTGCTGTTTTTCCCAGTAAAGCCAAGTGATGGTGTGTTACTCACTGTGGAGTTACTGATTTTGCACTAGGCTAAAGAGCTGCCAATTCCTAAAGCATATAAGTTGTATCTCTGCTTGGGTAGTCCGATCTTCAGCTGGGTGGAAGGACCAGCAGATGCATAGATCTCTTCCAGCTTTCCCTTGCTTTCCAATACTGAGTCTATAATTCTTTCAAAATGGGAACCTGTCAGCAGCACCTAAGTAGTAGCCATAGTGCTGTGTTTGAGACCTTCTGTCTCTAGGTCTGTATCCTGATGATACAGCCTTAATTGCTTTTTGCAGTGAGTTTGGTTGTTTGTCTTTGGAAACTGTTGCTTCTTGATTAACTGATGGACATTTAGACCAGCACTTTTCTTACTAGTGCAGTGCTTATGATAGAAATTCTCAAAGAACCTTGCTTTAACCTCCCAGACGCTTCATACTTCTTCATGGGGTTTATATCTATGTAGGAATGAATTTGCCAAGATAAATGAATGCAGTTATTGAGTGAAGCAGCTGCTACCTGCTGCTATTGAGCAGTTAGGAGAGGGTTAAGAAGAAAACCTCTTCTGAGCCACTAGATTGGCCCTGACTAAGATGAATGTCTAATTCAGTCCCAGCGTCCTTACTGCTGCCAGTAATAAAAAGCTTGCTTCACATATTCACCCCACTGCAGACGTTTCTCTTAAATTAAATATCAAGAGGACATATAATAGCACGATTCCACGCCAAGCCAATATTATCAGATTGATGTCAGCAGTGATAATAGAAGAAGGATAAGTTGATGAGATTTCATTTATTAAATAAAGTAAAGGGAATATGCAGTGATAGAAAGGATTTGGTAACTCTTGGTGTCAAAATGCAGCAAGATTGTGCTCATTCTGTCTTACCTCAAGGGATAGTAGAGAGAAGGATGCCCTTTGTTTCATTTTAAGAAAACCTTTCCCTTCTTTTCCAGACCTGATTTAAATCTCCCTGTAGGAGGGGGAGAGGAAGTTCTGAAATCATGGGTTTCATGTGTATGTAGCATTCCTGCCCATTGCACAGTGGCAAGGCAAAGGTTTCTTTCCTCCCTGTGATATGGGAGGCACTGCTAATGAATTTTATTTCTAAATCCATCTTTTCCTTTTTCCAACCTGTCATCCTTTCTCTTTTCCTCCTCTTTTAAACAGATGAGTGTGTATTACTGATTTAATCTTTCATATTCTGTATGTCCTGCATGTATTTATTTCCAAGGTATTGTCAGACCTTGTCTTCTGTACTTCCATCTGCAGATACTGTACTATCACTTCCTGCCTTTTTCCTAGCTACTCTAAATGAGCCTCTTACACCTGTTTTGATAATAGTTGGAGCAGTTGCAACATATTTTATTTTAGACAGAGGCCAACTGTCTACCTCATTTGGTAGTGACATATGCTTAAAACTTTGACCCACTTTAGGAGAAAGGTCAAAGCATACAAGTCTTCTGCTAGCTGTATATACAAACCTATAGCTTTCCCACTGTTTTCCTTCTCTTTCATATGAGAAATAATAGTAAAAACCCTCAATGACCCTCAAAGTGTGGTCAGGTGTCCAGACCATAAAGATTAGTTAATGCCAACAGCATTGAGCTAGGCTAAGGGTGAAGGGAAATAGTTGATGAAAGTCCATCTCCTTTGGAACTCAACCCATGTCAACCAAATGTCATTGCATTCTACAGATGTGTTTGTAGTTGGATGCTGCTGCTTTAGTTCCTTTTTTGTCTTCAGATATGTACGAGGAAAGCCAGACACCTGTAAGGTGCAGCTGTTGTATGTGCATAGGGCTGCAGTTCCCCCAGTTCAGAAATGCTGCAGCCTGAAGCTGAGATTTAATGTGAGCAGGAGAGTGGCACCCTCTTGATTCAGACTGGGCAAGCATTGTGATTGCTGTGCAGGGAGGAAAGCATCTCAGGCAACTGTTCACCAGAGCACTTCAGGTACCTCTTTCCAGTCCAGATGAGTACCAGAACTAATCTGCTGGATGTGGAGAGCTTATGTGCACCCAGATTCTACAGCAACTTGTATTGATAATTACCTAAACCAACTTGGCAATTTGTTGATTAGCCTCTCTAAATCTGTTTTGAGAAGCTGGTGCAATTGATGCGTAACCACAGCTTGAGGTTTTATTTTGAAGAAATAAAGGAGAATAATCTTGTTATGATTCTGGGTAAACAGTACCAAATAAATCCTCCCTGTGTTGTGGGGACTGGTGTGTAGGAATGGTGGTTTAAATACTTGCTGGGCAATGCATACAGGTCTGTGCTGATTGATCCTCTGCCTCTGGTAGGCTTTAGGCAACAGTACTCTTTTTTGTGGCTTCTTGCTCACCACTGTGTGGCTTTTAAATAGCCCTGTGGGCTTAGCATCAAGGGGTCTGTTAAGGAAAAGGGCCACAGACTTTGCAGCACTGTCTGAGTGTGCAGGTGGGTCCTAACTTGATATTTATTCTAGGCAGTGAAGACTGATGCCATAGGAAGGACAGTGATCTAAAGCAAAACACAATTCCTGTAGCTCTCCCTGCTGACAATGACAAACTCTAAATATTTCTGAGATGTTTGTACCATGTTGTTCAGTTCAGAGGACCACAAACTGGTTTATGGTATGCTGTACCTTTTAGCTCTTTCAGGTTTCTATATGAAAATTACAAAATGCCCTTCAGTTTAACATCACTGAGTTTAAAAAAACTAATTTTAAAAGTCTTAACTTTTTCAATGAATTGAGGGATTTGGTGGTATTTCCTGACCTGGTATTGTTTGGTATCATTTCCACAGTCTCACTGATTTGATTAGAGTGATATTAAAGTTAGTGACAAAGCAAAATGCCAACATTATGAGTTTCTGAAGCTCTCCCTGGGTTCTTATCTATCCCAAAATTTGAAGATTTTTTTAGGATATGGGTTTTCAAGGCTTTAAAGGTGATTTGCTATATAACATAGAAATTAGAAATGAACACTAGCCCTTAGGGACTGTGCATGGAATAAGTTTCTTCTAAGAGCTGTAAGATTAGTGAAGAGGTAGAAAAAGAAGTCTGTATAGTATCTTTGGTTGGTTTCTGACCCAAATCTCGGTGTTGTAGAGCTGTCATACTGATAAATTCCTACTCTGTCCATGTATGTTGGCAGTAAGACTGAGGACTGAAGAAGTATCAATTAGAGTATATCTCAACCAAGTTGTTGTGACCCAGGTTGCTGATAATTGTTCTTCTTTTGCTCCTTCACTTCTTTCCTGAGCACCTTCCGCAGATGTGCATTATTTGGAAACTCATATCTGAGCTCTGCAAAAGCTTTTAGAAGATCTTGGTTTAAGATTTCCTGTTTCTTAGAAATCTGCTCCACCTGAGAGACTGTGACATGCCCAGGGACTGGTCACGTTTTCCCTCTCTCTGCCTTGCTATGAAGCCCTTGTGCTGAATGAATGCCTGTTGTTACTGTGGAAATGAATACATCGTAGCATGGCATTAATAACTGCCTGTAGCATCCAAGTGCTTTGGAAGGAAGAGGTGTGTTTGATATTTGGGCACAGATCTCTTAAGCATATTGGGGCAGGAAGTGCAAGGAATTAAATGGATTTATGATTTAGGAGATGACATCTGAGGATTGCTGCACCTGAGCATATGTTCTCTTACTCTCTGGTAAAACATACCATGACCATGGTGTTGTGAATGCCTGCAATTTGTGTCTGCCTATCTGTGCAGCTGATGTCACTGTTGTTACTGTGTTTGTGCCATTGTTGCTGGGATTGTTTTACAATGACCTTCCCCTTTATTGGTACTGTTGCTGATGATGTGCCATATGTACACATGCATATTAGAGTAAAAGAACATCATCCTTAATTGTTCTTGGGTAGCTGTCAATGCCATTTACAGAGTATGAGTACTAATTTATGCAGAAATACAAAGAAACAGATATCTGGTCTTGCTATTATTCTGGGTTTTTTCTAGTCACTAGGAGAATTGCAGTGCTTCCAACCATGCTGGATTTCTTGTAGTGTTTAAATAGATGAGAATTCAATAGATGGAGGTGGCTTATTCAACAAGTCTGTTCAGTTCCTTGTCAGACTGTTACAGATCTAGTGCAGGCCCAGCCAGGATTCTTGAATTCTGCCAAAGATTCTCAGTGTGAGTTGAGAAAATCATTGAAACTCTTGGACTTGGGGATTTTTTCCTCCTGACTGCAGAGGAGAGATGATATTTTATATAAGGGTGAAACAGCCTTCTACACCAGCTAAGAAAGGTCATGTTCCTTCTTTCTGCTAAGTACCCTGGATTTTTTAGCTGAAAGACACTGTTGGTCATTTGACCCACTTTGGTGATTGCTACTCCCACCAGTTTCTCTATTAGGACTACATGACTCTGGCATAAAATTAATATGTGTATTGCTAGCCAAGTGGTAGTAAGTGGTTGAAAACTCCTCTTCACACATCATTCTGTGCTTGTTTTCCCTGCAGGAGGAGGCATGCTGATCCTATCTGTGTAAACCTGCAGTCTGAAATTCTGAAGTGCTTCCGAGAAAACAAAAATGAAGTGCTCAATTGCTCGGAGCTGGCGAAGGAATATCAGCGCTGTGTCAGTGCAGCTCAGAAGGTAACAAAAGCTTCTCTGTTTTACTGGCTGGCTTTGCTGTCTTGTTTTGCATGGTGCTTTCTTATGAGAAGTGTTTCTGAGAGCTGTGGTATCTGTTAGTCAAATTGCAATCTTCATAGGAGACAAATCTTCCTTGGAATCTATTTTCCCACATTCATTCCACATTTCCCAGTCACACTGTGGTATGTCCCAACTTCATTCCTATCAGTAGGTTCTGTCCTACTGAGCTGCCACCAAAACAGTAGGACCAATGCTCCCAAGTTTCAAAGTCAGTCAATGATTTCCCCTAGTTTTACCACCTTGGATGTTGTATACTGCAAACAGTATGTAAATGAATTTTGGCAATGTTTCAGCAGGCTCTGAACATCTCCTGTTACGGGACTTTGCAGTTGGAGGTCTTGGTTCTTTTCATTGCTGCATGGGGAAAGGTTCTGTACTTAGGAAAACTGCTGTCTGTTAAGAAAATTCCACACTCCTAAAAATTCTTTATCTTGTGTGGGAGGCCGGGAAGTCTTATGGCTCTTCCTTCTGAGATGCAGAGTCCCAGTAGGTTCTGTTGATGCCTTAGGACAGTGGCTGCTCAGTACCTTGGAAGAATTTCTGACTATTGAAACAAGTGAAGGGGAAAAGAAAATGAAGTATTTGGACATTACAACTAGGGTATGGTCCTGGGCCATGTGAGAATTCGGTGGGTCAGGTGTCCCTCGAGGGCAGACTTTTCTGTTTTGTTTTTTGGGGTTTTTTCACTGTAGAAAATTCTCAAAAAGGTGCTGAGAATATATTAAAGAGGCTGTAGGGAAAAGGATGGTGGTAGAAAATTGAGACTTCTCTCATGGGATTACTAAAGCAAAGGGTGGGGAAGAGGTGGATATTTCATGGAAGCAGGCTTTCTCTGCATTAGCATTGTGAGGGGAAGCTGTATGCCTGATTTAAGTATAACATGAAACAAGCTGCCAGCCTGCTCCCAGAAGAAGCCCGACAGAAGGAGATGGGAAAATTGTCAGGATATATTAGACCAAATGTTGTTGCTAGTCCTAGTGGAATTTTTTTTCCTTCCTGTTTACAAAGAAGGTCTTTGTATGTCTGCAAATCAGCAAGGTTAAAGCTGCCAGGGAAAGGGCTTTTCTCTGATATCTCTAAAGTCCCCAGTTCCCAAAACATGTGGTTTCTTTTTCTTCCTCAGCTTTAAAGTGGTGCCTATGCTGCTGCTGCACAATCCATGCCCCTGGTTGCTGTGTGCAGAGCATTGGTGCAACTATTGCCAGCTTCTGTTATCCTCCTTGCCTCCTCTAAATCAGGCTTGTAGCCTTTTCAGTGGAGTATATCTTTAGCAAATGCATTTACCAATACATCTTTATTGCATGCAGTGTGGGTGGAATGTGATTACCAAAGAAGACAGATTGCATTAAACTTCAGCATATTTGCAAGCTGCGGCTCCAACCCGCCTGAGAAAGGGGCTGGGATGCTGCCAGCCCTGAGCCCCAGCCCAACATTATTAAAGAGTAAATTGGAAGCTAAATGACTGGTAACAGCAGAGGGCAGTGAAAGATCCTAGTAACTTGGATCTTTTTTGGATTTGGTGGAGGTTTTTGTAGGTTTTCTTTATAAACCAGAAACTGGGGGTTGTCTGGTTGTCTTCGTTCCCAGAGTCTTCAATGAACTTTAGAATTTTTCCCCCACTATTATTAGAAACTACCTGGAAGGAGAAGTGCATAGGACATGAATTTGTTGTGGATGATGACAATGTGGCAGAAAATCTTGCTATGTTTTAAAAAGGGACTTGAGAGACTAAGGAATAGGTAACTAACACCTTGCAGCTAGAGATAGACACTAGAGGTACTTTGTACTTCTGCAAGTACAAATTCAAATACAACTTTTGTAAGGCAATATATCTTCTGTAGTTTCCTTTTGTCCCAGGAGAGTTCAAGCCCTGACAATTTGCCTCACTGCTCTTACTGACTCTTCTGACTCCTGAGATACATGTAGCAATCACAAGCTGTTGTTTTATCATGTAGGATTAAAACTCCCTCCTCCCTTCCCCTTTTTAAGCTGTTATTTTTCTCTAAGTTTAAATTAGCATCTTATACCAAATGGCTTTGTCTCACGCATTCCTCTTTCAGGAAATTCAGGTTGGAGGAATGTGGGAAAGAAAGGCCAGACTCTCTTAATTTCTTGGGTATTTTTTACCTTTTTTTTAGAAACACAATTTGTTTTTCAGTGCAGGAGGAAATGTAATCAAAGCTGGATGTGTGACTTCAGCTCACTTGCATGGTGGTGATTTGTTCTTCTGCTTTTTACTAAAGATTTTATAAGGCTTGCTGAATATTCTTTAATGAAGCATCTGGTTCTCTCTGCAAGTTCCTTTTGATGGCTGGCAAAAATGTCTCCAGGGCATGGTATACATTAGATTCAGAGAAAGCAAGCTCTAGATTCTAGACTGAAAATTACAGCTTACAGTGGATGAGAATAATTCTTTGCCTCTTCCCCCTTACTATGTTTGTTTGAGACCATTCCTTTGGACACCCATTTCCCTTTGCCTGTTGTACACATTTCTGAGCCAGAAGCTGAGATACACCCTCAGTTATTTCTGCCCCGTGAACAAATATATCAGCTAATCATTCAATGAGTTTTAAAATTTATTTTGTACTGGTTTCCTGTACAGCCCCTCTTCCTGGAACAGGTTACTTTATTGTGATGCATGGTAGAGATATAGCTGTTGTTACCTGTTTTGTACATTTTCTGGCTGTTGGTCCATCTCTTGTAGGCAAGAGAGAAATAGGCATATGTAGGGTATGATGCATTTGATTCTAAAAAGTCATCTGAAACAGGCCAGCTGAATTGCCAGCCAGAGATGAGCATTTCCCTCTGCCTCGTGGGAGGCACATCCAGAGCACAGACTGCAAAGTTGGTGCCTGTTCTGGGATGCTCATGGTTATGGGAGCAGAATCCTGCTCTGGTTGTCTGCCTTTGTAGCCAGTATGCTTTCAAGTTGCCCTGCCCAACCTGCTCATGAGCTTTTCCATTAACACCATCCTGAATGTTGAGTTTTGGCATGTCATGCCATTGACTCTGTGCAGCAGCATCAGCCCCTTTAGGCACTGGGTTCCTTGCTGCATCCCATGCTTTGCTTATGAGGAAGTTCTCTGACTTTAGAGGGTGTTACTGTGATAGCTCCTGTTTAATTTAGGAGTGTTTTATCTTTTCTGGTGGTCTGTTTCCATGGCTCTGCAGAACTTGAGCTACAGAATAAAAATGGCTGGCTTTAAATCTAATAAAAGCTGGGATAATGGGACAGCTGTAGGAGGGGCAGCTCCCATTGTGTCTTTCAAAATTGCCTGTAGTTTATTGACCGCAAGTTTCACCAAGAACTACTGCTGCTGTTAGATAATGAGAATTGAAAATTGCTGCTGCTGTTTCCCCAAGGTTTTATCTTGTGCCAGTGAGAAGGGGGTGTGGAAGGAAAAAGAGAGTGGGCAGTGGAAATCTGCGTAATTTCTTAGTTTGGATCCAGATGGAAGGGGAAAACAAAGATTTTGTTTTAAAAAGTCTGAGTCCTATTAGTGAATTTATTCCCTCCCCTGTGCAAATATGCACTCATATGCAAGCTTTTCAAAGTGTTTGTGACCCATTTTGCTGCCCTTGCATTCTGTTCACACCAACAGGCAAATCTGAAGATGAATTTTAGTTGGTTACTTTGTTACGCAATTGGTGATTAACCAGGGAATCTCCAACCAGCTGCCACTTGGAAAATGAGGTCTCAGGTGACCATGTATTAATGTGATTTGAGATTTCAAACAGAACCTGCTTCCTGCAGCTGTGTGCAGAAAAATGGCTGTTAGTGAAGAGCATGTATCCCTTTTCAGGAGTTTTCTTACTCTCTCTAGGTGCCTGCCTTTCACAGAAGGACCAAGGTGCAGTTTTTGTGCTCTAGCTCCTGGCCAAACCAAGCTATCAGGAGCTGTGTACTCAGACATGTGTTTTCCCTTGTCAATAGGTGCTGTGTACATTGAGCTAGGAGCCATTCATAATCCTGCACTCTTCCTCCCTGTTCTGTGTCCAGCTTCTCACAAATCTGCTATTCATAACAGACAAAGGTAAACCTACTACTGTCAAGGCTTTAGGGCTTGTCTACATAAGGAAATTACTATGCAATAAACTGATGAGTTTCTCTGTGTATGAACATTCAAAGTTTGTAATGAAAGTGCAGGGAGAATTCACACACATTTGCTGTGAGTCACTCTGCTGTGTGCAAACAAGCTCTTGCTAAATACTGATTGACTGAATTCCACTGAAGGGAGACTTAACATAACCTTGAGTCGTCTGTATTCTGCTTTGCCCTTGACTATAATAAAAAGGAATGTGGTCAATTTACTGCGTTTACATTTCCAAGTGATCTCTGTAAAAGCCCAGTTCCCTTTTGGCACACAAAGCAAAGCATTACAACTCTGTTGGAAGTTTGTCTCTAATCTGTGGGCAGGGACTTAGCTTGCTGAGAGGATGCTGCAGGTATTTCTGCAGTGTCCTGTCCTGATGGAGCAGTTTTGTTCAAGCACTCTTGATCCTGTTGAAGTGTTGCCTGCTGGGAACTTTCATTTCTGCAACTTGGATCTCTCTCTGCTTAAGAGAAGCAGAATTGGATGCCATGGGCTGCACTGCAGGTATCTGATCATTTTGGATCATCAGGCTTTTGCTAAAGTGATGTTTTCATTCTGTGGATTTCAGAGTACTTTATAGATAGGTTGTGTACTTATTGGGATACAGAGGAGCAGTCAGTGTGTGTGTCTGGAGAAAGGAAGTTTGGACCAGGTATAAAAAGGTCTGTATCTGTACTCTAGAAATGGCAGGATTTCTCCTCCCCCTGGGATTCTGCAGAGGTAGATCCTGGCTGTTGCAGCCTCATTGAGGAGATCTATCACATGATGTGCTGCTTGGAATACAATATATCTAACTTGAAAGGCTTTAGGGTTGTTTGAGCTTTCTGGAATTCAGGTTTGTAGTTTCAGATAAATCTGTGTGTTTCCTGTCTGGAGGATACTGTGCCCAGCCATCCTCAGCCAGGTATGTGGCTGTCCTGCCTCCCTTTTGTCAGTTGGTCCTTGCTCAAAGAGAACATACCTGTAAAGGGCTTGTCTTTCCTTCTCTATAAAGAAAATTCTCTTCTTTTTAAAATCTTTCTCTCTTTCAACCTTTATTTGTGCAAATGCTGTGGTGATAATACTATCAGAGGAGTTTGACTCAATAAATGTCCCCCACAAGGGAGTTGGGGGAGAGCTGCAAGCTGCAGGCAGCTGCTGTTTGTTTAGTTGTAAACACAGAGGAGCAGTGGATTAACTGTACCCAGGCATACCCTGACCTGGTATTTGCAAAGGTGAAGAGGATCCATATTTTGCTTCTAATTATGAAGGATGGAAACAGTTATTGTTTTGATTCTCAAGGCAGCAGTTGTAGGTTCTGGTGAGTCTTGGGTCTATACATAATACTTCATATCCTCAAGAGTTCACTGGTGGATAAACTAAAAATATAGAGCTGCCTGAAAGGGCATAAACCACCATCCTAATATATGAGGCATGTTCCAGAGTAAATGCTGGCCTACTTAAAATGGAAATGTCTGCTGTCTGTACCTGGTATTTATGAAACTGGAGGCATAAGTTCTTTATTTACTCTGTGTCTCAGCACTGTGTTCCCCACAGCCTGTTGTGTTGTGAGCATTTATTAACCCACACAATGAAATTCTTTTCTCTGTCTGCTCTTTGTAATCCCTATAAAGTCCAAACCTCCTCAAGTTCATAATTTTTGAAGAAAATGAGCAGTAATAAGTTTAAAACTCGCTTGGCTGTGCTTCAGGGCTCCACTTTCAGTGATACTTAGTCCATATGCTTCATCATCTTTACCTTTGAATTTCTTGCATCCCTTGCCTGGTCTGGAAGGAGGACTTCTGCCTGAATTTCTCTTCTCATACGCAGTATGTTTTCTAACAGTTCAACACCCAGCTTCTGTGCATTTATTTTTTGTTTCCTGGTTTTTGTTTGTTTGGGGATTTTGATATGTTACAGTGACACATAATTGCTTTTTAGTCTAATTTCTTGCTTGATGGTTCTGATTTCAGATATATTTACGGGTAAACTTAATCTAAATATGTATGTTTTACAGATGATTTTGAGAGCAACTTGAAGTCAGTATGACATTACAGTTTCTGAAGTTGAATTATTTGGCATTTTGTTATTTCTAAAATGTGATCTTGTTACAGTTCTTGTTTTAAAACCTAGTTTGCCTAAAAGTGTTTAAAAACAGCCTAAAATTTCTTTACCATAAAATACTATAAGAGTTAGCTGGTCAGGAATGGGGCATCTTAGCTGACCTGATGCTCTAATGAGGTCTTTGAGTGGGTGTATCTGAAAAGGTTCATTAGACTTTGGTATCAAAAATTCATTCTTTGTATTCTCTTTCTTTTCAAAAATTATTTTTCTTTAGGCCTAAATTAGTGGGACTAGATGACAAACATTTCTTTAGTTCTGTGCTCTCTGTATGGTGTAAGGCAGCATTTTCCTGAGAACTGTATCCTGTATTCAGTCAGGCTTATCTAGTATGGAAAATAGTTGCTTGGGGGTGAGAGACTGTGGTGATACATATGGCTGTTTTAATGCCAGATTCTTTCACAAAAGATTTGTAGCACTGTTGGCAAGTGAGAAGTGGAAATTCTTACTCAGATTAATTCCAGGAGACTGATGACCAAGCAGTCTTGGACAGAAAGAAGTTTATTTCCAATTTTTAAACTATGTATTTTGCTGCTGAAGTTAGATTGAAACAGATCCACAAAAATTGCTGTCGATAGCAACTGCTGGTTAGAAGCACAAGGTCAGTGGTCAAGTGCTTTCAGACTCCCAGGAAGTTCCAAAGTAGCCCTGACTTCCATAACTTCTGTACTAATGTTAGATCCATTCTCTGACAACTTGGCTATAACTTGGGAAATTTTATCAGTGATGCCAAAGCCTTCATGACAAACTAGGGAAACCAAAGATTTGTTATGCTCTTTGTTGATCATAGTCTGCACAGGATGGTTTCCTGCTGTGTGCAGTTTGCAATCTCCACACACCATCCATCAGGTATTTTTGTTGTAGGTTTTGGGCTGAATACTTTGAGGACTAGTGGGATTTAAAGCCTTCACCATGCAGCTGAATGTGTCTGTGTGGGCAAGGTGCAGGGGTTATTGTGGTGGCAGTGGTCCCATTCAACTGGAAGAGTTGATCCCAAGCAAGCAAGACTGCTCTAAGTAGCCCTTCTTTGGAAGTTAGTGTATGATAGCTGAGCCCTCCTATTAATGGGAAGCCAATCCTTTTCTCTTCAGAGTTGTGCCATGCTGGAGGAGGAAGGAGATTTGCAGAAGTTGCCCTGATGATGCTTGCTGGTATTTGTTCTCTCCACAGAGCCTCCTCATCCAAAGCTGTGGAGCATTCATCTGTTACAAAATCCAGACTTGGAGGGAAAGTTTCTTTCTGCATCCTGCCTGCAGTAATTATTTGTGATTTTCACCCCTCTGTGACACTGCCTGTCTGCCCAACAGGCCTCCTTGACTGGAGATACTTCCTGACATATTTGTGATGCTTCCAAAACAATTCAAAGCTCTCAGTCCTAGCTAAACCTTTGCAAGCCAATTGAAAAAACCTTTCTGGATACCAGGGCTTCAAATACAGGAACAAGGCCTGTTGAAGATAGTGTGTTGCAGTGATCTGAATACAGTGTTAGAGTTAGCTCTGCTCCTGATACTTCCATCTCTGGCAAGAAGCATTCTTCTGATTTAAGCATCTTTTTTGGTTAGAGGCCTTTCCTGGGGGTCTGTAAGAGTTGGTGAAAGACTCTTAAAGACCTCTGCAGTCACAGAAGCTGTCCTGAAAGACAGCACTTGTTATAATTAAAGTTTGTTACCTTTGTAATGTGAGGGGAGCAGGAAGAGAAGCCTTGAGTTAGGATGGTGCTGCAATGTCTGCTGTACCTTATTTCTGAAGCTGGAGAAGTGCTGCTCTATTGTGTCGAGCCTGAGTGTGCGTGCAGAAATGCACACAAAATTATTTTGACAATGTGTTTGCTCCTTGTCCCTGCTGAATGCCTGTTTGTCCTGTATAAATGGATTTCAGGATCAGCCAACCTCCAGCTCTGAATTAGTCTAATAAGGCATGGTATGTAGGGTTTAAAGGTCATTTTGCAAGCAGCTGGCTTCCTGCATATATTAGGGGAATGATTTTTTAAATAATGGTATTGGAAAGCTGTTGATTTAACTTTTAAAATACCTGCATGCTATAAAATTTCAGCTCTTCTGCCTCTGTCCTTCAAGCACTCTGCTTGCCCTCTGCCTGCTCATCTTTCTGTCATTTCTGATTACCTCTGCCCATCTGCCTTTGCATTCTCTCCCCTTAGGTTTATCAGTCCATGTTTGCTGCCTACAAGGACTTAGCTTATATTTCTGAGGAGCTCATCTCTTGGGTTACTTCTCTAGCTGTGGAATAGAAAGCTCAGGATTCCTTGGTTTGGGCTGTTAATAAAGCACTATTACACTGTTCTTTTACTGGAGGACTGGGAGCTCTCAACAATCACCACTACACTGGCAGCATTTTTGTGTCCTAGCAGTTACCTAGTTCCCTCAGGATGAATTTAACGTTGGTGAAAGAGCATTATAATTTTTTTTATTTTTTTTTTTTTTAACTCTTGAACTGGTTGAATCATGCATATTGATTATTCCTCTGATATTTCCTCTCTGGTGTGTGTACTTCACCCCCAGCCTGATCCTAGTGTATGAAAATGGAGGATGTCTTTATTCATTTGCTTGTTCCCTGGATTCCTCTGTGAGTTTGCTGATAAGGGTGATTTGAAATGTTCCAATGACTTGTAAAGTATGGGCACTGTCTAAAAAACTGAAGGGAGCACCCACATGTCCAGGTGAAGGAAGCCTTTGGCAGGTGGCAGTGTCCTCCTGTCAGGTGTGAGATGGTGCCTTCCCATTACAGTTACTTGTACATGTACAGACTCCTGGATCTTCAAATGTTCTTTCTGCTTGTTTGAAGTTTTGTTCACAATATAGATCCTCAGGAAGTCAGATAATTGGACAAAAAGCAAGCTTAAAATTTAGGGAGAGATAGCAGCTGCAACATTTTTTCTTCTTGCATTCAGACCAAACTGCTGTGAAACTTTTACATTTGTCTTATTTTCTGAAGGATGTTTCCTACTCATGACTTGCAGTTTATTCTCTTCTTAGTACCATGCAGTGCCCTGACACAGCTACTGAAGCAGTTCAGTTTTTTCTAGGACACACCTTTCTTCTTTAGATTATATTAAAAGTACCTTCTTTCTGTTCTTGAAGTTTTTACTCTGTATCATTTTACTGGCTATTATGGAAATAGGAGAATGGTACAGGACTGAATTGATTTGTGGGTTCTCTCTGGCTGCCTGTAAGGACTCAGACAAGCAATGGTCTGTGGTGGGCCCCTGCTCAGCTGCTGTTTGAAAAATACTCATATGTTAGAGTCTTTTTGCTGATAGAACTGTAAACCTTGCAATTTAGAATAGCATATTGGCATAAGATTAAAAAAAATCCTCAAGTTCCTAAATATAAAAAAAATTAGGTTTTTATCCTCTCTGTGAGGCAGTAGGGCAAGTACTGTGTTTCAGTTACCTACTTCATAGCTTTATAAAATAAGTTCTTTGACAGAATAAGAGAGTTTCTGGTTATAGATACAATATAGAGACTTGTTGATCTCTCCAAAGGATTTGAAAATAAAAGTGAATTACTATTTGTGTGTTTGTCCCATCTCAATGCCATCTTAATTCCATGTTTGAGAGCTTCTTCTGATTCCTTTTCACCGGTCGAAGAAGGGAGGAAATGTATCTTTCTTTTGAGGCACTGCCTGCAGCTAAACATAGCATGCTGGGAAGTTGTATGGATACTTCTAATGATCCTCTGGGCTCTCTGACACTGGCTCTTCATAGATTCAGGTTGTGACTTTGGACAGAAGAGTTTCAGTCAGGCCATATCAGCAGGAATTGTTGAAAACTTATGTCTTCAGTAGTGGTAAATGCAGCCTACTTAGGAATACCATAATTTAACAAGCTCTAGGTAGTATTTCTGGGCCCCTGGGGTGTTGTCAGTACAGTTTAACTTCCTGTGGCACATCAAGGTTGTATTTTATCTTTTGGTATCAAGCCTAAGTGCTTTTAGGAGTATTCTGAGGTTCAGGAAATCTCCTCAAATCTTGTAAAAGTAGACAGCCACTGAAAAATGTATTGGATGCTGTGATCCAGGTAGGAGTGTTCCTAGCTGTGTGTACACTGAGCTGACAGGATGAAGGCACTGTGATAGAATTGGACTGCCACTAGAGAAATTTTTGTGGAGAGCTTCTATGGCACCAGTGATCACTCTATTGTTCTGCAAAAGCCAGCCTTAAAACTCTAAAGCTTGTATAGACTCCAGACTGACCTCTGGAGCAGAAGCAGGTTCATTGCTGAAGGTAGACTGGGTGTAATGTTCTAATGCATTTCCCTCTATCCAGTCTTTATCAAATGTCTTGAGGCACATGGGCTGCCACTTGGTTCAAAAACAAACAAGCGTTTTAATTTCATAATTAAAAGTGGAAGTCATACTTTGTTCTCACAGTGGCTTGTGTGCACACAAAGATATGTTGTGAACTTGAAACAACAGAATGGTTTCAAGGTCCTTTTTAATCCACTATCAGATGAGTGCTGGTTGGGAAAGAGCCCAGGCTGTGTGAGACACTTCTTAGTGCCTTCTTGTTTTGCCTTGACATTTGCTACAATAAAATCCCAGAAAATGCAGGAAAGTCTCTTTCCAATCAGGTTAGTGTATTAGCAGGCTTCTTGCACTGATGGATTAGAGCCAGACTGTGTTCAGTAAATGTGGCTAAATAATAAAAGGTGAGATTGTGTGCAGTGATCCCAGGTCTCCTTTCTCCAGCTGCTGCCTCCTGTCTGTTTGCTGGGAACCTTTGCACAGGCAAACAGCTTTGCTTGAGAGAACAGGCTATGCACTATTTTCTGACACAGCCAAAGGTGGCTGACACAAAGCCAAAGGAGAGCTTCTCTCTGAGGGACTGAAATGTCAACAGAGATGTTGTACTGCCTTGCAGAGCCCTGACTTGCTTTGTATAAAAACTGAACAGATGTTGGTAGGTCAGGAGCTTTGCCATATGCAGAGCAGACCCTGGAGAGCAGGGAAGAGCCTGCTCAGGTGACACGAGTGACACTGTCCTGGCTTCAGTGTGCAAGCACTCCCCCTGAATGTGGGGCTCCCCCCAAGCCATGTCTGCAGCTTTGCCCTTCTTAAGGAAGTGGGACTCAGATAACCACATTGTGCATCCATGGGCCTGGTTTATGTCCCACTCTCTGCTTACTCCAAACCTGCTGGTGAGCTGCAGTGGTGTTCCTCAGAAGCACAAAGGCTCTGAAGTAATAAGTTCCTGTATACCTTGTGAAAGCAGGCAATTAGGTGGAGGCAAGGGACCTCCGTGGTGCTCGTGCAGGGGGGAAGGATATTGACTCACTCTTTATTAGACGTGAGTTTGGTCACAGAGAAACTTAACTTGGAGACATGAATCTGGAGGAATCCAAATGGCTGCTCTTGAACACTCTATTTCCACTTGGAGACTCTGGCTTGCCTGAATATTTGAGGGACTGACTTCTGCCTACCATTGTGATCACCTTCACTGGAGAGACTCAACAAAGGTGGCATGGCAGCAACTAAGAAGATTGTCCTTTGGAATATGCCTTCTCTGTCTGAGTATTGATTTTCTTCTTTACTTTTGAGAAATGGAAACAAACTCCTTGCTGCAAGAGAGGGCTACAGAAAGCTTTCAAAAGTTTATAGCTTGATCCTCTAAGGCCTGTTCTTTTAAATTAGGATGTGATAAAAGATAGAGTATTAGATGTGAGCTGCCTGGAAAAAGAAAAGGGCTTGTGGATTTAAGGTAGCCTGTGGTCTTACTTCCTGCATCTCTTTTTATGTTGTTCAGGGAAATGTTTCATGCTTGGAAAATTTGAGCTCTGGGGATCAGAGCAACTGATCCTTGCTGGCCTCAGCACTTTCTGCTGATGATGAGTAGTCAAATCCTCAGTAGCTTGTTTTTGCTGCTGTGTGTTGAGGCAGGACAGCAGCTGAGATGAGAGAAGAGGAAACTTTGCAGTGTTGTGGTCCTATGTGCAAGGACTCGTGTGACAGACAAGCGTGTGTGAATGAAACAGCCTAAGGTCTGCCAGCTCACTGATGGGTGCTCTGTGGGGTTGTTGTTTGTGCTGTGGCTGTGCCGTCACAGCTTGCTCAGAGGTTGGTCACAGGGTCCATGACTTTTGACTGGGTTTTTTTCAGTCCTCACTGGTAATGCTTGTCCATCTACTATTAAGCCCACTTTGGCATGGATGGCAGGAGCTTATTCCAAAGCCTGATGGAAGCAAGGTGTAGTAGTTGTAGAGCGTGGCCATTGGGGAATTGGTTGTGTCAGCAGGTCTGCAGGTGGGCTTTGGACAGGAGAGCAGGGGTTCATGTTTATAAAGTTTTCATAGGCCCATTGAGTACAGTGATGGGCTTTGAAGCATGGTTTCCTCTGAGCTCTGCTTCCCCACAAAATCTTCAAGCATGATCCATCAAGGAGTGTGAAATATATTCAAAATCCCACTGCTGCCTTTTTCTCAGTCAGCAGGGTTGTGCTTTCTTCTCTGGTCTGGAGTTGTTTGCTGTTGAGAATAAGCAGTCTCTTTTCTTGTGATTCCTTACCTCTCTTTGGGACATGATGCCATCAAGAAAACCAGCTGTTCCAACCTGAGAGCTGCCTCTGCCTTCATGCTCTCTTGTCAATTGTGTTGAATCAATGAAGTGCTGCAATACTGTAGAGAAAAGGGGGGTGTGAAGAAACAAAGAGGGAGATCACACAGAAGAGGATTCATATCCTGTCACATGGTTCACAGTGGCTGTGTCTGGAACTAGATCTGCTATAATAACAGAAATTCCCTCATGAAAACTGGAATCCGAGGTCCAAATCCTTGCCTCACTAAGCTGTGGGATCTGAGAGTTCCCACATGGGGAAGAGAGCTAGCTAATCTCAGCATCTGGGGAGACCTGGCAAGTCCTGACTGTTCCTGCTGAGAGGGTGGTGGCTTTGATAAGTGTTATGAGAAAAAAATATTTAAAGGAAAGAAGTGAGGGAGATAATTTCTGAATGCCAGCTGTAGAAGAAGGATAAGGTTCAAAATATTCCTCTTGAAAATCCTGCAAATTGCAATTCTAACTCCCTTCAACTCTTGAACCCCTCTCTCAAACCTTTGTCAATACAGACATTTTTCCTGTGAAGCTCAGCTTCAATGGCATCCCTGTTCAGCCAAGAAAACTGCCAGGTTGTGCTTTGACTTTGGTTCCAGCTGTTCAATGCAAAAAGCTTTCATTGCTGCTATGAAAAGCTTTTCTTAAGGGACAATATAAAGCAGGAATGTTGTGGTGCTTGAAGGCTGAAGTAGGCATCTTCCCTTGAGAAGAGTCTTCTAAAGCACAGATGTCTGGTACAGTCATGTGGATAAAAGGTTATAAGGATTATGTGTTAATCTGTAGCTGTTAATCTTCCCAGCAGGTTTGGATCCAACTGATATTTGGGCCCACCAGCCAGGTATGCAGGAGAATTTCTTCAGTGGCTCTGAACTGCTCCACAAGCCTCTAGGCTGTAACTGCACATCTGGGTCCTGCCTGCTCTTCCTTGTGATCCTTGGTTCTTGCTTTGCTCTCTCTGTTGGTGCTTTCCTTGGCTTCATCAATTTTGATTAGTGCCTACCATGGTACCTGGTCCATCCTGACAGCAGGATGCTAAGTTCACACCATACTGTGTGTTTTACCTCAGGCAAGCTTGTGTTCTTCCAGATAATTGCTTCAGAATCAACAGTTGGAAGCATTTCTTGATCTTGGCATGAATTTCTCAAGTACCACTGAAGTTCCAATGAGTTTCTGGAAATGCATGTTGTAGAGCTGTAAGGACTTGCCTTCCTGATTCCCAACCTGTCATTTCTTATTTGCAAGTTTACATCTAGGTATGCACTTGATTGTCTGTTTGGTTTTTTCTTTCATTAAAAAAACCCAATTATATCTTTTTAATGGTTTTTAAACCTGTTTCCCTGAGGTTGCTGATTGGAATCCTCCTCTTAAGCTTAAAAATACTAGCAATTTCCAACCCTCTTGGGCAGGATGTTGAAGGTTCAGGAATCCCCATTTTGTCTCACTGGCACCAGAATCAAGTGCTGTATAGCACTGCCAAGTTATTTCCTCCATTGTATTTTTTGTTTGCTTGATTTTTTTTTTGTGGTATGCTGAATCCCAGATTGTTGCAGTGCCATGCTAGCACTGGGGTTGGTCCCCATGATGTCAGGAGAGTGCATACCAAATGTTTGAGCTAGAAGCAAGGTAAATTATTCTAAAACTCCTCCGTGCTGTTCTGTGATTAAAACTCAGACTGTGGGTATTTTACATACATTTTATGTGTGGCTCACTGATCTCACCATTTAGCATGAGCAGTTCTGGCCATGTGTAGGTTTTTTCTTGTAGTCTGAACAAGCCAGCTAGAGATATGCTATTGCCTGAGTTTGCTACCTCCTCTTCCTCCTCCCCCTCCTTCCATCTCTTTTACTCACCTACTTCTAGTCTGGGCTCAGATTTTTTCTTTCCCCTCTGTCTTCATTTTTTCACCTGCCTCCTTCCAGTGTCTCTGCACCATCTTCCTCCCTCCTCTCTTCTCCTCTCCTCTCTTCTGTCCCCTTCGTTTGCATTCCTTTCATTTCAAAACCTATATTGGAGCTGACACCAGGCTGCCTATTCCCTGCAGCACTGAACTGGCGGTTTGGAAAGAGGAGGCTGCAGTTCCCTCAAGGGGCAAGACAGAGTTCAGTGTCTGTCTTATTTTTAAATATGCATCTGAACATGGCTGATCAGAGGAGCAAAAGAAATCTTTGGGTTCTGAGTGCTGGAAGCTCATAAGGACATAGTGTAATGCTCTGCATCTCCCTGCTCCTCCTGAACTCCTCAGTGAGCATGAAAGCTGCTTGGCACAGGGGACTTTGACTGCAGGAAATATGGGTAAAAATCAGAGACCCCATGGAAGGAGGGTAGGAAGGGGTGGGTACTTTGAAAGCCTCACACCTTTTTCTGCTTGAAGTTATTTTCATTCTGTCAGGTTTATGCCCTCTTTTGAACCCTGAAGGACCCCAGAGTACATTACCCAGCTATACACCAGCTTTGCAGGATGCTGTTTAACCTTGGGCAAGTAAAAGACTGATGACTGGTCATCATGGTGGTGGAGTGAGGGGACAAGCTGAGATATTCCAGTTCTATGTTCTTACCACAACCAGTGCCATGGCAAGGTACCAGAGATGGATGTGCAGGTTTCCCAGTAGGAGTAGGAGCTCTGCTAAGGCAGGTTTTGTACCCAGCTGGTGAATTTCCTAAATTGGTGATTTTGCTGTGCAGCTCTAGCTGCTGGCATCTGTTCAGGCAGCACAGTGACGAAGTCACCTAAAGGGCAAAAAAAAGGCAGGTGCTTGCTGGTTCAACAGCTCCTGCCAGCAGATTAGGATCAGAAGTGAGGGAGAGCATATGGAATTAAAGCTGTAATCGTAATTTCAGTTCAGACAAAATGGATGTAGCTTGGCAGAATACCAGGGCCCTGACTCTTGTAAGAATGTGTCACAGGGTCCTTGGGGACCTTAGGAAGATTAAGACCTTTATTGAAGACGTTCTGTCAGCTGTGTTACTTTCTGTGGCACAAGCTACTTTGGTTTGGCACACTCCTTTCTGCAACATGTTGGGCACTTCTGATCCTGAAAGTGATCAAACCTGGTGTAAGTAGCTAAGGGTTCAAGTTGATTGCAGCAAGTTGTATGGGGGAGGCTGCAGGCACATCCTCTTCGTGTTTTCTTTTAGTATCCTTGCCTTCTGAGCAGCCTAACCCATCAGAGGAGATACCTGACAGCATCAGGACTCAATACCAGATGATTGTCAACTGAAGTATGTTGACAGTGTTCAGGGTAGAGTGAAGTAGGCTCTACTCTGAAGAGAGAAGGCTGAGGAGGCTGTATCTTAGTCCTTCAGAAATGCCTAAATCATCCTGGAGCCTGGAGAAACAAATTCTTTTGATTGGAGAAAAAGTCTTACAGGAGGATCTCAGTGTTTATGCTAATTTCTTTCTTTAGAACGATAAGACAGAAAGAAAAAGAGTAAGACTTAAGACTTTCCAGTTGCAGACTGGTGTAATGATATGTGTGAATGATAGAAGAGTTGGCTGCTGGGGTGAATGGATTTGGCCTTCTGTTCTGATTCTGCCTTTTTTTGCCAAAGGATCCACGTTTTTGGACTCTGATGAGGTGTGTTCAGTTGCTGTCCTTTTAACAGTTTGCACAGTGTTTATATGGAAGAGGTTGTGTGTTTGCAGTGGGTGAGGAACGGAACAAGAGCTGGCACTGTACAGCTGATTTCTTCTCTACAGTGCTGCATATTCAGTTGTCAGTTTTTCTCTACTTGCTGAAAATTTTTTGGTTTCTTGTTTTAAAATAGCTAGTAGAGAGAGAGAGAGGATCCATTGCCTACAGGGATAGTTGGAGCCAAATGGCAGATAAACCTTCCCTGGCTGTTTTTTCAGCTCCTCCCTGCCCTGGGGATGGCTCTGCTGGAGTTGTGGGTCCCCTGGATATGTCTCTCTGTGTCCCCAGTCCTGATGAGAGCATTGTGTACACCGTGGCTTACACACTGCAATCCCAGCTGGCATTATTCTTCCAGTTAGACCTTTCTTGAATAGCAAAGCCACTTGTTACAGACTGTCTTTTTTCCCTGAAAAGTCGCATATCACAGCATTCTTGCCAGAGCAAGGTTATGTGTATGGGGGAGCCCTAGATAACAGCAGTGAAACTACCTGAACTGGCTGCTCTGATTGCACCATTTGTTGGAATCATTGGGGCTGGAAGAATTCCTTGGGAAAGGAAACAAACTGCTACAAGTGCTCCTGTGACCTTGCTTTTGCTACAGTAGGGAACAGTTTGCAAAAAAACAGTAGAAAGAATATGCCCAAAGTCACTTTCATGTGTAACTTAAAGTATTCAGGATTTTACCCTAGGTCCCTCAAGGTAAAAGGCTGCTGTGTTAACCCCAGCTCTTCATCTCTTGCCAAGTCTGGAAATCCGGGTTCTTAAGAGAAGCTGTTACTTGTATGACCTTCATGCGTGAAACAGTTTCTCTTTTAAAATGTGTTTTCCCCTTTATCAGTTATTCATTGAAGAGTCTCTTTGCATCTGTAGAATTTTGAAGGGTAGCTATTATTTTACCATTTTAATTTTCCCAGCTGTTCAAATAATTGTTTTAACCTCTCAGTGCCTGGAAGTGCTTTTCACATCCTGATAGCTTTGCGTTGTATTTCTTTGGTTTCATGGTTTAAATTACCAACAGTTTTCTCCCTATTCCAAATGATTGCTCTGTGACTTTCTTCTCTATAGCTTTCAAGTCTGCACTGTTCTGAACAGTGCACAGTTCTGACAGCAAGGCACTTATAAAATTCCACGCTGGGATACCAGGCTCTCACATCCTGTTTTGGGGTTTGGGCTTTTTTGTTGTTGTTCTCCACATACACACATGCACACACTGCAAAAAAAGAACTTCAGTACTTAAAAATCCCATTAAAACCAGAACAAACTGGTTATTCTGAAAGGTCTTGCCATTGGCCTCTCTGGAGTTGCATTTCACTGTATATAGGGAAGGGGCTCTGACAGAGACAACGAAGCCAGCACAGAATACATTGTGTTCATGCAGTTTTACAGGGAGTAAAGTCAAAGTATTTAATTTGACAGTGGTTTCTCTAGCCCTTGCACAAGGCTGTGACAGCTGAGGACAAGGCAAAGCTTCCTGCTGGTCTGGCAGAGGACATGGCTGATTGTGCTGAACACTCAGTTCCAGGGCAGTGTTCCCAGCCCAGAGTGATGCTCGAAGGAGGAGGGATGCATCTTCTGCCCCACTTGGGGCAAAACACTTCCATGTGGGAGTACCTGCAGACCAACAGTGTCTCATTTCATAGCTTCACTTTTCTTATTGATACTTATTTTCAATGAGCATTGCTTCTCTTGAGTATGTCTTTACTGGCCTTGCCATAGGGACAGAGGTAAAATTTGAAAATAAGTAATTACATTGTGATATTCTGGACATGTTGTTGTAGTTTCTCTTATGTGTTCTTCTCACATGTTCTGAAAGTTGCAAAAGGTGATTTATAATTCATCAAACTAAGCATAAAATATCTGACTGCAAAGCCTATCAATCTGATCCCATCTCTTTCCAGCCCTTTAATTAGGGAAGCCTTGCTGAAAAATGTACCCATCAGCTACTGAGAAATAGTGCATTCCTGGACCCTCAGTATAGATCTTGAGTTATCCAGGTGCCAAAATGCTGTCAGAACTGACAGATCTTAGAAAATACACCCACAGGCAGAACATTATCCATTATACCAGCACTGAGCAGTGGGCAGTAAGGAAAAATCAGCAGAGAATGTGTCTTTATCAACTTTAATTGGCTTTTCCCGTTGCTAAAAATCAGTGTATCCGGCAAGGAAGAGAACCTATCTAGCAGTTTGATTTTTCCATCCCAGAGTTGAAGGGTGCAGTCCATCTTCACTGACGTGTGATGTGGACTTGTCTCAGCACAGCTCCTGGCAGTGCAGAGGAATCCACAGCCTGCAGAGAAGGCTGCCAGGCTGTCCTCGGTGAGTGACCGTGCTTAAACAAGTGTGAAGAATGAATTACTCTGGATAAGTTGGATTTCATCTGTGCTCCAGTTGCTCAAAATTTGCTTCAGACAGAGCCAAACTTAGTTAAAGTTTTCTTTGGGTGCTGGCTGCTAACTGCTCCTGGAATACAACTAGCTGGGGTGTGGAATCAAGGATCTGGGCAATGGATATGCTGATCAGAAAGAAGACAACAGCCAAAGGAGCTTTGCCAGAGCTACAGGAAATGCAGAGATTTGGGGAACAGAGGAAGCTTCTTTTGAGTTGTTTGGCACTGCAGGTTTACATGTAGCTTTACATCAAAGGCAAAGGAAACAGCAACTGTGTGGATTTCTCCTGGGAGGGCTGTTTTGACACCTTGTTGCAGCATCTTACATTTACTGAACTATGTAAAATGTTTCGGTTCTTCTTTGGTGCTTGTGTCTGTTGCCATTAGATTTATGACAGTTTTATTAAATAATCTATTCAAGATCATTGCAAATCTATTATTATGCTGGGTTTTTTTCTAATTGATTAATGAAAACTACTGATCTCTTTATTTGTGATGTATCGCTTCTCTTGCTAAATTCCACAGAATTTCTGAGAGCACCTTTATTTTAACTTTCTATTCAGTTAAGTCAAGCTCCTCTATCTCATTTCTATAAAAAGAGAACACAAACGGCAATTTAGTAACTGAACTTCATTAGAAAAGTTTTTTTCACAGTCCTTGCTGGTCTTAAAAACAAACTGTAAGACCACCACAGGTTTGCAATCATATAAATGTCAGTTTAACCCTTGTGTTTAATAAAACTTAAAAAACCCCCAAATTGTAAAGGTTTGTTGTTATGACAAATGAAGGAGCAGTCCTTTATCCAAACCCGCTCCATAGGGAACCATTCTGCCGTTGGCACGGATCACTGTGATCGTTTGGAACGGATCTGCTGAGCTGTGGCAGACCTAATCAGTGTTCTGGAAATCTTGTCACCTCCTTGAGTAGGCAGTGTTGAGGAGTGAGGGTGCAGCAGCAGGGCAGGGAACACACAGGGCTCTTTGCTCCAGCACGGCTCTGTGCACACTCCAGCTGCAGCATGAGCCTCCCAGTCACAAGCTGCCTCTGCCCTTGCCGGGGCTGGTGCTGGGCCTGGCACAGTAAGTTCCCTGTCAGGATAAACTCTGGAGCCTGCCCTTACAAGCTGTAAGAATATGATGGGCCTTATGGAAAAATAAGTGTTGATTGTTTGTTTTTTAATTTTTTATTTCTGCTTATCATATGGCCGTGAGAGACACAGCAACTTCTTGTGTGTGGAAGATTTCTTTAGAAATTTGAAGCAAGTGGGAGGAAGGGATAACAAAGTCTATTCTGTTCCTCTAATTCAATCTCCCTATTTACAAGCCCAACTCATCAAGTATGTTGTCACTGTTCTTTGCAGTAAGAGGAAGACTGAAGCCTTAGAACACTTCTGGAGAATATCTACAAATCTATGTGAATAGCCTAAAACATCATAATCCGTGTGGTTTCCATGGATGCTGACTGTGCTGCAGTTAGGGCAGTTCTGGTGTGTTGCTCCAAATGCCACAACAACTTTACCAGAATGCAGTATTCTTGCCTGATTGCCCTAGACTCTGGTGGTATTGCTGCCTGCTGTTAAATAGCTGTCTTGTGCATGTGTGAAGGAAGGGATTCCTGCATATGCAGCTTGAGGAGGTGGTAAAGATTTGTAAATTTTATTATGTACTATAAAATAATAATTCCTGATGAAATGAAATGGCATTAAAAGCTCAGGATTTTGACGTCTTGTTTTGAGATGGTAAAATGCTTCTTCGGTGGCCTAGAGTTACTAAAGGTGTTGTTATCCTAGATTCTCAGTTTGCCAGTGCACAGTGTAAATGTGGATGGACCATGCCTGGCTCTGGCTCTGTCAGTCATTCCCTAAATGCCTGTTGGCACCTGAGTGACCAGCTCCTCCTGTTTAAAAGCAAGGCTGCACAATTCTTCTATTTTTCTAAACCATTTGCTCTCTTTAATTGAGCACTGGGAGCCATTGTGTGCGTGGTGCTGCAGAATCCTTGTCGTGTAAGGGCATTGATAAATATGTATTGTGTTGTCAAGTGTTTGTAGCTACTCTGCAAGTAGTGGTGGAGGAGTGAGCTGCATACAGTTAAGAGTCCTTGTGTCTCCGGGGTCAATAAAAACAAGATGGCACAGGGAATTGTGGGAAATGAAGCCAGGATAGCTGCCTTCAGCATCACCTGCTAATAAACCAGCTATTTATAGATCAGCTGAGGCTTTGTCAACTGGATTGTTAAATTAGTATTTACATACTGGCCTCATTGTCTTTCACAGAAAATGTCATTTGCATTAGTGCTTGGACATTAGTGCAGCTTCCTGTGCTCCAGATACACGAGTGTGTTTCGTCACAGTCCGTGGCTGGCAGTGCGTGTGTGAAACCATTCCTGATAGATTCCTGCCTTGCAAATAAATCCTCTTTTCCCTGTAGCATCATTTTCCCATCTTTCTGTGCCTCTCATTTCTTGCAGAAAAGCTCACCTTTGTTCCCAAATGTCCGCAACTCATCATGAGGCTGATCTCAATAGAGAGAGAGATGAGCAGCATTTTCTGCATAGCAATTCCTAGTTAATCTCTGCCTCTCAGAGAGAGACTTGAATTGTTGATGGCTTGTGGGTAATTTAATAACTAGCAAACAAATAAGATGTGTAGATTGCAGCAACTTAGCCTAGATGCAAAATCCCCACACCTATTTGCATCTGTTTGAAAGAATTCTGTTATAGAGGTTTGCTTTTTTACATTTTAGCACTGGTGAAACAGCATTGAGAAGAGTTGCTGCTCAGTGAAGCTGTGTTGATCACAGCAGGCTCCACACCTGGCTAAGCAGTTTCAATCCCCTGTGCGTGCGTGTGTGCCTGTGTGCCTTTCAAAAGGGAAGAGTAATCTACTTGCCAGACATGTCTCTCTCATAGTCCTTGGACGACCTTGAACAGTCATTTAACTTGTGTTTATTTGCCCATCTCTACCTGGGCAGATATTACTTCTGTGGTTTGGAGTGTGGAGGTTGAATGGATGTCTCGGATTCGTTATGGATGAAAAGTGTTACTGAAATGTAAGGTATTCGTACTGTCTCTTCAGACAGCTGATCAGAGTTCAGATTCACCTTCCTGTCTTGCTGCTTCTTGCTTCAAAGCCGTTTGGACACTTGGGTTGTGCGGGAAGTCGGAAGGCAGTAATAGCAGGGCTGTGATGCAGACAGGTGTCACAGCCTTCGCTCACATTCACTTCTTAGTGCTCGCAGGGCTGTTGATAAGGTGCTGTTATGCTGGTATTGTGTTATTCTTAATCTGTCTTTGGCCTGCAAAGGGTCCATCAGCATCAGTTTCCCTGACACCTCGGCAGGCTCTCTGGGCACCTCATTACTCTTTTCAGGAAGAGAACACTGCAATCCCGTTACTGTGTCCACAGAGAGCAGAGCTCACCTGCCTGTGCCAGCCCCCTTACTGTAAGGTGAGAGCTCAGACTGAGGGTTGCAGTTTCTCCCACCAGGTACATGGAGCACATAAAGCCACAACAATAATACAATATTTCCTGAAACCATTCACCTTTTATTTATTCTGTTTAAGACAACAGAGCATTGGTTTTGTCCCTTTCAAATTCTCTCTTCTCTTGGCCCACAGAAGAGGGAGTGGGACAGGCCAGCTGTAGCCATGGGTTTGGGAAACCTGCAAGTTGGTTCCTTGCTGCATCAATTCCAGTGATTTTGCTGTGCTCATTTCACCACTACCTCTTCCATTTTAACTTTAATCCTTGCCGAAGGCAGCACCTGATTCTTACATTTTCAGATCTACCAGTTTTTTTCTGCCTTCTGCTGCTATTCAAGGGAGATGGGGGTTGGGATGTGGTATTCTGCAAAATGTCAAGGTCTCTTCCTGGAGAGCTGACAGCATAGGTGTTTTATATGTACACGGGCTATCAGGATGAGACATTCCTCCTCAGAAACATTGGCTGAGACAGACAGACATTCCTCCTGCCACAGAGAGACAGGCAGGCTCACTGTTGCCAAGCCTTGAAATATTTGGCATGTTTTCTGTTGCCCTAGTTTTGTGGAGTTGTACCTGAAGTTTTATAAGTACATGAGAATTTTAGTTCTGTGTTTTCACTGGGAAAAGAAAAAGGAAGGAATAAATAAAATACAATAAACTAACCCTCCTGCCTAGACAGAAGCAGTGTGAGAATGTGACTCAATTGCTTAAAACCAGAAGACAAATGAAATAACCCTAGTGTATTTCTAAACCGTTTCAGAAGTAAACTTTGTGGTTTTGTGGGAGTTTCTGACTTTCCTCTTAGGTTTTCATCATGTGAGGAGTCTGCAGCAGGGCTTGTTTTCTTGAGTGAAGGGATATTTGCAGCTCTCTAAGAGTTCATGCATCTGCAGTGTCCCCTGCAAGCAATAATGAGCTGACCAAAACAATCAGTCTCCCTGAATTAGAGGAGCCCTGCATTTTTCAAATTTTCTTTGCATTCTAATTTGTGCTTTTTCAGTTGTTCCAGCTTTCAAGCCTTTCTTGCAAGCAGCAGGATCTTTAATTTCAAGCGGAAGCCAAGATTTCTTGTAAGAACGTGGTTCAGGGTAGCGGTGTTTTGACATTTTCACAGTTATGTCATATACCATCACACCTCCCTATGAGCTGGCAACACCATTTACACGGGGATGAACGTAATTATTCACAGAGGGGCCCTGTTAGAGCTTCGGCCTCCCTGGCTGAACTAGAGGAGACCGAGTGGCTCTGCAGGTCTGTGTCTGTCTCTCATGGGCTCACAGCAACATGCAGCTGCCTGTGCACTTTCACATTGGTTCCATAGGCTGGCCAAGGCACGTGCTGCTGAAATCACTGATGAATTCGGAGGCACCCACTCGCACCTCTGTGTCGCCTGAGCGGAGGGACACATGCAGCCAGGCTCCCACAACAGAAAGGTTTCCAATAAAGCTGAAACACAGAGTTATTGTTTGTCCAACCCTGGCAAATGCACAGAGCCATTGTGTGGGTCCTGAAAGCCTGGGCGCTTTATTCTCTGCAGACTGAATGGCAGCCGCGGGTAATAATAACACAAGATTAAAAAAGCCAACATTATAGGGGCATTTACAACCCGCTGAGAGAATGAAATCTCAGCAAGGCTGAGCTGTGTCTCTAGTGATCCTACATTTTACTGCTTGCTAAGGAAATGATGGGCAGCTCTGGAGAAATGGCCACCACAGAGCAGATGAACGGGGAGCAGGTTGGCTGTCTGAACGCTGCAATAAGTAATGGAAAAGCTGTCTGCAAATCAAGTGACCAGCCTGTCCTTCCCCAGCTGGCTGAGCTGGGGGCGTGTGTGTGTGTGCAAGCAGTTTCCTACCCAAGCAGGCATCAGTGGGATTGGTTTGCATTGTTCAGAGCCTTGTGCTTGGAGGTCTTTGGCCAGCATCATCCAGGCTGGTGCTTTGGTAGCTGTTAGCAGGTCCACTCAGGAGAATTTGCATGTGAGAATGAGATTGACTGTGGAAAAGAGATGGTGGAATTAGCTTTCTGTCTGTGGGAGCAGACACTCTTTCTGTCAACTTAAATTTAGGGAGACAATAAATATTGAGCTTCCTGAATGCAAGTTCCAGTTCTAAGTCACAATAATGACAACTACCTTACACAATTTGAGCTCATCTGATGCCATCTTACATGTGAAACTTTATTATTTTCAAAACAAAGAAACCCTACTTCACAAAGAAAAAAAAAGGGAAAAAAAGATGATTTTTAAGGAAGAGCTTCTTGTCTTAAAAACCAGCTGTTTAATCTGGTGCTGGTTTTAACAGTTCTTTAACACAAATGTCTTATGAAGGTCTTTGTATAACTACAAAGAACTACCTAAACAGCTTTGTAAGACCCACTTTCCCTGTGCACACATGGAAACTGTACTTGGTAAGTCAGAGGCAGAGTACCAGCCTGTAGCAAGATCCTCTCTGGATATGCCCAGGCTGCAGAATAATGATGGCAGATCAAACCAGCCCTAACCTTGCTAGCCTTGAGTATTACCAGCAAGCTAACCCTGACAGTGCTGAGCCACAGGAATTTGTACCCACCTGTTCAGACAGGTTGTGCAGCTCTCTGCTACTCAGCAGGTTTCTGAGGCAGCATCTTACAGATGTGACCTTGGTCTTTGGCATTAATGATGCAATGAGTGAAATGATGGGAGATATTTTAAAGTAACAAAATCTGGGGTTTGCTACATGGCTAGAGCAGGTGTGGTTTAATAACTGTACCTTTCCTTTCTGAAAACATTCTTCTCTGTTCAAGTGTCTTGCTTTTCTTGTGCCAGGCAACATAGCATGGAAATTACTGGGCCCTGGGTGCTGTTTCTAGTGGGGGATATTATGGGGATTCAGAAATTCAGACTGCTTCATGGATTCATTTACTTGAATTAATGAATCTGTCTCTGCCTCTGTTTCCCCAAGAGTAATGTGAAGTTACTTACGTCAAAGGGATTTATGAGCTTTTTTCTATATTGGCCATTTTGCAGAGAGTGAAATTCAGCTCTCAGGGCTCTCTGCAGAAGGACAAAGTATTTGAGTTTATTCTCTTATAATCCTGGCTACAGAAAATTGGCAAGTTCCTGTTTGAAGCCTCTTTAAACGCAAAGTATAAGTACTCTTTGATTTTTTTGTCCTCTTTCTTTCCTTCTTCTTTCTTTCTCTCTCTCTCTCTCTCTCTCTCTCTCTCTTTCCTTCTTTTATGTGTTTTGTTTTTATTTTAAATGTTCCCTTAAACTGTGAACTGTTCAGGTTGTGACCTGAAGGCTCCTCTGTGCTGGCACAGATTTGCAGAAGGCAGCTGAGGACTTGCTTTGTTTTCACAGGTTCGAGTGTGAAATTAAATGTATGTTAGTGGTAAGGTCTTTGTGGGAAGAGAGTGTAAAGAGGTGTTGAGTGACAGTAGAAAAGAATGGTCTAGGAGGGGGGAGGAGAGGACGTAGCTAAAACTAAATATGATGCTTGCTTTCTTCCAGAACCTTTTCAGGAGAAGCATGAATGTGTTCCCAGTCCACAACTCCCTTGTCTCTTCCTCCCCTGCCCCCATCATTTTTTTCACTCTCACCCTCTGGGGCTGCTGTTTTAGGATGAGTTGGTTCCAAATACACAACACTTTCCAAGCAGATAAACGAACACCTAAGCAGCAGCACTGGTATCTATCATGAACAGACATGCTGCACAGTGAGGAAAATTACAAGATGGGACTGGCATCATTTGTCATATTATAAAAAAAAATACAAAGCTCCTCGTCCACTTGAGCAGCGTCCACAAGACAATTGAACAGCACACTTAAAAAACTGTCACTTTCTTTTCCAGTCTCTGAATACATTTTCAAATGCTAACGTTAAACATTCCACCTTCAGGTCCTCTGTAAATAATGTGTTTTAGACAGATGGAAGCAGGTCTCTGTCTTGACACAGATGCAGGACTATAAATTTGCAGAGGAGGCGATAGGAGATAATTATTTAGAAGGCTTTTGTGGCTTATTCCAGCATCTGGTATTCTACCAGGGTGTCCTCTGAAGAGGAATAGGGACAGGATGGAGCTAGAGAAATGCTGGACTTGTTTTTCACTTGGTAAAGGTTTTTAATCTTAAAAGAAAGATTTGGAATTTACACAGGATGAGACACTGAGAAATCAAGATGCATCTCCCCGTATTCACCATTTTCCCTCCATGGTTCAGATTGTAAGGCATTTTATCTGCTGGTCTCTTAATTGCAGTGGTTGAGCTGGGTGCCAATGGGCACCCAGGGGCTGCCTGTGACAGTGCCATGCTCAGGCCAGCTGAGCTTGCAGCTTCCCACAGGTGCTGCCTGGGTGTGCCTGTGGTTGGGCATCTCCATCTAATCTCATAACCCACCGTCTCCATGGCCTCCCAGTCTCTTCCAGCCTCTCCCTCCCGAGCCGTGCGTCATGCCCGGCAGGAACACCCAGCGCTCTCCGAGGGCTGCAGGTCCCCCGTGCTTCCCTGCTCCTTGATCTTGTCCAAGGGGAGTGGCACAGTGAAATGTTTAGTGTTTCTTGACTTCTGAAACCTCTGCCCAAGGGGTGTGGCTCAGTCATTTGACTGTCTCGGTTGAAGTAATTAACATTTCAAAAAGGGCTGTTAATTCTCTGACTGGTTGCCTGAACTTGGTAGGAGATTGTCTAATTGGGGCTTGGTGATGGCCAGCCAACCAGACTTTTCTTCCTTGCGATCTGATCAGATCTTGCAGCTCCTGGGACCAGATATTTCAAGATACTTGAAGATTGGCAAGAGTTAGACATATAATTAATTCTTTACAATCTGATATTCAAATACTGTAAGTGCTCAGTCAGCAATAATCTTCTGGTGCAGGAGAGTTCAGTGCTGAGTCAAACACGCTGATTCTGCTGAAATAATTTCAGTTTCTGGTTTGTACCTGCATAGGGGAGGGTAGTCTTCCAAAATATTTTTTTTCCTCTTTTTAATTTTACCTATAGGTGCCCCTAGTCTTTGGGAAGTTTTTCACAAAAACAGGTATAAATCATATCTCACATGTATCTGCAAGCAGACCTGAGGATTCCCAGTTTTCTCTTGACTCTATCCTTGCTGATTTTTGCCTTTTCAGCCATAAGAGAAGGAGAGCGACATCTACACCCATGTGGGTGAGATGAATACAGCTATCACACAAATAAAATTACTGGCTGCCGAGTAGCAACAGCTTAATGAAAATGTGAAGTGTTAAACAAATAAAGCCAGTCAAGCTCATACTACTTCTGTGTGGAATTTCACTGTATCACTGAACAAAAATAGAATTAGGCATAGAAAAAGGATATCTGGAGAAGTCTCTGCCTGCCTCTGTTCTTGGTGTATGAAGCTGGACTAGACAGGATTGAGCTATACTTTAAATGTGGACATGATATTCTGACCCAAAGAGGAATTCTCTTTATCCAGAGCAGGAGCCTGCTAAAGCATGACAGAAAAGAACAAGATAAAGCACCAGATTTCCTCTGAAGCATAAATGCAAATTGTACAGAGGAATGGATCCCTTGAGAACTGAATTTTTGCATTTCTTTAGCATCTTCTCTTGGTGAATAATTATCATATCTCTGTGTGGTTGGTAAGTGGCATTACTCTTAGGTACAGAAAGGGAAACTGAGATGGGGATTTATTTCAGCTGCTGGAAGAAGTTAGGAGGTGACTGACAGTAGAGCCTAGAACTGGCTTATGTGCTCCAGGCAGTGCTCATCCTCCTGGAGTGCAGGGGAAAACTGCAGGGTTTGGTAGCACTGGCAAGCACCTGGTAAAATCCCCAGTATGAGAATTTAATGACCACTGTTGAGGTGCCATCTCAGAGGCACAGTGCCATACCTGAGGTGAAGTGTTTTCAGCTGCTTTTTGCACTCTACCCAAAGACTGGACTTTCTTGTGCTTCCATCTTCATGATAATTTGTGGAGTTAAAGACATGCTCTTTAGAACTAGTGCAGGTTAGTCATCCATTCTGGGATGAGTTCTGGAAAGGCAAAATGCAGTATGTAAATCTGGGATCAGCTTGTGAAGAAGCCCTGCAGCCAAGGAACTGCTGTGTTTGCCTCCAAACGAAATTACATCCTCTTTGCCTGGCTTCTCCCATCTGTCTGTGTGGGGCTGTGAACAGTCAGTGAATGGGATGGGATGATCCCTAGGATTTGGGAGAACAACTGGGGTTGCTTCTTCTATCTCCTATCTCTCTCTTCCTCCAGCTGCTCCCTGATGGCATTTCTTCACAAATAAAGCACGTCTCAGCTAGGATTGGTCTCAGATTGTGTGGAGTCACAGGTGTATTGAAGGTTTTGTGTCTGGATCACGTGGAGCTTTAATGCACTGGGGAATTAGAAATGTTCTAGGAGTTTAAATTCTAAGTGCCTTTATTTTTCCGTGTGACCTTGTGAAATTTCTTTGCACCAGACCTGTATCTTGCTGTCCTGCTGCCTTTATCTAATTTGTTTTCTTGTGTATGTTGCTGACATCCAGTGAAGTGTAATTTGTTTGAGAAGTGGCACTTATAACAAGGATCCTGCTAGTAATCCCTGCACTGAATCCCTATATACACAGTGTTCCAGGAATAATTAAAGTCACAAACTTCAATCTTGAGGGATGCACAGGGGAAACCTATCCTGAAATGAGGCTTGCCATATCTGACTTTTCTACTTCCAGTGCTTTTTAACACTGTAGGATTTGCTATTTTTGTTCCAGGCCTGAAGTAGATTTAAGAGGAAGTCTGACATCCTGAATTTACACCTCCTAACAACAGTGTTCGTCAGTCAGTCTCCTTACTGTGTCCTGTCTCTACCCCTTCTCTCTATTAATTTTCCTCAATAGTCTGCAGGGATCATTTGCCAGACTGATTCAAATTCCTGCACTTCCCTGGCATCTTGTTTTATAACATCTTGCATCATGTACTTTCCATTCTGTAATCCATTTAATCCAAGATACTGAGATGGCTTTGCAGGTATTTATTGCATTTCTTTCTTCCTCATGTAAGAAGGTAACAGGTCATTTATACAACTTAATCTAAAATCTCTTGGCTTCTGGGTTATTTCTTCCTTTTATTTTCCCACTGATTATTCTGAAGGCTGATAGGAAGAGCAGGAAAGACAGCATGGAGAAGTTGCCAATATTTGTGTCTGTTGTTTCATTATGTTGTGCTCAGGGCATGGCTTGGCAGTTCAGCAGTTAAACCCCTGCAGCCAATGTCCCCCAGCAAATAATGTTACTGTTGCCTCTCCTTAATTTTTGGAACTGCTGGGCTTAGGGTTTGAAATAATGAAATAGTGTTGCATCAGTAAGTGGTTTTCCATTCCTTTTGGCTCTGGAAGCGGATATTCACAGTTGGGTGAAGTTCATTTTAATCCTCACAAAACCAGAGCTGGATTTGTACAAGTTGTCACTGTTCTGCTTTAGAAACACTCTGTGCCTTCTGGATCCCTCTATCCCTCCCAGGGGCTAATCCATGAATTTGCAAAACACTCAGGGTGGCTCTAGTTGCAGGATGGAGGGATGTCCAGTGTTATGTCCTTTCCCTCCTGCACTGCCTTCTACCACTTAGTCCAGAAAGGCACAGTAGTGTTTGGAGTGTGCAGTTTCTGATGTGTACAGATAGTGGGATGTAATTACCTTCCTCTGAGATACAGTCATTACCCTGGCTGTAAAGAGAGAGGGTCACAGTCCTAATGGGAAATGATTTTAAAGCAATCTTGACCAAATCTAGTGGAGCCATTTCAGAGCACTTAAAACTCAGCCAGTCCTTCATGGCACTTGTGATATGTCCACTTCATGCAGTGAGAGGCATTGGGATTAACACTTGTTGAGGGATAAAGAAAATCCATGATAAACTGCAGCATTGGCTTTGGGCAAATGTTATGTGCTGCCACGGGGGAAAGGCACTGACAGAGCCTGGGCTTGATTATTATTGTTCTTGATACTGATTTGGAAAAACACAAGGCTCTCACAGAAGCAATAAGCCAGTAGTCATGAAATCTGCCACCTTGGGCTTCCTGTGCTAAAAGAGCTGCTCCTCTGTCCCCAAGCTTGATTCCTGCAGAGGCAAGAGGATTTTTCCCATTTCCCAAGCAGGTAGCTGGGCAGATCAAGACATAGTCCCCAGATCAGAGCCAGATCACTGACGGATGCACTGTTGGTTTGCCTGGGAAGTTTAGGCTTCAGAAATGTTTTGTTTTACAAGGCAAATTTGGTCAGAGGTTGTTTAATAGCAAATACTAGTTTGTGTTATGTTAGAGAAGGACAGGCTTCAGCGTGCTTTGGTGCATGCTGGGGTTGTGCTCAGTAGCAAGGTGAGGAGAAAGATTTCAGCAGAGCTGATGGAAGGTGGCATTGAGGGGCACTGGCAGGTCTGTTGGGATCAGCCCAGGACTAAAAAGTAAACACCACTTCACATAAGCGGTTTTCTGTATTCCAGGCCTTTACAGAAGCACAATAGCTCAAGCTGTGCAGGTTAGCAAAGCTCTAAGCTGGTACCCGGGAGAGCAAGAATAACTGGTAGTGAAATGCTCTATGTCTGATTTTCATCCTTTGAGCTCCTCTGTAATGTTATTGGAAAACAAAAATTGTTTAAATAATGGAACAGACCCGATGAAATTGTGCAGTGATGCAGAAGGGGTTGAAGAAGGGTTATTCCTTTCTTTCCATTACTTTTCTCCTCCTGCCTTGCCTCCCAAACGTGGGTGGAATCTACATGTCAGGCACTAGCGACATCAGCCTGGCCTGGTGGCTTTTCTTAATGGCAAAGATGAGATTAAATGCAATTAACATCGATTGAGCAAAAGCTGCCCTCGGTTTGTATGTGGATTAATTAACAGTCATCCTTTCAGCAGCAGCCCTTTGCAGAGCTGTGTTTGTTCCTCCTGGCCCCGCTTTTTTCTAGCACATGTCCAAAATCAAAAGCACTGAGCTTGTTCCCTACTGCGACGTCTGGGGTTACCAGCTCAGCAGGGAGATGCAGCCCCCCAACTGGGATGATTTTTTCTGTGCAGTCTGCTGACTGCAGAGCTGCTCAGTCAGTGGCAAAATATTTCCTGTTAAGCAAGGCTAATGATGAGAGCTCTCTGCGAGTTAGAACAATGATCAGAACAATTGTCTGGAGGAAATCAATGTTATAATGCATGAACAAACAGGTGAGTCTCAAAACAGCTGGAGATTAGTTGTGCTGGTAAATAACTTTGTATTCAGGTGATGCAGAGCAATGGGGAGGTGTCAAGGCAGTGCAAAGCAAGCAGTGTGCAGGCTCTTGTGAGCTGAAGGAGAGGGAGGAGGAAACCATAAAAAGTGTTTCTGTTCCTAGCACTCTGTTGGTGGGGTGTGTAGACCAGGAGACTTCCATGTGAAAGCACTTTCTGGGCTGTTCTGACGATGCATCTGGTGAGTTTTTTGAAAAGCATCTTTTCTGCTGTCAAGCCAACTTTGAAGACACCATCTGGGGAAGTAGCCAAGAAGTCATTGGGTGAACTTCCCTTCTTTGCAAAACTATTAACACCAGTACAGGGAAGAGGGAAAACAAAACTCTCTTCATAGCTTTTTGAATTAATGTTTTTTGTTGCTGCCAGGCATGCTCCTGGCCCTCCTTATTCCAGTCCCAAGGACAGCAACTGTTGGACTCCTGAAGGATGAGAGAGACAGAGAGGCTTTTCTGTGCAATAACTATATGGCACAGAAGTGCTGTGATCCATTAGTCAGCACAGCTGCTCCACAAAATAGCCAATACTCTGAGTGTAACAGAACAAATTGCACATAACCAAAAAATACCTACAGCATACATCAAGCCAAAGTGACTCAAATGTCCCTTGCAACGCTTTGGGGTGCTAATAGCCCTGCAACAAATGCCTCATCCAGTGCAAAGGCCTTGAACACCCATCTTAGGGCAGGTCAGGATTTTTGTATTTTGTTTGTGCCTCTTTCCACACTAACTGAGATGAAAAAGTTGTGTGGTCACGTTGCTGAGGTCTGCTGTGTGCCAACAGGTACTCTGATGTTTAGAGCTGCCTGCACACAGCAGGGAACTAGGAACTATGGAGATTAATTTCTACTTTGTCACTGACACTCCAAATGCACCAAGTCATTTATCATGGGGATCTGCTTTCTGATTTCTTCATAGCTACACAGTGCCCATATGTGTGAGCGCTGTGGTGCAACTGCTTACAGGGATGTTAAAACAAAGGCAAGGCACGTGGTGGAGGAAACTTGCAGGGTTTACCCTGTGAGACTAACGGCTGGTTAAATAAATATGTCTTAACACAGCTGAGGCTTGGCAAACAGTGTCTCTGGCAAACACGGAGGGAGGAAGTTCTCCAGGGTCTGGCTTTTCAAGGAGGGAGATTGCTCTGCTGGCTGAGAGCCTCCAGCAAGGCCGAGAGCCGAGGCACAGAGCTGGCCAGCGGCTGGGGGAGGTGGAGAGGATGCTGCAAATTCACCAGGCAGCCCCAAGCTTCTGCACTGGGATGCAAACTGAGAAAGTAAGAACAAGACAGAGGAATAGGTGCATTAGAAAACCTTGCTGAAACTTGCTTACCCTGGTGCTGGGTACCAAGGCCTCAGCTCTGTTAGAGGACAAGGACTGTCTTGGGCATTGACTGGACTCCTTTCTCAGCAGGGGTGAGATTCGTGGAGCAGATTTACTTGCAGAGCTCAGCCCTTTCTCCTCACTTAACTGGAGCCAGGAGTGGAAAGCTACTGGCTTTCCCACAGGGACTGCAAAGTGGCAGGCTGTGTCAGCTGAGCAGCCCATTTTGACTGTAGTTAGCTCCTGAGCAGGTTGCCACAGTGGTGGAAGAACATGAGTTAGAGTCTCAAAGGTCCTTTTGCTGTGAGAGGCATTCAAGAAAACAAGTGCTGTAGGCCCTCCAGCTGGACTTGCTGTCAGGACTGAGCAGACTGCCCTTCCTGTTTGTGCTGAAGGGGAATTTGCCTTTGTATGGACACTATTTTCATATGTAGGGGCACTGGGATGGAGCTCATCAAGACTGGAAACTGGTTTCTACTTGGATTGCATTGGCAGTGGCATTAAAAGTAACATGCCCTCTCTATGCAAGAAGGGCACTGTTCCCTCCCATCAGACTGTGGATGTGGTGTGCTCTCCAAGGCTGCTCATCTTCTGAATTCTTGTTCTGCTAAGACTGCAGCAGAGACCAGCTAATGCCAACTATGGGTCAGTCATTCTATGAGGAGGCACCAAAACTTTTCAGTCTGAGCCTCAATCCATTAACTGGGAGTATCCTGTCATGTAAGAACAGCAATTGCCATCTGCCTGGACTTGTTGCATATTCACCTTGTCTGGTGCATATGCAATGATAAGGGCATGGAGAAGAGGTAAAGCTTCTCTTTCCCTTTACTAGCTCCTTCTGCTCAAGGTAAGTGGTGTAGCAACCTGGTAGCATCTTGTGGAGAGGATTCTAGGTTGGAAGAAGATGAAGGGGTGCCAAGTCTGCACTGGCATGGTTGCAATACTAGGTGGAATTAAAAAGTGGGTGTAGAGTGGGTTTAGTCTCAGAGATATGGTGTCCCTCAGCCCATCAGTTCTGGATCCCTGGCTCACCGTGCAGAAGATTTTGAGGAGTTTCATTCATCCAGAGTGAGATGGGATCTGATGTTTTTGCACAAGGAATGTTTGTGAGCCTCTAGCTCAGTGCATACCTGATATGTGGGTAGGTTAGGCTGGAAAGAATTCGTTGAGGTTAAGAGCTGTCTGTTATCATTTTCTCCTGAAATAAGTAAAAATGTCATAGAGTCATATAATGGTTTAATCTGAAAGGAACCTTAAAGATCATCTAGTTCCAGTCCCCCCTGCCATAAGCAGGGACACCTGCAACTAGATTGACAGCAGTGATAATGAAGAGACGAGGTTGAAATATGTAGTTACCATTTTGAACGTGAAATTCTGTAACTGTGATACTCTTCAAAAGTGTTTTAAAAGCAGAGGTTTTATTGTCTTCAGAAGGGTTAACCACAAAGTAGCCACAGAAGTGATTTTGTTTTTGTTTTTTTTTCACAAAATGTAGCATTCCTGGACACTTTACTGAAGTGTTACAATGTGAATACAGCAAATTACTTCATTGCAAAATTGATCATGAGTTGTTATTGCTTCATTCATTGCAATTTTGGCGAGTGCTATTGGAGTTTTTAAAATACATTGCTCTGTGCATGACTTTTAAGTCACTAATGATGAGAAAAATTACCTGGGAAATTAGAGTCAGTGGAGTATTATTGATGGTTCATTTGTCAGATTTCTGCATAACCTTTGTCTAAATAATTTGGTGAACAATTTTCTCTTTATTCTTGAGTCTTTTGAAGCTTTTCCATTGCATTGTTGTCAGAGATGGGGCTGTCCTTGGAGATTCAGAGCCAGCATATTCAGTCTACATGGGCCATGTATCAGCCAATATCAGCCTGCTGTGCAGAAGCAGCCTAAATGACATCTTCACCTTCTGACAAACAATGCCAAGTGTGCTAGCATCATTATTTTGTGATGTTTTTTGTTCTGATTCACACTGAAGGAAGCACAGCTCCTCTCCCCAGAAAGACAAATATCCAGAGAGTAGAACTGAGCTCAAATATCCCTAATAAAAACGAGCAATGAGACTGTATGCAGTGAAGTGTTCAGTTGTCTTTCTGTAGTTGGCTTTAGCTCTTGAATCATTACTGTCTGCTCTGCAAAAGGGACCTGCAGGTATCCAGAGCATGAGAGAAAGTAGCCTGTTGATGGGCTTACCTCTGTGATTCTGCTGTTCCTGCAGCACTGACACAATGATGCCATTGCTGCTGCAGGAGAGCTGATTGCCCACACTGTGGAGTGGGATCCAGCACTGATTTCTGACATCCTCAGAGGGAGAGGTGTCGTAGCTGGTGTTGTTCTCATCCACTGCTGATGGCATTGTTGGTTTGATTTCTTTGACTTTATAGATGCAATAAGATAAAAAATAGGAAGATACCACAGCAGACTTTGCAATCTCCATCCTAAAAACATTGTAAGGTTTCTGTCTTGTAATAACCCTCAGGAGTTCACAGCTCATATGCAGATACCTGCAGGGTCTGAGGAGCTACCACTTAGTAGGTTTCTGTGGGGACAAAGCAGACGTGATTTTGCTTTGAATTTTAGGAGGGTTTGGATCTTAATAGGATAAGGGCTGTCAGATATCAGGAGTTAGGGTGATCTCTGGGTCCCTCTCTTTCTTCTCACTTCTCTGGTGCTCTTATATTGATCTTGTTCCAGTATGAGAGAGTGAGCAGAGTGCATGTGTGTGTGTGTGTGTGTGTGATGGCACCTAATCAAAGTGCTCCTATGTCCTGCTGAGGCAGGACTTAGTGTGGGGCTGCACTTACTCTTGTGACTTCACTGTTCCAAGGCTTACCTGTAGCTACAGCTGTTCTGTCTAGGCCAATGGATTTACAATCCTGATCATTGCAACTAGCCATATGTTCTTGATCACAGAATCAGCCTTACCTTTGGTATTGTGAGCTGCTTTCTTACTTCCACAGCCCTCTCCCCTTGCATATCTTGTGTTTTGCAGTAGGTGAAACCTGATGATTTTTCTGTGGGATTTTTCACCCTGCCAATGCTACTCTTTCATTTCTGATGGCAACATTCCCATGTCAACAGCTGCATAACTAGCTTGCTGCCTTTTTCTTTTGTCTCCTTTTTTCTCCAGGAGCTGTTAGTTAATTCTGGATAAACATCATCCGCCAAAGAGCAGAGGACAGGGACCACAGACGCCCTTGGAAGCCCCAGCATCCTTCTGGACAGACACTGACCAAAACCAGTGCCTTCTGCCCTCCCTGACCAAGACAGTACAACATGATTCCTCTTCTAACTGCCTGCATGTATCAGTCGCGGTGAATGTTCCTGAAGTTGGGAGAAGGGTCCTAGGAGCAGGGGATGCTATAATTTCTTTTCATTGTTTTGCAATGTAAAGAATTGTGTTGACCCCAGGTGCTTCCAGCACAGCTTGTAGCTTGGGGTTTTGCCCCAACATAGGCCTGGTTCACCCAGTTCTAACTTTGGTTTCACCAACCTATATATGAGTTTCAAGAGCTGTTGCTTCTGTTTGTTTGCTCTGGAGAAAGAAGTATTTGGAAGTAACTCTGAGTAGCTTGTTAGGATTAACTGTTCCTAGCATGCTGCCATTGGTTACACCAGCAGGCACATTCCTTCCCTTCCAAGGTTCCCTCCTAAACAATAAAGTGATTAACAGTGGCTGTGTGCTGTGAGATACTTTCAGTCCCACGAGTTTGTAAACTGCTGTTTTCTGCCTATTGCCGATGCCAACAAAAACTCCAAATGAGTGTCAGGAAAGCAGTATTTCAAGTCACAGTTTATAAATCACAAAACTTGTTCATTTTGGTCCCAGGATGACTGGCTTATTTGAAAGTACTTGGTTGCAAAGTCCTGGCTGAAGGGAACTGGTGGTGGGGAATCATACTGGAAAAACCTTTGCCTGCTGGCTGCAGAGCCCAAGTTATCTTTCTTTTCATGAGCTCTTGTGTGCAGTTCCTGCTGTGTCTGCCATAAACCACCATCCCTTTCATCCTTGTGCTCTATGTTGAGCCCTCTCCTTGCTGTGTGAGGAATGAAGGAAGCTGGATGCATCTGGAATCTTATTCTCCTAGAGGTAGGTGTGGCAGAATTGCAAAAGGCCTGTCAGCAAACCAGGGGAGCAGGTCCAGTTTGGTAATCTGATTCCTTTTCTCTGGGTAGAGCTTCTCTGTCTGGCAGCATTAGCTTCCTCTGTCCTCTCTGACTGTATCTGACAGTTTTTGAAGAATGTGAACATGGATTTTTGGAGGTCGTGTCAGAGTTTAATGCAGTGTTTATGAAAACGGATGAGGGGGGCTGAGAATTGTTTTCTGTGTTCTATTCTGCTTTGTCGCTTTTTTCTTTAGACAGCAACTTAGTGCTTTACATCTTCATTAAAGCAACAAAATACCTTTCCTTCTTATTGAGAGCTGATGCCACAACACTTTTCATCCTCAGAAGTGATGTTTGCTTACGCATGGCTTATCTCTGTTAGTCTCAGATCTTGCAAAAATTCCAGCTCTGCATCTTTGTATAGGTCGAACTTGCTGTCCCCAAGGGAGGAAGGGCAAGTTTTCCAGATAAAATGTAGGACAATTGGTGCCCTCAGATCTGTTGGAGCAGGACTGGCTGGGCTTTTGCTGCTGTTGCCATGCCAGCTTTTGGATTTGCTTGGGATAGCCACAGCACATCTGACTGTGCAGGCAGAGATTTAGAGCACCAAGGTCTGTCCCTGACTAGATTTGAAGTTATTGTTGGTCTGAAGAGAAAAGTATGTATTTTGTCTCCTCCTCATTTTCCTCTTGCCCCTATCCAGCATTGCCTTGGCTTGAGTAATTTGCATGTTATTATTTCAGCTGCCCTAAACTGGGGGGGGACTATGATGCCAGGGCTGATTATTTGGCGGCGCTGGGCAATTTTCTCTGTTAGGCAACTGTAATACATTTTCATGTTCTTTTATAATGAGCTTTATTTACCAAATTGGCAATTCCTCTGTTGAGAAATAACTGATTACAGCATTCAGGGAGTTGCTGTCATCTCAAGATACGCAGGTGTCTGTGGAACATAAACAGATGTGATCATTCAGAGATTGAACTCGATAGAGGGTAGGGGGGGAAAATCAGCCATAAAATCATAAATGTAACAGCTACAGCTAATGCTGGCCAGGTGCATTGCGGCTGTTTGCAGCCCAGCAAGGACAAAGTGGCACTCAAAGGCCATCCAGTACCTCCAGATGAGGGACTGCTTGATTGTTAGCTGAAAATACACTCTTACCTGTCACTGCTCTTCAATACTGGCTTGCCTGACTCTGTCTCCAAAAGTTTCTGAGGACAGACATTCATTTGTGGCACAGCCTTGAAGAGAGAAACTCCTCTGTCCTGCTGGTTTGATTTTAGCTTACTCTGTGCTGAATGTCTACAAACTTCTTGGTGATCATGTCCATGGGGACTGTGGTCCCATCTGCCTTTCAGGCAATCCCTTTCCTTTGGTGTTTCCTAGTGCCCAGGAGCAATTTTGTTGCTGCTGTTGCCCTAATCACCAGCTCAGACACCTGGGTCTGTGGGAAAATATGATCACCAGGGATGTCAATAGGAAACTGCTGAAGATGAAGTTCAGTTGCAGAGTCTCAGCTGCTATCTACGGAAAAAATGTGCAGGTAACACAGCTTCTTGTGTGAGTGTTTTCTCCTCCCCCTCATTTTTGCTGCTCCTGTAGTACTAAGGCCCTTTTAAAGAAGGAAGAAGCCCTGCACCTTCTCCTAGGCTCCCTCTCGTATGTTTCTCCTTGACTGCTTGTTGGATATTCAGAGCAATTTTTTTTTCTGTGCAAGATTGTGACAGCAGGTGTCAGTTATGCTCCAGAGTGGCAGAGATCATTATTCCTGGAGCCTGGTGTCCAGTGTTGAATAGATGTCCTTTCCACACCGCTACCACCACAGCTGGCATTAATGGACAACTAGGACAGCAGGATAAACAAGGTCTGAATCTATTGTGGAAGCTGAATTAGAGGCAGTTTCCTCCAAAGGCAACTTGGAGGTGGGGTAAAGGCAGCCAGCCATGCTGCTGTCTGTGCTGCATGAGCTGGATAAAAAGCAACTCTTTTGTGACCAGAAATATCTGTGACCTGTTTCACCAACTAAAACCAAACCTGCCCATGGCCAGGTGCAGTTTGGGCACAGTGCTCCTTTCAGCTGAGCAGTGGATGTCCATTTTGCTTGCCTAGTTATTGCAGTTCTCTGCAAACTGGGTAATTTCGTGTACAAATGCATCCGGTGATTCGGATGCAGTGCGCACAATTGTGGTAATTTCATGTGAAAATACAGCTTGCAGAGTGCCTGCTTTAAGAGTAGGAATTGTTTTAAAACTTGCCAGATGAATGGAAAGAACAACCTTTTTATTCATGCATAATTTCTTAACGTTGCAGGAAGGGAAAAGAACAAATCCAGAGAAGTTAGAGAAGATACAGGAAACAACAGAACTGATAAAAATTTTCCAGTAGGCCTCAATAGCTTTGTAAATGAAACATTCAACAGGCAGCACTTTGAGATTCCAGTGTGTGAGAACATCACCAGCGCTCAAAGCACCAAATTTGTGATCTTGCATAAAAACTCAACCCGTTGCCTCCTGTTGTTAATATTTCACACTTGACTTTGCAAGATGCTTTATCTAATATCCTCTCTGCATTTAGGCAGCTGCCTTCTCTGCCTTGTCCATAACAGGAGAGGCTGGAGGAGGAAGGCAATTGCCAAGTGTGTCTGTAATCTATGTAGGAGGGTTTTGTGTAGCTGTAGGGGGAGAAGAGTAAGTCTCATTTCCTATTTTATAGTCTGCTGAGTCCTGTGATCTCATGCTGTGTGCTCCTTTTCCAAGCAGAATTTTTCAATTTGTCTTTCAAGTTGTTGTTATTTTTTATTTCCAGACTAGTTAAAAGCGTTTGTCTGTGGCTTGTTGATAAATTGTTTGTGTCTGACTCCCTCAGGTGCTTCACTGCCAGTCCTGTATGTGTCTCCAGACCACCTTTTTCTTCTCTTCTCTTGAGCCCCCCCAGTGGGCTGTTGCATCCAGCACTGGAGTGTAATCAGCCCATTTTTGGAACCCATGGGAGCCTGAAGGGCTGTTCAGTGTCCTGCAAGATGCAACCCCACACCTGCTCCCATTCATGGGGGTTTTATCCTTGTCCAAAGCTGGATGTGGTATTCCTGAACTGTCTCACCTGCCTTGTCAGCCCTATCACTCTGTTCTTGGTGTGTGTTGGATTCTCCTCACTCTCCCTGTTCTGGATTCCTCAGGGGAGTGAAGGTTGATGTGGGCTGAAGTGATTTTGCTGTATCACCTTAGAGCTGAGTCTCTTCAGGCTGGTAATGCTGCCCCTCCATCTCCCACTCTGGTGTGTAATTGTGCTGGCAGAGTGGTAGTTTTGCAGCCTGGGGCAAAGCCAGAGGAAGCAAATGGAGCAGCCACTGGTCTCAGGAGAGCTCCTTGTCAAAAGCGTGTCTTGGATTTAATGACACGTGTGCTCTTCCAGACTTTTTATAGAGGTCAGAGCATGGCAGGAAACTTTCCTGTTGTCTTCCTAGGGAGAGCAGCACACAAACTTTTCTTTCCAAGTTGAAATCAATTGTTCCCTCAGGGCTATGTAACAAACTCCTCCTGTAGCTGATTTCCCCTTGTGAATGGCCTAAATTAGATGCTATCCCTGGTTGCCCTCATTGGAATGGCTTGTGCTTTATTCAGCCATTTCATTTGTGCTGTTTGCTACAAGATGTTGATAGCACTTGTCTGGTTCCTGCTGCCCTGTGTTGTTCTGTATGGGAGCTATTGCATGGCAGGCCTGCTGCCCCAGGGAGTTTAGGAGAAGAGACAGCAGGGACCTGGAATCTCATTTTGATTCCTACTTTGCACCCTCCTTTGTTTTCAGAAAGTGTGTTTAAAAATAATTTCTGGTATCTTTGGAGCAGGTTTGCTAATTGACATGAGTTGAAACAAAGCCCTTTGGCTCACTTGGATCTTTTTGAGGAGTTAGAATCTGTTTGCCTCCTTATGGATCCCTGAAAGCTTAGTTTCAAAATGCTTTTTGAATACCGAGTTGATATTGGGGTGACAGCTGCGGGGTAAATTGTCTTCATTCCCATCTAGTGCTAACATTTTTGGCAAACTGGTGTGTGGAGTTCAGTCCTATACACTTCCTACTGTCTGCTCTACAGAATTAAAAAAAGAAATTATCTTCAGTGTTTTAAGACCAGAAAACAGTTTGGAGTCACCCGAGACTCCAGCAGAGCTGCTCATGTATAATACACATGCAGAAGGCATAGCTGCAGTGGGCATCTCCTCCTTTCCAGTGGGGCAGAGCTTTTGTGTTATTTAGTCCTTGAACTGTCTGAGTTAATCTCTCTAATGGCCAATAGTGGAGGACATGAATGACACTCCCTCAGGAGGAATGAAAAGGATGTATTTTTATCCCTCTGTGACCTCTTGAACATCCCACTGTACCCATTTTCTTGGTGGTGGAGTCCATCGTCATAGTGACTTTGATTTTTATTTTCTGTGAATGGGGAGTGCCACTGTAAGTCAGGATTAGCTAAACATAACATTAAAAATAAAGCACGGCTATTAATTTAATGGGTTCCTCATTACAACCATCATAAAACAAGTAAACAGGAACTCTGCCAGTGCTGCCTGCAGTCCTCCTCCAAGTGGCTGAACCAAGGGAGAGATTTGAACTCTTGCCATTTGATAAAGCCATGTGCGAACATGGCTTTTTAAAAATTAATTCTTTACTTTTCCTTTAGTAGCCTTTCAACTGCTGAAGAAGTCTGGCCAGTGACTGCAATGGAGCTTTGCAGCTCTTAATGAGACAGAGGGGAAATGCCAGTTCAGGACTTAGCTTAAATTGTATCAGCCAAAATAAAAGATTACAAAAGGCAGAGAAATTGTTCTTTGTGGACTGCCTTGCTGAAACAGCCTTTGTAGTCTCTTTAATCCTTACCTACTTATTTTTCTTTTGCAAAGGAAAATAAGTAAATTTTGTGTTGGGACATTTCCCCCTGTACTCTTTATCTTCCAGAGTGCTCTTGCCAGCTATTGGCAACTTCCTTGGATTGGAATTTACTGGATTGAATGGATCACACTGTGGATGTGTGGTGGCCACACAGCCTGGGTGCCTGCTCCTAAGTACAGTTCTGTCACTGCATCTCAGTGAGAGGTGTGCAGTGGGAAGGCACACACAGGTGCCCAAACAGAGTGTAAGCTGAAAGCAGTATAATTATCTGTGTGCTGGGCTTCTTACAGATTTAAATCAGGTGCTTGTGCAGTGCTGTGGGGTCTTTAAATTAAAGAGGTTACAAAAACATAAAATACCCATCCATTCTAGTTATTTTTATGTAGTGCCTTCTGGTATCCTGAAGTTTACATTCCCAAAACGGGGGATGCTTTACAAAATGGAATATCCACAGTAGTGTATTTAATATCCAGCTGTGAAACCTCAGTGCCAGATGTTGGTTCCACCCAGCTACTGGCTGGCCACATTCGCCGGTGCTGGGAATTTCGCTATCTGAAGGTAAGGGCTGCCATTTAGTCCATGGCCAAACAGATAAAGGAGAGGGTTCATGCTTCAGAGTCTAAGCTGATTATCTTTGTAAAAGTACCCTCAGCTTCTCAGGAAACAAAGTAGAGCCCTGTTCTGAGGCTGCAGGTGGTCCTGTATTGCTCACTGCTGATCCAAAGCTCAAGGAGTTTTATTTGAGGCTACTTTGAGGCAATGAATGTGATTAGATCTCTCTGGCTTATAGGAATCCGTATGTGACAGTATCCAAGTGTAGCATCAGGAGAAAGAGATACATTTGCTTCTTCATGGCTGATGTTTCAAAGTGTGGTTCTTTTGCTGGGTAAAAATACTTCATTCAACACTGCAAGGAGCTGCAGAGAAAAACGAGACCCACGTGCACACCATAAATTTAAGGTAATCCATATAATTCTTCTGACTGTGATCTTGGTCACTGCCAACCAGTGTTTAGCTCGTGGGATTGGAGGTCTTTACACTGTGGGACTGGAGGTCCAAACTCAGCTCTCTGGAAAAACCAAGCACACCCATTATATGGAGGTTTTATTAAGTTGTACTCAAGAGAATTGTGCTCCAGATCTCTTTGCAGTCACCCTGAGACTGGGAGCTCTAACACTGCTACAGATCTTGCAGCACTCCTGAGCATGCAGATGACAACACAGGCACAGCTGTTCTCAGGAGGGCAGAATTCTGCCATTCTCAGCTTGAAAGCAAATTGGATTTTAATGAGGAGTACAAGGTGAAAACTACTGAAACTTGGAAGCTTTCCAGCATTCTTTGAGAATGTGGACCATGGAGCAAAAAGCATGGAAGGTGGCTCAGCCCTGCTCCTGCCCACAGGACTGCCCTGTGAACAAGGCTCCCTGGGGAGAGCTCCTGGCTCTCTGTGCTCTCCTTGCTCCATCTGGTCCACAAGAGTTAGATCCCTTCCATGCAGCCTTAGATTTCAGAGTTAAGTAATTTATAAACCAGTCTGCAATATATCTTCTTGTTGCTGTATATCCCTACATATTCTCCCAAAAGTCTTTTCCAGCTTTTTAAAGTTATATCAAATCTCTCCCTGCTGACTGCAGGACAAGCGCATTCCCTCTCCTGGTGTCTGTATGTCCAAAGAGGCTGTGCCTGGCCCAAGGTTTTCCCTCCTGTGTTGAACCCTGAGGATTAAGTAGTTTATGGGAGTGAAGAGGAAGTGCTCAAGGAAAAGGAGTGGTTGAAAATGTACCTTTGGCTTTTAACTTGGGAACTTAATTAATGGCCTTGGTTCATGTTTTCTAAGGCTTCTCCAAGCCCTGAAAATTTGTGTTATTGGGTATGGCAGGTGAGTCTCAGAGCTGTACAATAAATTAATGGACTTTTCCATGGTCCTGTGCGCAGTGTACCAAGTAATGTAATGGTGCCCTTAGTCCAAACTTCTTAATGCAAAATCATCTGTGATTTTGCAGCACCTCACTGTTAACAGAGATACTCCCTACCCCAGGAACAAGACAGGGACTTCTGGAGAAGCCTTAGGTACTTTCTGCCTTCCCTAAAGCACTTTGCACTGACTAAAGCACTGACTGTGGGCACATCTGTGCAAACTGAAAAGCAAACTGATCCTGCTGACACTGCCTCATTTTACTTCCCCTGACATGTAATTGAGTGGTTGCACTTTATTAATGCTAATGACTTTCTAGTTTGAGCTGTTAGTGTACAGTTTGATATTTATATTTATTTGTTTGTAACATCCAGACTTTGTACTGTCTGGAGTAATCTTTGAGCTAATCTGATGCTGAGCCATTATTGTGACAATTGAGTCACAATACAATTTGACATTCATGCTGTACCTGGTGTAGCTAATTTATGTAACTCAATTTATAAATTACATAAATAGGTTACATAATTTACCACATACCTTGTACACTTCACAGTAATATTCCCAGCTTGCAATTTAAACAATCTTTATACTGAGAATAATTTACACTGAAGACTCTTGAATAATTTTGCAATCTACTCCTGGACAAATAAGGAGTTGTGTTTGTTAAATAAACACTTGCAAGTGTTGATTTTTAACTTACTGATCACCCTGTCCTGCTTCCCACATGATCTGTAGCCTGTCCTGAGTGGTGCTCTGCTCTGCAGAGGTCCATGTCTTCAACTTCTGCCTTTCAGGATCTGCTTCCCTGGGAATGATGAATTTTTCCCTCTGTCATCCAAGTGAGACTTCAATGCAGCTGGTCCTTGCTGGCAAACCAGCTCTGCTGGCTGCAGCCTTGTCCAGGAGTGCAGAACCCCAGCTTCTCCATCACCCACCCAAACACATGGGTAATGGTTAATGGGTGGTGGTGTGACCGTGGTGAGGTGGGGCTGGAGGTGAGGAGGGGGCTTTGCACTGATCTGGGAGAACTTGTGATGCAGGGGTAGAGGACCCCTCCAAAGATTTTATATGTGACAAGTCCTTGGGAAGTTTCTGCCTCGCCCAGCTGGTATTAGAGTGAAGCAGGTCCTACTCCACACCTTGTGGTACCAAAGTGTCAAAAGGAAGCAGTGCAAGGCATCGTGCAACCTGTTCACAATAGTGCCTGCAGGCATCTTGCAGGAAGCACTTTGGCCCCAAAGCTCTGTGCTTTCCTCTAGAGCAGCTCCTGGCAAGCAGCCCCAGCACTGGGACCCAGAGGAGGAACATGGTGCTGTTCATCACCCCTGTTCAAGAGGCCTGTGGGCCCATTTCCATCGTTCCTGGTCCCTGGGATTATGTGAGTGGCCATGAATGTCACTGTGTGACTGCCAGGTGTAAGCCTGGGTGTCTGGCAGTGTCCAGAGGCAATGCTGCTCCTTACAGCTGGGCACAGTGTTGACCTGCTAGTAGTGTTTCCAGAGGTTCTGCTCTCCAAATCTGCCATATCCCATCTTTTGGAGTCCAGGCTGTGGCCAAACAGCTCCCACGTGCCAGCAATAGAGAAGAGAGGCACTGGAGCAGGGACCTGGGGGCAGGTGCTCATGCAAACATCAGTATCACCTTTCCTTTCCTTGTCCTGTCACTTTTCATCCTGCTACCACTGCCTGGATCCTCCACTTTTCCCAGGAGAGGCTAGTGGTGACAAAGACCATTAATTTTGCAACAGCTGCTTCAAAACCCCATCAGACCCCCAAGCTATCACCCTGTGACTGATGCCTCTGAGCACCACAGATACCAAACCTGCAAACAGAATATTTAAGAGTGTGGGGATGGAGGCTGTCTCAGAGTTCTGGAAGCCACCATGGCCACCAGCTATCTCCCACTGATGCTCAACACTGTCCCCTTCCCTGTGCTCTGCTGGGAGGAGACATCCCCTCTTGAGCTCCCTGCTATCTGGGGACCACTGCTCTTCCCAGCTCTGCCTTTGCTCCTCCCAATCTATGTCCCAGTCAGAGCCAACAAACGAGCTGTTTTGTGCACACAATCCTGGGACATGCACGAGCTGGACCCACGCACCCCAAACCTTTGTGGGCAGACCCTGACCTGGCCGGCTCCTGTAATTATCTCCTGCAAGGCAAAACAATTAGAAGTTTCTACTCTCCTCTCCCTCCCTTCCTCCTTCCTCTTCATTGTTCTTGGCAAAAAAAGGTTAATTAAACTCAGAAAATATCCTTTTTCTCCCCCCTCCTAAGCATGAGACTTAATTTTCTCTTTATATTTGTATTTAATTAATTCCTGCAAAGGCTCTGACTATATTTTTTTGGTATAATTTCTTTCTTTGTCTCTCTCATTGTTAATCCTTGCATATTCAGTTTTTCTCCTCCCTTTTCCCCTAGATTTGAAATTCTATTACCATTTCAGAAGGCAGGCGTTTGAAGAGAAAATTGAATACCCGTCCAGTCTTGATAAGAAGGGACATTTGGTACTAACGGTAATTTGTGAATTTCCTCACACCCTGTGGTTGGTCCCCACCTTTCTCTCCATGTTTGCTGTGGATGATGTGCGTGTGCCATAGGGGCGTGGGGATGTCACAGCATTTTGCAGCCTTTGTATCCCTGGATTACTGCGTCAGAATGCCCTGGCAGCTGTTGTGGGGATGGGGTGACACGGTGACGTGCTGTGTCTGACACCTCCCATGCACCTTCACATCCCTCAGGAGCCGAGCCTGCACCCCGACTTGCTCTTTTTGCTCAGGGGTGATGCCCTATTGTATTGTCCCCGTGGTTTTCAGGAGAGCTTCTGTTCCCAGCTCCAGGAATATCCTCGGTGCCAGCAGGAGTGGGAGCAGCTGCCCTCAGCCTCGCTGTGCGGAGCACGAAGGGTCATTCTGGGCTGTGGCTGCTGGAATGCGCTGGGTAGCACATCCACACCGGGATGTCGGGGCTGTGCACCCGGGCTCCTGCAGCTCCTCCGTCCCAGACATGGTCCTGGGCACAACCGTGCCCCTTGTGCCCTTCCACACCTTGTCCTCGCACCTAGTGTGGGGTGCGTGGTGCTGAGGTTCGGACATCTGCTGGGAAAGCAGGCCTGGCGATTTATGGTGGCTTTTCCCTCCTCCGGGCTCGCTGTCACCTCCTGTCGCCTCCCGGCTCGGAGCATCCCCCGCCGGTCCCCAGCCCTGCGCTGCCTAGGGATGCGGAGCGCCCGCGGGGCCGGTCCCGCAGCGCGGCCGGGCTCCGAGCGTCCCTCGGTCCGTGCCCCTGTCCGTCCCTCGGTCCGTGCCCCTGTCCGTCCCTCGCTGCCGGCAGCAGCAGCAGCAGGTGGCACTGTCGGCCCGCGCTGCCGCCGCCGCTCCGCCGGGCCGGGGCCGGGGCTGGGGCCGGGCGGGGCCCCGCTGCACGGAGCGCATCTCGGGGAGGGTCCCGGCCGAGCCGGGCGCTGCCTGCCTGGTGCAGGACTAGCAGCGGCCCCCCGAGTATGCCGAAGGGATGGAACGGGCTCCCGACATCGTCTGGGTGATGCCCATGATGGTTTGGACTGAGCTGAAGTGAAATATTCCCTTTTTCCTTCCCTGAGAGACAGAGACTCCCTGGGCAGCCTATTCCAATGCTTGACAGCCCTTTCAGTGAAAAAAAATTCTCTCATATCCAATCTAAACCTCCCCTGGCACAACCTGATTCTGTTTCCTCTTGTTCTGTCACTTGTTACCTGGGAGAAGAGACTGATCCCCACCTGGCTACAAGCTCCTTTCAGGCAGGTGTAGAGAGAGAAAAGATTCTGGTGTTGCTGCCCCAGAAATGCCCAGCCTGAGTTGCACAGACACCACTGTGGCCACTGGTGTGTCTGTTACTCCAGAGAGCCCCTGCACAGGGCTGGCTTTTGGGTCCTGTTTGGTGTCATGCTGGGCTGGAGGGTCCTGGGTCCCAGCAGGGCAGGACCATGATGTCTGTGGACCTGGAAGTTCCAACAGGAGCCCGAGGGAGAAGTCCCCATGCTGGCCTAGCCATGACCCTGAAGTGGAATAGGTGATATGCTGGGGAGATGAGGCGGGATGTGAGTTTTTTCTGGAGAAACCTTTTAAGTCCAGGGGCAGCAGCCTGGGGGTGGAGAGCATGAGGGTGACTGCTGAAGCTGCAGAGCCCTCAGGGAGCAGCGTTCTCCCCACCTCCCTCGCTGCTGGGTAAATCATGACGGCTTGGACTGAGCTGAAGTGAAATATTCTCTGTTTCCTTGCCCAAATCTGTAGTTTCCTTCTGGCTCTGAGGCTCTGGGCCATATTGCACATTTGAATTTAAAAGCAGACTTGTGCTTGGGCTTGTTATTTATTTATTTATTCTAGAATTGTTATTTTCTTTAAAATCAGGGTCGTTTTTTGCTGCAGCTTCGTGGTTCCTCTTAGAGCAATGACTGATGAACCTGGGTGCAGAGGGCTGTAGACACGAGTCAGAAGTTGGCCCCTGGTTGTGTGGGGTGTCCTCAGGGATCTCTGGAGCTGGCAGGAAGAGAGTGGTGGAGGGGAGAGCCTGGGAGCCTGGTGCTGGCTCCCAGCCCTGAAAAGGGAGATGCAGAGTTAAGGCGATAGCTGGGGGTGCTAATGGGCACCCCTCTTCCCCTCCCTGCTGTAGGATTTGCCATCTGCTGTGTGAGAAGCGGCATTTGCTTGCTTCAGGGATGTCACACTGGGGATGACACGTCCCTTCTCGGCATTGCTGGGCTGCACTCTGCCCGTGCCCAGCGAGCCTCGTGTCCCCGAGGGCTGGGCTGCAGCACTGTGGGTCTGGGCCCTGAGGGTGGCCTTGTGGTTTGGCACAGTGCTATCTGGCTCCCTGGAAAGCCAGGAGGCTGCTCCCTGAGACTGTGGCACAGGATGCCCAAGGGCCAGTGTCACTGCACGGGCTCTGCCGGGAGCCGAGGGCGGCAGGCAGGGAGCAGGCTCACCCCAGCTGTGGGATGGGAACAGTGCCACGGAGCAGCTTTGGAGCGCAGTGCTGGCGGGGGAAAGGGCGGAGAGGGACAGGAGGAAACGAGGATAACTAGAAGAGGCAGGAGAGGGGAGGAGGTGGGACAGGCAGAGGAGGAATTGCGCTGAGAGGAGGATGCTGAGGAAGAAAGGGCACAAAGCGGGGGGAGAGCCGTGCTGCAGAAGCAGCACCCCGTGCCGCACGCCCAGCGTGCCCATCTCCCTGTCAGGCCGCTAACGAGGATTAATCGCCTGCTCCGGGCTCCCGTGCGGGGCTGCAGCCGCTGCCGCCTGCCCTCCGGTGCGGCTCCCCGATGGCTCCGTGGGTAATTTATGGCCACATCGGTGCAGGCAGCTGTTCGTAGGTTGGCAGCAGCACCGATGGGAGCCTGTGCCTGGTTTGAGACTCTAAATAACCCCATCGGCTCTGCAAACCAGGCTACCCAGCCAAGCTGCCGGGAGGAGAGGGTGGGAGTCACAAATCTCTGGTCCATCCCCCACAGGCATCGGGGTCCCCAGGCCCGGGGAGCAGATGGCTGCAGCCAGCTCATGGCAGCCTGGTCACAATGGGGTCCCTTAAATACCGATACCACAATTAATTGGGACTCACTGATCACTGCTGATCTTGCTGCCTCGCTGCACATGGGGCAGCCGGTGCCTTGCCCGGCGGAGGCTGGAAGCGCTGCTGGCATCTCCTCCGTGCCCTGGGATATGTGTGGAGACATATGCTTCCCCAGTCTGCTCCAGCCTTGGTGTGTTTTGACCATTCCTTGCAAATGGCCTCAGAGGGTTTTAGCTGGGGAAGGAGGTGCCAGGGACACTGAGGCAGTGAGGTGGTGGCTGCCCCACAGCCCCTGTCATGTCCTGATTGAAAAGGATGGAAGGGGCAGGAGTAATTTGGGGATACAAGAAAAACTCCAGGGCCACATGCTGGATACTTTTGGGGATGTTGGCTCTTCTAGTGCTGGATCTCCATCCTAGGGTGATCCAAGTCACCCTGAGCCTAGGCCAGCACAGCCAGAGGTATAACCCAATCTATAATCCTTTCCCTTCAAGGATTTAGTGTTTCTTAGGCTTCTTAGTTCCTTATCCTGGCTCAAAACAACTGGAAAAGAAAAGTAGAGCTCGCAACCACCTCCTCAGAGTTCCCTGGCTGCTGTGAGCACTTCCAACATCATCTCACTGGTTTGCAAGTCAGGAGGATGTGACCTGACCTGGTGCCTGCAGCTGGCATCACTTCCCCAGGTGAGCTGACCACTGGGGCGTAGAGGAGCACAAGGGTTCCCCCAGCTGCACCCAGGGCAAGCCAGGGGGCTGTGCTGGCTGCTGGCTTGGCCATTGGCATTTTGGGGTCCATGGGGGAGCATCTCACTTGCAGCCTGCCCTGAGGCTGGCTGGCATGGCTCTGTACTCCAGCACCTTTGACAGAGCACAGAGGTGATGTGCTTCTGGTGTGCTGCTTCCCACAAGCAGAGATTTTGCTTTCCAAGGGATTGCCTCTGTGTTCCTGAGTTTGCTTCCCTGTTTGCCACATGTGGCAACACATGCTCTTCCCTGCTTTCTTCCTCAGGCACTTCTGCCATCAGACAAACCCAAGTCTCTGATATGTGGGCTGGGGTTCATGGGGAGAGCAGGGACCCAAAGGATGGGGAAGAAGAATCTGGGGGTCCTGCCTGGGAGAAGGGAGAGCTCACAGGGGTGCAAAGCCCCTGCTAAGGGCCAGGGAGGTGCCCAGGCTCTAGAGGAGGTTCATGTCGGCAGGATGGGGCTTTCCTTGCTAATGGAGTGGGAGTCTGGAGCCCAGTGGGATTGCAGCAGGCACAGTGTCGTGCTGGGTTCATTAGGAGCCGGTTAATAACTCTGTACTGGACGGTTCGTTAAAGGAGTTAATTTACCCTGGGCTGTTCTCTAATGTGGGCTACAAGGCTCAGCTGTGGCCGTGTCAGGCTGAGCTCTGCTGCCTCACTGCCCCAGGATATTGCCCTTCAGCCTCACTCCCAGCAGTAGGGCTTGTGGGGTGAGGAGGTGCCAGCAGGGATGGGCTGGGTCCCCGCAGGATTTCTGCTGGCATCCCCTTCTTTGTGACCCCAAGCCCTGGCTGGGACATGCAGCACCCCCTCCCCACTCCAACAATGAGGCACCAGCAAAGCCCCTGGCTTGGCTCAGGGGCCTGCCCTCCCTGGTCACCCCCAGGTGGCTGAGCTTCCTCATGGCACCACGCTGGGAAGTGGCTTTAGGAATACATATTGACATTAAAAAAGGCCCCTTTGTACCTATTAATTGAAGTCATTAAATTTAATGGGATGGTTATTGCATGTTAAATAAATACTGGCTAATTATGAAAAACATATTTGCCAAGGCTTAACTATAGAAAAGATGCCTCAATTACATGGTTATTAAACCTAAAAAATATACACTTTTAATAATGAAGTGACATTTAAATAACATACATTAACTGTCTTATTAAATGTTGATTCTTTTCATATTTGAGGACTTTAATTTAGAATGTTTTCCCTGGCACTAACTATACGATGCATCATTAGCTGTCTTTCACTCATCATTTTGTAAACTTTTTTAATAAATAGGCTGAAGTGTTTGTATTTGCTTTTGTTTTCCTAGCTTCCATCTCTCTCTTCAGGCAGCAGGGATGTGCCAGGGGAGTGTGCAGGCAGAGCAGGAACTTCCAGGCAGCTTCTTCAAATCACTAAACCCTTCCTAAATCTGTCATCTTAAAATAGGCAGGCAGCCAAGCACTTCAGGATTTTTGACACATCCTTATGGAAAGGACCCCTCTGCCTCGCTCTTGGTTTTCCAGATCGAATTGATTTGTAAGAAGGACCCAGGAGATGGAGAGCAGGGTAAGAGCAGGAGCTCAAGGCTGCAGTGGCAGCACCATCCTGGTACAGCATTCTGTCTCTGCTGCCAAACCATGGCACTAATCCTTGGAAAATCAGTATTTGGGGATGCCTGCATCCTTCCCAGGTGTGGGGGAACCTGCTTGGAGAGAGATGCTCTGTGGGGCACTCCCCCAGAGGCTGCAGCAGGGATTCCTGCTGCTCACAGGGATTCCTCTGCGGCAGGAGGGGCAGGGAGCAGGGTCCAGGCTGTGGGAATGGCGTGGAGCAGCACAACCCAGGGCATGCAGGCTCCTTCCTTAATGCATTTATTGATTGCAGTGTACACGTCAGGATGTAATTTAGAAATCACTCTCCCAGAATCAATTAAAGACCTTACTGGCAACACAGGCATCTCTTCTAGTTAAAGCCTTCACCTTCCCTCAAATGCACACCCCACCCTTCCTGCTCAGCTTTTGGGGAGTTCCTGTCTCCCTCCCAGCCATCTGGAAATGTGGGTGCTGGGATCACCCTCTGGCAGACCTGCTGCTTTTCTGAGAGCTGGTGTAGCCTCAGCTGCCTCCCCAAGCAGCCATCAGTTAGGGGCTGTCAGGGAGCCAAGACCTCTCATCTTCCGGACACATCCTTCATGTTCCCTGCGTTCGCAGCGGGGTGAGTAATCTGTGCTCGGGAGGCTCAGTGGGCAGCACAGAGGCACTTAAATTAATTATGGAGGAGTTAAGTCCCAGGGGGGGCTCACAGGGGAGCAGGGCTCAGCCTGGGCTCGGAGGCAGTCGGCCGTGCTGACTGCTTTGGGCAGGGGCTGGAAGGTCCCTCCCCTGCCCTGTGGCTGCTCCATCACTGTGAGGAGTTGCCCCAGCATTAGAGCACAGCTGGGGTCAGGAGGAGGGGCTCCTTAGAGGCAGCAAGTGGGGATGGTGTTGTGTGCAAGGGCACATCCCCTGGCTTTCAGGCTAAATGAGTATAACCACGGTGGGACAGTGATGTGCCAGCTGGTCCGTGCTGGCTCTGCAGGGCTGGATGTGATGTGTGCCTGTACTCCATCCATGATGGCTTTTTCTGGGGCACAGCCAGGGCTGCCTGGTACATGGGCATGGCGTTGGAGGTCAGTTGTCTCCCAAGCCCATCAGCCCATCCATTTCCCTACCTCCTGTTGTGCCATTTAGTGTTGGCAGGGAAAGTGGGGTGCAGCTCCCAGGCGAGTGGGTCTGGGACCAGTTGATGCTGACCCCAGGATTCCTAACACAGAGAGGCATCAAGGTGGGGATGGCTGAACCCACATGAGTCTGGCTGGTGGCGCAGGTCCAGCAGGCTTAGAACAGTGTGGGTTCAGCAAAGCAGAGTTGGACTTGTTTGTTTGGGTGGAGAACCTGAGATTCTAAAATGCATCTTGCGGTGGGGTGATACAATTGTTACTCAGGATTCCTGTGCTGCAAGATAGGGGGCAGTGAGATGGAGCTGCTGTGGTAAGCATCAGGCTTTGTATTCTGATTTTAACTTGGTTAATGTCTTGGGGTTTGTTCACAAAAGGGAGCCAGAAAATCCTTTTACAATGGTAATTTTCTCCCAGACATAGACTTTCGACCATGTCTAAAAGAATTTCCCTTTTTTCCTTCTCCCCCCATTTTCTTACTGTGGTGATGAACTTTCATCAAAACAATTGCAGGTTTGGTTTCAATTCTGTAAGAACCACTTTAGTCAATAGTAATTTTTCCATGGAAGGCTGGGATTTGGGTCCCTCTTTGTGCCCTCTCTCCTACAGACTGTTACAGGTGCTTGGCTGAAGTCAGAGCCAGAGTGAAACATCCCTGCTCCATCCCAGCACCATTATGCTCATAGTGGTGATGCCAGGACTCCTCTGGCAGTGATGTGAGGGACAAACCCAGCTCAGCTCTTCCTCTGGCTGCCTTGGGGATACCAGGCTCTCCAGCTCCTCCCACCCCAGAAACAGAAGGAACACAAGGAATTACAGACCTGCCTCAGGAGTGTTCATAGCCAAGAAGCTCAAGCCAGGAGAGCACAGCTGCCCTCCTGCTGCAGTGTCCTGCTGCCCTGGGTGAGGCTTGTAGCTCTTGGTATTTCACAGGCCTGAACATTTCTTCCTCACCAAGGTTCATGATCCTCCTCAAGGGATCTCTGCACTGCAATATGACATCCCTGTATAGAGAAATTGTCTTAAGTAATGGTTTCTGCAGATTTTTTTTAAGGTATATTTATCCTATCTTTTATTGGAATAGAATTAAAGCAAAATTAGAAACTAAAATAACTTTAATTACGAATTTCATGATTCGGTATGTTGTAAATCTTTCAGCATAATATTGTGCCATAAAAATGCTATTTTGTGATAATTATTATTATTATAATTAATGTTCCTTAATTGCTGATGTCGCAGGCACATGTTCTCTCCCAGGTTTTCCTGCTGTGCCTCCAGATGAGCTCTTCCATGGCAGGGAGGTGCAGGGGATCCAGGCTATGTGCACTTGTGTGGGTGTCTGAGCAATGCTGCCAGCTTATCCCACCCTGTGCATTGCTTTCAGCACTTCCCAGGCAAGGAGGGTGCTCCAAGCTGTGAGCAGTGCCTCTGCCCCAGGCTTTGCTGTGGTCATACATACACTCGTGGTTGCCCACAAGCTCCCTCCCATGGGAGATGGGCTGAATGGGTTTGATGGCTCTGCCTTTGGTCCTGTGAGAGCACCCCAGGGTGCCCAACTGTCCTTGTGGGGTGGGTGCAGATACCTGTGAGGAGGAGATGCAGGGTACGAGCAAGGGGAATGTGTGATGGGGAACTAAGGCTGGCCACAGGGAGGTGGGGAGAGGGCAGTGGGATGGAAAACTGGGATGGATGCAGTGGCCAGAGCAGGCTTGGCAGCTCTCATTAGCATCCTTTATCAGCTCAGAGGGTGCTGCTGGGGTCTGGGAGGCAGCAGCAGAGTGGGGTCTTCAGGCCCAGGTGCGAGGGAGGAGCAGGAGCATGGGGATGGAAAATGCCTGATGCCAAGTGTGTGAATTTTTCATGTGACCCAGAGACCTCACTTCCAACAGCATGGGGCTGCCCAGGCCCAGCTGAGAGAGGGAAGGCATGAAAATAGCCACTGAACCACCTGCTTCACAGTGGTGAGTGTATATGGGGTGAAGCTGAAACCAGGATGCATTTTTAATGACTCAGGCAGGGCTGGGTTTCTTTAAATAAGACTAGACAATGAATATGTTCTCCTGAAGCTGTGTAGTGCACCACGAATGCATTATTTACAGCAGCTTCTTCCTTGTCCATTTTAATTTTACATGGGTACTTGAGAAAGGGAAGGGACTCCTTGGTTTCTAATGGCCACCCACTTGTTCCGTGTGACAGAAGTGAATTTTTGAGACACCAAAGGATTTGGTGTTGATTTTTCCACTGACTTGATTCATGGGGAAAACAGTCATCCTAGAAATGGAGCCTGGCACCTAGGGGTGGAGGCAGCTATGGCCTGAAGTTTTGTCTGACTGATGCATCATCCAGGCCTGATAGTGCCATTTTCTCCCCATGGATGAAATGCAGGGGGGATGTTCTTAGGCCACTGCAGCCTTCCCTTGTGCCTACACATGCTCAGCATGGAATCTCTGCTCCCTGCACTGGTGGAGGACCAGAAAGACTTTGGGAAGTAGACAGTGACACATGGTCCTAAGAGTGAGGGAAGTGGTGAATCTGCTCTGTGGGAATGGTCCTCAGCTGACCCTGGCAGGGGAGGGTATGGAGCAGGTGGGAATAAACAGCAGGACAGTGGGCTTGGCAGAGCAGGGCACCAGGAGTGCTCCAAAGGACACAGAGTTTCCCAGTGTCTCTTCTGCATAGCTGTTCTCCTGGCTCCCGGTGGGATGGGTGTCCCTGCCCATGTGGCGGTGATGCCACACCCATGGTTGTGCATCTTGGAGGCTTTTGTGGTCCTGGGGAACGGGGCAGTGACTTTTTCCCCATCTTCAACATTGTCCTGACTCAGAGCCTGTGCTTGGTGCACCTTGTGTGGGGATGTCAGGCTGCCAGGGGAGGCACAAAGGGGTTCCAGCACTCCTGAGTGGCTGCTGAGGTGGGATCAAAGTCTGGGAGCTGATGGACAGGAGGCTGCTTTCCTCAGCACTGCCAGGCCTGGGGGGGTTGAGATGGCAGCTTGACGGCTTGGAAAATAGGCTGAGATGAAGGAATATCAATAGGAGAGCGAGCTGCTCCTGCCCAACAGCCCCGGGGCAGCTAACGTGAAATGCTGGTTGTCTCGGAGGAGTTGACAGGTGTCTGCATCAGGCATCCTGCTAATTAAGCACCGTCATGAGTCACAGGGCTGAGGGATGCAGGGGCTGGGAGGGAGCAGGTATGGCCCGAGGGGATCTCTGCAGGACCTCCCTGCCCCGGGGATGCGCCGGGGCGTGCAGGATTTGTGGCTGCTGGATCCACAGTCACCAGGGCAGGCGCTCCTATGGGAGCTGGGGATCAGCTGTGAGAGGAGCAGAGCGAGCCATCCCTGTCTGTCTGTCTGTCTGTCTGTCTTCCCCCATTGCGGTTGTGTGTCCTTCCCTGGCTCCCAAGTGATGTCCAGACCAATCTCCTGTCACAGACCTGGCAGGGGCCCCCAGAGCCTCTCCCACACCCACAGCTCCCAGCACCCATCCCAAAATCAAGGTGTGCATCACTGCCGGTGTGACAGGCTGAGAAAATGAGGATATTCCCAGACTCGTGTCTCTCCTGATCCCCTTCAAGAAGTTCCTCTTCTTACTGAAATGAGCAGTGGTGCTGCCAGCCCAGTGAGGCCTCTGCCAGAAGATTCCCAGTTACAGGAGCATGGTGGGGTGGATGAAGGGCTGCTTGTCTCCTTGTGGACTCTAGTGATCCAGAGGGGGTCTGTAGCAGCAGGCAGAGGATGAAAGCCATTCTGGCAGACAGCAAAGTGCCTTCCTTTATGGGCAGAACCAGGAGTGAAGGAATGCTGCCACCCTGGTGACAGCCCCTGTGCCACCCTGTGTCCCTTCCCGTGTGCCTCTCCAGCACCTTTTGTCCTTCATGCCTCTGCAGCTGAGATCCCCTGGAAAAAATGGCTCTATTCATTACCCATTTTAATTCCACCCTGGATCCCCAGAGCTCTGCAGACACAGTTTGTTATCCTGGCTGTCAAGAAGCTTAAAGAGCTGCTGATGCCTCCTGGAAAACTTTGACAAACCCTCTGGTCAGTCCCAGTGCTGCTCCCCAGCCTGGCTGCTCAGCCTTTCTGCTCCTGAGGCTGGATTAGCAAAGAGCTCTGTGAGGGTGGGAGGAGGGAAAAAACCCATTGCTGCCATCTGGGCAGAGTGGATTTCTCCTGGTGCCCATGCCCATGGAGGGGACAGCCTGGGACCATCTGGGCAGAGCTGAGCTGCAGAGCTTGGCTGTGGAGGTCCCCAAAGCCCACATTTGGATTCCAGACTGTTCCCTGGGCCAGTCAGATTTCACAGCCTAAAAGCTTTTGGGCTGAGGGCACTGGGTTTCTCTCATCCCTGTATGTTCAGTGCAGGGGCTTGCACATTCTTGGGGTTCATTTCCTGAAAGTTTTTCCACCTGTGGGTGATAACCAAGGGAAGTGATGTGGTCTTGACTCCTGAACTGTGCAGAACTCTGCCTTTTAGCAGATTTTTTTAGCAATCAAAAAATTGCAAACAGTAGAAAATTTGTGAATTTTTCTGATTATTTTTGCTGCCTCACCACTCAGACTGGGAGAGCAGGGTAGAAGAGCCTCCCCATCCCTTTTGGACTCTCTCCAGTGAGCTAATGCTCTCCCAGTTAGTTTCTGGTTTTGACAAAATAGTAGTCAGGCTGCTTTTAGAGAACAAGCTGCCCCTCAGTCTCTCTGGTAACACAGGCAGAGTGCCCCAGACACCCCAAGACCAGTTTGTGTCTCATGGTAATTTTGGTCGAAGTTGGGAAAGAAGCGCCGAGTCAGCGTTTATCGCAATGAGAAGGAGCCGGGTGAGTCCCTCACCCCTCACTGCCGGGATTTGGGTCCAGCTGCCTCCGGAGCCATCCTCAGCATCCTCATCGCTCCCTCCCAGCACCCTGCGGAGCTCGCAGCTTTTGAGGTGCCACTCAAGCGCTGTCCCGGGGGCACGGCCCGGCTGTCAGCCCGCGGGGGCTGCGGGAGGGGCTGGGCAGGAGCGGGGGGCTGCTGGATGAGCAGAGCAGCCCCCCGGGATGCAGGATGAAAGGCCGAGCTTCCTGAGATAACGAGAGTCTCTCTGCGGGGGTGAGGTGCCCAGACAGGGGGAACCATGTGAGTGACAAGCGTGTCCCAGTGCCCGCTGGCCGTGGTGGCGAATGAGCCACCGGACCCGGCATGGCACTGTGAGCCTGAGGCTGTTCCCACCCAAACAAACCCGGCATCTCCCCTGCCAGCTCCCTCCTGACCCTTGCTGGGCACGGGTGGTTCTTGGATTTTCTTCTTTTATTCCCTTCTCTCAGGGCTGGGCTCTCCTCGCTGAAGCAGGAAGGGGCTGGGGAATGCACTCTCAGTTCTTGTCTCAGCTCCACCACCTCGGTTCCCCTTGTCACTGGATGCATGTGGACAAACAGATCTTGCAGCTGAAATAAATCGCTGCAGTTTCCTATCCCAGGGCACACGGGAATGGCAGCCCTGGCCCAGGGGCCGGTACTGCTGCGTCACTCAGTCCTGCTCTGGGGAGGCAAAATTCATCCCTCTCTTTTTGTCTCTGTGGCAGGAGATGGCAGCCATGGGACCGAGGTGCCCTGGCACCAGCCCTGGGAGAGAGTGGATTTAAAAGCAGTAGTGGGAGATTGCCTGAATATCTCTCCCTTTTTTATTTGTTTAAGGGGTTTTGCTGTCTCGGTAACTCCCCTGAGAGACAGGAGCAGCAGCCTCTTTGGATGTGAATACCTGACAAGTTTTTAATGTGAAAGGAATTCACTAAATTTAGTCTCTTGGAGGAAGAGGAAAAAAAAAAAAAAAAAAAAAAAAAAAAGAAGTGTTTCTTTCAGTCTGGGGGAAGCGATCCAAATCCCAGCCACTTCCCTGCCGGCAGAGCTTGCTGATGTCTTCTCTGTCTCGAAAGCTTTTAAGTCTGGGCCCCATGTGTGTCCGTGCACAAACAGGAGGTGGGAGAATGGCAGCCACTGATGCTGTGCCCTGGGGGAACGGGCCTGTTCTCAGCTCCTCTGGCCTCCTGGAAATGGATGCTGGTGAGGGCTGGATGGGGAGATAAATGAGAAGAAAACCTTGTTGTCCAAGTTGCAGGGATATCATCTCTGCTCCAGGGCTCTGAGTGAGGTGTGGGCATTGAGATGCTGAGGGTGCTGAGGGTAGTGCAGCTCTGCTGTTGAACTCAACCAAATAATCCTTTTTCTCCTCCATTTTCCTCCCTACTCTCACTAGAGCCTCTGAAGGTCCATTTTCTTCTCTGGTACTTGAGACTCACCTGTGTCTTGTGCTCTCCTTTCATATCCTCTCCCAAAGTGCCCCGTGCTGAATTCCAACTTTAGAATTCAGTTCCTCCTGTCAGAGAGGGCAAGGAGCTCCTATGGGTTTGTAGACACACACACACACACACACACACACACACACACACACACACACACACACACACAGCTTGGGATCTTGCAGAGGAGGTGTGCATGTGAGCCTGCACAAGCTGAGCACACACCTTCCTTCACAGACGGGGCAGCTCCCAGACTCCCACAGCATATCAAGGACAAAGTGTCTAAAGGACAAAGTGTCCCCGTGTTGAGAGCTGGTGGGGCTAAAGGTCTGCCTGGCTGCTGCCCGGAAAACCTGGCTGAACAAGCCACTTTGCACCGATTGCAAGTTCCCAGTGAACCAGAGCCATTTACAGCTCCATCTCCTAATGGGGAGGTCTGGAGAGATCCACTCTCTGTCATTTCCACCCCAAAGGGCTCTTCTGAAATCTGGAGGTCCCAATGAAAAACACTCTATTTATTCCTGCTGATTTTTACAAAGGTCCTTCCTTGATGGAGAGATGATGGAGCATTTCATTAGGGCCTAACCAAACACAGGACAGGGGAGAGGCAGGTGGCACGGTGACACTGCTGTCTCTGGATAGGGACTCTGTGGCTGGCATGGTTAGAAGGAAAAGTAGGGGAAGGTTACAAGAGTAGATAATACTGAGAGTACTTAAAAAACACAAACAGCCACTTCAGACCTGTAATTAATATCTTTTAACTTTTTATTATTTTTCTCCCCTTTTGTAATTTTAATTTTAGGCGGAGTGGATGCCATGCCAGCGGGCAGATGCTGAATGGACAACCCTGGGGCACACAGTCCTGCCGTGGGGTGCAGGGGAGCGGCGGGCGAGCACGTTCAGGTGGGTGCGGGCCCCTCCTCGCCCCGCAGCCGCTCGCGGTCGCCTCCGCTCGGTGGCCGCTTTTACCGAGGCCCCACCCACGCGGCATCGCCCCTTTAAGGCGGGCAGGGGCGTGGCTGCCCCGCCCTCCTCTCCCCGCCCACCTCTCCCCGCCCCCTTCCCCCTTGGGCGCCCCCTGCAGGCGGCGCCGCGCGCGGGCGCGCCCCCGCCTCCCCGCTCTTCCCTCGCGCCTCCGGTGCGGGGCGTGCGCGTGCGCGCGGCGGGCGCGCGCGGCGGGCGGCGTTCCGTCGGGGCCCCGCGCCCCGTCCCATTCATGCGGGGCAGCGGCGGCGGCGAGAGCGAGGCGGGCGCGGAGCCCCGGGCGGCGGCGGCGGGGGAGGCGGGCGCGGCGGAGGAGGGGACGGAGGAGAAGGAGGCAGTGGCGGCGGAGAAGGCGGCGGCGGCCCGGCGGGCGGCTTGGTGTGGAATGCAATTATGGCTGGCACGGCGGAGGCGAGCGGGGACCGGAGCCGTGAGTAACCCGGCTGCAACTTTCGGGCGCGGCGCGATGTTCCCGATCGGTCGGTTCGTTTAAAATAACGCGGATTTGGATTTATCGCTCCCCTTAAAAATTTGGCTTTATTGCCACCGCGGCGACGGCGCGGGCCGGCCGGGCAGGGCACGGCGGCCCCGTCGGGGGCGCGGAGGGCCGCGGCGGCCGGGCAGGGCTGGGCCGGGCAGGGCTGGGCCGGGCAGCGCCGGCGCCGCGCTGCTGCCGCCGGGACCAGCCCGCATTGCGCCCCGCGGCTCCGGGAGCCGCCTGCCGCGGGGGACAGAACCGCGCCGGACCGAGCCTCTTTCTTTATCCGCCGCCCGCCCCGCGTGCGCTCGTAGCGGCGTGTGCCGGGCACCGGGCAGGTGCGAGCTGGCCGGGCTGAGGGCCGCTCCCCGCCCGGAGCTGCTCGGGCCGGGCGCTCCCGCGGGGAGCCGGTGCCAGCGGTGCCTCCCTGCCCGGTGTAGCGGCGGGGCTTGGCCGCCTCCCTCCTTCCCTCCCTCCCCGCTGCACCCTCCCGCTCCGGCTCTCGGCGGCGTTCGCTGCCCCAGCCCCGCCGCCCCGCCGCCCACCCGGGTCCGGCACTCATGGGGACGTGAACCGGGCTCAGCCTTTCCCGTGCTCGCCGCCTTGGATCACGCAACTGCCCTGCCCTGCATCCCCGCTGCCATCCCCGCATCGTGCTGCCCCGCATCCTCGCAGTCATCCCTGTGTCCGCACTGCCCCGTATCCCCGCATTGTGCTATCCCACATCCATTCACGCATTCTCGCTGCTTTACATCCCCGCATCCCGCCGGGGCGCGGCGAGTGGCATCCGGGCTGGGCTCGTCCTGAAGCCCACAGCGCCGCCGTTCCCTCCGCGCTCCCCGTTCCCCAGCCGCCGGCGGGGAGGTGCCGTGGGCGCCCTGCGGGATGGAATGGAGCGGGATGGGGTGCGATGGGATAGGGTGAGATGGCTGCCGTCGCCCTCGTTGTGATCGTTACTATTGTGATCGCGCTGTAGTTCGGCAGCGCAGCGCTGGGCACCTCCAGCGAGGCGTGGGAGGCTGCGGTACCTGTGTGCGGGGCTGCGCCGGTGCGCGCCTCCCGCCGCCGGGGAGAACGTGGAAGGTGGCGAATAAAGCCGGCTGCGCGCTCCGTGTCCCTTAGCCCCTTCCCGTTCCTGCCCAGCGAACACACGCGGCAGCTCCGGCGTGCGAGCGGGGAGGGATTTGCAAAATCTCTGTGGCATGCTGAAATAAATCGCGGAATCCCGCAATCGCCTTCTCCTCCCTTGTCTTCCTTGCGGGAAAATTCTTCCTTCTGCCTCTGGCCGAGCGCCGGGGTAGGGGGAGCCAGGGGAGGGGGGCTGGTGTGTAAACAGGGCTTAACATGAAGGTCACTGGTTAAAGAGGAGACGGATGGGAGAGAAAAGACAGGCATTAACCTCACTTGTTAGCTCCCCCCTGGCTCCTGCTTGGGGAGGACAAAACAAAAGCAGAACCTGCTAACGGGGGGGATGAATATTCATGATCGTTCTCGTGTGCTCCGGGACACGGAGGGGAGAAAAGTTGGGCAGATGAGCCGCCTCCCGAAGCTGCTTTTCCTCCGGCTTGGGAGAAAATCCTTTTTTGCTGAGCGAGGGCTGGAGGGGGGAGGAATTACCAGCTTTTCGCTGGATTTATTTTTAATTTTTTTATTTTTCATTTTCTTTTGTGTGCGGCTGCAAGAAAAAAAAAAAAAAAAAAAAAAAGAGGATCTGAGGCTATTGACTACATCAAAGGTTATCCATTTGAAAACACCATTTTCCTCTGAACAGCGGCTAATTGCTTCCTGAACAATCCCAGGGTCTTTTGTATATACTCAGTGGGTAAAATGAGTGACTCGATGTCGTCTCTCAAGACACTGGTGACCGAACAGGGCGGAAAGGTGGAGAAGCCACGGAAAAGCAGTGGGGCAGATGCCTCTGGGAGGATGCATGGATAATTTCTTAAGTGGCTGCAAGGAGGGAAGGTTTTTTTCTTCTTCCCACTCGCTGCCGAGTGATCTGCTGGTGCCGGGGGATGCCGGTGCTGGCAGCGGCGTGGCGACACGGGGCTATGAGGAAGGCTGGTAAGGAAGTTTGGATTCAAAATCCCCGATCATGCGTGTGTTCTGGTGCTCCCCATCTGCCCGTGGCGTTGGCTGCCGGTGCCGCTCCTCCGAGAGAGGCAAGCCTGGATGCGCCCGCTGCTCTCGGGGGGCTGCGGGGAGGCAGCGCCGGGGGCTGCCTGCCTCCTTGCTCCCTTGTGTGGCTGGGCTTTCTGCAGCTGCTACCCAGAAGATTAAAGTTTTGGCGACGTTGCTTTTGTTAGCATGGTGATAGCGGCGTCGGGGAGAGTTTTCCCCTCTTGGCTTCTTTTTTTTTTTTTTTTTAATAGAAGCATCAGATTTGGAGCAGAGCGCAGGCATCTGCCTTCGTGCACGGAGCTGCGGGGCAGAGCCCTTGTGCTCCGTCACACAAAGCCCTTTCCCCGAGCGAGGCAGTGCCCTGCGAGCGATAAACAAACTCCTCTGAACTCCGCTGGAGACGGGGCCGAGGGCCGTGCCGGCGGCTCCCGGGGTGTGTTTCACCGGGGTTTGCGCAGCCGAAATGGAAGAGGGTAATAAAGCGGCGCTGCTGCGTGCTGGCAGGGCTGCTCCCCTCCTCCACGGCGGCGGCAGCGGGGCTGGCCCCTGCCCTGCTCCCTGCCTGCCGGTGTCACGCCCGGCCGCTGATTTCCGTGGGCTCGCTGCGTTTGACTTCTGCCCAACAAAGCCAAGGATCGGGCTTAATGACGGGAGCTCGGATGTGTTTATTCTCTAGGCTGAGTGTGGGTCAGGGCCTTTGTTGCTGCCTGCCTTGCTGCTGGCTGCAGCGCTCAGTGCCGCCGAGAGCCGGCCCCGGCCCTGGGCTGGCGATTCCCGAGCAGCAGAGGCTGGTGCTGCCGTGCAGGGACCCCGGCTCCCTGCAAACCGCGGGCAGCACTGCCTGGATCGGGCTTCTGCTGAGTCCCCCTGGGCTTTGTTGTAATTGCCTTTTTGTGTACGGTGTCCTGGTTCCTTGGTCGTTTGTGTCTTCAATGAGGAGTCAGTCATGGTGTTTGGCACCTCTGGCTCAATGGAAGGGGAACCTTGAAAGAGCCAGGACAGCAGAGGTGGTGCCATGTACCTGTGCAGCGACAGGAGGGTGGGCAGGGGTCCCCCCAATGCCCATTATGCCATCCTCACTGCCTGCAAGCTTGGATTTTTCATTAATCTGAACTGGTGGAATGCATGTATTTAGAACTTGGAGTGGTGTTGTCTCTAATCCATTAATGTCTCCTTCAAGTTTGTGTGCTATGTGGAAGAAACTAGTGAGTAGAGGGCCAGGGTTTGACTAGTGAATGGCTTGGTGATGTACCATGTATGTAGAGGAAGGCACAAAGGCTGGGAATTGTGAGTGATGCAGGGCATGGACCATGACTCCTTGCCTTTCCTGAGTTTGGATTGAGGCCCCTTTTCCCAGCAAGGTGCTGAATGCCATGGCTTCATACACAATGAGGAGGAGCAAGTGTTTGCCACCATCCACTGGTGAGTTGGCTGGTTTGGCTTCAGACTGGAGAGAACCAGCTTCTTCTCTGGCTGTAGCCTGGGAAATGTTCCATGCAGTGCTATGGGGAACATCCCACTGAGATATGTGGTACTTGGTGAGAACATGTGTGCTCTGACACTGTCCCTGACCCACAGCCTCATCCGTGCCCCTCTTAGTCTGCCCCAGGGTGCAGCATGGAAGCCGTGTAGACACCCCAACATGGTCTGCCTGCTGCTCTTGGAAGTCACATTTGAGCAAACATCTTGTGCATCATGGAGGAGAAAAGCTGCAGACAATAAATAATTTTGGTGGTTTTAATGCTAGGCATGGGCAGTCCTGGCTCTTCTGCCCTGCACTCAGCATGTGGTGTAGCCAAACCCAGACCTTCCCATGGGTTTGTCAGAGCGTGGCCAGACACAGGAAGGTGTCCTTGTTTGCCTTGCTTCCCTGAGCACTCTGTGGCTGCCTCCAGCCCTTGTTCCAGGTGGAAGCCACCATTTAAAAACCTGAATGAAAAACATTTCAAAGTTTATTTTTCCTTTAGCTAAGGCTTGGCACTCCTTCTCTTTGTTGCTGGTGTGCTGAGATGTTTGAGTCTGGAAGAAAACTCCACATCCAGATAATCAGGCTCACACCCCACAAACAGTTTTGCTCCTTTTTCCTCTGAAGCTGCCTTGCATGGTGCACAATGGACTATTTTGGGTGATTGCTCTGTCCCCATGGTGTCTCAGTGTAATGAGGGCCAAATCCACCTCTTCCCTCTGAGCTGCTGTGTGCTGGTCTGTGCCCAGGGCCAGAGACCCTCGTGAGCTGCCTGAAGCACAGAGGAGATTTTTTATTGCTGGGGTCAAATCAGCGCCTGGTGTGAGCCAGGGTGCGATATCCTCTTTGCTCCTTGAGCTGAGATTGTGAGGGATTTTGCTAGAGAAAGTGCCCGAGGTGAGAACATGCCAGGGGTGCCAGAGACAGGCATGGCTCTGGGGGACGTGCTGTGCAGGAACCACCTCTTCCTCATCTCTTCTCCTCCTCCTCCTCACCGGCAGCCTGCAGATCAGCCCTGGGGCTCGCTGCCCACCTCCCCATCCTGAGCATCCCACAATCTGCCAGCCAAATTGGCACAGAGACCTGGGAGCGCTGGTAATCCAATTTGGGCAGTTGAGCTGCTCTTTGCTCTCCGTGCTGCTGGCCGGAGCTCGGGAGCTTTAATCCGGCTAATGACCCCAGCTTGAGTAACCACAACCATTTGCTTGATTCAGTTTTCCTTTCTGTCGGCGATGGCGAACGGGCTGAGGCTGTTTCTGAGTCCTGTCCCTGGTCTCAGGGGCGGTTTCCAGGTATAGGTATGTGTAGGGACTGGAGGGTGAGGGCAGCGTGGAGGGACACTGCAATCCCTGCTTTCTCCTTGGGAGATTTCTCCTTTCCTCTTCCCGTTTTTCATCTTTTCTTGCTCTTTTTCTGGTAAAGATAAGGCCGTCTTCCGGAGTTATTTTGCAACATAGTATTATTTTCAGAAAGGCGAAGCCAAGAAAAAGAAAAGCCTCTCTCTTCCTTGGGTTGCCTACTGTTTAATGTACAAAATACAGGGGTGGTAATTGCATTAAAACATATATAATTATACTGGAGGGAGGAAAAAAAATCCTGCTAATTGCACATGTATTTTGAACTGATAAATATTGAGTGATTCTTCATGTTTTCTTGGGAGTTTGGAGGAGCAGAGATGCAGTCTGGCATGTGAGGGGTTGGGAGCAGGGATGGTTTCCCAAAATTATTGGGAAGCTTGGATGCCTCTGGGGTAGTGTCAGTGTCAGGGGCTTGATCCTTTGCAGATCCACATCTGATGCTACCTCCATCCAGGCAAGTTTTGGTGTTATTGTATGAGCCCTGTGAGTCCCTTTGCTTTATATGTTTAGTTAAACAACTGTTTGTGTGTCAAAATATTCAGGCTGTCTCACAGAAGTAAATTCCTGGCAAGAGAAGAGGCAGATTCCTGCATTAGGGGGAGAAATTTCCTGTGTATGTAGCCCCACATCCAAGGGCTGTTCCTTCACTTTACCGTGGTGTTGGCATGAGCAGGTGCTGCTGGGGGGCAGGGGGGGAGGAAGGATGGTCCCACTCTTTAAGTGGCACGATGTAAAAACCACATTTCCTTCTGATAATGCCGACCCCCGTCAGTGCTGCCGATAACATCGCAGGTAATTGTAATGGCAATAAGTTGTTTGCTTTGTGCATGCGGCCGGGCTTTGTGTACGGGCGGTTGCTTCGCTCTTCCTGTGCAGACTGTTAGTTTCAACAGGGGAAGAGGAAAACCCAAAAATATTTTAGGAGGAGTTTAAAAATAATCTTGGAGCTTGGCTGGTGGGCAGGATGTTTCGCAGGATCGTGTTCCCTGCTGGTCCGTGTCCAGCTTTGTGGCCCTCGGAAGGCTTTGCTGGATAGTGTTAAGTCCTGCATTGTCATTTTGGCCAGCCTGAGGGCTTGCTGTCGGGCTCTGGGAGCTGGAGTGAGATGGGAGTCTGCCCTGGGATTTGACTTTTGCACTGGGCAGATCTGGCTGCCCCGTAGCAGAGCAGTGTCAGAGCGGGGCGTGAGCCCCAGCTTACAGCTGCCATGGCCTCTGTAAAACATTCCTATCTGTTCCCCAGCCTTGCATTCCCTCCACCCCCATCTGCTTGTCCCTGGGTTTTATTCCTGCAAGTGTTGGCATGCTGGCAGGGTCCCTGCCTGCCCGCTGCTCCTTATCTCTGTGTCCCCGGCTCCTGGATGGCTGCTTCCTTTCTGGAGTCAAGGGGGGGCTCTCCCCTCTCTGGCGGGACCAGAATCAGCTCGATGAGCCCTGCTGAAGTCAAGAACCTGTTTTTCAGGCTGATGTCATCGGGAAGAAATGGGGGAGGAGGAAGGCAGGAAGGCAGCGCTGTTTCCGAAGGAGAGCCGCTGCTGAGCCCCATGACGCTGACAGCAGCCCCGGCCCACGGCTCCCACTGCTATTCCTGCCAGCACAGCCAGGTGCCCTGGGCTGCTGGCACACGTGGGACAGGTCCTGCTCTGCCTCCCTCATGCCTGTGCAGGGGAGAGCTGGGAGGGAGGGATGCAGTGTGCCAGGGGAGTGTGCCAGCTCCCAGCACAGCAGCATCTCTCGGCCCACTGGCTGTGCCTTGTATGGCTCCCTGGCCTGCCCTGGGGGAGGTGGCACTGGTGGAGCTGCCATCCAGCCACCTTCATTAGAAGAAAGTGGGGTTCTGGCAGGGGTGCTTGGACAGCCCTCCCAGCAGAGGCGAGCAGCTGCCTCTTCTCGGTTTTGCACTGAAGGAGCCAGTCCATGATGCTGATACCTGTTGGAATCTCAGCTCCATGCATGCAGGCCATAGTAGCAAGGTGATGCCTGTGTCTGGCATGGCTTGGGGCTGCAGCTGGGATCTGCAGGAAGAGGAGAAGCCTTGCTCTGCTCTCCCTCCCAGCCAGCAGCTCTTGGGCTGCAGCCACGCTTTGAAGTGTGCTCTGCCCAGGTCCAGTGGGTGAGACCCCTTCCTGTGGGAAGTTGGAGTGGAGTGTGCTGTGTTGGCACTGCCCATAGGAAAACAGAGTGTGGGCACAGCCACTGCCATGGCACCTCCCTGTTAATATCAGATGCTCTTTGTCCGTGGTGCTGTGAATGAAGCCTCTTTTGGACTCTCAGAACAGTTTCCCCTCTGGTAGTGTTGCTGTGGAGGGACTTTTGGCTTTTCCTGTCTCTGCCCATCCCATTCCCAGGTGAGGCTCTGCTATCTCTCTGGATGTCTCACTTCTCCTGGGTCAGCTTCACCTTGGGCAAATAAAACATGGGGCTATGCTGAGCTGGAAACTCCGCAGGGGAAGCAGAGCCAGGACTGAGCCATTTCCAGCTGTGGTTCTTGGGGCAGTGTAACTGAAACAGCAGAGGGGGAAGAAGGAGGTTGATAGGGGAAGGAAAAGCACACGTGGCTTGGAAAGCTTGTTTGGAGAAGTGCTGTGGTTGTTTTAATCAGAACTAATGTGATGGCAGTCGTGCTTGGCTCGCCACAGGACAGCACAAGTTCTGGTCTCAGCAAGGGGCCAGGAGGAAACATGGGAATTTCAGCTTAGCTGGGATTAAACCAACCTCAGAATGACCTCCCTTTGCTGGAGTAGGGGGGATCCAGCAACCAGGAATCCTCCTGTGGCAGTGCTCCTTTGCAAAGAGCGAGCTCTCCAGATTCCCTCTGGAGTTTGAGGGGGAGCACTTGTGACAGAGAGGTGAAAATGCAGCTTGGAGAACTGGGGCATTGATGTGGGAGAGAGTAAGATCATGGCTTGTGCTTGTGGCTGCCCTGGCCCAGTGAGGGATGTGGAGCAGCAGGCTGGTGAGTGAGGAGTGGTGCATTAGGCCCTGGGAATGAGATCAGACAAGGGAAGGATGCTGATGGCCAGAGGATCTCTTGTTGGACTTCTCTGCTGTTGAGAAACCTTGCTTGTGGGTGACTTCTGGGTCTCTGCAGGTCCAGCTGGACCAAGGTGACCTCTGCCAGCAGGACTGATTTTTGGGACATTTATATAGGGCAGTGGACTGATGGTTTGTGAGAATCAGTCTGGGAGTGTGTGGGCCAAAGCCAAAGGGGGAGGTGGCCTTCAGGGAATTTGGTCAGTACTTCTTTACTCTTAAGATGTTATTAATTGGTCCTGATTGAGGTGACAAAATTCACATAAGTCTGGTGTTTGAAGCCTTGAGTTGACCTGGGTGTTGTTAAGTAGGAAGCCACAGTCCCATGGCTGGTGTCCTGGTGCCTTGGGTTGGGGTCTGTGGATGATGAGGCACAGAGGGGATGGAGATTCTGTGCTCTGTGTATGCTGATGGACAAACTTGCTGAAGTAGGATGGGGAGCAGCAGGCTGTGTCCTGTGTGGATGATTACCCACGGGCTGTGCACTGGTCTCCATTCCAGGCATCAGTCAGTCCAGGTCTATGTACTCCTCTCTGGGCTGCAGGGAGCACAAGGGAAGGTGGGGCTCACTTTCCTCCTGGGAAGTCCAGATCCAGCATGTGGCTGCAAGCAGAAATCCCCTTGGCAGCCCTTGTAGGGTCCCTGCATGGGCTGTGATACCCAGGTGAGTTGTGGGAATAAGGCAAAGGACAGCCACTGACTCTCACTTCTGGTGTAGCCAGATGGAGCTGGAAAACGTGTAAGGTCTCAGTGCACGGCCAGTTTCCTGGCAGGACCTGCTGGGGCTGTCCTTGTGTGCCTCCTTGCCTTGGGCCGTTGTGGCTGTGGGGTTTCCATGTGGGAAATGCTTGTGAGCCCTTTCTGGAAGGGCTCTATGCAGGGCAGCCCACAGTCTCTTGGTGCTGAGTGCAGGCAGTGGCTCCAGAGCTGTCCTGGAGTTCAAGCTGCTCTTGGTGTGACATGACTTCTTGCAGAGGACCAGAGAAGGGGAATTGTGCACTTGAGAAATGTTATTTAATTTCCTCACTGCTTGTTCTTTTATGCTCCTTTTTGCTGAGGGTCAAGCTTCATGAGCCCTGGGGCAGTAGATGGCTGCTTCTCCTTGTCACATTTCTCAGGACAAAAGAGGCTGAATTCTTTGCCCAGAAGGGTAGGAGTGGAAGGAGTGGAAGTTGGGGTAGATGGCAGGATGGGGTTCTCAGTCCCTGCCTGAGAGGGGTGGCAGGAGTCTGTGAGCAAACTGAAGATGCTGAAGATATTCTTGATTGGGTCATAGTAATGGAGTTTGGGGCAGCTTCAGAGCCTGCCATTGATTTCATCAGGGTGTGGTTTGAGCCAGGGATAAGGTTTTTAATGATTTAACTCACTGGCTAGGGAGGGACCCCCAGCCATTGAAATTGTTTTCAATGTATGCAGTGAAGAAAGGAGTTAAAGTTCAGCCCTGTTGCAGCAGTTGCATATGTAGTGCAGCTCAAATTTGTACCACCACCAGGCTTTCCTCATTGTTGCAAGGCTTTTCCCAGGCAGATGAACCTAAAAATACACCAGATCTACAGTGAGGCTGCCTCTCCTGTGGCCTGAAGGCTTTTCTCTCCCCTGGATAATCTCCCCTCTCTCCCCTTTGCTAATTACTGGCAGCTTGTAGCTGGTCTCTTCTTGACTTTCTTATTGCTGAGAGCAGCAAGTGACTTGGAGGGATTACAGGTAAAGGCCCTTTAGATGCCATTTCCCCTTTTGTGGGTCAGCTGTTTGGGGGTTTTCAATCCCATGCCTTCTCTCCTCCAACCTCCCTTGCAAAAGTGCAAGGCTATAAAGCTCTTGGGGTGTTTTGCTGGGAGTGAAGCTGCTGGGGTCCTGTTGATGGAGGAGCAGGGGTTGCAGGCAGGTCTGTGTGTGCCAGATATCCACCTCTGTGCCTGTCTGCATGTTTTAAACCCTGTCTGTGGGTGTTCCCATGAACTACTGCTTTGTAGGCTAGTGCTGGCTCTTGGACTTGCTGCCTGAATGAGTGGAGAGCTGGTCCTTAACACTCTGTCCAGTCTTTGCCTTTTAAGGTCAGTTTTTCCATCCCAGTACTCCTGCTTTGTGCTATCAAAAGTGATGATTGTTTTCCCAAAGTGTGATCTCCTATCACAAACACAGGTTTCTGGGCATATTGCAGGACCAGGGAGCTCTCAGCCTTGGGGATGGGTGCTGCTGCCCCTTGCCACCTCTCCAGTAGCCAGGAAGTGGGGCACTGGCATCTCTGGGGCATGTCCATGGCTCATTGCTGAAAGGCTCATTGGAAGCTGGAATGTGTGAGTGTTGGCTGTGCTGAGGTGGGCAACCCCTATCCAAGTCTTGCAGTGGCAGCACAGCCATCTCAGTGTGGCCACTTTGGGGTGAAACTGTGAGCAAATATCCTTTCCAGTGGGGGTGAAGGGGACTGGGGCAGTTTTGGCTCTTGTGCTGGCTTTGCTCCTGATGGCGGATTTCCTTCCACAAATATGTTTGTGTATATATATATATATATATGTGTGTGTGTGTGTGTTTGTGTGTGCATGGAAATCAAAACACAAGCCTGTGGTGCCGTCTGGCCGGCGCTGTGGGGTGAGCCCTGGGGATGCTCAGTGCTGCAGATGCTGTGCTGCATCTCTCACTGCCCAGCAGCACAGCTGCCTGTGTTTGTGGTCCTGCTCTCCCAGCTGGCATGCATGCAACTGGGCTGGGGTGAATTATTTTATTGCTGCCTGTTTCAGGGCAGGGCACAGCTCCAGGGTATCTGCCCAGGGTTTTCCATGCTTTTGGACTGCACTGGATGTGTTTGTGGTGCAGGTCTTGCTCCCTGGTGGTGGCAGTTGTATGGGACTGGTCCCCCCAGGGTGAGGTGCTACTTGAAACCCAGGGGGGTTGGGTGCCCTGTGGTTTAGAGTGTGCCAGTGGAGGAGCTGCCCTGCCTTAGCTGCACTGTGACCTTTCCATGGGACTTGGAGGCTCTGTGGCAGCAGGGAAATGCCCTTTGGCTGCTGCTCCCACAGGCAGGGACCAGGGGCTGTGCTGGCACCCATGCTCCAGTGCAGGGCTGCCTGCACTAGGGTGGGCTTGAGCCCTGCTTTAGTTTAATCCAAAATTCAGGAACCCATACCACTGAACCCTGAAGAAAACAGACAAACTAACCATTTGTGCTGTTTTATTTTTATTAATCATTGCTGATAGTTTTAAGCAGGACTGGACAAAACCACCACTGGTGTCAGGTCACTAGGACGAGATGTTGCTGCTGTAGTATATTTAGGAGCAGAAGTCTCAGAGGAGCTCTGCAGAGTGTCATCTCTCAGCCTGCCCCAGCTCTGCCTCACTTTGCTCTCATTCCAACTTCTGATTTGCAGCTCCCTACGTTAATTTGGGAATCTCCTGTTGGGCTTTCTAGCCCTGGTTTGTGGCAGCAGCTCGACCTCTAGTTCTCTCACCCACTTCCTGAAATAGAAGCAATGAATCATAGAAATGCACCAAGAAAGCAAGTTCCCTGTCATGCTCTCTCATCCTGGCAGGAGATGCTCTGGTTGGCATCCCCACACTGCAGCAATCTCCCACTGTCACCTTCCCCATCTCCCCCATTCCTTCTCTCCTTGGCACGTCACTGACACAGGAATTTGGTGTTGGTGCTGGTCTCCTTGCCAGGCAGCTGCTGTGCTGTTCCTGGGGGGCTCAGCCTCATGGGGTTTGGTGACAGCTGTGCCAGTTTCTTGGGGTGGGAAACCACTCTCTGGTTTCCTTCAGGAAACCCCAATGCCTGCAGCTGCTGGGCTGTGGCTTTCTGGGCTAACCAGTGGGTTTGTGCTGACAGTGCCACTCGGTCCCACATCAATGTGGTTTGGGGCTAATAAGCTCTGATATGGCGTGCTTGTTATTATTCTCTTACCGACAAGCTCAGAAAAATGAAGATTCTGGGCAGTGTGAGTGTCTTCTGGGAGTGCCCTTCCCCTGACAGTGTTGTGACTACCTACTCTTTGCTGGAAGGCTCCCAGTGTTGGAAAAGATGGTAGGAATGGGTGATTAGGACCATGGGGATGGTTTCCAGGGTGTTGCTTTGATTGTCTCCACACCCATTGGGCTTTGTGGCACCTGGGTTTGGTCTCAGTGCTGCTCATGTGCCGTTGTCCAAATGTCCCTTGAGACTGTTGCCTTGGAGGTAGATGTGTTGGGAAGTGGAAGACAGCAGGGTGAGGAGCATTGTGGGCAGAAGCAGATCTGCAGAGAGGGTTTGGAAGTGGTGCAGAAGCTTTGCCCAACATATCTGGGGCTCAGGGGAGCTGGCAGGGCTGCAGGGGTGGCCAGGGCTGGGCATGCCCTGAAAAATGAGAGAGGGGTCTTGTGTATGTTGGGAGTTGAAGAAGGGGAAAAAAAGTTTCTCCCTTTCCTTAGATCTCTCCCAGTCTGTGTCTGTGGCTTGGGAGGGCAGCAGCAGAAGTGAAGGGTGCTGTATGGAATGTTGGGGTAGCTGTATGGCTCACTGCTGATGCAGCTCCCCAAGGTTTGTGTGTGGCCTAGCTGGTGGGTCCCACAGCCCTGCCAAGGGTAGGATGCTGTGGCTGGGGCAGTGTTGAGCCCCACACAGCCCTGCTGATATGGCAGCTGGCTGCCCTCTGACACCCTGCCTTGCCAGGGCTGGGACCTGTCAGGGCTGCCAGTCACCGCGGGCCATATTTCCTACCTGTGCCACTCCCTGCTGGGGATCCTCTTGGAGGTTATCCTGGGCTGAGTCAGAGATGGATGATAAGGAGAGGAAGGAGAGAGAGAGAGAGAGAGAGGCTCTCCTCCTCCTCCACTCCCTTTTGGAGCTGCTTATCTGCATGGGTTGGGAAACTGAGCTGGTGCCCCAGCCATGGACCTTGGTCCCACCTGGGGTGGGTGGATTGTGATGGTAGGATGGGCTGTGTGCAGGCAGGGGGTTTACACAAACCCCAGGTTAGTCCAGGGGTGCTTGTGCCTGTGTGGGGAGGGTGGATGGAGAAGACAGGAATGGGATGTATGGGAGGGGCTGCAGAATACCCTTGGTGTGGGGTATTTGGCTGGCTCCCCACTGCTTTGTCACTCCATGTTGGTGAGCACATGTGGCACAGCAGCAGGCAGAGCATTCCATCCTCCTTGTGTGTGCCCCTTTGTCCCTCTGGAGCCTCTCAAACCAACTGCCTCATGTCTGGCCCTGTGTTTTTTAATGCACAGAAATGCCAGAAGGACAGGCTTGTCCTTGCCATGCCTGTGTGCTCCCTCCAGCCACTCCTGCCCATGACCCTGCAGGCAGGCAGGTGGCAGGATGGCAGGCAGCATGCCAGGGCTCTTGGCTCTCTCAGCTCCTTTAAAAGGTGCTTTTGAGATCCTCCTTTGTGCAGGGGCTTGGGCTGTGCTTGCTGCTAACTGGGATTTTGCATCCATTCCCAGCACTGCCATGGGGTGGGATTGGGGCAGCAGGTCAGGGTCTCTTCTGCCTGCTAGAAAAATGTGAAGCAGCAGAATCTTCTGGGTGGGGTGGAACATGCAGGAAAGCCTCCTAACCCCACTTTTCTTGTCTTTCTCCCTCTAGGGTTGACTGGACTGGCTGTGCCCACAATGCCCTGAATGCTGAGCGCAGCGGAAGCAGAGGAGAGTGTATCCCATTAGCTCCTCCTCCCTCTCCCATCCCTTTAGTTTGGGTTTGTTTCTATTTATTTTGTGGCTGGGTTTGGGCATGGCCTTGGCTGGATGTGAGGCTGCTGCAATGCGGCTCCTTTGGCTCAAGCACCACTTGTCCATCCACATTTGGACCTTGCTGCTCTTGGGGAGCACCTGGCTACCGCTGGCGGAAGGCAGCCCCAGATCTCCCTTCAGGACTTTCCCAGTTACAGACTGGAGCTTGACACACTTGGTAGTCCATAACAAAACCGGGGAGGTCTATGTGGGGGCTGTCAATCGGATCTACAAGCTCTCCAACAACCTCACACTCCTGCGGACCCACGTGACGGGGCCCGTGGAGGACAATGAGAAGTGTTACCCTCCACCCAGTGTCCAGTCCTGCCCGCACGGGCTGGTCACCACCAACAACGTGAACAAGCTGCTGCTGGTGGACTACTCGGGGAACCGGCTGATCGCCTGCGGCAGCGCCTCCCAGGGGATTTGCCAGTTCCTGCGGCTGGACGACCTCTTCAAGCTGGGCGAGCCCCACCACCGCAAGGAGCACTACCTCTCCAGTGTCAACGAGTCAGGCACCATGTCTGGTGTCATCATCGAGGTGCTGAACGGGCAGAACAAGCTCTTCATTGGGACGCCCATTGACGGGAAGTCAGAGTACTTCCCCACCCTGTCCAGCCGCAAGCTGATGGCCAATGAGGAGAACGCAGAGATGTTTGGCTTTGTCTACCAGGATGAGTTTGTCTCCTCGCAGCTCAAAATCCCCTCGGATACACTCTCCAAGTTCCCCACCTTTGACATCTACTACATCTACAGCTTCAGCAGCGAGCAGTTTGTTTACTACCTGACCCTGCAGCTGGACACCCAGCTGACCTCTCCCGACTCCACTGGGGAGCAGTTTTTCACCTCCAAGATCGTCCGCCTCTGTGTGGATGACCCCAAGTTCTACTCCTATGTGGAATTCCCCATTGGCTGCGTGCAGGATGGCATCGAGTACCGCCTGATCCAGGACGCCTACCTGACCAAGCCTGGCAAGGCTTTAGCCAAGTACCTGGGCATCTCAGAGCAGGAGGATATCCTCTTCACCATCTTCTCCCAGGGCCAGAAAAACAGGGTTAAGCCTCCCAAGGAGTCTGTGCTCTGCCTCTTCACGTTGAAGAAGATCAAGGATAAGATCAAGGAGCGTATCCAGTCATGCTACAGAGGGGAAGGGAAACTCTCACTGCCCTGGCTCTTGAATAAGGAGCTGGGCTGCATCAACTCGGTAAGTTCCCACTTGTCTTTACTCAAGCCAGACTGTTTCTGGTCTCTGGTGGTGCTCTCTAGCTGGTCTTTCCCGGTGATTTGACCTGAGGTGTGTTTTCCCTGTGGATTTGGGCAGTGTCAGTGAGTTGGGGTGGGAGGGTGGGATCCTCAGGCTGCAGCTCTGCTGTGGAATCCCTTGCAGATGGCATGTGGGTTTATGGTGTTGTGGCCAAGCAGAAGGTGATGGAAGCAGCAGGACAGGGAGCACAGACCTGCTGGAGGGAGGTGGGGAGGCTGGTGGTCCCAGCACAAGTTGGTCAGATGTTCAGCATGGAGGGACCAATCCATGGGGTGTGGGCACTGCCAGTGAGGCAGCTTTTGGGAGTGACCAGTGCAAAGTGTCATCCAGAGGTGCGGGAGGTGAGTGCTGCTATCCTAGAGCAGCGATTCCCAACTGAGGGAGTGCTCCCCTCTGTCCCCAGAGAGGTGTTTGCCTGCTGCTCACCTGGGTGCCTCTGCTCCCTGCTGGTGTCTCAGCCCCTCAGTGTGGCACCTCTGAGTGGCAGCGGGCAGGAGACCTCCCAGCTTGGCTCTTGGGGTTTGTTTTCTTTAAACTGTTACTGTTACTGCATTCTTTTCTGGGCAGTGTTATAAACTAGCAGTAGTTGCTGGAGGCTACATCTCCAGGTGATGGAGAGGTGGTGGGCTGGATAGTCCCCAAGTAGGGTCAGATATGGGGCTGAGGCAGGCTTGGGCTGCTGGTGTGTGTGTTTGGGAGGGTCTGGTGGAGGTCCTGACCCACCTGCTATCACCCACCTCCCCCAGTTCCAGCCTGTTGGTGTTCAGCCCCCATCAGCAGACCCCCAGCCCTGCTCAAGCAGGGTTTTGGGTGCAGGCAGGTGGGCAGGGGTCCCTGTGGAGCAGCCCTGCCCTCTCTCCCACGTCCTCCCTGCTGCTCTGAAGGAGACAGCTAACAGCTGCCTGACAAAGTAAAGGGTTTGCTGTCAAGAGCGCTGGGCTCGCAAATCAGATTTTGGCTTTGAACTAATTCAATTTTGCTGGAAAATGATGAAATCGTTACACGGCTGCCTGTTGGGCTGTGCAGCTGCTGGCTCTGGAGCTGCTCAGTGCTGCCTCCTGCACTCCTGGCTCCCTTCTCCCAGTGCCCCACTAGCGCTGTGTCCCTGGGCTGGGGAGGGTGCTCTGCCCCCCTGCACTCCAGGGGTGCTTTTAAACTGCTGGTCCTAGGATTGCTACCAGCCCCTGGGAGTAAGCGGATCTCAAGGTACCCTGTGTCCTGCAGATATGGCTCTTGTGGGCTGGAAGGATGTGGACTGTGATGGGGAGGCTCCTGCCCTGGGATGGGCTGGGGGGTGACACCCTCCAACAGAATTGGGTGATGTTTTCTGTCCCAGTTCTCCAGCTACCAGGTAGAGTGGGGCAAGACATGACTGGATCATAAGTCAAGCCCTCAGCTCCTTGCTGTGTTGAGCACTGGCCAAACCAGACCACTGGAAGGATGTAGCCTCTTTCTGTCAGGAATTTCTGTGCCCCTAATAAAACAAAACCACCTCTGGGGTGGGTCATGGCAGTGATTTGGTCTCTTGGTGGTGAGGACAGGCCAGAAAATAAAGATACATGCTGTTTTTATATTTTTAAGGAGGAAAAATGTAATTGCTCAAGTCAGATTTACACTCCATCCATATGGAAATATGCAAGGAGCTCTCTTGCTCTGCTCCTTCATGGCAGTAAGGGACTGAGGCTGGTCCATGCCAGAGGAGGTTTTGTCAGCACTGCACTCCCAGACCTCAAGCAGTGCAGGGCCAATGGATACTCATTCCCAGCACTGCAGGGTAGCTCTGATTCTCCAAAGCTGGTGCTGGAGCTGGGAGGAGAGGCTACCAGGCTTGGCAGATAGCTCAGGAGATGTTAGTGATTCCTCTCCAGTGCTGGTGAGTGGAGTGAATTCCTGCTTCCCATTGCTCTCTCTCTTCTTCTGGGATCCGGTGACCAGGAAGTGGGAAGGGAGCTGGCTCTGTGGGGCCTGGTGCACTCAGACCTGAGTGTGGACTTTTAAATGCAGCAGAGGCACCTTATGGAAGCACCCAGGCATTTCCCTGTGCCAGCCCCACTGCCTAAAGTGCTCCTGAACCTCTCCAGAGGCTTTGCTGCTCCCAGTGTTTCACTGAGAGGGGTTTGGTGTTGTGTAGCCAGGCTCTCTTCTTCCCCTGTGCAGTGCAAGGCTGGGAGGTCTTTGTGCCTGTGGCCAGATGTGCTCAGCACATCTGCCTAGTGCTCCTGTCCCCAAACTGGGGGAAACAAGGATTTGTGTAGCAGGGCTAGGATAGGGCAGTGGGATGGAGTGCAGATGTTGCAGCAGGGAGTTATTTAGAGTTCCTGGAGCCCTTGACTCCTGGGTTGGCAGTATGGGCAGAGCCAGTGTCTGAAGCCAGCAGGATGTGGGCATCAGCTTTCCCTGGGCTACCCCAGGGAGAAAATGAGTTTTGACTCCTCAGTAAGGCTTGCTGCCCAGCTTGTTGGCACAGGACAATGGCTGGTGACAAACAGGCTGAAAGTGGGCCATGATAAGCCAAATCCTTTCCGGGGCAGCCAGAGAAGTGCAGGTGGTAACAAACTGTACCACACTCGGATTATTCCTGAGCAGCGATTAATGCACAAAAAGCCTGGCACCCCAGCCTGGCACTTAGTACCAACCTCCTGTAACCTCCTCCCTGGCTCTTTGCATCCTTCCACATCCTCCATCACAGCCCCTGGAGGTGCACAGGGGGATGGGGTGAGCCTATAATGGTGTTAACTGGCGAATTACTAGCTAATTAATAATGCTGAGTGATGCGAGCCTTGTCGTGCTGTCTGCTCCCTCATTGCTTTCGTAAGTGGGCTTGAAGGGAGGCAATGAGACAAGGCATATCAGGAGACACCCGCTCCTGCTCACTGTGGGCTGTGGGCCTGCTTTCCCTCTCCTTCAGGTCCCTTTTTCCCAGGAAATCCGAATTTCCTGACCCTGTTTTGGGGAGGAAAAAGTGGTGCTGGGAGAGGGAAGACTGCTGTGCTGTGCAGATAGCAGCCCTGGGATGTCTGAGCCAAGGGCAACTGAGAGGGATGGATGCCAAAGAAAAGCATGGAAATAAAATACAAAAATAATTTTTAAAAACCCCCCAAAAGAAACAGCGCACCCCCCTTGCAATAGGCTGAAGGCTGTGGTCCCTGCAAAAACCCAGGCAAATGCAGGAGTGGGCAGATCCTGACGCTTCCTGCAGATCCCAGTGCCTTCTGCAGATCCCAGTGCCTCTTGCAGATCCCAGCATCCAACAGGCTGGAGTTCTGCAGGGTCAGAGGCCCTGCTGTGCCGTGGTGTGTGTCGGTCCCTGCCAGCACTGGCTGGGACAGCTGTCCCCTCTGTCCACCCTTCCCTCCGTCCCTCTGCCTTGCCCCTCCCCGCAGCCCCCATATGCCAGAGATGTCAGTGGGTTCCATAACCCGGCACTGCTGCCCTTGGCCCGACCTCTGCCGCCTGCGCTTCCCTAACGAGGCAGTTTGCTGTTAATGAGCTAATTGTCGGCGTAATTATTTATCGAGGTGGTGTCGGCATGGCGGCGGCGGGAGTTCCTCAGTCCCAGAGCGCAGCTGTATTTGTCATTTCCCAGAGAGTATGTTGAGACAAAGCAGAGAGCAGTAAACACCATAAACATCTCTCCTCTTGCATATTCAGCAGCCGTGGGGTTGGGGAGGCTGCTGATTGAGCTCAGAGAGAGCAGAACCTGCACCCAGGGGTGCCAGGGCTTGAATACCTTTGTAGCATTGCCCTGAATCCTTCTGCTACTGCAGGTGGCTGGGTAGAAGGCACTGGGGTTTATTTGGGCTGTGGGGGACAGAATCTTTTCCCCAGCAAAGCACCTGAGAAATCCCAGGTATTTGAATGGCAGCTGTGTATCGGCTGGAGCATCACTCATGTTTCACTCTGTGATTAAGAAGATAATTTTCTAGGATCTGCTGTTTTAAAATTCCTAGTCTTGTAATGCAGAGGAGGATGCTTAATATGTGTCTTGGCCAATGGATAGAAGAGGGCATTCAGAGGATAAGTGGAGAGGTTGTGATTTCCCTTTCCTCTTTTTCTTGTGGTTGCAGAGATATGTGGTGTCCCATGTTCCTGTTCTGGGGATCCCCATGTCTTTCATGACTGGCTGTAAGAGTTCCCCTGGTACGGGGAAGAATGAGCAACAGTCAGGCGGGGAAGGGAGTTGACCTTTAACTCAACACCCAAAATGAGAAGTTAGAGTAACTGAGGGAGCAGCCCAGCATCCCCAGAGTGCCTGGTGGGCTGAGTATGACTGGTTCTTCCCTTTTGGAAGGCTGGGACAGCACTGACTTGCTACTGCAGCAGGGAGTGGGACCACTGGCCCTGGAGCTGGAATGGTGACAAGGGTGAGCAGCCTTGCCATGGCTGTGGGAGGCTGATGCCATTGTAGCTGCGAGTGCATTGTGCTGGGGCACAGAAAAGTGCTGTGTTTTCTCCCCTCCACATGAGTGATGGTTGGTGAGAGCCAGTCTGGGCTGATCCTCACTTCCCAGGCAGTGATGAGTGGGAATTACAGAGCTCTGTACTGCCCTTGCGTACGTGGAGCTTGGGAGCTCGGCATTTTCCCATATGCTCTGTACACATGCGGTATGGATTTAAACCCCCTTGGGGACTGGCATGCATTTGGAGCCTGCTGCTTGCCAAAAAACCTCTCTCCCCTTTAAATTCAAAATTATATAAGGAACCTTGTGAAGCAGAAGAATCCCATGACCGGAGCAGGCTGTCTCCCTCTCAGCCTGCCTTGCCACTTTACCCTCGTGCACCCAGGCTCACTGCCACCCTTGGGGATTTGGCAAAGCCCTTCACTGCCTGGGACAGAACGGGGATTTTGCTGGTGCTGTGTGACCACATGAGGCCTTGTGTGGAAATACTGGGAGGTCCATGTGCCCCCTGACCTGACAGCTGTGGCCAGGGTCTGTTGTTCTGCTCAGCAGGTCAGGGTGAGGATGTTCAGGTAGGGGTTAATGCTGTGAATCTGGTCCTGGTCCCATTCCCCTGCCTGCATCTCAGGTTTCACAGGGTGCATCCCTTTGCCTTGCCTGTCATTGGATTGTCCTTGATGGAGATCCCTGTGGTCATGGCCATGAGAATGGACACAGGCCAGTGCAGCCCTGCTTCTGCCTTTCCCGAGGCAGAGGGAAAGCTTGCAAAAGCTTCTCCCAGTTCTGTGGGCTTATTCTGAGCTCAGGAGGCAGCTGGCTGGGCCAGGCGCCTTATCTGGGGCAAGGCAGCATGGAAAAAATGTGGGGATTTCCCAAAGACGTTCCTGCGGGAGGAGGAGCAGGGCTGGCAGGTGGGTAGTGTGTTTGCTGAAGGCTCTGCTATGTGAAGGGAGACTCTTCCAGGAGCCCTGACTTGTTTGCCTTGGCATGGCCTTGTCTAGGAGCTGTTTTGTCTTTGGGGGAAGGCTGGGGTGTAGGATTCAGCCCCTTCTGCCTTGCTGCCAAGCTGTTTTTTTTTTTTTTTTTTTTTTTGCAGCTAGTGCTGGGGTGAGGAGGAGAGGGATATGTGTGTGTGCTGGGGGGCTTATGCTGGCACCCCATGTGTCTGGGATGGCATTGGCAGGGATGGAGGCGGGAGCAGGGATGTTCCAGTGGCTCCTGCTGTGTTTGTGCTGCTCTGTAGGATGCAGAGGACAGACAGCCCTGGTCTTGGTCTGCAAAGCCTGTTCAGGTGTAGAGAGGGCATGCAGTGCATCTGTCCCGAGTGCCTTACATCCATGTGTAGGGAATGTTAGTGAAATGACAGCTCAAGCCTTCCCTGGCTGGTGAGGTGGGATGGCTGCAGGAGGAGGCTGCCAAAGGTGCTGTGGCTGTGGGGTGAAGGTGGGAGATGGCTGATTGCCATCTGTGAGGCCCAGCATGTTGTGACTTTGTCCAAAAACTCATCTCTTCTCTGCTTTCTTCCAACAGCCGCTGCAGATCGACGACAATTTCTGTGGCCAGGATTTTAACCAGCCGCTGGGCGGGACTGTCACCATCGAGGGGACCCCACTCTTTGTGGATAAGGAAGACGGGATGACCTCGGTGGCTGCCTATGACTACAGAGGACAAACTGTTGTCTTTGCAGGCACACGGAGCGGGAAGATCAAAAAGGTAGGAAAGCCCTCAGTGATGCTGATGGGAGGGAGGGGTGACTGCTTGCCTCACTAGCCCATTGTGGGGTACTGGTTGGGCTGGGCCTCCATAACAGAGTGACTTGATATATTTGGGGTAATGTGCAAAGGGCCAGTGAGGGGCAATTTCCCCTTGCTTCTCTCTGCCAACCAAATCTACAAAACCTCTGCCTTTTGGAAGGGTTATGGCATAAGGAAGTTGAGTCCTTGCTGGTGGTTGTTCAAAGGCCATTCTGTCATGCCTTGGGGGCAGGTGGGCTCACCCTGGAGCTGCCATGGGGCAGGCTCTGGATCCTCTGTCCAGCTGGCCTTGTCATTGACCTGGGCAGGGTGGGCAGAGGTGGGTGCTGCTGGTTCCAGCCCAGAGAGAGGGAGACTTCACTTCCTGTACCCTGCCAGGGTACAAAAGGCTGCTTGTCGGTGCAATTAGCAAATAGCTCCATGCGTGCCTTTCTCTGCCTGCATCTCCACAGGGCACGGATTTCCTGTTATCATAACATCATGCCTATAATTACAGCTGTACATGCCCTGTATAAACATAGCTTCCATTAACACATCCTCAGCCAGGGAGAGGCCATGTGAAGGTCCTGGTAGGGTCCCTGCTGTGGACCAGAGCTTGGCTGGGGGGTGACTCCAGAGAAGGTGCTTCAGTACTCTGTTTTAGGCACAGCATTCTGCATTTTTGCTCCATCTCCTGATCTGTGCTGGCCAGGGTGCCCTGCAGGAGGCAGGGTGGTTTCCCTGGTAAGAATCTGGAGTAGGATGCCATTGTGTAGTCCCTATATGTGCTACTCACTCTGCCCCTGTTCCCCCATGACCCCTGACAGACCTGCCTGTTAGTGTTCTTGGGGCATGGGCAGCACATGTTGGGATGGGGGACAGGATGGAGGGATCCTCTCTAGCCCCACACCTTCTACTTGTTTTTCTGCAGTCCTTGGAGGGGTGCAGCAGGCTGGAGGGGTGCAGCAGGCTGCAGGGCTGTGGGAATGGAGGCAGCTCATCCTCCCTTCCGGATCAATGAGGCACCCAGAGGGACTGGTGTCATGTTGCTGCTGACTTCTGCTGCTGGGCTCCAGATGGGAGCTTTTAGGTGGTGATGGGAAGGGAGGAGCATGTAGAAGGAGGGTTCAAAAAGCCACAGTGAAAGTGTTACACCTCTAGTTCCTCAGCTACCTGGAGGGTCTAATGGTTGGTTTTTGGATGGCAAATTGGGTTTTTCTTCTAACTGCTTTTTTTTTCAGTTTTTCCTTGGTCTTTGCACGTTCAGAGCCATTTGGAAGGGGTCAACTAGTGTGGGTGCCTGATTGGTGTGTGGGCTGCATACTGCAGCCATGACTCAGCTAGAACTTGATGCCCAGGTGTGGTTTGAGTGTCCTCCTTTCCTGCAGGGCTTTCTCAATCTTTGTTTTTCCTAGTTTTGAACTTGGTGCCCCAAAGAGCTGGTGGGACTCTCTGGCTCTGCAGGGCATGAGGACATGGAGCTGAAGAGACTCAAGAGGTGGGTCTCAGTCCTGTCTCAGTGCTGGAATGCTGCATAGGTTTTATAGGCTTATCCTGCCTGGAGCTCCCAGATCCCCTGGTGTTGCAGAGCTCTCTAATGGCAGCAAGGGAGCACTTTGCAGGCTCCAAGTCCTGCGCCACGAGGTCCTCTCCTTGTCCCTGCAGTGACCTTGAGGTGGGCAGCCCAGCCCTCCTGCGGCAGGGGCTGCCTGGCTGCCCGGCAAAGCGCTGCCTCAGCAGCTACCTGATCCTGCTGCCTGCCTGCCAGGGCTGGAGGCAGGGGAGGGCGAGGAGGGGCTGCTGACCTGGCTTTGAGTGGAACCAATGTGTCCCCAGCCAGGGGATGCGATAACTGGCAGGGGTTCAGCAGAGAGTAGCAGGGTGGCTCCTGCAGGCTGAGAGGATGTGTGTGGGGGTGTGGGAGGGTGCAACCTTCATCAGTGGTTGCAATCCTCTGCTTTTAAACTGTTGGTGTTTCCCACTGCCCCCTTGGCAAACACCCACACTAGGCTTGGTGCAGCCTGCTGTCCCCGCCGCCCTTTCCAGCAGCCCTGGCGTCTCCTCTGGGAGAGGGAGGGCTGCACCGACAGCTGGGTGCCCCCCTCCCCGCCCCAGGAGCCCTGTAATGGATGCTGCTCGGCTGAGGGGCACCGATCTCGCCATCTGGGCCGGGGTAAGGTCAGGCCAGAGTCACCGCCACGTCTGGCTTTTCCTTGGATGGCAGCTCCCATGCCCAGCATTTGTCCAGACTGTTGCGTGCAGACAGAGCCTCCCTTTGTCCCCCCCAAAAAGCCACACGAGCCTGTGGCTGCCCTGCAGCCTCTCCCCAGCCCTGCCACCAACAGTTGCTGTCAGCAGGACAGGGTGCTGGGCAGCACCTGCTGCCACCACAGCTGCAGAGAGACCCCAACTTTGCGGGGGGGTGGAAGGATGTTGCAGGCCATGTCCAATTTGCAAAACTGTCTGTGGGACAGAGGCTGTGGGCTGGGATGTGGAGGCACCAGGGGGATGGAGATCACAGCCCCTGGGTTGCTGAGTGGGTTGCAGCAGCAGACCCATGGCAGCCCAGTCTCAGCTTGTCCTGCAGCATTACCAGGCAGGCAGTTTTCTTTGGCTGATCCCGAGTTATGTGGAGAGGCCAGGCTTGGAAAGCCCTTGGTCCCGCGTGCTCACTGTGCTCTGTGCCAGCAGTCATGGGACTGGGGCACTCGGGGAATTCCAGCCATGCCCAGGTGAACAATGCAGGGATGGGTTCCAACACTGCTGGAGCTGGCACTGAACCACTTCCTCTGTACTCCTGAGCTGGCATGACAGGGACCTGGCCTTGCACCTTATAGTCTGAGAGTCTGGATGGGGAAGAGACATGGGGACGTGAGCCATGAGCATGCTGCAGCAGGAATAACAGGGTGTTTTTGAGAGGGAAATAAGGCTGCATCCTAAAGCTTGGGTTTTTCCTGGAAACCACCTGTCCTCAATTGGCAATGTTTTTATTGGGCAGTTATCACTTTCCCAGGCTGTCTTTTCTATTGTTCGGGTGGATAGGAAGCTGTGTGTATGATTACAATGGGAGTGCTCAGTCATGTGCTGGAGAGGCACGTTTGACACTGCACCCATGTCAGCTCTTGGGCTGTGTATGCCAAGAACTTGATTTTGGGTGTGCTTGAAGTGTTGTATGGAGAGAGGGAAGAAGGGTGATAGTGGAGGGGGTGTGCTGATGGTGCAGCCCCCTCCCAGTAACCATGCCATGCTGGGCTGGCGGCTGGGAGCCACAGCACTGGGACATTCTGGGAGGTGCAGCACAGACCCGGCTGCCCTCCTTCGCTGCCATCTGCTCCTTGTTATGCAAACACAGCACTGCCTTGGGGCTCTGCTGAGCTCAGTGTAGCCCTTGTGGGTTGACCCAGTTTTGGGTGCTGTCTGGTTATTTTTGGGGGGATGAGCTGAGTTCCTCTCTCAAAGCAGGTTCCCTGCCCACAGCTGTCTCTGGCTGCTGCAGAATGGGGAGGCTGTGAGCTGTCCATCCTGCCACAGCCTTGCAGGAGATACCAGCACCAACAATCCAGGCACTGGAGATCCCTAAGGCAGGCATGGTTACAGGAGAGTGCAGTCAGTGCATCCCAGCCGGGATAGCATTGGACTACATGTCCCTCACAGCCAGCTGAGCTCTCATTTTTTGAGGATTATCTGTCTCCCCCGTCACCACTGCAATCCCTGTAGCTCCCTGTTCTGTCCTGGAACTGGCTGGCCTTGGGCACGGACGCATCGTGTCTCCATTGGGAATCTGCTCCCCCTCGGGGCTTGCGCTTGCCACGGCTTGTTTATTCTCTCCCACAGAAAGCACAGCTGAACTGGGCCTGTGCCTGGCTGCTTTGATTTCACTTCTTTGATAATAATAATACTAATAATACTACTAATAACAAATTCTTCGCACTAAGTGGGTTATCCCCATCCCTAACAGCAGAACATGGTGTTCCTGTCCTGGCCTGGAGAGGGTTGAGGGCCTCCCCTGCAGCTCCCTGTCCTGTGGGCAGGGAAATGATGGTGCTTTGGGGGAGCAGATTTGGCAGCCTATAGAGGCACCCCCTTGAATTCTCTAGAAGATTTGGGCTAAGGATGCTTCAGTGTGTTCACAACCCTTGGTGTGTCTGGACAGAAAATAGGTGCTGTGGGGAGAGGGAGTTGCTGACCAGGGCCTTTTTGGGATTTCCCTGTTTCCTGCTGGCTCCCTCCTTTCACAAGGGCCCCCATGTGTTGGCCTCCTGGGTATGATGCAAGACCTTATCGTGGTCCAGGTGAGCTGGGAGAAGGAGCCATCAGGCTCCCTGCCTGCCGTGGCAGTCCATGTCCCCACGGATCCTTTCGCATCACCCTCTGCTTGGTGCTCAGGGTAAGCAGCTCTGGCTGAAAAGGGGCTCTTTGTGTCTGGGTGGTGAAATCCAGCTCCCGGAGTGCGCGGGAAGGCTTGGCCCGCCTCGTGACCCTGCTGCTGGCCACTTCTTACTGCCTGTGCCTCGCCTAGCTTTTCTTTTGGGGTGTGTGTGGGGGGACGCAGGACAGATTTGGGGCATGACCCGTGCCCCGGCCCTGGTGGTGTCAGTCGGTGACCCTTGAGGACTCCCGAGGCCCCGACCCCTGCGCAGCCCCTGGAAATGCTCTCCTGCCCGTGCTGCTGCCTCTTCCCAGCTGGCTGCCCGGCACAAGGGCCTTTTGTTCCTCCTGCCTCTTCCCTGTGCCCTCTCCTGCTCCATCCCCATCCCACCCTCTGGAGACCCCCAGCCCCTCCCCACAGGCTGGCACCCCCTGGGCGCTGTGCTCAGCCCCGGAGGGATCTCTGCTCCTCGGAGCCCGCGCCTCGCCCCGATCAATGGCAATAATTTTATTGGCATGACAAGGTAGCCGACGGTTGCCAAAGTGAATCCATCAAATACCTCTTGGCGGCTCCCCGCCCCCTCGAGAGCTCTCGCTGGAGCCGTTAAGCGGTTTTAATCAAGGTGGAGGCTGGAGAGCAGGCGTGTTAAGTGGATGGGGTGGTGGGGAGGGGGCTGCGAGCCTTCCCGTGCCCCCGCTCGTGGCAGGGAGCGCTCGGCATCGCCCCGCTGCTGCTCGGCAGGAAGGGGCCCCGCTCGCCGGCGCTGGGCTTTGTTGCGCCGCCCGGCTGTGAACAGGATGTCTCATTGTTGGAGGAAACAATTAGAAATTCATCGTGAACCGCTGGCCTCTGGGATCTGCCGGGGCGGTGAGGCCGTGGCTCCGGGCAGCTGCCAGCTTCGTCCTGGGGTGACTTCTAAAGGGGAATGCCACTGGGGTTCCTGCTGCTGCCTCATGCAGGATGGATGGGGACCAACATTTCCAGGCTCATGGCACTCTTTGCAAAAGGATGCTCCAGCATGCTCATACAGCCTTGGGGAAGGAGAGGAGGTGTCAGGGGACTCACTGCCCTCAAAGTCCGTTCCCTCCACCCTCCGTGTCCCCAGGCTTTTTGACTCACAAGCTCAAATCTCTTTCTTCTTCCCCCCATCTGCTCGGCTCCCGCACAAAGCCGGCAGGTGAGGAGGCCCGGGAGCCTGGCTCCCGGCCAGCCGGGAGGCAGCAGCGGCAGCAGCAGCAGCAGCCAGCCCCGCTCCAACCTTCGCTGCCGAAAGCGCTGACGGTGCAGGTCTCTGCTCTCGCTGGCGCCGGTGCCCGCAGCCAGCCGTGAGCCTCGCCCCAGCCGCCAGCCCCGCGCCCCGCAGGCACCGCGGCCGGACCCTCCGCAGCCAGGCACGGTGACCTCGGGCGGCAGCGCCCTGTGACAGCCAGAGCAGGCTCCGGGATCGAGGTGGATCCCAAAGACCCTGTGTCTTCAACAGGGCTACTGGGTGTAAACTCTACGAAGGGGTTTTGAGGGCAAAACGCTGCTTGGCAGCCCCTTGGGACCGGCCAGTGCTGCCCTGCTGGGAATGCTCAAGAATTGGTGGGTGTGCCAGCATCACCTTCACAGCTGGTCCCTGCAGACCATCCTGTGCCCTGGCAGGGGCTTCCACCCTGGAAATAAGGCTGGGAAAGGAAGAAGCAAGAGCCTGTGGGGGTTTGTGACTGTGTGCCTCGCTAGTCCTGCCCCTGTGTTTGCAGGGCTGTGTGAGGCATTGGCGGCCATGGCTTTGCAGTGCTGGGAGAACAAGGCAGATGAGCGATCTTTGGGACCGTTGATGGGGATGCTGAGTTCCCATAAATGTTTGGGTCACACTTATTGGGGGCTGTGGTTAGGAAAAGGGGAGGTATGTGGGCAGGCTTGGGGCATGCAGTACCAGCAGTGAGCAGTGGGTTTTCCCTCCTAGCTGGTGGAGTTGGTTTGGTTGCTGAAGCGTGAAGCTGCCGAGCATTTTCTGTATCTCTCTGCTGCTGAATGCAGGGCTGTGGCCTCTGTCTGCTCCCTCTATTCTGCTGGGAAGAGCGGGAGCACGACTCTTGCTTTGGACTGTGCCTCCTGCTGGGGACCTCTGTGGTGGCCCCTAGGGGACAGGGCAGGGGGAAAAGCCACCCCTTTAAAATGGAAATGAGGTGGGAGGGCCCAGCTCTGTTGGATCCCTCCTGTCGGAGCCATTGTGCCTATTCACTGGCTAACTTTCACAAACACTGACTAATTTTGGCTTTTTAGGTGGGAGAATGGCCCCTACTTCCCACCCTAGGCAGCAAGGGATGAAGGCTTGGTTCATCAGGAAGGCAGCGGTTTGGGAGGCAGGGACTGTCGGTATGCCTGCTGTGAAGGGGCAGTGCTGGTGTCCTGCTTCGCCTTTGTGCAGGCCCATTTACCCAGATTTAATGGTGCCTGAGGAATTTGCCCTCAGCCCCTGGCCTGCTGGAACAGGGGAGATGTGTGCTTAGCGGGAACTCAGGCAGCTCCGGTGTTGTCTGGGTCTCTGCGTGTTCCAGCCCTGCCTCAGGTGGAGGAGTGACTGCGGGGAAGGTCAGACATCCCATGAGCTGACCTCCCTACTTTTCCCTTCTGGGCTGGAAGGAAAATCCATCACAGATCAAGAGCAAGGTGAGGTGTGGTATGGCACTTGGGGATGCAGGATGTGGACTCCAGCTGCCCCTTAGTGGCTGCTGGATCCTGTAATCCATCTCTGAGACTTTGATACATGGGTGGTCATTTGTCTCCAAGTCCAGGTGGGGATGGTATCAGTCCCAGGCTGCTTGGAAGAGCTGCTCTTTGGCCTCTTGTTGTCCCCTGCCCTTGTTAATAACAAGCTTTTCTGAAGTGGAACAGGAGAAAGGATTCTAATGGCAGGCTGATACCGATGGGGAAGGCAGCAGAAATGCCCTATGGGGTTGGCATTGTGAGGTGAAATAGGAATAGAGGAGCTGGAGTGGGTGCTGGGTGGTGGTGAGGGTGCAGACCCTTGGGACAAGTCCCTGTTTCTCTCTAGTGCTTTCCCTGGATGACCTGTGCTACCAGAGCTGATCCTGGCACCTCCCTGCTCTTTGTGTACCCATGGACCAGCTGCCAGCATGAAACCTCCCTGTGGCAGTGGGAGCAATTGTCTACATGGGAAGCAAGTGGGAAAGTTTTATTTAATGGATGCTTAGTTCTTTTAATGCCATTTAGCAGCTGGAGGGGAGGAAGAGAGCCAGTGCTGTGTGACAAGCCGGCTGTCTGCAGACAGAGAATGGGCTGGAGTGCTGGGGAGCATCCCTACAGTCTGGTAGAGAAAGGCAGGATAATGTGATAGTGCTTTAATTTGCCCACGCTTTGTGCTCTTAAGGGCAGCATCGTACGTTTGTGCTGGGACAGATCTGGCATGACCAGGATGCTCAGACCTGGAATGCAAGGAGAGGTTCTGCTGGTAGAGCAGGTGCTGGGGGACACAGCTCCCTCCCACCATAATCCCTGTATGGGCAAAGGAAACAACGCTGGGCTGAAAAAAGCCAGCGTGGTTTTTATTAGCTACAACCCTAATGATGTATTTTGGATTGCTCTCCTGCATGGATAAAAATTACCAGTCCTTGAATGAAGGGGAAATAAAAAAGTCTCTCTGACCTTGAAGCTGTTCGTTCACTTGTCTTCATTTCATTCCCCTTGGCTGGGGATGCAGGTCAGTTTTGGGTGCTATTTATAGCCCGCTTCGTTTGGTGGTTTTCTTTACAAAGCGAAAGGTTGTCACCTTTGTTTCTGATACTGCAGAGAGGAGCTGCTCTAGGGAAAAGGAAGAATAAATGAGAAATTTCTCAGAGTGTTCCTGTATGCGGCAAAGCTTTGTAATCTGGAAAGACCAAAAAGCCCTGGACTGCCAACCTGGGCTCCTTGTGTGGAGGCAGCCAGGGTCCAGGCTGCCTTGAGACATATGGGGTGATGCTTTTCTGTGCTGGCCAGTGGCTGCTGGGGCTGAGCAGAGCCTTTATTTGCACCAAAACAGAGATAGTTTCCTTTTCCAGGCAGCTTGGCTCAAATCTCCACTTCTGGCATGGTTTGCTTTTGTTGAAACAACATGTGGGCTTGATTCTTCCCTTCTCCCACCCCCTTGAAGGAAGCTGTGGCTGTGTTGTCCATCTTCACTGAAGCTACATGTCCACAGGAGCCCGACTGCTGAAGTTGAATCTCCTCCTCCAGCCCTCTCCCTGACAGACAGACTCGTTGAAACAACAAATGTTGCCATAATTTAATTTTCAGGCAAACAATAGTCCGGGGACAATGTTAAATTCATGAAACTGGCTTAATGCGATGACATTTAATGAAGCAATTTGTGCGCTAGCGTGGCTGTGTGTGGCTCTGGAGTAGTGGGGACGCCGCTCCACCCTGCTGGGCAGTCCCTCTTTGGGAACAGGCAGGGAAAGGCTGGTGCTCCAGGGTAAAGGAGGGGGGTTGTCCCACTGCCCTCCAGGCTGTGTGTGCTCTGGTGCTGCAGCTTTCCCATGCTGCTCCCTGGTGCTGCTGCAGTGTGGGCTGGGAGCTGGTGGGTCCAAGCTCTGTGGTTTGGCCTGAAGGGAAGGGTTGATGAGAGTGTTTTGGAGCAGGAGGGGACTTGTCCTCCGCAGCCTCTGCTTTCTTTGGACTTTTCCTCCCTGCGTCTGGAGCCCTGGAAAGGTTCTTTGCCCCCCACCTCCTTAGTGGGCCAGACTGAAGCCTCAAACCCTGTACCCCATCTCCCATGCGCTGCAGTGTCCCATGGGCTGTTAAGAGGCTGTTCCCTTTGGAGCAAGAATTAGGAACTTATGCTGCATTGAGGGAGCACAGGCTTGGCTTTGGGGGGTTTACAGTTCATAAAAGCAGGTGAGAAGAGGCAGTTTAGAGGGTGGAGAGACTGGCTGCTTCCTCCAGGGGTGGATTGGATTTGTGCCATCCCACCAGCATCCCTTGGGCATCCTGGCACCAGCAATGCGTGGGCTTCTGCTGTGTCCCAGGAGAGGGTTCCCTGCCGTTTCTTTCTCTCCTTGATTGACAGAGCCCTGTAGATCTTAATTATGTGCTGGCATCCACAGAGCAAACCTGGCGCCGCTATAGCTGCAGGCTTTTATAATGCTGCTCCCTGGGCAGGCAGCTCCCAAGGTAAGGGATTTCCTTGCTTTTCTAGGGACAACTTGTAGTCCTTGCTGCATGTGGTGGACCTCTGGAGCTGTGGCAGTGACTAGTGACAGGTGAAGGGACGATGTTAAATTGAATGAAATTTTGGTGTGGCTTCTCTTCAGTGGAGCTCAGGGAGGAGGGAGCTGGAGGCACACCCTGTCACTTCCTTGGAAAACTCTATGTCACATTTCCCACCTTGAATGACACAGTATCCATTTGTATCCAGCAGGGCTTTTCTTACCTGCAGTCCTGCCTGTCCCTCTGGCATCCTCCCAACCCTCCAGCAGCACCCCCAATCAAAACCTGAGCTCTGCAAAACTCATATCACTGCTGCTGCTCCTCCCAAGCAGGACTTAAAACCGAATTTTTGAGGAAAGACAGCCAAATCCTTCTGAGTTTGGATTTTGGGCTCAGCAGAGGTGCTTGTGGGCAAACTTGAGGTCTGTAGAGCAGTTTGCAGCCCTGCTGATCTTGGAGGCTGAGTCAGCACCTTGATGTTCTCTGTTTCCCCTGACTTTTTGCTTTCTGTTAACAGTGGTCAAAAATTAATTCAGTTGCAGAATGCAACTGAAGAAAATAATGGGGGAAAATATGATGCAGTTTGATGTGTGCATGCATGTGTGTCTCTCTCTTTCTACATATGTATTTATTTTTCTTTGAAAGTTTCCAGAAATAGGTGTGTGTCTTGGCCAGGGTGACTGCATCTATAATTAGTTAAGGAAAGTCGGTGTCTTGGTGACAGCCACACAGAAATGCTCAGCATCCCTGGTGAAGCTGTTGGGATGGGGGACCTTGGAGCCATCCAGTACTGGCAGCTTCCTTGGCAGAGGGAGGGGAGCAGCCTCTGCCCTCTGGATGGAAACACTGGATTAGGTTGGGCTTACTGCCACCACCCCTGGTTTCCTGGGGGAGGGTGATGCTTGTCATGGTTTATTTGAGAGCTAACCAAAGTCCTTTAGAAAGACCCAAATCCATGAAAACTGCATCTTGCATGTATGGCTCATGTCAGCTGATCCCCACCCTGTGCGAGGGATAGGAACTTCCCAAACTGAATTCCCCTTTTTTTCTCCAGGATTACTCTGTGTTGCTCTCTGCTCTCTGTGTTTCTGGTATGTTTATGAGCCTCAAGGGATCTTGTTTTTACACTCAACGTTTAAAATTAAATATGTGTTTCCAGTAGGTGAGATAAACACTCCCTGTCTCAGCTGGGGGTTTCCTTCCTGCCTCTCCTTCCCTCCTTGAATCTGCCAGTGGGAAAGTGTGAGCCTGTGGCTGGAGCACATAACCTGGGAATGAGATTCCTGGGCTCTCCCAGGGGGATGAGTCAGCTTCAATGCAGGATGTGTGAGCTTTGGCTTCTTCCTCCAGGGGCTTCTTATTTTAAAAGAGGGCAAAAATTTGCTGCCTTTGGCATGGAGATGGAGGAGCAGGAAATGGGGAGGGGCAAATGTGCTTGTTCGAGCTTCGAGGTGTGAGTCACCTTGGTGCCTGAGGGCACACCATGTGGCAGTGTGATGCTGCTGCCCATCTGCAGGTGTGCCCCTCAAACTGTGGTCACTCAGTTGTTTGGCAGCATCAGCTGGAGGCTGAGGCAGGGCTGGCACAGCCTGGGTTGGCACCCACCGCCTGTGGTCCCTGCTGGATGTGCTGCTTGGCAGGCCTTGAGCATGTCCCCCTGCTCTTTAGCCACTTACCCCAGAGATGGAGCTGTCTGTGTCCACCCTTCATGGAGTCCAGCATCTTGGCTTGCCTTCCCTTCTGCAGCCTTATCCTTCCAGACCTCGTGCAGCTGAGGTTGTCTTTGCCCATTGCCTGCTCATCTGGGATACTGAAATGAGATGGGGCTTTATTTTGGAAATGGAAATGATAAAGAGCATCCAAACAGCTAAGATACTCCCCAAGACCTTATCTGCCCTCCTGGGATGGAAGAATTTCCACTCACCTCTGTTTGGCTTTGCTTCCCCCTTTCATGTGCTGTCACACTTGTGTGAGCATCCTCACCACTGTGCTGTGAAAGCCTTGGCTACAAACCCAGCCCGAATCTCCAAGTACGTGATTTTTCATGGGCTGAGACTTGGCCCACTGTGCATTTCTGAGTTGGAGCCAGAGGTGACATCTCATACCTGAGGATCAGAGGTGTTTTTGCAGTATCTACTGAGCTCCAAGTTTTGCCCTCAGTGTCCCTGCCATGGGTGGCAGCTCACACTGGTCAAGGCTGTTGAGTCAAAACTGTTGTTTTTGACCCCTCTAACCTCCCTAATTCTGTTTATGCTCGAGACCAGGGAGAAACAGAGAGAGACCAAACGTTTTTTAAATAGCTTGCGAGTTTCTGGTGTTGTTTTTCATCAGGAAAATGATAGTTGTATAGAGGCAATTAATTGGAGGAAAAGTTTCTGGTAATAAATGTCAAGAATGTTTTGAGGATAGCTTGGATAAAATATACTTTTTTTTAAAGCCTCCAAGCAAAACAAAAGCCTTATCCTATTTTGAACCTTGCCAAAGAGAAACAACTACAAAACTTCAATTTTCTTTTCTTTTTTTTTTTTTTTTTTTTTTTTCTTGGTGTGTGAGTGTGTAACATTTAAGTGCTTTTTTTCCCTGCTCAGCCTGTGCTCCTTAAACAAAAGCATGTGTTTTCCTGGCGTGGCTCCCTCGAGGCAGCTCTGTTGGAGTGGAGGGCAGGGGCTGTGGAGGTGATGGCTGCACAAGTCCAGGCAAGTCCTGGTTTTTGGCAGGAGCTGGAGTTCTCCCTTTTTTGGGGCAGGGGGAAGGGAGGTGGTGATGGATTGTGGTCAGTTCCCTTTTCCTGCCTGCACTGCCCAGTCCTTCCCTGTGCCAGCCGTGGGTGGTGATGCCTGCAGCCAAAAGGAGGAGCAATCCTGAGACGTGTGGAGTGCTTTGATATCCTGGGGCAGAAGGTGATAAAGGAAAGAATTAAAGCTTCAGAGTGATGTTGGAGCCTTGGCTGCCTCTCCCGGAGCAGCCATGGCCTGCGGCTTGCGGGCTGTCAGTAACCCTGCTGTGCCTCTTGCTCCCTAGAGCTTGGGGAGCTTGGCATGGAAAAACTGACATTTTATGGGCGAGGTGATTTCCCAGTGGGGGATGTCTGTTTCTGTGCATGGTCTGAAACATCCCTGGGGTGCTGTGGCTGTGTGAACCTGCCAGGGAGCTCTGCTCACCCTGCAGCGGCCGAGCCCTGCTGCGTGCTGCCTTCCAGCCACAGCCATACCTTTGGTCCCAGCTGTAGGGTTCAGTGCTGGTGTGTTTTTCATAAAGGCTCTTAATCACATACAGGATGTTTCTGTTTGTTCAAGCAATGAAATCACACAAACAACCCACCCCCAGTTTGGCTTTCGCAGAGCATCAGCTGCTCGACCCAAGTCCTCGGCAGAGCCAGAGCAATTCTCCCCTCTCCTCCTCCAGCTCTCGACCCAGCAGTGCAGCGAGAGTTCGCCTTTCATGTTGTGGACATGGCCTGGAACCCTCCTGCCAGCACTGGGATTACATTAGGGCTGGGAGCTGGGGCTGACTCATCACTGGGGTGCTTGGCCAAGGCAGCAGCAGCATCTCGCGGGAGCTGCAGAAAGGCTGGGACACCTCGAGCTGGGGCCAGCCCTGAATTCTGGGGGCTCAGTTGCAGGCAGGCTGCACATGAGGCATGGTGCTCCCCCAGACCCTCTCCTAAGAGGAGCATAGCAGTTTTTTGGGTGGGTGGGAGGTGGGTTGCAGGCGTCTTGTTGTTCCTGGGCACTGGTATTTTTGCATTACCCCACATACTCAGTCCTGGATGGGGACATCACAAACCTGCCACTGCATCACCTCTTTTGCTCTGGGTTTTGTCTTTTGGGGTATTAAGCAGAAGGAGAGCAGGAATGCGTCAGGGTGGATTGAAATAAAAACCCACCCTGACTTTTCTCACTCGTGTTGCGTGCATTGGTCCCATGGCTGCCGTTTCCATGGTAAAGCAGCGGGCCCGTAACCCAGCCCGCCCCGTGCTCCTCAGCGCTTGGAGGAGCAAAAACCCTCGGAGATGACAGGAATAATTTAACGAGCCATTAACGAGAGTGAGGCAAAACACCGGAGGAGCTGGAGCAGGGTCGGGGTGGGGGTGAAGGGAGGCAGGGCTGGCTTTTGGCAGGGACAGGGTCACGTTGGCAGCCTGCTCACCTCGCCTTCGATGTGTTATGAAGTTTTGGAGGTTGCTTGAAAAGTGTCTGGGGAGCAGTGGCGAGCCAAGCGGGCTGCGGGCCAGCTCGCAGCTAAACATGTTGTTGTGTAAAATTGCACTCAATTAATTTAAGACCTGCCAATTTCAACTGCAAAGCGCTAGGAGGTTCTGTCAAGTTTTCAATGGGATAAGAAGGGGGAAGGGGGGATTAGTTTTCAGCACTTGGATGGGCAAATAGTGATCCTTTGCCCAAGCCTGCAAAGCACCTCCTCCTCTCTCTGCTTCTTTTGCTTGCAGTAAACTCAGCCTCCACTGATGTTAAAAGTCCTTCTGGTGTGTGCTATCGGGGCTGAAATGGTTCGAGGATGTCAGACAGAGCCTGGTGATCTGCTGATGACCATTTCAGGGCTTGGGGAAGCACTGGCTGTGGGGGTATGACCCACTCCCATTTGATTTTGCAGTATTCCTCCTCCAGTCTTGTGGGGAGTGTCCCCTCTCTGGCATTCCTGAAGTGGTCTTCCCCAAACTTACAGATTCCTGCAAGCCTGCAGGTCCTTGCCATGCTGGGCAGTATGCTGGCTGCAACTTGCTCAGGGCAGGCCCAAGAGGTGCCCTACATCCCCTAAATGCAGCCCTGGAGGTCAGTCCTCACTCACTATGAGGTGAATAGGTTGGTACTCACCATGCAAGAACATAGCCTGCCCCAGAGAGCTGATTGCCAGGTGGGCACAGTGTCTGAACCCCAAAAAGGCTTATTCCCCCCATTTCATGGTGGCAGTCAGGTGGTGCTGCCCTGCACAGAGCCCTTCTTTCTGGCTGTGCCCTTCTTCCAACTACTCCCCATGCCTGTTATCCTCTTGTGCTGCAGGAGTGCAGCACTTCCAGTAATGGGACCTGGGCTGAAAACTTTGCTGAGGTTTTACTCTCTTTAAAGCCAGTTTAATTTGAAAAGTGTTTTCTGGGTTCTGAGGGGTGTGTGTTTGTATGTGTATCTGAAAGCTGGCTTTTTTTTTTTTTTTTTTTTTTTGTCCTTCCTTGTTATTTTTTTCTTGTTTTACAGCTTAATGAAACTTCTGAGAAAGTGCAGCTCTGCTGTGAGTAAGAGTCATGAGACTAGTGGGGAGAGCTGGCTTTGGCTTGCTGAGGATTGAGCTCCTTCTTGGGGCTGCTTGAGCCTGAGACTTGAGCCTCAGCTCTTCCCTGTCCTTATCCCAGCTTGCTTTTCCATCCACAAAAACCCTATACCTTATATTTACACACATATGTTCATGCACCTTTCATTCCTGGGCTTTTTTTGTCACCTCAGCCATCACGGCTCTATGTCCCCAGGACACCGTCTCCAACCACTGTTGCTTTCTGTTTTGTCATCACAGGGTGTAAATCCCCTTCTCCCAGACTCCTGGGGCTCAGAACCAGCTCTGTACCTCACCATGTCCGTGGGTTCGTGCTTTTCTGAGCAAGGGCTTTGTGCTTTTCTGTGTAAGGCTTTGCTCAGCGCCCGTGTGTGAAGGAGCTGCTGCACGTCCCTGCAGGGCTGCAGGCTGCCTGCTCCTTGCTGCTGCAGGAGAGGGGATTTGGAGGCAGGTCCCTCCAGAGCCAGGCTCTGCTGCTCAGGCACTGCTGTCTGCGGACTTCCCCAGAATATATTAAGCGTAATTTCCTCCTGCTTCCCCGGAAGCTTGTTAATATTTCACTGGGGCACGGGGGCAGACTGCAAAGCCCACGCTTCAAAGGAGGGCAGCTTTCAGCAGCTCTGGGGTTAGCTTTTGGTTTTCCCAGCTCTTGCTATAACTCGTTCTGTGGTTTTGAAAATAGGTAGAAAACTCCCAGCAATCCAGCTGAGGAGAAAGCCCAGGCAAAGCCCACCAGGCCTGCAGTCCCTGCCTTGCTGAGCCAGGCTTTGCCTCTGCTGTCTGCTCAGCTCCACTCTTCCTGCACTGACATTTGGAGAAAAAATTATAAATTCATGTCTGGATGCTTTGTGAACCCACTTGGGTTTGAAATGTCTGGGAGGAACCCAGTGCAGCCTGGATGTGCCCTACTGCTGCCAGGATGGCTTGCAGGTGGGCTGAGGTGGGTTCCCCTTCTGTGAGAGGAGATCTTTGGAAATGACTTTTAGGGAATTACTTTTGCCTGATCCTGGACTCCACAAATCGGAGCAGGATTGGCCCTCCAGGAGCAATAACAGAAGAATTACTGCATTGCATGGGCGTCTTTATGTGTTTTTTAAACTGTGCCTCCTAATTATAAATAATGGCTGCGATATGAGATATGATTATGATGGATGGTGATTCTGTATTCCGTGTGCATTAGCGGCTTTAACCTTGCCGGGGTAATTATGTCTCATTTCAAATTCTGATACTATTTATTTGAGGTAGGGGACTGGGAATTTAATTTCTATTGCTTTGTCTTTTAGTATTATTATTATTTGAAAAGGATACCTTTACAAAATTGTTTTTTAATCATTCCCTCCAGTTGGCAGCACCAGTTTATTAATATTTTCAGTGCCCATGTGGGGCTTTTTTGGAAATGTTTGTAAAGGTAGATGTTTTGGGGGAATGTGAAGCTGAGGGCTGATGTATAGGAGAGGAGCTATTCCTGCAAGATACCAGTGTGCACCCCACAGTTTCAGTCTTCCCAGAGCAGCTGCCTTTGGCACTGGCTGCTGCTGACCCAAGTGTCTCTGCCAGCCTCACATGAGGTCCCTGGAGGTCCAGGAAGGGCTGAGCCATCGTCCTGCCCACCCCTCACCATCTTCAATGGCACGTTTAATTAAAAACCACATCAACCCCAAGACTGTGCACGTGGTCCTTAATCAGTTTGAAGTCTCTCTGAGAATAAAGTAATTATACTACTCGTTTGGTTACAGTAATTAAAACTTTAATTAACATCATTTCCCACCCCTTGGCCTCCCTTTACAGATATTCAGGCATGTGATGGGTGCCTGCCAGGGTTGCATCTCGGGATAAAGCTGTTTATCCAGGTGCTGTCTGCCTGTCCCCATCTCTGTTCCTTCCAGCACCAGGCTGGTAAGGTCCAGCTATTCTCGACCCTGGCCCAGCTCTCTCCAGGCTGCCAAGTGTCAACTGCATTCCTGTGTGGGAATGCTCCATGGCCAAGGTGCTGGCAAGTCCTGGTGGGTAGCAGCTCCACTTGAGATCCCCTGTGAGCACTGGGAATGGTGGAGGGAGTGGTAGGTGATCCTTGAAGAAATTCTGAGAACTTAGTTTTGAATGTGGCATGTGGTCTTAGCAAGAGCCAGGCTTTCAGAGAGCAGCCCTGCATTCCCAGGAGGAATTTGTTGAGGAGACAGTCAGGCTCTTTATTTCCCATTGCATGGACCTGCCAGAGCTGAGGTCACAATGATTTGTGGCTGAGTGCTGTCACACCTGGAAAGCTCAGGGTGGGATCCAGCCCCTCTGTGCTTCATTTTACCCCTCTGGGTGAAATGTGGCCACACCACCCTGTGGTCTGTGATGGGCTCTGTGTTGGCCAGCAGGATCCTGTGCTCCCCAGAGCCTGCAGAAGGGATTGCTGCCTGCAGAAGCAGAGCAGGGAGTTCTGCATTGGTTCCAAAGGAAATCCATGCTGTGTAAAACCTGAGCTCTAAAATATCTTGAGCAGCATCCTTAGGGAAAGCAATATCTATATTTAAAATCTTCTCAATCTCTACTTCGAAATTGCTCTGATGCACAGACTGAAGGGCCTAATTTCCATCCTGATTTTGAACAGGGAGCTCACTGCAGACAAGTGGTTTTCTTTGCTCTGAGTTCTGCATGGTGGGGAGCCATGGCCCCATAGCTTTCCCTTGGCTTTTGGAAATATATAGAAGGATCTAGTGTAGCCAGGGATGTGGCTCTCTGCATTTGAAGTGTTGTAGGAGGGCCAGAAGTTTAGAGTATGGGAATGAAATTTCAAAATGGGAACAAAAAGGAAGATATGGGAATTCAGCATCAAGAGCTCAACCTGGAGTGAGTGAGAGTGTTTAAGTCTACTTCAAGCAAAATATTTGCAGGCGCTCTGGTGTGCTCAGTGGGAAGCCAGGCTTAGCTGGCTGTTATCACCAGGATCACTGGCCATGGAATGTTGGAGGATTTCTTCTCTAATCTTGGAAGTGTTTGTGTTTGGAGCAGGAACTGTTTTATGAGGAAAGGCAGGACCTGGAGTTTTCATCGTGGCGTGTTGATAGTGGAGCTGTTGATCAGAAAAGATTAACAGAAAGTGTGGCTGTAACTTTTGTCTTCTCCTGATGACATGGGTTGCATACTCATAGAGTCCATCATGCAATGTATGATTTTGTAGTTGAATCTGTAAGAGATTCTGCATGCCCACTTCTGCTTCCTGTGCTCTCAATATTTAATGTCACTGTGCCCTACAATATTTAGACCCTGATTGTTTATTGCTTATCAGCTTCTCCCAGTCAGTCTAGTGTGATTTGTCCATGGAGATAAAACACCAGGACAGCCCAGAGCTGCAGTAAAAAGAGGACTGATGGGTAGGAAGGGATCAAAGCTGTGTTAAATGGATGAAGCTGAACCCCCCATGCCATTGGCATTGTCCTTCTCTCTGTGTGGAGGTGAATATGCAGTGGATTTTGTTCCTTTTATAGTCACCCTGCTGCAGGAAATGGCTTTTGGCTCTCATGCTGTGGAAATAGTGGCTGGGGCACTTATGTGACTGGAGCTGAATGAGTGGGGGGCTGAGATGGGGGTTCAGAAGGTGTTGGAGTGTGATGGGTGTGTAAATCCAGACATGAGCCATTGTGCCTGCACAGGCAGCCCCACTGAACCAGGGGTTGACCAGTGCTGAATCTGTGTGTGGGGCTGCTGGGGTGAGCACCCAGAGGGAGCACACTGAAACAGCTCCCCCCTCTACAGCCTCCACTCTGTGGGCTTTCCTGCCACTCTTTGCAAGGCCAACAGCCCTGCCTAGTCCTCAGGCAGCTCCTCTCTCACTGCTGTGCTGTTTAGGGACCAGGAAGGAAACAGCTATTTTCCTGGAGCTGAGAGGGAGGGGAGGAGGGATCCAGCTGATCTCCAGCTGTGCTGCAGCCCTGGAGCTCATACTTCCTCCCTGACATGTCCCTGGTGAAGGCCTGTTACCCCCTCCCTGCCTTTTTTCCCTGGAAATGGGGCAGTCCCCATTCCTGTTCTCAGGCAGCAAGGCTTTGAGCCCCTGGCCACAGGCAGAGACTTTGTTTGATCATTGCTCCATGTTCCAAGTAGGCAGGATGGTGGGAGTGCTGGGACGAGCCTTTGGCATTCATTTTGGGGTTATCTTGGTCTGGTTGTGTATCTGGGCAGAAGCTGAGGGAAGTTCAGGAAAGAAGGGTTATGGTGTTTTGTTGAGTTGAGCAACAGCTCATTAAGAGGTAAATAATTTGGATTTGCAGAATAAATAGCAAATTCTAACCTATGGAGAGGCTGGGGATGGTGGCTCTGGGTTTGCTCTGCTTGCTGTGATGGGCTGTGTGTTTTCAGGGACCAGTAGCCAAGGGTTTGGGCTGGTCCCCATGTGATCTCTGGGGGAGCCAGTGCCTTGGCAGTGGAAGAGATGGCTTTTGCTTTGAAAACTCAGTATTGAGTCCTTCAGGTGAGAGTTGTCTCCCCAGGAAGGTTTAGTATTAACTTGCTCCAGGCTGGTCACATGCAGTCTGAGTCCTGTGGGAGCTTGGAGGGTGACAAATTGCCATGGCTTCATTCATGCCTTTCATGCCTGGGGCCTGCTGAGACTCTTGGGATGCCTACAGTAATTAATGAACAGGAGGAAAAATAATCCAGTAATTCTGTGATGTGCTCTGCCCTTCACTGCTGTCACCCAGGGCTTTATTTTTACATGAAGAAGAACAGTGGGATGCAGAGAGGAGATCCCTGTCACATTTTTCTTTGTGCTCTTCCTGCCCTTACCTTCCATTTTGCAAGGCTGAAATTCTTTCTCCATCTCTTACTGGGCTTTCCTACCTCCAGAGCTCCTTCCTTTCTTCCCAAGGCTTGAGAAAAAAGCAGGATTGTCTAACCTGCCTGTGCTCCTCTCCCTTGCAAGGGACATTTCTTTGTTGGGATGTAGTGCTGGGGTTTCACTGGATATTTTTGCTGGAATGGGCACAGGCACTGTGTTGCTGGAAGCATAGTTTTGAGATATTCTGTCGATCCCTTCCCAGGGAGCTGATGCCCTGGCAGCTGCTGTGCTGCCCCCAGGGACACCCTGGAATTCCTGTCAGTTCTCTTTAGCCTGGGAGGCAGAGCCCTTGTGCAGCATGCAGCTCCTGCAGGGTTGGAGGCTGCACGCACGCTCTGTGCAGAGGTTAAGTTGCATCACTGCTGCTTGGCCGAGTGTCAGCAAAGACTGCCACCTTGCCAGGTCACAGCATCGCATGGAGGAGTCCCTGGGGTCTCCCATCCCCTTTCCCTTGTGCCACTCTACAGCTGCCAGTGCCTCCTGCCTGGTCCCTGGCAGCCCCAGGGCAGTGCCTGCCCATTGATTTGCTTGTTGGGGGCCCCCTCTGACAGCCTCAGCCCTGAGTGATGCTGATTGGGAAATAATTGCAATAATAATAGAGATATTTTGCTCCTGAGTGACTAGACGATATGAACTGGGCTCTGAGCCAAGAGGGTTTTGAAGGGCAAAGCTGAGAAATCAATGGCTCAAGACTGCTGGAGCTGCTGTGGGGTGTAGGGCTGGGGGCTAGCAGGGATGGGGATGGGACTTAAAGCTTTATTTGGGATGAAAGTGGGGCAACTGCCTTAACCCATCACACATTGTGTGGCCCCCACTGGGAGCCTGTGATTCTTCCTACCACTTAATAGTGACTTTACCATCCATCAGTCCCTCCTGCACCTGGGTTTGACTCTGCCAAAGGTGCTTCTCCTGTGCATTATCCTGGCACTTGCTCCCTCTTTCCGGCAGTTCAGTTTTGGTACAGAATGATGGGGAGGATTTTTCTGACAGTGTCTTAATTCTGTCAAAATTGCTGGAGCAGTGTGTTGGGCTGTACTTCTTATCCTGCTGATGGAGCAGTGCTGGCAGAGCTGGTCAGGAGAGATTTTGGGCAGGTTTGCAGATGGTGAGAATGGAGCTGGTCAGTCCTATGCTGAGCCACATGGGCTGGTGCTGGTGTAACTGGCTGTGCTGAACACACTTAGCATGGTGGAGCACCACTTGTGTGGGTGGCTGAACAAGAAGAAAAGATGGAAATGAGTTTAAATGAAAGGAAAGGCGGTTGAGAAGTTTTGGGGAAGGTGTTGTCATGTTTTGGGGGCCTGCTGAGCAGGGTTGCTGCCCTTCCTCCTTCTCTCTTCTCTTTCCTATGGCAAACCCCAGTGCTTCACCCAGTTCCCACTCTGCCTCCCAGAGAGGTGCAGTGAGTGTGTCTGTCCTCAGCCCACATGGCTGATCTCAGGCTCCTGCCTGGGGATGACACACTGGCAGTAACATATGCTTCAAAACCAGCTGGGTCAACCTGTGTCACATCTGCCAGTTTTGGTGAGGTGCTGGATTTGTTGCTGAGCATTTGAACATTGATTTAGATTAAGTATCTCCTTTTATTTTTTTCTTTGCTTTATTGTACCAATATGATTAAAGTCCCAATATTCTCCAACTCGGAGTGATGTTGGGCCCAGGACAAAAGCCTGGCTTGTACTCATATTTATCAAGTGAATGGGTTTCACTGAATGGAATCAGAATCAGAAACAGCTTGCTTTGCCCCTCGGCAGGTTAGTGGTGAGGCAGGAGCATCCCAGCCCTGTGAGAGCCATCAGTGAAACCTTCCCTTGCAGAGGAGGGGGAGAGGACAGAGCCAGCCCTGCCAGATCTGAGCAGCCTGCAGCTGCCTGTGTCTGGCAGGAGGTGTGTGTGTGATCCTGGTGCATTCCTGCACAGGCAGCTGGTGTGGCAGGGAAGGGAAGGTGTCTGGCCAGCCGGCTGGGGGGCACTGGGGGCCGGGGTGTCAGCTCCAGCCTGCCCTGCATAGCTGGGATGTTTCTGTGGGGCCCATGCTGTCAGCAGGCCTGGGACAAGCCCTGCAGGATGCATCCCCACAGCCCTGCCCATGGCCCCTGCTGTCCCTGCCCTTCCCCTGGGTGTCCAGCTCCTGCCCCCTGGCACAGAGCACCGTAGGGTTAGCCCTGGTAAAGCGTGGCTGAGGCACTCCTGATGGCAATTTCCTGGTTATCTGAGCAAATCCTCTGGCAAACCACCCTGGACACCAAAGTTTGGTAACCTGAAAATACAGTGGGAGGAGCAGCAGCCCCTGCCTTGACCTCCCTGCTCTTGACTCCCAGCATGCCAGTGTCCCCTCTCCAGCAGGACCCAGCTCCCAAGGCTGTGTCCATGGGACAGATGATGCCCTGCAGCTGCTCCTGTCCCTGCCTTTTGCTGCACCTTTCTGGGTGAAGGCAAGAGAGAGTGTGTCTCCTTGGAGCAGCTGATCCAGAAATTTGATTTAAACTTTTTCCCTTCCTTTGGAAACTGGAGAGGGGCATGTGCATGGCAGCTGCTCGTCCTGGGGGAAGGCATGTGGAGGGGCAGCTGGTGTCCCTGTCCCCACACTGTCTGCCTTGGGATGATCCCAGGCCATGTGCCAGGAGGGGCTGTGCAGGCTGACCCCCCAAGGCCATCCCTTTCCCTGTGAGCTCCCCTGGACATGGGATGTGCCTTTTCCAGCTGTAGGCTTGTCAGCGTGGTGCTGTGTGACACTATGCAGCAGCTGTCACCTCTGCCCTGTGTGGCCAGGCCCTCTGTGGCCTCTGGGAGGTGGCCCCATGGCTTGCAGGGGCAGCTCTGCCAGGACCCACTCCTCTTCTGGTTATACTTGGCCTATCCTATGCTTTTTGAGTGGATGCTGCCAAAATCGAAGCAGAGTGCTGGGGGTGTTCACACAGCCCTGCTCTCAGGGAGGGGACACGTGCTGCTGATTTGGATGTAGGAGCCTGGGGCTTCCATGGTGCCTGAGCTGTGAGCACCAATGGCCTTGGGAGGGGAAGGGTTTCACTCCTGGGTCTGCACTCTGCCCTCCACCCATGACAAAACATCTTCCTCCTCCCAGCTCAGCGATGTGCCACAGAGCTGCTCACTGGTGAGATGGCAGGGCAGGACATGGGCACAGGCAGGGCAGGACATGGGCACAGGCAGGGCAGGACATGGGCACAGGCAGGGCAGGACATGGGCACAGGTAAGGCAGGACATAGGCACAGGCAGGGCAGGCTCCTCTTTCCAGCATCCTCACAGCCGTGTCTAGTCCCTGCCTGTTCAATCCCTGTCCCCAATGGAGATCCTTGGGGCTGGGGAACTCTCTGCTTCCCTCAGTGTGTGTTGAGAGGGAAGAGGGGAGGCTTTGAAATGCACTCCCATAAATAAGCCTTTCTTTCGCCTTGCCTGTCAGTGCCGTGCGAGCCCCGTGGAACTGGAAAGGGTCCCCGTGAAAAGGCTGCCGAGTGTGTTTCAGGCAGATAAGTCCCTGCCTTTGAAGTGTGGCAGGCGGGCAAAAGCGCCCTCCTCTTGTAGCTGCTGCCAGCCGCTGCGAATTAATCACAGCCCTGCACAGATAAGAGTACAAAGCCTGGCTGAGCACTTCTCCTGCCCGGAGGAGGGGTCTGGGGGACCCGGCATGGAGGCTGGGGAGGTGTAAGGCTGGGGTGGGGGGCCCGTGGGAAGACTGGCTGTTGGGCAGTGAAGAGCCCCCTCTTCCTGGTGCTGGGCTTAGGGGTGTCCCCTGTGAGACCGGGTCTCTTGGGGAACCTTCTCCCTGGGCCCCCAAAAATGTGATTTTGGTCCTTTGAGGAGCCAGTGGCCCACCCAAACACCTCCCAGACCCCGCACAGACCTCTGCTGGCATGTGTTAAATGCAAAAGCAGCCTTGGCATGTCTGCAGCTGCCTTCCCTCTCTGGCTGTGCTTCCTCCCTCTCCACCTGGTGTCCCTGGCCCAGACTGAGCTGTAAAGCCCTGTCCTCCAGTGCCATCCTCCTCTGGACCCTCTGCCAGCACTGGGTGGGTGCCAGGTCATGGCTGCTGCCCCACATTCCTCTCACTGCCTGCCTTTCCAAAAATCCGCTCTGGGGAGATGCTCCTCTCTGCCTCGTGCCCTTTGCTGGTGCCACAAGGATGTTGGGAGATTTTTCTGGTGGTTGGCTGATCAGCAGTGCTTATGGCAGTGGGGAAGTGCCTGAAGGGCACCTTGCCTAGGGGAGAAGCATACTGCCATGGAAGGAGCAGTTTCTTGGCATGGTGACATGCTTGCTTCCCCAAAGCCTTGTATGGGATGGCAGCTCCTTTCTCCAGCCAAGACAAAGCCACCCCCAGGAATCCTCTCTGGGTCTCCTGGGAGAGGGCTTTGCTTCTGCCCAGCTGGGCACTGCAGTGTGCAGTCACTCATTACACCGGGGCTGGAGCATGGCACCCCACCCTTTCCCTCCTTCCTTGGACAGGGTCTCAGCTTCTGGGGGTGCAGGTCTCAAACCCCTCTTAGAGTGAAGTTATGCTGGGTGTTGGCCAGCATGCTGGGTGGGGGTGGGCTTGTGGTTGGAGTGGGGAGGGTGTGCACATGGGCTTCTGGCAGAGCAGCCCCTGGGCTTGCTTTGAGATGATTCACCCAAGCAGGAGTTTATAATTCCATGCCTCAGGTCTTCCCCATGTATTTAACAAGGCAGCAGCCCTTCAAGCCGACCCTCACTCCTGCTCCTGTGCCTCAGCACAGCCCTGGGAGCTGGTTGTCCCTTGGGGCTCCTGCAGCTCCTGGGAGGAGGCACCACTGCTGAGTTGCTGCCTGAAGCCAGCCTGAGGCAGGCAGGAGCGAGGGCAGGAATCCTGAGCAAGAAATTAGTGCGAGTAATTATTAGTATTGGGTAATTATATCAGCGTCAGGATGAGGAGAAAGGTTAATATGTTTATTTATTTATTTATTTATGGTAAATGTCTTTTCCCCTGGGTGGGAAGGCAGCCAGGGTGGGCAGGAAGGAGTGTGTTTCTGAGGGGTCTGCTCTGATTAAACTGCATCCTCTCCCCCTTTCCCTGTTCCCAGCTACCCTGCGGGTGCAGGGAGGGGGAGGAAAGCCACCCCTTCCAGTGTGTGTAGGAGATGGGGGGCTCCTTGTGCATTCCTGTGCATTCCTTGTGCTGTTCCACCATGCTATAGTCCAAAGAGCCCATCCTTACCCTGCTGGCCAGGGTGGGTAGGCTCATATTTGGGCTAATCCTGCTGGAAAGGCTCTGATGCTGGGTTCCCATCTCTGTCTGCACAGCAGTGCTCTGGGCAGTTGGGTCAGTGGGGGGATTATGTGGTCTGTCTTGCTCATGGAAGTTGTGAATGCCCCATCCCCAGGAGTGTTCAAACCAGGCTGGATGGGGCTTTGGGCAGCCTGGTACAATGGAGCCAGGGAGTTGGAACAGAAGTGTTAGAACTAGATGATCTACAAGCTTCCTTCTACCCAAACCTTTCAATGATTCTCGATCTCCTCATGCTGCAGAGGAATGTTAGGATGCATTTTCCTACCATGAGCTAACTCACAGTCTCCCTCTGTGCTCTGCACGTTGGCCAACCAGAAAACACCTTGATTACCAAGTCTTCCCAATTTTTTTTCCTGATTCCCAAACACACCTACAGATTACCCTTAACAGGGGGAGTGGTGCTAGAGAGAAGGGTTCTTGGTGGGGCCATGCACACACAGAACATCCTGACGTGTGTCAGGCTGGGTTCCAGCCCCGTTTGACTACTAAGAGTATTTTTAGGTTCTTCCTGGAGCCTCAAATTAACTGGAAGTGCTTCATGTCTGTTGTTTTTTTAATACATCTCTTTCTCTTTCCCAGCACTGCACAGTGCAATAATGTAATGGGGAAATTACCCCGCTAGTTAAAAATTACTGCCAGCGCGACATCCAGCCATAGATCTATTTTAGAACCAGGGTAAAACTGTATCGATTATTCTGTGCCGCAACTGCGGCCCATCAAAGGGCTGGAAAGGTGCGTTTGTCACTTTGCCATGGGGAGCTGGGGAGATGGTGCCTGGCTGGGGAGGGGAAGGGGTGCTCCTGTTACTGTCCTCCAGAGAGCTGCCTTGGGAAGGACTTGGTAGGGGAGAAGCTGAGAGCTGTGAGGGGAGCAGCTTGTGGTGAGATGAGGGCAGGCAGGGTTGTGCTCTGGGGGTGATGCTGGGTACCACTGAGCAAGGGGCACTGCTGGGCAGGGGTGCCTCATGGCCCTGTACTGCAGGTGCCTGGGGCTTGACCTCCTCTGATGTGCCTGGAGTAGGAGCAAACATGGTCCTGGGCCTGGCAGAAAGGTACCCCTGCAAGAAAGGCAGGCAGAGGCTTTAGCACCTCTGGGCTCCCCAGCACACAATGGTACCAAGTGTGGGGCTGATGGGGAGCAGGGTCTGTGTAGGGGTCTAGCAAAGGGTGCCGAGAAGGTGGGTGAATACCAGAACCATTCTGGGTTATCATGAAGGCTCTTCAGTCCTGTGGAAGGAGGTACAGGGTGTTTCTGGCCGTGCCATGAGTTCCCAAGAGTTAGTCTGGCCCTGCAAGCCCAGTTGGCACATCCCTGGGGAGAGGGCGGCCCCTTTGCTCACTGCTATGCAGGACTCATCTCTCTCTGGTTGCTCAGGGGTCTCTTTCTTAATTAAATACATTTGTTTTGTAAAACTGCCTAAAAATAATCCAGGGCTGGTGCATGCAGGAGGCTGGCAGTGAATCAAAGGCGCCGCTCTAATTAAACGGGCCCCGGTTTGTTTGTGAGCCGCATACATTTCCATGCTAATCAGCTGCACACCGGGATCCTGCTTTCCCAGCCCCTCTCCTCCTGACTGGGAGCTGTGCAATGCTGGCAGCAGTTTACTGCAGGAGGGGTGAGGTGGCAGGGATGCTGAGGTGGCTGCCGTGGGGGCACAAGGGGTGGTGGTGGATGTGCTGGGCTGTGGGAGTGGGTGTGATAATTGGGACAGGGCTATGGGATATATTTGGGGAGGTGCTTCCAATTTGCCCCTCTGCTGTGGGGGAAACCTGAGTTCTGCAGATGGAGATGCTGGACCAAGTCTCTGTGTGTGCCAGCACTAGTGTGGAGATGATCACAGGGAGAATTTGCTCCATCTTGCTGGGCATGGTGCTTCACTGCCTACAGCTGGGATTTTTGCAGAATGTATGGCTGCCATGCCATGCCATGCCATGCCATGCCATGCCATGCCATGCCATGCCATGCCATGCCATGCCATGCCATGCCATGCCATGCCATCCCATGCCATGCCATGCCATGCCATGCCATGCCATGCCATGCCATGCCATGCCATGCCATGCCATCCCATCCCATCCCATCCCATCCCATCCCATCCCATCCCATCCCATCCTCTGAGCATTTCTCTGGCACTGTGCCCCTTGAGGCTGTGCCATGCCAGGGTCAGCCTGAATCTGGGGGTGTCACACGTAATGGCATGAGCACAAAGTACTTGTGGCTCGTGGAGGTGCCAGTCAGGGTCTGGCAAGGGCAGAGCTGAGTTTAGCCCTGTGTGGTGTGTGCCTGCAGCCTCCTGGTGTGTGATGGCCGGGACAGCCAGAGCCGATGTGCTTAGGAAGAGCTTTAACGTAATTGTGAGCAATAAGGAGATTAAAGCCTTCGCCATGTTCCTGCTCAGGGAACAAAGGCGCTTTCTGAACCTCTGTTGACCTCCAACTTCCTTGAGACCCTCTTGACTTCCCCGGTCACGAGTCCAAGTGTTTCCTCTGATGGATGGGCTGCTGGGAGCCGAGCCTGCAGGGCTGTGATGTGCAAGCTGCTCTCAGCACTGCTGGGGCAAGGTGGGGTTTGATGCTCTGCTGCAAGCTGGGGACTCATCTGCTCCATGCTACAGCTTGGAGGGGCTTTGGGGCTGAGCAGCAGCACACAGTGGTGTGCAATATGAGAACCAGGGATGTGTCTTCCCTCCCTGGAGAGAGATGAATGCCTACAGTATGGATGTGTGCAAATGCACCAGACAAATGTAGTAAAGCAAAGAAGGCATTGCAGTTTGGTCTTCTGGAAAGGATTGGGATGCTTGCAGAGCAGCTGATACTTTGCTGTGCTGCAGGGGCTGTGGAGTCACCACACTGGTGTGGGGATGGAGGGGTGGTGTCCCTAATGGGGCACATTCTGTATCCTGGGTGTGTGAGGGATCATGCTTACCCCCCCTTGCTCTCCCCACAGATCCTCGTGGATTTGCCAGCTGAGAGGAAGCACCAAGCTCTGCAGTATGAGAATGTTGTGGCCCATGAAGGCAGCTCCATCCTGCGAGATCTGGTGCTGAGCCCTGACCGTCAGCACATCTATGCCATGACTGAGAAACAGGTAAGGGGAGGGCTCAGCAGTCCTCTGCTCTCCTGCCTTGGCAGCCCACACTGCAGCCCTAGTCTACAGTCCTGTGTGCTGGGCAGCCTTTGGGGCAACTCTCTAGTGGGGTCTGCCCTTTGCTTCCTGGGATTGGAGCTGCCTAGGGATCCTGGGGCAGCTCCTCCCTGCAGAAACACTGTCCTGAGGCTTTAATTGTTAGCAGCAGCTGCTTGAAATTCCCATGGTCCCTGGGGACTGAGGACTTCCTGACCCTTCCTTGCTATGAGTGGCTGGCCATAAACCTCCTCCCTGTTTTGGCCGTCCCCTCCTGAGCAAGGGTTTTGCAGATCAGCAGGAGCTCTTTGCTATAAACAACTTTTTGTCCTCTGCAGCAGTTGCTTTTGCATGACAGGGCAGAGGGGACATAGGGCTGGTGCACCCCCAGGCTCCAGATGTGCACCCCTTGGTCCCTGCCTCTGCTTGTGCAGCCAACTGGAGGTACTGACCCCATCTGGATCTGGTGCTGTCATCCTGGCAGCATGGTCTGGGCACATGATAGGAAGTTGTGGTTGTCTTAGTGAGCATTTGCTTGATCCATGACCTGTGGGAGGGCTGCTGGTGTGAGTTCATCCATCCGTGGGCTGAATTGGAGGGAGTGAAGCGGGTTCCTGTCATGGTGGTGACACTTTCTGGTTCTGGTGCCGGCATGCCATGCCTGGTAGGTGACACAGGGTGGCCAAGCTGGGGTGTGCTGTGCCTTTGTCTCCCAGCACCTCTGCCCCACCAGAGGTGTGTGTGTGTGAGCAGGGCTGCTAGCAGAGCTGGGAGCCTCACAGTCTCCTGGCCACCAGCCTGAGGGCTTGGGAGGGGAAAGGATGCTGGAGCAGGAATGTAGGTTTGTCTAGACAGTCCTGAGGGGACAGCAGAGCTCTTTTCTCCCTCCTCCCAGTGGCTGTTTCTGGTTTCTGCTCTGCTGCAGGAAACATACAGCTTTCCAAGGGGGCAGAACCTGCATTTGGGCTCCTCCATGAGCTGTCCTGGGCTATGTTTCCATCCCTGGCTGTTTCTGTCCCAGATGTTGCTCAGCTAAGCTTCCCCTCTGCAGGGCACATTGGGGAAGAGGATGCCAAGGAGATAGTTGCATTGATCTGGACTAGGGAATCTCTTCCAGGGACCACCACAGCTGCTGGGACCTGACAGTTCTCTGTGCCAGGATCTGCCTGGGGGTACTCTCTGCCACCACCTGCCTAAAGCAATGTCAGGGACAAACAAATAGGATCATTACAGGTGTCCTCACCACCCTGGGGGGACTGGTGGGCCAGCGTATCCCAGCCCTATAGACATCATGCTGAGCCCGTGCTCTGCTGTGCAGTTTGGAGGGAGAACACCCCAGGTGTAGCCTTCAGTAGAGAAGTCTGCAAATTTTAATTAGTGAGTGAGTGCTGCCCCATGGGAGCAGTGGGGAAACTGAGGCACAAGCACAGCAGCCATGGGCAGCTGCTTGGTGCTGCAGATTCCTTGTGGCTGGCAAGCAGGAACCCCCTCCCTGTCCCCCCTCTTCTCCTCCCCTCTCCTTAATAAAGCCCACTCTCTTCCCTAGTACGCTTGGTGTTATCAGAGTGCTGGTGGAAAGTAATTAAATGAACAGTTGTAACAGAGCTCGAAGGGCTTGGAGAATGAGGGGATTTTAATCAAATCTGGAGGAGCAATTAATAAAGGGCTGGTAACCCTTTCAGAGCAGGGCTGTGGCAGCCATGGGGTGCCTGGCAGCGCTGGGAGCTGATGTGGAGCTTAAATACTGCAAAGGTGCAACAATGGAAGGAACTTGTTTGGAGTAAAAGTCTCTCTGGGGTGGAAGTGCTGCCTGCAAATGCACTGCCTGGGCCTGGGAGAGGAGTGGGTGATGGCGAGGGGCTGGGTCTGTCTCTGCCATGCCAAGGTGTGGGCACAGCAGCCTGACCCTGCTCATCCCGTGCCTGTTCCCCCAGGTGACACGTGTGCCGGTGGAGAGCTGTGAGCAGTACGAGAGCTGCGAGCTGTGCCTGGGCTCCCGGGACCCCCACTGCGGCTGGTGTGTCCTCCACAACATGTGAGTACAGCAGCATTGTCCCTGGAGCTGTGCCAGTGACCTGCAGCTGGTAAAATGTGTCCATCCCCGCTGCTGGTCTCCTTCAGGGCATCCCTTCTGGGCTTTGGCCCCAAAATACTGAGGGATGGAATGGTCCAAGGGGTCACTGATCCCCTCCTGTGGTGGCCAGGCTGTGCTTAGGAATATCCATGCATGGTGAAGCTGCTGGTAGGGCCTGCTCATCCTGCCCATGGGTTCCTGGGTTTAGCATTCTTGTGCCAATAAGAATAACTGAATATAAGATACTCCTGAGGTCTCAGGGGAGAGCAGAACTCTGATACGGGCATCGGTCATCCGAGATCCCTGCCTGGGCATCATCTCCATGCCAAAGGGTCCGTTTGCCATGGTGCCAGCCCAGAGCCCTGCAGGGGATTCTCCTGCTCACCAGGTGCTCTTGTCCCTGCAGCTGCTCCCGCAAGGACCGGTGCGAGCGGGCGGACGAGCCGCAGCGCTTCGCCTCCGAGCTGCAGCAGTGCGTGCAGCTCAGCGTGCAGCCCAGGAACATCTCCGTCACCATGTCCGAGGTCCCGGTAAGACACCCCTGTCTGCTCCCTCACCTCCTCCCCAGCCACCTCCTGCCTGACCCTCTGACCTTCTCTGGGGAGAAGGCAATTAAAAATAACTGATGACTATAGGATGAATAGGGAAAAAGGGGAAGAGGGGTCTGAGACAAAACAGAGCAAAGTGCATGGCATTGATGAGGGCTGGCCATTAGCTCCCTATTGATGGAGATAGTAAGCTAGTTGATGATTATTCAGAAATGACATAACTGAGCAATAAATATTTCTCCATAATGTCAGCACAACCATCAGAAATGCTGTTCATAGGCCAGCGATCTAGCTCTAGTTCAATAGCCTGTCTCTGACTCCAGCCTGCAGTAGATATTTTGGGATGAGACTTTGATGTTCTACTCACTGCTCTCTCTCTGTGAAGGTAGAAAGGATGAGGTACTTCCCTGAAGTATTTTTCAGGCCATTAGCACCATGAAGAGAATAAGAAACAGCATATACTAGCAATAAACTTCCAGGTCTAGATATCTGGCACTCAGGAATCCTAAAAAGTTGGCCAAAGAGTTCTGTGGCCTGGGGATGTATATAATAATATGACTTAGAAATAAATATCTGAATGTTGAGAAAAGCCCTAGAAACAGAAAAGATGCTCACTTTTTTTTCACAGATGCATAAAGGACCAAATAGCCAGAGACTGCTTAGTTTTACTTCAGAATTAGAAGAAGAAAAGAAAAAGAACAGGTGCAGAATACACCTGATAATGATTTAAGGATGGGAACATAATTTATGCCAGTCAAACATGACAAACCCCATTTTGCTCTTTGGTGAATTTATGACTTGAATTAGAAGAGGGACTGTGGGGATGTGATGTCTTTGGGCTCATACAAGGCTTTTGACTTGGTACAACACAACGTTCTGATTAAAAATTAGCATTATACAATATTGATAAAGCACGCGTTAAGTGGATTAAGAACTGGCTCCGTGACAGATCTCAGAAAGTTCTCATCAGCGGGGAATTGTCCCTGGATGGAAACAGTTTGGGAAGCACTTCTGCAGGAATTTATGTTCTTTGGTAACATGGAGATAAATGTGTTATGGCTGCAGATGGGACCTGCTGGGGTGCTGGGACTGGAGGGTGGAACGGGTGCTTCCTTCACAGCAGTTGGGTTTGAGTGGGGTGGTTTAGCAGAGAAACTGGGGCTTGGTATTGCCAAGTCTAAAGTTAAACATGGATGGTATCCTAGAAAGTGGTGCTGGGGCTGAGCCCTCGCTGCAGGCTCTTGATGCTCCTGGGATGAAGCCAGGAGCTGGGCAGTGCTTTCACTCCTGGAGTAATTATCTCCATACCAATGGCAGGATGCTGCACAGAGGTCTGGGGCGGATGACACAGGGATGCTCTGCTTGGGCTGGAGTGCAGCTTTCAAAGGGAGAGACTGAAAAACTCCCGTAAACATCATGTAAATGAGTTGAAGGCTGGAGAAAATGCCTTGCAGTGAGAGACTTCCAGAGCTCAATCTGCTTAGCTTATCAAAAAGAAGATTAAGAGGTGACTTGATTACAGAGTATAAGTGCCTTTACAAGGAGCAAATATCAGGGACTAAAGGGCTTTTTAATCTATCAAGGAAAAGCATAACAAGAACTAATGGCTGGAAGCTGTGAAAAATTCAAATTAGAAATAAGGCAAGCGTTTTGCAAAGTGAGAACTGCTGACCCTGGGGATGACTTTGTGAAGGGAGAGGTGGATTCTTCCCCTCCTTGCCTCTGCTGGAGTGGGTGCCTTTCTCCCTTTCTGTGCAACATACTTCAGCCCTGATGCCGTTCTTGTTCTCTGTAGAGAGCTGAGGAATAATGGCTTGTGGTGTGTCAAGGGCAGAGGACAAAGGCTGTGAGTCATTCCAGCTCTTCAACCCATTTAAACCTGTGCTCCTTGCTTGAGCAGGGAGGTGCATGGATGGGGCTCCCTTGCAAAAGCCCAAAGCAGGTCTCCCTGCCATGTGTGGGTGGCAGAAGAGGGATTGCACCCCTGGTCTTTTCTGTTGGCTAGACTTACACATAGCAGCCAGAGAGGAGCCTATTTTCCTAGTTCTCAGCGTTGATGCTCTTGCCTCTCCTCCCTAGCTGGTCCTGCAGGCCTGGAATGTCCCAGACCTCTCAGCAGGAGTCAACTGCTCCTTTGAAGACTTCACGGAGTCAGAGAGCCGCATTGAGGATGGGAAGATCTACTGCAGCTCTCCCTCTGCCAAGGATGTCATCCCCATCACCAGGGGCCGCGGTGAGCTTGTGCCCCAGAGTGGGAAAAAGCCTGAGACAAATGTCCCATGTGTTACCCCACAGGCAGATGTGACAGTGATCCCAGTCTCGGGATCTGAACCTCACTTGGGTTCTCAGGATATAGGGGAAGGAATTGCTGCTCATGGGAAGCTGTTCTTTAGTCTCTTCCAAACCATGGACACAGCTGCTGGGACACAGCCTATGGCAGTGGGCTTAGAACTAGATAATCCTTAAGGTCCCTTCCAAACCAAACCTTTTTGTGATTTTACTTGCTGGCCACTCCTGGGCACCCTGGCCCTATTTCTATCTGTGACCATTTCTGGGCAGATGTGGTCATGGGGTCAGAACGTTCTCCTGACCCCAAAACTGTTAAACCCTCCTTTAGTACACCCAGTATAACCTGAGGCCCCAGTCTCCATGCCAGCAGGTTGTGTTTAGCTGTAGGGCCTCAGAGCTGTACTTGGGCTCTTAGGTGTCTGAATGGGGGTCAATGAACACTCTCTTTTTATTGCCACACTTGGAGGATTTTGTTAATTAGCTGGACTGAGTGGTGATGCCCAGCTCCCTCCAGCCCATCACAAGTCTTGGACTGAATGCTGGGCCATGCACTGTGTCCTTTCTGATGTCTTTTTTTGCCTGGATCTCTTGCAGGGGACAAGCGGGTGGTGAAGCTCTACCTGAAATCCAAGGAGACAGGGAAGAAATTTGCCTCTGTGGATTTTGTTTTCTACAACTGCAGTGTCCATCAGTCGTAAGTGGCCTGAGCTTTGTGGGAGGGCTTCAGATTGGTGGGATGGTGTGAGACAGGGAGAGAGAGTTCTCAGCTTTGTGGGTGCTGATGTTGCAAGAGGAAAGGGCAGATGAGTACAGTGGTGTTTACCGTGAGAAACCTCCTCCTTTTGCCCGTGTGAACTGGGACGGTGACCAGAGCACCCACAGTTGGTTTGGGGATGTGGGAACATGTAGCGTCAGGGCAGAACCTCACATAAAAACAGGGCTTTGGGTTTGGCAAAACTTTGGATGAAAAAGCGAGTTTACTGCACTACAGACTGTAGAAATCAATCCATGTGACTGAAAACACCGAGTGTCTTGTTATTCCTGGAAACAGTTAATAGGAGTGACTTGGCAATGCAAAAGGAGAAGCCTGTACTTTCCTGCCACGGTACCTGCTTCCCAGGCTTGCTGGAGAGGGAGCTGGAAAGTTACAGCAACATGGGATGGAACATGCCACATGTCCTGGGGCGTTTACCCAAGAATTTCCTAACTGGAAGTAATTGTGAATTTGCTTTCTTCTCAGGCTGCTGTGAAATCTACTCCTGTAAGGGTTTTTAGACAGCTTGAGATATGCATTTGATAAAATAGAGGAGGTGTGGATTATTGATGTGCTGTCTAAGCAAGGTGTCTCAAGTCTCAAACCACAACTCCTGATGAGGAGCTGCCGACAGTGCTCTTGAGCAGCGGGGGATGGCTGTGCTGTAGGACTGTCAGAGCTGATGCTGGGGTGTGTTTGGGCAAAGGATTTGGACCTCAAGAATGTAAGAGATTTAATTACTCTGCCAGAAACCTCCCATGGATGGTGGTGCTCTGGCTGATCAGGAATTATAGACAAGCAAATGCCAGGTGATCTCTTTTGGATGTCTTTTTGCAAAGTGTTGAGCCTGGCTTGGGGGCTCTGCTGGAGTTCACTCCTCCAAAGCCTGTTCAGAGTTTCCACTTTGATCAGGGAAGGGCAGGTGAGATGCAGGTGCCCTGGCTGGGAAGCCACCTGCAGTGAGCTCCAGGAGGGAGGTGTCAGCAGAGAGCCCCTGCAAAGTTTCTGCATGGCAGGGATTCCTTCCCTCCTGCTCTTTGCATGGGGAACAGGGCTCCTCCTGGGAGCACTGTGCCTGTGAGGGAGGAGAGACTTTGCAATCCTGACTTTCTCCCTCACCTTGACTCTGAGATGAGCTTTGTCTCCCTTCACATCCTGTGGTTTCTGTAACATTAGCTCAGCTTTGGCTCGGGCTGGCTGCATGTCAGTGTTTTGCAAATCAAAAAGCAGATATGACTTTTATTTTTCTAAATGAAAGAAAGATGACTTTTAAGTACAAGTGGCATCAGATTTGGTCCAATCAGCAGTCCAGTGGGAAGAGGTGGTGAGGGAATTGGCATTTTATTTTATGTGCCTGACACAGGAGGGGAAAAAACCCCTACCCCCCTGAAACAAACCTACAACAAAGAGCTGACTGATTTATTACTGCGATGATGTTTAATTTTGGATGCATTATTTAAAAAGGCTAATTATGGATGCATTAATATTTATGGGCTCCAGTTGAAGCTGATAGAAAAGTCCATGTTCTAAGCTGGTGAACGTTATTATTTTTTTTACATCAACAGTTTTAGGGTTTGGAGGTAGTTTTAACTATGTGACCTGCAGTCGAATCATAGCCAAAGAGCATGACAATGCCTCCTGGGATGATGCAATACTTTTAAATACCATTTGTAGACAGGCGTCTTTAATGGATCTCTCTGGAGTTAATAGCCTTTCAGATCCAGGTTTCATATTTTGTGGAGGAAAATCTATACGTCAGCCTGATAAATTCTGTATTAGGTACAATATGCTTTTCCATGAGGCTAATGTTTTTCCTGTGGAGATCTCTGATCACTGTGTTTTATGTTTTTTTTTTTATATTTGGATGGCCTTTGCTTAGGTTGGAAGGCAGAGTTCTGCATGTTGAATCATTTCTCAGCTGAGGACAAAGTGTTTGAGTGAGGTTTTTCAGATGGTTGTGGAGAGATGGGAGTCTAGTGAGGCAGCTCTTTGCTGATGTCAGCTGGGGTAGCTCCAAGGGAAGCCAATGCAGCTCCACCATGTGCACCAGAGAGAGTCTGGCCCTTCTTATTTTCAGCAGACATCTGGAAAGGGATCAGTAAAATGCGGGCTGTGGGGCTGGTCCTGCCTCTGCATGAGCATCCTGGCTCTTATTTCCCACCACCTTGGCAGATCTTCCCATGCATTTTCAAGGGCTGCTGGAACCTGCCTGGTCAAGGGAGGGGTTGCAGAAGGGAAGATGTATCTGATCACTTCTACAGGAGAGGAGGGGTACAGAGGGGGTTGTGCTGCCTGTATGTTTGGCTGTGATGTCCTGAGCAGAGGGGGTGCCTTCCAGGAAGAGTTCCAAAGCTGTCCCACCTGTTAATGCAGGGCTTTATGCCTGTGTGATGGAACTGTCCCCATCACAGACCAGCATCAGTGGCTCCTGGGCTACTTTGTGCATGGTCCCAGGGAGCCCTGGTCTGGAATTTGCCTCCTCTCTGGGGCTTCATTTCTTTGCAGGAGTCACCTGGGAAGCTTCTGGAAGTCCCAGCTTTGTGTACTCAGGGCTCCTGAGGGGCTCAGGCATGTGTTTTCAGGCAGTGGCATCTTTTGGGCATCCTGCTCCTAAAGGCTTGGGCATTAGGCAGGGGATGCTTCTGGCTGAGGTGTGGGATATGTATTGAACAGGGAGGTGGAAACCAAGAGTTTGATGCAGGGAAACAGGGTTCTTGCAGAGGGGGATGTGGATGGCTGAGGGTCACTGCCAGCCCACAGCAGGGGAGCAGGGCTGCCCACAGGCTTGTCTGCAGCTCCTGGGGACAGGCTCTGGTTCCTGCAGGGGAGAATGAGATGAAACCCCCGTGGCAGGGCCTGGGTGGATTCCCTTGGGGGGTTTCCAATGGGACACTGACCCAGTGCAGGCATTTAAAGGCTGCTCAGCACCTTTGATCGTGGAATGAATCAGCCCGAGTCCAGCGCGTGCACAGGCAGATGTTGAGGTCCTCTTTGTCAGAGTTAAACGCCTTCTTCAAAGCATTTGTGGGGAGATGAGTCCCCTTTTAAGATAAAGATGTAACACCAGGCTCCCTGCCTGCCTCTGGCAGAGCTTGCTGGTGAGGTGGGGGAGTAGGGAATCCTCACAGAAAGCTAGTGAGCAATTCCAGGGAATAGTAAGATGTATTTATTTCTTCTGCTGTTTCCATGTTTCTTTGCTGGATTTCTCCTCTGGAAACTCTGTTTCATAAATCCTGTTGTGGTTTGGCTTTTTGGAGTGTGTGGCTGTGGGAAGGGAGCTGGCAAGTGGAGTGGGATGGGGAAGAAGATGAGAGCCTTTGGTGCTTCCTTCAATTCTGTGGGCAGGCTCTGCAGAGTGCTGGTTTTTCAAACACCAATGTGCTCAGTGTATCACCAGCATGTCCTGCCACTGTAAAGTGGAAACAAAAATCCAGGTGGTGGCACAGGGAAAGGGGGAAAATCATATCAACAAGTCTGATTCCAGGAGGGAATCTGAACATCCTGGAAACCTGTCTCCAGTCCATCCATCCATGATGCTACAGCCTTGTGGTTGTGCCTCAGTGTAGTGATAGCTGTGACTCCCATATCCCATCAGCTGCAGGGTGCTGACTTTCTCTGATGCTAGAGCAAGGGCAGACATGCCAAATGGCTCCATCTCCTCCAGGCTGGAGAGATGTGACTCTGCTGTGTCTCCATCCCACAGGTCAAGCTTTCCCTGTAAGCCTCCATTAAGTAAATGGGATTTTAATGCATGTCCCAAGGGCTGGGAGCTGCTAAGGCAGGGCTGGGCTGTTCTGGTGGCTGAGGCACCCGTGGGACAATGCCAGCTCTTGTGCCACTGGGCTCCTCTCTGCAGCCTCTTTCTGCCTGCACATAGTGTGGCTGCTTCTTGTTGGCCCACTGCTACTCGCTTCCAGATGCTTTCTTTTCAAAGGCATGGACAGATGGCTGCAAGCAGTTCAGTGAGTGTATCTGAGTTTTCATGGCTGAGCTGCATGGTGGTAACAGATCCCTGTGTGTTCCTGGGCTGGGGCAGGTGGAAAATCCTGTAGGATGGCCCCAGAGACAGCTCAGGATAACCTGGTTTATGTCATGTATGTTGTGAATGAGAAGGGCTGGTACAGCCTGGTCTTACACTTCAATAAGGGGAGGCAACTGAGGTCTTTCAAGAGAGTTATCTTAAAACCCAGGGCATGATTCTATCTCCTTCAGTGTGATGATGGATGCTCTGGGCCACCCTGTGAGTAAGGACCTTGGCAAAACCTGGCAGGGATGGAAAAGAATTGGGTTGGTGTGAAAGGAAGGGCAGAAATGAATTGAGATGGGCAGGGATGGAGGGAGGTGAGAGCTGACTGGGAACCTTTCCTGGGCACCAGTGAGGAAGCCTGTGGGTCTGTGTAGGGGCTGGGGGAACACTGACCAAATGGTTCCACTGCTCTTCAGGATTTCCCCTTCTCCCTGGGGTAGAGAGATGGATATAAAGCCCAAGGCTCTGCAGTTCAGCCCTCAGCCCTGACAGCTGCTGCTCCAGATGCAGGCTGTGCTGGAGCTGAGTATTCACTGAGGATGCATCCTCCTGCCAAGAGGAGATCTGAGGAGCAGTCGGGGGGCTCGCAGGCGGCTGTGCTCTGCCTGTACAGATGCTGTTTTCATCCACACTATGTTTATAATTTCCCTACTTAATGGACCTCTCCTGCTCTGCTCTTGGTGCCATTCAACTTCCCCCTGTTCCTCCTCCCTGCCCTTCACTCCATGTCCTTCCTTCCTTCCTTCTGGGATGTGCTGTGCCATAGAAATAGCCTCAGTGTCTGTGTGTGCAGTGCTCACACCTCCTGTCCCGCTCGTGTTTGCTGCTCAGCCTTATCTCACTCCTGTGGATGCTGTTTGTGTTTTCTGCCCCTGCTGTTCAGTGTGATGAAGAACTTTGGGCTCCTTTGGGCACATGGCATGCCTGGGGCAGGCAATGCAGGAAGGAGAGTGAGTGAGCAGTCTGGGTCCAGCACTGCTGGCCCTCCACACTCCACATCAGCTACAGCTTTGCTTTAGGTAATGTGTGGGGACAGTTGGAACCTCTCCATAGTCACTGGAGGTGCCTGCACACTCAGGGAGGAGTCAGTCCCTGAAGCTACCCCTGGGTCTGGGCTCATCCTGCAGTGATGCTTTGGCTCTGTACCCACCCTGGAGAGGCATCTTTGCTGTCCTTCTGTCCTGTCTGCACCTCTGCTTCTCTGCAGCCCTGCCAGGTGTTTCCCACCATGGCATTACCAAGTTTGGGATTATTTATGGAAGTGGAGGGGAGCAGTGCTGGGATTTTTGGCCTAGCTGTGGGATGAGATGTGGGTAAGCATGGTGGCTGTGGGGAGGCTCTGGCTTTGACCCTGGGATACTCAAAGTTGGGCAGAGCTGCTTTGCTGCCTGCAAGAATGCCTGCCCTGGCTGGGGGGGTTTCAGGCCAGCAGTGAGCCTGGACTTGTTTAGGGATGGGGTACTTGGCACAGAGTGACCCTGAAATGCTGTTCTGAGGCTGATGCCACCCCTCTCTCACGAGGTCATCAGGAAGCAAGGAGGGCACTGCCAGAGGGTCTGGCCCCCTTTCCCTGCCTGGCCTGGGCTTCACCTCCACCAGCACCTGGCAGGGCTGGGGAGGAGGCAGATGGGGAGCAAGCTGTGGGTCCATATCAGTACTGCACCCCCTGTGGGTTTTCTGCCTCACTGGGCTCCTTGCTCTCCTGGCACGCTTTGGGGAGGCGGAACACTTCAACACATGAAGGAGAGCCTCCCTCTAATTACCAGGAGTGATGAAAGCCTCTTAGGCAAGAAGTGATGAGGGAAGAGTGCCTGACCGTGGGAAGGAGAGAGACAGCACAGATGGCATCATGCTGCCAAGCAACCTGCTCCTGTGCCAGGAGCAGACAGCAGTGGCACACGGACAGCAGTGGCACACGGACACACAGGGTACAGACACACTGGGACACAGCCCCAGCCACGCTGCCCAGCAGCCAGGGATCCCTGCTCAGCTCCTGCCCTGGGCTTTGGGCAGCCTTGCAGGGTGCTGTGGTGGTCAAACAGCCGTGCTGAGGCCAGCAGGACCAAGGCAGGCTGTGAACAGCGTTAAACCATGTTCCTGGCACCCAGGTGCTGACTTATCACTCTGACCTGGACTGGCTCTAAATGCAGCAGAAATGCTGCAGAGCAAGGTGTGTGGTGAGTGCTCTCACAGTGGCACTTGATGTCCTTATGGCAGAAGGGAGAGGGTGGAAACTATCAACCAGGATGGGGCTTTAGGAATGGCTCAGCTAAGTTAGAAGCAGCTGGGAGGGTTAAAGTAGGAAGGGGAAACCAGGTACCTCAGTGTGTGCATTGAGGATAACCTGAGATCTTTTGACAAGTGGAGACCAGGAGACCAGCTGGGACCTGCAATAATTAAATGGCAAAGGGGACCCTCAGGTGAGGAGGATCTTGAAACAGCCAAGATTTGGCTTTGACCCTGAAGAACTGCAAAGTGGAGCTGCAGCTGTTGGGGCTGGGGTGCCCAGGCAGGGTTGCATCAGGAACTTCACCCAGCTGCTTTGAGATGCCTTGTGAGGTGGTAGGAAGGGCATTGGGGAGTCTTTTTGCAGATCCTGAAGGACCTGGTGACTGGAAAATCTCTTCTTTGGAGGATGGTGGGGGTGATTCATGGGAGGTTTTGCTGCAGCTTGGTAGCTGGGCCCCAGCATGTGGCTTGTGGCTGCCTGTGCTTTTCTCTTATGTGACCTCTCTGGGGCTGAGCTACTCCCATGAGGATTGATCTGTATGTTCCCTGTCCTGCCCCTCCATATCCTGGATTTATCTTTTCACTGGTCCTGCCAGAGCCCTTAGCAGGAGGGCAGGATCTGTCCTTTGCCTTTGTTTGTGTTCCCTATTTCCCCCACCCTCTGCACCTCCCTCCATCAAAGCAACCAGAGACAGGAGGTTGGGGCTCTGCTTTTAAGTTGAATCTCTGTAGCTGAAATAAAATTGCATATATTTGCATAAGGAGCATCTCAATTAGCATATTTGTGGGTAAAGCTAAAAGGGCTGTTCATTTGGAAGTGAAAATGTGAGCGAAACATGGAAATGACTTCCAGCCCCCTTTGCAAGCAGCTTAATTAAATATTTCCTTAGTGTGTGAGCATGGATTTGGGAAGCTCTTGCTGTATATGTAATGGTGTGTGAAACCCCAGGGCAGGCGGGGAGACCTGGTCCTGCCAAGCCTCGGGTGTGTCTTTGCACCCTGGGCTGCCCTCACCCTGTGCTCCCTCAGGCCCCCACACCTCCAAAGTGACAATTCTGCTGGAGGGCAAGGGTTTTGGCATACCAGGCTCTGCCACCAAGGATATCTTCTCCAGGAGGATTGTCTTTCTGCTGCCTCACAGGGTGATGCTGTGCTTTGCTGTCTTTCCCAGGGGTAGAGGCAGAGAGGTAGCTGTGATTAGGAGGAAGATTGGGCTGGGCAGGGCTGCCTGCCTCCTGCCAGAGCTGTGTTCAGGGAAAGAGCCTGTCTTTGTTTAAATATAATTGCTTTGGGCCTGATCCTTTTGATGCTCTGATCAGTAAGGAGCAGGTATGAGCCTTCTAGGGTGAAAACCAGTGCTGCTGCTTTTTTTTTTTTTTTTTTTTTTTTTTTTTTTTTAAGCCAGGCTGATTATTTTTACTGCCTTTTAGCTTATGCTTCAGCAGCTCTCCCATCTCCTCCTTGGGAGAACAGCTTGGGCTGCACAGACATGCCTGCTGCAGACCCACCCTGTGAAGGCTCCTGTACTGAATGTGGGACCTGTCTGCCATGCCCCCACAGACAGCAGGGAGGCAGGGCTGAGCCCCTTCCCTTCCCACAGCAGTGAAACCCCCAAAAGCATCCCTGCAGCTATGGGATGCCCTGTGCCTGCAGACAGGGATGCCTGGGAGGGGGTTAGCCAGGGAAGCTAACCAGGCTATTGAGGTGCCACTCCTGTGAATGGCTGTGGGACTCTCTGTGTCCCCTCCTGCTTTGGGGAGAGTCGCCAGCTCCCTGGGGCTGGTTTCATTGCTAAGAGGAATGGAAAGCAGAGCATGGTGCTCCCTGAGCACACCCCTAGGAAAGATGGGGAGAGGGGAGCAGGAGTGATCCCTGTGCACAAAGAGCCCTGAGAGGGGGCTGGGGGGAGGTGGAAGTGTCTGGGGCTGAGGAGGGTGGAAGGCACAGACACAACACACGGGCACTGTGCAGGGCTGGGGCTGAGGGAGGGAGGGAGGGAGGGGGTCACACACAACCTATTGTGAGCAGCTGAAAGGCACTACAGTCCCAAAATGTTAATCTGACCCAACCTTTTCCCAGTTATAATTTTCCTCTCAATGAGCATGCATTAATCTGTCCCTTTCTCCTCTGTTCCCCTGTGGTGCAGAGCCCTTGTTCTGCTGCCTCTTGCTAAAATCGCCTTTCAGTGAACCCAAATAAAGCTCCCAAGTCTGGAGCTTGGCCCCTGCTGGAGCGGGGTGGTCAGGGTCAGCCTGCCAAGAGCAGGAGGGAACGTGGCCTCTTGGGCTGGGACACAAATCCTGCAGTGCCTGAAAGGCTCCATCCCCCCACCCTGCTGTGGGCAAAGCTGGGGGTTCAGGTGTGCAGGCACCTCCCTCCCAGTGCATGGCCCATGGATAAAGGATCCTCTCCATCCGTAGGAGCATCACCTACGGATGCTGTCCTGCTGAAGCACCCCAAAAATGTCCCTGTGGACTCTGTCTCCATGCTGCCCTGACACTGCCCCCTTCTCTCCCTGTGCAGCTGCCTGTCCTGTGTGAACGGCTCCTTCCCCTGCCACTGGTGCAAGTACCGCCACATCTGCACCCACAACGCTGCTGACTGCTCCTTCCTGGAGGGACGTGTCAAGCTCTCTGAGGTAAGGCAGTGGAACTGCTCCCCTTGCATGTTCTGGGCCTGCCATGGCCCCCTGCCCTCTGGGGAAGGGTTTAGAAGGCAGCAAACTCCTTCACAAACCTTTCCTACTGGCTCTCCTGGAGTGCTGGGGCTGCCTGAGGAGCAGTGAGGGAGGAAAGGGAGATGCTGATGGAACTATGTGCTGAGGGGAGAGGCTGTGTGGCTGTGGAGAGGCAGTTGGGAAGTTGGCTGAAGCCCGGAGCACTTTAGGCTGAGCGAAAGGAAAAACAAAGGCAGAGACGCTGAAGCATTTTCCTTTGATGTTTGTGAGGGGAGCAAGCTTGAACTGTCATTGCAGAGCAGCTTGGTTTTGGAGAGGAGAAGGTTGAAATCTGTAAAACAAACTGTTTTGCTGCACCTCATGCCTCCTTCATCTCAGCTGCTTTGCTAAGGAACATGTTCTTCTGTGGGGGTTCATCCTGTGTAGCATCCGTGCCACCCACTGGGGAAACCTGCCATCAGCAGGGTGTTTGCAGGACATCCTGCTGTCCCCAGCCTGTGGTGGCATTGCTGGCTGCTTGGCTTGGGTATGGAGGTCTGGCAAGCCACGGCTGGCTCTCCAGTAAATGCTGATTTGGATCCTGAAGGTGGAATTATGGGAAGGAAACTGTCCCTATTCTGGAAGGGGGCTCCTGTTACCTTGTCTGGTTTCCTGTTGACTGTACATGGTCCTAGTGGGAAGGGTTCTGCTGCCTCCAGGAGAATTTAGTAACCTGAGAAAGTTGGAAAAAGCTGTTTTCTCCTGTGCTATGAAGAAATCCAGTGAGCAATCTGCCTATCTCAGGCATTCCAGAAGCCTGCTCCTGAGGTCAGGCTTCCAGCCACCCCTGGCATTGCTTCTGCAAATGTGACACATGGTGTCCAGACCACTGGAACCCAGCAGTTCTCCTCTGCCCATTCCCCTCACTGAGGCCATGGGGTCTGCCCCTCCCTGCCAGGTGAGCCCCAGAGCATCTGGCTGTACCCCACAGTGGTGGTGCCCTTGGGATGTGTGCAGCTCTCCCACAGACTGGCTGCTCAGAACTTGTGTCACTTCCCAGTGTGAACAGAGTGTTCCCCAGCAGACCTTTTGGCCACTCTGGGAAATGGACCAGTGCCTGGTTTGAGGTTTGGATCTCCTGGCTCAGCCTGTTTGCACATTGGTGTGGCTTCAGCAGTTCCCAGCAGGGATGGTGAGGCACCCTCAGACCAGCTGCAGCTGTGGGCTGTGTGACCAGGCTGGGATGAGACATCTTGTCCCCATCCCTGGCCCTGCTGGTCCCCAGCAGGGTGGTGTGGTGGGTGGGGGGGCTCGGTGCCAGTCCTGTGGCACCACCAGACAAGTTAATAGTAGACATCCAGCCCCATCCTTTCTGCAGGAAGGTTATTTTAGGCAGGATTTGGTCTGTCTGTGTTGGCTGGAGTGTGGTGGGCACTGGTCAGGAAGTGCAGGGGCAGAGGGTAATTCTGTCTCTGCTCCTTCCCATGGGTAGTTCACCACAATTTCCTGGGTGGGAAAGTGGTTGTTTTGTAGGAAAACAGTGTGACCCATGGCACTCTGTCCAGGGCATGCCAGGAATGTTTGTCTGGATTTCTGGGGGTTGATAGGGCTGGAATGAAGCATGGGTAGGAGCCACCACTCACATAAATGTGCCTGGAAACAGTGACAGCAGTCAGGATGTCCCTGTCCTCTGGCTATGGTAGCTTTAAAGCCTGGGCTCTGGAGATTGCCTCCTCTGTGGCTTTGCTGAGGGGATGCAGGGCTGGGGAAGAGGGGATGAAGCAGCACAGGCTGCTGTTCATTTTTTTCCACTCATGGTGTGCAGTGGCCAAAGGGTGGTCAGTGATGGACATTGGAACATCCCATCCTGGAAGGCTGCTCTTTTGACACAGCCCCTACTGATGCAGAGCTGCTGTAGAGGGTGAAAGGCTCCTGGACTGTGGAGAACAAGTGTGTTGGTTCAGATTAGGTAGGTTCAGCTTTGTTGTTCATTCCCCATCAGTGGGAATGGCTGAGGACTTTGTGAAGTCAAAGCTGGGGTCAGGCCCAGTCCCAGACTGCCTTCATCCTATCTCTGCTGATGCACAGCCTTACAGCTGGAGCTGGGACCTGCCAGAGAAACCCAAATGGCAGCATTTGCAATGCAATTCTAAAGCCAGACAAACCTGGACACCCATGTCATGTTCTCATCCAGCTAGAAAAGTGGTTTTAATTGAGAAAATCTGAGTTGTGGGATGTTTGGGAATTTGTGTGAGTTGGGGCCTTGCTTTTCTGCTTATGCCATGCCTTCATAGCTGCCTCCTCCTGGGCCCTGGGGCTCTGCTGGGAGGAGCTATTTTTGGCAGGACACAGAGCTCAGTGGGCTGTGCAGTGTTCCCAAGGGATGGAAGCTCTGGGCAGTGCCAGAGCAAGTTGTGTCAGCAGTTGGAATTGCTGGTAGGGGAAATGAGTTGTCCTTGTGCCCCCACCCCTCCGGGCACCCTGGGCGCCCACCAGCACCAGGTGTTTCCTGTTTGGGCACAGGCTGACATTTTTGCTGGATGAGACAAACACTTCTGCTGGCAGATGTGGAGCGTGTGACATCATGGGGGGATTGGGCTCAAACTGTGAATTGGCAGAGTGAGCCCACCTGCCTGTGTGGGAGAGGGACACGTGGGCCTGCTGTGCTCCCTGGGCACATGCAAACAGCCATGGTGAGCCCAGCCTGGGGGGCACGGGCTTACCCACCACCCCAGCTGGGCTGTGGCAATCATTACCAAAAAAAGAGGAGATGGAAGTGTTGGAGAGTGAGCCAGGAGTTAACACTTGCCAAGTGTGCATGTGCCCTATGGGGAAGGCTTGTGCCACCCACGGGGTGCTCCTGCAATGTGGAGGAGATCAAGCAGGCAGGGGCTGCTTCCTCTGACAGCACTGCCAAGCTGGGAACTGGTGGGGAACAACCACCATGCAGTCATGGGGACACTGCATGGAAATGGCAACTGGCATGAGGTGTCTCCCCACTGTGAGCTGAGCTGATTCTGGAAGTGGGGGGAAACTGCCCAACTTTGCACAGTGGCAGTCATGATACAGAGCAGGGAGGTGGCAGAGCAGTGTTCCTCTCAGTGCTCACACTTCTCTTCCTCTCAGCTTTTATTTTTTTAGTATGTTTTGGAGAGAAATAGTTTCTTCCCTTGAAAATTGTGCTTTTGGGGAATACAGACATGTGAAGAACGGAAAAACCAAAGAGTGAAAGTAGTTGGGTTTTTCTGTCAAGATTTGCTAAATGAAACAGTTTCATTTTCTTTTCTTTGCATTGTTTGAAAGTTAATTAATCATACCAGCTGAGATAAAGCCTGGCTCTTTGCAAGGTTCGGCCTGGCTTGCTGCAGGATGGCAGGAGGCAGCTGGGCAGCCTTGGTCACACATGGCTGCTGGTGGCCTTGGGGCCAGAGCTGCCCCTGCAGCTGCACTGTGGCCATCAGAAGCTTTGTGAGAGCAGTGGAGCAGCTGCATCCACTGCATTTCTGTTTTTAAAGCAGCTCACGTTATTCCCTCCTGATGTTATTTCAAGCCATAGGTGTGAGACCTCTGCCCAGCTCAGCAAAACTGGAGTGGGATTGCATCAGGCTGTTGTTGCCAAAGTGTTATGCACTGGGGCTGCAGAGCTGTTTTGCTGCCTGAGCTCATTTATTTTTTCTCCCCTGTGCTTTGCACACAAGAGTCACTGGCTCCCCTGGAGCAGCTGGGAGCCCGTGGCTATTAAAAGTGGAGTGCTTTGGCCTCCCAATGTCTCCTTCCCCAGGGGCTGGCAGGGAGGTGCTTTCCTCTCCAGCTCAGACTCAGCAGCATCCCCTGGCTGGAGTCACTCACTCCAGCTGTCTGCTGGGCAGCCTGCAGCTGGGCTGGGTGGGGTGACACTGCTCCGAGCTGGTGCAGATAGAAGCAGCAGCAGCAAAATTTGCTGCAGAGCAGGTTCTCTGCCACACTGCAGGAGCACATTGCTGTATCAAAGAGGGAAAAGCTTTTCTGTCTACTTATGGAGGAAGAGGGATGGAGGCTGTAAGGGAACAGGAGGGCTGAGCAGGTAGCTTGACAATGCACAGTCCGTGGACATTGACTCTGAAACCTACTGGCTGCAATGATGGCACTGAAGTCCATGTTGTTAGCAGTTGGCTCAAACTTGTGTTACTGTTGCAGTGGCAGGTTACAGATTCCTGAGATGAATCCTGTCCCTTATCTCCCACCTAAATCAACCTGAGCTGTAGAAAACGCTCTAGTGCCCCGCCACCGTATTCCTCTGTGCTCTTCTTTCTTGTCTTCAGGGCTTTGAGCAGAGCAGACATAGGATGCTGGTTTGAGGTTGCTGCACATGAGGATTTTCTCAAGCATGTGCTCAGGGTGGTGTTTTTGCAGTGCATTGCCTAGCCTGCCGGCAGGAGGGGGTCACAGGGGTGCTGGGGGAGGCTGTACAGTGTTCCTGTCTCACCATCTGCTTCTTGTTCCCCTTGCAGGACTGCCCCCAGATCCTGCCTTCCACCCAGATCTACATCCCCGTGGGCGTGGTGAAGCCCATCACGCTGACGGCCAAGAACCTGCCGCAGCCGCAGTCAGGGCAGCGCAACTACGAGTGCATCTTCCACATCCCCGGCAGCACCACGCGCGTCACGGCGCTGCGCTTCAACAGCACCAGCATCCAGTGCCAGAACACCTCGGTGAGTGCGAGTGTGAGTGTGAGTGCAGGCCCTGCCCGCCCGGGGCTGCTGCTCCCTGCCCGCCCAGGGCAGCTTTGCTGTCCTGTGGGACAGCCCCCCTGCATGGGCAGTTTTGCTCTCCTGTGGGCAGGTAATGGGGGTTTCTGCTGCTCCATCCCACTACCTGTCCTGTGGGCAGGTATGGGGGTTTCTGCTGCTCCCTGTTGCAGGAGGCTGCTTATCCCACTACCCCCACGTGTTGTTCCAGATGGGATCAGTGCTGAAGCCACCAGGCTTTAGGAGCACGTCCAAGGAAATTTGGTTTGCAAAGCTGAAGAAAGTTGCTTGGACTGGAGCCAACTGGGTCCAGATGTGCTGGAGCCCCCCTGACACCAAGCTATCCCATTTTACAGGCGGGAAGGAGGTAACACCTCTGTGTCCCATTGTGCACATGGAGCCCTCCACATGCAGCTGTGCCTGCCAGCCCTGCAAGCGCTTCCCCTCCTGCCCTGCAGCCTCTGTCCATCCCTGACTCCATCCCTGATCTGACCAGCAGCTGCCTCTTTTCCCTGCCTGCCTGCCCTCCATCCCGTGTTCCTTGCATCGCTTCCTGCCTCTGTGTCCTTGCCTCTGCAGCCCTGTCACCTCAGCTCTCTCCTGCAGGCATCTCTGCCCTCTCCAGGCACCTTATCCCCTGTGTGGCAGGGGGTTTAGCAGCCCTGGGAGAGCTGTGTGTGTGCTGTGCACCAGGCCCATGAACAAAGCCACTCTGGGTGCTAACAGCCCCACTGGGAGCTGCCATGTCTCAGCTCCTCAGCTGCCTGCTGTGCTCTACACCGACCTGCCTCCCCAAATGGAGCCAGCCCCTCCCTTTGCTCTCCCATTTAATCCTTTTAAAATTTGTTTTTCATCTCTCATACTGTGAAAGCTCATTTGCAGCCTAACACCAGTGCTGATCCCTGCTCCCTTTGGTGGCACAAGTGACATTTAGAAGCCATTGAAGATGAGCATTGGCTCCTTCCCTCCTCCAGTGATCCCAGGGCTGCAGAGCCTTTGGACAGGAGGAGCATCCTGAGCCATTGCCTCCTGCCCTGGGCAGCAGTCCTGGGGGATGCTGTTCAGCCAGTGCAACCTCCCGCCAGCACTTCTCTGCCTGGAGCTGGCAGCTGTCACCTGCCCAGTTCTGTAGTGTGGGGTTTCTCTGAGTTTATTCCAGAGCAGTTTGGGACATGTGTGCTGCAGGATGCTCCCTGTAGGGCAGTGCTGTGGCTGCACAGTGCTGACAGCAGCAGTCTGATGGCTCCTGTAGGATGTTGGGGAGAGGTGCCTGCGCCAGAGGGGAGCCTTTACATAATGGAGGTGGAGCTTGCAGAGAGGCTCTGAATGATGTGGAGACTCATTTCTCCCCAGTATGTTTCAACTTGTCAAGCAGGAGGGAGAGTCTAAAGCACAATGCATTCCCTGGGTTTCCCAAGGGATGATGTGGCTGCCAGGATTGGTGCTATGAGCTGCATGGGCTCTGCAGCTCTTCTCCAAAGGGATAGGACAGCTGTAATCAGCACCTTATCCTTGGCTGACAGTGGTGGATGCCTAACCTGGGAATTATCAGGAATGCCATGAAAACAGCAAGATTGTCAGAAGAGCATGTGTATGGTGTTGTGGGGTGCATGAGGAACAGGTAGCAGCAGCTCTGTGGGGCTGCAGGAGATGTGGCTTTTGGGTGCAGGGTGGCTTCACAAAGAGAAAAAGAGAGTTTTGTCTTGAAAGAAACTGCTTTGCTTTCAGGGTCTGCTCGCCTGCTTTAATGTTTGAGGGCATTGAGCCAGGCTGCATTATGGTGTGGGGGATTCAGATTCACACTTGTGTGATGCTTGTCTCCTTCGTGCCTTTTTGCAGTCCATCTGGCTCTTTGATAGTGCTTCAGGCTCTCCCAGCCATGGCCCAACGGCTTCTTCCATTGCACTTCATCCTTTGGGTTAGTATTTTGGTGTGGAGAACACTGGCAAGTGGAGAAATAGGGAAAGGATGACATCTTCCCAGCCAACAAGTGAAGGATGGATGCCAGAAGGCGTTTAAGCTCACAGTGTTTCCAGGAGTTCAGTGGGGTCTAAACAAGAGGTTAAATACTCTGTGGAATTACAGATGCTTTCCTGAATCACTGGTGAATGAAAGGCATAATAAGTCAAGCCCTTTAAAACTCTTTGTCTTTTGTTTTAGTGCTTGTCAAACTCCAATGACTTGTTAGCACTTTGAAGAAAAGACATCTTGGTTAAATATTCAGCAGTCCATTCATTAAGGTCTGAGTGTTGACTATAAACATAGTTTGAAACACCCAATAGATCTTTGGCAAACTCAAGGGAGACCAGCTCTGGTATTCCCCAGCATCCCAGGCCATAAACCAAGCCAAAAGAACTTTTTCTGCCTTGTCACTTTGGTCTTTTTCTGCTCTTCAAGGGGAAAGAAACCCTAATGGTTTTCCACATGTATTGTAAAGATGCAAAAAGGAAAGACAAGCCTAACTAAGAAAATGAAGATCTTTGCCAATAAACTAATTTTTGCAAATTGACTGCTTTTAATCTTCTGGAAGCAGACTTTTCCAGGCTTGCTTTTTGCAGCAGAGGATGGAGAAATGGTCACCTGTCTTAATGCATAAGGTTGATGCCACTGAGATTCATTTTCCAAATATCCTTGCCTTTGCCTATTCTTTCCCATCTGACATCCCTCAACAGAGTTCATCTTCCTGATTGCTGCAAAAATGAAGCAGTTTTACAGTTGAAAAGTGCCCCAGTCCCAAATCTGCACTAATGCTTGTAACGTTGGACTCGATCTGATTTAGTCCTGGCCTTTGCAAAATGGCTACAGGTGTCTCTTGCTGTCAAGGGTTTGGCTTTTTCTCTCTAAAATGTTCCTCTTAAGGCTGAAATAGCCCCAGAGCTGCTGTTTCCCTTTACATGTATAAATAGGAAGAACTCCTGACTCCTTTTCATGAGGTTGTTGCCTCAGCACTTTAAATTAAGCGTAATGCCTCAGTTATTTCCCTTTCTAAAGCCCCACGTGGTGTGGAGCAGCTGTGTCACCTCCTGGCTCCCTTTTGGTTCCTTTCTCACCAGTGCCCCTGGCATGGAGAGCCCACCTTGCCCACTGTTCCTGCTGGGGCTGTGGAGATTCCTGCCCTCTGGCTAGACACGGGTTGGGATGTTCACCCCAGAGTGAGCATTATTGGTGGGACAAAGTGATGTGGGTGCAGAGCAGGCTGGGCTGGCAGGGTGGGCACATGTGGGGTCCCCCAGCATGGATACTGAAGCCCAGCCCCAAGTGTGGATCCCAGGGAGTGAAGTAAGACCTCTCAGATTTATGTTTTCTGGGTATTTTTTGTTGCTGTAGAACCTGGGTGTTGCTCTGGCCTATTCCCAGGGTCTCAGGTTCTCATACCATGCTGGATTTGAGGCAAAGAGGAATCCAGGTGAAGAAGGTTGTGTGTGGTGAGGCAGGAAAGGAGGAGATCCATGTGAAAAGAGAAAAAGGAGATGCAGAATCAGAGGCTGAGCGTTACTGTCAAGTTGTGCTGTTGTGCGGATGACGGTATTTTACTCGGCCCAGGGTATATTTATAGAGGAACATAAATCATACACACATGCCCTGTTCTGAGCACTGCACACCTCCAGTATATGTATCTCTAATTAACCAGCCATGGAGAGGGAAGCAGGATTGGAGCCCACAGCCCCAGCTCCGTTCGCCAACAAAGCCGCGCTCTCCGTCCTAGCGGTGCCTACATTTATCTTTCCTGCAGCAGTGTTTAAAGTGAAAAGGGAGTATCAGGAGAGTTTGATAGGATCCAATTAAATTCCAGCAGATAAAATAATGATGAATTGCAGTTGAGCCCTGGCGAGACGCGATGTACATTACTGCCGTCCCCGTAGTGCGGGGAAGGAGTTGAGGTCATCAACTACAGAAAAATAGGACACAGCTGCAGCCCAAGCTCTCCTCCAGAAATGCAGCCCAGGGGGATGGTGCATGTGGGAGTGAGGGGGGTTGCACAGGAAATTTGGATGTGTGGGTTTGCCTGCAGAGGAGCAGCCCCTCTGCTGCCTTCCCCAGGGATGGGCTGGGCAGGTTGTGGCTGCAGGGGGATGGATGCCTCTGGATGGATGGAAAGGGGTGTGGTGGCTGTGGGGCTGCCCTGCCTCCTCTGGGATGGGAAGGGCTAGTGCCTTGCCCAGTTGGCATGGTATTTGCAGGAGCATCCTGAAGGGCTTCTCAGTGAGATCTGCCCACAGATTTGGGGTGTTTCCTGCTAGCTGCAGCTGTGTTCCCTGTGTGGTTCCCTGCAGGCACCTTCTCTGAGTGCTGAATCTCTCATCACAAGGGAAGCTGGGTAGCTCTCAATGCCTATTGCTGCTAGCTGGTGGGTGTGTGAGCAGGGGCTTCCTAGAATCAAAAGTGGGACTTTCAGGGCAGATGACAGCCACAGCCCTTGCTGTGTGCAGGGCTGGTGGCATTCCCTGCATGGGGGTAGGGTGGATGTGAGAATCAGAGATGTGAGGTCGGTGGTTGTTACTTGGGAAGATGCCTGAGATAAGTTTTGGGTAAAGAGCCTTGAGAAAGGCTTAGCAAGGAGTTCTCTTGCCTGAACTACATCTCTGCAGGAGGCTTTGCTGGGAATACCAGTATCCAGGTGGGTGGGGCTGAAACATCCCCTGTCCTCTCTTCCACACTGGCCTTGTAAGCTCTTCAGCTAGGGACAGGGAGGCTGGCTGGGTTAGGTAAGGAGCCAGGCAGTTCTCATCTCAATTGCTGACTCACTTAATGGCATCTTTTCTCCCATCCCCTTCTGTGGGCTGTGCTGCATCAGAATACATCACTTTTGGGCACTGCTGGTTTGCTCTCAGGCTGTGCCTGTTGTTTTTTACTCCCAGAGCAAACACCCCTTTCCCATAGTTCATCCTCATAGCAGTTGCTAAGCCAAATCATCCTTTGGCACAACTGGGGGTCCTGGGCACCTTTGCAGAGAGAAAGATGGTCTGACAGCAGGACTGCCTGGGTAAGTGCACCCCTCACTCACACCCATGCTGTCCTGCTGCTCATCCCAGTGTGCTGCCAGCCACTGGGATTGATTACTGGGAGGTTAATAACAGTTAAGTGTTTAATGGATGTTTAACGCCATGTTAGCTCTGAACAGGGAGGAGCCAGCATGATGGAAACTGTTGGCTGTCTGTGAGCTCTTTTTTGGATCCCATAGGATGGACAGATTGGTAAGCACCCCCTGCCTGATCCCCACCAGTTGTGGGGCCTTCAGAGCTGGAAGGTGGCTGCTGTTTTCCTTGGATGCTGCTGCCTCCCTGCCTGTGGCTGTGCACTTGGGTGGAGAAGGTACTTTTGTGCTTACCAGTGGCAAGGGCTGTTGTGAGGAGACCTTTTGGAAACACCTTTCAAAATACAAGATGCTTTGGAAATTAGAGAGGGATCTGATGGATGTCCAAGTCCCAGGAGGCCAAGCCTGGAGTCCCTGCAGCTGCAGCTCCTGCCTGTGTGCTGCCAATCCTGACTCCAGCTCCAGCATTCTACAGGGACCAGTATCCTAGTACAGTATCCAAGCCCCAGACCCACTGCTGTCTCTGCAGGGCAGGTTAGAGGCTGCTGGCAGACATGCAGATGCAGAGGACACATTTTTCATTGATATCCATGTTCCCTTGGTGATCCCATGCTTTGAGCACCAGCTGAGGCAATGACTCTTGCTCTGCCACTTCTCTCCACACAGTCCTGTGCTCCCGCTGCTCCCCGCTGCCTGCTCCAGCTCCAGCTCCCTGCCACAGCAAAGGCAGCATCCTCAGTACTGTGTCCTTTCCCAGAGGGACACAGCCTCTCATTCAATTGTCCTCTTGCTGTCTCAGGACCGGTGCATGAAGAGTTAATGTTCTCCCTCCCTTTCCCCCTATTCTTCTTCCTCCAACCCACCTCCCAGAAGAACTAATTTCCAAAAGCAGCCGGGGCAGAGAGATGCAAATAAGTGTTTTGGACAGCTGCAGGCTGGATGCTTTCCCAAGATGCCAGGGCCCCAAATGAGACATGTCAGAGTACAAATTGAAAATGCCAATTTCACTTACGCTGCCACGTGGCTCGTCACAGCTAAATTCTGCTCCAGCACTGCCACCACCCTCCCCAGCATGTGCTCCCTCCTGCTGCCAGGGAATGGTCTCTGCTCAGTTACGGGTCTGGCCAGCTCTTGTTGTGGCTCTGCTGAGGATATCCTTGGGTGGGAGTAGGATAGGGCAAGGTGAACAGATTTGGACTCCTAGCCAAGTTCTGGCTTCACCTTCCCAGCCCTGGTAACAGGAATGTTGCTGAGAGACTCTGGTGGTAGATGGTGCGTGGTGGAGATGTGGTGAAGGTCATCTGAGCAAACACAATGAGAGGTGCCTTGTCTGGGGGGCTGTGCTGGGGGGTGATGGAGCTCTGCCTGTAGAGAGGAGATGGTGGTGGAGCTGTTGGATTGGCAGCTGACTGTGTTATGTGTGACAGCTGCTGTGTATGGCTGACCAGCAGCAGCCTTCCTCCCTGGGGAGGGCTGCATTTTGAAGTCCTCCACATTGCATTTGGGTAGCGTGGCTCGTGGGCAAAGGATCACCAACAAAAAGCTGTAATGGAGGACCAGGCTTGGCTCTCCCTGGCACCCTGTAGCACTGAGGGAGAGGTGTGTTGCCTTAGCCAGGTCTGGTGTGCCCCGTTTTGGTGCCATGTCTGATGCTGGACTGGTGATGCTGCTGTCTGGGAGAGACTCAGCACAGAAGGGAGCAGCTTTGATGGTTAGGTGAGAAGGCTGAAGTGTTCTCCAGGGCACACTGGCCACCTCCATGGCCCACCTGGGCCTTGTGGAGGGGCTGAGTGGAGCAGACCCACTGTCCTGTGTGGGACAGCAGCTGGGGCAGTGCTGCAGGAGATGCTGGGGCCACCCCTCCTGGTACAGTCTGGGCTGTGAAAGGTGATGCTGGGACTGACTGGGGGGTGGCAGGGCTGTGGCCAGCCCGTGGCCTGGTGAAGCACTGCTGCTGCATCTGCTGCTCTCTAACAAACTCCAGCAAGCCATGAATCATTCATTTAATCTCTCCTGACATGCCTGTCATTTTCTCAGGCGAGGAGCGGGGAATCTCTTGCCGAAGGAGGTCATTAGCTGTCAGGGATGCTTCCAAATGCCTTCCTGCCTCTGTATCGATTAAACCTCTCTGTCTGCATGCAGGGGCTTTGCAGGGAATACTGATGGTGCTGCTGGGCCTGGGGCTCATGTTGAGGTAGGGGAGAGGGGTTTGGGTGGGGAGAAGGCACTGGCAAGGCTGGAAGGAGAAATGGAGGTGGATATGTCTGGACAGTAGCAAGTCCAAGGGCCTGAATTTTGGATCCCCTAAAGCTAAGGGGTAGGATTCCCTGGTGTCACCTTCCTACATGGAAAGTCAGGATGGTGGTTCCAGTCCTGAAATGGAGTGCAGCCAATGTCCAAGCACAGTGTGGAGCTGGGAGTGGGGCATCTGGGGGTGTGGTGTGCAGGGGAGGAGTGCTCTCTCCTGAGATCTTTCTAAGGGCTGGTATGGCACTGAAGTGGTCCTTGGCTTTGTCCCACACACAGCTATGTGGCCACAGCTTTATGTCATTTTGTTATGGGTGATGGGGCTGGAGGAGACTGTGAGGGACATCCTCCCACTGGCTGTTGGGGGTGACTACTGAATCCACCACTGTGATGTGCCCAGCCTGTCCTCCCCAGGCTTCAGTAGTGATGACCATAACCCCAAATATCCAGCTGAGCATCCCTGGAGTGGGGAGGACATGGGGAAGGGCTCGGGAGCCTTGTAGATAGAAGTACATCTGTGCTGCAGAGGCACCATCTGTTTCTTCCTCTTCCAGCAGCAGCAGCTTTAGACCTTTGAGATGATGGGCTTTGGGTCTGTTTCCAAACCCTCTGTTTCTCTGCTTTATCTTTTTTTTTGTCAGTCCACCCCACTGGTTCCATGTGCTCTGACTGGCACTTTGATGAGTGGCTGTCAGACCTGTTTGTTCCTAGCCAGCAAGTCCCAGCCAGGACCCCATCCCTCTCCTTTGGGCTGATGGGAGCATCCATGTAATGGATTGTATGTCTCTCTGTGCCACTCACCACCGGGACATTTTGCCTCAATAATTAACAGGCTCTGCCTCCTTCTGTTTCCTCCTGCAGTATTTCTACGAAGGGAATGACATCAGTGACCTGCCCGTCAACTTGTCTGTGGTCTGGAATGGGAACTTTGTCATCGACAACCCCCAGAACATCCAGGGTGAGTGAGGGATGGGATGGGATGGGACCTGGCCCAGTGCCCCCTCAGCCTCCAGCCCACCCTGGCTCAGACCATATTTTGCACCAGTGCTTTGATGGGTTTCTAAACAAGAGGCTTTTTCCAAGGAGCTTTGGGAGACACCATACTTTGGTGTTGAGCCCAGGGTGCTGCTGGCTGCTGTGTGGGTTTGTCCCACTGCGAGTTGGTGAAAGGGGCAAGAACAGGTGCCTTTTCCCCCAAAGGCTTTGCCCATGGCTGGGGGGCCGTGCTGACCCTGCCCTCCCGTTGCAGCCCACCTGTACAAGTGCTCGGCGCTGCGGGAGAGCTGCGGGCTGTGCCTCAAGGCGGACCCGCGCTTCGAGTGCGGCTGGTGCGTGTCGGAGCGGCGCTGCTCCCTGCGCCAGCACTGCCTGGCCTACGACAGCAGCTGGATGCACGCCAGCAGCGGCGGCAGCCGCTGCACCGACCCCAAGATCACCAAGGTACGTGGGGACGGGCGTGGCCATGCCCTCTTGGGGTGTGGATGGGCTCTCGCAGCAGCCAGATCTGCTCAGTGTTTAGTGCTTGAGTGGTTTGTGTCGCCACTTTCATTTCAAGGCTAAAATCCTCTCTCCACCACCCCCATGCACGAGGCTTTCTGGCTCATTTCCAAAATTCCAACCCCTCCTGCACATGACTGAGGGATCCAGGAAAGCTCTAGGTTGCTTCTTGTGTTGCCGTGTGCACTGGGGCCAGTAGTTCATCATCATCATCCCATTTCCCTGACAGCTTTTACGACCTTTGCTTATAAGATTGTGTATATTAATATTCACATGCCTGTTGGGCTGGGATCCAGGTTCACAAGGAGAGACTGTGGGTATTTCAGCTGGATGCCTTCTGCTAACCCATGGCTGGCCGGGCCTCAATGGTGTTAATTACTGGAGTCTTAGCACAGGATCTGATCTGTTTGGGTTTCGGTGCCTTATCTGATGGAGGCTGGAAATGAGAGTCTTGCCTTTTCCCAGTGTGTGCTGCCTGCCTCTCACATGGATGGGCCCTGCAGTGGGCAGTGGCAGCCATGTGGAGAGAGGGGGGAACAGCTCTGCTGGGCACATCCCTGCCTGCAAAGAGCCCTGCCTGCAGGAAGTACTGCCTGCCGAGTTGCCTGGGGCTGGTGGAGTGCTGGCAGGAGAAGGGATCCATTCCTGAGGAAGTGGGATCGAGCCTCAGATCCTGCATCCCTAAATGGAGGTCTGCTGTTGTGTGCAGAGCTGCAGGGCTCCCTGTCATCTTCCCTCTGTGCTCAGGCTGAACTATCCAAATCTGGACCCCTAGGGATGACGGGAGTGGAGAATACTGTGGGGCAGTTCATGGCCAGGGTGGCCTCACTCTAGGCTGTGCCCTTGTCCTCTTGTGTTCAGGTGACCAGGGCTGCAGGCATTTACACACAGCAGCCTCCCAGCAGCTGATGGTGCCCAGCATTGGTGACAGCAGTTGGTCCAGAGCTGGTGGTAACAGCTCTCCCACCCTGAATCATTATGAAATTTTACAGTAATTGCAGGTGCAGCAGGAACAGATCTGTTAGCAGGTGGGCTTGACCTTGGCACTGCTCTGTGTTAATGCCCTGGGAGGTGGCAGTCGGTGTGGATGTGCAGTCAGTGTCAGTGTGATGCTACTCCTCTAGCCTGCCTTTTGCCTGCTGCTTCCCACTACCCCAGTCCCACATCTGGGCTGTGGTTATGCTTGCAAATGGTCCAGAGAAAAGCCCAGTGCAGAGAGGGCAGCATAGGCTGATGGGGGAGAAGAGTCTCCTACAGTGGTTTCATGGGGAGGTGGAGCCTCCTTCCTGCCCAGCTCACTGGAGTGCAGGTGTCTTCATGGGTGGTAGGGCTGGCCTGGGAGATGACCGTGATTCTTCAGCCTTGGTGTGAGGAATCACCGCTCAGTGCTGGGGACAAACATCTTCCAAACCTCTGTGGTATCTTGGCTAGTGCTCACTGTGACCCTCAGAGTGACATCCTTTCCCTTGGGAAGGGGGTACCCCTTGGCCTCTGCACCTCCTGGCCGTGCTGTTGCCACTGGAGCTGACAGCAAGCCAGCTGCCTGTACCCGCTGGAGCTGTTTGCTTGTTGATGTAAAAGGACCCTATGAAACCAATTAGGAGAAAAACAGCATTGTTTGTTGGGGCCAGGGGTCCAGAGGTGGAGGGGGGAAAGGGGGGGTTGAGCAGCTCCTGCTCTCCTTGGCAGCTCCCCCCTCCCACACACCTTGTTTAGCTGTGACCTCCCTGTGCTGGGTGGCCAGCGATGTCATTTCATTCCCGGGCTCCTGGGTCCCCGCACGCGTGGCCCTTGTCAGCTTTACTGCGGAGGAGGAGGAGGAACCAAACATGCCAGAGCAGCTTTTAACACTCATTTAGAAACACCAAACAAACAGCAGCTCCTTGCCAGCTGCCCCACCAGAGCTTTTCTTAAGGGGAAGACTCAACCTGATGCTGGCTGCAGCTGCTAGAATGAGCTCCAGTCCCAGACTTGGGCAGGGACTGAACAAGGTTTAGGCAAACAGTGGTTCCCCACAGCCCCAGAGGGTTTTGTTGCTGTGTAAATAGTGAGCTGTGACTGCCCAGCATGGCCCATGGCTCAGGCACCAGCCCTAGCTCTGCTGCTGGCCTGGGACATGTCCTGCAGGGTGTCTGTGGCAGGGGCCTGGGTGCTCCTGTCTGAGTTCATGTGTGCTGAATGTCATCAACCCAGTGCGTGGAAGTTAATCCCGGTGGCAATGGCTGTAGTGGGACTGTGCAGAAGCAGCCCCTGGCTCCATGCAGTCCATCAGGGTTGATGATGTGAACAGTGTCCACTGCTGCATGGACCCACCCTAAGCTCATCCACTTTTCCTTGCTGTGGAGATGATGTTCAGGAATGAGCCCTTCACAAGGAGGAGAAGGATCTGTCTGGCTCAGGCCCCAGGGCTGCAGCTGCTCAGATTTGCCAGGAATGGAAAGAGCTTACACGTGCTTGGTCGTGGCTTGAACCTGCCCAGGAGCTGGGTTTAGTGCAGGCAGAGGTGCCTGCCAGTGCCAGAGGGGATCTCAGCCAGGAGAGCAGAGGAGGCCATCACCTGCAACAGAACCATCCCTTCCCCTGGGTCAAGGTGTGATTTCTTCCTGGGCTGACCCAGCCTGCATTCCACTCTCCCTCTCCTGCTGCCTGCAGCTGCCTTCTCTGCTGTGTCTTCATGGCTCTGGGGACCCAGCTGTGTCCCAGGGCCCACTCAGGGCATGCAGCTCTGCCATTCATCCCAGTTAATGCTGCAGGTGGGTGCTTGACCTCAGGGCCAGCAATCACTGATGTAAAACTGCCTGAAATTGCCTGCTTGGAGGCAGCGTCCCCACATACCTTGGAACAGGGCCCACCCCTCTGTTCATCCCTCATTCTGCCATTGTCTGTCAGGCCACACCTGTCTGCTTTATTGACATCATCCTGGTAAATGAGGTGTGATGCTGTGGTGAGGTCCCCTCCCTTCCCAACTGGCCTCAGCAAAGGGTTTACTGGTGAAGAGAAACACATTTCCCCCTGCCTGCCATTTCACCTTTGCAGGGACCTGTTGGAGATGCTTTCTGCTTTGAGGACATATTTGGCATGGGAATCTCATCCCTGGGCACCTGGGCCCTGGCCAAAAGCCAGGCACATCCAGGGGCTTCCTTGCCAGTTCAGCTGGAGCCATGGTTGATCCTGCCCTGTCTCCTTCAACTCTTGTGTCCTTGTCACTGGGGAGATGGCTGTGCCTGCAGCAGGGTGTCCGCATCCCAGCCCTCTGCTAGGACACATATATCTCCTGGCTTGTCCCTGGGGGGATTTTGTGGATACAGCTGCCACTGGGGAGGTCTTTTCTGCTCTGTGGGCAACTTACAGATGTGCTGGCATTTCTCATTACCTGTCTGCTGCTTGGAACACACATCTGCAGCTGCTTGGGCTGCAGCCTGTCCCAGTGAGGCGTACCTGTGGCTCTGCATTCCTGTGACAGACCATGCTCTCTCCTAGTTGTTCCCTGAGACTGGCCCCAGACAAGGAGGGACCCGTCTGACCATCACTGGTGAGAACCTGGGCCTGAAGTTTGAAGATGTTCGCTGGGGTGTCAAAGTGGGCAAAGTGACGTGCATCCCCATCGAGAGCGAGTACATCAGTGCTGAGCAGTAAGTGCCTGCCGAGGGCTGGGTGTGCTCCAAACCACCTCAGCAGGGGTTGGGACAGCAGGGAGGGTGTTCAAATGCTGCCTGTGGCTGCAAAAGACATAGAGCTGCCTGGGCTGAACTGGGAGGGAAGTACCTGCTGGTTATGATTGCTTTAGGAAGAGCTCAAAGGCTTTGGGGAAGCTTCTCTGAGGGCTTGCAGTGTCAGCTGCCACCACCTCAGTTTCTCCTGGATCTGCTGGCACGTGACACCTTTGCTTCACACGGGGAGTGTCTTGGTACCAGGACACTGAGAGTTTCTTGCTCTCATCTCTTAGGATTGTGTGTGAAATTGGAGATGCCAGCCTGAGCAAGGTGCATGAGGCACGGGTAGAAGTGTGCATCCGTGACTGCACGCCCAGCTACCGGGCCATATCCCCCAAGACCTTCACCTTTGTGGTAAGCCCCATGCTGGGGACAGATCTGTCACCTTGAAAGGGAGGTGATGCTGGCTGGTTTTGGGTGGTTTTCTGGCTGAGTTGGAAAATTTGCCATCATTTTCCTGAGGGGCAGGCAGGGATTCTCTGGTCAGGCATTGAGTCATGATGATTGAATTTCTCCAAGGCTGCCACTGCTCTGCCTCCCCACTGTCCTGCTGGCACTGCCAGGCTTTAGTACTGTGCCTGGGTGCTGTCTCACAGGTCCCTCTCCTCTGTGGAGAGTTGAGCCACCTGGCTGAAGCTGCTTGGGGATGTGGGTTTCAGTTCCCACCTGTCTGACTCCAGGGATGCCCTTTTCCTTTGACAGACACCCACTTTCTCCCGTGTTGTCCCAGCCCGGGGTCCTCTCTCTGGTGGCACCTGGATTGCCATCGAAGGCACCCACCTCAACGCTGGCAGCAACGTGTCTGTGACCATCGGGGGACGGCCCTGTGCTTTTTCATGGTGAGGGCACAGAGGGTGGTGGAGGATGGGCAACAGGCACCTTTGAAGGCAGTGGGACCCCCAGACCCCCAGAGCAGCAGCCTGGGCTGGGAAGCCAGGAGGGACCATGGGAGCCAAACCCCCTGGCTGGCCAAAGGCGTCTCCTCTTGAAACCTCTATGTGTCAGAGGCTGCAGGAAGAGCCCTAAGAACAGAGATTTTTCTCTAAAAGCACAAAGCCCTGAGGCATGAAGTGGATAATTTTTAGATTAGGGATGATAATGGAGCGGCTCTTTAAATATTTTCCTGCGGTAATTACTGGTTATCAGCCCTAATCGCTGCTGTTTGCAGCCGCCGCACGATGGGAACGCTCAGGAGCTACTCACTCGTTCCCGGCTGCCTTTTGTTTCATTTCTTGCATTTTTGTTTTTCTCTTTTTTTCCTCCTTTCTCTCTTCCCCCCCAGCTGTTTCAGAAGGGGAGAAGGGCTGGCACAGGGGCCTCCCAGGCAGCCCTGGTCCCTGCCTGCCCAGGCACTGACAGGTTGTGTGTGTTTCTGCCCCAGGAGAAGCGCCCGTGAGATTCGGTGCAGGACCCCCCCAGGGCAAACCCCCGGCGGCTCTCCCATCCTCATCAACATCAACCGGGCAGAGCTGAGCAACCCAGAGGTGAAGTACAACTACACAGAGGACCCCACCATCCAGAAGATTGATCCTGAATGGAGCATCAACAGGTGAATTGCAAGGAGCTCACAGGATGCATGGGGGACTGTTTCCCATACGGATTTCCCCCTCTTGATGGGCACATCTCAGTGCTGTGATAACTGCCAGGCTGCACTCCAGAGATGTGGCAAGAGGAGTATGAGCAATGGCTTGGCACCAGGGCCCTGCTAACTCCTGGCCTACAGTGCTCAGCCTGGCAGGGGGCAAGAGCAGAGAGTGCTTTGGATTCTGCTTAATTTCAGCTTGACATTTGGCAGCGGCAAATAAAATTAAAATATTTCCCATCGGGGGATTTTTTGAAATGTTTACATATTTTTCTAAAAGGTTTGAATTGGCTGGAGAGAAGGCGAAGGAATCCATTAAGAGCTAGTGCCAAGGGAAACCTTCCCCAGGCTGTTGATGAGGAGCAAGCTCCCCAGAGGCATGGCCAAGGTCTCCAGGACCACAGGGCTTTTAACACCAAGTCATGGAGAAAAGCTAGCAGAGCTCAGCCTCTCCTGTCACCCACTGCCTCTGTGGTGGAGAAAGGGTGGCAGTGAAGAGCTTGTACTTCTTGGGATGCTTTCCTGTTGCAAATGCTTAGTTGACTTTAGTTTGGGAGTGATCTTCAGACCCTAAACCTGCATGCAGGGTGGGTTGTCAGTGTTAATTACCAGGTTTTATATCTCTAGTTGGCCCTTGGGTCAGCTGAAATGATTCGACATTGGTGCATGGTCCTGCCAGCCATGCAATATATGGGTGGGATAAGAGATCCCTGGGGCATGGTGGCTCACCCAGGCTGGGGCAGATGGGCATCTGGCTGGAGATGATGGCTGCTTCCATCCTAGAGCTGGGGATCAGTGCCAAGCTGCCTTTCCTAACCCACTGTCTCCATGTCTCTAGCGGTGGGACACTGCTGACTGTGACTGGCACCAACCTGGCCACCATCAAAGAGCCCAGGATCCGGGCCAAATACTGCAGCTCTGAAAGGGAGAATGTAAGTGGTGCTGGCTGGGGCTGGGGGCAGAGCACAAAGAGGAGGGATGCTGTCTGTGTGCAGCACAGGGCAAACAGTGCACCCTTTTCCCTTCAGGTGTGATGGTCTGGAGAGGCTGAGGTCTGGGGGCTGCTGCTCCAAAGAGAGGCTCCAATCTCTCTGCAGAGCCTCCAGCCAGGTGCTTTCAGGAGAGGGTTGAGATCTCAGCATTCAGAACTGGTGGGAAGTTTGTGGGACATCTATATTGACAGAAAGAGTCCATCCCCAGTGACATCTTGCCTGCCACCCCTTGCACATCCATTGCAGACAGGAGCCTGTCTCTGCACTGGGGTGGGATGTGATGGCTGTTGTTAGAACAGAGCAGATTTCAAATCTACACCCTGTGTCCAGAGCCGCTGCTTTCAGGAGAACCTTGTGGGGTCTGGTCCTGACCACCTTGTTGGGAGTGGGTCTGACTTCGTTCTGTGCCTGCTGCAGAACTGCACTGTCTACAATGACACCACCATGGTGTGCTACGCTCCCTCCATTGCCAACTCTGTGCGGAGCCCTCCGGAGCTTGGCGACCGCCCGGACGAGATCGGCTTTGTCATGGATAATGTGCAGGCCCTGCTGATCATCAACACCACCAATTTCGTCTACTACCCAGACCCTGTCTTTGAGCCACTCAGCCCCACAGGGATGCTGGAGCTGAAGCCCAGCTCTCCCCTCATCCTCAAGGTAAAGAGTCTGTGCCTGGGGGCAGAGGTAGGGACATATCCCTCTGTGGAGGTGACATTTTGTCTCTCCTGGAGCAAAGATTTTGCCATGTGTTGGGCTGTTTATGCATTCCCTATTGCACTAGAACTGACAGTCTCATTCCTTGTTCCCTCAAAGGGCAGGAACCTGCTCCCACCAGCTGCTGGCAACTCCCGCCTCAACTACACAGTGCTGATCGGAGACACTCCCTGCACCCTCACGGTCTCTGAGACACAGCTCCTCTGCGAGTCCCCCAACCTCACTGGCCAACACAAAGTCACAGTAAGTGCTGACACTGGTGCCTCTGCTCCTTGTGCCTCATGTGTCTCAGAATTTCAGTCTTCATCCCAGCACCAGCCCTGCTATGTGCTTGTCCTTGAATGAGGACCGGATAGTAGATGTACATGCAGGAGTGTCCTCAGTAGTCATCTTCCTGCTCCTTAGGCATCCCTCTTCCTAATTACACGTTTGGTAGGACCAAATACTTTGTCACCCTGCTGCACACTCAGCTTGGTGCTACTGTGCCCTGGCTGGCGCTGGGTGCAAGGCAGGGGGGATTCCCACCTCTCCCTCCAGGGTTGGCACATGCTGCAAGGCAGGCTCCTTTGTTTGTGGGCTTGTAGTGCAGCAGTGCTCGCACTCCAGGACTCTGCCATGTTAAAAGGGACCCAGCACAGTCCTCCCCAGGCTCCCCATCCATGGGGAAACTCGCTTTACATCCCATCTGTTACTGTAATGTTGTCTGAATGAGACATCAAACTCTCTGCCTGCTCCACGTGCACAGGCAGCATGTGTGCTGCATGCCATTAAAGCGCCTTGAACTGCTCCAGACCAGCCCCTGCCATTCCTGCATTTGTCAATATCACTCATGCCATGGACTGGAGCCACACCCCAGTCCCCAGCACGGTGGGCACAGCAGGGAGGGCTGCCTGTGGCACACATTCCCTGACAGCAGGTCCATTTTTTCCCCCGCCGTGGTGCAGATCAAGGCTGGAGGGTTCGAGTTCTCTCCGGGGACGCTGCAGATCTACTCAGACAGCCTGCTCACCCTGCCCGCCATCATCGGCATCGGCGGCGGCGGCGGCCTGCTGCTGCTCATCATCATCATCGTCCTCATCGCCTACAAGCGCAAGTCCCGCGATGCTGACCGCACCCTGAAACGCCTGCAGCTGCAGATGGACAACCTGGAGTCCCGCGTGGCCCTGGAGTGCAAGGAGGGTGAGAGATCCCTTTGCTATCAGCGTGGGGGTCTTTGGGTGTTTCTTACTGCTGCAAGCTCAGTGTGCTCCTACCCTTTCCTTACTTTCAGTGAGGGAATGGGAACAGGCAAAGCTGCTTTGTCAGTGGAAGTGAACTCATTTTCGGTGGGATTTGGGGACATTTCCAGTTAAGAAGTTCTTCCCCATTTTTCCAAGTGGGAGAAAAGACAGCAAGCAGGGTAGCAAAGGCTTCCTGTGAGTGGGCAGTGGATCTCTCATTATGTGACAGACAGATGCTGTGAAATTGGACAGAATTCCTTGTATGATACTGCTGATAAAACCTAATTGCCCATTATCCCCCTGAGCTGGCTCCAGAGGCCCCGACCCTGCCAGCCACAGCCACAACCAGCCCGGACGCTGCGAATGAAGCAGGCACCGAAAACAAGATAATAAAAAGGGGAAAGAAAGACAAACCTTTGCTCCCCCAAGTCCCCATCCCTCCACATGCCTGTGGATGGCACTGGTGACAGGGAGAGGGGAGGGAGCTGGTGAAGGGGATGGTGTCTTGTCTTCCACAGCTGGCAGATAAAAGGATCTGCTTTTAATTAAAAGGCACAATCTCTTCCCTGCCTTTTCTCTTTTCTAGTCCCGCTAGTTACAGATAAGATAGCACGCCTTTCAAGCTGACGGTTTGTTTTTTCTCATCAGGCTGACGAGCCTGCAGTCCTCTGCCTGGCTTTCAGCTCCCTTTAAAGTGCTGTTAATTTGATTTTTCTGAGGGTTTTCTCCCCCCACCCCAACCCCCTTCCCTGGTGCATTTCCAGGACTCTTCTCCCATCAGCTTTTCCCTGTAGGTGCAATTAAAAGTTCAGGACCCCCCTGGATCACGTTCCCCTGGCAGTCACAGCTGCCTCTGCTGGGATCCGGAGGTTCTGGGGTGGGTGTGTTCAAGCTCTTCTCTCAAGTAATATTTAGGTCAAAAAGAAATGAGGACAATCTTGTGGTTTAGACTAACATTTTCCCCAAGAAGCTCTGTTTTTGTTCAAACCTTGCTGTTCCCCCCTTCCCCCAGCATCCCTGGGAGGCTGCAAGTGCTGGGCAGGGGGGATTTGGCCCCCCTGGGACCTGGCAGTTCTGTTCCCAAATCTGCCACTTCATTTATTCTGGGGATGTCATCCCCACACTCTGCAGCTCAATTTCTCCATCTGTGTGGGGACAGCAATCACAGCCTGCCAAGAAGAGGAATGCTGAGAATATTCATGCCTTGGGGAGGGTCCACCCGTGGGGTGCCGGGGGTGTGATGAGGGGCTGAGTGCCAATGCTGTGTGCTGAGACTCCAGGATGTGTTATTTAATTCTGCTTTTCCCACCCCAGCCTTTGCTGAGCTGCAGACAGACATCAACGAGCTGACCAACGACCTGGATGGGGCTGGCATCCCCTTTCTGGATTACCGCACCTATGCCATGCGCGTTCTCTTCCCGGGGATAGAAGACCACCCTGTGCTGAAAGAGATGGAGGTGTGGGTCTGTCTGTCTGTCTCTGTAGTGCTTCACATTGGGGATGTGCCCCTGCAGGAGCCCTGTGCCCCTGGGCTGCAGAGATGCTTTGGTTGGATGCTGGCCCGGCGTGGTGCGTCTCCCCGTGTGGCAGCCGGCGCGGATGTGGACTGGCTGCCAAATGGTTACTGCGCTCTCTGACATTAATATCAATATTTATATTAATATCATTGCTGCTGTCATTTTCTACAGCACTTGCTTTATTCAATTGGGTTTGTTTGATGCCTGACCGGTCGCTTGCTTTTAGCGGGGTTGTCTGACATCGCCTGCTTGCTTGGCTCCATTTCCCCATGCAGAACCCATCCTTGGCACCCTTCCTCTGCTCCCCAAACCAGCTTCTTCTCTTCTCCTGGCCTCCCCACCTCTGTATAATTTAGTGCATGCAATTGCACAGCAATTGCTTCTCGTGTGCTGGGCTACTGAGGCCACTCTTGATTAGAGGAAGGAGGGGGGTGACCTTCGCTTCCCCTCACTGCTGACCCAGCACAGTAATTAATGTCGATGTGGGCTTCACAATGTATTTAGGAGAAGTAATTGGCTCTGGTGCAAGATGCACGGTCACTAATTACAACACAACAAGCTCTTACCAACTGCAAGTGCACGTGCTGGTGTTGTACGCCAGCATGGCTATGGCGTGGGCCCTGGCCTTCTGCCTGCTCTGTTTCCCCAGCCCCTAATCCCAGCTCTGGAGGGTGGTGGGGACCCTGTTTCCATGGATTTCCCCTTGCAGCTCAGGTTTCCGGATGCTCAGAGCCAAAGCAGGCGTGTAGGTCTCCCTGGGGCACAGCCCTTCCTGTCTGTGCAGATGCCTGGCTCTCCTCTCACCTCTGCTCTTGCTCTTAAAAATTTTCCCTAAAGAGGGAAAGTGGAAAGGGTATCAAAGAAGGTATCAGAGGAGGAATTTTTCATTTGCTGTGGCAGGCTGGGTGGACTTTGTCCACTTCCAGATCCTGACTCAAAACATCCTGCTTGAGAGAGCACACCAGCTCAGCCTAGCCTGGGAAGCAAGGGGTTAAGTTTGCAAAGGGGAAAAAAATCCCCAAAAGAGATTAAATAAAGCAACTAGAGTTGTGTAAGCTTCATATAATTTAATCAGATTTGCTTTTATTTGTCTCTTTACTCAGAGTGTAACATTAGCTATTGCAAGTGACGGAATGAAGCGGCGCTTGCTCACGCACATGCTAATCCACAGTGAGCACTGGTACCAGCTCCCTTCCTCTGCTGGGTTTAGGGGGAGCCTGGTTGCTTTGTGAGAATTTAAGCCTGATTAAATATTTAATTCAGTATTGTTCATTTATTTCTGCTAATGATCAGCAAGTTGAACATGGGGGCTTGGAATTGACAAGGACTTGGTGGGAAACAGGGTTTTTGTCCAGCGGGAAGGAGTATTTTGGGAGAGGGAAGTTACAACTGTTAGGAATTTGACTGAACTGAAGAGCACAAATCCAAAGTTTTGATTGAAATGAAATGATTTGATGTGTCAAAACTCTGTTCTTCATTTTGAGTTGATGTTTTGAAATGAAAAGTGTTGTTTTGTCTCCAAATACCGACATGAAACGAAATTTAATGCTCATTCTCCCAATCAGGAAGACAAGGGGGAAATTAAAGGAAAAATTGATGTTTTACCACAAGAAGGCTTTTATTCAGAGGAAACCATCTTTTCTAATGGGAAAATGGAGTATTGTAAAAATTTTCATTTCTGATAACAAATGTGGTCAGGGCTGGCCAGAGCTGGGCTGCTAATGGTAATGCAGGTGTGAAAGCATCCAAGCCCAATCCCTGCTGGGTCCTACATAGCCAGATACAGCCAGAAATACAACTTCAAATGTCTCATGAGTAAAGGGACTGTTTTAGGGTGTGCCTGCAGTGAAACAGAGCCCAATTTCTGCTACTATTTCCCTATCTGAAATCCATCCCCCTCCAAACCAGGCAGGTTTGCTTCTGGTGGAGCTCAGGGTTGTGGCTTTATTTGCTTTCTGTGTAATACCCAAAGCACATGTTGCAGTGACTTGGGTGGGAATTGAGCTGCTTGTTAGCTGAAATTGAAAATTATAATCTGTGTGTGTGCTTGGGAGAGAAAGAATGTTTGTTTATGGGAGGGAAGTGTTTTTATGTGTCTGCACACAAGTGGGAGAGAGTCTTTGTATGGAAGGGTGTGTCCGTATAGACATATATATACACTGATGCCTTGAGGCTGATGCTGGGATTTTACAAACTAGATAACTCTTCTGGGGGAACTGAGACTGATCACCAAAGGGGAAGCTTGGTAGTAGAGACCTAGTCTAGCTGCTTTTTCACCCTTTCTCATAATTTCCTTTCTTGGGATTGAGGGTGAATTCAGGGTGTGGTTCAGTCCAACCACCTTCTCCTCACCCTCCCCATCATGCCTGTCTCTCAGCTTTGCTCTATCCTTGCAGGTCCAGGCTAATGTGGAGAAGTCCTTGACCCTCTTTGGCCAGCTCCTGAACAAGAAGCACTTCTTGCTGACCTTCATCCGTACCCTGGAGGCCCAGCGGAGCTTCTCCATGCGGGACCGCGGCAACGTGGCCTCGCTCATCATGACGGCGCTGCAGGGCGAGATGGAGTATGCCACTGGGGTGCTGAAACAGCTCCTGTCCGACCTCATTGAGAAGAACCTGGAGAGCAAGAACCACCCCAAGCTGCTTCTGCGGAGGTGAGTGTCCCCCTGAGTGCAGTGACATGAGCTGGTGTCCTTTGGGGGTGCCACCAGTGATGGCTTTGGTGTTGGCTGTGGCAGCGAGGGCACTGAGTCTGTGATCAAGCAATTCCTTGCTTGTCTGTGTGCTAGTATGGGAGGGATGTGGGACTAGCTGGTCCCAGCCAACTCAGGAGCACCTGTGGGATGTTCTCACTCCAGTTTGGCTGTGTGGTCTCATGCTGCCTGGGAAGGAGAGAGCAAGGTGCTTGCCAGCTGTTCAGGCTGGTGCAGGTGTGGTACATGCTAGTGTCAGGCACTGTGGTGTGTTGCTGTAGGTCACCTGGAGAAGGGAAGGTGACATTTCTTGGCATGTGGGACAGCTCTTGCCTTGCCCTGTGGTTGCATGGGTGCCTCTGTGGGCTGGCAGCAGGCAGGAGTCCTCCTTTCCCCACTGTCCCCTCAGGGCTTAGCCCCTGCTAGTCACATGGGGGTTTTCCTGGGAAAGTCACTCAGATCTCTGCAAGCTGGGAGTCTCACCGGGGCCGGGGGAAGCGCAAGCAGGAGGCAGCCTGCCAAGCCCTGCCGTGAGTCTGCCTGCCCCATCAATATTTAACGATAGCTCTGAGCTCTCCTTCATCATGGGCTGATGAATATTGAAAGATACACCAAGTCCTGAACAAAAACTATTAATAAGCTCCGCTGGTTCAGCTCGAGGCCCTCCGTGCCACCTTCTCCCTTTGCACGCCATGTGGTGCCTCCCCATCCCCACATCCAGCAGCCTGGTGCCACCAGCCTTTGGCAGAGATGCAAGGATGGCTGAGAGGCACAGAGCTGGCGTGTCACCAGAAAGGCTCAAGAAACCCAGGGCATCTTTCAATGATCAACTGATGTTCATGGCATGGCCAGACTGGACAGAGCCTGTTAGGTTTTGTATGCTTGGCCCTGGGGAAACACCTGGAGACGACCCAGATGTGAGCTGGTCCCAGTTAAATCTGTGTTTCCCATCTCGTTAGGCACGTTGCTTTCTTACTCTGCTTCATTTATCACATTACAAGGGTGCCCTTAATGTCTCAAAGCATCTCATTAGCAGTGTGTCAGAGGGGGTGTGTTGTGCAGATGATGGCTGGCTGGGAGTGGGCTGGGTCTTGGAGATGCCAAGCGCTGTTCCCCATCCCTCTCCCTCATTGCATTCTTATGCTCTTCTCTTCCAATCGTTCCTCCATAACACCAGGTTTCACTGAAATATTTAGAATGCATTTCCAGCTCCTGAAGTAAATCAATAAAATATAAATAAAAGGCATCATGAGGAGGCCAGCAGCAGTGACTGAGCCGTGGCAGCAGCACAGGGGCAGAATGCAGCCTGCACCAGTGCCCAAAGACTGCCAGTCCCCAGCCACAATGGAGGGCCATTGCAGTTAGGACAGGGATAAGTCCTTGGCCTCCCTCCTTTTGCCTCCCTGAGTGGTATTTAACAGAGAGACCCTGTTTTTGAAGCCACGGTGCAGAGCTGTGCTTCTCTATCTGTTTGATTAGCCTTGCTTGGGTGTGAGAGTGTGCTTACTGCCCAGGGCAACTGGATTAGCATTGATCTAACTGGGGAGAGCCGTTACTTATTTATTTGGTTGTTGGATAATCCCCCCATTGCTGTGGCATCTGGCTCTATCATGGATAAAGACAAACATCCACCAGAGCCTGAGTGGTGGCACTTCAGATAAGCCTTATGGGCTTGTCAGGCCCTTTCTAGGGCCAGGGAGGATGTCTGCTGAATAGCTGCAGTCCACTTCTCCCTTGGCTTTCTCTCCATGTCCCTTTCCTTCTCTGTTTTTTTGTTCCCTGTGGTGGACTATTCTTTCCTGGTGGGGGCAAGAAGCCTTCCCTTCCCTGAAGGCTCAGGTAATGCTGTCCTGAAATGCTTTAAGGAGGGCTTTGCTGTTCCAGAGAGGGCAAAATGCTAAGCCCTGTTAGCACAAGAGAAAAGTCCTTGGTCCCTTGGAAGGGACCATATGACACTAAGTCAGTTTGAATAAACTCTGGGAAAGTGGATTTCCTGCCACAGCCATCTGGTCTTTGGGAGCTGCTCCTGGCCCATCTGCTGGGCATGGCCTTGCAGTTGGGCAGTGCATGGAATTGGGCTGTGGGACTCCTTCTGGTGGCTCTAACATTTTGGTTCCTTTTGGATTTTGTTTCTTGAGTCAACCATTTGTGTTTGTTTCCCTGGTGCAAGAGGAATGCTGCCATGTTCCTGAGGTTATTAGTATTGCCTGTGCTTTCAGGACCATCTGCATTTGCAAGTGGCTGATCTGATAATTAACGGGTGGATAAGCTGAAGATTTTAAAAGGAGTGAAGGCCATATTAAAAATAATGGACATGTCAAGGGGAGTTTTAATCTTATGGCAGAGAGATAAGGTATGGTGCAGAGACAGGCATGCTAAGGGCTGCAGGGTTCACCAGGGTCTGGTGTCACCCTCAGCTCACTCCATGTCCCTCTCTCTGCTGGTGTGGCACATCCTGGCTGCAGTACCAGCACCCCAAGGTCCCTCATTCTGTTTGGACCCACCATGTTTCACATCCATCCTGAGGGATCCTGCTCTCCCTTTTGTGCATGGTCCCCAGCAGACACGGGAAACTCCCTGGACCTTCCCTGCTAAGCTGCTTTGGAGCACAATTTGGATTTGAACTATGCTTTTGGAAACTAGGGGTGATATATAAGTTTTCTCAAGGCAGCTTTGTCTGCTTCCTTTAACTGCATATCCAAAAGCTGAGAGGCATGGCTCCATTTTTAAATTTCTTTTGGAGCGAGTGGAGCAAGAGCTGCATTGTACACTTGCAAACTCCTACATCACCACCCTGCAGCAAGGAGACACACAGCAGCCCTAAACTTTACCATGCAGGCATGGAAGGGTTAAATTCTAAGCCTGGCACAGTGTCTGTGTTCCAAAAGTACATGGAAAACAGGTTAATTTCCAACCCCTGCTCTTGCTCCCTCCTTCTTTAATCCACTTGTTTTCAGCTGAATTAGTAGTGAGGATAAGTTTGATCAAGAACATATTTGGGTCAAAGTTTCCAGACTTAAATCTGATTGTGGCTTTAACCAAGGCCATGTACCAGTGGACTGGTGGCCAATGTCCTCTTGTTTTACTATGGGCCCTGGACTTTGATGCTTTAGAGATCAAGGGCTGCTGCAGGGACATTCCATGTCACCAGTAGTGGTGGCCTGTGTCAGGGCAATGGCAGTACTGAGTGCACTGTAGGACCAGAAGGCAACAGCAGCTCCCAGGTGGGGAAAGGGGCTTCCAGCTAGATCTGATCACAGAAGAAACAAAGTTTATAGAAGCAGAAGGTACCAGGAGAAGCAGAAAGCTTCTCATCCCCTGGTGAGACTCCCAATGGGACAAAGCTGAGCTTGACTTGTTGCAGTTCTCCAAATACGCTGGAGACCAATTTGCATTTCTCTCCTGGGGGGCTCCTGATGGGCAGGCTTCCAGCAGAGCTTGTGTGTCCCCTTGTGCCCCTTGCTTTGAGCCTCCTTTCCAGATGAAGCCTTTTAAAGCCAAAAATAATTTAGCTTCAGTCTAAGGGTGAGGTGACAGCGGGTGAGATCAGAGACCTTTGATACTCTCTGCTGATGGCTTTGCTCTCTACCTTCCCTACAGAACGGAGTCAGTGGCAGAGAAGATGCTGACAAATTGGTTCACATTTCTGCTGTACAAGTTTCTGAAGGTGAGTTTGGGAAGGGATGGCAACCCTGTGTGGCCAGGGAGGTGGTTCCTGCCTCACTGGGCCAGATAGCATGCTACCCAAAGCTCAGGCTGACATGCTTCTGAACATTGCTGCTCCCTCCCAGAGCAGAGACTGCTTCCCAGATCTCTGTTTCCATCCTGGTTTTCTGAGATGCAATTCTGCTCTCCTTTTTGGGAAAAAGCTGAGATTGGGAAATGAAATCCAGATTGGGATTGCTTAATGCATAGTGGGTTTGAGATTTTAACAATGGTACCCTGAGGAAAGATAAATCTGAAGCAACTCAGCTGAGTCTTGGAGTGGTCCCCATTCCTCTCTTCTTGCCTTTGCTTGTGTAACTCAGGAGAAAAAAGCCCTGAGAGCTGGTCCTTCTCTAGGCATGACTGTGACTGGGGCTGTTTCTGCCTCTTTGAATGGTAGTTTGGTGAGCTGCACTCTTCATGTAATGCCACTGCTTTTCCTTCATCTCTCCAATGCTGAGGGTCTGTGGTAGGAGAATTGTTTTCTGCAGGCATCTCCACTTCTGCTGCTGCTTCCCCTTCCCAAGATACCCTGGTAGGGAAGGATGCCTTGAGGGACTTGTTGACAGCCAGGGACAGAGCTGTCTACTGCACCTGCATGAGGCTGCAGAGCCTTTTAGCTTGAATTCACCTGTTTCCAGTTTCATCAGGGTAGCAGAAGAGGATGCCACAGTGTAAGCTCTGTTTTTCCCACTGGTGCATCTACCCATATGGAGAATTTACTCCATCACCACCAGTGCTTCTACCTGCTAGAGCTGCACCAGTTTCCATGCAGATTACACAGCAGCAGTTCCAGCATGTGGACCCCAGGCTCATTCCTGCTGCAGCTTTGGGATGACTGTGATGGGTGAACGTCACCTGTGATCCTGCCGCTGGTTTGTCAGGCAGCAGGGCTGTTCCTTGGGATCTTGCCTGGTATCAGTGCAGTGAGACTGGGTGGCACACAGCTGTTTTTGTGTGATTTCATTCCTCATTAAGACAAAAAGGGTTTGAACTACTTCCAGCCAAGAGATGAGAGTGAGCAGGAGTCTCAGCAGAACTCAAGAGATTGTCAACGAGAGGTGATTTATAATATCACTTACATGCACTTGGCTTTTTGCCTCTGTCGAGGAATAGCCTGTATCTGCAAAAATCTATCTAGCATGTTGGAGATTGCTTGCCAGGAGTGGGAGGGGAGAAGAGCTGTGCTGGTCATAGGGAGATATCAAACCTCCCACCACCCCTTTGTGCCAGGGATTTGTCCAGCAGGGTCCTTTTGCATCAGCAGTGCCCAGTGGGATCAGGTAGAACACTGGCAGAAGGCTCTTTGGGCTCTGTAAGCTTGGTGGGACAGGCAGGAGTAGCTCTCCTTGTGGATAAACTCCTCCCAAGGCTCCATGAAGTGACCAAGGTTATGCTTTGGCTGAGCAAAGTGCAGTGCACAGCCTACAAACACCCACAGCAGCGTTTGGGGACACTGTATTTGTGTGTGTGACCTGACATCCTTGACCTGTCCCTGGCTGGACTGGGCCATGTTCAGAAGTTACTTTGGATTAGCTCATGCACCACCAGTGTCCTGCACTTGTCCCCCTTCAGAGAGGCTTCTGGGCACATTACCAGTTGTAGGGCAGGTCTGAGGATAAGGAGTAGCAGCTGAGAAGTGTGAGGATGGTGGAAGCAGGGCAATGCCTCTTTATAAAAATGTCCTTGGCTACACCATGACTTAGGCATGGGAAAACATCTCCAGTCTCTGGGTGATAGAGCAGGAGAAAGCTCTGATCTGGGTGCACCATTACAAGAGGAATGTACACAGAGGGCCTGGATGAACTTGCTGGCTGTGAAATTTGTTACTCTGGGATTCATCTCCTTGGGAAGTGGTTGAAGCTCCACTGCTTGAGTCACTTGAGTTAAACTGGAGAAGCCTTGAGGATGTGCTCATACCCTCTTCTGGGTCAGTGCCACCAGAGGAGACCCACAAGACTGTTCTCAGCTGTCTCTGGACAGTGAGGATCACAGGTGGCAGCAAAAGCAGGAGAAGGCCATGGAGTAGATGGAGAATATCACAGCAGACAGCTTGGCAGCAGGGAAAGTGCCCCAAACTGCAGTAATTGTGCATGTAAATGAAGCAGACAGCCAGGTGCCCAGCTTCTGGATCATCTCTCAGCAAAGTGCCCCAAGCAGGGCAAGATACACTGGGATGAGGGATGGGGACAGGCACAGGACAGCCCCTCATGCCCAGGGCCAGCAGCATGGGGAGCCAGCAAGGGTTGGTGCTTTCAGGAGGACCCTGTAGTAGCATTTATCAGACTCTTAATGAGACACCTCAGGGAAAGGGAGATGGATAAATCGAGACAAGTGCTGAAAAATGCACAGTATTAGGTGCCTGATGAGCTAGATCTAGTAAGTAAGACAGTTTGGGAATTAGCTGGCTCGTCTCAGCCTGCTCCCAACATATCAACACGGGCACACACAGGGTGTCTGCAGCTGCCCTCCTCCACCTCAGCTCCCATGGAGAGCCCCAAAGCTCCCCTCAGTCAGGTCCCCAGCAGTGAGCAAACTGCATAAGGGCTGGCAGGGTGGGCAAAGTCACATTTAGGGGACAGGGTCCTTCATCAACCTGAGGGACCACCTGGCCACATCTCAGTGGTCTCCTTCTGTACTTCACCGGATGGAGTTCGTCTCAGGTCAGCTGCCCAGAACTGATTTCTTTGGTCCCTGTTCATTCTGTTGGTCTCTGTCAAAGATGATCCCTAAACCACTCTCATCTGCATTGTCTCAGTGAGCTGTGACCCACAGCAGCACCTTGGCCCTGGTCCTCAAGAGCCAGTGGGGACAGTGAGGCTGAGAGTGAGGTGGTGTATTTTAAGGGTAGGATCCACACTAGGAACAGACAGAGAAGCCAGTGTAGGAAAGACTGGGCCCACTCCTCTTGGTGTGAATCCCTAGAGGTGGGTGCAGAGCTGCAGATGTGGGGGCAGCCTCCATGCCTTACTGGAGAGGTGAAAGCTGTGGGCTGGGACTGTAGCAACCATGGCAGATGGAAGCAAGAGTCCTGCTCCAAGCTATTCTCCATCCATGCCACTTTCACAGACCTGGAATTTTCACAAGGAATTTTTGCAAGCAACCAAAAAAGGCAACTTATGTCTTTCCACCACAACCAGAGGGGTAGGCTTGGGGTGCCCTGGGCTCTCACCACTCTGCAGCCAGCCTCGCCTTGCCAGGCAGCCAGTGATGTGCAGCCTAGCACCCACTTGGGTCTCTCACTTTTCCAAGCTGACTTAATGAAGCCAAGTTTGCAAATGAAACATAATTTCAAAGACAGGCATGTTGTCGGAAGGTCTGGGGATGATGTATGCCTGTTCCTGCTCGTTAGCAGCTGTCTCTTTAATTACCGCAGATGCTAACGAGATGCTAACAGCATATGGTGACAGGGAGAGCAGCCACACTTTGCACCAAAGTACAATTTATTTGTGAGGCGGCCTGGAGGGAGGGATGAGGCTTGTGGGGTAAAATCTGCTGGGACTTCTCTCCATCTTCTCTGTTCCCATTGTACTCTTTTTTCTCCCTTAGGGCTAATGCCTGTATCTGGAAGGGCTCATTGGAATGCAGCTCAAGGGATGTGTTTGGGCCCTGGCTATAAATGGGTGTCCACTCCCAGTCCCACCATGCCAAATCCTGGCTCCAGGCTGGTTGGTGCTTCCAACCTTGGCAGATCCTTTAGTATTTCTAAATCTAGTATCCAGCATGTTTTAGGGGCAAGTGTCTGCTCCAATTTCTCTTTCCCTTTCTCACATGAGGTAGATGCTGATGCCACAGAGATGTGGCTCTGTCTGGTAGCTAAAGCTGGCTCTGACTACAGGGCAGTGGAGATGTGTAGGTGGCAAAAGGTTCAACTGCAGGAAACCTCATTGCCTGGACCTCTCCATAACCTGGAGACTCAGGGTAGGATTGTCTGTGGGTTGCTCCCTTGCTCTTTATTTCCAGTGGGTCTGACTGGTTGTGCCCAGCTGTCATTTGGAGAGACCTCCTCTGACCTTCTCTCATGTGAGACTGGGCTCCTGGCAGATGTCAGAACTGCATCATGATGTCTGGGCAAGAGCCCCCAGGCTGTCCCACTGCAGTGTGCCTCAGGTGCTTCTCTTATCTGGAGCACCTCAAAAGACAGGCTGTATCCCATACTCAAGGTCCCCAGATTCAATCTGCTCTTCAGTAGACCTGAATTTACCCATTTTAGCTCATCTTTGGCCTGCAGAATTAGCAGAATTCACCCAGAAGTGTCTGGAAGCTCTGGGAATCTGAGCTTACAGGTTGACAGACGAAGAGCTTCCAGTGGCTTGGAAGGAGAGAGTGAGTTCTCTCACAGGATGAATCTTACCATGGATCCCCTTCCTTGCCATCTTGAGCAACGGATGGAGACTTTTAATGCTGTGTGGAGATTGATGCTGCAGGAGACTTCTGACATGGTGGTGGTTCTTGAAAGGTGAAGGTGGTGCCTGGCACCTTCTAACTCCTCTCTCTCCTCCCCTCCATCCCCCTGTCCCACAGGAATGTGCTGGGGAACCACTCTTCATGCTCTACTGTGCCATCAAGCAGCAGATGGAGAAGGGACCCATTGATGCCATCACAGGAGAGGCTCGCTACTCCCTCAGTGAGGACAAGCTCATCCGGCAGCAGATCGACTACAAAATGCTGGTTAGTGCAAGCAGAAGCCCCAGTGGCCCTGGTGCTTGCCATGACTGCCAGGTCCAGCTATTTAACAAGATCTTGGAGGCACACAAAATACTTTTAGAGAGATTTTTGTCTGTTCTCTCCAGCATTCTGGGGTGTCTCTTACCCTGTCTGAGTGGGGCCCATCTCAGACAAGGTCAGAAACAGGGCCTTTCCTTGGCAAGGTTTGCTATTGCCATGGGCCCAAGGAAGCCAAACATGAACTGAATCCTGTTCCATATATTTTCAAGCAAACCCCTGGCAATGGCAGGTTTGGGTGAGAGATGCTGTTGAGCTTGTGCTAATATAGATAATAATCATAATAATATAATATGAGCAGCCCATAGCTCATGTTTGGTGGGGGTCAAAGTTAGAGCTTTGAGGTTACTGCAGGAGATGGAGAGATGTCTTCCTTCTGAGCCATGTCCTCTATCCAGCTAAATGATAAGCCAGACCCTTCTCCTGGCTGAGCCTGCAGCTAGTTCTTCACCTGCAGCTGTCTCCACAGGTTGGTTTGGGAGGGGAGTGCACTGTGCCTGGGCATTGCTCATTCTCAACAGCTTTGGTGCACTGGGCATGGTTTGCTGGCCCAGGATTCCTTCACTGACACTGTGCTTCCTTTCTGGGAATGGGAGGTTTGAGAGTGGCAGGAGAGGTGGGGAAGGGGGAGCAGGAGTGTGCCATGTGGCTACAGCCCCCCAGCAGCTCAGCAGGTGAGAAGACACAGCCTGTAGACAGCCTTGTGTCCTTGGACCTGCCTTTGCAGCCAGTGTGTCACAGCCTCTCACTCGGCCTTTCTGACCCTGTGCAGACCCTCAACTGTGTGAACCCTGAGAATGAGAATGCCCCAGAGATCCCTGTCAAGGTGCTGAACTGCGACACCATCACGCAGGTGAAGGAGAAGCTGCTGGATGCTGTCTACAAGGGTGTGCCCTATTCCCAGAGACCCAAAGCTGGAGACATGGACCTGGGTAAGAGAGAGGCCAAGCACTTCCCTCTGGGGATCAGGGATGTGGCTGAGAGCAGAAGTGCCAATAAATCTGTGCAGGGCAGGAAAATCAACATATCCTACAGAAACACATTTGTGCTTGTTCAGTCCGCTTTTGCCATGCTGGTGGCACTGACTGTGTGGAGAACCCTGGCACAAGAGTGTGGATCCTACCAGCAGAGAGGATGGGGAGAAGAGCCCCCTTGGCTCTCCTGGGGTCTAAATTGCAGGCTTGAGGTGTCTTGAGATCCAAGGAGGCCAGCAATAGCTGAGAGCAGTGTTAATAGTCCTGTTCTTAATGGGGGGACAGGGGAATGGAGAGGAGCAAAGGTAACATCCACCAGAGTCAAACTGATGCTGGCTTTCCCCAGGTACTTGGATTTGTCCAACACATTGATAGCATCAGCCCTGGGGCTCAGAGAGGGGTGGGAGGCCTCTTAAGCTGATGCCTTGGGACTGTGCTGGTAGTCTTGCCTTAGCTTTGTGCTCCTGTCATCTGCTAACCACGAGCCCTTCTCCCTCATGGGGACAGAGTGGCGGCAGGGCAGGATGGCCCGCATCATACTGCAGGATGAAGATGTCACCACAAAGATTGACAATGACTGGAAGAGGCTGAACACCCTGGCACACTACCAGGTAAGGCAGTCCATGATGGAGAACATGGAGCAGTCACCAGCTGCTTTGGGCTTGAGCATCTTTTCTCCCTCCTCAGCTTGGTCAGGGCCTGGGCTCAGCTCAGGAGGTCTGCACTCACTTTCCTGCCTGCACCTCATGTTTAAAGTCCTTTTAAATGGATATTTCCAGGGTTCATAGAGGCTGTTTCCCACTCTGACCTTACTCTGCCATTTTCACACTGAGCTTTCTGGTGTGTTCCTGTTCTGCCCCTTCCCCAGCTGTCACAGAGATGTGTCAGGCTCCTTTGCTGGAGATGATGTCCCTGGGGTGGTGGCAGTGTCACTGCATCCCTCTGGGGCTGGTTTGTCCTGTGCTGGGGCTGTTCCCCCTGTGCCTCTCTGGTGTGGCAGCCTGCTCAGCCCATTTCTGCCCACAGGTGACAGATGGCTCCTCGGTAGCCCTGGTGCCCAAGCAGAACTCAGCATACAACATCTCCAACTCCTCCACCTTCACCAAGTCCCTCAGCAGATACGGTGAGTGCACATGGGCATCCTCCTCTGGGCTGGCAGGGGAGGTGGCACTGGGCTGGGCATGTGGACCAAGGCACAGGGCAAGTGACTCTAACTGTAACTCGTGAACAGAGTCCTCCAAAATCCCAGCTCTCCTGCACAATGCTATTTATTCTAGTGTTGGAGAAGGAGCAGGTGCCCTCAGAGCCATCTTTCTTTGCAGGGTGTTGGACTCGGGGGAAAAAGACAAATGTTAAATGGCTGCTCTTGAGGGATCCTTTCCATTTTATTCCCCTGAAATCTAATTAAAATAAGCACAGAGGCACTTAGCACTTAAAAGAGCAGAGTTGAAGACTCCCACGAATGTGCTGGCAGGTGTACTTCAGCCTTGCTTTGGAAGGGAATGGTGTGATCAGCTCAGACTGGCACAGGAGGCATCTGTGATCCTGACACTTGTGTGCTGGGAGCAGGACAGGCTCTGCAGAATTCCTTGCATGGTTGTGCTGGCCCCTGTACATCAGCCAGGCTTGCATTGGCCCAGCAGGCTGTGAGGATGGTCACAGCAGAGCTCCCAATCCATGGTGGCTGCAGAGGCTGAGTCCCAGAGCTCCTGTGGAGGGAAGGGGGAGGCTGGGGCTGGTGGTGAGGCAGCAGCAGGGTGGGAGCATCCCCTGTGCTTGCAGAGAGCATGCTGAGGACAGCCAGCAGCCCCGACAGCCTGCGCTCACGGACCCCCATGATCACCCCTGACCTGGAGAGCGGCACCAAGCTCTGGCACCTGGTGAAGAACCACGACCACATGGACCAGCGGGAGGGCGACCGGGGCAGCAAGATGGTCTCTGAGATCTACCTGACCCGTCTGCTAGCCACCAAGGTATGGCCCAGGGACCCACAGCTGATGCCTGGCTTTTGAAATCTGAGTGGGGAAGGGGAGTGATTTGGGTTGGCCAAAAGTGGTAAGCACTGCTTTTTGTTAGCCTCCTGCTCTAGCACAGAAAGAGGTCCTCATTTGGTCTCTTTTCTGAGCTGGAGGGTTTGTGTGTTGAAACCATTGCTGAATATCCCCTGAATGGATTTTCCTATTTGCTTTTACCTTTTGGTGTTGTTACTGTTCTCTGTATCCTTGAGCAGCTGCTGGTCTGCAAAGCAGAGATGTCCTGGGATAGGTGCCTCTTTGGTGTTTGGGATAAAACTGCAGAACTGGTGATGTGGGAAGGGTGATTACCCCAGGCATTTGGCACTGCAGCATGCTCCACTTCCCTCAGCACATACAACACTTTTTTGTTTTGTGTTTTTCTTTGTATACTTTTAGCATGCCAGATCATACAGAGAAAGAGATACCTCATCACTGCAGTGCCTGTTTCCCAGTATAAACCACTGAGAACCAGTAGGGTTGCACAGAGTGTACTGTGCTGCTCTTTCAGGTGTAGGAATAGAAGTGAAATTGGCTTAGAGGCTGACAATTAGTTAAAGACTCACCTCTCTGCTGGCCCAGGGTATTGCTGAGCAGCCCTTTTCTCTCTCTCTCCCCCCAGGGCACCCTGCAGAAATTTGTGGATGACCTGTTTGAGACCATCTTTAGCACAGCTCACCGTGGGAGTGCACTGCCCCTCGCCATCAAATACATGTTTGATTTCCTGGATGAACAAGCTGATAAGCATCAGATCAATGATTATGATGTCAGGCACACCTGGAAGAGTAACTGGTAATGGAGAAGGACAGTGGGCTGGGGGGTGGGCTAACAACATCACAGCTTCCAAGCCCTCCCAGAGAGCAGAAATATGTACCTGGAAATGATCCAGGGCAAGAGGGGCCCATCTCTCTGTATTTGGGGTGTGGGTAAATCCCTTGCATGCCTTCCTTCGCAGAAAGAATCCCAGGAATGCAGTGCTCGCTCAGCCCTTCCCCAGATCCCAGGCACCACGCTCCCCCTGATGGCTGCAGGCTCCCTTCCCATCTCACCTTGGCCTCTGCATCTGCCAGCCCCAATTCTCATCTCTGCTGTCCTCAAGGTGTTTCCACACTCTGTGCTGTCACTCAGCCATGCCCTAACACAGCCAGCACAGATCTGTGTGCTGCCCCTGCAGAGCCAGCCCCTGCTCTGCTATCTCTGGCTGAACACCGGGGTGGGGCAGCTCCTGACACCTCCTGGGTGCTGTGCCGGGGCAGGTGTTGGCTCCTGAGCTCCCTTTGGCATTTTTCATTTCTGCTGCCTCACTGTTTCATCTCTCTGATTTTGCTGTGGCTGGAGACGGGTACGTATGTTCCCCGTGTCTGGCATTTGTTAAATGGCAGCCAAATCGCTTTTGTGTAGTTCAGTAACTGTTTGCAATTAGCAGGGCAGGAAAAGAAACATTTTTAAATGGAGATGTGAGAGCACGGAAGTGCTTGGAACTGATTTATAACTCAGCTTCCTATATTAAAAGAAGGAGTGAAAGGCAAGGGAGGAAAAAAGCCCCACTCTTCAGGGGCTGGGCATGCAGGCTCTTGCATACTAATGCCTGTGCTTATCTCTGGGCACTAATTCGACGTGTGGAGCTAATTTCTCCAGGCCATTCCCTTCTCAAATGAAATATGTACATGCACCCAGTACCCTCATTAGGAAGGTCCTGGGGAACAAAGTGTGTTTTGTTTAAGATAAAAGCATTCACTGAGTGTAGGTGCTAGGGGATGACAGAGGGAGGAGGATTTCTGGTGGGGGAAGCTCTGAGGTGCTCCTAGGAGAGGAGAGGGGCAGCAGGATTGGGAAGTGCATCCATGGAGGGTGACACGTGTGTCAGTATGCAGCAAACAGCCAGTCAATGGCTCGCCAGGAGACCTGCTGTCTCTACAGCTGAGAGCTTTATTTGCAGCATCTGAGGCCACCTAAATTTTCCTCTGGTGTTAAATGCACTAATGAGTCCCTTGAGAAGTCCAGCTAACTCCCTCCTCTGACACAGGAGATGTGTGAAATGCCACACTTCAAAGGGATTATTAATGTAAGAGAAAGGGACCGTGTCTGGTTTGGCCCACGGGCTCAGCAAGGTCTCTTCAGTGTGATCCTTGGAGAAACCACAGATCTGCACTGCCCTGGATTGCCTTTGGAGATGTTGGCAGTGCTGAGGAATTTCTTCACTGAGAGCTGCTTTTTGGGGTGGGCAGGGGGAATGGCTATTTACCCAGGATGTTTGCATCCCTGGAATGCTGGGAAAAGCAACCTGACCAATTCTGGGTCATGGGAAGCTCCTTCTCCACAGCTGGAGGTGCATGTGTGTGCCAGCTGCTCTGCAGGGTGTGGTTCAGATGCTGACTCCTGTTTCCTTCATCCCCCAGTCTACCTCTACGTTTTTGGGTGAATGTGATTAAGAACCCCCAGTTTGTGTTCGACATTCACAAGAACAGTATTACTGATGCCTGCCTATCCGTGGTGGCTCAGACATTCATGGACTCCTGCTCAACTTCTGAGCACAAGCTAGGAAAGGACTCTCCCTCCAACAAACTACTGTACGCCAAGGACATCCCCAACTACAAGAGCTGGGTAGAAAGGTGAGTAGACTTGGCAATAGCTCCTTGCTCTGCCTGGGGGACTTGCAGTGGATGCTCATGGATGTGAGGATGTGGGTTGTTGGGAGAGCTTCTCTTAGTAGCTGCCTGAAGCAGGACTGTACTGATGCTCACAGAAGGTGATGCTCTTGTTTGGGGGATGATGCTTTCTCATGATTGTCTCCTGGAATGAATTTGCCACAACTCTTTTGAAGAGCTGTTTATGACTTGCTTAAGGGGTGCTAAAAGCAACCTCTGCTATTAGGTTGTCTGATGTCTTCTGTTGTAAAAACTTGGTCTGTACTAGGGAATTGCTAACACCTTGCTTGATTGCTTTTGAAGAGCAGCCTTGGACTACAGAAGTGCCTTTTTTGTACCACAACAATACATGCAGGTTTTGCTGAAATGCTTGAAAATTATCATTTCCCAGTGCTCAGGCTGCTGTCTCTGTGCTGAGGAGCAGGGAGAGGAGCAGATCCCCTGACACCTTCCAACACCTCCACCTTCCCTGTTAGCTGAGATGTCCCTCCATCCCACTGAATTAATGTAGTGTTTAAGGTTCAAGGTTTGAATGAGACTGATTGCAGCTTGATGCACTCAGGCATAATACTGTGTTTAGCTTTATCCTTTTGGAGAGAAACCTAGGAGATGTCCTCCAAAGCCCTCCGAATAGAGCTATGGTTAAAATGTTGCCGTCTTGAGAAGTGGAACTCCATAAAACTTAAAAAATGGCAGATTTCAGGTTGCTGATACAACTTTTTCTTTGTGATGATGTGCTGGGCTAAAGATGATGCTTTGTCTTAACTGAGGGCCCTTTTTCAGCATCTTGACCAAATACAGACTGAACTAAATGAAGTGTGTGCAGGCAACAGTAAATGTCATTTTCTCTAGTTTGTAAGGGTGGAACTTTGTAGCCTAAGTCATCCTTGAGTACTGACTTGTACACAGATTTTTGTTGCACCGTTGGCCTGCCTGCTGTTTTGCAGGCGAGTACAAAGACAAGCATCTTCCCTCGAGGAAGGTAGGGCTTGGATCAGAAGGAAAGGTGCCCCTGAAATATGATGCCTGAGATGAGAGATGAGCTGCATGGTAATAGGAGGAAGTTCTTTTGTGGGGCTGGATGGGGCTTTGGAGTGGGGCCCCGTAGGAACATCACAAGCTTCATGAGGTGAATTTCTCTGACCTTGCCATTTCTATGACAAAAATATTCAGCTCTCTGTATGTGCCTGGAAGAAAAAAGGTATAAAACCATTTTAGAGTTAAACATTGGTCTAGACATTCTGTGTCCCTGGGGAGAAGATGGGAGATCTCAGTGGTGACAGATGTTCCTGCCATTGCTTACCTCCAGTATGATCCCAGAGGCAGATGAGCAGGGGGCAGAGATGTCCTGTGCAGGGGGTGACTATGTCTGCTACTGTTCCTCTACTGCAGGGATTTATGGCATAAATCAGCATTTCTGGCTTTTGGCACAGTTATAGTCACAAAGCTTTGCAGAGGAGGGATGGGAGTGGTGTGGGGGTGGCTGAGTGGGACTGCCAGTCCCAACAGCACGTCTGCACCAGCTGAAAAAAGGGCATCCTGCCAATCTGAGGCAGGAATAGCACAGGGAAAGGCTTAGGAAGTGGGAAACCTGGGAAAACCCGAGGGGACTACTGCTGGGGTTACAGGTGTCCTCTGGAAATGGATGGTGTGACTGAAACCTTAGTCCATGTGAGCCATGCTCACTTGTATTGAAAAATGATGGTTTCTTCCCATCCTGTGTACCTGGAATGTGAAACTGCTGCTTTCGGAAATGTCACTCTGGGGTGATCTCTCTAGGGGTATGGAGATGCCTGGTTTAGTCAGAGGTCCTCACCTCAGACCACTGCTCTGCTGGCAGCATCCACAAATTCTCTTGGATCATTTTCTCGATATGAATGAGCATCTTTGTAAAAACTGCCCAGCTTTTAGTGATAAAGTAGTTTATCACTAGCTGAGTTCAGTGCAGTGGGATGGAGTGGATCCTCATATTCATCTTCTCAAGTGGTCTTGCTGCCATCTGCTCCTATCCAAGTGCTTCAGCAGTGTTCCATCTCAGCGTTCAGCTGATGACACTAATGATGCTAATCACTGTACCAGAAACTTTACTGAGTGAGGAGTCATGAGGAGCACAGCAAACCTGAGAGAGGCTGGCACTCTGTATTTCCAGGTGGAAATGCTGGCAGTACTGCTCTCTGGGAGCAGCCAGAGCTTGTTTGCTATGGGCAGGGCTTCTTTTAAAACAAGGCCTGTGGACACAACCCTGGTTTCCAAAAAGTCCTCAGCAGCCAGTCCACTGGTGTGTCTGCTTGGTGTAACTCTCCTGCTGTAATGGGATGTTGCAGCTTTGTCCTTTCAGGGTTGTGATGAACATCTTGTTGGATATTCTGTTTCTCCACTACCACAGTACATGTATCGCTGCAGGGGCAGGTTGTCACCTTGTCATGTGTTCACACCTCAAGTATTTTATTGAATGCAAAGGGGCACTGTTGGCTTTAGGTACATGGTGACCTTAGGAGAGTGATAGCAAAACCTTGTGTGTTGCTGCAGGTGTAGAGGGTCCTGGTTCATGTGGTTTGGTGGCAAAATGTGCCAATGTGATGGGAAGGACAAAAAATGTGTAGTTTAGGAGAGGGTGGAAAATCCCTTAGAGCATTATTGCTTGGCTTCCCAGCATGGTGAGCAGAATTGCACTGAGCTGGGTGCTGTCCCATCAGGACCACATTCCTAACAGTGCTGACTGCTCTGTGGAGTGCTCAGAGAGCTCTTGGTGAGCAGGGTTAGAATGGGTGGGTGTATGTCAGTGCTTGGAGGACAGATGCTCTTCACTTGCCTTTCCAGTGGCTGTTCTCTGTGAGCATCGTGGCAGGGATCCATCCCTTCCTGCCTGTCCCTATTTGTGACCCTGTCTCCTGTTCCTCCCTGGCAGATATTATGCAGACATAGCTAAAATGCCAGCGATCAGTGACCAGGACATGAGCGCGTACCTGGCGGAGCAGTCGCGGTTACACCTCAGCCAGTTCAACAGCATGAGCGCCCTGCACGAGATCTACTCCTACATCACCAAGTACAAGGATGAGGTAAGATGTGGTGAGGCACAGTCAGGCCTGAGCTGCCTCCTGTGTCCTTTTGTCCTTGTTTCTGCAGTCCCCTGCTTTTTCCTATAGAAAAACACACAGTGAAGTGTGGAATAGTAACATATTCCATGTCTGTGCTTGGGCTGGTGGAGAAGGAGAGGTTTGGGAGGCATGAAGCCAGGAGCTGGAGTGGGCAGTGCTCATTCCTCATATTTTCTGCAGTGAGTAATGTGGAAAACACCTATTTTTCTACACATTTGGCACATGAGATTCACGAGGCTGCAGAGTTCCCAGCATTATCTCAGCATGCTTTCCCTATCCACTGCCACCAGTCCTGCACCATGGTGGTACCAATGCTGTGGAACTGTACAGGTGGTGTTTGGCTCCTTTCCCCAGGGATGTTAAAGGATGTGGTGGCCTCTCCAGTGCTTGTTTTGTGAATGTCAGTAAGGATGGTTAAGAACTCCTCTGTTGTAATTTATACAAATTAATTTCTCACAACTCTGTTCAAATCCACAGCCTACATCTTATTAAAGCAATAAAATATGTAACTACAGTAAAATATAGGTCTATGCACATAGCATGATAGTACAGGTTTTATTGTCCCAATAAAGGGGTTTGATGACTATATTTGAATGGTGGCTAATTTAGGTGACACAGTGCCAGAACACTTTCCCACTCAGAGCCAGGAGAAGAAATGGGGTGCCTGTTGTACCATGCAGCAATCCCAAGAGGCTTCTCCCAGTGCCTCTTTGAGGTGTGAATCTAAGGGGTCCATGGGCAGATTGTAGCAGACCTGGCTCCTGGGTTTAAGGTCAGCACTGGGATTGTGGTGGCCAATATCCTTGGAACTCAGTGCTTTACAGGAGGGAAGAGGAGATCCTGGCTTTCCTGGTTCATGGGAAGATGCTGTATGGTGGTCACCATGCAGCTGATGGCCATGCTGGTGGGATCTCTATGCCAGTCCTTAGATGATTTTGGATGGCACATCCCAGAGGCCCCTGTTGCTCTGGGTAATGGGCTGTCCATGAAGGGGTTTTGGGGTTTTACAGTTTGTACACAGCTCTGTGGCTATGATAAGAGTGAAAGTGGAGCAGTCTGGAAGATCTAGATTTGCTGTGGTCTGGCTAGAAGTCCCACAAACCTTAAATAAAAGTCCTCCAAGCCCTGGGTGAGAGCATGGAGGGGGCCATGTGAGAGGAACCCGTGGCATTAATGAGCTGCTCTTCAGGGGCAGAGGTCCTCTTCTTGCCTGCTAACAGCAGCCTGACATCTGTTGAGTGTCTTGCTGTTGCCCGCTCTCTGAGCATCACAAGTGTGTTCACAGCTCTCAGGAACTTCTTTTATTATTTGTAATGGGATTAATAAATCGCAGCTGTTCCCTTTGTTTGTTTTCATTCATTAAGCACAATTATATGCAGGCCGATTGCACCCTCTTTGATACAAAATGGGAGAGAATAATTTTTCCTGTTGTTCAGTGCAATAATATGCTGTCATTGGCTGTGAATGAAAATCATAATTAATTTTCATTTGGGTACTTGCATCTTGGTAATCAGTGGTCCTTGCTCCTTACAGCAGGTGACAAACCTGGGTCTCCCTACACCCAGCACAGGTTTCCTTTGACTGCATTGTTTCCATAAGGCTGAGATAAGAGAGGAGTAAATAAATGCATGGGCAATTTGGGAATCATGTGGTATCTCAGCATTCCAGGATATACAGCTGTCTGGTTGGGAGAGGCAGAGGAGGCAGGTCGGAGGAATAGGCTCCCCTTCACTTCTCTGGCCAGTCTTACTTGGTTCCAGCTCAGGCATCTTTCAGGCATGTGGAATTTTGATTTCTGTGTGAGTGTCACTACAGGTGTTTTACTCTGTGTGTAGCTTGAGGGCTGAAAGCATCTGTGGAGATGGATGGGGGAGTGTCCCCAGTAGCAGGTTTGTGGCAGAATCTAAGAGTTCTTGCCAGTCCAGCTGCTGCCCTGGGTTGGTGCTGCCAGGGGAGATAAATCAGATGTGTCCAGCTCTTGCTGGTGATTTTTTCACCTCCTCAAGAGCTGACACCAGTGCAGTGCCCAGAGGTAGCTTTCCTTTCTCTTTTGGGAGGAGACTGCCCATCAGGCATCTCTTACTGCCCCAGAAGACAGGGGCCAGCCTAGTCCTGCCCCACCAGAGGCTGGTTGTGGCAGTGTGGTGGATGCTCCTCAGCAGGCTCTGCCTGCCTCTCAACAACTTGCCAGCACTGCAGCAGCTCTTAATCAAAGGGAGCTGATTCCCCATTAAGAAGTTACCTGTAGGGCTCCTGATGGACTTTGCCTGCCTCCTAGTAAGTCTATTAATTATACAACAGTTGGTTTCCAATTATGCAGCCAATGAAATGGTTAATCAAGTCCCCTTTGACGGATGCCCTGATATATAATTGCAAAAAATTTGCTCTCTCAACTAGCTCACCCGAGGAGATGAGATTTCTGTCAGGTTTGTTTTTTTAAATCAGCTTTTCTGCTCTGCTGGCATGATGCTAGCGAGACGAGACTCCTGGCTGCTGGGAGGGCAATTGCCCCTTTGTTTTACACTTTGTTACTCCCTTTTCCCCACTCTGAGTCTCATCCTCTACCTTCCTGCTGCTGCCAGTCCTTCCCCAGCCCTGGGGGCACAGTCACATCTAGCCTGGGGCAGGGGACTGTCCCTCCAGCCTGCAGTCTGTCATCCTTACTAGCAGCTTGCTTAGAGAAAGGATTTCAAGGGAGAAAAGTGATTCTTGGGTGTCTGTGGGTGCAGCCCTTGAACAGGACTGGGGGCTCCCAGGCTTTGCTGGTGCATCTATCTGATGTCCCCTTCCAACACCCCACTGCCCTCCAGCTGGGATGAAATGAGACCGGTTTTAACACTGGTGGCAGCTGAAGCCTTGTGATTTGGTGTTTTTGTGCATGTGGAACCAGTTCATGGTTTGATTGTGGTCTCTGGAACAAAACCCCTGCTGTCCTAAGGTGTTACAGGATTGTTGGAGTCTCAGACATGGTGGGAAGGTTTTTTTGGCTTGGATTTGGGGCTCACCCTCTGTTTGGTTGTGTTATCTCCATTTCCCCACGTGCAAGTTGGCTCCTGGTTAGTGTCAGGCGGGTCCCTGGTGTTGCTGCAGACCCTTTGGGGGTCCCAGTGGCTCGGTTTGTGGATGGCCCCACTCACAGTGGTGTCCTTTACCTTGTAATTCCTTTGGCCCTGTTGGGGCTCAAGAACACTTCCCCTGGGGCCACATCCCCGTGTCCTGATGCCATCAAAGAGCCAGCGGGTCACAGGGAGCCGCTTTGGATAGCAGGACCCCTCCTGACCCTCTGTGCTCCCTCTGCCCCCAGATTTTGGCTGCGTTGGAGAAGGACGAGCAGGCGCGGAGGCAGCGGCTGCGGAGTAAGCTGGAGCAGGCGATCGACACAATGGCCTTAAGCAGCTGAGGAGGCGGCAGCGGCGCCAGCGTCCGGCAGCGGGGACGGACGGACATGGACAGACACGGACGGACAGAGGGAGGGAGGGATGGATGGATGGATGGATGGATGGAGGAAGGAGCGGCCAGCGTGGGCACAAGACTTTGGGGCTGGGAGCGGCCGGGCCGCGGGAGCCGCCGCGCTCCCCACGGACACAGCGGAACCCTCGCGCTGAGCGGAATCAAACACACATCCCGACGGCAGCACAGAGCTCCCCGACCCACAGCCACCCCCCCGTGCCACGGGAGGCAGCAGGGACCTTGCAGAGGGGCCCCTGCCCCACGGACCTGCTGGGCATCCCTGCCTGGGCAGAGCCCCGAGCCCGGCGGGAGCAGGGTGGGGACAGCGGGGCTTTCTCAGAGGCGTTTGGATGTTGTTGTTACTTTGGTGAAGGGAGGGTGGGTGGGCTCCTATTTTTACTGTACTTGACTTGCTCTCCCTTCCTTCCCCCCCAGCTGTCCACCCTCCTCCTCCTCCTCCTCTCTCTTTTTCTGTCTCTCCCCCTTCTCTCTCTCTCTCTCTCTCTCTCTCTCTCTGGCCTTCTGCCACTAGTGTTAACTGCTATATTTGCACAATTTACACGAGACAGACAAAATTTTTAATTTAAAGGAAAAAAAATTATAACAAAAATGGGAGGGGAAAAAAATAGTCTGATTTTTTTGCAATGAACTAACAAAAACAATTTTAAGAGATAAGCTAAAGGACTGATGCTGGGGAGATATGGGGTTGGGGCTTTAGGGGTGGGCAGGAAAGGGAGAAATCCCTGAGCTTTGATATTTCTAAAATACGTCCTGTGCCATGTTTTATTTGAATGTTGTTTAGTGCGAAAAAAAAAATTGAAGAAAAAAAAAGTTGGGAGTTTTGTTAGATGGATAGATGCTGTTATTTTAATGCTGCTGAGTGGTTCTGGAGGTCAAAATCAGAGAGGAAGGGAGATCCCAAGGCTGGTTTTTCTTTTCCTGGGTGATTGCTGAGGGATGGTCGGTGTTTTGTTGAGCTTGTCCTTGTTTTCCTGGTTTGGTGGCCGTGGGGTGGTCGGGGCAGTGCTGCCTGCTCCTGCCTGTCCTGGGATGGTGTGGGGTGGGGGATGCTTGTGGGGCCTTGTGGGCTGTCAGGAGGGTTGATGGAGAGCCAGCCTGGCTTTTTGTGGCAGGTTCTATGGCACTGGAGCTGCCTTAACAAAGCCCCTTTATGTTTATTTTTCCCCATCATCTTTTTTGTGCTGATGCAGGGAAAGAGACCAGATCCCCAGGGAAAGGGAAGGCAGCTCCTCTGCACTCCTGACTGGGATCCAGGCTGTCACCTGCTCTTCCACTTGGGGAGCCCAAACGTGTGCAGGACCTTCCACCCAAGACTGACCTTTCTTTCTCTGTCTTTTCCTTCTTTCTCCCCCTTTCTCTCCTTGCTGTCACCCTGTCTCCCCTCCGCTGCCTCTGCCCTGACAGGGCTTCACTGGAGACCTGAGGTCTCTCCCTCAGCTTCCCCCTTGGAAATGTCAGTTCCTTGTGGGTTTGTGCTTTCCAGAGATGAAAAGGTGCTGAATGCTGCCCTGAATGGCAGCAGGTGACCAAAAACTTCCAAAAAAAGAGAGCAAAACCCTTTCCTTTTCTGTACTGAGAACTCCTGTCACTGCCCAGGCCATGGCACATGGGGCCACACTCTGCCAGGAGCGGATGGCTGTCGAAATCCAAGTGGAGAGAAGCCCAGCTGATTTCTGTCCATTCCCTTAAATTGCAAGTTAAGGGGGGGAGAGGGAGAAATAATGAAGTTTTTAATTAAAAAAAATAATAAAAGTGTGTATATATATATATGTGGTTACAATCTAATTCTCGTGCCCCAGTGGGGTGCTGTATAGTTAACTGAAGGTGAATTGAACCAATATAAAAATGAGATGAATTTACGCAGCCAGTTAAAACAAAACAAACAACCACTGCAAAAAAAAAAAAATGTTAAAAAGGATACCAAATGGTCTGGAAGGAACTTCCAAGCCTTTTTCACCATGCAGAACAATCGTTTGAAGCCTGCACATCTCTCATTATGTTGTAATTTTGTTTGGTTTTGTTTTGTTTTAATAAGGAGGGAAAGGAGAGAAAATGCTGATTAAAAAAAAAAAAAAAAAAAAAAGGAAAAAAAGATGACAAAAGAATCCAACCACAACAGCAAAACTGTGTTTGAAAAAGAATTTATAATTGTTTCCCAAACCTACGAACCCTGAGCTGTCGCTGGATTTCTGAGAGCTGTGGGCTGTTGCATGACTGTGCTAGATTTTAGTCTGAGTTGATCTTTTTAAGAAACAGAAGAAAAAAAACCCATAAAACAAAGAAACTGCGAGTATTGAATATTAGAGGTTTGTTTAGACCTGTTACCTATTTTTTTTTAATTTAAAATTAATTTGCCACTTTCTTGTCCAAAAGAAAAAAAGAAAAAGAAACAGCAAAAAGAAAGACTTTAGAGGTTCACATCTCAAATGTGGTACTTGGAGAGCCTTAAAGGACAGCTGTGTGCCCTGTGCTGAGGCCACTGCTGGCTGCCAGCATCTCCCTGGATGCTCTGGTGGGACAGAACCCTCCAGGGGTCCCTTTGCAGAATTCACTGCTGCTGTGATGGGCTGGAGGGGTGCCTGCAGCTCCCTTTGGTGCAAAACTTCTTCCTTGTGGCATTGCTGGCTGCGTGGTGCTGATGGAGTCCTGGAGATCACCTGGAGGATGGCAGCAGTGCATCGGCGGTCACTGCAGTGTGGTGGAAGGGCAGCGATGGCTTTGAGCTCTCTGTCCAGGACTGGTGTGGGTTCTGCCTGTTGCAGTGGTAAGAGTGTCTTGGGGAGCTTTGGTTGCTGCTGAGGGAGCCAAGCACATGGGTTTTGTGGTGGTTGAGAGGGGATGAAGATGTGTTTCTAAGACCATCTCCCTGAAAATTTCTCTTTTGACAGAGGGCTGGAAGCACCATTAATTGCTGAGGTCTATTAGGCTGTGGCTTTCCCAATGCTATGGGTGCTCCTTCAGCCAGGCTGGAGGGACAGATGAGTTTTTTGGCCATGGTGGGTCTAAGATGGGTTTGGGCAGCAGAGAGGCTCCTGGGGAGGTGATGCTGAGCAGGCTGGCAGTGCCATGGTGTGGCTCTGCTTTCTGGGCTCCCCTTGTGCTGTGACCTGGCTCTTCCAGCCCCCTGGTGATGCTGACTGCATGCAGTGTGATCCTAGGGATGGGTTGGCTTCCTCCTGTAGAGCTTTGGGGTGTCTGTGGTGTGCTCCACCAAAGGATGTCCCAGCAGCTTCCCACTGCTCAGGCATCCCCTTGCTGCCTCCAGCAGGGAGGGTGGTGCTCAGTGAGGTGGGAGCTGCAGTGCTGCCCGCAGCACCTGGCGCTTCTTGGTGCTACCTTTGCCTTTCACATGATGCCCAGCGTCCTTAATTGTGCCAGGCAGCTGCCCACCCTCCCTTGACCAGCCTGATGGGTCACAACTGGCCCTGTCAGACCCTGCCTCGGAAAGGGGGAAAGGTGTGGAGAAGCTGGGAAGCATCCACAAGACTCCTCTTGCTGCTGGTGTAGCCCATGCCCCAGAATGGGGTGAGATGGAGAGGCATCCCTTGTTGTGAGCCTGCATTTCTGGGCACTCCTGCTCTGGCCCCCACCAAAGGCAGCTGGACAGTGCAGGTTGATCCCCACCACTGCAAACAAAGGGGTCCCTTCCCTGCTCTCATTGCCTTTTGCTTCACTTTGGGGTTAAAACTGTGCAGTCCAGCCTGCAAGTGTCCCCCTTAGCAGGAGCTGGTGTCACAGCCAGAGCTGGCCCCAGCCTGGGGACAGGGAGCAGGGGGACCCCCAGGCTCACCCACTCCCCACCAAAGCGCACAACAAGCTGTCCTTTAAGGAAGCAAGGGAAACCTAAGGCGGACCCGGCGAGAGGCAGAGAATTCTAATAGTTTTAGAAAATTAAATGGGGAAAAAAAAAAAGAATCACACTCCGGAGTCCTGATTCCCTTTCTGTGATTGTTTCTGACTTGAAGCAACAGGCCAGCACGGCTGGTCAAGCGCCCTTTGATCGTGTAAATATCCTGCTATTTCCTATTTTAATGTTCTTCAGATTTAGTACTTGTAAATAAACACATGCATCAAGGAGAGATTAAACATTTTTGCTAAAGCTGGTGTTTTGCCTGTGTTTTTGGGGCTGATGTGGGTGCGTAGAGCAGGCAGCTTTGGGAGCAGGGGGCAAATCCGTGGCTGTACCAGGGGATGTGATACAAATTGCCATCACCATCTGCCAGCAATAGAGTGCATGTGTGGGCATGGGGATCCTGAGCTGTGGTTGCTAACACCCACCAAAGGAGCTCCAGATGCTCACAGGGGGATTTGGGTGGCTTCCCCATCAGCCCCTTTCCTGGGTGGCTCATGTTAAATTGCTTTAAACCATTTGATTTTTTTACTTGTTGCCTTTCAAACTGCCCAGAGCTGCTGATCAGACGCAGAGGAGCTGACCCTGCCATGCAAGCACAGGGAGGTAGATCTCTGCCTGACTGCTCTGGCACTCACTGGGATCCACAGGGACCAACCAGGGCTGGGACAGCTTCACTTCCACCTCTGGGACATCCTGCCCCTTCCTCTATAGGGACAGAACGGGGTGACAGCACAAGTGCTTGGGAGGAAGTGCACAGTGGTGAGGTGATGCTGCATTGTGTCTCTGCAGGGACATATTTTTTTTCCCCCTCCTGATATTTTTCTATCTCTTGATCCTTGTCTTTAAAGCTGCATCACCCTGTAACTCTGGGTGCCTCTGAGCTGTGCTGTGGTCTCTGCAGGGTCCCAAAGTGAAGCACAGGAGAGGAAGCCCAGGGCAGCAGTGAGCACCCTCCTTGCAGCAGGGACCTTCCTCTGCAGTGCTGGGTGGCCGTGGTAGGTTTGGGGAGACATTCCTAGAGAGGAGGGGGTGAATCCCTGGGTGTGGGGTCAGGCCAGGGCTCCTCAGCAGGAGCCCAGCACACAGACCCACATCACACAAATTAGGCTGCTTTTTTTGTTTTTTATTGTTTCTTTAGCCTCTTCCTGCCCTGGGGCCAGTCTTCTGAGAGATTGGGCTGGCAGGGCTGATTGTACTGTGGATGTTGAATACATATTTTCTCTGCATTTAGTGTGTATATAAACTGGATGTTTTTCATGTTTTCTCTTACAACAAGAGCACTATCGACAGGTATTAAACATCCACTATTTTTGCCATAGCATCAATAAAACAAAGTTTGTTTTGATCTTGTTTTTCTAGCTTAAAAAAATACAACCTTTCAAATCCTTAAGAAAATCACATTTGAACTGAATTTTGGTCAGGTTTCTGGGAGAATTTAATTGAGGGCAGTGGGAAAAAGACCCTCATCTTCCCCAGTTTTGTGCTGCAAACACCATCCTCATGGCCACGTGGGAGCAAGTGACAACTGAGCATCAAACAGGTGAGCACTATGGTGGGTACAGAAACTGTATTTAAATGAGAGTTCAGACCAGCATATAGTGGGGCTTTCATTGCTTTTTTCAAGGCATAGAGATGAGGATCTCTCCCTGAAGAGACCTTGCTGCACCTTGGTGCTTTACTCTGAACCCTTTGCAAGCAGAATTAATATTTTAAAATTTGTTCTATTATTTTACCGGGGAACCAGGAAAAAACTTTAAAACCTCCTGGGTGACCAAATAAATAAATAAATAAATAAATAAATAAATATCTAGTGCTTCACCATCACCAGGATGTTCCTCAATACAAATTGCACCAGTTTCCCTTGGAGTAAGAGCTTCTGGCAGGAAGCCAGGGCCTCCAACGACAGCTACAAATATCTTTGTTTGCCTCCTCAGTCCTAGTGCAGAGCTAACCAGGAAACGATTATCAAGGGCCTGCAAATGGTTGTGTGATCCACAAATGCACTTTATTTGATTAAATGACAAAATGTGACCCTTCCAGCAGTAACATACACTGCTGCTGCCTGGGACAGCTCATCCAGCAAATCTGCAGCAGCCCCTGTGTCTGGGGCTGCCCAGGGTTTGGGGCTGGGGACAGCCCTCCCTGTGGTCTCCCTGGGGCTCTTGGAAACCCACCTTGCCATCATCTCCTCCAAACTTGGGCTGCAGGTGAGTGGCACATCCCAGGGTACCTGTGCAGGGTCTGAAGGTCTCATCTTGGGCTCTTTGTACAAAACCCTTTATCCCCCCACCATCACTGTGGTTTTGTGCTTTCCCTGTGCACCTCCTGCCCTGGGAGATGATGCTGTCCTGCCTTTGGGTCTCTGTATGATCCTTTGCTTGTCTTACTCATGCAGTGAGGGCCAGGACATGCAGATGGTAGCTCTGATCCTGCAGAGCTGTGTGCTCAGTGCCAGTGTCACCTGGGCTGTGGTGGCTGTGGGACATGGGGACCACAGCCTGCAGCACAGGGACACACTCATCTCCCTGCCATGGGCAGCCTCCTGCTGGGGGTGTGAGTGTCCTGCCTCTGATGAGCTTTGCTCCAGAAAGGACTGAGAGCTTGGCTTGGGGGTTCAACACCTCTTTGACCTGCCACTGATGTCCCCCAGTGTATGTTTGCTTCTGGTGTCACCACTGGTGTGCTCAGAAATCCAGAATCATTAAAAATTACTTTAGATTCATCCTTTTCTTCAGGCTTAGCCTAAAGGTCAGCAGGAACATCTCCCTTGCCCACCATCCCCAAATTCCAGCAATGGCCACCTTCCCTTCCTCTTCTGCACCATCACCCTGGGCAGTCCTGGTCCTTATGCTGCTCCCCATGGCCCAGAGACACACAAATGAAGAGAGCAGCTGGGCTGATTGGGCTGTCCCTCATTGCTCCATAGTCCTGCAGGAAAGGGATCTGCCATATCTTCAGGGGAATATGGGGAGGGGGGTCCTCAAACAGCCACTTGCTATGGGAGAGAAGCTTTATTTCTCACTATATATACATATATATATATATATATATATATATATTTGTATATAAATCCATAGTCTATAATATAAATATATATATTAAATTGATAACTGTGTATATGAATAGAATAGAATAGAATAGAATAGAATAGAATAGAATAGAATAGAATAGAATAGAATAGAAATTAAAACCCAGCTAGAACATCAGCTTGGGCTGCAAGTGCCAGGCCATGTGCTGTCTTCAAACATTGCATAGGAAAGGCCAGAGCAGCATCATGTGACCCTGCAAGCTGAAGGATACGACGGGGGGTTTCTTCCCCCTCAGAGGTGATGATTAAGTTTCATCTGAGCTGCTAGGAAGAGGAAAAAAAAAAAAAAAAGAAAATCCATAAATTTTGAAGGCAGTAAGGACTGAGCACAGCAACAACCCCTTCCTCTCCCTGCCTGGAGTAATGAAAATCGCAGCCATGCTGGGAGGCAACTGGTTTATGTTTGTTCTTTGCTTTAAATGTAGTGGTATAAAGCCCACAGTTTTGGGCACGGATCGGAGGTGGGATCATTAGGAGGTGGCAGGCGATGGCTGATACACATTAATGTGCCATGAGCAGAGCTCTACTGTGTGGGTTTTTTTTAACTGAGGCAAATTATTGCTTCAGGAAAAAGGCTGTCTCCCTGGTGGAATTAGAGCAGGGGGAAGGGGGAAAATGGATTTGTTTCAAGTTTTACTGCAGCAGATTGACGGCTCAGGCTCAGCACGCTGTCCCCCTGCAGAACCGTGGGGCAGAGGGCAGGTGACATGGCTCTGGGCACTGCCAGCTACCCCTTTCCAGAGGGTCCCCCTTTAGAGGGGGTGGCAGTGGGGTGCAGTGACCAGTCTGGAGACCACGACCACTGGGAATCTTGGCCATGACTGTCAGGAACAATATTTCCATGCAGTGAAGTCAGCTGAGAAACATTGCTGCCCATGTTTTGTCTGCTCCTCAATGGTTTGGTGGCTCAGCACCCTGTTTCTGGCACAGGTAGCCAGCAAGGTCATCACCCTGGGGTGATGCTATCTATGTGTGGGGGAGTTGCACTTGTCTGAGTGCTGTTCAGGTGGTGACTGATGTGCAATTTCGGGGTGCCCTACCCAGCAGTAACCTTGATGTGATGGGCTTCAATGGGCCTTTCCCTCCCTCTGCTGGAAAAAAGCAGATATATCCAGTGTCCATCCTTGGGGTCTGGATGGCAGCCAGGGGCATCTCCTGTCCCCTTGCTGCAGGTGCTGTCCCCCAGCAGCTCTGGTGCCTCTAACAAAGTGTCTGCTGGCAAGGGATGGGGACAAGATGAGTTATTTCAAAGGTTGCCTCTCCTATTTCACAAGGGATCACAATGCACATGGTAAAATAAGCCAATAGCTCACACCCCACCCAGATGAGCCCTGTGGGGGAAACTGAGGCACGAGGACAGAGCTGCTTGGCCCAAGGTTGTATAGAAGGTTGCAGTGGGGAAAGAACTGCTCACAACAACACTGAAATCCCCAGGAAATGTGCTTTGATTATGGTCCCAGATGCCTGGGCCACTTTGGCTGTCACACTATCCTGACTGGAGTTTTATTTCTTCCTCAAACTGTTTTTTTCCCCCTTTTTTATGAACGAAATTCTCCCTTTGCAGCTCTTATTCTCTCAGGGGCTCTTCCACTCAGCAGTAGCCCAATTTCCTTTTATAGCTCGTACAATGACTGTCCTAATTACAATTAAAACCGGGAACACTCTAATCAAATCTTTTACTATTCTAGACAAACTCAGAAAATGAGTAAAATTAGTGACACACGGTGCAAAAAAAAAAAAAAAAAAAAGGAAGAAAAAAATGTCCGTGAGCCAGTCTAATGCAGAGAGAGTTAAAGAGGGCAGCAGGATTTTGGCTCTCATCTGCAGTAATTGGTGGTGGGAGGAGGCACAGCCACCACTGTGGAGCAGGACTTGAGCATCCCTGGGGGTTCCTCCATCCTGCTGACCCTGTGCTAGCCAGACCCGTTGGTTTGAATAATCCCCCCCAGGAGTTACCATGGAAACAAAGCCTTTTGATGGTGAAAACCTTCAGCATCAAGAGTTAATCAGACCCTAAACGAAAATGGGGTTAAAGGCAGAGCAGGGATGTGTGAAGAGTGGAGCCACTGGGGCAGAAGAAAAGCAGTGAGTGGAGAGTAAATAATAAGCAAGGAAGAGGGGTCTGATGTCTACTTGAGTTCCAGCCAATGGCCAGAGGGATTTAACTGAGATGGGAAATCACAGAAGTAAATTAATAGGCTGGATAATTATTTTTAATTTTCTGAAGGGCTGGTTATATGATTTTACCACCCTGCACCATCTCCCAGATCTGGGTGCTGATTTAGCAGGGGAAACACCCCATGCTGTGAAGGGGAAGGTTGGGCACGTGTCCCACCTGGGTGGGAAGGTGGCCCTCAGCTGGTGTCCTGTCAAGGGACAGGGCTTCAGGCCAAAATGGGGCTTGCTGGAGTGGAAGGACTGCACTTGCCATGGGCTGGATCAACATGTGTTATCACTTTGGGTATCTGAGCATGCTGCTCCAGAATTACCAGCTAGAAACACTTGATGTAGAGAGGTGGGCTCCCTTGTGTTTATGTTAGGGAGGAGACAGAGAGAAGGATTTATGGATACATTTCTTGGATTGATGCTCTTGGATCATACAAGTGTTGGAGAGGTAGGATGGAGGCAGAGCCAAGAATTTCAGTCCTTTCTGTAGTTTGCTGCTGCTTTGGGGTTCCAGATCCTGTCTGGGTGATCATGCAGGTTGTCTGTTTCCAGAGCTAGTGTAGTCTGCAAGGGGTTGATGAAGGGTAGGGGCTGAACTGGAAGAAAAGCAAAACTTGGTGCACTGTTCCCACCATTGTTCCTACCAAACAATGAAAATAGTACTGTCAGAGTAAGGGTGTTTTTTCTGCTAGAGGGAGGAGGTGTTTGCAGCTAATCCCAGATCTATGTTGTTGCAGTGGCCAAGATTTGTGAGGTCCCTTTGAATGAAAGGGAAAAGGGCAGGACACCATTGTGGGAGAAACCTGTGTTCATTTTCAATATCAGGATGTATGGAAGACAGCCCTGGTTGAGAATTAGTGTTGCAGTCAGGGATGGAGTTAAAAAGAAGGATCTTTGGTGTGGAGAACTGGGTGGAGCAGAAGAACTCCCAGAGAGCCAGGGCTGTTGCTGTTGCTGTTGCTGTGTTTCATGTTGCCTGGAATCCCAATTTTCATGTGATTTTGTATCATGAAAGACCTCGTGTTGGACCTGCCCAATGCATCAGTGTTCTCATCCTAAACTGTGGTGTGATATTCCCCTAACTCCTTTTTCAGGAACAGCTGTATGTTTGCACTCATCAATGGCAATGTGCAACAGGACTTCCTCTACTCAGTATGCTTTTCCTTGTGACCAGCCTAAATCTTACTTGTTGCTATATAATCCCATTTCTATTGGTCCTGCTTAGCAGAGAGGTGAAACAGATTGCTCACACAGATGCTGTTTTTGGAAGGACATCTAACTCCAAGGTCTCAGTTATCTCCAACTTCCCCCTGCACTCTTCAGTTTTTGGGGGTGTCTGAAGTTTCAGCAATGAGGGAAATAATGTTGGACAAAATGGGTGACCAAGCACCTTTATATCTTGGAGTTTATCAGCTTTCCATCCAGATCATGCAGTCTTACAGCTGGATGTGCCCTGAAGCCTCCCATGATGGAGGGGATCACCTCATTCCTTTCCTTCACTCTCCATCTTTATTACTTTGTCAAAGTACTTTCAAGTATAATACTTAAATTTTATAGGTCTGAAGCATGAGATTATTCAATTTTCTTTATAGGCCCAGTTTGATAAATCCACTTGGAAGCCCATGCTGTGGTAATGGAAATGCACTGCCTGGGGAGGAGGGAATTTCTGCACTGGCTTCAGCCTTCACTTCTGACCACTGCTGGCATGGGCAGGACCCAGCAGACCCTGATGGGATTCACAGGGCAGCAGCTGCCTGGGGGCCCAGGTGGGTCTGGATGGGATGGGAGCTGGGAAAGCTGCTGGGACAGAGCTCTCTGAAAATGCTAATTCCATGTTCCTCCTCTTGTTCTGATCCTTCTGACCCATTCAAGCCTCAAGGGCTGTTGAACTGTTGGGGCCCAAATCGAAATGACAAATTACACAGAAAGCAAGAGGATGGCCAGGAGCTCAGTGTGGCTGCCACCAGGACGTTTTACATGCCTTCAGGAGCAGTATTTGATAATTCATCCCTGCCCACACTGAGCCAGCAGCAGATGAATTTCTCAGCTGCCTCCAAATAATCAGAGACTGAAAGAAGGTTCTGGGGGCAGAAAAAGCTTCTTTGAAGGGGTTTGACATCTTTCTACTGGAAGGGATGAGTGTGGGAAACTCTCACCTTCGCCACAGGTAAGAGAAGACTGTCTTGAGGAAAGCTTTGGTGGGTCTGAGGCAGGAGGAGGGTTTGGACATGAATTTTTGGTTCTGGGAGCCACTCAGTTTCTCTCTCATGCCCCATTCCACCTTCATTTTGGGGGGATTTGCACCAAACTTTGAGCTTTCTGTCTATTAAAGGATAATATATCACAGTGTCTGTGACAGCAGGGACTCAGTGCAGTGAGCCAGGAGCCATTCCCAGCTCATGTTACAGATGTCCTTGATGCCCAGCTCTTCACTAGAAGTTTGTTAATTGGTCTTGGTTTCTGGCATTAGATAAATCTACCTGTGACAGACCAGGTTTCTTCCAGCATTAACTCTCAGAGGAGCAGCACTCTCCAAAAGCACATGGTTTGAAAGCTGAGGTCAGTTTTGACATCAGTTTTCCCATTTGAAGAAAGGCTCTCTCCTCAGGGGTCAGTCTGTGATGCAGGGGGCTCCAGGGAAAGCTGTGGGAACACCACAAGTGCAGGGACCTGTGGCCTGTGGTTCCTGGGGGTACTGTGGTGAGAGGTTGCTGTGCTGAGTGTTGGATTGAGGTCTTCAATCCAAATGTTGTTAGAAATTTCCTCTCACTGTTCAACAAAAAAATGTCAATGTTATACTGAAAGCAACATTGATCCTGTGTGACACCAAATATTTTGCAAAGTCTTGGAAAAAAATGGGGAAAGTTGGTTTTTTTATTGCTTGAAAGGTTTGGTTTGGGCTAAAATGATGCTATTTTTTCTCAACTGAAAAGTTTGAAGTATGCCACAGTTGGGTCTAGTGAAGACCTCACTAGATGGAGCTGATCAGGTGTGAAGAGGCACCAGTTTCTTGATTTCTGTCTGCCCTTAGGGCAAAAAGCTGAGTGCAGAGAAGATATTTTGAGGCAGATTTGGGAGATGGTCCTGCCTGCCTGGTGCTTCCCACAGGCAGAGAGGAGAATCCTTTCTGCTTGTTCCCTGCTGGCTGCAGGGATGGAGTGAGGTGGCATTGGGAAGTTCACCCCATAATCTTGACTCTAAACTTTCTCATCCAGCCAGGCTTTGCAAGGCACTGGGACTGTCAGTTCATTGCTTCTGCTGCAGAAGTTGCTCTTCTTTTCTTGTTTTAGACTTCATCCCCAAGGGCTGTTAATACAGCATTTCCCAGAAGGGCTAAATTTAAAGCAAATTGAAGTGTATTATATTTTTGGCTCCAGTAGGTAGAACTATATAACACTCTGACTTCATTTTTTCTTTCTCTCTCTGCACAGAGTATATATCATAGACTGTCATTGTATTTAAATAATAGAGCAGAACCAGGATTATTTTGTACACTTTTTTCCTCCTCTCTGATCTCCCCATTGAAAAATGCATGGAAAGCAACAGATGTTTCGACTTTGTAGCTTGAACCTTCTCAACTGTTTGAAGATTTGATATGAAGTTCTTTGAACATCAGTTTCAGAGGAGACTCTCTTAGTAACAGTTGCCATGCAAAATCCATAATTAATGAAGATTTCAGGGTTATGGTGGGTTTTTAAAATGTTATTTCTTTATTTGTGTTATTATCTTGTACTCTTCTTAATCAGCTTGGAGGAGGGGCAGCAGCCAGCTGGAATAAACAGCCTCAACTGCACCGGGTGTGTGGCACTGGCTCAGGGTGCCTTCCCCAGGCTGTGTGGCTCAGGGTAGCCAGAAGGCCTCTCTGACTAGCCACGGAGGCATGGATGCTAATTGAGCTGCTGAAAGGCACCTGGTAATTAGCTGCTGGGGTTCAGGCTCTCACCTGCTGCCCAGTGTATCAAAGCAAGAGCTGATCTAACTCAGAGGACTGGATTACCCTCTAGTGGCTGCAGATTAAATAAAGGAGGGATGTGTGTTCCTTGCAGACATGGCTCTGATTTACTGGATGCTCCTGTCCAGGGGTGCAGTGTAGAGGGCAAGCAGAGGTTGAGAGGAGCAGGCACCACTGCCATGGGGCATTCTGAGCCCCCCAGGAGGAGCAGCTGTTGCAGTGTGATGCAGATGCCTAGGGTAGCTGCAGTACAATACTCCATCCCTGATTGCCAGCTCCAGGAGGACTAGTTTTGGTTTTTGGAAGTGCCTGTGGCTGGGAATGCTGTGGCCAGGCTGCCTGGCACAGCCCTGTGCTGTTGTGGCTATCACACCAGAGTTGTCTTTGGGATGTCTAAGGCAGATGGCAGCATCACTGTGGGTAGGCAGGGAAAAACTGTGACTCACGGATGGGCTGTGGGTTTTCTCTTGGCTGTCCCACATTGCTACCCCACAGCTGCTCTGGGTATTTCTCTCATGGGGTGATCCTGCTCCCTGACAAGTCTAGGGGTGTGGCAGGACCTTTGCTGGGCTGGGCCTGTCTGCAGCATCCTGCTTAGCAGCAGCAGCAGACATGCCCCAGATTTTGGACAATCTAAAAGAGATTTTTTTTTTACCATTGGGTTCATGCACTGCTAATACTCCAGAGAGATTTGGGGTCATGGCAGAGTGACAGTCCTCTGTTTTTAGGGCAGGGCATAAGTGACTGTATGGTTCAGTTGGCAATAAGCCAGCTGGTACCCAGGGATGTGTCACACTGGTGAGACTGACCATCCTTGGCATCCCTTGGGAGAGGCAGCAGCCCAGCAGTGTCAGCAGTGACCAGTGATACTTTGCTGCCACCAGCAAGCCACCACTGGCTGCCACGGCACAGGCAGTCAAGTCATGCATTTAATTGGTGTCTATTGGATTTTTTTTCCTGCAGCTACAGTTTGTGCTACTTATTGTGACATCCATGAGAAGCAGTGATTTGGGTTTGTTTGTGTGTCTGGCTCGGAGGATTTCTCCACGCTGGCATCTGACTCCTTCCCCCCATCCTGATGGCTGCTTTTCTGTGTCACTGGGCTGAAATAAGGGGAAACTTTTGGGTTGTGGATTGTGGGCTAGGCAGGGTCGAGGGAGCAGAGGAAGGAAAGCACAGCCAGGCCAGCCAGCAGGGCAGCTGCAGGCACGTGCCTGTCTCCTTGCTGCTGATGGCCCAGGACCAGCAGCCAGGCTGGCCTCCAGCACAAAGCTGCAGCCAGGCCCTGTCATGTCACCACTGTGTCACCAGGCAGCCCAGCTGCTGGCTGAGCTTCAGTGGCTGCAGGGACAGAGCAGACAGGCCAGGCAGCAGCAGAGCTGTGCAGTCCCAGGGTGGCAATGCTGGGCTTTCTGCCTCAGAACTGTAACTCCAGAGTGTTTGGTGCCTTCTCCCCTTGGAGATGAGCAGAGAGCAGGTGGAGTGTGGATTGTTCTAACCCTTCTGGACCCATCATTTCTTCAGCTGGGATTTCCCTTGGATTTCCACCTATAGACCATCAGCAATGTGTCTGATGGGCAGTGCCTCCAAACTGGGTGATGGACAGAGCAAGATAAAACAAAGCAGGAATGCTGAAAGGCATCCTCTGTGAGATATGTGCATCTTAGCCACAGCTCGTGTGTTTGTGATATGTGCTTGTCACTGGATGGGACAAAGCCTTGGAAGTTCTGGGCATGGACAAAACAACTGAGACTTAGCAGAGCTTCTGCTTCAGCACTGATACTTCTGCTCACTGGGGAGAACTGGGCTGGAAATATCTAACTTGAGTACCCGAGGTTTTGAGACATTTCACAAGCTCTACATTTCTCAGCTGACCCTGCTCTGCAGAGGAAGCAGAATGAACCCCACAGCCAGTAGCTCTGGGCTTGGCCAGGGGTCCAAGGCTGCAGCTCAGGCCCAACACGGTGTTAATCAGCTGCTGTGCTGCAGGACACTGGTGCAGTACAATGGGCTGCAACCTTCACCCTGCGGTGAAATTTGGTGTCCCCAGGGCATTGGCCACCCTGGCTGTGGACATGATGGTCCCTCCTGAAGGACTGGTTTTGATGCAGTCAGAAATGGCTGTGGTGGGGTGGGTGCTGCCAGCAGACCTGTCCTCTAAACAGGGGAAATCCTTCTGTTGGTGTTCCTAAGAGAGAGGAGAGAGGCTGGGCGTGGAGAGGGGTGTGCAGCTGGGGACAGCTCTTGGCTGTGCCAGGCTGCCTGGGAGTGCACTCCCTGGGGCTAGGGCACTGTGCTGGCCCTGCTGTCCTGCAGCAACACAATAGATGGTGACAGCACACAGAGCTGTCAGACTTGGCTGTCATCCTCAGCCAACACAGTGAAGCCTCCAGGGCTTGCTGCCCTTCCCTCCTGACCAGTTTGCTGGGCTGTGTGCATGTGAGGATTGTTACAGCAGCTGCCACACTCCTGCTTCTTCCCAAACTGACCAGACAGCTTCTTGTGCAAATGTCTCTGTCCTTTTTACCCATTGGTGGTGGAAGGCACCTTCCTTCCTCCCTCTGGTCCTTCCTGCACTCTGCTGCCTCTCTCCAGTCCTTCCTTTGGATACATCTTTGGTGTGGGGCTGGACTTCAGCCAGAACAGAAGGTGCTTGTGGCATGGGACAGGATGCAGTGAAGTTAAAGAGGCTTCCTGTGGGAGCCTGTCTCCTGACCAGGCACTTTTTTGGGATGTCATGGGCAGCAATGCCTCCCAGAGAGCAGGCTGAGTGAGGTCACTCTGATTTTGGGAGCAGGTTGTAGAGTGCAGCTCTTGCAGTTTTGAGCCATGCTGAGTCACTTGCCTTGGGCCAGAGTGCCCTGCTGCATTTTCTATACTTTATTTACTTTTATTTGTGAATATCTCTGGAGTACTCCACAGAAACAGTGCTGCAAACCCAAAGGATCCATATCCCTACAGCTGGAGTTCACCCTATGCAACCATCTCCTCTCTGTTATAATAATAAATCCCCACTTCTCCTTCACCACTTAACCCTTTCTGCTCCACCTCCACCTCTCAGGGTGAGCTGAGATGGGATGGTGCCTGTTCCCCACAGCAGCTGGAGCAGTGGCTGTGGCAGGGTGCAGCCAGCACTGTCCCTTGTCACCCCTGTGTCCCCGTGCCCTGTGCTGGGCTGAGCCCCTCTGGAATAACCCAGCGTGGCAGATGTGGCTTGCAGCCCTGCTGGGGCTGTGTGCTCAGCAGAGGGAACAGCTCTGCTCTCTAATCTGAGCAGACAGATTGAGGTCAGCCAGCAGGGAAGGGCAGGGGAAGGGGAGAGGAGGAGGAGGAGAGTGTGCCTGGGTGGGGGGCAGCAAGGAGGGAGAGAGGGGATCACAGGGGATGGGCAGCCTGGGCCCCTCCTGCCCCTCTCTGCCAGGCAGGTTTTGGGGTGTGGGGTGGCAGTGGCACTGGTTTCACAATGGGTGTGCAGTGCAAGGGCAGGGCTGGCAGTGGGTGGCACAGATCAGCACTGGACACATCTGTCCCAGCATCCCATGCAGTTTGCTGGGCCCTTCTGTGCTGTGATTTAGGCTCCAGACAGCCTCCCAAAGCTGAGCAAGGTGAAAGGTGCTTCCTTGGGACGAGGAGCAGGGTAGGGAAATGTCAGCTGCTCCTCATCTTGCTGGGAATCTTTGAAGTCACTGTGCTGGGGACTGACCTGACCTCTTGTGCCAAGCTACAGGCTCAGAGGAGCTGGAGGTTTCCCTGCTAAACCTCTGTGTATCAATAACTCCATCTGCTTCCATCCACCTCTGCCCAGGGGCATGGAAACACCTGTGGGAAGAGGAGCCCACTGCAGGGCACCCTTCTGCCTGCTGCCCCATCCCCAGCACCTGGGCTTCCCTCTTGGCTCAGCCCTGCTCCAAACTGAGCAGCAAGGGATGAACAAGCAGCTGGAGGAGGATTTAGCCTGCTGCTCAGGTTTGCTCTTTTGTGGTGCTTTGGCATTTCCACACTGTGCTGTGCATGCTGGTCACTGCTGGCAGGGCAGGGCTTGTAGTGCTCCCTGGTTCACACCCAGGCTTTGCTGTGGAGCCTTTCACCTCTACCATTCAACACAAATAATAAGGAGCAAAAGAAGGCACAAGGCTTTAATAACCCAGAATTACTCCCCTCAAAACAGGGAGCCCTGCTGCTACTGAGCAGTCTTTTTTTTTTTTTTTTTTTTTTTTTTTTTTTTTTTTGTGGAGTCTGGTGGTTTTTGCAAGAAAACACAGTGCATTGAGCTCATAAAAAATAATACACAGGCATTGGAACACCTGGCTGTCCCAAACAGCAGCTGCTCCTCTGTGCATAAAGACTTGGTGCCTGTTAAAATGAACTCTTTGCTACCTGGGGACCATGGAAGCTGCTGGTATCTTCTCATTTGGCTCAGGATGGAGATGGCTCAGTTTTCTTTCAGCCCAGGTAAGGCTGTGTTATTAAGGAAGTCTTGAGTGGCTCTGAAGGCATCTGCTCCTAGCTGGAATTGCTTGGACATGTCTAAACTGTGCATTACCCTGCTATGCCTGAACTCATTCTCTGCTTGCCAGGAGGGGCACAGAGGTGTTTGTTGTGTGGCCAATGTCCCCCCAGCTGCCCAGGACCCTGCTCCTCGTGCTCACATGTCCAAAGGTGATGTCTCCACGGTGTGACAGGCTCAGGGAGAGGAGCTGGGAGCTGCCTGGCTCTGAGAGCTGGGCTGCTCTGATGCAAATCCTGTTAGTGGTGAAGCAGGATGAGAGGGACAGAAGTGTGGAAAGAGAATCAGCTCCAGACAGAATATATATATATATTTTCCTGCTCCCCGGGAGACTTTTGAGAGTCTCAGAGCAGCATTTCACATAGTTGCTCAAGTGGAACTGTGCTGAATAAATAGTTGCATTTCAGCAGTGGAGATTTAAAACCAAGGTCTTGGCAATTTCTGGCTGCTGAAAATCCCTTGGTACTTTTCAGAGTAGTGGGTGTGTTAACCCCAGTACCTTGGCCAAATTCCCAGCTGGGAACCACCTCATAAAATCTCTTTCATACTCCTAGCAGGAGCCATCTTAAAAATACTTCCTCCTTGTTTTTTCATTGTTTGTCCCAGCTGCCTCCCTACTCTGGTGAGGCATAATTTTGAGCTTAGACATGCTTCTAGCTGGCATATTTTTAGTACTCATGTCATCCTTCTACCACCATTGCTTTTTCTCATGTTTACTGACTATGGTTGGAATGGAGACAGAAATCACATGTCCTTCAGCCTGATAAATAAAAAATTCATGTACCCAGTCTTTTTTGGGCTATTTTCCATCCACTGGTTATCCTGACAGCCTTTCTTTGTGTCTATTGCTGCTCTTGACCGTGGCTGACCAGTTTAATTTGTGGAATGGGAGATGCCCTCCTCTACTGGAAATCCTTACCTGCATGCATATTAAGATCAAGTTTACCTGCTTGGTGACTTAGCTCACTAATCAGCCTGTAATTGACTCCTACAATCAAAGTCTTTTCCTCTTCAGTAATTTTCAACTTGTGAATTCCCCATTTGCAGCAGAAATTCTTGAAAACTACAAGGTTTGCTTCAGGGATTGAGCCATGCTCAAGCTGTTCTTCCAGTGTGATATCCATATTGCCTTCCCTGGTTTCTCCTGCTTCTCATAGGCTAGTTTAATTAAGAAGGACTCATTAGGGAAATTGTTGATGAGGGCAAGTCCTGAGACCACTCTGCTGGGAACTCCACAGTCAAATTCCCTGCAAGCTGTACCCTTCTCTCCCTGACCACAGCTACCCCTCCATCAGACCCTACTCTGCCTCTCCAGTGCCTGGGATAAACCTCTTCCTCTTTATCACAACAAATCACCTCCCATCATCTGCATTAAATCATTCACTAAAATGTGTATTTTCCTTTATCTAGATCAGTTAGTAACATTAAAAAAAAAAAGAGATAAAAATAAAAACAATCCCAAATGGGGTAGTCTGGCATCCCCCATGGCCCTGCCCAGTTTTTGGTCCCTCCCTTGTGCACTGCCAGGGGTGACAGATGCTCAGATGGCTTTTTCATCTTTCTGAATTACAGGTGCTACATTTTATGTTCCTCAGCTCCTCACTGGTGAATTTATGGAAGCCCTTGCTCCCAATCTGTCTGAATCATGGAATAGTTCCTCCAGGAATTTGGCTTGTGAGATACCTGGCCTTGTGACTTGATCACAGGAGGATCTTGGATCTTCACTCCTCTCCCAGCTGTGATAAGTACATTTTCCATATCAGTCACCCAGCTAAGTTCATGTGCTTGTAATTATTGTCACTGTCCAGAGCTACTAAGAATTCTCTTAGTCTTGGGATCTCAGCTGGATTTCCTGTGAACTCTCTTCCCACAGACTGAATCACAGCACTGCTTGTTCTGTCTTTATTACCTTTGTGTTTGCATGACCAGACAACCTTTCACTATTTAATATCCTTCCTCAGGTCTAACTCCTTTGATGTTTGGCATATCCCACTCCATCTCTTCTATTCTCAGCCCCTAAAATTTTGCTCTTTGCTGATTAATCATTTTATTTTCTTTGCTGCCTTCTTATTCCTTTTATCTGCATTGCTTTACTAATTCCAGCAAGTTAGGAGCCACACAGGATTTACTCCTTCACTGTTTTTCTGTGTTTGGGGTGAAATCCCCAGGGGGTTTTGCCTTTGGTTCAAAGATATTTGAACCTACCATAAAAGGTAGGCAGGTTTATAGGCAAGGCTAGGTTTGCCCTTTTGAAACAGGAACTTTTAGGCAGCACTCTGCTGTTGTTTATCTGTCTGTTCTGTTTAGAATAAGTCAAAATGGGGCATGAGTTTTAAATAAATCAGTCTGTCCAAGGCTATTTTCCAGTTCCATCTCTTCCACTGTGTATTTATCATTCACCAATATTGAGTCTAAATCACAACCATGTCTTGGTGATGCATCTACAGTTGGTGTTCAAGTCTTTAACTGTTGCAGCTGGGATGTGTGAACTTTTACTGCTGCATTTTTAGGTTTATTTTGATAGTCTCCTAGAAGGGGCATTTTTCATAGTTCCTCTCTCTTTATTAATCATGTTAATAGAAATCTCAGTGTCCATCCAGACTTTCAGCACTCTCCTAATAGAGCTACTTCTATTTTTTTAATCCAAGTGGTAGTGGCCCAAAATGATCTTCTTCCATCCTATCACATCTTCATCATCACATTCATGAAGGCATTGCTGGCTTTGCACCTCCTCTTTCCCACTTTCCTCTTTCCTTTCCTGAGGGAAGCATTGGTTCCTCTGCTCCCCCAGGTGTGCTGCTCCTCCTGGCTTTGGACACCTCTCCAGCACTGTGCATGCTGTGCAGGGTGGTTGTGTCCCACAGGGTGTGTTTGTCCCCTTTGCCCAGGGGAGCCTGACAGAGTGAGGGATGGGAACAGAAGTGCTGAGTGAGTGCCCTGCCCAGCTCTTTCCACCTGTGTGACCTGGCCAGCCCTCCCCTCTTTGGCTGCATAACAGGAGAGACAGTCTCTTTTGTCTCCTTCAGCCTTTTTTGTGGCTCAGGCTGGTGGTGCCCAGTCCCTGGAGCTGCCCATCCCTCTAACAGCTCTGCTCCCAGCTCTGTCTCTCCAGTGGGATTTTCTGATGACCAGGAGTGGAGAGCCAGCAGCTCCTGCTTGGCCTCAGCAGCACCACAGAAATGTTTTCCTCTGAACATTTTCCATAATTGCCTTATTTATTTTTTTCCTTTCAGTAGCATTTTGTCAATGCCTTCTGGACTTGAGCCTCTTGGGATCTTCAGGAGAAAACATGAGCTGATTTCTTCTGGAGAAGGAATGAGCAGCTCCAATTTGCCACTCTGGGTGGATTATCTTGTCCTCTTGCTTTTAATAAGCTGCATAGGATTAAAGAATGACTGTGGATTAGTTAGGTTGGTCTTTTTTCCCCCTGAGTTTTAACTTGGCACATAATTGGAGGCAAAACAGAGGGTTCTGGGTCTTCTTGCACTCCTGCCTTTCACACTGGCACTGGCAGCAAACCTATTAGTGTGTCCAGCCAGGGACAGGGACCAAGGTTTTGTGGCTTTAAAGGACTTACATGTTGTTAAACATTTCACAGTGTTTGAATTGTTTGTATGTGTTGGTTTTTGTTTTCTTCCCCTTTCTCCCCTCCACTTCATCTTTGACATCTGCTGGCCACAAACCTGATTTTAAAAAATACATGCACTTATTAATTTATGAGCTGTGGTCAATGCTGTGGGAAGAGACCTGAAGGGAAAAGGGTTTTGTGGAAGCAGCAGGGCTGTAATGAGATCAGGGATAGGGGAGGCTCTGCATTTGGACTCTGCTCCTGCTCTTGCTGAGACACTTGATCCTCAGGGGAATGAACATGGCAAATGATATCATCAGCTCTCCAGCAGTTTAATATTTCTCTGAATGATTGATAGCACCATGTACAGGACCTTCAGACATAAGGATGGAAAGGTTCAGACCACAAATGTCCTGTGTTATGGCTGATAGCAGCACCTAGAGGAGAGCAAGTGCCCTGATGCTCTCCTCTGCTCCCCAGGGCAGCACTGACCATTGCCTGGGGCAGGCAGTGTGTTCATCTCTGGGTGGGCAAGGAAAGTCTCTTTCTGGTACAGCAACATATTCATAGATGCTCTTCTGTGGTGTGTCCAAAGCCTTGTCTTCCTCTGCTGATGTGGGGAAAAGCAGAGTCAAAGGGGTGCCAGCTCCTTCTCATGGAAAAAGGACCAAGGCAAAGGTTTCCAGCATCACCTTCTGCAGGTGCACGTGGCTGACACCTGGGCAGGGGCAGATCCCTGATGGCACCCTGTGGAGACCACAGTGCTGGGTGGCACTGACTCCTGCACTCTTGAGTGCATTTACCTCAGTTTAAAAGCAAAAGATGTGAAAAACAGTCAGTGTCAGAAGTATTGTCCTGATTTCAAGCACTGTTTCAATTTGTTCTACTGTAGTCCTACTGGAACCTTGCAAGTGAGATTGATTTTCTCTCTTATCCCTTCTCCCCTATTCACATCCTAGAAACAGATTTTGCTTCTCACAAGCCCAACAGGGCCCCAGTTTCTGGATCCCCTGAACATGCAGTTTGTGTTGAGGGAGGTTTGTGCTGGGCTGCTGCTGGTGGCTCCTCCAAGAGCTGGGCTCAGCAGCCTGTTACTGCAAACCTGCTCAGGAAAGTGGCAGTGCTGGACAAACTGGGCTTGTGCCTGAATGGCTTCTCAGGGGACCTTGGTGGCTTCAAGCAGAAAAAGTGTAACTAGTGCTGAGGCATCTGGGATGTGTTAAGACTCTTTTGACACACAGAGCATCATATGGATTTTTCCAAAGGGATGTAAAAACCAAAAATACAGGTCATCATTTGGCCCTTCTGATCTCAACATGCATCCCATTAACGAAGGGAAAAATGATGCAGGAAATTTGTGAGTTGGCTCAGTTGCCTGTGAGAAAAGATAGAAGTGAGGAGGGAAAAATACTACTTTAAATGTAACATCCATATGCCCATTTAGGATTTAATAAGAGTTACCACATCTCTGGTAAGTGACAGCTGGTTATTAGAAGCATACACTGAAGCTGTGGATCATCTAAAGTCAAAGCTGATGCTTAGCTATTTGTACACCAGTACATCTGCCTTCAATAATGGCTTTTAATTTTGTTAACACACTTTAACTAGCTTATTAAATCAAAATAAAGTGGGAATCTAAGTCTTAATGCAACCACACAAAAAGGATCCAACCTCAAACCCTGCCTCCCTGGTTGTATCCCATGATGTCCCGGATAAAAATATGTCCAAGGGTAGGTTTAAACCAGCATGTTGTCTTGGCAGAGTCACAACAGTGTTATATTTCCTCTCTCTATCCATTCTTCCTTTTTTTGACTTCTGCATTACCATTCTTGGCACCCTCCAGAGTTTCTGTGTGTGGCATGGGTGGGAAGCTCAGCCTGGTTTAAAATTGTTCCATCCAAAAAATAGGCAGCAAGTGTGATTTCTCCTGACTCTTTTGGAGGAGGCAGCACTTCTGGCCTCTCTAGGTGAGTGAGTGACCTGAACCAACTCTTCAGAGTGCAACATCCTGGGTTGCAAGGGAGCAAAAGCTTGGACTTTGAGACACAGGCTGCATCTGTTGTGTTTTCTGCTTTAATAATGACAGACTGAGATGCTTTTAGTGTGGTGGGAGTGTCCCTCAGCCCATCATGCTGGATAAGCACTGCCAGCACGTTGCTGCTGTGCTCTGCATTTGCAAACAGATTTGCTTGGATTGGTCTCACCCTCTGCTTTTCCAAGCCAGCCCTGGTGTTTGTGCCAATGTGCTTTCACAGCATGCAGGCAGCACTCTGAGATGGCTGCTGGTGGCTACCATGTGGGCAAGAGGCAATGAGTGTGTCCTCCCTGCAATCTGTGCCCTGACAGAGAGGGAAGGAGGGCAGCTCAGCCTTTAGTGATGCCAAGTTCCTGTCCCAGCACCCTCTGCACCTCCCTGATAATTCCCATGGACTCTCAGTCCCTGCATGAGAGATGCACCTGTGTGGAGTGTGCTCCTTGAATAAGTGGTAGAAGGGCAGCAGCATGGTGTTAGTGCTTGGGGTCCCATCCAGGCGTGCTCTGAGTCTGCCTTAAAAGAAGAAGTGACTTTTTGGAATCAAGTTTTTGGGTTGTCTGCACCACCTGCTTGCCCCTCTCCAGCTTGGCGAGGCTCAGCCAAGGGTTCCCTGCCCACAGGGAACCAAGGCTGAGGTCCTGCCTTGTAACCATCTGTATGTTTAAGTCTATCTACTCTGTTCCAGCCAGTTTGTTACTTTACATATTCAAATACTCCCCAATTAACAAAATCTTTATGGGATTTATTTATTTATTTGTTTGTTTGTTTATTTGTTTTTATGGCCCTTCTCTGTCACCATCTCGAGACTGTGTCCCACAGCAGTTGTCCTGCCCCTGCCTTGTCCCACCCTGCTCTCTGCTGAGTGCTGCTAAGATGCCAGCACGTGCTGGCCAAGCTCAGGGTGCTCTGAGCCTGTGGCCTCACTGGTCCCTGCTTCCTCTGACCAGCAGAGCAGGAGAAATTGCCTGTTACCTCGGGTCGATTTTTCATGCACTCCCAAATTGCTTTGTATTGACACGCTGTCAGAAATGGATTGTCACATTAACCCAGCCACAGCCGGGCTGGGGCCTGCAAGCACGTGCTGTTGGGATGATCTCCCTACAGGCTGAGGGCAGGCTCCTTTCCTCTTGGGTTTGCAGGGATGTTTTGCAGCACTTTCTAATCATGATTCAGATGAGCCAGTGAAAGGCAAGGCTTTCCATTATAGCCATTTCTCCTTCCTTTATAGGATCAAAAAAGGGACTTGCAAGAATGCTGGCTCCTTACCTTAGCTACAGGGCCCACTGGTCTGACTCACAAGTTCTCTTCCAAGGTGAGAGTAAGTGATTGAATACATGATCCCAAGGTTTAAAGGACTAAATTAAATTAATTTCCCTAAAATGAAATAATGAATTCATGTTTTGCCCATGATGGTAGCTGTGAGTGATCTCCCCCTGTCCTTATCTTTACCCTTGAGTCCTCACTATAATTTCTCTCCCCTCTCCAGCTGAGAAGGGGAGTGGTAGAGCAGCTCTGGTGGCATCCAGTCAGGGTCAGTTCACCACATCAGTGATTTTGAATATGGTGAATATAAGGAAGCAAGAGTGATGGACTCACTTTTCCCCCTGAGCCAGCTTGCACAGAGACTCCCATTTCTTCTGGTCATTTTTCTAGGTGATGTGTAATTTCTAGAGCTTCCCATCCCTACCCCTAATGACCTCTTCAATTTCTCTAATGAGATTCCTCCTCAGAGATTAGCAAATGCCTCATGAAGTCAGAGTGTACACCACCCACTTCATTCCCTTTGTCTTTCATGCAGCTGAAAGAAAAATCCAGCACAGTGCTGTGAGCTGGCTAAATTCAGCCCAGGAAACCAGAAGTGCAGACAGTGCTTATGCAAAGGGCTGTGAGCCTCAGTGATGAATAATTTGAAATTGTTCATGGTCTGTGCTCCTTACCTCCTCTATGAGCTAGAGAGGTAACGGTGCCTCCTTGTAGACAAGAGAGTGGTGAGAGGCACTGGAGTTTGCATGGGAATGGTTTCCTGAGCAGCAGGCTCCTCATGCAGCTCCTTCCCCTGGATCAGCTTCATGATGTAGGTGAGCACAAGTCTGTTGTCCTCTTTAATGGATTTGTGGAGAAACAAGCCCCAGGTATGCTGTGCCCCAAACATAAAAACAGCTTTAGAGGTGTAGTTTGGATCCTTAGAGCCCCTGATTAGCTGCCTTGCAATATCATTGCCATATTTCTGTGTTTCCCATCCTCCCTGAGGACCTGCTTCTTCTCTCTGCCAGACCCACCTCTGTTTTGTGTGCTGAACCAGCCAGTGCCATTGCAGCACCATGTTACTCTGAGCATGTCTGGCTTCCTGCAAAGTCCAATCTATGAGGCATCTTCTGGGCATGGAGCAGAGATCAGGGTCTGCATGGAGTTTGAAACTTTGGCCACTCTCACAAAATAGTGTAGTGGCTAGAGCCCTCCCTGTTCCTATCTTTTCTCCCTTTGGAAGAGACTTGAACCCACCTGGAAAGACCCTCCTGATTGTCAGGTAATTCTGGTTGCAGGAGAATCTTCTCAGTCTTCCTATTTGAACTTTTCAACATTGGAAGGATTAATTAAGTATTTTTCAAGCCTTGGGTAGCAGTGAGGAAGTGAAAAGAAGCAGAACTTTCAGCCTAGAAGCTCAGCTACTCACCTGGGAGTAAGGGAGATGTGGGTTCCTGTTCAAGGTCCAGGGAATACTTGTACAAATTATGCTATGAAGTCATCTCTCCTCACTGTGCTCCTTTCTTTCTCTTCAGCCCAATGAATATTTACTTATTTCATGCATGGTGGAAGATACTGAAATTCATAGAATGAGCATACTTGAATAATCTCAAACTTTTATGCATTGTTCCAGGTCTCCTCTCCCAGTCCTTCATCCCAAGAATGGGGAGGGACCTCCTCCCTGTCCACTGCAGTGCCCTCTCACAGACATTCCTCTGAATCCATATTTAAATTTATTCACCTTTGCCTTCAAACGAGCACATCTTTAGTTGATTCCTTGGTTGTTCCTATTTTGTCCAGTGTTGTCTTTCTTGACCATTAGGATTGCAGGTACCTTTCTATGTAGGATGACATTGGGATAGTGGCACAAGAGCTACCCTGTGTCATTCCTGCAGTGAGCATTCCCTGTGCTCCACGAACTCCTCCATGGCACAGGACAGGCAGTGCCAAGGCCATTTGGTCATTCCTGGCTGAGGGTGCTGGTATCAGAGCCAGCTCCAGAGCAGCATTTAGCCAGGCACACATTTTATCTGGTGGCTTTGTCCCTGCAGCCCACTTTGCATTAATTGCCATGCTGCTGATGTGGCAGTGGGTTTCAGCCCCTGCTGCCTGAAGCCACATGGAGCAGAGACACAGGGCTTCAGCCCAGGAACCCTCCCAGGAGCTTCTTCCACCCTCCCCTGGGACCCTGTATCTGAACATCTTTGTCCATTTCGGTGCCTGGCAGTGCTGTTGTATCACAGATGACAAACATCCTTTGCTGAATGGAATAGTTCTGCCATTTTCCTACTTGATTTGTCTTTCTCTTCTAATTTTTTTTTCTTTTTTTTTTTCTGTTCAGCCTTTTCTTCTCATTGGTGTGCTCCCTCCCCCTTGCCTCTATCAGTCAGAATTCTCCCAAGCCCTGATGTGTTGTGACTGGGGCTGACTGACAGCACTTCGTGCCTGACACACATCTCTGGGATGCAGCCCAGGGTGTGTATTTAAGAGCAAAGTTGGGTTGTAAAGTGCCATGTGGGAGAAAGGAGTCAAAACACCATCAAGCCTATTCTTCCTGAGAGGAATGGAGATGTTGTGTGGAGCCTGCTGATGCCAGGAGAGACCCTGAAGGCTGGGTGGGGGGTCATCCTGTCCCAAAGGCACTGAAAGATGCACTCAGCCTCTGCAGAGCCAGGGCAAGGGTTGAGGGGGGCTGTGGAGAACCAGCCCCCCTTTTCTGGATTGGTGATGCTACTTTTAAACTCACAATGGGTCTATGTGGATGACATGAAGCAAGCAGAGGAGTCACCTTCTACTGCACCTCTTCTGGCATGGTACCCTGTGGTGGCTGTTTCTGGTATTTTGGCAAGGAAAGGTGAGAAAATCTGGGCTGCAACTGAAACTGCAGCTGAGTTGATTAATGAGTTTTCCTTCAACCTCCTCTTCATCAGAGGACTTCAGAGATGCTGTTTCCCATCTTCCCAAAATTTGATTCTTTCCACCCCAAGCCTGGAATGGGTGGAGATCATGGAAATGTAGGATAGTTTGGGTTGGACAGGACCTTTAAAGGCCATCTAGTCCAACACCTTGAAGTGAGTAGGGACATCTTCCACTGGATCAGATTACTCAGAGCCCTGTCCAATCTGACCTCAAATGTTTCCAGGGATGGGGCACCTACCACCTCTCTTTTGCCAGTGTTTTACCACCATTATGGTAAAAAACTTAACCTTTATATCAAATCAGAATTGTCTGTCCTTCACTTTAAGACTGATTCCTCTAGAGATGTGCTGGCAGAGCTCTGGGACTCACAGCTTTGAACCACTTTGTTCCATCACCACACTCATCTTGTTTCAGCTCTTCATGGGCTCTTGGGCTATTTTTGGTGTACACAAGAGCATTTTCCACAGAATGGGCCCTGATGAATTTGCAGAGTGGTGCTTTGCTGGGAATGAAGAAAGGTTGTCCTGGCATGGAGGACCTGGGTGAAGCAGAAACAGCTGTTGTTCTCCTCTCCCCCAACCCACCTGCAGGCTCAAGGCCACTTGCCCAAGCTCAGCAATTATCTCCTGGGGCTTGGAGCCAGTCTGCTCTGCTCTCCCCCAGCCAATGTAGGCTTTGGAGGAGCTGGCTGGGCTGGAAGGTCTGATTTCTGTTTGGAGGAGGCCTGTGGTTTTGAGGGCCATCTTTAGCACCATCATGTCACAATCCACTGCCTGGCACCCCCTGAGTTTTCTGTACGCAAAGTCATCTCTGCTCACTGAGAACCTTCTGAGTTTATCTCCCTGTCTTATGCAAAGTCACCTAAAAATCCTTTTTGCTGGCACCCCTGGTGACCCCAAGTGCTCCTTGGAAATCTCTTGGAGACGTAATCATCCCCTTTGGATTGCAGCATCAGTCACCTTCAGTCCCTCTGACAGCCCCAATTTTCTTGTGTGCTTGGCTGTAGAGAGCCAAAAATCAGACACAGTTGTAGGCTGCTGGCTTGTAGAGTTTTCTTCACCTGGGAGAAAATCAGCAGGGTGACAGTTTGTTCCTTGATCTCCTCACCTGCTACCCTGTCCCCTGGTGGCTTTGACACCCTCCTTTGGTGGAGGGGAGGGATAATACCTCAGTGTAACTGGGGCTGCTGCTGGGAGGTGTTCTCCCTTCTAGGTGGGGAAGAATGGTAATTACAATGAGAAATGGGGACTGATTTTGGGGTCTTTGCCTCCCCTACAAAACAATAGTGTTCCTCTGTGCTGCCATGGGACCAAGAGGTATCTCAGGACCTGCTTGGAGCACAGGATCACTGATGGCCTTATTGACTTGATCTGACTTGACTTAACTCGACTTGACTACCATGCTAGTTTTTCTGCTATTTCTTAATGCCTCATCTACTTTCATCTGAATCCTATGCATCTCCAGCCTTCCATTTTACTTTCTTTTTCCTGTTTTCCCTTTTTCCAGCTACAGCACCAGCCCCTGCTGGTGGCAGAAGGGGAGTGTTGGAGCTGAGCTTGCTCTACTCTTTGTTCCAATCATACTGCAGAGATGCTTCCTGGGCAGGGAGAAATGCACCAGCAAAGGGGAACTGCTCCAGGAGAGACTCAGATGGAGTGTGAAGATGTTCCTGACTGATGTGGTATCTTGGTTAAAATTCACTTCAGGAGATAGCCTGGAGCTATGGAGGGCCATCCCTTCAGATGGAGGGGGTAATTCCTGTGCAGGAATTAGCAGTCAGCACACCTGTTACTACAAGAGACTCCAGCTGAAAAGAGAAGAAGGATGGGAGGGGGTGAGGAAAAAAAAAAAATAGGCTCTTCAATTTAGTGCAATTATCTCAATTTTCCCAGGATAAGGATCCTCGAGATATTTATCTGATTTATAAGGGTGCACGGCAAGGCGGCAGACACGTCCTTAAAGAGACATTTATCAATTTCTTAAGTGTGGATGAGGGGAGAAGAAAGAAAAAACAGATGAGTGGGAAGGAGACATTGCAAGGAGACTGTTGGACTTGGGAAGGGAAAAGGAAGCCTGCTCACTCTGTATGTTTTCACTTGTGATTAATAATCTGTGGAGAGCTGCAGAAGCAGGAGGAGGTTTGCTGGGCTGGGCTGGAGCAAGAGCAGAAATCCTGTTGTAGACTGGGTTGCCATTATACTTTCAGCAATTTATATTCCAGGGATGTGTATTAAGTATTTCCTGAAGAATTTTTTTAGCTTACATTTCTGCTGGGGAAATACTGAAGTTAGATTTATGCCAGGCTTGGAGACCTTGCCCAGTTACAGAAAAGTGCTCTGAACCTGCATAAATTTGGTTAAAGTGACACAAGTTTCAGCAGGATTCATCTTGTCCAAGTGCAGATGCTCTGGGCTCAGGGAATGCATGATTGTCCACACTCATTTTTAGGAAAGGGGAGCAGAATTCACCTGACACTCTTGGCTGCCCACTATTGGAGGGAGTGCACTCCTCTCCATTAAAAAGACAGCTCTCTTTTTTATCCCCTTCAGTGCCATCAGACTTTCTAATTTTTCCCTCTTGCCCATGCCACTGCTCTGCCCTTTAGTCCTCCTCCTCTGCATTAAATCCTAATGCCTCTTTCTCCCCTTATGCCCTGCAGCTGCACTGTTTTCTCTGCACCTTTGTAGCTATAAAATGGTTCTGGACACCTTTTGCATCTTGGAGGCTGCATCTTTGCTCTCTTCCATATCCTTTCTTCGTAGGGAAGCAGGTATGAAAATCCTCATCTTCCCTCAAAGTGCAGCTGCCTTACAGCTCCCTCACAGCTCCCTTTGCCCTCTATCACATTCAGGCTTCTCAGCATCCCTCCCCAGCCCTTCTGCCTCTCTGTTGCTCCTTCTCGTCTACATCCCTCATTGTTCCACTGACACTGTCTTGTCACATTGTACCCTGCTCCCTTGATTTGACAATAGAGAGAGAAAAAGAAGGGATTCCGTGGACACGAATGAAATGGGAAAGTGGGAGAGGAGGAGCAGAGAAAGAGAACATCAGAGGGAATGAGAGCAAATGCTCCTAGCTTAATGTGGCTCAGAAAGTCACCTGGGGGAGTCATTGATTGAGGGGTCACTGACCCTTGTGAGTAAATTTCTGTAATAAACTGGTAAAAGTACTGGCAGGCCCAAGTGATTTAGTTTAGAAATTGCTGTAGTTCAGCTCCCCTCAAATGCAATTCAGCAGGACTGTTAGCAAGCACAAAACCCTTGCCAGCCTAAATATGGATTACTTTTCTTTGTCCCTTAAGTTTGTCTCTTTACAGCATGGTTATGTTCTCATAAATTTGTTGCAGTGTGTTTGCCAGCAGCTGACCCATTGGAAAGGACCTGTGTCCACCAGAAAAGCCTTTTGGCTAAACCCTATTTTGGCAATATGCCTTTTTAAGGCCCCCCTGCACACAGGTTGCTCTGGGAAATAACTGCTTTGTCAAGGACCAGCTAATTTCACTATCAAAGGTCTGACTGGAGCAGCAGCCCTCAGCTGTCACACACGGGCACCCACTTGCCATCACTTGCTGTGGATCTCCTCTTGCTCTCCTCTGTAATTTCTGACTTCAATAAATGAGATGCAGTCTTACTATGAGGGGAGAGATTTTCAGATCCCTGATCTCAGTGAAGTTCCTTATGGCATTAGAAAGTCAGAGATGCTTATCTGCCTGTGGTACTTAAATTCTTCTCTGGTATCATATTCACTTACTCAGGCCTGCAGCTGGATCTTGCTGGGATGGGAAGACAGTCCATAAGCCTCCCCTGTGCTGCAAAGGTCCAGTTGTTCAGCTCCCTGTATTGACATTTGCATGGTACAGGCACTGGTTTCCTGTGTTGGTGTAACAAATATGAGAATTCACTTGTTAAAAGCCCTATTGAGATACATGTATAGTATGTATTTCTGCTCTGAGAAGCAGAATAGGGGGCAAATTATATAGAGAATAAATAGCTTGTGTAGTGTTGGTGTTTGTGTAGTGGGATTCTGCTCCATGGGTAGGGGCCAGAATGCTGCAAGTGGAAGAACAGTCAGGTGCAGGGTGATTACATTTATCCAGTATATCTTCACCTTGGCCCATCTGCCCACTGTGATTGCAGCACACCTCAGTACACCCTCACCTTTAGAGCTGTACAGACCTGGCAGCAGCTTGCACTGTCCTTCCACCTGCACATCTGCATCTCCAAGCAGGTCCCCACCCCTGGGCTCCCAGGGGCAAGTAAAGCATGAGCTGGAGGTATCCTGGTGTGTTGTGCAGTGCATCAGCTGTGATTTCACATTACTCTGGGTCTGTAGGGGTGCAGTGGGTAGCCTTAGTCCCTTTGGTTACCCTTAGTCTCTCTCCCCAAGCGTGGGCAGTGAGAGAAATAGCCCCAGCAGATAAGTGTCAGGGCTGTTGGGCATCCCTCTGAAGCAGAAGCAGCCTTGCAGGACATCCCTGGGTGCTCTGGAAGGGTGATTAGTGTGTGCAGCCCTGCTACCAGCAGCCCATTGCTACTCACCTGCCCTTTTACCACTGAACTGCCTTTACTCATGAGCTCTGCTGTGGAGGTAAGGGGAAAAAAAATAGAAAGAAAACCAGGGGAAGGGAAAAAACAAACCAAAGAACAGTGTGCTTGGTGCTGTTTGATCTTTGAGGAATGCTGAAGAAATCTCTCAGGCCACTGTCTCCCCGGTTGTGCTCGTAAGGAGATTATGGACCTCATGCTTTCACAGGAAAACACCCGGCTGCTGGGCCAGGCACAGTAATCCAGACAAAGGATAACAGCAGCCTAATTAATTCTCATGTCTCTGAATCTGATAACAGCACAGTACACAGACGAGTCCGTAAGGACTTAATGAGTTTAATCGACTGCACTTGATGATTTTATTTGAAACCTTGTGCCACAAATTAAACTATTAAAAATGCACTTGAACTTGATTGGCAGCTGTAATCCAGGCAAAGTCTACTTAATCCATGGGGGCGGGAAGCAGGGATGGATGCAAAGGGCTGGAGATGAGGAGAGTGCAGGGGAGGCTGCAGTAAGTGAGCGGATTTTGGGGTGAGTTTAAAGGAAAGCTGGAAAGAAGGCAGAGCCTCACAGAAACTGGGGGTGAAGTGGGAGGGTAGGGGGTTAATCTGTGCTCACCCAGCCCTGGGCTGGTGTGGGATGTGGGAAGGGCTCAGTGTGCTCTTGTCCTGTGCTCTGCCCTGCAGCTGAAGGGGTTTTAGCTGGTCACAGTGAATCAGCTGCTGGCTCTGGAGTGAGGTGTAACAGCAAGGATTTGCACAACTGAGATGAGGAGGGTGTGAATCTTGGGCCCAGCCTCCACCTCTCATGCATACCAGCTTGGTGAAAGGCCAAGGAAAAGCACCCAGGGATATTCACTGTGTCCCAGGCAGTGGTGTCACCAGTGGGCAGGCACACACAAATATTCAGTCATCTGTGAAAGCTGCCCGGGTGAAAATCAGCCTGTGTAAAGGTATCTGTGCAGAAACAGATACACTGTTCTATGTGTTCTCTGCCAGCTCTCACTCAGGTCTTTGGTTGTGCTCATCCAGTTTGCTCCCATACATAAATAACTATATACACATGCAGACATGCACAAACAGTGATTTGGCTCAAAATGGGTCATTAGCCAAGAAGGGAAATAGCATGTAAGTCTGCTTTGAAAGTCCCTTGCCCCCCAGTCGCAATTTAAAGTAATTTGCAAAAGATTTGCAAAATTATGAACCAATTTGCAAATAAATGATCATGATTAATGGCATATTCTTTAAGAGGTGAGAGAACCGTAATAGATCTGTAATCCCCCTTATTATGCAGGAGCCATTAATAGCAGTAGGTGTTAAGAGACTGCATTACAGCTAGAATAGGCTTCAGCTGTTCCTCTGGAGTGGTACAGGTCAAGTTTTTGTTGCTATGGCTTCTTTACCTATTGTCATACTCATAATTGGTACAAAGCAATGTATCTCAGTGCCACTTGGGTTTCACAGCTTGCTCACCTCACTTACCCTGCCCTAAAACTCCTGCTCTTTGGCAGCAGAGGAAAAGCCTTAATCTGCTGATGAGAAAAGGCATTGCACATCACCATGGCAGGAGGGGCAGGTGGCTCCTCCCTCTGTTTATCTCATCTCCAGCTTTCTTCCTGCTGTCACCTTCATAGGACAAGGGGTGATGGCTTCAAACTGAAAAATTGTAGCTTATGTTCGATATTAGGAATAAATTTATAGCTTTGAGGTTGGTGAGGCCCTGGTACAAGTTGCCCAGACAGGCTCTGGATGTCCCATCCCTGCAAGTGTTCAAGGCCAGGTTGAACAGCACTTTGAACAATCTGGTCAAGTGAAAAGTGTCCCTGCCCATGGCAGGGGAGTTGGAATTGAATGGCCTTTAAGGTTTCTTCCAACCCAATCTAGTCTATGATTCTGTGATTTACACCCCTCCTGGATGTGTCCTGGTATCTCATGGGAGTTCTGGGGGTGAGGGGTTATTTTGGCAAGCAGCTCTTGAGGCTGTGTGTGGTGGGGAGGCTTTGGTGCAAGGGGCAGAGGAGCAGGAGAGGAAGCATGCAGTGTTTTATGGGGGAGCCTGTGGCACACCCACACCCTGTGCTGGAGACTGAACCCCATCACCCAAAGCACTCCTCAGAGACACTGGGGGATCAAGAGCAGTGCCAGTGCCTTCCATTTCTGAAACAGCAGGGCTTTGCTGCAGGGACAGAAGCAGATGATCAGCAGTGCAAAGCACACACCCTGCTGTGGAGGATGCTAAAATCTTACTCCAGTGATTCCCTTCACTCAGAGAAAATCCATCCCCTGACCTTACACCTTTTGAGGGGTTTAATGCATTGTACATGGGTGGGACAGACTGAGAAGCTGCCAGAGAAGTTCCATCTATCCTGCTGAGTACCAGCCTGGGGCAGAGGGCAGCCTGGCCTTGCTCCCTCCTGCACACACTTACCAATATGATGATGTGATTTTGGTGTATTGACAAGTAGCTGAAATGTTTTTATTTGATAGGTTGCAGCTTTATCATCCCCTCCATTTTTTTGCATCTAGCACTAAATCTGTGGCAGGTGCTGGCCAGTGCCTCAGTGTGTTGTGATCTTGTGAGGTCTGTGGCACCTGCAGTGCTCTGCCTCTGTACCAGGCTGAGACAGAAGCGTGGGTGAGGAAATGGGCACTGCAAGCAGCCATTGATTAGTGATTTGGGGATGCTCTTTCTAGGGAAAAAGTGTGTTAGGGGAGGTTTATTCAGGTGAGTTAACACTGAGATCCTGGCTGCTTCTCCTTCTGAAGCCTGGAAGTTCTAGAAAGTTCAGAGATGGTAATTTAAGGTGTTGTGCATCCTGACTAATTTTATTGGTCCTGGCCATAGCTGCCTTTTGTGTTTCTTACCTTAAAATACACTGTAAAGTTGCAATTCACTGTTAAACAGATGCTGTATGTTTCCCCATACTACTGGTTACATTTTAAATTTTTTTACTGAAAGGAAAATAATTGGCATATCTTTGACAGAATAATTCTTAAAGATCTTAACAGGGGAGATCAGCTAGGGAATGGCAAAATATTTTCATCTATTTGCTGTTGTTAGTGCTTTGATTAAACAGACTAATATTTCTGAGTCTGTCACTTAGCATGAACAGCAGGATATTTTGTTATCAGGTAATTCCCTGCCTACAGTGGCAGCAGAAATGGCTGGATGTAAATCATGCTGTTAATAATACTACAGTACAGAAGGCAGATGCAACTGCTAATTGCAGAGCCTGGGATGCTCAGTGAAATCACAACAACTTATCAGCCTCTGTCAGGTCACTCGGGCTGTCCCCCAACCTCACACTTGTGCCAGGCAGGATGCCATGGCTGGTGGCACAAGGGCTGTCCCCTCTGCTGCCCTCAGAGCTGGGGATACAGCCAGCCCAGGGCTGTCCCCAAGCAGGGCAGTGCTGACAGCACCATCACTGTGGGCAAACAGCCACGGAGCCAGTGCAGGCAGCGTGCTCCTCAAATATTTACCCTTTGTTTCAATCTCGACCTCTTTGCCTCTCAAGATAAATAATTTAGTGTGGAAGCCTTGAAGGTTAATCTTGCATTTATTTAATGTTACAGGACACTTGGCTCACTTACAGCTAAAAGCCCTGCGTGCTGATTGTTAGTTTATTTAATCCAAGTGCCATTTTCTTCACCCTCTTCTCTCTGAATTGCTGAAAGGGAAGAAGGAGAGGAATCAAGGGGAAGGAAGAGTTATCTGTATGCGGCTTTTAGCTCCTGCTGCAAACTCCATCAGGAGCAGCACCCTGGGGAAACGTCGATGTGAGTGGCTCAGCCCAGCCAGGCATGTCATCGCCAGTCGATGCAGGGGCTGGCTCCCAGCACTGCTGGGAAAAGGGGAAAAGCAGAGGATCTGACTCTGACATCCCCGGCTGCCTGCCTGCGCCCAAACCTGTCAGAATTCCCTGGTGTGCCAAAAAAAGAGACAGCAGGGATGGGGGCAAGGAGGGGCAGGAGGGGAGGCAGTGGGGAGGAAGAGTATGTTTGCCTTCATTAATGGGGTGCTTTTTCTCTCCTTTGTCTGAAAGCATCAGGTGGTGCTTTGCAGGAGATCTCTACAGCGCTGCTAGAAAGCTAATGCAGAAGGGGAGGGTATCTGAGGGAGGTGTGGGCTCTGATTTACCTTGCTTGAATGATGTTTGTAGTAATTTCTAGCAGGCCAGACCAAAACTTTTGGGTGGTTTGCAGCTGGTTCAGCACTGGGGGCTCAGCACCTCTTCCTGCTGCCAGGGCCAGCAATCAGGAAATGGCCAGGAGCTTCCAGCTTTCAGCAAAGGCAGAAATCAGCTTGTTGCCCAAGAGTGTCACAATGATGGATATAAAGAGTTGAAAACTTACTTGAAAGTATCTTGCAGGGACTGGAGAAGACATTTTGGTGTCATCCCTTCCTTGCTCTCATTTCTAGAGATGCACAAAAACAAATGCATGGTTCTTCCCGTGACTTTGTCAACTTATCTACACTCTAGACATATTGGACAAAGAAGCTGGAGAAAAAAAGCCAGACACAGGGAGCAGACTGGCTGCTGAAATTAGTTTGGCTTTTACAGGCCAGCCCACAATTTTGGATCAGAAATTTGGTGTTAGCTGCTCCCTCCCAACTGGAAGTTTCCGCTTACAGCCAGGAACTCAGGAGGGGGGCAAATTCCAAGATTTCAGAGCAGCCTGTCTGTATTTGCTCAAGCACAGACCCACGTGGACAGCAGGCAGTGAGGAAGGCAGTTTTTCCTATCCTCATGGCCAAGTCTGGCGGAAATGTCACTCCCACGTCGTGGCCCCAGGCTGCCCTCCCAAGCTGAAGAAATTTCCCTCCCAGCCTTAGCTTGTGCCTCACTAGGTCTCAAAAGCCACTTTGGCAAACTCTGCATTCGTCTGGATGTGCTCCTCACCTCATGCAGTGATAGCTGCACTCATGCACCACTTCAGAGCATCTTGTCAACTTCCTTCCCACCCCTGTGCTTAGAGGCCTCCTAAGGCGAAATGTCTCTGATTTCTCTGAAGGAAATAATCCCTATATTCAGGAGCATTAGGGCCAGCAAGGGGAGAAGTGTCAGAGGATGCTGGCAGTGTGATCACACAAGCATGCCACCCCAGCATAGTCACATTTTCACCTGCTCATGTCGTCCAGCCCAGCTGTGACTTGCTGGTAATTACTTGCTTGTAGCTGGTGTGAGACTCCCAGTCCTCAAAGCCATCTGCTTACCTCCAGGTCCCTGCTGTGTGATCTTCCATTTGGAGTTCACCTCTACAGTTTGTGGCAGTTTCCAGGATAACATTCCAGCTGGAGAGCCTCTTGACTCCATCCTGTGCTGGCTTTTCTCCTTTTAAAGGACACTTTGCATCTCTCAAAAAGCACCAACAGGATGCTAAATGTAGCAGGATCCTGGCAGGATTTGACCCAAAAAGGATATGTGATATCCTGGGTGATAGGTGGGAGACTTGAGTGTCTGGGTGTTCGTTTGTGCAATCCAAATCTCCTCAGGTAGAGATGTGAACAGAATGACCTTTCCCATGAGCTTCAAGTGCTTCAGTATTAAATGGGAAATAGCACAAGATCAATGTGTCTTGTAGCTTTTCAGAGCCTCAGTCTGAACCAGGAGAGACAGTAATAAGAAAAAGAATAATTTAATAAACAATAGGTACAGGTTTTTTTTTTTTCCTTCTAGTGAGGATTCTCATATGTGTTTGGATTGGTGAATAGGTTTCTTTTTGCTCAAGACAGTAATTCAACTCAATTTTGATTTCATTTTGATTCTTGTTGGTATGTACTGGAAAGGATATGAGAGTGGGATCTCTGGGAAGAGGCTTAGGGCACCTAAGTTTGACCTCTGCCTGAATCACTTTCCCCATGTTGTGGAGGAATATTCCCCACCTGCTGCCTGGAGATGCCCTGCATGTGTGAGCAGTGTCTGGAGGCAGGACCACCTGGGGAAATGGTGAATTGCAATTAGTGATGCTTCGTAGACCCCCAAACACTGAAAGAGGTTTGAGCTAAAGTTTCCTAAGAGCAGCTGGGAATTCACAGCCCTGAGCTGTGTTTGGCTCCTAGGATCTTTGAGAAGAAGCCACGTGGATGTGTTCTTCAGACATTTTTGTGTCAGCCTTTATGTACCACTTCCACGGTTTAACATTTTAAATCATGACAAACACCCTCCCAGTCGAAACAGCTCCTATCAAACTGGCACTCACTCTCATAACACCCTGCCACCCACAAGGATGTGCTGATTGCTGCCAACCTTTTGGTAAGCTCTTTGCTTTTGTATTAGGACAAGGTGATTGACAATGCTTTGTGTATCTTGATAATGCAGAAATGTGCAATTTAGAAAGAGAAAAATTCACATCAGTGTCTCCTCAACATGATCTGCTGACTGCCTTTTCCTCCCCCCCCCCCCCAATAATATTTAAAAGATATATCCAGCCAGACAGCTGAAGTGGCTGAAGAAAGCAGCTAATTCCCCTAACAAGTCTCTTGCAGAGAGAAGTGCCAGCCAACCCAACTCTGAACATGGGACTGGAAGTGTGTATAGGATTAGGGGCATATCTGGTGGCCCAGATTCCCCAAAGCCAATTAATGACTGTTACAGAAGGAAGATTTTCTTTCTAAGGTTAGAAATGCATCCTTGAGTCTGGAGGGGAGAAATTAAAAAAAAAAAAAAAAAAAGGAAAAATGCTAGAAGAGCTCAGGATTCAAAGGGAGAGTTCAAAGGGCTGGGATTTTTTGCAGCTGGAGTTCAGAAGAGAGGAGGTTGTGTGTGTGTGTTTCTGTACTGCTCTCTTCCTTCCTCCAGCTCTGTTTTCCTTATTGATCCCTCTCGTAATATGATTTCCCTCTGGTATAATTGAGCAAAAAATAACTGAGAGTAAAGTCTTGTAGATTTGTTCCTGACTGAGTGTTAGTCTTGTGTTAGACAGCCCCAGACCAGCACAGATGCCAAGTTCTGTCCCACTGAGCCCAGTGGCAGCTTTGGAGCAGCCCTATGAACACAGACGTGAGCTGGGGCTGCTCTGCAAGGCAGGGAAACATGCCCAGTTTTTCTCAGTCCCTTTTTTCCCCCCCTCAGCAATCTGGAAGTGGAGTTCCTGGAGAGCACAGAGATCTGCTGGATGGGATGCTCTGTGTGGCTGTGCACCCACTTTGTGGCACCAGTGAGGAGTGACTGTGCTGGACCCAAAGCTGGATTTTGAGAGCCCATGCAGTCTGTTTGCACCTCTCCAATGCCTCTCCCAGCTTCCATTGCACAGAGATCCCTGTCTCTATTTACTAAGAGCTTTGGGATCCCCTGTGATGAAGGCATGCAAGCAATTATCACTGGAGCTAGGACAGAAAGCAGAAGGCTTGTTTGTTTTTTTGGATCCAGGGCTGTTTGCTCAGCTGCATCTGTATCACTGCTAATTATTAAGACATTTATTACCATGCTTTATTTATGTGTGTGGGTGCTTGTTTACCTTTCCCTGAAGCCTACAGATTTAGTTGTTCTTGGAAAAGAGTTTTTGAATCCTCAGTAGGACGGTTGGTGAGTCCCAGTGCTCCCACTGAGGGGTAGGGGAGTGAGATATCTTTGGCAGTTCAGGACTTACTGCTTTCACTTCTATTCTTTTATTCCCAAGAGATGAAATTTTTAAAGTTCCCTGGAAGAGCATGGGATGTCTTCTCCACTCTTCATTTTTTATGTGTCCCTCACCCTCTCTATTTTAATCAGAAAATCCTGTGCTCAAGAGGCTTCTCTCATCTCAAAATCCAGCTTGAAGTGCTGGAACAGGGGAGATGGCTGGTGCCAAGAAGCTCTCCAGGGGCCAGAGCAAGGTGGGGGATTAATGAAAGAGATCTGTTCATACAGACCATTATGAAAAGTGGAGTTGAGGCTTTGCAGGTGCAATGTGGGGATGGGGAGATTAACTTCTGCTGAGGCTTATGGCTGGGATCAGGGCAGGTGCAGCTGGCAGTAGGTAAATAGAAAATATGTGAGCTTGATATTAAAAAGGGGCTCTCATGTGGAGAAAGCCTTGAAAGCTATTCACCTCTGCCCCAGCCCTGCTGCAGCTCACCATGCAAGCAGGAACACGGAAGGATTTTTTTCTTGAGGGCTTATGCACTGCTTTTGCTGGACCATTTCAGTGATGTCCTGGTAAGGAATGGGTGGCACTGAAATTATCTCCATGGCAACAGCTATGGAGGGCACAGATGAAGTGGTTAGGACAAAGATGAGGGAGTCAGGACTCCTGGTTTCTGTTTCCAGGGTTTGTGGTGTGACCTTGGGACAATTGTTCAATACCTGTAATGTGGCATTTACCTTCCCAGCCCCTGTGAAGTGGTCAGAGATTGAGGGTTAAAGGTGTTTGCAGGCAGAGGAGAGAAGCAGGAAACTCCCACTGATTCCAATCCCAGAGCCAGGGTGTCCTGCTGCCAAGCAGGACCATCTTTAACTTAATGATGAAGTATCTTCTTCCCTCATTCTGTTCTCACTCTTGCCTGGTGCCTTTAGAGCATCTTTTCCCTGCTTTGCATGGCTCTGAGCTGGCTTGGCCTCCCAGAGTGCTCAGAGCCTCTGCGCCTGCGAGGCCACATTATGCAGGAGGGATGGGATAATTCCATGAGTGTTTACATACATCTGCATTCCATATCACCTCCAATTTGTGCATTTGTCAGAAGCAGCATGCTGCTGTTTCTCAGAAATGTTGCTTTCCCTTAACCTTTTCTGTGCAGAGCAGAGCAGAGCCTCTGTCCCCCGGGCAAAAGCAGAGCTCAAGTGCAGGAGCTGCCTGCCTGTCCCAGCAGCTGGGGGATGCCCTTTGATAAACTCCCAGCTGGATGCAGAAGGAAGGTCTCTGGGCTCTCCCCACTGGGGTTTCTCAGCTCCAGAAGCAAGGGAAGGGCTGTGGCCATCCCTGCCTCATCACTTACATGAACATATGGTGCAAACTGCAGCTGCAGCAGAGCCAGCTGCTCTGGGCAGTGAGGAAGGGGATGCTGGCTGCTCCCTCCACCTCTGCATCCTGCTCCATCTTGGGCATCTACAGCACAGCAACCAGGGGACTGAGCAGGCAGAAATTTGTTGTGTAGCAGCAAATAATTCTAGCTGATCTTTTTGAAGCAGGTGGTGTTTAGTGGCAGCTTGCCTTGGCTTTCTTTGTTTTATTGATTTGAGGTTGCTGCAGAGTTGTTCAGGTTAAAAGAGAGAGGAAAAGAAGTAGACAATGGGGACAGACCTGGGGGATCTTGGAGCTGGTGCAAAAGTCTTGTCTGAGCTCTCCACTGAAAGCTTTGTGGGTCATGAAAGGAAACTTGATGTAGTGTTCTGGCTGTGACTCTTTTGGGAATGATCCTGCAGTTAGGGAAAGTGCATGGGAAAGGTGTGATGCAAAAAGAGATGATTTTCAGCCACATCATGCAAGTACCTTCCACTTTGAAGCCTGCTGTGACTGCACAGCCTCTTTGAGCCTAAAGGCAGAGCAGTGGCCAGTCCAGGGCTGCTGAGCTGTGTGGTTCTTGCAAACAGAGAACTTGCACTTCCCAAGCCAGACCTAAATCACCCATCAGGTTGGCAATGCTCAACTGGATGAGAAATCAGGGTGCTGGCAGATGCTGATGGGGTAGCTGGGAGTAAGGGCTGGAAGCAACCACTTCACTCACAGGTAACTTTGAAACATCTGGCTTGGGTTGGGACTCTGGGTGCTCCATCAGAGAGCTTCAGAGATTTAAAGTCTGCTTGTGGGATGTCAGGGCATGGAGGTTGTCTGAGGAAGGCTGGGCACCCCAAAATCATGGGCACCCTAATTCAAGGTGTGGAGTTGAGTAAGGAGGCACATGAGCCTAGTCAGGAACCATGAATCAATTGGGGTTAACTCTGCTCAGCTGGCACCATGACTTGTCAAAGAGCTGCTCTCAGGGAAGGAGGTGGGAACAGGCCCAGAAAACCTATGGGACTAGATGGACCTCTGTTCTCAGGAAAAATGACTGTGACTGGTGAAACCAATCTTTCAGTATAGGATGTCTCTATCTTGCTACAGGGGTTGGATCCTGGAAAGCATGCAAAGCACCATGTGCAAAGGGTAGCCATTAATTTAGTTCTTATTTACTGGGGCGTAATTTTGAGAATTAAAAAATAACATAGAAGTTGTCCAGTTCCCAGTAAACAGTGGAAAGGAGGGATGAGAATATCCTTTCCTTTCAGACCAGGAAACATAGAAAAGTAGGTCTTCTATTATCTCTTCCTCTAGAGAGCAGAGCTGAAATGACATGCCTCCTCTTTCCCCTCCTTGCAGGATTGCTCTGATTGTTGTGATGATTGCCTCAATCCATAAGAATTTTAAGAAAAATACCTTTTGATTAGTCAGCCCAGCCTTGCACAAGAAAACCAGGCATCCCCAGTCAGCCAGGTAAGCATCAGCTTTCCCAGCCTGCTGAGGGAGGAGGATGCCCTGTGGAGCCAGTCCCAGGGTTTGGGGCAGAGCAGCCTTGGCTGCAAATCACTCAAGAGAGTGCAAGCAGTACAAAGAGGAAAAAGGTTAGTATGAAGAGGAACACAAACTTGTGTTCCTACAGATGATCACAGCAGCCTTGCCTAGGTACTGCTCTCTAAATGAGCCTTTTCTGGGAAGAAGGTTACATCAACAAATAAGAGTTGGTATTTACCAAAGCCTTTCCAGTTGCACGTGTCATTCCCTCTTCACTGTTGTGGGGTATGCTGCAGCCAGCCTTTCATATGTCTGACCAGTAATTAATTAGGAGAGGATCAAGGCTGATAATTCCCTCTAATCCTTTCTCTCTCATCTTTTTGTTCCATAATCCTTTTAATGCCAGCAACTTGGGGGGTGGGGAGTGGCAGGGGCAGCAGGGGGAAGGCTGAGCTGTGGTGTGGTGCTGCTGCTGACACAGCCTGGCTTTGTGATGCCAGAGCATCCCTCTGCTTCCCTCCAATGGCATCCCCCAAGGGAAGCATTCCAAACTGGGGGCAGCTCACAGGGCAGCATAGGAGGGGAGAATTTTCCTGAGGAGAACAGGCTGGGGGGCAATGAACCAGGGGCAGGGCAGACAGCAGAATCCCTCATTCTCCAAATGCTGACAGATTTCAGTTTAACATCAGGATCTCCACTGACCAGACCTCTGACCATTAGGAGATGCCTTATTTGCCTCCAGCTCTGTGCCATCATTCTTGTCGTACCATGAGGACACTTACTCAGTGCTCACCATCACCTTGTGATCTGGAGAGGGACACTGCCATCCATGGAGGTCTGATATCTGCAGAGTTCCAGGTGCTGGCAGCACAGAGGAGATGGGGAAAGAAGTCCTGGATGGGGAGACAGGTGGGAGGACTTGGCTATGGGTGGAGAGCAGAGCTGCTGGGTTCAGGTGTGCAGGGGAGGAGTGGTCAGAGAGATGGGTTTTGAGCAGAAGAGGTTTAGGAAATGAGAAAGCTGGCATCTGAGTGGCACTGACAGCAGCAATAGCTCTGCACTTCTGTAGGAATTACCCAATGTGATTGCTGCTAACACTGACCCTCCTCTCCTGCCAGGTCAGGAGGAAATGGAGAGTGTTGCCAGCCTGCATGACAGAGTGTTTGGGTGTCGAGAAAGCCCAGCATTAAATCAGCCTCCAATCCACAGGAAAGTTGTTCCTGTTGCACAGCCCAACATCCTCATTTCCCTCTGACTCAACTCCTTTAAACACTTTCTTCCCGACAGCTGGGAGAGGAGATGTGAACCTGCCCATTCCAGGGACTAAGTGGGTCTGAAGGGCCTTTTGTTTGATCAGAGCTGTTGTTATTACCCCTGACAGTCACAGGCAAAGAAGTCTCCAATGTGTGTTTGACTGAGTTAAGGTGCCTTTGATTCAAACTTCTCTTTATCCTATTTAAACTGCAGATCATTTCCATTCACAGTGAAAGGAAACTAAATAATTCAGTGCCAGACAGCTGAAGGTATGGGATGCCTTTACCACGCAGAAGACTGGCCTTGTCTACTTGAGAGGAGGGAGTTTTGGGCTCTCTGGGCTGGGTGAAAGGCTTGACCCACAGTAACACATTGTGATGGAGTAGCTAGAAAAATGCATGTGATGCTTTATAGACTGAACAAGTCTTTTTGCTGTCACAATCCCTAAATCCCCCCTCTCTGTGTGTTTAATAACACAGATGTCTATAAAGTAAATGCCAGCTGATTATCAGAAAACATATTTGCTGAGCATGAACAACTTTGTAGTGATTGAACACCAGAGATAAACACTGACTATATGGTTTTGTAACATCAGAGGGTTATAATCCCCCAAAATAATAAAATAATCTATAATCTACCAAAATAATAAAAGCCCATTGAACTTTTGCCACTCTTTTGCCTCTGTATCACAGTGCAAATCCAAGCTGAGTCCCTGGAACTGTTGATATCTTGTGGCTCCTACCCTGCTTCTGTTGGGGATGTAGATGGAAGTCTGTTTCCTGGATGACATTGTGTCTTTCTAATTCTTCTCAGTTGTGGATGGGTTTTCACTCAACTTACAGCATGACCACCAGCACAAAGGATGGCCAGAAACATGGTGTCCACAGCACCCAGCAGCCTGGAGCCTTCCTCATCTCACTCCTCACTTTGCAGGGATGGAGTTCATAGTGCTTGGAGATGACCATGGGTATATTCACTGACCTGCAAAGGTAAGCTGGGGAAGCCTCTGGCAGGTTTGTAGCTGTTCCCAGCTGAATGACCATCATCTGGCCCAAACAGGGCCATTTTCTTCAAGACAGTCATCTGTGTATTCCTTTCACTGTACACAGTTAGGAGCACATGAGCTTCTGTTCGTCCAGGCTTTGTGCTGAACTGCAGCTCTGCTGCAGTGGGCTTTTTTCTATGCATCATTTAAAATAGCACAGAGTTAAACATCTATTTTAAAATAGCTTTGTTAAAAAAAGAAAAGCTTACTCCTCATTGCAATCAAAGGAAGAAAGAATAACCTCCCTGCAGCACCCGCCAAGTTTCAGGTGAAGGGGACTATGTGAGAAATAAACACGGTGCCTCTGCCTGACACTTCTGATGGGGTCAAGTTTTTCCTGCACCATAATGAGGTCTTGTTAGGAAAGTGGGAGCGGTGAGATATGCTCCTTTCTCTTGGATCTCTGCACTTCAAGCTGCCTGCAGAAAGAGTGCGGCTGGGGATGGGAAAGAAAAAAAATTACTTGTTAGATATTTCTACCTTGGGCTTGGATGTTCTGAGGATACAACAGTGAAGAAAGAAAAGATGGGAGCAGGGGTAGCAGGAGGCCAGGCAAGCTCTGCAAACAGTGCTCATCTTCCCCCTCTTTCTTTTTCGTGCCAATCTTTGTTGGTGCCTCCATTAGATGTTTTAACTTCACTTTCTGTGATGAGGAGCCTGGGAGATGTGTTGGCAAAAGCTCTGCTTTCCTGGCAATAAGAAGGCTATACAGATTTGGGGGCTCTTGTGGCATCTAAGTGGATGGGGAGGGGGAAGGAATCCAAACTTTCAATCAAGCCCTGCCAGCTCCTTTCCATTCGAGAGGAATGAGGCTTGCCTTGTTAAAGGCAGAGCGCGAGTGAGAACGGGCGGCGTGCCAAGAGCCATTTGAGAGGCAGGTGAGACTTTCTGAAGTAAGAAATATCCATTCCACTCTAAATTGAAGTGTGTTAAATAAGGATGCTGTTCAGTGCTAATAAGGCAGAGAGCACAGCTGGGGTTACGGCTCTCGGAGCGCGCAGAGGAGCCGCGCTCGGCTCTGGCCGCGGCTCTGGCTGCGTGCAGGGAAATGAGCTCCAGGCAGGTGTTGCCCTACTTCCTGAGGATGCACATCGGTCAGCAAAGGCATGGCTTGCTTGACTTGGCTCTTTTTTTTAGCATTTGAGCCCTAGGGTTGGAGCGATGGGGGCTGTGCAGGTCACGGCTGAGCATGCAGAGGGACAGGGCTGGGTTTGGAGCTGTTGTGGAAACCTGCAGTGATAGACTGCAGCATTTGGACTTTCCACATAGGGATAGGGAAAGCTGGCACAGCACCTGCTTTCATTAGGCTTTTCTCTACCTGCAGGTCCCAACCCTCAACAGGAGAAATGCTCGCAATTTTTTTTTTAATTTTAATTTTTAATTTATCTATATTTCTAAAATGCTGAAACATAGAAGAGAGGATGCAAATTAACACATAAATCCAGGTTGGAGGGTGTCACCGAAAAGATAGGTTGCACAGTAATTAAAGAGCATGAAATTTTCCATGATATTTTTTAGTGTGCTCTAAATAGCCAATTGCTGTTTCCTAAATATTCAGTAATTACTGTAACTGGATGCAGTTTGGCTTGGAATTTAATAAGACCTTACTGTAGAGTCTATTAGATCACCAGGAGGCTGGTGGGATAATTTAACAGTAGTGCCTGTCTTTGCTTATTGATTGTGTCCAGAAGGCAGAGCAGTGGTGTCCAGCAGATAGGGCACGAGAAGGGGGCACAAGGCACAGCCTGCCCCTCACTCACTGCCAGGGGGCTGGGCTGAGCCCTGGGGGTGCTCATCCCCAGCCTGGGAGGGACTTTGTGCCCCACAGAGCCCTCCTTCCCAGAGCCCTCCCTTGATTTTATGGGCAGAGCAGGAGGTGCTGGGGTGGGGATGTGTTTGCTCGGGTTTGTGCAGCTCTGCCTGAGCTGACCTGGTGCTCAGGGAGCCCTGTGCTCTCTGCAGTGACCCTGAGGCTGGTTTGCCTCTGCTATCCCAACATATTGGATCCTTGAGGTCTGTTGCCAAGCCCTCCTACCCCCTCTGTGTGCATATTAAGGATGAGGAAACACACCCTGGATATTTACCTCATGACATAGTGGAGAAAGACTCTTTAGGAAAAATGCTGTTTCCGTCCTTGCTGGCTGCTGGTTCGGAAAACATGAGCTGCCAAGTACGTGCTTCCCTGAAACAATACAGGGCCTAGGAAATTACCCAGGAGGAGGGGAAGGTGCCTGGGCACAGCTGTGCTGTGGTCAGCTCCAGGGATGCTGGTGGGCAGGCAGCTCTGCTGCAAGGAGCCCCATTGTCCAGGCAGATCCTTTGTGAAGTTACTTCCAGGCTTTGTCTTGGGTCCCTGGACACCTTCTGGAAGTTGGCTCAGCCCAGGAGCTGTGCCCAAATGGCAGCAGGGATTAAACTCCACATTCCCAAGCAGAATGCCCCAGCTGGCTCTACACTCCTGAGCATCTCCACGTGCTTTCTTGCTCTGCCTCAGGGCACACATCTCACAGCAGTAGATGATACTGCTCTGGCAAGCTGCTGGGCAGCCCCCCAGTTGTCTCAGATATTTAGGAATAAAAAGTTTACCAGCCCTATTTGGCTGTAGTGTCTTGCTCAGTGGTTTGAGGTCATGGATAAAATGCACTACTGAAGGACTGGCAGGTTGGTTCCTGCCAAAAGCTGAGCTTATGCAGTCCTGGTTGTTCTTAAAATATATGCTTGAGAGACATGCTCTGCTCTGAGACAGGAAGGAGACAAATTATTTTATCATAGCTCAGACCTGCCCACCCTGCTCCCAGCATCAATCAGGGTAAGTCCAGTTGTCTAAGCAATGGCTGCAGCATCTCTTTATGCCTGGAAGTGATAAGCTCTGGTTTAAGGCCAAAATAGTGGATTTGAAATTTCTATTTCTAAATGCTACTTCTATAATTAGGTGGTTTTGTATTGTGTGCCTCCCCCCCCCCCAGGAATGGAAAAAAACCCCAACAAACCTGTGAGATATTTTTGCACAAGTTCCTGCCCTGCAAAATGGAAAAACAGACTTGGGGGCTGAAACACCTCCAGCTGCTCAGCTCATTTCATTGTTGCAAGCGAGGAACAGGGACTTTAGAAAAAAATGGTTCTTTTAATTACAAACCAGCTTTCCATGTTAGTTTATTTCTTTTTCCTTCTGAATGAGATTTCATCCTGACCTCTAAACCACAGCTCTTTGGATCACACAGACAAGGTGTCACAGGATTATTTTACTCAGGGAGGGAGGCTCACTTCCACAAAAATTCCTCCATATCCCCACTCCTTGAGCTACAGTTCCCTGATCTTTCAGACACATAATCTAAGTGGACCTGCATCACTGGAGCCCAATTTAATGCCAAGCCATAAATTGAAGGATCAGGAGTGCCCAGCCACAATGAAATCCTGTTCACAGATTAGGGAGTCCTGGCCAAGCAGCCCTAGAAATTAAACTGGGGGACTGGACAAAATCAATTTGATTCACCCTAAGGACAGTGATGCTACTGAAATGCATAAAACAGAAAAGGGCAGGATCTCCCATTCCCATGAAACTAAAAAAGGGGATGAGCCATTCAAAAGTGCAGCCTGACCTTTTCTAGCTGCAGTGTCCCAAGTGCTGGCTTCACTCTCTGTCTGTTCCCTTTATTCCCTTTTCTTTTCCTCCCCTCCCCTTTTCTTTTAGGCTCTAGGTTAAAAAGAAATAATGATGGTCCTGAAAAGGCAGCTGACTTCTATACAAAGTCTAGAGTGGAGCTGGACCAGCCACATGTCCATTCCTTGGCATGGAACCTGGATAACCTTAACACAGTTTAGATACTCTTGGGAAAGGGAGAGAGTAGACTCAGTGTTCTCCTGAAGGAATATTCCACGTGACAGACCTCTCTGGGACCTCAGGTGGAGAAAGAAGGGCATTGAGATGAATATCTCCTGAAAGGGAATGCTTTGTGCCATTCTTCCATCAAGTGCTTTGTGGATTATCTCCCTTTCACAGGAGAAGTCAGTGATGTGGAGCTTGAGCAGGTGCTCATTTCATGCTCTGTGTAGCAGCTCTGGAGTGGAGAGGGACAGGGAGGATGGGAGTTGATGCCACAAGCCACGAGCCTTGCTCTCATAACTCCAGAGTTTGCTCATGGGACAAGACTCCACTTAGTGCAGGGGGAAAAGCAAGCTCCCGTGAAGCTTGCCATGTCTCCATAGGAACAAAAACAATTGGAAAATGGGGACTAAGCACTGTTCTTCAAGCAGAGCAGTTCATGCAAGAAGGCAAAGAATTCAGCTCAGGAAAGGCTTCCTACCCTGCTCTTCTCCCACTGCTCAGCACATCATTAGCTGCACCTCTCTGTGGCTGCCAAAGGTGGCTGGAGTTTGGCTGGGTCAGGGATGCCCTGATGCAGCAGGAAAGCTGATGGATGCTGCAGATGGCTGCAGTGGGGCATGGAAATCCACAGCCCATGAATGTCCCTAGTGCAATCCTTGGTCCCTGGGAGAGCAGTGCTGTTCCTGCTTCAAATCATGACCCTGCAGCTGCATCTTTGATGGAGGATGCACAGGGAGTTTGCTAAACAAATTGTGTGGATGTGTACACTCATACCCCACACTTGGAAAGTTCAGATCAAAGGCATCTTCTGTGGAATTTCTCCTACCCACAATATTCTTGGAAATTGCCCCTCTGCCTGAAGACTTTGCAAACAATAATGACTGGCCCTTGTTCAAAACACTAGCTATAGCTGGTGGGAGATGGCTCACCACAAGGCAGCCAGCAGAGCAGTCTATCACAATTCAGATGTGGCTCGATCAAATTCAAGGCAGTATAAGATGTGGAACAGATTACAGGCTGGATCATATAAGCCACAAACCACATTAAAAGCATAGGGACAACAATAGATATTCTGCTCTCACACTAAAACATGATCCTGAATGAAAGGATTTCCCCTGCCTCCAGCCCTTCTTCCCCTAAAGCAGGATTTCTGTCTCCAGAAAATGCCATCCAGTTGCATGAAGAGCCTTGGGAACCGTGAGCATCTTTGCATAACAATGTCACGTCAAACAAATTCCTGCCTGCTCCTTGTCTACCACCTGATGTATTGTGCCCCAAAATGGTTTTGACTACCTGCCACCTCAGCAGCACCCGCTGGCTATGAAAGTAGCAATTGCAGAGGCAGCTGTGAAAATGAAAAGTAAAATGGGGTGGAGGAAGGAGGGGAGAAGCCAGCTCCATGGTGTGCTGAAGTGTGGGGAGGATGGAGGGAAGAGGAAGGCCAGCTGGGGATAGGTTTTGTCCTCCACTTTCCAATGAGAGATGATGTCTCTCAAGTGCCATACAAATGAGCAATGGTGTGGAAGGGCTTTCTAATCACCAGTGATTGTTAATCAGTTCATTAGCAGTGATGGTCGGCATTTTTTAAGAGGGACGAATTGTTTTCCTCCAGAGAGTAGAGCCCTACTGTGGCCCTACCATTATCTGTGGATGTGTGGGTGTGTGTAGGGGCAGAAGGAGGAAAATGGGGTGTTTTGGTACCCAGGGCCTGACACTGAGCCACCACTTTGGTTCTGGCAGCACCCTCAACCCCACGGGTGCTGCATGGAGCCCCTGGGAGATGGCAATCAGGGCTCCCCAGCATATCTGGAGCAGATGTAATTAAAGCCTTCCCTGCCTGCCACAGAGCATATGGGACATGTTAGCAGAGTAATTAAATTTTGTGAAGTGAGCCTTTGCTGGAAAGCTGGAGGGTGGGTCGGTGGGACCAGGGAGAGCAGCAGTGCTGCCTCTCTCACCACCTCCGGCCCTCACTCCAAATTGCTCCTCGTGTGACAAGTTGAGGAAATAATTAAGTGGTGGCTCATTTGCATTATTTGTTGAATTTGTATGTACTAAAAAATACTGAGGAAACTGGTCAAGCTGTACAGATGTTGCAGATGAAACAGAGGCATGTTTGTGTGTCTGAGTTCTAAGCAGAAAGGCAGATGTGGGGACTGGAGAGCAGAAGGGGCAGAGAAATAAATGGGGGCAACAGAAAATCTGGTCCTTGCAGACATGGGTAAAATATGTGCAGTGCACAGTAAATTGGACAATTAGTGGAAAATTACGGGAGAATGGAAACTGCTCATGAATTGGAGTCAGAGAATGTCTCTGGTGAGGGATGGAGGGAGGGGGATCACAAAGGCTGGAAATGTTGGTTTGCAGGTTTCAGAATAGGACATGTCTTTTCTTTACCAGGTGAAACTTTTTGAGAAAAAAACTTTACATGTTAAACTTACATTTTGATATAGTCTTTTTCACTTAAAATGAGAGAGGACCTCCTTTCCAGAAAAAATAAAAAGGTTGAATAATAACTCAGTTTAAACAAAATTTCTGTCAGGATTGAATGAGTAATTTGTAGTTGTCCCACATTGAATGTTGCTTTGTTTTACTTCCCCCTAAAGCTGAGATTTGAGGCAAATAATACTCAGTTTATGCATCATACTGTTTTCTTTGGTCCAAATCTTTTGGTTTCCCCTACTGAAGTTGGTATTCACCCCACATTGTTTGTGCAGCTCTTACAAAGGAGTCAGTTCTCATAAAAACCCAGCTTCCAGCAGTGGTGATTGTGGAGCTTGCTAATACATGGAATGGGTTTATCTCTTCCTGAGAACATCTATAATGACCTACCCTTTTCTCTCTCTTCAGGATTGGGAAACTGTGATTGGGAAGGCTGGAAAATGGTGACTGACCACTGACCTCTCTGAAATGATTTCTGGCTCCAAAGCTTTTGTTTGGGGCAGTGGTGAGGGAAGGGAGTATGTTTTTCCTGTGCTGCTGGGACATGGTACTCCCTGTTGGCTGCAAGCATGGGGCAGCTTTCAAACAGCACAGGCAGCTCTGTTTGAAGAAGTTCTCCCTAATTCCTCTCCTGGCTGATGAGAGTGACAGCCCTCTGTGCCAGTGTCACTGCAGGTCTCCCACCACCCCTCAGAGGCTGCACTGGGCAGTGGGAGGCAGACTCTGGCATCCCCTTCTCCCTCCTTTGGGCACTGCCCCCTCCTGTGTTCCCCAGCTGGCAGAGCCTGAGTGCAGGCCTTGCTGTAGGTTAGGTGGGACACTGTACCTGTGATGTGTTTTGGGTTTTGAAACCCATCTGTGGCATGCAAGGGAAGGGAGAGGGGCTTTGCTTTGAGTAAACCCTCTTGTAGATTGAATCCTCAAAACAGCTGAGGCATGGAAAAATGTGTCCACAACAGCAATGTTTACTTGGTGTACTGGAAAAATTGCTCTACCCAGTTGTCCACAGGACCTTGGATCACCTCAGCTGCTTGGGAGAGACAAACCCACACATACAGGCAAACCCATTCTTTTACCCTGTTCTGAAAGTGATGATGATGCAGGAGCAAGGCTTTAAGTAAATATGTGATGTTGAAAAGGGGGGTCTCAGCAACTGTTTGCCAAATGAACTCTGTCTGGCTTCATATTTGTTTTCCATCTGCTTCAGCATCTGCACCACTCCTTTTCTGGAGATCCCTCGCTTCAGCTGGAGGGATGGCTGTGACTGAGGGCATGAATCTCCTCATATTGCCACCAGTTCTTCCTGTCAAGGCATTTTTTTATTGAAAATGAGACATGCACATATTAAAAATACTCCTGAGCAAAAAATAGCACCATTGGTGGTTATGAATGGTGGAAAGTCCAGAAGATTTCAGTGCTCTTTCCCCCTCATTTCCAGTTAGAAGTTATAGACTGGAGACTCCCCACAAGTCATTAAAGCTCCTACATTTAGCAGCAATTCTTCCAAAATACTGTCTTCCCCAAAGGGTTTGCTCATCTTTTGGAAATGCTTCCCTTGGTAGTTTCTCTTGCCTCTCCTGGAAACTGCTCCTTTATCTAATTGCTCATCAAGAGCAGAGTTTCCCTGCACCCCATCTCATCTTGGTGCGTTATGGTTTAAGATTGTCAGGCTTGTGAGTCTGTACTAACAGTGGATACTTTGGAGATCTGCAGTCAATGGACCCAGATCTTGTGTGCTTCTCCAAATTCCTGGCCTCCAGACACTCCTGAGTTCAGCGTGCTCAGGCATCCTTGGCCATCCTTGGGTACCAAAGGGCCAAGGTCACAATCTCCCCTGGGATCCATGGCAGCCTGCTGATCTCCAGGCCTGCTGCAGGAGCATGGTGTGAGCTGTGCCAGCCCAGCCTGCTGTGTGCTCTGTTGTGCCATAGCCAGAGCAGCTCTGCCATACGTTGGGAAAATCCAGGTAAAATTTGGGGGCTGGCTTTGCAAGGATGCTGTACCCAAATGCAGAGAGGAACAGGGCCTCACCATGGCCATAAAGCTGTGCTTGATGCTCCTCTCCAATAGCACATGGGTGCATCTGGGAATGAGTGAAAGCTGTCAGAGGACTCCTGACTGTCAAAACATACAGTGGGTGAAAGACATCACCCTCTCTCCTCCTGATTCCCAGCTCCATCAGAATTAAGGGGATCAGAGCACTTGTAAATTGCAGCACCATGTTACCCCTGTACTTGCTGGCTGTTTAGTAGTCCAGGGCAGATCTGTTCTGTGCAGCACCTGTCCAGCAGCAGGAGCTGCAGGACCCTCCTAACCCAAACCCTTGCCTGAACTGCAGGCCAGAAGGATGGAGAGAGTTTGTTTAATGAGCATGTGCCTCATGTGCTCAGGAGGATGAAGCTGCAAATGTCACCAGGTTGTGGATCATTTCACTACTGTGCCAAAAATGACAGGCAGCTGTTGACACATGAAGAAAAGATGGATGGAAAGGACATGATGGAGAGTCACCTTGGGTGGGGTGATGGGGCACAGTCAAGCACCTTTCCTCCAAGGACACCTGAGATGGTTCTGCTCAAGATGCCCCCATCTACACAACACCTGCTTTCTCCTTGTCTTGGCTTAGATGGTAGAAACTCCATGTACAATTTGCTCTGCAACATGCCAGCCTGGCAACTGTAGTGAGAGAAATGGGAGCAGAAAAGAAATATGTAACTAGGTCAGTCTGCTTCACATTACAGCTTTATCCTTTACCCAGGGAGGAGTTGTGGTCTTTGCCCACCCCTCACTGCTCCCATTCAGTCACTTGATGGGGTTTCCAGCTACTTTGAGCCTGCAACCTTCAGATCAAGACTTTTTTTTTTTCTTCCTTAGCTTGGCTTTCACGTTCGACTTTGCTTCTTTCAACCTGTGTTCAGAGGCTCACAGTGGAAGAAACCTTTTGCTGTATTTAATTGTAAAAGTTCCTTCCCTATAAAAGTCTTGGCAAACTGGGCTGGCTCAGTGGTTAGTTCTTTGCTCTCCTTCTTGCAGGGGCAAAGTTCAGTTACTTAGCATCTGGCTGCTTGTTCCTTAATCCAAGAAGGAGTTTTTAATCACAGTAGGACTGGATGGTTTGGCTTATTCACAGCAGGGCTACAATGCCAATTGCCATTAGGTCTCTTGTTCAAATATGGCCTGGATTGCTAGCAAAGTTTTAACTGTTTTGTGGCCAGTGAAGAGCAGTTGCTGGGTTCAGCCTGTGTGCTGATGGGTAGATGTGCTAATTCAGTAAACACATTCCTGCAAGGAGCACTAGGGCGTTTCCCATTGTCCTTTCTGTGACCTCCCTCTCTTACTTTGTGTTATTTGCCAAAGACCAAGAATGCTTTGGGTGGACAAGGTCAAGCCCTTGCAGATGTCCTTGAGGGCTGAGGGATGCAGACAGAGACTGGTGTGTCCTCCCTGTGCATCCAGAGGCAGAAGAGCATCCTGCCTCACTTATCCCTCTGCACATTCCCCTGCGGCCAGATGAGCAGAACTGCCCTACTGCAAACCCTTCCATCTCTCTTGTGTAAAGTCCTCCCCTACAGCTCTTCCCACTGAGCCTACAAACTTCCCCTTCCTTGTGATAATCCTCACTGATGCCTTCCTGTGTTGTCCTCCTTTTCTTCTGCTTTGTTGGGCCCAAGCTGGAAAGACAAAGCAGCCCAGCCGGGCTGCCTTAATTGGCTGCGGAAGCACTGCTGGCTCCGTATCATCAATACTATCACCAGTATGAAAGTAGAGATGGCACATATGGGCTGTTAGTAAGCATGTTAATTATGGAGAGGTGCTGCATTACTCACTGTGGGCTAGATCCTGCCCTCTGGCAAGTGGCACTGTCATCACTCTGTCCTCCCTGCAAACGGGTGCCGTGGGCAGAGCATCCTTCCGCTGGTCCGTATGAGCACCTGTGCCTGTGGGGAAGCTTTGTCCTTCCCTGGGACTGACAAAAGGCAGAGATACTTTGGGTAAGGCACTGGAAACCATCAGAAAGAGGAACTCTGCTTGTCAAATATTATTGAGTATTTTAGAGGCAAAACTGATTTTTTTCTTGTGCCTAATGATTCTAGTACAACTCAGGCTCAGACAGTATTTGCAAACCACGGGGAGAAAAAGATTTAAAAACAACAACAGAAGAGCATTAACAGGAAATAATCTCATCAGACCCAACTCTCCAGCAGTGCTGAAGACAAGAAAATGATGCCTTTTTATTAGCCTTATTGTCTTTAATTAAAGCATTCAGCAGAACTCTTTGATAATGGACTGCAAGTGAGGTCGGCAGCATTTGTAATAACACAATGCAGAGTTCAATTAAGTTGCACTTTTGTAGCTTTTCATCTCCAGTTTAAACAAGCTCATGATATATAGAGAATGATTACCTTTCTGAGCCAGAGGAAAAGAGGAGGGGCACAGGGGCTTGGGAGACAAATCACTTTTTGCTGTGTAACTGATGTCATAAACCCGCTCCATTTCCCCACAGCATTTTCATGTGTTCAGCCAGCTTGTAGGGCTGGTTGTAATTTGGCTGCTATACTGCAGCCATTAGGTATGGCTTTCTATACCACAGTTTCCTATCACTGTGGGTAACCACTGCAGCTTTCCTAAGCCTGAACCTTTAAAAAATATATTTTGGTGGTTGCAATGCCTAAAGAACTCCAAACAAACATGGGGATCAGAGATGGCAGAAGAAAAGGTCAGAGGTCCAGGTATACCCATTTGAGCTGAAAGACTGTGGATGATTGACAAGCAGTTGATATTTGCTGCTCCTTTTTTTCCCTGCTCTATTGAATTACTGGTCATAAAACACCCTGCAGTCACACTCTTGCTGTGTCAGAGAGAGAGAAGCCAAGAAAAGACCCACATGTCTAACACTTAACTTTATCTTCACCATTAAGTAATGCTAAATTAGAATGAAATCACTCTGGTAATACAGGTGACAGCTATATGGAGACCAAATGAATTCCCTATGATCAGTGCTGTTAAAGAGGCACATTGGCAGAATTCATGATGACGGGACACTTACTGTGCATATAACTCATGTGCACACACAGGAAACTCATGGTAAATCTGGCCAGTGGTTTATGTCAGGCTTTATATTAAAAATATTTTTTTTAAAAAGTGGCTTTTAAAGCCTCTGCTCAGTTTCTCATGTCTCCAGACCCAATGTAAATTTGCAATAACTGAATTGCACTGCTAACCTGCTATGGTGGGGAGGAAGGGATGTGAAGGAAGGGAAGCAGGAACTTTACCAAGGCTTCTGGAAGAGATTCTGGATGCTTCCATCTGCCATGCTGAGGCTGCCTGGGCTGTGCAGCCAGAGATGGTCCTTCACAGCCTGAGATGGGAGCCATCCCAGGACTGTGCTCCATGGATGGCAGTGGCTGCTCACAGCAGCCAACTACTCCCTGGGTACAGGCAGAGAGCTGAGTCTGACCTGGGATGCCTACAGATAGGGACTGCCATTAAGTTAATGTGGGACTGTTTCTGGGACACCTATGGCTCCTATTGATTGCTGTAACCTTGTATAAAAGAGGGGATTGAACTGTGCTTGGTCTCCATCACAGCTGTCCCCACAGGCCGTGCCACTTGCTGCTTCCATCATGTGAAAAAAAGCAGTTTTTGGAGAGGGGTCTATGCCCACAGAGCTTTAGCATGTGGATTGTCCTTGCCAGGATGCTGGGGCTTGCCTTGGTGGTAGTAATGAGTCTTTATTTATGACACAAGAAAGTCTCTTCCCTTGTGCTGACTGTTATACTGTGGTACCCCATGCTTTGTCACACAAGGACAGTACCCTCTCCATATAGGCAAAAATTACAGCAAGATATAATTATCTCTGCCTCCTTACGCCCTGTTTATACCTGAATACAGTTAATTTTTTGTTTTTTCAATTGTCTCTCATGTAGTGCAGCTATGTACTGTTAAACAGCTGTTCAGCTCCACCCTAGAAAAATAGCTTCAATAAAGTGCATTTCCCATACAGGTCATATATTGGTTAATCCATCCTTTTGGGAGAACTTCCAGACAGGAAATGTGGAGGCAGAGGAAGTTGTCCCAGTAGAACACAGCACTGGTTAAATTAAATCCAACCCTGGCTCTCACTAACTGCTGCTGTTACGGAAATTAAAGAGAAAGCAAAAGGACTGAGCTGCACTGGGGCTGTGTCACTGCCACTGCTGAGTGCTCCATCTCACGGGGTAGCTGTTGGCAGATTTATCCTGGAGAAGGTGAGTCAAGTTCTATAAGGTAACATCTTAACTTTTGTGATTCAACAACTGGTCTTTTTTTGTATTCTTTGATTAAAACAATCGGGCAGTGCCATACCTATGCTAAATTCTCGTCAAGGCATGATAGATGGGTAAAGGGGGACACTAATGTGACCAGCCCCTTCATTCCTTATGTTAAATGAAACAGCAAAAGGGAAATGGGAAACACATTGGAGCTACCTAGGAACAGAACTGACCTCTGGTGGCTTTTAGAGCTCAGGGAGGCACAAAAGGGGCTGCCTCTGTTTGCCCTGGACCACTTATTTCACCAAACCCGTGGATATGACATTGTGTGGTCATGGCAGGAATCACTTCTGTGCAGACCCAGTCTGTTGTGTGCTCCACATGGCTTTGCTGTTATTGCACCCTGACTGCTGCTGAGACAATTTCTTGCCTATTAAAATGCAGTTAGGGGCTGGAAAGCGATAGTGTAAGAATGGCTTATCAGTGCTCCATAGCTATTTGCTCCAATCATCCGTACCAAAGGCCTGAGAATGCTCCCACAGAAGCCAATAAGACTTTTACCATTGACTTCAAAGGCAGCAGAGAGCAATTTAGCTGCTGCCACCAGACAAAGCAGGTTAGGCTGCAGCTGGTACTTCCACTGCTAACTTGGCTCCGAAATCCCGACAATCTAAATGTATTTTTGCTACATGGGATGTTTAAAAATAGACAAGACAAAGTAGTGGGGAAAACAGATTGCTGGGAATATTCCCTCCCTGGTAGGAGAAATGGACTAGCTGAAGCTAGCAGGGCTTTTCCATCTCCAGTGTGTACGAGTCTTTGATTTTTGTCAGCAAACTAAGCACTTCTGAGCCCGAGGCAGCACAGAAAGCCGCTAAAAGCAATTTAGAGGTGCTGGTATCATAATTTCTCAATCCAAGAGTAACTTCTGGTTTTGCATATATTGTAGGGCTCTGGAAGATTCCCCTGAATCCAGTAAAAAGCAGTGTCTTAAGTGGAGGTGATTCCATGGACGGGAACTGTAAGTCACAATAATGTGAAAATCTTGAAAGGGCTGCTGTCCCTGCTGCCTCATGGGAGCAGGATATTGAGTGCACAGTGTTGGAGAAGATCAAAGAAGCAGCTACAGCTAATAAATCACCAATAATGGGTGACTTTGCCTGCCCACATATAAGCAGGCGAACAATGTTAAGTGAATCAATGTCTCAATACTTTAAATTATCCTCAGAACAGTTACTTTGAAGGCATGAAAGGCTGAGTGTTTTGTTTTTTTTTTAAATTTTGTCTTGAGTGACATGGAGAATGTAGATCAGGTCAAATAGCTTCCTACATGCAAGTGGTCATTGTCTGGCAGTTTGTCACCTTCATGGACTTCATCAAAACTTGGTCAGGAGCTCTAGTGTTTGGAAAGGAGAAGCTAAAAGAAACAAGAGTAAAAAAGTAAAGTTCAAAAGTCAAACCCCTCATACTATATATAAAGACAGTTTACTCAACCCATGTATGTTTTCAGGGTAAAGCAAGAGTGCTGTGTGAATGATAAAAAGAAGGGATGCATAAGATGGATAAATACCATTTGCTAGAATTGGAGCCAGTGTGGGATATTCAGGAGAAAGGAGCACAAACCTGGGTAGGGCTGTGCTCTCTGCACTCTCTGCACTCTCTCTCCAGTGTGTTGAAAGCTGGAAGTGCCCCATCATTTCAGCAGGTGACTGCAGAGCAGCCCCTGCTCAGCCCTTCTCCCAGTCTGGGCTGGGGACTCACCCTTGTGGAAGAAGTGCCAGGGCACCCTCCTCAGCTCCTCAAAATGCTCTGCTGATGCACTGAAGTGGACTCAGCACAAACCTGAGTGTTTCATTAGCCAGGTTTTCCAGCTGGGAGGAGAGGCTCTGATTGCATTGACCTTAATGTGAAATTAGAGCAGTTTAAGCAGGTAGCAGGCAGCCAGCTGGGTGCAGCCATGCGATGGAGGCGTTTGTCTCTATTTGCAGACAAGCTGGGTATGTGTTTCCATTTTGCTCAACTTTTGCTGCTTGTTTATTTAGTTAATAAGAGACAGCAATCTGCCTCATAGAGCCATGCAAACAGCAGAGCAGAGAGCACCAAAAGAAGGGCTTTTGTTACACACTTGCTGGCCTTATGGTACCAGTTGTGTTTTACCTGCCAGGCAAGAGCTGGAGGGAGATACTTGCATCTAACAGAGATTTTCCCCTGGTGAATGTCCTGTCTTTGTCTTTCTCCATCAGTCTGGGTACAAGGCTGCTGTGTTCCCATCCCTGTGCTGGGCTTGGTCACTAATGAGAGACTGGGCAGTGTGTCCCCATCTCCCTGCTTGATCACATCCAGCTTGATGTAGCTGTACAGGAGTTATCAAAATTTTGGGTGGCTGCCCCTCAAGAGGCAGACAGGAGGAAATGACCAGATCCTCCTATCCATGTTAGTGCTTTAGAGAAAGAAAGGAGAAGGAAGGCAGCATGGACAGCTGCTGCAAAAATTCTCCCTCATCCATCTCCACAGGAGGACTAATGTTGCATTTCAGGAAAATGCTCTGCCACTGTCTTGTCCTCTGCTTCTGCAGCCAGCAGTCCTTTCTGAGTTTTTGAGTGTCAATCTTATAGCCTCCTGCTTTTATCCATCAACCTTAAGTGTCCCAGATGCTGCTAAGGACTGAAACACATCTGCTGCTTTCTTGAGTTACCAATCTTGCCCTTTGGTGTTGGTGAGGTTGTTCCCCAGCATTGCCAGCTGTCTTGCCAAGGACTGGTGCTTCAGGCTTTTAGTAAACTAAGGATGGGCTGAGATGCATGAACTCATTTTAGGGGATCATCAGGCAGGTAAGAGATTGACCCCTGACCCTGGGCTTGTATGGCAGGTGTATGTTAAAGGGCTTTGACTGTGCTTGCTAGCTCTGATGTAAACTGTTGTCTCATCCCTGTGCCTCTGCTGCCCGTGTTTCACAGTGTGTTCTTTGATGTCTGAATTACTGGCCTGGGACTATGATTTCTAGCACTGTCCCCAGCAACATTCTTGTTACAGAGCAGGTATTTGCACATCTGCATTCACCTTCCCTGTGCCTTCACTGCTCATATCTGGACCATTTCTTCCCCCAGTGCTCTGAGTACTTTCCTGCAGTGTGAGGGGCTTGAATAGCAAAGGAAAGAGCAAAGAGAGGGAATCTCCTTGGGACCTCTCTAAAATTAACCAGGGAAGGCAGTGGCAATCATTTCCCAGTAGGCCTTGACCCAGAGACTGCTGGAGGCAGCAGAAATCTCCCAGAAAAGACTCTGTGTAGTTTTCAGGTTGGGTCCCAGTTGTGTAGAGAATTAGGGAGCCCAGCCCCTTGTGCTGGGTGCTGTAGGGACACAGGGCAGGACAGAACTGCACACACATACACACATCCCTTCTTGCATGTGTACACATTATATCAGATGCTTTTGGATCTTCAGCTAACTGTTATGTATTGGCTTGTCCTTTGGAACACAAATGAACACATATTACCTACTTTATCCTGTGCTTAGCTGCTAATTAAGAGTTTTTTAGGACATACAATTGGAGGTGTTACCAATTAACTCAATTGTGGACCAAGACCAAAGCTGTTATTTGCTTTGTCATAGCTATAGAAAGCCAAATAAACAAATAGTAGTGTCTTTTCAGTCTTTCCCCTGCACTTTAGCACAGCTGTTCAGCAAAATAATAATAATTTCATTGTCTACTTTCCAAAACTTTATGTTTAAAGCAGATCATAAAATATCTCCACATGGTTTACTTTGCCTAATGATTACAAACTCAGGCTGTAAATCCCAGAAGAAAGAATATATCTTACTTTAAAAAAACCCCAAATACACAAATAAGTTCAACCAAAAGGAGGCAAACGAAGAATTAAATATATTGGAGTTTGTCTGACTGTTGTTTATGATCAGAAGTTCTGGAAGAAGCCATTGGAGAGAAGTGCTTGATGTCCAGAGGACTTTAGAGAGGCTTAGTATTCATTTCACTGTGGCTCTGCTGAAAATCGAGTGTAAAAACAAAATCATAGTTGCAGCAAATTAGCATAAATTTGAAGAACTGATTTTTTTCTCTCCTTTTAACTTCAGAAGTTTCTTTTCTAGTTTCCCAGGAAGCCACCAGCCACGTGATTTGGGATAGTTGTACCCTCTCCTGGCGGCCAGTTGCACCTGGGGATGGCCTTGCCCCTCAAAGGCCTCTGTTCCATAGGAGCAGCAGGGGATGGGAAGGACAGGAGCCAACTGATGGGAATGAAGTGATCAGAAAAAGCAAAATGAAGAGTGTGAAATGCCAGACACGAGACTGACTGTGGATCTGAAGCTGTGGAACTTCACAGGTCTGCCCTCCTTCACCCCCATCCTGCTCTCTCACAAGCCTCTTTTCCCTTTACCTTGGTGACATGAACATGAGTTACAAGGCAACAAATGGAAATAGAAATGCCCGTGGTTGTGGTGTCCCCAGCAGGCAGGGGTGAGCTCACAGAAGCAGGTGAGTTCTCAGCCCTCAGCAGTTCCCTTCAAAGGTCACATCTAATTAGGATGATCCTGAATTTTGACATTATTGATGTTTTTAGCAAGTTGGTCTCTTCCAAGGCGGGAAAGAAGTCCAGCTGGGAACCCATATGGAGAAAAATATATATATTCTATAAACTTGTTATCCCTAGAAAACTTCTTGTATGTACTATGTGTGAGCTCACTCTATACACCTACTCTTCTCCACAACCTGATTTTAGACATTGCATGACAGATAGCTGATACCTGTCAGCATTTTAATATTTCTACTTGGAATTCACTGTAAAGCAGGTGATGCTCTCTTTTAGAGAGGAAAGTATTTTCCTGGTCTTCCCAGAAGTTTTTGGTCACACAGCAGTCTCAGTCATCAGTGATTTCCACATAGCTTTGATGTGTGGAAGATCAAATTCACCCTAATCTGATTATTTTCTGGAAAACACAGTGCAGGTGCTTGGAGATTATCACCAGTGAGTTCCTTTAACACCCTGGCAGTGGCAATACTTGGGCATAGTCCAAGATTCAGCTTTGTGTCAGTTTGAGTTCTAACTTTAAAACAATTTAATTTAGCACAGCAGATATATGTCCAGTTACTTCAGCACAGATGGTGGGGAATAAGTTATAAAGGTATTGGAATGCTGCCTGAGGTAGGTACCCATATCCTCAGAAACACAGATTGGGTGAAGCAGACAGATCTTTTCCTTTTTTCAGTTCTAATATAAGCAGACTATTTATGGTCATGGGGGTGCATCCTGCCCCCAGGAATGCCTGCCCCTTAGCTGAGGTGGAGCTACAGCTATGGGCACACACACTTGAGCCCACCCAGGGGTGGTAAGTGGATGGCAAAACTGTATTTTAAGCCTTGTTCAATGGGGAGAGGCACTGACAGCATGGCCTGAACATGCACCTGCATCTCATCCCACACTACTGCAGCATGAGCTGCTGTGCTCCAGGCTGAGCCTGCCCACACCCAGGGTGAGTGCCCACAGAGAGGCTGTTACACTGCCAGCTGGGTGCTCTCCTCGACAAAACTCTATCCCCTCACTTCCTACATCCATTCACTTGTCAAGAGCAGGCTCATTTTAACACTGTGGATTCTAAATTTTCTCTGATGTAATTATTGTTTGACACTGCAGCCTTTCCAAGCACCTTACATAAGGAAAAAGGGAGAATTAAATATGAGAAGCCTAAAAATAAAACTATTAAAAGGAGGCAGAAGCTGTTTTGTGAGCAGCAGGAACGATGTGGTGCCTCTGGGAGATGGTACGTGGAGCCAAAGGAGATGTTCTGCTTTTAGGCAATCCCTTTTATTGTATTTCAGTCAAGTTCTGCACTTTTCTGAAGTTCTTAGGTGCAGGGCTTTTAGAAATGAGTCTGTTCTTTCTCTTTGCTCTTGCAAAAACCACGACTTTCATACCATTTCCCAAGTCAATCTTCTTGAACAGACTGCAGCCAAAATTTCCCTTCCCTAATTAACCTGGAATGGTTTTTGAAGAAGTTTTAGCCTCAGAGAACAGCAAATTTAGCTCTTAGCCTGGAGCCAAGCTCGGGGCTAAAGAACACATGTCATTTTAGGAATTCATGCAGATGCACCTTGACATCTGGGATGTGATCTGTCGCCTGCACACTTCCCTGCTGAGCTAACAAGCAGCAGTGGGCACTGCTGGTGCTGCAGGTGGGGTGCAAAAGGTTTTTCCCATTCATTCCAGCACTTTTGTCCAAGGTATGTAAATAATTGCAGGAGACTTTTTTGACAAATGTGAACCTCTTCTGCTGGTATTTGTCCACGTGTAACTCAGGCACCTCGTTTTCCACTCTGGGTTGATTCAGAGGAGAGCTGCTGCAGTATTTCCTGTTATGGTCCCAGAAGGGATGGAGCTCTCCACTGAGCTGTTGTTTACCAGAGCTAACTCCTCTGTCATGTGAAAAGGCAGCCAAAAGTAAGTAACACATAAGTTTTTATTGTGTGATTTTGGAATTACTTTAATAGAACCTGGTTTACACACATCTGGTGATCAATACATGCTGAAATGCAGGTATGGAGAGTGGGGCTGGAAGGATCATGTGCCTCAAGTCAGGATTGGCCAAGTTTCTTTGCAGTGACTGTAGAAAAACTTACTGACTGCATTGGGGAAGAACAGATGAACATGCAGGGAATGTCTCATTTACATCCAGCCTCTTTATGACTTCATGGTTTGGACACTCAGCATCTGAGGTATCAGTACCACAGCACTGTGATCCCTGATGTGTTCTTGAGCTTTCCCTTCTGTCAAGCTGTGACTCATTTTCTCTGTTTGCAGGACACATGGAACAGCGACAGGAAGAGATGTGCCCATGATGGTATCTTTCACAAAATCTAATTCAGACTGAAAAAAGGTAAAGTCCTGATGAACTACTTGTGCATCCTGTCCAGAACATCTTTAGGAATAATTGAATATGGGGGGTTGATGACTTTGAAATGCTGAACTATCACCATTCATTCCTGACATCTCCTTAGGAGCCCACTCAGAATCAAAGCAGAAACAATGATGCAAAGCCAGGCTACTTTGAACACTCAAGATTGATTTTTTGAGAAACTATCTGTTGTCCAAGAAATATTTTCTGAAAATAACTGGGAGAATAATTTAGACTAGCAATACCTTGTGGAAAATTGTAGACATCTGGGACACCATTCCTAAGAAGGAGAAAGTAGGCAAATCTTTAATTGTCTGTGACTTACCACTTTAGCTCTGGTAGCTGCTTTTGGTTTGATGGAGGTTTTGTTGGTTTTTTGGAAAGAATTTACTTAACAAAGAAGATGTATTTCCCCTCTGGGATAAATAACCTCCCATAATTGCACAACTCCACTGGTTTTTAATCAAGTCTGTGTGCCCACAGTAAGTGGTCTTTGGTTTTCTGGCCAAACACCAGTATTTGCAAGCTACATGGAAAACCTTTCCTCTGGAACTACACAGCACCATAAGGTTTGCAGTTCCACAGGGGCTGATTTGTGCCAACATGCAGCAGGGCATCATGTCAAATTCTGCAGAGTATAAGCCTTCCCCCATAGCAATGCAACATGAATTTTCTAGCCATCATGTAACAAAAACCCTCTGAATACAAAGAAAGGCTGGCTTGGTTTCCTGAATTGCCTCTCAAGAGGGAGGGAAGACAGGGAGCAGAGTGATCTTCTGTGCTTGCTTGCCTGTTTGTTCTTAAACCTACTGAGGCCCAGTTAAAAAGTAATGCTGTTCAACTCTTCTTTTTGTCAATGAGCTCCAGCTACTCTCAAAATGTGATAGTTTCCAGACACGAGGGACACCAGTAGTGTATTTTAAGTCTGACAAAGTTCTGAGAGCTTCCCCATTAATTTCTATATGAACACAGCCATAAGGAGCGTGAAGCTTCCCCCAAAGCCTATGGCACAAGGTGGAGCCAAGCTGTCATCTCACACTTAACCTAAGATGACCCTGGTAGGGCTGCCAAACCTGCAGGTCACAGAGCTCCAAAGGGAGCACAGCTCCTGTGCTGAGCTGCTCTCATAGCAAGGGAAGGGCACAAGAGGAGCACAGAGGAGGACCCTGTCCCACGTTTCCCATTTTCCAACTAGTTTCTAAAGAGATGATGTTGAGAATGTTTTTGTCTCCACATGAATAAAATGGAGCAATTTTGGCCTGAAATCCCTCAAAGCGTCATTTTTACTTTACTTTTCTCTTAACTTTAAGGCTTTGGATGTTTTTATTAATTATCAATAAACCACTCTCCAGCTGCAGTGCTAGTATGCGGGACAGAGTTGTCTCCAGAGGCTGTTTAATTTAAACACAGACTTACTGAATAGACATCAAGTGCCAGAAGATCTCTTTTGCAGGGAGAAGAGGGGAGAAACAGCTTTCCAGTTAGCACTGTCAGTGTGTCTCTGAACCAAAGGATGACACCTTTCTGACTTCAGGACATTATTGTCTTTCTCTGGCAGAACATGTGCTCTGAAAGCCTATAGCTGTGTCTTCTTCAAGCTGACATTTCGTGGGGATACTGCAAGCAAGGCACAGCCAGCCTGGCTTGGGATTGCACAGGAGACATCCAAGACAGTACATGTAATTCAGCTGATATTACAACCCTGCCAGAGGCAAGGCTGACTGCAGACCCAGCCAGGACTCTGTGCAGGTTTGCAGGTGAAGCCAACCAACCTTGTGGGTGATGCACAGCCAGGGCAGACCCTGGGAAGCAGCTGAATTTTTAAACACAGAGAGGTTGTGTCTGTGACCCCCTGGATATGAGTCATGGTAAGTTTGAACCAGGCCAGGGAAGCTGAGCTGTCTCCATTCCAGTGCATATGCAGGCTGTACATGGATATTGCCTGGAGGCTGGGCAGCAGTGGTGCAAGAACAAGCTCATATCTCATTGTCCTGTACCTCATCCAGCCCTCCCTGCATCAGCAGAAACACCAGCCAGAAAGAGGGCTCTGGAAAGTCTCAGGGGCTTTGGGATGAAGGGCAATCAGTGCCCAGCAGCAGGTCTGTGCTCAGGCTGGTCCCTTCCCACAGTTGGATTGTGTGGCCATCTCCAAGCTCAGCATGCAAATAGGCTGTTAGCCAGGCACTGGAGGCTGTTTCACATGGATTTATGGTGAGCTCAGGGAGGCTTGGAGGGGGTTGTGGCTGGGAGAGAGTGGCCCCTGGAGGGAGCAGCAGATGCACTGTGCAGCCCTGCTGTTCTGGGCCAGCATGTCCCTTCCTTGCCTGAGCAGGATGGATGCCACAGAGCAGGAAGCATCAGTCAAACCTGCTCTCTCACATCCACAGCACTCCCTCCCTCCATGCATGCATTAAACCTTCACTGGAACAGAATTCCACTGCTTTATTCATCCCTCGGGCTGCAAATTCAAGCAGCGTTTCCCAGCCTGCACCCAAGGGGTTAAGGTGGGTTGTTAACTTCAAAGCTGGGCTCTTTGGGGATCTGAGCAGTGTGGGTCATGGGCATCCTTGCGGGCAGCTCCCTTCTCTCCATGCTGTGAAGAGCAGATGTGGCATAAAAACTTCCTTTTGGGGAGGGCATGATTAATCTTTGCTTCTTAGAGGATGACAAATATATTATATTCGCTGACATGCACACGCATTCTCCTCTGCTGATGGCTGACCCCTGTCTTAATGCCAAGTGTGTGAGATCCAGCTCTGTAAACGAAGAGGAGAGCTTTGCAAGCTCATTAATGCTTTGAAGTCCCTCATTAGGAGCAGATTCCTCGGGAGCTGGCAAGCACAACACCCTTTGTGAGCATGATTTCATTTGATATTAATGTGGGTGCTGCAGCTGGAGGCATCCAGGGATGCTGTGCTGTGATTCTGCACACACAGACCAGCACGGCAGATTGCTGTGGCTGTAATGAGCAGGGTAAAAAGGGAAAGTTTCTGTCCCCTCTTGTGAGTTTTCCTCCTGGCAGCATATGAATAGGCTGACCCAGTCCTCCACTGAGCCGAGGATGTGCAGCATCCTCTCATGGGACGTCTGGAATATTTCTGCCTTTCTTGCCACTTCTTGTGAATTTTCTCTGGAGGTCAGGGTGACCCCCCCAGACTGAGGAGTTCTGTCACCCTCTTTTGAGCCCTGGAAATGTCCCTTTTTGGTGCCTCTCACCTTTCCATCATCCAATCTGAAGCCCTCCAAGTGGCTCAGCTACCCCAGGGTGAAGCAGAGAGCAGTCCCTGTGGAGGAAAGGAGGAAATTGCTCCCACCCTGAAGCAGGACAGGACCAGGGCAGCCTGGCTGAGAGTATCTCCAGCAGACAGAATCCTCTGGTGAAGGGGTCTGTCAGGGTTTCTCTGTGTGATAACATCCCTATGTGAAGGTGCTGGCCTGGAAGATTGATCATGGCTGAATTCAGTAATAGTAATAATCAGGCTCCTGTGGTGTAAGGGCTTAAGACTTCCTGCACATGGGCACCCAGGGGTTGTGGGTTTGAATCCTGTGAGGCTCAGTAGCGGTGTTTGGGTTTTTTTCTTCTCCCCTGATGATGGAAACAGGGCTTTGCCTCACCCCAAAGGAAACACAAAGACCTTCCTGTACCACTGTTTATGGTTTGTTTGCACTAGCAGAGTACCTTATGCAGACAGGAGGGGGCAAGGAGTGGAACCTGGGGGGCAGAGCTGGGGCTTTAACTGTGTGCTGTGTCTGGCTGAGAGCTGCCAGGCTGTCAGAGCTGCTCCCTCCCCCTGAGGACCCAGTGGGCTCAGGAGGGACCTCCCAGAGATGTCCCTCCTGCCCCAGGGTCCCTGTTGGCATCAGTGACTGTGCTCCTTGCACGTGGATCTAGGGTGGCACACGGGCTGTGCCATTCCTCATGGCCCATGAGCCCTGCTCTCTCCTAATGAATGTTCCATCAGCTGCTGGGGACTTTAGAGAAAGCAGTGAGGAGGGAATGGTGTCACTGTGCTTGGGGAGCATCCTGGGCTGGGACCCCAGGGGCTTGGTGAGGTGTGAGTGCTCAGGGAGGGGCTGCTGGGCCAGGGGGGAGCCCAGAGCCCACCAGGATGGCCGAGTGGTGAAGGCGTTGGACTTAAGATCCAATGGGCGCATGCCCGCGTGGGTTCGAACCCCACTTCTGGTAAGAGCCTCCTTTTCCTGCTCCAAAGGTCCCAGCCCAGCTTTTGGGGCATCCCTTCAGAGCAGGGATGGGATCTCTGGCCCTGTGCTGGGGAGCTGAGGCCATTCCATGCTCCAGCTGAGGACCCTGGTGGGACAGGGCCTCCCTGCCATCCAGGCTGTGTGTACAGAGACACAAACCAGAGATATATGTGGAGATATGTGTGTCTGTGTGTGTCCCTCTGGCACACAGGCTGTGGATCTCCTCTTCCATGCAGGGAGTGCTGAGACTGTCGTAGGCTTGAATCCCACAGGCTCCCAAAATAGCGACTTGTTTTTCCCATGGCAGAAATAGAAAAACCTGATTACCCAGAAGGGGGGAAATAAAAAGGTGTTGAACACTAAGTATTTTGGGCGAGTCACAAGGGGAAAGCAGTGCGAACAAGTGGGTTCAGGGAAACAGATTTGGGGTTTGTGGAGTTTGTTCCTTTTATCAGCCCCTCCCCATGACCCCAGACCCATTGCAGGCTCACCCAAAGCAACATTTGGCACTCTCTGAGGGGGTATGGCAGTGTCACAACCCCCTGGAGGAAGCCAGCATGGCAGGAAGGAGTTCCTCATGCTGCTGGGTAGATTTGGGAAATGCCTGAGGAGCTGAGAGCTGCTCCTCTGGTGCACAGTGTCACTGTGCCATGGACTATTTTGGGTCAGTGCCTCCAAATGCCCACGAGATTTTGCTCCCTCTCTTGTGAGCGTGGATGGGCAGCAGATATTTCCCCAGTAGAGGGTTAGGCTGCTGGACTCACAGAGATGCTGTCAGGTTTTCATTTGGCTGCTTTGCTCCAGCCCGAGGCCAATCGGAAATGTCCTACTGCTGGGACATGATTTGAAGTGATGGTGTTAATTTGGTTAATTAGGATTCCTGGGAAGCGTGCGCTTCTTGCAAATCAGCTTACCATTGCAGTATCACTGCAAAGAGTTATTTGCTGGTGCATGGGGTTATGTATGAATTTATGATTATGATGTAGGACCATTAATTTCATGTTTGTGGCAGATGATACAGCTCAATTAAAAGTTGCACGTTGAGATCTTTGGCTCTCTCTGATACGTGGGAATCAGATGGTGGCCTCCAGGAAGTCTTAAAGGGCCCTGTGAGTGGCCATATAACAAATGGGGCAAGACCCAGAGGAGAGGACAGGGGAGGAATTGCTCTGCTCCTCTCCCATTTGATTAGTGCTGGGAGGGAAATTTTGTGCATATCTGCTATAGTTGACTTGTTGCAACTAACCTCAGTCATTAAGTGACGCAAAGAATGACAAACACATCTCTGAGATATCCCAGGGGGTCTCAGCAGCTCTGTGGGTCAAGTCCTTTGCCTCTGATGGCTTGGAGTCAGACTCCTGTCTAGTTCATGTGTCAAAGGCATTTGGTGGCCTCTGCTGAGTTCAAAACTGAAATCTCATTTGAGCTTCTCTGTTGATCCCTATTCTCACAAAGCTTGTGTTTTTACTGCCCAGGGGGTATGGGTTCTGTGTGTTACACATCCCTCGAGGGTGCTTATCCACTTTGCAAAGCTATTGGGCAGACAGAGCATCATCTGGGGCACCAGGAGCTGAATTAACAGCCTTCCTATGGCACAGCCCAGCAGAGCTGTGGGGATGGCTGGGGCCAAATGTTAATATGAGTCAGGACTGAGACCAAATGACAGACCCCTGCAAGAGTCTGGGGCTGGAGATCTGGGGATTGTAACAGCAATGAGTGCAGTGGCCAGGGTAGGGGAAGGCTGTGGGGACAGATAAGTGAACTGCCTTATATGAGGCCATAGCTTTCCCCCTTCTCACCCCACATCCTCCAAGGGGCTGGCAGAGCTAAAAAAAGAGCAGCTTAAAAAACCATTTCCATGTATCATATTTATTAAGACAGTTACTGCAGGTTAAATATCAATAGTTTATTGCAAATATATTTATTATAGATTAACTATGCAGTATCCACATCAGTTATGTTGTGGTTAAAAGTAAGCCTCACTGAAAGGTTTTTAATAATGAATTTGTGTTGAAGTAGTGTATAATAAGTATCTTTAGCAATCTTATTCTCAATTTCATATGGCAGTTTTATGTTCAATAAATACCCAGAGATTATTAAAAACATATTTATCAAAGATTAACAGTGATGAAACAGATACAAATCTAAGCTGTTAAGCTCAATATGCATACTTACAATAATCAATTCGTATATTAAACCACAATAATGGCCTTGATAATCTAAATGAAATGGGTTTTTTTGGATCTCTGTAAGTCTGCCTTTTGCTGTGTGGTCCTGCTTGCAGGTCTCAGATTTGGGACATCAAATATGGGACATTTGGCCATCAAATAAATCAAATACTTAGGTAAAAGCAAAACAATCCTAGAATAAGGCAGGCTGTTTCAGGAAGAGGGAACCAGATCTTCAAAAGATGTAGGTCAAAGCCAGTCCACAGACACCAGAGCAGCTAGTCTAGCTTGACTCCACTCTATATCCCTGAGAAATCCCCATGTTCAGTCTGACCTACAGCTCACACGACCACCTGCAACCACACCATTTCCAGGACTGGGGATCTGGAGCAGGAACTCTCCTCTTTACAAGCACAGATGCACCCACACTGTTTTGGATACTGAAAGCTGCTGCCTGCCTTGTATCCTGTTATTACTTAGCACTTGGAGGCAGAGTGCTAAAATGAGCTAACTGTGTGGGAGATAAACAAAGCGTTATTGTTTTAGTCTTGTATTGCTGCTGTTCTAATTGCTGACTGCTGAGTATTGAGAGCTGGTGCCTGTGCCTCTGCCTGCCTGCCTCTGCCTGCACCTGCCCACAGGTGCTGTTAGCTCTGCCCCAGACACTCACTGACTGTGACAAGAGTCATGGGCTGTCTGGGTGCACTGTGGAGTATTGGTGGCCTTTGGACCACAGGAAGATTTAGACTCCTGAATCCTTCCAACAGCTGGCTGGAAACTCCACAAGGCATTTCCCAGCTGGTCTGAAACAACTGCCCCATCCCAACATGTGGTGGTGGTTTAATCTGATGTTTGAACTTGCACTTATCCATCAATGGAGTACCAAATCCAGATAAGGATGTGAATCATAGGATCCCAAATTTGAGGGAAACACTGTCTAAAACATGAGCTGTGCCATGGCACAAGAGGGCCATGGTGCTGTCCTTATATATTAAGAGGTATCTGCCTCTTGTGATTACAGGATCTCAGAAAACAATCTGAGTGGGATGGACACTGCTGCTCAGCAGTATCTCAAGCATAGAGTGATTTTCCACCACTGAATTGTCTGTTGATTTCTTCTCTTTGGGAGTTTGAAGCCAGGCTCAGGCATTAAGCTTTAAGGGGTGCTACTTCTCCATGTTAGAGCAATTGTATAGGATCAGGACAGAGCAATTCTGTAGGATCAGGAGTGTGCATGGGGATGCCAGGAAGCTCTTCAAAGGCAGAGCAGAGTCAGGAGATGATGAGGGCAGCTGGGCAGCCTTTTGGAGATAGACAGACCTGTTGGAGAGGTGATGGCTGAAAAGAAATAGGGAGCTTCTGGCCTGTACCAGCCACCTGGTACATGGAGATATGTGTGTTTGTGTGTATCTATCTCCTGGCATGGGAGTCCCATCTGTGCTTGTGGCACCAGTGTATGGTGCAAGTGTCTCCTTTGAGGGATGTGTTTGACCCAAAAGTTGGCCCATATGACCAGGGAAGGTCTTTCTGTGCTTAGCTGGGCAAGAACAGTGCTGGCTCCATTGGATGCTGTAGGGATCCATCATCATATTTTGTCAAGGTCTGGTCTGCATGATGCTTCCAGTGACCATTTGTGCCAGGAGTCTCTGGCTTCACTTTTTGCCCCATCTGTGGAATGTGACCTGAACTGCTTAGAGGCTTTGTGCATCCCTGGTGCAATCACTGTGAACATCAGAGCAGTTCTTTCTGACAATATCCTGAATGAATTTGTCTCCTGCATTTGCTCCTCATCCAAACACTCCCAGTGGAGGATGCTGAGCTGGTAGGGCAGAGTTTCACATCTTAGCAATGGGCTGCAATTACAGAGGTGGCCAGAGAAAAAAGACAAGCAGGCACGCACCACTGCCTTTAATAGAAGGCAATGATTCTTGTGGGCTCCAGAGTAATATGAGAGATCTGGTTTTAATAAATTAGCAGCCTACAAGTAACAATCTCAAGCAATTAAACACTGGAATGAAGGTGTGTACTATGAATATATTCTGGAGTCGATAAGGGGGTGGCAAAGACAGTTTTTGAGCAGTAGAGAAGGCAAAAATATAACAAAAGATTCCCCAAAGACCATGGGAGAGCTGTTCTCCCCCTCTCATTTCTATTGTGCATGCATGTGGAAGTCTCATCTTGCTCCCCATCACCCCTCCTTCCTCCACTGGTTCCCAGGGACCTGATTTGGAGCCTCCCTGAGCTCATACAAGTCTCTATCATCATTATCACCCTTGTGCCTGCTCTCACCTATGTAGGTAAGGGAATTCCCATGATGAGGAGGGAATGGTTGGTGGGAAACATGGGGGGTAACTGGGAGTAGTGAAGATAACTATGAGCTTAGGAGGGGAACAAATAAATACGAAGTAAAACTGTTAAGCTCCTTGTCATATTAATAGTGTGTATGGAATACTCTTTGCCATAGAATTCAATTTATTTCCATTTAAAGGCTGTTCTTCTCAATCAATGCTGCTAATAAATAGCTGCTGATGGCCATGACCCCCTGGGCTGATGGAAGAATTTCTCTTCTGAGCCAATTAAAGGAATGGAACAATTCCTTTTAATAATACTATGGGATTTTAATAGAAAAAAAAAAAAAAACTAAAACAAACCACCCACAAACCCAACAGGAGAGGGAAAGAAATCCTTCACCTGAGCCTTGCAGGAAAGGGTCAGGCACGCTTTGCCACGGTCAGGATTAGATGCTTTAACTTGTCTTGTGAAACTGGAAGGGAAAATATAGTGTTTCCTGTGAAAGCACAGGAATGCTTTTCTTTCCTGGTGTTTAAAAAAAACCCCAAACAACCAGAAATCAAAAATCATAATTGTAAATATTGCTCCCTTGTTTACAGAGCTGTAAAAGTCTTGGTGATATTAGTGAGCTCCTCTGATGGGAGAGAAGGACAGGTGGGGCTGGCTGTGATGCCTCTTGCATGGCTGTGATGGGCAGGACAGCCCTCCCCAGGAGGGGAATTATCTGGGTGCCCCATGGGCACAAGGGCACAAGGCCAGAGGAGCAGAACATTTCACCTCAGGCACTTCCACACTCACAGGGGTAAGACAGGGCTGGCCTCTCCATGGCTATTTCTGAGACTCACATAACTTTTTTTGATGCCAAAAATCCTCACTGATACATTTGCTCTTGTGGGATCATCCTATGAGACATGTGAGGTCCCACAGCTGGTATTGGGGCCAGTGCTGGGTCAGGAGAGCATTAGTGCCTTGTAAGACAGACAGGTGTGCAAGGGAAGCAGAACAGACACCTATTGAGTTTTCACAAAGCTACATAACCCCAAATGGCAGTGGGTCTTCTCCACTCCATCACTCTCCTGTCAGAGAAATCTCATGGCTCCTGTTGGCATCGGATGAGAGCATCTGTCAACCACACAGGTGTCCTTGCAACACTCCTGTGTGTAGGGAAGTCTCTTATCTCCATTTTACAGATGGCAAGCAGAGGCACAGAGAGGTTAATTGACTTGCCCAAAGTCAGCACAGGAGGTCTATAAGTGACACCAGGTCCCTTGAATCCCTGTCCTCTGGCTTAATCATAAGACCATCCATCTTCATCCTCGTTCCCCTCAGGATTCCCCAGCATCTGTGACAGCTTAGGCACTCGTGTTGTGCTGGCAAACTGCAGGTGGAGACAGAGCTGGGACATGGCCATTTCCAGCAATGGTTTCTCAACCCCATATCCCAACAGAGCATCAGTTTTGACCTTGAAAGCTTAGGGCTTTTTAAACTCTAGTCTGCTTTGGGAACTGTGAGATAAATGTGCTTGAGTGTTTGCTCTTTGGGGAAGCATTTCAGAGATTCTAAAGCAAAAGGATATTGCATCACTGCTTGGATAGGGAAAGGCCCCCTTTCCTGGGTTTTAATGAACCCACCACATCAGAATGATAAACAGATTGAAACAACAGGTAGGAAACAAACTTGACCTTTATTTGCAAGTGATCACCTGATAATGGATCACTGCTGGACTCTGGAGATTTGTCCTTGACAGCAATTCCCCATCTGTTTGAGCAGGTCTGCTCATCTGGCCATTGAGAAATGTGAACATTTCCATCACAATGCCTCTTGTTTCAGAAATGTGAATGGAAGAGGTGGAGTGAGCCACTGAGGAACATGTTAAGTCCCCTCTGAGACTGGGAAGGCATCACAACTCTAAGTCCCTCTTTCAATTTGCAGGCTTTCTGCAACATCCCTGTAGTTCTTGCTCTCTCACTTTCATTTTTTATTAATTACCCAGTGACAATTTTCCCAGAAGACTCTATATTTTCATTAATTATTAGAAAGACTACAGGGGAAACATTTAGCTGTTGGAGAGCTCACTTTAGGAACATCAGGTGGGAGCATTTTCTAATGCCTACATGTGTATCTTTTTGTCATTCTCCTTGCACAGGAGGCTAAATGACCTGCCTGGGATGCACAACAACTTTTTTTATTGCAGCATGGCACACTGAGCAAGGAAACTTTATTTAAGTGCTGGTTTGTTGGCCCTGGAGACCAACATACTGCTCGGGCAGAATCGATCAGCATGCTCTGTGTATGATTTATTATCATGTCCTGTGTGTAGGAGAATTCACAGACAGATACCAGTGTCAGTGTACGACCATGCTGCACTTGCATCACTGCTTTCCACAGCTGAAGGTGTAGATATGGTAAGAGGATTAATGCTGGGCTGAAATCTCAGGTCCAAGTGGTGACTATTCCAGTGCAGATAAATAATGAAGGTGGAGAAAGAGCATCTGTTTTTTTCTCTCCTCCTAAAGCCATGGATTTTATAGTTGTATCTTCTACAGTCCCCACAGAATACTGAGATTCATGGGAATGTCTTGAGAGAAAGCCAGGAAGCTCAGTGTTAAAATGGGAACCTCCTTGGTATGGCAAATCTGAGCACCACAGGCATTCAACTTCTGTTTGACAGAATAGAAGCTGATATTTTCATTATGGTGATCTAGGAACCTGCTCCTGCAGGTTACTGGAGGTTTCTAGGATATCTCATATTTAAGTACTTCTGTATAATTAGAAGAGTGTTCTCCATACATGAACAAGCTTTTGAACAAGCCAAGAAGAGACTGAATTTCCTTCAGAAAAATCTGACAAGACTTGCAGTGCCTTACATGTGCTCATAGGAGATTTGGTGAACACAGCCTCAAAGCTGTGAGGGAACATGGAGGAGAGCTCAGCATCACCTGCTCCCTTCAGAAACTGAATGAAAAACTGTGCAGGGATAATGGGGTTTTGCGCTTTAATTTAAGGACTTTAAGTTGCATTGATGGTTGGTGCCAGCCTTCCCAGGCTAACTCTGTCCTGTGGCCCACTCTTGGCTTTGCACACAGGACATGTACAGTGGTGGGTGTAACACCTGATGGAGTGCTAACCTGTACCAGGTGCTGGTTGTGAGGCTGCTGCCTTGGGAATCCTTCCTCTGAGCCAGGGCTCAGAGTCAGGGGTGGGCAAAGGGAGGACACCTTGCCAAGCCTCTGGTGATTGCCATGCTGCTCCCAACCACCCAGCTCCTCACCCTTGTGCCAACAACCTGCTGGGATCTGGCACTTGCTGGAGATCACTGCAAGGCTGGATGGGCAGGAGTGGTTGCAGCTACAGGAGATTTTTTGCTAAGAAATGCCCCATAATGGCTAACATGGACCTCGCTGGCCACAAAGGTTTTCTGGAACGAGTTTACAAGCATGGCATGTAATTGGATTTGGCCTGTAAAATCTTTTTCTTCACAGAATAATGGGTTGAATGCATTGCTATTTCATGATCTGGCATAGCTTGTTTTAATGGTGCTTGTGTGGGATATTCTAAGATACTTTTACGGAAGAACCAAGGATCTGATCTGGATAGCATGACCACGGTGGAGAGTGAAATTTGATGAGAATAATTATCTGTCAGAGCTCTTTACAGAGCTTAGCTGTCTGTCTAGTTGGACCAGATCATGCCTGCAAATCCATTACTGTAATGTGATATTTACTTTCTGGTAAACCTGCCAAATATGTGTATGTGCAAGAATGCTATCCAAAACAGTTACAACAACTCAGAAAAAGAAGAGATTTGGAAAATCTTAAAGTGAAGAAGATTAAAATTTTATTCTCTTGGAGAGAAAAGTGGATTTATTGTTAAAATAATTTTTAAAAATCAAGTTCCTTCTACTAGAAATTATTGATCCTAAACCATAAGCTGTTTTCAGGGGGCCCCTTTCCCCTCTAACTATATCAGCAATTAACAGTTTTGACAAGTTATTGTCCACCAGTTCCAGGTAAGGCATGGGGGTCCTTGAAGTGCCAGTGGATGACAAATTTGAGATCAATTTGAACTAGTATATTATTGCAAATAAAATAGTCTGCTTCCACAGAGGCAAATTCTGCTTTGGAAAAGAAACAGCTCTTCCCTATTTGTTTCTGGTTTGTCCTTGAAACAAGTCACATTCTTGGTCCTGGCCACCATGACATGACCAGATAACAGGACCTGGGAGGAAGATAAAAGAAGAGCAACCAGACTGCCCTTCTGCCTTCTGATCACTAAATGATCAGATGTTTGGGAAAAATGATTTATGTGAGTAGGCTCAAACCACTAAACGAGGCTAGGAGATGACAACATGTAGTTCTGCATGTGGGAAAAAAAAAAGGCCTAAAAATATCTGAAGGGTGTAAACATGACTGAGAGAGCTGTGGTATCAAAGGGACAGTGCTGAGTACAGGAATCAGAGCTGGCAGCTTTCCTGCTGCTCAGAGCAGTGGATGGGAGATAACTGAGAGAGCATCATCATCAGGTACTTCACTTCAGCCTGTGCCTCTGTGACTTCATTTGTCATGTTCTACTCCAGCCCTGTGACTGACATCAGGGCTTGAACTACAGAAATACTGCCTGGACACAAAACAAAGCAACAGAATATTTTCCCCTCCTCTTAAACCTGGTGACTGTCAACACCATGGGCCGAGCCTATCCTGCTGAAATAAAAACATCTTTTTCTATTGGGCTGTTAAAGCTGCTCTCACCTGCCAAATATCATCTGTCCTTTTAGTCTCTACCTTCCTTTTGACATAATAGTACAACATATGGATTATCACTACCAGACCCCAAGATTTTAAAGAAATAGTTACACATTTCTTATGGCTCTCTGTAGATGTATGGCTGGATTCTCAGCTGATGGGAAGCCACACTGATTCATGGCAGCTGAAAATGCAGCATTTGTGTTTTGTCTTGTCTCCTCATCTCACTGAACTTTCCAAGGATCTAAATTAATGCAAGGGAAATACGACCTTGCCTCAGTGAATTGTTTTGAAGGCTAATGTGCTGAGAGATTTATGGGCAAAGAGGGCTTTTTTTCCCCTCTTTCTTCAATAAAAAGTGCTTTCATTCAGCAGCTTTGATGGAAAGCCTGCAAGGACCCATGATAAGTATGTAACTGGAACAGACTCATATTAACTATCACTGTTACAAATCTATTAGTCCCACATATTAGAGCATGTGCTGGACCTGATGAGCTACACTAGTGGGAACAGGAGTAATTTTGTGAAATAGATGTAGCTTGCAAATCTTTTAGACTGTTATCCAATTCCTTTTGTTTCAGTTTAATTAGGATATAAAATATGGCCTTAAGAGCTCGCACGAGTGGAGGGAACTCCATGTGAAGGACAGGGAAGCAGCTGCAGGGGATTCCCAGCTGCTCTGCTGCTGAGCCTGCTGCCTTGTGTCTGCAAGGTGGGTTTGCTGTTCCACCCAAGACTGATGGAGGCAATGTTTCTTGAAGCTGCGGGGGGACAGAGTTGCTCTTGCTCACTCATGGATGATTTGCACAAGGTGAGCTGGCCTTGGATTGCATCAGATCCCTTCCCTGTGCTGGCAGCACCCAGATGCTGGGAGATGCTGGGAGATGCTGGGAGATGCTGGGAGATGCTGGGAGATGCTGGGCTGTCTCAGAGCTGGGACCCCCAGCAGCTGCTGGGGCTGAGCCAGGGCCCAGCAGAGCTCCTGTGCGAGGCAGGGGCTGCCAGCAGCTCCCTACCAGGGTAACAGTGACAGCAGAGAGCAGCAAATTGCATGGTGGTGCTTCTCCAACCACGTCTGCAAAGCACCTGTAATGAGCAGAGACGAGCCCCTGAGACCGGGGATGCTGATGATGAATTAATATCAAATCAAACCATACACTTTAAAGACAAGAGCCCTTCTCATAACTGATGCAGGACATGTTTCATCCAGAGCATATCTGCTACCACTGGTGCACTTTCTGTTCTTGAATTTATCTGTTCTGTACATTTGGGAACTGACATAATTAACATTTGGCTTTGTAGGATTCAGAACCTAATTCCTATGAGTTTTCATGTCTTCCTTTTTCTTGTTTTGATTTTTTTCTTGTCCATTTGTTAGTTTGTTTATCAACGTGTTTCCTGTTTGAAACAAAAATAGAAGAGATGGGCACTTGCTTTCTTACTGGACAGATGCTTTTGTATACTGATTTATTTCATTTTTTAAACATGGACACCTGGTTTCCTTGCAAATGAGTGTTGGCAGGCCGGGAAGCTTGTGGGGAGGAGGGGGAAAAGGAGAAATGCATCTCTTTAGAACAAATGCAGCACTGAAGGAAAGGTTTATAATATCATCCAAGATTGGCCTGATTGTCTGATGCTTTAAACATATGGTATGCTCCTATATATATTATGCATGAAAACTAGCTGCATGCACATAGCAGTCGTTCTGCAATGCTTTACACAGAGTCTGCCAAATCCTGAACTTCTTATTCAAACCCAGCTCCCAGTGAAGACAATGAGCTTTTATTTAAGCCTCACTGCCTTTGGCATGCTCCATCCCTTCTCCCTTAATTTAATCTCGACTGGAAGAGGATTTCAACATTTCATCCTTTGGCACTGAGTGCTGACCTTCCTGCTCCCCAGGGCATGCAAATTTGGAGCTGGAAGGGTGTGGTGGTGAGGCAGTGACAGAAGTGCCTCTGGGAAGGAAGAAGAAGCCTCAGGTGAGCTGGTTAGCAGGGCTGAGGCAATCCTGACACACCTTTGTGTGCTCCTTGGCTCATCCCACCTGCACATGGCATGGACTGTCTTTGTCTGGGATCTCTGAGGCAATTTTCCAGATCCACCTGGCCAGGGCAGGCACTGGGATAGACTAGGGTAGGAACAAGTAAATCCTGTGGTTTTCCTGCTTTAACACAGATCTTTCCTTCCTACTTAGCCTCAGTCTGGTTGAGCTTTCCTTAGTGGGGAGGAAAGCAGCTGTTCTGGGGGAAACTTCACATCAATCTTTGCACTGCTGGCTTTGCAAGAAATTGAACCAGGGAGGGATACTGCAGTTATTACATGTATTTCTTGGCTACCATCTGTGCTATGCTTTGCCCTGTAGGTGATGGGGTTTTTTGGGGGGCATGGGATATATTTTTCTTTTTTTTAAAGTAATTTTTAGGACTGAGAAGGGGTGAAGAAAGGGTTTGTCTTACCACAAAGCTCAGTATCATCGTGTGTTTCCTTGCTGTGTTGAAGTGTTTACCCTTCAGTGGAGGTGACAGGCCAGAGGAGCTGCTGGCAAGTGCCCATTCTGTGACTTCATATTTCTTGTGCCTCTGCAAGTGGTGGCACTGCTGAAGTGCAAAGGGTGGACTTTTCCAGGTGAAGAAAAGCAAAGATGCTTCAAATTGCTCGGTCCCACATCACCTGTATCTGAAGCAGAGCCTCCTGTTGCACAGCAAGATGTCATCATCCTGTCAAGATAGTACCTGAAGGCCTGAGACATCCAGAAATTATTGTGGAGGGTTTTGCAAGAGTCTCTCTGCCATTAGTTCTGCAACAGAAAATCTCCAGGAGTGTGTTATCTTTGACAGGTGTAATTATGCCTAATGCAGTGCCAAAATTTTGAAGTTTAGAAGAACTTACTGTCAGTCTGAACCCTGTCCACCCACAGTTCCATCAGAGAGGGTTTGAAAATGGTCAATACTTCTTCTAAGTCAGCCATAGTTGGAAGCTTGCAGGAATTCTAGGAATTTAATTAGGAAGATTATCCTTCCCCTTTTTCAATTTTTAACACTACACAAGATTTTCTTTTCTCTCTTTGAATTTAATTTTCTTCTCCACCCAAAATGTTATTGAAATCTCCTGGGCTTCATCATTTGAGGAATTCCTGTCCTCTTCTTCCTGCCAATACCTTCTGTGGCCCTGCTGCACTGTCACCAAAATCCTATGCAATTAGACCCCAAAGGATGATTCAAATTCAGATTTAATCTTGGGCAAAGAGAAGCCTTTAGATCAAACATCCCCACTACTGTGCAAAGCAAAGGCTCTGAATGCACCACCATGTAACAATCATTAGAGGAGCCGAAGATCTGAAATTTAACACTCACGTAGATGAGTGATGGATAAACATCACTTTCCTAAAAAAGCACTTTCTCAAGCTCTTTAATCCATCCAGAATTTAACAACTGGGTGCTGGCTGAGGCACAGCTTGATTGGGGAGAGATGAAGGGACAGAGAGGAAGTTTAACACAGAGGCAGCTCAAAGCAAACGCCTTTAATGCTGCCAATCTCAGAGGCTTTGAAGAAGAAGCCCTTGTGTCCTCCGTGGTTCTCTGTGGCAACTTTTTGGCATTAAAGTTTGTGTGAGAGAATGATGAGTTTCCCATTATCACGTAGGGAGATGTGATCCATTGTGCTGGTCCCCACGCTGTGGAGGTTTAACATGCACCACACTTTGTCCTGCAGATATACTGAGATGTGTCCTTTACAAGCTGCAGCCGACTACACTGAAATCTTGACTGACATTTCTTATCTGATGGGGGCTGCTTTTCCACTGGCTGCTTTTTAGAGTGATAAATGTCAGGAGTTTGGGAGTTGGCTTGTATCTAGGCTCTCCATCTGAGACTTTGGGCAGGTAATTATCCTGAGACCATGGCACTTTGTCATGAAATCCACTGCCGTGCTCACATAGGGAATGAGTCAGCCAGGGGTCATGGATTGGGTGTATCCAGGAATTGGGAAGCATCCACAAAGATAAGGAGAGAAGGATAGAATCTGAGCAAAGATTTTCCCCAACCAAAGATGAAAGTAGGTGTTTTCTGACACTGTGGAGTTGTCTGTCTTGATCATCTGGGAAGGCCACAAGTTAGGATTGACCCAGTAACCTCCAGATTTGAGGCTTCAGTCAACCAAGCAAAGCAACTAACCCTTGCAGGCTGGTGTCACAGCTGGAGAAGAGTGATAAACCTGCTACGTGAGGGCACCTATAAAGAAAGCAGAATTCTATGGCAGAAATCTATGGCACTCAGGGGGGCTCTAAACAGAAAACTTTTTTCCCCTAGAAATCCTTAGCACATTTTGTCCTGGTGGAAAGTGCAAGGAGAAAACATCCAGAGGCATGAAAGTTTTTCTGTCCCTTCCTTCCTCTGTATCTTGCTTTTTCTCCTGGGTTCACTTTTTTCTTCAGTATTTATCACCTGGAAGCTGAAAATGGGATTCACTGCAATCCAGGACCTTTTTAGTATAACATTTCTCAGGGCTCATGAGGTCTGAGAAATTAGGGTTGACATTTATTGAAGGAAGGAAGAGATGGGTGTCACCTTGCTTATTCTTCTCTTTTCCTAGTACCAGGATGTTCACACCAGTGTGGCTGGAATAACTACAGTCTCCAGCTGGAATTAATGTCAATCTTTTCTTTTTTCTTCCCTGAGAAAGCAGCACAACCAATCTCAGTGAGCTCCTTGCATCTCCATACACCACAGAAAGAGGTAAGAGAACTGTTTTCATCCCAGCCAGCTATGGTGACTCGTGAGGTAAGTGTGAGAGGCTGCCAGCCAGCCTGGGACAGGTGAGCTGGGATGGCTGTGGGGTGGCACTAGAGGATGGAGGGGCTGCCACAGTGGTCCCCACTATCTTGCCCAGTGCAGGTTGCTTCCCTTTAGGCACCACAGCTCTGCTGTGAGCTGCAGCTGTGATTAAAACATCCACTGCTGCTGTCCTCCTCCCTCCCTGGCTCAGATGCTGTGGCTGGTGGGTCAGGAGCAGCCAGGGCCCTGCCTGCCCATTCCCCAGGTGCCATGGAGCCATGCTAAGGGAAACTGCCTTCCCTCTTCCCCACCTGAAAGCTGGGACAGTATTTTTGTGAGCACTCATTGCCTTGTACCTGGCTCCAGGTTCCCTGGGCAGCCTGACCAATTTGGAGGGACAGGGTGAGGAATGCTGGCTCCTTGTTCAGATTCATTTGACTCCTTCATTTAGATGCTCGAGTGTAACAGTTGCTTCATCTGGTTGGCTTCTTTTCCTGCTGTTTGTGCCTTTGTTTGCTTCCCCCTCCTTTCCCTTTAACATACCCTTTGAGCTGTTCTTTAATTGAAGTAAACGGAGCAGCTGCTATGGTGTGTGCTGTTTTTCCCATTTTCCCCCGTGAGTCACACATTTCCTTCCTTAATGTCTCTATCTTCAGTCGGTCTGTACTAATGAGGCCCCACATCTCAGCTGCTGAATGCTCAGGCTCATCTGCCTGGAATTTTCTAACTCATTTCAATTCATTTCCCACTTTCCCCTCTCATCCCTGCTGCCTTTCTCCCATTCCCATCCCACCTCTCTTGATCTCCTCCCCCTGACTTTGACTCTTCTCCCACTCCTCCCTCCATGTGTCTCAGCAGCCTGGCTGCAGCCTCCTTGCTGCCTGCTGCCCTCCCAGGTGGGGAGGAGACCTGAGCATCACTGCAGATGCAGGATGGATGTGCTGGGCAGCATTGCCACAGGTGCCAGGGCAAGGAGAGGCACAACAGCTCTCTCTGCTGCAAGGGTGCTGGAGAATCCCCTCCTGGGGGTCTGGGAGTTAGGAAATACTAGGAATAGGCATTTTGTCTCTCCTTGCTCCACAGGCAAAGGAAATAAGAGTGCACAGTCCCACGCCAGAGGCACTGTGCAAAGCTGCCCCTTGGCTCTATGCCTTGCCTGGGTGCCAGCCCAAAGCACTCAGTGAGGAGCAAGCAAGAGCAGTGACAGCACGACAGCTCTGCTTTGCTCATGAAGGTGATTCTTTGCACAGTTTTAGCTGCTCTGAGGAAAGAACAGCACTGGGGGGCACAGAAAGGGATTATCTGGTGTACCCTGCATGCCCTGGAGGTCTGAGGCACAGAGATGTGAACCGAGAGGCTCTGTCCTTAACAAAGTTGGGAATGTCCCGCGGCACCACCATTGCCTGGTGCTCACTCTCACTGAAATGAAAGCATGTGCTGGTGTCTGCTGAGCAGGGGGACTGTGCTAGTCCTGCTTGTTTTTTTCCTCGTTATGACTTGTGGGTTTTGTTGGGCAATTCTTACTTAAACACTAAGCCCTGCTGTTCTCTGTTTATGTCCTTACTTTTGCAGAAGACAGGGACTGTTCTTTCTTCTCTTAAATAGGTGTGGAACTGAGGCACAAAGAAGCAAGGACCCGATTTAAAATTTAGGCTCAGAGCTTATCACCTGTGAAATGTCAGCAGCCCTTGCCTAGAGGGGCCTTGGGCACATCAGCACTGCTGTCTCAGCAATGTCAAGGAAGCCAGAGAGAGCCCCAGGAGTCCCAGGTTTTGATAGCAGTCCCCACAGCAAACCCCATAATCACAACTGGATCAGACCCCTGCCTGGCTTCCACTCCTTTATCTCTTCCACTGGGACCAGGTGTCTTTTCATTTTAGGAACATGCAGAACTGAACCCTTGAGATTTAGCTGCAGGAATCTGACTCCAGACCTTGAGCTTTGCAGGTTAATTCCATCCTTACCACCAAATACCTGACTCCCCCAAAAGAAAAATCAGATTAAGATAATTTTTGAGGCATCATAGAGCAAATAAATGCAAATCTTTGCCAAGAATAAAAAAGCCCATCACGATGGAGATCAGACACTGGCTTGTGGGCTCCTTGGAGAACCAGCAGAAGAAGACAGAGTTATGAGCACTGGATGGCTGGAGGAATTTTGATCTTGCTTCAAATTTTGTTATGCTGTTTTTGCTTTAAAATTCAGGTTCAAAGGAAAAAGAAAAAACATCACAAAACAAAACATGCCAGTGCTTTCCTCTTTGGCTTCAGGGCCTCCTGTTGAGGTTCCCTCATCACCATAGAGATAATATTGCTTGTTAGGCCTAAGACTAGCAGTTGGAATTCAAGTGGAAAAAAGACCTAAACAAACCCATTATAAATCCCCAATTACTTTCAAACTGTCAGGCTTATTAAAAAATGTAAATATCCTTCTCATTCTTGCAGAGAGTGTATAAAAATGCATGAAGCTAAAACTCAGCTGAGCTGAAAGGAGTTGATTTCTGGAATAACTTTGCTGGGAAAATGGCAGAAGTTGCTCTTGGATGGCAGAAGGAGGAAAACCTACACCTGCCTGAGCCACTGGCCCCAGTCATTCTTACAGTGGGTGTGTTGCTGGTGCTCCCCTGCCTTAGGGGTGTAATAAAACATTTTGGGCTGTTTTTCAAGAAACAGTCATGCAGATCCAACAGAGGGAATTTCCACCAGCTGATAATTGCTGCACCCCAATTGCATGTGGCTGAAAGTGCCAGTGTTCAGTATTTACTACTCACCTCAATGGAACTGTTTGTCCATTAATACTTTTCTGCTTTTTCCTTCTTTTCTGCAGATGGGAAGGACACTTATCTTTTTCCCAAATTTGATCTTGCCCCAATGCACAGGAATTTCTTATCAGTCTGTCTTTAGTGCAAAGCCTTTCTTACCATGACCTACACCTGGATTCAACCAGGACCTGCTCTGGAGGCTGGGATTTCCCAGCAGTGCAGCAGAGCTGGTGCTGACCCTGCCAAGAGGTGAGGTTGTTTCTGGAGGGAACCAGACTTCCTTTTATTTTCTTCAACATGAGTTACATTGAAGACTTTCTTCCCCACTGCTATCCTATCCACAATTAACCAGGACAGTTTTCAGGAGGGAATGTTATCAGATAAAGGAAGCTTAAGGTGTTAGTGTTAGGCAGAATGAAGTGTTATGCTGGTGGTAGGAAGTGTTGGCCAGTGCTGTTCAATGTTGGCTGCAAACTGGGGAAAAAAGAGCAATATTTCTTCCACTGGACTTAGAGCCAAGCATCTGTGACATTGGCAGAAGGGTAGAATGCTCTCTGGGGAGCCCTGAAAGGCAAACTGGCATGGATGTACAATGTGTGGGCAGTGGAATGGGATCTTGGTATGCACTGGGCACTGGTGTGGCACTGGTACTGGGGAAGGGAAAAGAAAGCAGCCCTTCAAAGGAAGATAAGGAATTTAAACATCTCATTATGACATTGCTGTGTGCATACCAATACATGATACAGGATTGCCATATTTTATCCAATAACCTGCATATACCTCAGAGGTGTATGTATTAAAAGAGGAAATGGTTAGCTATTTAATTAAGGAAGCAAAATTGAAGTGATAACATAAAAAAGGAGCATAATTGCTATTCTGATCAATCATCAGCTGGGACTAGCTTAAAATGCAGCTACTTTAAAATCTCACTTGAGACTTTACAAGGACTGCTGAACTTGGCACTTCTGCCAGTTCTCTCTGGAAAAGCCAGATAGTGGAATCCCCCTTTTCCACCCATTTGCAGGTGCTTTGGCACCAGTTATATTTTTTGTCTGGATGCTTATGAGAATCCGTGATTTTAATTTCTAAGTATTTGAAGGCATCCCCAGAGCCTTGCAGCAGCATTTTCATGGCAGAGCATGGCGAGGGTGGAAGGGGAGAACTCCTCTTTGAGGGAAGAGCGTTGTGGAAGATGCAGGGGCAAAGCCTGGCCTTCCCCTGCAGTTCTGCTCCACATCTCCTCCACTGCCTGCAGTCTGTTCCTGATGTGGAGCTTTTGTGGTATCCCAGTGAATGCCCTCTCAGCCTGGCAATCCTGCAGGGACCTCCCATCACCTCTGGCTTGACTGAGCATCTGAGAGGTTTTTTGCCTTGAGATTTTGGATGATGTGCTTCCAGAGCAAAAGGACAACAAGGGTTGACTCCATATTACTGCTGGACTTTGAGTGTTTTGACTGCAAAACTGAAACACCATTACCTATTCCCTGCAGAGCTCCACTCTCTCCTCTCTCCTTGCCTTCTCCTCTCCACACTGTAGCCTTTTGTATGTCTCAGGCATTAATCCCTCGCTGCCGGCTTGTGCAAATTAAAGAATAATAGAACTGCAGAGGCATAAGCTCGCAATGATGGGGAATGTGTTTGTATGCTAAGAAGCAATTTCAGTGAAAATTAACTCAATTTCATCTGAAATAGTGAAGACCGGCATAAGCTGGCAGATCCCCGAGGATGGTAAAATTACTTTGTCAAAGCTCTGCTTGCTTAAATTAACCAAGCAAGCACTCCAGGTTATTGGCAAGATGCAGCTAGTAACTAGGTTTTAATAAACAAAAATAGCTTTTTGGATAAATAAGAAAAGTGCAAAGCACCTTATATATTCTGCTGATGTGTTCATCTGTGTGTCCTCAGCAGCAAGATCTTCACATTCCTTCAGGAGCTTTCATTGAGTCTCTGTGTCTGACTGGTCTGTCTTCAGAGACTTTGCTAACAGGTATCAGAAAATCAGAAAATGCTTTTGGAGATTATCTTAGGTAAGCCTTTTCCCAACAACTAACAGACTGAATGGCTCAGTCTGCAATACCAAAGTGTGGTAACAGCAAAAGTTTCTAGAGACATTTTATTTTCAAATCAGAAGATGATTGTTGCCGGGTTTATGACTGTTAAATTGCTCAAAATAAGATGTGGTGTCATAACAAAAATTGTTCTACACTGTCACTGATACAGCAGATTTCCTGGATGAATGCATTGCTGCCAAAGGCCAAGTCAGGGTGTGAGCTTTCTCTTCCAGCTGGGAGCTCAGGTCCAAGGAAAGTGAAAATTTCATCATGACAGCAAAAGTGGCTCCAGGACCAGCACAGAGGGTTTGTGAGTTGTCAGTTGAGAATGGGCTGGTTTGTAGAGTTTATTTTTGTTGGCTTTTTTTGCAGTTTGTTTGTTTGTATTGCTGTTTAATTGTATGTCTGAGGATCCTGTCCTGCAAACAGGATTTTTTGTTGGAGGTTGTGACCTTTAGGAAGGACCCTCTAAAAATACTTTTTCTTTTACCTCTTAGTGCATCACTGTCATGGAAGAAGATTGTTTCTTTTGGATTCCATTTCACCAGATATTGTGATTTTGGTTTTGGTTCTAAGTATTCATTAGAAATGTTATTAATTGGACAGAAGGATAAAGAGCTTAGGAACCTCTCAATTGGAGGAGAATATGGAAAAGCTCAGAACTGAAAAAATACATAATCTCCATAGATTCTCTCTTTCCAAATCAGGTAATCAGTATTCAAAGAGCACTACATATTTAAAGTCTTTGGGTATCTGTCATCAGTACCCTCATTGGAAGGGTGAATTTTTCCTTCTTGCTTAGCCAAGTCATGATTTCTGGCACTGGGAGCTTCTCCCATACTTGTCCCAAAGACCCCAGCAAATGGGACCATTAACAGTTTATCCAAGGAGAGTTGCAGAAGGATCAGACCAGTCAAACAGGAACATGAAGTGGACCCCAGTATAAAGGAGCTGCAGTTCCCTGGTTGGTTGTTAACTCCCCTCCCTTCCTACATAAATCTCAGTATCTGCAGCAGGGAAAGCAGCTGCATAAAAGATTTGCTGAGCCATCCACTCATTAAAGTGTTTCACTGGTAAAGAAATGCTTTCTCTCACTGTTGCATATTTAGAGTTTGGAGATTGCTTGTTAGGACAATTTGAGGTTGTATTTTTTAGCTGTGCTGCTTTCAGATGTCAGGAGGAGACACTTGGTTAATAACCCACAGTTCCTTTCCATGAACTCTAGTGCCCAGACTTAGGAGACAGGTGGCAGCCCCTCTCCTCATAAACAAAAACACTGCCTAGGAAATATGGGACCAGCTCTGTATAAAATAACCTCCCTTTGATAGGATTAATTGCAGAAGTGCCACCAACTTGTCGTTAAATCCAACAAATGCATTTGGAGCAAGGAATAAATCGTGTGAGGAGGCAGTGGCTGGTTTGGACAAACGCGCCCAGCTGAGACCTTTCATCACAGCACTGCTCCATTGAGTTGTCCATCACTTTTGCTTCTTCTCCCCATTAATGCAGTGGCTGTGGTCAGAAAGGTGCCAGCTTTGAAACAACAGCCTCAAAAGCAGCCAGGGAATAAAAGTGATACCTTCCCCTTCCCTGCACTATCAGCAGCCTGTCTGTCTGCTCTCACAGAGCTGCTATCTGCTCCCTGCATGCTGCTCCCGTGTTCTATCTGCTCCCTCCGCTGATAAGACCCAGTTCATCCATTGTCAGCCCTGCTGAGCCAATCTAGCTGCATTCGAGCGAGCTGGGTTTTGTTCTGCATCACGTATCAATGACAACTTCCAGCCACGGCCTTGCTTTTAAAACCTGGCTGGTGAGGGTGCACGGAGCTCCAAGAGCAAAGCCCATCTTTAAACACAAAAGGAATTCAAAGCAGCTTAAAAAGGGCTTTGAAAGTAGAGCAAATATGTTGTGAAAGCCATCAGGAGAGACTAGATAAACACGGGACACCAGGATAGCCGCAGGCAGAGTGCTGTACTGTGGCACACCTGGAACAGGAGTGTTGGTGGGCAGGGAACACAGCAGTGTGCCTGCTGTAAAAACAGAAAAGAGATGATTTGTGATTAAGGCACAGCAGTGACACTGAGTGGCTGGAGACTGCTGCAAGCCATCCCTCTCCTGCAGTGGTCTTGTGAGAGCAGGCTCTGCAAAGGCAGGTCAAAGGCAGTCAGGAATGTGGCTGGTGGGGCTCAGGGCTTGCCCCAAGCTGCCACATCACCAATAAGGTGTTCTGTAAGGAACAGCTTCTCCTGGTGTCTCAGGCAGATTTCAGCCACAAGGTACTGGGATGCAAGCAAGCCTAGATTATAGGCTATTAGCTGTTTTTGTGATCTTTGCCTACAAAGTACCTTCTTAGCCAACAGAGAAAAGAGACCGAGAAAACTACGCAGAGGTTCCGCAGACAACTTCTTCTGCGAAGGGGTCCGAGCAGCAGTCTGAATCCATGAGGTATTAAAGGGGCTTTTGTAGGGTTAGAGTGCCTTAGAAAATGAACCAGTAATAGCAAGGATTGAAAAGCTAACCAACTACTTAAAGGTTTTAGGTAAAAAGTGACCAATCACCCAAGGGATGGAAAAAGCACCAATTAACTCACAGAGATAACGTGAGAGTCTGCAAAAGGGAGGTTAAATATTTCTAACATTAGTCATTCTAAGGAGGTAATTTCTTATCTAAGGGATGATTTTCCGGGGGCTGTCAGGATTTCTGCTCCGTCCAGAAGGAAAGCAGGGGAATCAACAGGATTCCCACACCTGAAACTCTGTGCCCTCTGAACTCCCCCCTGCGATATGGCACTCGCTGAGGAAGGAGCAGAAGATCTTCCCTCTTGAGTTCTAAGCAGGGTTGTGTTGCAGCCAAGGCCTCAAAGAGCTATTGAGTAATTTGAATAATAAATAAAAAACGTAGCCTTCAACTACGCTTTTATTAACTTGATGATATATTTTAATATCAAATTACATTGATACTCTTGACTCGGAAGACTTGGAAGTGTCAAGATGCAGGGGAAAAGCCAATTGCATAGATGCTTTGCCGAGTATGAAACTGCTCAAGATCTAGTTTCACCTTTATGAACCTGACATTTTATGAGTCAGCACTGATGGGAAATGTGAAGGTTGTCTTTCAGGAACACCTTACTCCTCATCTCTGCCTGCCAAGATGTCACCTCCTTGCTCTCTGCTCTCTTAGGCTGCCATGCTTTTCTCCAGCCTTTTTAACTTTCCCTACTCAAAAGATTAACCCTACAGTCTCACGTTGGAGAACTTACTCCAGCTGCAGAGAAACAGCAGTACAAGACAGATAAGAAAGTAATTGTACCCTGAGGAAGCACGAGGAGTGTCTGCCTCGTACACACTTGCTTTACAAAACAGCAGCTACTTATGCAGAGCAAGTGGCCTTTTAAAACCAAGACAGGATACATGGAAAATCTGTCATGGCAGATGCCTCATTAGACCTCTATCATGGCTACCTGGAGCATTTTCTGTCCTGTCCTTATTTCAGTTTTCCACTCTGGGAGGAGGAGTGTCTCACTGCTTGCCTGCACTGTGTTGTGGCCATAATCCTGGGTCAGGGCAGGCAGATTGTGAAAATCCAATGTGAGAATCGGGAAGGGAAGGGAAGGGAAGGGAAGGGAAGGGAAGGGAAGGGAAGGGAAGGGAAGGGAAGGGAAGGGAAGGGAAGGAAGGGAAGGGGGAAGGGAAGGGAAGGGAAGGGAAGGGAAGGGAAGGGAAGGGAAGGGAAGGGAAGGGAAGGGAAGGGAAGGGAAGGGAAGGGAAGGGAAGGGAAGGGAAGGGAGAACTGGGATGAAGCATCTTCGCATGAGGAATTGGTGCCAGATCCAAAGTGGGGTTTAGACCTGATCTAGGCTTTTTTCCCCCAAGGCATCTCCCAGTGCTGCCCAGAAGAACCACATGCTTTTTGTTTCCAAGAGTCTTAATGTGGAAGCCTTCAAACTAAATATCACAAAAAGTGGCTTTTTAGGCACTCCTAGAGATCAGAAGTGCCCAGGCAGCAGCTTGTGTTGGTGTCCTTCAGCCTTGCTCTGGAAGGGCCACGGTAATGCAGAGAAGGATTTTGGTTATGCAGAAAAAAAGATCAGATGCTGCCATGGAAGAAAATGCACAGAGAGCCATTTTTTCAGGTGGGCAATACCTGACCTGAGGTCTGGGGGAGCAGGTAGCATTCCCAGAAAAGAAGACTCAATATCCTCACCCTTTCTGTGCCCTTTCCTTGCTGCTTCCAGCAGCAGGGCAGCAGGCTGGATGGATGCTTGGCTTTGTTCACTGCACAGCTCTCTTCTTTGAACCTCAAAGGTAAAAATAGCCAGAGATCTTTGACTCGGTTCACACAAGTGTCTTTGAGATGGGAAAAGCTTTCAATTGCTTCCAGCCCGGGGCCAGAGCAGTACTAGTGACCATGAAGTAGAAGGCTCCACATCCCATATTAACCAGTCACTGCAGTCTTGTTCTCTTTTCTTTTCCTTGCCTCGACTTTGGGTTTTTTTAGCCTCTAATGAAGCACAAGTATCCGGAAGGAAGGCATGCCAGGGGTGACAGGGAAATGTCCTTCTGATCTCTCCTCTTGAAGGAAGATTTGGAACATTTTAATAAAGTGAATTAAGAACTTGGACACAAAAAGTAACCTGTTTCTCGGTGACTGGTCCTTTAATCTTCTCCCTGAGCAGCTGATAAAGGCTTTCCTTAAAGAAACCTCCGGAACACAAAAGGGAAAATAAAAGAATGGGAGAATAGACTGAGAAGTGCAAGATGTTTAAAGGCACCCCAAAAAATGAAGCTGCTTGGGTGTTAATTGTGTTCTCTTTTCCCAGAACCTGTTTCTCTCTTTCGTTTCTGATTTTGGATCAATGCTAGAGGCTGCAAAGCTAAACCAAGGAAGGAAAAAGCCTTTGATTAGACAATCTGAGTGGTAAAAAAGGTATTGAACAGAAAGTGCAGTCAATGAGCTACTCAATACAACAATTAGAAGGTGAAACTTTTTCTTTCCATTTCGTAGCAAGAAACACCTCTGCTCTGCTGGAAGGAGGTGGGTGGGAGGAATTCTCCCCATTCTGGTTCCCAATTGTCTCTTGGACCTATTCCATTTCATAGAAATATATGACCTATAAAACTGGCCCATTTTCATATCACCCAAAGCAGTCTATAAAACTATCTGGCATTTAAAGGGACTCTCACTGTGTTTACAGTGACAAGATTACTGTTGCAATAAATTAATAAAGAGATGTAGGAAAAATGTTGCCTCTACAAGCATTCCTAGAATATTTCTAATTATAGAATATTTCCAACACTTCTGGCTACATAAATGGTTACACAGCTGAAGCTTTGTCCATACAGGGAACTGCCCTGTTCCATGGGAATTATGTGTTAATAAAATCTGAGAAGGTTGAGTGGATTTGTCTGATACACGAATACAGTAATTCATGGATTTTACCCCCTAATTTTCCAATAATTTTCCTAATGATTGGAATTTCTCTTATAAAACTGGATGTCTTAAAGGATATTGTCCTTTCCCCCAGCATTTTGAAGCATGGGAGGATCTCAGGGTGCTGCAGTCAGCTCAACATGAGTTATCCTGAATTCCCACAGGCACTTCCCTGGAGCCAGTGGCACTTGGAAGAAGGTCCAGTTAAGCACTGTGTGGGTCTGCAGAATCACAGCTTTCACCAGGGCTGTGGCATTCAGAGCACTGTCAGTCTCTTGAGCTACATTTTGAGCTGAATTTGGTTCAAGAACATGGTGTCTCCTTCAGCCTGGATGGCACTTACCCCAACCCCAGGCAGAGCCTGAGCTGCCTTTGCTGTGGTTGTGCCAGGGACAAAGGGTGTCATCAGAGGCTCTCTCAGAACACGGGCAAGTAGAAGGAATCTGTGACTCAACTCTCCACCCACCAGGCAGCCTCAGATATCAAAGCCACATGAGTCCCAGGGGAGCCTTATTTATTCCTGATGCTTCAGTTTAGGCTTGTCTTTGAAGCCTGGATCTCACAGCAGAAGAGGAGCTGAAGAGCTTCTGCCTCTCTCTCCCTCACAGTTTCAGACACATTTACAGCCATTTTTAGCCACAGACCATACCAGCCAAATAAAAGTTGAGTTCACATCACAGCAGCATCCAGTGCTGTAAGATTGAATCTCTCATTTTTGCCCCCTCACCTCTGAGAGGCTGCAGCCATTCCCTCCAGTCCCTGAGAGTTTTGCTATCTAGTTTTCTCTCCAAGCATTGACTGCCCACAAACAGCTGAGGCAGGAAGGGTTAACCTCCAATTCCCTCACTCCTGGCCACACAAAAGTAACAAATCCTCTATGCTGCTGCTGCTCTTGATCTGCAGTGTAAAGGGAGAAAAAAACCCAACCCAAACAAACCAGAGATTAAAAACCAGGTAGGTTTTATAGATCAGCTGCAAAAGGAAAAGCAGAGAGATGGAGCAGAGGGGCTGGGAGGGAGCAGCCCTCAGCTGGCATGACATAGGCTTTGCTGTTCACCTCTTTTACTGCATCCTTTATTGTCCTATAAACATGGCTAAGCCCTAGCATCACCCAGCAGCATCCTTGCACCTCACAGAGCCCTGTGCCTCCTTCCTGGGAAGTGCCAGGTCTTCCTCTGCCCCCCATATACTACCTCCTGTCCCACTGAGAGCTTTATAGGGCAACTACCAGCCCCACTGGTAATAATGCACAGCTCACACAACTCTTTTGGTGCCCTCTTTACAACCACAGATTCACAAAATGCTCATTTTTCTTAAGCCTTTTTCTCCTTTCTACTGACCCTGTCCCTCCCCATCTGCTAATATCCTGCCTCTCCCCATCTTACTTTCTATGCACTGTTGCTCCCCAAATTGTCTTTTTCTTTGGGTCCTATTTTTTCTGATTAGCAAAAAAAATAGAATGAGTCCAGGAGCTTTGTGATTTTTGTTTTCAAGCACACATTTTGTTTTGATAAACTGTGTTGTTTTGTCTATAGAAAAGTATTAACTGCTTACATCTATTTTCTCAAAGACCGCACATGAATATTAAAAGGGATTTATTCCTACAATGGCTTCGGGCAGTTGAGTAATCCATTATAGGCTGTCATATCACACTGTGGTAATGTGAAAAGCTGGGAGTCCCTCCAATAATATTTATTAGCAATACAGGCACATTTTCACGTTATGTTTTTTCCCCCCCCTTCCCGTGATAAGTTCACGTAAAAAAATATTCATTAATTTCTTTAAGCTGTTGCTTGATTTTAATTATGATGGTGATAATGATGATTTAAAACAATAAGTGAATTTCACACGAGTGATACTGACCTGGTCTTTTGCATTTATTTTAGTATGTACTAGAAGGCTCAATTTAAGGCCCCCTGGATGGCTCATTTGGCCAGAATTTCCCTACTTCCCCAGGGTCTCCTGTGGCCCTGCAAGGGAGAAGTCCACAGGAGTGGGCTGTAGGGCTGTAGAGCCCACATCTGTTTTGGGCATAGGGAAAGGGGGATAGGAGGGTGGGGGAAGGCTTTTCTCCTTCCCCCCACACCACCAAAGCTGTGCAACAGCGATGGGTGAGAGCAGGATCCTCACATGTGGCTCTAAACTCACCTTCTGCCTCTGTACTCACATGTGACCCCTCTGCAGTCATTTGATTTGCTTTTCTCTGGACTTCTTCCACAGGAGATTCCAACCTTTCTCCTGCCTCCCCCGTCTGAGTCTGAGATTTCCTTGCTGTAATTCTCTGGTGGCAGCACCTGGTCTTCAGCTGTGAGCCAGAGCTGGAGCTCAGCAGTTGTGTCTGCACTGACCAGCCCTGGGACACTGCAGAAACTCTGCTGTGTTACTGCAGGCTGGTCCCCCAGGAAGGTGCTAAGCCATGAGGATGGGCTCCTGAACTGCTTTCCATCTCCCTGTGGGGCCAGCCAAGAGTCCAGTGAGCACAGCCACTGCAGTGACACAGACTCTCTCTCCCTGGGACCCAAGCCAAGGCTGGCTCCTTATTTCACTGAGGCTGAGCTGCTGCCAGAGGCTAATTAATGGTGGTCAACAGTGAACTGACCTTCCTCTGAACTCATGATCCCAAGGTGAACAGCTCCATTTATCCAGAGCCCACTGCTGCCAATCAGCTTTTCTACATTCACCTTCAATTGGATCTGATGAGGAGGGCAATCTGTGAGTGGTTTTGCTAATCTTGGATGGATGCAGCACCTGGAGAAAATACATTCCTCCATCTCTTGCTCCTTCTGTTTGTACACAGGACCCAAGCAGAGCATGACCTGCTGGCAAACACATCCTGGACATGGAGAATATGAGAAGTCCACAGTCTGCCATTACACTGGACTAGGTATCAAGAGCTTGGAAGCACCTTTTTTTTTTTTTTTTTTTTTTTTTTTTTTTTTTTTTTTTTGGTGGGGAAAAAAGGTTTCCTCCAGCAAGTTCTATTTTGGTTGAACTGTGCTGTGAGGCTGAGACTGGAGGAATCCACAACAGCTTTGATGAGTGAGGAACAGTAATGGGGTTGTGTAAAATGTTCATCAGTCCCCACGAGTCACACATGGCTTTGCAACACCTTAGAGTCATTTTTACTGGACTTGTGGGGAGAGTGACTCAAGAATGGGTGGGGTGGGGTGGAGAGGCTTAGGAGCATCACTGTTAGCCTCTGTCTTGTCCTTACTCCAACATTTTCCTACAGTTCACTACTGTGTCTCCTGTCCCCTGAGTTGTCACTGCCTGTTATGTGAATAAAAACTGCTTTGAGATTTTGCCAGAGCATGTCAGCTTGTGTTTGCTCATGGCCACATGTGGGACCAACATCTGCAGGTGGAGTGGGGCTTGTGTCTGGATGCAGATGGCTCGTGGTGTGAGTGGGAGGATGGGAGTGTGCACTAAAACCACAGGGCTCACCTCCATGGCCCCTTTGCAATTCATTCTGCAGCCAGAGCTCCCTGGCCTACACTTGTGACATAATGATTGTCTCCGCAGCAACCAATTATGATGATATAAATAAACTCTCTATGATATTATTGCACTGCATAGAGGAGAGATGGAAAGTGGTGAACAGCAGGTGGGGGCTGGGGGGAAGAAATTGTTGTGTAGGTAGTAAAAGATAACTCTAGCTGGCCATGAAGGTACTAGTGACCCTAAATTATGTGTAAAAACATGATATTTTCAAGAGCCTTGTTTCTTACTAGCAATAAATAAGAAGAGTTCCCATTTAGTCTCCAGTTAGTTCTCATGAGGTTCTTATAGCCCAAATAGCAGTGCTCAAACTCAGACATCAAACCCAGGTTTCTCTTTTCTTGATGGACTAAAAGCAAAATCTGCCCAAAGCTGGTGGACAAGATGTCTGTTCTCCTGCCTTTTGTGAAAATTTGTTTATAATAATGCCCTGGCTTTGGATGAGTGTTTTTGGCTCAATATTGAAGTTTGGTCACCTTACACAGACTGAGTGGTTTGGAAAGGAGTTGTCTTTGTTCCTCAGTTTATCTTTGAACATTTATATATTGTTGGTTGGAAGGGGCTGCTGCAATGGGGCCTTTGCATGGGCATTCTGGGGATGAGGGTCATGGAGTCCCTGAAAGTGTCCTCAGGGGATGCAGAAGAGAAGTGGAAACTTCCCTTGGGTCCTCATTCTTCCACATGAAGTGAAATTCTGCATCCCCTGTGTCCCTGATCTCAGCATCCTCTGTTTGCTCTTTTCTCATCTCATTGGTCTCCAGCCCCTGCCAGGTAAAGCCTCTTCACTTGGTTTTATGGTGGTGGCTGCCAACCTGCTTATCCCTGCATCCCTGCCTGCCACTGAGTGGCTGCTGGAATCTCCCTGGAATCAATATGCAACACCACATCTCTTCTCCTTGGATAGTTGCAGAGGATTTCAGTCTCCTGCCCTATGTGTAAAACCTGGCATAGGTGGTTTTTGCTCCCCTGCCTCCCCCAGTTCAGTGGTGCTCATTGAACTTCCCACAACACCCAGACTGGGCTGGAAGTTGTGTTTTCCCTTCCTGTGATAATGATGCAATCCCACCATGAGCTGGCCACACCAGTTCAGTTGTCTGCCCAGCTTTGGTTGTTTTGATCTCAGCACTGGGGGTCCTTTTCCCTGATACCTGAAGAACACTTTGAAACCTGAGGTCAGGGATCCTCACTCTGCTGTGGGGGCAGCCTGGGCACATTATATCTCACAGGGGCAGCAGCCCAGTGAGAGAGCTCTTCCCCCAGCCAGCTGCACAGGACTCATTAGCCAGCAGCTATTTAGGCAGTGGCACTGCAGCAACTCTCAGTTGGAAAAAGCTGATTTGTGGCAGCTCCCTCCTCACACTGAGACTGCACTGATCAGGAATATAAATACTGCTAATCCTCTGCGTTAATACCAGCAGCTTTGATCATCTTTCCCCATTATCACTCCCTTGCTGTTAATAAAAGTGATAACCATGGGGGAGAAGGGAAGGGGGACTGAACTAATCAGTTTGCAGTTAGCAGTGCTGTAAGTAAACTGAAAGGTCTGGAGACCAGGGAGCTGAGGGAACCCTGGAGAGGTGGTGTTAAATAAACACTTTTGTTTATGCAGACTGGAAAAAGGAGACACCCAAGGCAACTTGCCCTCAGTGACAGGGCTCCTGGACTACAAGGAGGAGCCCAAGATTAAATTTCTAGCAGGAACTTGCTACCAGGGCATGTTTCTCTTCCATCTGAAGCAGTTGGCTGCGTGGCTTCCAAGTTTGAGTTGGTGGGAAAGAGGCAGGGAGGGCACTATGTTTCCAAAGAGTAAAATAGGTATTTATGGGTTTCTGCTCCTTCCATCTCCTTCAGGTTCACACATGCCCTGAGCTCTCTTGTTCTATTGTGTCTAGCTCTTCTATTGGAGTCTCAACTACAAAAGTCATGCCCAAGCTTTGGAGAGATGTTTTTTGGGAGAGGAGTGGAGGCAATGTATTTCCCTCTGTGGATCCCTACTGATAGCTCAGGCAGACTGGGCAAAACAGATAGTGATTGATAGTATTTGCTTATGATGGCTCCTGATGGCATTTTGAAGAAGAATGGGGAGGATAACTAATTTGCTCGCCAGAATCTTAGCTTTTGAACAAGATAATTGAGTCTCTTGCCTTCATATTGAAAAGATAAATGTGCCTTGAGAATGGCCAATTGTGTCTGATTGTGTCTGCAGAGAGCCTGAGAATAACGAAAAGCAGGTGCATCACTTGCACATTAGTTACCAACTTCCCTGATAGGCACTTAAGTGGCCCCATTATTAACCAGTCACTGCAGAGCTGGAAGGGCAGGGACATCCCTGATACAGAAGTGCAAAGGATCTATAGGAAATGGCACCTCATTCAGTTTTGAGTGCCCCACTTAGACCTGGATATTGAGGAGAACCTGGGAGAGTGCCAACAGCCTTTAGTTTTGGACTGACTGTGGTTGATAGCAAGGCTGAGAGAGTAATACAGGGATCCCTGGACCCAGATATGGGGGAATCATGTCAAGGGTCTGAGGCACTGGGGCAGAGTGAGTGAAGAGTGGAGCAGGACAGTCCCCATGAGCCCAACACCTCCTCCACATTCCTCACTCACTGGCCCCTTTTCTTGCAGGGAAATGTGGCTTCATTTGGTGTCACCTTTCCATCCACTCATTTTCCTGGTGCATCTTCTGGCCTTTACTCCTGCAGAAATACTGAGCAAACAGCTGCCTTTGCAGACACTGTTCTCTTCCTCTTTTGCCTTAGCTTGCCCCAGTCCCCACGCTTCCCACTGGATTTCTGTAGAGTGGGATGGGGCAGGTGTAGCCCTTGTGTTTTGCCTTGACACCTCTCATCTGAGGTCCACCAGCAGCAGCACAGCTCTCCTGGCCTGAGAGGAGCTCTGCTCCAGCCCTGCAGAATGGAGCTGTGAAAAAACAACACCCTGCAGTTTGAGGAAGCTGTGCCCACATCCATCTATCAGTGCAAGCCTCCAAGGCTGGATCAAAGCACCAGCTGGAGCCTGCCCAGTGCTCCCATTCCTGACTTGCTCAGCCCCATCCACCCAGAGCCCTTCCCCACTGTATTATTTTCACACTCTACTTTTTCTAGTGGCATCAAGCCCAGAGCTTTCTCAGGAAAGGGCAAATGGGCTGGGACTCATTTTAACAGCAAAAGGGAACCTGCAAGAGATTCACAAACTTCTGGATGGGGCCAGAAGGTCTCTTTTTCTGCAGCAGCTGGTTGGAGATAGCAAGATTCGCCTGAACCTTTGATAATTAAATTCTCAGCTGCCGAAGAGCTGGCTGCCTGGCTGCCAGATAAATGCTGTTTCCCTTGAATTAGTGTGGAGCCAAAGTGACATCCAATGGCTGGTTAGGCTCATCAAACTGGCTGTTCTCTACAGCTATCCCAGGGGATGGAGCCCAGGCGGCCATTTGCCAATGGAAAAAGGTAACTACTAATTCCAGGCACGTATCATCCTGCTGAATTTATCACATCTGCAGTTCAGGTACTTTTAGACTTCCTGATGTCATAATACTCCTTTATACAAGAGCTTTCAGGGAAAGCTCCCAAATATGCATTAGACAGAGATGTAATAAGACAGGTCCTGTATATTAAAGAGCTACTGCCAACTCAAATTTAGTCTCAAATTTAGGGTTGAAATGAATGAACTATTATAAAGCCTGACACCATCAGAAACATTCTTGTATTACTTATTTTTTTGGACAGAAGTTGGAAGAAAAATTGTGGGGGTGCTATTTCTTTAGGGGAAAGCAAGTGCCACCTGCAGGGCCTGCAGACAGGGCTGTAAAGTGACAATCGAAGAGCCAAGCACTGATAAACATGAGCCTAGTACTGAGCCTCATCCCCCACGCTGAGAGAAATGGAAAATGCAAACAAAGAAGTAGAAAGAGTGGAGAGCAAATTGGTTTTCAAAAGCTCTTCCTGTTTCAGTCATCTCAGGTACTGCTGGATGCAGAGTCCCAGAAGCGTGGTGCTGGTTTTTAAGCAGAGAAGGTCCCTGTGCTCCAGCTGCCTGTGTCAGGACAGAGAATTATTATTGCAAGGTCACTGATGCACTTTGGTATATGCTGGGCAGGGTCCTTGCTTGCTAAGAAAGGGCAGTTTTAAGTCAGATAGACCAGGTTAAAGAGCTGTGCAAAAGCTGACTCTGAGAAACAGATTTGGACACAGCAGTGCAGAGGTTGTTATCCCCACGGGGTGATGGGAGGGGAACAGAGCTCTGTCTGTCCCTTTTAGGAGGTACCTCGAATGCATCTCCTTGCTGGGTCCTGATGCTGGGAATCCTGAGAGGCCTCTGACATCAGCAAAGCGTGGTGCATGGGTGGGAAGGGCAGCAAGGGCTGGGGGAGCAGAGCTGTGTGTGCCACAGCTCCTGCAATGAGCCCAGGCAGCAAGGAGAGGGCTCTGTGCTTGGCATGGAGTGATGGAGAAGGCAGGGTGGGCTGGCAGGAGATGGCTCCTCTCTGCTCTTACTGAACATCTACTCACCAGGACTGAATGATCTGCTGGCACTTAAATAGTAAATATCAATAAATCACCTGGAAGTGTGCCCACCCCAGGCCTGATGGATGTGTGCTGGTGAGGGCTATGCTCAGGGCCACCTGCACTGGCAGCGCAGTCCCCTCTGCCACACACACAGAGCATGAAGGACACACATGAACAGATCATGAAGGCTACTTACACTGACATTTTCTTTGAGAAAACATAGAGAAAAGCCCTCAGTCTCAGAAATTCAGCACTGAAACATCTGTTTCAGCACAAACCACAGGCACCTTGGTGCTGGGAACACATATTTGTCTGCAAAATCAAAACCTTTCAAAACCATGTGTCATTGACTGATCAGCCTGATTTGCTGGGCTTGCTTTTGTGAAGCCCAAGCTGGAGGTAAGAGTTTTGATTGCCTTTTTGAGCTGGGGATGAGTTTCTTTCCCAGCAGTAGTCTGCTTGGCCACCTGTACAAAGCCTTGCAGCTCACAGCTATGCCATGAGAGCTGATTACACCTTGGCTGACCTGCCTTGACATTTAGTTGTTTAGTAGAGCCAGCTCTTTGTTTACAGTAGAGAGAGCTTGTTTGTCTGACCCTATCAGGGATTGGAAGGGCAACTAATATTGACTAATGTCAAGTGGCTCTGCTGTACAAAATGGGGTCTCCTGAGGCCCCCCTGCCATTAGCAGTACTTACAACTGGGGCCAGCAAACTTATAGGTTTTCATTAGAAAGAGTGTTTTTGTTAGTGAAGGACTTTGATAGAGATCCAAACTGAAGTGCAGAAGGTAAGGACGCTTGGCAGGGCTCTTAGAGGAGGAAAACTGGCAGCAGCTGGTATTCAACACACACCAAGAGCTTAAAATGGCCATTCCTTGGTTCCTGTCTCTCATTTAATTCAGGCAGCTGTTGGGGGTACCAGCAGCCCTGCAAATCGAGGGTATGACTGGCAGCTGTAGCACAATAGTTGCCATGTGCAGCATGAAAAATGAACCTGTTCATTGGATAACCAATCTCCTGAAAGAACAGAAACCCAGTCCTCTGTGGCCAGGGGAACCATGCTGAGCAACTGGCATATGAAGGCCAGCAGCAGGCTCTGTTTTTGTTTAGCTAACTAATTTTAATTTCACAGCTGGGGGTTCCTATTGTGGCAGAAATCACTCCACATCTCTGTCACTGCGTGGTCGGATGATGATCTGGTGTGTGGGATCTCATGTTTAGACCTCAGCTTCACTGTCTTTCCTGGAGAGTTGAATTTCCTCTTGGTGAAAGTGCCACAGCTCCATGGAAATGCAAATGGTCCAAGGGCTGTGCTGATTTACTTGAGGCAAGTTGCTGGTTCAGTTTTCTATTTTATGCTCTGGAGATATCTTTACTCTACTTTACTGTGGCCTCCAAGCAAATCCAGTTTTAAACCCCTCACTGCAGGACTCTCCTACTTATGTCCCTTTATTTAAACCACAATTGCTGATGGTGCTACAGGGTTTTCCCATCATAGGTGATTTTAAGGGTAACTCCCCCAGAACACAGTGTGCAGTTGTGGGAAATCTTAGCTACCCCTTTTGGCTTTTATCAGTCTTTTTTCAAGTGTATGATGGCTTTATTTCTCCAGGATAGAAAGACACCCATCTGATTTGTCTGGAAAAGCATTCAGCCAAGATAAAGCACAAAAAAAATACCCAGAAAAGTCTGACCTTCTTCTGGCCAGTTCCTTTCAGTTCCCTTGGTAACCATCACCTTGACGTTGTGGTATTCAAAGACAACTTCTTAACTTTTCAGAGAATATAACGAGGAGTTGTTCAGGCAGGGTCAGCAGGAACTAGGAAATGTGCTTCCTTTGCTCCCTGGAAAGAGGCAAGGTGTCAGGCAGGGAGGTGACTGGTAAGGGGCAGGCTGCTATTCCCTCCCCCAGGGGCTGTGAGCTGGTTTTGGGGAGCTATGAGAATGGCTAAAGTGCTTTCTGTCTTCCCTCTCAATACCCCTCTTGCAGACCTGGCTGGGAGGATGAAATCTGGTTTGGGTCAGCTCCCTGGCATGTCTCAGTTGAGCACTTGGGGAAAGCTTTACCCTTGGAGTGCAGTGATGTTCTCTACCCCTGCAGTGGCTTCTTGCTGGGGATTTCTGTGTGGTGCTCACTCCCCACGCTGCTCTCCACCCAGGGCAGCACACACACTTCTGCCTGGGCTGGGGGTTGGGGTGGGCTCCCAGGTGTTGTGGGAGAAGTGGTGCCCTACATTGGGAAGCTTGGGAAACCAAAATGGCCTTTGAAGTCTGGCACTGCTCCTTGAAACACTTTGGATCATTTTCTTCCCAGCTGCTGTGCACCAAAGCATTGCAGTACAATCCCACACTCAGCACCTCCAGGAGACCTCCCAGGAGGACAATAATTCTCATGTGTGATTGCTTTGTTGTGTCACTCTGGGAATACATGTGTAACTCCAGCTCCCTTCACTTCCTTGCCTCAGCAGAGACCAGAAGACAGGCCAGCACTTCTGAGTTTGCCAGCTGACAGAGAGGTCCTGCTGCATCCCAAGAATATCCTACCCAGTCAGTGTGCAGAGTGGGTATCTGCCAACTGCTCCAAGGGAGGGATGCAATGGAAACATCTTGTCTAGATGACAGTCAGGGATCCTCTGTTTGGCACTGGAATATACAGGCAGCAGCACACGGTTGCCAGTTCCTGCTGCCTTGTGTCCTCCATGCATATTTAAAGCACACGCCTGCACAAACCTCTACCCTTGTCACTGCAGACATTCAATACATATAAAATGTACTCCTGTATTTATTCATAGGTACATGCTCATTTATCAAAGAGGCAATCTCTGTTGGCATCAATATAATAAAGGGTCTCTCAAAGCAGTACTGCCAGGAGCCCTTTTTCCCCAGGGAATGTAATGCTGCCATGAATATGACAAGAAGTCAACATGGGATAATGCTGCACCAGAGGGCAATAATTCTGGGGACACAAAAGGTGTTGTGAGGGCAGGTTAAGGGACATGGGAAACAGTGCAAGTGCAGTGACTTTCACTTCTCCCTCGGGGGAGTTACATATTAGTCATCCCCTCTGTTTTGTACATGACCAAAGGCAGGTAGGGCATGGAGGAGATAAGTGACATTCCCCTGCCTAGCAACAGCTATTGATAACCCAGGGAGATCAAACCTGATTTTGAACTGCTCCCACGTGCTGGGCTCCATTCATCCCGCCAGCTTAGCACCTCTGGGAGCTGGTCTGGTCAGAGGAACCAGCCAGACATGATCAAGCTTCACACTGAAAACTGTGTGCTCAGGTTTGCTTCTACATGTAAGTTTGTGCTGGGTTCATTTTTGGGGCCCTTTCAGCTCTTTCTTTGGCTGGAGGACTGTGAAAAGCCTTAGGGCTGAGGAAGATGGTGAACAGTGCTGTGGTTGGTGTTCCTCAAACAATAACTCTTCACACAAGGAGTCAGTGTGATCATGGGCATCAGCTGAGTGTGAACTGCTTGATGCCAACTCCTGTGTTTAAGAGAGGCCTCAGTTTCCTGCTCAGCTACAGAGAGACCCTTTATCTGTTCTCCAGCCATTTTAATGCTGTGGATGATTTATGGTTTCATGCAGAAAAACACACAGAATGCCTGCGTTCCCATGTCTGTGAGGAGGTCTGCTTCCCATTTGTCACTTGGATTCACCACTTGGGAGTCTGCTTGGATGATTATCTCCTGACAATGAGATATTGGCTGTGGTCTGGGATTGCTTCCCTGTACTTACACTATGGTCATAACCATGAGGTTTTTCACAATTTGTTTTTGATTCTTCAATATTTGGCCAACTGTTAGGTCTTAGTGAAAATGCTTACAGATCTTGACACTTCATAAACATGAATGGGAATGACAATTTGGATTATTTGGGTTGGTAAGGATGTGCATTGCCTCCCTTGTCCTTCTCCAAAGTCACTCTTTGAGACATGAAAACCCCTTTTTCCATCCCTGGCTATTTTTATACTGCCTTGTTGAAGCAAAACTGTTTCTCTTGAGTGTTTGGTGGCCTTTGATGCTGGTGGATGTGAGAATTTTAGTCACTGGAGTATTCATGCTGACAGTGCCTTTGTGAGGTGGTACAATGCTATTATCTCCCCCTATTTACAGAGGGAAAACAACACACCAGTGGTTTCATGAGGCACTTGGGGCAGTGCAGATTTAACCTGGTTATCTGTAGGCCATTGTACTTTGCTGGCTGGATGCCTGCAAGGCATCTTATTTTCCTGAGCATAACTGGTTCTATGAGAGAAGGAAATGTTTTGGTGCTGGTTCCTGTGGTATCCTCCCATGGACCTGGCATGAATTATGAACTTCAGCTGACAGAAAATAATTTTGAAGCTGCTTTCAGCTGGCAAAGCTTAGAAAAGCCTTCATATGGACTAGCCCACTCAGTGTGGGCAAGCCCAGGAGATGAAAGGAGTTTTTCCCCCTTCCCCATCATGGTGAGGAGTGCATCACATCCTGGCAGAACAGCAACATCCCAGTGCCAGCCAACCTCCGCAGAGCAAATGGCATGTGGTGTCAGGGAATGCTTTCAAACAGCTGGCTGGCAGAAGAGAATTCGTCCAGATGAGTCTGAAAATTTATATGCACAGCTGATATTGCTGGAAAGCAGAACTGGCATGGGAATAGCTCATAAAGTGGGGATGCAGGGGAATCTTCAACTAAGGCTTTTATCTATCAAACAATTCAATCAGCTTGGGTGCAGCATGAAAGAGTGGCATGCACTGAAGCAGGGAGGGGAAAGGGGACTTATTTTGCCTCTATTTATATACCTGAGAAGCTGCCCTAGCAATGAATAATTGCAAATAATAATCATAATATCAAAACCAGAAAGGGCAAAGAAAGAGCAGCTCCCTCCCTCCCCGTCTCTGGTGCTGGTGTTCGAGATGTCACTCGGATATGAAGCTGAGCCTTCTTCCAATGGAAGGAGGCTGGCAGTCAGTGTATCTTTATCACAATCTCTTTCATGCTCTGATGAGCTCTCTATGCTGTGCAAGAGCAGCAGCAGCAGCACAGAGAGAGATGCCAACCTGTCTCTGAGCAAACAGAAAGACTTGGGCTGAATCCTCAGCTAATTCGAAGAAGACCCTTGTGTGTTTTTCCAAAGTTGGTTGCTGGCTATTTTTTATTTCCTCCCTGCTTTGTGCTAAGGCATGTGATAGCCTGTGCCTTTCTCCAGCTAAAAGGTCATTGATTTTTCACATGGAGGAATTATCAAGTTCATAATCTTCTGCAGATTATAATGAACAGTATCCTTTTTCTGCTTCCTGCAATCTCAGCACTGGTGTCTGAGCTTGGAAGGGAAGCTCGAAAGCAGAATTTGTTTTTAACACTGGAGAAACACTGTCATGCTCTGGTGGGGTGTTGCAGGGAGATCTCTGGTCTGGTACAGAAGTCAGAAATCTGTTGTGTTGATGTGCTGACCCTCTCTAACTCTGCTTCTCTGGGCCAAGGGAATGGCTGGCCAACCCATCACGCTTAAACCATTTCCCTTTTCATTTTTTCATTTTGATGAAAAGAACAGCTCTGGCCAGAAGCTCTGGACCCATCCCTTGTTGGACCACACTTGAAGGGGAGCTTTGAACCTTGTGCTTACCAGCTTAGTGCATCCTCATTGCACCACTGGGAGATGCCCCTCCTTGGCAGAAGAGACCTGGAGGAGGCTACAAGCTGTGGTTTCCAGTTTGTGCTCTGAGACTTGCAATGGGGACAGTGAGGGAAAACCCTCCCTCGAGCACAGCAGTGGCTTCAAAAGGAAGGATTAATGAGTCAGTTCTGTGGCCAAGGGAATCCAGGTTGTGTGGAGAAATCATGTCCCACAAGAAGGAGGGATGTGATTTCACTCTTCCCTCAACAAAAGCTTTTCAGAATTTCACCCCATGTAATCAATTTGAAATTTCTGGTCTGGTTTAGGAGAAACTGGGATCAAAGACCATGACTTCAGATGATGCACCATACACTGGGTGGATGAAAACACTCACTTGTGGACCTAGTGCTGAACTGATAGCTGGGATGGAGGTGCATAGCTCCAAGTCCTTATTCTTTTTATCTGAAGACTCCACCCTTTTTTTTTTTTTTTTTTTTTTCCCACATCAATGATTAGTCAACAATAGGAGAGATTAATTAAAAACTTCTGTAATGACTTCTTTATCTTTCATCCTTTCAGGTTTCTGTCCCTGAATCTCTCCTGAAGTCCCCACATCCCCGGTGTTGAGCACGATGTGATCACTGCACAGAGCAGCTCTCTGAGCAGATTTAATTTGGCTGAAACAGGATAGGTGGAGGAAGGGAGGCAGGGCAATGGGGGAGCAGTGCCAGAGGAGAATTAGTTGACAAGGAGAAGCATGTGAAAGAAAACAAGGAGCACTTGGGACTTTGGATGAAAAGTAGTTCATCCCTTCTCAGCCCATTAATAAGTTAATAACTTATCAGAGATTAACTTAACACCTTGAGGCACAGAAGACATTGCCTTGTTCTCACATTAGCTTGGCTCTATTGTAATTCCTTTATCTTACCTTTTTTCCCCCTCAGCTATTGCATACTCACCTGGGGCCACACTAATATAACAGCATAAGATTCAATTACAAAAGACTACAATAGGAGTGCAAAATTCTCTTCCTGACATGCTGAATCAGTGCTCAGAAGCATTAATTATTGAGTGGCCAGCAGAATTATTTTTTTTAAGTTGCAGTGGAAAAAAGAATAAACCTCATGGTATCTCCTGTGCACAGAGCAGCAATTTTCTCACTGGGATGCCCTTGGCTTTGCCAGCTCTTGGGGCAAGGCACAGGCAGCAGGGACAGGGATGGGTCTGGAGGAGCCAGGAAAAGATGAGGTGTTGAGAAGGAAACGGGGGGATTAGAGAAAAGAATGCCAAGCTGGCACAGTGCCCTCCTGAGGAAGGAGAGCCCCAGGGATGTTTGGTGCTTTTTATTTCCCTTGGTCTAAGCACAAGGTTTTTTATCACAAAGGAGAGGAGGGAGCCCATGTGGGGGGAAAGATAAAGGCCTGGCCACCGGGTCTCTGCTCTGCCTGGATGGGGAATATTCTTATCAGCCCATTTGATGTCTTCCTGAGAGCCTCAGCATTGTGTCCTGCACTCAAACATCCCTGTCCCTACACCAGGGCCACCACTACCTCCAGCTTATCTCTTTGTTACAGGAGCCTCCATCTCTAGAGTACCTAAGCACATTTTACATGCTATCAACACAGAGAACAAAGTAGCTGGTCCTTTCACTGCCAGCTTCAGAGAAGCTCGGGCTTGAGGGGACTGTGGAGATTCACGGATTCTTCCTTATCTGGCAAGGTGCTTTCAGACTGGGACTTGAGGCAGAGCAGAGCTGCTGCTCTTGAATTTGTGAACCAGGAGATGATGCCAGGTTTCACATAGGTTGAAGCTCCTTTTGCCCACACAAAGTCATGGAGTGTAACATCTATCAATATCTCCTCATTTTCAGCTACAGATGGGTTAGATACACTAGAGAAAAGGGAGTATTTCTGCTGCACAGATCCAATATTTGCTTCCAGATTTCTTGGAGCAAATATAAAGAAAAAGCAGAGCTCGGGGCATGGGTTTGCTTGGGATATCCCAGCAGACAGAAAGGGTTGTCCAGTTATTTCAGCTGGAGCTGCTCTAGGCTCACAGATGCCACTACAGAGTGACAAACGATGACAAACACCAGATGCAATTGCCTCATCCCTCTGCCATGCCTCTCCCATTCTATATTTAAACGTACATATTCTGTGGGGATGAAGACTTGGCTTCAGAAAATGTGCAAAATTCTGCTGCCCCACAGGGTTTTAGTCTTGTGTTCAGATGCACCGTGACAAAATAAACACTGTGTGTGCGAGAGGGAGTGAAGAGGATGACATCAGGATTACAAGCAGTGTCAAAGGAGACAGACTTGCCTTTCACAGGCGATATTTGCATGTGTAACACAGGCTCCAAAGAGTTCTATCGCCTCCCTCCCTTGCCAGCGTGGTGTGTTATGCATTAAACATATGGCTCCACTTAAACCAGGGCCAGCTCCCCTCGTGGGGCTGTGCTGGCCCCTCGTCCTCTGCGGATGGGGACGCTTGGCACAGAGAGCAGGGAGAGGATGGAAATCCATCAGTCAGCCATGGCACACGTCATCCCATCCTCCCCACGAGTGTCACACCCTGCGCTCGCTGGGGAGGGAGGCAGAGGCAGGAGGAGCAGCCCATCCAGCAGACCCAGGGCTGACACCATCACCCATTCGGGGCTTTATCCAAAGATGACAAAACAGATGTTTAGTCAGGAGTCAGAGATCTTAGAGGCCAAAGATCAGCTAAAGCTGCTTTTTCACAGGCAGAGTAGATGACACTCTGTAATACCTTTAATTGGACTACGACATGAAATTGCATGTTATATGCTGGTGCTCACATCTGGAGGGATGTGATTTAGAATCACATAATCCAATGCACGGTGTGTTGGTGAAAGATGGCATGACATGCCTGCTCTCCATTCACACAGCAGCAGAGGCAGTGCAAAGGGACCTTCACCCTCCACCCTGATGGATATCAACTCACACTGATGAGCTTGCTAAAAATTACCTCATTACCTCATTGTTCCTGTGATCTCTGCTGATGCAGATACAGTGCAATGTCTTCTGGTTCTATTTTATTTTATTTTATTTTATTTTATTTTATTTTATTTTATTTTATTTTATTTTATTTTATTTTATTTTATTTTATTTTAGCTATAAGCTCATGTTGCATAGGACCTAGCAGGTGATGGCTATTTCTCTTTGCACCTTGGGAGATGAACTAGATTTTGTCTGATAACTAAAAATGAAAGGCTCTACATCTCATTTCTTATTCCCTGAGGCATTGATTTTGGTATTCTATAGAGTTACGGATTTGAGTGGAGATTGCTCTGATGTCCTTATCCATTCCCCCAGTAGCAGACTCAGAGAAAACTGCAAGGTTTGACCATTAGTGCAACAAATCAAAAGTGCTTGTGCAAGCAAGTCACTGGAAGTACAACTGGCTCCCACCTCTCCCTTCCTCCTCCTTTTCTTCCTCTCTTCCCAGTTCCGGTCTCTCTCCCCTGAAAGAAGTTGCAAGGCTTTGTGTTTAATTAAGACATATTGTCCAGCCAATTGGGAAGCAGGATATAGCAGGAGATGTTTTACAAATAAGAACAATTCTTATTCATTATCCCTTAATTGAGGCAACAAAAAGGTGCTGGAAAACATCCATCAGATGCACATTCATGTACATCATCAGAGAGGATTGGATTTAGGAACTCACAAAAGCGACGTCAAATGTTCCAATCAAGAGTTATACAGGCAACAGGGAAACAAAGAATTGGAGACACAAATACATCAGAATTAGCCCAATTGCAGATTATATGCTTCTGGAAAACACATTCCCTGGCTCTCTTCCAGGATTTTCTTATTTCACACTCCTGTCATTTCTAGCTATGGTATGGAAGTCGATATTCCTTGTCCCTCCTCTGCTGGCTTTCTTCACAGAGAAGGTGTCATTCTGTAGGGTGTGAGAGACACCCACTGTGAGACACCACAGGCTGTCACCCCAGCCTGGACTCGGGGCACTCTGAGGATGACACTTGGCACAACTTCTCCATCCTCATTCCTTCACAGTTTGAAGTTTGGCTGCTCTGCTAAGTCACTATTCTTGAGCAGAACAGATAAATAACACGGGAGATATAATAACAGCCCTCCTGCTAAGGAAAATATTTTGAGCTTGGAAGACCAGGAAATCCTGTTACCCACTTAAGTATGTGTTCTAAATCTTGCTTGGCTTGCTTCTGAGCTCATTTGCACTCTAACACCATGGACCTGCAGACCCAGCCTTTATTCCCATGGGTCTGTTAGACTTGAGTTCTCTGGCTTGTCATTTTTAAAAGGTGCTTTGAGTTTTAAATGAGGGACAAAATATGCCAAGTACCCTCAAGATACCTACTGAAATGTAAGCTCACCTCAATGCTTCCTGGAAAGAAAGCCATCACCACGAAAAATGGCATCACACCTCATTGGACTGTAGTAATAGACCCAAACATGACAGGATATTGTTAAAAATGCTCCTGATCAGTACCCACAGCTGTTGAGCTAATTATTCTCACTGCCTTGTCATAGATACTTATATGGTCTCCGGGGTACCTGAGCATTTCACAATCTTTAATATAGTTCTCTTCACATGCTTCTGAGAGACACATCTCCACCACCACCACCTCCTCCTCCTTCCCTTCATGCCCCCAGGATGACTGAGGGATGTGGTGGTTGGCCCTTTCCAATCCTGTGCACTGTGGTGCTTCCCCTGGAGCAGCACTCATCTCACCAACTTTATCTGTCCCAGTTTAAGACATGGAATCTTAGATCCCACCATTGATGGTAGGAGGTAGAAGGCACCAGAGGTCAATTATGCTCATCTGAAGTTGGAGAGCCTCAAGTGGGCTAAATTCCCATGTGTTTATAGGGGGTGAGCCCAGGGATAAGCATCCCAAGCTGGACCATGCTATGGAACCCCTATGATGCAATGGGAGCATGGCATGTGTGGTGGCAGAACATCCCTCCAGCAGCCTGGGGATGGCTGGGAAGAACATGAACCCAAACCTCAAGATGTCCTTGGGAGATACTCCTTAGCTTCAAAGCTGAAGAAGGAAGCCTGTCAGTCCCCTGCTCAGCTCTAAAGGAGACCATAAAACACTCAGGAGAGGTTTTCTCCTTGAGAGGATAGAGCAGGAGTCTGCCTGTGTGCCCTGTTTCAGATGGGATCTCTGTGGATTGGCTCTGTCTTTGCCTTCAGTGAGAAATTCTCCTATGATTTTCCCTTGCACATCCTCCAGCAGATGCAATTCCTCTGTTGCTCTCCCTGTCATCCCCACAAGCCCTCTGTGCCTTGTTTTGAAATCCCCAATTCCTACCATGGAAAGTGTTTGCATTGTAGCTGGCATTTGTTGATTTTCTTTAGGTGGCTCAGGGCTGCAGGCATTCCTCATTACTTTTTTATTAGCCCATTTGAATACTCATTTAGCCTCACTAAGCATGTGGTGGTTTTTAATCCTTCCTTCAGATGCATTTGTGTAGAGCCTGCTCTTTGTCCTCAGTAAAAACACAGGATCCCACCAATGCAGCTGAGGTGAGAGATGATAACTCAAGGAACAAGACCCATCAGTCTGGGCTCGTTTCATGCAGGTGACAAGGCTGAGGACTCTCTTTGTTTTGCCCTTTGCTTTCCTGTGCAGTGGGACTGCCAGAAATCACAGCAGTACAAGACGTGGCAGGCTGACACGGTATGTTGCACTGGACAAACAAGTCTCCAAAATACTTTGCAAAATTAAATAATTAAAGTGGCAAGACCATAAACAGTATAAATTATGGAAGTGGTAGTGTGGTAATGAGTAATAATTTAAGCCATCCAGCTATAAGGCTCATAAGAGCTAGAAAAAAATTACTGTAACGATTACGTATTTTTAAAAATGACCAGCAGACAATTATTGTGTTTTGACATCCAGCTCCTGTGCACTGCTTTGGACCTGCTTTTCAGGTAGGCTGCATATCCAGACCTGGACAACACAGTATTTTTTTAAAACTCAGATCAGGTAAGTAGGAAGAGAATAGATGGTGGGAGGAGAATTGGTCCTGGTATTTCTCCTGTTGCAAGGCCAAATAAACACCATGCTCCAGGGATAGGTAGTCACTATGCAATATATCCACCTTTGAGGGGTTGGTTGGGATTCTTTATTCCACTGGAAGGCTCTAGAGCCATTGCTGGGGCAGAAAAGGAGGGAGCATAAGCACCGTGGCTGTCTGAGCCCTGTTGCTGTGGACATATACAAACCTTTGGTCTCTCTGCCTATTAGTCCAGCAGTTTGCTCAAGTGCTAAATCCAGTTCCACACAAAAAAGGTACATTCTGCTGCATTTTCAAGTGCCTTGGATTCTATTGTGTACAAATTTCCAAATGAACTGCTTGAGTGTTGACTAATGCTGCAGCCTGCAGTCAAGGTAAGAGCCCATTTATTTATAGGCTCTTCAAGGACAAGAAGAAGCTGTATTTGTACAATCCTCCAGCACACAGCCTAACAAACAGTTACCTGCCTCAGCCACGTTTCAGAGGACGATATATGAGACCCTCAAGGAAAATACACAGCTCTGCCATCGTCTGCTGGCAGGAAGGTCATGAGACGCCACCGGCTTCTGACGATGGCAGAACCGCAAAGGTACAAAGAAGGATTTTTTCCCTGCACCATCAGTTTGATTGGATGTGTGTCCAGGAGGCTGCTCAGGACATCCAGCTGGAGCTGGCTGAGAGCAGACAGTCCTGGCTGCTGTGTGTGCATGGCACCCACTCGTTTAAATGAGGCTGTGTGTTTGCAATCGATGGGACTGTCTGATCCCTGGATGCTGGGGAGCTCTCTTTTTCTATTTCCTGCTGATATTTACTTCAAAGGTGCATGACCACACAGATCACTTTAATAACAAGAGCCCAAAAGAAGAATTAATAAAACTCTGAGTGCGTTTTATCCCAAGATCTCTCAGTGCTTGACAAAGGAAAGTCACCATCAGTTCTTTTTATGCGGGGGCAGAAAGAGGTGAAATGATTTATTTATCCACATTCATGCAGTGAATTGGTGGTAAAGCAGTGAGCTGGACCTCTCTAGCTGTGCTTTGAGGCTTCCTATAATGTCCTAAAGCATTTATCCTTCATGAGTGCATCTTGCCCCTGCTGCTTTGTGCAGAAATTCGCCCTGTGAAAAAAAAGTTCAGCTTTGCAGTGGCCTGGGCTGGAGCAGGAAAACAGCAGAGTTCTGGTGTCTTAAAGCATATAGATGTAAACTCACGGTCAAAAAGGTAGAAAAGACACGCAGAAAGGGCACTCATGAAATGGCACGGGGAGCATGAGATGTCTGGTGGATCTGTGATGGAAAGCCACTTACTCAAATTCCCTCCTGCAGTGTTTAGAGGAGGTTGCATTGGCTTGCCTGGTGGATATGCCCTTGGTGACAGTCAGAGGCAAGGGCTGCTGCTCAGCTGGAGAGGCAGCTGGGTGCTCTCCTGGCCCCAGGGTCCTTGGGGGCTTCAAGCAGACGTGAGCAAAGAGCCTTTCTGCCATGTCTGTGCATTTTTCTGCATTCACAACACACAGTGTCGCTGTCATTAAGGCTACAGGAAAACAGCACATCAGGGCACATCTAGAGGACAGGGAGTGTTGACCACTTGTGCAGAACAGAGCAAAGGTCTGTAATGAAGCCCAGTGGGACGTGGTCCATCTGGCCTCTCAGCATGTTCATCAAACCCTCTCTCTTCAGGGCAGCACTGAAGGCTGGCTGGGGCTATGCCCAAGGGCAGCCTGTGGGAGAGAGTGCTCCTGAGGGATGTCTGCCTGCAGTGCCCTTTGGCTGCAGTGAACTGGGCACATTTTGGGAGGTGGGAGCTCTGTGAGGGCCACAGGGAGACAGGGAAAGGAGATCAGAACTTCCTGGTGCTTTGCATCATCTGAATGCACATGCATAGGGACAGCAACTCTGCAGACACTGGGAACCCGGGGTATTTGCCTGGAATATTTATCCACTGCCAAATATTTAATTATGCAGGGAAACATACCACTTAGGCAGAGATGTCTTGGCTTCATTAAAGAAGCTGCAGAAATCATTGTGCTCTCCCCCTGGGCTCTGTGAAGGAAAATCCTGCTGATGGAGTCAATTGAATCTGGAGGGGCCACAGAGTTGTTGAGCCCCAGGTTAGCAGAGGATTTGGAGGCAGACATGCCCGTGCCTGGGCCTTAGAGCACCAGTGTAACCAAGCTCCCAGGCAGCTTTAACAGGTGCCGTGAGCTGATTACAGAATGTGCTCAAAGCAGCCCAGGGCCCTTGCTCCATGTGCCCACAAATTTCATTCCTGCAGATGAGACAGCAATGAATTTACCATTCATTAACAACAAATAATATCTCTCCATCCGTCTTGGGTAAGCGTCATTGTGGAATTGCTCTTTCACTTTCATTTTACAGGGTTTCCTGTGATAAATTTAGCTTGTAAAGGGTGATTAAGACACTTCATTATGTTTTAATGTGTCTTTAGGCCTATGTCTAACAGTAATGTTCATTCTGGATCTCCCTGGAATTAGCAGGCTGTTGAAGCCCAGAGAAGCCTGCACTGGGGTGTGACTGGCTGGGCACCACAGCAGTGGCCCCTGCCTCATGTGGGGAGCTTCAGGAATCCCAAAATGTGTCTCCAGTGCTGGAGACAGTCCAGGTCAGTACATCAGCCAGCTGTGGGTCTCACAGGAGGAGATTAGGTTGTTCATTTCCTCCCCTTCCCACCCAGTTTGTCCACCTCAGAGCACAGATTTGCAGGCAATGGCAAGGTCCCTATCAGCTCTGGCTGCCAAAACTTGAGCTTACCACCAGATTTGGACTTTCTCTCTAACAAGCAGTTCCTCAGAGCCTTACATGGTGAAGCTAGTTCAGCAAAGTGCAAGGGGGTACTTGTATTTGAATCCCAAATTGCAACCCAGAAGCCCTCCATCCCACACTGATAAACCCTGAAGGTGGCTAATTCCTGTCTTGTGCCTTGCTCAGCTGAAAACTTTATTCAGTGGCACGTAGGCACAGAAGCGCCCTGGTTTGGGAAGGCAGGCAATTATTTCCTGCCTGAAGGGAGAGAGTTCATACTGTGCAGTGCTTTGTGTTTCCTACAGAGCAGAGCAGCTCTGATCGCTCCCAGGCTTCCTCAGCTGTTTGTCACTCACCAGCTCTCTTCATGGACTGTGTGAGGAGCCCAAGCACCTCATTAAGATGTTTTCAATTGCTCTCTGCAGCCACGTGCATAGCAATGCATTGTGTAAAACCTAAATTAGGCAGTGTGAAAGACTCACAGGAAGATGTCCATGCTTTAAACATTCTATCTATATGAGAGGGAACATGGTCTGATCCCAGGAAAAACTTCTGCCCCATCACCTCCTGTGCCCTTTTGCTGCCACCCAGAGCCTCTTTTGTGTGACTGGGCTTTGGGCTGTCACAAGGTAATGGAAGTTAAGTTATTTTCATTCTTCTTGTTCTCTCATTTAACCCTTCTGTTACATACTTAATGTATTCTAGTTTTAGGCTCTTCTCTTTTAGAAATCTAAACACCTATTGATAAAACTTTTTACATGTTCTAAGAAATTTTATATGTTCCATCTTCTTTCCCTTTCTGTCACTTTTTGTGGGCACCTCATGAGGACTGAACATGTTACTGTAGATAACAGCACTGGGAATAAAGTGCTTGGCTGGGAAAACTCTCCTATCCCTTCTCCTATAGATTTAGTTTGGGGCAGGATGGCAATCTTTAACATAGGCAGATAAGATCTTGCTTGTTGGTTTTTAGGTGAGTACTAGAGCCTTAGGTCCTAAATCAGCCATGACATTCAGACTGGTGAGGGCTGTGGGAAGGTTAGTGTTGGGCTAATTCCTTCAGGCAGTTTGAGCTATCTGTGGCAGCCTTCCTCCCTCCCTGTGCTGAATTGCTGCACGGTGTTGCCACATAGTGTTAAAGAGCAACACACTGGAATTGCAGCAGTGGACACATTTCAGAGTCAGGCCACACCATGGGGTATGAAAACTCCCCAGCTTTCTTCAGGATGAAGAGCTGCTCAGTGGCCTGTGTGTTAGTCCCTGGGACATGCAGTTTTGTGGTCTATGAGAAGAGCAGTGCAGCTGCTGCAGTCCCAGGGAGTGCCTTTCTGGTCTAGTTAGAGCCTGTGAGCATCAAATGCTCCCATTCATTTATTGGAGGGTGATAAACAGCCTGGGAAATGCCTGCCTCAGTCAGGTAGCATCCTTGCTCTTTTATGAATGTGACATCTTTAAAAGCATATCTGCTAATGTCACAAGAGACCCAGAGGAAATCCCAGCTTGCTCAGCTTGGAGCTAGGTTTCCTGAAAAGCAGCTGGATGCAAAAGATGCTCAGGTTGCTTTTTTACAGGACTATTTCTACAGAAAATAAGTGACTTAAACAGCCTTCCCCAGTAAAAAAAAAAAAAAAAAACAGCCTTCTCTACTGAAAAAAAAAATCTGCACCATCTGGGACAAAGCCCTGCTCTTTAGACATGAGTGTAATGCATTTGTGATTGCAGCAATGGATTTTTTTTGCCATGTTTTTGTCACTGGCACAGCTGAGACTATGGATCAAGCAAAGAACCACAGTTCTTGCCACCTTGTGAGTTATCTTTGGGGTGGGAAGGAGAGGGTCACAGCAGCAATAAAACGGGCAGAAATCTGCCTGATTCAGGGGAGTGAGGTGCTTGGTGCCCTGAGAGCCCCTGTCTGTGTGGCTCTCCACCAGTGGTTCTCCACTCAGGCTCTCTGGTCTTCCAGGGAGCCAAACTCCCTCCAAAAGACCCCCTGACAGAAGGGAAACCTCAGTCCCTTTGCTGGCCTACACCTTGCACTTAAGGCACTATGTACTCCTGAATAAGGGCATATTCAGTCTGTCTCCTACCTTATTTTCCCTTTTCCATGAAAAAAAACAACCCCAGGAGCACATGCATCTGCCAAGAGCCACGCTCACCCAGGCTGGCTGGAAGCTTTGGGAGCTGCACGGTTGCTGCAGTGAAGGAAACTCTGCCCTGCTGCAGTTTGCAGGAATTTGCAGCTGGGCTCCCAAAGAGGGGCCAGAAACCTCTGCCATTCTGAGCTCTGGCTGCTGTGGGGTCGCTGCAGCAGAGGCATGGCAGGGCAGAGGTGTGTCACAGCCCATGGGGACAGGCTGTGTGTCACAGCCCATGGGGACAGGCTGTGTGTCACAGCCCATGGGGACAGGCTGTGTGTCCCCTCTGCCGCGTGCGGTGCCCCGGGCAGGGCTCTGCTGAGATCCCCGTGCAGCTGGTGCTTGGCACTGCCAGCCATATGGCCAGCACCATAAACACTGCCTCTAATTGCAGCTCTCAACCTGCCAAAGCCCAAAACAGGGAGAGTAATGGGGACAGAGGGGCGGTGGGGGGGTGGAAATATTAAAATCAAACATTTGCCTAAAATAGAATCAGTAACAAGGGAAAGGGAAAAAAAAGGCAGAGGGCTTCATTACTCCAGTAAAAATTGCCTTCTCTGACCTCAGGCACCTGACTCAGCATTTTCCAAGTAGATATTTTACAGTAATAAAAGGGAGAGAGCACCAGGTGTGTGGGAAATGGTGGCAAATTTGTGTCTAAAAAGGCAGGGACATTCCTTCTAATGAAGGACTGTAGAGAATATGTTCCTAATCAAGCTGCTAATAGTAACCTTGTTTCTATAATTTGCCTTTTTTTTCCCGTCAAGTGGGGTTATGTGTGACAGAGATATAGGGACTTTGGAGAGGGACTAGGCAATGCTTTCAGTTTGCTTGTTTTAATATTAACATAACATGAAGGAAAAGCTGGTCCTGATCCTCCTTTCCTGAGTGTTTTGTCAATCTATTCCCAGCATAGCTGATGCAAAGTAACTACCAGTACAAAATGGAGATGCTTTTTTATCTGTTCTGTAAAGATTTAAATGGACAAGATTCAATGCAAAGCACTGCTATGCATGGGTTATTTGGTCTCTTTCCCAAGGAGGAGAGGCACAAGAACAGCCACTCTGATCAAACTGGGACCCAGTACAAAAATGAAACTACCCTGACATTAAATCAGACCCATGAGGTGGGAATTAGTCTCTGCATTTTGGCTCTGATGGGTGATATGAGGGCAACATCTCCCTCCATATCTCCTTCCACAGCCAAATATAGCCAGAGTAACCCAAAAGGTGGGGGGGACTGCTAGGGCTGGGTACTCACCTCCTCCCTGACACACCCAGGGACAGGGTGAGCCCCTGTCATCTACTTTGCCCTGCAGTCCCCAAAACTTTGGAGGATGCAGAAAACCATATTTCAGCCCCTTCAAATGGAAAGTTAATTAAAACTCAAGGAGAAAAACCTCCATTGGGAACCAGCAAAACAGCAAAACAGGTAGGCACCTCTGACTCTAATTTATGTGAGTTTAAAAGTAGTACCAAGATTGGTTTAATTACCTGGGAACAATGTATATCTCCTGTATTGCTGATCAGCTCGTTAGTGGTACACTTCTTTTTTTTTTTTCCACTTCCAGTTGAAATTGATAATACATCCCTCACTCAAAACATTGTCTCCCAATCACCATGGTTACTGCCAGGTTTTTCCACAAGGACCAAGCATATTCATCTGTCAAGTATGCTAATGGGGAACGGACCCTGTCACACAAAGGAGCAGGCTATTCAAACATACACTTGCCAAATAATTGTACATGTCAAAAGAATGATGCTTGTTATTTGCCTAATATTATCCCCCAGAAGTGGGAAATAGTTCAGCTCTCAACGCAAAATGGCTTGCCCTTATCAAATAGGCAATTTGCTGATAATTTAGACTATTAGAGATCTTGGGGTGGGGAGACAAAGAGGGGGGGTGGCAAATGTAAGTGGCCTTTTATAATTGCACTGGAAGCAGAATGGTGCTTTTAAGTGCCCCAGAGGTGCAGTAACGAGGAGCATTGCAGGAGTGCTGATGGCCAATGAGAGGGGCTGCTCACAGCCTCCCCTCTCACCTCTGTCAGGTAGCTGCTGGTGGGTGGTTAATTATAATTTAGCAGGAACACTTTTCTCAACTGCATTTTTTTATTGCTATTTATCTTCATGATGGGCCAATTTCCCATTTGTCTATTTCGGTAATTAAGGCAAAGAAAAATGTTACTGTAGGATTCCTCTAACTTTCTGAGCTTCCAGCAGCTAGAGTTGTGGAGGCTGTGCTGATATATCTGCAGCCAAGGCAATGAAGTGATCTCTTCCCTCACTGTGAGGCACTGAAAGGCTCTCCCCATTCAGAGCAGGTCATGGAGAGGCAGAGACAGCCCAGGGACTGAGTGACCTGCCAGAGGCAGGGGCTGTGGTTGGCATCTGCAGACACTCCTGCTCCACCACAGACAAATGCTAGCAGAGCACAAACCTCACAGCACCTGTGCCACACGTGTGGAGGAGGAAAATCCTGGAGCACTGTCCTTTCAAGGTGAAAAGCTAATTAACTTCTCTAAACTGCCTGAGAGGTCTAGAGTGTACAAGTGTCAAATATTCAGACATCTCTGTTTCTTTGAATGGGATGGGCAATACTCCCAGTATCATCTCAGGGCTTTCAAACATTTGTTGTTTCTATCTCACATAGTTTTGTAAGGAAACAAGAGAGATCACAGAATTTATTTATTCTTCCCCCATCTCCGCTTTTTCCTTTCTTCTTCCCAGAAGATCAGGTCTGTGCAGTTACAAGGTGCTGGCTGGAGCCCCCAGGAGCATTGTTCAACAGCAAGAATGCAGCATCAGCCTCCTGCCTGCAGCCTCCTGTGCTGTGTCCAATCTGTGTCCATGTCCTTGGCATCACTGGTGTCCTGTGTGCCATATCCTGGGAAGAGACAGCTTCCTACCCATCCCAAATGTGCACCATGCACCAGTGACTTTTGCCTGGGTCATATATCATGACCTGGAACCAGAAGCCACTTCAGCATCTTCCCTGAGCTCTGTGGTTCCCCTGCAGCCTGCCTGGTCTGTGAAGAGCACTGCTGCTGATGGCAGGCTGGGAGGGTGCAGGGCAATCTTGCCCTCAAAAATGTGACATTATTTGCTTGATGTGGCTGAATTATGACTCACCATGCCTGGAAGTGTTCAAGGCCAGGCTGAGTGGGGCCCTGGTCCACCTGGACTAGTGGAAGGTGATCTTGACTATGGAGGGGGAGTTGAAACTAAATAATGTTTGAAGTCCCTTCCAACCCTAACCATTCTATGATTCTATGATGATTTTCCTTGATTGTGGATTCTGATTGCTGAGCCCCTTGTGCTTGCTATACGAGTGAAACACAGTATTTTGCCTTGGGGAGGATGGGGAGACTTCCCTCCAGACAGTAAAATCTGCTTCTGTTTGCACTGGAGAGGTAAGCCCTTAAAATGCACACAGGGAAGGTAAGGAAATGTATGATAAGGAAGCTGAGTTTAGGGGCAACCAGTAAATTTTGTGGGGGATGAAAGCAAGGATGGGTTATGGTTTGGTAGCCTGTGGTGTTTCTTGTAAAAAAGACTAATTTTCTAATGAGCAGAAAGAAGAGAGGAAAAAAGCATCAACTAACAAACAACCTAATCGGCTATTAAAATATTTCCAAGCAGTGAAATTAATACAATTCCCAACTCATAACTTATTTGCCTCTGTACAAAATTAACATAGATAAATAAATTAAAAAAAATAACCTCACCCAAACTGCTTCATAATAAAATGTGATCATAGCAATAATAAGACGCTTCAGTGCATGAATTTGGTTGTATTAATTCACCTCTGGTGTAATTGACAGCTCTCAGCCTTCAGCTTTCCTCTGAACAGCTCACTACAGCTGAATTATTATACCTGGCACTTCAGACTCTTCCAAATCTCATTGCCTAATTGCGTTCTCTTCTAGTAGGTGAGTGTTAAACTCAGACATTAAAGGATCTCTGCCAATTACCTGAAGCTCAACATTTGATCTGTCTGGAAATCTCAGAGATCCGTGGGGGACTGCTCCTCTGTCTGCATCTCGATTGCTGCCTTCTCTCCTTGCTTAGCGCGGTGTAAAATGAGAGTAATTCTACTCCTGGTTTTAAGGGCATAAAAAGAGTGAATAATAGAGGGAATTCATGCAAGAAATGCAGACCCCCCTCTACCCATTCAGAATTAGAGCTAGCATTAATCCAGCAGCAGCTGCTAATTATGTAGGATTTGTAGGAAAATTTGCTCTCTTTGTCTTCCCGTTGCTGGCTTTAGGGATACAATCTGACCAGTGCCTCTGTGAGATACCCTGTAAAAGAAGCAGCTTTTCTGGGATTACATCCCACTGCATTGCTTCTCCTGCTTGTAGTTCACTGATGTGTTTCAGTCCATGGTCACTGTAAGGTCTGTGTGGCTCAGCAGTGCTTTGGAGACCCTTGTTTGCAAACCAGTCAGTTAAATTAAGAAGCTTGATTCTCATTGCTGTGTGATGACATCTTCAATTTAGCTGGTGCCCCAGTGAGGAAGTAAACAAACAATAAAAGTGTCACAATTCCTTCTAGTTCCATTAGACAAACAAGAAGTTTATTCAGTGTTTTGGCAAATGAAAATTTAAGCAAACTGTCAAGGGAGATGTTTTACCCATCAGATGCCTTCTGAGAGGGGATTATAACAAGAAAGAGCTATCACCCACCATGTCATTAAAAACAAAGGCTCCTGTGAACCCCTTTTATTAAAGATTAGCAGCTCTGATTACAGACTTGTAGGCTGAGCTGAAGACAAATTAGAATATCTTTTGCCATGGGATAACTTACAGCATCCTCCTGGGCAGTGAGACTACTATTGCAAACAGCACACTTCCAAGAAGAGACAATTTTCACCTCTGGCCATTCATTCTTTGCCATTTAGAAACAGCCTGGTGATCTATCTAGACCTATTTGCTCCCAAACACCAACACTTCACCTCCTGTTTTATGATTCCAGGTGAGACCAGTTGTTCATGCAATCAGGAATTCCAGATTTTTAGCTTTTCTCATAGATAGCCCTTAAATCTACCTAGACAGCCTTGCCAAGCCAAGTGCCAAGGAGCTCTGTCCCAGCAGGGTCAGACAGGTATGCTAATGCAATTCTTAGGAAGTCATGCAGATTCACTCTTCAATGCCATGTGGGGGCCAAAGGCTTGGTGCAGACTTAAAGACCCATCAGATTTGTTATGAGATGCTGACCTTGCTGAGTAGTGAATGTGGAGCTCCTGCTCATGCCCACCTCAGTCCATGCACACATACTGAGATGTGTGTCTACACCCTCCCAAGCAGCAGAGACAGTCTGGGCAGCCCCAGGGAGAAAGCAGAAACTGTTGCAGAAGGGATGTTTGTCCTGCCTAGGATGGCTGTGCAATCTTCCATGTGATGGACACAGCCTTTCTGGCCTCCCAGGTTGTTGTCTTTACACTCAGGAAAGCACAGGAAAAATATGTCTTTGTGGGTAAAGGAGAAAATAGTTCTTGAGATAGTTCCCTGTGAGATACCATGGCACCCAAGGGTACCCATGGATCATGGATAGGATGGTTTGGATCTCTGGATTGATAACTTTGTGGGTCATATAGGGATTAATTCTGGTCACTGGGCATCTCCCTGCAACACTCCCTCCTTCACACCTCTATCCCTGCAGGTGTGCACTGAGCCCTGGGACTGAGCTGCCCTCTCCTGTTGTTTGTGCACAAGAGTGGGAATAGGCTGAATTCTGCACTGCCTGGGAGAGGGGTGATCTCATTTCCATCTGTGCCACAACCATGCAGGAGTTTCTGCTGCCACCATAGGAACAACCACTCCTGAGAGAGTAAGGGATGTTTAAGAAGTGATGCTTCACTTGGTGGTGTGGACTGACCTCTCCTGGATGTCAAGGACCACAGAGCCACCATCCACCTCACAAAACAACAATACTGCTTCCCCTTCTCTCCCCTTCCCTTTTTTGGCTCAAAGGGAAATGATGGCAGTGAGGAGCCAGAGCAGGAAATGTGGTAATATTTCAAGAGCAATAAGCAGAGTCCTCTGCACACAGGAATGGCAAAAGGGATGGAGAAGCAAAATCCAACAAAACAAATAATGATGTCATGTACAGGATTCCTCTCCTCCTTTCAGTGGTCTATAAATGTGATGTGAGTTCTCAGCTGTTTGTGCAAATGTATTTCCAGGTGACACCTTCAGAGAACTGGGCAGGATGAATTTGCCTTACCTGTCTTCATGTGGGGTGAGTCTAGATCCTTGTAAGAAAAGAATAACCAAGTCTATCTGTGGTTAACCTGTCGTTTCTGCAACCCCCTCACAATCCTGTTTTATTGTCCTCCAGCCCTTACCAATCCCACCTGATAAATTCTCTTCCCCCAGATTCCTTCAGACCTCCAGATTCAGACTATGCATGCTCCTACAGCTCAGCAGAGACACTGCTGGGTTTGCCTCCAGTCCTCTGGGCACAGCCTAACCTCAGGATGCTCCTGTTCCCAGCCTCAGACTTTGCTCTAATTACTCTGCATCAGCAGGGCCAGTGCTGCTGTCCCAGTGCCTGTAGGTGCCTGTTTTTACAAAAGCAAAACTGGCTGAGTTTCAAAATGCCAGCCACGAGCTGCAGTTACCAAAGATCTGCCTGTAAGCCTTCCTGGGGCTGGAGAGGGGATTGCATTTGAGATGAGCAGATACTGCAGTAACCCTGCTCCAGTGACAGGAGAGAGCACAGCCATTGCAGGGTGACAGATCCTCACCTCCTTGGGTCCAGGAGAGACACCTGGTTCTATGGGGAGCTGCTCTCCCACACTCTTCTCCATCCTGGGCAGGCAGGGGACAGCACACAAGGACAGCCTTTTTTTAGCAGCAAGGAGCTCATGGTGGAATAAGCCCTGCCACTTGCACAGTCACAGCATCAGTCTTTGTTTATGTACTGAACTGATGAGCAATTAACTTGGAGACAAGACATTTTATGCAGAGCACAGGCCTGTAATGTGCTTTCTATTAGGGCTGCCTCCCATTTCCTATTATTATATGCCACTTTCTGTTGCACCTTTCCCAAATTGCAACCACTCAGGCTGAAATCTTCCCTCCTGGGTGTTGCCTCAGGCTGGACTGATCATATTTTGTGAGGAAAGTTTATATATGCCTTCGGGGGATCCCTGGTAGGGTTGTGCAATCTTTGCTAATGGCTCTGAATGACACACAGGGAGAAGAGGACATGGGAGAGGCAGGAGAAAATACTAATGCAAACCAGGGAGTGCAATTATGCTGGGATGAAGCTAAGCTGAAGGCAAAGGGGTCTTGTAGAGAGGCCTCTATGATTTTCTGCTGCATGTTCTTTGTTCATAATAACTGAAAGAGTGCTCCTTCATTGTCTGGTCATGTCTGGTTACATTTTCTGGATGTAAATTATAATACAACTTGTCTGACCTCAGTGTCATCATCCCCAGAAAATTGCAACTGGTTCTCACACTGTTATTATGGAGTGCACTGCTATCCAGGGGAGTCATTCTCCCTCCACCTCCCATCACCTACACCTTCCCCTGCTCCTCAAAAGGCTGAAAGCTTTCATTACTGTGTGGCTGAAAAAGTGCTGTGGGTTAAAGCAGCAAAAGGTGTGTGCTCCACACAAAAAGGGCAACAGGTGTGTCTATGCAGGGCCATGGACAGAAGTGGTCAGTAGGAAAAAAATGGGAGAATTTGCTTCACTTTTTTCACTGCTCATCCTTATTGGGAAAAACATCAAGGCAAGATTTTATAGCAAGGCCCCAGCAACTTTACCTTGGATATTTGTCACAAGGTCTGGAGCAGAATGATCCCCAGGGCTCCATCCAGCTGCTTCTCCTCCATGTCCCAGCCAAGCAGCCAGCAGAGGGGATACACAGACCTGAGGCAGGGTGACACAAATGGAAAAGGTCTCATGGTGGGAGAAATGCTGCTTTGGCCCACCAGGGCTGTAGGGCTGCTGTGTTGAAAATCATTGCTCTGGGCAATGGATGGGCTATTCTGAGGGCATAGAGGCTTTAGTGTACTGGGGAGGCTGATCAGGCAAAGCAAAGAGCCTGAGATGAGATACCCATGGGCAGACCTTACTTCTGCAAGTCCCTGAGGTATCTGGAGGAGTGGCCCTCTCAGAGCAGTCTCTGGGTTGTTTCTGTGGGGCTGCTGCCATCAAGTTTCCATTGCCCCTCCAGCATGGACACTCCCAAAGCCAGTGATCCCACTGAGGTCACCTCACTCTCTTATTAATCTGAGCTTCCAGTCCTGCAAAAGACATGCTTATAGAGAAAGTAATCCCAGGACCCTCTTTTCTTTCTCTTTATGGGAATAGCTCTGAGCAAGGAGGGTGAGGACAGAGAGAGAAACTCACATTGCTTTAAACAAATATGAAGTCAGATGCACCAGGGAAGAAAAGAAAAGCTAAATTATTCCTGCAGCATCTCTGCTCCCTATGTGAAGCACAGCCTGTTAATGCTTTCCATACCTCCCACCTCCCTCCCCAAACTAGATGAGAAACAAATCCATTATCTGAAGGACATTTGTCTAAAATTCCCCTTTTGTGCTTTGGCTATCTGGGACCTGCAGCTGTCACTTCCCATTCTTCTTGTAATTGCTCCTACTACAGCTAATAATGCATTTATCAAGCAGAATTTACTTATTTATTTATTTGTCTCCCTTTATTATTTTTATTATTTAGGTATAAAATAGGTCTTTTTCTCCACACTGCTTCATCAAAAATCTATAGTCTTCTGAAGAAGCAGTGGCTGCTCTGTGCTTCTGCCTCAGCTGCAAGGAATTAGTTTATTAATATATATTGTGCCCCTGCAGCAACCTCTGGGATGTGGGGTTTTCACCTGATCATGTCACCCCTTCCCATGATAGCTCCTAAAGTTAAGCTCTCACAAGGGGACAAAAAGCAATCCAAAAAGCAATTTGCTTGGCTGACAATTTCCTCTCTCCCCAGAGGTGTGGTTGTGGGTATTTGTGCACTGGGAGGAGTGAGGAGTCAGCCCTTGCCAAAGGCTGCAGTGGAGCTGGGATCAGAGGGCTGTGATGCTTCACTCAGGGCTCTGGTGAGAGCTACAGCTGAAGGTTCCTGCTGCAGCAGCCCAGGACAAGCAGGACTTGGGCACTTGGAGGGGGCAGCACACGACCTGTGGCTCTGCAGGCTCCATCTGGACAGCTCCATTCCTTCTTCTTGCCTCCCACCTTCCTTTTCCCCTATGGGAGCCTTGGAAATGCTTCTTTTTGGTGGGAACACCAAGCTTCTATGCTTCAAACCATGGAGGGTTTGAAGGAAGAGTTTATCAAACACACATGCATCCTGCTTTATCTAACTACTTTCTTCTCTGGGCAAATCATGGCTCTCTTTCACTGTTTTGTCAAGGTTTGATAGGAGCTGAATCACTAAAACTTCAGGTTTCCTACTGCTTTATTAATCTCCTCTATTCAAGAATTATCCACAGAGCCCACCCCCAAAAGCCAAATCTTCAGCTACCTCCTACTTCTCTCTCTGGAATATTTACTTTGTACACCTAATGAGTAATAGGGCAGAGGTGAAAGGCAAAAGATTGTGCTCTCATGCAATTTGCTCCTGCAAATTAGGTAACAGAATTACAAAAAGAAGCATGGGGATGGATGGTGAAGGGACAAAAATAAATCATTCAGTTGCAAAGTAAAACATCTGAAACACCAACTGTCCTTTTGTTTAAACAAATATTGAAGCAGGTGCTTGAGATCTCAAGGAGAGATGAAGGAGAGAGTTGTTCTGACATCTCTATGGACATTGTTGAATTTTCAGGTCTCTAGGGCTGAGAGGAAATTCACTTTTTTTACTCCCTTTGAACAGCAGTGTATAAACCTGAAAAACACAGGATGTATATCTTTCAGATATTCCTCTGCTTTTGCCTCCTACTCCAGAGTTGTCAGGATGGAGTGATTTCCCTGACCTTTTCAGGTGTGTGTGCAGCAGGGCAAAGAAGAGCAGAATTCAGCCCATCAGTTTTACAGATACAGGGGCCTGGCCAGCTGCTCAGAGATGCTTCTGGCTTCCCAGTCTGGCTGCTTAATTCAGGAGCCAGTTGGAACAAACAGCTAATCCAGGCTTTGAACTCTTCATTAACCAAAATTTTTGTTCAGTTTCCTGGATGAGAACTGGGTAGATCCATAAAAAACAAACGTGTGTTTGGACTAAGGGATCCAGGGTTTGTGAAAAATTCCCTCTGAGATGAAGGAGAACCAATTCTCCCAGGCAGTGAAAGACCTCTAAAGAGGATTTACCTCAGCTGTACCAGCAACACTCTGCAATCCAGGCTCCCTCTGCTTGGTGACCTGGGAGTTATGGAATCACTTTTTCAAAGGGAAAGAGTTAGAAAGACTAACTCATTCTGCTGTATGTGCCAGGCATTGCCTTGCTTACCAAGCTGAGGATTTTATCTTGGCAAGCCACGGGGACATTTACCCCCTTAGTGGCTCAGGTGTTTGTGCCTGGCACTGCAGATGTGGTTTCTGGGGCTGAACTCCCTCTGCTCCTCCCCCTCCACTGCCAGCATGCCACCAAGCTTTCCTAAGAGCAGAATTCTGAGATGTGTTCAGATGTGTTCTCTCCCACCCTTTAGCATGCTATTTTGGGTGAAGTTTAGATTTCATAAGTAAAAATATGCCTTTCCTCCCTCCCAGAGCACAATGGCCATCACAGAGGAAAGAGGGCTCCTCTCCCCATCCTTCCTCACTTTGTCACTTCATCACTTCAGGATTTCCAGCCATGCATGGGTCCTGCAAGCATCATCTGCACTGCTCAGCAGAGATGCCACTTACATTTGTGTAATGCAGCATTTCACTTGTCTTAAGGGAAAGCAAAAAACCAGAGCTTTGAGCTGGAGTGGTGTGTGTGGCCTGGATTGCTAAATGGCTGTGGATTGGTACAAGCTGTGATGGCTGGGAAGCACTGCTGAACAAGGAGCACTTGGGCTGCTGAAGGGAGAGGAGATGGGCTCACTGTGCACTGTGGTGTTCAATTTTATCTTTCCTTTCCCCAAGCGCAGGGCAAGCACTGGGGAAATGTTGCTGTGTTTGTTGGTTTTGGTTTCAGTTAGTTAGTTTAATTTGCTTGCTCCCCCTGCAACCACCATGGTCCTTATAAAGATAATTCTTGGATAATTTTTAAAGAAAATTAGGAAAAAAGTCTCTTCTAAGCTCTGTAAAATCCCACTGGAAAAAGAAACTTAAATGAGAAGCTTACTTTCCTTTGATAGTAAAGCCAGATGGACTAGCTCATAATTATTTTACTGAATTGCAGGCATGGGTTGGCCAAATAATTTTGCAGCTTTGTCTGTTTTGGTGAATGGGTTCTGTTTTAAAATACTTTAAAAGTTTTCCTCAAAGTAGAAGGAAAGTAACCTGAGTATTTTTTTTTTAATATGAATGAGCTACAATAAGTTTCCCAAAACCTAAGATTAAGTAATTTATTTCTGGTTGAGTAAAATGTTGCATTTGACCCAGAATGAGTTATGGCCAAAATTCCAAAAACTTTGGACCAGACAGTGAAGAACCTCCAGCACTGAGAGCCAGCAATCAGTCCTCTCTCTTTCCATTTTAATTCAGTTATTTTATTTTCAGGGACACCAATTTCACCCAGAAGTGTAACTAAGCAAAAGAAGTGCTTAATCAGAGGTCTTTTGTCATAGCCCATTTAGATCCTAAAAGGCAGATTACATCTGGAATAATCTTTAAAAACCAATACAGAGTGGAGATCTCTGCAGTTGCTCAGGATCTGTTCATGCAGTTTGTGACGTGCTAAGGAGCTGCCTTGCTCAATCAGGGTGGGTTTATTCCCCTCCACCTTCCTCTCCTGCCTCATTTTCAACAGCTGTAGAGCAGAAATCCTCCCTTGCCTTCCCATCCACCCTAACTCGACCTGTGTCCTTTTCACACACTGGGTAAAGTGTGATCACAGCTAAGTGATGGCCATTAGACTCTATAAAATTAGGATTAGTCAGGATGGCTTCCTACATTAGATCAATTTAAGTCATTGGCTGGTAGGAAAAAAGTGTGTTTCTCTCTTCTGTTAGCTGGGATATGGCTTGTTTTTTGTGACAGCATGGGGTGCAATTGTAGTTTTTCTCTCAAAGTCATTGATTCTGCCTTCTACCTGCATCCTCTATTGCACCTGCTGCTTTCCAGCCTGAACTTCTCTGTTTGCCCTGGGTAGAGATCATCTGAGGTTAATGCCTGAAGGGCAGATAGGAGGTTTTGGGAAGGCAGTTCTGTGGCAGGAACTTCTGTAAGTGACAGCAGCAGGCTAAGGCAGGGTTCCTGGGGACTTGTTCTTGCACCAGCCCAAAGGCTTTTTGTGTTCATGACTGGAGAGAGGAGAGCACAAACCTGGTGAGCCCCAGAGATGGGTGGCTGAGCACAGGGAGAGGAATCATGTCTCCCTCAAATACCCCCTTGGCCCTGGAGGAGCTTTGTAGCCCCAAACCAAGCCTGGTTTCATTTTACTTGAAAGGGCAGATTCCACAAACCTGAGCACCACCCAGTAGGTGATCCTATTGTGGTCCAAAGAGAAGCAGATCCCTACTGAAGGTGGTGGAGACATTCTAGGGTGGAAATCTCCCCTAAGCAGCTCATGAAACATCAGCACCCTGCTCTCCAAACCTGCTCCTGCCCAGATCTCCAGCTCACGAGGAGCTGGGTGAGGAGTCAGTGTCCAAGCAGCCAGGGACTGGGGGAACAGAGGGGAAAGGCTAGGAAGGATGTGAGCTGCTCAGCATGCCCAGGGCCTGGCCCTGTTGCATCATAGATTTACAGCAATTCTATTAAATTCATCAGAAATCTAATTAAATTAAATTCCCCATGTCCTCGAGGAAACTGACCCATGTGCTCCTGTCCTTCACCAGCAGAAGACACCACAAGTGCACAGGACTCCTCCCAATTCCTCCATCACCCCTCAGGTTCCTCTGAGGGGCATTATTCTTCCTGCCTGCTCATCCACTTCCTCCCAGTGAGGTGAAACATGCTGCAGAGACCAGTCTAGTAAGTCAAACCCATACAAAATTTTTAGAGCTGGAGACACTGACATCCTTATCAGACTCCAGACTCAGCAGCTTGGATCTATTTCTAACACAAAGCAGAGAATTTTGCCTAAAAGCTATCGCTGTTTCTTGGAGAGGAAAGAAATGTTGTGTCTTG